>CM049427.1:7652416-12452416 GCA_026929855.1 Poa annua
GATTTTGTGAAACTCGTGTGTGATGGGCTCTCGGACCATTTAATCCACCCCGGACCCCAAAACTGTGTGCCATAGCCCACGAGAACGTCAAGAAATGGCCGAAATGACGAGTTTTTTTACGATTTTCGTGAAACTCGTGTGATGAGCTCCCCAGACCCATTTAAATCCACCCCGGACCCCAAAACCGTGTGCTATAGCCCACGAGAACGGCAAGAAAATGTCCGAAATCACGGGGTTTTTCCGATTTTTATGAAACTCAAGTGACGGGGTTCCGAAACCATTTATATCCACGCCGGACCTTAAAATCGTGTACTATAGCCCACAAAAAACGGCCAGAAATGCCCGAAATCACGAGTTTTTTACAATTTCGAGAAACTCGTGTAACGGGTTCCCTGACTATCTAAATCCACCCCGGGACACCAAAACTATGTGCTATAGCCCATGAAAACGGCCAGAAATGCCCGAAATCAAGAGTTTTTCACGATTTCGTGAAATTCTTGCGACATTTAAATCAACCCGGACCCCAATACTGTGTGCTATAGCCCATGAAAACGGCCAGAAATGCCCGAAATCACGAGTTTGTCACATTTTCGTGAAATTCGTGTGACGGGTCCCGAGCCCTTGAAATCCACCCGGACCCCAAAATCGTGTACTACAGCCCACTAAAACGGCCAGAAAATGCCTGATATCACGAGTTTTTTACGATTTCGTGAAATTCGTTGTGACGGGTTCCCGAGCACTTGAAATTCATCCCGGACCACCAAACTGTTTGCTATAGCAATGAAAACGGCAAGAAATATCTGAAATCACAAGTTTTTTCGACTTCATGAAACTCGTGTGACGGACTCCCGGACCATTTAAATCCACTCCGGAACCCAAAATCATGTATTATAGCCCACGAAAACGGCCAAAAATGCCCGAAATCACGAGTTTTTTTACGATTTCGTGAAACTCGTGTGCCGTGGTTCCGGACCATTTAAATCCACCCCGGACCCCAAAACCGTGTGCTATAGCCCATGAGAACGGCAAGAAATGTCTGAAATCAGGAGTTTTTTTTCCGATTTTTGTTTAACTCGTGTGACGGGGTTCCGAACCATTTAGATCCACCCCGGACCCCAAAAATCGTGTACAATTTCGAGGTTTTTACAATTTCGAGGTTTTTTTTATGATTTTGTGAAACTCGTGTGATGAGCTCCCGGACCATTTAAATCCACCCCGGACCCCAAAACCGTGTGCTATAGCCCATGAGAACGGCAAGAAATGTCTGAAATCAGGAGTTTTTTTTCCGATTTTTGTTTAACTCGTGTGACGGGGTTCCGAACCATTTAGATCCACCCCGGACCCCAAAATCGTGTACAATTTCGAGGTTTATAGCCCACGAAAACGGCCAGAAATGCCTAAAATCACGAATTTTTTTACGATTTCGTGAAATTCGTGTGACTGGTCCCGAGCCCTTGAAATTCAGCCCGGACCCCCAACTGTTTGCTATAGCAATGAAAACGGCCAGAAATACCCGAAAATGACGAGTTTTTTATGATTTTTGTGAAACTCGTGTGATGGGCTCCCGAACCATTTAAATCCACCCGGACCCCAAAACTGTGTGCCATAGCCCACGAGAACGTCAAGAAATACGCGAAATCACGAGTTTTTTACGATTTTCGTGAAACTCGTGTGACGAGGTCCCGGACCATTTAAATCCACCCCGGAGCCTAAAATCGTGTACTATGGCACACGAAAACGGCTAGAAATGCCCGAAATCACGAGTTTTCTTTATGATTTCGTGAAACTCGTGTGACGTGCTCCCAGACTATTAAATCCACACCGGACCCCAAAATGATGTACTATAGCACACGAAAACGGTCAAAAATGACCGAAATCACGAGGTTTTTACAATTTCGTGAAATCATGTGATAGGATCCTGAGCCCTTGAAATCCACCCCGGACCCCAAAACCGTGTACTATAGCCCACGAAAACGGCCAGAAATGTCTGAAATCACGAGTTTTTTACGATTTCCTGAGATTCGTTTGACGGGTCTTGAGCCCTTGAAATTCACCCCCAGACCCCCAAACTTTTTGCTATAGCATTGAAAACGGACAGAAATACCCGAAATCACGAGTTTTTTTATGATTTTGTGAAACTCGTGTGATGAGCTTCCGGACCATTTAAAGCCACCCCGGACCCCAAAACTGTGTGCTATAGCCCACGAGAACGGCAAGAAATGTCCGAAATCACGGGTTTTTTCCGATTTTTATGAAACTCGTGTGACGGGGTTCCGAAAAATTTAGAACAACCCCGGACCGCAAAATTGTGTACTTTAGCCCACGAAAATGGCCAGAAATATCCGAAATCACGAGTTTTTTACAATTTCATGAAAACTCGTGTAAACGGGTTCCCGGACCATCTAAATCCACCCCGGACCCCAAAAATCGTGTACTATAGCCCATGAAAACGACCAGAAATGCCCGAAATCACGATTTTTTACGACCTCCTGAAATTCGTGTTTGACGGGCTCCCGGACGATTTAAATCCACCCCGGAACCCAAAATCATGTATTATAGCCCACGAAAACGGCCAAAAATGTCCGAAATCACGAGTTTTTTATAATTTCGTGAAATTGTGTAACGGGGTACCGAGCCCTTGAAATGCACCCCCGACCCCAAAATCGTGTACTATAGCCCACGAAAACGGCCAGAAATGCCTAAAATCACGATTTTTTTACGATTTCGTGAAATTCGTTTGAAGGTCCCGAGCCCTTGAAATTCACCCCGGACCACCAAATTGTTTGCTATAGTAATGAAAACGGCCAGAAATACCCGAAATCATGAGTTTTTTATGATTTTGTGAAACTCGTGTGATGGGCTTCCGAATCATTTAAATCCACCCCGGACCTCAAAACCGTGGTGTCATAGCCCACGAGAACTTTAAGTAAATGCCCGTAATCATGACTTTCTTACGATTTTCGTGGAACTCGTGTGACGGGGTCCCGGACCATTTAAATCCACCCCGGATCCTAAAATCGTGTGTACTATAGCCAACGAAAACGGCTAGAATATGCCCGAAATCACGAGTTTTTTACGATTTCGTGAAACTCGATGTGACGTGCTCCCGGACTATATAAATCCACCCGGACCCCAAAATCATGTACTATTTCACATGAAAACGGCCAAAAATGACCGAAATCACGAGGTTTTTACAGTATTCTGAAATCCACCCCGGACTCTAAAACCGTGTACTATAGCCCACGAAAACGGCCAGAAATGCCCGAAATCACGAGTATTTTACGATTTTGTGAAACTCGTGTGACGTGGTCCCGGACCATTTAAATCCACCCGGACCCCAAAACTGTGTGATATAGCCCATGAAAACGGCCAGAAATGCCCGAAATCATGAGTTTTTTACTTTTTCATGAAATTCGTGTGGACGGGCTCCAGAGCCCTTGAAATTCACCCGGACCCCAAAATCGTGTACTACAGCCACCTAAAACGACCCGAAATGACCGAAATCACGAGTTTTTTACGACTTCGTGAAACTCGTGTGACGGACTCCCGTATCATTTAAATCCACCCCGGAACCCAAAATCATTTATTATAGCCCACGAGAAACGGCAAAAAATGACCGAAATCACAATTTTTTACAATTTCGTGAAATCATGTGATAGGATCACGAGCCCTTGAAATCCACCCCGGACCCCAAAACCGTGTACTATAACCCACGAAAACGGCCAGAAATGTCTGAAATCACGAGTTTTTTATGATTTCGTGAAATTCGTTTGACGGGTCCTGAGCCCTTGAAATTCACCCCGGACCCCCAAACTTTTTGCTATAGCATTGAAAACGGACAGAAATACCCGAAACCACGAGTTTTTTTATGATTTTGTGAAACTCGTGTGATGAGCTCCCGGACCATTTAAATCCACCCCGGACCCCAAAACCGTGTGCTATAGCCCATGAGAACGGCAAGAAATGTCTGAAATCAGGAGTTTTTTTCCGATTTTTATTTAACTCGTGTGACGGGGTTCCGAACCATTTAGATCCACCCCGGACCCCAAAATCGTGTACTATAGCCCACGAAAACGGTCAGAAATGTCCGAAATCACGAGTTTTTTACAATTTTGTGAAACTCGTGTAACGGGTTCCCGGACCATCTAAATCCACCCCGGACCCCAAAACTATGTGTTGTAGCCCATGAAAACGGCCAGAAATGCCCGAAATGAGGAGTTTTTCACGATTTCGTGAAATTCTTGTGACGGATTCCGGGCCGTTTAAATCCACCCGGACCCCAATACTATGTGTTATAGCCCATGACAACGGCCAGAAATACCCGAAATGACGAGTTTTTTATGATTTTGTGAAACTCGTGTGATGGGCTCCCGAACCATTTAAATCCACCCGGACCCCAAAACCGTGTGCCATAGCCCACGAGAACGTCAAGAAATACGCGAAATCACGAGTTTTTTACGATTTTCGTGAAACTCGTGGGACGGGGTCCCGGACCATTTAAATCCACCCCGGAGCCTAAAATCGTGTACTATAGCACACGAAAACGGCTAGAAATGCCCGAAATCACGAGTTTTCTTTATGATTTCGTGAAACTCGTGTGACGTGCTCCCAGACTATTTAAATCCATACCGGACCCAAAAATCATGTATTATAGCACACGAAAACGGCCAAAAATGACCGAAATCACGAGGTTTTTACAATTTCGTGAAATCATGTGATAGGATCCCGAAATGTCTGAAATCACGAGTTTTTTACGATTTCGTGAAATTCGTTTGACGGGTCCTGAGCCCTTGAAATTCACCCCGGACCCCCAAACTTTTTGCTATAGCATTGAAAACGGACAAAAATACCCGAAATCACGAGTTTTTTACGATTTTCCTGAAACTCGTGTGACAGGTCCCGGAGCATTTAAATCCACCCCGGACCCCAAAATCGTGTACTATAGCCCACGAAAACGGCCAGAAATGCCCGAAATCACGTTTTTTATGATTTCGTGAAACTCGTGAGACGGGTTCCCGGACCATCTTAATCCACCCCGGAACTCAAAACTGTGTGCTATAGCCCATGAAAACGGTCAGAAAGGCCCGAAATCACGATTTTTTTACGATTTCGTGAAATTCGTGTGATGGGTCACGAGCCCTTGAAATTCACCCCGGACCACCATACTGTTTGCTATAACAACGAAAACGGCAAATAATTCCCGAAATCATGAGTTTTTTATGATTTTGTGAAACTCGTGTGATGGGCTCTCGGACCATTTAATCCACCCCGGACCCCAAAACTGTGTGCCATAGCCCAGGAGAACGTCAAGAAATGCCCGAAATGACGAGTTTTTTACGATTTTCGTGAAACTCGTGTGATGAGCTCCCGGACCATTTAAATCCACCCCGGACCCCAAAACCGTGTGCTATAGCCCACGAGAACGGCAAGAAATGTCCGAAATCACGGGTTTTTTCCGATTTTTATGAAACTCGTGTGACGGGGTTCTGAACCATTTATATCCACGCCGGACCTCAAAATTGTGTACTATAGCCCACGAAAACGGCCAGAAATGCCCGAAATCACGAGTTTTTTACAATTTCGAGAAACTCGTGTAACGGGTTCCCGGACTATCTAAATCCACCCCGGACCCCAAAACTATGTGCTATAGCCCATGAAAACGGCCAGAAATGCCCGAAATCAAGAGTTTTTCGTGATTTCGTGAAATTCCAGTGACGTTCAAATCAACCCGGACCCCAATATTGTGTGCTATATCCCATGAAAACGGCCAGAAATGCCCGAAATCACGAGTTTTTCACATTTTCGTGAAATTTCTGTGACGGGTCCCGAGCCCTTGAAATCCACCCGGACCTCAAAATCGTGTACTGCAGCCCACTAAAACGGCCAGAAATGCCTGATATCACGAGTTTTCTACGACTTCGTGAAACTCGTGTGACGGGCTCCCGGACCATTTAAATCCACCCCGGAACCCAAAATCATGTATTATAGCCCACGAAAATGGCCAAAAATGACCGAAATCACAAGTTTTTTACAATTTTGTGAAATCGTGAGATGGGTCCCGAGCCCTTGAAATCCACCCCCGACCCCAAAATCGTGTACTATAGCACACGAAAATGGCCAGAAATGCCTAAAATCACGATTTTTTTACGATTTCGTGAAATTCGTGTGACGGGTTCCGAGCACTTGAAATTCATCCCGGACCACCAAACTGTTTGCTATAGGAATGAAAACGGCCAGAAATATCCAAAATCACAAGTTTTTTCGACTTCATGAAACTCGTGTGACCAACTCCCGAACCATTTAAATCCACCCCGGAACCCAAAATCATGAATTATAGCCCACGAAAACGGCCAAAAATGCCCGAAATCACGAGGTTTTTACGATTTCGTGAAACTCGTGTGACGTGGTTCCGGACCATTTAAATCCACCCCGGACCCCAAAACTGTGTGATATAGCCCATGAAAACCGCCAGAAATGGCCGAAATCAAGAGTTTTTTACGTTTTCGTGAAATTCGTGTGACGTGCTCCCAGACTATTTAAATCCACACCGGACCCCAAAATGATGTACTATAGCACACGAAAACGGCCAAAAATGACCGAAATCACGAGGTTTTTACAATTTCGTGAAATCATGTGATAGGATCCTGAGCCCTTGAAATCCACCCCGGACCCCAAAACCGTGTACTATAGCCCACGAAAACGGCCAGAAATGTCTGAAATCACGAGTTTTTTACGATTTCCTGAAATTCGTTTGACGGGTCTTGAGCCCTTGAATCACCCCAGACCCCCAAACTTTTTGCTATAGCATTGAAAACGGACAGAAATACCCAAAATCACGAGTTTTTTTATGATTTTGTGAAACTCGTGTGATGAGCTTCCGGACCATTTAAAGCCACCCCGGACCCCAAAACCGTGTGCTATAGCCCACGAGAACGGCAAGAAATGTCCGAAATCACGGGTTTTTTCCGATTTTTATGAAACTCGTGTGACGGGGTTCCGAACAATTTTGAACCACCCCGGACCGCAAAATCGTGTACTTTAGCCCACGAAAATGGCCAGAAATATCCGAAATCATGAGTTTTTTACAATTTCGTGAAACTCGTGGAACGGGTTCCCGGACCATCTAAATCCACCCCGGACCCCAAAAATCGTGTACTATAGCCCATGAAAACGACCAGAAATGCCCGAAATCACGATTTTTTACGACTTCCTGAAATTCGTGTGACGGGCTCCCGGACGATTTAAATCCACCCCGGAACCCAAAATCATGTATTATAGCCCACGAAAACGGCCAAAAATGTCCGAAATCACGAGTTTTTTATAATTTCGTGAAATTGTGTGACGGGGTACCGAGCCCTTGAAATGCACCCCCGACCCCAAAATCGTGTACTATAGCCCACGAAAACGGCCAGAAATGCCTAAAATCACGATTTTTTTACGATTTCGTGAAATTCGTTTGAAGGGTCCCGAGCCCTTAAAATTCACCCCGGACCACCAAATTGTTTGCTATAGTAATGAAAACGGCCAGAAATACCCGAAATCATGAGTTTTTTATGATTTTGTGAAACTCGTGTGATGGGCTTCCGAATCATTTAAATCCACCCCGGACCTCAAAACCGTGTGTCATAGCCCACGAGAACGTCAAGAAATGCCCGTAATCATGACTTTCTTACGATTTTCGTGAAACTCGTGTGACGGGGTCCCGGACCATTTAAATCCACCCCGGATCCTAAAATCGTGTGTACTATAGCCAACGAAAACGGCTAGAAATGCTCGAAATCACGAGTTTTTTACGATTTCGTGAAACTCGTGTGACGTGCTCCCGGACTATATAAATCCACCCGGACCCCAAAATCATGTACTATTTCACATGAAAACGGCCAAAAATGACCGAAATCACGAGGTTTTTACAGTATTCTGAAATCCACCCCGGACTCTAAAACCGTGTACTATAGCCCACGAAAACGGCCAGAAATGCCCGAAATCACGAGTATTTTACGATTTTGTGAAACTCGTGTGACGTGGTCCCGGACCATTTAAATCCACCCGGACCCCAAAACTGTGTGATATAGCCCATGAAAACGGCCAGAAATGCCCGAAATCATGAGTTTTTTACTTTTTCATGAAATTCGTGTGACGGGCTCCAGAGCCCTTGAAATTCACCCGGACCCCAAAATCGTGTACTACAGCCCACTAAAACGACCCGAAATGACCGAAATCACGAGTTTTTTACGACTTCGTGAAACTCGTGTGACGGACTCCCGTATCATTTAAATCCACCCCGGAACCCAAAATCATTTATTATAGCCCACGAAAACGGCCAAAAATGACCGAAATCACAAATTTTTTACAATTTCGAGAAATCGTGTGAGGGGTCCCGAGCCCTTGAAATGCACCCGACCCCAAAATCGTGTACTATAACGCACGAAAACGGCCAGAAATGCCTAAAATCATGAAATTTTTTACGATTTCGTGAAATTCGTGTAACGGGTCCCGAGCCCTTGAAATTCACCCTGGACCCCCAAATTGTTTGCTATAGCAATGTTTGCCCTTGAAATGATTTTACGAAACTCGTGTGATGAGCTCCCGGACCATTATATCCACCCTGGACCCCAAAACCGTGTGTTATAGCCCACGAGAACGTCAAGAAATACGCGAAATCAGGAGTTTTTCCGATTTTTGTTTTAACTCGTGTGACGGGGTCCCGAGCCATTTAAATCCACCCTGACCCTAAAATCTTGTACTATAGCACACGAAAACGGCCAGAAATGCCCGAAATCACGAGTTTTTTTTATGATTTCGTGAAACTCGTGTGACGTGCTCCCAGACTATTTAAATCCACACCGGACACCATAATCATGTACTATAGCCCACGAAAACGGCCAAAAATGACCGAAATCACGAGGTTTTTACAATTTTGTGAAATCATGTGATAGGATCTCGAGCCCTTGAAATCCACCCCGGACCCTAAAATCGTGTACTATAGCACACGAAAACGGTCAGAATTGCCTGAAATCACGAGTTTTTTACAATTTCGTGAAACTCGTGTAACGGGTTCCCGGACCATCTAAATCCACCGTGGACCCCAAAACTATGTGCTATAGCCCATGAAAACGGCCAGAAATGCCCGCAATCAAGAGTTTTTCACGATTTCGTGAAACTCTTGTGACGGGTTCCGGGCTGTTTAAATCCACCCGGACCCCAATACTATATGTTATAGCTCATGAAAACGACCAGAAATGCCCGAAATCATGATTTTTTTATGTTTTCGTGAAACTCGTGTAACGTGGTCCTGCACCATTTAAATCCACCCCAGACCCCAAAACGGTGTGTTATAGTCCATGAAAACGGCCAGAAATGGCCGAAATCACGAGTTTTTTACATTTTCGTGAAATTCGTGTGACGGGTCCCGAGCCCTTGAAATCCACCCCAGACCCCAAAATCGTGTACTACAGCCCACTAAAACGGCTAGAAATGCCCAAAATCACGAGTTTTTTACGACTTCCTGAAACTCGTGTGGCGGGCTCCCGGGGCATTTAAATCCACCCCGGAACCCAAAATCATGAATTATAGCCCACGAAAACGGCCAAAAATACCCGAAATCACGAGTTTTTTATAATTTCGTGAAATTGTGTGACGGGTCCCGAGCCCTTGAAATGCACCCCCGACCCCAAAATCGTGTACTATAGCCCACGAAAACGGCCAGTACTGCCTAAAATCACGATTTTTTACGATTTCGTGAAATTCGTGTGACGGGTCCTGAGCCCTTGAAATTCACCCCGGACCACCAAATTGTTTGCTATAGCAATGAAAATGGACAGAAATCCACCCCGGACTCTAAAACCGTGTACTATAGCCCACGAAAACGGCCAGAAATGCCCGAAATCACGAGTTTTTTAAGATTTCGTGAAACTCGTGTGACGTGGTCCCGGACCATTTAAATCCACCCCGGACCCCAAAACTGTGTGATATAACCCATGAAAACGGCCAGATATGCCCGAAATCACGAGTTTTTTAGGTTTTCGTGAAATTCGTGTGACGGGGTCCAAAGCCCTTGAAATTCATCCAGACCCCAAAATCGTGTACTACAGCCAACTAAAACGGCCAGAAATGCCCGAAATCACGAGTTTTTTACGACTTCGTGAAACTCGTGTGACGGGCTCCCGGACCATTTAAATCACCCCGGAACCCAAAATCATGTATTATAGCCCACAAAAACGGCCAAAAATGCCCAAAATCACAAGTTTTTTACAATTTCATCAAATCGTGTGACGGGGTCCCGAGCCCTTGAAATGCACCCCGACCCCAAAATCGTGTACTATAGAACACGAAAACGGCCAGAAATGCCTAAAATCACGTATTTTTTTACGATTTCGTGAAATTCGTGTGACGGGTCCCGAACCCTTGAAATTCACCCCGGACCCCCAAACTTTTTGCTATAGCAATGAAAACGGCCAGAAATACCCGAAATGACGAGTTTTTTATGATTTTGTGAAACTCGTGTGATGGGCTCCCGAACCATTTAAATCCACCCCGGACTCCCGAAACCGTGTGCCATAGCCCACGAGAACGTCAAGAAATGCCCGAAATCACGAGTTTTTTACGATTTTCGTGAAACTCGTGTGACGGGGTCCCGGACCATTTAATCCACCCCGGAGCCTAAAATCGTGTGTACTATAGCCCACGAAAACGGCCAGAAATGCCCGAAATCACGAGTTTTTTACGATTTCGTGAAACTCGTGTGACGTCCTACCGGACTATTTAAATCCACCCCGGACCCCAAAATCATGTACTATATCACATGAAAACGACAAAAAATTACCGAAATCACGAGATTTTACAGTTTTGTGAAATGGTGTGATGGGATCCCGAGCCCTTGAAATCCACCCCGGACACTAAAACCGTGTACTATAGCCCACGAAAACGGCCAGAAATGCCTGAAATCACGAGTTTTTTACGATTTCGTGAAATTCATTTGACGGGTCCCGAGCCCTTGAAATTCACTCCGGACCCCCAAACTGTTTGCTATAGCATTGAAAACGACCAGAAATAACCGAAATCATGAGTTTTTTATGATTTTGTGAAACTCGTGTGATGGGCTCCTGGACCATTTAAATCCACCCTGGACCCCAAAACAGTGTGCTATAGCCCACGAGAACGGCATGAAATGCACAAAATCATGAGTTTTTTTCGATTTTTGAGAAACTCGTGTGACGGGGTCCCGAACCATTTATATCCACCCCGGACCCCAAAATCGTGTACTATAGCCCACGAAAACGGTCAGAAATGCCGGAAATCACGAGTTTTTTACGATTCGTGAAACTCGTGTGACGTGTTCCCGGACCATCTAAATCCACCCTGGATCTCAAAACTCCCATTAGCATCAGCATTTCCTTCATTCTCCCCCTCTCGACTATCACCCTCAGTGCTAGCAGAGAATTCCTTGAAGAACTGACTAAGATCACCTCTATCTGTGTTGTGTAGTATGGCTCATGTTCGCGAAAGGTTACATACATACTTGCATCTAATTTCCTCCCATAACTTCCCAACATTGATATCCCTTTTGGCTAGATGCATAATCAAGAAATCTACACCTCACGATCCAACTTGCCAACAGAAGGTCGAGGATCTCGCACAAAGCACACACACACACAACCTTTCACTTTTGCTATAGCATTGAAAAAGCATCCGTGGAGCGGGTTTAAGTAGTTCTAGCTGATGGGAAGTTAACATAATCCAAGGCAGGGCAGATTGGTATACAACATGCATGAGGACTGAAAGAAGCAAAGTTTCAGCTGATAGCCTGATTTCAGAACCGTTGTGAGAAATGATTTACCAAAAGTGTGCAAAGGAGATATTTTTTGTATAGATGGATTTGACACCACATGGTGACAGTTTTCTGCTGCATTCTTTTAGACCATACTGAAATCATTTTCTGTTTCTCCTTTTGGTCGTGTACCACTGCAATCTCTTTGAAATAAATGTGGTTTTGTTGTAACTTGTACCATTTGTTGAGAATGCTATTACCAAATCGCTAAAAGTTGTTTGACAAAAAATAACATATCAACTAACTAAAAGCTCATTAAATCTCCACGAACTAACTCAAAGCACCTTCAGTTCACTGCCAAAAATACGTACATAGTGGCATGAGCACACAGCGTAAGGCAAGCTTGAGATAGAACTCTGGTCCGCGGCTTAGGCAAGAAGTGTATTGGACTGCTACAGCGCCTTCAGTTTCCTCGCTGACAAAGAAGTTGCTATGAATCGACGGCCAAGTAATCAAGTAAATCCAAAGGAAATGACATACAGATCAACAAGCGTTGTACCTTGGTCGGTGGGACGACGTCGTAGCTGTGCTAGGCACGCTTGCAGGGGCTCATGGCGGGAAATTGGCCCTGGCGGCCCACTTGGTCGCCATCGATGGACGTTGATCCAGCTCGAATTTGGGGATTTGGGAGAAGGAGAGCGGAGGAACGTGATATCCTAGGCGTGGCAGAGGGCGACCGGTCGGCGGCGGTCAGCCGGCCTTGAAGCCGTCGGGCAGAGCTGGACAGTAGGGGCGATGAGGAGGACATGATGAGGGCCAAGGTCGGGGCGGGATGGTGGCGCAGCGAAGGGAATGCCAGCCGGCGATGACCGGCTGAGCGGCGGCCAGCCGCTATGGGAGGTGTTGGACAGGGATGGAGTGGATGAGACGGCCGCGTCGGGGAGGAGAAGTAGATGAGGAAAAATGAGGAAGACGAGAGAGGATTGGAGGAGGACGAAGTCAAAGGCGGCATGCCCCACCAGCGAGCAGCTACACCAGTAAACGAGCCGACGCACGAGTAGACGCCAAATCCGTATGCCGCCGACAGCAGGACCCACAAAACGATCCATCACCCATACTTGCTTCAACACGTGGGATGCTTCACGGCTCAGGCCCTGTTTGTTTGGGCTGGAGCTGGAGCTTTTACTGCTTTTGGCTCTCCAAAAGCACAAGCCCAGCCAAACATCAAATATATGGATCCTTATTCAATTTGTACACGAAGCCCGGAAGCACGTCCGGAGGTGCTTCCCGCGGCTCCCCGCAGCTTGTTACTTAAACTCTGAACCGGTATATGCCTTCACCGTTAGAGTTCCTGCTATTTACGCTCATTGCCACCGCTAAGATATACACCTCCTTCCCCATCGTGCACATACCAGTTCGTCTTTCTCCTCGTTTCACATCGGCAAACCGTCCGCACGCGACAGAACTCCGCCATGGTTGCAAGCTCGGGAGTGGCTGGCGTGCTCTTGCAGCCCCGAGCGGCGGGAGGCGCGGTACAAGGACAGAGCGAAAGGCGGCGCATCTCTTCAGGGTGAGATCTGGTGCGGGCGCACGTGTGCTCTGCCATGGCTGCAAGCTCGAGAGTGGCCGGCGTGCTCTCGCAGCCCGAGCGGCCGGCGTGCCCTGCAGCCCCTGAGCACCCAGCACGGGACGCCTCGCTGCTGCTCCCTGTTACGCGTGCCTCCCGGAGCGCCCAAATGCCCAGCGTTGACCTTTTATTCTTTTTGAGATCTACGATTGGTTATTTCCAGGAATAGAGACCATGGAGCAAAATTTACACTACTATGCTCCAGTACCATTGATTATTCTTTTCCGTATGGCAACAAGTTGTCTGTAGGTTTTGGTTTTCGTGAAGGTCCTCCACCATTTCTACCCGAAGTAGAGACTATGTGTAGCATTTCCGTAACAAGGAATTGATTTATATTTTGTTCGTCACTTAAATGTAATATGAGAACCAGCTGCATAAAAATGATAAACATATTATTTGAGCCAGTACAAATCATAACCAACTGCATTTCCACTAGAAGGGTATTTCAGATTTTCAGCACCAGCTGCATATTCACCAGCTATACTAAAAGCAGATTTCCAAACAACATTTTTACATTTCACCAGCCGTCCAGCTCTAGCTGCTTCTCAGAACCTACCAGCTCCAGCTGCTTCTCGTTAAGCTGCAGCTCAAACAAACAGCCCACTAAAACTGCTAGAAATGCCCAAAATCACGAGTTTTTTACGACTTTCTGAAACTCGTGTGGCGGGCTCCCGGGCCATTTAAATCCACCCCGGAACCCAAAATCATGAATTATAGCCCACGAAAACGGCCAAAAATGACCGAAATCACGAGTTTTTATAATTTCGTGAAATTGTGTGACGGGTCCCGATCCCTTGAAATGCACTCCCGACCCCAAAATCGTATACTATAGCCCACGAAAACGGACAGAAATGCCTAAAATCACGATTTTTTACGATTTCGTGAAATTCGTGTGACGGGTCCCGAGCCCTTGAAATTCACCCCGGTCCACCAAATTGTTTGCTATAGCAATGAAAACGGCCAGAAATACCCGAAATCATGAGTTTTTTATGATTTTGTGAAACTCGTGTGATGGGGTCCCGAACCATTTAAATCCACCCCGGACTCCCAAAACCGTGTGCCATAGCCCACGAGAACGTCAAGAAATGCCCGAAATCACGAGTTTTTTACGATTTTCGTGAAACTCGTGTGACGGGGTCCCGGACCATTTAAATCCACCCCGGAGCCTAAAATCGTGTGTACTATAGCCCACGAAAACGGCCAGAAATGCCCGAAATCACGAGTTTTTTACGATTTCGTGAAACTCGTGTGACGTGCTCCCAGACTATTTAACTCCACCCCGGACCCCAAAATCATGTACTATATCACATGAAAACGACCAAAAATTACTGAAATCACGAGATTTTACAGTTTTGTGAAATCGTGTGGTGGGATCCCGAGCTCTTGAAATCCACCCCGGACACTAAAACCGTGTACTATAGCCCACGAAAACGGCCAGAAATGCCTGAAATCACGAGTTTTTTACGATTTCGTGAAATTCATTTGACGGGTCCCGGGCCCTTGAAATTCACCCCGAACCCCAAACTGTTTGCTATAGCATTGAAAACGACCAGAAATAACCGAAATCATGAGTTTTTTATGATTTTGTGAAACTCGTGTGATGGGCTCCTGGACCATTTAAATCCGCCCTGGACCCCAAAACAGTGTGCTATAGCCCACGAGAACGGCATGAAATGCATAAAATCATGAGTTTTTTCCGATTTTTGAGAAACTCGTGTGACGGGGTCCCGAACCATTTATATCCACCCCGGACCCCAAAATCGTGTACTAAGCCCACGAAAACGGTCAGAAATGCCGGAAATCACGAGTTTTTTACGATTCGTGAAACTCGTGTGACGTGTTCCCGGACCATCTAAATCCACCCTGGATCTCAAAACTCCCATTAGCATCAGCATTTCCTTCATTCTCCCCCTCTCGACTATCACCCTCAGTGCTAGCAGAGAATTCCTCGAAGAACTGACTAAGATCACCTCTACCTGTGTTGTGTAGTATGGCTCATGTTCCCGAAAGGTTACATACATACTTGCATCTAATTTCCTCCCATAACATCCCAACATTGATATCCCTTTTGGCTAGATGCATAATCAAGAAATATACACCTCACGATCCAACTTGCCAACAGAAGGTCTAGGATCTCGCACAAAGCGCACACACACACAACCTTTCAATTTTGCTATAGCATTGAAAAAGCATCCGTGGAGCAGGCTTAAGTAGTTCTAGCTGATGGGAAGTTAACATAATCCAAGGCAGGGCAGATTGGTATACAACATGCATGAGGACTGAAAGAAGCAAAGTTTCAGCTGATAGTCTGATTTCAGAACCGTTGTGAGAAATGATTTACCAAAAGTGTGCAAAGGAGATATTTTTTGTATAGATGGATTTGACACCACATGGTGACAGTTTTCTGCTGCATTCTTTTAGACCATACTGAAATCATTTTCTGTTTCTCCTTTTGGTCGTGTACCACTGCAATCTCTTTGAAATAAATGTGGTTTTGTTGTAACTTGTACCATTTGTTGAGAATGCTATTACCACATCGCTAAAAGTTGTTTGACAAAAAATAACAAATCAACTAACTAAAAGTTCATTAAATCTCCACGAACTAACTCAAAGCACCTTCAGTTCACTGCCAAAAATACGTACATAGTGGCATGAGCACACAACGTAAGGCAAGCTTGAGATAGAACTCTGGTCCGCGGCTTAGGCAAGAAGTGTATTGGACTGCTACAGCGCCTTCAGCTTCCTCGCCGACAAAGAAGTTGCTATGAATCGACGGCCAAGTAATCAAGTAAATCCAAAGGAAATGACATACAGATCAACAAGCGTTGTACCTTGGTCGGTGGGACGACGTCGTAGCTGTGCTAGGCACGCTTGCAGGGGCTCATGGCGGGAAATCGGCCCTGGCGGCCCACTTGGTCGCCATCGGTGGACGTTGATCCAGCTCGAATTTGGGGATTTGGGAGAAGGAGAGCGGAGGAACGTGATATCCTAGGCGTGGCAGAGGGTGACCGGTCGGCGGCGGTCAGCCGGCCTGGAAGCCGTCGGGCAGAGCTTTACAGTAGGGGCGATGAGGAGGACATGATGAGGGCCAAGGTCGGGGCGGGATGGTGGCGCAGCGAAGGGAATGCCAGCCGGCGATGACCGGCTGAGCGGCGGCCAGCCGCTATGGGAGGTGTTGGACAGGGATGGAGTGGATGAGACGGCCGCGTCGGGGAGGAGAAGTAGATGAAGAAAAATGAGGAAGACGAGAGAGGATTGGAGGAGGACGAAGTCAAAGGCGGCATGCCCCACCAGCGAGCAGCTACACCAGTAAACGAGCCGACGCACGAGTAGGCGCCAAATCCGTATGTCGCCGACAGCGGGACCCACAAAACGATCCATCATCCATACTTGCTTCAACACGTGGGATGCTTCACGGAGTATAGGGAGCTTTAGTTTTAGAAGGGATATCCTGGTTTGTGTGTACTGCCTCATCCGATCACCGGCTAACGATAGAACCGTGCTATTAATGGCAGTACTTATCGTCCTGCTTCGTGACAGGATTACCCTTCGGTGACCAATTATCGCCTCCGGAGCAGGTTCGTGCATGGTACTCCGGCGGTTGCATGTGGCCACTGGCCAACCATGCCAAATGGACCGAACAACGTGGGCTCGGCAGATACGGCCAGTCCATGACCACCTAGAGTCCTAATATCGAAATTGTTTGTTATCGAGGGGCAAAACGAGCAGCGAGCATTGTAAAAGTGAGATAGGCATGCATTCCATTAATCTGTCCGCCAATGCCGGAGTAAGCCTTGAACAAAAATAATGCCCCTGTGCCTAGTGGTACTTTTTTATTGGCTAAATCTTAGTTGACTTTGATATCTTGTACTATTTCTCAGTCAACATTTGCAGCCGTTGTATTTCTTAGTAGGGATCCCTTCTTAGTAATGTTCGGATTGTACCTTGTGTCGGCTTAGAGATAATACTTTATCGTGATATTGATTTAGCTTCTGAGTGTTCTTTTCTCGTGACTAGTCTAATGTCTGAAATGGATTGGTCGGTTACTGGTGCATATTTCAATACATCAAGATTTTAGCTTTGTAGTTAAGTTTGTTTGTGGTTTTTTCTATTAGTCAAGTGTTTAATTTTGTTGGCCCATTCTATCGCACGATTTGTGAATTATGATGTCAAAGGTGTTTGATCCGTTAAAGATCTGAATTTCATCGGAGTGAAACTTTGTAATGAACTTGTCATGTATTAATTAATACAAATGTTTATCTTCTCCATCTAAATACGAGCACCCCACTATTTGATTTCTCTCAACATACAAGCATGCCACATCATCAAGTCTCTTTTTGGTACACCTTATTAAGCCATCCACATTTATGTTTAACCTATGAGTTAATCTTTGAACAAAGAAATAAAGCAACTCAATTCATTTCCTTACAATAGAAAGTTTTCTAACCTATAACAATATGAAATTCTGCAGCAGCGCGCGGGGTTTTTATCTAGTTATCTTAAAACAAGACTAACAAAAGCCCTATTATTATTGATTGCATCGATCTAGATGGTAGGAGCAACTGCAAAGTGTATCTCCATGAATCTTTACTCATATGTGGTTCACATCGCCATTTGCAATAAAATACACAACCATTCTATCCAAGAATAAATCGCCACTAGGCATTCCTTTAGAAAAATCTTTGTAGTTGACAAAAAATAGAGCGGTGGTGCTAAGCATTTAAAAACACTTAGTATCAACTTCACATCACTTGGTACCAACGGCGACTATATGATCACTTGTAACGTCTTCTTGCTGTCTGGGGACGCAGATGCTTAAGCCGGCTAAAGTTGTCTAAACTCTAAAGTGCCTTCAAAAAACTGTTAAAAAGCCTTAGGGTTTTGGCACGCGTTATGTGGCCGTAATTTGATAAGTTTCAAGGCCCTGTCGCAAATAGGCCCATCCCCGGCTCATCAAAGGCCTTGTTTTAGGGGTCAGAGAACAACACACAGTCCGAACTAGTACGAAGAAACATGCACCAGTCCGTAATTTGATGCACGACAACCAAATCAGATTTTGCAGAGACAACATTAGTGTTATCGCCATTTGAAAAGTCATAATCGCGTGGGGCCATTGACTGACATGTGCGTGACAATGTCATCCAAGATCAAGTTGCAAAAAAAAAGGCAAGCCAATTGATTTTGAATCCCCCTTTCCGTCCGATTGATCTGCCAGAGATTAGGAACGTGCTTGTTTAATGCAAGTCCTTATCGTGCTTCATGACAGGATTACTACCAGCTACCTCCCGCTCGTTGACTAATTATCTCCATCAGCACCGCCGGCGGAGCAAGTCGTGCATAAATGTCCGGCGGTTGCATGTGGCCAATCGTAAGAAATGGATCAGCTACATCGACCAAGAATATTGTAGGCTCGGCTACGGCCGGTTGATGATGGACCCATCACCCATGTATGTGAAGAACTACAAGGCATATTAGAGCATCTCTGCTATAGTCTCCGTACTCATCGTTAATCTAAAAAGCGGCCGTAATACTTAAAAGAGTATCGAAAGTAATCCTCAAATAAAGTCCCAATTTGTAAAATAAAAATTGCGGAGTGCCCATTTCCATATCTCTTCTCCCTATATAATATAGGGATTGTAAAAACCAGATTAAAAAAAAACCAAATGCAGTGGCTCCAACCGAGTTGGGAAACTTTCCACACCCATTTGTTGTCAATGGAACAATTCGTTTCGTCGTTGTCCGCGGGCACACTCTGATAGGGGCTCATCAGTCGTCCTACACCGCACCATTTCTCGTCCGGCGTGAAATCGCCCTGAGAAGATTGCCACGACCGCATCCACTCGTGACTCCATTAGCGTTTGGACGATTAGACAACCTAGCGAGCTCCGCCGCCTCCATGATTGTCGAGCGCGCGGTTGTGCCTCCCGAGTCCCTAGCATGTGAGCCCCTCCCTCATGGTCGAGCTTGGTACTAAAAGTTGTTGCTCGACGCAGTGAGCCCGCATGAGGCCTCACGACCTTGCATGATTCGTTGAGGTCGCCATGAACATGACAATTGTCTAAACCGACGAAAGAGCAGTAAGAGATGGAGGTGCACACATAAAAGGTTGAATTAGTTAAAGTTTTAATCCTCTACTTACAGATTTGTGACACTAGTTACCCCATCTAGTAAGAAATCATTTACATTACCCATTTTAGAAACTTTGGACCCTCTTTTTCTAATGTGGTGGGCAAAGGTGAGATGTAACGATTGAGCCTTAAAAAATATCATGACAACGACGGGGAATTGAATATGTGGTGAAAAGATATACACGATCATCGATGGCACTTGTGATGTTTACATATTTTGTGGCTCCACATAAACGGATAAACCTAACAAGCGCATATTGATCGAATGACATATTGATCGGGGAAGAAAACAATTAATGTTTCATATATGTAATGTAGATGTAGGCATATTGATTAAGGAAGAAAACAAGCGCTTAAGTAGGCTGAACTCAAAGCCCCAATCCTACGGTCGGCCGGTCGAGTACATGCCCATAATACACATTGCCGTGATCAGCGACTCACCATAATTAACGTAAGTTTCTATCTCCATGCAAAAAAACGCAAGTTGCTACTTGTCTTAACTGTACCTCTAATTATCCACAAAAATACCACATGGCATATCCGCATATGTTGTGAGCAAACTTATTTAATCAAAAGAAAACTGTCGACAAAGATAGAAAAAATGAACACAAATAATGTTGTGTACAGATCGTTAGAAAAAATGGATCAATATGTTTTTAGGTTTTAGAGCTTACCCTAAACCCTAAAACACAAGTTGTAGGGAAGCCAATTCAGAGATTTTTTTTATTAGATAAAGCCAATTCAGAGAATTAATCGTCCTATAGTGGAGTTGTACTCCTTAATATCACACGCTAAAGAAAATATCAAATAGTCCGTAAAAAACTTACTTGAGGGTTCTAATCTTGGGCGTGGGTTTCCTGGAACCTGGCTGTCAACTTCAGCGACGCACCAACTCTGTTTGACTTGGCCGCTAGCCATAGTCCATAGCCAAGTTGGCAGCACGACACGCGTTCATAGCCATCGCCGCTTCTCCGCCGGCGCGCGCCGCGTCCTATATAAAGCCATCGCCGCAGTCCCATCCCAGCACAAGACAACCACACAGCTAGCAAGAAATCATCAGAACAGCAAACCTCACATTGCTCTCCTCCGACCAGCTAGATACATCGTCTCGTCGAGATGAAGCCCCAAGCCAAGCCGGTCACCGGCGTCCCCGTGGGCGGCCGCCAGCTCGGCGTCGCCGGCGCCTGGTCGTCCGGCCTCTTCGACTGCTTCGACGACTGCGGCCTCTGCTGCATGACGTGCTGCTGCCCCTGCATCACCTTCGGCAAGGTGGCGGAGATCGTCGACAGGGGGTCGACGTCGTGCGGCACGGCCGGCGCGCTCTACGTGCTGCTGGCGGGGCTGACGGGGTGCCAGTGGATCTACTCCTGCACCTACCGCGCCAAGATGCGCGCCCAGTACGCGCTCCCGGACGCGCCCTGCTGCGACTGCTGCGTCCACTTCTGCTGCGAGCCGTGCGCGCTCATCCAGCAGTACAAGGAGCTCAAGGCCCGCGGCTTCGACCCCGAGATCGGATGGCAGCTGAACGCCGAGCGCGGCAACGGCGGTGCCTCCGTCGCCAGCAGCGCGCCGGGAATGCAGCAGATGGGCCGCTGATCGATCAAGCGGTCGTGGGTGTCCAGCAAGTGTTGTTTATCTATTACACACGTGTATAGTCGCTCTCATCAGGAGTCAGGAGTGGGAGGAGGCGACGATCGACGTGTGTGCGGTTATCGATGTCCATCTGCATTTTGTTCCTTGTATATAACTGTATTGTAAACAATTTGTTTTCTTCGCCGCCGCCCGCCGGCGTTTGGTTTTGAATAAAAAGCAAGATCATATTTTCAAGCTAAACTACTAATTATTTTCATAATTTTTCATCTCTTAAGTTGGGTATACTTGGTCTAATAAGTAGGTGGTGCCTACTTTAAATGAGCTTGTCAGAATTCTTAGGGCTCCTGATTGGTTTGGCAAAGGAATTGTGTAGGATAGAAATCCTATAGGATTTTTTCTTTGAATCCGTTTTCATAGGATCATATCACATAGGAAAGATTCCCATAAGAATTTTTTAATAGTACAAACCTTGTAGGAAAATCACATGAGGTACAATCTCATGAAAAAAATACTTCACCAGAGTCAAAGGAAGTTGCTTTTTTTCATAGGATCCAACAAGAAGTGTCGTCCTAATCCTATAAATTTCTTATTCCTACACTTTTCCTGCCCTGCAAATCAAAGGCGCTCTTTGTCTTTTATATTGGGACAGTTTAGACCCAATTATAGTTTGTAAAGTTCTGACTAGAAAGAATCTGATCATGTTGAGTTGTTGTCAATACGAATGTATTAACAGATAATGACTAACTTATGTTGGAACGGAGCAGAGACATGTTGCCAGGACGTCACATAGTTAAGTATTAGTTTTGACCTCCCTTTTATATATACCTCTTTTAAGCCACTGCGAGGGTTAAGCTCATTGTTCCAAACCCCCGACGTTTATAACCTTTTCATACATAATGAAATTTCGCTGTCTTGGACATGTGGTTTTTCCCTTCTCCTTGTAGATTTTTTTCCACCTTAAAATTTTATGTCCCATGTGTTGACTTCATTCTTGTTTGTCGTTACAGTCTATCGACCGTGTGTATAACTTATCGTTCTGTAGGTGTTAGATTTTGATCTTTGCCAACAAATATTGAAAGTCCGTTTAAATTTTAGTTGTGTTTGATTTCAAGGGTTAAGGATGATCTTCCGGTTGTAAATATTTGTTGTAAATATTTGTTGTAAATATTTGTTTGGGAGAACTCGCGTACTAGTAGTATTCATGACTATATCCCGAGGAAAAAATCGTGTATTCATGATATATATTATATAGTAACGTATAATATGCAACTCGATCTTGTTTGAAATGAAACATAAATGAAAAAACAGAAACACAAAAGAATCAGTAACATAAATATCAAAAACAGAAACACAAATAGAAAACAGGAAACAAAATAAAAGAAACAAAAAAAAGAAAACAAAAAATCATATATACTGTCCCGGGACAAATGAGTCGCAGCCAGAGACTGGCTTGTTTGGCCACGTGGCCCCTCTATTGGTCCCGGGCCGTGGCGTGCCCGGGACAAATAGGGGAGACTATTTGTCCCGAACACGATGTCCCGGCCGCGTGACCGTGACAAAAAGCCCTGCCGGCCCGAGACCAGTGACTTGTTTTGCTCTAGTGCATTATGGACAGCTTGACAGGTCGTATTAATCAGCTGTTTTAGATCTTTTATAATTTACAACCAGACTTTATATAGACTTTTATTTAAAGATAATTTCGACCACTCCTACATCTAGAGAAAAAGTGTATACATGAGTAAGTACGACCAGCTAGCTGAGATGCCATCGCTAGGGTACGTGCTATGTACTCCCTCCATTTTTTAAATATAGATACTTTAGCCTATTTTCACATTCACATGTAATTATCTACATTTATCTTGACACATTTTGATGTCTGTGTTCGCTTTTTTGAATCCGTATGTAAATAAAATGTGCAATAGATAAGACATATTATGTTCAAAAACATCAGTTTATGAATCGATAGAGTTCAGGACAAAACGAGGCACATGGGGTTATCTGCTTGCTGCTCCAGCCATTGACCTGGTCGCCATACATTGGCATGACTTGCAGTTGCAGCTGGTGGACGCGACGTCACGTATGCACATAAACGCAGGAAAGAGCACAGAAACTGCATACGTTTATCCAAGTTGGTGGATAAGGTGCATCTGCAGCAGCAGGAAATGAATTGATGACATTGGCTGGCACGGCACGTGTTTTTGGTGTGGCTATCTCGACCTCATTAACCATGCATGGAATCAGCACGTCTCACTACAGAGATGGCAAAATTAGCCAACGCGGCTAATTCAAGGCCGGCGCGCCCCCTTTCGGCGACCTACTTACGGCTAATCCAGGTCAACGAAACGCTGTTTTGACTGCGTGGGCGGCTTGCCGCTTCCTGGTGCGTGCGCCATTGACGACCTTCTTCGCCGGACAGAACGTACAGCGCGCGATATAAATCCACCCCGGCACCATAGCAAGCTCCTCCACCCAGCACAGAACACAACCAGCTGACAACGGCGACACATCGATCCTCACATAAGCATCAGATCGTCTTGCTTCTTCGGCAGTTCGCGAGATGAAGCCCTCGACAGAGCCGGTCACGGGGTTCCCGGTCGGCGGCCCACCACCCCCTGCCGGCGCCGCGGCCGGCTGGTCCTCGGGCCTCTTCGACTGCTTCGACGACTGCGGGCTCTGCTGCGTGACGTGCTGGTGCCCGTGCATCACCTTCGGCAAGGTGGCGGAGATGGTGGACCGGGGCTCGACGTCGTGCGGCACCGCCGGAGCGCTGTACGTGCTGCTGGCGGGGATCACCGGCTGCCAGTGGGTCTACTCCTGCACCTACCGCGCCAAGATGCGCGCCCAGTACGCGCTCCCGGACGCGCCCTGCTGCGACTGCTGCGTCCACTTCTGCTGCGAGCCGTGCGCGCTCTGCCAGGAGTACAGGGAGCTCAGGGCCCGCGGCAACGACCCGGAGATCGGGTGGCAGCTCAACGTCGAGCGCGGCAACGGCGTCGCCGCCACCGCGCCGGGCATGCAGCACATGGGACGCTAGCTGGCTGGTTGTCGTTGGGTTGAGGTCTTCGAACCGATATGCTACTGGTTTCCTGTTCCAGTTTCAAATAAGATGGTTTCTCCTTCTCATAGACTCTTGAGGAGGAGCGAGTTAACTGTGTTCTCGTCATTCGCGATTTTTTTTTTTGATAAAGGGCTTTATTACTCGAAAGGTTTAAGTTTTACACCCGGCCTCTGCATAACAAATGCACACAGCCACAAACCAACTGAAAAAGTAAATAGTTGAAAAATAGATAAACCCCAAACAACAGGATAAAATGAACCATCTATGACAAAGCAATCTTATGAGCCTATGGAGGTCCAATTCGGCGATCAAGCGGCCACCCATGTTGTGAGAAAATGTCCCTTGCCACCTCCTCCAGTCTTGCACATGCCTCCGTAAAGAGGTCTCGATGTCCCACACGTTGTAAGGTGGACCACATACGGAGAGTACTCGTGCAACGGTATATTACCTGCAAAAAAGAAACATCTTTATCATTGAAAAGCTTGTCATTTCTACTAAGCCAAAGCGACCATATAACGGCAATCGCTCCCACCAAAAACATTGGCTACAGACTTGGGTGGATATAAGTTTGACGCTATTTGGATAGATGACCAAATAGAACATGCGAAACTACACTCGAAGAATAAGTGTTTTATTGTTTCTTGTTTAGTACAAAACACACACTTAGTACTTCCATGCCACTTCCGCTTGACAAGGTTATCCTTGGTTAAAATGACACCCCTACGAAGATACCACGTAAATACTTTTATCTTAAGTGGGATTTTCATGTGCCATATTTTTTTATTGTCGTCGACTGGAATGTCGGAATGCACCAGCGCCCTATACATGGAATCTACTGAGAATTTTCCGTTCCCGCATAAACTCCACCGAAATTCATCCGAGCCTTGTGTGAGTTGAACTAAATCCAACCGTGTCAGCAGGGCGTTCCAAGATGCTAATCTCGGACCAAATAAATTCCGTCTGAATGACACATTGGGTGGTGAACACTGCATAACAGTGGCTATAGTGTCCCCTTTATGTCGAACAATATTGTACAACGACGGATATTGGTCCCGGAGGGTGGTGTTACCTAACCATTTGTCCTCCCAGAATCTAATTTCCGAACCATCCTTAATATTAAATACACCAAAACGAAAGAAATGTTTCTTAGTCGCCATTAGGCCGGCCCAAAAATGGGAGTCACCAGATTTCCAATACACTTGTGATACCGCCTTTGAACCGATGTATTTATTTCTAAGAAGCGTTTGCCAATTTCCCTCTTCGGTTAGTAGTCTAAACAACCACTTCCCTAGGAGTGCCGAATTCTTGATACAAAGATCATGAATACCCAGCCCTCCTTGATCTTTAGGTCGGCAAACAACATCCCATTTAGCCAGTCGATATTTCTTTTTCTCACCATCCCCTTGCCAAAAGAATCTTGATCGGAAGTAATCCAATTTATTCAAGACACCTTTTGGTAACTGGAAAAAGGATATCATATACAGTACCATGTTTGTCAGTACTGAATTAATGAGTATACGTTTGTATACCAGTGTTTTAAGTTGTATGTAGACTGGCGCCGTACGCACGCTGGGAGGAGGATGAGAACGTGCACATGTGCGCGTTGATGCCACTCGATCTGTATATGTGCTCGTGTGAAATTGTATTTGTTTGGCTGGCCGCCCCAGCGTCTGATTATGAATTGAAAACACAGAGCTCTGTCCAATCCAAAGTGCTAATGTGCCCACCTAAGTGAGTCTCCACTGGAGTCCAAAAGCTTATCATATTTAATTTCATCGGCGGAGATACACATTACATAAGGGAAAAAATGTGTTAACGTGCCGACCTGTTTTTTGAGGCAGAGAAATTTTTGGAGTGAAAACTGCAATTCTCCAACAGTTTTCCTTTGAATTATTTCGGTACGTTTTTTGAATTATTGGAGCTTCATTTAATTTCATTGGTGGAATACAAATGACAGAGAAGTGAACACAGGAAAAAAGCAAATTACAAACATGGCAACGGTTTTTGCACAAGACCCTAGAAAAGAAATAGAAAAGGTCAGTTCTGCTCGGTCGCGAGCATGCTTGCTGCATAGCTTGATAGCATTGCCGACCACACCATTGCCTAAGACAGAACTATTTGGAACTGGGTGTCTAGAGCACGACTTTGCTGAAGCAGAAGGCGTCAATCTTGGCACTGACACATGTTAGGCCCAGTTCTTTTGACGGTTTTTCCGAAAAGCTAAATTTTAGGGCGGCTTCTCCAGGAAACTGGCCAAAGGGGCAGCTTCTCGGAGAAGCCGTCAAAAGAACTGGGGCTTAGTGAAGTAGACCTACGTTATCGCCAGAAGAAGCAAGTGAAGCCAGTGACAGAGGCGGGAGTGGTTGCCATCGACCATCTGAGTAGAAAAAATCTAGCCTTAAGCGGTGGTTCTCGCCTCCCTATGCCCAAAGCGGGGAATTCAAACCTACAGTCTTCAGGTCATGAGCCTGATGAGTTGACCAATTCCTCTACCCCGCTTCTTCCCCCGTAAAACCTTACCAGCCCTTGACATATGAACAACAAAACCTGTCCTTAACGGGCGAATGAACTTCCAACATATGCACTATAGCTCCCTTGCAGTAACACACATCAACCAACAATATTGGAACTCATAGGGGGCGTCCAGCGGACTGAACCCCTAGCCACCGTTATAGAAGGGCCGAGCCATCGTCCTACCTCCGTGCTATAGAAGATAACAAGAAACGACGAAGAGCGGACGATCAAACCAACGGAGACATGAGATTTTAACGTGTAAAACCCCTCCAAACAAAGGAGAGGAAAAAACCACGGGCGTCAGCCAGCAATACTTCACTATATCGAGTGAGGTTACAAACGCCGTGGGTTTACAATGTGTGGCTTACCCCCAACAGGCGACTTACAAGATGTATTTATAGAGGGCACCCCTAAGTCGGTTGCGATCCGACTCGGACACGATCCATACCGTGGGTTTACGGCCCAAGCCTCCCGGCGATGGGTCTCCGCTTCGCTCCGAAGTTAGCCGCTCACTTCACATCGTCATATGAATTTGGATCACCATAAAACAACACTCCACCTTGAGACAAATTCCATCTTGTAGTATGAACGAGAACCTTCACCCCTGAAACAACAAAGAGAACACTTACGGCGCCAAATAGCCTCTTGGGCTAAACAGTGATACCATCTAAGTCTAAGCATATCTCAAACTTAGATACAGGAACAGGCTTTGTCATCATATCAACTGGATTATCAATAGTACTAATCTTACATACCTTCAACTTACCTTGTGCAACAACATCACGCACATAATGGTATTTGATGTCAATGTGCTTTGTTCTCTCATGGAACATCTGATCCTTAGTAAGGTAAATAGCACTCCGACTATCATAAAACAGGTTAATGAAAGTATCAACTTCACAAAGCTCAGCAAACAAACCTTTCAACCAAACAGTTTCTTTAACTGCTTCTGCAATGGCCATGTATTCATCCTTCATGGTGGATTGGGCAACAACAGGCTAAAGTGTTGCCTTCCAACTAACAGCACAAACACCAATGGTGAACACATAACCTGTGAGGGATTTCCTCTTATCCAAATCGGCAGCAAAATCTGAATCCACATAGCCTACGAGTCCCTCACCAGCTCTGCTAAAATTCAAGCAAGCATCAGACGTGCCACAGAGGTACCTGAAAATCCACTGAATAGCTTTCCAATGTTCTTTACCAGGATTAGCCATGTATCTACTCACCAAGGACATAACATATGATAAATCAGGACGTGAACAGACCATAGCATACATCAAGGAACCAACACTAGAATAGGGAACTCCAGACATGTACTCCAAATCATCATCAGTAGAAGGACATTGAGTAGATGACAACTTAAAATGCGAAGCAATAGGAGTACTAATAGAATTTGCATCATGCATGTTAAAACGATGAAGAACTTTCTTAATGTAACTTTGCTGACTAAGAAATAAGAATCCAGACTTTCTGTCACGTGTAATTTCCATACCTAGGATTTTCTTAGCAGCACCAAGATCCTTCATCTCAAATTCGCTACTCAACTGTGACTTGAGAGCAGCGACATCTTTCATGCTCTTGACAGCCATCCACATGTCATCGACATATAACAGCAAGTATATAGGCGATCCATCAACTAACTTAATGTACACACAACTATCAAATTCATACCTCTTAAAGCCATGTGACAACATAAATGAATCAAACCTTTTATACCATTGACGAGGGGATTGTTTCCAACCGTAGAGAGACCTTTTCAACTTACAAACAAGATCGTCCTTACCCGGCACTATGAACCCTTCTGGCTGGTCCATGTATATCTCCTCCTCCAACTCTCCATGGAGAAACGCAGTTTTAACATCTAACTGCTCAAGCTCAAGATCACACATAGCAACAATGGTGAAAAATGTCCAAATAGAACTATGCTTGACAACCGGAGAGAAAACATCATTGTAATCAATACTAGGAATTTGACTGAAACCTTTTGCCACTAACCTTGCCTTGATCTTGGAGGCTCACTTGGAGGCAAACCCTCCTTTCTCTTGAAGATCCACTTACAGCGGACAACCTTCTTTTGTTTAGGCAAGCGCACAACATCCCATGTGCAATTCTTCTCAAGTGACTGCATCTTCTCTTGCATAGCGGAGATCCACTTATCACGGTCACTTGTGACAATAACTTCAGTATACGTTGACGGTTCATGTCCATGCTCCACCTGTTTAACACAACTCAGAGCATAATTAACAATGTTACACTCCTCAACTAACCGTATAGGTTTAACAATATTCCTCCTTGTTCTACGATCAGCGATGGACTGATTTTCTGGATGCAAAACAGGAGGTGAGTGCTGAACAGTATCATTATCAGAATCATCTGATGTATCACCATCATTGTTAACGATGACATTATCCTTCTCCACAGGGTGCTCCACCTCGACACGAACCTGTTTCTCATCAGAACTTTCTGAAACATCTGAGGACAACTTATCAAAGTACATAAAAGATTCATTGAAAATAACACTCCTACTCATGAATGCATTGTTAGTTTCGGGATTCCACAACTTATATCATTTTACTTCCGAACCATAACCAATGAAAGCATACTTAATAGCTCTCGGTTCTAACTTTCCATATGCAACATGTGCATTAGCTGTGCAACCAAAAACCTTAAGCTATGAATAATCAGCAGGAGTACCAGACCATACCTCAATGGGAATTTTCTTGTCAAGGGGAATAGATGGTGACATGTTTATCAAGTAACATGCGGTGGCAGTCGCCTCAGCCCAAAAACGCTTACTCATGCGAGCGTTAGATATCATGCAACGAGCTTTAGACATAATAGTCTTGTTCATCTGCTCTGCTACACCATTCTGCTGGGGCGTGTACGGGATGGTGAGGTGCCTGACAATCCCTTCTGTTCTGTAAAAATCATTAAAAGCATTCGAACAAAATTCATCACCATTGTCAGTACGAAGAATTTTCACCTTCCTCTCAGTTTGCCTTTCTATCATAGCTTCCACTCTTTAAAAGCAGCAAACGAATCATCCTTATTTTTCATGAAATAAGGCCAAACTCTCCTAGAGTAATCATCAATAATAGTAAGCATATAACGAGCACCACCATATGAGGGCTTACGTGACGGCTCCCAAACATCAGCATGTTCATAATCAAGTGTACCTTTGGTGTATGGACAGAAGCATTGAACTTAACTCTCGTGTGCTTACCAAATATGCAGTGTTCACAAAATTGCATCTTACCCAAACTGCAGTCATGCAACAACTCTCTCTTGATCAATTCTGCCATACCAAGTTCGCTCATGTGTCCAAGACGCTTATGCCAGAGGTTAGTTTTATTTGCATCATCATGAGAAACAACAACAACAGTACCACATAAAACGCTGCCTCTAAGAACATATAACTCTTAGCAGAATTCATATCACAAACTATAGTAATGAGAGAACCTTTTGATACCTTCAGGAGTATGTTCCCGCCGGTATACTTGTACCCGTCACAATCAAGGGTACTGAGCGAGATCAAATTTCTCGCCATGGTTGGTATGTGCTTCACGTCCGTCAACATGCGTGTCATGCCATCATGGGTCTTGATCTGAACTGATCCAACGCCAACAATGGTGCATTGATGATCGTTCCCCACAGGCACAAAGTCTCCAGTCTGCACTAACTCATAAGAATTGAACCAACCTATGTTACAGCAAATATGAAAAGAACATGCAGAATCTAAAATCCATTCATCCTGACGTGAAACACAGGCAGCTAAAACAGCTAGGCATTCAGAACTACCATCAACAACAGCAGCCTCACCGGTATCATTACCTTTATTATTTTTCTGTTGGTAAGTACCTTTTCTTTTCTCCTTGTTCTGCAGCTTCCAACAGTCATCAATGTTGTGGTTAGTCTTCTTACAATACCTGCAGAACTTATCACGGCCTTTATACTTTAAGCGGCCTCTGTCGCCCTTGCTCTTGTCTCTGTTGTTGTTGTAGTTGTTGTTGTTGTCTCGCTGCTGAGGCCTACCACGGACCTCCAAAGCATCACACTTCGAAGAGGATGACTCCTCTTTCTATACCATACCCTTCATATTTTCCCTCGTCATGAGAGTCTCATAAACTTCAGAAGTGGTTAGTTCATCACGACTAAGCAGTATGGTATCACGGAAATTTGCATAGGAATTTGGCAGCGAAACTAGGTGTAGGAGGGCTAGATCTTCATCCTCATATTTTACCTCCATCGACACTAGGTCGGAAACGATCTCCTTGAAGATCGATATGTGATTCATAACAGAACCACCTTCTTGCAACTTGTGCGAGAACAACTTCATCTTCACATGCATCTTGCTAGTCAGATCCTTGGACATGCAGATCGACTCCAACTTAGCCCACAGCGCGGCTGCGGTTTTCTCCTGTTGAACTTCTTGCAGGATATCATTAGACAGATACAGTTGAATAAGAGACGTAGCCTTACGGTCTTTTCTCTTCTCATCGGCGGACCACTCGACCGCTGCCTTATCGCCGAATTTCTCCAGCGCTTCGTCAAGATCATTGGGTTGTGCGAGGATCGCACGCATCTTGACATGCCATAATGAAAATCTCGTATTGTAGTTCAGCAACGGTAGATCGAACTTCATCGATGCCATCCAAAACCCTAATCTGAAAACAGATCTGAAATACGGGCTCTGATACCACTTGTTATAGAAGATAGCAAGAAACGACGAAGAGCGGAACGATCAAACCAACAGGGACACGAGATTTTAACATGGAAAACCCCTCCAAACAAAGGGGAGGAAAAAATCACGGGCGCCAGCCAGCAATACTTCACTATATCGGGTGAGGTTACAAACGTCGTGGGTTTACAATGTGTGGCTTACCCCAACAGGCGACTTACATGTATTTATAGAGGGCAGAAACCCTAAGTCGGTTGCGATCCGACTCGGACACGATCCATACCGTACCGCGCGGGCTGCCGCCCGCACCCCAAGCCTCCCAGAGACGAGACTCCGCTTCGCTCCGAAGTTATCCGCTCACTTCACATCGTCATATGAATTTGGATCACCATAAAACAACACTCCGCACCTCTACCAACAACCTCTCGGTTTATGAGCTCATCGTAGGAAGCCATTGAAAGTTGAAACCTAATAGTACATGACATCTACATTACCCTAAAATTATTTTATATGTTTTATTATTGTTTTAGCTATGTAATTTCATAGGTGGAGATACATATTACATAAGGGACCATAAGAAAACAGCAAATTACAAATATTACTTGTTGGGGCAGAAGTTGTAGAGAACCATAACCATGCTATATTTTTGTGTAAAACAACGCCTTTTGCCGTAAATTGTTGCACATAACACAAAAATCTTCATTTGCCGCGCTGATAGTCAATTAGTCATCTAGGGCCCACTGCCATGAGGTAAGTGGCCTTCATCCAAAGGAACTAGTCTGATTAAACCTAAAATAAGTTCAGCATTTGACTGTACAATTGCCATTGATCTAAGCGTGTAGGGACAACAATGCGATCAGGGACCGGTGAGTTTGAATATCCCGGCCGTTGTCGTGTAATACCGGCACTTCAGTTGATATGCCACTTGATTTTGAATATCTCCGGCCACTATTAAAAAAAATCCCCTGACGTTTACGTGTAATACCGCGTCCCACCTTATGGTGTTGATAAACAGGCCGGATTACTACCAGGGAAGCTCCCGCAAGTTGACCAATTGCGCCGTCGCTGCCGCCGCCGGAGAAATCCGGTGGTTGCATGCCAAATTGACGAGCAACATAGAACAAATAAGTACCGTCGGAGGTCCATGATGGACACCCCGAGTTCGGAATTAGATGGAAGATTAACAACTTGGCTAGTATAATAATAAGCTTTTGTTTTAATCCAAATACAGACTCCGGCCGGCGGCCAGAATGATACTACGTACAATCATACAAACACAATACGACACTGTAACTGTACAATGAACAAAATGCAGAGCAACATCAACCACACGTTCTAGAACACTCGCGACAGTGAATGACTCGATAGATACAAAGATCAAACTTGCTCGATCAGCTAGCTAGCGTCCCATCTGCTGCATGCCGGGCGCGCCGACGCCGTTGCCGCGCTCGACGTTGAGCTGCCATCCGATCTCCGGGTCGAAGCCGCGGGCCTTGAGCTCCTTGTACTGCTGGACGAGCGAGCAGGGCTCGCAGCAGAAGTGGACGCAGCAGTCGCGGCATGGCTCTTCACGGAGCGAGTACTGGGCGCGCATCTTGGAGCGGTAGGTGCAGGAATAGATCCACTGGCACCCTGTGACCGCCGCCAGCAGCACGTAGAGCGCCCCGGCCGTCCCGCACGACGTCGACCCCTTGTCCACGATCTCCGCCACCTTGCCGAACGTGATGCACGAGCACCAGCAAGTCAGGCAACCTGCAGCAAAGCCGTATGTATCAGAGATGATATGTGTCATGCATTCATGGACAAGGTCGACGAGGATCGGATAGAGAGGGTACAGTACAGAGGCCGCAGTCGTCGAAGCAGTCGAAGAGGCCGGAGTGCCAATCGCTCACGGCGTGCGCGGGGGCGGCGCCGATGGGGGAGCCCGTCACCGGCACGGCGGCTGGCTTCATGTCGATGTGTTTCTGCTAGTAGGTGCTGACCTGTGCTAGGATGGATGACATGCATGGGTAGCAGCGGAGAGTGGTGGTTTTATAGAAAATACATGGCGCTGGCCGGCGGAGATGGCCGGGTTTTACGAACGAGTGTCAGGCAAAGTTGGTTAGCCGCCAAGTCCAGCAGCGTATCGTTTGATCCTGCTAGCCGAACCGTGGGTTATTCCCTATGTGGCTTTGTCGCAATGCATGTAGTGTAGTTTGGTATGTATTAGTCTTGATCAATAAAATATAAATTATTTGTTATTAAATATATATTATTACAAATATAACTTTTTTGTTATTGGAATAACTTTCGCAAGATATGCCATGTTTTGTTGAGCGAATCAGTGGTCAAACATAAATCTCAATGGAGACATTATAAGTCGATGTGTGCACCGATGAAGGTGACAATCAGCTATCAGGGAAATTCAGCCCCTCAAGTACTAATTAACTTGCTCTTTCGATCAGATTAATAATTACTATTTTGTTCAAGATGTGATCCGTTCAATTAAATTGGCTTCCTATGGTGTAACTTGTAAGTTGTATGTATATTATATGAACAAACATACAATTATTTTGTTGATTTTTCTCTATCTATCTATTTCAATCGGCTGAGTAAAAAATAAGCTTGACCGATCAGCCATTGTGGCCTAAAATTCCACCTATGTACGTGAGCGCTTGTTTTCTTCCTCGCTTAATAGCTTACTTGGTTTGTTTATGTGATTGTTCTCTTAGCCTCTCGCTCTCAGCGTATCGGTTGGCCCCTAGTCTAGGGGTATCCGGAGCAAACATATAAGTCCAACGTATGCGTGTACGCTCTTATTTTTTTAGGCCACAGCCAAAACATAACTAATTGGGCTTCAATCGTTGACCCCGGCCGAACAGTGGGTACCCTTGCATCCTAATTCATGTAGCATCATAGTTTTGTGTCTATTAACTTTGATAAGTAAAATATATATTAATATATTAATTCTTATAAAGTTACTATATTATTAAACACTTTATTTGAAAACAATTCTATTGGTATAAATTTTTAGTGACATATGAGCCATGTTTCACTAAACAATTTTATTGGTAATTTTTTAGTGACACTACATATTTAAGTTGTTGTTTTCTTCCTCGATCAATGGTTTAATTAGTCTGTTAAGTACATACTCCTATATTATTTTTTTGAAAGAAGTACATTCTCATATATGATTAGTTATTGAAATAGTAAGAAGCCAAATCCACGTCCACACAGGCAGTTGAATCTGGATACCTGATTTCGACATCTACTTTCGTAATCAAGTGATCTCACTTCTTACTCATGATATGTTCAACCGGTGTGGATAGTAGTCCAAATAAAATAATCAGTGATGCATAAAAGCTACATTATTTACCCGTTTTAACGATTCATAATTTTTGCACTCTCCCTGTACATGGGTCTCGTAATATTTTGACAGATAATGTTTCAATAAAACGGTTGTGTGCATTGATTGATCCTTTCCGTAGAAATTTGTTTGGTACCGCCAAGAGTAAGACATGTTGTAGGCCAACAACCAGAATTTTCCTCAGTTTGAGAATCAATGTTTTTTTACGGGAACGCAAGCATTCCATTTACATACTACAAACCATAACATATTACTACAAGTATGCAACTATTTACCCACGAACAAAAAGCTATTTAGGAATCACAAAACAGCACTTGCTCGATCCATATAACATATCAGCTAGCGCGGTCCATGAGCTGCATCCCGGGCGGGCTGCCGACGCCGGCGCCGCCGTTGCCGCGCTCGACGTTGCGGTGCCATCCGATGTCGGGGTCGTAGCCGCGGGCCTTGAGCTCCTTGTACTCCTGGACGAGCGCGCAGGGCTCGCACCAGAAGTGGACGCAGCGGTCGCTGCATGGCGCCTCCGGGAGCGCGTACTCTGCTCGCAGCTTGGCGCGGTACTCCAAGGAGTACATCCACTGGCACCCCGTCATCAGCACCGCCAGCGCCACGTAAGTCGGCCCGGCCGACGTGGGACCCCTGTCCACGATCTCCGCCACCTTGTTGAACGTGATGCAAGGGCACCAGCACGTCAAGCAACCTTCATGAATCATGAAAGCCGTATATATGTATCAGATCAGATGTGTCCATGGCGATTAAGACATGGAGTATTGCAGTGTCATGGAGACGGGGAAATCAGGTGGAGAGCATACACAGGCCGCAGTCGTCGAAGCAGTCGAAGAGGCCGGAGGACCAGGCGTCGTGGCCAGCCCCTCCGGCAGGGGCCCCGCTCACGGAGAAGCTGGCGACCGGCTCGGCTTGCGGCTTCATGTTGATCTATTGATCGGAGAGAAAGATGTGAGGCGTCGCTACCTTTGTTGTCTTGTGCTGGGGATGAATGTGGTAGATAGTTACGGAGGAGGAAGTTTTATACAGTATTAGGGTAGTGTACTAGTGTGACTAATTCTCACAACAAGAATTAAGTTAGATTTCAGTCAGGGTAACATCATCGACCTTTTACCTGCAACTCATGACTTTACGAAGTAATTTTAGTGGTTAGGGACTTATTCCCAGTTCACAACTCATATGTATAAATCGTGATGTAAATCTGATGGTGTATGAATTGACTGGGTAGTAGTTAATTGTCAGCTAGTTGAGAAATAATAACTACATCGTGTTAAAATTTGGGCCCATGAGTGGAAGCCCAATTAGCAATTTCTGAAATCTCAAACCCCATGGAAAAATGGCAGCACACATGAGAGTGGAGTGGGAGCTAAAGTTTAGTCCCACATTGCAAGTTTAAGAGGAGTGGCACCACCTTATATAGTGGAGTGGAGTGCTACTTGGTAAGCTTGGTAAGCTTGTATTCTGTGAGGAACATGGCATTATTCATGAGAGAACGCCTCCCTATTCTCCCCAATCAAACGGGGTTACCGAGAGGAAAAACCGCACGCTGACCGACTTGGTGAACGCCATGTTGGACACTGCTGGTTTATCTAAGGCATGGTGGGGGAGGCTTTATTGACTTCGTGTCATGTCCTGAATAGAGTTCCTAACAAGAATAAAGAGAAGACCCCTTACGAGGAGTGGTCTGGGAGAAAACCATCACTTTCTTATTTACGCACTTGGGGGTGCTTGGCGAAAGTCAATGTTCCAATTCCTAAGAAACGTAAACTCGGACCAAAGACAGTGGATTGTGTCTTTCTGGGTTATGCTCAGCGGAGCATCGGCTATAGATTTTTAGTAGTTAAATCTGAGGTACCTGATATGCATGCTGATAGTATTATGGAATCTCGTGATGCAACATTTTTTTAGAACATGTTTCCTATGAAGGATATGCATAGCACCGCTAGGATTTCTTCTGAGATATTTACTGAATCTAGTACATCTGTTGATTATTCTGAACAACCACATGTTGAGGAAGTCCTTGAGAAGGATGACAATGAAGCTCCCAAAAGGAGCAAGAGACAAAGGATTGAAAAATCCTTTGGTGATGATTTCATTGTGTACCTTGTGGACAATACCCCTACGTCCATTGCAGAGGCATTCGCATCTCCTGATGCGGATGACTGGAAAGAAGCTGTCCATAATGAGATGGACTCGATTCTTTCTAATGGAACTTGAGAATTATCTGAACGACCCTACGGTTGCAAACCCGTGGGTCGTAAGTGGGTGTTCAAGAAAAAGGTAAGGCCTGATGGTACTATTGAGAAGTATAAGGCACGGCTTGTAGCCAAGGGTTACACTCAGCGTAAAGGCGAAGATTACTTTGACACCTATTCACCTGTCGCTAGACTGACCACCATTCGTGTACTACTTTCCATGGCTGCCTCCTATGGTCTGATTGTTCATCAAATGGACGTAAAGACAGCTTTCCTTAACGGAGAGTTGGAAGAGGAAATCTATATGGATCAGCCCGATGGGTTTGTAGTAAAAGGTGAAGAGAGAAAGGTGTGCAAATTGTTAAAATCTTTGTATGGGCTGAAGCAAGCACCTAAGCAATGGCATGAGAAGTTTGACAGAACGTTAACGTCTGCAGGCTTTGCCATTAATGAGGCTGATAGGTGTGTGTGAAGGGGATCGTGTGCAGAAAACAAAAAATTTCCTAGCAACGATATCCTTAAACTAGCCAAGATCTATTCTATGCAGATATAGTAGTACGAACGGAGATCTGAATACGTACCCTTGTAGACCGAAAGCGGGGATTACGTTCCCGCCCAAACGTTGTCGATGCAGACCGACGAAGCCGACCTCAAGGTCGTGTAGAGGAAGCAGGCCTCCGAGTACCGCTAGCGCAGCACCTCGCAGGGAGTCGCACACGTACGATGGAGACGACGCCTCCGAAGCTCCAGTCCAGGACGAGCAGCAGAAGACTTGGACCGGAACACCAGCAGCGCGGCAGCGGGCTATGGTGGAGGAGATCCCCGGATCCTCTTGCTCGGCGCGGCTCCGACTTGGGAACCAGGAGATCGAGAGAGAAATCGGGAATTAATTGGTGAATTAAAAGGCTGGGGGTGCCCCTTCTTATATAGGCTCCCAAGGGGAGCCAACCTTGCCAGCCAGGCAATGTGGGACTATCCCCACATAGCCTGGTTCGGCTAGGGAGTGCGCCGGCCCCCTGGTGGGCCCCTTGTGGCCCACCTAGGCCGGCCCTCCTGGCCCCCACCGAATTCCCCTAGGGAATTTTCCCCTCTTGGGCCTTCTTTCGTCCGGAAGGCCCATTTAGGGAAATCTGTCTTAATAAATTCGAAAATAAATATATAAAATCATATTTGCATATTAATAACACTAATTAATATCAAACATAATATATATAATATTTCCTAGCTCCGAAAACTCTTTCGGCGCTGCCCGATCTCCATTGGACCTCTCCCGGGACGCTCCCGGTGATCTCCTTCCTTTCCGGTTGTCTTGTCGAAACCCCTTAAGTGTGTTAACCTAGCGGTTCGATATAATATCAGGTATGATCAAGACTCCTCAATGATCAACGACTAATCCGTAGGCCTGGACCCCATGAATTAATCCCTGAGATATAACGAATGACTTTCATCTATCAAACCTGAACGTGAAGTCTTAGACCTTTTGCCATAGCGATACTTAGCACGTCCGAGTGTCATTCCATAGATATCTCCATACCTAATCCCGACCTCGTTACCGACGATGCTATCTTCTACTCGTTCATGATCTCATGTCTCCGTGACCTGGTCACATGCTTGCAACCTCATTAGACATGATCTCACCGAGTGGGCCCGAGAGTATCTATCCTGCTACGCGGACTGGCAAATCCCGCTCTTGACCCCTCGTCTCAATACTCCTTTCCAATACCCAAAAGTATCACCGTTATTTTCATACTAAATAAGATACGACGTTTGGTGCAATCAAAGTATCTTCCCGGAATATCAATAAGAGTTGATCTCACGGTCAAAGGCGTAACGACTACGTTCTCCAAATCTGGGTATGTCCATCACATCACTCTCCAACGATATGACTCTCATTGCCGACCGGCACCATGCCCCATGACCGGGAAACCTCGATCATCAATCGCGCAACGAAACTAGTCTTAGTAGAGGCTACTAGGGACCTGGTTGTTTACGTATCACACCCGCATTAATGTTTCCGCTTAATACGGTTCTAGCATGACACAAAAAACCTATTATGAACAAACGAGATATGATAAAGAATACACTTTATTAATTGCCTCTAGGGCATATCTCCTTCAGTCTCCCACTTGCACTAGAGTACAACTTAATCTAGATTACAACTTGGTAAAAGCCTAACACCCATAGCTAATTGGTGTTGTTCATGCTTATCAAGCGGGAGAGGCTTCGTCAGCGGATCTGCCACATTCAGATCCGTATGCACTTTGCAAATCTTCACATCGCCTTCTTGTACGTACTGACGTATCACGTGGAAGCGTCGGAGAATGTGTTTGGCGGTGGAGTGAGACCTTGGCTCCTTGGCGTTCGCAATGGCACCCGTATTGTCGAAGAAGAGGAGCACGGGGTCTTGCACGCTCGGGAACACTCCAAGTTCGATGACGAACTTCCTCAGCCACACAGCTTCATTCGCGGCCTCGCAGGCAGCAATGTACTCCGACTCCATTGTAGATTGTGCGACTATGGGTTGCTTCCCACTTCTCCAGCACACGGCGCCTCCATTCACCTTGAACACGTAACCTGTCTGTGACTTACAGTCATCGGGGTCTGAGCAGAAACTTGCATCTACGTAACCCGTTACGCCAAGTTCCTCATCGCAGCCACCATACACAAGGAACATTTCCTTTGTCTTATTGAGATACTTAAGAATGCTCTTAACAGCTACCCAATGCGGCATTCCAGGATTACTCTGGAACCGGCTTGTCAAACTTAGAGCTAATGCCATATCTGGTCTAGTACTCAACATTGCATACATGATCGATCCTATGGCTGAAGCATAAGGATGTTTCGTCATTTCGGCCTTACCCAGTTCCGTCACCGGACACTGCGCCTTACGCAATATCTTATTCTTGATAACCGGCAGAGAACCCTTCTTTGCCTTCTCCATATGAAAACGCTTCAATATTTTATCAAGATAAGTACTCTGACTTAGTGCTAATAGGCGCCTTGATCTATCACGATAGATTTTTATGCCTAAAACATACGCAGCTTCTCCTAAGTCCTTCATGCAAAACTTACTGTTTAAATATTCCTTCACGCTATTCAGAAGTTCCACATCATTCCCTATTAGCAATATGTCGTCAACATACAGTGCTAAGAACACAACCGAGCTCCCACTCATTTTCTTGTAAATACAGGTCTCTTCCACATTCTGGATAAATCCAAAACCTTTGATTACCTCATCAAAGCGAAGATTCCAGCTCCGAGATGCCTGCTTCAATCCATAGATGGATCGCTGAAGCTTGCACACCTTGTTAGCACTTCCTGGATCGACAAAACCTTCCGGCTGTACCATGTACAACTCTTCCTCAATGTTTCCATTCAGGAAGGCCGTTTTGACGTCCATCTGCCAGATTTCATAATCATAGTAGGCAGCTACCGCTAACAAAATCCGAATAGACTTAAGCATCGCTACCGGTGAAAAAGTTTCATCGTAGTCAATTCCATGAACTTGTCGGAAACCCTTTGCGACAAGCCAAGCTTTATAGACGGTCACATTACCATCAGTATCAGTCTTCTTCTTAAATATCCACTTATTCTCGACGGCCTTGCGCCCTTCGGGAATATCCACCAAAGTCCACACTTTGTTATCATACATGGATCCTATTTCGGATTTCATGGCTTCAAGCCATTTCTCGGACTCTAGACTCTCCATCGCCTCCTTGTAGTTCGTAGGTTCGTCTTGCTCGACTAGCATGACGGTGCAAACCATGTTGCCATACCATTCTGGTGGGATCCGAGATCTACCAGACCTACGAGGTAGAACATCTTCCTCGACAGTTTCTCCCACTCCTTCCACGGAGGACGTTTCCGGAATTGCTTCCGTTGCGCCACTCGGAATCTCGAGTTCAGGATCAACGATTTCATCGAGGTCTACCTTCCTCCCACTTACTCCTTTCGCGAGAAACTCCTTCTCTAGAAAGGCACCGGTCTTCGCGACAAAAGTTTTGCCCTCAGCTTGGTTGTAGAAGGTGTACCCAACGGTTTCCCGCGGATATCCTACAAAGACGACTTTCTCCGACTTCGGTTCGAGTTTGTCGGGCTGTAGTTTCTTAACGTACGCCTCACAACCCCAAACCTTCAGGAACGACAACTTAGGCTTTTGGCCATACCATAATTCATACGGCGTCGTTTCAACGGACTTGGACGGAGCCCTATTTAAAATGAATGCGGCTGTTTCTAACGCATAACCCCAGAAGGACACTGGCAGATCGGTAAGAGACATCATAGATCGGACACTATCCAGTAGAGTACGATTACGTCGCTCGGACACACCGTTACGCTGTGGCGTTCCAGCTGGCGTAAGTTGGGGCACTATGCCACAACTCTTCAGATGTCTGCCAAACTCAAAACTCAAGTACTCTCCACCGCGATCGGATCGGAGATGCTTGATTTTCCTATTAAGCTGATTCTCAACTTCACTCTGGAATTCTTTGAACTTTTCAAACGTTTCAGACTTGTGTTTCATCAAATAGATATAACCGTATCTACTCAAGTCATCAGTGAAGGTGACGAAGTAACGATAACCATTGCGTGTTGAAACGCTCATTGGTCCACATACGTCTGTATGTATGATCCCCAACAAATCTGACGCCCGTTCAACGAAACATTTGAACGGTGTCCTGGTCATTTTGCCCATGAGGCATGGTTCGCATGTATCGAGGGATCCGAAATCCAACGAGTCCAAGAGTCCATCGGAGTGGAGTCGCTTCATGCGCTTTATACCAATATGACCAAGACGGCAATGCCACAAAAACATGGCGGTATCGTCACTACACTTAATTCGTTTGGCCTCTATGTTATGGATGTGAGTGCTACGATCGAGATTCAACAAGAATTCTCGGGAGCATCAACATAAAAGATATCATTCATATAAATAGCACAATTGCTCGACACTGATTTAAATGAATAACCGTCTTGTAACAGGCAAGACCCACTTATAATGTTTACACTCAAGGATGGCACAAAATAACATTTATTTAAAACCAAAACTAATCCCGATGGTAGATGTAGAGGGAGCGTGCCGACAGCCACCACGTCGACTCTCGATCCGTTGCCGACGCGCATCGTCACCTCATCCTTCGCCAGCCGCCTTCAATTCCGTAACTCCTCCTGAAAGTTACATATATGAGCAACAGAACCAGTATCAAATACCCACGTATTGCTCCGGGCGGATGTAAGGTACACATCTATAACATGTATATCAAATATACCTTTCTCTTTGTCGACCGTCTTGCCAGACTTCCTATCCTCCAGATACTTGGGGCAGTTGCGCTTCCAGTGACCCTTCACCTTGCAGTAGAAACACTCCACGCTAGCTCTGGGACCAGACCTGTTAGTCCTGGGCTTGGCAGCCAACTTTGCCTCCCTCCGGGACTTCCAGCTCTGCTTTCCCTTGCCACCGGATTTCTTGAAATCAACGGTCTTGTTGACCATCAACAGCGTGTGCTCCTTCTTAATCTCTACCTCAGCAGTCTTGAGCATCACGAACACTTCACCCAGGGACTTAGCCATGCCCTGCATGTTGTAGTTCATGACGAAGCCTTTGTAGCTTGGTGGCAACGATTGCAACACCCTGTCAATCGCCAGCTCATCGGGAATCTTGCACTCCAGAGCATTCAGGCGTTGAACGTAGCCAGACATCTTGACTACATGCTCGCTCACACTGCTATGCTCTTCCATCTTGGCAGAGAAGAAAAGCTCAGAAGCCTCATATCTCTCAGCCTTAGCCTGCGGCGCAAAGACAGCCTTAAGATCCGAGATGATCTCAAAGGCGCTCATCTTCTCAAAGCGCTTCTGCAGGTCGGCTTCCATGGCGTAGAGCATGCCACTCTGGACAAAGGCAGAATCCTCCGATCGGGTCTGGAATACCTTCTTCTCATCCTCAGAGGCATCATCTGCAGGAGGGTCACCTATGGTGGCCTCAATGACGTAGGCCACCCTATGGGGAGTGAGGAGGATCCTCAGGTTGCGGAACCAGGCCATGAAGTTTGACCCATTGGTCTTAAGCTTTTCTTTCTCAAGGAACAGACCTAGGTTAAACGAGGGGCGAGACATCTACAATGGAATTTTCAACAACATAAGACTTTGTTCATAATAATTTTGAGTTATAGTATTTTAGAAAATAACTAACATAACTCCCACTCAAACGAACATCCCTCCTGGTCGTTTAAGCGATTACACGACCCCCATCCATTGCACCACCCCTCATCATCAAAGCCGGCGGCACAACTTCAAGAGTAGACAAAATCGTCCGCCACATCAATTTTGTGACTCGTGCTCGACCTTTCGGTCTTCCTGTTCCGAGGCCATACCTATGAGTATGCTAGGCTCGCCACCAAAGACCTACACGCTGACGCTTGTGCAACATGGCTTACACCCACCGTATGCGAACGAAGATATGTCTGACACCCGATCATCACGGCCTGCCTCATAACGTAGAACTTTATTGGTGGTGCGCGTTGGAGGGAGAACACTAGTGGTATTTTGAAGGGATCATCTTATTCAGCTACCGCCGTGTAACACACGCAATCACACAAAATAAGATGCACACAAAACATCAAATGTAATGCAATGTGATATAGTCCATCGCGCCATGGTCTTCTTGGCGCCCGCAGTTTATAAACAATTTAATAAACCTACCTTGACCATATCACATAGCCCCTGCAAAATAAAGTTAGACGCTTCTACTTTATCTTTTGCATATTTTACGTGGCTTGGGGCTTTCGTAAATAGAACCGCTTCATACCTACGAATCTTATGACCACAACAACGATCCAATAATTGCATGTTTAAGCATCCCTTTCGGGCCCTCCATTGAAAATGCGAAGACCAACTAAAGAGAGAGAAACTGTCACCCGCCAGCCACATATACGGTACAAGCCGTATGTCAGTAGTGGAACCAGTCTCGCGTAAGCGTACGCGTAAAGTCGGTCCGGGCCGCTTCATCAACTCAATGCCGCTGGAATACACAAGTGCACGCTAGAGGGTAGCAAATAACAGGAACGGTGCCCCCGTGCAGAGCACGGGTTCTAACATCGTACAGCTATATCTTACGATAGATCGGCTCTGATACCACTGAAAGGGATCGTGTGCAGAAAACAAAAAATTTCCTAGCAACGATATCCTTAAACTAGCCAAGATCTATTCTATGCAGATATAGTAGTACGAACGGAGATCTGAATACGTACCCTTGTAGACCGAAAGCGGGGATTACGTTCCCGCACAAACGTTGTCGATGCAGACCGACGAAGCCGACCTCAAGGTCGTGTAGAGGAAGCAGGCCTCCGAGTACCGCTAGCGCAGCACCTCGCAGGGAGTCGCACACGTACGGTGGAGACGACGCCTCCGAAGCTCCAGTCCAGGACGAGCAGCGGAAGACTTGGACCGGAACACCAGCAGCGCGGCAGCGGGCTATGGTGGAGGAGATCCCCGGATCCTCTTGCTCGGCGCGGCTCCGACTTGGGAACCACGAGATCGAGAGAGAAATCGGGAATTAATTGGTGAATTAAAAGGCTGGGGGTGCCCCTTCTTATATAGGCTCCCAAGGGGAGCCAACCTTGCCAGCCAGTCAATGTGGGACTATCCCCACACAGCCTGGTTCGGCTAGGGAGTGCGCCGGCCACCTGGTGGGCCCCTTGTGGCCCACCTAGGCCGGCCCTCCTGGCCCCCACCGAATTCACCTAGGGAATTTTCCCCTCTTGGGCCTTCTTTCGTCCGGAAGGCCCATTTAGGGAAATCTGCCTTAATAAATTCGAAAATAAATATATAAAATCATATTTGCATATTAATAACACTAATTAATATCAAACATAATATATATAATATTTTCTAGCTCCGAAAACTCTTTCGGCGCTGCCCGATCTCCATCGGACCTCTCCCGGGACGCTCCCGGTGATCTCCTTCCTTTCCGGTTGTCTTGTCGAAACCCCTTAAGTGTGTTACCCTAGCGGTTCGATATAATATCAGGTATGATCAAGACTCCTCAATGATCAACGACTAATCCGTAGGCCTGGACCCCATGAATTAATCCCTAAGATATAACGAATGACTTTCATCTATCAAACCTGAACATGAAGTCTTAGACCTTTTGCCATAGCGATACTTAGCACGTCCGAGTGTCGTTCCATAGATATCTCCATACCTAATCCCGACCTCGTTACCGACGATGCTATCTTCTACTCGTTCATGATCTCATGTCTCCGTGACCTGGTCACATGCTTGCAAGCTCATTAGACATGATCTCACCGAGTGGGCCCAAGAGTATCTATCCTGCTACGCGGACTGGCAAATCCCGCTCTTGACCCCTCGTCTCAATACTCCTTTCCAATACCCAAAAGTATCACCGTTATTGTCATACTAAATAAGATACGACGTTTGGTGCAATCAAAGTATCTTCCCGGAATATCAATAAGAGTTGATCTCACGGTCAAAGGCGTAACGACTACGTTCTCCAAATCTGGGTATGTCCATCACATCACTCTCCAGCGATATGACTCTCATTGCCGACCGGCACCATGCCCCATGACCGGGAAACCTCGATCATCAATCGCGCAACGAAACTAGTCTTAGTAGAGGCTACTAGGGACCTGGTTGTTTACGTATCACACCCGCATTAATGTTTCAGCTTAATACGGTTCTAGCATGACACAAAAACCTATTATGAACAAACGAGATATGATAAAGAATACACTTTATTAATTGCCTCTAGGGCATATCTCCTTCAGTGTGTACTATCGCCATGGTGGGGGCGATAGTGTCATATTTATGCTTGTATGTTGACGACATACTAATTTTCGGTACAAGCATGATAGTGATAAATGAGGTCAAGTCTTTCTTGTCAAATAGCTTTGATATGAAAGATCTGGGACAAGCTGATGTGATTCTGAACATCAAGCTGATTAGGGATGAGAGTGTGATTATGTTAACGCAATCACACTATGTTGAGAAGGTCTTGAGCCGATTCGGCTTTATAGACAGCAAGCCTTCTCCAACACCCTATGATCCCAGCGTGACACTCAGAAAGAACAAGAAAGAGACGAGAGATCAATTAAGGTACTCTCAAGTGGTCGGTTCACTCATGTACCTTGCGAGCGCGACGAGACCTGATATCTCTTTTGCTGTGAGCAAATTGAGCAGGTTCATGTCTAACCCGGGTACTGATCATTGGCATGCACTTGAAAGGGTCATGCGCTATCTGAACGGTACAATGAGTTACGAGATTCACTATTCAGGGCACCCTGCTGTGCTTGAGGGATATTGTGATTCGAACTGGATCTCAGATGTTGATGAGCTCTACGCCACAAGTGGATATGCGTTTATTCTTGGTGGTGGCGCAGTATCATGGAGGTCTTGCAAACAGATCATATTGACGAGGTCAGCCATGGAAGCAGAACTTACTGCGTTAGATACATCTTCTGTTGAGGCAGAATGGCTGCGTGAGCTCTTGATAGACTTGTCGGTGGTTGAGCAACCATTACCGGCCATCCTTATGAACTGTGACAACCAAACGGTTATTGTCAAAGTGAACAGTGTTAAGGATAACGCGAAGTCATCAAGACACGTTATAAGACGTTTGAAGTCTGTCAGGAAATTGAGAAACTCCGGAGTAATAACTGTTTCGTATATTCAAACAGACAAAAACCTGGCAGATCCCTTTACGAAGGGACTATCACGTAATGTGATAGAAAGTGCATCGAGGGAGATGGGGTTGAGACCCGTGAGCGTTACTCCATAGTGGTAACCCAACCTATGTGATCGGAGATCCCGTGAATTAGGACCTGGGAAGAACAAGCTAGTGGTGTGACAGAGGAGAGTTATTACCGAACCCTCTCTATGTTAAGATGCACAACTCTCAAAATCTGTAAGGCAGGTTGGCTGCATGCCTTAATGTGGTTCTGTTGGCTATTCATAGCAAAGATGCTGTTCTACAGAGCATTCTTGAAAGAACACACCTATATGAGTCAAATTATTAAACGTCGCAATTTATGAGATTTGGGTGATCTCTAGTAAACTCATGAAGAGACCAGGTAGTATGACGCATATGCTACACCCGCGGGGTAGGCTACTGGCAGCCAAGTACCAGTTATGATTTTGTGTGAAATCTAGAAGCACCAAACTTGCAATTCAAGGTTCGTCCATTGTTCAAGTTGCCAATAGACGTAGCTCAAGGTTCTAGGCAGAAGTTCAACTTAACAGTCTCTGCTGAAACACTGGTATATAAACAAGACTCGAGGTCTGGCAAACATCTCTAAATGGGATTTGAGATCTGGTGGGGGATTGTTAGAATTTGGGCCCATGAGTGGGAAGCCCAATTAGCAATTTCTGAAATCTCAAAGCCCATGGAAAAATGGCAGCACACATGAGAGTGGAGTGGGAGCTAAAGTTTAGTCCCACATTGCTAGTTTAAGAGGAGTGGCACCACCTTATATAGTGGAGTGGAGTGCTACTTGGTAAGCTTGTGAGAACATGAGGCTCTCTCACGCGCTCCTCCTCCGCCGCTCGCACGCACGCACCGCACCGCCCGCCCGTCCGTCACGACGCGCCGCGCCGCGCCGCGCCGCGCCGCGGGTTGCGGGTTGCGGGAATCTCGCCGAGCCGAGCTTTATTTTTGCAGTCTGGGAAAAACGGTTTGGACGGACGTGTCACAGATAGTCGGTTCGGGTCGCTCCCGGATCGTGGGCTACTGTAACCGACCTAAACGTGCGCGACGTGGACTTGGCCCATGTTGTACCCGTTAGGGTTTTCCCTAGACGTGCTATATTAGTCGGGCACTGCGTGCGCTGCAAATACAAAAAAAACCAATCTAGGTTTTGCCACCTCGTGCCTTGCGCCGCCACCGTAGTCTACTCCATCCCGAGCGCCGGCGTGCACCGGCGAACGGGACAGCAGGTCTCCGGAACCCTCGTCCTTGTGATCCTCTACGGGAGAGGGCGAATAAGGTTTTTGGGAAGCGCTCCGCGCGACTGCTCTGAACATCTTCATCACGGCTCGCCTTCCTGGACGTGTACGCTCGCCGGACTCGCGGGCTGCTCGTCAACAACGTCGCCATCGCCTTCAGAAAGCTGCTGTCGTCGCTGCTGCTGCTGCAACAACTACGACGACTACTACGACTACTTCATCTACAGTTGTTCGGTACGTTCATCACGTGCCGATGTGCCGATTTAGTATGTATGTGTATGTAGACGTTTTGCTGTTGTTCATGTTAATTAATACATCTAGTATTTGCGAGATTAACATGCTAGTAGATGCTGTTATAATGTTAAATATACTGGAATTAATCATGAAAATTGTGCCTAATAATCCAACACAGCGCGCGAGTGGCCGGTTATGCCAACTTGGCTAGCCGCCAAGTCAAGCAGCGTTTCGTTGATAGCTAGAGAAATCAGAGTGTCTGAAGTTTCCCATGAGGTAGATGGTGTTGATGATGATGTTGGTGACCGGATGGTTCAAGCCGAGGAGGACGCCGCCAAATGAGAGGAAGCCGGCGAGCTTCGGCATCTCTGGCCGCCTCCCGGTAGAACTTGACCATGTCATAGAGGTAGAAGGGCGGGAGTACATCAGCGCCCTGGAGTGAGCCATGGGTAAGTGTGTGCGCAGCTGAAGGTGGCAGCCAAGAAATTCCAACTGAAGACCTAATCTCTGAAGCATTTTTTCTCAAAACCTTTAAACACTAAAGTAACCTTCTCTGATCAGTCTTGTAGTCCTGACTAAGGCTGGAACTAAAACTCGAAAACTCGCGAGTTAAACGAGTAGGTCGAAACTCGACTCGGCTTGGCTCGAACTCGTTGTTAAACGAGCCGAGGCCGAGCCGAGTTTTCATTTTAGACACTAAACGAGTTTGAGTTAAACGAGCCGAGTTCCGACCTACTCGTTTGACTCGTTTAACTCAATAAAAATAAATCGTTACTTTATTTTAGTATTTTATGATTTATTTTACATGATTATCACAATTTAACGACTATATATTACTTGATATTTTCATATTGTTATAGATTGCAAGATTACCGTGACAATTATATCATATAAGTCCAAATAATTAGAAAAAATATGCATACAATTCTTGTTAATAGTTTTACTGAGTTAAACGAGCAAACTCATGAGTTTAGTGAGCCAAGCCGAGTTTCAATGCTGGACTCGTTTGTTGAACGAGTCTAGCTGAGTCGAACTCGCTAGTTGACCGAGCTTTACATAGTCAAGCCGAGCCGCTCAGCGAATTCCAGCCCTAGTCCTGACAGCACGACCATCTGGCGCGCGTGCCTGCTCTGGTAGCGTTGACGCTTGCAGCTTGCAGCATCATGTAGTCGCTTGTATCTCTAGCTGACCAAAGATGCCATCTTTTCTGGGTTGGATGTCTGGAGCTGGACTATGAGGCCAAGGTTTCTTGAATCAACGGTGGGTTTAGAGGGTGCCTCAAATTGAGGCAGCGTGATGGAGGATACTCGAGTAGCCTGTTACGTGTGAGTATATGCTGCTTTGGCAGCGTGGACTTGCATTCGTGCTATGTGCCAACCAGCAATGTGTAATCGGTCTTTGGCCCTTCTTTTATGGCCCGTCGATTTCCACTATGGTTCTTGTAGATCCAACCGGGTACAAGAGAGCCTTGTGATGAGGTGGAAACAAGGTTTTGGTTCCCGAATATAAAAATTCCCGAGGGTGCTCAATATTCCCGGCTGTGGCCGTAAACTAGAAATCCCGCATGGCTACATTCAAATTTTTTAATTCAGAGTTTCTCAGTTAGGGATATTTATGTTTTGAACTCACCCAGAACATTTCTTTCCTTGTTGCAGCGGTATGCCTCTGTATAAACATGTACACACTTAATAGGTCACAAGTTCATTATTTGTTCCAAACATTTTTACGTATATTTGGATATTCAATCACATGCACAAGAGAATAATACTCAAGACAATGAGACTGATTGGGAATCGAACCCAGGATCATGAGAATACAACTACGCGTGGTTGCCAACTCGCAACATTTTTATTTTACAAGAGAACAAACTTTATTCACCTAATTGTAGGCGTTTAAATTCAAAGTTTTCAAAACGTATTTCTCAAGGGTGCTCGGGAAACTCGGTTGCCGGTTGGTAACCAAAACATCGATCAGGTGGAAATGGAAAAACATAGTAGGGGAGAAAGAAAATTGTAACCATTAATCACTTGGCGGTAATAGTATGAACTACGGATATTCCAATCGCAGATTTCAAAATGCACACATTCTCCCTGAAATTAGCTGTCCAGCTCCCATCATGATAGCTCCAAACGTGGGCCTCCTCACGTTCGAAGCGAGTGTAAGAACAGGCCTATTCTCCTCGAAAACAAATGGATAGAGGCGAGTCTTATCATTTTCTGAAAGTCATACGCGCGAATGACAACAGACAGACGTGAACTTGGGACAATGCCATCCAGAACAGGTAATCCGTTGAGACGCCACTTGATGTAGAATATCCCCTGCCATTTGCGTGTAATGACGCATCCGACCTCCCGGTGATCAGAACGGTGCTTGCTTAATGTGCCAGTGCTTATCGTGCTGATGACAGGATTACTACAACGCAAGCTCTCGCCCGTTGACCAATAATCACCGTCGCCACCAATGATGACATGTATATTGGTTGACCAATAATCGCCTCCGGTGGTTGCATGTAGGCAACAATACCAAGTGACCAGCACATAAATTTAACTCCACAACTACATGCGAACTCACCAAACATCGTTACCATTGGTGATGATGGTTGGTGGGTTATGGTGACGATGGTTGGTGGGTTCGTAAAGCACAACCAACGGTGACAATGGTTGATGGATTCAGATGTAGTTGTGCAATCGCTGCGTTGGTGACCAGCAACTTACATCAAAGGATTTACCTTGTGAGATCCATGCTCTACCCAACCTAGTCTAGGAATTAGATGACATATTAGCGTTTAATTCAAGCTTGGAAACAAGCTCTACTTTTTTATTGAAACACAGATGCCGGAGACCAGCTGCTAGCCAAACAAACACACAAATACGTACAGTTATATATAGACAATTAATGAACAGAGTGCAGATCGAGCGGCATCAACCCACGCACGTTCTCGATCGTCCTCCCATTCATACACACACATTATAAACGCAGCATGCTTTGCTCGATTCATCGAGGACCGATCAGCAGCTAGCGGCCCATGTGCTGCATGCCGGGCGCGCTGCCGTTGCCGGTGCCGGTGCCGCCGTTGCCGCGCTCGACGTTCATCTGCCACCCGATCTCGGGGTCGAAGCCGCGGGCCTTGAGCTCCTTGTATTCCTGGACGAGCGCGCAGGCCTCGCAGCAGTAGTTGACGCAGCAGTCGCAGCAGGGTTCGTCCGGCAGCCTGTACTGGGCGCGCAGCTTGGAGCGGTAGGTGCAGGAGTAGATGAACTGGCAGCCCGTGAGCGCCGCGAGCAGCACGTACAGCGCTCCGGCCGTCCCGCACGACGTGGCGCCCCTGTCCACGATCTCCGCCACCTTGCCGAACGTGATGCAGGGGCACCAGCAGGTCACGCAGCCTGCGCATCCATCATATATGTCAATGGCGTTTAAGACATGGAATCATGCATGGACACGGTTGAGGAGGAGAATCGGGATGGAGAGCGTACAGAGGCCGCAGTCGTCGAAGCAGTCGAAGAGGCCGGAGGACCAGGCGCTCGCGGTGCCATAGCCGGCGCTCCCGGCGGGGGCGGCGCCGACGGGGAAGCCGGTGGCGACCGGCTCGGCTTGGGGGCCTTGGGGTTTCATCTCGATGTATTGATCTACCGGAGAGAAAGATGTGAGGTGTCTCTAGCTGTTCTCTTGTTCTGGGATGGGTTGCAGCGGAGCGGGTGGTTTTATATACCACAGCGAGCGGACCGGCGGAGGTGCCGGGTATGAAGCTGTGTCATGCCAAGTTGGCTATCAGCCAAGTCAAGCAGCGCATCGCTGACCCCGAGCGAGCTGTGGGTGAGGAAACTCACACCTAAGACTTATCACTCAAGCAACTATGCTCTCTTTTGATGCGATCAATTATTTTTTAGTTTCAGAAGAGGTGATCCGATCAGTTTTTTAACGTGTGAGATAAAAGTAGTCCATTTGTAAGACGACTAATCCGCTTCCCTTGCTGTAAATTGTAAGTTTATATACATACTTTTCTTTTGTCATCTTTTTTATCTGTTTTGACAGTTCTTGACAAAAATAAGCTCGACCGATCGGCTGTTGGGCTTTTAGTTTTGTTTAGCAAATGGATTATCTTATAAAAGAGAGGGGTAATATATAATGTGATATGCACGTCTTGTATTGCAAAAACTCATTAGTCCTAAGCAACCAGCAACATGCTATGACGACTGTGATATCCTTGGCACAAGAACTCTTCGCTGGTGAAAGGACTGTGAATTGTGACGGTCAAGGCTGCTAAATACGTACTTTGCCGCGGATGACACAGGTTAATTTGGGCTATGTGCAAGAGGCGAGAGTATAATAGCTAGGGGAGAGCGATTGGGTGGATGAATCCACCTAGAGCAGAAGGACGCACCCACAACAAGAACAGCACTACTGAAAAACGATTCGTTGCCAAGTACTCCTATAAGAAATACGTACTCGGGCTATCATCCGAAAATATTTAATTGAAAGTTTCCACCTTTTCTCTTCTCTTTTTTGAGACGAGGCAGTTTCTAGCCAGTGATGGCAGCAGGCTATTTCCACGGGGAGATCCAGTATTCTCCCCCTTCACCATTGGTTTCACTTAATCACATCCTACTATTCACCCTCTAATATCAGTACGTCACACCTCTTTTTTCTAGGCAGTGATGCCAGCATGCTCTCCCATGCCAACTACTAGACATGTTTTTTTTTTAGAATAAACTACTAGACGTGTAGATTGGCATCTCGGCCTCGCTTGCAGGTCCTGCCTTGAGCATATAGGTGTCATCCAAGGAGGCCCAGCCCCTACTAGATTCAGCCGTTGAGGGTCTCTAATATTTTAGTTTGAGTCAGCCCATTAGTTCAGTTGGCCCATGGTTACAAACATCCTCTAGGAACGGCCCGTATCCGACAAGTTAAGAGAAATTTACGAGTAGTAGTGGAGTAAGAGCATTTCTAGAGAACACTGCATAATCTGAATCTGCAAACATGATATATAGTTTGTGAAAATCACGTTTATAGGTCGGGTGGACTCGCGTGCAGATAAGACACTACAAATTGGAAATGCAAATTTAATTTTCAAAGTTTCGCGGGAGATTACTTCTTTACATACAGAACGTGCTCGCCGGCGGATCGGCACGGGAGGCGCGGGCGACGGCAAGAGACCATGGAGGAGATCAAACTCCTCCGTCTCCCGTCGCAACAGCGACGGCGCCACCGGCAGCCCCCTCCCCATCCATTTGTAGCTTGCGCGCTTGCGTGCACCGTCCGTGATGACGCAGCGGCGGCGCTCTTGCTGGAGATGTCATGGGAGGCCGTCATACGGTTGGATTTGCCGGCGGCGAGAAATGGGCTAGGATTCAGCGGTGGAGGGGAACGGGTTCAGCCTGCGTTTTGGCTCCGGATTGACATAAATAGCGGCGCCGGTCACCGATTTGCGGTGACCTAGAAATTGAATGCATGCCGGAATGCAGGGTGTGCCGCGTTTGATGTTTCTATTATGTGCACCGAACTGGGCCCGACCCACAAACTTGGCGAAAAAGGCAGTTCCGCGCGATTTTATCTGCTAGAGATTTTTTTAGATAAAGGACACTTTATTACTTAAGAAATTTAAGCGTTTACACACAGCCTCTACATAACTAAGATGCACACAACTGTCACACAATACATAATCCGAAAAATGAAAACCAGCGTATTACATATCATGTCATAATGAGCAAATGTAACCACACCTGAAGTGGTGGAGGCTCGATCCGTAGATTATGCTGCCACCCATGATGGAAAAAAGTATCCCTCGCCGTGGACTTCAACCATGCACAAACCTCCGTAAATAGGTCTCTGTGCTCCACCCACTGAAGAGACGACCATGAACGGAGTGTACCGGTACACCGCTATATGACCTTCAAGGGAAAGCCAATTTATCGTTAAACATAGCCATAACGACCAAATGATGGCAAGCGCTCACACCCTAATAAGCTTCCTAAACCGATTATCGATATCGTTTAACCAATTCCCAAAGATATTGGTCACACTGCGTGGTGGATAAATGTTGGATGCTACTTGGATGATAGACCATATAGACCTTGCGAATCGACATAGAAAAAGAGATGTTTTATTGTTTCATCTTGATGACAGAAAACACATCTCTTACTTCCCTGCTAGTTTCGCCTGGCAAGATTGTCTTTGGTTAGAATTACTCCTCGACGAAGATACCATAAAAAAACCTTGATTTTGAGCGGTATCTTCATCTTCCAAAGCAACTTGTCATTATCAACCGGTACGTGAGAATTGGATAGACCATTATATATGGAGTCTACAGAGAATTTGTCATTCTTATGTAAATTCCATCTAAATTCGTCTGACGTGGCTGAAAGTTGTATATTGACTAACCGTTGTGAGAGGTTTTGCCATGCAACCAACCGCGTGCCAATCAAATCTCTCCTGAACGTTACGTCTGGAGATGAAGTTGTCATTACCTTTTTAATGATATCACTTTTGTAGCGAACAATATTATATAATGCCAGATATTGTTCTCGGTGGGTGTATTGCCTAGCCAAGAGTCCTCACAGAATCTTATCAGAGAGACTGAGACACATCCTTAATGAAAAATGTCCAAGTCTAAATAACTGTGATTTTGCAGCCATCAGACCAGTCCAAAAAAATACGAATCGCCTTGTTTTCAAGAAACTTGTGAGAGCCGTTTGAAACCAACATATTTCCAAGCTAGAGATGCTCTAATAATTAGTTTTCCATTTCAGTTTCAGGTGATCATGCGTAGTCTCAGTTCTCACACTGTGCGAATGGGTAGATCCGACGCTCCAGGACACTACGTGTGTTGGTTGATGGATCCAAGTGTATGGGATGGATGGAAAAAAAAAATTATAAGTGTTTCTACGTGATTGAGTTTAAGGTTTCTTAATTTTTTATAGAGCTCTTTTATGGTGCTTGTGGAAACTACCTAGTTAGTTTCCGGTAGCTTTCCTCGTAAACAATCTGAGCTGTTGATTCAGTCTCGTTAGTCCCTAAATAATGTAAGCCGTTCAATCACCGTAATCTGATTATGAGGGCAGGGTGGAAAAAAACAGAAGCGCCGGAGAAGATGCTATGTCCGAATTCAACAAAGCCAAAGCAGAAACTGTCGTTGGAGCCGGCCTGCTGCTTGCGCTTCATGCGCCGGTCACTGCTACTGCTGCAGCGGCGAGGAACCGAAGAAGGAGAAAAGCGGGAGGGAGCCGTACGTCGTGGGGTGTGGGCTCCAAAGAGCACGAACAGAGTTTCAGCGAAAGAAACGTCCACTGCGTGTGCTCACCACGTATTGTTTCAGTTGGGTGCAGGGGCGGAGGCAGGAATCATAAATTTTCAGTGTTAGGGGGGGCGGGTAAGAGTAATCAAATTAAAATTTGCACTGTTCAAAAAAATTAAGGAACAAATCAGTGGTATTAGGGGGGCCAGGGCCCCTGCTGGTCCCCCCTGTCTCCGCCACTGGTTGGGTGGTACGGCATATATATTGGCGGGAGAAAATGGGCATGCACGCCTCCGGGAATCAGCCATTGGTGTAGTACTGGATCAATGGAGTGAGCGATTGCTTTAGGGATGGAAGAACTGGTGTGTGAAGTGCAGAGATGGTTAGCGCGGCCGGCCGTGAAGGGATGTTGGTGGCTAGGAGCCGGGATGGAAAGCTCGATCAATCATGGCGCAACGCCATCACCGGCCGCAGCCCGGCTCCCCGTGGCTGACCCATCTCCTTTAACACCCGCCACCGCCTACGAGCTCCACATCGTATAGACCGAGGGGGAGAGAGTCAGATGTGGGGAAGGGGCAGCAGCAGGGGCGAAAAGCCCTTTGGTGTTGGATCCCGGCGTCACGCCATCGCCGGCCGCAACCAGCCCGGCGCCGCGCCGTCGCCTATTGCAGCCCCGAGAACGACGTCGCTGGCCCATCGCCATAGCTCACTGGACTTGAGAAGAGGAGTTACTGATCGGGGAGATAGTGAGATTGAGGATGTCCTATCAATTTACCAAAATGCCCTTTTAATTTAGATTAAAAATAATTCTTTTTTGGTAGATTCAGGTAGTTTCAGGTAGTTTTAGTTTAATAGTTCTATTTTTTTTACTGTTCGATTAGACTCAATGAACGGTTGGTAAAAATGCCAAGTATGATAAAACTTGTATTTTTTATATGTACAGAAATTTTGAGAGAAAAATGATGTCCAACGATTTTCCATACTGAAAACCCGTGCAGCTACGCCTCGACCCCGCAGCTGCTACGACTCAAGAACGGAGAGCTGCTACGATCTTGGAAATGTGGTGTCTTTCGTTGAGCGGCTTTCAATTCCCCCCGTGTGTTTCAGTGACTATTATGGTTAGAGATGAGGCTTTGGGCATTGATTTAGCGTAAATAGACGATGACATTATGCAAGTCATGTGGCAACAGTCGGTCACCTATGTGCTACCATTACCACGAAACTGAAGGGGATCGTGTGCAGAAAACAAAAAAATTCCTAGTAACGACATCCTTAAACTAGCCAAGATCTATTCTATGCAGATATAGTAGTACGAACGGAGATCGGAATACGTACCCTTGTAGACCGAAAGCGGGGATTACGTTTCCGCACAAACGTTGTCGATGAAGACCGACGTAGCCGACCTCAAGGTCGTGTAGAGGAAGCAGGCCTCCGAGTACCGCTAGCGCAGCACCTCGCAGGGAGTTGCACACGTACGGTGGAGACGACGCCTCCGAAGCTCCAGTCCAGGACGAGCAGCGGAAGACTTGGACCGGAACACCAGCAGCGCGGCAGCGGGCTATGGTGGAGGAGATCCCCGACTCCTCTTGCTCGGCGCGGCTCCGACTTGGGAACCACGAGATCGAGAGAGAAATCAGGAATTACTTGGTGAATTAAAAGGCTGGGGGTGCCCCTTCTTATATAGGCTCCCAAGGGGAGCCAACCTTGCCAGCCAGGCAATGTGGGACTAACCCCCCACAGCCTGGTTCGGCTTGGGAGGTGCGCCGGCCACCTGGTGGGCCCCTTGTGGCCCACCTAGGCCGGCCCTCCTGGCCCCCACCGAATTCCCCTAGGGAATTTTCCCCTCTTGGGCCTTCTTTCGTCCGGAAGGCCCATTTAGGGAAATCTGCCTTAATAAATTCGAAAATAAATATATAAAATCATATTTGCATATTAATAACACTAATTAATATCAAACATAATATATATAATATTTCCTAGCTCCGAAAACTCTTTCGGCGCTGCCCGATCTCCATCGGACCTCTCCCGGGACGTTCCCGGTGATCTCCTTCCTTTCCGGTTGTCTTGTCGAAACCCCTTAAGTGTGTTACCCTAGCGGTTCGATATAATATCAGGTATGATCAAGACTCCTCAATGATCAACGACTAATCAGTAGGCCTGGACCCCATGAATTAATCCCTGAGATATAACGAATGACTTTCATCTATCAAACCTGAACGTAAGTCTTAGACCTTTTTCCATGGCGATACTTAGCACGTCCGAGCGTCGCTCCATAGATATCTCCATACCTAATCCCGACCTCGTTACCGACGATGCTATCTTCTACTCGTTCATGATCTCATATCTCCGTGACCTAGTCACATGCTTGCAAGCTCATTAGACATGATCTCACCGAGTGGGCCCGAGAGTATCTATCCTGCTATGCGGACTGGCAAATCCCGCTCTTGACCCCTCGTCTTAATACTCCTTTCCAATACCCAAAAGCATTACCGTTATTGTCATACTAAATAAGATACGACGTTTGGTGCAATCAAAGTATCTTCGGGGAATATCAATAAGAGTTGATCTCACGGTCAAAGGTGTAATGACTATGTCTCCAAATCTGGGTATGTCCATCACATCACTCTCCAGTGATATGACTCTCATTGCCGACCGGCGCCATGCCCCATGACCGGGAAACCTCGATCATCAATCGCGCAACAAAACTAGTCTTAGTAGAGCCTACTAGGGACCTGGTTGTTTACGTATCACACCCGCATTAATGTTTCCGCTTAATACGGTTCTAGCATGACACAAAAACCTATTATGAACAAACGAGATATGATAAAGAATACACTTTATTAATTGCCTCTAGGGCATATCTCCTTCAGTCTCCCACTTGCACTAGAGTACAATTTAATCTAGATTACAACTTGGTAAAAGCTTAACACCCATAGCTAACTGGTGCTGTTCATGCTTATCAAGCGGAAGAGGCTTCGTCAGCGGATCTGCCACATTCAGATCCGTATGCACTTTGCAAATCTTCACGTCGCCTTCTTGTACGTACTGGCGTATCACGTGGAAGCGTCGGAGAATGTGTTTGGCGGTGGAGTGAGACCTTGGCTCCTTGGCGTTCGCAATGGCACCCGTATTGTCGCAGAAGAGGAGCACGGGGTCTTGCACGCTCGGGAACACTCCAAGTTCGATGACGAACTTCCTCAGCCACACAGCTTCATTCGCGGCCTCGCAGGCAGCAATGTACTCCGACTCCATTGTAGATTGTGCGACTATGGGTTGCTTCCCACTTCTCCAGCACACGGCGCCTCCATTCACCTTGAACACGTAACCTGTCTGTGACTTACAGTCATCGGGGTCTGAGCAGAAACTTGCATCTACGTAACCCGTTACGCCAAGTTCCTCATCGCAGCCACCATACACAAGGAACATTTCCTTTGTCTTATTGAGATACTTAAGAATGCTCTTAACAGCTACCCAATGCGACATTCCAGGATTACTCTGGAACCGTCTTGTCAAACTTAGAGCTAATGCCACATCCGGTCTAGTACTCAACATTGCATACATGATCGATCCTATGGCTGAAGCAAGCACCTAAGCAATGGCATGAGAAGTTTGACAGAACGTTAACGTCTGCAGGCTTTGCCATTAATGAGGCTGATAGGTGTGTGTGAAGGGGATCGTGTGCAGAAAACAAAAAATTTCCTAGCAACGATATCCTTAAACTAGCCAAGATCTATTCTATGCAGATATAGTAGTACGAACGGAGATCTGAATACGTACCCTTGTAGACCGAAAGCGGGGATTACGTTCCCGCCCAAACGTTGTCGATGCAGACCGACGAAGCCGACCTCAAGGTCGTGTAGAGGAAGCAGGCCTCCGAGTACCGCTAGCGCAGCACCTCGCAGGGAGTCGCACACGTACGGTGGAGACGACGCCTCCGAAGCTCCAGTCCAGGACGAGCAGCAGAAGACTTGGACCGGAACACCAGCAGCGCGGCAGCGGGCTATGGTGGAGGAGATCCCCGGATCCTCTTGCTCGGCGCGGCTCCGACTTGGGAACCAGGAGATCGAGAGAGAAATCGGGAATTAATTGGTGAATTAAAAGGCTGGGGGTGCCCCTTCTTATATAGGCTCCCAAGGGGAGCCAACCTTGCCAGCCAGGCAATGTGGGACTATCCCCACATAGCCTGGTTCGGCTAGGGAGTGCGCCGGCCCCCTGGTGGGCCCCTTGTGGCCCACCTAGGCCGGCCCTCCTGGCCCCCACCGAATTCCCCTAGGGAATTTTCCCCTCTTGGGCCTTCTTTCGTCCGGAAGGCCCATTTAGGGAAATCTGTCTTAATAAATTCGAAAATAAATATATAAAATCATATTTGCATATTAATAACACTAATTAATATCAAACATAATATATATAATATTTCCTAGCTCCGAAAACTCTTTCGGCGCTGCCCGATCTCCATTGGACCTCTCCCGGGACGCTCCCGGTGATCTCCTTCCTTTCTGGTTGTCTTGTCGAAACCCCTTAAGTGTGTTAACCTAGCGGTTCGATATAATATCAGGTATGATCAAGACTCCTCAATGATCAACGACTAATCCGTAGGCCTGGACCCCATGAATTAACCCCTGAGATATAACGAATGACTTTCATCTATCAAACCTGAACGTGAAGTCTTAGACCTTTTGCCATAGCGATACTTAGCACGTCCGAGTGTCATTCCATAGATATCTCCATACCTAATCCCGACCTCGTTACCGACGATGCTATCTTCTACTCGTTCATGATCTCATGTCTCCGTGACCTGGTCACATGCTTGCAACCTCATTAGACATGATCTCACCGAGTGGGCCCGAGAGTATCTATCCTGCTACGCGGACTGGCAAATCCCGCTCTTGACCCCTCGTCTCAATACTCCTTTCCAATACCCAAAAGTATCACCGTTATTGTCATACTAAATAAGATACGACGTTTGGTGCAATCAAAGTATCTTCCCGGAATATCAATAAGAGTTGATCTCACGGTCAAAGGCGTAACGACTACGTTCTCCAAATCTGGGTATGTCCATCACATCACTCTCCAGCGATATGACTCTCATTGCCGACCGGCACCATGCCCCATGACCGGGAAACCTCGATCATCAATCGCGCAACGAAACTAGTCTTAGTAGAGGCTACTAGGGACCTGGTTGTTTACGTATCACACCCGCATTAATGTTTCCGCTTAATACGGTTCTAGCATGACACAAAAAACCTATTATGAACAAACGAGATATGATAAAGAATACACTTTATTAATTGCCTCTAGGGCATATCTCCTTCAGTCTCCCACTTGCACTAGAGTACAACTTAATCTAGATTACAACTTGGTAAAAGCCTAACACCCATAGCTAATTGGTGCTGTTCATGCTTATCAAGCGGGAGAGGCTTCGTCAGCGGATCTGCCACATTCAGATCCGTATGCACTTTGCAAATCTTCACATCGCCTTCTTGTACGTACTGACGTATCACGTGGAAGCGTCGGAGAATGTGTTTGGCGGTGGAGTGAGACCTTGGCTCCTTGGCGTTCGCAATGGCACCCGTATTGTCGAAGAAGAGGAGCACGGGGTCTTGCACGCTCGGGAACACTCCAAGTTCGATGACGAACTTCCTCAGCCACACAGCTTCATTCGCGGCCTCGCAGGCAGCAATGTACTCCGACTCCATTGTAGATTGTGCGACTATGGGTTGCTTCCCACTTCTCCAGCACACGGCGCCTCCATTCACCTTGAACATGTAACCTGTCTGTGACTTACAGTCATCGGGGTCTGAGCAGAAACTTGCATCTACGTAACCCGTTACGCCAAGTTCCTCATCGCAGCCACCATACACAAGGAACATTTCCTTTGTCTTATTGAGATACTTAAGAATGCTCTTAACAGCTACCCAATGCGACATTCCAGGATTACTCTGGAACCGTCTTGTCAAACTTAGAGCTAATGCCACATCCGGTCTAGTACTCAACATTGCATACATGATCGATCCTATGGCTGAAGCATAAAGATGTTTCGTCATTTCGGCCTTACCCAGTTCCGTCACCGGACACTGCGCCTTACGCAATATCTTATTCTTGATAACCGGCAGAGAACCCTTCTTTGCCTTCTCTATATGAAAACGCATCAATATTTTATCAAGATAAGTACTCTGACTTAGTGCTAATAGGCGTCTTGATCTATCGCGATAGATTTTTATGCCTAAAACATACGCAGCTTCTCCTAAGTCCTTCATGGAAAACTTACTGTTTAAATATTCCTTCACGCTATTCAGAAGTTCCACATCATTCCATTTTAGCAATATGTCGTCAACATACAGTGCTAAGAACACAACCGAGCTCCCACTCATTTTCTTGTAAATACAGGTCTCTTCCACATTCTGGATAAATCCAAAACCTTTGATTACCTCATCAAATCGAAGATTCCAGCTCCGAGATGCCTGCTTCAATCCATAGATGGATCGCTGAAGCTTGCACACCTTGTAAGCACTTCCTGGATCGACAAAACCTTCCGGCTGTACCATGTACAACTCTTCCTCAATGTTTCCATTCAGGAAGGCCGTTTTGACGTCCATCTGCCAGATTTCATAATCATAGTAGGCAGCTACCGCTAACAAAATCCGAATAGACTGAAGCATCGCTACCGGTGAAAAAGTTTCATCGTAGTCAATTCCATGAACTTGTCGGAAACCCTTTGCGACAAGCCGAGCTTTATAGACGGTCACATTACCATCAGCATCAGTCTTCTTCTTAAAGATCCACTTATTCTCGACGGCCTTGCGCCCTTCGGGAATATCCACCAAGGTCCACACTTGGTTATCATACATGGATCCTATTTCGGATTTCATGGCTTCAAGCCATTTCTCGGACTCTAGACTCTCCATCGCCTCCTTGTAGTTCGTAGGTTCGTCTTGCTCGACTAGCATGACGGTGCAAACCATATTGCCATACCATTCTGGTGCGATCCGAGATCTACCAGACCTACGAGGTAGAACATCTTCCTCGACAGTTTCTCCCACTCCTTCCACGGAGGACGTTTCCGGAATTGCTTCCGCTGCGCCACTCGGAATCTCGAGTTCAGGATCAACGATTTCATCGAGGTCTACCTTCCTCCCACTTACTCCTTTCGCGAGAAACTCCTTCTCTAGAAAGGTACCGGTCTTCGCGACAAACGTTTTGCCCTCAGCTTGGTTGTAGAAGGTGTACCCAACGGTTTCCCGCGGATATCCTACAAAGACGACTTTCTCCGACTTCGGCTCGAGTTTGTCGGGCTGTAGTTTCTTAACGTACGCCTCACAACCCCAAACCTTCAGAAACGATAACTTAGGCTTTTGGCCATACCATAATTCATACGGCGTCGTTTCAACGGACTTGGACGGAGCCCTATTTAAAATGAATGCGGCTGTTTCTAACGCATAACCCCAGAAGGACACTGGCAGATCGGTAAGAGACATCATAGATCGGACACTATCCAGTAGAGTACGATTACGTCGCTCGGACACACCGTTTCGCTGCGGCGTTCCGGCGGGCGTAAGTTGGGGCACTATGCCACAGCTCTTCAGATGTGTGCCAAACTCAAAACTCAAGTACTCTCCACCGCGATCGGACCGGAGATGCTTGATTTTCCTATTAAGCTGATTCTCAACTTCACTTTGGAATTCTTTGAACTTTTAAAACGTTTCAGACTTGTGTTTCATCAAATAGATATAACCGTATCTACTCAAGTCATCAGTGAAGGTGACGAAGTAACGATAACCATTGCGTGTCGAAACGCTCATCGGTCCACACACATCTGTATGTATGATCCCCAACAAATCCGACGCCCGTTCAACGAAACCTTTGAACGGTGTCCTGGTCATTTTGCCCATGAGGCATGGTTCACATGTATCGAGGGATCCGAAATCCAACGAGTCCAAGAGTCCATCGGAGTGGAGTCGCTTCATGCGCTTTATACCAATATGACCAAGACGGCAATGCCACAAAAACATGGCGGTATCGTCACTACACTTAATTCATTTGGCCTCTATGTTATGGATGTGAGTACTACGATCGAGATTCAACAAGAATAAACCATTACTCTCGGGAGCATCAACATAAAAGATATCATTCATATAAATAGCACAACTGCTTGACGCTGATTTAAATGAATAACCGTCTTGTAACAGGCAAGACCCACTTATAATGTTTACACTCAAGGATGGCACAAAATAACATTTATTTAAAACCAAAACTAATCCCGATGGTAGATGCAGAGGGAGCGTGCCGACAGCCACCACGTCGACTCTCGATCCGTTGCCGACGCGCATCGTCACCTCATCCTTCGCCAGCCGCCTTCTATTCCGTAACTCCTCCTGAGAGTTACATATATGAGCAACAGAACCAGTATCAAATACCCACGTATTGCTCCGGGCGGATGTAAGGTACACATCTATAACATGTATATCAAATATACCTTGCTCTTTGTCGACCGTCTTGCCAGACTTCCTATCCTCCAGATACTTGGGGCAGTTGCGCTCAGGTGATCCGATGGTTACCTCCATCTTCTTCAGCTTGATTTCTAATTCAGCCACTTCGAGCATCTTCAGGATTTCCGACAGGGGTTTTGACGTCCCTTTCATGCCGTAGTCCACTATGGCGTTCTTGTAGCTAGGGGGCAGAGAAATCAGCGCCCTATCAATCACCAACTCCTCTGGGATCACACTTCCCAGATCACTCAGAAGTCGAGCGCAGCCAAACAACTTGGCCAAGTGCTCACTGATATTGTCGTGCTCTTCCATCTGGGCTGAGAAGAGAAGCACCGTTGCCTCGTACGTCTCAGCCTTGACTTGTCGTGCAAAAACAACCATGAGTTCAGTGATTATTTCATAAGCACCCTTGTTCATGAAGCGGTTTTGTAGGTCAGCCTCCATGGCAAAGAGCATGCCACTCTGGACATAAGAAGAAATCTCCGCTTTCACCCCATGGACAATCCTTTCGATTTCCGGGGCAGAGCTGGGAAGATCACCTAAGGGGGAATCAAGGATGTAGGCCACCTTGTGGGTTTCAAGGATGGACTTCAGATCGCGGAACCAGGACACGAAGTTAGACCCATCGGTCTTAAGCTTCTCTTTCTCAATGAACAGGTTCAGGTTAAAGGAGGGGTGAGACATCTACAATGGAATTTGCAACAACATAAGACTTTGTTCATAATAATTTTGAGTTATAGTATTTTAGAAAATAACTGACATAACTCCCACTCAAACGAACATCCCTCCTGGTCGTTTAAGCGATTACACGACCTCCATCCATTGCACCACCCCTCATCATCAAAGCCGGCGGCACAACTTCAGGAGTAGACAAAATCGTCCGCCACACCAATTTTGTGACTCGTGATCGACCTTTCGGTCTTCCTGTTCCGAGGCCATGACTCTGAGTATGCTAGGCTCGCCACTAAAAACCTCCACGCTGACGCTTGTGCAACATGGCTTACACCCACCGTATGCGAACGAAGATATGTATGACACCCGATCATCACGGCCTGCCTCATAACGTAGAACTTTATTGGTGGTGCGCGTTGGAGGGAGAACACTAGTGGTATTTTGAAGGGATCATCTTATTCAGCTACCGCCGTGTAACACACAATCACACAAAAATAAGATGCACACAAAACATCAAATGTAATGCAATGTGATATAGTCCATCGCGCCATGGTCTTCTTGGCGCCCGCAGTTTATAAACAATTTAATAAACCTACCTTGACCATATCACATAGCCCCTGCAAAATAAAGTTAGACGCTTCTACTTTATCTTTTGCATATTTTACGTGGCTTGGGGCTTTCGTAAATAGAACCGCTTCATACCTACGAATCTTATGACCACAACAACGATCCAATAATTGCATGTTTAAGCATCCCTTTCGGGCCCTCCATTGAAAATGCGAAGACCAACTAAAGAGAGAGAAACTGTCACCCGCCAGCCACATATACGGTACAAGCCGTATGTCAGTAGTGGAACCAGTCTCGCGTAAGCGTACGCGTAAAGTCGGTCCGGGCCGCTTCATCAACTCAATGCCGCTGGAATACACAAGTGCACGCTAGAGGGTAGCAAATAACAGGAACGGTGCCCCCGTGCGGAGCACGGGTTCTAACAGCGTACAACTATATCTTACGATAGATCGGCTCTGATACCACTGAAGGGGATCGTGTGCAGAAAACAAAAAAATTCCTAGCAACGACATCCTTAAACTAGCCAAGATCTATTCTATACAGATATAGTAGTACGAACGGAGATCGGAATACGTACCCTTGTAGACCGAAAGCGGGGATTACGTTCCCGCACAAACGTTGTCGATGAAGACCGACGTAGCCGACCTCAAGGTCGTGTAGAGGAAGCAGGCCTCCGAGTACCGCTAGCGCAGCACCTCGCAGGGAGTCGCACACGTACGGTGGAGACGACGCCTCCGAAGCTCCAGTCCAGGATGAGCAGCGGAAGACTTGGACCGGAACACCAGCAGCGCGGCAGCGGGCTATGGTGGAGGAGATCCCCGACTCCTCTTGCTCAGCGCGGCTCCGACTTGGGAACCACGAGATCGAGAGAGAAATCAGGAATTAATTGGTGAATTAAAAGGCTGGGGGTGCCCCTTCTTATATAGGCTCCCAAGGGGAGCCAACCTTGCCAGCCAGGCAATGTGGGACTAACCCCCCACAGCCTGGTTCGGCTTGGGAGGTGCGCCGGCCACCTGGTGGGCCCCTTGTGGCCCACCTAGGCCGGCCCTCCTGGCCCCCACCGAATTCACCTAGGGAATTTTCCCCTCTTGTGCCTTCTTTCGTCCGGAAGGCCCATTTAGGGAAATCTGCCTTAATAAATTCGAAAATAAATATATAAAATCATATTTGCATATTAATAACACTAATTAATATCAAACATAATATATATAATATTTCCTATCTCCGAAAACTCTTTCGGCGCTGCCCGATCTCCATCGGACCTCTCCCGGGACGTTCCCGGTGATCTCCTTCCTTTCCGGTTGTCTTGTCGAAACCCCTTAAGTGTGTTACCCTAGCGGTTCGATATAATATCAGGTATGATCAAGACTCCTCAATGATCAACGACTAATCCGTAGGCCTGGACCCCATGAATTAATCCCTGAGATATAACGAATGACTTTCATCTATCAAACCTGAACGTAAGTCTTAGACCTTTTTCCATGGCGATACTTAGCACGTCCGAGCGTCGCTCCATAGATATCTCCATACCTAATCCCGACCTCGTTACCGACGATGCTATCTTCTACTCGTTCATGATCTCATGTCTCCGTGACCTAGTCACATGCTTGCAAGCTCATTAGACATGATCTCACCGAGTGGGCCCGAGAGTATCTATCCTGCTATGCGGACTGGCAAATCCCGCACTTGACCCCTCGTCTTAATACTCCTTTCCAATACCCAAAAGTATCACCGTTATTGGCATACTAAATAAGATACGACGTTTGGTGCAATCAAAGTATCTTCGGGGAATATCAATAAGAGTTGATCTCACGGTTAAAGGTGTAATGACTATGTTCTCCAAATCTGGGTATGTCCATCACATCACTCTCCAGTGATATGACTCTCATTGCCGACCGGCGCCATGCCCCATGACCGGGAAACCTCGATCATCAATCGCGCAACGAAACTAGTCTTAGTAGAGGCTACTAGGGACCTGGTTGTTTACGTATCACACCCGCATTAATGTTTCCGCTTAATACGGTTCTAGCATGACACAAAAACCTATTATGAACAGACGAGATATGATAAAGAATACACTTTATTAATTGCCTCTAGGGCATATCTCCTTCAGAAACAGGCCGAAGCCTCGCTTTATAAATAAAGCCACAACGGCCCAACGATACAAAGTAGTGAGGCAACCCTCTTACAGAGAAGACCTAAGAAAACCGAGCTACAAAAGCCACAAAGTAGTGATACCATTAGTAGTTGTGCATATTATAATCCCTTTTTCATGTCTAATTTATTTCCGCAATATATTCCAGCACTAAAGAAGAATAAGTTGTGGAAGAAAGTTTGAGGTTATGGAAAAAAAAAATGTGACTTCTTTGGGGAGCTATTATTGGAAACAAAATGCACATAAAATAAGAACAAAAAAGGTAATATACATTGTAGCACACGATCGAGTTACAAAGAATACAAATGTTTACTAGGCTAAATGGATTCATAAACTCGCATTGAAGATACTAAGTGGAGTTTTGAGACCTAATTATACAACTCTCATACATATGAAATAGTCTTTTAGAGAGTACTTAGCTAATCTCTTGCCGATCACCTATGATGAAACAGCCGCCGTGTAATCTCTTGCCACTAATCTCTGACTGGTGGGCCCACCCAGTCATTTTTTGTGTCAATCCGCAGCCAAATCAACTTTTAGCACGATTTGCAATCAGCGGACGAAAAGTGGTAGTTTTTTGCAATTGCGGGCAAAAGTGGTAGTTTTTGTGATTTAGTCTGTAGAGTGGTAGTTTTACACTAAGTACTCTCTGTTAGACAAGGCTAAAACATGCAAATAAAAGTTAATGTTGTGACGTTCATACTCCATTCGCAAGCTAGCAGTTCTTTGTTTTGCAAATTAGCGAGGAAAACTAAGACTAATATTAATATGTACAAAAAAATGTAAGTATATGAGGAACAATGTCAAATATGAACTAAGTACAGTACATTTTGATCAAAAGTTTATTTTTGGGAGATAATGATGTACAATATGGACTGTCCATGCTTCATTTAAGTCTCTACTGCCTACACTACGAAGTCACTTTCAGGGCCTTTCTGATGGTTAATTGAACATTTAGAGAGAAAAATATACAATGGATGAGCACTCTGCATAATGGGCTTGCACACCACTTAGCACTTAGGGCTGGTCCAAAATTTAGTTTCACTAGAAAATTAAAATAAACATATCTTATACTAGACTCTTATACTTGTTTTATACTTATTTTATCAAAATATTGTATAAAGAGATTTGGTTACTTAGATTATTATTAACCAAATAACAATATTCAGATCATTAGTTATAATGTTCTTTATGCTAGTGCTCAACACAAATTGTGTGTTGTAATAACATTTGTCTTTAACCATATTTTCAAAATTGTAAACATTATCACTAGAGCAGAAGGAGCTAAGCGTCCCGGGTCCAGAGGGCTTTTTGTTCCGGGCACACGCCCGGAACCCCATGTTCGGGACAAATAGCTCCCCCTATTTGTCCCGGGCACGCCACGGCCCGGGACCAATAGGGGGGTCACGTGGCCAATTAAGCCAGCCTCTGGTTGGCTCTCATTTGTCCCGGTTCGTAATACGAACCGGGACAATTTGTATGAATTTTTTTGTTTTCTATTTTGTTTTTTGTTTACTGTTTTCTATTTTACTGATTCTTTTACGTTTCTGTTTTTGATATTTATGTTTCATTTCAAACAAGATTGAGTTGCATATTATACGCTACTATATAATATATATCATGAATAGACGATTTTTTCCTCGGGGTGGTCACGAATAATAATAATACACGACTTCTCCGAAACAAATATTTACAACCGTAAGATCATATCTAAATATTTACAACCAGAGATCATTACATGACAGAAGAGGCATTAGACCCTATTTTTTCCTCGGGGTGGTCTTTTCGGCTGGATCATACTGCGTTCTGCGTCTAGCTTTATTGCATAGTCAAGCCAAAAGCCCGCAATTTCCTCTGCAATTGGTAGTAGGCGGTGTTTTGCATCAAGTCTGTTCCGGATCGTCTCAAACTAAAAAGGAGAGATCAACACCAATATATCAATAATCATGAAAATAATTCAATTTAAAAAGTGAACAAGTTTGAATATATTGTTAACGTACGCCATTCAAGTCTGCCCCCTCATTGAAGTGAATTCAGATGAACTCGCAGACATAGAATCCACACAAATTGGTGCCTTGTTGCTGCTTCGCGCACTTTATGAGAGAATAAGATAAGAAACCAATCAAATAATAATCAAAATTATTGAAAAAATGGTATTGTGAGACTAAAATTAAAGATATGCATACGTGGAACCTAGCTAGTACGGCTTACCTCTCGTCATTTAAAAGTGAGATTCCGGGCTATACCGACGTCCTTGTGGAAAGATGTGGACTTGTCCCAAACCCTGAAATTTACGTTATAAAAAATTAGTAAAGAAGTTTACTAATTACGATATATTATTAGAAAAGACGAGGTCGATTGTGATAATGAACAAAATTACCTCTGGAGCATCTGTTTCATGTCGTCGAACTTTTCTTCAGGTTTCGATAATGGGTCCAAGACATCAACGATTGCCTTTTCAACATCAATCTCAAATAATACCCAGTAAAATCTGCCATATGTTTATATTTATTAATAACTAAATCATCAATTACATATACTTAACATCTAGTATGTATAAGAAAGTAAACAACTCACTCGAAGTTGAACATGAAAATTATGGTGTTTTTGTAATGTTGCGTCATCAAGTATGTTAGCAAAAGCTCCTCCGAATTCTCTGGGTAATGTAACAAACCATGATGATGAACTCGATTAGGTTCAATGAATCCAATCTTGTGATTGAGTTCCAACTTTCGAGATTGTATAATTTTCAGCCTGCATAATAGAGTATAAAAGGAATATAGTGATGAGTATAATTACAGGCAATGAAAAATAAGTTGGACTAGAGAATTAATGACATATATAAATAATTTAATTACTTACATGCAAAAGGCACTGATGATAGATTTGTCGAGCGCGTCAAAATTGAATAACTGCCATAATTCGCAATACTCAATTTGAATCTCATCATCACCTCAGTCATAAAAATCCTTTGTAATTTTCCCATAGAGTCAGTCTCCGTCTTGACTTTTCGTGGTATGCATGTACCATGCATTTAGTTGGTGCAGCCTAGCTGGTAGAGTGCGCACCATAGTAGGCTCGACAAGATCTTCTCCTCTAACATATTTCCGCACCACCTCATGTATGGTGACACTCTCGCCAGATTGTAATGCGTTAAGCTCTGGTAGAGTTAGACCCATATCTCTAGCTTGCTGCGAAAGTACATCGTCGACCGGGTTCCGGTTGTAAGGCGCCAATATGAGTGGGGGGGGGGGGGGGGGGGCGATTGTCCCGCCTGCATTCCGAGATGTGGAACATCTCTCTTATGGGTGGCAGCAAGTTTTTGTTCTTCCCGCACTCTCCTAGATGTACGCACCAGAACGCGTGTGTAGTTATCGTCCATATTTAGTTCATATTGCGACGGATGCGTAAGAAATTATAGGGCCCACCGTATTGCATCTGTATAATATACCGGAAAAGGCAAAGACATCTTTTTTGCCTTCTTTCTCTGCGTAGCCTGGATCTCGTTGACCCATATATCGACATCTTCACGAGAGTTCACAAAGCGAGACTTCCCCGTTTTGCTTTTCTGTGTACTAGTGGACGTAACGGTGGACTTCCGCTTCTTTTGCGGAGGCGACGGAGTCCGTTGACGCGGCGGCGGAATACGCTCACGCGACGGCGGAGATGGACTAGCGTCGTGGTTGTCGTTGTTGGGGGTGTCTGGACTAGCTCCTTGGTTGTCGTTGTTGTAGTTCTTTGGACTGGCATGTGGAATGAGAGGGCGATTTTGCTGCATGTGTGGGAACACGATGTATTTCTTTTTCCTTAAGCAGGTACTCTTGAGGGAAAATCTCAACTCAACCTCGTCTTCACCCGTAGGGAAGTCTAGCTTAATTCCCTCATATGTCTTCATAACCTCATCAACCCCGACAAACAGCATAGCCATCTGGAATAGGGCGGCAATGGTAAGTTCCATTTGGTATAGGCGGTAGGGCACAGCCGTGCGCCACCTTCACGGTTATGTTCAAGCATGGCACATGTAGGTTGCAAAGTTCCCGCTGCACGATATTATCCACGGGGTGACGAGGACCCGTCATATCATTGTGGCGATCGAGCTCCGTCGAAGCCACACTACTTCTCCGCATTGATTTTGGATCAGGAGAAGGATCTTCGGGCGTCTCAGAGTCGCAGGGCATCCGTCGAGTCTGCTTCTCCGCGTAGACTATCCCACTTCCGTGCAATCTCGAAGCCAAGACGAGCGTCTAAATCATCATATATGACTTGATCGTAGCTCAATGGAACTTTGCCCCATCCGAAAATTAGGTCTTCTTCTAACGTGTCGTCCTTGTCGTCGTCCGTGTCCTTCTTCTTCTTGTATTTCTTCTTCTTCTCAAGATTTGTCCCAATGATAGCATTAGAGAGAGCATAAAGACTCGGAGTAAAATTGCCGGTAGGGTTTCGGCGATCCCTCTGCAGGTCGACCGCGGACCAAATAATAATTCCATAGTAGGCTAGCATCTTCATGTCATTATGGATTGCCACGCCGTAGAAATTGATTGTCTCATCACCTAAGAAATCCACGAGGACCTGTGGCACCCGATCAGCTTCGCAAATTTGGAAGAAAAGAGTCTCGGTCGCCACCAAGAGTTGAAGGACGGCGGCGCGCTGCGGAGTATCCTTCCGTCGAGGGCCGGTGAACTCGCAATCGAGTCCAACGGCTTTGATCGGAGTGGCGTCGAGGAAGTAGTTCTTCACGTCGCGGATCCACTTCCCCATGCGCCATGCACGAAGGGTGACCCACACCTTGAACCGCATGCCTTCCTTCTTGTAGTAGTACAACTCGGACCGAGGCAGACGCGCGAGTGGCTACAGGATCGGAGAAAAGAGAGGAGAGATGGTGTGTGTGGAGGAGCCGGAGAGATGGTGTGTGGAGGAGCCGTACTTTGCATTTTATAGCGTCGGAGAGGCAGAGGAATCGCCGGCCGGAGCAGAGAAATTAATCGCCGGAGGGCAGAGGAATCACCGGCGGCGCCGTACTTCCGCTCGTCTTCCGTGCGCGTCGAAAAATGCGCGGCGATGGCTCAGCTTCCGTGCGTAATTGAAACAATGACATTTGTCCCGGTTCCAGTCACGAACTGGGACAAATGGGTGTACGCTGGAGCTCTCGGCGGGTGCTCACTTATTTGTCCCGGTTCGTGGCTGAAACCGGGACAAATGGGTGTCGCCTGGAAGCGCTCGACGGGTTTTAGGCCCCATCTGCCCCGGTTTGCTGTATGACCGGGACAAATGGGTTATTTCTGTTTGATCATTTAGCCTGTTTTCTACTAGCGTATCTAGCGTGTGAATTATAAAAACTATGATATCATTAAATACTATTGTAGGCAACTTCAAATATACATACAGATACAGTGAACAACGCAGGCTGACCAATTGGGTATCAACGCACGCCCCCAATCTTCAGGCAAGCAGCTAGCGGCCCATTTGCTGCACGGCGGGCGCGTTGCCGTTGCCGCGCTCGGCGTTGAGGTTCCAGCCGATGACGGGGTCGTAGCCGCGGGCCTTGAGCTCCTTGTACTGCTGGCAGAGCGAGCAGCGCTCGCAGCAGAAGTGGACGAGGCAGTCGCAGCAGGGGGCGTCCGGGAGCCCGTACTGGGCGCGCATCTTGGCGCGGTAGGTGCAGGAGTAGATCCACTGGCAACCCGTCAGCGCCACCAGCAGTGCGTAGAGCGCCCCGCTTGCCACGCACGACGTCGCCCCTTTGTCCACCATCTCCGCCACCCTCCCGAACGTGATGCACGGGCAACAACACGTCAGGCAACCTGTGCGCGCATGCATGCCCAAGTAAGTTCATGGGTCATGGCGATGAAGAGGTAACTGGGCATGTACATGCATGAGAGGAAGACGGAGTTAGCTAGAGATGGTGCATACGTACAGAGGCCGCAGTCGTCGAAGCAGTCAAATAGGCCCGAGGACCAGGCGCCGGCGCCGGCGGCGGAAGAGCTCATCTCGAGGTATCCAGGTGCTGGCAATGGAGGATCACCAACTATGCATGGATAAGCTTGCTGCGGAGCTTACGCTGCTTATATATAGCTAGCGCGGAGCCCGCCGCGCAAAGATCCTGCTTAGCTTCCATCGCGTTTTGATTGGTAGGGAATGGCTAACCACCAAGACAACGCTCCGTTGACTTGACCCGAGAACAAGCCTCTAGTCACCACACGCATACCGGCATACGTATGCTGACATATTTCCTGCAGCTACACATACACGTACGTCGTCGATTTACTAACCAGGAAAACTTGGGTGGGTATGCAGGCTCCTAGCTAGGGTTGGATGACACGCTATTCCTATCGTCGCCACCAGCCAAAGAACTTGAACAAGATGGCACTAATAGTTAGCCAAAAAAACAAAAGTTGAGGATAATATCGCATAAATCTAGTAACCAGCTAGCGCAAGTAGGAGCCCGTTCTTCCACATGACGCTGATCGGGGCGTCGTCCTGTCCTGGCGAAAACTCCAGTAATACTATATTTTTTTGTTCTTAAATTTGAAAACTTTGTATTTGTTTGTCTAAAAAATTCTAAAAACATACAAGTGCAACTAGTATGTACTACTGTTGCATTGACATATGTTTTCATATGTGATATGAAAAATGGACAAATATTGTGATAAAATGATGAGTTCTTCGTGGCCTTTCAGAGACATTTTTTCTGTTTTGTGTAGCCTAAAATACATGCAGATAAAATGTATTAAACATTGAAACTTAAAAATCCATTTTCTAAAAAAAATCAGAAAATAATGATCTTACTGGAATTCAGGAGTCAAAACACCTTTCTTTGTTATGGCACATATTACCTCGCATGTTGTGTTAATAAAGGAAATATAGAAATATTTAAGTCCTTTGCCACATTCATCCCTCTTAAGAAACGAAAGATATAAGCCCTACCATAATACATTTTATTTAGAGCGTTATTCTAGATAGTGGTGAACTATAAGAGGCAAGCCGTCCATGATGCGTTGTGTCTTATGGCGCTATCTTGGACATCGGTTAATTAATCCGTCTGTTCGGTTGTTGAGTCGTGATCAAAAAATAAGTTTGAAAGCTACGCAGATAAGAGGCTACCTTCTCGCCGAGCGAGTATGTTTCATCGCCAGAGTTTTTGGCCGAAGAGAAGAGGAGACTGAAGTTAGGTCATCATGATGCCCTTTGTCGCGAATGAATAGATCTCTCACAGATGAATATACCGCTTCGAAGCCAACACAAGGGATAAGTCAAATCTCTGTAAATCCCTGACGTTGTAACCTCTCACAAAATAGTGAATTTTTCGGGTTGTCCCACATGATCTTTTCACGTTAAATCTTATGTCTCCTATGTTGACCTTCCTTTTTTCATCATTTATTGTGTGTCGGGAATAACACACGCTCAAAATTACATTACTTTTTGAATTTAGTTAAAGCCATACTTTGTAAAGTGTGACCAAATATATGGGAAAAATTAATATTTATAATATAAAATTAATATTACTAGAATAAAGCTAAATATATTTTTATATAATATAAGTTTAATATTTGAGATGTTTTTTCGTACACGCATGGTCAAAATTTTAAAAGTTTGACTTTGAGAAAACTAAGAACGTGAAGTAAGTAAAAAGAGAGTGCCTAAGAGGGTCCTCTGTAAGCCATTGTTTTTCAAGGGGCTTATCTAAATGTTATCCTTATACTTATATTTGATTATGGTAGCAATGTTTGGCCTATGATCTCATCCAAGAGTTTGTTACTCCATCTGGCCTAACTCAAAGTGCGTTTATGAAAGAAGTGAGCCTAGCTCACTTTGCTAGTGCAGTGAATATGTACAACCAGCCACTCAGGTTCAATTCCTCACAGACACGAATTTGGATTTTTATTATTTTTTAAAAAATCATTGTGGATGCTTTCTCCACTGCTTTCCTTAAAAAAAAGGCCGTGTACGTAATTTAAAATAAATTTGAACACCAAATTTGTTAGCAAAATATGATATTTATGCCATAAAAGTTATACCATTTCACATTCAAAAGAAGTTTTGAATGGTGTAGTTATTTTACACTTAAAATTATACTTGCTCGGTCAAATGTTTTCTTAAAATATTTTGACCCGCCGAACGCTAGTCATCATGCAACACACATATAATGGTAACAAGGTACTACTTGGGTCTATGAAGCAATTTACGAAGCACCAAACAACACTTGGATGGTTCCTTTCCTCCCTTGACATTTGTAAGCAGTTGAGTTTGATCATGAATCTAACGGTCCATCTGCTGCATGCCAGGCGCTTTGCCGTTGCCCCGCTCGGAGTTGAGCTGCCAACCGATGGCGGGGTCGTAGCCGTAGGACTTGAGCTGTCTGTACTCCTGGCGGAGTGCGCATCGGTGACAAAAGTAGTGGACGAGGCAGTCAGAGCAAGGGGCCTCAGGGAGCGAGTACTGGGCGCGCATCTTTGCGCGGTAGGTGCAGGAGTAGATCCACTGGCTCCCCGCCAGCGACGCCAGAACCGCATAGAGCGCCCCGCTCGTCGCGCATGACGTCTCCCCCTTGTCCACGATTTCCGCCACCCTCCCGAATGTGATGCATGGCCACCAGCACGTAATGCACCCTGCCAACAAGTCAAAATATATGTATGGTATCAAATGAATGTATCATATCCATGTACTCTACTCCTTAGTATTACTTAGTTTTGCCCATCATATATACTCCCTCTGTTCCTAAATATAAGTTGCTTTAGCCTTTTTCAGATTTACATATATCCACTTGTACGTATCCGGACACATTTTGGCGTATATGTTCCCTCGACCCTCGTTTCAATTTGCATCTAATCAACATGTGAAAATTCTAAAACATCTTATATCTAGAAATGGAGAGAGTATATTTCTTACTCCTCTCTTCCTGTTAATCGATCAGGCTCCCAAACAACTGAACGGGGCGTTCGAGTCGTTAGTGCACTGAGATATTGACATTATAGCGCGAGAGACCAATTTAAAATTTATAGGTTGGACCGACTATAATACCACATGCACCAATGTGGTACTCCTTCATCCCTCCCTTTTACATGTACCCCTCATGTAGATGATAGGTTCGACCGACTGAACGGGGTATTTGAGTCATGTATAATTATGTTAGAAAAGCGAGTGGGAAAAGGTTTTAGTCGGTACACTATAGGTTCTGCAGGTATTTCTAGATGTAGCCAATTTGACCATTGTAATACACAGGGGTCAGGGATGGAGCCAGGATGTAGCTCAAGGGGGCGGAACTAGACTGATTAATGCGTGTAACCCCTGTCTCCGTGCCTGGTAATACAAGGTCGTGATAAGCGAATCGGACACATTCCAGGAACTCATTCCACGGACTGTTCGTGGACCAACAAAAAGCTCCATGTGACTATGTGATATGAGCAAACTGAGGCTGATTTGAGAAGATGAGCTAGATGGAGAATGATTGACAATAGTTAGCTAAGGAATAGTAAGGACCGCGTAGGACATGGAATTAAAAATCCATGAAGACATGAGCATGATACGAGGACGGAGGTAGAGAGGGTTCGTACAGAGGCCGCAGTCGGAGTGGTCGAAGAGGCCGGAGGACCATCTGCCGGCGGCGGGGTTGTTCATCTCGACGTATCGAACGAAGATACACCTAGCTTTTGTCCTTGTGTTATAGATGAATGAGCTTGCTGCGAGGGTGCTTAGATATAGCTAGCGCGGCCGGGCAGTCACCGGTGGGTGTTCTCAAGTGTATTCGTCGCGGAGCAAACATGGGCAGTGAAGTGAAGCAACCGCTCCGTTGACCCGAATAAGCCATGCACAAGTCACCGATCGATGAGTACGTACCTACGTACGTACATTCCTGCTGGTAAGCACAAGCACGTCATTGATCCACTAGCCAAGAACCACCAAACAGGGCGAATAATTCTCATGGAGAACGGGCCACACGGACAGCTTCGAATTTGAAACTTAAAAAAAGGGTTACCTGTAAGCAGGTGAAATTATCACCGCACTCCAACTTGGTCGTATGTATGTAGTTTTTCGTAGGAATGTACGTGAAGTCAAGCCCTCAGGTTGGCATCAGCCAACGCTATTCCTATCACGACAGCCCAACGATTCGAACAAGTTGATGAGAATTGCCAAAACTCAAAGTTGACGATCATATGCCGGCCTGCACCCGCTAGTCATCGTCTTGCCCCGACGAATAGTAAATTGTTTGACTTCATTTAGCAGCCAGCCGTTTCGTACCAGAGATTTTTTTGGATTTAGAGCAACTTTAACAGAGTCCTCAAACAGCTGAAAACCGTAAAAGTCCGGCGATTTCACGGGCTGAGGCCTTTTTTACGCTATAGCAGACCCCGTAAACGTAAAACGGCCGTAAACTGGATACGGGCGCCCGTAGATTCGGACGGCCGACCGGTATTTATGCCAGATTCGCCACAATTCCCCTTTCTGAACCCTTATCCACTCGCGCCGCCGGCGTGAAATCCACCTGCCGCCACCATCTTCTCCGACAAGCAATCCGCCGTTGCCTGAGTCCGCCGCCGTCGCGTGCTGGCCCCCAAGCGCGAGCCCTCGACCCCGCCGCACCGCCGAGACCCTTTCGACGGGGACTTCTACGATGACGCGCGCAAGCGGTGACGAGCGACGGTGGTCGGAAGCGGGCGGCGCGGAAGTACAGCAACCGCGGCCTCGAGATCCCAACGTTCTACTTCCGGCACAAGGTCGAAGAGTTCGACCGTCTCCGCACCGAGAGCGAGGTCTGCCGCCGCCATGCATGTCTGGACGGTGAAGGAAGCTCAAGCGGCGGCGCGAGCAGCTCCACCGCGCTAGTGGTGCTGCCTCCGGCGGAGGAATACGACGTCGCCGCGTTCGGGTCCAAACTTACGAACAATATACACGCTGATACCACAACACAAGTTTACACACATGCCTAGACATGTCATAGGTGAATCAAACACTAGATCTTGGACGGAGGTCAGTAATAATCCGATAATATACAGTTTATGTCCCTCGTGAGTTGTGACGTTAGACACCTTTTTGTAAGTTTGAACCAAACATGAACAATATTTTTGAACGAAACATGCACAACATTTCCAATTACAAACTGGGAGTACATAGCTAGGCCGTGAGACGAGCTGGCTCAATCCGGGCTTCCCACCAGCTTGGTGAAGCTCAGCCCAGGACGGCCCCAGCTCGATTCATGGGTATTTAGATGAATACGGACCCGAATATTTTTGACAAGAAATATCGTATATAAAACATCCATATGAGTTAGTTTGGTACTCGCTTATACTGTAATACATCAGCTCATTGTTAAGAATATAGGTAATTGTTCGATTAAGTTAATTCAATAATGAATCATGAACATGGTATAAACAGTGCTAATGACGTACTGAATCTTGATGATAAGACTACGTACTAGACAGATAGTAGAAACATCTACACATGTGACTAGTACTACAAACATGAAAATAACTAGGAGAGGTATAAACACATCATACCTGACAGTTGGCCAATTGGCCGAAACAGAAGCAACAGCGTCGTCGGCAGCCCTCTTGTCAGCGGCAGCCTTCTCGATCTCGGCGTCAGTGCTCATGGTGATGACGAAAGCGACGAGGACGTAGTTGAAGTGGAGTAAGTAGCCGACGTAGTGGATGAAGATTGGCGAGCAGTCGCGTAAGAGACGCTCCCCAAAAACCTAATCACCCCTCTCCCGTACAGGAAACGGAGAGGCGGGTTTCAGAGGTCTGCTCTCCCGTCAACTGTGTACGCGGCGGACGGGATGAGATCAACGATGGCAACTACAACGAGGAGGAACGACGGTAGCGGCTGTGGGTGGATAGTTCTGTTGTCTGGTGTTTGCAAGAGAGGAGCGACCTCTCTTTTATACACGCAGCGCAGGAGGCGAGATGTACAACAGAAACACGCACAATTAATTCCGTTAAAACGGTCGTACTTAAGAGCACTTAAGACAGACGTTTCAACTTCATATTCATTTTCCATTAAGGGGAAAATGTTTTATAACCGTACACATTTTATTTCTGCATGACAAAAAGAATACATCAGCTCGGCGAGATTCCCGCAACCCGCGGCGCGTCGTGACGAGGCGTGGCGAGGCGGCCGACGGAGGAGAAGCGCGCGTGTGGTACACAACCATTCTTCTCATACCTCACACCAACTCATACCAGTAGTAGAATGACTCAGTATATAAGTTGGTGCACATCTCATCCAACTAGCAGTATGGGACTAAACTCACACCACATGTCATGACAACATGGGGCTTACCGATTTTCAGGAATTGATAATGAGCTTAAAGGCCCAATATTTTAGCACTCATGTGCACGATTTGTCTCCTTGCCCATAGACCAATTCCATCAGTATACATGCCCACATAATCTGCAACTTTTCTTCCAATTTGATTAACCCGTGTTTGTTTATTTATTTTTGGTCAATCTCCAAACATGCATATTGTTAATCATGTTTCTAACTCAAAATTGTCTTAAATGATGTGATGTGTGACATTAGTTAGTGAGGCCGGTAAGAATAAAAACTCCCGGACGGCCAATATTTTTTTAAATTCAGTATATAGTCATTGTTGTTATAGTAAAACAAATTACATTATTAAATTTGGCTACCCACTGTTCAAAAATTGAATTTGAATACCCACTTTCAGAATTCGGTGCCTAGCAGTCATAGTAACTAACGGTGATGGGTGGGTCTACCTTCTCGACAACGATGTGCACAATGCAAAGGGAAATGCTTCTGTTAGGCCGACCTACAACGTGCTAGCATAGGTCGCTTTCCAGCGTGAGCATGTCTTCAGCGATTTGATCCTGCGCTTGATTTTTTTCCGACCCAATACTGATTTTCGGCCCATTTCGAGGCTAACAGTCGGGTTTAGCTAGTTAGGTATGTTTTGTTGAGTTTTTTTGGATATTGCATATACGAATTAAATTTGTAACAAAACGCATACGAAATTGTTGTGACAGGGGAAGGCAGATTTTTCTTCGTTTTTATGTGATTATTACAAATCTACCTATCTCCTCAATGTTGCATACGTGTTTTCGGATGTTACAAACTAATATGACTTTTTTGTGACATCACACTCGATGTTGTAAGGTTTTTCTCGGCGTTTGCTAGCTGCGTGTTTTCTTGATTTTTTTAGAGTATGCGTTAAGTGTTTTGTTACAATATTGTGAACACATTATTTTCTGGTTGTCATTAGTTTTTAATTTGATTGAAATAGTTGGTTAATTCTATTTCAGATGAATATGTAGTAAACAAATGTTGCTTAACCATTTTTATTGTCATAAAAAAATTATTATTTTTGTTGTAATCGTTTGTGTTTTTTGTTAAAAAACAGGTGGGGTTTTTTGTTGCAAATAAATCTATCGCAAGACATATGTTACTAAACCAGTTTGTTGCAAATGAATTATAGACAACAATTGATCACATTTTAATTGCTAAAAAAATGGTTTTTTGTTGTAATATTTTGTGATTTTTTTTTGAAATGGTGGTAGATTTTTGTTGTAAAGCTATCTGCAGCAAAATAAATTGTTGTCTAACCACTTTAGGTAGTATTACTAGTTTTTGAAAAATGTTGTGACGACTTGTTGTAATACTATAGTTCTTGTACACGGCTTGAGATTTTTTGTTGTAGTAGTCAAGATTTTATTACAATACTCAGGAAAATCACTGTTGTGGCATTTGTGCTGTAAATATAGAGAACGTTGGGGGCAATGCGATATACCCTTCGTTTTAGTGGGTCTGTTGTGGAGTGCGGATTGAGTTTCATAAACATGGGGGATTTCATTGCAAAATAGCTTTGTGCTCATTTCTGGACGTTGGATAACGATCCGAGGGCTCAAAAGGGACCTACGTTTGGGCTGGCGTAGGTTGACCTACGCCTAGCACTCGCCCAATGCAAAGGGTGTTGCGGGAGCAAGCTATGCTGTGGGGCCGTGGGGGGCAGCGAGGTTGTTGTATGTGTGGGACTACAATAAATAGTGGACGGTGGAGGAGGAGTACATGAGCGGAGGGTGCCAGCCGCAGGGTGTCCACTCGTAGATCGCACGGCGAAAATTCCATATTTAAAATACCAAGAAAATAATCATGCACCGAGTGCCCTTGGCACCCTTGTGATTCAAAATGGGTACACACAGTCACAGTGTGGCGCCATTAGCGAGTTGATGCCAGGTAGTGCGGTGTCGTGTGGTAGGGGCGTCAACCGTGGCGTTTGTATCCTTGTTCCTTGATGGTGTGTGTGATGTGGAACAACGAGACCATCCTATTCCTGATCAAATTGCTTTTCTTTGAGAATCATTCGTGACCAAGTACTCCCTCCGATCTGTTTTAAGTTACCTAGGGTCTAGGGAGGGAGCTGAACTTATACCTTACCTCTTATTTCTCACACAGAATTTTTAATGAAAATAGGCGGGTAAACTGGTCTGGCCTAAGACGAGAGGCTTGCTAGCTTGAACTCGACGATCCAAGAAAGTGAGACCGGCTCGATCAGTTGTTAACGCGGGCCAAGCCAAATGTATGGGCTGCACGTCCAGGTTTATATATACATAGCTAAGAGATAGATGATGCTAAAGGAACAAGTTAAGAGATACATATAAGTTTTAATTATATTTTGAATTGTGTTTAGTTAGAAGGAAAATTTACTCAACCCGCGGTTTCTGCAAAATTATGTGTCAAACCATCTAGAAACTACAACAAAACTAGTATTTGATGAAGATGAAAAAAGACAACATTCTTTTATGAAATAAAATATTTGTGACGACCGGCCATAACATTAGGGATATTATAACTGAATCAAATAGGAGCTCCTTCACGCCACCTCACTTTTGGACCGTTAGATTCGTCTGAGCTCACAATCCTGACCATTCGATTTATGTGTGTAGTCTAAGTGGGCCAAATGTCCCTAAGGGACGCTGATCTGGGCGTCAAAACGGAATTTTCTGTAGCGTTGCGGCCCGTTAAACGAAAAGCCCACGCACGTCGTAAAAAAAACCTACTCTTTCACTCGAGCCGAGCGCACGAAAGTCAACAGAATACTCGCTCCACCGCGTCTTACCTTCCCGTCGATCTCTCCCCTCGATCCACCGCGTCCGCGCCGCCCCGCCGATCGCCGCCTGGCCCGCAAGGCCCGTCCGCTCCGTCTTCCTCCCCTGCCTCTAGATGCAGCACTCGCCTCCATTCCGCGTCACCCGACATAGAGAAAGCTCTCACTGGTAGCATCCCTCTACCGCCGATCCATCCGTCGCGAGCGCCAAGCGAGCCGGCCTCACGCCGCCCACCCAGCCGGACGCGCCCCATGTCACCTTCTTTAGATCCGATCAAAGGCAAGCAGACGTACCCCATGCCACTTACTCTAGATCTGATCGAAGACAAGCAGATGCGCAGCTGCGATCCATCTGCCGCGAGCGCTGAGCGGCCCAGCCGCACACGATCCATGGTCTAGCGATTGGTAGCATAGCTCTAGCGAGGCTGTTGACTGTAGAAACTACAACATATTTGCAACGTCTATCCTCATCACACAACCACGCAGTATGATTGATCTGATCTCTAACTTTTTTTTGGTAGGGCACATGTGTACCTACCCACCTTGATATGTGATCGATATACTGCAGGGAGATAGGAGGCAATCATTGTTCAGTGATTTGCATTGCCTCCAACGGTACCAAAGGATTTTTGGAAGTGTGGCCTCATTTTGTTTTCACAAGAGGCTTAATTTATTCGTCTTTACTGATAACATGAGGCTTAATCAACTGAATTTGTTGATTTTGATTTTTTTGTGCAAAGAAAGTGAGGTACGATTCCTAAACTTCTTTATGTGTCGGCATTTAACTTATACCAACTTTACATACTTGAACCACACCAGTTTTTTAGTACATAAGTATCATAATGCACGGCCAAAAACCTCCAGGTTGCTGAAACGAAAATATTTGTATAATTTTCCATACAGATCTGACTATAGAACCCGGAGTGAATTTTAATCTACACATTATTGTGTTTGCCTTTCTCTCTTGATGTTTTAGTTTAACACATAAGCGGTTGTGTTATATTTATATTAGCCCGCACTAAGTAAAATTCAATTCATTCCAAACCTACATTTTTTGTGTTCCAATCAACAATAAAACATACTTTCTGTGACCTGTATTATGTCACACATAATTGACGTTTTGGTGAGATAGATGACTGTTGATGATTGACATGGAGGGGACATCAAGACACAAGAAGTAAAGATAGAGCGGAGAGATTCCAAAGATGTCCTCCTTCGGCTCTTTCATATATGGTGTGTGTCATTGAGTTTTCTTCCATCAAGTCTTCACTCTCCGTTATATAGCACTCATGGTTCTTGTCTTTTATGTTCTTATTTCAGGAACTTCATGCACACCGGAGGAATTACTCTACTGGGTATGGACATAAGATATGCTTGACCTCCATTTGTGGAAATGACTTCCAGTAATTTGAGGTCACACCTTCTTCCATTTTCAAGCACATGACCCAGCAATGTAAGCCTGTGTCATCTTACATTTTGAAGTCTTTACTTATCATATGTATGATGTACCCCTATTTTGTATTTACATGTGTCTCATGTGAACATTGAAGCCTTTAAATTGCAATACATTCTTTCAACACATCAGTTACAACTCTAAGTTCATAACCTTTTTCGAATTCTTTACAAAAAACTATAATTTTTTATAAATCTACATTTCATAATGGACGTGCGAAGCAACGCGCACCTACATGATCTAGTGGTGACTGAATATTCTGGTAGCGTGGGAGCTAAATGTACGTTACATATTTATAAATCTTATGAAGTCTTTAATTAAAAAATCATGTGTAATTTGTTTAAATGTTTCTATTTAAGCTTCTTCTAAATATTGCATTTGTGATTGTTGTACACTTTTCCGACTCTTTCATCTAACTCTCTGCGTGTTAACGGGGAGGAAATTCTTGCATAAGGCCGACCTATGTTGAACGTATTATGGCAGCGCTTTCTGCCTCGCTTCTTTTTTTCAGTCCAAGGGTGATTTTTGGCCCATTTCGAGGCTAACATTTCAGTATATTTTGTTATTCTTCTTTCAAAGGTTTTTAGTTTTTCAATATTGCATAATGCATTAAATTTGTAACAAGCAAGCGTACGTGTAAGAGTGATGTGAACGCACACGCCATGTTTTGCTAGTGTTTTTACAAGTTTGTGTTCAATCGATCTTTTATATAGTATACGAACTTCCAAATCGTAACAAGTACATATTATTCAAAATCACATGCCATATGGTTTTCTTTCATATATGTAGGTTTTAGTTTTTTTTGCATCCTTTCTTTTTAATTATGTTTTACGTGCTTTCAAAAATGTTGCAAATACTTTTTTGTGTTTTTTTTTTGCAATCGAGGGTTATTTTTGTTGCAAATAAACCGACAACATTGTTTTTGCTAAGGCACTTCTTATTGATGTCAATATGTTGCACATATGTGACATTTTGTTGTATTGTCTTGTAATTTTTTTAAATAGGTGGTGATTTTTGTTGCAAATGAATTTGCGGCAACAAATTTGTTGCATGCCCAGTTTGTAATTGCTAAAAACCCATGATTTTTGTTGTAATTGTTTTCGGTTTTTGCTGAAATTAATGGTGATTTTTCTTGTCACACAATCATCCATCCAATGTTTTTTGCTTTTAAACCATGTTTAGCATGAGTTGTTTTTAAATGTTGCGACGATTTTTTGCAATACTTAATTTTGTACACAAGTGAGAAAATTTGTTGTAAATTGAGAAGCTCGGGGGGGGCAACGCGATATACACGTTCGTTAAGTGAATATGTTGTATAGTGCAGATTTATTTTAAAAACGTGAGGGGTTAGAATGGAAAAGCGTAGACATTTCATGGAAACATAACTATCCTACTTATTTTCTTTCATTGATTTTCTCAAAGGATACCAAATATATTGAAATAGAGGTTGTTGTGCAGACATTTAGTCCGCTAATGAAAGAAAAAACACATAGTTTTTATTAGATCTGAATGTTTTGTGTCGTTCGTAACCTAAGATTGTCTTTGATGGATGGCCAAATCAGTTATTCATAGTGATAGCGGCACCTATAGATTTCGTAGCGACAGAGAACAAGAGCGATGTAAATATGAATTGACAACAATGGTAACTGCTACATCGAGAGAAAGATTACCTGGCCCCTTAATTGATGTGAAAAATATAAGTTAGTCTTCTCCTCAGTTTGTACTAAACATTTTCACTTAGTCATCTTTAATCTTTGCATGTTACTAGTCAATTTATGTCATGTTTTGTTATATTTTTTGTACATATTATTTTAAATACATTTTATATTATTTTAAATATTTGTTACGTATACATAACAAAATTAATAATTTAACCACGTTTGAATTAAGGTGTATATTTTCATATGGATCTAATATTGTCGTCACAAATGTATTTAGCACGAGATCTTAAAGGGTATTCTCTGTTACAATCTATTTCACTCTAATTATAGGTATATGCTCATCACGGAATAATATCATATCTTCAGTTGGAACTGTAAATCTCATGGCTTGGCCGGCAGGCGGGAGGCTTGTAATTTGGAACAGGTCAACAACGACATTGTGAGCTCTTCACCAATCGATCGGTTTATTTATGACAGACATTTCTTGCAAAAAAAAAGTACTACGATCAGCCTAGCTATAACATATGCTTTATATATATAGGTATATGCTCATCACGGTATATCATATCATCAGGTCGGAACTCGGGACTGTCCATCTCATGGTTTGGCCGGCAGCGGTGACGACGCTGCTGGCTTGGCGCCAGTACCTTGGGCGAGCTTGATGAGCGCGTTGGTGATGTTCATCATCTTCTCGAAGTCGGTGTTCTTGGCGAGGACGGTGGTCTTGACCGGCGACGGCGGCGTGTCGCGGCAGCTCTCATCGCAGGACCAGGTGTCCTGCGCGGAGAGGTCGAGGTACTGGGCGACCAGGCTGAACTGCTCGTCGTCGACCTGGCCCTCGGCGTCGTCCAGGTGCGCCACGGCGTCCTCGATGTCCTCCGCGCACTCGTCAAGGCACTGCCACAGCGCGTTGTCCTTGACCACGTCCAGCTCGCGGCGCGCGTAGTTGCCCGCCGCGGCGCCGATCCGGGCGGACGCGCGGATGGCGATCTCCGCCAGCGCGCGCACGTTGGGCGCCGTCTTGGAGTCCGAGTCCCCGTTGAGCACCATGGTGCAGTAGATCGGGAGCGACGTCTTGGCGCACGTCGCGTTCACGTCCACGCCGGCGCGGACGACGAGGAGGTGCCCGGAGCCGAGGAAGAGGGAGAGGAGGAGAGAGGTGGAGATGGTCCGGGCGAGGCTGCACGTGGCCATGGTCGACGTACGATCCACTCTGTCTGGGCGGTAGGTTTCCGATCGGTCACGAGCATGAGAGGGAGCCGTGAGTATATACGCGCGCCACCGGCCGTTTGGGGCGTGTGGCCGGGAGTGTTTCTTGGATCACTCTATGCATGCATGCCACCGGTTTGAACCGCACCTGGCCGTCCTTGGTTGCCATTCTTGTTATGGTCCGGTGACTTCGGTCATCGGGCAAATTCGATAAATTTAACCTTTTTTTGAATTTATTTTACAAAATGTATTAAAATTTTAAAAAATTGCAGATGTAATCCTTTTGCACGTCGTCCACCCCTGGGACGTCATGTTCTACTGTATAACATCCTGGTCAAAAGCGTCGTGTAACCTGCCAACGTGGCGAGGGCAGGCCGTAGGGAGAAAGTTTGGCGCCCCGAACCAGGGCGACGTTCCTCATACCACGGCGCCCCGACCCAGTGCGCCGTGCTGCGTGCTGATTTTTGCTCGCCGCGGAAAGTTGATAAAGTAAGCTAGACTAGATACGACATATACCATGCTGTAGCCCAGTGGCCCGTTGTATGATGTTTGTGTCAAGAGGTCTTGAGTTTAACTCCTTATTATGCATAAAAACATTTCTTTTTTTTTAATGTTTTTCTCTTTCACTCAACCATTAGGATTGGGAAAAGATTGCCTCTCTTTTATGTTCCTCTCTTATCTTTTCTTCTTCCTGGAATTGGGAAAAGGAGCAAACTCACCGAAGCCCACTTACCTCTTCAAGAAACAGCACAAGCCCACGAAAATGCAAAACCACAACTAGAAGGGCGTCCTCCCATCTCCATAGTCGTTGATCTCAGATCCAACGATCCAATACACATTTTTGAAATAGACCTTGCACTTTTGATAGTATTATAATTCGGACACCCTATAGATAGCCACTAACAGCACCGCATCCCCATAATCTTAACCATTCCCCCCACCCCCAGCCGCCTCTCCTCCCACCTCCACCCCGGCTCTCCTCCACCACCCCGGTATGATGTCGCCTTGTCCTCCAGCAAGGCGCCGCCGTCCGCGGAGACTCTGTCACTGTCGCCTCTCCGAGCTCCAGTTCTCCTCCAACCTCAAGCTCTGTCCATGAGGATTCACGATCTTCAGAGAAGGAGATCAAGCCGTCGAGGGCGAGATCCATATGCGGAGAAGGAGACCCGGACGTGGAGGACCACATCCACCCATGGAGGTTTGGGATCCAGCCGCGGGGATCTTCGTTTTGTTTTTGTTCCTTGTTCTTCAATCTTTTTTTTGGATGACCAGATCCGTATTTGTAGAGATTCTTGTTTCTAGGTTTTTTTCTTTTAGATCTGATTTGTTCAGATCCGTTTGTTCAGATTCATCCGTTTGTCCAAATGGAAATGACCGTTTCAGATTGCTTTCAGATCCATCTGCCCTCAGATGCAGATCCATTTGCTTTCAAATTCATCCGTTTGTTTAGATCCATTTGCGGGTTTCAGTTTTTCGATATCCGAAATGGATGATTCATCTCAGTTCATGCATAATGCATGATTAATACAAAAATAGAAAGTATTATGGAATAATCCGAAAATGCAATAATAAGTATTATGGAATAATCCGAAAACGAAACAATCCGAAAATGTAATAATACATATATGTCAGATCCATGCTAATGCATTGAAAAATCTTCAAATCCGAAAAATATATTAATATGTAATCTCAAAATGATGTACTATGTAATCAGAACATTAATCGTTGATGCGTTTTAAAAATAAACGACGAATGATAATGAGGGGTTTCATGGGATAAATGTTTAAAGTTTAGGGTGTTGAATGTAATTTTTTTTGCACGAATCTTGATACAATGAACGGTGATATGTAGTAGGTGCGGGTCCTCCTAGTTGTGGAATCGCCGCGTCCCCCAAGCCCACCTTCTCCTTACTAGACCACGCACATGGCGTGACCTCCTCCACCGTGGCTGCCATGGTGCCCCCACCTCTCACCTGCTCCTTAAAGCCGCCCCGACGCCCTCCTCCAAACCCTAGATCCTTCCCTTCCCCTCCTTGCGCCGCCGCCACTCCCCTCTTCTTCCCCTCTTTTTCCTGTTCTTCTTCCCTGTTTTCTCCATCGAAAAATCCACCAGAGCCACCTCGCGATCGAGTTGGTGCATCGCCGCAGTCGATGGGACGTGGAGCAACCCGGGAGCATCGCATCGTCGTAGCCAACCTCGTCCCCGAAGGAATCAAGCGCAAGCTGACCCGGAGTCCCCCCCCCCCCCCCCCCCCCCCCCCGCGCTGTTCCTCCGTCCTTGCACACGGGTAAGGATTTCCCGCTTCTCCAGCGTACACGTTAGGAGAAGTGTTAAAATATAATAAATTCTAGCCCTTTCCATCAACTAGACTTTTAAGTTAATTGGCTACAACATAGATGGACTAACCTATAGATTACATTGGTTTTATAGTTTGAAACACAATGAAATTGCATCCATCTCTGCTGCCAGGATCAAGCATAACATGAAGTGAAACGCCACATCAACACTGCCGATCGAGCATGAATTGACAACTCCCCCAGATTTGTCGTGCATAGCACCTGCTGCATCGAATCGAACCCGATCTTGAAGGAGAGGGCGTCCCAGACCGCCAGTGGCCTCGAAAATCCAAATCACAAAAGAGGACGTAAGTCTCATACCACCATCGACCGTGTCACGTGTGGTTGGAGACCATCACCACTACGAAAATCCAGCAATCGCGTCATCCATTAGACCACATAGGTCACCACACCAATCTCCCTCGGCTTCATGACACCCCGGTGACCGTCGGCCTCCACCATCTCCCTGCTGCAAGCCTCTTGAAAACTTGCTCCATAGATCTGACAACCAAAAGAAACGGGTTGTCATGGCGGCAACGCCGCCGATGGCCATCGGCGGCTGCCCTCACAGCCAATCGGCAATCCAGCCACCACCCGAAAGTCCGCTCCACGTCAACGTCCAGAGCCGCCGCTCCGATCTACCACCGTCGGGAGGAGAGTTGGTAAGTATGTGCATGGATTGCCTTTTGAATAAGGACCGAACCTATTTCGTATAATGGTTGATTATGATTAATTATCTAGCCACGGGTGCGCATGATGTAATTTACATTTCGAAGGCACTGGATATGATGTTGATCAGCATCGTGATGGTACATTTCGTACACGCACGTGCATATGCAAACATTTACAAAGGCAACAGTACTAGTACAAGCGTAAGCACATATGAGCCGCAGCCGCACACGACAGACGGCACACAATTCGTACGCTGTACAAGTTCTCTCACTCACACTCAGTGGCTGTTATGAGCTGCGGCATCGGTGAGAGAGAGCGCGATGGAGCAGAGCTTGCGGAGGTCGCCGATCCGGTGGATGATGGTGGGGTCGGCGCCGCCCTCCTTGTGGCACCCGTCCATGCACGTCTCGCCGTCGGCCCTCGCCGCCTTCACCCACGCCTTCACGCGGGCCACGTCCCTGTGCTCCACGATGGCCGCCCTCGACCGCGTCAGCTCCGCCACCGCCGCCTGGAACTTCCCCACGCACCGCTCCAGGCAGCGCAGCGGCATCCCGCCGGGGATCTTCTCCAGGTTCCGCACGAACGACACCGCCGCCTCGCCGCTCTCCGCCGCCAGCGTCACCGCCTGCTCCGCCAGCGCCGGTAGGGTCGTCTCGGACGGCCCCGCCTTCGCCGAGAGAGCGTGCGCGCAGTAGGACGGGTGCTTCGAGTACTGCCGGCACGCCTCCTCGACGGTGATGGCGTTGATGCACTGGAGCGAGATCGAGACACCGGCGAGGAGGACGGTGAGGAGGGGGAGGAGGTGACGGTGAGGAGGAGAAGAAGACGCCATGGTATGGTATCGATCGATCGATCTTTTGTGGACGTGTGATGTGACAAATGAAGGAACGGAATTCCTTGCGCCGTTGAGCGTTCGTGGTGCTGTTATATAGAGCGTGAGCGTGAGGCCGAGCGGAGCTGCATGTTGCATGCATGGGAAGGCGAGCGTACGGAGGGCGTCCACGTCGGCCTCAGCTTTGACCTGGTAAATTTAGCCTGCCGACCAGTTCGGTCAATGCGCATATGATGTAGATGTAGAGGAATTCTGATGTTATATATACAACCAGACAGGGCACTCCCTGTTAGGCTGCTTGAAATGTTTTCAGAGTTCCTATCGACACAGGTAGGCATCTCTTTGTAGAGTTAAGACAAAAAGTACCCGTTTTTAGGGTTTCTCTCCTCCCTCCTGGCGACCAGGCGGCGAGTCATGATTTCCTCTAGAATTTGAGTTCGTATCTCCTTCGGATCGGGAGGGCTTCTTAGAGCGGGGTTGCGGATCGTCCTGGCCTCGAGTTTGAACTGATTATCTCGCTGGTTTTGGTCGGCGGTCGAGCGCTTGAGTGCATGCGATGACGGACAAGGTTCCCCCCGCGACTTCAACGTCTGCAACAATGGCGGGGCAAACGGATGCGGGTCCAAAGGGAGATCGCAGCACTGGAGAGGAAGGAGAGGGAGATGGAGGGTCGGTTGGGGGAGGCATCAATTCCTTGTTCGGTAGACTAGAGATTGATGAGGGAGAATTTGACGATCTGGTCATTGAGGACACTGATTTCGATCTTGGGGAGAGCACTCGCTGGCTTGCGGTGGCAAGGGTTCACTGCGACAAAGGCTTCAGCCATGAAGTCTTCTTCGAGCAGATGCGGGCAGCGTGGAACCCGGCGAAGGAGATCTCAGTACGGCCGGTGGGGGTCAAGAGATTTGTCGTCCAGTGTTTTTTCTTGGGCGATTGGGAGAAGATTATTGAGCGGGGTCCATGGATCTTCCGCGACTGGGCTGTAATCATCGCACCCTATGATGGTTTATCTGATCCTGAAGAAGTAGAGCTTAATCACATGCCAATTTGGATCCAGATACACAAAATACCTGAAGCATATAGGAAGGAGACGGTGGTGAGACAGATGGTTACTAGACAGGCCGGTGAAGCAATGGAAGTTCAGATGAGTCCTCCTGGGTCCTTTAGAGGTGATTTTGTCCGAGTTCGGCTGAGGCAGGATGTCCGCAAACCTCTGACTAGGTTTGTTTCACTCTCATTGGCGGGCAAGAGATCGGTGTTCATGGTTAAATATGAGAAGTTAGGTATGCTATGCTTTGCCTGCGGTCGAATTGGCCACATGTATAAGGAGTGCGGCATTGGGGTTTTTGAAGAGAAGGATCTCAAGTATGGGGATTGGATCCGGGCGGATGTTGGTCGTGGTCGAGGGCCAAATAACTCACGTGGAGGTTTAAGAGGTGGCAGATCGGATGTGCATGGGAAAGGAAGAGGCTCGGGTCTGGACCATGGAGCTGGCCAGCATGAGTATCTGAATACAAACCTGGCCCTTGGGAGGGGCTCTTATGTGGACTGGCGCCAACACCCAGAACACCGGTTTGTGCATAAGGAAAGCGAACTAAGTGATACAACGTCTAGCCCAGGAAAAATTGATGATCATGTCATGACGGATGCTGAAAAGACGGCGAGAAAGCGGCTAACATTCCAAGAAAAGGGCAATATGACATCAGATGTGGCTGCACCAGTTGCACATGATATGATTGTTGATGGGGCTATGGTTGGTACAGAGGCTGCAGCAAACATTATGGAGATAAATGACAAGAAAAGGTATAAGAAGTTAGATGGTACCTCAGTATCTAGTGCTAATTCAGGATCGGCGGCATCCCTCGAGGATGACCGCCGGACACAATGAGTACTCTAGGCTGGAACATCCGAGGATCGGGGCAACCTCGGAATGTTCATGAGCTAGTTTGCTTAGTGCAAACTTTTAAGCCCAGTCTTGTTTTTCTCTGTGAAATAACACAGTGTGAGGAAAGGGTCAAAAAGCTAAAATCTCGGCTAATTATGAAGGAGTGTTTTTGTGTTAAAGGAGATGGCAGCGGGGGTGGTATTGCTCTCTTTTGGCAGGAGGATATTACATTCACTATTTTATCTTCTAGTGAGCGACATATTGATGCACGTATTGAAGGCAGGCCATATGATCATGCGTGGCGCGGAACCTTTGTCTATGGAGAGCCAAAACCATGTGAGCGCCATCACATGTGGTCGCCCTTGAGACGTTTGAAATCTCGCTCTACGGATCCATGGCTAATTATGGGGGATTTTAACGAGGCAATGTGGCAGGAGGAACACCTCTCAAGGGCTAAGAGATCGGAAAGGTTTATGTGAGACTTTAGGGAGGTCCTTTCTGATTGTAATGTGTATGATCTAGGTTTCACAGGGGTCCCTTGGACTTTTGATAACAAGCAAGCTGGGGAAAGGAACGTGAGGGTGCGACTGGACCGGGCGGTGGCGTCCCTCGACTGGTCGGATGCTTTCCGTGATGCACGAGTTCAACACGTAGTGTCATCACGATCGGATCATTGCCCGTTGTTGTTAACAATGCTGAAGGAAGAGGTCGGCCCCAAACGCCAATCTCTTAGGCGTTACGAGGTTTTGTGGGAGCGGGAACCCTCTTTAACAGCCGCTGTAGAAGATGCATGGTCAAGGAGAGTCGGCGTATCGGATCTGGGTGGAATTAGTACCTCATTTCGCCAGCTTATGACAGCACTCTACGAATGGAAGAAATCACACATTGGCTCCGTATCAGCTAAACTGAACACTTGCCGAAAGAAAATGGAGGAATTGATGGAAGATCCGGTAAGATGCCTGAGTGTTGAGAAAAAGCAATTGGCTGCGGAGATGGACGAGCTTCTGTATCGTGAAGAACTCATGTGGATGCAACGATCACGTGTTGATTGGCTAAAAGAGGGAGATAGGAACACTAAGTTTTTTCATCGGAAAGCGTCATGTCATGCAAAAAAGAATAAAATAAGAAAGCTTAAGAGGACGAATGGATCATCTACATGCGATATTGAGGAAATGGAGAACATGGCCACAAGATTTTTCCAAAAGCTGTATACACGGGAGGAAGAGGTCGACCCAGGACCTCTGTTGGAGCTATTCCAGACCCGTGTTGATGAGGAGACAAATGAGAAGCTGTGTAAGCCTTTTACCACTGAGGAGATTTCGAATGCGTTATTTCAAATCGGGCCTCTAAAGGCTCCAGGCCCGGACGGCTTTCCCGCAAGGTTTATGCAGCGTAACTGGGATCTTATGCGTGATGATGTGGTTTATGGGGTGAAGAAGTTTTTTGAAACAGGAATTATGCCGGATGATGTTAATGAGACGACTATTGTTTAAATTCCGAAGAAAGGGGAGCCGGAAGAGTTGAAGGATTTCCGCCCTATCAGCCTTTGCAATGTTTTATATAACGTGGTATCCAAATGTCTGGTTAACCGGATCTCCGGAGCAAAGCGCGTTCATACCGGGGATATTAATTACTGATAATGCTTTCATCGCTTTCGAATGTATTCATGCCATCAAATCCGGGTCGGTGGAGAAGCAAAAATATTGTGCGTATAAACTTGACATGGCAAAGGCTTACGACCGAGTAGATTGGCGTTTTCTTGAAGGCGTCATGGCAAAGTTGGGATTCAACAATACTTGGATAAAGTGGGTTATGACATGTGTGACTACAGTTCGTTTTGCTATACGGTTTAATGGACATCTACTGGACTCTTTCTCGCCTACTCGGGGCTTAAGGCAAGGTGATCCTCTATCCCCGTATTTGTTTCTGTTTATTGCTGATGGACTATCTAATTTGATCCAGGACAGTATATCTAGAGGAGCGCTCCACGACTTTAGGGTTTGTCGGAATGCCCCTGGAATTTCGCACCTGTTATTTGCGGATGACAGTCTACTTTTCTTCAAAGGCAACCCCCAACAAGCTACGGTTGTGAAGGAAATTCTTGATTGTTACGAGCAATGCACAGGACAACTTGTGAGTTTGGGAAAATGCTCTATAATGTATGGTGATAAATGCTCTATATTGGATCAGCAAGCTGAAGGGGTTACGGTGCCGCAAACAATAATTTTTCTAGCGTACGAAACCCTAACTAGTCAGGATCTATCTATCTAATACATGCGATAACGGTGGCGGAACGGGTTACATTACCTCCATGTAGACCGATAGCGGGGATTACGCTCCCGCACAAGCGTTGACGATGAAGTCGTACGTAGCCGACCTCGAGGTCACGGAGAACTTGCCGCGATGACGAAGACGATGACGCCGGGGTGTCGACGATGATCTGCGTCGACGGGCGTCGGGCGGAAGAAGGCAGAGCGCCAGCACCGGGGCTGGTGCGCCGGCAGCAGAGGGGAGGGAGGCGCGGCGGCTGCAGGGGCGAGACGACGTCGCCCAGGCTACTCAAAAGGAGTTACCTCCGAGCACTCACAAACATACGGAGCTTAGCGACAACCCCCGGTCATTCAGATCCAGCTGAAATCGCAGGGGTAGATATTATCTGGAATTCCGTAGAGCAACGGCGCTCTGCGGTATAGCTTAGGTGGAGAGAGATCCCCCCTTCCTCAGCTCGGCGCGGCTCCAACTTGGGAACCACGAGATCGAGAGAGAAATCGGGAATTAATTGTATTTTCCTATGAATTAAATCAATTAATATGCCTTGGTATATAAAGGGGGAAGGGGGTGTGCAAACCCCTTGGCTCCCCCATGTGGGACTAAAGGAGGAGAGGGGAGAGGGGGGTTCGGCCGAACCCCCCCTTGGGCTTTCCTACTCCTAGTCCAACTCGGACTAGGAGGCCCAAGCCTCCCTTCCTTGTGGGGTGCGGCTCCCCCTTCTTGGGCCCTCTCAGGGCCCATGTAGGTGGGAGCCCCCTTTTTCCTTTATTAAATTAATATAAAATTCCTATTAATTCATAATTAATATATTTATATATAATTCAATATCCCATGACTCCGAAACTATTTCGGAACCACCCGAACAACTTTCGGACATTCCCGGAACCATTCCATACCTTTTCGGAACTCCTTCCGGACCACCAGAACTCTTTCCGGATCATTTCTCTCTCTCCAACAAAATCCTATAATATTCCAGAACCTATCTCCTAGCGTCGCTAAGACCTTAAGTTTGTTACGCTACGGTTCGAGAACACTCCAGACATGGTCGAGACACTCCGCTCACCAATGATCGTCAGGGATACCTGGAAATATATGACGACCCCTGTGCATTCTACGAATATCGTCGTTGAACCATTAATATGACATTCATTCCCTTTGTCTCTGCGATACTACCTTGTCCGAGATATGATCGTAGACATACCGATGTCTTTGTTGTATCTCGTTACCGACGAAGGTTATTAACTCGTCTGCGATATTACATCTCCATGACCTAGTCATAAGCTGCGCAGCTATATAGATGCAATATCACCGAGTGGGCCCAGAGTATCTTTCCATTACAAGAATGAACAAATCCCGCTCTTGATCCTTACGTCTTGATGCTCTTTCGGAATACCCAAGATGGACACCGTTATTGTCATGCTATATAAGACACAACGTTTGATGCTCTCAAAGCATCCCTACGAAGCATTAATAAGTACGGTCTCACGGTCTAAGTAATAAGTTATCATACTCTTATCTATTGCAAATGACAAACATCGTAATACGATCTTATTGCAATACTTTGCGTATGTCCACCACCTTATTCAACTAACAAGATGACCCCATTGTCAACCGACGTCATTGTCCTTGATCGGGAATCTCGATCAACTGTTTCCCAATGGACTAGCTCATATAGAGGCTTGCTAGGGACCTGGTTGTCTATGTATTACACGTGTATTAACAATTCCGATTAATACAGTTATAGCATAATACACAAACCTGTTATAAACTTATGAGATAATGCAATAAATACTACTTATTTATTTGCCTCTAGGGCATATCTCCTTCAGTCTCCCACTTGCATTAGAGTACAAATAAACCAGCTGCATTTTACTTTATCAAAATTCCTTATCAAAAAAGAATCATTCGATGATGCTTGCTTGTGGGAGAGTGTTACTATGACAATCTGCACAACACACGATTTGTGCAAACTTTTGCGATTCACTGATATCAATTAGCTTGATATCACCATGTTGTCCAACAACATATATGCAAATACCGTAACTAAGTGAGACTTCTGTTTCCCAGCGCTTACTCTGATTATACTAACAAGATAACTGCCCTGAAAAACACACTCAGCCATGCAGAGCCCCTTGTAATAATTACAAACTCGCGATATCTACATACTTTCACACCAATATAGAAAACTTGACATTCAAATGTCAATCCCTTAACTAACGCACTTCTACTTCCAGTAAATTCCAAATTTACTTTCATAACTGCTCTTATTCCAAGAACATCGGTTATATTTTATCGAGCAGATGATATGGTTTCTGTTTGATGTCTAATATTACATAATAGACCCACATGTTATACAACCATTACTTTCATGCATCATTACTCTTAATGATCAATTGGATTTCAAAGGACCATCCTTTTGATTCTAATCTGACTCCTCAGATATAATCCAAAACAACTCGACTAACTATTTTAAAATTCCCGTTCTATTTCAAAATAGACACTGACTTTCAAATAGTTTCACAACTTCATCCTTCTTATCTATTCTACTGGTACAATTTCACAATGTGTCATTTACACAAGATGAATTCGGCTCCCACTCAAATTATGTCTCCACATATTTGAGAACACACGCTCCCACTCAAAACGTGTCATCCACATATTTGAGTTCCTGAGCTCCCACTCAAAAATATGTTCTTTACATATTCCACCTGAGTAAACTAACATTGACTACCACTTAATTCGACATTTTGGTCAAACCAAAATCATTGATCTATCATCAATTCGAATTTAATACAAACTACAGTATTACATTAATACAAATCCCTCAGACTTCAAGCATGTCTACATAAATGTAGTCAACAAATTTGATCTTGTCCAAGACACATTTCTTGACAAGACATGCTACCGCGTCTTTCTTATAGTCACATTTCTCATATAACACCTTATATGACGATTAAACAATCTTATTCCTCTAATAAGAATTGCAGCAACAATTATTCTCTTAATCCTTTCAAATGGAACTTTGGATTTCCAGGCTCAAAAAGCCTTTGTTCGTATTCCGATATTTTCTCAAATTTCTTTGTATTCATAAAGTGCACCTTGATCTGTCAACAAGATCTGAAATACTTAATACAGTGCTGTGACCTGACAGCAATATTAAATATAACAGCACTTTATTTAGAAGTTTCTTTCATGAAAATATTATGATCTTTATGAAGAGGATTGCAAGCAGAAAACAATTTTCTAGTCTCCCTCACTCTTAATCACCAAATTTTCATTAGCAGACATATACTCTTTGGAACACCTTCCAACATATGTCTGACACTTTATTCCAAACTTCTAATTCCAATCCATAAACCTTAATTCGAAAAATCATCTTTTTCTCGGAATTACATAGACAACAAACTGAACTTTGTTTCTAATTGGTTTTGGAATACACTCCCACTTAATGCGAGTATTCTACAAAGAACTATTCATGTATATACCGAATTATCGTGTAATCATATACATGTCGACACTACTGTCGATCTCACGAATTCTTGTTGAGAAAAAACATCTATTTTCTAAAGTGGACATCGACTATAATGTTTCGAACATATTAGGAGTTTCTAAGACTGATTCTGACAGACCATACTTTATTTAAAATAGAGCATGATTATAATTCCCCACATATCACTATATATGACATTATAATTTTGTGAAGCAAATTTCCACAAGTCTCTTGTGTTGAAAACATAATTCAAAAATATTGTCCTTTGATCGAATTTTGTGAATACAATGTTCACTAATCTTTCTTCTGAAAAACCCCATTTGATCTATTATCAAATTAATCTCAGACTCCATAATTTATCGGGCAAATACTCCTATTTACCAAAGTCATGGAGGAATTCGGATCAAGTAGTAAACACCATTAATTAATCATTAAAAATGACACTCAATTAATTTCCGCCAGTATTGCAACTTCAATACTTGATTTCAAACTTAATCAACTAAGCACTTGAAATACTTAAATGGACCAAGACATCCATTACTTCTTTCATTGCTTTTATGACTAAACTCGACGGTGTTTGTTCTAGTAATAGAACTCTTATTCATAGGACACGCTATTTTATCATTTCTACAATTATGAATACTTATCATACAATCAATGTAACTGAGATGTGGAATCTTTATTCATAAGATAAAACAACTGACTTGTTCCATAACATAAAACAACTGAACTTGTCTTATTACATGAATAACTTTGTCTTGCAACAATCAAGACACACACACTCGCTCACTATTACAAAAGATCATATCAAAAACTATTAATGATAACTATGATAACTTGAGGACGTGAACACCAAAAGGCCATCAACTCCTTGACTACCAGCTTCAGCGCCAGGTCACATCAAACTGCGCCGCATATATGTGATAATCAGGACCTGTTTCACAAACAGAACAAGTATCAAATACTTCATCATATACCAAGGGCGAATTCATAATTCTGCATATATCAAATATATACCTGTAGCATCGAAGATCTCTCCCTCAATGGAATCAACCTTTAGAGATTTGAACTTGTTCACAAATGTGAAGAAGCTCATCAAGTCTCTATAGCATGTTCACGCACATGCTATTCACAGCTAGGAGGTAAAGCACAATCTCTATTGCACTGGAGTTCGCTATCTAGAAATCGTAGATATTCGTAAGCCTGAAGTAGATGTCACACAACTTCTTCAACTGAGTCTCCAGACAGGTATGCTCCCCATGTGAATGGTCCGGAACTTTCTAAGTTGTCTGAACTGCTCAAGACTCAATTCATCTTTGAAGTGACCTCTGATCGCATCAATCACGACATATGGCTCCATGTGTTGAAACAACTTTCAACTCAGGTGCTAGGCATACGCTCATGACGATCGTCACTTCCATGAACATGTCATGATGCTTACGGAACTAATCATCTTGCTCCTTGCTATCAGAATCATCTGGTCTAACTCCTAACTAATGTTCTAGCACATATAGGATGTTTGTTGTTTTTTGGAGAATGTTTCTAAAACCAATGTACCAGCTGATGAAGTTGGACCCGTCGGCTTCTAAGGTAGAATCCGAGCTCTTGAGGAAGCAACCGAAGTGTAGTTCCGTAGTCTCCAGATGTGATCGCAAAAGAGGTAAGATAAGTTTATAATATATAGGTGAGTTTTAGTTCTATAATCTCATTATCAAAAACACACCACACCAAGATTATTATCCCTAAAAATAATAATGGCGATTACACGACCCTCATCCACCACACTACCCCCGATCATCACGGCCGGCAGCACAGCTTCAAAGGTGGACATAACATGTCGATCACAACAACTCTGTGACTCGTGCTCGATCTTTCGATCTTCCCGTGTTGCGAGGCCATACCTCTGAGTATGCTAGGCTCGCCAATCAAACCTCGAAGACCCTGCGCGTGCAACATGGCTTACACCCACTGTATGCGAACGACGAGATGTGTGACACCCGATCATCACGGTCTGCCTCATAACGTAGAACTTTCTTGGTGGTGCGCAACGAGGGAGAACACAATTTTGGTATTTGTTAGGGATCATCCTATTTATGACGCTACCGTTGTATATCTAGCATATAAGCAATCAATAGGATGCACACACAACAGCACACAATAATGATGCAATGAAGTGCGATGTGACATGGTCGATGCGCCTGGACCTTCATGGCGCCATGTTCCTGGCCCCCGGCGCCCCGGCATGGCTCCGAGTCTACAGAGCCCTCCATTGCCTTCGACAGTACGAGTAATATCAAAACTTACCGTAACCATGTCACATAAAATAACGCCTCTGCAAAACAAAGTTAGACGCCTCTAGCTTTATTTAGTTTTGCAAGTTTTACGTGGTAAATAGGCTTATTCACAACCATTGAAAACCATTCACAACCATTGTTTCTAGCTTTATTTAGTTTTGCAAAACAAAGAATCGCTTCCCTACCTACGAACTTTGTACCACAACGTCGATCGTATAATTGCATGTTTAAGCATCCCTTTCGGGCCCTCCATTGAAAATGCTTTGCCGACTAGAGAGAGAGACAGACACCCGCCAGCCACAGATACGGTGCAAGCCGTATGTCAGTAGTGGAACCAGTCTCGCGTAATCGTACGCGTAAAGTCGGTCCGGGCCGCTTCATCAACTCAATACCGAAGGCATCGCAAGTGCACGCTAGAGGGTAGCAAATATAAGAAAGACGCCCTCATTCAACATGAGTTCTAACCGTACCAGCAGTACTACGCATAGATCGGCTCTGATACCACTGAAGGGGTTACGGTGCAGAAAACAATAATTTTTCTAGCGTACGAAACCCTAACTAGCCAGGATCTATCTATCTAGTACATGCGATAACGGTGGCGGAACGGGTTACATTACCTCCATGTAGACCGATAGCGGGGATTACGCTCCCGCACAAGCGTTGACAATGAAGTCGTACGTAGCCGAACTCGAGGTCGCGGAGAACTTGCCGCGATGACGAAGACGATGACGCCGGGGTGTCGACGATGATCTGCGTCGACGGGCGTCGGGCGGAAGAAGGCAGAGCGCCAGCACCGGGGCTGGTGCGCCGGCAGCAGAGGGGAGGGAGGCGCGGCGGCTGCAGGGGCGAGACGACGTCGCCCAGGCTACTCAAAAGGAGTTACCTCCGAGCACTCACAAACATACGGAGCTTAGCGACAACCCCCGGTCATTCAGATCCAGCTGAAATCGCAGGGGTAGATCTTATCTGGAATTCCGCAGAGCAACGGCGCTCTGCGGTATAGCTTAGGTGGAGAGAGATCCCCCCTTCCTCAGCTCGGCGCGGCTCCAACTTGGGAACCATGAGATCGAGAGAGAAATCGGGAATTAATTGTATTTTCCTATGAATTAAATCAATTAATATGCCTTGGTATATAAAGGGGGAAGGGGGTGTGCAAACCCCTTGGCTCCCCCATGTGGGACTAAAGGAGGAGAGGGGAGAGGGGGGTTCGGCCGAACCCCCCCTTGGGCTTTCCTACTCCTAGTCCAACTCGGACTAGGAGGCCCAAGCCTCCCTTCCTTGTGGGGTGCGGCTCCCCCTTCTTGGGCCCTCTCAGGGCCCATGTAGGTGGGAGCCCCCTTTTTCCTTTATTAAATTAATATAAAATTCCTATTAATTCATAATTAATATATTTATATATAATTCAATATCCCATGACTCCGAAACTATTTCGGAACCACCCGAACAACTTTCGGACATTCCCGGAACCATTCCATACCTTTTCGGAACTCCTTCCGGACCACCGGAACTCTTTCCGGATCATTTCTCTCTCTCCAACAAAATCCTATAATATTCCAGAACCTATCTCCTAGCGTCGCTAAGACCTTAAGTTTGTTACGCTACGGTTCGAGAACACTCCAGACATGGTCGAGACACTCCGCTCACCAATGATCGTCAGGGATACCTGGAAATATATGATGACCCCTGTGCATTCTACGAATATCGTCGTTGAACCATAAATATGACATTCATTCCCTTTGTCTCTACGATACTACCTTGTCCGAGATATGATCGTAGACATACCGATGTCTTTGTTGTATCTCGTTACCGACGAAGGTTATTAACTCGTCTGCGATATTACATCTCCATGACCTAGTCATAAGTTGCGCAGCTATATAGATGCAATATCACCGAGTGGGCCCAGAGTATCTTTCCATTACAAGAATGAACAAATCCCGCTCTTGAACCTTACGTCTTGATGCTCTTTCGGAATACCCAAGATGGACACCGTTATTGTCATGCTATATAAGACACAACGTTTGATGCTCTCAAAGCATCCCTACGAAGCATTAATAAGTACGGTCTCACGGTCTAAGGAATAAGTTATCATACTCTTATCTATTGCAAATGACAAACATCGTAATACGATCTTATTGCAATACTTTGCGTATGTCCACCACCTTATTCAACTAACAAGATGACCCCATTGTCAACCGACGTCATTGTCCTTGATCGGGAATCTCGATCAACTGTTGCCCAATGGACTAGCTCATATAGAGGCTTGCTAGGGACCTGGTTGTCTATGTATCACACGTGTATTAACAATTCCGATTAATACAGTTATAGCATAATACACAAACCTATTATAAACTTATGAGATAATGCAATAAATACTACTTATTTATTTGCCTCTAGGGCATATCTCCTTCACAAGCCATAGGAGGGATTCTCCGGTATGAGACAGTGAGTTTTGAGGAAAAATACTTAGGCCTTCCAGTACCTGAGGGATGCATGAAGAAAGGGAATTTTCAGCCTATAAAAGATAGATATCGTAAAAGAGCTAGCGATTGGAATGAGAAATATATGTCCAGCAGTGCCAAGGAAGTACTCATAAAGGCTGTGCTCCAAGTCATTCAAACATACGCCATGGGGGTTTTCAAATTCCCAGCTAGTGTGACTGATGATCTAGAGAAGATAATCCGTGATTTTTGGTGGGGAGATGAGGAGGATAGGAGGCGGATTCATTGGCTATCTTGGGAGAAACTAGCGAAGCCTAAGGGATACGGTGGAATGGGCTTCCGTGACATGCGGATGTTTAATCAAGCTTTACTAGCTAGGCAAGCTTGGCGACTTATTCAATTCCCGGATAGTTTATGCGCGAGACTTCTAAAAGCTAGATACTATCCCTCGGGGCACTTATTGGATACAACTTTCATCCAAAATGTCTCGGCATCGTGGCAAGGAGTGATGCATGGATTGGAGTTGCTAAAGAAGGGTGCAATATGGCGGGTAGGATCGGGTCAGCATATTAAAATGTGGCGGGACAACTGGATCCCGAGAGATGATGCGCTGAAATTGACTGGAATGCGCACACAGACAAGGATCAAGAGAGTGTCGGACCTTATAAACCCTGCCACCAATAATTGGGATGAAGGCTTGATCAGGAGGATTTGTCACGATCGAGATGCAGAGGCTATTATGCAGATTAGATTGCCTGAGAGGACCTGCAATGATTTTGTTGCTTGGCATTTTGAAAAATCAGGGATCTTCTCGGTGCGGAGTGCGTATAGGCTGGGTATGCAACAACAGCTGAGCGAGTCAAGCCGCGGACAGAGCAGTTCGGAACCTAATGGTGAGAGGCGAATTTGGGATTTAATCTGGAAGTGTCCAGTCCCTCCTAAACTGCGAGTATTTGCTTGGAGGCTGGCTACAAATTCTCTAGCGGTCATGTCTAATGTTAATAGGAGAATCTCGTCTGTTTTACCAAATTGCACCATCTGTGGGGACTCAGTGGAAGATAGCCACCATGCTGTGGTGGACTGTACGTTTGGCTAGAGCTCTGAGAGCAGGACTAAGATCACATTGGCAGCTGCCTTCGGAAAACAAAATGCGGAAAACGGGGGAGGATTGGTTCCTAATATTATTATCTTCTTGTTCAGTGGATATGAGGCCGTGGCTTATTTTCTTGATGTGGAGATCGTGGCATCACCGTAATAACGTGGTACATGGGGACGGCAAAGCCTCTGTGGCGGCGTCCGTGCCCTATCTAATTAACTATTTAGAGTCTATGTCCCCCTCTGGGTTGCAGGTCTCAGGTGCAAAGGGGAAGGCACCGGTACACGCCACGATCATACTACCGGACTCCCCCGAGGAAAACATATCGGACTGGACTGCACCGGACAGAGGAAGTCTGAAAGTTAATGTTGATGCCGGGTGGGATGCTACCACTAATCGTGCAGGAATTGGGGTGGTAATCCGTGATGAGAAAGGTAGGGCAGTACTCTCGGAATGGAAACATATTGCATCTTGTGCATCTGCCCTAGAAGCTGAATTATTAGCTTGCCTTCAAGGTCTAAAACAAGTGGAAAACTATCACCAACCTTCGGTGATTATTGAGACAGATTGTGCAAGTGCGATACAAGCTATATATGGAATGCATGATGATCGCTCTGCTTGTTGGCATGTGATAATGGAAATCAAAGAGAGACTTCATATCTTCCAGCAAGTGGGCTTTAAGAAAATAGCTAGGAATGATAATGAGGTGGCTCATGGCTTAGCTCAATTAGGTAAGCGTGAGTCTGAGGGATGCCTTCGCAATGCTGTACCTCCCTGCGTGGTTGGTCCGCTAGCAAAGGATTGTAAGAACATTGCGATGTAATTGTGGGTGTGGCCGCAGGTTTCAGACACACTCTTTTCCTTCTCAGGGTACCTACGGGGGCTGAAAGGTTTTTAATGAGGCGGCCTGCGTGCTTAATACAGTATCTTATTTTTCAAAAAAAAAAAAGGTAGGCATCTCTTTTGTACTGATGCAAAAATACCGACTCTGAAATCCCACATTATATCTCCTCACATGACAGATGAGTGGCGATTTTGGCCAAATTATACAAAATCATATTTACAAGTTTCATAAAAAATGAAACAAAATTAAATCCGGATGTAGCCAATGTTGTATCCCACAAACTTGTAAAAAATCAATTTCGAATATTTGTATTTTTAGCTACATCTAATAAATGATAAAAGTGTGGATCTATATATGTATGCATATTTTCAAAACTGATCTAAATCTTATCAGATTTGTCTATTTTATAGCCCATAATACAAAGTGTTTGAATTGATATTTTGCATGTGGGATACACCATTGGCTACATCCGCATTGTTAAAAAAAATGAAATTTGAAAATATGAGTTTCGAATTTCTGTACAAAACTGCACGGCATGAACTTTTATTTGAGTCAACTAATCTTTGTGCAGATCTGTAGCAAGGCTGGGCTCCTTGCTAGTTCATGTTTATGTTGTAAGTTGTAACTTTGCACTATTACATACACCATTTATTCAGATTTCTTTTTCCACACCAGTCCCTACTCTAGCATCGCCAAAAAGAAGGGTTGGTACAATTCAATGAAACTACTTACCCAGACCACTCGATGTAGAAGGACTATTGGGTGACTTCTTTTGGGCTTATGATTATGCATAAGCCTGTTTATGGATTATGGTGGGTAGAAACTGCTGTGGGCAGAAACTTCTCAGGAGACTTCTTTTGGGCTAGTACTGTTTTAACTTATTTGATGTGAAGAGTTGTAAGATGTCTGTTTTGCCACGAATTTGATATGTTCACTGTTTAAGACATTATATGTGATACATATGCTAGTTTTTAGTACAAAATAAGTTATATTTAAAATAAAAATAATATGAACTACTCAAGCCATATTCCGTTAATGATAATAAAAACATAATGTCATAAGTATAATTCACCAATTATCCAACAATTTAGAATAGTATTATCTGTATTTCATTGCATAATTAGTGACAATTTACACTGTTAGCATGTCCAACTCACCCCCCCCCCCCCCCCCCCCCTCCTCCATAAATACGGTCACTACACCTATCTCCACCCCTTCTTGCACAAAATGACATCTTAAGTTGCTTGAGACCACAACAGACAAGAAAAGTCTCCAACAATACAATCACAATGGCAACCTGCAGAGCAGATAATGGCTGTAAGAGATAGAGTTGATCATTGCTCCATAATCCATACTCGTTAGACACTAAACAGTCATGTAATTTGTTACAAAGATGCATTCTTAATGCTAACTGTAAGGAAGTAAATGCATATCACAAAACACATATTGTATTTACAACTTCAGTAGGAAGATTCAATCCAAAGAAATGTCACTCATTCCTAAGGGTTGGTACAGTTCAATGAAACTACTTACCCAGACCTCCCGATGCAGAAGGAGCGCTTATTAACACAGACGGTTTCAAATTTTCACTTCCATTCCACCAAGAGCAGCCTCATGCTCCTACTCCGCAACAGCACAGAGTGAATCAGTGGAGTACTTCTGGCCCATGAAATAGTTTACATCAGAGGGATGCACAACCCTAATAGCAACTGTCTCGCAAATGAAGCAGCGACCTGTTTGCAAAATAAAAACAAACGGATACACGTAAAAAAAAGCATGTCCTAATTTGAGTTTAGTCTTCATGCCATGAACTACCAAGTACAAAACCAACAAAGAGATGGATCTATTTCAAACTGTAAGAAATTAATCAGAGAAATGCTGAAGTTTTTCTAAAACAAGTTGATTTCGATAGAACCAAGCATCAGGTGTTGTTTGAAGTTTGTCTTTTATTCCTTATCTCTTCTCAGACGCAGTGATTGCACAACTACATGCGAATCCACCAACCATCGTCACCGTTGGTTGTGCTTTACGATTCACGCTAGTAAGAAGACTTTCGACGGTACGAACCCACCAACCATCATCACCGTTGGTCCATCAACTTTCGACGGTGACGATGGTTGGTGGGTTCGCATGTAGTTGTGGAGTTAAATTATCGATCTCTTCTATTGGTTATTGCTCTCTTTGGTGTGCTCCCATGTAATAATAAATCAGAAACTTCTGCCTTACTAAGGTGTGAATAGGTTGTTGTTTATGTCAACGAATCAAATAGCATAATCATCTATCTCCAGCAAAGCGGGTGGTATCATCTAGTTGAATCAGTACTCCCTCTGATCGAAATTGATTGTCGCGAGCTGTACATCACGATTGTACTAAGCTAGCTCTCCGTCCTCAACAGTTAAAAGCGATCTGAGGGAGTATCAGACTGTAATCCAGCTTCTAGGATACAGTTCCGGCAGGTGGGTTGCAACCATGGTGTGTGGTTTAGAAACAAAACACCGTAATCTACTCCCTCCGTTTTTTAATAGCAGATGTTCACATGTTGTCTAGATACTTATAAAAATAAGTGAATATGGACACTAGAATACAGGACTCCCTCGGTTTCAATTTAGTTTGCGTTCTGGGTTTGGTCAAAGTCAAACTTTATCAAGTTTGACCAAATATTGTGGAAAAAAATTAACATTTATAATAAAAAAAATCATAGTATTAAAATCATTATAACGTATATTTTCATATTGTATGCATTTGATTTTATGAATGTTCATATTTTTTCCTATATATTCGGTCAAATTTAATAAACTTTGACTTTGACTAAAAACGCAAACTAAATTGAAATGGAGGGAGTACCCTATACTATATTAAAAAACAGAGGTAATAGCTTCTAGGATACAGTACCCTCAAGTGGGTTGCTTGCTTCAGAAACAAAACACATGACGATCTGATGAATGTCCTCTTCTATATTTGACAGCGCATTAAGATCTGGGCCAGTTTGCACAAAGGAGATGTGCAAGAGGAACTACTGCAAGGATCCAAAACTAAATGTGGTGGTCACTAGCCTGTTTGGTCATGTGAAGGAAGGGCGCTAACTTGCCGAGGCTGACAACCTAAAGATAAAACATTTCATGGGAGGGAATATGTCTGCTTTGTGTGCTTCCTCTTTTAGGTGATCTGTTGTCTCATTGTGGCAAGGCCCTGAGACTTATTTTCTCAGGTGTGACTAAGTAGGTTCTAGAGGATAGAAGATACGTCTTTCCTTTCTAGTCTGAGTACTAATTTTTCCTTTTCTAGCACAAGAAAATATCTCACGAGAAAAACGGAGGGAAAAATCTTATCACAAGAAAATATCTCACGTTTCCAATATATTTTTATACTAATCAAGTAAGTTTGGTTGTTGTGGAAAGAAGTTTATGGCTGGTAGCAGTGAAAGCTTACGGTGATATCTAATATTCCCATGTGGCACAGGCCAGCAGGCCGGAGGCATTTTGGATTCTTCAAAATCGTCATCTTCTTGGTTCCAGAATTCAGCGAAGAAAGCTTGCAACTAGCATCACCAGTGCTTGCCAGAAAGTTTGCATGGTAGCATATTGTGCCTTTGAAGTATGAGGAGCATACTGTTGACGCCACTCCAAGGATAATACTAAGCTTGTACTTTGGTCCCTGAAACAAGCAGGGAGGTGGAAAGTTATGCAACAAACAGCCCTGTGTGGGGAAGCCAATTGCAGAAAGTAATTCAGAGGTCAAGATAATTATTATTTTTACCCAATGATATTTGCAGCAATAGTTGAGCAGCAGTTCCTCCAGCTTTGTACGAACATGAGCCTGCACCCGGCGGCCGGGATCCGTTAAGGTCGGATGGCCCGGATCAGGATTCCTTGGCAGTATTTTTGTGATAGCCGCAATCATATCGCCTATCATGCACAAATCAAAATCAGAGAGAGCAAGTTTCAAATGCATCACCTGATGCAGGCGATCTTTGTGAGGGAGCAGCCCCTTTATGAGTTCCACAAGGCGACGAGGTTGGAGGTGTTTGGCGGCTTCCGCAGCAGCAACTAATATGAGGTAATCTGAATTTCCAGATTCAGGATGGGCAAGGCAATCCATGCGTCCGAGAAGGCGTAACATTATATCTTGCTCCGTTAAGGTGACGCCTTGGTCGTTGTGTTTGAGGACCATAAGGCCATTGAGAGAACATGAGGCGATTCGGGTCAAGGAGAGGGGGTCGACCTGGACAGTTTCATCGTTTGGGGGCGGGTAGCATGAGCCGTATCAGATGGAGTTGATGACAATGTTGTGCACAGGGTTGTCCATGATGCCGTAGCAGTGCCCGGCTGCTAGGACAGCGTGTACAAGGCGAGGGTGGTGGTTACTCGGCAGAATGGCAAGCGCCTCGATGTAGAAGCCATGTATGGTGTCGAGGAGGCACATCCTAAGCGAGTCCGTATCCGGTTCCAGTTGCCTTGCGGCGGTGCTGCTGGAGATGATCAAGGGCCTGAACCTGAACCTGAACTTGATGTCCCAATCATTGGACAGATAGCCGGTGCCCACCGAATCCTCATCGCCGGCGTCATGGTCATCATGGATGGTGGTCGTGCTGGCAAGGTCCTTGCCACCATTTTTGTTGCTATTGAACGTGGCGACTGTAATGGTGGTGTAGTGGAGAAGAGGCCTGTCCGATGTTGGTGATTATGGTGAGGTTGCCTTTCCTCATCAGTCATCTCGGTTTGAGCCTTCATCGGAAAAAAAAATCTCGTTTTGAGCGCTTGCAGTCATCGTCCTAGATCGATCGGGTTCTACCTCTAGCTGCGCGGACGGCGGCGGTTGCTCCTCCGGGTCCGTCACGGGCGCGACATGGCTGGCTTCCTCCTCCTCGCCAGTCATCCTAGCTAGCTCGATCGGCTGCTAACTCTTTCTCCGCCTACGCGTCTGCCGGTGAGAGAAGGGATGAATGGATGATCGTCGGACTTAGCTCCGTGAATACCAAAACAATCAGTAACCAAATGATGGGCCTATCCAGCCCAAATTAAGCCAGCCGCAGGGTCGTGAAAGCGTGCAGCTCCACGGCCCAGATACTGCTGGCCTGCGGCTCACGTGGTCAGGACAAACACCAGAGTATAACGCGATTTAGGATCTCCACCGCTAATGGCCATTGATTTTTTTGCATCCTATGCACGTTAGTATTCCTACTAATTGGTGTGTTCATGAAATAAGATATATATGTATGTTAATGTGTGGTTTTAGTTTATTTTTTCAATACATGTATAGAAACTTCATGTTACTATATGAATCTAAAGAAATAAATTATGCCAATACATAAATTAAGGATAATGTGTTGGTACTCCACATTGAAGATTCATTGATCATTTGTACACGGATCAGAAACCAATTTAGATGTATGAGATAAGTGGTGGAGGACTGGAGGTCCTCGGGATGTGGGAAGCGTGTCGTTATACAAATATATGCGGTATAAAAATAGATTGTACAAATTCACAGACAAATGTTGTACAACTACACGGGCACATGGTGTACAAGCATAACAATACTGTACAGACACAATTTGTACAACTAGATAGATACATGTGTACAACTACACAGACACATCTTGTACAGACATATGTTATACAGCTAAACACACCCAGGTTGTACAACTATACACATTTAGGAGTACAGAAAAAAAGTTTATCAATGGATCTAGTTTTAAAAATCCCGACGCGGGGAGTTTAAATATGAAAATGGGAATTACGGTTCTCAAGATATTTTGTTTTGAAGATTCAGATTTGAGAAATAAAAGGTAAAAAGGAAAACTGCATGCCCACGGACATACATGCATGCACCTTTTCTATCTTGTACTCTCCCACTTTTAGTCTAATTGCGACACTTGGCACACATGTGGACAACCAAAATTGAAGCATATGATAAAAAAATTGACCCTTGTCACGATTAGAATGATGGTGGAGTTCCCTTTGCAAAGGGAAAGGGAGCGCTTGGCTTAGGCCTCGTTGAGGCACCGGAAGTAGAAGATCATGAAGTTTACGTGCGCGCGCGTGATGTTCACGTAGGAGGCCGTGTCCGCGGCGACGCCGAAGTTTGAGGATTTTTCTTTGAAATACATGGCGTTCATGATGATGTTTGTGACGGGATCGTTGAAGCCCACGAAGAGGCCGCCGTGGGAGAGGACGCCGGCGAGCCGCGACATCTTGTTAACTACTCTCTAGGGATCTCTCCAGTTCATCACATACAAGTACTGGATTGGACTACAAGGAAGAACAATCTCTGGATACAAGCACAATTGTGCAAAGGAAGAAGTAGGAAAGGGGATCGGGGAAGAGAGTCAGGTGGGAGAGGAAGGCCGCCGGGTTCGTCTGATCCAATCCGGGCGGCGGATCCTTGTCCTTCCCGGGCGCGACGTCCCGATCCTTCCATCGGCGGGAGCCGAGTCGGTCAAAGGCGAAGCCGTCCATACGGAGGCCCCACAACGGCACGTACGGGATCTAGCAACTGTCGCAGCCGCCGCAGTTCCTCCTTCTCGGCTTCGATGATCGGCATCGGCTTGTGGAGTATGAGGTCCGTCGGTATGTAAGTTAGGGGCCGGTAATTCTGTGGTACATACATACTCCCTCTGTTCTTAATTAATTGACTAAGATTTAGTGTAAGTTGTACTAAATAGTCTCCGTCCGTCGGTCGGCAGGAACTGAAATCATCCTATTCGTGTCCGTTTTGTACTCACTCCTGAATACCAAAACAATTTTACCGACGGTAGAAAATTTCCAGTCTCCCCTTCTCTCTTTTCTTCTACAAGTACTGCACATGTCTCAAAATTTTACTGACGGTAGAAAATTTCCACATCAATGGAATACTTGTTCAGGTCTCGACAGAATAGTGCAATTGCACACTTTTTTTTAACTACAATTGCACTTTTCTAAAAAGTGATCGAGACTTAAGAAACAATCAGTCTGAGACTTAGCAAATCCGTCATAATATAGAGCTGACTGTAATAGAACGACCGAGAACTATACTTTTCATTAATATAAAAGAATTGGATAACCCTTTATTTGTGTTTCTATAGTACTTTCACAAATCATCTGATGCTGTACTATCACTCTTAAGCTGTTCCAATAATGATTCCATCGTACTTATGTAACTAGGCATGTAATGCTCGTTCACCATGTTCGGGGCGAGCCTTATCTTGGCATACAATTCTCTCGGCGTCTCGAAGATGCTGATGACCTCCTTGCTGCTGGCGCCTTCGCCTGGATCCGGGTCCAGCGAGGGCTGCGCGACCATATGAATGATCCTCCCCGGAGGGAAGAGTTGGCGGGAACCGGGGTCAGACGGGGATTCTTTCTGTTTTTCTTTGCCAGCTCCATTCGGCGGATTCGGAGACGACGCTTCTTCCTCTCTTGCCAAGGATCCTGGCTCCGTGTCACTGTTACTGTCTGTGTCCCCATGCGATGGGAAGTATGAAGCAACAACTGTTGTGACATTGACAACATCATCATTGTTAACCAGGATCGTCGTTCCTTCACAGGTGACCGAAGACGGAGCTGGAGAGTCATGTTCTCGATCTACGACGAGCTCTGCTTGCTGCTGGCTGCAGTCACTGTGCAGCGCATTTGCTTCAGGCTGTGTGCTTTCTGACGCTTGTTTCAGCAAGGGCTGCATGATAGAAAGCACAAATTATCAAAATAAAAACAACTGTCTTCTCTATGTGAGAAGTGATCGCACTATGAACTGATTTTGATCAGAAAAGCGAGTCTCTTGATTCTATAATTTTCTGTGCACCACCATGTTGAGCACCTTACTAAAACAGGGCCTCCTAAATCGCCAACAAACGCAGACAGAGGCAGAAATGTAAATAATGGAAAATTATTAGGTCAAGCCCCACGGATAATTAGCGAAGCTTGTATCGTCAACAAAAGGATAAGCATAATGCACCAACGGCCAAATAAAAAATGGTGGTGTTTTCAGGTCAACTGTTGCTATGGATATTCGCACTGATTGGAACAGGGTACCAGAAGAGCGTATCCTGCCTTTCACTAATATAATATAATATAATACAGCCACTGGTTCAAAACTAACACTGAACTACTGGTGCAAGACTACAGAAATTTCTTGAAAAAGTTCAAACAAAAAACCCCATAGTTACCACCTGAAATTATCATTCTGTTAGTACAAGTTCCCGCGTACAGCAAAGGCAGAAGTTTAAGTTACCTCAGAAATGCTGGAATGAAGATCTGCAGTCTTCACCGTCGAATGAGAGATGGACAACATGTGAGACTGCGCTAAAGCTACATGCTGACTTATTTTCGCGAATAAACTAAGGTGATCTTGATCCTGCAGATCATCCAGCTTTGATGATACCATTACCTGCAACAGCAAGACGAGAAACTACATTGATGATAGAAAAAATTGTGAGGAATTGGATTCCATTATTTGTGAGCAACAACTCTTTCCAGAATTAATAGTGTTTTCTGGTTCCATATCAGGTTGACAGAAGGAAGGTAATCATACAATGCAGAACAATGAAAATGAATTTCATATTTCAGTTTTTAAGTTAAACTTGTTGCATCATTACAGACACAAGTGTGGCTTCTTTTAAAATGAGACCAACCAGGACTAGCCCTTGGTGGCTTAATTTTATAGAAGAATTGTTCCTTTGTGAGAATTCCAGAAATTCGCTCTCGATGGGATTTGAACTCTGGTTGCTAGGTTTAGCCACTGCTACCTTTGCCATTTGCCATTGGGCCTCCAGTCCACCACGTTCTCTGTGACTTCTTTTCAAGAAAAAGGAAAGTTCATCGTAGTATATACAGAAATATTAGAGGATACCCGCAAAAAAAAGCAGGATAGCAATATATGTTACTTGGCAGGTACTTAAGTGTTTTTTAAACGAGGCAAAAGATTTGCCATTTTCATTAATTAAGAAGAGAGTAGGGCAGTTAATTAGCAGGTAACCGGCCAAAAACCGAACTTAAGTGTTTCTGAGTCAACTCCAAATGAACTCAATGCCTGTGAAGGTCCAATCTACACTTTCTTAGTATGTTTCTGTATAGAATAGTGGCCATCAGAATACCTCAGATCGCAGGCTCTCAATAGAAACTTTTGAAAATGCTGGCACCACATCGTCTCTGTTGACGAGAGACGTGATGAAATCTTTGCCTGATTCCGCCAGCTCCCAAGTTATACATGCAGCTAATTATCACAAAAAGACACTTCAGAGTTTATTAATGATCTTATTGAAAACATTATACTTCTATCACTTATCAGATTATAAGGTAGAATAATCTAAAAGGTCAAATGCAATTGGATTCAATTTTGTGTTCAGGAATGACATTGCTCAAGGTGTAAGGATATCTGCTATATTATGGCACTCAAGCAATGTAATTTGTTCAAAATTTTGTGCAACTGCCAACTTCATCACCATTTAACAAGCATCAAAAGTATTAAAACTTCAGATACACAAAATCAAAATAAACATCTGATTCTCTGAAAGCCAGATAAGTTCTGAAATGGTCAGGCAACTATTGGTGAATAAGGTTTCGTAGTATGCACACAAAATGGCAGAGCTTATGCTGTAGTCACTTACCAGGAGCAAACGCTAGACATGTGCATGATGTAAAATCATATTGCTCACGGAGAATATACGTCAGAATTGCTCCAATACCTGCTCCCATTGAATGCCCTATGATCTAGAACAAAAGTTACAAGATGTGTTGGATTAGATCATTTCAGACAAGTAAACATGATGTCACAAAGGCAGATAATTTATTACATGCAGATTCCAGTGGTACTAATTCACACAGAACTTTATTCTTTCTGGTTTAACTAGAAGCAACGGATGAACCAACTTAGAAGGCAGCCAATGCTACCAGTTACAATAAGTTCTACCAAAAGAATACCAACATCCCAATGCATGTCAGATAAGGCATATAAACTGCAGCAGTGCAAAGCAATGCTGCCTCTCGATAAGTAGACTCTGACTTTATGGTAGTATTGTACTTCTTACTTCTTAGTATAGCATAAAATCAGTGAAACTATAAGAAAGGAATCCCAAAGTTTTCCCAAGCTTATGAGACTTGAGTTTCCTTATTATGCATCAGCCTCCGGCATCTAAAGGTCACAAATTAATATATTCTTTAGAAAAAAACAGAACTGATGGAAACTACCTTTACTTGGTAGTCAGGGAATTCTCGTACTGCATTTCGAAGAAGGGGGATAGCAAGGTTAGCAATCCAACGAGCTGCAGCATGCATTCCACAATGTGCATATCCTAAGATTACATTGTCAATCTTTCCACCATTTAGTACTATATGGTGAAAAGGAACTTCAACAGAAACTGCTGCTGTCAGGCGCTCTTTAGGACTGATAGCACCCCGAATGAAAAGCAGAAAGCACTTGGATTTTTTGTCACGCACAAGTGCAAAAGAAGGTTGCATAAGCTGCATCAAGAAAAATGGCAAGAATGATTCAAAATTTAGGGGCCATTGCATAGAATAAGTATAATGCCTTAAAGTAGGAGATAAGAAGAATACAGTGATACTTACTCACCCTCGCCCTAGACTTGTGGATGAGAATGTCATCTTGACTGTATCCACCAAACTTTAGAAATTCAGAAAATCTTTCCTTCGAGTAAAACATGCATAGCTTCAAGTGCTGAAGAAGATAAGCTACTTCAGTTTGCATCTCATGGCCTTTCAGTTGAACGCAGTCACTTCCACTATACTCATGCTGCAAATTACCCTGGAGCACAGACAAGAAAAAAAATTACTACATGTTGTCCTGCATTATGTGTGCAGTTTGTTCAGGATAGATGTGCAAAAGCAGTGGTAATATTTTTTTTATTAGACTAACACAGTGGTAATATTGATTCTTTTCAAACGACCATTCTACTATGGCCACATTATTATACAGACAAAAGGAAATGATAATTCATACTAAAGGAGCTGTTTTCATAACAACCAGAATACTGAATGCACCAAGATGTGTGATGGGAAGTATTAGAAAGTAGAAACCTCTCTCACCGATATCTCTAGCTTCTGTTTATTCCCTACTGAACTAGCACCACTTAGTGTCATTTTTCGATACCATTCGTCATGCTCGTGCAAGCAATGTTACCGAGGAAAACCGATGAATCAGATCATACAGATCCTTGAGACTTAACCATGTTTGCCGACACAGTCTTAACTCGGGCACAAGTAGGCACGTCACTATGACCGGACACAGAAATTACCAGGACCTTAGTCCGCCACCGGTACAAAGTGAAGCGAATTCAGTAAGTGACCAATACGGAAGCATTGCTTTCCCGGAATAAGACGGTAAATTTAAACTTTGCTTGCAAGTCAACTCAAGTCAATCCATAGAATGGTCAGTAATCTTGCCTTCAAAATAAAATACTACAAAATTAAAACACAGTAACTTTAAACTTTCCTTGCAAGTCAATTCAAGTCAAACTTTAGAATGATCACTAATCTTGACGTCACCCCCAGATTTTCACCGAATACAAAATTAAAAGCCATGAACACTACTGAGAGCGACTAGCCAACCACTCGATCCAATTTTAATATTGCGTCAGATTACCCACGGAGTAATTACCACCAACTCTGGAACATTCTGATCCATCTCTTTCCTCAAGCCATTGGTCGAAATAGTCAATGTACTTCTTGTAAGTACTAAGAAGCAGAGCAAACACGCACGGACAGAGTACTTTGGAGTAGTATCGATGCGACGATGCTACACCATACAGATGATATGGAAGTGATCTGTGACGGACCTGGCGCTTCATGTGGCGCTTGATCCCGAAGGCGAGGCCGTGGAGGCCCCACCGTCCGACGACGAGCTCCCAGAGGCGGCGCGTCGTGCGCGCGGCCACCGCCGCGGCCTCGCAGCACGAAACCGGTGGAGCGTGCGGCCACGCCTCCTCTCCGTCCTCCGCAAAGTCGCCACCGCCGCGCACCGCCTCCGCCCGGGACAGCAGCAGCGGCGGCTCCTCGTCTGCTCCATCAGCGCCCGCCGTCGGCTGCGGGCGGCAGGTGCTGATGAGAAGGTAGAGGAGGAGCGCGCCTCCGGATGTGGCCGCCGCCGCTGCCGCCGCGGCGACGGTGGCGGGCATCGGGAATCGTGGGGAGCGGGCGAGCAGCTGGGATTTGATTTGGCGATCGCGTCGCGTCAGGACTCAGGAGAGGACGTTGAATGAGTTGAAGTGCCGACGAAGACGGGGGAGAAGAGGAAGGCTTAGTTTTTTTAAAGGGACCGATTTGTAAAAGTTGCAGTGCCTTGCAAGTGAGGGAGACTTCTGCTTTTACCTTGGTGTTTTAGCAAAAAAAATCAATTTTGACAGCTGAAAATATGGTTTAACAATCATTTATTTTCGAACAATGATACACTATCAGTAACATATGAACAAAGCGGCTCATGAAATAGTTGGGCTTGTTTTGTTGACCAGATTGCTTGTAGCTCTGACCCTACTAACTCAATGTACAGTATAAATAAAATAAGTAATGATGGTCTTAAATTAAAAAAGGTGGATTTTTGTTTAGCGCTATGCAACACACCGAGCGGCAAAGGATGGGCTATTGAAAAAACTCCTCAATTTGTTTCTGGTCTTGTTTTGCAGTGCGTGTTACATGTACATGCGCATGCGTCCATGCTGTAATTAGTGTTTTTAAATAGATGTCTTGACAATAATAATTGAGATTTCATAATAGTTATACAAAGTATGGTTGAGTGTGGAGGAACATTTCCCGCAAAAAAGAAGAGTGGAAACAATATAAGTTTAAAAAGGACGGTTTCAATGTTATGAACAACGGGTGTTCCACAAATAATGATCGCATCGATTAAGAAATTAACCGATCTTGTAATGTTTCAAGACACTGCCTATCGTCTACATATTGCAATTTCTTCTGCAAGCATTCACCGTTCATCTAGGCAGTCTATGTCTAAATAGATTTGTTAAGATTTCAGGTGTGCAATCATACACGATGGCGGCCTATAATTCGGATCATAGTTCATTCCAAGCTTCTGCTTGCGGAATGGATAAGTGGGCGCTACTTTTGCACGAATACCCTCAGGAAACACAGTTATGCCAACCCAGAATACTGTAGAATTCCGGATAGTTATCGAAGCCGGTGGGGCCGGAGTACAGCGATTAGTCACATGGAATGGCCAGTTGATCAGAGCCGCGACAGATCAACACAGGAATGATTGCTCAGAGCTCAAGGGTGACCGTGCTTCTCCTAGCCAGATATCCTGTCTGGACACCGACACGTGGGGCTTCCAAAGTGGGGCCTACTTGGCAGTGGAACAGGTTCGTAGGCGCGGCCAACTTTTGCGTATGCGTACTCGCGGGGCGATGCCTGCGGCGTGCTGATTGGGCTAGTTGCAGTGCTCGGTGGCCTCCTGCTCCGGATGCAGTCAAATCTTTCCTCCTGACGATGGGGCCGTGCCAAAATCCCAACACGATTTTGGATGAACTGGTTCAAAAATCGAACACTGTATCGGGAGCTTCTTTTCTGCGTTGATGCTTTTTCTTAATTATGGGATTGAGGTTAGAAAATTTCAGTTGTTATTTGTATTCATACAAAGCCTCTAAATAGAAACTTTAACCACCAATTTTTAAAAAATTACATCGGTTCATACGAAAGCACTTGATCTTCTAATGTCAGTTTTATCTTAAACTGTTGGTAATAAAAAATAAAAAATACTTTTAGTGGATCCAAATCATCAAATGCTGTACATATACCCGCCTTTTAACATTTTTATTTACTATTTAGGAATGTTTGTCTCATGTGAAATTTTGGGTCGTTGCATTTTGTTTTGTAACATATGCGTGTGTGGGGGGTGGTGGTGCTCGGGTGGAGGGGGGGGCGTCAGAAGGGGCGTTTGGATCTTTTGATGCAAATGCCAAATTCTTCCTTCCAAAAAGAAAAGGCCCAAGAAACATCATAGCCTCTAACGTACCAATGGAAAGTTAAGGAATTTATAGCTACTAAATCCTGGAAGAGGACCATGAATTCATGTCAATGCTACCATCCAAGTCGTTTATAAGAACCAAGCCTTCCCTAAACAAGTTTATCTAAAAAAAAGCCTTCCCTAAACAAAAGATGCATATCACATTCGTCCTTCTACTTCTTTATCAATAAATTATCGAATTTCATAATGTGCATTGTTTGTTGGGTTCCAACGTTATTAAGAAGTTTATTTTCGTAGGGTGAACATGGAAGGCACCAGGAATAACAAACATACCACATCAATTACATTAATTACGAGTGTGACCCTTTTTATTTTAACTGCAGCCGTGCACTTTGACAAATCATACTATGATATGTGTTTCCCCTTAGAGAGAGTAGTTGTTTGTAATGTTTTCTTTGTGATTTTAGTAGTGTTTGCAACTGGGAGTTATGGATCATAAAATTTTGAAAAGCAGTGCAGTCAAATGATGTGGGACGCTTAAGGCGCACATAAACGCATGTGCTTCGGAGCGTGGGTCTCGATTTGCGTCGTATTTCTTGGGTCGTTCGTTGCAACAAAATTTATTTTGGGTTGTACTATTTTCCTGTAAATTATGGAAGCTCATATTTGTGAGACTGCAAGCAGCATTTATAGGATTATGGTTATCAACTTAAATTTAAATTATTCTTCTTTAGGCATGGCCCCAAATTTTTTTACACTAGTTTCAATAATATTTCGTTAGTTCATATTAAAATGGATCTATTAATATCACTTTCATCTAAAAATATTAGTAAATAGTCCATGTTTCCTCTGTCCCCAAATAGGGTGTATAAATTCAGTCGTAAACTTAATTATTTCTAAGATTTATGAAATATATAGAAGAAATTCTCAACAACTATAATACATTATGAATGTATATTATGGCAAATCTACTTATATTGAATTTTGTATTACTAATCCGTATTTTTCGACTTTAGTACACATACATTTACTCGCTCAAACCTAAACATTGACTTTTTTTACTCAATTTATACGCCACTAGTTTGGCGATGGGTAGAGTGATAACAAAACTTAATAAGTGTCTCTGATCCAGACAACGCAAGCTTTCCTTGAAAGGGAGTAGTCCTTTATAATGGTATTTTGTAATGTTTGTCTAGTGACTAGTGTGAAATTGTGAACCATCGCATACAATTTGAAAAATCCATACGGGTTGTACTGTAGTGTTTAAAGTTAATCATACGTCATCCCCAACTAAGCGATGTGGCTTGGTCGTCTTGATATCTACTCTAGGTGTAAGTGTCATTGAACAATCAAAACCAAGAAAGATAAAAGTACATAAATCACCTTAGTCACCTATCCGTGGACCAACCTCATAATTAAGAGATGCTTAGATAATGAACTACCTGAGGGCCCATGACTTCATGTCAATGGCATCACCCAGCTCCTATATTAAGCAAAACTTCCATAGGCAAAAGATGAGAATAGTGTGTTTGAGGTTTTACTTCTTTATCTAGAAATTATCCAATTTCTGAAACGTTTGTATGTTTCACGTCATATTAGGGATTTGAATTACGTAGTATAGGCATGGAAGGCACTGGAAATTACACGGTGATCACCAGAATTAGAATACATGCCATCTGGAGAGGGACACTGTGCGCTTTTATTGTTTGCCGACCTAGCTATTCTCCAATCGCAATCCACGTTTTCTCTTGGAGAAAATAATAGTTCTACTTCTACGTGTTTTCGTAGTGTCAGTCGGATCATCACAACGTTTGCTCTTGTTGGGTGTTGGGGATAATCACGCATTGAAGCTTGGTGCAAGATTAAGGTTCAATTGGGCACCCTAGTTCAGTTGTCTGGATCGCTGACCATAGGTGGCAGATCGGTGATGCTGGGTGGGAGGACCATTGTCACCTCTCTCCCCATTAGTGTTTGACGGTCGTTGTTGTGTTAACAGAAAATAACATTTCCGGCCCAATTAAAATCTTGTGTAATTGTCACATTAGGTGGTGAAGACTGTATAATTGTGAATATGGTATTCCCTTTGTAACGAACAATGTTGTATAAAACTGAATACTGGTCTTGGAGAGTGGCATTATCTAACCATGTATCTCCCAAAATCTAATCTGATCTTTAGGTCGACAAACAACATTTCACTTGGCTAGTCTATATTTCTTTTATCACTATCCACTTGCCAAAAATCTCGACCAGAAATAATCATGTCTATGTAAGACACGTTTGGGTAACTAGAAGAAGCATATCATATACATATTCTTTCAGTGGGAGGCGACGTTCCCGTCGACAGCGAGGCGCCCGTGGTGACTTCGTCAATCTCAAGACCCGCCGGCTCAGTCTCTCGGAGGTGCTCATAGGGGTAGGGTGTGCGTGCGTGCGTTCATAGGGGTGAGTGTATGCGCGTTTATATGAGCGCTTGCGTTGTACCGTGTTTCTAAAAAATAAGCATATCATATACATTATCATATTTGTGAGTGTTCAATTAATGAGAACCAACATTTCACCAAGTAAATAGTAATTTTCCTTTCCGGTAGACAGGCTTGCTTGAAGACCTCCTTGACATCACATGTATTAAGAAATAAATTGATCTTTGAATGTTTCTATTTTTTTATCATGCTTATGCATCTGCTTTTACAAACATACACCGTATATCTCGCTTGGTTATACATGTTTGATAAGTTTGTAGGCGTACAAAAGTACACGTTCAAAAATCTTGTAAACTCTCATACCTCGAGGATTATAATTAAGATCGGACAAATTTCCATTGGACAACGAGGTCTGTTTCCCGAAGAAAACATCGCAGTTGAGTTCAACCCAAGCTACCGTTGGCCCCAGGGACGGAGCTGCCTTAATGCCATTGGGGTGAGTTGACCCGAATGATTTTTGGTGAATGCTTCACTAAGTAGTACAAATTAGAAATATTTTGAACAAGATGACACTAATAAACTAGAGCAAATATAGGGCTGACCCCAGTGATATTTTTTTCTAACTTCGTCCCTGGTTGGCTCAATGGATAAGTTATCATATTTTTGCAAGAATACACTCGTAGAACTCAGCAATACCGTAACAGCCCGAGGCAAGGCAAGAGCAAGTTCTGGAACTTGGAATGCTGGAGGAAGCATGTGGGCCCAGAGTACAGCGTGTAGTCACGTGGAATCGCCAATTGGTCAGCTCGACATGACTCAGAGCAGCCGACAGAAACAGCGTCGCAGGAATGATTGCTCCGAACCCAAGCTCCACCCGAGGTCTCGTCCACACACCGACACATGGGCCAGGGCGCCGTAGGGCCTAGATGGCAGTGGAGTCGCGAGTCGCGACCTACGTGTGGCGGCCAGTTGCCAAGTGGGACCTAGCTGGCCTCGTGCGCACGCTGCTCCTGCCGGTGGGGCTCCACTGAGCGAGCCGTCTGGATGGGGCCGTCCGAACACGATTTCGGATAAGCTGGTTGAAATGTTGAATTAAATTTCGATTTGCCTATCAATGCTGGAACACGGATTTGAAACTTCGATTGATCCCAGAAAAAATTGCGGTATATTTGTACGCAAGTCTAAATATGTTTCCCGATATCCATTCACTTAATCTCACCTAAATATCACATATTATCGCACTTGTAGTTAAAATATATAGCACTTGTTATCATGTCAGAAATTTGGTGCGTGTCAAATCCTAAGTAGACCAAAGCCACACATTTGTGTGGAGAAAGAGAGATAAACACAAGGAGCAGAGTGTTATGTTAGTTGAAGAAGCGAACATTCTATCGGGGAAATTTTTCTGCGTTGATGTTTTTTCTTAATTATGGGATTGCGGTTATAAAATTTCAAATGTTCTTCGTATTTACACAGAACGTCTAAATTGGAAATTTAATCGGCAATTTCTGAGTAAATTACGTCGGTTCATATGAAAGCGCCTGATCTACTAATATCAGTTTTATCTTAAAATGTTGGTAATGTAAAATAATAAATACTTCTAGTCGATCTAAATCATCAAACGATGTGCATATGGCCCCAAATGGAATTTATAATATTTTTATTTAGTATTTACGAATGTTTGCCTCATGTCAAACCGTGGGTCGTCGCATTTTCAATTCTAGTGCAAATGCCAAATTCCTTAGGCCCTTATATACGTACCAATGGAGTACCATGCTAAAAGTTAAGGAAATTGTAGCTACTAACCTGCAGGAGGACCATGAATTCATGTCAATGTTACCATCCACTTCCTTTATAAGAACCAAGCCTTCCCTAAACAGAAGTTGCATAGCCCATTCGTCCTTCTACTTCTTTATCGAGGAATTATCCAGTATCATTTTGTGCACTGTTTGTTGTGTTCCCACGTGCTAGAAATTTAATTTTGGTAGGATGAGCATGGAAGGCACCAGGAATTACAAACATACCACATCAACTACATTACGTGCAATCTATACACCTTTCACTGCCGCCTTGCGTTGTGACAGATCCATTTCCCCTCGGAGAGAGTAGTTGTTGTTAGTTTTCTTAGTGATGCTAGTAGTGTTTGTTCCAAGCGTGGGTTACAGATCATAATTTTTTTCAAAAGCAGTAGGCAAATGTATGCGGGAAGCTCGGTTGTGTGGGTTTCGATTTGCGAACACATGGGACTATCGTATTTCTTGTGTCAGTCGTTTCAATAAAATATATTTAGGGTTTTACTATTTTCACGGTTGTGAGAATTTATTTGCAAGAGATTATGGTTATCAAGTTAAATAAATATTATTCATGTTTAGTCATGGCCCCGCCTACTATTGTGAGAATTTTGTTTGGTTAACGAGAGGATGAGACGTGGTTGGGGTTGGCGCTCTACCTGCTCACCGCCTGCTATTGCTATGCATACAACACTAATCAACTTGTACTTGCCGCGCACAGCATGTTCGTGTACATCGGTTGCCTAGTCGAGTCGCCGCGCTTATGTCACTCGATTTGCTAGCACCGTCTGGTTCTTTGAGGGAGAGAGGAGAGACACAGGAGATTTTGACTCACGGTTGTGGAGTCTAGCGCGTGAGAAAAATAGGTTGGCCTCGTCTAGCAGTTTTGGGCGGATGATTTCAACCACTGTTTTCGGATCATATTCTTAAAATCCGGTTATCCCTATCCCTCTAACCCTCTAAACCAAACATGAGACAACCATTAAAAAACATAACTATCCTTAACCATCCAGTGGAAAGCCACCGAGCCAAACACACTCTAAAAATTTAGTAAAAAACTTTATCACTATCTAAGTTGTATTAGATATATAGAAGAAATTCTTAACAACTATAATGCATTATGAATATATATTATGGCGCATCTATTTATATTGATTTGGTATTACGAATCTTCGTATTTTTTTACACATATATTTACTTGGTCAAACCTAGAAACCGTTGATGTTTTGACTTAGTTTATACGCCACCTGTTTGACGACGGGAAGAGTGGTAACAAAACTTTGTAAGTGTCGGTGATCCAAGTGATCCAGACAACACAAGCTTTTCCAAAATGGAGTAGTTGTTTGTAATCTTATTTTGTAATATTTTTCTAGTGAGTAGTGTGAAATTGTGAATCATCACATACCATTTGAAAATCCATACAAGTTGTACTCTAGTGTTTAAAGTTAATCATATGTCGTCCCAAAAAACTAAGTGATGGCTTGGTCGTCTTGATCTGTACTCTGGGTGTAAGTCCAACCGAAATTAAAAACAAGAAAGCTACGCCTATCTCGGCGGCTCCTCTTCAAACATGCTCCTCCCAAGGAACGAATTGCTTTTCTAGTTTCAGTTCAGGGACTGGATTGCTTTTAATATATCTGCTGAGGAACCTGTTCGCCTTTTATAAATGTATGGCCTGCCTCAGACACCAAACAAACTCAACTCCTCATAGCATCGCTCATACAAGCTACCAAACACAATACATTGAAACATATTGTATGTACTTAGCAGAGTTGGCTTGGGCATGTATGAGATGAGATAGCCCACGGGGCTACCAAGCACACTCTTAAATATTGAACTACCTAGGACCCATGACTTCATGTCAATGCCATCACCCCACTCTGCTATCAGAAGCAAAACTTTCATAGGCAAAAAATGAATAGCGTGTTGATGTTTACTTCTTGATCTAGAAATTTCGTGAAATGTTTGTATGTTTCACATCATATTAGGGATTTGAACTAGGAAGTATAGGAATGGAAGGCACCGGAAATTATACGGAGATCACCAGGCTTAGAATACATGCTTTCTGGAGTTGCGGGTGATGTCTACGCACACTTCTATTCTTTTAGACAATGTTGGGCCTCCAAGAGCAGAGATTTGTAAGACAGCAACAAGTTTCCCTTTAAGTGAATCACCCAAGGTATATCGAACTCAGGGAGGTAGAGGTCAAAGATAACCCTGTCGAACAACCCTGCAATTAAGATACGAGAAGTCTCTTGTGTCCCCAACACACCCAATACACTTGTCAGATGTATAGGTGCACTAGTTATGCGAAGAGATAGTGAAATACAAGTAATATGTATGATTATAAGTAGTAATTACAATCTGTAATAAAAATGGCAGCAAGCAAACATGTAGCAGAACTTGTTGGAAACGGTGTTTTAATGCTTAGAAACAAGGCCTAGTGATCCTACTTTCATCGGTGGATATTCTCAACAATGAGATCAAAATTTAAATAAATAAACACTACTCTCAAACACTCTCATGTTGGATAACAAACACCATTCATTGTGTGGGGCTACAAGAGCACCCTCAAAGTCGGAGTAAACCAACACCAACAATGTCATAAAGGAATCACACACGATGCACACACTGTTACCATTACACACGTGAATAACCCCGAAGTTCATATTAAAGAAACCTCTAGAGTGCATAATAGACAAAGAGTAGCATCACATATTCAACTAGATTACAAATATCATGATCACATAAAGATCACATCATGGGAGAGAGAGATAAACCACATGGCTACCGTAGATCCCGCAGCCCCGGGGGAGAACTACTCACTCCTCATCGTAGGAGTCAGCAACGGCGATGGAGATGGCGGTGGAGTCGATGGAGATGGCCCCGGGGGCAATTCCCCGTCTCGGCAGGGTGCCGGAACAGAGACTTCTGTTCCCCAAATCTTGTCGGTGATGTTGGCGTCGTTCGGGACCCGTGGAGGAAAAAGTGTCTAACCGTGAAGCATTTTAGGTCAGAGTGACATTTATGGGTGAAAGACCTAGGTTGGTGGCGGCCCGAGGGCGCCTCATCACCTCCTGGCGCGGCCAGGATGGGGCCCGCGCCAGCAGGTGGTGAGGGCCCCTTGCGGCCCTTCTTCGTCTTCGGTTCTTTGCGACGGAAATATTTTAAAAATATTTCCTGGTTGATTTATTTCCAATTTGGCGGATATTTCTTTAAATACTTTTCTGAAACCAAAAACAACAGAAAACAGGAAACTAACATTGTGGCATCTTATTAATAGGTTAGTCACAGAAAATACATAAAACTATATAAAATGCATATAAAACATGTAATAACACGATATAACATAGCATGAAACATAAGAAATTATGCATATGTTGAAGACGTATCAGCGGGGCACTATGCATTTATAGTGTTTGACCTACCCATTCACAAAGCACAACCTACGTTTTCTCCTGGAGAAAATAGTAGTTCTACGTGTTTTCATCATGTCAGTTATTCACAACGGTCCCTCCTGGTGCAAGACTAAGGTTCAAGCGAGCGCTCAGATCCAGTTGTCCATATGGCTTCCTTGTTACTTCGCCAGCGTCCTTGACCATATGTGGGCAGATTGGCGAGTCCGCGTGGGAGGACTACCGTCACCTCACTCGCCATCAATGTTTGACGATTGTTGTTGTGTTCAACTGAAGATAACAAAATCAATTCGCATAGTGGTACGGGATTTTTACGTAACGTTATAGCTGCAGCAGAATAAGGACTGACACAACAAAGCAGTGAGCTTTAGCTAGTTGTACTCTTGTTTCGGCGGGGCATGATCGATGCTAATAATGTTGCCCATATATGTGCGAAACAAACTAGAAGTGATAGGATGAGATGCATGTGGATCAACTATAACCCGGGCTTTCTCCCTGATACTCTTCGGAGTGTAATCTTGTCCCCGCATGCGCAGTGGGTAGGGGTTATTTGACTCTTTTGATCATGTTCTTGCGGTTCATTTGGAATAGTGCCTTCTTTTCTGTTCTCCCTTGATTCTTGTTACCACTACTAGTTTATAGTAAAAATATATGATTCAGTAGGTTGTTGCGTACATGTTGCCATCGGTCGTGAACCAATGGGAAAAGATTGGCTGTTTTACTGTTATTAGTACTCCATACGTCCATGCACAGATTTGTCAGTTAAAGTTACTTGATCGCCGGTAGGTTGAGTTTGAATTGGCGAACTTCATTCTATTGAATTTGAATTAAATGCAGTTCAATTGTTCCTCCTACAAGTGAGTATATCCCGAGCAAGCCATTGGTTCGTATTAGACGACCAAATCGATTTTTTTATCTCCAAAGGCATATCAGTTGAGAACTCGATTGTACAATTTTTTCCAAGTGTCCAATTTTGCCAAGCTTATGTCTGTTGTGTGAAAAAGTTCAAGCAGCAGCAATTTACCACCCCCCACCCCCCAAACTAATACTCATGCTCCGTATGGAACACAAGAAGTAAAAACTTAGGAATAGTGAAAACACAGAAATTGAGTTGTCATGTTTCCTAATTCCTACAGAAATCAAAATCATAGAAAATTTTGGCACCTGAGTGTATGATAGATTGACAGCTGAAAATATGGTTTTCAGTAACAGGCGAACAAAGCCTTGTTTTTTTACCCTACTAGGTAGCGCGTCTACTCATAATTTTTCGGTATTAAAGTGTTGAATTAATGAGTGATGATTCTTCCCTTGATTGGTGTATATGGCGGAGCCTCAAGATTTGCAAGATTTTAGCCCGACTTGTGGGACAGAGATATTCGCGTCACACGCAAATCGAAAAAAATTGCGATATATTTGTATGTAAGTCTAAATATGTTTCTCGAGATCCATTCACTTAATCTCACCTATATATCACATATTCTCACACTCGTAGTTAAAATATGTAGAACTAGTGATCATGTCAAAAATTTGGTGCATGTGAAATCCTAAGTAGACCAAAGCCAGACATTTGTGAAGAAAAAGAGAGAGAGCACAAGGAACCGAGTGTCAAGTTAGTTGAAGAAGCGAACAATCTATCCGGGATATTTTTCCGCGTTGATGCTTTTTCTTAATTACGGGATTGTAGTTATAAAATTTCAATTGTTCTTCGTATTTACACACAACGTCTAAATTGGAACTTTAACCGGCAATTTATGAGTAAATACATCGGTTCATATGAAAGAACTTGATCTACTAATATCAGTTTTATCTTACAATGTTGGTAATGAAAAATAATAAAAACTTCTTGTCGATCCAAATCATATGTGCATATGTCCACAAATGTATTTTTTTATATTTTATGTAGTATTTAGGAATTTTTGCCTCATGTGAAACTGTGGGTCGTCACAACTTGTTTCGTAACCTGTGTGTGTGTGTGTGGGGGGGGGGGGGGGGGGGGGGGGGGTTGGTTGGTCAAACTCGTAAGGTCCTGGAAACATCATAGGTACCAATGGAGTACCATGGTAAAGTTAAGAAATTGTAGGTACTAACCTGCAGGGGAGGACCATGAATTCATGTCAATGTTACCATCCACCTCCTTTATAAGAACCAAGCCTTCCCTAAACAGAAGTTGCATAGCCCATCTGTTCTTGTACTTCTTTATCGATGAATCGACCGGTATCATTTGGTGCACTCTTTTTTTTGTTCCCACGTTTTAGGAGTTTTATTTGGTAGGATGAGCATGGAAGGCACCAGGAATTACAAACATACCACATCAATTACATTACGTGCAGTCTTTATACCTTTCACTGCCGCCGTGCACTCTGACAGATCCATACCCCCCGAGAGAGTAGTTGTTCGTACGAAACTGCTTTGCATACAACGTTTTACGTACGAAACACGTCTGACCTTACAATCCGTCGATTGCCGTCGATGCATGTAATCAATCGTACGAACGGTGAACTATGTCGTACACGCGTCGGATGATAAAGCATAGTACGCATAGCAGCGTTTGTCTGGGGTATATGTACATGTACAACCTAATGCGAAGATCCAGAGGATTGTAACTAACTAAGCTAACTAACTCATCTAATTACTCCCCAAACTAGGCAAAGTCAAAAAGTGGGAACGTTAGACCATAAAGAACTAGTCAAGCAGCACAACGTGTGGATATGCAGTACATGATATAAACCTTTGCATACTAACATGTACATGATTTAGTATATTATCCTTGCATTGAGTAACATGTTGCTAAGATGAACATGAGCTACATTGCCGGTTGCCCAATCAATAAAGTTGTTCGTTATGCTAAAAAGCAATTGTGCATCAGGCGACAGAGGCTCTAGTATTGTCGTATTGTTGGGATTGCGAGTCTCAGGGAGAAAAAAAGAAGAAAAAGGCTGATTAGTAAACCCAAATGAATTTACTTTTCTTACAACTAGCATGGTGGCCCTCGCAAATGCGAGGGCATTATCTATCGTTGCTTGAAATTGTTCAACAAATAAAAATATAGTTTAATCTACGATATATGGTTTAATCTATATCATATTGTTTTTCATTATGTGACAATAAAAAAATTGTTCTACAACTATCACAAATGTTTTGGTAAACAAAATATCGAACGCGAGTAACATCTATGGCCGTCCAAAATTTGGTGACAGTAGATTATCATGCCATATGTTGAAGCACTGACGTAAGTGATGTTGAATTTGTAAAATGAACTATAGTCTAACGCAATTTAGATCATTATGAGAGTTTAATTATCCTTGGTTAAAAAAATTGTTGGATCAAAATAAAACTGTATGTCCAACTTAACTGGTAGGTCATATTAAACAGTGAGAACTATTGTGTTTTACAGTTTCTTCCTCTAGTTTACTCACTCATATCACCATGTGCATTATTCTAAAAAAATGAACCCGATGAAACGTTGGACATTTTTTATATAAATCTACTACAAAAGATAAATTCTTTTCTTCTTGTCATATTCGTTAACATGCTCATATTGGGATAGTCATAGTTAGAGAAGTACTATATTTTTTTTCAGACTCTTCACTTATCTTTATCTTCATCCGATTATTCTATATATCAGTCACATGTATTTAATGTGTTATGCAAAATTTCTACACGACTTGGATAGTATATTTCAAATCTCTTAATCGAGTTGGAATGACATGTGCTTTTATGTTGGTTTTGTTACATGAGAGAAATACACATAGAATAGTCCAAATGTCTCTATAATACAAAACAATCATATCCGTCAAAATAATTTATAAGAATTAAGTGTACGCTTTTCACGTCCTCATTAAAAGTTATGTCATCACGATGTGTTGATACTTGATACTAAATACGAAACATAACAATCGACAATATGCGGTGACTTGGCCCTGTGTGTATCATTAAAACAAAATAGTTTATACTGTGAGAGATCCTCTCATTGATAGTGTGTCGACTAATGTTTTATCTTTATAAAATTTGAAGGTTTCACGCTTTATGTCTCATTAAATATGTGGGAGAATATGTGTTGACTCGACCCTGTTCATGTCATTAAGCCCATAAAATTCTTTTAGTGTGAGTGTCTTTCCCATTATAATGCGACTAATGGCGTCACTTCATTTATATTAAAAACGACCCGAAACTCCTGCATACGTTACATGTATTCAATCATAAAAATAATATATGTATGGCGGCTAATGTGACTACATTAATATCATAATTCCATGACTCCAAATTTCTCCAGGTGTTTTTTGAGTGGGTTGGTCTTATGAGTGTCAATTAAATTTGTCAATTATGTGTACTCAATCATGGATTCATAGTTAACACGCAATTTAACATTATAAGTTTATTCTAATTATATATATAAATACCATCGAAAAATCATCATAAGTTTTATATTATACAAATTTAATATTAAGAATGTTGATTTACTTAATATTGGTATTTATTGCTATATTTTTGGTCAATTTTGAAAAAAATGGAATTTAACAAAACTTATAAGCACATGATGTATAAAATAGAGAACATACATAGCTATCAGTAATTTATATTCTTAACCTATCCATATCCTAGCAGCTCATATCCTTTGCCACCACATTTTCAGTTTTTTTCATTTAACTATCACATTTAAACCAAGGTATATTTTTCTAGACGTAAATAAAGTAGTTTTTAATTTGTAAATAATGTAGTTAATCTCGTACATTTAAATGAATGCACCTATTATCCTGTGATGTAGTATGTTTTTTTGGGAAAAACATTGAAAAAGAAGTCCACGCTCCTCTATATGCACATGATGTATAAAATAGAGAACATACATAGCTATCAGTAATTTATATTCGTAACCTATCCATATCCTAGCAGCTCATATCCTTTGCCACCACATTTTCAGATTTTTTCATTTAACTATCACGTTTAAACCAAGGTATCTTTTTCTAGACGTAAATAAAGTAGTTTTTTAATTTTTAAATAATGTAGTTAATCTCATACATTTAAATTAATGCACCTATTATCCTGTGATGTAGTATGTTTTTTGGGAAAAACATTGAAAAAGAAGTCCACGCTCCTCTGCCACCACGTTGAGTTTTTTTTCCTCTTTTTAGTTGTCACGTTTCAGCTGTGGCAAACTATGGTACGTAACTTTTTTGGGGGGAAAAACCATGAAAAAGGAGTCCACGCTCCTTTGCCAGCACGTTGAGTTTTTTTTCTTCTTTTTAGCTGCCACGTTTCAGTTGTGTCAAACTATGTTACGTAACTATTTTTTTCTAAAGTAAATCTTAGTCATATATTTTAGATCTAACCACTAATATTAATTGAGATGATGTGGATTAACGTGGTGACTCGAAAAACTAACTCATTTTGCTTTTAGTATATAATAGAAGATTTGTTGTATGGTTGGGATTTGCGATGCATGCACCGGTGTGCCGATTGACAGGGCCGAAAATCAGAGTCGGAAAGAGGAAGAAGCAGAAGAAGGTGCGTGTGGGAACTTGGAATGCACGGCGAGGACGAGGTACCAGTCCACGAAGTGCGTGGGCGGCGCGGTGCATGCAGGACGTGAAGGCCACCGACGCCTTCCCTTCAGGCGGCCGCGGCCGCCATTGATTGAGCCCGATAGAACTGAACACCGAGCACGTACGCGCCTCCTCCATCTCGGATCCCCGGTTTGTTACCATGCAAGGATAATATACTAAATCATGTACATGTCAGTATGCAAAGGTTTATATCATGTTCTCCGATCCGATATATATGTCCTGGAGGATATTAACACGATTTTTAAATTGAACAGTTGACCATTGATCTCTCTAAACCCATGCCACTTAGAATAAAAATGCATTGGTTGATATCAACGTCATTTTTGCGATGTTTGCGGTAAACATCTATAGTAGTGATGAAACCTGACAACATTTTGACCGATTCAAATTCAACCCTATACATGCGTATGCACTTTTCCTTTAGAATAAGTAGAAGTTTGTTCCCCCGCAAAAAAAAGTAGAAGTTTGTAATGGTTTTTTTACATTTTTTTTAGAAAAGGGGGCGCGGATCCCCGGCCTCTGCATATGGTTTTTTTTACATTTGTTTCGTGTGGAATTGTGGATAATCACATTCAAATAGAAAACAAACCATGCAAGTGGTACTCTGATATTTTAGGTCACTGAAATGAGGCCTCGGGAAACCAATTAAGCCATGTGTTTTGTTTATCTTTATCGAAAAGATCTCGATTGTGGAAAGGAAAAAAATCCAGAAGCTCAGGTACTTTCATAGCATTTGACCTACTGGTGGATAACGCTCATAATCAAATGATACTTAGGTACTGACCTACCGGAGGACCCTTGACTTCACGTCAATGCTGTCGTCCAACTCCTTTATAAAGAGCTAGGATTCCGCAAGCAAAATATGAATATCGTGTTCCTCATTTTACTTCTTATCAAGAAACATAGGTATTTCCGTATTTCATTTGGAAGTATGGGCATGGAAGGCACCGGGAATCACAAAGGAGTCACTGGAATAACAATGTGTACTCTTCAGCTGTACAACACCATGTATTCTTAATGTTTGACCGGTAACCATTAGACACATACAGGTTCCCCTCGAGAGGTTTGCAGTTAGCAGTATTTCGTAACTGCAAGTGTTCTGAGAAGTTCTTTCCTACAGAGAGTTTTGGATCGTGGCCTCATGCAGTGTGGTGTTTGGAATAAACAAGATATTTGCAACACGACTAGCATTACACCTGCAATTCACCTCGGTTTCTCTACGGAACAGTCCCAAAGCACCTCTTTGTGGGCGACTGGAATCAATTCACGTCGTCATTTTTTTGATAAAGAGAGTTTTATTACTTAAAGAGTTTTAATCATTACACCCGCCATGCACAAATGCAGAATGCAATGTGTGCGTCACTGCAGCTGCACCCGGATAAGAACGCACCCTAGGCCCCAACTTGTAATTGATTCAGACTCGAGAGATTTGTGGGATTAATCTCGGCTTGCAAGATAGAGATATTCATGACACATGTGTATGGACAAAAACCATGATATATATGTGATAACCACATCGTTAGATATGTGTCCACTCAATATCAATAAGTCATTAAATATTCAGTGCTTCTAATTTGCTCGAAGATTTTGATATTCATGTCTGTGAAATAACAAAATTTATGCACATAAAATTCCAACTAGACTGATACACGTGTGTTTTGGTCTGGAATTGAGATGAACATAAGCTAGGAACATAGAGTCGGATAATTTACAAAGTGAACCAAAAGGATAATCGTCTTATGACATCTCCTACGGGGCTGCTCAATTGCCCCGGACAGTCCGGATTTGAGCAGCCCCGGACAAAACCAAGGCCATGCGGGGCTGCCCAAACGGACTGTTGTCCGTTTTTTTATCCGTGGCTGCTCAAATCTGGATCAAATTTGGTCCACAATTGAGCAGCCTCCCGGACAACTTTGGACACAATGGTGTCCACTACTTGGCGCCCTGGCCCGCCAAAAAGAGTCAAACATTTTGCCATTTCCTCTCCCACCCCCAGCCTCCGCCCGCCAAAAACACTATCCATGTCCCGCCCTGCCCCGCCGGCCGAAGCCGCCGCCCCGCCGCCAAAGCCGATGCAAAAGCCCAAGGTGCTCACGGACGAAGAGAGGAGGGAGCAGTCGGCCAAGAGGGCGGGGCGGAGGAGGAGAGCGAAGGAGGAGAAACTGTCGCCGATGGACGACGAGCGTACCAGGTTCGCCCAGGCAGCGGCGGAAGCGGTGATGAGCGTGCTGGGCATGCGTCCGGCGACCACGACCACGACGTACGTGCCTCCCTCGTAGGCTGCCAGCTCCAACACGTCCGCGGCCCGGTCGCGCTTCCCCCCTGACGCCGACGCATCCCCCGCGCCGACGTACGGGTACTTGCCCGGCCGTGACCCGACGCCGCAGCCCTTCTACTCGATTGAAGTGGAAGATTCGTCCCCGCTCCGCGGCCCCGCCGTGGGCTCGATCGATCTGAACACCGCGCCAGGCTCTCGGCTGTCCGCGCCCCGCAAAAGTTGCATCCACGTTCCGCCGGGCGTTCTTCCCGTGCCCTGCAACCTGTTCGACGAAACGCCGGTCCCGTCGACTCAGGTGACTCCGGGACTGACGTTTGAGGAAGGCGACGCGTACATGAACGGCTTCATCAACGAGAATGGTCGTGCGAGCTACATCGACGCCGGGGACGAGAGGGAGGAGGACGGAGCGGACGAACACCACATCGCCGACATGCCGTTGTTCATGGACGAGCTCACCTAGCAGGCCAAGGCGGCGAGGAGGAATGTCAAGCGGGGCGCCGGCTTCACCGAGAAGGAGGATGAGTGTCTCTGCGACATATGGATGGAGGTGGGACAGAACACCATTATCGGGGCCGAGATGAAGGGCAGCGCGTACTGGGCGAGGATGTTCAGGAACTACCATGAACGGGCCCTCCTCCAGCCGTACTCCATGGTCACCACACGGACCAAGGTCTCCATCCAAAAGAGGTTCGGGCTCATCTCGCAGAAGTGCAACAAGTTCACCGGCTCCTTCGAGCACGCCGCGGCCCGGCCGCAAAGTGGCATCGGCATCGCCGACTTGGTGAGTGGCCCTTCCTTTCCTTGTACATTTGCTGTTTGTGATGGCGTTCCATGTCCTCCAATGGCCGTTTGTGTAGGCGTTCCAAGCGTTGGAGGTCTACAAGGCCGAGCATGGGGGCAAGTCATTCAACTTCGCCCATTGCTACCGGAATCTCAAGGACAACCAGAAATGGAAGGAGCTTCACATCGCCCTCAAGAAAGGAGCGGCCGTGCCCGGAGGGGTGCCGCCAATGGCCACGGGTTCCGCCGATGGTCCGGAAAGCGAAAGGCCAAGGGGACGGGTCAACTCCAAGCTCGACCTGAAGCGGGACGCCACGACGATCGCGCTGCAGGAGACCCTCCAAGGCTTCATCACCCAGAAGGACAAGGAGACCGAGAAGAAGGACGAGAGGGACGAGAAGAAGCGCCGGGAGCGAGAGGAGGTGACGAAGAACTTCTTCCTCGTCCAAACGAAGAAGCTCGAGATAGAGGAGGAGAATGCAAAGACCAGGGCCTTGGAAGCCTCGACAAGGGCCATGGAGGCCGAGAACAAGAGGAGGGAGGTCGAGCTCGCTCTGGCCGCACAAGAGGCGCAGATCATGGCCATGGACCTGACCTGCTTCACCCCAAGGAAGAGAGCCTACTACGAGAAGAAGCAGCAGTGGTACATGGAGGCCGATGGCTGATCGGCATGGCCTGATCGTGCCCGACATGGCCTGAACCAGTGGCCGGCATCCTATTTTGTACATCTAGACTAGTCCATCACCCCGTGGCCTGATCGTGGCCGGCATGGCCTGAACCGTGGCCTCCTTTTGCATGTGCCAATTTTGGTTTTTTGGTATTTCTAGTGCATTTTCGTATTTGGCTATATGTGCACTTTCAAAACTCTCACAGTTTGAGCAGCCCGTAGGGTGCATGGCTCCAGTCCGCGCGGACACGCCCGCGGACGGCTGCTCAAACACTAGTAGAAAACAGGCTAAAGGACCAAACTCCAAAACCCCATTTGTCCCGGTCGTACTGCAAACCGGGACAGATGGGGCATAAAACGCGCCGAGCGCTCCAGGCGACACCCATTTGTCCCGGTTCCAGCCACGAACCGGGACAAATAAGCTGGCACCCACCGAGCGCTCCAGCGTACACCTATTTGTCCCGGTTCGTGACTGGAACCGGGACAAATGACATGGTTTCAGTTACACGCGCGCGGAAGTCGAGCCATCGCCGCGTTTTTTCGACGCGCACGGAAGACGAACGGAAGTACGGCGCCGCCGGCGATTCCTCTGCCTCCGGCGATTAATTCCTCAACTCTCCGGCCGGCGATTCATCTACCTCTCCGACGCTATAAAATGCACAGTACGGCTCCTCCACACACCATCTCTCCGGCTCCTCCACACACCATTTCTCCGGTCCTATGGAGCCACTCGCGCGTCCGCCTCGGTCCGAGTTGTACTACTACAAGAAGGAAGGCATGCGGTTCAAGGTGTGGGTCACCCTTCGTGCCTGGCGCGTGGAAAAGTGGATCCGCGACGTGAAGAAATACTTCCTCGACGCCGCTCCGATCAAAGCCGTTGGACTCGATTGCGAGTTCACCGACCCTCGACGGAAGGATACTCCGCAGCGCGCCGCCGTCCTTCAACTCTCGGTGGCGACCGAGACTCTTGTCTTCCAAATTTGCGAAGCTGATCGGGTGCCACAGGTCCTCGTGGATTTCTTAGGTGATGAGACAATGAAATTCTACGGCGTGGCAATCCATAATGACATGAAGATGCTAGCCTACTACGGAATAATTATTCGGTCCGCGGTCGACCTGCAGAGGGATCGCCGAAACCCTACCGGCAATTTTACTCCGAGTCTCTATGCTCTCTCTAATGCGGTCATTGGGGCAAATCTGGAGAAGAAGAAGAAATACAAGAAGAAGAAGAACACGGACGACGACAAGGAAGACACGTTAGAAGAAGACCTAATTTTCGGATGGGGCAACGTTCCATTGAGCTACGATCAAATCGTATATGCTGCTTTAGACGCTCGCCTTGGCTTCGAGATTGCACGGAAGTGGAATAGTCTACGCGGCTATAATACTGAGTATGATCATCTTAATGTCATTGATGAGTAGACTATCTATGTATTCCGTTACGCAAAAATTCTGTGTGCGCGTGTTCTCTTGTATTGACCGAAATATATCTAAAGTTTGCAAAAGTGTTTTCAAATTCCAAAGTTTGTAAAAGTTATTTAAAACAGAAAACAGAAAATGGTTTTGTATTAGTTAGTCAAATTCAAACACTTTTCATATTCATAGTTTTTCCAAAATCCAAAGTTTGCAAAAGTTATTTAAAACAGAAAACAGAAAAAGGAAATAAAAAAAGAAAAAAACCCCATCTGTCCCGGTTTGAGTCACAAACCGGGACAAATGGGCCTCCTTGTTGTCCCGGTTTGTGACTGAAACCGGGACAAATGGGTGGGTGCCTATATATACTGATCAGCAGCCCCCTCCCAAAACCATTGGAGGCATTTTTTTTTTGAAATGGAAGGAGGGGGTGTGTGCTAGTCTGTTTTTTCTTTATGCATGCAAGGTGTTTGATGAAATGCCCGAGAGAGTTCACGAAATGATTTGATGTACACTTAAAGAAGTTTATTCTTCTTTTCGATCAAGGTTAATTTTTCTCTCATTTCATTTGTAATTAATTGATACCGTGCATGTTCAGTGTTTATTTGTCGATGTTCTGTAATGGTTATTGATTTAGTCATTATATAATGCAGATGGACCGACAATGGATGTATGGTGACCGACGCACTGCCGAGTACATGACAGGTTTGAGGAAATTTCTAGAGAAAGCCCAGGCCCACAGTACGAATGGTTTCATGTGTTGTCCATGTGTCAACTGTCAGAATAAGACAGATCACCCAAACGTGAGAACCCTTCAAAGTCATCTTATTCGGCATGGTTTCATGCCCAGCTATAATTGTTGGACGAAGCACGGAGAAAAAGGTGTTATGATGGAAGACAATGAAGAAGAGGAAGATTATGACAACTATCCTATGTTCCCGGAGTACGGAGATTCTGCAACGGGGGAAGCTGAAGCTGAAGAGGCACCATATGAGCCCACTGACGATCTTGGTAGGGCCATTGCTGATGCAAAGAGAGAGTGCGGAACTGAAAAGGAGAGGTTGAAGTTCGACCAGATGTTAGAGGATCACAAGAAATTGTTGTATCCAAGTTGCGAAGATGGTCAGAAAAAGCTGGGTACCACACTGGAATTACTGCAGTGGAAGGCAGAGTGTGGTGTGACTGACAAGGGATTTGGAAAGTTGCTGCAGATAATTAGGAAGATGCTTCCAAAGGTCAACGAGTTGCCCGACAGCACGTACGAAGCAAAGAAGGTTGTGTGCCCTCTAGGATTAGACGTGCATAAGATACATGTCTGCCCTGATGACTGCATCCTCTACCGCGGTGAGTATGAGAATTTGGATGCATGTCCAGTATGCACTGCATTGCGGTATAAGATCAGACGAGATGACCCTGGTGAAGTTGAGGGTGAGCGTCCCCGGAAGAGGGTTCCTGCCAAGGTGATGTGGTATGCTCCTATAATACCACGGTTGAAACGCCTGTTCGCGAATAAAGAGCATGCCAAGTTGTTGCGATGGCACAAAGAGGACCGTAAGAAAGACGCAAATGTGTAGACACCCCGCTGATGGGTCGCAGTGGAGAAAAATTGAGAGAGAGTTCCCGGAATTTGAAGATGACGCAAGGAACTTAAGGTTTGGTCTAAGTACAGACGGTTTCAATCCGTTTGGGGAGCAGAGCAGCAGTCATAGCACATGGCCTGTGACTCTATGTATTTATAACCTTCCTCCTTGGTTGTGCATGAAGCGAAAGTTCATTATGATGCCATTGCTCATCCAAGGCCCGAAGCAACCCGGCGACGACCTTGATGTGTACCTCAGGCCATTATTTGAAGAACTTTTACAGTTGTGGCGGGAAGAAGGTGTACGGGTGTGGGATGAGCACAAACTTGAGGAATTTGACCTACGAGCTCTGCTTTTTGTAACAATTAACGATTGTCCTGCTCTTGCTAACCTCTCAGGGCAGTCGACCAAGGGGTACAATGCATGCACACACTGTTTGGGTGAGACTGAATGTTTATATTTGGATAAATGTAAGAAGTGTGTGTATCTGGGGCATCGTCGATTTCTTCCGATCAGGCATACCGCAAGGAAGAAAGGCAAGCATTTTAAAGGTGAGGCTGATCACAGTAGGAGGCCTGTCAACCGTACTGGTGAAGAAATATTTGATATGGTCAAGGATCTAAAAGTAATCTTTGGAAAGGGTCCTGGAGGTCAACAGGTTCCGAAAGACGCTAACGGGCACGCACCCATGTGGAAGAAAAAATCTATATTTTGGGAGCTACCATATTGGAAGGTCCTAGAGGTTAGATCTGCTATCGACGTGATGCACGTGACGAAGAATGTTTGCGTGAACCTGCTAGGCTACTTGGGCGTGTACGGGAAGAAAAAAGATACAGAGGAAGCACGGGAGAACCAGAAACGTGTGAAAGAACGAGACGGCCTAAGTCCCGAACACTACGAAGGTCCTGCCAGCTACGCTCTTACCAAACAAGAGAAAGTAATATTCTTTGAATGCCTGAGCAGTATCAAGGTCACGGCTGGGTTCTCGTCGAATATAAAGAGGATAGTAAATGTGAGACTCCAAAAATTTCAGAACCTAAAGTCTCATGATTGCCACGTGATTATGACGCAATTGCTTCCGATTGCACTGAGGGGGCTACTACCGGAAAATGTTCGAGTACCCATTGTGAAGCTTTGTGCATTCCTCAATGCAATATCTCAAAAGGTAATCGATCCGGCGATTCTACCAGGGTTGCAAAATGATGTGGTCAGTTTTGAGTTGGTGTTCCCTCCATCCTTCTTCGATGTTATGACGCATCTCCTGGTTCACCTAGTCGAAGAGATTCAAGTTCTCGGTCCTGTATTTCTGCACAATATGTTCCCATTTGAGAGGTTCATGGCAGTCTTAAAGAAATATGTGCATAACCGTGCTAGGCCAGAAGGAAGCATCTCCAACGGCTACGGTAACGAGGAGGTCATTGAGTTCTGTGTTGACTTTATTCATGACCTTAAGCCGATAGCTGTTCCACAATCACGACATGAGGGTAGACTTAGTGGAAAAGGCACACTAGGAAAGAAAACAAAAATTTGTATGGATGGACATTCTTTCACTGAAGCACACTATACAGTTCTACAAAGTTCTACCTTGGTGGCCCCGTATATCGATGAACACAAGAATTTTGTACGCTCTCTACACGCGGGGAAGTCTGACAACTGGATTGTACGTACACACATGGCCACGTTCGGCGGTTGGTTGCGAGCACATCTTGAAAATAAAGACAAGGTTGATGAAGAGTTACACTTGTTGGCCAGGGCACCATCTACAACTATATGTACTTTTCAAGGGTACGAGATAAATGGAAATACATTTTACACGAGTGTCCAAGATAAAAAGAGCACGAACCAAAACAGTGGTGTTCGCATTGATGCAACAAACAACAATGGGCAGAAGAACACATATTATGGTTGCATAGAGGAGATATGGGAACTTGACTATGGACCTTCTTTTTAGATCCCTTTGTTTCGGTGCAAATGGGTCAATCTGAAAGGCGGGGTTGAGGTAGACAAGATGTACGGAATGACAACAGTGAATCTAAACAATCTTGCGTACAGAGACGAACCATTCGTGCTAGCCAATGATGTGGCTCATGTTTTCTATGTGAAAGACATGTCTAGCAGACCCAAAAAAAGAAACATCCTAGGAGTGGAGGAGCCTAGGCGTCACATAGTTCTTTCAGGAAAAAGAAAAATCGTGGGAGTGGAGGACAAGACAGACATGTCAGATGATTATAATAATTTTGATGAAATTCCGCCTTTCGTAGTGAACATTGACCCAATCATCAAGTTGATTGAAGAAGATGCTCCATGGTTCCGACGCAGAAGAACTGGCGGTGTTGTGTGATGGAGATGTTGGTGCGATATGTAATAATTAATATATTAAAATTTTGATACGAAGAAGATGCTCCATTTTTACCTGCATATCAAATGGATTCGTCGGCGTTGATAGAACAAAACACACGATTTCACCTGCATACAGCCCCACGGTGGCTCTTGATGAGTGTCTGCATATCAAATGCACCGTGGGGCAGGGAATCCGAGTAATTTGTATATATATTCCTCAGTAGATGAATTGAACTATTCTTTTGATAGAACAAAACACACGATTTCACCTGCATACAGCCCCACGGTGGCTCCTGAGTGCCTGCATATCAAATGCACCGTGGGGCGTATGCAGGGAATCCGAGTGATTTGTATACCACACACCACCCGGCTAGGCACTAGAAGGAGGAAACACTGACTGCTCGCCTCGTCTGAGAGGGGGCTATATATAGGGTCACGGGCTCAACCAGTGGTACTGATAGTGTTGATCCAACAGCTCTCAAGTGCTCAAAAGAAGCACACCCCTGATCCAACGGCTAACAATTGTTTCAAAGAAACACACGATCTGTGTGCTTCTTTAGTCCCGGTTTGAAACTGAAAGCGTTAATCGAACAGCTCAGAAGCAATCAAAAGAAACACACACCTGATCAAACGGCTTACAAGTGCTTGAAAGAAACAGACGATCCGTGTGCTTCTTTAGTCCCGGTTTGGAAGTTAAAGTTTGCAAAAGTTATACAAATTCACATTCAAAATAGTTTTAAACTAATTAAAATAATGGTTATAGAAAAGAGAAAATGTTTTTGTATTAGTTAGTCAAATTCAAACACTTTTCATATTGAAAGTTTTTTCAAATTCCAAAGTTTGCAAAAGTTATACAAATTCACATTCAAAAGAGTTTTAAACTAATTAAAATAATGGTTATAGAAAAGAGAAAATGTTTTTGTATTAGTTAGTCAAATTCAAACACTTTTCATATTGAAAGTTTTTTCAAATTCCAAAGTTTGCAAAAGTTATACAAATTCACATTCAAAATAGTTTTAAACTAATTAAAATAATGGTTATAGAAAAGAGAAAATGTTTTTGTATTAGTTAGTCAAATTCAAACACTTTTCATACTGAAAGTTTTTTCAAATTCCAAAGTTATTTAAAACAGAAAATAGAAAACAGAAAAAGAAAAGAAAAAGAAAAAACCCCATCTATCCCGGGTGGTGGCTCAGCCCGGGACAGATGGGGTGCTATTTGTCCCGGGTGCAGCCACTGCCCGGGAAAGATAGCCCCTATTTGTCCCGGGCAGAGCCACGACCCGGGACAGATAGCGTTAGGCTATATAACCAACACTTAGCGCTCTGGGCCGAGCAACCACCCGGAGCAGTTCCCCTTTCCTACTGAAGTGCTGCCAAAATTTCCCGTGAAACCCTAGCCGCCGCCGTGGTCTTCTCCGTCCCCGACGTCGCCGCCGTGGTCGTCTCCGTCCCCAACGCTGCTCCCTCCACCACCGCCGTCCACCGTGGTCGTCTCCGTCCCCAACATCGCTCCCTCCACCACCGCACGACAGCGACTTCTTCTCCTCATCCGGCCGCCATTCGCCGTGCCATTGCCGAGCACGCACTCCTCCACCCGGCCCGCCACGCACTCCTCCACCCGGCCCGCCACGCACTCCTCGTCCTCCTCGGTGCGTCCTCCCTCTCTCCCTCCTCCACCCCACCGCGCCATTGCCGAGCCAAATTGCACGAATTCGTTGAAATCGGGGAGGTTCAACATTGATGACGTCAGCACGACGTCATCATTTTCAGAAAACGAAAATACATGTTGTTGTGATTTTTTGAGAGTTAGTTAGTTAGTTTTGTGTTTAGTTAGTTAGTTTTAAATTTTGTGTTTAGTTAGTTAGTTTTGTGAGTTGAAATATAAATAAACTTTTAAAAATTATAATTAAAAATAAAATACATGCTATTTAATTTTGTGTTTAGTTATTTAGTTAGTTAGTTTTGTGTATTTAATTACGCTATTATAAAAATAAAATACATGTTGTTGTGTACATGTTCAAAAAAAGAAAATACATGCTAGTTAAATTTTGCGTTTAGTTAGTTAATTTTGTGAGTTGAAATATTAATATAGTAGCATGCGAATTAGTATGTGTAGTATGCAAAAAAAACTTATACATGATGGTATTATTTTATTTTTAATATTTGTAGCATGCGAATTTGTATGCAAATGAAAACCTGTGTATGCAAATTAGGGTTTCCGGCGGAGTTTGGCCATTGTTAGGGTTTCCGCCATTGTTAGGGTTTCCGACGGAGTTCGTCGCCGGTGACCGCCGGAGTTCGTCGCAGTGAATCAATAGATTGATGTTCAGAAAAACTTATACAAATGCAAACTTTATATCAAAATGTTCAGAAAAATATAATCTATAATGTTGTATCATAAAAATGTTCATATTAATTCATATCAACTGGATTCATATCTATTTTTTCTTACTTGGATTTTGCGTGCAGGTACTCGGATTTGTCACCGCGTCGTAGCCGCCGCCCTCTCGGAGCCCTAGTAAAGTTCGAGAGACTTCAAAAGAGAAATGTAAATAGAAATGAGATACTCGATATGATTGAAATGTGTTTGTAAAATTGAAATGTCTTAATGTATTTGTACTATTCAAATAACTTTGCTTCAGGTTGAAATTGAAATGTGTTTGTACAAATAAATGATAAAAGATGTTGAGTTAGATTTAGTTGTATGACATATCGGTAAAGTTATTTAGATGTTGAGTTATTAAAATTATTTAAATGGATTTAAATCTCTTGCAGAAACTATGGACACCCGTAGAAATCTTCAACAAGAAGAGGACATGTTCGGCATCATTCGCGAAGGTGATGAATTGGACCCCGGCAGAAACCATGAACAAGAAGAGGAACACGTAGACGATTTCACCGGGCAATTTCTGAACGAGTCCGGTGACGGAATAGACATCACCGACAGTTCAGCTCACCGACAGTTCACCGACTCTACTGTTGGAAAGTCGGCCGCCGAGGTAGATATATGCCCTCAGGTTTTTGTCTCCGTTGAAAAGATTTGTGTGTATACATATATTAACTATCACTTTTTCTTATTTTTAGCCGTCGGCGGGCCATGAACCGGGACCAAGCAAAAAAGCAGCGGTGAAACGAGGCGGGCCACGCACCGGGACCAAAAAGCTCCAAGGGAAACAGAAGTACCACATCGAGGAGATCAATGAAAAAGGAAAACCGATTGCTCCCGCTAACCACGCAAGGAAATTTGTAGCTCAGTGCGGAGTCATCGTTCGGGACAGACTGTCCATCAGGGCTCAAGAATGGTATAAGCCAAAGGTGCCAAAAGAGGGGGTTATTTATGTCTCGAATGCAGACAAACAACTCCTTTGGGACGAGCTCATGCAGAATTTCACTTTACCGGAAGAGGAGGATGTAGAGGAGCCGGTTATAGAGAATCGATGCAAGGCCTGGACTTATATTGAGATGGGTGAATTGTTCCGCAGCTGGAAGAAAAGGCTTAACAAGTTCATAAAAGAAGGTAAAACTCCAGAATTTGTCGGAGTCTATGAAAAGATAAAAGATGAGTGGCCCGAATTTAAGGCGTACAAGCAATCGGAAGCCGCTAAGTCCATGTCAGAGAGAAATAAGAAAAATGCAGACAAAAAGATATATCACCATAACATGGGGTCAGGTGGCTACCTGACGGCCCTGCCTAAGTTTCTGAAAATGGAGGAAGAGTTTTTGGCTAAAGGTATACAGATCGAGACATTTGATTGGCCAGACCGGCTTAAGGCTTGGTTCTATGGGCATGGTGGAAAGTTAGACCCTGAAACAGGTGACTGTCTTTTTACCAAGGAGCGCGGACCTGACCCTATTAAAGCTCTCAGAGAGGTATGGAAGGAGGTCACGGAAGGCAGGTTCCACCCTAACAGAGAGAAGGACGAGCTATCGCGAGCCCTTAAGAATCCTGAACACAGTGGACGAACAAGAGGAACCGTCGGCTCTGTACCGTGGATACTTGGGTTTCCCAAAGATGTTGGCACTTATAGAAGCCGATCGAGAAAGAAGAAAGAGATTGCCGACCGGGCCCAGTGGATGGAAAATAAATTACTACAGCATGAGAAGGAGATAGCAGAGCTGAAGGCAGCGCAGACTCGACGGATGCCCTGCGAATCTGAGACGCCCGAAAATCCTTCTCCTGATGCAAAATCAATGCGGAGAAGCAGCGTGGCTTCGACGGAGCTCGATCGCCACAATGATATGCCGGGTCCTCGTCACCCCGTGGATAATATCGTGCAGCGGGAACTTTGCGACCTACATGTGCCATGCTTGAACAAACTTGTGAAGGTGGCGCACGGCTTTGCCCTACCGCCTAGCCCAAATGGAACTTACCATTGTCGCCCTATTCCAGATGGCTATGCTGTTGTCGGGGTTGATGAGGTTATCAAGACATATGAGGGAATTAAGCTGGACTTCCCTACGGGTGAAGACGAGGTTGAGTTGTGATTTGCCCTCAAGAGTACCTGCTTATGGAAAAAAGAATACATCGTGTTCCCACACATGCAGCTAAATCGCCCTCCCAGTCCACAAGCCAGTCCACATAACTACAACAACGACAACCAATGCGCTAGTCCAGACACCCCCCACAACGACAACCAAGGCGCTAGTCCATCTCCGCCGTCGCGTGAGCGTACTCCGCCGCGTCAACGGACTCCATCGCCTCCGCAAAAGAAGCGGAAGTGCACCGCTGCGTCGACTAGTACTCAGAAAAGCGAAACGGCCGGGAAGTCTCGCTTGGTGAACTCTCGCAAAGATGTCGAGACATGGGTCGAGGAGATCCAGACTTCCCAGAGAAAGAAGGCAAAAAAGATGTCTTTGCCTGTTCCGGTTTATTCTCCGGAAGCGATACGGTGGGCCATAGAATTTCTTACGCATCCGTCGCAATATGAACTAAATATGGACGATGACTACACACGCGTTCTGGTGCGTACATCTAAGAGAGTGCGGGAAGAACAAAAATCTGCTGCCACCCAGAAGAGAGATGTTCCACAGCTCGGAATGCAGGCGGGACAATCGGCCCCTCCACTCATATTGGCGCCTTACAACCGGAACCCGATCGATGATGTACTTTCGCAGCAAGCTAGAGATATGGGTATAACTCTGGCAGAGCTGAAGGCATTGCAAGCTGGCGAGAGTGTCACCATACATGAGGTGGTGCGGACATATGTGAGAGGACAAGATCTTGTCGACCCTGCAATGGTGCGCACTCTACCAGCTAGGTTGCACCAACTAAATGCATGGTACTTGCGTACCACGAAAAGTCAAGACGGAGACTGACTCTATGGGAAAATTCCAAAGGATTTTTTTGGCCCAGGTGATGATGAGATTCAAATCGAGTATTGCGAATTATGGCAGTTATTCAATTTTGACGCGCTCGACAAATCTATCATCAGTGCCTTTTGCATGTAAGTAATTAAATTATGTATATATGTCAGTAATTCTCTAGCTCTACTTATTTTTCATTGCTTGTAATTATCCTTATCACTATATTACTTTTGTACTCTATTATGCAGGCTGAAAATTATACAATCTCGAAAGCTCGGACTCAATCACAAGATTGGATTCATTGACCCTAATCGAGTTCATCATCATGGTTTGTTACATTACCCAGATCAAACGGAGGAGCTTTTGCTTACTTATTTGATGGCGCAACATTACAAAAGCACCATAATTTTCCCGTTCAACTTCGAGTGAGTTGTTTACTTTCTTATACATACTCGATGTTAATTAAGTATATGTAATTGATGATTTAGTTATTAACAAATATAAACATATGGCAGATTTCACTGGGTATTATTTGAGATTGATGTTGAAAAGGCAATCGTTGATGTCTTGGACCCATTATCGAAACCTGAAGAAAAGTTCGACGACACGAAACAGATGCTCCAGAGGTAATTCCGTTCATTATCACAATCGACCTCGTCTTTTCTAATAATATATAGTAATTAGTTAACTTCTTTACTAATTTTTCATACCGTAAACTTCAGGGTTTGGGACAAGTTCACCGGTTTTCACAAGGATGTCGGTATAGCTAAGAACCTCACTTTTAAATGGCGAGAGGTAAAGACGTATACTAGCTAGGTTCCACATACGCATATTCTTAATTTCAGTCTCACAATACCATTTTTTTCAATATTTATGATTATTTTTTATTAATTTCTTATCTTATTATATCATAAAGTGCGCGAAGCAGCAACAAGGCACCAATTTGTGTGGATTCTATGTCTGCGAGTTCATCCGAATTCACTTCAATGAGGGTGCAGACTGGAATAGGGTACGTTAACAATTCATTCAAACTTGTTCACTTCTCAAATTGAATTATTTTCATAATGGTTGATATATTGGTGTTGATCTCTCCTTTTTAGTTTGAGACGATCCGGAACAGGCTAGAAGCAAAAGACCGCCTACTACCAATCGCGGAGGAAATTGCGGGCTTTCTGCTTGACTATGTCATAAAGCTAGGCGCAGAATGCAGTATAATCCGGCCGCCAAAAAAGACCATCCCGAGGAAAAAATAGGGTCTAATGCTTCTCTGTCATGTAAAAAATATTTGTACTTAGCCGTGTCCCCGGTACAGACATGATCTTCCGGTTGTAAATATTTGTTTGGGAGAACTCGTGTACTAGTAGTATTCACGACTATATCCCGAGGAAAAAATCGTGTATTCATGATATATATTACATAGTAACGTATAATATGCAACTCGATATTGTTTGAAATGAAACATAAATGAAAAAACACAAACACAAAAGAATCAGTAACATAAATAGAAAACAGAAACAAAAATAGAAAACAGGCAACAAAATAAAAGAAACAAAAAAAACATATATGCTGTCCCGGTTCGTATTACGAACCGGGACAAATGAGTCGCAGGCAGAGCCTGCCTTGATTGGCCACGTGGCCCCCCTATTGGTCCCTGGCCGTGGCGTGCCCGGGACAAATAGGGGAGGCTATTTGTCCCGAACACGCTGTCCCGGGCGCGTGACCGGGGCAAAAAGCCCTCACGGCCCGGGACCAGTGGCCTGTTTTGCTCTAGTGAAACGGACAAAATCCGGACCAAATTGGTCCGGATTTGAGCAGCCCCGCAGGAGATGTCCTTAGAGACCAAGTCATATAGTCTCTTTACCACCCCCACCTAATTAAAAGCCTAATAAAGAGAATATTGAATTGTAAGAATTTGTAAATTATTTGAAGGTATCAACTATGGGACTGCAGTCATCACATTTCAATACAATGTATTCCAAATTAGAGGATGTCTAAAACTAGAAACTTTGGCCTCCAAATTCATTAAGAATATAACGCTTCATATATATGTATGAAAATATTGGATCTAGTAATATCAATTTCATTTATTAATGTTGGTTGATATTTCAAAATCAATGGTCAAACTTGATTAATTTTAGTCAAGTTCTAAAATGATGTACGTTCGCCCTTGGAAAGTAACAATTTGCAATGCATTTTTCTTTACTGTGGGTAGAGTATTTTGTGATATTTGCCTCATTTGGAATTGTGAATTACTGCATTAGGCTTGAAAATACATTTATGGGTAGTCTCTACTGTTTTAGTTCACACAAAACGTGGCATGAAGAAACTAAGCGTGGTGTGGCTTTTGTTTTTAGAAATACAGGGAGCCCCTCCCCGGTTCCATTAGATAACGAAATCGATAACATCACATCATGCCGAGAAGGCAAGTTTAAGCTACAACAAACGCTTGTAGGAAAATGACAGGAAAGTAAAATCTAGCAACTAGATCAACTCCAAAACAAGAACAGCTTCTGCTCCCGGCAACTCGCTGCCTCAGCACAGCCCCAAAAGGCTAACCACTAGTATCTAAACAGGTTTCACCCTTCCAACCACAGTCTAGCTATTTTAACAAGCATTACAGTCTCTGAACCGCCAAAATCATCAGGACAACGAGTCATCTTTTGCCGGAGTCATCGATCCTTCACATGACCATGCATCTTCAGGTACTCCAGCGAGGCACGACCATCATACGCCGAGGTAGTCGTGGTGTGGCTTGATCCCGTGGATATCAATTTCTGGTGTAGTTATGAGTATTTTCTTTCTGAAGAAAAAGTTCAAATGAATCTCATAATATACCAACCAAACTTATAACTAAGAGGATGAGCAAACATTGTATGGACCGCTCCTCGTCGCCTCCTCCAGGCGACAGGGGCGGAAACCCTAGCCCCCTCCCCTCGTCGCCCCCCGAGGCCGCTGGCGGGCAAAGGCTGCCCGGCGCCGGTGACGGGGGCGGCGGGGATTCGCCCCTCGCAGCTCCTCTAGGTGGTATGGAGGAAGGCCATTGCCGGAGCTCGCCGCGCCTTCGTCTCCTCATCAGCCACCTCCTCCCTCCGCCTCCCCGCTCTCGTCTCGTCCGCCGCTAGGCCGCTGCGGCTGCGAGGGCAGCCCCTGCTGGCGCGGGCATCTCAGGGCCTGCTCTGGGCCCAGATGGGCTTGGCGGGCTGGTCTGTCATGCGTCTGTGAGGTGGCCGATGGTTGTTGTGCCCTGGTTGTCCGACCGTCGATCCCGGCCCCGGGGACGCTGTCGGCTTTGACGGTGCTCGGCCGTTCCCTCCGATGGCTGCAGGGGTTGCAACCTCTTCATTCGGCCATTTTCCTGCAGCGGGGCTCCGTTGGGGAGGACGGTGACGTGGCTTCGCAGATGGCGGCCATGGTGGTGGCGCGCTCCCTACGTGGGGGTCCGTCGTGGCTGGATGTTGAGCTACCTCTGTCTTGCCATCAGTGTAATGCTGGTGTGCTCCGTGGTTCTGCAGATGGCGGACATGGATGCGGTCTTCTCTCCTATGTGAGGTGAGCCGTGGCAGTGGTGGTGGTTGCTTCTCCTTGTCGGTTGCTTGGCCCTCGCGTCGGATCCTATGGAAGCCCTATGGCGTGGCTGGTGTGGGTGGTCGTCGTGCGTGCTCTAGGCTAGCCCACCCTTCGGGTAATCGAACCCAGATGGGGTTGGGGTTGGGGTTGCACTCGGTGGTGCTATGCCCTATGACTTCGGCGATGATCCCCCCGTGCAGGGAGGGTATCTCCGATGCCCTTCTAATTCGGCCGGCGACTCACATGCGTCATGGCGTCTTCTAGCCGCGTGCGACCTTTCGGCCATGCCCCTGACACAGGTGGTGTCGGCGCGCTGTGTGGCCTCGGATGCACGTTGGTGTTCGAGTACGTCGATGGTGCAGAGTCATGGCTGGGTCTCCGCTATCATGTCCGGTGGATCCTCCTTCGTGATCGTTGTGCTTGAGCCTTGATGAGCCTCTCATCAATCAACTGTCTTCGAGATTTTCTCGGAATGACTCTCTTATGTGTTGTCGGTGTGCGTTTTTTCTTTTATTTCTCTTATCTTGTATCTCTGTAAACTCTGGTTTATTTGAACCTATCTTGTAGAGTCAGCAAAGTCTCATAGGCATTTGATAAATGAAGTTCAGGCTGGCTCTAAGAGCCCGCCGTAGTCATAGTAAAAAAAACTTATAACTAAGAGATGCTTAGCTACACCTACCATAGGATCTATGACTTAATGTCGATGCTACCACCCCAAGTCCTTTATAAGGAGCATACATAGGCTCCCCTAAACAAAGGTTGAAAAGTGTACCTCTTATTTTACTTGTCGAACTAGAAATAATTCAAGACGTCTCGTGTACTCTTTGTTCTGTATTCACACACTAGAGATTTGATTATTTATATAGTACGGGCATGGAAGGTATTGGGAATTACGAAAAGAGCACCAAGGCTATGGCTAGTCCGATCCATCAGTAAGGTACTGCACTCGTGCATTCTTAAGGTTTAGCCGATCCAAATATGACTTGCGACTTCCGAGCGTGGAGTACTAGATTTAAGGTGAGAGCGTTGGCCCCAATTGGGAGGTTTGGATCGTTAAAATCAAGGAGTGGAGCGATGTATTGTCGCATGTTTAAGCGAGTGGGTTAGCCATATGGATTGCTACTCACACGTACCCGCGATCCGCCCACCTTAATCCTTGATTCCCATCCCCCGATACCTAGCCTACGCCACGAGGCCGGCCATATGCCTGACCAGCGCCGGCCAGAACAATCAAGGGGAAGGGGATGGCGACTGGCTTGTTGAGTCTGGCTTTTGTTTTGTAGCCCTCCTTTCATGCTGCCTTCGTTGTTGCTTCTAAGTTCTAACTGTCCTTCCCTGGTGTAATAGATGTTTATTTTCTACAAATGTTCTTGCCTTTCCCCTGGAACGCTGGTTGCTCTGTATAGTCGCCTGGATGTAGGGTTTTGCGCCTTATTCCTTGAGTAAATTGCATGGAACCGTAGTTTTAAGTCAACTTATAACACTTTACTCTAACTTTTGAACAAATTTTTACAATACTACAACTTTTTAGCCAACCAACATCAACTCATGTATGTACACCGTATAATTATAAAACTGACCGTACATGCCCAACTTGTCATGCCAGCGCTGTGCATACAACCAACTAAATTCAGTTTGTCCATAGAGGATAGCGGTATCTGCCAGTTCCTCCGCCACCACCGCTGCTCCTCTCCGCAGCCACGGCCGCTCCCTCCTCCGCGCCGCTGCTACTCTCCGCCTCCACGACCGCTCCCTCCTCCGCCGCCGCTGCTCCTCTCCGCCGGCGTAGCTGCCGCCTCCTGCCCCAACGCTGCCGCCCCTGCGCCTCTTCCCCACAGATACTCTGCTGCTGCGGTTAATAGGTGATTGCATTAGTTGGTAATTTCAATTTCAACTGGGATTTCGGGGATTCCAATGATGGTAAGGGTTTCGTTCAGCTGCGAATCAATTTCTCATGAATTCGAGTGTTTGTATCTCGGTTGCAGTGCGTCTTGGACTCTTGGAGGATGGCCGCAATACAAGTGCAAGATGAACTGGAGTTCTTTTTGCAAGATGAACCGAAGCTGGAGCAGCTTGCTGACAAGATGAAGATGACAAAAGTTGGAGCATCAGTAGAGGAATTTGGATATTGTTTGCTTGAAATTGTATGGAGTTCATATGAGACTGTCAATATCTTGTACTGGGTTGTTTGTGTAGCATGTATATCCCACTTCTGTACTAAATATATTAACTGACTGAACAATATTGGCAATGAAATAAGAATGATCTTTCTCTGTCAAGTAATATCATGTTGCTTCGGACGGTCAAATTGAGTGCATTTACATACTTGGTGTACATACAAGCTATGTTCTATGGAGAGAAGTATAGAACAAAATGGCAGGATGAATGCATGTACAACAAATACGTACAGTTTGACACTTGCAAACTGCTACACACTGCACAATAATTTCTCACACAACGAATTCACAAAAGACATTTCATTTCAGCAATTGTCATATGGAATCCAATTTACCAAATAAACTAATGAGCATCCACACTAGTCTGTTCTTGTACTGAATCATCATCGTTGTAACCTTCTCATTGCTGTCCAGAACCTCCAACCCAGCCAATCCTCTCCCTTCTTCTTTCACATAATATATGAAGTCGTTGACATTGTAACCGGCTGAACAAACCAAACTGACTAGCTTCCAATGAGCTATGTCAGAATGTCCAATTGTTTTTTGAACAGCTTCTCGGCCTTCAGAAAACAGGTTGACCAACCAACGATTCATCATCATCAGTTCATCACTGCAAGGAAAAACATGCACGTTTAAGCAGCAACATCATCACTAGCTGCAAATGAAATTCATGCTCCCATATACCTAACCTAATTTTGACCGACCCTAACCTTAAATCCATGGAACCTGGACATAAACCTCAAACTGGAGTACAAACATTGCACGAAATTAGAACCCTAATCACAAGTATAGATAATTCTAGCACTAAATACACGCGGATGATTGATTCACACTCAAGACGCCTCACTTTTTCTTCCTTTTCCTTCAGCCCTAATTCCCCAAACCCAAAAGATTATGGACCATGACGAGAGGGAGATGTGGACTTACTCGATTCCAGATGCATCGAAGCTCCAGTCCATGGTGAGGTTCTGCGCCGCGAGCAGAGCGTCGGCCGCCGTCCAGTAGATGCGATCAAGAGAGCAAACCGCAGGTGTCGATGGAGAAGGAACCGAAGGCGTGTGAGACGCGGTTGGACTCAAGCTTTCTGGTCGGTTTGGTCCACGGAGGCATGCAAGTGCGCCAAGCTGGTCTCATAGCTTGGGCTCGTGTGTGAGTTAGGTAATTATATAGTATATATACATGAGACAATGCTGGTTGCCTCAGAAGTTGTGGTATTGTGAAAGTTTGGCCAAAAGTTGGGGCAAAGTGTTATAAGTTGACCTGAAACTGTGGTTCTGTGCAATTTACTCTTATTCCTTTGAATATTTCTTCTTTGTATAATTGTATGTATTGTTGTAGCGACAAAAACTTTGGTTTCTATTTCAAAAAACAAATAGGAGAGGAAATTCTCTTTTAGTGAAAAAAACTTGTGTATTCTCTGTAGTGGCGATGAAGAGGACTACTGCTCCTCTGACGACCTTGTGCGGGTGGCGAGGAGCTCGGTCCGATCTGCCTGTAGGGACGCCAATGACAGGCGGCCACAGGCAAGGCTCTGGTGGCAAGCGAGGTGTGCGGGGCGTCGTTGGACTTCATCTAGCCCGAACCGCACGCACTTCATCGACACCGGTATGTATATGTACAGTACATGGTCGCTCGATATGCTCTCATCCTCGTTTCGCCTCACTCGTCTATTAGTTCACCCATGGTTCATGCACAACGTCAACTCAATTCCAAATTTGCCCAAAGTTCATGGATATCGTTTGTAAAATCTCATAGCAGGAGTTTTTGAATGCATGATTGAATGCGCAATACAATTCCGCCTATTTGTTAAAGAAATAGATGTCGTGTGCCAGACAGAAATACGTGACACTTCAGAGAATCTTTCATACCGAGCACTCTAATGCCTTATGTGCCGCATGCCAGAACCCACCTAGCCACCACAAGGCACCATGCTAGGAGAGACAAGTCCATGCCAGAAGTACATGCTAGGAGAGACATGTGTTTTGGTTCTGAAATGGGAGATGAACACAAGGGACATAGATTCGGATAATTGACAAAGCGAACCATGTCACATAAAAGGATAATCTTCTTAGAGACAAAGTCGTGTAGTCTCCACATCACCACGCCTAATAAAGAAAATATTGAATTGTAAGAATTTCATTTGAAGGTTTCAAGTATAGGATTGTAGTGATCACATTTCAATACACTGTATTCAAAATTAGAGGTGTCTAAAATTAGAAACTTTGGCCTCCAAATTCATTAAGAATATAACACTTGATATATATGTATGAAAATACTGGATCTAGTAATATCAATTCAGTTATCAATGTTGGTTGAAATTTCAAATCAATGGTGAAACTTGATAATGTGTATTCATGTCCTAAAACGACGTATGTTCGCCGTTGGGAAATAACAGCTTGCAATGCATTTTGTTTTACTGAGTGGGGTATTTTGCGATGCTTGCCTCATTTGGAATTGTCAATAGCCGCATTCAGGCTTGAAACGCATGCATGGGTAGTCTAGTGTTTTAATTCACTCAAAACGGTGGCCTGAAGAAACTAAGACTGGTGTGGCTCGGTCCCGTGGATATTAATATTTTGTGTAGACAAGAATATTTTCTTTTCAGAAGAAAAAGTTTAAATGAATCGCATAATATACGGACCAAACTCATAATTAAGAGATGCTTAGCTACACCTACCATAGGATCTATGACTTCATGTCAATGTTACCACCCAAGTCCTTTATAAGGAGCACGGGCTCCCCTAAACATAAGATGAATAGTTCAGCTCTTATTTTACTTGTTTGTCTAGATATAATTCAAGACGTCTCGTGTACTCTTTGTTGTGTATTCACACAATAACGATTTGATTCTTATAGTATGGGAATGGAAGGTAATGGGAATTACGAAAAGAAGGTGAAGGCTGTAGCTCGTCCCCGCCATCTGTAAGAGATTGTCCCTGTCCAAGTGGGAGCATTGGTCCCAAGTTGGAGGTTCGGATGCGTGAAATCACTGAGTGGAGTGATAGTCGCATGTTTAAGCGTATGGCTGAGATCCTGTACGACGAACGAAGGAGGACTGGAGGAGGCGCTAGGGGTTCCCACGAAAATCCTGGCTATCTTTTCATCATCGATGTGTACACAAGCGCCTGGCGCTTGCAAAATACGTACGAAAATCCTTCCACGTAGCGTCCGAATTATAGCGCCTGCCTAAGAGTTTCGGAATGTACATGCCTTAGCGTAATGGATTTAGATTTTATATTGTAATAACCGTAGTCAGCTCATGTATCTTTAAAACACATTATTCGCTACCGTAATATATTGTGGTATTGATTGTAAAAACGTAGCTGAGAATTAGCAAATCCATTATTTTAATTTGCTTTCAGCTTTGGAAAAAAACTGACAACGCGGCTCGCATGTGCCGGCAATTCCCAGTGTCCTCGGAACCACATAGCCTACGCCACACGAGCCCACGACGGAGGTGTCAGATGAAAATCTCAGCCGCGAAGAGGAGGACACGCCAATCGACCCGCTGTCTGAAGAACACTATGCGTGCGCGATCGATCCGAAGAGGACCATGCATGGTAGATTTGTCTGTTTGTAATTTTCTCAAAGATTTGAGATTCATGTGCATGAGAAAGAACAAAAATTGTGCACATAAATTCTGGACAGAGACAAGTATTTTTGGTCCAGAAATGAGGCATGAACACAAGAAACATATAGTTGGATTATTGACAAAGTGAACTACATCTCAGAAAACGGTAACCGTCTTAGAGGCCAAATCTTTTGAATTCTCTTTACCACCCGACCCAATCAAAAGCATAATAAAGGAAATATTAGATGAATGAATTTAATATAACTTTTACCCGAAGGATTCATTCATGAGAACTTCGCATACCATCATTTTGGAACTACATGATTGTAGTCATCAATTTTCAATACAATGTATTCAGATGTAGAAAAGGTCCCAATTTAGAAACTTTGGCCTCCAATTTCTGTAATTTCATTTGTCAATGTTTGTTGAAATATATATATATATATCAATGGTGAAACTTGATAATGTTTCGTCAATTCAAGTTTCTAAATTAATGTAAGTTCACCTGTAAAATATAATAATTTGCAATGTATTTTCTTTTACTGATTAGAGTATTTGGTTATGCTTGCCTCATTTGGAGTTTGTGAATTATTGCATTCAGCTTGAAAACACATGCATAGGTAGTCTAATGTTCAATTCACTCAAAATGTGGCCTGAAGGAATGAAGCGTGTTGTGGCTTGGTCCTGTGGATATCATTTTTTTGTGCAAATATGAATATTTTATTTTCCAAAGAAACTTTAAATGATTCTCATATAATATCTGGACCAAACTCATAATTAAGATGCTTAGCTACACCTACCATAGGAACCATTACTTCATGTCAAGGCTACCACCCAAGTCCTTTATAATGAGCACGCGGCTTCTCTGAGCAAAACATGAGTGGTGTTCCTCTTATTTTACATGTTTACCTAAAAATACTTCGGGGTGTACTCTTCGTTGTGTATCCACACGTACACTACTGATTTGATTCTCATAGTAAGGGCATGAAAGACACTGGGAATTACAAAAGGAGCATCCCTGATACTAGCAGTGTCATTTGTGACAAACTATCCCCATGGATTCTTAGTTTGCTACAGTTTTATAGATCCAAATGAGATATTGGACTTGAGTCAGCGGACCTGCTAGTTCAGAAATGGGGTGGTGGTTCCAAGTGGGTGTTTTGGGTCGTCTCAACAATAGAGCATGTGCTAGTTTCCTCTTCATGCTAGTACGGTAGCCTTATGGGTCTTGATTTTGTGTACACATGTCAGCATTTTCTTTGTGTTCCCCAACCTAAAAAAAAAAGACACTAAACAACACGACTTTCGTGCACCCGTGATTATCCCAGCTTCTTCTTCCTCCGCCAAACCGCCCCACCTCCCCTTCCCCCAGGAGCCAATGCAACCAGCCCACATCGGAGGAGCGACGAAAAGTCGAGAACGGCTACTGGATTCTCTGTTCTTGTTGTGAACGACCGTTCAAGCGCTAGCGCATTATAACATTCATACCGCCGTCAACTGAGTAGCTTAGGGATTGAGGAGGTCGTCGTTCGGTTCGATAGTTTAGAGGCGACGCCAATGGCATCGAGACGTTTGCATGTGATGCGGTTGATACGTTTCCAACGTATTTATAATTTCTTATGTTCCATGCTATATTGTACCATGTTATTACATGTTTTATATAGTTTTATACATTTTCTGTGACTAACGTATTAACAAGATGCCAAAGTGTCAGTTGCCTGTTTTCTGCTGTTTTTGGTTTCAGAAAAGTACTTAAGGAAATATTCTCGAAATTGGACAATTTTTATCCTGTAATTATTTTTGGATTATGAACGTTCCAGAAGACCGAAGACGACACAAAGTGGGGCGCCGAGACGCCGCCACCACGTGCTCGCGCGGCCAGGAGTGGGGTCACGCCAGCACATGGTGTGGGGCCCTCGGGGCTCCACCGATCTCGCCCTTTCGCATACAAGTACCCCCCAAAATCTAAAAATCGCACGGTGTTCATTTTTTCCTCTACGGGTCCCGAGCCGCCGCCGTCGTCAACACCAATTCGGCATAGATCAGAACTTCTTCCCGGCACCCTGTCGGGAGGGGGAATCGTCCCCGGAGGCCTCTACGTCGCCATGACCGCCTCTGGACTTATGCGTGAGTAGTCTACCCTTGGACTACGGGTTCATAGCAGTAGCTAGATGGTTGTCTTATCCTATTGTGCTATCACGTTTATATCTTGTGAGCTGCTTATCATGATCAAGATCACCGTTATGTAATTCCTCATGTTGTGTTTGCTGGGATCCGATTAATATTGAGTACTAAAGTTATTGCTTCATAATATATCATGGGTGTGCTATTTAATGATCTTGCATGCTCTCTGTTACTTGTGTATGCTCTGGCCAAGTAGATGCTTGTGACTCCAAAAGGGGGTATTTATGCTCGATAGTAGGTTCATGTATCTATTTAATCTGGGGTGGTGACAGCTAGCTCTAAGGTTGTAGATGTACAGTTGCTACTAGGGATAAAACAATTGTATTTTATCTAAAGATGATGTTACTTACTTACTTTAGACACAATGCTTAAGTCGATAATATGTTGCATGCAACTTAATACTGAAAGGGGTGCAGATGCTAACCGGAAGGGGATTATTAGTCAAAAATGCGGTTGGAACGGTCTATGTATATTTTTGTAATGCCCGAATGAATCTAACACTAGACATCTTAGTATATGCATTGGTTTGCACATCATTATTCTATCAATTGCCCAGCTGTAATTTATTTACCCGCGTGAATGTTATTATTATCTATGGAGAGACACCACTAGTGAAGTATGGAACCTGGTCCTTCTCTTCAATCTAATAAAACCACAACTGTAAACTTGTTACTTTCTGCAAACAAACATCTTTCTTTCACACATATGTTTAATCTTTTGTTACAGGAAGCCGGTGGATTTGACACCCTCGCCGTTGAGTTGGGACATTATACTTTGATTGTGTTATGTGCAGGCCCCACGTCAACTACACGCCAACAAAAATCTCTGGCGCCATTGACACCTCGACTGAATTCTCATTTCCTACTGTTTCGATAACCTTGGTTTCATAACTGAGAAAAATCTTGCTGCTACACTACTTCACACCTTTCTCTTGGGGTTTACCAACCACACGTAGAAAGCATCAGCAGTACGATTGGCGATTGTACATACAGTAATTTTTCCCATCCACACATAACTATGGATATGTCTAAATCTTCGGCATTTGAGCCCTTTTTAAGTCTTAGTCAGCCAAGCAAACTATAATTATAATATCGACTTTCAGTTTACCATACAATACAGTATTACTATTCTATCTCCTTTCAAACTCCTTTCAGAAAAGGGAAATTACAGGTGAGTTGCACTATTTTTTTGAACTGTGCTTACACTTTTCTTAGGTGATTGAGATTTAAGAAATCCTCGTGCGTCAGAGTATTAGCAAAACCGAATGCAACCCTTATTTTTGTTTATTTTATTTTTATTTTACACGTGACGGTAATTTGCCGAACATGCACCCCCATCTTGTAACTGATGCGGACTCGAGAACCCTTAAATTTGTGATATTTATCTCGGCTTGCAAGATGAGATACTTATGCCACATGTAAATCGACAAAACCCATGGTATATATGTATGAACCGTTGATGGATATGCGTTCAATCAATGTAATTTACCTCGGAAAATATTCTCATGCTTGCAATTTTTCTCGAAGATTTGAAATTCATGTGCATGATAAAGAACAAAATTTGTCCACATAAATTCAATCTAGACAGAGACATGTGTTTTGGTCCAGAAATGAGACATGAACACAAGGAACATATAGATGGATTACTGCCAAAGTGAACCACGTCTCAGAAAACGGTAAGCGTCTTAGAGGCCAAATCTTGTGAATTCTCTTTACCACCTGACCTAATGAAAAGCATAATAAAGGAAATATCGGATTGTAAGAATTTCATATAAATTATTCGAAGGTTTTATTCATCAGAACTTCACATACCATCGTTTTGACTTACATAATTGTAGTAATCCAATTTCAATACAATGTATTGAGATGTAGAGAAAGTCTCAATTTGGAAACTTTTGGCCTCCAAATTCTGTAATTCCATTTGTCAATGCTGGTTGTAATATCTATACCAATGGGGAAACTTCATAACGTATCGTAAATTCAAGTTTCTAAATTAACGTACGTTCGCCCGTAGAATATAACAGTTTGCAATGTATTTTCTTTTACTGATTCGAGTATTTGGTGATGCTTGCCTCATTTGGAGTTGTGAATTATCGCACTCAGCTTGAAAACGCATGCATAGGTAGTCTAGTGCTTAATTCACTCAGAACGTACGTGGCCTGAAGAAATGAAGTGTGTTGTAGCTTGGTCCCATGGGTATCATTCTTTGGTGCAAATATGAATATTTTTGTTTTCCATAGAAAAACTTTAAATGATTCTCTCATGATATATGGACCAAGATGCTTAGCTACACCTACCATAGAATCCATTACTTCATGTCAATGCTACCACCCAAGCTTATAATGAGCACGCGGCTTCTTTGAGCAAAACATGAGTAGTGTTCCTCTTATTTTACATGTTTACCTAAAAATACTTCAAGTGGTCTCGTGTACTCTTCGTTGTATATCCACACGTACACTAGTGATTTGATTCTTATAGTAAGGGCATGGAAGACACTGGGAATTACAAAAGGACCATCCCTGATACTAAAAGTGTCATTTGTGACAAACTTTTCCTATGGATTCTTAAAGTTTGATAGATCCAAATGAGACATTGGACTCGGGTCAGCGGACCTGTTAGTTCAAAAATGGGGTGGTGGTTCCAAGTGGGTGTTTTGGATCGTCACAACAACAGAGCTCGTGGTAATTTCATCTTTATGCTAGTAGTTTAGCCCTATGGGTCTTGATTTTGTGTACAAATGTCAGCATTTTGTTTGTGTTCCCCGATATAAAAAAAAGACACTTTTGACGTAGCTTCCATGCAACCGTGATTATCCCCGCTCCTTCTTCCTCCATTAAACCGCCACACCTCCATGGTCTTCCTCCACTAGCCTATGCAATGCAACCAGCCTACAACTGAGGAGCGACCAGAAGTCGAGAATGACTACTGGCTGCTCTATTCTCACTGTGAAAGATCGATCGATCGAGCGTTAGCACAGTGTAGCATTTGTATCACTATCAACTGGGTAGCTTTCTTAGGGATCGAGGAGGTCGTCTTCGGTTCGATAGTTCAGCGGCGACGCCCATGGCGCCGATACGTTTGTTTCCTTTTTCTAGCTTTTTCCGTGAAAAGCTCATAAGTCCAAAAAAAAGAAACACGTAACAAAGGATGCAAGCGTGATGCAGTATGATCGGTGATGGAAGAACTTTTTTCCCACCCACACGTAACTACATAAATATGGGTCTGTCTCAGTCTTATGCGTTTGAGCCTCTTTTTAAGTCTTAGTCAGTCGAGCAAAGTATAACTGCAATCTAGAAATGCAGGTTACCATACACTCCTACAGTATTACTTTTCTATCTCGGTTGCACTTCTCAAAATAAAAATGCAACTCGTATTAGAAAAGAGTAACTAGATGAGAGTACTGTTTTCTGGACTGTGCTTATACCTTTCTTAGGTGATTGAGATTTGAGAAAATCTCAAGCGTTGGAAACTTAGCAAATCAAATGTGACCCTGATTTTTGTTTAGTTTCTTTTTAGATTACACGTGACGGTAATTTGCCAGACATATTAACAGTTAGGTGTACTAACAGCTCGATTACTTGGTGTGCCTCGCGGACAAAGTTGTTGCAAAGCCTACAACGTCGAGTGCCCATGGCGTTCTGCACCGCATGCCACACCTGCCGCGCACCTTACGTTGTCCACACCGGCAGCATGCAGAGGGGGCGTCCGCAAGGGACGGAGACAAGGGGGGACGAGATAGTTAGTCATGACAGTTCCTAATCTAAGATGTTTTAGCTAGTTTAGCCTCCCTCGTACAAATCACAACACTAATAAATTAGTCTAGCTTTGCCCCCCTTTAACTCAATTCTTGGCTCCGTCCCTGAGCGCCCGTATGGCAGCAAAGTAAATATATACAGTAGGTTTGATGAGAATAATTCGCGAAAGAATATGGGTATTATGATGCAAAAAAAACATAACTTATGAGGCTTTGTATGAAAAACTATGTAAACCCTAACAATACTATCGATCCCAAATTTACACGGATTAGTTATGTGTGATAATAAATATGGTGCACACACGAGGGGTAGGGGCACCTGACAAAGCCAAGTCGGACCGAGAATACAAACTAGTTTTGCATCACCATTTCTTATTGTAAGTGTGTAGTTATAAAAGTTAATTAACGTGTATCCACAAACAGTTATTTCACCGGAAAGTCAACATAGACTCAAAACTGAACGTCTTCAAGAACTCCAGTGTGTTCTATCAATCCCTCTGTCTATTCTCTCGCCATTCATCAGTTGTTGCAATTATCCAAGAAACATCACTACGAAAAGAGAGAAGGCTAGAGAAAAGTGAATGCATTTGATTTCACTATCCTACAATTTTTCCTCTTCCTTATTCTCCCTAAATGACTATCAAATCCACAATAATTCAGTACTTGCGACTACGGCATGTGATGTGGTCCGTGGATATTGTAATTCTTTTGGAAAACACGAATAAATTTATTCATTGGGAAATGTACAAGACACGTGCTTGAAGTTTATATTATTATAAAATAACTAAATGCAAGGGTCAGATACACTAAGTTATGTGCATGTACCAGTTAAACCTAATAATGTATTGCAAATCCATAGAGAACGTTTCTTTGCCATCAGAAGGATTATTGCTAATGTTTTTATCCAGTACTCCATCCGTTCCAAATTACAACACTTTTAGATATTTTTAGGGTGGATTACATGTGAACTAAAATGAGTGAACAAACTCACTGGAACTTATCTTTAGAGAAATCTACAACATTTATAATTCGGAATGGAGGTAATTATAATGTTGTCCCATGGAATTGTGGAATCACGTAGAGTGGGTACTTTTTCGTGTGGTTCAAGGACACTAGACGTGGTGGGTTTGGATCTCAATTTCCGGTGCAAATGTGAATATTGTTCTTTCAAAAATGATATGCTCGTGAAATCTCAATGCTTCTGACGTGCTGCCGGTGGACCAAGCTGATAATCAAGGGTTTGCATTAGCTATTAACCTACCAAAGGACCTACCTTCATATTTGTACTACCACCCTCGCTTCTCTAAGCAAACTATGAATATTGTGTTCCTCATTTTACTTCACTGTCCAGAAATCATCCAATCTCATCTTTCGTCGTTTTGTTATGTCTTCGCACAGTAGGGACTTGGTTTTGGTATGGGCTTAGAAGGCATCAGGGGTTACAAATGGATAACCGAAATTGCATTTTGTGCGTTAACGCAAAGACATTCGTCATATTTTCTTATAGTGTCGATATTTTCCGCCAAAGCCCTCATGCTGCAGCCATCTAAAATTCCTAGGCTTCTGTTTAGAACTATCTGATTATTGGAAACAATCTCGTTAGAAATGTAAGTGGCTTCATATATGGACACAATTCTGAGGAGTGGGATTTGGCTAGCAACTTTTTGTAGTTCAATATCTTGCTAGAGTAGATGAATAGTGGAACTAGTTAATCTCCAAACATATCATTTTTTTACTGTATTATAGTGAAAGTTGATTATTTCTGATCGATCCAAATCATGTGAGTTCGTTCTCTGATCGATATGCGAATATATAAGCTAGTTAGGGATGTGAAAGTGGGATCCTGTTTATCCCGCTTATACTATATTTGTACATACCAAGTATAAAGTACTTACACATAGTATAAGTGGGGTCCAACTTTCGCATCCTTAAAAGCTAGTGGGTGTAGCGGCTCAGCCTTGTGAATCTCGACTTTCAATATGTATGCCAATAGTTTCCTCTTGCTCTATCATTCCGTGTTTCAGTAAAACAAAATGGAGGTAACAAACGATTGGCATGTATACCTCGCAATCTTCGGTCCTCCATACCTCGTCACCGTTGTACGTTCCCACGCACGCACCTCCTTCCTTCTCTTTCTGACTATGTTTTCCGGTGCCCCACGCGTTAACTTGTTCCCTGTGGAAACTACTAGTCTCTCTCACTGTTGTCGGTCCCCGCGCTGCTCACACTTCGTCGACTCGTAATTCCTTGTACAAAACAACAAGTTTATATTTAATTTAGAAATCAGCGTAATACATTTTTAAAAAATTGAATCTGGAGAACTTTGCAAATCTAAACATACTATTAAATTGAACATTTCAAACATCTAAACCATCTTTGAACACTTAACATTTTCAAAATTCTGAAAAGTGGAAATAATTCAAAAAAAAAAAATTTAAATGTGAACAATTTTTAAATCTGAATTTTTTTTGGATTTGAACATTTTCGAAATCGTAATAAAGTGAAAAAAATAAAAAGGAAAATAAAACCTAAAATATAAGAAGTCATGGGGGGCTTGCTAAGTTGCTAGGGAAAAGAAGTCATGTGGCCTTGCTAAGAAAAGAAAAAGAACACATATGGCCTTGCTAAGGAAAAGAAGTCATTGACTGATTTAAGTTTTTCTATTTTTTTTTGACAGGTAATGTATCTCTTTTTCTAGGTAATAGTGCCAAAGAGACAATGTTGTCCGAGTGGATCACCCGGATCACACGCATGGCTCAAGGAAGGTCTCGAGTATGTACACACGACGTTTAATTTAGGCGATGTCTTTTATTGACGAAGTTAGATTAGGCGATGTAACGATGTTGGTTCTACGTAGCCTGTTAATTTATCAAGGATGGATCGCGAGCCATTGAGGTTTACTTTTCAAAAAGGTTGTAATAATAAAGTGTGCCTTGGATAGGTACATCATGTTGACGGACAGTGGGGAAATACGTAGACTTTTCTTCTAAAGAAGAAGGTTTGAAAAAAATCATCTTTATTGAAAGCTCACACGGCGTCTGACCTACTGGAAAAATGAAGCTCATACATAAACTCATATAAAGGGATGCTTACCTACTCGCCTTCCTGAGGACACATGACGACATGTCAGTGCTATCACCCGAGCCCTATATAAGAAGAAGCAGGGCTTCCCTAAGCACAAAAATAAGGTATGGCTTGTTCCCACCATTTTAATTTTGTGTCTTGAAATTATGAAAGCACATTTCTCATGTGATTTGTTGAGCCTCCACATTCCAGTGAATTGGATTTGATAGTATGAGCATAGAAGGCATCGGGAATGCCGAATAAATTGCCGAAAGAAAAGCATGCACGTATCAGCATACATCACCTCGATGACATGCCCTTCCTATTACGTTTTGTTTTTCTCGGGCCTCGTTGTACACCACTCTCCACAATATCTCAAGCAAGGAACGGAAAGTAATTTTATTATCTGGTTGGGACAGAATGGTGATCGCAAGAGAATGGCGCTGTCTAGCGAGTACTGAGAAGGAGGACAGCAGAAAAACGAGGCATCAAGTTGGCTTGATGGATCGCAAGAAGCTGCACTGATGTATTTGATGTACCAAAACGACTGAATGATCATGTGAACATAAAATTGTTGCACATACAATTCCAACTAGAATGTTTTGCTCCATAAATGAGAGATGAAGACGAGGAACAAATAGTCGAAAAATTGACGTAAAGAACCTCGTTTAGGAAAATGTTGTTCGCCATGGAGGCCGAAAACATGATTCTGTTTGCAAGAGTCAACTAAAAGCCTTTTGTACAACTTTCATGTAAATTATTCCAAGATTCTTCTCACTGGAATTTATATACATATTGTAATTCTGACTACATGATTGTGGTGACATTTCAGGAAATTTATTCAAAATTAGACAAGGCCTAAATAGAAACTTTGGCCACTGAATTTATACACGAAGTCTGGAGTATATATTGCTTTAAGTAAGATGACAAGAAGTTGGGAATCAGTCTACTACCCCTCTATGCTTACAAAAGCAAACACAAATGTTCACCATTTTTGTCAGTAGATTAATAACACCACTCAATTGACTCCAACTAATGCATATTTCACCCTCTGCAGTCATATCCTTTGAATTGATTAGATCTGGTACCAGGATAGTTATCTTTGCGGTCAGAGGCATTAGTGATACTTCTATTGAGTATTTTGTAATGTTTTATGCATTTAACCGTGGATCGCCACATTTGGATGGAAACCAATGCTGGTGGTACTTTGTTTTTTCAGATTTTAAGTGACCTGAATATGTTCTTATGAAACTAGGCGTAGTGGCTTTGGATCTCATTTTTCGGTGCAAAATGCAAATATCTTTTATTTCCAAAAGGAAAAGAAAATCTCATTGATTATGACTTAACGCCGGGTGGACCTATCTCATGCAAGGATTGCTTTAGCTATTGACCTACCAAAGGACCCATAACTTCTTGACAATGCTACCACCCAATAAGGGCTCATGCAAGAAATTGACCTCCATGATGGGCCAATTTTGGTGGAGTGGGAATTTTGACAAAAGGTCATGCATTGGATAGCCTGGGATAAATTGGCTATTTCGAATTGTCAAGGAGGCATGGGATTTCGCGACATGCAAGCATTCGATATAGCTTTGTTAGGGAAGCAAGGTTGGAGGATTATTACAAACCTGAATTCACTTTGTTCTCAGGCAGGAGTTGATGACTGCGACAGTTCCATGTACAGCATCGAGGACCTAGAGAGCAGTGTTGGCCGGAAGAGAAGCTTTGAAATTGAGTTTGATTAAGCGAGTGGGCTCGGGAGAAACTATTTCTGTTTGGTAGGATAGCTGGATCCTGAATACTGCAACAATGCGGCCCATGGGTCGGCTGCAAGATACATATGTGATCAAGGTTAATGAGTTGATGATTGATTCTCTGTGGAATGTTCCAGTCTATTTTTTGCTCCAGATGCTGATGCAATTTTGAGTATACCTTTGCGTCAAAGTGTGGGACAAGATTGGACTGCTTGGGCCAAGGAGAAATCAGGAGTTTACTCGGTCCGATCAGCATATCGCTCTCTGGTTTGCAAAAACCAGGAAGAAAAAGTGCTAAGACATGATCTTGTTTCGTCTTCCTCTAGGAATGACAGTGAACTTTGGAAGCAGACTATGGAAGCTTTCCGTGGTACCAAAGGTGCGTGTGTTTTGGTGGCGTGTTCTTGGGGGTATTTTACCCTGTGGAATCTGCAAAGCGAAATCGGAAACCTTGATGCATGCACTTACTACTGTTGTCGTGCAAAAATGTTTTGGGAGACTACAAAGGATTTGCTTCTGGTGAAGCTACCGAGGCTACACCCAATATGGGCGAGGGATATTTTAGGGGAACCTTCAATCACCCAAAAAGATATATAGCTCGGTAATCACTACAGTTATGTACTCGATCTGGACACGAGAAACAATCTACCCATGGTGAGGCTGGTTTCAATCCGGTCCAAACCATGCAATTGGTAAAGGAGACATTACAAGCTCTTGAGTTACCGAGTATTAAGGTGCAGCCGAAACCAACTAAGTCGGCGGGTAAATGTAAGAGACCACCGGATGATACCATTAAAATCAACTCTGATGGAGCCATTCGAGTGGACTAATATGGCAGCAACTGGAGTTGTTGCGTGTGATGCTCTCAGCTTTAGGGGAGCGCTATGCAAAATGTATACATCCATCTCTGATCCTCTTACAGTGGAAGCACTGGTGCTGAGAGATGCAATTGTGTTTGCAGTTCAGAAGGTTTCAGCAAACTAATATTTGAGGTAAATTATGCTGAACTAGTTCGTATCTGGCGAGGAAAACTGGAGGATCACTCGATGATCAGACGAGTTTTGGATGAGATTAGTGAGTTAGTCTTATCTTTCCTTTCGTTTGAGATTGTTCATGTCCGACGTGAAGCAAACCAGTAGGCCCACTCCATTGCAAAGTATGCTAGCATACATGAGGGGTCGTTTCTTTGGGATGCTGAACCTCCGGATTTTTTATTTCACAGTCTTTATGACCGATTGTACTCATGTGATTGTGACTTAAAGGCAGCAGGTTTTTTGACGCACTCTTTACCTGAATAATGTGTTCCCAATGTTACTTCGTTAAATTATCCTATCTCACTTCATAGCCAAAGCAACCCTTAATTACTCCTTTATGAATAATGTGTTCCCCATGTTCTTATCCAGTTAAGGGTTGCTTTGGCAACTGACCTACAGAAGGACCCATAACTTCATGCATGTACTACCGGTCAAGTCCTTTATAAGGAGCAACGCTTCTCCAAGCACAGGATGAATAATATGTGTTCCTCGTTTTTCTTTCCTATCTAGATATCATACTCCCTCCATCCAGGATTACAATTATTTTCCTATCTAGATATGTTGGAGTACAATGCTATTTTGCGCCTTTTGCACACTAGGGATTTGATTTTAATACTATGGAAATAGAAGGCATCGGGATTTACTACTGCACCCTCAAAATTGCAGGCTGCGTGTTCTAGCCAAGATAGACGTAGTCCACTATTACTGTGTTTCCTCGCTCTTGTTGACCGCCAATATCATCTACTTAGAAACGTAAGTCTTTTCACATATGGACACAATTCCAGCAGTGGAATTTGACTATGTAGAAACATCTTACTGGGTCTAAGTAGATGTAACAATTGAACTACTACTACTTAAAATCCAAATTTATCAGTTCTTCTGAAACTTGAATCTTTCTGATCAATCCGAATCCTGTGAGAGACGGAGCTGTAGTCCGTACTCCGAAATCTGAGTGTTTTTTGTTTACACGAAAATTTGAATGTTTAAATCAGTGGGAATATGAGCTCGGCCGTCTGGATCTGGACTTCTGTTTTCTGTGCTTCGGGAAAAACAAAATGAAGCTGGCGTTACCCTGGATCGTTACGAGCTAAGCTAGATCGAAAACAAGAACTCAAGCAAAACGTAGAGGAAAAACGAATTTGGTGTTGCCAGAGGCACGTATCGCGCCTCTCTACTTCTTCTCTTATTTCTTTCTTGATTTTCGATCTAGCTTAGCTCGTAACGATCCAGGGTAAGAACCAACTTGTTGGATTTTGCCCCTCTACGTCGAGTACTTTCCGACGTAGACGACGACGAGTTTCCGACGAGACGTGCGTACTTCAATCCGCTGCGATACACGTGCGTGCAAACCAAGCTCTCCAATCAGTACGGTCGATCGATACAGCTAGTATTACTCAGACACACACGAAAACAACGATTTGTTGACCAGAGGCTCGTATCGAGCCTTGCTCTTCTTTTCTTTTCTTGCACAATCTGGTATAGATTACAGGGGCTTCTACATGTATATATAGGAGCACACTTGATCAACTAAACCTAGTAGGAGTAGGAGTAGGAGAACTATCTCAATACTACTTGCATTCTGATCCGTATACAACTGGTATACCTTCCATACGTGCTTACTTCCAACATTCACCCCCCTAAGCACGACCTTCACTTCGTCCTGGGTCCCAGATACGCCAGTCACTTCGCGTAGATGTTACCCTCGACAGTACTTTCGCCGCTTCAGCCTTCAGCGTCGACATTACTTTCGTCGTTCCTTGAGACTTCCATGACATCAACATTGCTTTTGTTGATTCATCTTCTCTTTGACAGCAACAATCTTTCTTGTCGACGTCTTCAAATGTCATCTTTGCTTCGGTGCTTTTGAAGCAATCTTCTATGTACTTCATCGGCTTCATCTCCGGAATAATTACCTTGAATAAATATAGCCGTGCAAAATGCATCTCCCTTTCGTCTTGTCGCTCTTCTGTCAACGACAATGCTTCACGCCAATACTCCATTGTATCGGTATCCTCAAATTTCGTCAGTTCCTCGGCGTGATTCCTTTCCCCTTGAACAGTTCCTGGCGGTACAGGTACTCCTTGTTGCGTTCCCTGCATGCCGTCTTCTGGGCTAGGTGCCCCTTGAACTTCTTCTGACCGTAGCCCCTCATGTGGTGAACCTCCTCCTTGGTCATCAGCTGATAGCTTGGACGGCCTACTTGAGTCTGGACTCACTTTGTCCTCTTCTCCTTTTTCTAGACTTCCTCCTGGCATGCTACTTCTTTCTTCCATAACGATAGGTTTGCCCCATGATGCAACAATGCGCCTCACTCTACCCCGCGAAACCATGGGCCGCACTTCATGGACTTCTGACGCCATGTACGTCTTCTCTTCTTTTTTCTGCGACGCGACACTACGCCGCATATCATGAACTTCTGGCACCATGTATGCCTTCACATCTTTTTCCTTCGACGTGACACTACGCCGCTCATCATAGACTTCTGGCGCCATGTACGCCTTCATACCAGTACTATCGGCATGAGTTCTTGGATCACCTCCCGTGTCAGTAGCATCGACACAAGTTTGCGGAACTTGAATGCAAACTTTCTCTTCCACAAGCGTGTCAATTTCTTTAGCCACCGCTTGAATAACTGGATCATCCTCGCCCACTAGTTCGCACATCATGTGCATTGGACTATTATCTTCTTCCTGGGCCAAGAGAGCCCTCTGCTTGGATGGTTTCCGGCAATCAGACTTGAAGTGCCCGAGTTCTCGGCAGTTATGACACCTTACTTTCTTTATGTCAAACTTCCTCCTCCGCGGAGTATCCTCCTCCTCCTCTTCTTCATCGTCGTCATCTTGCTCATCATCATCTTGCTCGTCATTATCGTGCTCAGTGATGTACTTTTTCGCTGGGCGTTGCTTATCCTTCCTTTTCTCTCGCTCTTTAGCAAGTCGAGCCTCAAGATCAGCATGAGAATACAAAAGTTTCTCACCATTGTCCTTGGACTCTTTCCTTCCCTTCTGATTCTCTTCGTGTGTCATCAATCTTCCAATCGCTTCAGGCACCGTCATCTTTGTGACATCGCTGAACTGCTCGATCGTACCGATTATATTCGTGAATTCGTCGGTGACCGATGAAAACAGCTTCTCGACGATATCTGTATCCGTGATGGCTCCTCCGAGAGATTTAATCTCACTTGCCAAGTTCGTTAGCTTCTCGGAATACTCAGCGATTGTTTCTCCTTTGGACATCTCTAACTTGTTAAGCTGCCTCTTAAGCACTTGTGCACGGGCACGCTTCACCTTATCTTCGCCAACTCGCATCTCCCGTATTGCTTCCCATGCTTCTCTTGCCGTCTCGTAATTGGCAAGAGTCATCACCATGGAATCTGGTACGGACTGCGAGAGAGCCGCCATGGCGCCATCGTCAACCTCGTCGTCCACCGCGCCATCGCCTTCTATAGCCTTCCAGACACGGAGGTTTCGGAGAATGAATTTCATCTTCGTGGCCCAAACCACATAATTTGTGTCGGTCAGCATTGAATACTGAATCGGCACATAACTTGTTCTTGACATCATCATGAGCGGCTTTCCGCTACCTTCGGACGTCACTAGCGCCTGCGTCGCCGCAGCCGCCGCCTTCTCCTTCTTCGTTTCCTCGTCGTCGCTTGACCAGGCTCTGATAACACTTGTTGGATTTACCCCTATACGCCGAGGAACTGACGAAATTTGAGGATACCGATACAATGGAGTATTGGCGTGAAGCATTGTCGTTGACAGAAGAGCGACAAGGCGAAAGGGAGATGCATTTTGCACGGCTATATTTATTCAAGGTAATTATTCCGGAGATGAAGCCGATGAAGTACATAGAAGATTGCTTTAAAAGCACCGAAGCAAAGATGACATTTGAAGACGTCGACAAGAAAGATTGTTGCTGTCAAAGAGAAGATGAATCAACAAAAGCAATGTTGATGTCAAGGAAGTCTCAAGGAACGACGAAAGTAATGTCGACGCTGAAGGCTGAAGCGGCGAAAGTACTGTCGAGGGTAACATCTACGCGAAGTGACTGGCGTATCTGGGACCCAGGACGAAGTGAAGGTCGTGCTTAGGGGGGTGAATGTTGGAAGTAAGCACGTATGGAAGGTATACGAGTTGTATACGGATCAGAATCCAAGTAGTATTGGGATAGTTCTCCTACTCCTAAGTAGACTTCCGACGACACTTACATATGATCAGCTAAGCACACAGGTAGACATCTCGATCGGATCGATCGATCTATACATAGCTAGCTAGCTCACGTACTCACATAATCGCTGGGATCGATTTGTTGCTAGAGGTGCGTCTCGCACCTCTTCTTTTCTCTTCTTTATTTCTTCTCAAATCGATATCTGATTACAAGGGTGCTACATATGTATATATAGCGGATTGAGCATAGCTAATCTAACCTAGTAGGAATAGGACTCCTAGTTCCTACAGACGCGACTCGCATGCACCCGCAATCCCCGGTCTTCGCGGCTCCACTCCTTCTTCCTCCTCGGAACCGCCCCGCCCCACCTCGATCTCTCTTCCCTTCCCCACTAGGCGAGTGACAGAAAGATCTCTCCACGTCCTCCTCCCACTTCACACCTCAAAACCGCCCTGACCGGCGCCGGCTTATATATGTGTCCTCCGCAGCGACGACGACAACGAGCACTGCTCCTCTGTTCTCGCCGCGCCCGATCGGAGACCTGAACACGAGCGGCGTTCCTTTCGTTCGATCGATCGGGACAATGGCGGACACCGTGGCCGGGAAGGCGCAGGCGGCACGCGAGGTGTGCGCGGCGTCGGCGGCATTCGCGTCCTGCACGCACCGCCGCCGCTCCCCGCGCCGCCCGCCCTTCGTCGACTGGTACCTGGTCCTCGACGTACGTTCCATTCCCACGCACGTTCGATGTATGCCTAGTACCTGCTCGTTTCGTCTGGATCACTCCTCCCCTGATAACTCGTCATACATGAATGGCAGATCGGCGAGGCCGCGTCGGAGGACGCCGTCAAGCGGCGGTACCGCCACCTCGGTACGCCATAAAGCGCCACCGCTGTTGCGTTTAACTGACGGTGATTTACTGTGCTGATGTGTGATCTCTGTGTGTCTGTAGTGCTGCAGCTGCACCCGGACAAGAACCGGCATCCCAAAGCAGAGGTCGCCTTCAAGCTCGTCTCCGAGGTAATTTAATTTGCACTGTTAAACACGTCTGTTCACTCCACTGATCTAGTCGCTCCGCGTGCGCATTGGGTAGTAGTGCCCCGTCCCTTTTCATGATGATCTTGCGCTTCATTTCGAATCTTTGCCTTTCTCGTTTGATGCTGCCCTTTCTGTTGCAAGCTACGCTAGTTTATACAATTGAATGATGATGATGATGATCGACTAGGTAGTTGCATGCGTGCTGCAATCGATCCTAAATCCATGGGAACAGATTGGCCGTGTGTTTGTTACCTCCACGGCTCCACCAACGCTCCATGCATGTATATAGATGCGTGCGTCAGTTGCTGCTTACTAGTATTTACGTGCTTGTGGAATCTCATCTTGTACGTACATGCAGGAATTACAGTTCGAATTGGCCGACGCATAACTAGAGTTGAATGCGCGCAGTTCAATTTCTGATGTAGTATATTCATTTATTATACACGTTGCGTAATTTAGTTTAACTATTTAGTTTAACTGTTATTGCTATCGCATTGACGTGCCGTGCATGGCATTGCAGGCGCACGGTTGCCTGACGGACAAGGCGCGCCGGAGAGCCTTCGACGCCGAGCGCTCCACGGCCTTCTGCGCCGCCTGCCACGCCCGCCTCGCCACCAGGCACCGCGCCAGCAGCGACAAGAGGTCCTCTCCGTCATCGGCTCCCTCCGTGCGGCAGCAGCAGCAGCAGCAGGCGCACAGCTCCGGCGCCAAACCTCGTGGCGGCGTGAGCGGGAGGAGGCCGCCGGCGCCGACGCAGGCGCTGCGGGAGGTGCAGAACCGGCTGCGTGACGAGTGCCGGGTCATCGACGACTGCCTGCGCGCCAACGGCGACATCGCGCGGCGCCGCCAGTCCTTCCCGCTCTTCGACCCCTCCGACCGGCAGCGCTACCCCGACTACCCACACGCCCGGCTGTCGCCATTTGCTGGGTGCCGGCCGTCCTTCAAGGAGGAGCTCGGCGGGGGAGGCCGCTGCTTCCCCGACTACCCACACGCCCAGCCGCCGCCGGTGTCGCCATTCGCTGGGTGCCGGCCGTCCTTCAAAGAGGAGCTCGGCGTGGGAAGCCAGGTCCAGGGGTGGACCTGCAGAGGCGCCACCGGATGCTGTGAGTCGCCGGTGTACCAGGCCAGGACAGCGCCGGAGCGCGCCGGAAGAACGAGGCGTCCTTGGTGAAGGGTGATGCGCAGTACCAGTACAGCAGCACCGATAGCTTTGCTTCTTTTATCTCCAACAAAAACAGTTAACTGATTGATGTTTTGGCTTTCTTCGCATCCACGTTTTAGAGCAGTTTCTGTGGTACCGCGCACCGCAGAAGAAATGCATTGCAATTGCAAGGAAACATTCAGCAAATATCTATCTTTTTAGGACATAAAATATCTGTCTTGGTTCAGTGATACTACTACTCAAATGGCATTTCTGTTGAAGTGAGTATTCATACACATAAAAACTGGCTACTCAGCGAAAACGTACAAAATCGACCTGGATTGTATCTCGAGTTCAACAGCTATACACCAAAATAGGAAAGATTTTGTTCTTCAAGGTACATAGGTGGTAGGATCATTCCCCAGTCATTGGTGCAAACTAACATATCATAACAAGGCCAAGTGACAAAATTTCATCTACTACGCGCCACCTTTGCTTCCTGGTGTTGCTGGAGATGGCGAAAGGACACCGGACAAAGCTCATTTCTTCTCAGCTGCTTTATGGTCCGGGATTTTCAGTACACCACTGTCAATCAGCGGCTGCAGCTCAGACTTCCCAAGGTCCTTCACCTTGGAATCTGGAGATTCCAGATATGCCGCCACCACCTTGGAACTGCATTGACCAAGAAGTTTATTCAGAAGAAATTAAGCTCGTCAGACATAGGCCAAGCATACCAAAGAGCACCGCCTAAAGGAGTGCACTGTAGTAGGCGAAACATCAAAATTTTATTTTATCATCGTATGGTTCACAAAGTGATGGAACAGGACAAGGTTATATGGTTTAAAAAATAACGGTCATCTCAAGGTGTAGATTTGAGGTACCTGTATCCATCAGCATATGACTTGCACTTCCCTTTGATAGCTTTTTTCCAGAGGGTAGCAGCAAATGCAGGGGAATCAAGTATCATTCTTCTGATTATGCGGCTGGAATAGAAGTTTTCAAAGGCGTGTTCAGTGTCCTCCGTCTTCGGCTTCGCTGCATCAGAAGCTATTGCGTCGTGGAGTAGGTGGGTCTGTTCAGTGATGTCCGCCAAAACATTATCTTTCCCACCAACAGCAACCTTGGAAGATTACAACACAGAATCTTAGTCAGCATAACTGTAGCACCTCTTGTAAACCAAAAAAACATGTACAATGATGACCCTCATTAAAGTTCTGTGAACTGATAGGATTTCTCCACATCGGAGAATAAAACTTAGGAACTACTCATTTGTCTAAAAGAGAGAGTAACTTTTGACATGAAACTCTACAATGTTTATCTCTTGTGCAGAAAAAACAAAAGTTGAGCTAATTGTGATGTTCATATAAACATATTTCAAAGGTTTATTTTTCATGGAGAAATATCATAGATGACTGAATATTATTCCGATGATACTGACTAGAAGGCGGGCATAGACTAAGGATACTTCCTCCGTTTTTTAATATAATATTTTATTGCACATGTTGTCTAGATACAGTCACAAATGAGTGAATATGGACACTAAAACATATCTAGATACAAGTCTGGACATGTGAATGTGGAAAAAGGCTAAAACATCTTATGTTAAAAAACGGAGGGAGTACCTCATATAATACATCTTTGCCGAAGTTTGTCCGGAGCAACTCTCCAACATTTTCAACGCAAGTCTGAATGAGAGCCTGCAAAGAAAAAAGGAAAACCAACATTATATCCTCTAAACTCTGTCAAGAACAAGGAGGTAAACCTCCAACACATAATCACCAACTCAGTGTTTCACTGAAGTTGTAACTTGCAAGTACATTTTTTAGTGCTATCACTTGTAAGTTGTAACTTGCAAGCACACTGAACCTACCAGTACAACACCTAAAGTTTATATCCACTTAATCATGCAGCAACTTTGTCTGCAACTAATCAGGCACAGAAAATTCTGTAGGCTAGATAATACAGTAAAACCTGCTGATGAATGCTCATCTTATGGTTGTGGTGCATGCGTATACGACACAGGCATGGTTTTGGGGTAGCTGATTAGTCATTGACTAATCCCTAAGTCGTGTTGTAGAAATCAGCACAACTCGGGACTAAGAAGCGACTATACTCCAATTTTTGTCGAGTAATCACAGAACCACAGGGCTGGCGACTCGACTTGACTCGGCAACTCAAAAACTGTGTACACAAGATACTTCCCATTGTGCGAATTTTATCTTGCTTCCTATAGGAAGGTTTGACAATTCATTGACAAGATTAGTGGCTTCTTGACTAATGGGAGTCCAGTCATGTTGCAGCTAGGGGTTTTGCTACAAATAGTCACCTTTAAATCATATATTAGCACTATTGCAATAATAACAAATGTTGTTCTCTTGAATGGAAAAGTACATGCTTTAATAGAACTGCCGTTGAGTAGAATAAAAGACGGCCAAATACAAATTAGGAGTATCACCTCAGCAAGGTCACTTTTCACCAACAATTCATGTCGCCGCTGAAATGGGTTTTTCTTGCTGTCAGACGCAAACAGAGTATCTTCTGAACCCCCATGTTCATTGTCAGCTACAGCGTCCAACTTACTCTCCAAGTTAACAGTAGCATTTTCTGATGCTTCATCCTGCACCAAAGAGATCAAACTTTTGGCAAAAGTTTCTCTTCAAGGTACCTAACAGCTAACAGAGTAGCTAACTTGCCTTGGTAATAATGGAATGCACGTTGTAATTCAGACACGCCAAATCAGTTGGAGTTAGATAGCGTGAGCAAAGTGGGTGAAGTAGCTGTAGCAATGGGCGCCTACCATTCTGTTCAAGCATAGAGCTCCATCACAAATAGTCTCATGTTCATTTAATAAATAAAAAGTCAGAAGCTGGGAATTCTCTTATTTTACCTTGTCAAATACGAGTTGCTTTAACTGCATCGTCAGCTCTTGAATTACACTCTACAAAAATTGAAGGGGACATATAAGCATTGCCGTTTCAGCTTGCTTGTTATGGCAGCATAAAAGGATTGGTGGCAGCTAACCTTAGTAACAAGTTTTGTGTCATCGACAATGGAGAGAAGACAAACAAGGAACTGGGGCAAATAGACATGTTACTACAGGTTATGGTAAATTACTTTGAAACATAAAATTATCTCAAGTTAGTGATGTGAAGACATCTTACAAGGCATCCATAATCACTAAGAGCAAGCTTCATAAGGTGCCCCTTCAAGCTTTTGATAATCTTCTTCCGATCCTGAAGCGCATTACCATGTTAAATAGCAAAATTACACTGGGAAAAGGAGGAAAAGAAATGCTAACAAGTAACGAATATGCAGCATGTGGCGGTAATTAATGCATAGTTCAATTTGCGTTATTCATAAGTGCCTCAAACCTACAAAAGTTTTCAGATCAGAATCTAATAAACAGATGAGTGGAAATGTTAAATCAGGTGATTTGCTGATCAGTCAGAAGATTGCATTTTAAAATACAATACGAATTTGCAAGGGAAAACTGAAAACATACTTTCGCACTGCCATGCTTGAGGCAAGCAAGCCCTAACTTTAATCCTTCCCTTGTCTGCATGATCCGAACAAGAAGTGGTTCTGAAGTTTTTTTCTTCTTAGCTTTTGTTTTTGTTGGTACTTCAGGGACACCTGATAATTCCTCTCCATCTAACACAGCTGACCCTTGAGTAAGATGGGGGATTAACTGACGAATAACGTCCACGGCAGATGTCTACATAAAACAAAAATACATTAGATAGTGTGATAAGCTTTAAAAAAGGGTCACCTAAGAAAAAGAGGAGCTCTGTTGTAAAGAAAGGCCAAACACATTAAAAAAAAGCACATTTTACCTTATCAGCAATTGTTAAGTATTCCAATATGACTGTGTGTACTATGGAATACTCAACGATACCTTTCTCCAAAATTGGCTGGATAACAGTAGTCATATACTGCCGGACAGAAGATTTCTGTAAGCCAAGCTTGGAAATTGTTTCTACCAAACTGAAAACGAATGTTGAATTTTAGGATATTGCACTTTAAAAATTTCTACATACTAGGTGAAAGTTAAGGGGAAACTTGAAATTTGGTATATGAGAATACATTATAGTGTGCTAACCTGTATGATTTTTGATCGGTCAGGCCCTTGAATAGCTGAAGCTCAGTAGAGTACAATTCCAACAACAAACTTCTTCTCTGAGGTGGTGTCGCCCGCTGAAATGCGCAGTCAACAACTGGAAGAAATGTTACATATCAGTGACAAAATAGAAATACATCATGCAATGGTACAGAACAATTAACTCCTGCTACTATACATGGCGAGTTTCCTAAAGTTTATGACAGCAACACATACCTGCTGCTCCTATTACATGACGAAGAAGCTTAGCAACTTTACCATGAAGGGAAGAGATGAACCAGGCAAACTGTTTTTTAGTGCCTGCAGTCACAAGCAAGAGATATGTGTTAGTAAAGCTAAGGATTACCAAACAATCAAGCGCCATTCCCTCGTATAAACTCCGTGCAAGTATTTGAGTAAACCAGAGCAAAATTTACCAAGTTTTACTAGCTTCTTTACAAGGAAAACAGCGTATTTCTGGCGAGAAAGAGTAAGCAAATGTGGCTGCAGGGCAACAAATATAGCATCCCTCTCTGGCTGTGAGCACCACTTCACGCATGTCTGCCGAACAAAAAAAATAGTTGCAGTCAGAACCAGGTACAATAGCACCATAGCAACAAGTTCATAAATCACGTATATGCCCATCTTACTTGAAGAACGCGTGCCGTCACATGGTTTCCAGCAATCTCCATATACTTCCCGTCCATTTTACGGATAGCCTCGGTTACTAGCCTGTACAGACCATAATCTCGTTTAGGTAGGAAGTTGAATATGTGTGAAAACAGCTCACAAGACTTGGACAGCGGCACTTACTTGGATCTATTCTCCTTGCTCACATCGCGGCATCTCATCTTCTCCCACAGTACTGTTAGTTCCTGTGAATATTTAGGTGTGCCAAGCAAACCAGATTAGATTTGGCCAATTGAAGCAGGTGTATTGTCTACTTGGATCAAAGGCTTGGCTATCGTTTTAGCTAGTGTAACAAAGGACTACAACAGCAAAACTAACAAGCCAGAAGATGTACTCCCTCCGTGCCATAATATAATATGTTTTAGCTAGTGTAACGACGGATTACATACATACGGAGCAAAACAAGTGAATGTACACACTAACATAACATATGTCTATACACATCCATATGTTATCCGTAGTGGAATACCTACAACATCCTATAATAATTACAATACAGAGGGAGTAAGTATAAATTCTGGTACACACTAGTACAGGAGTCATTCTACTATCAATCGATTTTATACAGTATTGTAAGTCCCTCAGAATATTCATGTGCACCAAGCATACCAGATTAGATTTGGCGAGAACACGGTACCGACACAAATGTGGCGGTCAGTTCAAGCAGACATTTGGCAATACGGAGGGAGTAAGTATAAATTCTGGTACACACTAGTACAGGAGTCATTCTACTATCAATCGATTTTACACAGTATTGTAAGTTCCTCAGAATATTCATGTGCACCAAGCAAACCAGATCAGATTTGGCAAGAACACGGTACCGACACAAATGTGGCGGTCAGTTCAAGCAGACATTTGGCACTGTCCACTGGGATTAAAGGGTTCGATAACAACTTCATATTCAGGTTTATTAAACACATGGTCATTATCGATCATCACAAAAGTAATGTCGAATTAAACTACAAAGCTAACAAGCCAAATATGTAAACACGAAAACACACACAGGGCATTGCTTTCGGCATACACTCACTACTACAGGCAATATTCTAGTCTTACATGTATAAAATCGAGTATACAGCGCAACAAACTAGTGCTATATCGTCAGCGGTTGCGGGCGTGGAGAAAATTACCTTCTCTAGGTTGTAGTTGGCCTTCCTCTTCATCTTCCTCGACTCGGACATTTCCTGCCACAGTTCAAACCGCTCCACCATGAGCTCAAACACGAAGAAAAGCACGTGAACGCCGACTATCATCTCAAAAGGAAGAAAGCAAGCGGCGGTAGCAGTACCTTGGCAGCGACGCGCTTGTCCCTGGCGGTGACCGGCTGCGGCTTCTCGTACCCGCCGCCGCCGCCGCCCTTCCCGGCCGCGGGCTTGGAGGGCTTGCCCCCGGCATCGCGCTTCCGCTTGTTGGTGCCGTGGGCGTCTCCGCCGCCGCCGCCGCCGGACATGGTGAGAGAGGTTGTGGAGGTGTGGGCGACCGGAGGGAATCGGGGGAGGGGTTTACTGGAAGCAGCGGTGCGGTGCAGGTGGAGGCGGAGGCCCGACATGGTTCTAGGGTTTATACGCTCGCAGGCGTTCCAAGAACTACTGGGCTTTCGGCACGGGCCCAGTCCATCAACGTTACTATCAGCCGGCCCGCCATCGCGTGGCAGGATATTAGTGGGCCTGGGCCGGTTGGCTGCGCGTTCGTTGGGGCAGGCCCGGATGTGGCCCCACTCTGACAGGTCGAAGCACGGGAGCGGGAGGGCATTACGGTCATCTCAGCTCCTGGGCGGGGGCGGGAGCGCTGTAGCAGCGCGGGAACGGTGGAGTTGTTTTTTTTTTTCGTTTTCCCGCCGCGGACGCCGGCGCGCGCGCCAACGAAACGGACCGGATGGGGACGCGTGTGCGAGCTGCGACCGCGCGGAGCCGGACAGCGGATCGGCGGCTAGCGCCTCGTTTTGGGCGCTGGTGTCGGCGTCTCTCTGGATCCCGTGCGGACAGCGCGCGTGCGTGCGGCCGTGTGGCTGGCCACGGTCGCGTGGTCTGGTCTCGCTCGCTGCAGTGAATAATAAGCGGAAAACCTGAGGGCATCGCATCGGGATACGCGCGATGCAGATCTGGTCGAACTCCTAGCCGCAGACGCCTAGGCTGCTGCCTCTCCACGATAGCCTGGATCGTACAGTGTTCGTACTGCTGGTCTGCCCTCGTTGGAACCCGATTTGACGTGACACTGCTGCCTTGGAGCACAGGAAGAGGCTGATTTTTATTTTGTTCTGACGCATACTACTGTACTTTTAGGGTGTGTTCAGTTCTGGGATGAAGTGGAATGGAACGGAACCATTCCATTTCAATAAACTGGAATGTCACGGTTCTATTCCGTTCTTGCGTTCGGTTGGACAAAACGAGATGGAATGGAATGGTTCACATAATTTTGGATTAGCAATTCAATTTCATCTAATTAGAATTAGCAATTCAATTAGCACTAACTAATTGGGAATTAGCAATTCAATTAGCTGGCCATGTTGCGCCTGACCCGGCCGTGGCCGTCGCCGCTGCTGGCCGTGCTGCGCCTGGAGACCTCCGACCTCTCGCGCCCCCGCGCCCCCAGCCAGCCGCGCACTCTCCGGCGACCTCCCGCCCTCGCGCCTCCCTCGCTCGGCTCCTGGCGACCTCCGCGTCCGCGGCCGGCGACCTCCCGCGGCCGCGCTCGCCCGGCTCCTGACGAGCTCTGCGTCCTGCCTGCGCCGACGACCTCCCGCCCTCGCGCCTCCCTCGCCCGGCTCCTGGCGAGCTCCGTGTCCGCGGCCGGCGAGCTCCCGCGGCCACGCTCGCCCGCGCTCACTCAGCCGCTAGCTCGCCGTGCTCGCGTGCAGCCGCCGCCGCTGACTGCTGCTTGCGTCCGGCCACCGGCTCGTTGCATGCCTGCTGCTTGCGTCTGCCGGCGTCGTTGCGTGCCTGCTGCTTGCCACCCGCACCTGCTCTGTGCTATCTTGTGAGATGGAGGTCAATGAGGTTAGCGAACACGATTAGCAAGAGGCCCCACCCATTCCACCCCATTCCACCGATTTGGCCGGACCACTCCATTCCGCATAATTGAGGAATATTCCCTTCCAAGGAACCACTTGGTTCCATGCCACTTTCCAACTAAACACCAGAACGGTCTCCAGGTGCGGAACGGTTCCGTTCCATTCCACTTCATCCCAGAACTGAACACACCCTTAACGGTCAGATGGCTACCGTTGTCAACCTCAGCGCTGGGTTTATTTGTACTGCTAGTCCCTCAGGAAAAACTTATACTGCTAGTATAAAGTATAAGTACCTCCGTCTAATAAGTTCTCAAGTTTGTCTAAAAATAGATGTATATCTCTATATGAAACATGTCTAGATACATTTATTTTTTAGCAAATTTGATACACTTATTTCATGACGGAGGGAGTAGTAAAAATCGCTAAGACTAGTCATAGTGGAAGTAACATAGGTATAACATAAGTGTCACATAGGCAAAAATGATAACGTTATTTAATGAATAGAGAGGTGATAGTGGTATCATAGGTAGATACCGTAACATAACATAACAGATTTTGAGATAAGATGAGTCTATATCCTAATAAATGCATGATTATATGATATTACTCTTATGATACTCCCCACTATTGAGATAGTAACATAGACTAGTATCATATGCATGATACTCCCCACTATGACTAGTCTAAGTCATCTCTGTTACACAATATAAAATATATATAATGTTCATTGTAACACATGTTAGAAACGGATTAAAATGATAATTGCATGTGGCAAGATGGTTAAGAGGATAGTTTTATCCCCAGCCCATCAAAGTTTAAACTCCAGGTTTGACGCTGGTGTTTCTCATTTAGACGGAGTATTCTTTCAGTGGGAGGCAACGTTCCCGTCGACATCGAGGCACTCAATCTCAAGACCTGACCCGCCGGCCAGTCTCTCGGGGATGCTTATAGGGGTGAGTGTGCGCGTGTATATGAGTGCTTGCGTTATACTGTGTTTCTTAAATAAAATAAAATGGGAGCACATATACATTAACCATATCCAATAATATGAATGTGGAAGATGCTTAAAACACCTTATATTGCAAAACCGGGGGAGTGTATACATGAATTTTTTGGGTTTATTTTTGGAACGTGAATGACCTTCAAAGTGTCTGGAAAAGGCATAACGAAAACAGTTGGGTGGATACATAATTATTATCTAGAGGTCCTCATGAAAAACTATAATTACAAAGCATGTCCTCACACGTTGCACATAGGACCTCACATACAATATTTCAATTACAATCTACACCTTCTTCATCGCTGAACACACGGAGCCTCCAGGCGTCGACGAGAACAACAAATCCGCCAAGGGGATGGACACCTACGGTAAAGCTACCAGCGAGCACCGTGTCGAGATCGAATACACCCTACAGACCTAGAGGAAGAAGCTCAACCATCAAACGAGCGTGAAGTGGCTACAATTGTCGTTTAGATATTCAGCAAAACACTTCTACTGGTGGACTTTGCACCGAACAATTCCCATAGCGCACAACATGCCAAGTCTACACGTCAACGAGCCCAAGCGCTCACCCTTCATGTCACCATGAAATCAAGGTTGCAAAGACTAGCCTTTGGATCTGCTCGAATGTGAACGATGGCTAGATGGAGCTTGTTTAAAATTCCTCAGCCAGATCCCGCTATCCACCAACAAGGCAGGGTTTATGCCTAGCGTTGTCAGCAAGCGTCAGGAAAAATAAACAAAACGAATGGCGCTAGTCGCACGGAGGATGAAGACACCCTAACACCAAGTAGAATGTTTTCACTCAGAGCCGGAGGAGGATAACGACCCTAGTTCGTTGTGTTTTGTTGTTGCTGCCAATACACACACCAATTTAGCTTACAATTTACCTGGTGTGTAGGTAAATCGACATATTTCGGCGCTGAAAAAATGCAAGAGGTAAGAAAGCCACACGATGATAACTGATTTTTCGTCCGGTGAATTACATATATGAGATGGCTGTGTCTGATTAAAACCGACTCGTAGGCTAACTGAATCAATCACGCTACATGATATACGGGTCATTATCTTATAGTAGTAGCAATGAAAATTTTTCCTTATGGCTTGAATAGGAGGATTACATGATGTCCATCCAAGCATACTCGCCCAAAAAATACCACCACTAGTACAAGAAACGAAAAAAAAAGTGTGGAGGGATGACGTCACACATTACCGTTAAGCACGTAAACAAAGACAAACCTAGCGCGCACACGCACACGTGCAGCACCATCATCCGTCCACCCAACCCAAACCCCGTTCTAAAACCTTCCTAAATCCCGGTCCATCGCCGAAAAGCCCCAAACGGACCGTAGCCGTATGCGGTAGGCCGCCGAAACACTCCCGCCCGATTCGACAAAACAAGACACGAGCGCCGGCAGACAGCCGATGATCACGTACGTACAAATACGGCCCCAATTTCACCCCCATCTCTTTTCTTTTCCCTCCACAGCTTTTCCGTTTCCCTCCACTGCGTCCCCCCCATTTTTGAGATCCAAATCCAAATCCCCTGCCCCTTATCTCTCCCACTGCTGCCCCCATCTCCTTCCCCATCCTCACCCTCTCCCTTCCCGCCGCCGCTCCAAACCCCCGCCTGCTGTTCCGTTGCCGACAGATCGGCCGAGCGAGCGGCGCTCCAGTGGTACCGGCCGGCCAGCGGGCGTGTGTTTTGGCGGCCGGATCGTCCCGGGAGCGGAGATCTGCGGCGGATCGGGGCTTCCAAACCCCTAAACCCCACCCGATCCGGTGCTCGGATCGGGACCCCTGGGTCGCCGGTGCTGTCCGAGGCGGGAGGGCGAGCTCCGATCCGCGGTGTGTGGCTAGATCCGCCCGTCCTGGCGCCGGAAATGGACTCCTCCGTCGAGAAGGTGAGCCCCCCGATCCGCTGGTCCTTTCCGAGCTCTGTCTCCCGCTCGGGTGGAGGTTTTCGGCCTTGTTCTCACGTTTTTCGCCTCTCGATCTGTGTAGCAGGGAAGCGGATCGCTGGATCCGGACGGGCGCACGGCCTCCGGGGAGCCCAAGGCCTGCACCGACTGCTACACCACCAAGACGCCACTCTGGCGCGGCGGGCCCTTCGGTCCCAAGGTGAGCACTGAGCACCAGATCTGCTTCCTTTTCTCGCTCCTGCAGCCACCGCTGGCCGGCTCCGGCCGTCCCCCGATCTGCGCGGCTGATCCCACCGCCGATCTGGTTCTAATTTCTTTTCTTTTTTGTCTTGTCTCGTCGGTGCAGTCGCTGTGCAACGCGTGCGGGATCCGGTACCGGAAGAAGCGGAGGGAGGCGCTGGGCCTGGACGGGCCCAAGAGACGGGAGCCTACTACCACGGCTGCTGCTGCTGCCTCCGCGGCGTGCCCGGACGACGACGACGACGCCGGCGGCGAAGAGGAGGAGGAAGGGCGGAAGAAGCCGAGGAAGACGACGAAGGGCAAGCGCGCGGGGCGGGAGGAGGTGACGGTGGAGCTGCGCATGGTGGGGTTCGGCAAGGAGGTGGTGCTGAAGCAGCGGCGGCGGATGCGGCGCAGGAGGCGCCTCGGCGAGGAGGAGAAGGCCGCCATCCTGCTCATGGCACTCTCCTCCGGCGTCATCTACGCCTCCTGACCTGCCACCGATCCAGCACCAGGCCAGCAAGAGGAGATCGATGTTGAGAGTGTGATCTGCTTGCTGCTGCTTTGTTGCCAAGCATGCGAATGATCCGCTAGCAGTAGCCAAGCCTAGCCACCCCTTTTTCCCCCTGGTTCTATGCTTAGTAGTAGTAGTAGTTTTCCCGGCTAATTAGTTGGTTGATAAGAAGCGAGTTAATAATGGATGATGATGTTCCTCTTCCCGTTCTTGCCTAGCTGCGATGTTACTGGGTAGTATTAGTACTAGTTGAGTAAGTAGTGTGCAGTGACATTGCAATGTAAGAAGAGCTTATGATGAATCATCTGAGTAGCTCCAGATCTGTTCTAGTGCCCAGTTCGTCAGCTGATGATCTTGGATTCTACAGGCAGTGTGTGTGTGTATCCATGAATCCTGAGCAGTGTCGTTCTGTTGGACTGATGTTTTAGCCTGGCAGGCCGATCGAGTGCTCGAAATAGTCATGTCACAGTCGATGGTAGTACTCCTCCAAGGGGAAAAGTCAGCACTTGGTCGTCCAAGCACACACACACTCCTCAGAGAGCCACTCCACTCCAGTGATGCTGCTGCTGTCGCCAGCTACTAGCTGGAGCTCACTCACTCCTCACTACCGGATCCTGCTGCTGGCTGCTGTGTGTGATGTTTGCAGCAGCCATCTGGTGAAAAGGTTCACACGGAATTTGCTTGATTTGGGTGTGTGCATAAATTCCCATGGGGATCATGTGACCTTGATCAAGATCGATTCTTTGTGCGTGCTTTGGCTTTGGCCTCGAGGAGGAGTTACAATAATGGATGACGCGGCCTGCCGTGTTCACGGCTGTGGGTATCTTGTGATCCCGGTTGGTGGTCTGTTCCGTTTTGTTCCCGTCCGAAAAGCCCCATGGCTTTGCTTTGCTCTTAGATGGATGGATGGTGACGAGTGATTCAGTTTTATGCCAAACAAATGCTGTTTTGTTTTGTTTTGTTTTAGTATCAAGTGCAATCCAGGGCGACAGACAGCAATTGATAATTGCGTGCGTGTGCGTGTGCTTGGGGTACCAAACCAAATGTAGGTGCCGTGGCGTGGGGAGGGGACGACGTTTCACGGGTTTGGATGCGAGGCGAGATGGGCTGCTGCTCTGCCTGTGGAGCGATGTGCCGTGCTGTCGATCTGCAGCTACTTCGGCGGCGCCCATCATGCTCGAGGTCCTGTGTCCCCCCGTGGACTGTGCTCGCCACACGCTGATGCCGAGGCGACCGACTGAACCTTTTTAAGTGGACTGTGGAGTGCTTAACTAAAATGGTTTGGTAGAGATGCTGCCGGCGTCTTGGACACAAAAGTATGTGCTTGTTCGTTGGAATTCTTCTTTTGTTTCAGTACGGCTTGGAACACTTCAATTATTAGGGAGTATAATTACACGAAGAGGTTTTTCAAGGACTGCTTTCACCCAACATTTGGGCATGTGTGCATCCTTATTATGGAGAGGCCGTGTCTGAAACAACTGTGCCGCTCTTATGGCTGAGTAATAAAATACCCATTGTCGGGAAAATAACTTCCACTCGACCCTCGCCGCTTGAATAACCGGTGGTGCTGGGTTGCAAAGTGTGGCCAAAAAACGTTAACGAAGGTCATAGATAACATAGCATGACTACACGAACATGAGTGTGTAGCAGAGTTTGTTGTTGTGCTTGCAGGTGTAGTACGAAAGCAAAAACAATTGGATGTATATTTTTAGAGCTTGCTAAATTTACAATTTGCCAAATTATCACCAAGAATCCGCACGTGTACATATCTAGATGTCTATTTAATTTATAAATCCGCACAAAGTGATTCAAACTAACGCGACATCTCCTAAAATAAGTAGTTTGACAGTGTTCCAGCAAATTTGAATTTGCTTTTTCGACCCCTCCCAGTTGTTATTTCCATACAACCCATAAAGTGATTCAAGCGATGTGGACATACACACGAGGAGCAAATCTCCCTACACTAATGGTGAGACAGATTCCTTGTCTGACTATCCTTAGATCATCAAAGATAGCAATTACAAATCCAAGACAGGTTTTTCTGATTGGTGCCTCGTCCTCATTGTACATGCTCAAGGAGGCATTCCTATTTACGATGATACGCAACGTGTCAATTAGAATATGAGATGTTTCTTTTCCTTTAGACAACAAATATGTTGGTTTTTGGGTTTTATTCTCACAAACTTTATAATGACATAAGTTGTTTCTTTTCTAGTGGGCCATGTTTGACATGGTCAAAGACCAATGAGGTTCTACCTACTTCAAAAGGCTATTTAATTCATCATTTGTGTGAAGGTCTAATAGTTTCTGAACTACATGTTCGATGAATTTTTGGTATCAAAATATAAATTAATTTAGCACAACTTTTGTCTATGACAAATAGGACCCACGAGATACCCTGAAAGAATATAAATTTGATACTGGACTCATTTTGTAGAGTTTATCATCCACAACACAATGGTGCAAACGGATTAATATTTTAACTTACCTTTCAATAGATACAATCTCTGAAAGTTTCAAAGTGAACATGTACAAGCTAGCACTATATTGATCGATCATGAAGCAGTCTCATGCATGCACGCCTCGCATGGTATTTTGTTTGGATACGTGTGGTTGGTTGTACGCTGCCATATACTGCTCGTATACTTCCGGTCGGGTTGCATGGGATTGATCTCATCAGCGAATACCTTTTAAACCGGTGGAGATAGAGATCGTAACTACTTAACGGAATACGCGTTGTCAACGAACCGATGTTAGCGTGATCGGCAAGCCTACCGAGCCCTGCTTATATAAAGGCCAGCTGATCGCTTGGACGGCAGGAGAAAAAAAGGACCTAGCCAGAGAAAACTCACGTACGCGCACGGAGGAAGCGAGACCTCATCGCCGCCTTGCTCCGTGGTGTGCACATCCAAATCATCCCACCAAAACGCATCTTGTCAGAGTACACTCGTCGGAGTCATCGCGCCGGAGGCCACGCCTCGTCGTCATGTCGCCTCTGTTCGTCCATGGTAAGATGTGTTAAGGTCGGATCTATTATTTATCATTGATTATTATGGGATGGAGAAAGGACAATCTCAACGCGGCTGTTCCGTGAATATTTACCATCATGATCCGATCATTTTTCATATCGGCATGTATCAATCTCTACCGTCGTGGCCCGACCGCTTCATCAACGTCGGTCATGTTCTAGGCTCTATAAGTGTGGTGCCGACTGCCTCATCAAAGTCGCTCATGCTGAAATCTATGATCATGGTGTTCATCGTTTCATCAACGTCGCACATGTGTCAGGCTCTATAACCATGGTGCCGACTACCTCATCAAAGTCACTCATGCGGAAATCTACGACCATCGTGTTGGCTGTTTCATCAAGGTCACACATGCGTCAGGCGAAACATAACGATGGCAACGACTGTCTCATTAACGTCGTCCATGCGGAGCACATGATTTATCATCACAAGAGTATACCGTCCGATTGTTGTATCTACTTCGTGGGTATATGTACTAGTTCGTTATGAAGACACGGCATGCTTCATCAATTGTGTATCTCAAAATCCATGGCCTAATCTCGAGGAGACATGGTCAAAGTCATCGTTTTCATCTTACGTCAGCAATGTATTGCTGACGAGGCTAGACAAAATCATCGCCTTGTGATCGCGAGGCTCGATTACTATGCAATCAACACGTCTTAATTTTGATGAGATGGACACACCGTTGCTGGGCACCGACGAGGCAAAAGCAACACATACACTGTCCAATTTGATGAATTCGGGATATATGGCTGGGCACCGACAAGGCAATAGTCACCCTCTTCATCCATTCAATCTCACTCTTTATTACGCACGTTGAGATCATCTTGTGATCATGTTTCGGCAAACAAACTCACCCTTTCTCATGTTTATCTACACGACGACGACTATGACACAGCTTAATCGGAGGTCTTCTGTAGGCTTGATCTACAGATGTAATTAACCGGTGGCTTTGCAAAAGCGCCGGGAATCAGCGGACTACACGCAATCTCTTCAGTCAGATCCTTCGTAGTGGTAGAAGGCAAAATCGGCAAACTCCTATGGGAGCATGTACATGTACTTGTATTCAATACAATGATCAATAAAGATACAGAGTTCCCATATATACTGTGTGTTTGCCATTCTCTTTTTGTTTTGTTTTTCATCAAACACTACATAAGGACTAACCTCATAATGAAGGGTTTATTAGCTATTAACCTACCAAAGAACTCATGGATTCATGTCAATGCGACAAACTCATGTCTTATATAAGAGCAAGGCTTCCCCAAAGCAAAAGATGAATAGCCTATTCTATATTTTATTTATATCTTTGCTTCATAACTATCAAATGCCCTTTTTTGCATGATTTGTTGTGTCTCCACACACTATGATGTGAATTTGATATTATAAGAATAGAAGGCACCGGGAATTTCATGTGTTCAAAGGTTGCCACATGCACCAATTGTCCTAGACTAACTCTAGACATCTCGTATGTCACACTCTCATGACATCTTGAGAAAGCATCACGTTGAAATTCTATTGCTTCCTACAGATGTATAACCAGCCACAAAAGAAAGATTCACGCAAGTGAATACGAGGAGAGGAATACATGATCATAATAAGACAATGTCAATGGCCCGTCAAAAGTAACATTCGGGCTTCAAGGTACTAACGTGGTGAATGTGCGGGTATCCAACATCGTTGAATCATCAGTTAGCTCATGACTATCACACATACAAGAGTCTCAAGTTGTCCATTATCTTAATCCGACTTGCCGTATAGACATGGTCAAGTCACACATGAATTATGTATGTATGTATGTATGTATGTATGTATGTATGTATGTCGAGCTAAGCTTATCTCATGTTTCACCTCGTCGCCGCACGAGCATATTTTGTCTATCGAGCGTACTGAACGCCCTATAGTGCAAACATCATATTCTAATGGATCAAGTTTTGTGGTTTACATCTCTATTCACAAGTGTTTTCATGTAACCTATTTAGGAATAGGAAGTGATTCGGAAAAACCTTCTAATGGATCACTTTCACATTACCTTCAAAGCTCAGATAGAAGGTGCTACTCCTCCGTTTCAAATTAGATAAATTGGATTTGTCTAAATATAGATATATCTATATTGTTCAGTGTCTAAATACATCCATTTCTAACCAAATGTGTGTTAAGCATGAGTACTATATTGCAAAGTATGGCCAAAAAACATTAAGGCCTTCTTTACCTCAGGTTTTTTTTGGGTTCGGAGGGCAATTTCTCGGATTTCGAAAAATCCCCACCAATCTTAGGGGCATTTTTGGTGTTTAGAGTGGATAATCCCTAAATATCCCCCACCAACCATCTCATTTTTGTCCAAACCAAAAACTCTAATCCATACTAGTGTATTTTAGGGGGATAGTATTTGTGGGGACTGTCATCCCCACTCTCCCCATCCCCAAAAATAAAACCCTTGTAGTAAACAAGGTGAAAGGACAATGATGTCGCCTAGAGGAGGGGTGAATAGACGGTTTAAAACTTTTCCGGTTTAGTCTTGATAATTGTGGAATAAAACTAGGTGTTTAAATTAACAAGCCGACAACCTAAATAAACTAGGCTCACCTATGTGCACCAACAACTTATACTAAGCAAGATAAACAACAAGGTGATAGCAATAGAATACTTCAAGCACGAAGGCTATAACAAGGTAAAGTGCATAAGTAAAAGCTCGGGTATAGAAACAACCGAGGCACGCGGAGACGAGGATGTATTCCCAAGTTCCTCCTTGTTAAGGGAGTACGTCTCGTTGGAGAGGTGTGAACCGACACAACGGTTCAACAACCACAAAGGTTTCACCTTCTTGTCCGGTGAACCGCACCACAAAGGCTTGGTTCACCTTCCACTATCGAAATTTCTTCGAGGCGGAATCCGGAGCCTTTCAACAACAATCCGGGGCACAACCCACAATGGGATTGTGGGCTCCCGAACGGCCTCCAACAACAATCCGGGGCACAACCCACAATGGGATTGGGGGCTCCCGAACGGCGTCTAGGGTCCAAGGACCCAAGAGTAACAAGCTCACAAACTTTTAACTTCCACGAATCCTCGTGGAGAGCACACCGATGCACCAAATGCAAAAGGCAAGAGCACAAGTGCTCAAAATCCTTCACTCTCAAATTCCAACAAAGCAACAAATGCTTATGGGTGAATAAGAGAGGAAGAACAAAGAGGAGATGCACCAAGAACTCCAAGATCAAGATCTACAAGGTTTCCCTCACTTAGAGGAGAAATCGACCGGTGAAAACGTAGATCAAGATCACCTCTCACTTTCCCTCAAATATTAGCAAGAACCATGGGAGGGATGGAGAGGAAGAGCAAGCTTTCCAAAGGGCAACAATGGAGGAGAGAGAGGAGAAAGACTTGCTAGAAGCTTAGAAAACCATTGGGGAAGAAGGCCCCTTAAATAGCTCAACCCAAAATCCATCCGTTGGTTCGCGCCGTAGGGGTACTACCGCTGGCCCTAGCGGTACTACCGCCCCCCTAGGGAGTTAGGACATCAAAACGGGCTGAAAATAGGCTTCCGTAGCGGTACTACCGCCCCGGGCAGCGGTACTACCGCCCCGGCGGAACTACCGCTCCTGGTACCGCCGAAAGCGGCTCTCTGTAAGCTCCGGCGGTACCTCGGGCGGTACCGCGGCGGTACTACCGCCACAACAAAAAACAGCATAAACTGATAAACGAAAACGTCAATATCTTTTCCATCCGGACTCCGTTTTCGATGATTTTTGGCTCGTTGGATACAACGAGCTCTACTTGAATGTGCATAGAAACATCACAGTCAATCATGTGAGGATAAAACCAAATGGGGAAAGGTTGAACTTTCCTAAACAATGCAAACCAGTAAAAACTCCTTCATAAAAAACGCAACAAGATGTTCATACAAAATCTGTTTTTGATGAACTAGAGCTTAGTATGGAGATAAACCAAGCTCTAAATCCTCATATGGATAAAAGGCAACAAGTTTTCCAAAGTAAAACCATTTTCGAAGTACTTGGTCTTGTCATGAAGATCACGACAAGCACCAAAACTCAACACGGAGAAAAACCAAATAAGAACCAAGAAAGATGATATGCCAAGCATGCAAAAGTTTGAGCTCTCCACAAAGATGCGATCAAGTTACTCACTCGAGAGCCCCTCTTGATAGTACGCCTATCTATCCTATAGCCCTATCAAGATCATACCTTTGCCATGAGCATTCCACTTGAGCTAGATGATGACGATCTTGACTCTCTCAAGTTGAAACACCTTTCTTGTTTGTGCTTGCTAGCACATGCTTGATGAAGACTTCTCCAAATGCTCCCCCATACTCCATTATGGGAGGGCCTCGCTAAGCTTCGTCTTCATGTCTCCTTTGCAAGATTCAATCAAAAGATATCTTCTGAGATGCATCATATTGAGCTTGCACTTCATCTTCTTCTCTTGATATGTATGATGGCTTGGGGTTAAACATGATTGTTCACTCAATCTTCTATTCCAAGTCATACTTGCAATGAGCTCAACTCTACACATGACCATTCTTCATATAAACCCTTTGAATAGAGCATTGGTCATTAAGTCTCTTGAAGAGTCCAACACATGAACTCCTATAATTTCCCATGGACAAGATCTATAAGAATATCTCAATATAAACATTAGTCCATAAGGATTGTCATTAATTACCAAAACCACGCATGGGGGCAACCATGCACTTCAATCTCCCCCATTTTGGTAATTGATGACAATCCCTTTTACGAGTGTTTATATAATGAATTTAAGCAACCATGCAACACAAAGAGCAAGGATGCAAGAGAACCGCAAGAGAACAAACTCATATTCCCTTAAACCCTCTAAATTTTTCCCCCATTGGCATCGATTGCCGAAATGGGAAGAAAAACTTAGAAGGCAAATACAGTGAGAGCTCCCCCATAATGTGTGCATTTCTCATAATATGAGTGAAATCAAATGCACATATCCAATGACGAATAGATGGAGGGAGATCAAACTATATAGAGGACCCAAAGATTGCAAAAGAATATCAAATGGAAAGATAGTTCAACGAAATAAGCAAGCAATCAGAAGGATCTGAAAAGTGTTCTAAATATCATGAGGGAACTCCCCAAGGTACGTGCACAAATAAGATTTGTATTTCAATATAGTGTGCACAACATGGAATCCTCACTCCCTCCTAGATAAATTCGAACACAAGCTCATGCAAGAGAATGTAAATGATAAAGGAGGCAAAACAACTTTCACCTAATAAAATGTTTTGCAACAAGAGCAAGGAGCGGTAAATCAAGTAATGAGTGTGAGATAAAAAGACATTATAGGAGACTAATACAAGGATGATAGCATCAACATAGTCTTTCAAGAAGAGTTGCACATAGTGCATATCATGTCTTTCCCATACCCACACACCAAAAGAGGTATAGCAAATAGCTCCACAAGCTTAGTAAAATGCACCAAGCATAACACATGGAAAATAATGCTTGAGCCTTTTAGAAACCACCAAGGAGTCAAAAGCAATAAGAGGTGGTAACTAAAGATTTGGAATATCAATTGAAGATGTACTATTCTCACGTGTTTAAGTTTCTAAGTAGACACTAATCACTAAGATATGGGTCTACAAATAAACATGTACACACAAGATAGATACACGGGTAAAGATTATGATATCCAGGAGGAAGTCATAAATACACCAAAAAGATCTTTGCTTAAAAGCATAGCACAAATCCCAATTATATCTTAACGGAATATAAGTGAACTTCCAACACATACTCATCATAGCATCAAAAATTATCCACAAGGGATAAAGGTTAACAAATGGATGCTCCGAGTAAGATAACAAGTAACACAAAACACGAATGATTTTGAAAATTCATCAATGTTGCACCTGAGAGAATTTAAGTAGAAAGTGCTAGATTGACATAATTGGGATCGATGAATCATAGAAAAGAATGTATAGTCCCTTTATATGTAATCATCCCGGCTTATTCATATTTGCAATAGAGACGTTTTGCAAGAACCAAATTATTTGCAACAAAAAGCTTCATGCCAAGATACAACCTACACAAGGTTGAAAGTTTAGAAACGTAAGCATGAGGTAGATACTTGCTACCAAGATATCATTGGTGATGTAGAAGATAAGAGTTAACGATCATCCAAACTTGGCTCCAATGAATACATGGTGACACCACCTTCCTTGTAAATGAGACAAGCTTCCAATACATCTCCACATGTACCTAAAACAAATTTAAATACAAAATGGTACCCAAACTCATTGGGTCCAAAGTAGTTAGAACAACTACAATACATAGGACAAACTCCACATAAATATGTGCATGTTGATATGAAATTGAATTTCATGCACATCTTAGCCATTTAGGATTTGATGGAGTTTATCCTATATTTTGGATCAACGAAAGTACACATGCCATAAGATATACATATAGTAAGTATGCATGCACAAGACTTTCAAGAACCAAACGAGATACAGTTTGGACAAAACACCAATTAAACCAAGAAAGCACACACAAGTGTGACAAGAAAAAGAATTGTCTAAATTATATCAAGGACCCAAATCAACACATGATTGAAGAAACCACTTTGAAAAGATACCAAATTAAAGCAATAAACCAATTGAAGAAAAATATCATCAAGGAATAAACCAAACCCTCTACACTTTTCATGATGGCACAAGGTATCAAGACAAAGAATGTTTGTCTTCCAAAGAGACACGTCATCGGGATCAAATATCAAACGAAGACAACTAATGTTCAAAAAGCATATAGGATTGCTCCCCCACGATGTGTGCATTATTTATGATTTTGCATATGAATACACAATGCACACAAATGAGATCATCACTCTCCATATATATTATTCAAACACTAGTCATGTTCAAGAAAGGCAAGAAATTGCAATACCAAATTAAAGAACGGTGTTTTACTCAAAGTAGGATAGCTTCCCAAAGAATAGTGCATTATCAAGAAGTATGACTTTTGAATGTCAATGCACAAGAATTGGTTCATTGCTTTTCCCAACTCAAGAAAGCACTAAATAAATTTTACGTAGAGCAATAAAGGATCCACAAGATACAATGAAGATAAATGAGAGTTAGATCAAAACAAATCCTTGGCAATCAAATAAAGCATTTCAAAGCAAGAGCCAAAGCGAATATGATCAATATATTTACCACAAAAAGATTATCACTTGTCAAGACAAGTAATGTATGGAGATATTTCTCGGGGGTGGATTGCAAAGATATATTCAAGATCATATTCACAAAACATAAGCATATGGCAAATGATAGGAATTAAAAGCCATGCTTAGATAGATAGATATTCTTGATAGCTTCACAAATCATGCGAAGGTGCAAAGCAACTCCAAGGAGTAGCTTGAAACAATTGGTTTCCCAAAAGATACATGAGAACATATTTGGGAAAGCCATACCAAGAACATCCTCCACAAACAAGATCCAAAAGATTGAGAGACAAAAAGCATTTAAGTAAATGGAAACTTGTTTGAGCAACATGCCACATAGGAACAAGATAACTAGCAATATCAATTCTAGGTGGCAAAACCTCATATGTTCACATTTTCTAGGCTTGTAATATGCACATAGCTTATTACTTCCCCATAATGTGATAATCCATTTATTTAAAGCAAGAGGCAAACAAAACCAACTCGAAAAATTAATGGACATTATAGATGAATTTCTCATGAGAATGACATACCACATAGATAGTAGATAATATAAATATATCAACACTAAGTTGTATTTCTCATGAATACACAATTTTAGGATTGTGAAGTGCACGAAGCAAATCACTCCCCCAAAATATGATAGTCCGTTAATCTCTCAAAGAGAGCCAACAAGATAAGATATCAAATAAAAACAATAAGGCTCAAAACTAGTAAATGGTGTGCAAACCAACATACACATACTTGATTTCTCAAGATAAGTAAGTAGAGAGCACAACACATACAAACACTAGCAAGGTACAAAACCAAACACATGCAAGGGTGCAAGCAACTTTCAATGTATATATGATTTAAATAAAAGTTACCGCAAGGAGGAACATTGGATATGAGATAGAACAATATGATCCATATGACTTGACTTGAGAGAATATAATTGATGAAGATCCCTTAATTATTCATAATGTAGCCAAGTCTCCAATGCCTCCAACAACACCTATTGATCAAGTTTTAACTTGTTGGTCCCCAACCAAGTTGGGTCCTAAGAGGTTAGTCATAATAGGTTTGGCAACCCAAATGGTTCTTTTCTTGACACCACTTTGAGTACCAACATATTTGGCAAACACATTGCCAACCTTATCCTTCCGAAGAGAATAAACATCATTAATTATAATGGGGTTGGATAAGGTACCATTTGTGCATGAAGAAGCAAGGTGACCCTTCTCACGACATAGGTAGCAACATCTGCTTCCTCCTCTCTTCTTAGTTGGAGTCTTGACTTGAGGAGGGGTAGCTTGATTCTTCTTGGGAAGAGACCGTTCTTCAACTTGAGGAGCTTGAGTTTGAACTTGAGGTTTCTTCCCTTGTTGCTTCTCACTAAGAGCCTTCTTCTTCAAAGGGCAAGATCTAACATGGTGCCCTTCAACTTTTCACTTGAAGCAAACAATCTTGGCCGAATCTTTGACTTGTTCTTGGCCCTTTTTCTTCTTGATGATCTTGGACTTGTTCTTGTTATTGGAGTTGAATCCAAGTCCACTCTTGTCATTGGGGCGTCTTTGAACACTCAACATATTGTCAAGTGTGGACTTCCCAACATGACGCTTTTCCAAGTCTTTATTCAAAGAAGTGACTTGGGCCTTGAGCTCTTTTAATTCCTCTACATGGTTAGTATCAACACAAATGCTAGAGGAAGTAGAAACTTCATTGTTAGAGCAACAAGGTATGGAAAGTGATTCATCACAAGATGTAGCAACATTATGAGTGGATGAATCACAAGGACTAGCACAAGATGATATAGCATTAAGAGAAGACGTTGTGCCATTGTCTACATGAGGCTTACAAGATGTTACCTTTGACATAATCGCCTCATTAGATAACTTTAGCTTAGCATGGGATGCTCGAAGATCGTCATTAGAGCTAGAGAGCCTTTCATGAGTTTCTTCCAATTTCCCATACTTGCTAGATAGCAACTCAAGTTGAGCCCTTAGCTCAACATTTTCCTTCAAAATAGATGCTTCACGAGAAGTGGAGTTAGTAGCACAAGCATCATTAACATTAGAAATGGAAGGAGACAATTTGGAAAGCTTATCATTGTTAGATAGTTGAGTTTGGAGTTGATCATGAGACATGATAAGGAGAGAGTGTTCACTTTCTAAAGTTTTGTGAGCTTTGTCAAGTCTCTCTATGTCCTCACTTAGTCTAACATTGCCAACATCAAATTCAAATTTTTCCTTTTTAAGCACTTTATATTTAGCAATATCATGATCTCTTTCCTTAATGATTTTAGCAATAATAAGATCATTAGACTCATCAAGGGATTCAAGTTTCTCTTCAAGAGAAACCCTAAGCTCTTCTTCCTCTTCAAGAGAAGCTTTCAAAGAAGCTATGGTGATAGAGTCATCTCTCTCAATTTGACATTTCACATCAAATTGACTTTCCAAATCCTCAATGAATTCCCTACTCTTAGTAACATAATCAATGATTTCACAAAGAGGGGGGATAGCTTTACTACCTTTGGGGAGAGCACCAAGTACCATCTCAACCATCTTGGTTAAGGATTCAAAGTCAAAACCTTCTTCATGAGAATCCTCATCCACATCATCACAATTTGGATTCGAGGTGGGAGATACCTCGGAATCCTTAGCCATAAGGCAAACATGATTAATGGGTGAGGAGGATGAAGAAATACTTGAAGCTCCATTGAGGTTCATGTCTTGTTCCAACAAGTGTTGGGATTCCTCTACATTGTTAGTCATGCAAATACTAGAGGATATGGAAGAGTAATTTTCATCACAACAAGACATAGAGAGCATATCATCATTATATTTAGTTAAGCAACTATTACTTGATATGCAAGGACAATCAACTCTAGCATGTATGACATTTGGAGTGCTAGAAGATTTTAAGTCCAAAGATAGAAGATTGCAATGTGATAGAGAAGAGGTATAATCAATAGTAAGTTCACCATCACCAATGCAATTTCTATCGCAACTCACCATATCGTTACCGTGTGACAAATCACATGATGGTGAAGTGGAAGAAGTTGTGAACTCATCACGGCCGGAGGTGGAGGAAGAACAATCATCCTCAATAATGTTGGAAAGTTCATATATATCTTGAAGCTTGGTCCAAAGCTCATGTGCATTTCGAAAAGGCATGATTGAAGCAAGAACTACATCGGTCAAAGCACACATAAGACCATTAGTAACTTGAGTCTCGAGATGAGAGTTTATCTCATCCTCTAAAGATAATTCATGAGAATCCTTTGGAGGAGATAAACACACATCTACAATCCTCTTAACATAATTTGGACCCATGGCCCTAAATAGATTAAGCATGCGAATTTTCCAAACATCATAATTTGTGCCATCGAATATGAAAGTGAGATCGTGCACTAATTCTCTAAACGACATCTTTTACTCTCTAGGCGGTAAAGCCCAACAAGAGAGCCCAGGCTCTGATACCAATTGAAAGGACAATGATGTCGCCTAGAGGAGGGGTGAATAGGCGGTTTAAAACTTTTCCGGTTTAGGCTTGATAATTGTGGAATAAAACTAGGTGTTTAAATTAACAAGCCGACAACCTAAATAAACTAGGCTCACCTATGTGCACCAACAACTTATGCTAAGCAAGATAAACAACAAGGTGATAGCAATAGAATACTTCAAGCACGAAGGCTATCACAAGGTAAAGTGCATAAGTAAAAGCTCGGGTATAGAAACAACCGAGGCACGCGGAGACGAGGATGTATTCCCGAGTTCCTCCTTGTTAAGGGAGTACGTCTCGTTGGAGAGGTGTGAACCGACATAACGGTTCAACAACCACAAAGGTTTCACCTTCTTCTCCGGTGAACCGCACCACAAAGGCTTGGTTCACCTTCTGAACGGATAGACGTCGCCTAGAGGGGGGGGGGGGGGGGTGAATAGGAGATTTAAAAACTTTTTCGAGGAGCCGGAATATCCGGTCCAAGAGTGACCCGGAAATTCCGAGTAGCCGGAATATCCGGTCCACAATGACCCGGAAATTCCGGTATGCTTGATAAAGGCGGAATAAAACTAGAGGTTTACTTTAACAAGCATACAACCTAGATATATAAACTAGGCTCACCTATGTGCACCAACAACTTAAGCTAAGAAATACAATTAACAAGATGATAGCAAGATATATGACTTCAAGCACGAAGGCTATCACAATGTAAAGTGCATAAGTAAAGAGCTCGGGTATAGAAATAACCGAGACACGTGGAGACGAGGATGTATTCCCGAGTTCCACCCAAAGGTGTACGTCTCGTTTGGAGAGGTGTGCGCAACCACAACAGGTTAGCCGCAACGCCACAAAGGCTCACCTTCTTCTCCTGATGAACTCAACCACAAAAGGTTCGAGTTCACCTTCCACTTTTGATCTCCTTTGGGGCGGAGATCGAATCCCGTACAACTCTTGAGGCACACACCCACAACTTAATTGGGGGCTCCCAAGTCTTGAGGCACACACCCACAACTTAATTGGGGGCTCCCAAGTCTTGAGGCACACACCCACAACTTAATTGGGGGCTCTCAAGTGACCACAAAAGGTCTTGACCACAAAAGGTCTTGGCCACAAAAGGCCGGCCACAAAAGGCGTCTAGGGTCCAAAGACCCAAGAGTAACAAGCTCACAAGTAATACCACCACGAATCCTCGTGGAGGGCTCAAACCGATGCAAATGCAATGGCAAGAGCACACGAAGTGCTCAAGTCCTTCACTCTCAAATTCCAACACAACAACAAATGTTTATGGGGGAATAAGAGAGGAAGAACAAAGGAAACCACAAAGGAGTCAAATCCTTCACTCCCAAATCCCACTAAAAGCAACTAATGCTTATGGGGGGAGAAGAGAGGAAGAACAAAGAAGAAGAACCACAAAGGAACTCCAAGAACTAGATCCACTAAGTTCCCCTCACTTAGAGGAGAGATGGATTGGTAGGATTGTAGATCTAGATCTCCTCTCAACTTTTCCTAAAGAATATGGAAGATTCAATGGAGGGATTGAGAGGGAAGTGAGCTTTCCAAGGTCAACAATGGAGTAGGAGAGAGGGGAAAATCGTGCTGCCTTAGATTCGCTGGGGAAGAAGAAGGGGAGAGGTATTTATACCCCTCCAGGAAATATAGCCGTTGGCAGTTTCGACACTCGGAAATTCCGGTATAAGTTAGACTCGGAAATTCCGGTCATCCGGAAATTCCGGTCTAGAGAGACCCGGAAATTCCGGTCACCCGGAAATTCCGGTCTAAGAGAGCTCGGAAATTCCGGCTGGAGTCAGAAGCAAAACCAAACTTTTCCTTAGCAATTTCTGGAGGACTTTTCAGGGGGCACTCGGAAATTCCGGTATATGGAAATTTCCAAGCACAATTTCCGACTGGAGTCAGAACCCTTTTTCTCCTTTCCTTAGCCGTTTTCTTGGATGAGCTGGGGAACCGGAAATTCCGGTAGGGCGGAATATCTGGCCCCAATAATCCGAATCAGCAGAACTCCGAAACGAAAACTGCTATAACTTTTGCAAATGCACTCCAAATGAGGTGAGACCAATTTTGTTGGAAAGATAGCGACGATGACTACCCATCTGTGCATATTGATGTGAAATAGAACCAAGCCATTTAGGATTGATGTGAAATAGAATTTCATGCACATCTTAGCCATTTAGGATTTGATGGAGTTTATCCTATATATTGGATCAACGAAAGTAAACATGCCATAAGATATTCATATAGTAAATATGCATGCACAAAACTTTCAAGAACCAAGCGAGATACAATTTGGAAAAAACACCACTTAAAACAAGAAGCTACACAAAAGTGTGGCAAGAGAAGGATTTGTCCTCATTGTATCAAAGGCTCAAACCAACACATGATAGGAGAAACCAATTTGAAAAGATATCAAATGAAATCAAGGTCAAGGCTAAACCAATGAGCATAAGAAATAAATCAAACAAGCATGCTCGAAGGTTTATCTCATTCAAAAAGGTAGACTAGGAACCATGGGATGAGATAGCCAACTTCACAAAGAAGAGTAAGGTTTCAACAAATAAACCAAGCCCTCTACAATTTTCATGATGGCACAAAGTACCAAGACGAAAAATGTTTGTCTTTCCAAGAGACATGTCATCGGGAACAAAAACCAATTGAAGACAACTAATGTTGAATAACATATAGGATTGCTCCCCCAAGATTTGTGCATTACTTATGATCTTGTATTTGAATACAAAATGCACAAAAATGGGATCATCACATAAGTGGAAATATTGCATCCCATAAATAGAGTAAAATCTCCACTCATGGCAAGGTGTGGGACTTTCCTCAAGGAAGAACCGGCAATATTTCCGCCGGCGAAACCGCAACAAGTTGTCCAAAGTAAAACCGATTTCGATGAACTAGAGCTTGACATGGAGATGAACCAAGCTCTAATTCCTCACCAACATAAAAGCCAAATAAGAACCAAGAAATATGATATGCCAAGTATGCAAAGGTTTGAGCTCTCCACAAGAATGTGATCAAGTTACTAACTTGAGAGCCCCTCTTGATAGTACGCCTATCTATCCTATAGCCCTATCAAGATCATACATTTGCCTTGAGCATTCCACTTGAGTTAGAAGATGACTATCTTGATCTCTTCAAGTGGGTCATCTTTCTTGATTGCGCGTCCAATCACTTACTTGATGAAGACTTCTCCAAATACTCCCCCATGCTCACAATGGGAGAGTCTCGCTAAGCTTCGTCTTCATGTATCCATTGCAAGCACCAAGCATAGGATCTTTTCGAGAAAGCTTCTCTTGGTCTTGCACAACTCATCTTTTCTTCACTACGATGATGTCTTGAATCTTCAAGACATTCTGGCAATTGAACTTCACTCAACTCATAAGCTTCAAGAGTCCAACACATGAACTCCACAATTCCATGGACATGATCTATAATGATATCTCAATGCAAACATTAGTCCATAGAGATTGTCATTCAATTACCAAAACCACACATGAGGGAAAATGCTCTTTCACCTTCCACTATCGGAATTCCTTCGAGGCGGAATCCGGAGCCTTTCAACAACAATCCGGGGCACAACCCACAATGGGATTGTGGGCTCCCGAACGGCCTCCAACAACAATCCGGTGCACAACCCACAATGGGATTGGGGGCTCCCGAACGGCGTCTAGGGTCCAAGGACCCAAGAGTAACAAGCTCACAAACTTTCAACTTCCACGAATCCTCGTGGAGAGCACACCGATGCACCAAATGCAAAAGGCAAGAGCACAAGTGCTCAAAATCCTTCACTCTCAAATTCCAACAAAGCAACAAATGCTTATGGGTGAATAAGAGAGGAAGAACAAAGAGGAGATGCACCAAGAACTCCAAGATCAAGATCTACAAGGTTTCCCTCACTTAGAGGAGAAATCGACCGGTGAAAACGTAGATCAAGATCACCTCTCACTTTCCCTCAAATATTAGCAAGAACCATGTGAGGGATGGAGAGGAAGAGCAAGCTTTCCAAAGGGCAACAATGGAGGAGAGAGAGGAGAAAGACTTGCTAGAAGCTTAGAAAACCATTGGGGAAGAAGGCCCCTTAAATAGCTCAACCAAAAATCCAGCCGTTGGGTGCAGATTCGCGCCGTAGGGGTACTACCGCTGGCCCTAGCGGTACTACCGCCCCCTAGGGAGTTAGGGCATCAAAACGGGCTGAAAACAGGCTTCCGTAGCGGTACTACCGTCCCGGGCAACGGTACTACCGCCCCGGCGGAACTACCGCTCCCGGTACCGCCGAAAACGGCTCTCTGTAAGCTCCGGCGGTACCTCAGGCGGTACCGTGGCGGTACTACCGCCACAGCAAAAAACAACATAAACTGATAAACGAAAACGTCAATATCTTTTCCATCCGGACTCCGTTTTCGATGATTTTTGGCTTGTTGGAATCGTTACAACGAGCTCTACTTGAATGTGCATAGAAAAACCAAATAAGAACCAAGAAAGATGATATGCCAAGCATGCAAAGGTTTGAGCTCTCCACAAAGATGCGATCAAGTTACTCACTCGAGAGCCCCTCTTGATAGTACGCCTATCTATCCTATAGCCCTATCAAGATCATACCTTTGCCATGAGCATTCCACTTGAGCTAGATGATGACGATCTTGACTCTCTCAAGTTGAAACACCTTTCTTGTTTGTGCTTGCTAGCACATGCTTGATGAAGACTTCTCCAAATGCTCCCCCATACTCCATTATGGGAGGGCCTCGCTAAGCTTCGTCTTCATGTCTCCTTTGCAAGATTCAATCAAAAGATATCTTCTGAGATGCATCATATTGAGCTTGCACTTCATCTTCTTCTCTTGATATGTATGATGGCTTAGGGTTAAACATGATTGTTCACTCAATCTTCTATTCCAAGTCATACTTGCAATGAGCTCAACTCTACACATGACCATTCTTCATATAAACCCTTTGAATAGAGCATTGGTCATTAAGTCTCTTGAAGAGTCCAACACATGAACTCCTATAATTTCCCATGGACAAGATCTATAATAATATCTCAATGTAAACATTAGTCCATAAGGATTGTCATTAATTACCAAAACCACTCATGGGGGCAACCATGCACTTCACAAGGCCTAACAAAACTCACAAAAAATAACATAAAAAAGGCTAAATGAGGTGTGTGTAGGAGAGTATGCTGCCTTGCTTGTAGGTGCATTACGGAAGCAAAAGCGGTGGCACAAAACCTTCAACATGTCAATTATATTTTAGGGGTTGCTTCACCAACCTTTGGATATCTATCTTTTTCCTTCATATTTTTCTAATTTCTCTAATTATTAGCACCAAGAATCCACGATCCACACGTGCAGTGATCAATATGTTTATTGAATTAATAAATCTACATTAAATAATTCACATGACATCTCTAAACATAAGACGTTTCGTAGGGTTTATGCAAATTTGATTTTGCTTTTAGACCCCCCGGGCTTGTTTTTTTTTAACAACATACATATCTTAATGTTACATTTTGAAACTTTTTTCGGAGACAACAGGAATCCACCGTCCTATGTACCGAATCTAACTAGCCATGTCCGACGCTCGACCGTTCATGTGTAGATCTTATGTTTCCTTTGCACACACCTGCATTGGCAGTGAAATTAGTGAAGGGGTTACGGTGCAGAAAACAATAATTTTTCTAGCGAACGAAACCCTAACTAGGCAGGATCTATCTATCTAGTACATGCGATAACGGTGGCGGAACGGGTTACATTACCTCCATGTAGACCGATAGCGGGGATTACGCTCCCGCACAAGCGTTGACGATGAAGTCGTACGTAGCCGACCTCGAGGTCGCGAAGATCTTGCCGCGATGTCGAAGTCGATGACGCCGGGGTGTCGATGATGATCTGCGTCGACGGGCGTCGGGCGGAAGAAGGCAGAGCGCCGGCACGAAGGCTGGTGCGCCGGCAGCGGAGGGGGGGAGGCGCGGCGGCTGCAGGGGGCGAGACGACGTCGCCCAAGCTCCTCAATAGAGTAGCCTCCGAGCACTCGCAAACATACGGAGCCTAGCGACAACTCCCGGTCATTCAGATCCAGCTGAAATCGCAGGAGTAGATCTTATCTGGAATCCCGCAGAGCAACGACGCTCTGCGGTATGGCTTAGGTGGAGAGAGACCCCCTTCCTCAGCTCGGCGCGGCTCCGACTTGGGAACCACGAGATCGAGAGAAAATCGGGAATTAATTGGATTTTCCTATGAATTAAATCAATTAATATGCCTTGGTATATAAAGGGGGAAGGGGGTGTGCAAACCCCTTGGCTCCCCCATGTGGGACTAAAGGAGGAGGGGGGTTGGTGCGCCCCCACCATGGGCCGGCCGAACCCCCCCATGGGGCCCACCCCCCTTGTGGGGTGCGGCTCCCCCCTCTTGGGCCCTCTTAGGGCCCATGTAGGTGGGAGCCCCCTTTTTCCTTTATTTAATTAATATTAAATTAATATAAAAATCCCATTAATTCATAATTAATATATTAATATATAATTCAATATCCCGTGACTCCGAAACTATTTCGGAACCACCCGAACAACTTTCGGACATTCCCGGAACCATTCCATACCTTCCCGGAACTCCTTCCGGACTATCAGAACTCTTTCCGGATCATTTCTTTCTCTCCAATAAAAACCTATAAAATTCCAGAACCTATCTCCTAGCGTCGCTAAGACCTTAAGTTTGTTACGCTACGGTTCGGGAACACTCCAGACATGGTCGAGACACTCCGCTCACCAATGATCGTCAGGGATACCTGGAAATATATGACGACCCCTGTGCATTCCACGAATATCGTCGTTGAACCATAAATATGATATGCATTCCCTTTGTCTCTGCGATACTAGCTTGTCCGAGATATGATCGTAGACACACCGATGCCTTTGCTGTATCTCGTTACCGACGAAGGTTATTAACTCGTCTGCGATATTACATCTCCATGACCTAGTCATAAGCTGCGCAGCTATATAGATGCAATATCACCGAGTGGGCCCAGAGTATCTTTCCATTACAAGAATGAACAAATCCCGCTCTTGATCCTTACGTCTCGATGCTCTTTCGGAATACCCAAGATGGACACCGTTATTGTCATGCTATATAAGACACAACGTTTGATGCTCTCAAAGCACTCCTACGAAGCAACAATAAGTACGGTCTCACGGTCTAAGGAATAATCTATCATACTCTTATCTATTGCAAATGACAAACATCGTATTACGATCTTATTGCAATACTTTGCGTATGTCCATCACCTTATTCTACTAACAAGATGACCCCATTGTCAACCGACGTCATTTTCCTTGATCGGGAATCTCGATCAACTGTTGCCCAATGGACTAGCTCATATAGAGGCTTGCTAGGGACCTGGTTGTCCATGTATCGCACGTGTATTAATAATTCCGATTAATACAGTTATAGCATAATACACAAACCTATTATAAACTTATGAGATAACGCAATAAATACTACTTATTTATTTGCCTCTAGGGCATATCTCCTTCAGTCTCCCACTTGCACTAGAGTACAAATAAACTAGCTGCATTTTACTTTATCAGAATCCCTTATCAAATAAGAATCATTTGATAATGTTTGCTCGTGGAAAAGTGTTACTGCACAATCCATGATTGTACATGCTTTTGCGATTCACTGGCATCAACTTGCTTGATATCATCATGTTGTTTAACAACATATATGCAAATACCGTAACTAAGTGAGACTTCCGCTTCCCAGCGCTTACTCTGATTATACTAACCAGATAACTGCCCTGGAAAAACACACTCAGCCATGCAGAGCCCCTTGTAACAATTACAAACTCGCGATATCTACATACTTTCACACCAATGTAGAAAACTTGACATTCAAATGTCAATTCCTTAACTAACGCACATCTACTTCCAGTAAATTCCAAAATAACTGTTCTTATTCCAAGAACATCGGTTATATTTCATCGAGCAGATAATATGGTTTCTGTATGATGTCTAATATTACATAATAGACCCACATGTCATACAACCATTACTTTCATGCATCACTACTCTTAATGATCAATTGGATTCCAAAGGACCATCCTTTTGATTCTATTCTGACTCCTCAGATATAATCCAACACAACTCGACTAACTATTTAAAATTCCCGTTCTATTTCAAAATAGACACTGACTTTCAAATAGTTTCACAACTTCATCCTATTCTATTGGTATAGTTTCACAATGTGTTAACTACACAAAATGAATTCAACTCCCACTCAAATTATGTCTCCACATATTTGATAACACACGCTCCCACTCAAAAACGTGTTATCCACATATTCGAGTTCCTGAGCTCCCACTCAAAAATATGTTCCATACATAATTCTCCTGAGTGAACTAACTCCCACTTAAATCGACATTTTGGTCAAACCAAAATCATTGATCTACTATCAATTCGAATTTAATACAAACTACAGTATTACATTAATACAAATCCCTCAGACTTCAAGCATGTCTACAAAATGTAGTCAACAAATTTGATCTTGTCCAAGACACATTTCTTGACAAGACATGCTACCGCGTCTTTCTTATAGTCACATTTCTCATATAACACCTTATATGACGATTAAACAATCTTATTCCTCTAATAAGAATTGCAGCAACCATTACTCTCTTAATCCTTTTAAATGCAACTTTGGATTTCCAGGCTCAAAAGCCTTTGTTCGTATTCCGATATTTTCTCAACTTTCTTTGTATTCATAAAGTGCACCTTGATCTGTCAACAAGATCTGAAACACTTAATACAGTGCTGTGACCTGACAGCAATATTAAACATAACAGCACTTTATTTAGAAGTTTCTTTCATGAAAATATTATGATCTTTATGAAGAGGATTGCAAGCAGAAAACAATTTTCTAGTCTCCCTCACTCTTAATCACTAAACTTTCATTAGCAGACATATACTCTTTGGAACACCTTCCAACATAGGTCTGACACTTTATTCCAAACTTCTAATTCCAATCCATAAACCATAATTCGAAAAATCATATTTTCCTCGGAATTACATAGACAACAAACTAAGTTTTGTTTCTATTTGGTTTTGGAATACACTCTCATCCAATGCGAGCAATCTACAAAGAACCACTCATGTATATTCCGAATTATCGCATAATCATATATATGTCGACACTACTGTCGATCCTACGAATTCTCGTTGAGAAAAATATCTATTTTCTAAAGTGGACATCGACTATAATGTTTCGAACATATTAGGAGATTCTAAGACAGATTCTGACAGACCACACTTTATTTAAAATAGAGCATAATTATAATTCCCCACATATCACCATATATGACATTATAATATTGTGAAACGAATTTCCACAAGTCTTTTGTGTTGAAACCATAATTCAAAAATATTGTCCTTTGATCGAAACTTGTGAATACAATATTCACTAATCTTTCTTCTGAAAAACCCCATTTGATCTATTATCAAATTAATTTCAGACTCCATAATTTATCGGGAAAATACTCCTATTTACCAAAATCATGGAAGAATTCGGATCATGCAATAACACCATTGATTAATCATTAAAAATGACTCTCAATCAATTTCCTCTAGTATTGCAACTTTAATACTGCATTTCAAACTTAATCAATTTGGCACTCGAAATACTTAAATGGACCAAAAATATCCATTACTTCTTTCATTGCTTTATGACTAAATTCGATGGTGTTTGTTCTTTGGACACATAATTTTATCATTCCCGCTATTATAAATGTATATCATACGCATAATGTAATTGAGATGTGATGCAAATTAATCATAACATGAAACAACTGCTTTGTTCCATAACATAAAACAACTGATGTGTTCTATATGAATAATTATGTCTTGTAACATTCAAGACACCGAACTAGATCACATTCTCACTATTACAAAATGTCTTATAAAAAACTATTGATGATAACTAATATGATATCTCGAGGGCGTGAGCACTACTGGCCATGAACTTGCCATTACTCGTGCATTGTCACGTCACCCTTCGCCACATACTTGTGATAATCGGACTGTTTCACAAACAGAACAATTATCAAACACTTTTCATCAAGTATGAGAAGAATACATTTATATCTTCGTATATCAAATATACCCATAGCGTCGAAGAACTCTTCTTCGATGAATCAACTTTTAGAGATTTGAACTTGTTCACGAATGTGAAGAAGCTCACCGTGTCTCTATAGCATATTCACGCACATGCTATTCACAGCTAGGAGGTAAATCGCAATCTCTATTGCACTGGAGTTCGCTATCTAGAAATCGTAGATATTCGTAAGCCTGAAGTAGATGTCACACAACTTCTTCAACTGAGTCTCCAGACAGGTATGCTCCCCATGTGAATGGTCCGGAACTTTCTAAGCTGTCTGAACTGCTCAAGACTCAATTCATCTTTGAAGTGACCTCTGATCGCATCAATCACGACATATGGCTCCATGTGTTGAAACAACTTTCAACTCAAGTGCTAGGCATACGCTCATGACGATCGTCACTTCCATGAACATGTCATGATGCTTACGGAACTCATCATCTTGCTCCTTGCTATCAGAATCATCTGGTCTAACTCCTAACTAATGTTCTAGCACATATAGGATGTTTGTTGTGTTTGGAGAATGTTTCTAAAACCAATGCACCAGCTGATGAAGTTGGACCCGTCGGCTTCCAAGGTAGAATCCGAGCTCTTGAAGAAGTAACCGAAGTGTAGTTCCGTAGTCTCTAGATGTGATCGCAAAAGAGGTAAGATAAGTTTATAATATATAGGTGAGTTTTAGTTCTATAATCTCATTATCAAAAACACACCACACCAAGATTATTATCCCTAAAAATAATAATGGCGACTACACGACCCTCATCCACCACACTACCCCCGATCATCACGGTCGGCAGCACAACTTCAAAGGTGGACATAACATGTCGATCACAACAACTCTGTGACTCGTGCTCGATCTTTCGATCTTCCCGTGTTCCGAGGCCATACCTCTGAGTATGCTAGGCTCGCCAATCAAACCTCGAAGACCCTGCGCGTGCAACATGGCTTACACCCACTGTATGCGAACGACGAGATGTGTGACACCCGATCATCACAGCCTGCCTCATAACGTAGAACTTTCTTAGTGGTGCGCAACGAGGGAGAACACAATTTTGGTATTTGTTAGGGATCATCCTATTTATGATGCTACCGTTGTATATCTAGTATATAAGAAATCAATAGGATGCACACACAACAGCACACAATAATGATGCAATGAAGTGCGATGTGACATGGTCGATGCGCCTCGACCTTCATGGCGCCATGTGCCTGGCCCCTGGCGCCCCGGCATGACTCCGAGTCTACAGAGCCCTCCATTGCCTCCGACAGTACGAGTAATATCAAAAACTTACCGTAACCATGTCACATGAAATAACGCCTCTGCAAAACAAAGTTAGACGCCTCTAGCTTTATTTAGTTTTGCAAGTTTTACGTGGCATACAGGCTTATTCGTAAGAGAATCGCTTCCCTACCTACGAACTTTGTACCACAACGTCGATCGTATAATTGCATGTTTAAGCATCCCTTTCGGGCCCTCCATTGAAAATGCTTTGCCGACTAGAGAGAGAGAAACAGACACCCGCCAGCCACAGATACGGTGCAAGCCGTATGTCAGTAGTGGAACCAGTCTCGCGTAAGCGTACGCGTAAAGTCGGTCCGGGCCGCTTCATCAACTCAATACCGAAGGCGCCGCAAGTGCACGCTAGAGGGTAGCAAATATAAGAAAGACGCCCTCATTCAACATGAGTTCTAACCGTACCAGCAGTACTACGCATAGATCGGCTCTGATACCACTGAAGGGGTTACGGTGCAGAAAATAATAATTTTTCTAGCGAACGAAACCCTAACTAGCCAGGATCTATCTATCTAGTACATGCGATAACGGTGGCGGAACGGGTTACATTACCTCCATGTAGACCGATAGCGGGGATTACGCTCCCGCACAAGCGTTGACGATGAAGTCGTACGTAGCCGACCTCGAGGTCGCGAAGATCTTGCCGCGATGTCGAAGTCGATGACGCCGGGGTGTCGATGATGATCTGCGTCGACGGGCGTCGGGCGGAAGAAGGCAGAGCGCCGGCACCAAGGCTGGTGCGCCGGCAGCGGAGGGGGGAAGGCGCGGCGGCTGCAGGGGGCGAGACGACGTCGCCCAAGCTCCTCAATAGAGTAGCCTCCGAGCACTCGCAAACATACGGAGCCTAGCGACAACTCCCGGTCATTCAGATCCAGCTGAAATCGCAGGAGTAGATCTTATCTGGAATCCCGCAGAGCAACGGCGCTCTGCGGTATGGCTTAGGTGGAGAGAGACCCCCTTCCTCAGCTCGGCACGGCTCCGACTTGGGAACCACGAGATCGAGAGAGAAATCGGGAATTAATTAGATTTTCCTATGAATTAAATCAATTAATATGCCTTGGTATATAAAGGGGGAAGGGGGTGTGCAAACCCCTTGGCTCCCCCATGTGGGACTAAAGGAGGAGGGGGGTTGGTGCGCCCCCACCATGGGCCGGCCGAACCCCCCCATGGGGCCCACCCCCCTTGTGGGGTGCGGCTCCCCCCTCTTGGGCCCTCTTAGGGCCCATGTAGGTGGGAGCCCCCTTTTTCCTTTATTTAATTAATATTAAATTAATATAAAAATCCCATTAATTCATAATTAATATATTTATATATAATTCAATATCCCGTGACTCCGAAACTATTTCGGAACCACCCGAACAACTTTCGGACATTCCCGGAACCATTCCATACCTTCCCGGGACTCCTTCCGGACTACCGGAACTCTTTCCGGATCATTTCTTTCTCTCCAACAAAAACCTATAAAATTCCAGAACCTATCTCCTAGCGTCGCTAAGACCTTAAGTTTGTTACGCTACGGTTCGGGAACACTCCAGACATGGTCGAGACACTCCGCTCACCAATGATCGTCAGGGATACCTGGAAATATATGACGACCCCTGTGCATTCCACGAATATCGTCGTTGAACCATAAATATGATATTCATTCCCTTTGTCTCTGCGATACTACCTTGTCCGAGATATGATCGTAGACACACCGATGCCTTTGCTGTATCTCGTTACCGACGAAGGTTATTAACTCGTCTGCGATATTACATCTCCATGACCTAGTCATAAGCTGCGCAGCTATATAGATGCAATATCACCGAGTGGGCCCAGAGTATCTTTCCATTACAAGAATGAACAAATCCCGCTCTTGATCCTTACGTCTCGATGCTCTTTCGGAATACCCAAGATGGACACTGTTATTGTCATGCTATATAAGACACAACGTTTGATGCTCTCAAAGCACTCCTACGAAGCAACAATAAGTACGGTCTCACGGTCTAAGGAATAATCTATCATACTCTTATCTATTGCAAATGACAAACATCGTAATACGATCTTATTGCAATACTTTGCGTATGTCCATCACCTTATTCTACTAATAAGATGACCCCATTGTCAACCGACGTCATTGTCCTTGATCGGGAATCTCGATCAACTGTTGCCCAATGGACTAGCTCATATAGAGGCTTGCTAGGGACCTGGTTGTCCATGTATCACACGTGTATTAATAATTCTGATTAATACAGTTATAGCATAATACACAAACCTATTATAAACTTATGAGATAACGCAATAAATACTACTTATTTATTTGCCTCTAGGGCATATCTCCTTCAATTAGGACTCTTGAGCGTTGTATATTGTTTGTTTAAAACTTTGTGGACATACACATGAGGTGCAAATCTCCCTACACTAACGGTGAGACGGATTCGTTGGATTACTACGTTGAGGTCATCAAAGATTGCAATTACAAATCCATAAAGACTGATTTTCTGATTGGTGATTTGTCCTCGTCGTACATGCCTCAAGGAGGCAACGTGCCAATTAGCATATGGGATGATTCCTTTTTATTTCTACAACAAAGATGTTAGTTGTTGCGCTTTATGATCACAATCTTTGTAATGGCATAAGTTGTTTCTTTTCTAGATGTACCAATGAGGTTCTACCTACTTTTATTCAGTTCAGCATTTTTTTAGTTTGTAATAGTTTCCGAACTATGGAAGGAATAAACTCGTAATGAAGGTTTCAATGGGACAACCCATCTCCTATATAAGAGCAAGGCTACCCTAAGCAAAGGATGAGTATCTTATTCTACATTTTACATCTTAGCTTAGAACTATCAAATCATTTTGTGCATGATTTGTTGTGTCTCCACACACTATGAATGTGAATTTGATATATAAGAATTGAAGGCACCAGGAATTTCATCTTTGCTGAAGTTGCAGCGTGGACCAATTGTCCTAGACTGTCTCTAGCAATTGTGATGTTTGCAACAGCCATCCGGTGAAAAGGCTCACATGAAATTTGCTTGATTTGGGGGTGCATAAATTCCCATGGCGGTCATGTGACCTTGATCATGATCATTTTTTTGTATGTCTCAGCTGAGGCGTGCTTTGGCTTTGAGAAGGAGTTGATGTTGCAACAATAATGAATGACGCGGCCTGCCGTGTTCATGGCTTTGGGTATCTTGTGATCCCGGTTAGTGGTTTGTTCTGTTTTGTTCCCGTCCAATAAGCTTCATGGCTTTGCTTGCTCGATGGATGGATGGATCAATGGATGGATGGTGACAAGTGATTCCGGTTTATGACAAATAAATGTTGTTTTGTTTTGTTTTATTTTATTTTAGTATCAAGTGCAATCCAGGCAACATGAAATGATAATCGCGTGCGTGTGCATGTTCGTGAGGACGTTTCACGGATTTGGAAGGGAACCAGGCTAAATGTTTTTGCTTGATGTGATGCGAGGCGAGATGGGCTGCTCCTCTGCCTGTGGAGTGTGGAACGATGGCGTGCAGTTCTGTGTTGGGGATCTGCAACTACTTGGGCGGCGGCGCCCATCACACTCGTGCTCGTGGTCGTGGTCCTGTCCCCCCGTGGACCGTGATCTTGCTCTCGTGCTCAACAAAAATGGGTTGGTAGAGTTGCTGCCGGCGTCCTCAACACAAAGTATGCTTGTCGCACCATATTTGATTGGAACTCCTCTTTTGTTTCTGCTATGATATATATCTGGAATACTTCAGTTATTATGAGGGTTCATAAAAGAAGAAAACATGAAGATGTTTATTCAAGGACCACTTCCACATCACCTTCACCGCTCAGGTAGAGGGTGCTACATGTCCGGTTTCAAATTAGTTTATTTGGATTTGTCTGAATATGAATGTATCTTTACTTATTTAGTTCTGGATACACAAATGTGTGGTAAGTAATTTAGAACGGCGGGAGTACTAGATTGCAAAGTATGGCAAAAAAACATCAACGAAGCTCACAATAAGCAACATAACATGACTACATGAGTTGTGCATAGGAGGGTATGTTTCCTTACTTGTATGTGTAGTACTGAACCAAAAGTGGGCCACACAAAACCTTCAACATGTCAATTTATTTTAGGGGTTTCTTCACCAACCTTTGGATATCTATTTTTTTCCCTTCATATTTTTCCAATTTCTCTAATTGTTAACAACAATAATCCACAGTCCCCACTAGCAGTATCAACATGTTTGTTGAATTAATAAATCTACATTAAATAATTCACGCGACATCTACAAAACTAAGACGTTTCACGGTGTTTATGCAAATTTGATTTTGCTTTTTAGACCCCTCGGCACTTGTTATTTTTGAGCGATATGCATATCTAAATGTCACCATTTGAAACTTTTTTTGGAGATAGTTGTGCATGGGCAGCCACTCTCTTGTGTACCGACTTTGAGTAGCCATGCATGAAGCTCGGCCGTTCATGTGTAGTCGTATATCTAATGTTTCCTTTGCATGGACTTGCATTGGCAGTGAAAACTTTGTGGGCATACACAAGAGGTGCAAATCTCCCAACACTAACGGTGAGACGGATTCCTTGACTGACTACACTGAGGTCATCAAAGATAGCAATCACAAATTCATGAAGATCGATTTTCTGACTGGTGCCTCATCCTCGTTATACATGCTCAAGGAGGCATTCCTATTTACAATGATACGCATCGTGCCAATTAGAATATGGGATGTTTCTTTTTATTTCGAGAACAAAGATAGTTGTTGGGATTTATTCTCACATTCTTTGTAATCGCAAAATTGTTTCTATTCTAGGTGGGCCATGTTTGACATGGTCAAAGACCAATGAGGTTCTACCTACTTTAAAAGGCTATTCAACTTAGCATTTAGTTTTGAAAGATGAATTAGATTCTGAAGTAGGGAAGGACTAAACTCATAATGAAGGTTTCTCAGCTAAAACCTACCAAAGAACCCATGCATGGATTCAGGTCAATGCTACAACACATCTCCTATATAAGAGCAAGGCTACCCTGAGGAAAATATGAATAGCTTATTTTACATTTTACATCTTCGCGTAGAACTATCAAACCATTTGGCGCATGATTCAATTTGTTGGGTCTCCACACACTATTATGTGAATTTGGTATTGTAAGAATAGAAGACACCAGGAATTTCACTTTTGATGAAGTTGCAACATGCACCAACTGTCCTAGACTGTCTCTAGCTATCTTGTATGCCACACTCTCATGCCATCTTAATAAATCAACAGCTTGAACTTTGCTTGCTCCTCTGAGATGCAATACTAGTCACAAAAGAAAGAGGTGCGCAAGCCAAAGGGAGAAGTTGAGGGGGACACAAGGAGGCGGTGCAAGGGCATGGCCAACGCATGGCTTGAACCTACTGCTCCGAAGGTACACCTCGGTTCGGAGGTCAAGAGCTAGGCTCGGGTGTTGCCCTGCAGTTGTTAGGGACTCCTCTGCATGAGAGGTAGCCTGCTCGAAGGAAAATGTGAGGAGAGAGAGGAAATAAGATGAGAGAGAGGGGGGGAGAGAAACGGTGCATGCATGCAAGCAATGATGATTACTATAGAATGGTGGCACTTAGCTCGTGATTATTGCAGAAGAGTCTCAAATTTTGCATTCTCCTAACCCGGTTTGCAGTATAGAGTTGGGATAGAGAATTTGTCTGTGGCAAGATGGTTAGGTGGATGGTTGTATCCCAGCCCACCAGATTTCAAACCCCAGGTTTGACGCTGTTGTTTCTCATTTAGCCGGATTAATATTCTTTCAGTGGGAGGCGACGTTCCCGTCGATATTCTTTCAGTGGGAGGCGACGTTCCCGTCGATAGCGAGGCGCCTGTGGTGACTTCGTCAATCTCAAGACCTGACCCGCCGGCTCAGTCTCTCGGAGTTGCTCATAGGGGAAGGGTGTGCGTGCGTTCATTGGGGTGAGTGTGTGCGCGTGTATATGAGCGCTTGCGTTGTGTTGTGTTACTCAAAAAAATATAGAGTTGGGAAGTCACACACGAGAATTGACAAATTTATGGTTCAGATATGAATGAACTGACCACCCGATATGTACTCATCTGAACTATTGCTTTTGAAATATCCGCGGTTGGAAACTTCAGATGCCTTGATGCACCATCATCATTGTTTTGCTTGTCTTCTCATGAATGACACTAGCTATGCATAACCACCATGTAATTTATTGTCACTTGCAATCTTCTTGCATATTTTATGACTGTTTCTTGGTGCCTTTTATCATTTAAGATATGCTAACTTATAGAAATTTTATTTTAATTTACGCCTTAAATAGATTCACAAGCTAAGATTATCTCGTGTTTCACCTCTCTGCCGCACTAGCATATTTTGTCTATCGAGCCTACCGAATACCCTCTAGCGCAAACTCCGCCTTCTAATGGATCAAGTTTCCTGTCTTACGTTCTCTTCACAGGTCTTTTCATGTAACCCATTTATAATTTATAAATGGAAAGTGATTCGTCAAGAAATGAATGTGTTTTTCCTTGTGAATAACTTCTGATCGGATTATTTGATATTACCGCCCACCCAACTCGGAGATGGTAAGTGCTTTCGCAAGAAATAAATTGATTTCTCGAATACCTACGATATCTGTTATCATTTTGCTGAAAAAAGAAACCTGAATACACATGAAAATACATGAGCATGTGTTACAAATTTTGCGTAAATTTTCCCTTCTAATAAAAAATGCATAAATTCTCCTCAACCCTACCATCAACACGTGCACGAGAGGCGCAATGTGGCGAACATCAACCAACAACCCCAGAAAACAAGGAAATCACGTCATAGCGGCTCGCCGTTGTTTGTCTCCGTCACATACTCGTCTCCACGTGCACTGTCATCTTCAGATCCAAACCGCCATCCCATCTAAAACAAACCAGAGATAGACAGATAGAGAGATAGATAGAGAGAGGGAGATCGGAAGCCACCAAAACACTAACCCTAAGCACGGCCCACACTCCGATTCACAACTTAACAACTTGACCATGCAATGTTTTTTGTCGACGACAAGATGTTACTTGTTGTGTTGTATTCTTGCGGCCTATGTAATGACATAAGTTGTATATTTTCTAGTTTTCTAGGTGGGCCATGTTTGACATAGTAAAAAAATAATGAGGTTTCACCTACTTCACAAGGCTATTTAATTTAGCATTTGTGTGAAGTTCTAATAGATTCTGAACTACGAAAGGACTAAACTCATAATGAAGGGTTTATTAGCTATTAACCTACCAAAGAACTGATGGCTTCACGTCAGTGCTACAACTCATGTCCTATATAAGAGCAATGCTTCCCGAAGCAAAAGATGAATACCTTATTCTTCAATTTATCTTCATCTTCGCGTTAGAACTATCAAAAATCCTTTTTTGCATGATTTGTTGTGTCTTCACACAGTATGATGTGAATTTGATATTATAAGAATATAAGGCAGCGGGAATTTCATGTTTGCTGAAGGTGCACCATGCACCAATTGTCCTACACTATCTCTAGACATCTCGTACGTAACACTCTCATGGCATCTTGAGAAAGTAGCACCTTGATATTTTATTGCTTGTTTTGGATGTACAATTTGTCACGTAACAAAGATTCCCAAGTGAATATGGGGAGAGGAAGACGGTATCACAGGAGCAGGCCGTGCCAATGGTCCGTCAAAAGTAACGTTGGTGTCTTATAAGGTACTGAAGTGGTGAATGTACGATATATGTAACATCATTGAATCATTAGTTAACGTTAGCTCATGATTATTGCTCACGAGAGTCTTGAAGTTTTTTCCATCCTCTTAACCTGACTTGTAGTTGTAGTATAGACATTGCTATTGAAATATTCATTGTTGGAAACTTCCCCAAGGCCTTGATGCGCCATCATTATCTTTTTTCATGTCTTCTCATGAACGACAACACACGCTCTGCATAACCACATCGTAACTCACTGTCACTCGCAGTCCTATTACACATTTTAGGACCGTTGTCGGTGCCTTGCAGTACCGTGACTAGTAGCAGGATCACATAACAGATTAAATACAGGGGCACGTGTCATGAAGTTGCACAAATACAGGGACACGTGTCACAAAGTTGCACAAATTCTCCTCACCCCTGGTACCCTACCACCAACACGTGCACGATGGACGCAAACGCGGCGAACATCAGCCAACCAGGGAATCGCGTCATAGTAAGCGGCCCGCCGCTGTTTATCTCCGTCGAGTCAGCACAGCCTCGTCTCTCCGCCTCCGCGTGCGCATTCTTCTTCAGATCCAAACCGCCATCCCATCTTCCCATCTAAACAAATCCAGAGAGGCAGAGAGAGAGAGAGAGAGAGCGGAAGCCACCAAAACCCTAACCCTAATCAAGCAGCGTCCCGTCCATCCTCCAAATCCCAATCCGCTCAGCTCAGACCCCCAACCTCTGACCCTTTCCCCCTCCTCGCCGCCGCCGCACCCGCCGCCATGGCAGGCTCCTCCGGCGCCGCCGCCGCCCCGTCCTCCCGCAACCAGCTAAAGAGCGACCGGTTCTACTACCCTCCCCACCGCCGCCAGCACCAGCACGACCAGCAGGGCCTGCAGCCCCGGCGGCCCCCCTCCTCCCCCTCGCCCGCCCCCTCCCCGCGGTCCGCCAGGCGGAATCCGGCGTTGGCGGCGGCCGAATCCGAGTCCGTTGACGCCGACAGCCCGGTCGATTCCGACGACTCCTCGTCCACGTCGGTCGAGTCGGCGGTCGCCGACTTGAATTTGGCGTCGCCCGCGGCGGAGCAGTCCGGGAACCTCGACCGCTTCCTCGCCTCCACCACGCCCTCCGTGCCCGTCCGGTACTCGCCCGAGGTATTCTAATGCTAGGACTGCTCGCCGCTGTAGATTGCGGTTACGGATGGGTGACGGGGAGATATGGATGGGGGGCACGGATAGCTGTTTCATCCATTTTTTGACTTGCTGCTTAATCCAATTGGCCACGGGTTAAGATCTTAGTTTAGTTTCCATTTTTTTATTAAGTCATCGGTTGCTAAAATGTGACTGGCGAACATAATGTATCCGTGGCGTTTTTCTCATCTTAACCGGTACTGTTCACTGTAAAGAGGTTTGTTGAGATGGTCGATGCACCATTTTCTGACGCAGAGTGATGCATCTGGGATTTTAATAACACATCCACATCACATTTTAGAATTTAATGTGGACTGGCTGACTGCATTTAGCTCTGATGAGTTTATTTGTTGTTCCGGATCATTGGTAGCTCTTAATGTCAGCTGTAAAATTGTGGATGGTGAGCAACAACCATTCTTCAGTTCCAGCATGATCCTGAATCCTGCTCATCTGAACTACTTAATGACTTCTGCTGCCATGGCCACCCAATTTTCAAGATGTTTTCTGTAGAAGAAAGTTCTCTGAATTGAACGCCTATACGGCCAATATTATTGTGTCGGTTTACTTGACATCTAAGCACTGATTTCATACTATTAGTCAACGAAATTGACAAAGTTAGCTTCGCTGTTGGATTTAATCATGCAGTGTTATTTGCGCAATGTTCTGTTCACGCACAATGGATTTTAGTTTTCCATTAAATGGCAGACCATTTTTGGTCATTAAAGAAATTAACCATATTGCTTTGGTGTTACTGTTAAGCTAAACCTGTTTTTGTTCTGTTGCAGACGAGGTTGAGGATGCAGAGAAGTGGTGACGCCCTGGATTCACCTCCTTACTTCTGCCTTGATGATCTCTGGGAGTCTTTCAGGGAGTGGAGTGCTTATGGGGCTGGTGTTCCCCTGGTGTTGAATGGTGGCGAATCTGTAATACAATATTATGTGCCATATCTCTCTGCTATCCAGCTCTATGCTGATCCTGCTAGACCTGATGCAAGTACCAGGTAATAACCATATCTGCCAGTCAGTTTCACTTGTATCTTATTTTTGTTATGGTTTGTTTTGTTTTAGATCTGTGATGTCCATATGGTAACAAAAAGCTTTCAAAAAATATAAAATAAAACTGTGAGGAATGCACTTCAGTATTATAATAGCTCTTGCGGTTGGTTAAATCTGGCGATGATTATACATCCATATATTGTTGGTAAAACTTAGTGTACAGAAGGGATTCTCTTTGTTTTGATTTGTGTACCAGACTCCTTTGAAGGAAAACCACATCTAGAGCTCTGCTTAGTTCTCAACATGCTCTTGTTTTAGAATCTTTGCTAGTTTCTGTAGTTTGAGGATCTTCTCTGTGATCAACCTGTACAGATCCAAGCTTGACTTTCCAACTTTTGTAATTTCTCTGAGCTAGGATATGTTATGCAAGTTTCACAGTCACTTGGGTACATAGAATAGAATAATATATGAAAATGAAATGGATGAATAAGAGAAATTAGGATAGGTAGGAGACAGAAACTACTCCCTACTTCAGATTGTTTTTTGTTGAGTGTCGCCTTTAATGCTGTATAACCTTTTCTAGTTTATTTTCTTGCTACTTAAGGCATCCCGTGGATGAAAGTGATGGGGAGTCTACAGATATGAGCAGTGAGAGTAGCAGTGAAACTGATGTTGACCGATCAAGAGTCTCCATGGAAGCTACACATCGGTTGGAAAATGGTGGCTTACAAAGTGATGATGGTGAAGCTTATGTATCCTCAAGTTTTCCAATATTTGAGCATTTGGAGAGGGACCCTCCGTATGGTAGAGAGCCTTTAACAGACAAAGTAAGTTTTTCCATAACAAAAGATTGCTACAGACCTCAAGTGTACATAATCTCATTGAGCATGCCCTCCAGGTATCAATTCTTGCGGGTAGATTTCCAGCTCTGAAGACATTCAAAAGCTGTGATTTGCTGCCATCCAGTTGGATGTCTGTTGCATGGTATGTTTCAAACAGTTTTGAGCTTGTTTACTCAGTCATTTTCCAGTGGCTGTCACGAGTTAGTCTCTTGCTGTGTATGTTCTTCTTGTTCGTACAACTTCTGAGGAAGATAATCAATGAAGGTCCATGTTTGTTTTTAAATATTTTTCATAATACCTACGTGCTCATTATGTTGACCTTGTATTTTACCTGATAGCATCTGGTTCCATTTCCATAATGGTTTACTTCCTTTTCTGTAGACAATGTCTTTGTTTCATCAGAATTTGCATGATGCCGTTGCAGTGGTCAAGTTATAACATTTGCCAACTGTGCTGGCCCATGCAGAGGATGCCTACCAGTTGCCATGCCTAACTATTGGGCATGCCTATCGTGCTGAATTTCAGCTGAATTTCAGCTGAATTTCAGCATAAGATAGAAGAGCAACACTGCAGAAGCAGTGCTGCTATGATTCTATACGTTACTGGTTTCATCCTCACGCTGTGATTGCAGGTATCCCATATATAGAATCCCAACAGGACCGACATTGAAGGACCTTGACGCGTGTTTCTTGACATTCCATTGCCTAGCAACACCTTCCAAGGGTAAAACACCAGAACCTTGTAGTGCCATATGTAGTAGGGAATTTATTTTGCCTCCGCTAGACGACACTAGTATTCATATTCTAGATGTGACTTCTGGTTGGCACTTGTCTTCCTCCGTATTGTTGAACACTCATGTTCCTTTCGAACCTGCAGATAGCCACCCCACTACACCAGCATGCCCTGGTTTTGAGGGAATCAACCACCACACCAGCTCTATGGGCAAACTTCCATTGCCAGCCTTTGGACTGGCATCATACAAGCTCCGCAGCTCCTTATGGGCGTCTAACGGGGCCCCGGAGCAGGAGAGTGTCACCTCGCTGATGCAGGAGGCTGACAACTGGCTCCGCTGCATACAAGTGGACCATCCGGATTTCCGGTTCTTCGTCTCCCACTTTGGTGCGACGTGGAGATGAGTTGTAAATGTATGTTAGTTATATGACCGTTTTTTGCCAAAGTCTGACTGAACTCAGCTGTGCGATGTGCACATCATCTCTCTATGGCACATAGAGCACCCTCAGCTACGGGGGTTTGTATCAGTTAAAGCTTATAACTTTTGTCGTCTCCAATAAGTTATCTGGTGTAGGTAATATCTTTTTTGAGTGAGTATAAGAACAATTGGAGGCCTGTATAACTTTGGAAAAGGAGAAGAAACATAATAAAGTATTCCATTTAGAGATCGAACATGGTTTGTTTGCACCAATGTATCATCCTTGGCCCTCTTTCTATCCTTGAGTGTGTGATCAAGACTTGATATGCCATATTTGAATATTTAATTATAGCTTATTTTCATAATTTGATTCCCCGTTTGCTTACAGCTCATATGATGGATTTTGTACGAATATCCATTTCTATGTTTATCCTAAAATCAATTTACAAGTATCTGCCTTTTGTGAGAAAAAGAAAAGCTGGAGGTAAGTGCTGTGAAATGATGTGATATCTGCCTGACTTGGTAGGGCGCCACTTGTTCCAGGCCTCCAGCCAGGAGAAGATGCCCAGCTTGCGCGGCAGATCACAGCTGCAACTTGTTAAGTGCTCATCCACTACTGATAAAAAACAATTATGATATGAAACAAGATGCAAAACACAGGGACTTGATACGATGATTCTACCTCCTGCCAGCATATTACAAGAACCATATACACAAGTTAAATTTTGTAACGTTCTTTCCAGTAAATTACATCCATGTTTACACGTCCCATTCATATTTCTTTCTTCTTCTGGACGTTACTAGTTCGTGTTTCTTATTTCTATAAGGTGGTGGTGAGCCTGGCTCTCTCTGGCGAAAATCACCTTCATTTGGCCCAAGGCTCGCACAAAGCAGAAGAATAATGCCGTAACCTGCCAAGCACTAACGCCCAGAACTTGAGGGAGATCGCAATCATCCCGTAATGGCCGGCCTCTCTCTCCCGCCTCATCATCTATATATACAGGTCTCCCTCTGGACACTTCGCAGCTGCAAACGCGGGCACCCCCAACACGTTTACATTTTAATCACTTGGCTTGGCACTTGGCAGGAGATAATAATGAGGGATCTGGAGGAGTTCCGGGGCGGCTCGTCGGCGCCTGGGCCACGGAACGGCAGCGGCGGCGGCGAGGGCGTCGTGTCGTCCTCGTCGTCGTCGTGGTGGGCGGGCGACCCCGAGGCGAAGCGCCGGCGGAGGGTGGCAGCCTACAAGGCCTACGCCGTGGAGGCCAGGGTCAAGGCCTCGCTCCGCCGCGGCTTCCGGTGGATCAAGGACCGGTGCACCGGAGTCGTCCACCGCCGATGACTGACCTTCCCGGCGGTGCAGCGGACGTGCTGTCACGTCGCGTTGTTGGCCTTGTTGGCGTGGAATGTGAGGGTGGGCGCACTCTGACCGTCTTGTGCCATTTTGCTGTGTTCATAATGTTTTTTCTTTTCTCTAACTTTTTTTCTTCTCCTTCTCTTCATGCAAGTTGTCTTCACATCTTATTCATTTTGTATATGCAAGAAACCGCATAGAAAAGAAATCAATTGAATAACTGAGAATGCTTTTATTCTTGGGAGCATATAGTTTAACTGAGTATAGAAAAACAGTTGATAAGATGTTTTTTCCTCCACCGTATCCTACTTTAATAAATTCTTTAAGGCATACTGGATAATCCCTTGCAGTAATGCTATTTAGGGTCTCTGTATGGTCCTCAGAGAAAACATAGGTCAACCCCCAGTGCATTTCAAACAGATGGATAGACGGATCGATAGATATATTTCAACAAAAAAAAATCAATACACTGGAGGCTTGGAACATCATTCCCAGATAGCAACACTGACCATTTAGGCCAAGTTCTCATGAAACTAGAAGCATTTATTTCCTTGTTTCTCATCTCATAGGAGTAAACTGATTTTACTCCAATACTTGGCCCCTATGGGGTCGCGAAAACTGGGTAGCTTCGCCCATCAGCTACTACATGATTCTCGAACCACAGCAAGCCTGAAATGTCCGCAAGCTCAGGTGTAGTGCACCCCCTCGCCCTGGATCACCTCTCCAATGCGGTAAGCGGGGCTGGACTCTTCTAGGATCCTGTCTGCTGCATCCTTGCTTACCACGAGGACCATTCCGACACCCATGTTGAACGTTCGCAGCATCTCTGCATCTTCGATTTTGCCAACCTACAGATGTCGGGAAAAAAGGAAGCTAAGGATCAGACAGGTGGGCACAGTGTGTGCGGATAAATACAAATAAAAAAATGGTCTATGATGATGTGCTAGTGTTTCTCTAGACTACACAATATCCTGTGCTTGTTTTATTGTAATGTTTTACCGATCTCCCAAATCCCTAGTCCAAAGCTTACATACTGCAGGTTTTTTTTTAGTACACATGCCAGCACTAACAAGAGTTTCTGCAATAACAAATTTGTTACTCCAATCATTGTTTTGTTACTAAGTTCCTAATACAATTGGATGTGGCTGGCTGTCATGGAATGTATTCAAAATGGATACTAGATCACAAATTAGTTATTTTGATTAAGAACACAGGTGAATATATTCCCAGGGGCGCCAAGCTCGTGGATGGCAGTTCTTACCTGTTGCAGCCATTCAAACACAGGTGGTACTTTCCACGACCCGGTAACAATTTTGGCACCAAGTCCAGAAGGAAATACTCTTGGGATATTATCAGTGAAGCCACCACCAGTAATATGGGCTAGTCCTTTTACACCACCCTTGCTGATAATCTCAAGTACCTTTTTTCATGCCAAACAATTGAATAAGAATTTCAGGTAAGAATTCATTAGATATATGAGACACTCATGAGTTGTCAGAGTAAGCTAACCTGCTTAACATAGATGACAGTTGGTGCCATGAGAGCTTCACCAACAGTAGTCGTTACACCATCATTTCTTGGGAGCAGATCAGTCAAAGAGAGTCCACTTCTCTCCAGTACTCTAGAAAAACATACATTTTTACCGCTATCGTTATCCAGAAATAATAATTGTATAAAAAGGAAAGCATCAGACAAGGAAAGATGATTTTGCACTCCCAATCATTTATGTGGATTTTAAACAAATGGGGCTGGATAAATTCAATACCTCCTAGCGAGAGAGAACCCGTTTGAATGAACTCCACTGGAAGGAAGACCAATCAGGACATCTCCCTCCACAATGTTTTTACCGTCGATGACCTTATCCTTCTTTACGGCACCCACAGCAAAACCACTTAGATCATATTCACCTTCCTTGTAGAAATCAGGCATTTCTGCCGTCTGCATGAACAATTGATACTAAGTTAGGCAGTTGTTTTTTTTAGCAAGATGCTGCTTATATTCATAGTTGTATTGTCCATATGGAATGCTTCAAGAGAGCAAATAACAATGCTAGACGTAAAGCATCTACTCGTTGATTGAGAAGTAAACTTTGTTCATGTACCAAGAATAAAAGAAATAGTCAAATAGCCAGACCAACTTGTTACAGCTATACTGCTGTTTATAGAACATAGCTAGGTAGTCTCACAGCTTTGATAAGCAACTGTCAAAAATCATACAATAATGATAAATGTTGATATTTTACAATATTACTCAAACGTTGATGTGATAAACATACTGCTTAGAGTTAGCTCATATTAGCCAGTGAATCAGCAAAGAATCAGTGTACGCAGAATCATGTTTGACTTCAGCAAAGACCAGTAGAGCAATATATATGGCCAATTATGGCACAACTATTCTGATCTAGTGATCTGTTCTAAGATACATAGCTAAATCATGTGTATTAATTTCAGAACATCTCACCTCTCCTCCTAGCAGGACACAGTTTGATTGCTGGCACCCATCCACAATCCCCTTGATAACCTAAGGAAGTTCAAAACAAAGTTACAGCCAGAGATAGACAGCATCCTACATGATCAGACGACAAATAAAATCAGCAAGAGCAGGGACTACAGTGTTCAAATGAGCAACTCAAATACTGACAGTACCTTCTCTGCAAGGTCAACATCGAGCCTGCTGGTCGCAAAGTAATCCAGGAAGAACAATGGTTCGGCACCCGAAGTTATAATGTCATTAACACTCATAGCAACCTGCCGGGACGGATCAAAACACAGTTACATTGAGTCTTATAGAAAATGTGACAAAAAGCATCATGTATGAAAAGCAAGTGAAGAAGCATACCAGGTCAATCCCGATTGTATCATGGATACCGGTATCAAACGCAAGCTTCAGCTTTGTCCCAACCCCGTCAGTACCAGCCACCAGGTACTCATCCCCTGCTCAAACAGAACCAACATGAAACCAAATTTACTAACACCGGAACAAAATTTTGTACCCAAGTAAACAATTGGCAGCTCAAATACACGCCTCAGACTGGTCCAAGACCACCAGTGGAGCTTATGGGTGCACTTTGCACACTCGCCATGCATAATATCTAGGAGTACTAGCAAACACTAGTAGTAGCTCACAATGTGCTCCCTCCCTCTTTACTTTCGCCTAATATTCCAGTCAATTACTGAATTACGTGACACGGCCTTCCCCACAACAGATTGCTTGCTAATCTGCCACTGATTTTGTGAATTTCGACACAGCGAGAAAGAGGAATAATCCCTAACTAGACCAAAAGGCGGCGTGGAGAAATGAGTGGCCGAGAGGAAGAATAGGGCACCTCGGGCGTAGAGGCCGCCGAAGCCGCCAATCCCGGGGGCCATCTTGCGGATGCGGCGGACGAGCTCGGTGCCGGCGTCGATGTCCACGCCGGCGGCCTTGTAGGTCATGCCGCCGTCCTCGTCGGCGGAGCTGGAGCCGGAGCCGGAACCGGAGCAGGAGACGGCGACGCGGCGCATCCCCGTGGCGGCGGACGCCTGGGCGAGGCGGACGCGGTTTTGCGGCTGGGAACAGGGTGCGGGGGCGGGGGAGGCCGCCGGCGCGCGGAGGAGGTGGAGGAGGCGGTCGGCGCCCATGGGTGGAGGAGGGAGGGAGGGAAAGGGGGCAAAAGGTTTAGGGCTTTGGGTGGGTCGCCAATCGGCATCTCTTTGCTTCGCTTTTAAAAGCAAAAATTATCTCGATTTTTTTCTAAAGATATATTTATTTTATTTTTTCTATGTTTTTTAAACAATTGGTCTTAGAGATAAATATTGATTTAATATTTAAATTAATTACGCGTCAATTATGCATTTTGCTGGCCCTAGGCAGCTTACTGGGTGCCACCTAGGCATGTAGGAGTATATAAGTTACGAGATTTAACCGTGACAACCACTTGTTAAAGCGGGATCCAAAAAATGTATAGGGAAAGAATAGGTTTACATGACAAGACATAGGAAGATGAAATGTTATGCGAACTTTACACATCACATGTTCACTTTCATATCTTAGAGCATCTCCACCAAGGCATCCAAATTCGTGTCTGGTATGCCCCCAATTCAATCTCAATTAGAGGGTACCGGACAGGTGTCCGGTCAAATGGAGGCGGCAACCCCAAAACTAAACAAATTCATTGAATTTTTGACATTTTATCAAATTTCATTCATATTCATTGCATATTACAAAAAAAAATCAAATGAAATTTGTGGCCCTAGTCGCCTATCCCACTCCTCGTTGTCTGTGTCGTCCATCCACGAATTGTCGCCGTCGTTGTCGCCGTTGAGGCACACCACAGTGGTAGAGGAGGTAACCTCGTGGGAGGAGGATGAGGCCGCCATCTAGGCCGAGCTCGCCAGGGCAGCCATGTTAGCACCCTTTACATTAATTTATTGAATTGTCATATGCATACTGTTTCATACTAGATAGTGATTTTCACAATATACAACTTGACTTGTATTCCCTCCGTTCGGAAAAGGATGTATCCATTTTAGCGACATATTATCTTGAGCGGAGGGGGTATATTCCAATGATGAACTTTCTCAAAAGCCTAGATCTTCGTGAGCAAACAAGTTGGATGCGCCATACTAGTTTAATTTGGAGAGCTTTTATACACTCATAACTCTAATGTATCCGTTGTGTGGTGATCACTACTCCTCTAATACAGTGGATTATATGACTTCTTTTTTATTGATCATATACAACTGTTCGAACTACTCGTTATGTTCTATTTTACCATAATCTCATGGTGATAAAGACCAAAGCTCACACTTAAGAGTTGCGTCGATATCGAAGCAATTGACGCAGGGAGAGTATGACGAGATAAAGTAATTGTGCAGTTGTGCTAAAGACAAAAGCTTGCACATTGTTGACTCCAGTCCCATGCCTTCATCTTCCTTTTCCATTTCCTCTATTGTTGGCAAGTTGATGTCGAATTTTCCTGTAAGCCTATCTTCTCGATGAAACTCTCACTCATATTTGTTGATAATTTTTTTTAGTGTACGTGTACCCTGGAAATGACAGTGTTCTTCTACTTTCGAGATTTTATAATTATCGACCATACTTGCGAAATTTTGTAATAAAATCCAACTTACAGGGCACCTGTGGTAGTAGTTTAGAATGTTTTCTTTGGAGTTTCAATCGCACTTCCCTAGTACTCCCACTTTTAGTGGTGCAAAAGGTACTGAATCTAAAATCTCCACATTATTTGTCTTGCGATAAAATTTATCACATTTGTTTGAGTTCAATAGGGCGTGGGCACAACAGCATGTTAACAAAGGTAAAAATAACAAAAGCTAGCACAACCCTCAGCATTAGCTAATTATCTCCATGTGCATTACACAGACCAATTAACAGTCAACAAGCGTGAGCAAACATGCATCATAGGTCCAACAGTCTGTCACAATAGCCTTCACTAAAGCTACCTTACACAACAGTCGTAACTCGTAACATTGGTATTCAGATGATTTACAATGGATTGGCATGCATGCAGCACAAGATCAAGGAAATTATACCCGAAAAACGTCCCATGGAAAAGAAACAGCTCTCGTGGGAGGCGGCTAAAATTATTCCCAAACTCAAGCATCATCCCTTCCACGACACGAACACGATAAGTTCATCTCAATAATGAAAACCTGGCTGTAATCCATCTGTACCGTAGTTGATGCATGTAATTATACCCTAATTATTGATCATATATATCTTGGAAAATAGTTTCAGTGGCTAGCTAGCTTACCATGAAACTAGTTAACGATAATCGAGTGTTTGAAAACACGATTTGATGATTGTTCACGGGTTCAAAAAAAAAAATCTCATTGGTCCAAGAAAATAGTCGTCATGTTTATAGTTTCAAAAAAAAAAGCTCAAAAAGATGTTTGTAGGTTCTAAAACATGGGATAAAAATATTAACAGGTTAAAAGTAATTCCACATGTATGAAACATATTCAAGACTTAAGAAGAAAAAAAAATAAGAATATCATATAAATATAAAGAGAAAAAAACGCACAGAGAAAAGAAAGAATGGAAAATCATGCGTGGCTGGGCCGTGGCCATTGCAGGCCGCACACAGGCCGGCGCTACCCACAACTTGTAAAGGGCGATAAATAGTCAACTCGGTTTTTTCACAACTAAGAGGACCCGCTCCAACGACTAGGACCGTCGATCTATCTCAAGATGTGTGCAAAATATTTTACAGTCAACACCCCAACTTTAAAACATTTGTCTTCATGAACCCTCATGACAAATCACCCTTTATTTTTACCTTGATCATTAAGGAGTAATTTTCCTTTTACGCATTAATATAATTTTTCAAAAACACCAACTTATGAATAAACAGGGTTATGCTTGATCCGGAACCAGATCGAAATCAAGAAAACTCCACGGGAACGAGAAATCTGGGGATTTTTCCCTTTCCGTTTGTATAAAAAATATTAAGATTATATTTTTTGGGAACAAAAGTTTAGAAAACAAATTTCTTCACATTAAGTTAAAAAAATCTCCATTTTAGAAATAAAATATTGCATGCATAAATTTCATGAAGCATTAATACATTCACAAGGCAATATTTCTCATCGCAATAAATTTCATCAGAAAACAATTTTTTGCCGAAATTTCTACGGGTTTATTGCTTTCCGAAATTTCATTAGAAAACAAACTTTTTTTCATGGATTTTTCCACATTATGAAACAAATGGCTCCACGTTAGGAAACTATTTTTTCCATGGATTTTTTCACATGAACTTATTTTCACGATCATGGATCCACACAAGAACCCGATCATTGTCCATAATAAGGATTTCGTATCTATGCGGCATCAAAAAATTGAATCCTGTATAAAATCCATGTATTTTAACAAGAACTTTTTTAAGTATTCCATTTGATGGACCATTTTTTCATGCCAAAAAAGGCAAGTAAATTATTAAGAAAAAAAATAACCATCTGCACACAGCTCCATCCTGGCAAATAATGTGTTATCCAATTTCCTTTCCACTTGGACAAAAATGATATTTCTTTCATAAGATAAGAATGGAAGAGGAAGATGCAATCAGATATGATGCAAGCACATGCGAACGGATCTGATTAAAAAATAGATCAAGAATGAACATGTGAAAACGAATCTGATACAGGAAAAAGAACGGGATTCCAACAGATGGCCGGACGTGGCCTGCCGTATCACACACAGGCGAACGAATATGGGGTGACCCAAAATCAAGATTGGGTAAAAGAAACCAAATCGAGATCTGAGAAGAAAGGCCAAAACTGATCTGAGAATTTTTTTGAGTAGAAATAAATTCTTTACGCATGCCGGTAGCCGCCCGCCCGCCGGAATCAGCCTCCATCCTCACGTGTCCTGGCTGCCGGAGCCGACCTGGACGGAGGTCGCCGGATGGGCCTCCTCCCTGCCGCTCTTCTCACCGCCGGAGCAGCGTCCAACCTCCAGCAGCGGCAGATCGCCGGAGACAGCTTCTCCTAAACGCCCTTCTAGTCGCCACCGTCTCTAACCACGCAGTTAGCCGGCGTGGGGCGACTAATTTCAGAGAAAGTTGGAGAGGAGAGGAACGGATTGGAGAAAGATGTAGAGAGAGGACATAAGTAGGTGGAGCAGACGACCGGCTGTTAAGATTTTCTGATCCGTTGTCGCTATATTTAAGGCCGATATGTAATATTATTAAAGTGCAGGGTCTGTTTTGTAAAAACATACCGGGCCATTGGATCAGAAAAATCTATGGCTGTGGAGATGGGAGGGGGTCCTCTTAGCTGTGTTGTTTCATTTTCGATAAATAGTGGCTGCTCACCGCGTACCTCGTACCCTAGTTGGCTGGCACATACGGAATCATGTCCGAAAAGAAACCAATTTCCGATTTTGAGTCAGCAAGCTACCACTCACATCGATATAAATTCTCACCCCATGCAGTGAGACTGCCTGCACACACACTACTGCTTCCAAGCCCTAACCCCAGACGTCCCGATCCACAACAACGCGAGATCGTCGGCCGTCTCTTCCGCCACCGGTTGCCGGAACAGCCCTCGCTGCGCGCGAAATGTTTCTCCAGCCGATGCCTCACCTGCAAGGAACCACAACCACCGTCGCGGCCGCTTTTCCCTTCTCTTCCGCCGCCGGCGCCAAGGAAACCACCGAGAGCAACATGCAGCTGCACTGCAACGCCGATGTCTACGAGCCTTACTTCGTCGGCGCCGACCTCCGCGCCCAGGAGAGGGACCCCAGGCAGCACCCCGACGCACGGTACATGTCCACGACGCAGCAGGGCCACATGAGCCCGTCGATGCGCGCCGACCTCGTTCTCTGGATGGACGTCTTCGCCCGCCATCTCGGCGACCTCCCGCGGGCCACCCTCTGCCGCGCCGTCGCCTACCTCGACCGCGTCCTCACCGTGCGTCCAGTGGCGGCCCACGACGAGGCGCTCCGCCTAGTCGCCGCGGCCGCCGTCTCCTTAGGCGCCAAGGGCGAGGGGACAACGGGCGAGAGTGTTCTCGACGCCCAAGTCGTCGACGCATTCGTCGGGACAACCGTGGCCGCCGTGGAGGCGATGGAGCGGGAGCTCGTCATGGATCTGGACTGTTTCTTATTAGGCCCGACCGCCTACACCTTCGTCGAGCACCTCACGAGGTTCTTCAAGCTGGAGGACGAGTTCTTGGTGAGGTCCCTGGCGTTTCGGCTGGTCGACTTGACGCTGCCGGAGCTCGGGTTCGTCGGCCGGATCCTGCCGTCCGCCCTCGCCGCGTCGGCGCTCTTCCTGGCGAGGCAATACCTGGCCGTGCCGTTGAGCGATGATCTGGAGGACTTGACGGGGTACAAGGCGGCGGAGCTGATGGATTGCATAGGCGCCTTGGTCATGCTGATTCCCAAACCCTAGTCTAGATATGCGAGCAATTCATGCATGTGAGATGTACTCTTCGATGATGATCCATTTGTCAGGCGATCACGATGCAAGCATGTACAATGAACAAGAAGAACCGGATCGATTCCTTGTAATGCCTTGTATACTGATCATTTATTTCAGTACAAGTTGAACTCAAGGTTTTTTCATTGTGTTGAGTGTAGGTGTGATGGATCGCAAATAGTGATTGTAACGGTGGAGTTGTGGTGTTCATGAGTTCTTTTCCACATATTTCGTATTCGGAATTTCGGATATGCTATGCATATATGCCATCCCGAATTAATAAAAATATGATCAATGGCTGTGAATCTTTTTTTGACATAAATAGGTTTTAACGTTCAAACAGATATTACGCAATGGGGCGGTTGCACACCCAATTCATATTTTATGTGCATGACACTTCTAAGTTTTGAATAAAAAAGCAAAACATTCTTGAACATAGTGGTGAATCACGAATATAGATGACGCAACTCAGCCCGGACGATTGCTCATCTCGGCTTCTTAACGGGACGAGTTGGACATATGAACTCGGATTGACTCATGTAACTCATGAATATCTACGTCTCCTGCTTCTTTTTTTGGCCTGGAAATAGGTCGTCTCTCACTCTCAAACGCGCGGCAACAAATAGGAGTGGACACGTCTTTCTTTTAAGCTCACGAAAAGGTGTGGCTCCTGCAAGCTTTTTTCTTCGCGACACCTACCAGATATGGTGATTAGGGACCGACGTGGGACCGAGGGGGATGTGACAAGCTAGAGTAAAGTAAACTAAAATTTGAATTATGTGGACAAAAAAATTCGCTAGCATGACTAATAAACATTTTCTTGTGAAAGTAGATATCATATATAAACATTGCCTTTTATACATTACACTGTTAATAAAAAGGCTATTGTGAGTAAACAGGGGCGGTCGCTGGTTTCATCGATGTAAGGGAGGACAGTTTGGTACATGCTCAAGTGAATTTCAGGGAAAGAAAAGGAAACTAAAGGACCAAGAGAAACTGGAAAATACATTCACAAGCGTCTATGTTATCTCCTCTTGTTGTTGCTGTAGCATCCACCGTTGCATTTCCAAGATGATGCGGGCATGGACTCAGGACAACAATGTAAGTTTCAAAAACATTCAAGACACTCCCAGTCAACATTAATTCAAAGGAGGAAACTCGAAATTACCAAAATATTGTAAACAAAATGCAGCATATACATATCAACGATTTTATATCTATGGTGCATATCAACACCAATATGGATATTACACATCATAAACATTGGGTACATCCAAAAAACATGCATGATAATGATGTACATGCACGGATACAAACAGTCTGAAAACAAGTGCAGCCTAATTTTAAAACTGGAAGATACCCCGCACGTTGCTGCGGGAATTTCTTGTATAGGTTGTTTTTGTGATAACAAAGGATATAATTTTTGAAGTTAAGGAAGGACAATGTCAACTACTGATCAAATCCCACACATTCATGGAACAAAAGATGATGGAATTTGTCTTATAATCTGTAGCATGGACAAAGATCAGTTGTTAAAACATACAACACCATAAGTAAACTGGAAATTGTAAGTCAATTAGTGACTGTGTACATGTTCCTATATACTGAAGAGATACAATTTATCATCTTACTCTGATCCGAATTGGTAACAACTTAGTAAGCAGAAAATGAGTATGCAAAAATATAGTACATAGACTGAGAGCAACATTTTTTAAAACGACACTTAATTACATGGGCAAAACCTAACCTGATGAACGATATGGTTTTAGTGCATAATGGTGGAACAATGGCTGGTATTGAAGCAATCTGAGAGCAAGATGTCAATATCTGATTAAGGAAAGACTGAGTGATATCAGCTACACTCCACGTGTGTGAGGAATAAGAAACGTGAGTTTGGATCGACACAACAACATAATAGTTGAATATGTTCTTGAGTGAGGCTTAATCTCTTTCGTCCGCAAGATCCACGTGCCAGCACATGGTGAAAAGTACATGTTGAGTTTCCGTATCAGTAAACACTGCAAGCACACATGAATTATAAAATAAAAACACATGTACATAATATGTAGTCTTCAAGTAGGACAATACATGCATGCCTGAAAATGGCCTGTATGATTTAGATAAAGATAATATGCATGGTTATCAAAATAAAGTGTAGATGATGAAAGCCTGAATATATTTGATCATTCACAGGTTTTTGCCACTGGTCAAATGAGAGATTAAAATAGTAAAGCATGCACTACCTTAGGAACCAATCGAGTTGCTCCACAGCTGCTAGCTCTGTATAACTCTGAAATAAAAAAGATGGTATGTACATTAGTTTACTTCGAAAAGATAAAGGAAGTTAGGAATTTAAATTAAATAACTCGAGCATGGTAACTTCAACAGATTTCAACAATAGTGTTAAAAAGAAGTTAGGAATATAAATCAAACATGATCTTGAGGCAAAAATAAATAGATAAAGAGTTACAACCATTTAAGTAGATGATTCTTTTTTTATCCAAGTCAAGTAGTTGATCCAAATCCAACGTTATATCCTGCTCTCTAAAATGTTGCTTCTCATAAGGTAGCTGGTTGAGAGACAACTCCATGCATCACCAATTAGATAAACACAAATCCAGGCATCACCTAAGTTAGGAATATTAAATTACGTAAATCAAACATGATCTTGAGGCAAAAATAAATAGATAAAGAGTTACAACCATTTAAGTAGATGATCCTTTTTTATCCAAGTCAATTAGTTGATCCAAATCCAGCTTTATATCCTGCTCGTCTAAAATGTTGCTTCTCATAAGGTAGTTGGTTGAGAGACAACTCCACGCATCACCTATTAGATAAACACAAATCCAGGCATCACCTATTACTTCATCCATAATGAAACCAGAGAAGTAGTCTGGAAGGCTGCAAAAGTAAAAAAATTGAATTTCTTCTCTTCGAAAACTTGAAAAAGAGTGGAGGAGCATAAAGATTACACACGTTCTTTTTCACATACAGCCTACTTTGACTTTTGTCAGATACCTTGTGGATACTAAACATAGATAAATAATATGCAAAACAAAGATGAGAAATATTTAGGATTAAGTTTGGAAAAGCACTGCCGGCCCAGATATTCTGTAAGTTCCCGTACAGATAATCGAAAGAAAGAAATATCAAAAGAATCCCATAACTATGGTGTAGAGCCTCTCAAAACCACATGCATCTTCTTGGATGTGTACACAGCCATCGGAACAGTAGTACATGACTTACCCTGCGCTCCAAAAGAAAAGGAGAAGACATGACAGACAGATCAGCTAGTAACTTTTTGCAGATGATCAGTTCCTTATGAATCACATGATCCGATCTGGTTCTAATGGTAGAGCTTACCCTTGTGGCGAATGGTAGATCTAACGCATACACAGCTCGAGCAGGAAAACAATCGGTGCAGGAATAGTGCGCTGGAGACGGACTTGCCCTATCCTTGGTTGCTTAGCTCCTGCGTCAGAACCCACAGTCGTGGGATGAAGAAGATGATGTCCCAGAACAGCTCGGTGGAAGAAGCCCAGTCTTGCCAGGGTCGATAAGAACAAATCCATCAAAGTTGGACCTCAGATTTTAAAGGGAAATATTGCGGCGACTCCTTTGGTGCCTCCATCAGTTACGGGTTGTTGAGGAGATAGTTGGGGAGAGGAAGAGAGTATCCCACGGAGTTTATTGCGAAGAAGAAACGGAAATCATGATCATTATAGCGGATGGGATGGTGATTGGCGAGTTCTAGAGGTCCATGGACAGATTTGGGGAGGAGGCTTCGTAACGAAGAAGCAGGGTCAGATGGGCCAGTTATACAGGTAGACATAAAACCGTAACACGTGGATTAATTGGACCAATCAGCCGCCGGCTGATGTGGACGCCCTGCATGTCGAGAGAAATAACGTAAGTGGGTTGCTCTCATATAGAAACTATAGATGCATGGTAGTCCTGAATCAGGGAGATGAAAGGCGGCTTCTTTGATCTTTCAAAATAGTCATCAACTTGGTTCCAGAATTCGGCGAAGAAGAGCTTGCACTCAGCAGGGTGTGAGGTGGTAGCAGCATCAGCAGAGGTGCTCGCTAGAAAGTTGACATGGTAACATGTCGTGTTTTTGTAACACGCCGAGCATATCCTCGACGCCACTCCGGCTGTAAATAGAAGCAAAGAAAGGGGCAATCAATCATACCGCTTCGCTCATTTGCGGGAAGCTGGCGAGAAGCTGGTCGCCCCCAGTTTCTCGTAATACACTACAAAACAGTTTCGTGACGGGGAACCGCTGGTTAGGAGTCGGAGACTTCTTTTCTGCTTAAGCTGCTGGGGACCTCGAAGCCGCCTGGAAGATGTAAAAGAAGTGGCCCGTAATACTTGTATGTAGAGTTTGACAATAAGTAACGAATTATAATTTGAGGGATGAAATAGATATTTGGTTGGCTAAAAGTGTAGTAATGTGAATAGCTTTTATGTTAAGATAGTATTAATTGCAGTTAGTGTGCTTTTGCTTTATGTGAAGTATAGATAGATAGGACTCCCCTGAATTTAACGAATCTACACAATGTTGGTTGTACTTAGCTCGTTTTCTCTCTCTTTGGCGGAATGGTATTTATTGGGGTTTATTTCATAAACTTTGCAGTATTGAACTTTGTTGGCTAATTGCATCATCTTGATCTTAGTGAGAAGTGATGGAATTACAAGTCTTCCTTAAAAAATTTAAGGAACCTCTTCATTTGATTTTCTGATAAAGCTTCTATAGTAGTCAACCTACCCAAGGACTAAAATCGTAACCAACAGATTATGCATCTATTGATCTATCAAAGTATCAACGACTTCATGTCAGTTGGTACCTTCCAAGTCTTTTAAAAGATCAAGACTTTCCGTAGGACGAACATCTTGTTTCTCAATATGGGTTGTGTTTCTCCTGTCCAAGTTTGTGCATTATGTGTTCTACTATGATCACGACACACTACACACTAGAGATAGGAATTTGATAGGTATGGAAGGCATCAGGAATTATGGACGGCTACCTAAAATTACAGCATGCACAAGCGAGTCATCTCGTCGTCGTTGCTCGAATCAGTGCTGCACGTTCAGGTTTTCTGGTTGTGCCAGATGACATATTCTCGTTTAATCATGAGGAACCACCATTGTATGTTTGTCTTGCTTAGCTAGGACTCGATGTGGATGGGATTAGTTTCACTCGAACTGAGAACGGGCAAAAGAGATCGAGACCTAGCTCAACACCCTGTCGCTCAATGTTTCCGGAGTAACGACGTGGAAGACCGGTGATGGCAAATTGGCGAGTAACCTGAGTCTTACGCATGACTCATCTACCAACTCTGATTCATTAAATGGCAAAGATCAGAGGTGTTGAGCAAAGATCAGCCAAAACCACGTAGTGTCAAGAAATAAAAACAGAAGCAGGTGCATGATTCTTACTCCTGTGTCGCTTAGGGTGCCAGTGTTCGAGCGGTTTGGTTGTTGAAATTTATCTAAAGCACATACTGATTGCTTATAATGCCTCCATCTAATGCTGAAACTTGCTCTAATCTCTGGAAATCCTCGCTGCTTTTATCCAGTTTCATGGCATTTTAGTTCTGTGACTCCCTCCGTTTTGAAATACAAGATGTTTTAGATGTTTCACATGTTGTGTAGATACATACTAAAATGAATAAACATACACATTAAAAATGTATAGATATATATGTATACATGTGAATGTGATTAAAGGTTAAAACATCTTATATTTAGAAATGGAGGGAGTACTTGTGTATCATGCAGGTGCCGTGAAGAGGCTGTCCACTCCAAAGTACCGAGAAGAGATTTTTTTTAAATGAGGCAAAAACTTTGCCTTTATATGTAGAGGTGATATAGAGGGAGCAGGTCACAACGTCCTACTGCTAGTGATCTAGTGCAAATATTCTACGATTTAGTCAAGATAGATTCCAAAATCAAGAGATGTCGTCAAGATAGATACCAAAATCAAGAATGTGATAAATTTCAATCAGTCATGCCATTTGTTAATCATATCATTGATAATTCATTTCAACCAACTAGGTGCAGAGATTGACCGCCGCGTCAGCGCCCTCAAGGCCTCGAACCAGGCCTGACAGGGAGCAGGTCTTCCGCGCCCGAGCGTGCAAGGTCGTACATGTCCACGTAGCCGTCGTACGTCACCCGCGTGATCTCGGGGGCTTCGGGACGCGCAGGACTCCTTGGCGGCCTTCACGGTGACGTCGGCGGTAGGAGTTGGCGATTTTTTCCTATGTCTACATTTTTACTTTTTGTGTTTTGAACGGGGCCTATGAATTTTTGGTTACCAACTTGTTCTAAAGTTTCATCTAATTTAATAGCGAGAGTAAGTGCAAGCTGGTATAGAAGACATACTGGTATAGAGACATAAGTGGTTAGCAAATGCTGCGACATTATAAGAAATCAAGAGCGTCATAAATTTCAGTCCATTTTGGCCATTTGCTAATCACGTCACAGAAAATACATTTCGACCAACTAGGTGTAGATTACGACGAGCAAATGATTTTAACACAGTACAACTACAATAATCATCAGGTTCCACGGAATTATTAACAATATAATTAATCTCATATCTCCGGATTCAAATATATTCTTACTTATCAGGCTTCAACACTCTGAGGAGGCTAGAGAGCATTATCCTATCCTCGCAATTCTAGTGCGACTATACCATAGCTCATTATAAGATGCTTAAAAGTATCTTAATTGGCATGCTGAGAAAACTCCAAGGAGTTTGGAGGGATCAAAGTAATAATTTGGAAGATTGTTGATGTACTTATATGTGGTATATCTTATCTCTTACTAGAACAATACCCCGCATTGCAGCAGGTATCTCTAAAGAATCTAATGAACACATGAAATCGGGAATTTAATATATAAATATGCAAACAAAAAAGTTCACTTCATTGGCACATGATTTACTTTTGCAGTTAAACATAGTTGGATCTTGTGATCTTATTATTTGAATGGCAAGAAAGAAGATGATGTGGACAATTTAATGACTAAAGAAAAAGAAAATGGGGGTACTTGCATGTAGAGATAGACAACATAATGACATATATGGATAACAAGGACAATTGATTGGCAAAAAGAGTAAGTGATCTGGATAACTTGGCGTTGCTTTATAAGAACTAAAGCGAAACTCAAGGTTAAAAAAAAGAACTAAAGCAAAAATGATGTAATACTTGTATCTAGAGTTTGACAATAAGTAATGAGTTATAATTTGAGGGATGAAATAGATAATTGGTAGGCTAAAAGTGTAAGTAATGTAAATAGCTTGTATGTTAAGATAGTATTAATTGCAGTTAGTGTGCTTTTACTTTATATGATGTATAGATAGATAGATATGTAGATAGATAGATAGGACTCCCCTGGATTTAATGAAACTACACAATGTTGGTTGTACTTAGCTCATTTTCTGTCTCTTTGGTGGAATGGTATTTATTGGGGTTTATTTCATAAACTTTGCAGTATTGAACTTTGTTGGCTAATTGCATCATCTTGATCTTAGTGAGAAGTGATGGAATTACAATTCTTCCTTAAAAAATGTAAGGAACATTGTCATTTGATTTTCTGATAAAGCTTCCATTGTAGTCAATCTACCCAAGGACCAAAATCCTAACCAACTTGTTATGTATCTATTGATCTACCAAAGTATCAATGACTTCATGTCAGTTGGTACCTTCCAAGTCTTTTAAAAGAGCAAGACTTCCGTAAGCATAGGACGAATATCTTATTTCTCAATATTGGTTGTGTTTTTCCTGTCCAAGTTTGTGCATTATGTGTTCTACTATCACTACACACTACACACTAGAGATATGAATTTGATAGGTATGAAAGGCATCAGGAATTGCGAACGGCTACCTAAAATTATAGCATGCACATGTGAGGCATCTCATCGTCGTTCCTCGTCTGAATCCTGCACCACGAGCTTTTCTGGCGGTGCCATATGACATGCTATCGTTTAATCATGAAGAAGCAACAATTTACATTTGTCTTGCTTAACTAGCACTCGACGTGGATGGGAGTAGTGAAGGGAATATGCCCTAGAGGCACTTAATAAACATAGTTTATTGGCAATATCCCAATCGTTCATTATATGTTTTATACCATGCTATAACTGTATTAAGCGAAAACATTAATACATGTGTGGTAGATAAACAACCAGGTCCCTAGTAGCCTCTACTAAGACTAGTTTCGTTGCGCGATTGATGATCGAGGTTTTCCGATCATAGGGCTTGGCGCTGGTCGGCAATGAAGTCATATTGTTAGGTGTAACGATGTAATGGACATACCCAGTATTTATAGGACATAGTCATTACGCCTTAAGACCGTGAGACCAACTCTTATTGTTATCCCTGAAAGATACTTTGATCGCACCAAACGTCATATCTTATATAGTGTGACAATGATAGGTGATACTTTTGGGTATCGGAAGGGGGTAGTTGAGACGAGGGGTCAACAACGGGATTCGTCAGTCCGCATAACCGGATAGATACTCTAGGGCCCACTCGGTGAGATTATGTCAAATGAGTTTACAAACATGTGACTAGGTCACAAGCTGACATAATATCATAGACGAGTAGAAGATAGCGATGTCGGTAACGAGATCATACTAGGTATGGAGATATCTGAGAATGATGCTCGGACACGCTAAGTATCGCCATGACAAAGGGTTTAAGACTATACGTCCAGGTTTGATAGATGAAAGTCATTCGTTATATCAAAGGGATTAATTCATGGGGTCCAGGCCTACAAGTTAGTCGTTGATCATAGAGGAGAGGAGTCTTGATCGTACCTGTTATTATATCGAACCGCTAGGGTAACACACTTAAGGGGTTTCGACAAGACAACCGGAAAGGAAAGAGATCACCGGGAACGTCCCGGGAATGGTCCGATGGAGATCGGGCAGCGACGAAAGAGTTTTCGGAGCTAGAATAAATTATATAAAATATGTTTGATATTAATTAGTGTAATTAATGTTTAAATATGATTTTATATATTTATTTTCGAATTTTTAAAGGCAGATTTCCCTAAATGGGCCTTCTAGTGGAAAGAAGGCCCATGAGGGGGGGAAGCTTCCCCCCAAGGGAAGGGGGCTGGTTCGGCCTGCCCCTAGTGGGCCACAAGGGGCCCTATAGGGCCGGCGCACCTCCTTGAGCCGCACCAGGCATGTGGGGATAGTCCCACATTGCCTGGCTGGCAAGGTTGGCTCCCCCTGGGAGCCTATATAAGAAGGGGCACCCTGTGACGCCCTAAAATCGGTACTATGTAGATTTAAGCGATCCCGCCGAAATCCGCATAATAACGATTTTAGGTCGCCCACCAGACATAATGTGCACGCCGAAACATGCGCATTATGTGGGTGGAATTGTGATAACATTACAACAGTTCCGATACATCCACAAATACAACAGAAGATAAATACAACAACGACTCGAACGAGTCAAGATACAAATGATACAATACAAAGATTCAAATGACAACGGAAGCAAAATATAGTATCCGGCTACGGATAAGATGCCAATTGGACTAAGAGTCCTGAAGAGAAGCGATGGCGCCATATCCCTGCCCAGCCAAGCCGGAGGGATTCCCAAGCTAACGTCGTCAGACTTCAAACCTGTTGACTGCACATAAAGCACAACCCAAAAGAGGGTCAGTGCACTCCCTGGCAAGCAAAACCGACTTGCCTACTTTCTACACCATCTCCCAAAATATAGGGGAGGTGGACTTAGCGGCAGCAGCACTAGCAACCTAAAGAGACACGCTACAACTTCCGTCTAATTAGAGAGGGATAAGAGAGCGCAAAAGGTAAACATCTACAACTAACACCAAACATAACCCATTCTCGAATTAACCCCCTCAACCAAATATGAGGAAGCAATTCGGGAAACTCACACGTTGAACAGTTTTAATTATAATTTATTGTGAAAGTAATTCTATATTTACTAGTCAAATTAATTAACATTAATTAGGTGCAAGTTGTCTAGATCTTGTTAGCCAGCATCATCACCAAAGTCGTCCATAACCGTGGACACGGCTCATCGATAAGATTATACCCTGCAGGGGTGCACTACAGTACCCATACTCGCATGATCAACCCGTTAGGGCCTCTCAACACGACTCATTCATTCACTACAGCAAGTCCAAGTGCCACCCATATGAGTTGTTACCCGCGTCAGGAGTCCGGCCGAATCTCAATTGCGGACTCATTAGTTTGTGCCTACGCACCATGCGGCTCAAACCACAGTAGGAACTGTCCGCTACGTACGCACCACCCCTATATGACCCCCCGTATCAAGTAACCTCTCATCATCATCATCATGCACATGCATATGAGCGAATGGAAAACCCGAACTACTTGCGGCACATGGACGAGCTGAGGATCCGTTCAAAGTCGAGGGGGGCTCCATTGGGCCTCCCACAAGTGGTTAGTGCGCTCAAAATTGGATCCGAGGACAAAATCTCAGTTCCTAGGTCGACACTGAGCAGAACAAAGCACCTCGCAAGGCCTTCCGCCTGGTGCCTTATCTTTTAATTATAATACCCCAATATCAGACAACATTTTAATAAGGTAGAATAATCTATCAAACTAAGCAGATGAAACATAAGACCAACAGACGACTCGCACAAACAACTCTAAGCATGCACTACGACTCGCAAGGCCAACAGATAAACAAACAACAGGTGATGGGATGTGGGGATACAGCTGTATGGGCTGCAGGATAAACATGTGATGGGATCGCAGTTCAAGAATCGATAACTAGGGTAGCAGAGATCAACGGCAGGAATGAAAGACAATGTATAGGTAAACAAGCAAACTTTGCTTGCCTGGAATCCCGCATGGAAGCAGATCTTGTCGTTACTCACACATCTCAACGTCGTATCCGCGAAGAAGCAACAAACACTGGAAAAGCGTAAAAGATGCATTTTACAACTACGGCAAAAGATCCAGCATGATCATGGAAGAATGATGCATGGCATGGCAAGATGCATTGCGAGATGCATTTAATCCAAAATAAGCGGAACCGGGATTCCGACAATTAATATTTATGTTCAAGTTATTTATCTACTCAACAATATTAAATGTTGGTTAACATGGCAAGACATGGTATGGATGATCTAGTCAATTTAAATGGAATCGGGCAATACATATATTGATTTGCCCCACACATTCCATATTTATTAATTAGGTGATTTACTACACCCCCCAAACCCAAGAGATGCCACACATGTAATTATGATGCGAAATGCACAAGATAGATGACATTTAATAAAAATAGGTATAGGGTTAGGGTTTGGGGTTCGCACGTTGGATCGGGTGAACTAGGGTTCGGAATCGACGTCTTCGGAACATAGAGGAAGTAGTCGTCGTTGTGGAAGTAGTCGTCGCGGAACCGGGGCATCGTCGTTTGTCGGTGTCGTGGAAGTGGTCGGGGAAGTAGTCGTACTCAACCATCCTCGTTGACGGGCGCGGACACGTAGGAGCACGGCAACGGACACCGGAAGGAAAACGCACGGGCGGGCACCGCGACACGGACACGAGCGGTCACAGGCAACGCGGCACCGGAAGAGGCACGCTCACGCGCATGTAGCAACACCTCGAAGGGTGGACAACTCGGACAAAATTGGCGACGCCGGGGTCTTGCGGGCATTTCACCGAGCACCTTGCGGGCGGCGGACACGGGGACGCCACCGGACGGAGACGACGTGCACGCGGCCGGAAGAGGAGGCAGCGGCGACACGTGCGTGCGGAAGGCGGCGGCGCGGGGCGGATGCGCACAACGGCGGGCGCGCACGCGGGCGGAGCAGCGGGCGGCAGACGACGCGCTGATTGCGCATGGCGCGCTGCTGCGGGGTTGCGCGGGGGCGTGGCGGCGGCGCGCGACGGCAGGGCTCACATGGGCGGTGGCCGGAGGGCGCGCGGCGGCGAGCGGAGCTCGGCCGGCCGGAGCACGGGCTCGGCGCGGCGGTGGAGGGTGGCCGGAGCAGGGGAGGCGGGGCACGGCGCGGCGGCGGGCGCACGGCCGGAGGCGCAGGGCCGGCGGCGGCTGGCGACGGGGAAGGAGGAAGGCCGGCGCGGGGGGGCGGCGCGGGAGGCGCGGCGTCAGGCACGGCGCGCGGCCGGGGGCGACGCCGGCGCGGCGGCCCAGGGAGGCGCGGAGGCGGGGGAGAGGCGACGGGCATGGGGTGCTCGCTCGGGAGCGCTGGCTCGGGCTGGTGCGGTTTCTCCCGTGCGGGTGCGGCTCGGGAAGAAGAAGGGAAAAAAGAAAAGGAAAGAAAAAGAGAAAAGAAAAGAAAAGGAAAAGGAGGGGGAAGAAAAGAAGAAAAAGAGGTGGGAGGACTATTTCGCAAAAACAGGGAAAAGGAGGAGGGTGGCTGCAAAAAGGCAGGGGGTGGGAAAGAAGTTTCCAGGGGGAAACCCTAGGGTTTGGTTAGATGGGCTTTTGGGCTTTTATTTCTCTCTCGTTTAAATATTTCTGATTATATTTTTAAAACCAAAACGAAGAGGAATTTGAATACGAAACCTTTACAAAATATTTTTAGTTTTAAATAGACAATTTAATAAACTAGTTTTTAACATTTTTAAAATATTTGAAAATAACACATTTTTAATTAATTTGAAATGCATTTAAATTTAATTATGGAAATTTAATTTAAATGCAACAAATTAAATTAATGCGATGCTATGTCGATGCAAAAAGAAAACACACCAAAATAAAAGGGGATAAATCCCGGGGCGTTACACACCCCTGGCCTTTTAATTCACCAATTAATTCTCTAATTCTCTCTCGATCTCGTGATTCCCTTTGTCGGAGTTGCGCCGAGTAGAGGAGGGGGATCTCTTCCACCATAGCCCGCTGCCGCGCTGCTGGTGTTCCGGTCCAAGTCTTCCGCTGCTCGTCTTGGACTGGAGCTTCGGAGGCCGTCGTCTCCACCGTATGTGTGTGACGCCCTGCGAGGTGCTTCTTAGCGGTACTCGGAGGCCTACTTCCTCCACTCGACCTCGGGGTCATCTTCGTCGTCTCCGTCGCACCGAGTTCTCCGCGACCTAGGGGTCGGCTACGGCGTCTTCATCGTCAACGCTTGTGCGAGAGCGTAATCCCCGCTATTCGGTCTACGAGGGTATGTATTCCGATCTCCGCCGTACTACTATATCTGCATAGTGTAGATCTTGGCTAGTTTAAGGATATCGTTGCTAGGAATTTTTTTGTTTTCTGCACATGATCCCCTTCAGTGGTATCAGAGCCGATCTATCGTAGATATAGCTGTACACTGTTAGAACCTGTGTTCTACATGGGGGCACCATTCCTGTTATTTGCTCCCCTCTAGCGTGCACTTGTGATTCCAGCGGCATCGAGTTGATGAAGCGGCCCGGACCGACTTTACGCGTACGCTTACGCGAGACTGGTTCCACTACTGACATACGGCTTGTACCGTATCTGTGGCTGGCGGATGTCTGTTTCTCTCTCTTTAGTTGGTCTTGCATTTTCAATGGAGGACCCGAAAGGGATGCTTAAATATGCAATTATTGGATCATTGTTGTGGTCATAAGGTTCGTAGGTATGAAGCGGTTCTATTTACGAAAGCCCCAAGCCACGTAAAATATGCAAAAGATAAAGTAGAAGCGTCTAACTTTATTTTGCAGGGGCTATGTGATATGGTCAAGGTAGGTTTATTAAATTGTTTATAAACTTCGGACGCCAAGAAGACCATGGCGCAATGGACTATATCACATTGCATTACATTTGATGTTTTGTGTGCATCTTATATTGTGTGATTGTATATATAGTATATATTAGTTACACGGCGGTAGCTATATAAGATGATCCCTTCAAAATACCACTAGTGTTCTCCCTCCAACGCGCACCACGAAGAAAGTTCTACGTTATGAGGCAGGCCGTGATGATCGGGTGTCAGACATCTCGTCGTTCGCATACAGTGGGTCTAAGCCATGTTGCACAAGCGTCGGCGTGGAGGTTTTTGGTGGCGAGCCTAGCATATTCAGAAATATGGCCTCGGAACAGGGAGACCGAAAGATCGAGAACGAGTCACAAAATTGGTGTGGCGGACAATTGTCTACTCTTGAAGTTGTGCCGCCGGCTCTGATGATGAGGGGTGGTGCAATGGATGGGGGTCGTGTAATCGCTTAAAACGATCAGGAGGGATGTTCGTTTGAGTGGGAGTTCGGATAGTTATTTTCTAAAATACTAGAACTCAGAATATAATAAACAGAGTCTGTTTTGCAAACCTTTGTAGATATTAACCATTGTGATATCATATTTTCAAATTAGGCGCATTCCTGCGACTGAGAAACTTAAAATGTTGGGTCCAAACTTCATAGTTTTATGCTTTATCTTGAGGATACTCCTTGTTTAAACCGTTAGCTCTTTGTGTTACAATACCCGCTAGGAGATAACCCCGGAGATTCCGCTGACAAAAGATAATTTGGATTATCAGATTTTGTGCGGATGATATCATCATAGTCCAGTGTATGCTATGATCTCTGCCATAGAGAACCAACGGTGGGTACGAGTTTTTAGATCGCGAACATATGATATGGTCGCTAAACTCGGGGTACCCCAAACGTTGGGTTGATGAAGTTTATCAGTACGTTGACTGATTGTCTTCTCAACCAAGATGGAAGAGAATACACACATTGAGGGAGCATGTGGCGGTCATACTTAATGACATATGTTGATACTTAATGAACATTGAGAAGCCTCGCTCAGCTCAGTCACTGAATGACAGATATCGTTGCCAAGTGCAAATCCTATGTCATAGACTATGTCATGCAAGGGGAATCGTTCACCTTCATGGTTCTTGATTACGGTGGAAGTATCAATAAAATGAAACAGATCGCCGGAAGTCATCAATGATGATGGTGTATATATGATATACATGTTATGAATGTTTTAGTTAAGCAAGTACTCACAGTAGTGACTAAATTTTGAACTAGTCATGTTTTATAAAAAACAGGTTTACTGCTTGAGTAGCTTGAAAGGATGAGGCGACATTGCGTGTTGATAATGGCAGTCAAGTTGTTGTGATGTCCATAGACACTCTCCCTCTAGATCTACCATTTGAATAAATTCTTTATGATCGCCTGTTAGTATGATCGTTACAAGTGTGTCTCCTCTAGCGAGACACTTGTTCATACATGATAGTGACAAATTTGGTGTCCTATATTTATGAAGTAATGATCATATGCCGATTTGAATTTAGATGGTAGAAGCTCCCACATTCATAATATTAATGCCAAAAGATACAAACTTAATAAAGACACCACATATGTGTGGCACTACCGTTTAGTCATGTCAATGTTATAGTCAATGCATTAGCTCCATACCGGATGGATCTACAAGTTCTAAGATTTGATCTTTTGACACTTGCAAAATAACTGTGACACCGTTTTCGGAAAGCGGGCATATAACTTATTGATAGTCATACATAGAGATGTATGTGGTTCAATGAAGTAATTGACGGGTAGTGGATACCTTTATTTCGTGAACTTCACTGAACGTTTTGAGTATAGCTTGTTGAGATTCTTGCATATGGTGTATATGAATCAATGAAGTACTTTAACGTGTATTGGAAGTCTTTATTTCATAGACTTCATGAATATTCCGAGTAGATATAGGGATATCCACTCCGGGGAATGTTAGTCTGAAATTTTGATTCAATCAAACAAAGTTCAGAATGAAGTAGTAAATAAACTTAACAAGAAAATCAAATTCCCGCGATGCAGATCGAGGAAATAAAGGTTTGAGTTATAATGTTGGCACATCATTGGAAGACTTGTGAGAAGAATTCCACAAATTACGTCGCATGGAACATCATAGTGTTATGGTGTGTTAGGACGTCGTAATTACACCCTATCGGATAGTGTGTGGTAAATAAATCTCTTATCGAATTATTGTGATCATTAGAGTCATATGGTAGAAACGTAAACACTCTCGTTAGCAAATAGGGAAACCATTTGAATTCATGGAGACAATACCATACGAGTGATGGCATGGCTTTTAGCCTGGATTGTCGTTTCAACAATTTAGTGTTTCGATGTGATCAAACCTAAAATGGATTAATCTTTGTAGTGTACCGTACCTAAAGAGTTAGTCGGGTACATGTCTCACGACATAGGCAAAATCTTTGCCGGGATATACCTTGCGAAAGAAATAGTTTCTTGTCCAAGGGTATAAGTGAGAAAGAAATTAGAGCAAGACGAAGTTGGTGAACTTTCTCTCCAGACATCAGAGTGGCGCAACCGAAAGTGTTTTCGGTGTCAGGCTCCATAGCTTGAAAAAGTTGATGATTCAAGATCATGATGTTCTAAGCTCATACTAAAAGCGTAGGCATACGAGGTTGTGTTCCACACTGTGTGTTACGACAATCTTGTTATGAAGGTCATATTAATGGAATATGATAGACCTACGAACTACGAAGAAGAGATGGTGGATCTAAGTCCGAGAAATGGCTATGAGTCATTTATGATCCAAAATAAAATCCATATACGATTACCAGGTAATGACTTGGGAGATCTTCTTGATGGCATCTAGGATGTTAATAGTATATGAATTTTATGAGAGAGTAGACATTGATCGGATTCGATTTGTCGTGAAACAGTTCTGACAGATTCAAAAGTTGACCACATGAGAGTTTGTCTCAAGTGGTGAAGACTAAATCTATTCTGGGTCGTTTAGCAATCACTATAATTTTGAATGAGAAATTGATAGATGGATAAGGAAACCATGTTTGTTAATAGTGTCATTAAGAAAGAGTTGGTGATCCTGAGGATGCTAAACATGTATGCAAACTTCGGTGGTCCATTCATGGGCTGAAGCAAGCATACCGGAGCTGGAATCTTCACTTTGATAATGTGATCAAAGGATTTTGGAGTTGTCCAAAATAGTTGAAGAAACCTACATTTGCAAAGAAGTGAGTGGGAGCTAAGTAGCTTTCCTTGATCTTATATGCGGAAGGAATATTTGAGTGGGATCTAGGTGTCATTTGTAATTTTATATGTAACGACATATTGAATGACACCACTAGTAGAAAACAGGCTAAAGGACCAAACTCCAAAACCCCATTTGTCCCGGTCGTACTGCAAACCGGGACAGATGGGGCATAAAACGCTACAACTAGTTCAGGCGACACTCATTGGTCCCGGTTTATGGCTGGAACCGGGACAAATGAGGTAGCACCCGCAGGCGACACCCATTTGTCCCGGTTCCAGTCACGAACCGGGACAAATGGCATGGTTTCAGTTACGCGCCACCGCCGCGTTTTTTCGACGCGCACGGAAGACGAGCGGCGCCGGCGATTCCTCTGCCCTCCGGCGATTCCTCTGCCCTCCGCCGGCGATTCATCTTCCTCTCCGGCGCTATAAAATGCACTGCACAGTACGACTCTTCCCCACACCATTTCTCCGGCCATCTCTCCTCTCTTTTCTCCGTCCACGTACACCATTTCCTATGGAGCCACTCGTGCCTCGGTCCGATGAGTTTTACGGCTACGAGAAGGAAGGCATGCGGTTCAAGGTGTGGGTCACCCTTCGTGCATGGCGCGTGGAGAAGTGGATCGGCGACGTGAAGAACAACTTCCTCGACGCCGCTCCGATCAAAGCCGTTGGACTCGATTGCGAGTTCACCGACCCTCGACGGAAGGATACTCCACAGCGCGCCGCCGTCCTTCAACTCTCGGTGGCGACCGAGACTCTTGTCTTCCAAATTTGCAAAGCTGATCGGGTGCCACAGGTCCTCGTGGATTTCTTAGGTGACGAGACAATCAAATTCTACGGCGTGGCAATCCATAATGACATGAAGATGCTAGCCTACTACGGAATTATTATTCGGTCCGCGGTCGACCTGCAGAGGGATCGCCGAAACCCTACCGGCAATTTTACTCCTAGTCTATATGCTCTCTCTAATGCGGTCATTGGGACAAATCTTGAGAAGAAGAAGAAATACAAGAAGAGGAAGTACACGGACGACGACAAGGAAGACACGTTACAAAAAGACCTAATTTTCGGATGGGGCAACGTTCCATTGAGCTACGATCAAGTCGTATATGCTGCTTTAGACGCTCGCCTTGGCTTCGAGATTGCACGGAAGTGGGATAGTCTACGCGGCTATAATACGGAAAATGATCATCTTAATGTCGTTGATGAGTAGACTATCTATGTATTCCGTTTGTCAAATATTCTGTGTGCGCGTGTTCTCTTGTATTGACCGAAATATATCTAAAGTTATTAGTTAGTCAAATTCAAACATTTTTCATATTCATAGTTTTTCCAAAATCCAAAGTTTGCAAAAGTTATTTAAAACAGAAAAAGAAAATAAAAAAAATGAAAAAACCTCCATCTGTCCCGGTTTCAGTCTCAAAACGGGACAAATGGGCCTCCTTGTTGTCCCGGTTTGTGACTGAAACCGGGACAAATGGGGGGGGGGGTGCCTATATATACTGATCATCAGCAGCCCCCTCCCAAAACCATTGGAGGCATTTTTTTTTTGAAATGGAAGGAGGGGGTGTGTGCTAGTCTGTTTTTTTTGTATGCATGCAAGGTGTTTGATGAAATGCCCGAGAGAGTTCACGAATTGATTCGATGTACACTTAAAGAAGTTTATTCTTCTTTTCGATCAAGGTTAATTTTTCTCTCATTTCATTTGTAATTAATTGATACCGTGCATGTTCAGTGTTTATTTGTCGATGTTCTGTAATGGTTATTGATGTAGTTCATTATATAATGCAGATGGACCGACAATGGATGTATGGTGACCGACGCACTGCCGAGTACATGACAGGTTTGAGGAAATTTCTAGAGAAAGCCCAGGCCCACAGTACGAATGGTTTCATGTGTTGTCCATGTGTCAACTGTCAGAATAAGACAGATCACCCAAACGTGAGAACCCTTCAAAGTCATCTTATTCGGCATGGTTTCATGCCCAGCTATAATTGTTGGACGAAGCACGGAGAAAAAGGTGTTATGATGGAAGACAATGAAGAAGAGGAAGATGATGACAACTATCCTATGTTCTCGGAGTACGGAGATTCTGCAACGGGGGAAGCTGAAGTTGAAGAGGCACCAGATGAGCCCACTGCCGATCCATGTAGGGCCATTGCTGATGCAAAGAGAGAGTGCGGAACTGAAAAGGAGAGGTTGAAGTTCGACCAGATGTTAGAGGATCACAAGAAATTGTTGTATCCAAGTTGCGAAGATGGTCAGAAAAAGCTGGGTACCACACTGGAATTACTGCAGTGGAAGGCAGAGTGTGGTGTGACTGACAAGGGATTTGGAAAGTTGCTGCAGATAATTAGGAAGATGCTTCCAAAGGTCAACAAGTTGCCCGACAGCACGTACGAAGCAAAGAAGGTTGTGTGCCCTCTAGGATTAGACGTGCATAAGATACATGCCTGCCCTAATGACTGCATCCTCTACCGCGGTGAGTATGAGAATTTGGATGCATGTCCAGTATGCACTGCATTGCGGTATAAGATCAGACGAGATGACCCTGGTGAAGTTGAGGGTGAGCGTCCCCGGAAGAGGGTTCCTGCCAAGGTGATGTGGTATGCTCCTATAATACCACGGTTGAAACGCCTGTTCGCGAATAAAGAGCATGCCAAGTTGTTGCGATGGCACAAAGAGGACCGTAAGAAAGACGCGATGTGTAGACACCCCGCTGATGGGTCGTAGTGGAGAAAAATTGAGAGAGAGTTCCCGGAATTTGAAGATGACGCAAGGAACTTAAGGTTTGGTCTAAGTACAGACGGTTTCAATCCGTTTGGGGAGCAGAGCAGCAGTCATAGCACATGGCCTGTGACTCTATGTATTTATAACCTTCCTCCTTGGTTGTGCATGAAGCGAAAGTTCATTATGATGCCATTGCTCATCCAAGGCCCGAAGCAACCCGGCGACGACCTTGATGTGTACCTCAAGCCATTATTTGAAGAACTTTTACAGTTGTGGCGGGAAGAAGGTGTGCGGGTGTGGGATGAGCACAAACATGAGGAATTTGACCTACGAGCTCTGCTTTTTGTAACAATTAACGATTGGCCTGCTCTTGCTAACCTCTCAGGGCAGTCGACCAAGGGGTACAATGCATGCACACACTGTTTGGGTGAGACTGAATGTTTATATTTGGATAAATGTAAGAAGTGTGTGTATATGGGGCATCGTCGATTTCTTCCGATCAGGCATACCGCAAGGAAGAAAGGCAAGCATTTTAAAGGTGAGGCTGATCACAGTAGGAGGCCTGTCAACCGTACTGGTGAAGAAATATTTGATATGGTCAAGGATCTAAAAGTAATCTTTGGAAAGGGTCCTGGAGGACAACAGGTTCCGAAAGACGCTAACGGGCATGCACCCATGTGGAAGAAAAAATCTATATTTTGGGAGCTACCATATTGGAAGGTCCTAGAGGTTAGATCTGCTATCGACGTGATGCACGTGACGAAGAATGTTTGCGTGAACCTGCTAGGCTACTTGGGCGTGTACGGGAAGAAAAAAGATACAGAGGAAGCACGGGAGGACCAGAAACGTGTGAAAGAACGAGACGGCCTAAGTCCCGAACACTACGAAGGTCCTGCCAGCTACGCTCTTACCAAACAAGAGAAAGTAATATTCTTTGAATGCCTGAGCAGTATCAAGGTCACGGCTGGGTTCTCGTCGAATATAAAGAGGATAGTAAATGTGAGACTCCAAAAATTTCAGAACCTAAAGTCTCATGATTGCCACGTGATTATGACGCAATTGCTTCCGATTGCACTGAGGGGGCTACTACCGGAAAATGTTCGAGTACCCATTGTGAAGCTTTGTGCATTCCTCAATGCAATATCTCAAAAGGTAATCGATCCGGCGATTCTACCAGGGTTGCAAAATGATGTGGTCCAGTGTCTTGTCAGTTTTGAGTTGGTGTTCCCTCCATCCTTCTTCGATGTTATGACGCATCTCCTGGTTCACCTAGTCGAAGAGATTCAAGTTCTCGGTCCTGTATTTCTGCACAATATGTTCCCATTTGAGAGGTTCATGGCAATCTTGAAGAAATATGTGCATAACCGTGCTAGGCCAGAAGGAAGCATCTCCAACGGCTACGGTAACAAGGAGGTCATTGAGTTCTGTGTTGACTTTATTCATGACCTTAAGCCGATAGGTGTTCCACAATCACGACATGAGGGTAGACTTAGTGGAAAAGGCACACTAGGAAAGAAAACAAAAAATTGTATGGATGGACATTCTTTCACTGAAGCACACTATACAGTTCTACAAAGTTCTACCTTGGTGGCCCCGTATATCGATAAACACAAGAATTTTGTACGCTCTCTACACGCGGGGAAGTCTGACAACTGGATTGTACGTACACACATGGCCACGTTCGGCGGTTGGTTGCGAGCACATCTTGAAAATAAAGACAAGGTTGATGAAGAGTTACACTTGTTGGCCAGGGCACCATCTACAACTATATGTACTTTCCAAGGGTACGAGATAAATGGAAATATATTTTACACGAGTGTCCAAGATAAAAAGAGCACGAACCAAAATAGTGGTGTTCGCATTGATGCAACAAACAACAATGGGCAGAAGAACACATATTATGGTTGCATAGAGGAGATATGGGAACTTGACTATGGACCTTCTTTTAAGATCCCTTTGTTTCGGTGCAAATGGGTCAATCTGAAAGGCGGGGTTGAGGTAGACAAGATGTACGGAATGACAACAGTGGATCTAAACAATCTTGCGTACAGAGACGAACCATTCGTGCTAGCCAATGATGTGGCTCAGGTTTTCTATGTGAAAGACATGTCTAGCAGACCAAAAAAAAGAAACATCCTGGGAGTGGAGGAGCCTAGGCGTCACATAGTTCTTTCAGGAAAAAGAAACATCGTGGGAGTGGAGGACAAGACAGACATGTCAGATGATTATAATAATTTTGATGAAATTCCGCCTTTCGTAGTGAACATTGACCCAATCATCAAGTTGATTGAAGAAGATGCTCCATGGTTCCGACGCAGAAGAACTGGCGGTGTTGTGTGATGGAGATGTTGGTGCGATATGTAATAATTAATATATTAAACTTTTGATATGAAGAAGATGCTCCATTTTTACCTGCATATCAAATGGATTCATCGGCGTTGATAGAACAAAACACACGATTTCACCTGCATACAGCCCCACGGTGGCTCTTGATGAGTGCCTGCATATCAAATGCACCGTGGGGCGTAAGCAGGGAATCCGAGTAATTTGTATATATTCCTCAGTAGATGAATTGAACTATTCTTTTGAAAGAACAAAACACACGATTTCACCTGCATACAGCCCCACGGTGGCTCCTGAGTGCCTGCATATCAAATGCACCGTGGGGCGTATGCAGGGAATCTGAGTGATTTGTATATCACACACCACGCGGCTAGGCACTAGAAGGAGGAAACACTGAGTGCTCGCCTCGTCTGAGAGGGGGCTATATATAGGGTCACGGGCTCAACCAGTGGTACTGATAGTGTTGATCCAACAGCTCTCAAGTGCTCAAAAGAAGCACACCCCTGATCCAACGGCTAACAAGTGTTTCAAAGAAACACACGATCTGTGTGCTTCTTTAGTCCCGGTTTGAAACTGAAAGCGTTAATCGAACAACTCAGAAGCAATCAAAAGAAACACACACCTGATCAAACGGCTTACAAGTGCTTGAAAGAAACACACTATCCGTGTGCTTCTTTAGTCCCGGTTTGGAAGTTAAAGTTTGGAATTTAAATAATGGTTATAGAAAAGAGAAAATGTTTTTGTATTAGTTAGTCAAATTCAAACACTTTTCATATTGAAAGTTTTTTCAAATTCCAAAGTTTACAAAAGTTATACAAATTCACATTCAAAATAGTTTTAAACTAATTTAAATAATGGTTATAGAAAAGAGAAAATGTTTTTGTATTAGTTAGTCAAATTCAAACACTTTTCATATTGAAAGTTTTTTCAAATTCCAAAGTTTGCAAAAGTTATACAAATTCACATTCAAAATAGTTTTAAACTAATTTAAATAATGGTTATAGAAAAGAGAAAATGTTTTTGTATTAGTTAGTCAAATTCAAACACTTTTCATATTGAAAGTTTTTTCAAATTCCAAAGTTTGCAAAAGTTATACAAATTCACATTCAAAATAGTTTTAAACTAATTTAAATAATGGTTATAGAAAAGAGAATTTTTTTTTGTATTAGTTAGTCAAATTCAAACACTTTTCATATTGAAAGTTTTTTCAAATTCCAAAGTTATTTAAAACAGAAAACAGAAAAAGAAAAGAAAAAGAAAAAACCCCATCTATCCCGGGTGGTGGCTCAGCCCGGGACAGATGGGGTGCTATCTATCCCGGGTGGTGGCTCAGCCCGGGACAGATGACCCCTATTTGTCCCGGGCAGAGCCACGACCCGGGACAGATAGCATTATGCTATAAAACCAACACTTAGCGCTCCGGGCCGAGCAACCACCCGGAGCAGTTCCCCTTTCCTACCGAAGTGCTGCCGAAATTTCCCGTGAACCCTAGCCGACGCCGCCTCCTTCCTCGACTCCGGCTGGGCCTCGCCGCCACCTTCCTCCTCGACTCCTCCCCCTAGGTGAGCCTCGCGTGTGCCCCGAACCCTCGCTCGTGCCCTCTTTCTCTCTCTGCGCGCGCGTGCCACGAACCCTAGCCTGCCAGCACCGTGCCGCCGCGCGAGGAGATGGAGCTCACCCGCCCCCGCCGTAGCCGCAGCTCGCCGCCGCACGGCCTCGTCCCCGCGTGCCTACAATCGCCGTAGCCGCACGACCTCGTCCCCGCCGTAGCCGCACGACCTCGTCGCCGCGTGCTCGCCAGCACCGTCGTCGCCGCGCGAGGAGATGGAGCTCACCCGCCCCCGCCGTAGCCGCAGCTCGCCGCCGCACGGCCTCGTCCCCGCGTGCCTCCAATCGCCGTAGCCGCACGACCTCGTCCCCGCCGTAGCCGCACGACCTCGTCGCCGCGTGCTCGCCAGCGCCGTCGTCGCCCGCTGACGTCGCGGGCTGACGTCAGCGGTGTCTGGCTGACATCAGCTCATGTCCAGTTCATAAAAATGCAAATAAACTACCAAAAATTTCAGAAAAATATATCTTTCCATCCAACACATTGGGAATTAGTATTTGAAAACGTGTGTACGTGAAATTAGTATTTGTAGCATGTGTATGCATGTGTATGCGAATTAGTATTTGTAAATCATTTCGGTTATCACTGGTTTCTATGTATGCATGCAAAAAAAGCGAGCTTTGTAGCCGATCCTCTTGTGACATGTGTCGCTCCAACGCGCATAAAATCTCAACAAACCACCAAACCGGCACTAGAAGAAAATCCGATACTCTCGGTTTCAAACACTTAATTATATAAGTTCGGTCAACATTGCAAATTCATATTAAATCAGACAAATGCAAACTTTATATCAAAATGTTCAGAAAAATATAATCTATAATGTTGTATCATAAAAATGTCCATATTAATTCATATCAACTGGATTCATATCTATTTTTTCTTACTTGGATTTTGCGTACAGGTACTCGGATTTGTCACCGCGTCGTAGCCGCCGCCCTCTCGGAGCCCTAGTAAAGTTCGAGAGACTTCAAAAGAGAAATGTAAATAGAAATGAGATACTCGATATGATTGAAATGTGTTTGTAAAATTGAAATGTCTTAATGTATTTGTACTATTCAAATAACTTTGCTTCAGGTTGAAATTGAAATGTGTTTGTACAAATAAATGATAAAAGATGTTGAGTTAGATTTAGTTGTATGACATATCGGTAAAGTTATTTAGATGTTGAGTTATTAAAATTATTTAAATGGATTTAAATCTCTTGCAGAAACTATGGACACCCGTAGAAATCTTCAACAAGAAGAGGACATGTTCGGCATCATTCGTGAAGGTGATGAATTGGACCCCGGTAGAAACCATGAACAAGAAGAGGAACACGTAGACGATTTCACCGGGCAATTTCTGAACGAGTCCGGTGACGGAATAGACGTCACCGACAGTTCAGCTCACCGACAGTTCACCGACTCTACTGTTGGAAAGTCGGCCGCCGAGGTAGATATATGCCCTCAGGTTTTTGTTTCCGTTGAAAAGATTTGTGTGTATACATATATTAACTATCACTTTTTCTTGTTTTTAGCCGTCGGCGGGCCATGAACCGGGACCAAGCAAAAAAGCAGCGGTGAAACGAGGCGGGCCACGGACCGGGACCAAAAAGCTCCAACGGAAACAGAAGTACCACATCGAGGAGATCAATGAAAAAGGAAAACCGATTGCTCCCGCTAACCACGCAAGGAAATTTGTAGCTCAGTGCGGAGTTATCGTTCGGGACAGACTGTCCATCAGGGCTCAAGAATGGTATAAGCCAAAGGTGCCAAAAGAGGGGGTTATTTATGTCTCGAATGCAGACAAACAACTCATCTGGGACGAGCTCATGCAGAATTTCACTTTACCGGAAGAGGAGGATGTAGAGGAGCCGGTTATAGAGAGTCGATGCAAGGCCTGGACTTATATTGAGATGGGTGAATTGTTCCGCAGCTGGAAGAATAGGCTTAACAAGTTCATAAAAGAAGGTAAAACTCCAGAATTTGTCGGAGTCTATGAAAAGATAAAAGATGAGTGGCCCGAATTTAAGGCGTACAAGCAATCGGAAGCCGCTAAGGCCATGTCAGAGAGAAATAAGAAAAATGCAGACAAAAAGATATATCACCATAACATGGGGTCAGGTGGCTACCTGACGGCCCTGCCTAAGTTTCTGAAAATGGAGGAAGATTTTTTGGCTAAAGGTATACAGATCGAGACATTTGACTGGCCAGACCGGCTTAAGGCTTGGTTCTATGGGCATGGTGGAAAGTTAGACCCTGAAACAGGTGACTGTCTTTTTACCAAGGAGCACGGACCTGACCCTATTAAAGCTCTCAGAGAGGTACGGAAGGAGGTCACGGAAGGCAGGTTCCACCCTAACAGAGAGAAGGACGAGCTATCGCGAGCCCTTAAGAATCCTGAACACAGTGGACGAACAAGAGGAACCGTCGGCTCTGTACCGTGGATACTTGGGTTTCCCAAAGATGTTGGCACTTATAGAAGCCGATCGAGAAAGAAGAAAGAGATTGCCGACCGGGCCCAGTGGATGGAAAATAAATTACTACAGCATGAGAAGGAGATAGCAGAGCTGAAGGCAGCGCAGACTCGACGGATGCCCTGCGAATCTGAGACGCCCAAAAATCCTTCTCCTGATCCAAAATCAATGCGGAGAAGCAGCGTGGCTTCGACGGAGCTCGATCGCCACAATGATATACCGGGTCCTCATCACCCCGTGGATAATATCGTGCAGCGGGAACTTTGCGACCTACATGTGCCATGCTTGAACATAACCGTGAAGGTGGCGCACGGCTTTGCCCTACCGCCTAGCCCAAATGGAACTTACCATTGTCGCCCTATTCCAGATGGCTATGCTGTTGTCGGGGTTGATGAGGTTATCAAGACATATGAGGGAATTAAGCTGGACTTACCTACGGGTGAAGACGAGGTTGAGTTGAGATTTGCCCTCAAGAGTACCTGCTTATGGAAAAAAAAATACATCGTGTTCCCACACATGCAGCTAAATCGCCCTCCCAGTCCACAATCCAGTCCACATAACTACAACAACGACAACCAATGCGCTAGTCCAGACACCCCCCACAACGACAACCAAGGCGCTAGTCCATCTCCGCCGTCGCGTGAGCGTACTCCGTTGCGTGAGCGTACTCCGCCGCGTCAACGGACTCCATCGCCTCCGCAAAAGAAGCGGAAGTGCACCGCTGCATCGACTAGTACTCAGAAAAGCGAAACGGCCGGGAAGTCTCGCTTTGTGAACTCTCGCAAAGATGTTGATACATGGGTCGAGGAGATCCAGACTTCCCAGAGAAAGAAGGCAAAAAAGATGTCTTTGCCTCTTTCGGTTTATTCTCCGGAAGCGATACGGTGGGCCATTGAATTTCTTACGCATCCGTCGCAATATGAACTAAATATGGACGATGACTACACACGCGTTCTGGTGCGTACATCTAAGAGAGTGCGGGAAGAACAAAAATCTGCTGCCACCCAGAAGAGAGATGTTCCACAGCTCGGAATGCAGGCGGGACAATCGGCCCCTCCACTCATATTGGCGCCTTACAACCGGAACCCGGTCGATGATGTACTTTCGCAGCAAGCTAGAGATATGGGTATAACTCTGGCAGAGCTTAAGGCATTGCAAGCTGGCGAGAGTGTCACCATACATGAGGTGGTGCGGACATATGTGAGAGGAGAAGATCTTGTCGACCCTGCAATGGTGCGCACTCTACCAGCTAGGTTGCACCAACTAAATGCATGGTACTTGCGTACCACGAAAAGTCAAGACGGAGACTGGCTCTATGGGAAAATTCCAAAGGATTTTTTTGGCCCAGGTGATGATGAGGTTCAAATCGAGTATTGCGAATTATGGCAGTTATTCAATTTTGACGCGCTCGACAAATCTATGATCAGTGCCTTTTGCATGTAAGTAATTAAATTATGTATATATGTCAGTAATTCTCTAGCTCTACTTATTTTTCATTGCTTGTAATTATCCTTATCACTATATTACTTTTGTACTCTATTATGCAGGCTGAAAATTATACAATCTCGAAAGCTGGGACTCAATCACAAGATTGGATTCATTGACCCTAATCGAGTTCATCATCATGGTTTGTTACATTACCCAGATCAAACGGAGAAGCTTTTGCTTACTTATTTGATGGCGCAACATTACAAAAGCACCATAATTTTCCCGTTCAACTTCGAGTGAGTTGTTTACTTTCTTATACATACTCGATGTTAATTAAGTATATGTAATTTATGATTTAGTTATTAACAAATATAAACATATGGCAGATTTCACTGGGTATTATTTGAGATTGATGTTGAAAAGGCAATCGTTGATGTCTTGGACCCATTATCGAAACCTGAAGAAAAGTTCGACGACACGAAACAGATGCTCCAGAGGTAATTTCGTTCATTATCACAATCGACCTCGTCTTTTCTAATAATATATAGTAATTAGTTAACTTCTTTACTAATTTTTCATACCGTAAACTTCAGGGTTTGGGACAAGTTCACCGGTTTCCACAAGGATGTCGGTATAGCTAAGAACCTCACTTTTAAATGGCGAGAGGTAAGACGTACTAGCTAGGTTCCACATACGCATATTCTTAATTTCAGTCTCACAATACTATTTTTTCAATATTTTTGATTATTTTTTATTAATTTCTTATCTTATTCTATCATAAAGTGCGCGAAGCAGCAACAAGGCACCAATTTGTGTGGATTCTATGTCTGCGAGTTCATCCGAATTCACTTCAATGAGGGTGCAGACTGGAATAGGGTACGTTAACAATTCATTCAAACTTGTTCACTTTTCAAATTGAATTATTTTCATAATGGTTGATATATTGGTGTTGATCTCTCCTTTTTTGTTTGAGACGATCCGGAACAGACTGGATGCAAAAGACCGCCTATTACCAATCGCGGAGGAAATTGCGGGCTTTCTGCTTGACTATGTCATTAAGCCAGGCGCAGAATGCAGTATAATCCGGCCGCCAAAAAAGACCATCCCGAGCAAAAAATAGGGTCTAATGCTTCTCTGTCATGTAATGATCTCTGTTTGTAAATATTTAGACATGATCTTCCGGTTGTAAATATTTGTTTGGAAGAACTAGTGTACTAGTAGTATTCATGACTATATCCCGAGGAAAAAATCGTGTATTCATGATATATATTACATAGTAACGTATAATATGCAACTCGATCTTGTTTGAAATGAAACATAAATGAAAAAACACAAACACAAAAGAATCAGTAACATAAATAGAAAACAGAAACAAAAATAGAAAACAGAAAACAAAATAAAAGAAACAAAAAAAACATATATACTGTTCCGGTTCGTATTACGAACCGGGACAAATGAGTGGCAGCCAGAGGCTGTCTGGTTTGGCCACGTGACCCCCCTACTGGTCCCGGACCGTGGCGTGCCCGGGACAAATAGGGGGGGCTATTTGTCCCGAACACGCTGTCCCGGGCGCGTGACCGGGACAAAAAGCCCTCACGGCCCGGGACCAGTGGCATGTTTTGCTCTAGTGCACAGATCCTCTAGTAGAGTGTAAAGAATTATTTAAGTGATTAAATTTTTTATGAAATGAAGTTATGAGTATTAGGCATCCCATTTATAATTATATAGATCAGAAGGGACTTAATAACATTAGGTCGGAATATTTCCTAAGTCAAGATTCTGAAGTGTTTCGGAATAGGACAAGCAAAGAAAGAGGTTCTTGCTTATATGACCGGGTAATATATTAAGTTTATCTTGGCATTTTCAGTAATAGCAAATGATGTTCGACATTATCTATGTATCAGACATAGATGCTATCAGACTGAAAGATCGACTTAGTGTGACCAAAGTTCTTGGTTGAAGAACAGGTTCTAGAGTGATCATTGTGTGGATCAATGGACAAACGTTAAGTTTATTCTTCAGTGTCTATGAGAACTGAAGATATGTTTTCTAGTAAAGGGTAAGAGTGAAAGACAACTTGCCGTAAAGCGGTTACGATGATGCAAGTTATGACACTGACCCATATGACTAGAAATCTCATATAGGAGATGTCCTTTATTTTGAAGATAGACATGGTTAGTTTGCGAAGTTGCATATGAATGCACTGTCACATAGTCTACATAGGTATAGAAATATATCGCGACTTCAGAAGTAGCAAGTGTGATTGGACTGAGCAGTTTTCCGAGCGTAGGTGGTCCCCTTAATAGATCTCTTAGACTTTTAAGACCCAAGCTACGCGAATGCTCGAGTCTCACTCCATCCACTGGGATATCTATTTCACCGTCATCGTAAGATACGGGATGATGTCAAACTAGGTGACATAGAAGTGTTGCAAAGCACATATAGGTCTCAATGTGCGAGATCTATTGAGTGTATTCCTCTTTCACAAGGCGAGCAGGCACCAAGATGCTATGGGTGTTGAGCTTTTACCAAGTTGTAAACTAGATTAAGTGTTACTCTAGTGCAAGTGGGAGACTGAAGGGAATATGCCTAGAGGCACTTAATAAACATACTTTATTGGCAATATCCCAATCATTCATTATATGTTTTATACCATGTTATAACTGTATTAAGCGGAAACATTAATACAAGTGTGGTAGATAAACAACCAGGTCCCTAGTAGCTTCTACTAAGACTAGTTTCGTTGCGCGATTGATGATCGAGGTTTTCCGATCATAGGGCATATGGCGCCGGTCGGCAATGGAAGTCATATCGTTAGGTGTAACGATGTGATGGACATACCCAGTATTTATAGGACATAGCCATTACGCCTTAAGACCGTGAGACCAACTCTTATTGTTATCCCTGAAAGATACTTTGATCGCACCAAACGTCATATCTTATATAGTGTGACAATGATAGGTGATACTTTTGGGTATCGGAAGGGGGTAGTTGAGACGAGGGGTCAACAACGGGATTTGTCAGTCCGCATAGCCGGATAGATACTCTAGGGCCCACTCGGTGAGATTATGTCAAATGAGTTTGCAAACATGTGACTAGGTCACCAGCTGACATAATATCATAGACGAGTAGAAGATAGCGATGTCGGTAACGAGATCATACTAGGTATGGAGATATCTGAGAATGATGCTCGGACACGCTAAGTATCGCCATGACAAAGGGTTTAAGACTATACCTCCAGGTTTGATAGATGAAAGTCATTCGTTATATCACAGGGATTAATTCATGGGGTCCAGGCCTACGAGTTAGTCGTTGATCATAGAGGAGTCTTGATCGTACATGTTATTATATCGAACCGCTAGGGTAACACACTTAAGGGGTTTCGACAAGACAACCGGAAAGGAAAGAGATCACCGGGAACGTCCCGGGAATGGTCCGATGGAGATCGGGCAGCGACAAAAGAGTTTTTGGAGCTAGAATAAATTATATAAAATATTTTTGATATTAACTAGTGTAATTAATATTTAAATATGATTTTATATATTTATTTTTGAATTTTTAAAGGCAGATTTCCCTAAATGGGCCTTCTGGTGGAAAGAAGGCCCATGAGGGGGGGAAGCTTCCCGCCAAGGGAAGGGGGCTGGTTCGGCCAGCCCCTTGTGGGCCACAAGGGGCCCACTAGGGCCGGCGCACCTCCTTGAGCCGCACCAGGCATGTGGGGATAGTCCCACATTGCCTGGCTGGCAAGGTTGGCTCCCCCTGGGAGCCTATATAAGAAGGGACACCCCTGGCTTTTTAATTCACCAATTAATTCCCTAATTCTCTCTCGATCTCGTGATTCCCTTTGTCGGAGTCGCTCCGAGTAGAGGAGGGGGAGCTTTTCCAACATAGCCCGCTGCCGCGCTGCTGGTGTTCCGGTCCAAGTCTTCCGCTGCTCGTCCTGGACTGGAGCTTCGGAGGCCGTCGTCTCCACCGTATGTGTGTGACCCCCTGCGAGGTGCTGCGCTAGCGATACTCGGAGGCCTACTTCCTCCACCCGACCTCGGGGTCATCTTCGTTGTCTCCGTCGCGCCGAGTTCTCCGCGACCCAGAGGTCGGCTACGGCGTCTTCATCGTCAACGCTTGTGCGGGAGCGTAATCCCCGCTATTCGGTCTACGAGGGTATGTATTCTGATCTCCGCCGTACTACTATATTTGCATAGTGTAGATCTTGGCTAGTTTAAGGATATCGTTGTTAGGAAATTTTTTGTTTTCTGCACACGATCCACTTCAAGTAGTTTCACTCGTATTGAGCATGGGGCCACAGAATAAAGAGACCGGGACCATGGCGAACACTTTATCGCTTAATGTTTCTGGAGTAATGACGTGGAAGACTTAGCGACCCCCAGGGTGATGCCAAATTGGCGAATAACCTTAGAGTCTTAGGCATGACTCATCCGCCAACTCTGAATCTTTGATAGGCAAATATCAGAATTGTTGAGCAAAGATCAGCCAACACCAAGTAGTGCAAGAAAAAAAAACCGAAGCAGGTGCAAGATGGGTAGTTCTTACTCCTCGTGTTGCTTAGGGTGCCAATGTTTGATCGGTTTGGTTGTTGATATTTATCTAAAGCACATATTGATTGCTTATACATGGTTCCATCTAATGCTGAAACTTGCTATGATTTCTGTAAATCCTCGCTCTTTTATCCAGGTTCATGGCAATTTAATTTATGTGTACTCCCCCCGTTTATCAATGTAAGATATTGTAGATGTTTCACATGTTGTGTAGATGCATACTAAATTGAATAAACATACACATTATGACTACGGCTCACTCGAGTGAGAATTAAGTTAATTCTCACTCATGTGACGTCATCCAGTTGTATATGCAACTCATATGTAATTCATGTGTAACTAAAAAAATTAGTTGCAACTCATCTCTAAGTGGAAAAATGTCAGTTACAACTCACATTCCGCACGAGTCACAATTTAAATTTGACGTTTATAGAGTTGAGTGAGATCTAACTTAACTCTCACTCGTGTGAGAAATATCAAAACTGATTTTTTTTTAAAGATACATATGTATAACATTTGAATGTGTAAATGTGGTTGAAAACTAAAATATCTTATATTTAAAAACGGAGGGAGTACTTATGTATCATGCAGGTGCCGTGAAGAGGTTGTCCACTCCAAAGTACCGAGAAGAGAAAATGGGAAGGTGATATAGAGGCGAGCAGGTCGCAACGGTTTTCCTACCGCTAGTGATCTAGTGCAAACGTTGTACAAATTCGTCAAGATATACTCCAAAATCAAGAACGTGATAAACTTCAATCAGTGTTCTGCCATTTGTGAATCATATCACTGATAATACTTTTCGACCAACTAGGTGCAGAGATTGAGACGAGTAAATGATTTCTGACGCCGTACTACTACAATATTCGTAAGGTACCACCGAATAATTAAGGTTACTTGATTGGGACATGATTTACTTTGCAGTTAAATAGTGGGATCTTGTGAACTTATTATTTGAATGACAAGAAAGAAGATGTTCAGGACAATTTAATGACTAAACCAAAAGAAAATGGGGATACTTGCATGTAGAGACATATATGGATAACGTGGATAATTGATTGGCAAAAAGAGTAAGTGATATGGATAACTTGGCATTGCTTTATAAGAACTAAAGCAAAACTCAAGGTAAAAAAAGAACTAAAGCAAAAAAAGATGTGATACTTGTATGTAGAGTTTGGCAATAAGTAACGAATAATAATTTGAGGGATGAAATGAATAATTGGTTGGATAAAAGTTTAAGTAATGCGAACAACTTGCATGCTAAGATAGCATAGATTGCAGTTATTATCTTAGATAGATAGATAGATAGATAGGAGGTCTGAGTTTAATGAAACCAACCAATGTTGGTTGTACTTAGCTCATTGTTTTCTCTCTTTTGCAGAATGGTATTTATTTCATAAACTTTGCAGTATTTAACATTGTTGGCTAATTGCATCATCTTTATCTTAGTGCGAAGCGATGGAAATACATGTCTTCCTTAAAAAAGTTAAGAAAATCATCATTTGATCCTCTGATAAACCTTTCATAGCAGTCGACCTACCTGAGGACCAAAATCCTAACCAATAGGTTATGTATCTATTGATCTATCAAAGTATCAATAACTTCATGTCAGCTTACACCTTCCAAGTCTTTAAAAGAGCAAGACTTTCCTAATCATAGGACGAATATCTTGTTTCTCAATATCGGTTGTGTTTTTTCCATCCAAGTTTGTGCATTATGTGTTCTACTATCACGACACACTACACACTATGGATAGGAATTTGATAGGTATGAGCATAGAAGACATCAGGAATTGCGGACGGCTACCTAAAATTATAGTATGCATAAGTGAGCCATCTCGTCGTTGTTGCTTGACTCGATGCTGCACCAATTCGACTCTTCTGCTTGTGCCCCATCCCTCTTTTGACAGGCCTTGACCAGCTTTTCTGGCCGTGCCATATGATATGCTCTCGTTTAATCATGAGGAAGCAACAATACTTCTGTTGCTTATCTAGGACTCGATGTGGATGGGATTAATTTCACTCGAATTGAGCATGGGCTGAACACCTTGTTGCTCAATGTTTCCGGTGTAACGATGTGGAAGACTTGACTCTTAGGCCTGACTCATCTGCCAACTCTGAATCTCTGACTGGGAAAGATCAGAAGTGTTGAGCAAAGATCAGCGAACACCACATAGTGTCAAGAAAATTAAATAGAAACACGTGCAAGATGGTTAATTCTTACTGCTCATGTCGCTTAGGGTGCCAATGATTGGGAAATATGTATTGTAGCTCAGCTGAACTGAGTGAAATTCTCCTTGGCACAACAAACATATCAACCTGGTAAAACTTGTCATTCTTTCTTCTCCATATGCTTAGGTGTACCTCTGATTCCCTCTAACCTGCATGTTGAGCTTCATTGCTTTTTAGCTGTCATTTTTATTCTAGAAGGATCCACATCTGTTGAGGACTGCTCTTCCGACAACCAAATTCTAATTTCCTATTGTATTACTTTAATGATACCACTTGTAAAATTTGTAATTTCAAAAGATTGTATATCTGGTCCAAACTATGATAGGGCTAAGCTAACCTAAAAACATGAATTATAATCGGGGCTCCATACATTGGAAAAGTGTGCATTTGGTTAAGAGAATATTGTTGATGTATCATATATAAATATGTGATATTTGATACATGAACATGTTGATTTATGAAAAACATTTGAAGCTATTTGAATGAGTCAGGACTTAGCTAGGGATGTGAATTTCAAAATTCAAAAAGGTATTCTTATATATTTAGATAAAATAGTTAATATATCTTTTTTGAGTGGTGTCAAATGTTGAGTCCTGTGGGGCCGTGAAGACCGAAGAGGCTTTTTGTATTTTAATTTTTTTTTAGATAAGAGGGTGGGGATCTCCGGCCTCTGTATCAAAATGATGCACACAGCCACCGTAATTATTCATCAAACCTTACAAGTTACAACATTGATCTAACCGAAGTCAGCCGAGAGCCGCTACCAGAATGATGGGGGTGACCATGATCAGAGCCGCATGCTTTGACCTTCCACCTACACGCATCATCTACAACCGGAGTACCGGTCCAGCAGATCCTAAACACGCACCGCATGCACGCGCTACAGAATTCGCTACTGCCGTCTTCCTCGAACCCATCTTCAGCAAAGATCAACGCCATGGCCTTGTAAGGCCAGCCGGCGACGTCACCACGACGTCGGACAGCACCACCGCCCTGCCCCTGTCCATTCGCACGCATCCACACCGAGACTTCACATCACCATGCTGTCAAGCGAAGCCAATGTCGAGACGGAAAATGTCACGCCACTTCATCTTCTCGAACACCACCATCTGCGACTGGTGCCACAAGCCAAATCCAACTCCCCGCAGTTGCCCCCAAGAGGGAGAACGATGATATGCGTCGTCAACGTCGGACCCGAAAACCGGGTCTAGGGTTTCCCCGAAGCAATCTGTGCGGGAGCGTGAATTGCATCATCGACGCCTTCCACAAGGTTACGACGTCCATGGACGCCGCCATTGATGGCTCCAACCGCCGTCGGAGCCCGGTATTAACCGGCGGTATCACACTCCCACTTTGATTCAGATAAGCTTGTCCGCCGAGCACTTCACCCATGGACATCCGCCACGGAGAACCAGTCCTAAGTCCCAGGAAGCCCTGGAATTGGGCCACGAGCACGCCTCGACCGCCGCCAGGATCGCCTCGCTGATCTCCGCGTTTCACTGCCCCCAAAGAGCAGATCACCACGGGTCACTGGATCTTGGGAGGACGCGGTAGAGGGAAGAGCCGTTCTTGCCTGTCGCCCACGACCCTCCAAGCACGAGGATCGCCGCAGCCCCAGGTCACCTTCCCCGCAGATCCAGATCGGGCCCGAGATCCTCCTCCAATCTACGGGATCTCCATGGAAAGCGGAAGAGATGGCGACCAAGAGGTATGGCCCCGCCGCCGCCATCACCGGATCTTGTCCAGACTTCGCCGGAGGCACCTCAGGCGGGGGCGAGACGTGGGGGAGGGAGGGGAGGAGGTGGTTGCGTGGAGATTGGATCGCCTCCCGTGTCGCCAGAGGAGGGCGACGCGGGGACAGTTTCTGCAGTTTTTGTGTTTTAAATGGGGCCTATGAATTTTTGGTTACCAGCTTGTTCTAAAGTTTTATCGAGTTTAATAGTGAGAGTACGTGCAGGCCACCAGACTGGTATAGAAGACATATGTGTTGTTAGCAAATGCTACAACATTCTAAGAAATCAAGGGCGTGACAAATTTCAGTTCATTCTGCCAATTGCTAATCACATAAAAAAAATACATTTAGACCAACTAGGTGTAGATTAAGACGAAGGAAGATTTCTAACACAGTACTACTACAATAATCATCGGGTTCCGCCGAATTATTAACAATATAATTAATCCCATATCTCCACACTCAATTATATTCTTACTTATCAGGTTTCAACGCTCCGATGGGGGCTAGAGAGCATTATCCTATTCTCACAACTCTAGTGTGACTATACTAGAGCTCTTTATTAGATGCTTCAAAGTATCTTAATTGATAAAATGTGGCATGTTGAGAAAACAAAGTAATGATTTGAAAGATTGCTTATGTACTTATATGTGGTATATCTTATCTCTTACTAGAACAATACCCCGCGTCGCAACATGTATCTTTTAAAGTAATCTAATCAACGCATGAACTCCTGAATTGTATATAGAAATATGCAAACAAAAAGGTTCACTTGATTGGCACGTAATTTACTTTTGCAGTTAAATAGTGGGATCTTGTGATCTTATCATTTGAATGACAAGAAAGAGGATGATGTCAATAATTTAACGACTAAAGCAAAAGAAAATGAGGATACTTGCATGTAGAGAAAGACAACTTAATGACTTATATGGATAACGTGGATAATTGATTGATAAAGAGTAAGTGATATGGATAACTTGGCGTAACAAAAGTAAAACTCAAGGTAAAAAAAATTAAAGCAAAAAACGATGTGATGCTTGTATGTAGAGTTTGACAATAAGTAACGAATTATAATTTGAGGGATTTAAATAGATAGTTGGTAGGCTAAAAGAGTAAGTAATGTGAATAGCTTGCATGTTAAGATAGTATTAATTACGGTTAGTGTGCTTTTGCTTTATATGAAGTATAGATATATAGATAGAACTCACGACTCCCCTGAGTTTAATGAAACTACACAATGTTGGTTGTACTTAGGTTGTTTTCTCTCTCTTTTGTGGAATGGTATTTATTGGGGTATAAAGTTTGCAGTATTGAACTTTGTTGGCTAATTGCATCATCTTGATCTTAGTGCGAAGCGATGGAAATACAAGTCTTCCTTAAAGAAGGTAAGGAAATCATATTTGATTTTCAGGTTAAGCTTTCATAGCAGTGGAACTACCCAAGGACCAAACTCCAAACCAATAGGTTTGTGTATCTATTGATCTACCAAAGTATAAATAACTTCATGCCAGCTTGTACCTTCCAAGTCTTTTAAAAGAGCAAGACTTCCATAAGCATAGGACGATTTTTCTCAATATTGGTTGTGTTTTTTCTGTCCAAGTTTGTGCATATGCGTTCTACTTTCACTACACATTCGATAGGAATTTGATAGGTATGAGCATAGAAGGCATCGGGAATTGCGGACGGCTACCTAAAATTATAGTATGCACAAGTGAGCCATCTCGTCGTCGTTGCTTGACTCGATGCTGCACCAATTCGACTCTTCTGCTTGTGCCCCATCCCTCTTTTGACAGGCCTTGACCAGCTTTTCTAGCCGTGCCATATGATATGCTCTCGTTTAATCATGAGGAAGCAACAATACTTCTCTTGCTTATCTAGGACTCGATGTGGATGGGATTAATTTCACTCGAATTGAGCACGGGCTGAACACCTTGTCGCTCAATGTTTCCGGAGTAACGATGTGTAAGACTTGACTCTTAGGCCTGACTCATCTGCCAACTCTGAATCTCTGACCGGGAAAGATCAGAAGTGTTGAGCAAAGATCAGCGAACACCACATAGTGTCAAGAAAAATAAATAGAAACACGTGCAAGATGGTTAATTCTTACTGCTCGTGTCGCTTAGGGTACCAGTGATTGGGAAATATGTATTGTAGCTCAGCTGAACCGAGTGAATTTCTCCTTGGCACAACAAACATATCAACCTGGTAAAACTTGTCATTCTTTCTTCTCCATATGCTTATACCTCTGATTCCCTCTAACCTGCATGTTGAGTTTCATTGCTTTTTAGCTGTCATTTTTATTCTAGAAGGATCCACGTCTGTTGAGGACTGCTCTTCCGACAACCAAATACTAATTTCTTATTGTATTACTTTAATGATACCACTTGTAAAATTTGTAATTTCAAAAGATTGTATATCTGGTCCAAACTATGATAGGCCTAAGCTATTCTAAAAACAGGAATTATAATCGGGGCTCCATACATTGGAAAAGTGTGCATTTGGTTAAGAGATCATATTGTTGATGTATCATATATAAATATGTGACATTTGATACATGAACATGTTGATTTATGAAAAACATTTGAAGCTATTTGAATGAGTCAGAACTTAGCTAGGGATGTGAATTTCAAAAATTCAAAGAGGTATTCTTATATATTTAGATAAAATAGTTAATATATATTTTTGAGGGGTGTCAAATGCTGAGTCATGTGGGGCCGTGAAGACCGAAGAGGCTTTTTGTGTTTTAAATGGGGCCTATGAATTTTTGGTTACCAACTTGTTCTAAAGTTTTATCGAGTTTAATAGTGAGAGTACGTGCAGACTGCCAGACTGGTATAGAAGACATATGTGTGGTTAGCAAATGCTACAACATTCTAAGAAATCAAGGGCGTGACAAATTTCAGTCCATTCTGCCAATTGCTAATCACATAAAAAATACATTTAGACCAACTAGGTGTAGATTAAGACGAGCAAAGATTTCTAACACAGTACTACTACAATAATCATCGGGTTCCACCGAATTATTAACACTATAATTAATCCCATATCTCCACACTCAATTATATTCTTACTTATCAGGTTTCAATGCTCCGAGGGGGCTAGAGAGCATTATCCTATTCTCACAACTCTAGTGTGACTATACTAGAGCTCTTTATCAGATGCTTCAAAGTATCTTAATTGATAAAATGTGGCATGTTGAGAAAACAAAGTAATGATTTGAAAGATTGGTTATGTACTTATATGTGGTATATATATATTATCTCTTACTAGAACGATACCCCGCGTCGCAACAAATATCTTTTAAAGTAATCTAATGAACGCATGAACTCCTGAATTGAATTTAGAAATATGCAAACAAAAAAGTTCACTTGATTGGCACGTAATTTAATTTTGCAGTTAAATAATGGGATCTTGTGATCTTATCATCTGAATGACAACAAAGAGGATGATGTCAATAATTTAACGACTAAAGCAAAAGAAAATGAGGATACTTGCATGTAGAGATAGACAACTTAATGACTTATATGGATAACGTGGATAATTGAATGATAAAGAGTAAGTGATATGGATAACTTGGCGTTGCTATATAAGAACAAAAGCAAAACTCAAGGTAAAAAAAACTAAAGCAAAAAATGATGTGATGCTTGTATGTAGAGTTTGACAATAAGTAACGAATTATAATTTGAGGGATTTAAATAGATAGTTGGTAGGCTAAAAGAGTAAGTAATGTGAATAGCTTGCATGTTAAGATAGTATTAATTACGGTTAGTGTGCTTTTGCTTTATATGAAGTATAGATATATAGATAGAACTCAATACTCCCCTGAGTTTAATGAAACTACACAATGTTGGTTGTACTTAGCTTGTTTTCTCTCTCTTTTGTGGAATGGTATTTATTGGGGTATAAAGTTTGCAGTATTGAACTTTGTTGGCTAATTGCATCATCTTGATCTTAGTGCGAAGGGATGGAAATACAAGTCTTCCTTAAAAAAGGTAAGGAAATCATAATTTGATTTTCAGGTTAAGCTTTCATAGCAGTCGACCTACCCAAGGACCAAACTCCAAACCAATAGGTTTGTGTATCTATTGATCTACCAAAGTATAAATAACTTCATGCCAGCTTGTACCTTCCAAGTCTTTTAAAAGAGCAAGACTTCCCTAAGCATAGGACGAATATCTTGTTTCTCAATATTGGTTGTGTTTTTCCTATCCAAGTTTGTGCATATGCGTTCTACTATCACTACACACTATACACTCGATAGGAATTTGATAGGTATGAGCGTAGAAGGCATCGGGAATTGCGGACGGCTACCTAAAATTATAGCATGCACAAGTGAGCCATCTCGTCGTCGTTGCTCGGCTGAATGCTGCACCACCTATACTTGTCTTGCTTAGCTAGGACTCGATGTGGATGGGATTAGTTTCACTCGAATTGAGCACGGGCAAAAGAGACCGAGAACAAGCGGAACAGCTTGTTGCTCATTGTTTCCGGAGTAACAACGTGGAAGACCGGTGATGGCAAATTGGCGAATAACCTTAGAGTCTTAGGCTTGACTCATCTGGCAACTCTGAATCTGTGCTTGGGAATGATCAGAAGTGTTGAGCAAAGATCAGTGAACACCAATGTCAAGAAAATTAAACAGAAGCAGGTGCAAGATGGGTAATTCTTACTCCTCGTGTGTGGCTTAGGGTGCCAATGTTTGATCGGTTTGGTTGTTGTAATTTAGCTAAAGCACATAGTGATTGCTTATACATGGTTCCATCTAATGCTGAAACTTGCTCTAATTTCTGGAAATCCTTGCTGCCTTTATCCAGGTTCATGGCAATTTAGTTCTGTGGAGTAATTGTGTATCATGCCGGTGCCGTGAAGACTGAAGAGGCTGTCCACTCCAAAGTACCAAGAAGAGAAAATGGGAAAGTTGATATAGAGGCGAGCAGGTTGCAACGGTTTTCCTACTGCTGTGATCTAGTGCAAACATTCTACAAATTCGTCCAAGTGAGTGCAGAGATTGAGACGAATAAATGATTTCTGACACCGTACTACTCATTCATAGGGTACCACCGAATTATTAAGGTTACAATTAATCCCATATCTCCACATTCAAACATATTCTACCAGAGATTAGAGATACTGCATTACTTAGTATCAGGTATCAGCGCTCCGAGGATGCTAGCGAGCATGATCCTATCCCGGTCCGCCAGGACCATGCGGTGCACCGGCGATTTCACGTCGCCGTCGACGAGCCGCAACAGCCGTACGCACTCATTGACCGCCGCGTCGGCAACCTCGAGGCCTCGAACGAGGCCCCGCAGGGAGCAGGTCCTCAGCGCGGCGCCCATGGCGGTGATGCCCGAGCGCGCGAGGCCGTACATGTCCACGCAGCCGCCGTACGTCACCCGCGCGATCTCAGGGAGCTTCTGGTCCTTCGACAGCTTTCTGGCGGCGCGCGCGGTGGCCGCGCACGACTCCAGGGCGGCCTTCACGGCGACGATGCCGTAGGCGCTGGCGGTCCTGCCGCTGCTCTCCGGCGCGCCACGGAGCGTCTTCATGCAGAGCTTGAACGCGGGCTTGCCCTCCGGCCCCTGCCAGGCGGTCGTCTTGTTGCACGCGGCGGCGATGGACATGGTTGGGTCACGGCTGGCGCACGCGCCGTCGGCGCCGGTAGGGAGCATGGTGGCCGCCGCCAGGGACATGGTGAGGGCAAAGAGGATGATCCGTGGGTTCTTCATGTTTGCTCGGTCTCTGTGTAGACCCTGTGTGTGCAGTGTGCTGGTTTTTCGATTTTGTGTGATCGAAGGGAATTGGTTTGGTTGGTAGTCAAAACTCAAAAACACGTCGGGTCTTAAAAGAAATTTCTGTGAAACAGCGTATCTGCAGAAATCAATGTGCATTATTACAAGCACCAAATCTTTGAAACAGCGTATCTGCAGAAATCAATGTGCGTTATTACAAAACTATTTGTGCAGAAATCAATGTGCATTAAACGTAACAGTTGCGGAGAAGTGTGAGTTAGATGTACTAGTGCAAGGAAATTTAAACGGTCAAACGTGTGCGAGAAATTTGACAAAATTCATCGAATAATTGTACGAATTCCGATTTAAAATTAAGAAGTTAGAGGCGATCAAACTTAAAACCAATCACGGGAATGGAACCTGCTCATCGATACACACATATTTTATACATATTTTCATCTTGAACCGAGATATGATTAACCTAATTTTGTATTAATCAAAAGAAATTAGAAAAGAATGGAGTGCAAGTGCATTGTCTGGTACCAGATTGGCTGGTGCCTAAAAGTACATGCCGAAACTCACCTTTTGACATGGGCCGGGCTTTCGGATGGGCTTTGTCGACGGCGCGCTAGATTTGGAATTTCCGAATCTCACGTGCTATTTCTGGAATTTTGTACTCCCTCCGACCCGAAATAATGGGCGTGAGAGTGTTATTTTTCATTTTTACAAAAAAAAAACCCGCCCGGTTCGAATGTTTTGCAACTGAGTCCACCGGCTGTTTCAGCTCGCAGGAGCGGGGAGGAATGCGCTCGCGGCCGTCTCAGCTTGTCGGAGAGAGGGGATCCACGGCGGCTCCACCGCAGTAGGTCGGAGAGCTTCTGTCGGCCGCTTCCCACTCCGCTGCACGACGCCTCCCGTCTTCCTCACGAGGGCGACCGCGACAAGGGAGGCACGGACAGAGCGACAGATTCTCCTGAGAGCTCCTCGTCGCTGAGGAAATAGGAGCAGAGGCACGGACGAGGGAGACGAGGTGGTTGGCCTCGTCGACGCTGAGGAAGTGCGGGTAGAGGAACGCCATGCACGCCATGGAAGACGCCGTCAATTCTGCTCCGTCGAAATCTCAATCGACATCGAGGTGAATTGAGGTGTGGCGCCCCAAAGCACCTCCACCACCACGGTGGCCTCCTCGGCAGACGACATGGCCGCCTCAGCTTCATCGCCCGCCTCTCTAACGGCCCCAGCACCCGCCCCACCTCCACCTGCACCGCCAACCGCGCACACGAACGCCGCCCTCCGAGTCGCTTGCCCCGCTGAGGTCGTCGGAGCGCTGGAGGCGGAGGAGCCGCTTCACGAGGCCCTTGGCGAGGAGCGCGTCCAGGACCTCCCGGCGGCCGTAGTACGCCACCTGGAGCACCAGCTCGAACGCCATCGCGCGCGCGGGGGTCGGCCGCGCAGAGCAGGGCCACCAGCCGCGGCAGCTCGCCCCGCTCGTGCATCTCGTCCACCAGCAGCGTCCGGATCGCATCCACCAGCCCGTTCAGCGCCCGCATCGCCGCCGTGGAAGCTGACGACGAGGCGCCATCCACGAGCGCGCCCCGGGGAGAGGTCGCCGCGGGAAAAGCTAGGATCTTGGAGATAAGGATTTGATCTCCTCGTCCTTGGTTCGCCTGGGCCGGAGGGGCCCGAGGAGGAAGGCGGAGCAGCGGCAAGGGAGGAGCGGAGCAGGTGGCCGGGAGGGGCGGAGCATGCGGGCGGAGCAAGCAGAGCGACCGGTAGTGGCGGAGCAGACGGCGGTGGGGATGATCTGGAGAGTTGGTGACCTTTTACTTCAGGTGAAAAAAGGAGGGTTGTTTTTGCAAAACAACCACCGCGACCGGTAATTCAGGTCGGAGGGAGTATTAAAATTCGTATTATTTTAAAAAAACTCTGGACTCCACTATCACTACGTGACGTCCCGTCCCAGATTTAGAGACACTGGAAAGTGCCTCAAATAGTAGTAGCAAGAATGAGAACCGGGGCAACAAATAACAAATCTGAGGCAGCAAGATGTACATAATGCTGACTGAAGTGAGGACAAAGGAAGTAACTTAAAGATATGGATGACTGAAAAATAGTTAGACTAAAGAAACTATCTCACTGAAGGAAAGAAGAAGATACTAAAGCACTAATGACTGAAGACTGAATAGTAGATGAAGATCAACTTACTGGGTGTTGCTTGTAAGCAAAGCAGAAGAAAGCTGAACAAAAAGCGAAGATGACTGAACTAAGAGAATAACCTAGGAATAAGAAGAATGACTGAACTACTAAATGAAGAGACAACCAAAATAAATGAATAAAAGGGAAGCTGGAAAAAAGACAGCGCAGTGTAACCACACAAAAAACAAACAACATATTGCTTATGTTACCGTGGACCCTTTTGCAGTTTCCGTACTACCTCCTTATCAGAATCCCCATGTTCTCGAGATAAACTAAGTCATAATTTAGACATGGTGAACATGTTTCATTATAATCTTCACTTTCCTATATTTCCTATAGTTGAGTTAATCGTATGTTTGTTTAAGAAGAGTAACTCCTTGTCTCTTATCTCAGTTATGTACTTCATCCATCAAGCTATTCCTTCTGATAACGTTATCTATGTCCAAACACTCCGTTGTTTGCCAAAGACTTATTTTACAGTACTTATGGCTACCATTACTACCCCGCAGAATCCTACTTTCACGGTTTCACCTCATTTCAGCTGGGTAGATAGGTCTCTCACTGCCTCTAACAAGAATAGTTGCATCATATTGTGGGAACAAGTTTTCACTTCGTTTGAGCTTCTGATTTTTTCATCCTCAACTGACGGCACAGTAGAATCTTGCATCAGTGCTACTCTATAATACAGAGAATTTATCAGGTCTAATAGCAGCAAAGCAGCTTTAATTAAATAACTCTCAGTATACACACTTCCGTTGGAAGCATGAGAGATATTCAGCTCTGATTACCTCTGTTTTTTTTTCTTCAGGGTCAACAAAAAAACAGGTAGGAGCGACATTTGCAGTGTAGTTGTCGACACTTCGAGCCCAATGATGCTTGTCACGATAATACTCAATTTTTTACACATATTTCTAAGGCTGACCGTTCCAATACGTGAAACAAGATGGTGCGGCCAGTCAAGGATTGTTTGATTGTTATTCCATTCTTCTTATAAAAACATAACTCGGAGTTTAAGAATTCAGTCCACCACTTCACGGTAAGGGTTCCTTAATCCTATTTAATTTCAAATTTCTAAAGTGCATCGCTCTTCTTATTGTCTCGAGATGACATGACTGTATTGTAGGCTTGTAGCTGGATAGATTACTATCGGTATGAACAGAGAAAATTGCAAAATACCACCACAATTGTGCTTAGGGTTTTAAAAAACCACCATGTCTTTAATTTTTTATCAAAAAACACTCGTTTCCGATCTGACAGTTGCAAGAAACACTAATATGACTGTCAGCCCGTTGTAATGAGAAATCTGACCGTTCGACCCCATTGTCAGGTTGACGTGGCACAACAATGAAAGGTCAAAGGACACTCACGGTATAGAAATTTTAAATCTGGGTTATTTTGCAAAACTGTGGTGGATTAGAGTTGTCAGTGCCCCCATGCTGTCGTCCTCGCCACTGCCCTCCGCCCACGTGGCGAACGTCTCCCCACCCCCGCCGGCGCCGGCATGGCCGCCCGGGGAGGTCAACGACACCGTACCACACCGCAGAGAGCAGCAGAGCACCACACCATTGAGAGCAGCAGCGCCGCCACTTTCCCTGCCAGCACCAGCAGCATTAGCGTAGCAGACACGACCGCTCCCTATTGGCGCCGGACTGCCGGAGACAGTCTGGCAGGAGAACACCACATTCCCCGCCCTTGTGACAACAGAGATGGGGTGCTGGATGTCGAACTCGATGGCCCTGCACAGGCCGCGGCAGCGGGGCCTGCCGCACCTGCGCGGTCCCAGGCGAGCAGCTCGGCCGCGACGGCGGCGCCAGCGCCCGCGGCGAAGGCAGCGCGGGAGTAGGCCTCGTCCGCGTAGTGGCGCGCCGGGTCGGCCGCCTCGAGGGCGAGGAGCTGGCTTAGGGCGCCGCGAGGAAGGCGTCGACGGGAGGACGGCAAGGAGCGCGAGGACGTCAAGCGCCGCCGTTGGGGTCAGCAGGGAGTGGTCGCGGTCGCAGAGGGAGGTGAAGGGCCTGCGGCGGGTGGTGGTGGGGGAGGTGGAGGAGCAGGAGGTCGTGCAGCGGAGGAGGGGGCGGGAGCGGCGGGAGCACGGGGACGACGTCCGGCGCGGCAAGGGAGCGGTGGGAGCACGGGGACGACGGCCAGCGCGGCGGGCAGGCGGTGGGGCGGAGGTGGAGGAGCAGGAGGTCGTACGGCAGGGGCGGGAGCGGTGGGAGCACGGGGACGACGGCGCCTGAGCCCGCGGTCAGGCGCGCGGCGCCGGCGCGGAGCGCGAGGGGACGGGGACGACGGCCGGAGCATGGAGACGAGCGGCCGTGCGTGGATTTGTCCTGAGGAGATTGGGTTGGATTAACGGGCGTAAAATAGATAATCAGTGTTTTTTACTGCACTATTACCCAATATCGGTGTTTTTTGATAAAAATTGAAAACATGGTGGTTCTTTGAAACCCTAGCCACAATTATAGTGGTATTTTGCAATTAACTCGTATGAACACTCATGGTCAGAGACTTCTCCAATTTTATAATGGTGGCCTGGAGAACGACCAAGTTTTAAAAGAAATTGGTAAGCTGTTTCAGGCATCAAATGAAAAATCCAACTTGGAGCCTATTTTCCTTAAATGGTACTTGTGCATTATTCTTGCGGAACGATGGTAAGTCTTACATGATTCCCAGAAAAGGGTGTGCCCGTGTGTCCATTTTTCTGTAGAATCCTCCAGTCAAACCATTTTTATGTCCCACTGAACAAGAAGCTAGGTGTTGTACTAATGTATTTTTTAAGTATTCTTTTTAGAAGTTTAATTTAGATCTCCAATTTTATAATGGTGGCCTGGAGAACAACCAAGTTGTAAAAGAAATTGGTAAGCTGTTTCAGGCATCAAATGAAAAATCCTACTTGGAGCCTATTTTCCTTAAATGGTACTTGTGCATTATTCTTGCGGAACGATGGTAAGGCTTACATGATTTCCAGAAAAGGGTGTGCCCGTGTGTCCATTTTTCTGTAGAATCCTCCAGTCAAACCATTTTTATGTCCCATTGAACAAGAAGCTAGGTGTTGCACTAATGTATTTTTTAAGTATTCTTTTCAGAAGTTTAATTTAGATTTACTAGCATTTTGCATATATGCTTCTATGTGCAGCCGGTCAAGCAAAAAGTAGTTCTCTGAAATGACAAGATTTGGGTTTTCCTTCTCTGAAATGGAAACACCAGGATAATTTAGAATTTGTATGTGTGAATATTGTGGAAATTAATTAACATGATTACAAGGAATTGACGTATTTTACCACAATCTGTAATGTGTATGTAAGGGGTGCTATTCTTTTTAATCAGAAGAGGTGCCTTACAGAGCGTGCCCACATGTAATCAGAAAGGGGGGCTATGATTTTGCCAAGGGATTTTGCCATGTAAACAAACGATTAAGAAATATTATCCACAAAAAGCATTTCGCAGTCATTAATCACCTCACTCTCACTGTAATCGAAAAAAGGGACGGGGTGCCCTATTCCTTTTCCTTCACAGCCTGAACTTTGTTTACATGGCGAAATCCCGGCATTTTGTGCTTATTTTGTTTTACAGTTACGACTTGCGACATTGAATCAAACAAACCATCCTCGGAAATAAGGAAAAAGCAGAAGGAAAATCGCTCTGTATGACAACCAGATAAGACATGCGCACCCTTTGACCCGGGTTAATTTTCTGTAAATTCTCTTGAGGCTTTTGCGTTTTAAAACCTCAAGAACCATGTAAAACCCCTTCTATCGCGATCAATATAGCAATCCTCCTGCTGTTATTTAAAAAAAAAGATAAGACATGCGCAGACCGACGCAGGGCAGATTCCGCCTCCATGCGTGTTGGAGGAACAAAGGATACACGCGGTGCCAGTGAGAGGGCCTCCCAGACACATAAAATGCCTTGTAAGACGGACAGATCCGAACACAGAAAAACATTTACTCGGAGCAAATCAAACGACTACAAAACCAGAGTAGCTGAGATAGAAAGAAAAGTGCTTTTATTTCAAGGTTCAGAGCCAGGTAAGATTACCAAACCAGGCTCATCGAACAAGCAAACTAGCGAAATACATGGTTCACAGTTGACACACTTCACAACCTTAGTAGTTGATACATCATACACCAGCATCATGCTGATCAGGCACATTGCACCTCTAGGTCATATACTCTTGCCGAAGTTTCGATTAATAAGCAATCCTGCCATCGCCCTCCATGATAATGTCCTTGAAAGCACCACCGCTGGGGATCATAGGCAGCACGTGCTCCTGGTGAGGGACGATGATATCCAACAAGTATGGCCCTGGAGTCTCAAGCATCGTCTTGATTGCTGCACGGACTTCACTTTTCTTTGTCACACGAACTGCAGGAACATTGAACCCTTTAGCAATCGTCACAAAATCTGGATATATCTCACTCTCATTTTCTGGGTTCCCCAGGTACGTGTGCGCCCGATTGGCCTTGTAAAACCTGTCCTCCCACTGCACCACCATTCCCAGATGTTGGTTGTTCAGTATCATCACCTTAACCGGGAGGTTCTCGATGCGAATCAGTGCCAACTCCTGAATATTCATGAGGAAGCTACCATCTCCATCAATGTCAACAACTGTGACACCTGGGTTGGCCACAGCAGCACCAGCTGCAGCTGGCAACCCAAACCCCATTGCTCCCAGACCAGCCGAAGACAGCCACTGCCGTGGCCGCTTGTAAGTGTAATACTGAGCTGCCCACATCTGGTGCTGCCCAACACCAGTGGCAATGATCGCCTCCCCTTTGGTCAGCTCATCCAGTACCTGGATAGCATATTGTGGTGGGATCGCCTCACCAAAAGTTTTGAATCCCAGAGGAAACTCCCTCTTCTGCTGGTCCAACTCCTCATGCCACGAGCTAAAATCTAAACTCTTGTGTGTTTTGCTCCCATTTAGCAGAAGAGAGTTCAAGCCCTCCAAAGCGATCTTGACATCTGCACAAATGGAGACGTGTGGCTGCTTGTTCTTGCCAATCTCAGCTGGATCAATGTCAATGTGCACAATCTTGGACCTGCTTGCAAAAGCCTCTATCTTTCCAGTCACGCGGTCATCAAACCGCACACCAAATGCAAGCAGCAGGTCAGCCTTATCTACGGCGTAATTGGCGTAGACTGTACCGTGCATCCCAAGCATACGCAGAGACAGCGGGTCATCGCTGGGGAAGTTGCCAAGACCCATGAGGGTAGTTGTCACTGGGATCCCAGTGAGCTCAACAAAGCGGCGCAGCTCCTCGCCGGACGCAGAGCAGCCACCACCAACATACAGAATCGGGCGCCGAGACTCACCAACCAGACGCAGGACCTGCTCGAGCAATTCGGTAGCCGGCGGCTTAGGGAGGCGAGCAATGTACCCTGGCAGACTCATAGGCGCGTCCCAGACGGGCACAGCCATCTGCTGCTGGATGTCCTTGGGGATGTCGACCAGCACCGGGCCCGGCCGGCCGGAGGAGGCGAGGAAGAAGGCTTCCTGGATGACGCGGGGGATGTCCTCGACGTCAAGGACGAGGTAGTTGTGCTTGGTGATGGAACGGGTGACCTCCACAATGGGCGTCTCCTGGAAGGCGTCGGTGCCGATCATGCGGCGCGGGACCTGGCCCGTGATGGCGACCATGGGGATGGAGTCGAGCAGGGCGTCGGCGAGCGCGGAGACGAGGTTGGTGGCGCCGGGGCCGGAGGTGGCGACGCAGACCCCGACGCGGCCGGAGGCGCGCGCGTACCCGGAGGCCGCGAACGCCTCCCCCTGCTCGTGCCGGAAGAGGTGGTTGGTGATGGCGGGCGAGCGCGTGAGCGCCTGGTGGATCTCCATGGAGGCGCCGCCCGGGTAGGCGAAGACGTCGCTGATGCCGCAGCGCTCCAGGGCCTCGACGAGGATGTCGGCGCCCTTGCGGGGCTCGGCGGGGCCCCACGGCCGGAGCGCGGTGGCGGGAGGCGCGGGCGAAGGGGAGGACACCGTGGAGCACCTGATGCGGGTGGCGGCGGCGAGGGCGGCGCGGCGCCAGGCGGGCAGGTGGCGCGGGAGGCTGGGTTTGGGTAAGGCGGAGGTGGCGCCCGAGATGGCGACGGCTGTGGACGTGGCTGTGGCTGTGGCCATGGCGGCGGCGGCAGCGATTGCGGCGGCGGGAGGGTTTGGGCGAGGGAGAGAGAGAGGAGAATCTTGATTTTTATCCGTGTGATGTGAGATCTGCTGTGCAATCTTGGCCGCACCTTTTTTTTTCAGCTGAATCTTGGATGTATCCTGTACCAACATGAGGGCAACTACACACAGAACGCTTTCGCGGTCGTATTCGTTTCGCTCTCTTTGGGTCAGGCAAATCCAACGGCCGAGTCCGTTTGTTTAAGTAAAGATCAACACGTCTAGATACAAACAGATCGACACCGGTGGACTAGAGGTACTAGTACTAGGAAGGCAGAAAGGGAGGGGTTCCTCCACGAAGATGATTAACAAATATGGTCACGATTACACTAAGGACGATTACTAAATTAGGGATAATGAAAGTTTCGTCCACCGGCCCCAATGTGATAAACATCGACACTGGGCCAGTTTTTGTCGAGGAACTCGAGGTTCTAGCCTGTGCACTAAAGAGGAAGATAAGCCAAAGGGGCGCGTCGTTGAGGACAAGCTCATTTTCGAGTCATGGATCGAGTTTGGCACGGATCAAATTGTCTGTCGGGACTGAGCAAGAAAGGAGTGCTAGTGGTGACGGTTATACAAACATTATAATGAAAGGAATCAACTTTGCCCCTGGTGAAATGGTGAGTGACCTGATCAAGTTGTCAATCCAATCCAAAAGAGGTGACATTTTATCTCAATGGAGGTGATTAAGTTTTGTGGTTCCCATGACCATGCCGAGGCCAAGCCAATACGTGGCATTGGCGTCAAGGAATTGGTATGTTGTCCTACACTAAATGATGAGCACCCATATTATTACCAGGGTTCTCTTGCCCAGGTTGATCATAATTTCCCTCAAGAGTTTGCCACTTTCCTCACAATGAACACTGAAATCTACGAGACGAATGAGCTCACAAGCAATTGCAAAATGATTTAGTTAAGGACAAGCAACTAGCCCCCATAATTGTGTGTGCAATTTATTTTTATTTGCATAATTGTATGAATTATTTATTTATTTTCATGAACAAGTTTAAGGTTATGTGTTCAAAACTTTGTAATATGATTTTATTCTAGAAATTTTAGATTGAATTGTCTTTATTTGAGAGAAAACTTATTTAAATTTTAATGGGAGTGGTCGGTAGGGTGAGCTACTCCCAATACCGCGACAACGTGTGTCGGCGCTCCCAATAACACTCGTCCAGCACCGTTACCGGACGCTCTATTGGACGCAGTGATATAGATGCTCTTATACCCACAATGGATTACATGTTCTTATTTTTAGAGGTTGTTTCATTATTTGCATCCTCATGTAGAGGGTACATAAATAGAAGGAGAAATACATTTTCTCACATTTGACAAAATTATGGATACTAGGCTCTATTTCACGAGCCGTGCATTAGTGAATTATCTTATAAAGGTGCATCATCTTGCTCTTATGGGCAATGCAATTCTCGCTTAAAATAGAGTTACGAAATACCCTTGTCTAAATGATTTATGAAGATGGAAAAGAGGGGAGTGAGATAGATGGACACAGACCTTGGGCCCAATGGAGACCCAAATCAAGCAGCAAATCTGGACCAGGGAAAGAGCAAGGTGGGGCTGGTGGTTCCAGTGCCAAGTGCCACCACCACACACACACACACACAAAAAGCAGCAACATCCCTTGAAGAATTGGTGGAGCGGGTGGTTTTGATAAAGCTTTCATAGATACCGACCTACCCAAGGACTGAGCTCATAATCAAGATATTCATGCCTACTGATCACTACAGGACGGCTGATCACTTACCACTCAAGTCATATACTCCTATATAAGGAGCTAGGCTTTTCTAAGCCACGGTTTGAACATCTTACATCCCATTTCCTTCTTTGTTTTGGATTTGTCTCGTCGAAATTAATTAGTGTAGTATGTGTTGCATCTATATATAGTAGGGTTATGCAGTTGATGATATGGGCATAGAAGACACCAGGAATTATTGATGGATAGGTAGAACAACAACATGCACTGTAGTTGTCCTATGAGCGTCGTGCCTCTTCCTCGTAATGCACTATGTCAGATGTTCTCGTGGCAACATACTCCTTGAATGTCTTAGTCAGATTTTGCTTCCATGTACAAGTCACCAAGCTTGTGTCATAATGTAGTAGATGGGCGAGGATTGGTTCGCGGCGAGGATAGGAAAAAGAGAGTGGGACTCGAGTAGAGACTCTGCCACTCCATGGCTTTGGAGGGATAGCACAGACGTGAAGGTTGGCAGAGACGTTTATAAGAGATGTAATACATGTACATATATGATATGGTGTACATGTATTACATCTCTAATATCTCTAATAACATTGAGTATATCAAAATGACATCATCGTGCCATCGTGTATTCTCCAGACTATTTACACCCATACAATGGCTCAAATCTAAAAAAGAAACTAAGGAGCAAAGTAAAATTTGTGGGTTATTTTTTTTTAAGTAGCACCCCGAAGTATCATGGTCTTACGTGCACCATTAATTACCATATTGTAAGTGGTGTCCTGGTCTAACCAACTCTAAAACTTCAAGCCCAAGCTGCAACGTACTGGTTCCAGCGCCGGTCCTGAGATTTGCAGGCCCAGGGCGAAACTAAAACTTGGCGCATTAATTGTGAACTCGGTGGCGACGATACGCAAGCCGGCACAACGACGAGCGTGGAACGGTGTCGCGACAACGACAATCTCTCGTGCATGGCGGTGTTATGAGATTGGAGATGAGATCGTCTAGCGGCTAGCATTCACAAAGTCATAAATCATGCGCTTATCTAAAAGGAACGGACGAGGGAGACGCAAGACGGCAAGAACAGAGCCGACGTGATCGTTCCCTTGCCTGGGAATTGGGATCGCTCGCTGGAGTCATGAACCTGCAAACGGCAACAAAATCTGCTCCTTTTCATGGGCTTCTATAGCTGGCCGGACCATTTCAACCTTTTCTGCTAAATACACTATACGTATCTATGTAAGTATATATATATACATATATAGTATGGCGTATCTAAGATGGGCCCCTGAATTTTGGGGTCCAGGGCGGCCTCCCACCCCGCCACCCTCTAGGGCCGGCCCTGACTGGTTCATACTTCATACACGCATAGTTGGACGCCTTCGCTCGCTCTAGAAACTGCGGAGGCATTGGCTGGGCCGAGCGCGTATAGCAGATCATGTGGAGTATATTTTTCTATCCAATTCAGGAAATATGTTTTCGCCCCGCTTTATAAATAAAGCCACACCGTTTGAAACCGCTGCTGGGATAGACATCACAATGCCCAAAAGATCACGGCCGAACCGATAGAAGGTGAAGAGGAAACCTCTAAAGACAGATCAAAGATAGACATTAAAAAGGAAAGGAAAACCGAGCTTGCCACCGAGAACTCCGACGCATGATCGAGAGGGAACGAGTCTCCATGACGACGCCCCCAACAGGGTGACGACGCAAAGCGTCGTCGCCTTCCAGACCAAGAGGTCCAGGTTTTCACCGAATCCCTAGTACGGAGAACGCACCCACAACAACGCCCCCTAGAGGGTTACGACACACGCATGCGTCGTCGCTGCTGGCGCCAAGCGCAGAGCTTTCGCTCGGAACCACCTTACTACCACGCCAAGTGCAGAGAAGGCACCTTCAACAGCGTCCCCAAGAGGGTAGCGACAACCACATGCGTCGTCGTTGTTGGTGCCGAAACGCAGAGCTTTTCTCGGAGGCACCTTGCTACCACACTCGAACTCACGAAACGCCAAAAGTCTCGAGCCAGGTCACCAGGACGTGATATGGGAGCCGCCACAACCGAAGCGAAGCCAGCACCAGGCACTCCTCCCGCCAACTTCACGCCACCCACGTGGTCCGTGAAGACGACCATCACCGCTGCCACGTCACTCGTCGCAGAGTCGCACGTGCAAACCACCTTCCGAGGCGGCCGCCCCGGTATCCAAGATCTCGCCCCCAGGGAGAAGCAGGTGTTTAGACAACAAGTCCATCGGAACGGACAATAGAAGGACCGAGTCGCCTGCCCTAGGACGGTCGGGGTACAACTAGCAGGACGCACCCGCCAGTCATACCCGCAACCTCGAGACAACAAGGCTGCAAGACGGTCACCGGATCCAAGCCCTACTGGCTCGGATCCAGCACCCTATCCACACCAGGGTCGGGGGAAGGGTTCCTAGACACACCGGGAACCACTGAAACCACCAGGCAGTAGGACCGAGAGCCCGCCGCCTCCGGCCAGCTCCGCCAACCACCGTCCTGGGACTGAGCTACCACAACACCTTCCCGTCACCTGCTCCATAGGAGAGCGGCCATCGAGCCTCCTGCAACCCCTGACCGAGACCTCCGTCCTGAAGCTGCAACCCGCGTCATCTGAGCCGTCGTCGCCACCACATGACGCCAACTTCCCTGACCCACCCCACCACCACCAAGCAAACACATCGCCGCTGGAGCACGGAAGACATCAACTCGACATGCATAACACAGACCCAACAAGATCCACGCGACGGCCACCGGATCCAGACCCACCCGGCCCAGATCCAATGCCCCGACCACAAGATGTAGCCGGGGAGGGGCGACCGACGAGCACCCCCACCACCGAACCTTGGCGGTCAAGCTCACCGGCCGGGGCATGCCAGGCCCAGATCAGGCCTCGGAAGGCCCATATCGGGCCCGAGCACCCCTGCTGTAGCACTCCCTCGCCATCCGACACCGCCGGGCATAGCCCACCGTTGCCCACGCCGTCCAGCAACGCCACCACGCACACCTACCACGACCACGAGGTGCAGGCAGCCGTGCCGCCGCCGCTAGTGCAAAGACCAAGGTCACCACGCCACCGGGGCCAGGAGGCCCGGCGCCTAAGAGCATCCTATTTGTTACCTACTAAGTTTCGCCTAAATTCTATATGCACGGAAGAATTTGTTAAAGAGTCTGCCGCCAAAACGTTTTTTTGGCGTACATGTTATATAACATTGGGTTTTCATATGCCAACAGAACTTCAATCAACCATGTATCTTCCCAAAACTGGTTGCTTAACCATTTCCTACCACAAATTTACCTGTGTTGAAAAATTCATCTTTTTCTTTCATAAGACCCTTCCGAAATCATGAGTCGGTAGATTTACCTGTCACTTGTGACAATGTATTATATTTTTGAAGTATTTATATTGTACTAACTCTTGCTAGACATCTTCCTCATTGATAACATTGAACATGCACTTACTTAATAACCACTTATTCTTAAATCAAGAACTTCAATTCCTAATCCTTGTTGATCTTTTGGTCTACCCAACTATGGGCTTACCATCCTTATATAAGAATAAAGAGGCATTCTAAGACATTGGTCGTTTCAAACACTCCATCTCGTGAACTATCCAAACCAATGCAAGCAACCTCTAATCAGGCCATATTTGGAGGTGAGTTTTCCACGTGGATGAGGTCTGACCTAGGCATGGCATTTTAGTCCCCAAATGGACGGCCCGTTCTTAATTTTTTCCAGTATATGCATCCTCCCATAGAGTGCCACAAAATAAAATAAAATGAAAGATGTACATTTTCTCTTGTTTGGTGCATTGACAGTCACCCGATTCTATTTCATGAACCTGCAATAATGAATTGTGTTATTTAAGTGCATCATCTTGATCTTGGTACCGAGTTTGCAAGGGATATTAAATTCTTAAAAGAGGGTAAGAAAGTACTACCCTTGTTTAAATGATCGATGAAGTTTTCACGACTGATAACCTACCTGAGGACAAAACTCATAACCAATAAATTTCACATATTGATCTATGAGAGGTCAATGAATTCTTGTTACTTCCTACCACCCAATTTATAAGGATCTAGGCTTCCCGTGCCAAAGATGGATATCTTATTTCTCATTTTGCTTCTTTATCTTGGATTAATCATATCCAAATTTATGCATTATTTATTATATCTCTACGGAGCATATTCCTTTGCTGATATGGGAATGGAAGACATCAGAAATTACCAATGGATAATTAGAATTGCAATCTGCACACCTGATCTCATTCTAGCAGCGTCCCTCTCCCTCATACGGCACCACCTCAACCATCTTCGATGCGCCTTATTCATCTCCAGATCTGTCAGCTGTTTTATCCTATGCTAGACTCCAATGTCATCACAAGGATGCAACAATGCTCTCCGCTACTTAGCTATGCTGGGACCTGGTTTGTTGAAAAGATGTGTTCTGCATCAAGAATAGGCAAGAAGGTGGGAGCATGGCGTTCAATGTTCCAGGGGGACATGGACATCTTGGAGACACACACTATTAAGCAGGTCCATGGCTGACTAATGCGCGGATGCGCCAATATGATTAATCGACGTATGTAAATCAATGTGAAGCCGAGAGTTAGCTAAATACAATGTGAGAATCAAGCGAACTAAAGGCGATCAAGCAACTTCATTAAACACATGTGTAAGAGCCAGCCAACTAGGGGTTTTATCCTGAATTATATGTTTTATTTTCATAAAAATGTATACAAAACTAGTATATTTGTTAAAAGATACTTAACTTTGAAACATTCCACCCCTAAACTATCAAAAGCAATGCAAGTAACCTCTTAACCTGGCTGTAAATGGTGTCTTTGTCGCATCAATAATTCTGTTGGAAGTGCTTTGGCCATGTGGCTAGATGTGACTTTGACATGATATTTCAGTTTAGACAAACTGTTACCCCCTTTCATCCAGTTTAACTGTCACCGGAGATGAGCTTACCAAGCACGACTGACACTTTTTTTATGATCAAAGGGACTACTATTATGCTAAATAACATTTACTCATTTTTAAGGGTATTTAATTAGGTGTGGCTATCAGAAGTTCAAAATCTTAAGATAGAGGGAGATTAGACAGTATTTTTGTTGAAAAATTATTTGAAATTACCACATGTTTTTTTTTCTTTTGAGAGAACGAAATGAAATTACCACGAGATGTGTAGAATTTGGTCCATGCCTGGGCCTGGAGCTCAGGGCCCAGGGCCTAACTGGGCCCGTGGCTCCATTTCCGCATCCTGCAAAGTCCAATCCAACCCTAAACACACCGCCTCGCGTGTCTCTTCCACTGCGCCGTTGGCTCCAGCTTGTTTGAACGCTGCTCTGCTCAGCTCAGCTCTGGGACTGGGAGCTTCCTCCTTCCCCGACGAGCCACGCCTCCGTGCGGCTCGATCCGGGCTCGTCCGCGACGGCGATCTGGCTCCAGCTGGCCGCCGGTCCCGCGAATCCCGCGCCGCTGTCCCCGAGCCGCGCGGGGGAAAGGGCGGATCTTGGCGCGGCCGTCTTCCGCGGCCGCTGCGCCGTGGGGTTTCTCCGGCGTCCCGTTCCTAGGTGAGGTTGCCTGCATTGCTAGTAAATCTGGGGAGGGATGCAGTGGGGGTGCGGTCGTCCTGCTATCGGGTTTGGGGCTCTGGGTTTCTCTCGGTCAAATTTGGGATAAAGATCGGGTTTTGGGGGGGGACTCGTTCGTCGCCGGCCATTTCTCGATTCGTTACTTTAGCTGCATTTAGGTCAAATATGTCTGCTTTTATCCCATTTCTTGCGTTTATGCGTGCCATCTCCGTCTGCAGGTTATAGATAGCGAGGAAGGGATGGATGTGGAGAGAGCCGCTTCGAAGGGACATGGCATCCTTAGCCTCTTTGACTGGGGCAAGGGCAAGAAATCCAAGAAGCGGCTGTTCGGCGGAAGCGGCGGCGTTTCTCCGACACCCGGTAAGCAGATGCGCTGCAGGAGTAGCAGTGGACTGAGTGGTTGCTGTAAAACCTGATGCATTTTCACAAAGTGGAAACAAGGGCTAAGCTTACTCAGCGACATCTCTTCTGCAGGGAATACCATAGACGGGAAGGGAGTTGATGGCAGCAGGCCAAGTACACCGTCGAATTCGGTGCGTGTTTTGGGTGCATGGTCTTTCTGTCCGTAGTCATTTTTGCTGCTTACTGTCGTTTTGATGAGTCTGACTATGCGCATTGGCAGATCCTCGAAGATGCGTCGAGTTTGAAGGAAAGTAGCGAACACAGTTCTTCATCCTCAGTAATTGAAGATGAAGCTCGTGTTATGAAGGGAGCCACTGTTGTAGCGAGGCTTATGGGTTTGGATTCCATGCCTGTAACAACCTCATCTGGATCCTTCCCGATACCTTTAACCACACAACAAACCTTCACAAATAGTTTCCATGATGAGTTCATTGGCAGAAGCTATATGAGCAGCCCTAGTCCTCATAAGATGCCGAGTAGTCCCATTGACCGTTTTGGAATGGAAGCGCCACCTACAAGATTTGCCAAAAGGTCACTTTCTGGTGCACAACACAGGTTATTCTCCCCTGTAAAGAATCATAATCATATATCTAGCAGAAATGCTGCTGATATAATGGAGGCAGCGTCTAGGATTATTGGGCCTGGAGTTGAGAGTACTAGCTCTGGCAGATTACGGGATCTTGGGTACTCAAACTCTGCGCGTGCCTTCAACCCATCAGAGATTGTAAGAGTCCAGCAAATGTCCCAAGCGGCAAAGAAGCATGACAACTTAGCATCTGCTAATAAGCCACCGCGAGCAAATCCTTTGGATGGAAGTTTGATTACTTCAGAGACCACCTCTTCGACAAGGGTCTCAGGGTCAAATGGAAGTGCTCCAGTTGGTCCAAAGATGAAGACCGCCTGCAGACCTTCACTAGATCCAAGAGCTGCACATTCTCAGGAAAGCGGAGGTATAAGCAAAAGCAGTAGGAGACTTGCAACTCATATGGATCGTGAACACAGCATGGTTGAGAGAAATGGGTACAACCAACAAAAGAGCAGTAGCCAAATTGCTGAAAGTTCTTCCAATTTGCTTGAGCAAAATAACAGAAAGAGGAATGCTATGGGTGTCAAGCAGAAGGTGAATTCAAAGTCCGCAAGACTCAGCCAACAAGGAAGCAACATGCATCCAACAAATGCCTCTCCCAGGAAAGCTGGGATCACCAGCAGCCGCGCTGAAAACAGTACGAAAGCCAATAGAAAGGGGGAATTGCAGCCGACCAACTATGCAAATAGAAGGCTAAATTCTACAGCTAAAACAATCCCCAAGCCGAGAAGATCACCAGATGGAAGGATGCACCCAAAGAAAAGCCAGTCAATTGATAAAATTCTCGCTGAGAGAATCCAAAGGCGTGTTCAGCACAATATTGGAACAGTTGAACAACCATCTTTGTCCACAAACAAAAATAAAATCAGCACTGAGATCGTTTCTTTCACATTTACCTCACCAGTTCACAAATCATTAGCTGGTTCTAGATTTCGAAATCATTCAGTGGAAACACGGTCAATAGAGAATGTGAACTCAGTGTCAACATCAAGCACTACGTCAAATACCAAACCTGATGATATTGATGGTGACTATTTGGGAATTCTTCTGGAGCATAAATTGAGAGAATTGACTTCTCGGGTGAGGTCGCCGTATTCTAAGCCAGCCAATGGGGTTCGAATATACGCCCCTTCACTAGGTTTGGAAGATAGTGCATCAGCATGTGATACATCTAGCATTGCATCTGCTGATTATTATAGGGAGTCGTTACAACCCTTGAAGGATGGAAAAATGAAATCCCCCTGGACAGATCTTGCATCAAAAAGTGGTCAGGTGTGGCGTGTTACACTTCTTTTCCTATTATACCTCTTTCTAGTCTACTCTGTCATGTAGACATTATTTTGTTGTTAGCAACAGCATACGATTTATTCCAGAAGACGTGATATTCAAATTTAGAGTTCAACACAGGAAAACTGATCATCATTTTACATAGTTAAATATTTCCATAGAGCTATCATACATGTGTTAGAGCATCTTATGTTAGTTTTTATTGTACCCCTATATCAAGTTTGAGACTAAGTTGGAAACGGCCCCTTATGACTATTAGAAGCATAATAGACTTGCATTGGGGCTGTACGTGATTAGTTGTGCACATAGATAGGTGCATTGAATCCATTTCATAGAGTTAGGGAGGGAATTCAGCTTTGGTATACTGTGTCCAGATTTTGAACAGCTAAACCATCTCATCGTCTACTCAAGTTGGTTACTAGGACTAGCCTGCAAATATAAATTCTAGCATTCATGAAAGGTTAAGAATTGATCTGTACGCTAATAATTTATCTTTATTCTTTATTGCCAGTCAGCTGAATCTGTGAAATATGACAACAATTTCATCGATCAAGTGGAGTTAGAGCATCTTCACTTCAGTCCCCGTTCTACTTGGGAACCATCTCTTTCAACAGAAACCTGCAGCTCTGCAGGGAGCTGGACAAACGCAAACGGTGAGTCCGGGCTGCGGTTGCTTGGTTGTATGTATAGCAGTAAGGCACAGATCTTCCTCACAGCCTTGTCTATTTCTTCCCTTTTTGCAGAATCAAGGATTTTTGGTTCAGCAGAAGGAGCTGCATCATCTAGTTCCGCGCAGGACGGTGGATCCCTCGAAGCGGACGCTTTGTCGGTGTACTCCGACACAGCCTCATCGATCACGGCAACTACAGCTGAAACGGCACACCCATCGGAAAGCAGCAGCTCATGCCGTGCGGACGGTACCAATCCGGAGATATACTTTCTACGGGAGCTACTGAACGCCTGTTCTCTCGGCGACCACTCATGCTTTGAGCGGTCTGGTAGCTCAGCAGCTATCCTGGACCAATGTCTGCTGGAAGAACTCAACAGCAATGCCAGACTGGCAGCAGCGGATGAAGTGGACGGCGGCAAGGCTCTGAGGACGACCCAGAGGCTGCTGTTCGACTGCGCGAATGAGACGCTGGCTGCAAGGTGCGCCTACTACTTTGAGGGGGGATACACCTCGTGGTTCACGGGCACGGCGGTGTTGCGGAAGCTCCTGTCGGCAGAGGAGATGCTAAAGGAGATGGACGGCGGGGGCCTGAAGGTGGCGGAGGAGTCAATGGTGGACGAGCTGGTGTATAGGGAGATGGGCGGGCCCCGGGGCCATGGGAGCTGGGTAGAGCTAAGGGAGGAGTCGTCTGGGGCCGGCAGGGATGTTGCGGCCGCACTGCTGGAGTCCCTGGTCGACGAGGTGATCGCCGACCTGGTGGGTCCTCCTACTGCAGCTGTTGGGTAATTGTTGTGTTGATTGATTTGTTGTTTGACTGTACTGTATGATGTGTTGTAGAGGCCGGGGGATGGTTCTTGTACTGTATTAGTATTTTGGTCTAGAAATGAAAATAATATGTTGGCTGTTTAGTTCTTATGGTGTACTTATGTTTTGATAGAGAAGGTGTGTTGGATAAAGAAGGCATGTTGCCTGCCCTATTGGTTAGCGGTGATGTTTCGTTGCCCTGGTTGCCATGGCAAGGAGGTTACCGGCGAGCTGTCGAATGATAATATACACAGTTGGTTCTCCTGTCACCTGTGTCTGAAGATTCAGGTTCCTGATGGAGAAGAGGTGTACGATCGATCGGCTGGCGAGGAGTCGCGGTCGTGGTCGTGTCGTTTGTATTTGTCGCACTAGCTAGCGTCTCTGTCGACGATCGTGTCTCGTCGTCTGCCTGCACTACCATTCTACTCTACCAACGAGTAGGAGTACTTGGTTCGCATGAAAAGTTCATCCTTTTAGTATTTTTGCGATGGGAAAGTTCATATCTTGTACTCTCGAATCTAGGAAAAGGCTAACCAACATCGAAACCACCATCATTGTGGATGGTTAGTTCATGGAAAGTAACATCATAATTAGAAGTATTTTTTGTGTACGATCTTATTATTAGCAGCATATAAAAGAAGAGTATGTGGAAAAGTATTTTGGCTACCCATCTCCAGTGCTCCATCTGTTTTTTTTTAATAAAACTCTATTTGCATGTTTCTAAAAAATCTAAAAAAAGTATGTGGGTGTAGTCAACGATGCATGCTACACGTATGCAAAATCACAGTGTTTTTGTGTATTATGAGCTACATAAAAATGACAAATTCTTGCGTATTTTGGACATTGGAAAGTGTATATAATTAGATCGCACATCTGTCTTGTGTAACTAAATCAGAATATAAAGTAGCATTTCAAATTGACATTTCACATGTTCGTTATGTTAAAAGTATAATAGTCTAATTGTACTCTAATTGTAACTCCCCACTATTAGGGGGTTTTCTGCATATTCACACCTGTACATGTCCTTTATATTGTGGCCTTTGGCCTCCTGGAATACAACAAGTCTATTCCTAACATGGTATCGGAGCGGTTTTAGATCTTGCCTTTTTTTTTCTCCGACGTCGCCGCTGCTGCGCCCCGGTCGCCGCCGCCCTCCGGCCGCCACCGCCGCGCCCCGGCCGCCCCGCCGTCGTCCGGCCGCCCCGCCGTCGTCCGGCCGCCCCGCCGCGCCCCGGCCGCCCCGCCGTCGCCAGCGTCCGGCCGCCCCGGCCGCCACCACCGCGCCCCGGCCGCCCCGCCGTCGCCAGCTTCTCCGACGTCGCCGCCGCTGCGCCCCGGTCGCCGCCGCCCTCCGGCCGCCACCGCCGCGCCCCGGCCGCCGTCGTCCGGCCGCCCCGCCGTCGCCAGCTTCTCCGACGTCGCCGCCGCTGCGCCCCGGTCGCCGCCGCCCTCCGGCCGCGCCCCGGCCGCCCCGCCGTCGTCCGACCGCCCCGCCGTCGCCAGCTCCGGACCCGCCCCGGCCCGCCTCGCCCGTCACAGAAAGAGAGTTATGTCATCCTCGGGCTACGTTGCAATCCCTCGCTGCCCGGTGATTTTTGATGGCGCGAATTATCCTGATTTCGATGCCTTTATGCGCGTCCACATGCGCGGTCTTCGTCTTTGGGGTGTGCTGTCTGGCAAGGTCCCCTGTCCGCCGCGCCCCACTGCTCCCACGGCGCCTATTCCACCGACGCCCGTCTCCTTTGCGTCTGACGCTACTCAGACGGTCAAGGATGCAGCCAGGAGTGCTGATGATTCTGCTATGGCGGCTTATGACCGGCAGGTACAGGAGTATTCGGACGCTCTTTCGACCTACCGGCTGGATCTGACTGACTTCACTCAGTGGATGGATGAGGATGCCCGTGCTGCAGCTGTTCTCACTTCCAGCGTTCTGCCTCAGTATGCTGCCGAGTTCATGAGTCTTCCTACTGCTGCTGCTCAATGGGCTTTTCTTCGCCAGCGTTATCAACCGTCTAGGGATGCTCTTTACCTATCTGTGGTTCGCGAGGAGCATGCTCTTCAGCAGGGTGATTCCACCATTGACGAGTTTTATACTCAGAGTGCTGCTATTTGGCGTCAGCTTGATTCCCTTCGTACAGCTGTGTGTGGCATATGTCCCTGCTGTCTGACTGTGCGCGCGGATCTGGAGTTTCAGCGCGTCTATGAGTTCCTATCTCGGCTCCGCAAGGAGTTTGAGCCCCGTCGTGCCCAGCTCTTTGCTCGCGGTCGTGTACCGCTCTCTGAGGTCCTGTCTGAGCTTCGCGCTGAGGAGACTCGCCTGCGCAGTGCTGGACTTCTTGAGGTTTCCTCTGTTCTTGCCACCCGTGGCCCCCCTGCGCCGGCACTTTCGTTGCGGTCTTCAGCACCGCCGCTCCTCTCCAGTCCTCCGGTCCAGAGTCAGGGTCAGACTCAACAGTCTCGTGGTCAGTCCCGCCCCACTCGTCCTCCCTGCTCCTACCGTGGTCGGACTGGCCACGATTTCTCTGGCTGCTGGAAGAGGGATCCCAGTTTACGTCTGCAGTACCTTGCTCGTCAGCAGTCTGGTTCGTCAGGATCTTCTGCAGTTGCTCATCAACAGGTTGTTTCGTCAGGATCTTCTGCAGTTACACTCTCTGAGCAGGATATTATTCGTGGTCTGCTCGCTGCTACATGATCTTCCTCGTCGGGAACTGCTGGTTCTGTGCCTACCTCTTCTGACACTGCGCGCCCCCCATCTTCTACACAGTCAGGTATGTCGTCCCCGTGGTATCTGGATTCTGGAGCTTCTTTTCATATGACTTCTGCGTCTTCTATTCTTTCTGCTCTCCGTTCTCTTATTTCTCCTGTCCGTGTTACCACAGCCGATGGTACCTCTCTTCCTGTTTCCAGTCGAGGTTCCCTTTCTACATCCTTTTTCTCTGTTCCTGATGTTTCTCATGTTCCTAGTCTTAAGATGAATCTTTTCTCTGCTAGTCAGCTCACTGATTCTGGTTGTCGCATCATCCTTGACGCTGATTCTTGTTCTGTTCAGGACCGCCACACTCAGGCCCTGGTCGGAGCTGGCCCTCGTAGCCGTGAGTCCCCGGGGCTCTGGGAGTTAGACTGGCTTCGCGTTCCACCTTCTGCTTCTTCATCGACCAGTTCTTCTGCGGTTGCTGCTTCCGCCTCCAGCTCTTTTCAGCAGTGGCATCATCGTCTGGGTCACCTTTGTGATTCCTGCTTATCGTCTTTAGTTCGTAGTGGTCTTCTGGGGTCTGTCTCAGGAGATGCGTCTTTACATTGTCAAGGTTGTAAGTTAGGCAAACAGATTCAGCTTCCCTATCCTACTAGTGTGTCTTCATCTCAGCGACCGTTTGATTTAGTTCATTCAGATGTTTGGGGTCCGGCTCCCTTTGCTTCAAAAGGGGGTCATCGCTACTATATTTTATTCATTGGTGATTTTTCCCGGTACACCTGGTTATATTTTATGCGCTCTCGCAGTGAGGTCCTCTCTATTTATCAGCGTTTTGTGGCCATGGTACACACTCAGTATTCCACGCCTATTCGTGTTTTTCGTGCTGATTATGCAGGTGAGTACATCTCCCAGCATCTGCGTGGTGTTCTTGCTGAGCAGGGCACCCTTGCTCAGTTCTCGTGTCCCGGCGCCCATGCTCAAAATGGTGTCGCTGAGCGTAAGCATCGTCATATTCTTGAGACTACCCGTGCCATGATGATTGCTTCCTCCCTTCCGCCGCATTTCTGGGCTGAGACTGTTGCTACGGCGACTCATCTCATTAACATTCAGCCTTCTGCTGCCATTCAGGGTGGTATTCCTCTCGAGCGTCTCTCTGGTAGTTCTCCAGACTACTCGACTCTTCGTTTATTTGGTTCTGTTTGCTATGTCCTTCTCCCTCCTCGCGAACGCACCAAACTGACTGCTCAGTCGGCTGAGTGTGTTTTTCTCGGATACAGTGATGAGCATAAGGGCTATCGTTGTTGGGATCCCGTTGGTCGTAGGCTGCGCATCTCTCGTGATGTCACGTTTGATGAGACGCGTCCCTTCTATCCTTGCCCCACCTCGGGTACCTACCCGGTGGGTGATATATCCTTTCTTCTTTTTCCGGATACGCCTCCCACTATCCCCTCGTCCTCGGCGTCTTCTTCGACCGCGGCGCCCCCTTCGACTTCGGCGCCACCTTCGACCTCGGCGCCACCTTCTACCTTGGCGCCGTCCTCTCCTAGTACTCCTCCGTCTAGTTCCCCTAGTTCTCCTCGTTCTCCGGTTTCGGATTCTTCCTCTCCTGTTTCTTCTTCCTCTTCTTCTGATGAGTCGTTTTCTGCCGATGAGCCTTCCTCTTCACGACCTGTTCGTCTGCGACGTGCTCCAGACCGTTACTCTCCTAGTCAGTATGGTCTCTCTATTACCTCCGAGCCGACTTCTTATAGGGATGCCGAGCGTCATCCGCACTGGCAGCTTGCCATGGCCGAGGAGATTGCTGCGCTAGAGCGCACTGGCACCTGGGAGCTTGTTTCTCCTCCTCCCGGTGTTCGTCCTATCACGTGTAAGTGGGTCTATAAAATTAAGACCCGCTCTGATGGATCTCTTGAGCGATATAAAGCTCGTCTTGTAGCTCGTGGTTTCCAGCAGGAGCACGGCCGTGACTACAATGAGACCTTTGCGCCCGTGGCTCATATGACCACTGTGCGCACTCTTCTTGCTGTTGCCTCTGTTCGCCGTTGGTCCGTGTCTCAGCTTGATGTGCAGAATGCATTCCTTAATGGCGAGTTACGTGAGGAGGTTTACATGCAGCCTCCTCCTGGGTATTATGTTCCTGATGGGATGGTTTGTCGTCTTCGGCGTTCTCTCTATGGGCTGAAACAGGCCCCTCGAGCTTGGTTTGAGCGTTTCGCCTCTGTGGTGACCGCCGCCGGCTTCTCTCCTAGCGCACATGATGCTGCACTTTTTATCCACACTTCTTCTCGTGGTCGCACTCTTCTCCTTCTCTATGTTGATGACATGATCATCACTGGAGATGAACCTGAGTATATCGCCTTTGTTAAGGCTCGTCTTCGTGATCAGTTTCTTATGACTGATCTTGGTCCTCTTCGATACTTCCTTGGGATTGAGATTTCTTCTACTTCTGATGGTTTTTCCATCTCCCAGGAAAGGTATATTCAGGACCTTCTTGCTCGTGCTGCTCTTGGGGATGAGCGCACTGTTGAGACTCCTATGGAGCTTAATGTTAAGCTCCGTCCTACTGATGGTGAGCCCCTTTCTGATCCGACGCGCTATCGTCATCTCGTTGGGAGTCTTGTCTATCTCGCCGTCACTCGTCCGGATATTTCCTTGTAGCACCCCCGAGAGCCAAGCTAGACAAATCCCAGATCTTCATCTGATATAAGCCTAACCTCGATCTCGAGAGCCAACAGTTGAGCATTCGGTAACATCACAGTGACTCTACGACTCGAAAGCGATATTATACAACTCTTAGCAGAGTAAAGATAGCAAATATTACAAACTTAGGTCACTGACCTAACAGTACACCAAACAACGAAAGCAAATATTGTTATGCTACATAACAAGATCCAAAAGGCCTAAGAGGCCATAACATAAGGCGACGTCCCGCCCACTTATTCCAGGCTGCTGCCCGGGAACCCCGATTCACTCGTCGATGTCCATGAAGAAGCCTTCACCGGAGTAGGAGCCTTCACCTGTCCAAAAGTGCGCAAGGCTGAGTACAAGGTACTCAACAAGACTTACATAACCTGCCCTTTATCTGCCCGTTCATGGAATAGTGATGATGTTCTTTGCATAAAGCCAACTTCCTTTTAAATCGAGAAAGGGGAGAATCTCGTATCAGTAGACCTTTTGAAATGAGATAAGGATGTAACACTTGTCGTCTTCCTCCGTCTTCTGTAGCCACCAGAATGTCATCGTTTGCACCACCCACAGAACCACCCCCTCGCTCAACCCGAGGAAGTAATTCTAACCACCCTTAGTTGTCAAGTTTTAGCATATCAATTAATGTTGTCTATGATCATCAGACATGAGGTACCAAGTCGTCCATAACCGTGGACACGGCTTTCCGAAAAGATTTACCCTGCAGGGGGTGTAACTACCCACGCACGCCAACCAATCCTTGCGCCAGACATTAGCACTCTTCCGAGGAGTGCCGGCAGAAGGGTTGGCCACGACCTTTCCCAAGATTCGCCTATGTCCATGAGCCACAGCAGTAGGTCTGACCACCGCAGCGGTCCCTAGTGCACGTTACTAGGGTCAACATCTGGACCGCAGCCCTGTTGCCCTAGCTCCTAATCATCCCCACATGCGAATGAAACACTCGAACTAGTGGCTTCACGTAGTAGGCTAGGCAAGTTGGAGTCGAGGGGAAAATGAATGCCCTGTGTGGATGCACGAATAGTCTTGGTTCCAAAGACGAGAACTCGGTTCCTAGGTCGGCAAGAATGGAACAAACACCACGATCCCAATGTGGCCTCCCATCCAAGCCTTTAGCATAATTTAATACACCATGTACACCATGTATACCCATTCCACCTCGAACTCATCGACTGGATGGACAGGAAAAGCTAAGCAGATATAAGCGGCGATGCAATGACAACTGACACTCTATACTTAACCAAAACATCTTTGAATCGTATGCATAACATCAGAATCAAATACTTTTGAAATCTTATGTGCAGATAGAGGTTATGCTTGCCTTGCTCTTCAGTAGCTGGATACAGATCTTCGGAGGTGTTGTCGGTACACTCGGGCTCGAATCCTATCGCGAAGAACCAAATACCGGAAAGGAAGGATTCAATCAATACATGTTGATGCAATGCGCAATCACATGAATGAGATGTCATTTGAGGGAGCCCTAGATGCAATCATCAATTTAAATGGGTTTGGAAAACATACCCATAATTAGAATTAGGGTTTATTAGTGGGAAACTAAACATTTAATTGCATTACATGAAATATGTATGGTTATATTATATTTGAAAATAATTTGTTTTTCTGAACATTTTGATATAAAAATCATATTTTTCTGATTAAATTTGAATTAGTTATGAATTTCCAAAATTTGAATATTTAAATTCAAATTCAAATTTATTCAAATAAATTATTTCATATTTCATAATTCAAAACTTTTCATGATTCAAAACATTTGGTAATTGAATAGAAGAATTAATAAAATTCTGGAAATATGGCCCCACCTGTCATAATAAAAATAATACAGAAAAGAATTAATTAAAACAGGAAAAAAAAAGAAAAAAAAACAGGAAATCAAGAACAGGTGACGTCACATGACGTCACCGTCCCAATTTGCTCACGGCCGAGCTCGATTCGCTCGGAATCGAGCGAACCAACTCGATTGCCTTGCGGCACTCGCCTCAGTGGCTCGAGGCGGGCCAAATAGGGGCGGCGCGGCCAGCTTTTGGTCACCGGAGTGGCCGTACGGCGCGGCGGCGCGGCTGCCGGAGCTGCTGCACGGCGGCGTGAGAAATCGAGACACGGGGGAGAGGGAGGAGGGCACGGGGAGGCGCGCGGGAGCGACCTGCTGCTCGGGGAGGAGACGGGGAGGCGAGGGAAGGCCTCTGTTCGCCGGAATGAAGTTCACCGGCGGCGAGGCAGTGCGGGATGAAAACTTTGATTCCTCGCTTCGTGGAGCTTCCCGGGAAGAACTGCTGGAGGAGGAGGCGCGGAGGACGACGGCGGAGCTAGGGGAGGTCTCGCCGGAGCAAGAGGTGGCTCGGAGTCGCCGGAATCGGAGAAGCTCCGAGGCTAGGGTTAGCAGTGGAGGCGGCGAAGAGGAGGCGAATTGGAGGTTCTCTTCGGTTTCCAGCGGCGGCGGAGGGTCTTATACCCGTGGGAGGGGCGGCGGCGTGAATCTCCTCGCAATCGCGGCGGCGGACGGCCGGAGGAGTGCCACCGGCGCACGGGAGGCAATGGCGAAGAAGAAGACGTTGACTATTTTCTGAAAACCCCCCCGAGGAAAAAGAAAATAGCCAGTTTTTATTTGCAGACAGACCCCTGGCTTGAAAACAGAGAATTTGGGGGCCTTTTTGCAAACAGAAAAATTGTAGAAAAATACCTCTAGATTCAGAATTTTGCAAGGAAGACAATGGCATCAAAGGATTTTGAAATTTTTGAATATTTAAAATTTCTCATAAGAAGCAAGAGTTTAACCATTTGTTTTAATATGAAATGTTCAAATTTTTAATTGGAATTCTTGCACAATTAAAATGCAATGCATGAAATGCTTGGAACACAACTTATATTACACAAAGTTGGGTTGTTACAAATCTACCCCCCTTACAAGAATCTCGACCCGAGATTCCTAAGTTTTAGAGAAGAAATCGGGATACTCAGATCGGAGACGATCTTCGCGTTCCCAGGTTGCTTCCTCCTCAGAGTGATGAGACCATTGAACTTTGAGGAACTTGATGCTTTGACGTCGAGTTTTACGCTCGGCTTCATCAAGGATACGAATAGGATATTCACGATAGGTTAGATCCTCTTGAAGGTCAAGAGTCTCATGATCAACACCACGAATGGGATTTTTGAAGCAACGCTTCAACTGGGAAACATGGAAGACGTCATGGATGTCTGGAAATTTGGAGGGGAGTTCCAATTGGTAGGCAAGCTCTCCACGCTTAGCAAGAATGCGAAAGGGACCAACATAGCGAGGAGCTAGTTTGCCTTTGATACCGAAGCGACGGACACCCCGAAGAGGAGTGACCCTGAGATAGGCGTGCTCGCCAACTTCATAGTGAACATCTTGATGATGACGGTCGTAGTAGCTCTTCTGGCGAGACTGAGCTGTTTTGAGACGCTCACGGATAATCCTGACTTGCTCTTCTGCTTCCTTGATGATATCTGGCCCAAATAGCGATCTTTCACCGGTTTCGGACCAGTTCAGAGGGGTACGGCATTTCCTGCCATACAAAGCTTCAAAGGGTGCCATACCAATACTGGATTGGAAACTGTTGTTGTAACTGAACTCAGCAAATGGAAGACACTTCTCCCAGTTCTTCCCGAATGATATGACACAGGCTCTTAGCATATCTTCAAGAATCTGATTTACTCGCTCTGTCTGACCACCAGTTTGAGGATGATAAGCTGTGCTGAAAGAGATACGAGTTCCCATAGCTTGCTGAAAGCTAACCCAGAACTTGGAGGTAAACAGACTTCCACGGTCAGAGATAATCTTCTTAGGAATACCATGAAGAACAACTATCCGAGAGATATACAGATCTGCTAGTTGAATAGCGGTGATGTCTTCTCGAACAGGGAGGAAGTGAGCAACCTTGGACATGCGATCCACGACTACCCAGATAGCATTGTTTCCTCTTTGAGTCTTTGGAAGACTAGTAATGAAATCCATACCAACTTCATCCCATTTCCAGACAGGAATAGAAAGGGGTTGAAGGGTACCAGCTGGCCTTTGATGTTCAGCTTTAACGCGTCGACAAACGTCACATTCTGCCACAAACTTAGCAATTTCTCGCTTCATCCGGGACCACCAGAATCTCTGACGAAGATCCCTATACATCTTAGTGCCACCAGGATGGATAGAGAGAGGTGACTCATGAGCTTCCCGGAGGATTAGTGCTTTCAACTTTTGGTGGTTCGGTACCACTAGACGGTCACCGAAGTAGACAATACCTTTATCATCAATGGAGAAGCATTTATCCGTGCCGCTAACAATGTTCTCTTTTATCTGGATAACTTCAGAGTCTAGTTTCTGAGCAGCCCTGATCTTGTCCTCCAGAGAGGGTTTCACCTCCAGATTTGCCAGGAATCCACTAGGAACAACTTCAAGGTTGAGTCGTGCAAACTCCTCATAGAGGGAGGGTTGAGCTTTCTTAAGTATCAGATTGTTGCAGTAAGACTTCCGACTTAGCGCGTCGGCGACCACATTCGCCTTGCCGGGTTGGTAGTTGAGACCCAAATCATAATCTTTGATGAGTTCCAACCATCTTCTCTGTCTGAGATTCAGATCTGGTTGGGTGAAGAGATACTTCAGACTTTGATGATCTGAATAGATCTCGCAGCGATTACCAAAGAGATAATGCCGCCATTGCTTTAGTGCATGGACAACAGCAGCCAACTCAAGATCATGGGTTGGATAGTTCAGCTCATTTGGTTTCAACTGTCGGGAGGCGTAGGCCACAACATGACCATCTTGCATCAACACACATCCGAGCCCTTGAAGAGAAGCATCACAGAAAACAACGAAATCCTTGCTCGTATCTGGGAGAACGAGAACTGGAGCAGTAGTCAACTTAGTTTTCAAAATCTGAAAGCTTTCTTCGGCCTTTTCCGACCATTCAAACTTCTTTCCTTTCTTGAGAAGATCAGTCAGGGGCTTTGCAATCTTGGAGAAGTTCTCAATAAAGCGACGGTAATAACCAGCAAGTCCGAGAAAACTCCGAATCTCTTTAGCTGATTTAGGTGTCTCCCAATCCAGGACAGCTTGAACTTTCTCCGGAATGACGGTTACACCATCGGCAGACACAACATGGCCAAGAAAGATAAGCTCTTTCAACCAAAACTCACACTTAGAGAACTTGGCGTAGAGACGATGCTCACGAAGCTTGGTCAACACCAAACGCAGATGCTCTGCGTGTTCTTCTTCGGTTTTGGAATAGATTAGGATATCATCGATGTAGATCACGACGAACTTGTCAAGGTACTCCATGAATACTGAGTTCATCAGCCGCATAAAAGTGGCTGGAGCATTGGTAAGACCAAAGGACATCACGGTATACTCGTAAAGACCATAACGAGTCTGGAATGCCGTCTTTGGAATATCTTCCTTTCGGATTTTGATTTGATGGTATCCAGACCTCAGATCCATCTTGGAGAAGACAGTAGCACCGGCTAACTGGTCAAATAGATCATTGATCCGAGGAAGAGGGTACTTGTTCTTGATTGTCACAGCATTCAACGGTCGGTAATCAACCACCAGTCGAGGAATGTTGGTGTCTCGCTTCTTAACAAAGAGTGCGGGACATCCCCAAGAGGAGGTACTAGGTTGGATGAATTCTTTTCCTTCCATTTCTTCTAACTGTCTCTTTAACTCAACCAACTCTTCCTTGGGCATGCGGTAAGGTCTTTTGGAGACTGGAGCAGTTCCAGGAACCAACTCAATAACGAACTCCACACTCCGATCCGGAGGCATGCCAGGTAACTCTTCCGGAAACACATCTGGGAAGTCACAGACCACTCGAACATCTTGTATCTCAAGGGAAGGTGAGGCATCCATGGCACACAACTCTGAGCCGGGAAAAGATGTTTGCGAGGAAGGTACTGAGGAAGGGGACCAGTACCTAAAGGTTTCACCGGAAGGATGGGTCATGTCTACAGATCTGGCTGCACAGTCAATAATAGCTTTGTACCGTACCAGCCAATCCATGCCCAAGATGACGTCAAGGTCAGTTGAATTTAGAACGATGAGAGGGATGGGGTAAGATAAAGAGCCTATAACAATATTGGGCTCACGGGCAGTCCAAAGTGCCCGCCAACGAGATCCCGGAGTGTTAATCTCCATAGAGATAGATGTGGAACAGCAACAAGATATCAATGGTAAGAGATGGAAACAATCAAAATTAGTCTCGAGAAAGAAAGATACATGCTTCAACGAGGTTTAAGCATATAGGAAAACTCTGAGAATTCGCAACCAAGAAATAGGTAAGAGAAAAACACTACCCAAACTTCGAGATCCTATGATTTTGAGGTATTAGGTAAGAGGGTAAACCTTTGTAAAATCAAATCAAGATAAGAGGCTCCAAGAATAGATTCATGGATAAGGAGAAAAAGAATCCTATCAAGATTTGGGGTAAATATTTTAGCTTTCAAATAATTTTCACAAGTACTAGACTCAACATCGACCAACAAAAAGGGTTTCCTACAGGCAGTCCTGCTCTGATACCAAACCCTGTAGCACCCCCGAGAGCCAAGCTAGACAAATCCCAGATCTTCATCTGATATAAGCCTAACCTCGATCTCGAGAGCCAACAGTTGAGCATTCGGTAACATCACAGTGACTCTACGACTCGAAAGCGATATTATACAACTCTTAGCAGAGTAAAGATAGCAAATATTACAAACTTAGGTCACTGACCTAACAGTACACCAAACAACGAAAGCAAATATTGTTATGCTACATAACAAGATCCAAAAGGCCTAAGAGGCCATAACATAAGGCGACGTCCCGCCCACTTATTCCAGGCTGCTGCCCGGGAACCCCGATTCACTCGTCGATGTCCATGAAGAAGCCTTCACCGGAGTAGGAGCCTTCACCTGTCCAAAAGTGCGCAAGGCTGAGTACAAGGTACTCAACAAGACTTACATAACCTGCCCTTTATCTGCCCGTTCATGGAATAGTGATGATGTTCTTTGCATAAAGCCAACTTCCTTTTAAATCGAGAAAGGGGAGAATCTCGTATCAGTAGACCTTTTGAAATGAGATAAGGATGTAACACTTGTTGTCTTCCTCCGTCTTCTGTAACCACCAGAATGTCATCGTTTGCACCACCCACAGAACCACCCCCTCGCTCAACCCGAGGAAGTAATTCTAACCACCCTTAGTTGTCAAGTTTTAGCATATCAATTAATGTTGTCTATGATCATCAGACATGAGGTACCAAGTCGTCCATAACCGTGGACACGGCTTTCCGAAAAGATTTACCCTGCAGGGGGTGTAACTACCCACACACGCCAACCAATCCTTGCGCCAGACATTAGCACTCTTCCGAGGAGTGCCGGCAGAAGGGTTGGCCACGACCTTTCCCAAGATTCGCCTATGTCCATGAGCCACAGCAGTAGGTCTGACCACCGCAGCGGTCCCTAGTGCACGTTACTAGGGTCAACATCTGGACCGCAGCCCTGTTGCCCTAGCTCCTAATCATCCCCACATGCGAATGAAACACTCGAACTAGTGGCTTCACGTAGGAGGCTAGGCAAGTTGGAGTCGAGGGGAAAATGAATGCCCTGTGTGGATGCACGAATAGTCTTGGTTCCAAAGACGAGAACTCGGTTCCTAGGTCGGCAAGAATGGAACAAACACGACAATCCCAATGTGGCCTCCCATCCAAGCCTTTAGCATAATTTAATACACCATGTACACCATGTATACCCATTCCACCTCGAACTCATCGACTGGATGGACAGGAAAAGCTAAGCAGATATAAGCGGCGATGCAATGACAACTGACACTCTATACTTAACCAAAACATCTTTGAATCGTATGCATAACATCAGAATCAAATACTTTTGAAATCTTATGTGCAGATAGAGGTTATGCTTGCCTTGCTCTTCAGTAGCTGGATACAGATCTTCGGAGGTGTTGTCGGTACACTCGGGCTCGAATCCTATCGCGAAGAACCAAATACCGGAAAGGAAGGATTCAATCAATACATGTTGATGCAATGCGCAATCACATGAATGAGATGTCATTTGAGGGAGCCCTAGATGCAATCATCAATTTAAATGGGTTTGGAAAACATACCCATAATTAGAATTAGGGTTTATTAGTGGGAAACTAAACATTTAATTGCATTACATGAAATATGTATGGTTATATTATATTTGAAAATAATTTGTTTTTCTGAACATTTTGATATAAAAATCATATTTTTCTGATTAAATTTGAATTAGTTATGAATTTCCAAAATTTGAATATTTAAATTCAAATTCAAATTTATTCAAATAAATTATTTCATATTTCATAATTCAAAACTTTTCATGATTCAAAACATTTGGTAATTGAATAGAAGAATTAATAAAATTCTGGAAATATGGCCCCACCTGTCATAATTAAAATAATACAGAAAAGAATTAATTAAAACAGGAAAAAAAAAGAAAAAAAAACAGGAAATCAAGAACAGGTGACGTCACATGACGTCACCGTCCCAATTTGCTCACGGCCGAGCTCGATTCGCTCGGAATCGAGCGAACCAACTCGATTGCCTTGCGGCACTCGCCTCAGTGGCTCGAGGCGGGCCAGATAGGGGCGGCGCGGCCAGCTTTTGGTCACCGGAGTGGCCGTACGGCGCGGCGGCGCGGCTGCCGGAGCTGCTGCACGACGGCGTGAGAAATCGAGACACGGGGGAGAGGGAGGAGGGCACGGAGAGGCGCGCGGGAGCGACCTGCTGCTCGGGGAGGAGACGGGGAGGCGAGGGAAGGCCTCTGTTCGCCGGAATGAAGTTCACCGGCGGCGAGGCAGTGCGGGATGAAAACTTTGATTCCTCGCTTCGTGGAGCTTCCCGGGAAGAACTGCTGGAGGAGGAGGCGCGGAGGACGACGGCGGAGCTAGGGGAGGTCTCGCCGGAGCAAGAGGTGGCTCGGAGTCGCCGGAATCGGAGAAGCTCCGAGGCTAGGGTTAGCAGTGGAGGCGGCGAAGAGGAGGCGAATTGGAGGTTCTCTTCGGTTTCCAGCGGCGGCGGAGGGTCTTATACCCGTGGGAGGGGCGGCGGCGTGAATCTCCTCGCAATCGCGGCGGCGGACGGCCGGAGGAGTGCCACCGGCGCACGGGAGGCAGTGGCGAAGAAGAAGACGTTGACTATTTTCTGAAAACCCCCCCGAGGAAAAAGAAAATAGCCAGTTTTTATTTGCAGACAGACCCCTGGCTTGAAAACAGAGAATTTGGGGGCCTTTTTGCAAACAGAAAAATTGTAGAGAAATACCTCTAGATTCAGAATTTTGCAAGGAAGACAATGGCATCAAAGGATTTTGAAAATTTTGAATATTTAAAATTTCTCATAAGAAGCAAGAGTTTAACCATTTGTTTTAATATGAAATGTTCAAATTTTTAATTGGAATTCTTGCACAATTAAAATGCAATGCATGAAATGCTTGGAACACAACTTATATTACACAAAGTTGGGTTGTTACATTCCTATCCTGTTCATATTCTGAGTCAGTTTGTCTCAGCTCCTACCACGGTTCACTACGGTCATCTTCTTCGTGTTCTTCGTTACCTTCGTGGTACGAGTACTCGTCGTCTTTTCTTCCCTAGCTCCAGTTCTCTCCAGCTCCCGTGCTACTCGGACGCTACGTGGGCGAGTGATCCCACGGATCGTTCGTCTCTTTCTGCTTACTGTGTTGTTCTTGGTGGTTCACTGGTTGCTTGGAAGACGAAGAAACAGAAAGCAGTTTCTCGCTCGAGTGTTGAGGCTGAGCTGCGCGCTATGGCCTCGTTGATTGCGGAGGTGACCTGGTTATGGTGGTTACTTGCAGATTTTGGGGTCTCTGTTACGATACCCACTCCACTTTTGTCTGACAGTACAGGTGCTATCAGTATTGCACGTGATCCGGTCAAGCATGAGCTGACCAAGCATATTGGTGTTGATGCTTTCTACACACGTGCAAATGTACAGGATCGGGTTGTTACCCTCCATTATGTGCCTTCAGAGTTGCAAATAGCGGATTTCTTCACCAAGGCACAGACTAGAGCGCAACATGTTTTCTTTCTCTCCAAACTCAGTGTTGTTGACCCAACATGAGTTTGAGGGGGGGTGTTAGAAGTATAATAGTCTAATTGTAGTCTAATTGTAACTCCCCACTATTAGGGGGTTTTCTGCATATTCACACCTGTACATGTTCTTTATATTGTGGTCTTTGGCCTCCTGGAATATAACAAGTCTATTCCTAACACGTTACACATTTTTATCTGTTATGCGGCATTAAAGAAGCATCATTTGCTTTTGCCTTTGGGGGTGATGCAGTAGTGCTTGCAGCTTCCTCCCTGCGCTCACCAACTTGCCCACTGGTTCAGCTCTTCAGTGCAACTTCAAACCCAAGCCAAGCCCCAGCACTGACGGAGAGCATAACGATCTTGGTCGCCTTTGCTTGCCGGAGCAAAAGAACAGACGAGCATCGATCTGTCACGCAGATCGTGCTGTGGATGGCAGGCAGGCCTGAGTGGTATAACTGGTAAGGGTCCGCGAGTTTGTTGGATCCGTGACGACCAGGTCCATTAGTTTCTTCCCTGTTGTGTCACCTTCTGTTTCTTGCTTCAGTTGACCATCTTTAAGCAAAGTATAAGATGTAGGTAACGAACTAGTCAAATAAGAAGTCACTCTTGAGTACTTGGCAACGTGAACGGATTATTGCTGACATTTTAAAGTAGAACCAGCCAAGCTCAAGTCCAAGAGTAAGAATTTTTCCTTAACAAAAAGCTACAATACAAGAATAGTCACCATGATACACAAAATAAGTTTCCAAGCGTAAGATTTTTTCCACCAACACCTTTTCAATGTGTTCTGGTCTAACCAGCCGTGAGGTATGCGAAAATTGCTTTTGCAGCTTGTATAAATGACCCTGGCTGAAAAACAACCGTGGCGAGACTACTTTGTGCAAATAAAGTGCTGCCATTTTCAACCGTAGCATTGAATGAAACTTTTTAGTGAGCAACAGAGCATAAGTATTGTATTGTTCAGTATTTTTTTTCCAGGTGCGGTATGTAGAGACATCTCTCATGTCATGTATCAAGTTTAGAGGTGTGGTGTGTAAAGATATCTCATGTATTGTCTAACTTACACTTGTCAAGTGCCAAGTAGATGCAACACCGTGCTTTTAACCTCACTCAAGTTCTTAATTACTAGGATAGTTACCCTTAATATAATCTACTCTACTACTTAACCCAAGTTAAGCTAGCTAGCTGCCGGTGGTGAGCCGTTGGGGTGGGTACAAAAAAGATTCAAAATTTGAAGGTGCCCGGTGGTAAAACAAACACGCAATAATCCACATCGGCGATAACGATCCAGATCCACGGTGGGGTGAGCCCTTTTCAATTCCTCCACCATCACTCTCTCTCCTCCCCTGTCTTCCTCCCGCAGCACGGCACCATTAATGGCTTCCACGGCCCCCCGCCGCCTGCTCCCCTCACCGGCCCTAGAGTGACGCCGCCCGCCCCGCGCGGATCCTCCACCCCACGCGGCGAGCTTGGCTGCGGAAACAAAGGTCGCTGCTTCCGGGGCCCCTTCCCCGACGAGCGACGGTGCGGCGCGGCTCGGTTCGGTCGGGAAGGTCCGCGCCGGAGAGTTTGGCTCGGGACCGGTGGGGACTGCTCCTGTGAGCCGTCCCGCGCCGTTGACCCCGCCCCGCCGCGGCAAAGGGCGGATCTTTGGCCCCCCGTGGGCTCCTTCGGGCGCTCGATTCTCAGGTCAGGGTTAACTGCATTCTTGGTTAGTCTGCGGAGGGTTGCCGGAGGTTCTGCTGTGAGCTCGAGTCTTGTCCCTCTCTGCGGAGGGTTGCCGGAGTCAAGTTCGAGATAAAAGATTGTTTTTTTTACGGGGGATTGGTTTGTTCCGTCGCTGGCGGCCCGTCGATTAGCTACCTTTAGCTGCATTTTGGTCGAATTTGTTCAGTTGCCTTTGTTTTTTCTTGTGCTTGAGTGTGTATTTTCCGTTTGCAGGTTTTGGACAGTGAGCAGGAGGGATGGATGTGGAGAAGGCTGCGTCCAAGGGCCATGGCTTCTTCGGCCTCTTTGACTGGGGCAAGAGCAAGAAGTCCAAGAGGCGGCTGTTCAGCGGAAGCGGGGGCCATTCGCCGGCGCAGGGTGAGCAGATGTTTCTTGGGAGCCAGTCGACTGGTTGCTGCTGAAACTTGATGCTACATTAGCTAACAGAGTCTGAGCTAACACACGAGTCCTGTCTTTGCAGGGAGTTCCGTTGATGGGAGGGAAGCTGATGGCAGCGTGCCAAGCACACCGTCACACTCGGTGTGTTCCGGCGCATGATCTTTATGTTTACTAGCTCTGTTTGCTTGCTTACTGTCTTTTTGATGAGTCGAACCATGCATACTTGCAGATCCTCGGAGATGCGATGAGTCTCAAGGAAAGCGGTGAACAGAGCTGTTCGTCCTCTGTAATTGATGATGAAGCCTGCACGAGGAGGGGACCCACCGTTGTTGCGAGGCTCATGGGTTTGGATTCCATGCCCACGGCAAGCTCATCTGGATCCTACCCAATGCCTTTCTCCGGGCAACATACCATCCAGAATATTGCCCATGATGAGTTGATTGGCAGAAGCTATGGTTGCATTTCGAGTCCTCATAAGATGCCAAGCAGTCCTATTGACCGGTTTAGAATGGAAGCGCTGCCTCCAAGATTTGCCAGAAGGACACTCTCAGTTGCGCAACAGAAGCTATTCTCCCCAGTGAAGAATCCTAATCATGTATCAAGCAGAAATGCTGCTGAAATCATGGAGGAAGCATCTAGGATCATTGGGCCTGGAGTTGGGAACTCTAGCTCTTACAGAGTTCGTGATGCAGGGTACTCAAATGATGTGCGTGCCTTCAACCCAAGGGAGATTGTAAGAGTCCAGCAAATGTCCCAAGCGGCAAGGAAGCGTGACGCCTCAGCTTCTTCTAAGCCACCGAGTGGAAAGTCGTTGGATGGAAGTTCCATAACTTCAGAGCCAACATCTTCTTTCAGGTTCTCACAGTCAAATGGAGGTGCTCCTGTTGCTCCAAGGGCCAAGGGTGTCAGCAGATCATCAACAGATTTTAGAGCTCCAAATGCCCAAGGAAGAGAAGGTATAAGCAGAAGCAGTAGGAAACCTCCAACTAGTATGGATCCTGTACAGAACATGGTTGAGAGAAATGGGCGCAATCAACAAAAGCAGAATGTGCTTGTGCAAAATAACAGAAAGCAGAATGCTATGGGTGTTGAACAACTCTCAGAAAGGCAGAAGCTAGATTCAAAGTCAGGAACACTCAGCCAACAACAAAGAAACCTGCATGCACCAAATGCCGCTTCCAGGAAGGCTGGGACCACGAGGACACGATCTGAAAACAGCACGAAAAGCAACAGAAAGGGGGAACTGCAGCCAGCTAACTATGCAAACAGAAGACCTAACTCTCTATCCAAAACAGTCCCAAAGCCGAGAAGATTACCAGACGAGGGAACACACTCAAGGAAAAACCAACCAAGTAAAATTCTCCCTGACAGAAGCCCAAGGCGTGTTCGGCACAATATTGTGATAGAGGAGCAATCATCTTTCTCCACAAACCAAAAGAAAATCAGCACTGAGATTGTTTCGTTCACATTTACCTCACCAGTTGACAAGTCATTACCTGGTTCTCATTTTCCCAATCATTCAAAACGGTCGATAGAGAATTGGAACTCACTGTCGACTTCAAGTAATACATCAAATGCTGAATCTGATACCATAGATGGTGATTATTTGAGACTTCTTCTTGAGCAGAAGTTAAGAGAATTGACTTCTGGGGTGAGGTCACCTTATTCTAAGCCAGTCAATGGTGTTCGAATATACGCCCCTTCACCAGTTTTGGATGATACAGCATCAGCCTGTGAGACATCTAGCATTGCATCCACTGATTATGATAGGAACTCCATACATTCATTCAAAGATGGAAAAGAGGAATTACCCCGGACAGATCTTGTATCGAAAAATGATCAGGTATGTCCTTTGAGATACTAATCTTCATGTATTATCTATTTCCTATCAACTGCATGTCTACTACATGGCATTTTCCTTGTGAGGATTGGCTATGATAAATGTCAGAACTGTTCAAAAAGCTGAGTTTGACATACAGGCTATACAAAGATGATTTTGTATTGCCTAGTTAGGCATAGAATGTATGAATTAGTTAAGGACTAATGAGCCATAAACAGTTCAGTAAACATATTCACCTGCTAAAATTCTGGCCCACCATGGAAGTACCCTAAGCCCAGATCACGTAGTCACGTCTCTCTCCAATCTTCCCTTTCTCTAGCTTCCTATAGAGAATTCCCAATGTTCAGATCCAGCAATTCGTCCTCGGTTGTTTTTTCTCAGCAGCAACAAAATCAGACTAAATGGCTGCAAATTATCTCTTAACTTGTCTTCTCCTGTCACAATTTTTCTACAATAGCTTTGCATTTTTCCCAGAAAAAGATTCGTGATGACAATTAATACTTTAGGACCTGGAGTTTGTGTCTTGTAATTTCTTCCTTGGTCGCATAGCACAGCAGTTTGAGCCCCATGTGCCAGCAGCTCATGGTCTGCGTTCGGCAATGAAACAGAAACTTGTTTTTTTAAGGAACGGAAATATACCTGTTTTGAGAATGACGCGAGAAAGGCTCAGTGGGTCGATTACTGTAGAACTTTAAAAAAATGGTGTTTTGGAGAGGCTTGCTTATGCAGATCGAAATGAAGCTTCCATGTCAAGAAATGGTAAAAAGATGACCTATGTTGGCAAAAAAATAGTAAAAGATAGTAGGCCAGAGTATTAAGGTTTTCTTTTTATCAAAATGTAATTCTTGGAATAAATTATGCAAAGATTACAATAAGACACATTTGATTGAATTTTGTTACCATGGAATCTATTTTTGATTTCGCTCAGGGCCCCAAAAATTTGAAGTGCGACCCTGATCCTATCACATAGTTCGGCATAGTTAAATTACCATGTAGCAATGATGCATGTGCAGTTTCTACAATCTGCATATATGGTTAGTTTATCCTGTACTCAAAGTTCTAGTTTGAGACGAATTGGAGACAATCTGGGTTGCCTATTAGAAGTAAGAGCAGTAGACTTACATTAAGATTCAACATGATCAGTCATGAGCATAATTAGGAGCACTTGATCAATGTCATAGGGAGGGAATTCAGTTTATACAGCTACAAGAGTTAGAACATTTGAACCATTCAAGCTGCCCACAGTAGAAGCACTGAGCATGCATTTATATATACATGTTCTAACATTCATGAAAGGTTAAGAATTGATGTATTATAGCGACTCCTTTTTATGCCCAGTCATCTCAATCTGTGAAGTATGACAATGATTTCATCAATAAAGTGGAGTTGTTTAGCTGTTGTTTGACTGTACTGTATGGTGTGTTGTAGAGGTGGGGGGATGGTTCTTGTATTAGTATTTTTGTCTAGAAATGAAAATAATATGTTGGCTGTTTAGTTCTTGTGGTGTACTTATGTTTTGGTGGAGAAGGTGTGTTGGATAAAGAAGGCATGTTGCCCTATTGGTTAACGGTGATAGTGTCGATGCCCTGGTTGCCATGGCAAGGAGGTTACAGGCGAGCTGTCGAATGATAATATACACAGTTGGTTCTCCTGTCACCTGTGACTGAATATTCAGGTTCCTGGTGGAGAAGATGATGTAACACACAGGAGGACAAGGGGCGATTGACTGGCGAGGCGTCACGGTCGTGGTCGTGGGGCTAGCGTCTCTGTCGACGATCGTGTCTCGTCGTCTGCCTGCACTACCATTCTACTCTACCAACGAATAGTAGTACTTGGTTTGCATAAAAAGTTAATCCTTTTAGTGTCTTTTTGCGATGGGAAAGTTCATAGCTTGTACCCTTGAATCTAGAAAAAGGTTAACCAACATCGAAAGCACCATCATTTTTGGAACACCTGCATCGAAAGCACTGAATTGATCTCATAGGACACACAGGTAGGAAGGAACCCAACTTTGGTATACTTCATTGAGACTTAGAGTTTGAACACCTGCACCTACTATTCTGTGGGAAAATTGGGACCGGACTGTGCCTTAATACAAGGCTGAGCCTGGACTTGTGTGCATGTTCAGGACAAGTTATAGATTGGTTATGTGCTAACTTTTTTTCTTTTTGGACAGTCATCTCAATCTCTAAAGTATGATACTGATTTCATTGATCAAACGGAGTTAGAGCAACTTCACTTAAGCCCCCATTCTACATGGGAAGCTTCTCTTTCAACAGAAACCTGCAGCTCTGCAGAGAGCCGAACAAATGCAAATGGTGAGTATAATGCAGTTGCTTTGTTGTTGCTACGGCACTGAATAACCACTGATCTTCCATTTCAGAATTAAGGTTATTTAGTTCAACAGAAGGAGTAGCAACATCTGGTTCGACGCATTACGGCAGAGTCCTAGAATTGGAGGCTTTATCAGAATATTCTGACACAGCCACATCAATCACGGTCGCTACAGCTGAAATCCCCACACCAGAGAGCAGCACCGCATGTTGTATGGAGATAAACTTCGTAAGATCAATACTGAAAGCTAGTTCTCTCAGAGATCACATGTGCTCTTATTTGGAGCGATTTGGTAGCTCAGATTTCCTAGATCCACTTCTCTTTGAAGAACTAAATGGCAGTTTTAGGTGTTTAGTGGGTGAAGAAGAGGGCAAGTCTCTCAGAATGATCAGAAGACTGCTCTTTGACTGCACGAATGAAATACTAAGTGTGAAATGCGCATACTACTTCAATGCTGGTTACAACTCATGGTTTATGGGGATGGCGGTTCTGCAGAAGCTCTCGCCTGAAGAAATCTACCAAGAGATGAACAGCCTGAAGGTTGCAGAGGAGTGGATGGTGGACGAACTCGTGTACAGAGAAATGAGTGGCCCTCTCGGGAGCTGGGTCGATTTCAGGACAGAGTCGTACGAAGCTGGCAAAGACATAACAGCAGAGCTGCTGGAGGCTTTGGTTGATGAAATGGTGGCTGATCTTCTATATTGGTAATTTGACCATGCAATTGTTGTGCATTTTTTAACCGAGAGCAACAAAGGGGCGCAAACCTGCCCGCAATCTTATGATAGATCAACAGCTGCCAGAGGCCATTCTTTACCCTTTTTGTGGACCATTTGGGTCGTCATGATGTGGACAATTTGTGTCCTCGTGATGCAGAAAATAGCAAGGCAGTGTATTTTGTTTCTTACCATGTGACCATTGTTAATGAAAGTAGATTGTACTGTGTATGTTTGTACAATGTGACATATTCAGCTGTATCAACGGTGCCTGATCTTGCAAATTTGTGAACTAGTATGATGGTGCCTGCTCAGAAGATAGCATAAATTATTAGGTTAATTGGATCTATGTCATTGGCCAATTCACAAGTTGGATTTATGCCATTACAAAAACTGAAGTTGGAAACATGCCACTCAAAATTCTCAGTACTTCTATCTATGCCATTTTGTTCATTACCAAAACTTCTACGATAGTTATACACTCGGTTAAAATTGAAAAGTTCTGGACAAAACTTAAAATCTCAGGTTAATGGTCCATATGCACTCAGAATTGACTCGTTTTTAAATAGTAGGTTCAGATTAGTGTTTTGGATTTTCTGTAAAAAATAGATTTTTCTGAGAAAGTCAAGTTTCGCCAAAATTTGATTTTTTGTATTTTTTGGGCGCCAAGAAGTTGGGTATAGGGGTAGTATGATAAATACGGCACTATGCAGTTAAATACATGTATTTTTTTATCCAGTTATTCTATTTAGTGAGACAATGGCATAGATAGAGGTATTACAAAGTTTGAGTGGCATTTATCCAACTTCAGTTTTTGTAATGGCATATGTTCAACTTGTGAATTGGGCAATGGCATAGATCCAATTAATCCTAAATTATTCCAGCTGTATTTATCTGATGTTGTTAACTGAAGTAGTGACACTGTTGCGATACGATGTGTGATTTCTTAGCTGTACAAATGTTATCTGTTCTAGTGAATCGTAAATTGTAATGCGCGGAATTCTTCTCCGCTGAGGAGGTAGCACAAACTGGTCTTATCTTTTCAGCTGTATTTATCTCATGATTTGAAGGATCAAAGATTTGGTGGACCTGGTATGGACATGACCCAGCCGTGACCGTGAAGTACTGAAAACTGGTGTATAATCCTATATTTGTCTACTGAAAACTTGGCTCGCGTTTTCTCCCGACCGAGAGGCAGAGCTGCAGCGATGTGCTCCTTCACCTTCACTGCGGCGAGCTGGAGATCCGAGCCGTCGCGGAGAACATCGTCCACTGGCACGGCCACGCCGGCAAGCGCCCATCCTTCCTCCCTCGACTCCGGCGCCGCCAAGCCTCCAACATCAATCGAACACTGGCAAGAATACTTCGCGCATGCACCCCGTCAGAAGTTTTGGGGCAATCTGCATGCAGCAGATGCAGGACACCGTTGTGTTGGCTGAACGTTTCATGCACCCCGCTCCTGATGCCTCGCACGCCCGTGTGCGTACCAAATGAAGAAACGGAAAAATATTTTGTTGCTGTCTTTCATGTTTCATGCGTAGCTCATGGCTGCACGATAGAACATTTATATAGAGCAGGTGAAGATGTGCTAGAGCTCTGGGTTGGTCCTTCTCTTGTAGTAACGTCCATTAAATACAAGATGTTTTAGTAGCTTAGATCTAACCATCAAAACGCCTTACATTACCCAGATGCCAACAATCTCCTCCTCGTGCAGCTCCTCCAGCTCGCTTTCTACGATGACGTTGACACTGAGATTTATCATCCCCAAGCAGAAGATAAATACGGAGGGGGGATGGTCAGCGCCGCCACGAAGGACAAGCGGGTGATCATCCGTGATTTCGGCCCGGCCAAGGTCAAGGCGGAGCCGTCCTCGCTAGTCCGTGAAAAGAAGCACGTTGCGCCACCACTACCGCACACCGCGACACCACCACCACCAGCTTATCGGGCGCTGATAGACGAGGAGACCGAGGCCCTCTACCTCCATCTTACCTAGGCCTTCAAGCTGTCCTCCTTGGACACCCGAGTCGTGGTTCTATATTGAGAATGGCATCGACATCATTCCAGACGACGACAAGGAGTAGGCCGGCCCGCCACCGCCGCCCCGAGCCGGTGTCGGGGTCAATCATGCGGTCAAGTAGGAGGAAGAAGAGCCGGAGGAGGCGACGCAGCTGGCCGGCGCGTTCCACGTGAACGTCACGGTGGCGGCGTACAACTGGGACCAGTACTAAACCGAGTTTAAGTTTTAGGATTTTAGCTTAAATTTAAGTCGTATTTTGTAATATATAAATATTAATGAAAACATCATTGTTTTTTAATTTATAAAAATTACAATCTATTAGGAGCGGCCAGTGGGACAGCAATTGTGTGATGACGCTCCCAATAACATCTGTACGACACACTTGTTAGAGGCTCTGTTGCAGGGACGGATCCAGGTTTTCGAAATTTGGTGTTCAATTTTTGCTGACTACTCGATAAATATTTAAATACCTAAAATTAAAACTTGTTTTCATATCTAGATGAATCAACGATTTTTCTGCACAAATTAGAGAAGAAATATTACACAATCATAAGCTCTTAAGCTTAGATTGGTGACACATGTCTACATACATCCACTTTTTATCAAAATTGTGACACTTATTTTAAGACGGAGGGAGTATCTATTTTCCATAAAACTATAATACCATTGATTCATACATCTATTATATAATATAGGTATGATTTTAGTTTGCAAAAATTTGGGTGTACATCTTTAGACCCATGACCATAGGTGGATCCGTCAATGCTATGTTGGACATGCAGGTGAAAATACTCTAAATAACCTTGAATCTGAAATGGGAAATAAATGGCGTCTGTGGGCAAGGATTTAGCGAAAACAAAAGAACAAATAAAGCTCAGTTTTTGTTGTTATTGTACGGAAATTGCCATTTCCAGTGACATTGACTGTTCTGTGTGAGAGATAGACCATCTCTCAGCGCACTTGAAGGCCCGGTTACCATATCGTGACCGTCTCACAAAAAGAGGCGATGCTTCCCATTGTGATGCGTCGGCCTTGTGAGACTTGAGTGGTCGTCGATCCCTGCCTGCCGTGATGCTTGGAGGATGGACAACCAGTTAGGGATGTTTTCGGTGAAGTTAGGGTCCGCCTTCTGGGCCGGCGTCAGCCACCGTCACCGTGCTTATAAGGACGGAGAGGAGGAGAAGCGCGGGAACACCCCACATTAATGCCGGTGCTGGTTCACGAGGCGTCCTAACTCTAGTGACGCGTGTCGGGAAGATGAGGCGTGACGCGACACCGCGTCAGAAACCGCACCCCAATTATTACGCTTTGTCGCTGATGCGTCGGTCATGTGTGTTAGGATCTGACAATGACACACATTGTCGTGGTTGTCCACAACCCTGCTTGCCTCCTAGAAACAGGGTACAAAACGACATTATCAGACGCTATATTAGGCCATGCGGACAACTTTCTTTCTATTGGCAGCAGGCACGCCAATAGCCATATTGAGAGTGCACCGTTAGCGCGCCGATGCATAAGTTGTTAGTTCAAGAGAAGAAGCAGCAGCAACTACGATGCACCACGGCAAGAGTTCTAGAAGTGGAGACAGCTAATCAATCACGGTCGCTACACCTGACATCCTCCCACCAGAGGGCATCAATGCTTTTCTTATTAATATAAACTTCTTGACTTCAGTGTATCTAAATATGGATGTATTTATATTCATTTATTGTCTAGATATCAATATCTAAACACAAATGTTTGTCAAGTAAATTGAAACAGGCATATTTCTCTGATAGAGCCCACTTGCTCTTGTTTGGAGCAATTTGGTACCTATTGTTTCTTAGATCCACATCTGATTGAAGATTAAACAGCAATTATAGGTTGTCACTGTTTGAAGAAGAAGGCAAATCTCTCAGAAGGAGGTTTCTGAGTTGCCCTTTGACTGCACAAATGAAATATGAAGTCTGAAATGCTTACAACTCACGGTTTATGCGGATGGCAGTTCTGCAGAAGCTCTCATCGCAAGAAATCTACCAAGAGATGAACAGTCGAAAAGTTGCGAAGGAGCTTATGAAGCTCGAAAAGACATTACATCAGAGCTGCTAGAGTCCTTAGTCGATGAAATGGTTGCTGATCTTCTATATTTGTAGTCCATTCAGTTGTACAAGTTGTTATCGAGAGCAATAACGGGCGCTAACCTACCTGCGGTTTGATGATACATCAATGGCTTCCTGAGCCACTCTTTACCCTTTTTGTGAACCATTTGGGTTCTTACAGTGGCCATAAAATAGCTAGGCATTGTAATTTGCTTATTACAGTGGCTGTAATTTGCTTCTTAGGAGCGGCAGTGGGACAAGAGTTGTGTGCTGACGCTCCCAATAACATGTGTACGACACACTTGCTAGAGCCTCGACGGATCCAGGTTTTCGAACTTGAGTGTTCAATTCTTTTGGCTACTCTATAATTTTTCAAATAGCTAAACCTAAAACTTTTTTCATACCTAGATGAATCAACGATTTTTCTGCACAAATTAGAGAAGAAATATTACACAATCATAAGATCTTAAGCTTAGATTGGTGTTTAGTATCTACTTTGCATAAAACTATAATACCATTGATTCATACACCTATTATATAATATAGGTATGATTTTAGTTTGCAGAAATTTGGGTGTACATCTTTAGACCCATGACCATAGGTGGATCCGTCAATGCTATATTGGACATGCAGGTGAAAATACTCTAAATAAACTTGAATCTGAAATGGGAAATAAATGGCGTCTGTGGGCAATGATTTAGCGAAAACAAAAGAACAAATAAAGCTCAGTTTTTGTTGTTATTGTACGGAAATTGCCATTTCCAGTGACATTGACTGTTCTGTGTGAGAGATAGACCATCTCTCAGCGCACTTGAAGGGCCGGTTACGATATCGTGGCCGTCCCACAAAAGGAGGCGCTGCTTCCCATTGTGATGCGCCGGCCTTGTGAGACTTGAGTGGTCGTCGATCGCTGCCTGCTGCCATGCTTGGAGGATGGCCGACCAGTTAGGGATGTTTTTCGGTGAAGTTAGGGTCCGCCTTCTGGGCCGGCGTCAGTCACCGTCACCGCACACAAATAAGCGCGCTTAGCCTGTTTCCCTCCGCCGAGGAGGGATTATTTACCCAACATTGATATCGTCCAGCCGCCTCCGCTCGGGTGGCATATCCCGTACTGGACGAGGATGCGGTGCTATAGAACACCAATTCGTCCTTCCTCAGACAGCTCTTGGAGCTGTAGGCACCACTGCCTTCGCTTCGTCATTGTGCGCTATCATTGATCACCGGAGAGTAAGGGGAGAAGAGAGCGAGCGGTGGTGGATGGATGCAAAGAGGAGGACACCACCGTGCTCATAAGGACGGAGAGGAGGAGAAGCGCGGGAACACAGCATGGGCTGCACATTAATGCCGGTGCTGGTTCACGAGGCGTCCTAACTCTAGTGACGGGCGTCGGGAAGACGAGGCGTGACGCGGCACCGCGTCAGAAACCGCACCCCAATTATTACGCTTTGTCGCTGATGCGTCGGTCATGTGTGTTAGGATCTGACAATGACACACATTGTCGTGGTTGTCCACAACCCTGCTTGCCTCCTAGAAACAGGGTACAAAACGACATTATCAGACGCTATATTAGGCCATGCGGACAACTTTCTTTCTATTGGCAGCAGGCACGCCAATAGCCATATTGAGAGTGCACCGTTAGCGCGCCGATGCATAAGTTGTTAGTTCAAGAGAAGAAGCAGCAGCAACTACGATGCACCACGGCAAGAGTTCTAGAAGTGGAGACAGCTAATCAATCACGGTCGCTACACCTGACATCCTCCCACCAGAGGGCATCAATGCTTTTCTTATTAATATAAACTTCTTGACTTCAGTGTATCTAAATATGGATGTATTTATATTCATTTATTGTCTAGATATCAATATCTAAACACAAATGTTTGTCAAGTAAATTGAAACAGGCATATTTCTCTGATAGAGCCCACTTGCTCTTGTTTGGAGCAATTTGGTACCTATTGTTTCTTAGATCCACATCTGATTGAAGATTAAACAGCAATTATAGGTTGTCACTGTTTGAAGAAGAAGGCAAATCTCTCAGAAGGAGGTTTCTGAGTTGCCCTTTGACTGCACAAATGAAATATGAAGTCTGAAATGCTTACAACTCACGGTTTATGCGGATGGCAGTTCTGCAGAAGCTCTCATCGCAAGAAATCTACCAAGAGATGAACAGTCGAAAAGTTGCGAAGGAGCTTATGAAGCTCGAAAAGACATTACATCAGAGCTGCTAGAGTCCTTAGTCGATGAAATGGTTGCTGATCTTCTATATTTGTAGTCCATTCAGTTGTACAAGTTGTTATCGAGAGCAATAACGGGCGCTAACCTACCTGCGGTTTGATGATACATCAATGGCTTCCTGAGCCACTCTTTACCCTTTTTGTGAACCATTTGGGTTCTTACAGTGGCCATAAAATAGCTAGGCACTCTCAGAAACCGCACCCCAATTATTACGCTTTGTCGTTGATGCGTCGGTCCTGTGTGTTAGACTAGTCACAATGGAGAGTAACTTCAACTAATAACATACACGTATTTTTAGACTATGTTACTACCCTCACTATGCAAAGTAACATAAATATAGTGTCATATGTAGTCTCATTTATTACTCTATACACACATTTTGTCTTAAAAACTGTGATGTGATGGTAACTAGATATGTTACTCCATTTGCCTCTCTCCTCATTAATTACATGTCACATCATCTTTTTTGCCTATGCGACACTTATGTTATTACGATGTTACTACTCATTATGACTAGTCTAATATAGCGTCTGATAATATCGTTTTGTACCCTGTTTCTAGGAGGCAAGCAGGGTTGTGGAAAAGACATTACATCAGAGCTGCTAGAGTCCTTAGTCGATGAAATGGTTGCTGATCTTCTATATTTGTAGTCCATTCAGTTGTACAAGTTGTTATCGAGAGCAATAACTGGCGCTAACCTGCCTGCGGTTTGATGATAGATCAATGGCTTCCTAAGCCACTCTTTACCCTTTTTGTGAACCATTTGGGTTCTTACAGTGGCCATAAAATACAGTGGCTGTAATTTGCTTCTTACAGTGGCCATTGTTGACGAAAGTTACTTGTATTATGTTGTTGTATAATGTGGTATCTTCGGCCGTATTAACGGTGCATGTTATTACAAATTTTAAAAAATTGTGATGGTGCATGCTCTAAGATAGCACAAACTAGTCTCTCTCTTATGATGTACGAGTTTGTTACAAATTGAAACACATGTGGAACGTCAAGAATAAACACAAATTGAAACAACCATAGAAAAACCATTGCAAACAATTAGAGTAGTATGTTTCACAACAACAAAGAATAAGTATTTTTCCTATAATATAGCCACACACAAATTGGAAAACATGCGGGGCCATGCAAATCATGTGGTCAAACGACCACGAGTAGCACTACGTGCAATTAGTGCATGCGTGCCTAGTACTCCCTCTATTCTAAATTAGATTACTTTTATTTGAACAAAATTGGATGTATCTAGATATGCTATAAATCTAGATACATACATATTTTGATAAAATGAAGTCATCTAATATGGAATGGAGAGAGTATTAATGTACCATGTAGGTTCATCCATGTGATGGGAACGAAAGAAAGCAGTGGAGTAGAAAGCTACCTGCAACAACGACAAGCTCGTTCAAGAGAATCCTCCATACGGTTATACTACCCACCCACCTAGTGTCTTTTATTGTAAAGAGCATGGCAGTCCGTACGTTACACCATGTTACGCTACCCACAAAGTCTCTGTTACTGTCAAAGAACATGATGCGATGCTCTACACCGCGTTATGTACCAACCTAGTCTCTTTTATCGGTCGTGATGCGATGCCCTGAACAGTGATGCACTATCCACGTAATCGCTTTTACCGTCAAAAGCATGATAGTCCTGCGCTACCAATCTTATCTCTTTTATTGTAATAAATATGATTTGATGCACTACACTCTATTATCGTAATCACCTAATCTCTTTTATTATGAGAACACGATGTGATATGATTCTCACCATGTTTCTTAACCACGTAAGGCGTGTTTGTTTAGGCTTGTGGTCGGCGAAACCAACTACCGAGCCGGGAAGCAGCGGAAACACCGTCGGAGCCGCTTCCCCTCGATTTCCGAACCGGTGTAAAACAGTGCCCATTTGATTTCGCGAAATTACAGGCAAAGTGCCACCCGAGGACGAACCGGTGGGAGCCCACACATCCAGACCCATCCCCGTCGAGCGCTAGACGAGTGCACTCTGCCAACCCCCAGTTGGCCGGGGATGCCACCGCCTCCCCACGCCGGCCGCCGGCGACCGGCCTTCCAATCCCCGCCTTCGTCTCCGGCCGTGACGGGCCGTCGTCGCCAACTCCCGCGCCGCCATCCCAGCTCGAGAGGGCACCCGAATCAAGCGAGACTTGCCCGATGACCCCATCCCCGGCGCCCTCTGACCGTCTTCCCTGCGTGCTCCATCCATGCTCTTTCCCAGCCTTCCCCGCCGCCTAGCACCAACCTTCCCCACTCATTTCTCGTCTGCCCCGTCCCTGACTGCTCCCTCCGCCGGTCGCTCCTTCCCTGTCGTCGTCGTCGAGCTACTGGCATCAGGGGCTGCGGGGAGGCCTGGTGGTGGCGGGGAGTCGGGCGTGCCTGGGCCTGGCGGCGACGGCGCATCCGGGGCAGTGGCGACGCCTGGTCCGTGCTTTGATTCGTTCCTGTACTATACTATTTCCTCGCTAGAACGATGCGCCCCTCCCTGCTCTACACGATTTGTATGAAGCAACGATTAGGAGAGAAAAAAAAAGACATACGGGCGGCGCCACGTTTCAGAGGCTATGGAATTAGGGCTTATTTGGGAAGATCTGACACGATACTAACCGTATATCCATGCTTGTCACGTCAAGAATGAACACCTTGCGATTTTGCATCGGGTGATTCGACTCTCGATTTTGTTCTTGCTACGTCGAGAGCAATATACTGTTGTTCCAAATTTTTCTAAAAATAGTATTTGGCAACGGATTCGAAATACGGCGATGGTGATTATAAAATTTACACGATGTGGGTCCTGTTGTTAAAAAAACTGGTTACACTACGGTATCCACAGGCAGTATAATCAAACACCAAGACGAAGATTTTCAGGGTGAAAACCCAAGGTCTGGCCTAAAATGGTTGTGACTGGCAATTGGCTTGATGAAGGCATTGTTTATGCGAGTGTAGACTTTCTTCGATTTTCTGATACTGTTTTGGTGGGATTTGGTCTGTTGTAACAAGGAACAGATCACTGTAGCGGACTTTTTTTTGTAATTTTTTCTGGGCTGTGTGCATCCGTGTGGCTGTTAGGTCACACATTGTTACAGAAGCTGGATGTATTTGGTATCATCGTGATATTAATAAATGCTCTTTATCTAAAAGTATAATCAAACAAATAATAGAGCAAGATTGTCCAGTAGATAGAAAATGTCGAGTTGTCTATTCTGTAGTGGAGTAAAAAACAAAGCTGTCCACGGGCAATAGTCTGACTCAACAATGCACTTGCTGTCATTCCTACTTGTAGGCATCTTGACTCTACTCACTTTTCACCACTCTCTCTTGGCTTAATCTGACGTGTGCCACATGTAATTGCATTACACTACGGCTCATAGTCCTTACTGATGACTTAGGCAGTGTAAGGTTCAGTAGATCCGTAAAGACACACGCACTTCCTTTCTGTGCCTGTGACGTGGACAATTAACCGTGGACACGTCGCAGTTCGACATCGCCACAATGTAGAAGATACAAAAGGAGATACACTATGTTTCCATGGTTGTGACGTTGGAGACTCTGAGTCTGAAATTCCGCATCGAGTGATTCAACAGTATATGCTCCTGCAGCTATGCCAAGAAGTACATGCGCGAGACGAATGTTTTCTCCCACCATACCAACCATTTCTGATGTCTCGCACTCCCATATGTGTGCATCTCACACGAATAAAGAGAAAACAAGACACTGTTCATATTCTTTCTTTTGGTACTTTGTTTTTAGCACAACCGATAAAATGTCAAGCAGGTATATAGAGCAAGTGTTGAGTACGTGAAGGTCCTAGAGTTGGGTTGGCTTTGTGGTTCTCTTACGTCTATTTTTTTACTTATATATAGGTACGTGTATTAGTTGCACTTGCACGTGGGTATGTTTAGCTGGATCTTAATTACCACATGTAGTGAAGGATCCCAATAACTTTATTAGGAGTATCATTTGAGTGTTAGGGTTTAGGGTTTAAGGTTTATGCTCTGGTTCAGTATATGAATTATTTAGCTCATAACTAAGCGATCCGTATCTCCTAGAAAAATTGAGCTATCTCTAGAAATAATCTGGACGTCCGCACCTACTCAGGCTCCACGGACGAGGGCAGCTCGAGCTAGCGCCTATTCGCCAAAAAAAAACTGGGAACTTCAAATAAGAAAGATCTAAGCATGCTTAGAAAAATGGAGGAACAGATTGGTCGTTTTAAATCCATAGCAATGATCTAATCCCCCACAAAAATGGAGTATACAATCGGTAGTTTTAAATTCATATCTGTGGGATTCGCTCGTTCATATACTCCATTTGTGTGTGCGTGCGGCGGGGTGTGTGTAGTTGGGGGGGGGGGGGGGGGGGGGTGCAAACATACCAGAACAACACAGTCCAGTATGTGCACACGAAATGCATATGCCAAGCTGAGCAGATATTCCAAAAACAAAAATAGATAGGAGAATGCTCACGAAAATGATGAGAAAATTGGTTGTTTCAAATTCATATCAAGGGGTAAACCCCTAGGCAAATTGATAAAATGGGGTTAAAGACGAGGGACCATTATCGTTCAAGAAAAGATGACAAGAGAGTCTGATAAAGGCGAGCCAATAAGTAAAATCGGGCGACCAGAGAGAAATGATACATAATCGATGACCCAACTGAATCTCGAATCTCATTCCAAGCCTGACCTGTGCAGCCTCGACGTTGAGGACACATATAGAGCGAATGTACCAATGAGAAATTGATCGGGTACAAAACAAGATAAAAGAGCTAAGATTGCGGCAGTGACCAACGCTCCACGCTCGCCTCCTGGGTCTTGCCGAAGATCTGGTGGTGGATACGGAGGCAGCATGAACCGGCTCATTGCCCGCCGTAGCTCATGACACCCAGACCAAACTGTGAGTAGGGGCGTCGGATGTGGAGGATGGTACCTCTGTATGCCTCCCTGTCTCCGGCGCTTGTGGCGCAAGGAGATCAGCGGGTGGTGCCACGCTCAGATGCGATTGAGGGCGGCTTGTTGGATGCGGAGCGGTGTAAATTTGACAAGATCTGACACGGTACTAACCGCATCTCCATGCTTGTCACGTCAAGAATTAACATACTGCGATTTTGCATCGGGTAATGCAACTGCAGATTAAGTTGTTGCTACGTCTTAAAATGTTTGCACAAGACGACTGCAACGATCCAGCATACCAAACATTCCTGATGTCTCGCATTCCCAATTTCCCATATGTGTCTCTGACACGAAGAAATAGAAAAGGAGTTTCTACCGTACGTAATAAAGCACGTAAAGAAATGTGTTGGTTGTGAAGGTCCTGCAGTTGTGTGTGTGTGTGGAACTTTTATAGACAAGCCGGTCGATTATGTGCACATGGGTTAGTTTGGCTAGATCTTACGGCGCATAAATACGTGTGTCCGTTCGAATGATTGGAACATGGTGGGCTGCTGGGGGCAAATTGCACCTAACACGACACTTTGTAGCATTTGTTGCACAAAACACAAAAATAAAACCTCTTTTACAGCAAACCACATATTTTTATCTAATTAGTTGCACTCAGCCCAAAAACGTCACTAGACTTGATTTTTGATCAATTAGTTGCAGCTAACACGAGGTTTTGTGACACTTGTTCATATAACATCAAAATAAAATTGCTTTTGTGCAGAATGACACACATTTTTGAAATAAGTTGCACATAAGCCAAATAAAACGATTAATCTCAATATATGGACGCTAATCACATGCGTTGTGACAGATATTATATCAAGCACATTTTTTTTCAAGGTCATATTTTTTATCTAATTAATTACACCTAACACTCAAACTCTCTCAGCGGCACACCCTGGTGCACCAGAAAATATGGTGCCTTGTAAAGAGAATTTAGAATTTATTTCAATGTTTGGTGCAACAACTGACACAAAGGCTATTGTTACTTGCAAAAATTAACTCAAAACAATATCAATCGGTATATTTGGGCTAGATGCAACTAATTAGACAAAAATATGTGGTTTGCTGCAAAATAGGTTTTGTTTATGTGCTTTGCGCAACAAATGCCACAAAGGGTGGTGTTTGCTGCAATTTTCTCGGCTGCTGGAAAAGTAGGGATTATTAGGACTTTTTGTGCAAGGTAATAAGATTCTTATTGATAAAAGAACATGATAAAAAGCACGCACACACCGATCTTATAGATCTGTAAAGATAGGATAAACCTAAGTGACAAACCAACGTCTATCTCTCTTCTTCGGCACCACCGTAGTAGCCACCAAAGAAAAACAAGACAAATCACCTCTTCACCCGAATTTGACGCGGCTCCATCGCTAATAAGCAGCTTTTTGGACCATTCAAAGTAGTTTGACATAGGACAAACCATTGTCGTTCAACGAATCAGACCGGGGCAGCACGACCCCGCCATCGAACTTTAGAACCGACACCCCTGCACGACGACATCGGAGTAGGAAACTAGAACCGTCAACCTTCAACCACGAACCCAACACAAGGTGCACCTGAAGGAGATATGCCCTAGAGGCAATTAATAAAGTGTATTCTTTATCATATCTCGTTTGTTCATAATAGGTTTTTGTGTCATGCTAGAACCGTATTAAGCGAAAACATTAATGCGGGTGTGATACGTAAACAACCAGGTCCCTAGTAGCCTCTACTAAGACTAATTTCGTTGCACGATTGATGATCGAGGTTTCCCGGTCATGGGGCATGGCGCCGGTCGGCAATGAGAGTCATATCGCTGGAGAGCGATGTGATGGACATACCCAGATTTGGAGAACATAGTCGTTACACCTTTGACCGTGAGATCAACTCTTATTGATATTCCCGGAAGATACTTTGATTGCACCAAACGTCGTATCTTATTTAGTATGACAATAACGGTGATACTTTTGGGTATTGGAAAGGAGTATTGAGACGAGGGGTCAAGAGCGGGATTTGCCAGTCCGCGTAGCAGGATAGATACTCTCGGCCCACTCGGTGAGATCTTGTCTAATGAGCTTGCAAGCATGTGACTAGGTCACGGAGACATGAGATCATGAACGAGTAGAATATAGCGTCGTCGGTAACGAGGTCGGGATTAGGTATGGAGATATCTATGGAACGACACTCGGACGTGCTAAATATCGCTATGGCAAAAGGTCTAAGACTTCACGTTCAGGTTTAATAGATGAAAGTCATTCGTTATATCTCAGGGATTAATTCAGGGGGTCCAGGCCTACGAGTTAGTCGTTGATCATTGAGGAGTCTTGATCATACCTGATATTATATCGAACCGCTAGGGTAACACATTTAAGGGGTTTCGACAAGACAACCGGAAAGGAAGGAGATCACCGGGAGCGTCCCGGGAGAGGTCCGATGGAGATCGGGCAGCGCCGAAAGAGTTTTCGGAGCTAGGAAATATTATATATATTATGTTTGATATTAATTAGTGTTATTAATATGCAAATATAATTTTATATATTTATTTTCGAATTTATTAAGGCAGATTTCCCTAAATGGGCCTTCCGGACGAAAGAAGGCCCAAGACGGGAAAATTCCCTAGGGGAGTTCGGTGGGGGCCAGGAGGGCCGGCCTAGGTGGGCCACAAGGGGCCCACCAGGGGGCCGGCGCACTCCCTAGCCGAACCAGGCTATGTGGGGATAGTCCCACATTGCCTGGCTGGCAAGGTTGGCTCCCCTTGGGAGCCTATATAAGAAAGGGCACCCCCAGCCTTTTAATTCACCAATTAATTCCCGATTTCTCTCTCGATCTCGTGGTTCCCAAGTCGGAGCCGCGCCGAGCAAGAGGATCCGGGGATCTCCTCCACCATAGCCCGCTGCCGCGCTGCTGGTGTTCCGGTCCAAGTGTTCCGCTGCTCGTCCTGGACTGGAGCTTCGGAGGCGTCGTCTCCACCGTATGTGTGCGACTCCCTGCGAGGTGCTGCGCTAGCGGTACTCGGAGGCCTGCTTCCTCTACACGACCTTGAGGTCGGCTTCGTCGGTCTGCATCGACAACGTTTGTGCGGGAACGTAATCCCCGCTTTCGGTCTACAAGGGTACGTATTTCGATCTCCGTTCGTACTACTATATCTGCATAGAATAGATCTTGGCTAGTTTAAGGATATCGTTGCTAGGAATTTTTTTGTTTTCTGCCCACGATCCCCTTCAGTGGTATCAGAGCCGATCTATCGTAGATATAGTTGTACGCTGTTAGAACCCGTGCTCTGCACGGGGGCACCGTTCCTGTTATTTGCTACCCTCTAGCATGCACTTGTGTATTCCAGCGGCATTGAGTTGATGAAGCGGCCCGGACCGACATTACGCGTACGCTTACGCGAGACTGGTTCCAGTACTGACATACGGCTTGTACCGTATCTGTGGCTGGCGGGTGACAGTTTCTCTCTCTTTAGTTGGTCTTCGCATTTTCAATGAAGGGCCCGAAAGGGATGCTTAAACATGCAATTATTGGATCGTTGTTGTGGTCATAAGATTCGTAGGTATGAAGCGGTTCTATTTACGAAAGCCCCGAGCCACGTAAAATATGCAAAAGATAAAGTAGAAGCGTCTAACTTTATTTTGCAGGGGCTATGTGATATGGTCAAGGTCGGTTTATTAAATTGTTTATAAACTGCGGGCGCCAAGAAGACCATGGCGCGATGGACTATATCACATTGCATTACATTTGATGTTTTGTGTGCATCTTATTTTGTGTGATTGTGTGTGTGTTACACGGCGGTAGCTGAATAAGATGATCCCTTCAAAATACCACTAGTGTTCTCCCTCCAACGCGCACCACCAATAAAGTTCTACGTTATGAGGCAGGCCGTGATGATCGGGTGTCAGACATATCTTCGTTCGCATACGGTGGGTGTAAGCCATGTTGCACAAGCGTCAGCGTGGAGGTTTTTGGTGGCGAGCCTAGCATACTCAGAGGTATGGCCTCGGAACAGGAAGACCGAAAGGTCGAGCACGAGTCACAAAATTGATGTGGCAGACGATTTTGTCTACTCTTGAAGTTGCGCCGCCGGCTTTGATGATGAGGGGTGGTGCAATGGATGGGGGTCGTGTAATCGCTTAAACGACCAGGAGGGATGTTCGTTTGAGTGGGAGTTATGTTAGTTATTTTCTAAAATACTATAACTCAAAATTATTATGAACAAAGTCTTATGTTGTTGCAAATTCCATTGTAGATGTCTCGCCCCTCGTTTAACCTAGGTCTGTTCCTTGAGAAAGAAAAGCTTAAGACCAATGGGTCAAACTTCATGGCCTGGTTCCGCAACCTGAGGATCCTCCTCACTCCCCATAGGGTGGCCTACGTCATTGAGGCCACCATAGGTGACCCTCCTGCAGATGATGCCTCTGAGGATGAGAAGAAGGTCCTCCAGACCCGATCGGAGGATTCTGCCTTTGTCCAGAGTGGCATGCTCTACGCCATGGAAGCCGACCCGCAGAAGCGCTTTGAGAAGATGAGCGTCTTTGAGATCATCTCGGATCTTAAGGTTGTCTTTGCGCCGCAGGCTAAGGCTGAGAGATATGAGGCTTCTGAGCTTTTCTTCTCAGCCAAGATGGAAGAGCATAGCAGTGTGAGCGAGCATGTAGTCAAGATGTCTGGCTACGTTCAACGCCTGAATGCTCTGGAGTGCAAGATTCCCGATGAGCTGGCGATTGACAGGGTGCTGCAATCGTTGCCACCAAGCTACAAAGGCTTCGTCATGAACTACAACATGCAGGGCATGGCTAAGTCCCTGGGTGAAGTGTTCGTGATGCTCAAGACTGCTGAGGTAGAGATTAAGAAGGAGCACACGCTGTTGATGGTCAACAAGACCGTTGATTTCAAGAAGTCCGGTGGCAAGGGAAAGCAGAGCTGGAAGTCCCGGAGGGAGGCAAAGTTGGCTGCCAAGCCCAGGACTAACAGGTCTGGTCCCAGAGCTAGTGTGGAGTGTTTCTACTGCAAGGGGAAGGGTCAGTGGAAGCGCAACTGCCCCAAGTATCTGGAGGATAGGAAGTCTGGCAAGACGGTCGACAAAGAGAAAGGTATATTTGATATACATGTTATAGATGTGTACCTTACATCCGCCCGGAGCAATACGTGGGTATTTGATACTGGTTCTGTTGCTCATATATGTAACTCTCAGGAGGAGTTACGGAATAGAAGGCGGCTGGCGAAGGATGAGGTGACGATGCGCGTCGGCAACGGATCGAGAGTCGACGTGGTGGCTGTCGGCACGCTCCCTCTGCATCTACCATCGGGATTAGTTTTGGTTTTAAATAAATGTTATTTTGTGCCATCCTTGAGTGTAAACATTATAAGTGGGTCTTGCCTGTTACAAGACGGTTATTCATTTAAATCAGTGTCAAGCAATTGTGCTATTTATATGAATGATATCTTTTATGTTGATGCTCCCGAGAATAACGGTTTATTCTTGTTGAATCTCGATCGTAGTACTCACATCCATAACATAGAAGCCAAACGAATTAAGTGTAGTGACGATACCGCCATGTTTTTGTGGCATTGCCGTCTTGGTCATATTGGTATAAAGCGCATGAAGCGACTCCACTCCGATGGACTCTTGGACTCGTTGGATTTCGGACCACTCGATACATGCGAACCATGCCTCATGGGCAAAATGACCAGGACACCGTTCAAAGGTTTCGTTGAACGGGCGTCGGATTTGTTGGGGATCATACATACAGACGTATGTGGACCAATGAGCGTTTCGACACGCAATGGTTATCGTTACTTCGTCACCTTCACTGATGACTTGAGTAGATACGGTTATATCTATTTGATGAAACACAAGTCTGAAACGTTTGAAAAGTTCAAAGAATTCCAGAGTGAAGTTGAGAATCAGCTTAATAGGAAAATCAAGCATCTCCGGTCCGATCGCGGTGGAGAGTACTTGAGTTTTGAGTTTGGCACACATCTGAAGAGTTGTGGCATAGTGCCCCAACTTACGCCCGCCGGAACGCCGCAGCGTAACGGTGTGTCCGAGCGACGTAATCGTACTCTACTGGATAGTGTCCGATCTATGATGTCTCTTACCGATCTGCCAGTGTCCTTCTGGGGTTATGCGTTAGAAACAGTCGCATTCATTTTAAATAGGGCTTCGTTCAAGTCCGTTGAAACGACGCCGTATGAATTATGGTATGGCCAAAGGCCTAAGTTATCGTTTCTGAAGGTTTGGGGTTGTGAGGCGTACGTTAAGAAACTACAGCCCGACAAACTCGAACCGAAGTCGGAGAAAGTCGTCTTTGTAGGATATCCGCGGGAAACCGTTGGGTACACCTTCTACAACCAAGCTGAGGGCAAAACTTTTGTGGCGAAGACCGGTGCCTTTCTAGAGAAGGAGTTTCTCGCGAAAGGAGTAAGTGGGAGGAAGGTAGACCTCGATGAAATCGTTGATCCTGAACTCGAGATTCCGAGTGGCGCAACGGAAGCAATTCCGGAAACGTCCTCCGTGGAAGGAGTGGGAGAAACTGTCGAGGAAGATGTTCTACCTCGTAGGCCTGGTAGATCTCGGATCGCACCAGAATGGTATGGCAATATGGTTTGCACCGTCATGCTAGTCGAGCAAGACGAACCTACGAACTACAAGGAGGCGATGGAGAGTCTAGAGTCCGAGAAATGGCTTGAAGCCATGAAATCCGAAATAGGATCCATGTACGATAACAAAGTGTGGACTTTGGTAGATATTCCCGAAGGGCGCAAGGCCGTCGAGAATAAGTGGATCTTTAAGAAGAAGACTGATGCTGATGGTAATGTGACCGTCTATAAAGCTCGGCTTGTCGCAAAGGGTTTCCGACAAGTTCATGGAATTGACTACAATGAAACTTTTTCACCGGTAGCGATGCTTAAGTCTATTCGGATTTTGTTAGCGGTAGCTGCCTATTATGATTATGAAATCTGGCAGATGGGCGTCAAAACGGCCTTCCTGAATGGAAACATTGAGGAAGAGTTGTACATGGTACAGCCGGAAGGTTTTGTCGATCCAGGAAGTGCTAACAAGGTGTGCAAACTTCAGCGATCCATCTATGGATTGAAGCAGGCATCTCGGAGCTGGAATCTTCGCTTTGATGAGGTAATCAAAGATTTTGGATTTATCCAGAATGTGGAAGAGACCTGTATTTACAAGAAAATGAGTGGGAGCTCGGTTGTGTTCTTAGCACTGTATGTTGACGACATATTGCTAATAGGGAATGATGTGGAACTTCTGAATAGCGTGAAGGAATATTTAAACAGTAAGTTTTCCATGAAGGACTTGGGAGAAGTTGCGTATGTTTTAGGTATAAAAATCTATCGTGATAGATCAAGGCGCCTATTAGCACTAAGTCAGAGTACTTATCTTGATAAAATATTGAAGCGTTTTCATATGGAGAAGGCAAAGAAGGGTTCTCTGCCGGTTATCAAGAATAAGATATTGCGTAAAGCGCAGTGTCCGGTGACGGAACTGGGTAAGGCCGAAATGACGAAACATCCTTATGCTTCAGCCATAGGATCGATCATGTATGCAATGTTGAGTACTAGACCAGATGTGGCATTAGCTCTAAGTTTGACAAGCCGGTTCCAGAGTAATCCTGGAATGCCGCATTGGGTAGCTGTTAAGAGCATTCTTAAGTATCTCAATAAGACAAAGGAAATGTTCCTTGTGTATGGTGGCTGCGATGAGGAACTTGGCGTAACGGGTTACGTAGATGCAAGTTTCTGCTCAGACCCCGATGACTGTAAGTCACAGACAGGTTACGTGTTCAAGGTGAATGGAGGCGCCGTGTGCTGGAGAAGTGGGAAGCAACCCATAGTCGCACAATCTACAATGGAGTCGGAGTACATTGCTGCCTGCGAGGCCGCGAATGAAGCTGTGTGGCTGAGGAAGTTCGTCATCGAACTTGGAGTGTTCCCGAGCGTGCAAGACCCCGTGGTCCTCTTCTGCGACAATACGGCCATTGCGAACGCCAAGGAGGCAAGGTCTCACTCCACCGCCAAACACATTCTCCGACGCTTCCACGTGATACGTCAGTACGTGCAAGGAGGCGATGTGAAGATTTGCAAAGTGCATACGGATCTGAATGTGGCAGATCCGCTGACGAAGCCTCTCCCGCTTGATAAGCATGAACAGCACCAGTTAGCTATGGGTGTTAGGCTTTTACCAAGTTGTAATCTAGATTAAATTGTAATCTAGTGTAAGTGGGAGACTGAAGGAGATATGCCCTAGAGGCAATTAATAAAGTGTATTCTTTATCATATCTCGTTTGTTCATAATAGGTTTTTGTGTCATGCTAGAACCGTATTAAGCGGAAACATTAATGCGGATGTGATACGTAAACAACCAGGTCCCTAGTAGCCTCTACTAAGACTAGTTTCGTTGCGCGATTGATGATCGAGGTTTCCCGGTCATGGGGCATGGCGCCGGTCGGCAATGAGAGTCATATCGCTGGAGAGCGATGTGATGGACATACCCAGATTTGGAGAACATAGTCGTTACACCTTTGACCGTGAGATCAACTCTTATTGATATTCCCGGAAGATACTTTGATTGCACCAAACGTCGTATCTTATTTAGTATGACAATAACGGTGATACTTTTGGGTATTGGAAAGGAGTATTGAGACGAGGGGAGCGGGATTTGCCAGTCCGCGTAGCAGGATAGATACTCTCGTGCCCACTCGGTGAGATCTTGTCTAATGAGCTTGCAAGCATGTGACTAGGTCACGGAGACATGAGATCATGAACGAGTAGAATATAGCGTCGTCGGTAACGAGGTCGGGATTAGGTATGGAGATATCTATGGAACGACACTCGGACGTGCTAAGTATCGCTATGGCAAAAGGTCTAAGACTTCACGTTCAGGTTTAATAGATGAAAGTCATTCGTTATATCTCAGGGATTAATTCAGGGGGTCCAGGCCTACGAGTTAGTCGTTGATCATTGAGGAGTCTTGATCATACCTGATATTATATCGAACCGCTAGGGTAACACACTTAAGGGGTTTCGACAAGACAACCGGAAAGGAAGGAGATCACCGGGAGCGTCCCGGGAGAGGTCCGATGGAGATCGGGCAGCGCCGAAAGAGTTTTCGGAGCTAGGAAATATTATATATATTATGTTTGATATTAATTAGTGTTATTAATATGCAAATATAATTTTATATATTTATTTTCGAATTTATTAAGGCAGATTTCCCTAAATGGGCCTTCCGGACGAAAGAAGGCCCAAGACGGGAAAATTCCCTAGGGGAGTTCGGTGGGGGCCAGGAGGGCCGGCCTAGGTGGGCCACAAGGGGCCCACCAGGGGGCCGGCGCACTCCCTAGCCGAACCAGGCTATGTGGGGATAGTCCCACATTGCCTGGCTGGCAAGGTTGGCTCCCCTTGGGAGCCTATATAAGAAAGGGCACCCCCAGCCTTTTAATTCACCAATTAATTCCCGATTTCTCTCTCGATCTCGTGGTTCCCAAGTCGGAGCCGCGCCGAGCAAGAGGATCCGGGGATCTCCTCCACCATAGCCCGCTGTCGCGCTGCTGGTGTTCCGGTCCAAGTCTTCCGCTGCTCGTCCTGGACTGGAGCTTCGGAGGCATCGTCTCCACCGTACGTGTGCGACTCCCTGCGAGGTGTTGCGCTAGCGGTACTCGGAGGCCCGCTTCCTCTACACGACCTTGAGGTCGGCTTCGTCGGTCTGCATCGACAACGTTTGTGCGGGAACGTAATCCCCGCTTTCGGTCTACAAGGGTACGTATTCCGATCTCCGTTCGTACTACTATATCTGCATAGAATAGATCTTGGCTAGTTTAAGGATATCGTTGCTAGAAATTTTTTTGTTTTCTGCCCACGATCCCCTTCAGCACCCTCTTCCATCTGTCACCAGCACAGACAGTCGTCTGCACGTACATCCTCTCTGCTCCACCATGACTCGGAGAAAACGCCACAACAATTGGGACAAAGCAAGAGTAAAGACTCAACTGATAGTCGTTGCCGCCGCCTCACCGACACCTTCTAGGAACCCCAACGCCATCGACCTGAAAGATCAATAAGCAAACGATGTCACCAACTTTGAGACGTCGCCATGCAAGACGACGCCGGTGTGGGAGTAGAGTTGAGGCAGATTTATTTGTCTGCACGCCGCTCCCACCGACCCAACGGCGCGCCATGACCTACAAAACAAAACCCTAACTTCAGAGCAGAGGAATCGGATCCCCCTCCCTCCCGCCGTCGGAGCAGCCGACGGAAGGAGAGGGGACCAGCTCGCACGACGGCTGAGCTCAGGCGGAAGGCGGGTCCTCGCGATCGCCTGGCGGCGTCTAGGTCACGTGAAAACGCTACGCTTACCGGAAGTTTAGTTCAAAGACCGTCAACCCGAGGATTGTTAGGACTTAGGATATGCACAACGACAGTCCGGAAAAAACATAAAACCATCAATACGAGTATTTACTCTGTTTCATTAACTATTTTCCTTGTTTTGAACAAAGATGTAGCAATAAATATCAATATTCGTTATACTCCCTCTGACCTAGATTATATATCAGCTAGAAATCTACAAGTTTCATGTACTACTCGCGTCAGTTTTAGGGATCAGAGGAATTTCAAAAAATTTATAACATGGAAATACATTTTATGATGATTTTAATTCTAATAATTTTATATTTTAAATATTTTTCTAATATATTTAATCAAAATTTGTAAATTTTGATTTGGACTAAACAGAGAAAGCCGGTTCAACCTTGCACGGGAAGCAGTGAGAGTGTGAGACAGTTTTTGTTTTTTGAGGGTAGTGTGAGACAGTTGTAGGAAGGATAATTTGCTGTACGAGGAGGTAATGGGCCGGTTCAACCTTGCACGGGCCAGTTGCCCCGCGGAGAAGCAGAACGGTCGCGCCTGAAGCATCTAGCTGATGCGCCGGCCCATTTTCCTTTGTTTTTCATTTTCTTCTCTGTTTTCCTTTTATTTTATTTCCCGTTTTCTTTTTCTAGTGTTTTATTTTCTGTTTCTTTTTTTGAAAAAAACTATTTTCGAGAAATTTCTACAGGTATTGTATTTTTTTTCAGATTTTAAAATTGTCAGATTTAAAAATGGTTCCTTTTTTTTAGAAAAGTTCCAGATTTTGGAAAAATGTGGATTCAAAATATTGTTAAAACTATTCAAATTGTGGAAAAACAAATTGAACTAAAAAATGTTCATATTTGAAAAAAAACTTAAGTTAGATTTTAGATAACGTTCAGATTCTGGAATTTTTCGTACTTGTTAGAAATATTAGTTAAAAATTGTTCATATTCAAAATGTGTTCAAATTCAGATATTGTTCAATTTTGTATAGGCTCAGGGTAACTTTGTAACCAAAGCACAATCGATTAACGCAAAACGAGCTAATCTATGTCCCTTCTCTACTATGTGAAGCCGCTTAACGACGTCCGGGTCACTTTACTTTAAACCCCTTCAAAAAATCGCCAATCTACACACAACAAGAATTAAGTTACAAGTTTTTCATTTTTTGACTTGATCGATGCTGCTTCGGCTGTGACTAAGGCTCCATGCTCGCCTCATGGCTCTTGCCGAAGTATTGCTGGAATGCTCGACCTTGAGCAAGCGTTCACCTTGTTGCCATCGGCCGCGGCTCATGACACAAAGATCTAATGTGGTCAGCCTCAGTGGCGTCGGATGCAGGAGATGCAATGTCCGTATGCCTTCTCGCCTCTTACGCATGTGGTGCAAGCAGGAGAGTCGCTGCCACGAGGAGTCGACATGCTTAGATGCGATGTACTCCCTACGTCCACAAATAAATGTCTCAAGTTTATCAAAAAGAAGATGTATCTAGGTAAAATCATGTCTAGATATATCTTCTAGTTGACAAACTTGAGACACTTATTTTGGAACGGAGGGAGTAGTAGAGATTATTGGTGGCGGAGCAGTGTTCATTTCAGAAGATCTTACACGACATTGTCCACCTTTACATGTTTGTCATGTGAAGATTGAACATCGTGCAATTTCACATCAGGTGATTCAACTTGTAATCTCGTTGATGCTACGTCATGAAAAACTTCCACGAGACCCTTGTGCTATTCAAGCATACCAAGCATTCAAGATGTCTCGCATTCCCGTATGTATGTGCATCTGGCACAAAGAAATGGAAAGTAGTTTTTTTTCTTCTTGTTTGGAGGATGGCTGATAAAACATCGAACATGAATAAGTAGATGTGTTGGTTGTGAAGGTGCTGGAGCTGGCTTTATGCGTGATTGTCTTATAGGCATGTTGGTTTATTAGTTGCACTTGCACACGTGCAGTTCTGCTCAAATACTGCCGACAGTAGAGGAGCCCCTAAACTGTGTCCGACACCCCCTGCCCATCCCCAGCAACCAGGGGGTCTCCTTTGGTGTGCCGACAGTTGGGGCAAACAACTCAACGTACGATGGAACTTCAACCGGTATGGGGGTAGAACCCCCAACGCCCCCGCCGACAGTGTTGCTGGACTTCTAGGGTCTCCCGGTGGAGATGCTCTAATCACAACAAAACAATCTTTTATCTCCAATTTTTTCAACCATCACAAAAAATAATCTAGAGACATGGTTCATGACTTGTTACTTGTGAGAACTAGTTTCGCTTCACTGGTGTGCATTTATAGAGGTGAAGTGACACTTATATGCTAGGACCTCCCTACCAGTGGCAAATCTTATGTACTCATACAAGAGTTTCCCTGCTTCAAATTCGTTGTGTTGCTTGGATGCTGGATACTGAAGCACTTCAATTGGTTGCCCCCTTACTGAAAATTGTGACTCTTGTGGCATGGAGTGCTTGTACAAGCAGGAATAAATGATTGTTTTTAGCAATCAAGTTAAGGAATATAAGACACTCTGATTTGTCCATTAGAAGGAACAAAAAAATGTGTATATGGTGATTTGATCCGCATATGTTTGGTAAAAGAACAATCTTCGAGTACCCCAGTGTTGCAGTCGGCATATAACCATCAGCTGGCATCCTACCGGCAACTACATATTTTACTAGTGATTTTTATTTGGCACTCGGTTGTATGGCATATCTAAAAAGATGAAAGCGGCGGTATGCAGTGTCATATACGGAACACTCGAAAAACCGTGGAGCGGGTAATGATATATATTTGATGAGTTGTCGAGTGATACATGGCGATAGAAAAATGGGTGGGCACCTGGTGTGCCCTTGTGCTCTATATGACAGTCAGCAAACTTAATGCCAGGTGTAGCACGGCTAATATATATGTTTTCTGAGTACTTGCACATGACACTCAATAAACTTATCGCCTGGTTCTACAGGTGGCTGCCAGATTTTTACCTCTGTCACATTGAAACTAGTTAAGTAAAGTAATATTTAAGGACAAGCAAGACGGATGGTTTCTAATAATAGAAATCGGAGGGGGCTCTTTTTTCAAAAAACAATTTTTTGGAAAATACCACTTTTTTGTCTTGGCAAAATAACTGGCCAGAAATTTGGCTAGACATCTCGGCGGAACCTGACTGCAGGCTAATTTTTTAGTTAAAAGCCTAGCTGGTTTGAATGAGAAACGGCACATGTTAACCCTTGCACTGCAAACTCATCTACATACGCTAAACAAAGTTTCACTGACAGGTAGATCCCGTGTGTGGTGAGCCAGTCTCCCTGTTTTTGGTGTATGTGAATGACCCAAAGTTAAACAAAATCAGGATTGGAAAGTTAGATGATCCCCCTCCGTTTGTATACCCGGTGAGTTCATCGTGCCTTCTTTCACGGTTTCGCCTGGAAGAAGCAGAATACGGAAATCACGACGCGTTATTCACCATGCCTACTGAAGTGTCGTGTACTAAATAATCTCCGGAATAGTGACCTCATTCCCGCCAGCATATTAACCACTCCCGATGCCTCGCACGTCTATATATATCTTCTGTGACACGTGACTAACATTTTTGTTCCACACGGAGTCGAATTTTGCTAGTGTGCTGGTGCGTGTGTGTGCTTCACTTGGCCTCAAGTACGTGAGTATCGTGGTTCTCTTATAGGCGCAACTCTTTATACGAAAAGTCCATTAAAGTTGTCGGGCTCCACTATGAAAATAAATGTCTTGTCACAAGCAGCTGTAGCTGGAAATGTCCTTGTAAACTTTATTACACGGGAGAAGAGAGAGATCAGTTTTGGTCGCTCAACTTATCCGATATCAGTGAATTGGTCATCAACTCGCAAAACGTAAGAACCAGTCACTCGACTCGCCTGACATGAGTGAATTGGTCATGAACCGGCCCTGGCCCCTGTTTTTCTGTCCACGTCACGTTTAGGGCCCGGAGACAAAAGGAGAGTGCTTTTTGTTGCACAAAAGACCCTGCCCCAAATAAAAATCATCCCTACGGATAAAATCCCCAATTCCCGTCCATTTCCGGAATACTTGGAGTTCCTGGGTAGCGGGGTGGCGGATGACAGGATGGAATTTCGGTGATGCCGTGCGTGAACAATCACTGGTCGTTCGGGGAGCACGCTCGGGTCTCCTCCCACTTGTCACACACATATGTCCTGGATATACACCTCGAACTCCAACCCGCCGATGAACTTGACCACTTGGTCTCAGAGGCTGCGCAGGGCAGAGCCCGTTCCGTCCCACTTGAGAGTTAAAGCCGCCCCACTTCATAGTTAAAGATCATTTGTTAGTTATAATATTCCCAAAAAATTAGTTTGTTCTCAACTAAAATCATGTTTCACGGGACGTGCGGGATGACCCGCTGGACACTATTAACTTGGCTCTTCTCTCTGTCATGGCCCTTCCACTCCTCCGGATTCGCGCGGTCCACGCCAACAAACACGCCATGCATGGACAGAAAATGACAGAACAAGTGAGCGAGCGACAAGGTCCGCTCTAGAGTATTAAAATTAAGTATGGATCGTAGATTTTTTTTAGATAAGGAGTATTATTAGTATCGCAAAGATACCAATTACACCCAGCCTCCGTAACAACGCATTGCCCTAGCCCCTAGGACTCTACGGATGCACACAGCCCGAAAAAAAAGAAAAAATTACAGCAAAGAAAAGTACCGCTAAAGTGTTCATATCCTTGTAGCAGCGACACTAACACCACCATAACGACACCAAAAGTCCAACCACTCCAATAGCAACGCCTTCAAGAAGGTAATAGTGCACAAACACCGTCGTCGCCTGATCAAAAATCATAGGTTTTCACCTGGAGAAAAGTCTTCGCTCGCAAAACAATGCCTTCAACAAGTTCATTGCCAGGCACAACCAATTAAGATCATACCTTGGATTTTCACCCTGCAAGGTAAGACCGTGAACTTCTCCTGTGTCGTCGCCCCCACAAACAGTTGCTGCCGCGAGTCAAAGATCACAAAGCCAGTTCCTCATCGTCACAAAAACTCAAACCACCATAGCTAGCCCTCATATCCTTGCTTTCACGACATTCTCCACATCTGACTTCACCATGGATCGGATGTCCCATAATGGTAACAGATAGCAGAGCTTCACAACGCTCCCTCTGAAATCAACCGGCCAGAAAAAACACGGGTGCGCGTGACCGAATTCCTTCTGATCAAGCAACTCCAGGCATAAGTCGCCCAAGGGAATTCGCCGGCGGAGCCTTCCGGAACACGCCGATACAGGCTAGATCAATGAGGGCAGACAACCAGCAGATCTTTGTCTTGCACGGGAGAAACCATAGGACGACCACCTTTATTCAGGCCGAACCAGTAGTCCCCACACCGCTGGTCAGCTCCCGGCGATCGGAACGAGCTGGACGACCTCGGCCTTGCCGGGGAAGCCCCAGATCTGACCCCAAAACGAATCAGGAGAATCTTGCCGCCGCCATGAAGGCAGGCCGCGCCGCCGCTCCCGACCGTCTCCGGGGCCGTCCTCTTGCTCCTCCGCGCCTCCCAGCCGTGCGTCGTAGCGCGCCGCCGCCACACCGTAGCAGCCGCCGCAGCCACGCCGCACAGCCTCCGCCCGCCCAACTGTCGGCCTCCCCGCGCGCAAAGGATCCCGACGGGGACAAGCAGAGGACGCCCCCCCCCCCCCCCCCCCCCCCCGTGTTCAGCAGCGGGAGCGTGGCCGCCACCGCCGACGCCGCGGCATCAGCGGCCGGAGAAGACAGCCGGCAGCGGTAGTTTCTAGGGTTTTGCTTTTCGCCTCCAGAGCCGCCACGCGCAGCGGCCCGGGAGGTTTTTTTTGGCTGTCCGTCGTGATAGGATGAGTTGTCTTCAGAATTCCTCGTATGGATAAAATTCTGATAAGACAAATGGTTAGGTAATACTATCCTTCGAGATCAGTACGCGACCCTATATAATATTGTCCATCATAAAGTTGATATCATAGCCATGGTTATGCCGTCTCACAACCCAACGTGACGTTCATATGAGATTTAATTGGGTCGAGACTTACGTCTTGGAATGACTTGTTGGCGCGGTTGACGCCAGTTCAACTTAATTAGTAATTACACAAGATACTGATGAGTTTCAGTTGAGCCTATATGGGAATGGAAAATTCTCGGTAGATTTCATGTCTAAGTCATTAGTACATTCTAATGTCTCAGTCGATAATAATAATAATAGTAATAATAGTATGACAAATGAAGATTCCGTTAAAACTAAAGATGTTTATTTGGTATCTTCGTAGGGGTGACAAAGGAACACTTCTTAAGCGAAACTCAAGTGTGTGTTTTGTCCATAACATGTGAAAATAAAACAGTTATTCTTCGAATATAGCTTCACATGTTCTTTTTGGTCATCTATCCATATAGCTTTTACACGGGATAGATAAGAAGTTAAAAACGATCTTATTTCGCTCGAGTCCAAGTCTCAGGAAACGCTAATGGCAAGGTAAGGCACCGATACGATAAGAGGCAATGTACCGGACATAAGATAGAGGAGAGCGCCAAGCGCAGATTTTCGAAATACTTTTATGGGGAATGTTATTATTAGGGTGTGACCGATAAATGTTATATTGACCTTTTGCCTTTGTAGAAATGACAAGTTTTTTATTGTAAAGATTTTCTTGTTTTTTGGTACTCTACCGCTTCATAAGTATGCTCCGTTTATGATCTACATTGCAATGGGTTGGGGCATCGAGGTCTCCTTATAAAGGCATGTGCACTATTGAAAGAGGTGGCAAGAGATACTTTTATCCAATCTAGATGGTCGCTTAATCGGCGAATTGATTCTCCATATACTTTGGCATCAGCGCATTGGCGTTTTTATCTATTCTTGTAATTCATCTAGTGCTACATTTTATTTCTGTTTGTTCTATTGGATTACGGATGTTTGCATTATGTAATGCTTAAACTTTATTCTTTATGAAAAAAAGTGAGCGACATGGATTGCAAAGTCACATCGCCGCAGCGTGTTTCTGTGTCCCAATAGAGCGTTAATTGCCGTCCGAGCAGACTCCCCCAACTGTTCAGTTTTTAGGGTTGGCATGAACCCATGAGTTGCCCATCGGCCTGCCGCCGCACCGTATACTTCAGCGCCCATCGGCATCTAACGCGCGTTACCACCATCGCCATTCACCGTTCCTTATCGTGAAATCACGTTCCTGCAGTTCCGGCCGTTGAGTTTTGAGGTACCACGATTAGTTTAATCCAGCGATGTTACAATGTGGTGGAAAGAAATACCCAAGCTAGTCCCAAAGCTCATCGTATCCAAATGTAGATCAGTAGCTCTTTGTACTTGGTGGATGCTATGGAAGGAAAGAAACAATCGGATTTTCAACAACAAGTCTCGTCTTCCGGAGGTTTTGGTGGAGAAGATCATCGAGGAGATCACTGCCTGGAAGAAGGCAGGTGTTCTGCGTGATATTTGGGAACCGGGAGAGTAGTTTTGGTTTCAAACAGTTCTATAGTTCCTCCTGCTCTTACAAATTCTTTCATTCTTTCTTTTTTCCATTCTTTCATTCTTTCACCCTTGTTCCTTTTGTAACACAACTTTCCGGACCTTGTTCCGGCCACCCTTAATTGAATGAAAGCAGTGCTCGCTGCCTTTCCGTCAAAAAATAATCACGGGGCCCTTTTCAATTTCCGGGCACACTAGCTGGATGGGATGTGTAAATCTTTGAACTCTCTGTCCTTGCTAGGATTAGAGGGAAAGGAGAATTTGCTGAAGAAAAATAGACTGAGGGATGGTGTATGTCTGTACTGAGAGTTTTCTCCATTACTATTAGGCTATTACTTAGTCTGAAGTCTATGAACTGAAGCAATATTCACCTCAAACTAGCAAGTCTGGTTGTATTGTTGTTTTCTGCAATAAAAGATGTTACACCTTACTTATTGCTGCCGTGACGAATTGTTGCCGTGCTATGATCTGTTTTTCACTATGAAAAAATTGAGTCTCTGGAAGGGAAAGCACAAGGAACTACGACGGCGTGCTTTCCTTCTGTTTTGATACTCTGTAACTTGTTATGTTCAAATTTGGTGGTGTGTGGTGCAGTTTTTCTTCATGTGACAAATTGCACAATCCGGTTGGTGTTTCTGAAGTCTGAACCGATCTCATTACTCCATTTTTAATCATGTAGGAGTGAAAAGGAGTTCGTCACCATGGCAGCGCCGGCGGCTCCATCCAGATCAGAGGTGCTATCCCTCTTCCGGGACTTCCTTCGCACATCGAGAAAGTTCTCCGATTACAACATCCGTGAGTACACCCGCCGCCGAGCGGTTGATATCTTCCATGGCAACCGCACCCTCGCCAACGCACCAGCCTCGGCAGCTGGTTTTCTGGACTTGAAGCGGGAGCTGGAGGTGTGGAAGCGGCAGGTGCTGGTGTACTCCTTGTACGCACCCAACACATAAAGCATAGTCGAGATGAAGATTCACTGATCGACACGAGAAGAGAGATCGAGGTTTCACGTCTGTCATATGTCATCGTTTTTCCCATTCCGGCATTTACACTGGCGTGTAGTATGGTTAATTACGGTGGATTTGCCGATATGAGAATTATGTTGCTATCATGTTCGCTAAATGTTTCCCATGATATGTACAGCTGCTTTGGTTCAATAAGTTCACCAATTGACAATCAGGATATTATACATTTTACATAAATATTGTTACATGTAATAAAACTATCAGATTTCTACTTAGGATCACCGAATAACGTTGCCCCCATGACCATTGTTACAAGGCACTTGCATTTTTTCACTGCTGCATGATTGTGCTTCTTGACCAAAGTGTTGAATTCAACTACGTGACTGCTCAACTGTTGCTGAAATGATCAAATGGCACACCATGGCGTGCAGTTTAACTGCCCCCCCCCCCCCCCCCCCCAACGTGATTGTTGAGTGGGTGTCCTTTGCACCTCCATCACCGTGTATAATCTCTCCCTCCATATCGTGTTTGTCGTGTGATTTTTTCTCAGGCCAAGTTTTGATCATTTGTTTTTCTTACTAATCATGTTCAGTTTGCTAGCAATTATACTTATCTTTTTTTCTTAACTCTATATATATATATATAGTTAAGTTTTTCTTATTGAGTACATCCACTGGTCAGTGGAGTTTACAAATAGGCTTTTGCTAGTGCTCAATCGACCAAGAAATAGAATAGCCCTCGACCGATATCTGCAGTAACAAATCAAAAGGGGGGTGGGGGGGAGCTCCTCATTGACGATAGCGATGATGCGACTGACGTGGTCGGCCGTGGCAGAGGCTATATGGGAGACCATGTAACTTAGCTGGGGGTGGGGGAGGGGGATGGGGTTGCGCTAGACTAGCGGCCGAGGAGCTTAGGGCAGGGTGACGAGATGACGCGCTAGCGCATTTCAAAATTTGCAATGGTACAATGCACTATTGCCCCCATCGTGTTTTCCGGCTGTGTGTGCGAGTATCAAACTTTTAATATTGCAGCAAAATTCTATAAGTATCCATATATCTATTTATACCCTAATAGTAAAGGGTAGTGTTTCTCCCTAATATTTACCAGTTTAGCCAAATAAGCATTTTCCGTTCCAATTGTTTGAACTGTGTTCCAATACACACATGGACCAACATTACACGCATCTATGGGCCAAGCCAGCAAGGAAACACCCACCAGTTCTATACCGAACAATTTTCTAAAACGCCACTGATTCCCCTTGCGACGGCCTTCTCTCACTCCCATCGGTAGCTCTATGGCCTCTCTCTCCCTCGCATCATCATCTAGCCCTAACAAGTGTGCCATCACGACAAAAGTTTGGAAGAATAAACAATATGTATTCAAAGATTTTTTAGTGTTTACAAAAAACATGAATATCTATCATTATATCAAATCCCACACTCTACCATTTATTGTGACTAGAAAATGCAGAGAAGTACTAAATGACAAAAGGCAGAACGTGTGTTGGTCGAGAACCTAAATAGGTCTAATAATGCATGGACATCATGATTTGCAGTATTGTAACTAATATTGGGTGCCATCACTTGTCCAGTGCTTTCGACTGCAACGAGTAATCCATGCAAGAGATGGATCCACGAACCAAGCATATTACGAACTCCCAATGTCTCGCGCGCCTAAGGGTATCTAGATCATGCCAAAACCCCACCGGTTCAAATGGAACTATGTTATATTTTGGGCTATGAAAAATAAAAAAATTGAATGTGGAAGTAGTGAAGAGTGCAAAATATTTAACTCTCCAAAATCAGTTAGAATTTAAATATTTTAGGTGATATTTGCATGTTAGTACAATGCATTGTTGTCTACATATGTGTTAACCGATTTCCAGATCTGAAAACGCCACCGGTTCCCCTCGCAACGGCCTTCTCTCCCTTCTATCGGCAGCTCTACGGCCTTTCTCCCTCACACGCGCCATCTAGCCCTGTCAAGTGTGGCCGATCACGATAAAAGTTTGAACGAATAAACAATATATATTCAAAAAAATTGTAGTGTCACAAAATACATGAATATCTATCGTTATATTATATCAAATCCTACACTCCAGCATTAACCATGACTAGAAAACACAGAGAGATGCTAAATGACAAAGGGCAGAATGTGTGTTGGTCGAGAACCTAAATACGCCTAGTAAAGCATGGACATCATGATTTGCAGCACGGGAACTTCAAGCGTAACAAATATTGGGTGCCATAACTAGGCGAGTGCTTCTTCCTGCAACGACTAACCCATGCAAGAGCTGGATCTAAGATCCCAGCATATTACGAACTCCCGATGCCTCACGTGTCTAAGCTGATCTAGATCATTCCGAAAGGAGGTACAGTACAAAAAATCTTCCATATCGAGAAACCTTGCAAGAAAATGCGGTCTGGTGTGTGCGTACACAACTTGAAGCCGGTGAGTGAGCCCGGAATTTGCTGTTCGGTTGTACGCATGCCTTATTTATGGAAGACCAGAGCAAGCGCATTAAGTCTGATGGATTGGATACAGGGTGGACTACTTTTTATTTAACCCACATGGGGTGTATTTGTCCTTGACATATTAACGATACAAACATTCTGAACACCACCCAACATCCCAAGAGAATACAGAAGACACATAAGGTTAATAGGTTTGGTTTTTACACAAGATATTGGGTTTTCAACTGCATAGAAATGTGCACCTAATTCATGTGGTATCCTTAATCAGGAAAAAGCCAACAATGTTTACTGGCATGTTTGAATCACAAAAGCAATCACACTTTATCTGTAAAAAGGGGTACAAGTTTGATCATCTCAAATGGTGTATATATAATACCCATTGTTATCTCTGAATGCCAGACCAAAAGTTCAGCCAGCAATTTGAGCTGTGAATCTGTGATACTCATAGAATCTCGTAAGGAAAGACATTCTAAAAACATGTCACGTTCGTTGATTTCTTAAAGGGCAGTGCTAGGCGTAGGTCGCCCTAAACCGCCCAAATCTAGGTCCCCTCCCACACCGTTGGATTATGATCTTGCGTCTAAAAAGACAGCACGACATACTTTTTCGTTTTAGCCCCTCACAGTTGTAGAAAACAACCCGCACTCCACTCCTGCCTCACTTAAATGAAAGAGGTATATTGTGTTGCCCCTGGACATCTCGATATTTACAACACAAATGCCATTGTCGTGATTTTCCCTTAGTATTGCAACAAATTCATGAGAATTTCAACAAAACAATTATCCCATGATCATAATTTTTTTTAGTATTGCAACAAATTTTCGCAATATTTCAAAAAAAGTAATGTTACAAAAAGGTGGTAAAACAATATTTGTTGTTTGCTTCAAATTAATTAGTAACAAAAATCACCAAGAATTTCAACAAGAATCACAAACTATTACAACAAAAACAAGTTATTTGTAGTAATAAAAAAGTGGTCGAGCAACAATTTTTTCTACAGATTTATTTAACAAAAATTATCACCCATTTCAATAAAAAACATAAATGGCGACAACAAAAAACATGTACTTGCAACATTTCAAAGAAAACATCGTACATCATCAGTATTAAAAAACACAAACTTGAAGCAAACATCCAATGTACATTGCAACATCTGGTGTGTGATTTGACAATAAAAACAATGCGAGTTTGTTACAATTCAGAAGCATACATGCAACATGGAAAAACAAGGAGAAACTCAAAGTTGTAACGAACGCCCCAAAAATATTGTAACATATCCCACGTGATTTCTCAACAAAATTGTGGGTCTTTGACACAAATTTTATGGACGTAAGCAACATCAAAAAACCGGGGAAGAAACTTTGATACATGTAAATGACATAGGCATTGCTTTAAACTAGCAATAAGCCAGTGGGCATAGTTGCATAACGCAACAACTCTGCATCTAGCTATACAATATGATCGTGCTAGCTAGTACTAGATGCATCATGCATGCACGTGAGGAAACGACAACGTCGTCGAAAAACTGTTACATGCTTGAGAATAAACAATTACCGTATATACCTCCAGTTCACGTAGACAACTTGGGCCGGGAATACTGTTGGGCCGAAAAAAGGAAGCGAGCCAGCTCTCGCTAGCTTTGCGCGCGCGGCGACGGAGCGACCTACGCGAGGGCTCGATAGGTCGCCCTAGCCAAAGCGTTTTCCTTTCTAAGGAGCTTCCTGGAGAAGCCGCACCAAAAATTTGAGAGGGCTTCCAAACTTAATATTAGCTTCCTATTTTGGAAACCTTGCTAAAAAATTTAGCCGGCTTCTTCAGGAAGCTGGTGGAGGGGCAGCTTCTCGGAGAAGCCGTCAAGAGAACTGGGCTTAAATCTGGGATGTACGAGCTCGTGATTGACAGAATCGGAACTTGAATCGATCAGGGGAACACTGGATTTGAAGGGAGGATGAATCTAGAGAAAAATCAGAGGCGGCGGCAGCGAGTTTCACAAGGGAAACCGAGCCAGGATGTGGATTTCTGAAGCAACATTTGAATTATGTGATCGATGAACCATGTGGTTTTAGACGGAACTTTGGAAATTAGCTGGTGTTTAAGTTAAACCAAACAACACGTTGTTTCCAACAGGACATCATACGAATAGGATGCGTGCCGCCCAGTTCATGCGTCATCTCATTTGGGTATGCTTGAATGCCAGGAACGGACTGTGTTGTCGCTGTCGCTCACGCCACCCCTGGCTGAACACCTCCTCGATCTCCTCCAGCGGCCGGCCCTGCGTTTCCGGGCAGAAGAAGTAGAAGAATGCGGCCGCTCCCACGGACAGGAACCCGAAGAGGAAGAAGGCGCCGCCCATGGTGATCGCGTCGGACAGGGAGATGAAGGTCAGCGCGACGATGGCATTGGCGACGCGGTTGAAGGCCACGCCGACGCCGACCCCCTGCGCGCGCAGCCGGAGCGGGATCACCTCGGAGCTGTAGGCGCCGGTGATGGGCCCCAGGCCAATGGAGAATGAGGCCACGAACGCGAACACCGACGCGATGGTCGCCCACGGCCACGGCACGTCCTGGTTCGGCTTGAAGTGCTCGATCACGGTGAGGCTTAGGCCAAGGCAGGAGAGCGACACGATGACGCCGGCGAGGCTGGAGAGGTACAGCCCACGCCGGCCGACACGGTCCACCAGGAGGATGGCGGCCAGGATGAAGACCGTCTTGGCCAGCCCCATCCCGATGTTTGTCGCGAGGATCTCGTTCCGGCTGGCGATCCCGACGGCCTTGAAGACGCGCGCGCTGTAGAGCTGCACGCCGTTGATGCCGCTGAGGTGCTGGACGAACAGGACGCCCATGCCGGCCACCAGCATGCGGCGCACGGGCGGCGTCGGGTGCAGGAACATCTCCCTCCAGACGCCCACGCCACCGCCCCGCTCCTCCGGCGGCGCGGCCTCACTCCACAGGACCTCCGCCTCTTCGCCGACGGCGCATAGCTGCTGGAGCACGGCGAGAGCCTCGTCGACGCGGCCATGCATGACCAGCCACCGGGGCGACTCTGGCAGCAAGATCGCCCCCACGGCGAAGGCGAAGCTGGGGAGCGCGCTGAGCCCGAGCATGGCGCGCCAACCGTAGGCCAGCGGCAGCCTGCCGAGGAAGTAGTTGGCGACGTAGCCTATGAGGATGCCGAAGTTGATGCTGATGTCGGGGATGGATGACAGCGAGCCCCTCGTCTTTGCCGGCGAGATCTCTGCCGCGTACACGGGAGCGGTCGAGAGCGCGTAGCCGACGGCGACGCCCGTGACGCAGCGGCCGGCCATGAGCATTCCAAAGCTACCGGCAAGGCTCATCAGGACAGACCCAATGAAGAAGATGCATGCGGCGATGGAGAAGGTGCGTCGGCGGCCGAAGTAGTCGGAGACGTGACCCGCCGTGAGGCAGCCGGCGATCGCCGAGACATTCATAATGCCGGTCAAGAGCTGCACCTGTTCGTCGCTCATGTGGAGGTCCTCCTGGATGAACAGCATGGCACCGCTCATGACTCCAGTCACTGCAAGAGCATCACACTGGAAATATGAATTCTCTAAAACTCCATTTTTATATCTGAAAGATATAATGCTTAGTAGGCTGAGAAATAGACTGTAATTTCCCTTTTCAAAAGAGAATTAATTTCACATTTAGAACTAATTTTGAATGGAAAAAATGTTATGTTTATAAACAAGTTGCACGATTTTTTAAAACTTACTGCCACAATTATGATTGAAGTCGCATACTTTTTTAATGGACAATGTTAGATGTAGCTTTCTTAGAAATAATGTGATACTTAACTATTTTGAGGAAGTTACCGGTAATTTTAGAATTACTCACATACTTTAGCAACAAGCTAGTTAGGTAGAGAAATTTTGTAACTGTTTATGAATTTAGACGCTGCTACATACATATAGTACTATATATATGAGGAAAACCCCGAGAAAATAAATTGCTACACCCAAAGAAAGTAAGATTCTCGATCCGATGACTATTCTCGTCTACTAAACGTGGATAAGAAATAGAAAATGCTAAATAAAGGACATAGGGGGTCTCTAATGCTCAGCTAGCTGAGAAATACCTTATTTCTCAGCTAGCTGACGTAAGCGCACTCTGTTGGGCCCAATACTGGCGCTGGCTGGTGAGCGCGGCCCATCTACGGGCGGATGCGGCCCGTTCTGTTTTTTTCGCAGTTCTGTTTTTTTGCGTGCTAGACAGACTTTTAAACACTCGTAACTTTTAAACTGTAGCTCCATTTTTGATGATTCAACTTTCTAAATCTTCGTCTCGACTAGATCTACGTGTTGGTACTGGTTTTGTTGTATAAAAAAAATCTGAATTGCAACATTTTTTGCAATTATCACCCTATTTTGTAACAGAGATATCGGTTACGGGCCGACTTGCAACTGAAATAAATAGAAAAATCTCAATTGCAGCTACCACCCCGCCCCTATTTTGTAACTATAGTAGTACTATAGTTGCGTGCCTAGTTGCAACTGAATAAAAAAAGAGGAAGTTTCTTTTAAAAATTGAAAACGTCAATTTCATGCCGAGTTGCAACGTGGAACCCCCTCCGATCTCCTAATTACAACCGTAAGTGTAAACTGAATCCACCTAGAGTCGGTGGGGATCAAAATTGGGAAAAAGTCAGTTGCCCGCCGAGTTGCAAATGAAATAAAAATAAAAAATCTCAATTACAACCCTAATTACAACTACCACCCCACCCCTATTTTACAAGTAGAGTAGCGGTTGCGTGCCTAGTTGCAACAGAATAAAAAAAATTGAATTGAAAACGTCAATTTCGTGTCGAGTTGCAACGTGGAACCCCTCTGATCTCCCAATTACAACCGTAAGTGTAAACTGGCTCCGCCTAGAATCGGTGGGATCAAAAATCGGGAAAAGTTAGTTGCGCACCGAGTTGGAACTGAGATAAAAAATCTCAATCACAACCCTAATTGCAACTACCACCTCACCCCTATTTTGCAACTAGAGTAGCGGTTACGTGTCTAGTTGCAACTCAATAAAAAAAGTTTATTTTTAAAATCGAAAATGTCAATTTCGTGTCGAGTTGCAACATGAACCCCCCTCTGATCTCCCAATTACAACCGTAAGTGTAACTGACTCCCACCTAGAGTCGGTGGGAATCAAAATGAGAAAAAGTCAGTTGCGTGTCGAGGTGCAACAAAATTTTAAAAAAAATCAATTGCAACACTAATTGCAACTAGAGTAGCGGTTGTGTGTCCAGTTGCAACTGAAATGAGCATGTCAATTTACGACTAAAACAAGATACATAATTATTTTAAAGGGTAAAACAAATTCAAAACACCCCTCTACAAAACAAAAAATAGACGCACAGAAAAAAAGAAAAACAGCCCTCCCAAAAAAACCCAAGATAAAACAATGAAAAAGAAAAAAAAACAGCCCTCCCAAAACAAACCAAGATAATCCAAGATAAAACACAATGATGATATAAGAAAACGCCTCTCTATCCTACAAACATAAGTTCACCACTAGAAAAAAGGACAATGCAAAATACAAAATATTTCTGGATCATTCGAAAAGAAAAAAATACCAGCCAATCACGACCAGTGAGGAAAAAGGCCCAAAAAGCACAAAACCGAACAAAAAAAACATGGCCAAGTCCCTTATGACCAAAACTGGATAGAAAGCAAGTCGGGCCCATATAACAACTCGGTAACACATAAACGGGCCGAAACAGGCCGAAAATAGCAGGAGGTGCAGCACGGATCTTGACGCGGAAGGAATGGGACGGTGCACAAAGTAGCTGCGCTGTAACTTATTTCACAGCTAGCTGGGAAATAGCAAGAGATGTTTTATCTTAAATATACCGTAGCCGGATATGACGGAGATGAAGGAGCCAATAATGGAGCACGCCATGGCATAGTTGCATTTACCCATGCTGGTTCTTGTCAACTGATAATGTTGTTTCACGTCAACTTATACGTCAACTTATACAGGGCTGCCGCGCTAGAAATGTACGCCCACTAGGTAGACGGATAATTGAGTACGATAGGTGGAGACGCGCATAGCCTGAGTTTGGCGCGCCTACCACCCAATCTCTCCTCAGCGCGGTGCCATCTCACCCCGGAGGGTTGGAGGCGGCTTTTATAATGTGCATACAGATCAATAACCGCTATCTATAGACAAGAGGTCATTCCCTTGTTAGAGATGTTCTCATTCATTTGGACGATAATTATGATCGGCGGGTGGTTAGTACAGTTCGACCGGTAATAGTTTGGTATGTTTGGCCTTTTCTAGAACCATCCATGCATGTCAGCTAAAAGGCTTAAAACGGTTAAAATGAAAATTTCACGACGACTCGTTAACTGTATTACCTGATTAGTTCGAACTTAACTTTGTCACTGATTTGTTGTATAAGTGGCGCCCTGCAACACACTTCATTTGCAGACAGTATATGATTCTGGTAGGTGAAAAACAGCAGGGTTCTTGCATCACACGGCGGATGCAAAATTGTTGATTCACCGAAATATATACTTTCGGTTGCTTGTGTACAAGTTGGTGCTGAAAATTAAAGGGTTCCTTACTAAAGATGGTAAACCATGCAATTTTAACATGGTTTTCTGAATTGGAAGCCTGCTTCGCACATGGTGTTTTCCCTCTGCCGGCAAGCGACCAAAATGTGATGCGTTGGATAACGTACACAACTGGATAGCCGTGTGCGGTAGCCACCCCATCGCACATGGTTCCGAAAATGGAGTTTTGTATGAAATCATGAATGACTTTGGGACACTTGCATACGCTTTATTTCTTCTCATTAGACGGAACTTATGGGCAAAACAGTTACGGCCTGACAATCGGGTACTCTCCGTCTATAAAAAGATGCCTCAACTTTGTATAAATTTATATGTATGAAGAGTTCAAGACATGTTTTAGTTGTAAATTTAGATAAAGTTTAATACTACATTATTTTATTAACGGGGAAGTACAACATTTTGAAAGCTGATTTGGCAGGGGCTGCAACTGCTAGCTGTACCTGAAAAATACATCATTTGACAAGTTGTGGCCCTGGCTGATGAACTATGTGCATAGGCCTTTAAAAAACACTTGCAAATATATAGCATTCCAAAATAATACATTTCATTCATCGTATATATAATCAGACGTTAGTACAACGACATGAATCTCCAACATTTCATGGGCATGAAAGTCGATCACGACCGTACACATTCAAAAAATTGATTTCGTCATTGAGCACGAGTAGCTGCCAGGTCGTCGTGGGACATCGTTGCCAAGCCGCATGTTCGACATCCTTAATTTTGTTTTACCAAATTTGGCCAAACTTTGAAAAATCCACCTCAACTTTCAAAAGCTTTGCAAAATGGCCTGAAAACTTTCCTAGATTTGATCTGGCACATTGATTAATTTTCTATAATATTTTAGATTACATATTTTACATTTGAACTTTTTGTTCAAATTCACTCAAAACCTGCTAGATTTGATGAAACTTTGAAACAACTAGGCAAAAATCCCTTAACTTTCCCAGTTTACCTGTAACATGATTATTGATTTATTAGATTTAAAAGAATATTAATAATTTTCACATAAAAAATTAATGTTTAATTTCGATCATCCGATTTTTGTTTCTCCATGAAATATGGACTTCATCGGTCAATTTTCCACTCAACTCCTAACCTTCAATTTTCTGGGTCTTTTTTTCACCTCCGGATTTCGTGTGTTAGAAAAGCTTTCCAATGAACTTGTGTATTCTTGTTTGCATTTTCACTTCAAATAGTATATTCCAAAATCACACCGACTGAATGACACATGGAGGATGCTTGGAACAGCTGGTTGGAGTGAATGAAAGTTGTTTTCATCGCCGCGGGGTGCTATCATACATGGGCATCTCCATGGACGAAACCTTCGCGAGCTGCTGCCGGGCGCGCCACCCATGGCTGAACATCTCCTCGATCTCCTCTAGCGGCCGGCCCTTGGTCTCCGGACAGTTGAAGTAGAAGAAGACCGCCATGCATGTGGCGAACCCCGCGAAGAGGAAGAAGGCGCCGCCCATGGTGATGGCGTCGGACAGGGACACGAAGCTCATGGCCACGGCGGCGTTCGCCACGCGGTTCAGAGCCACGCCCAGGCTCACACCGTGCGCGCGCAGCCGGAGCGGGATCACCTCCGAGCTGTAGGCGCCCGTTATGGGGCCTAGGCCGACGGAGAAGGACGCCACGAAGGTGAACACCGACGTGATGGCCACCGGGAGGGTCCAGGCCGCCGGCGCGGCGCCGTGGTGGGTCTCGGCGCGCCTGATGACGGTGAGGGTCGTGCCGAGGCAGGTGAGCGAGGCGATGACGCCGGCAAGGCTGGAGAGGTACAGCGGGCGCCGGCCGACGCGGTCGACCAGGAGGATGGCCGACAGGATGAACGCCGTCTTGGCCAGCCCCATGAAGACGGTGGTGGCGAGGATCTGGTCGCGGCTGCTGATCCCGGCCTCCTTGAACACGCGCGGGCTGTAGAGCTGCACGCCGTTGATGCCGCTCAGGTGCTGCATGAAGAGGATGCCCACTCCGGCCACCAGCATGCGCCGGACGGGCGGGGTTGGGTGCACGAACATCTCCTTCCAAACGGCGTTGCCGCCGCCGCCATTTTGCTGCGTCGACACGGCCACGTGGGTGATACGCTCGGCCTCGTCGGGCGTGTCAGTCAGCCGCCGGACCACCGCTGTGGCCTCCTCGACGCGGCCGTGCAGGGCCAGCCACCGGGGCGACTCCGGCATGAAGAGCACGCCGAGCGCGAGCGCGGCGCTCGGGAGCCCGCCCATGCCCAGCATGGCGCGCCAGCCGCGGGCGAGCGGAAGCAGCTTGCCGAAGAAGTAGGTGGAGGTGTAGCCTGCGAGGGCGCCGAGGTTGATGGAGACGTCGGGCGTGGCGGCGAGCGAGCCCCGGCTGGCCGCGGGCGCGATCTCCGTGGCGTACACGGGCGCGATCATGAGCGCGTACCCCACGCCGATGCCCGCGGCGCAGCGGCCAGCCATGAGCACCGTGAAGCTCGTCGCCTGGCTCATGACGGCCGAGCCCAGGACGAAGAAGCATGCCCCGACGGTGATGGTGCGGCGGCGGCCGACGTAGTTGGAGACGTGGCCCGCGGTGAGGCAGCCGACGAAGGCGCACACGTTGAGGATGCCGATGAGGAGCTGCACCTGCGTGTCCGTCAGCTTGAGGTCCTCCTGGATGAAGAGCGACGCGCCGGCCATCACGCCCGTCTCTGCATCCAAATTCCATTCCAACAATGCATCCAAGTGTTGTTAAACTTTGAAAATTCTCTAGCTTCCACTTTCGATTTCTTAAAATTGAAGGGAATACCGTAGCCGGAGAGAATGGAGATGACGGAGCCGATGAGGGAGCACGCCACGGCATACTTGCTGTTTTTCCCCATGCTGCGCTTATCGATAAACGGCGGGCGGCCGGATAATTGTGTTAACTAACTAATCGAGCAGACTTGCACGAGGCAAGCGCCGCCGCCACTGTGCTCTCCGGCCGGCCGGCCGGGGAATTGAGCAGGATGGACGGAGAGGCGCGCGACCGGCCGGAGCTTCACGCGCGCCTACCACCCAGCCGCTGCCGTCTACGTCCTCTCTCCGGGCATCTTTTATAGGGCATGCATGCAGATGCAATGCCATGTATAGACAACAAGGCGCTGATCCTATTCCTAGCTGTACCATTTGTACTAGAAATTCTATAGCTCAAAACTTGGGTCAAAAGGGGCTATGTCTTTGGGTCAGTGGAGTAAAGATACTTTTGGCTCGTTCAGCAGAAAATCCGCAAATTGGAGAAACGCTTGAAATTTCTGCGTTTAGCGCCCTGGGATGGTACGGATGCTGAAGCAAAGGCTGTTGAAAAAGAGTTATGTGAGTTGTTCGAGAGGGAGGAAATAATGGCACGCCAGCGTTCTCGTATTGAATGGCTCAAGGAAGGTGACCCTAATACGGCTTTTTTCCATGCACGTGCATCAGCTCGCCGAGGCACTAATAAAATCAGTGCTTTGGTTAGAGAGGATGGCACCAGGTGCAATGATGCGAAGGAGATCAAGGAAAGGGTGGAGGGTTTTTACTCCGACCTCTTTAGCTCTGAATCCTGTGATCGCATGGATGAGGTACTTGATTCCATCCCCGGCAAGGTTACTGATGATATGAACACCGAACTGTGCAAGCCTTATACAGAGGAGGAGATCAAGTCGGCTCTATTTCAGATGGGTCCTACGAAAGCACCAGGTCCAGATGGCTTTCCGGCTCTTTTTTATCAAACCCACTGGGAGTTCTTTAAAGATGAAATTTGTACTGCTGTTATTGGATTTTTGAGTGGAGACCTGATTCCGGAAGGCCTTTGTGACTCGGTGATCGTCCTGATTCCAAAGGTAACGAGGCCTGATAATCTTAAAAACTTCCGTCCAATTAGCCTATGCAATGTCCTATACAAAATTGCATCTAAAGTGTTAGCCAACCGGTTGAAGAACATCCTCCCATTTATTATCTCTGAGAATCAGAGTGCTTTCGTACCGGGTAGGCTAATAACTGATAATGCTCTTGTGGCATATGAGTGCCTCCACACTATTCGCAAGCAAAGAGTCAAGAAGCCATTTTTTGCATTGAAAATTGACATGATGAAGGCTTATGACAGAGTGGAGTGGTCATATCTCCATGGTTGCTTGGTGAAGCTAGGCTTTGATCAGTCTTGGATCAGTTCGGTTATGAGGTGTGTTACAATGGTGCGGTATGCAGTGAAGGTTAATGGCGAGCTTACCAACCCGGTGACACCTACTCGAGGCATCAGATAGGGAGACCCTATCAGTCCTTATTTATTCCTCATGTGTACTGAAGGTCTTTCGTGTCGTTTATTGCTCAAGGAGGCGTCTGGAGAGCTGCAGGGCATTCGTAATGGACGGTTAGGACCTCCGATATCACACCTCCTCTTTGCCGATGACAGCATTTTCTTCGCAAGGACCGACCAGACGAGTGTGGAAGCACTCAAATCTACACTCGATCTATATTGTGTCGGATCTGGTCAGAAGATTAATCTCCAGAAATCGTCCATCTTCTTTGGGAACAAGTGTGAGGCATCCATCAAGATAAGAGTCAAGAACCAGCTCATAGTCCAAAGTGAAGTACTCCAGGATTCTTACCTCGGTATGCCCACTGATGTTGGTCGGTCGACGAACAGTGCCTTTGGTTTTCTCTCTGACCGGGCGTGGAAGAAGATGAACAATTGGTCTGATAGGCCATTATCCCGGCGTGGTAAAGAAATAATGTTAAAATCTGTTATCCAGGCTATACCAACCTTTCTTATGAGCTGTTTTCAGATCTCGGTCGGGATATGCAGCTCTCTCCGCCGATCAATTGCTAATTTCTGGTGGGGTATCGAGGATGGCCAGAAGAACATGCATTGGAGATCATGGGAATGGTTGTCAACCCCTAAATGCCATGGAGGGATGGGGTTCCCTGATCTCATGTTGTTTAACCAAGCGATGTTGGGTAAGCAAGTGTGGCGACTGCTAACTACACCTGACTCGCTGTGTGCCCGCGTTCTCAAGGGGCGATATTTTCCCTGAGTGTGATTTCTGGCATGCTCCTAGGCCTCGGACATCATCGTACACATGGCGAAGTATTTTGTTTGGCAAGGAACTGGTGCAACAGGGGCTCAGATGGGGTATTGGCAATGGCCAAAAAACTAAGGTTATGTTAGATGAGTGGATCCCGGACACTCCCTCGGCATCGTTGGTTCCTCGCATTGCTTTGCCTGACGGAGCAACAGTGGATCTTCTTCTGAACGAGGACACTGGTACGTGGGATGGAAACATCGTTCGGCACTTCTTTGATGCTGATACGGCGACAAAATACTACGGGTCCCTATCAGCCGGCTAGGTGGGGAGGATTTTGCGTCCAGGCCATATGACCGATTTGGTATCTATACAGTTCGTTCTGCGTACAAATTGGCGCGGGAGAGGGTTTTCGTGGAGAAGCAAAGTTCATCTGGTCGTGGAGCCTCTTCTACGTCCACTGAAGATACAAAGTTGTGGACGAAGCTTTGGAAATCAAAAGCTCCTGGGAAAATGCTAATCAACTTGTGGAGGTTTGCACATGACTGCTTACCTAGTGGCCACCAATTGCGACACCGTCATATTCCTGCCTCAGATAGTTGTGTCTTCTGTGGCCGTGAAGAGAGAGTGGAGCATACAATACTGTTCTGTTCCTATGCGCGGGAGGTCTGGCGTGAGGTTAAGAAGGAGTTCCCTGTCCATCTTTTGCGCAAGAATTTCACTACTACTAAAGTCTGGTTGCTGGACTTCTTGGCAAGATCGGACGACCGTGAGATGGTCACCATGGCTGTGACGGTGTGGCACATCTGGACAACTCGTAATGCTGTCCGTAATGAAGAAAAGAAGGTGCCCCCGAACAGTCTAGCTATGCAGATAAAGGCGTATATTGAGATGTTTATGTTGCATATTTTCAAGCCTCCATCCAACCACAGGCGTGAGACTCAGCTAAATCCTGTTTGGTCTCCGTCGCCGGAAGGTATGGTTGTTATTCATGTCGATGCAGCTTTATTCCAGACTACTTCTCGGATGGGGGTCGGCGTCGTGATCAGGGACCACAGCGGCAAATTCTTGACTGCTTGCAGTCGGGTGCTTAATGAGGTTACGATGCCCGAGTTAGCTGAAGCACTAGCTATTCTGAGTGCAATTACCCTTGCTCGGGAGGAAGGACTGGATAGCTCATCTTGGCGTCAGACTGCCTTTCAGTCATCCAGCGGATAAAGTCACCTGTTCGTGATCGATCTCTGGTGGGAGTTGTGGTAGAGGACATCAAATCTCTTGCTAAATCTCTGTCATTTGTTTCTTTTAGACATGTTAGCCGTCTTTGTAATAATTCAGCACATGCTTTAGCTCGTAGAGCTGAACAGTTTGGTAGTGCTTCCGTGTTTCTGCTCCGGATTTTATCCGCGACAAACTTTGTATTGATGTGATTTGATTCAATAAAGTGGTGGATTTTCAAAAAAAAAAGGTTTGGCTAATTGAACCGAGACACTAAATAGTTTAGCAGCTGATGTGTAGAGGACCGCTGTATTTACCAGCTCACGTCTTAGTTCAGGTTCAGAGAAACAGGGAAAGCAGAGTATTTACAGTAGTAGTACAATATATATTCTAAACAAAGATGGAATGGTTGTAAGAAGATGGAAACTTCTCATCAGGGGTGAAAAAAGAGAAGAAATGCTTACCAAATGATTACTGGCTTACAGAGCCACCGTGCATTGCCAGTAGAGCATAAAAACAGTACTGTTTTCTTGCAGCTTATGAACCATGTGAGATTGATGTTTGCCAAAGATGAAATTCTTGTCAAAAGACGACTCTCTTACAACAGCAGAGTCTCAAGTGTCCCAATGCTAAGCGTCACTACACAGAAACTACCAGGTACAGGTAGCACCGTAGCAGTGACAAACAGATTTTCAAGTCCCAGGAGAGATCAGCCCACACTCTGCGGTTTTTCATCATCGAATTCCAGTTACCACACAATCTAGAGACGCAGCATTCACTTCTTTGAGGCGCAACAATCTCCACCTTTGGTACCTTAGTTGATGTAAGAGTTTGGACTCAGACTCCTAAACTACATTGCCATGAAAAGAAAGATAAGCAGCACTCATGTTTCCCCAATTGTAGAAAAGAAACACATCCTACTGAAGACGTTGATGAATTGTGAAGCATCCAGCAGCCTCATCATCACTGGCGTAGAACTAGCAGCAAATGGCAACATATTGAAATTTTAATACAGCTTAAAAACCTCCAAGACTAATGCAATGATGACTGTCGCACCACTGCAAAGAGCAAACAGTGACGGTCTTTTCTCAGCATGGTTGCAATTGGCATCAGAACATGATAGGAAGGTATGCTACACAGCTATTAGCAAACAACGGGCCAGTTCCGCAGGGAACTACTGATGGACCCCTAGATGAGTACATATAAGTAGATGAAAGCAACTAGTCGTACGCAATTGCTAAAAGCATAAAGATATAAATTTCTGAATGACAGCATCTTCTATCTAGCAATTTGTACACACATCAACAAATGTGTAGTGACCATTGAGGCAACATGAACATGGAGTTTAAACATCTTGTTACATATGTATCTGGCATATCTTGGAAATTTCAGAACATCATATCTAGCTGGAATCACATTTCACACAGTGAAAAACCTGTTCTAGTCTCTTTTGGGGTTCAGCAGAAACTTGACATCACCACATTTGACGCCTCTACCTAAGAACCCAAGTTTATTTACCGTATATCTAGTGCTTCTATTGTTGCCATTGATGTTTTCCCCACAGAGACTACATCAGTGGTCATATATACAACCATATAAGTATTTACCCTAAATGTAAATCAACACAATGGGGCGTGATCATCAATTTTATTATAATACTATTGAATAACTCATAATGAAACAGCAACCAAGCGAGATGCATACATATGCATAAATTTCTCAGTTTAATCATTATAAAATGATCACAATAATATAAGAAAAATCTATTTCAAACCTCGAATTTGGATGAGTATCCGAAATAAACCCTAAACTTTCAATCCAATGCAAATTTAAGGTTAAAACAGACTTAACCACAATAATATATTGGTGCATTTTAAGCAAATATTTCGAATGCTGCTGGAAAAGAGGGATGTCAACTAATCACTTTATTGTGGAATTTTTGCAGCACATGATTGCAGGACACAGGAGGTCGTATGTACTAAAAATCTACCTTATGGAAGTACACTGTTTAGACAGATAATTCCAAATTTACAGATAAGATAGGTACAAAAAATATACATACATAAGTTTAGAAGAGGAATAGTTAGCATATGGCATCAAGCACATGTTCAAAGTACGGTCAACCCATAACACAAGTTTTCCTACGTTAAAAAACTGGGGCTCAGTTGATACAAGAAACTATTTCATATAAGTGAAATTTCATATAAAAACCTAGAGAGCAATGAAAACTTAAGATCACATATTTGACCACACAGTGGTGCAGCCCAAGCACCCCCACACGTCCAAGCAAAAGGACATTGACATAGAATACTTTCTTTAGAATTTAAATTCACCTTCCGGAGAAAGAGGAGTTGCACCCTCAACCTTGCCACCAGAGGTTTTCGAATTCGCAGCATCATCTTTGCTGGTTGCACCCGTCACAGATTCTTCATTTGATGCACTTTTTGGAACATCATCCAACGGATTGTTCATCGCTTGAGCTTTGTATAGCAAGGCCGTGCTAGCACAATTGAGGGCAAATTCTCCATGACTCGGTACCCTAGGTGACAACAAATACGTAAATTTACAGCCTCTCATTGTTTGTTTCTTTTTGGCAGGGCGTATATCAATGTTACAGTAAGAACACATGGACATGAAAGATTCAAATGTACTGTAATCTGAGATAGAGCAGCACAACTACAATTATTCCATGAACCATTTTGATGATACAAGGTACTAATCATGTTCAGTTGAGTTCCTTTCAAACAATGAGCTAGTGTTTGCACGGGTACAATTACAAAGTACCAAATTCACTTGAATGAGACATCTGGGTAACTAATGTGCTAGTAGCCTAGTACCAGAGAGTCCTATTGCATTTCTCAGATAGGATAACACTTACAATTCCAGTAAGTGAAGGCTCATTCGATGCTCATTGCGAGCAACACACACATCATGAAAAAAAGGATCACAGGTCCTAACTTCCAACTATTGTTATGGAGTCAGACCAAGACTAACTGAACTCCCTAAATCCATGAAATACCAACACAAACCGTAGATATTCTTGCCACCAAACACAATTTACTGAACTCCCAAGTATTTCTATGGAACAACACTAAAGGCCAATTAGGCTTGCTGAATCCCTCAAACACCAAAACAAACAGTTGCGCAGCTCGACGCCGAACACAAGAAACCTAAACATCTAGAGATCATCTCCCAAACTATAAAACTCAAAGACTCTAATTAAGGACGCATGAATACAACAGCTCATACAAACAAGCATTGCACAGATCTGAAGTTTTTTTCCACAATCCATCGGTGCGCGCACCTCGGCACAGTTAGGAGTAGGACAGCCTATTGGGAGTCGAACCCTAACCTGCTCTTGAGGGTGTGGCTGAAGACGGCATTGATGAAGTTCCTCTCCTCGATAGCATCGGACCCTTGATTGAAGAGCCGTTGCGGCTGCTCAATTGCTTTATCCTTCTCTCCCCCATCCTTACCACCTGCTTCCTCACTGGGGCCCGACGAAGGCGCGTCCTGGTGCTGGCCATGGGGCACAGGAGTGTAGAAGCTGACAACTGGAACCAAATAACCAAAGCCACGCCTATCGCACACCTTCCTCGCCTTCATCGATTGCAGCTCGAATGTGAAAATGCCAGCAGGCATGCTAAGGAAAATTGTATTAGTTTCCTGAGCAAATCCCACCACTTCCACTGTACTATCTGCACCCCGGAAAGCCCAAATTGGGAGCACATTGACCAGGTTGATGACCCGGCTTAGCACCCACTGTGCATCGGTGCCGTCACTCGCCTCCTTTGTCCACAGTTTGAGATTTCCAATCGAGTATTCGGCAACTCCCAGACCGCCGTCCTCGGTCAGCATGATGTTAAATCTCCCCTGGGAGAATGGAGTGTCTGGTGGGTCGAGCAGGGTCATGCTGTGGCTGTCCAAGTCATACTGCAGAATCAACTCACCGTTCATGAAGTAGAGCAGAGACCTCCCAAGAAGCACGCTGGAATGAACTATAAATTCCATGGGGGACTCGCTCTGCATCAAGGTCAGCTTGCCCCACGTGCCCGTCTCCGACGAGTACACGCACGCCCATATGTGGAACTCCTCGGCGTACTCGTCTGGGACGTCTTCAGTGAAGACGAAGACCAATCCGAAGGGCCCGCCGTGGCAGCCGCGGTGGTCGCACCCATCCGCTGCGCAGAACACGGCGGCGGCGGGGTTCGTCTCCGTCACGCTCCCGTAAAAGGTGTTCCTGCGCGCCCTGACGCTCTCGGACAGCGAGGACACCGGCACGCGCCGCTGGGCGCCCGTGGCTGGCTCCCACACGAGGAGCTCCGGAGCGCCCGGGTCCTCGGAGAGGAAGAGGGCGCGGCCGTGGCGGCAGTCGAGGGCCCGCCATGAGCGGGAGTCCGGGGCGGCGAGGGAGAAGGCCGAGGCCGTGGTGGAGACGAAGTGCGAGATGCTCCCGTCGTCCCAGTCGTGGAGGAAGCCGAGCACTGGGGGCGTCCGGTGGAACTCGTGGAGGCGGCGGCGGAAGGCGGCGCTGGCGATGGCGCGGCCCCAGGCCTTGCTGATGAGGGAGGCGCGTAGGAGGCACGCTGGCTCGTTGGGCGGCAGGCGGAGGAGGATCTCTTCGACGAGCTCGTCCGGGAGCACCGGCGGCGAGTCTCGGCGGCGCGGCGGCGCACCTGCCATGGTGCTCACTGGTTGTGGGTGGGGGAATGGTTGGGCTCAACCTGGTGAAGCCTGCGGGGTTCGAGTCGGACCGATATGTTATTTTAAGGAAGGCCCAAGCTCTATGAACACTCAACTTAATTTCAAAAAAGAAAGCACTCAACTTATCCGTTTGATAACTTTCAAACAAAAAATTCAAAAAAAAATTTACATGTCAAAAAAAACTTATCCGTCTGATCACTATAGAAAAAAAATATTCATATTCATGAGTTAAAATTCATGTGCGGCAATTTCATGGTAGCACTAGCATGGTAGCAGTTACAACTTACAAACAGACATGTCTGCAGCAGACGAGACGATACCACCTGAAGCATCATTTTACTTCCTTGAGGTGCCGAGCCCTCGAATTCATTCTGGCCAGGCTGCTCTTTCTAAACCATTTGAATTTGATATCCAGTGACTATGAATTATACTGATTTTGAACAGCCCACAGAACTATCGACTGTAAGTCTCATGTCAAGCGTATGACAGACAGATAGTGCAAGTAAGCAAAGAAATACACACACGCATTTAGCATTTAATTTCTCTTTCTTCTTTTATTTGTGTTGATACTTCCACGCATCTTCATCTTGTTGCGAATGAGGCTTAGCTAGTTGTGTTACAACTCATTTTGATGTTCCGGTTGAGAGAAACAAGGCAAAACAGAGTATTTACAGTATGAGTGTACGAATAGCTTATTCTTTATACTGTATCAAAGATGAAATGGTTTTGCCTCATTTCACTAGAACATGAAAACTTTCTCATCCGAGGAAAAAAGACACGAAATGTTTCTCAAATGATCACTGGCTTACAGAGCCACCGTGCATTGCCGGTAAAGGTACAAAAAACGAAAAAAAAAAGTAATATTGTTTTCTTCCAGCTGATAAATTCCCACACAGACGATGCTTAGCAAATATGGAATGCATGTCAAAGGATTAGTCTCGTACGACAAAGTCTGAATTGTTCCAATGCTAAGCTTCAATCCACAGAAACTACCACGTACAGGTAGCAGTTAAAAATAGTTTTTCAAGTGCCGGGATAGATTAATCCACACTCAGCAGTTACTCATCATGGAATTCCACATGAGGGCTACCTTGACTCCTTGAGACAGAACATTCACTTCTTGAAGCGCCTTAATTCTTGTCAGAGTTTGGTCTCAGACTCCTAAACTACATTGCCATGAAAAAAAGATAAGCAACATTCATATTTGATGTTTCCCCGGAAAAAAATGTAACACATCCTACTGAAGAAGCCGATGACTTGTGAAGCATCCAGCAGCCTGATCATCAGCATAGCACTAGCAGCACATAGCAACATATCGAAATGTTAGCACAGCTGATATGTACAGAAAGGTAAACTCCTTCAGGAGTCATGGAATGATGGTCCAATGGCATATAATACATGACTTTTGCTTACAAAGAGGCATTTTCTCATGAAAAAATGGTTTTTACAACCCTCCAAGATTAATGCAAATATATGACTGTCGCACAACAGCAAATATATGAGGACGCGAAACATTTGAAATTGGATTTAGAACATGATTTGAAAGGTATACTACACAGCTAGCAAACAACGGATGAGTATCTCTCTGCGGGAAGCTACTGATGGTCCACTGGATGAGTAGATACAAGTAAATGAAAGTTAAGCAACTAATCGTATGCAACTGCTAGAAAAATTGAACATATAAAATTCTGAATGACAGTATCTTCTATCTAGCTATTTGTACAGAAAATTAACAAACATGTACTGACCACAGGGGCAAAATGAACATGGAGTACAAAAATCTTGTTGCAATGTATCAGTCATATCTTGGCAATTTCAGAACTTTATATCTAGTTAGAATCACATTTCACAAACGGTGAACAGTCTGTTGCTAGTCTCTTTTGGAGTTCAGCAGAAACCTGACGTTACAACATTTGATGCCTCTACCTACGAGCCCAAGGTTATTTATAGTATTTATAGTGCTTCTACTGCTGCCATTTAAGTTTTCCCCAAATCAGCAACTATATCAGTGGTGTTGTTAAAAATAGTTATATCAGTATTACCCTAGATGTGACCATCAAATTTCGTATAATATTAAACAACTCATAATGAAACAGCAATCAAACGAGATGCATACATAATGAAATCATTTTCCTGCTTTCAGAAAAAGGGGGTCAGTTGATCTCAGAAAATCTTTGAAAACTATTCCATAGAATTGAAATTTCATATCATAACGATAACCTAGAGAGCAATGCAAACTTAAGACAAAATCATGTATTTCACCACAGTGGTGCAGCCCTGGCACCATCACTGATCCAAGGAAAGGGACAATTATACAAAGAACAACCTCTGTTCCTAAATATAACTACATAGACGATTTGGAAGTTCACTTTCAACTCCCAAAACGTCATATATTTAGGAACAGAGATATTAGCTTCTTCAGATTTACCTTTCTAAGAAGGAGGAGCAGCACCCTCAACATTACTACCAGAGGTTTTTGAGTTCCTAGCATCATATTTGCTGGTTGTACCCGTCACAAATGCTTCATTTGATGCACTTTTTGGAACATCATCCAAAGAACCGTTCATCGCTTGAGCTTTGTATACCATGGCACAGCCATACTCTGTACCAGCACACTCCATAGAAACTTCTCCATGACTCGGAACCCTAGGAAACAACAAACACATAGAATTTACAGTCTATTGTTATTTTTTGCAGAGTATATCAATGTTAGAGCAATAACATAAGGCCATGAAAGATTGAAAGGTACTGTCATCTGTAATCTGAGATGGAGAAGCACAGCTACAATTATTCAATCAACATTTTGATAACACAAGGTGCTAAACTACTAATTATGCTCTGTTAAGTTCCTTTTCTAACAACCAGCTAGAGTTTGCTCCGATTATAAAGTACAATTACGAAATACCAAATGCACATTGATGAGACAGTTGTCACTAACAAATACTAGAGAGGAATACTAGTTTCTCAAATAGGATAAAACAAATGATTCCAGTAAGTGCACGCTCATTCGATGCTCATTGCAAGCAACCACACATAATGACAAAAGGATCATAGGTCCTAACTTGCAAGTATTGTTATGGAGTCCCACCAAGGCTAACTGAACTCGCTAAATCCATGAAATACCAACACAGCACATAGGCAGTCTTCCAAGTTTTTCTATGGAATAACACTAAAGGCTAGTTAGGCTTGCTGAATCCCTCAAACACCAACACAAACAGTTATGCTCGACAAGGTCCACAATAACCTAACCACCTAGAGATCATCTCCCAAACTACAAAACTCAAAGACTGAAATCAACTAATTAAGGACACGTGAATACAACAGCTCATTCAAAAGAGCATTGAACATATCTGGAAAAAACTCCAACAGTCCATCGGTGCGCACACTCTCACACTTGGACATGGTTAGGGAATAGAACTTTAACCTGGTCTTGAGGGTGTGGCTGAAGCGGGCGTTGACAAAGTCCCCCTCCTCGACAGCATTGGACCCTTTATCCAAGAAAAGTTGTTGCAGCTGCTCATCAATTGCTTTCTCCTCCTCTGCCCTCTCCTCACAACCTGCCTCCTCACTAGGGCCCGATGGAGGCGGATCCTGGTGCTCGCCTCGAGGCACAGGAGTATAGAAGCTGACGACTGGAATAAAATTACCCAAGCCATGGCTATCACACACCTTCCTTGCCTTCTCCGACTGCAGCTCGACCATGAATATGCCAGCGGCCATGTTAAGGAAAATGGCATTTGTTCCCTCAGCAAATCTCAGCACTTTCACTCTACTACTATCTGCATCCAGCAGAGCACCAGTTGGGAGCAAATTGACCAGGTTGATGACCCGGCTCAGCACCCAGTGTGCATCAGTGTTGCCACTCGCCTCCCTTGTCCACAATTTGAGATTCAGATTCGAGTATTCGGCAACTCCTAGACCACCGTCCTTGGTCAGCATGATGTTAGCTCTCCCCACGGACACGGCGGATGGCATGTAGAGCACGGCCATGCTTTCTGCTGCCAGGTCGTACTCGAGAATCAAGTCACCGGCATTACACATGAAGTAGAGCAGGGAGCTCCCAACAAGGAGGCTGGAGAGCATGAGAAATCCAGAGGGAGCACGGTGTGCCCCATCAAGGTCAGCTCGCCCCACGCCCCGGCCTCCGACGAGAACACACAAGCCCATATGTCAAACCCCTCCTCTTCCTCGTGGTGGTGCACGGGGTGCATGGTCGAGTTGGTGGTGAAGACGAAGAGCAGTCCGAAGGGACCGCCGCCGCCGTGGCACTGGCAGTCGCGGTGGTCGCACCCATCCGCTGCGCAGAAGACGGCCGCGCACGAGCACACCTCCTCCCCGTGCTCCCTGAGGGCCTCGACGAGCGGGGGCAACGGCACGCGCCGCTGGGCGCCCGTGAGTGGCTCCCACACCAGGAGCTCCTCGGAGAGGAAGAGGGCGCGGCCGTGGCGGCAGTCGAGGGCCCGCCGTGACGACGGGGCGGCGAGGGAGAAGGACGAGGCCGTGGTGGGGACGAAGCGGGGCAGTCTCTGGTCATCCCAGTTGTGGAGGAAGCCGAGCACGGGGGGCGCCCCGTGGAAGTCGTGGAGGCGGCGGCGGAAGGCGGGGCTGGAGATGGTGCGGCCCCAGTCCTTGCTGACGAGGGAGGCGCGTAGGAGCGACGCTGGCTCGTCGGGAGAGAGGCGGAGGAAGATCTCTTGGATGAGCTCGTCCGGGAGCGCCGCCGCCGGCGTGGCTGCCATGGTGGTCGCCGGCCGCTAGGTCTGGGTGCGTGGGTGGAGGGGGTGGGTTGGGCTGTGCTGGGCTGCTATTTCTCTCACTTTCTTTTCATCTCCGATCCGTCGGATTATTTCGTGAACACTGAACTAATCCGTCTGATCATCACTGTATAAATTTCTTTGGTACATAATCATCTAGACTAATATAAAACAGTTATGCTAATTCTCAGTCGGCTGAGAATTCCTTAAGTCTCAGTTACCCACAAAAATATGCATCAGTTGCACTTTTCTGACAGAAAAGAAAAGTGCAACTCGTTCCAGATGCATTTTTTTTTACTGCAGTTGCACGTTTCTGAGGTGATTGAGACTTAAGAAAAAATCCGGCACATGAGACATAGGCACTCCCAATATAAAACGTCAAATCTAAACAGCAGGCGCCTTTCATGGGGCATAACCTCACACATTTAATGTGATGTTAGCCTAAAGTGATGTTAGCCTGCATGCATAAAGTGATAGTGAGGTTAGCCTGCATTTAATGTAAAATTTGAAAATTCAAAATATTTTATAGCCCAAACCGTTTATCTGATTTAGAATCCGTTTTCACCGCTGAGCTAGTCGCGACGAGATTTTCGAAACTAGATCCCATGTTGACATGTTTCGAGAACTTTTATTTTTGACCCAAAAGTTACCCACCTTTAACACATAAGTTATCATACTATTTAGATAATATTTACCATATCATTTAAATAATATTTACCAAATCAACATGGATGAACTTATCACTCGGTAAACAAAATCATATATAGTTACCATATTATATCTTTACCTAATATTGATAAACTTACCACCCGGTACCTATGAATTTATCTATCCATGTGTTTTTATGTTGTTACCAACACAAAATCGTTATATTTACCCTACTCTCGTTACCAGTACTGATAAAATTATCTCTTTTATTTTCATGTGAAGTTATATTACTCATACATTCATGATAAAGTTACTCATGTGTTTTTATGGTTTACCATACTCTCTACGTAATAGTAACCCACTCAATATTGATGGAGTGACCCATCTAGTATTTATGAAGTTATCAAGGTGTTTATAACACATGACGTAGTTATCCATCACGAAATTGATGTAGTTACCATGCCGTCTAAATAATAGTTACAAACACAATGTATATCTTTTTTATGTGTAGTTTCACTATGAAATCGACAATTATCATCCTAATAATTATGCATGCATGATAAATTCACCATCTCAAAGTAACGTGGTAACTTTAGATCGCGTAAAGATCTAAATGGATATGAAAAAATGGTTCTATTTCAACCCAAAAACTAATCGCTAATATGGTGGGTAACTTACATATACAAGACATGATAACTTATATGTTACGGGGGTGGTAACTTCTGGGCAAAAAAAAAGTTGTCGAAATATATCGACATGGGATCTAGTTTTGAAGATCTCGCCGCGACTAGTCTAACAGTGAAAACGGATTCTTGATCGGATAATCGGTTTGAGCTGCAAAACATTTTGAATTTTCGAATTCACATCAAATGCAAAATGACATCAGCAGTTTTGACTTGTAGTGCATGCATGCAAAAAGAAACTATTTCTCTCCGGTGTGGCCCGTGCGTACACATTCGCCAAATCTAGGGCGCCTGATACGTAGTCCGGTCCATATAAAAAGACCCCAAGGGCGAAGATTCAAAGCATCTCGACCGTACAACATGTTGATCCTACGATCCACGACGCTCTAATGTTTAGTGCTCAACAGGTTTAGCGCAGCCCAACGGAGGAGAAAACTGTGCCTCCCCAGTCCCCACTCCCTACGAAGTGACCCATGAAAACAGCCTACTAGAGAAAACCACCCTTCTCGATCTTCTTCTCTGATAGCTGGCCAGTGATGAAAGAGCATTTTCCCTCATGTGTGGTTTTGGTAATTGAATGACAATCTCTATGGACTAATGTTTACTTTGAGATATCATTATAGATCATGTCCATGGAATTGTGGAGTTCATGTGTTGGACTCTTGAAGCTTATGTGTTGAGTGGAGCATATTGCAAGTATGTCTTGAAGGATTCAAGACATCATATTAGTGAAGAAATGTTGGAAGATACAAGGTTGATCAAGATGTTGATCAACACACAAAACTACAAGATGTACCAAGAGCGATCATGTATCTCTTGGGATGGTAAACACTTGTCCGCATAGCTTTGTGAACTAACCCATGATATATGTGTGTGTGGTATCATTATATGAGGTTAGGTATCTTCCAATGGGTTTGCATCAAATGAAGATCTCATATAGCTCATGGAGGATGACGTTATGTGGTGATCGTCATCAAGGTGAGATGTGCAAGACCAAGACCAAGAGAAGCTTTTTGAAGAGATCCTATGATTGGTGCTTGCAATGGATACATGAAGACGGAGCTAAGCGAGACTCTCCCATTGTGAGCATGGGGGAGTATTTGGAGAAGTCTTCATCAAGCATGTGCTTGGACGCGCAATCAAGAAAGATGAACTACTTGAAGAGATCAAGATAGTCCTCATCCAACTCAAGTGGAATGCTCAAGGCAAAGGTATGATCTTGATAGGGCTATAGGATAGATAGGCGTATTATCAAGAGGGGTTCTCAAGTTGGTAACTTGATCGCATCATTGTGGAGAGCTCAAACCTTTGCATACTTGGCATATCATGTTTCTTGGTTCTTATTTGGCTTTTATGTTGGTGAGGAGTTAGAGCTTGGTTCATCTCCATGTCAAGCTCTTGTTCATCGAAATCGGTTTACTTTGGACAACTTGTTGCGTTTTCGGTGGCGGAAATATTGTCGGTTCTACCATGAGGAAAGTCCCACACCTTGCCATGTGTGGTGATTTTACTCTATTTATGGGATGCAATATTGGTCTCACCTCATTTGGAGGAAATATTCATCGACGCTATCCTTCCAACAAAATTGGTCTCACCTCATTTGGAGTTCATTTGTAAAAGTTATAGCAGTTTTCGTTTTGGTGTTTTGCTGATTCGGATTATTGGGGTCGGATATTCTGCTCTACCGGAATTTCCGGTTCCCCAGCTCATCCAAGAAAACGTCTAAGGAAAGGAGAAAAATGGTTCTGACTCGAACCGGAAATTGTGCTCGGAAATTTTCGTCTACCGGAATTTCCGAGTGCCCCCAGAAAAGTCCTCCAGAAATGGCTAAAGAAAAGTATGGTTTTGCTTCTGACTCCAGCCGGATTTTCAGCTCAGAAATTTCATGGACTCGGAATTTCCAGTTGACCGGAATTTCCGAGTCTCACTTATACCGAAATTTCCGAGTGTCGAAACAGCCAACGGCTATATAAATACCCCTCCCCTTCTTCTTCCCCAGCTAATCTAAGGCAGCACGACTTTCCCCTCTCTCCTACTCCATTGTTGACCTTGGAAAACTCACTTCCCTCTCAATCCCTCCATTGAATCTTCCATATTCTTTAGGGAAAGTTGAGAGGAGATCTAGATCTACAATCCTACCAATCAATCTCTCCTCTAAGTGAGGGGAACTTAGTGGATCTAGTTCTTGGAGTTCCTTTGTGGTTCTTCTTCTTTGTTCTTCCTCTCTTCTCCCCCCATAAGCATTAGTTGCTTTTGGTGGGATTTGGGAGTGAAGGATTTGACTCCTTTGTGGTTTCCTTTGTTCTTCTTCTCTTATTCCCCCATAAACATTTGTTGATGTGTTGGAATTTGAGAGTGAAGGACTTGAGCATTTCGTGTGCTCTTGCCATTGCATTTGCATCGGTTTGAGCCCTCCACGAGGATTCGTGGTGGTGATACTTGTGAGCTTGTTACTCTTGGGTCTTTGGACCCTAGACGCCTTTTGTGGCCGGCCTTTTGTGGCCAAGACCTTTTGTGGTCAAGACCTTTTGTGGTCACTTGAGAGCCCCCAATTAAGTTGTGGGTGTGTGCCTCAAGAGTTGTACGGGATTCGATCTCCGCCCCAAAGGAGATCAATAGTGGAAGGTGAAGTCGCAACCTTTTGTGGTTGAGTTCATCAGGAGAAGAAGGTGAGCCTTTGTGGCGTTGCGGCTAACCTGTTGTGGTTGCGCACACCTCTCCAAACGAGACGTACACCCTTTGGGTGGAACTCGGGAATACATCATCGTCTCCGCGTGCCTCGGTTATTTCTATACCCGAGCTCTTTACTTACGCACTTTACATTGTGATAGCCTTCGTGCTTGAAGTCATATATCTTGCTATCACCTTGTTACTTGTATTGCTTAGCATAAGTTGTTGGTGCACATAAGTGAGCCTAGTATTTATATCTAGGTTGTATGCTTGTTAAAGTAAACCTCTAGTTTTATTCCGCCTTTATCAAGCATACCGGAATTTCCGGGTTATTCTTGGACCGGATATTCCGGCTCCTCGGAAAAAGTTTTAAATCGCCTATTCACCCCCCCCCCCCTCTAGGCGACGTCTATCCGTTCAAGTGATTTTCGCCGGACGGAACCCCGAAGCATCGCCCCTCGGAATCCCCTCGGAATCCAATCCCTTCTCCCGTTTCTCCCTAACAACGTCATGCGCAACGACGGGACAACGAAGTCGGCCCTGCACACGCTACCCCTGCCTGCCGCAACGTCCTGCCCGTCCTAACCTTCCCGACGCGAGGGACCAGTCGCGCTGCCATGTCTTAAACGAGCATATCGCTTCTGCACTGCCCTAGGTGAGGGCCCCACCGATGCACCACCCGACAAGGGCGCCAGTGCGCCACCACGAGCGACATGCCGCCGTCTACACCCGCATTTCGGTTTGCACCTCCCGTCCTTCCACACACGCCCCTCCCTGTACCCAGCTCGACGGTGTGCTCATTCCTCCAAGGATTCCAGATTCCTTGCCATAGTTGTCAATGTTGCTAATATTTGATATTACTGAATAAATCTAATTAATAGAGTTTCATGGTATTCATCATTCTTGTATAAGAATGTTTTGTTAACCTTGTCGCGACTTGTGACATAACTTTATTGGAGGACCAAGTCCAGCACAATGGGAGCAACCTACAAGTTCTTGTTTATGTATGTGTTTCATGCACATTGAGGGGTGAAGCGAAGGAAGTTCGTCATTCCTCGTCGCTGACTCCTCAATGGCTCTCGGCAACAAAAACTCTTAGGGGGGCGAGATTGAGACGAGTTGATGAGCTTCATGGCGACAAGCACAAAGAGCTTTGAAGGACCATACGTTGCAAAACCTATGCCTACATAATTAGCGAGTGTTGTGGTGTGACTTGTATCTCTATTGATTAATGATGTTCATGCATTGTATGAAAAAGATAGAAGATTTATCCTGAATACTAGGATGTTCAAGCGTGTAGGATCTAGGCGTTTTTCCTGTGTTTTTCATGCTTTTCATCCAAACGACTATTCCTATAGTTTTTAGGCGTTTTACAATCCTCTATTTTGCACTAGCAAAACTGTGGGATTCCTATGTTTTTCCTATTCCATTCTTTTCAACTCTGTGATCCAAAGGAAAACAGTGGAAAAGGGTGATTGCCCTATTGATCTATTACTAAGAAATAATACTTTCCAAAATTTTCCAAAGTTAGTTGAAAATTAATGGGTCGGCTAATATTGTTATGCTTTCTACAGTAAGAAGCATACTAGATACATTCATGTTGGTCACCTCGTTTTGCTAGTTTAAGATTTTTTTATTGTCTCTAAACTAATCAATCTACAGTAACCATGCTAGCTACCTTTTATTATCTTTTTTTTATAATGCATGCATAATTATGGATTTTTATTTACTTCTTTTATAAACATACATTTTGGTGCTCACCTCCATTGCTAGTTGCAATTTTTTTTCAACTGTATATTAACTAATCAATCTATTAATTAGGGAGTTTGAGGATGAGGGCTCTGTGCTGCGACATGAAGAAGTGGTAGAGGACTGCTTCCAGCGCGCCGACGAACCATCCAAGAAGCTTGCTTGTTGCAGGTCTAGCTTGATCTGAATTTACTAGCTTCATGTTTAACCTAGAGCTGACATCTAACATCTAAGTAAGTTTCTCTTCGTGCATGCAGATGCAGTGCCTTTGAGATATTCCGCTCAACAAAATCCAGCTGCTTTTTATGCGGCGCTGATGTTCAGGGTGGCTCAAAACTATATGCCTTCTCGGGCATGAGAGATGGCATGCTTGAAGATTAGCCTGAAGAAGGACAAGACATTTATTCAAGCGACATGTACGGTGGGCGGTGGCCTACTCGTCATCCATTCATTATGGTTACGAGAGTTGGTGGAGTGATCATCGCTGTTACTGATACTCTGACAGTGTTCCATCAGGAGAAGTTCAGTTATGGATCCACCTCATGGTTGCGTTACAACACAGAGGCGGAATTGTTCCAGTGCTAAGCATCACTCCAAACTACCATGTACAGGTAACAGTTACAAATAGTTTTTCAAGTGCAGGGACACTAATCCGCACTCTGCAACTAATCCACACTCTGCAGTTTCTCATAATTGAATTCCAGATGCGGGCTACCTTGAGACGCAACATTCACTTCTTTGAGACGCCTTAATTCTTGTCAGGGTTTGGTCTCAGACTCCTAAACTACATTGCCATAAAAAAAAAGACAAAGCAACATTCATGTTTCCCCGAAAAAAATGTAACAGATCCTACTGAAGACGCCGATGACTTGTTAAGCATCCAGCAGCCTGATTATCAGCCTAGCACTGTCAGCACATAGCAACAGATCAAAATGTTAGCACAGCTGATATATACAGAAAGGTAAACTCCTTCAGGAGTCATGGAATGATGGTCCAATGGCATATAAAACATGAGTTTTGCTTAAAAAGAAGCACTTTACATATGCACAAGATCATGAAAAAATGGTTTCTATAACCCTCCGAGATTAATACAAATATATGACTGTCGCACAACAGCAAAGAGCAAACGATGGCAGTCTCTCTCTGTGGGAAGCTACTGATGGTCCACTGGATGAGTAGATAAAAGTAAATGAAAGCAGTTAATCATATGCAACTGCTCAAACGACTCAACATATAAATTCTGAATGATAGCATCTTCTATCTAGCTATTTGTACACAAAATTATCAATTGAGTACTGACCACTAAGGCAACATGAACATGGAGGTAAATTTACTTCCAACAAATGAGTACTGACCACTGAGGCAGCTATAAGAGACTCGCCATGAATAGATTTTACTCCCGACAAATATACACGTAAATTTACTCTTATGTGGCCATGCGCAATTAGGTATGACTGTGGGTTTTCTTGTTGTTGTTGCGATCGCGGGGTGTTCTTAATGTAAGTATGTACTAGTGACGACATTACCTATTTGACACTCTATGGTGTTACTTAGCGCGCCAACGCCCATACTTGGACTATGCATCTGCATACATACATACATGTATTTTTTTTTTCACGCCAAAGGCACATGTCCCCATAGAAGGCCCCTCTACCACCGGCGACAATCTTTTCTCATCATCTGGTAGTCTTTTCCTTGTGTTTCTCTATTTTCATTAGTGAGATTGTGTTCAGTAATGAATATTACTGTACATTTTTTCCTTTAATGTTTTTTTGAAATAACAACATGGTTTCCCTGCACATCTTTGTTTTGGCAAGAAAAACTTTGAATATCACTCTAACGTAGTATAAACGGTAGTAAGAGGAGCAGGAAAAAACCTTGAAAATAATTGTGCCTTTTTTGCATCCCAGTTAGGATTCACGTTGTTCAAGTATCTAAAATTAGCAAAATAGAGAAATATTTTAACAAACTCAGGGTTTTCTTGAACTTTTTTTTAGTCTATGACAAATCCTATTTCAGTGTTAGTCCATCTCCAGTTTCACGACATTCCATTTTTGTCCTTGGCATACATGGAGAATCCATCTTATAAATTTTAGTATCCATGATAGTTGGTTCTGTAGGTATGGTTGTGCACTTTGAGTATCGGCCAAAGCTTTAAAAGGAGCAGTCTTTAGTTACAGAGGCGTTGGAAACTACTCTGTTTTTGCTCTGCCTTTGATCTATTTTGTAAGCTGCGTTGTCCTGACAGTGAGTGTGGTAGCTGCACTAGAGTATGGTAGTACAGAAATCATTAGCGCTTTGGACGCGGTTGGGGAAATTTCGCCTGGCCTTCGTCCACATGGCTACTTGGTTAACTCGAGGATGCTTAAACTAATACTAGCATTAGTAAACTGATTTTTGATAAGGCGATGAGTTTTCACAAAGGTTGTGGACAAGTAGCACTATAAAACTATTTTCATCGCTCGTGGCTTGTGACAGCACATTTTCTTACATCTTACAGGACAAGGGAATGAGTTGTTAAAAGGTTTTGGACGGTTGCAAGTTGCAACAACTATATGCTTTGGGTTTTCCATAAAGTAGGGAAATCGGCTGTGGCACCCGGGCAGCAGTCCTTTTTTGAATATTTTTAAAAACCAACTTCTTGGTCTCAAAAAAAAAAACTGAATTGGGTTATACAAATTCATATTCAGATTATGAACGTACGCCAGAAGTTTTGGCAAAAATACTTTATAACTTGGGCTACACGAATAAAAGAAATTTCTAACAAATACGACCTACCTTTCTACTATATTGTGCCTTATTTTTATATGGCTCCAAATACAACTTTTTTGCACCAAACGTTCGCATATACACAGACAACATGCGTAGGTATCCAACGGAAAAGTTTTGATTTTCTTTTAAACTCACCATAGTATAATTTGACTGGTTCACCCTGGGTTTAGTAGCTAGCTGGACAACATATGTCTTATATCTAGATTCGTGAAGATATATCTTACAATATCAGGCAGAGAGCGGTTGATGAGGATAACAAGTAGTACTCTGAATTTGATTTGGTGTACTCTGAATTTTTAATGTGGTGTCGGTCAGGCCAAACAGATGGACAAGTGAAGCAGGTAGCACATGAATACAGATTGACCTTGACCCATATGTTCACACACAGGCTAACTAAGCTAGACGCTCCATTTTGTATTGTTTGGTCGATCAAGCGGCCTATAAGTTCCCCCTCATTCATTCAACAATCAACACCCTTGCACTTGCACACCAAACACCATCAATGGCAGGAGGATTATATCAAGAGTTGCCGGGAGCGGGAGGAAATGGAGGCGGCAAGGGATGGAAAGATCGGGTTATGGGGTTCTTGTCTGCCAAGGAGCATCCTCCTCGTCCATTTGTTCTACCAACGATTTACAACATCTGCGGCCGGATCTATCCAAAGGAGCGACCTGCCATGCCCGGCCTGCCTAATTTCCCCACGTACCAAATGGGAAGCCAATCTTGGACAATGACTCCACCCAGCAACAGCAACAACAACAGCACCAACAGGTTTGACTAGCTCAGCTAGTTTCTCCTCTCTTTTTTGAAAGAATTGTTTCTCATTTTCTTGATTACTCCTTACAACTACTTGTCTAACTTAATTCTATCCTATCGTCCAGTATCGTCGATGGACACAGGTCAGCCGAGGATTCGAAGAAAACCAAGAAGAACAAGCCATAGGCCATCAGGCCCATAGTTCAAAGGCAAGGACCTCGAGAGACTAGATAAATCTGCACAAGTTATATGCCAATGTATCCCGGTCAGGTGTCAGGTCTATTCCAGGCCAGCTACAATGTAATGTAATGTAATGTAATACAGCGTTTTCTTTTCTTTTGCGGGCTCAAATTATTCTATACTATCGACTTTGGTATTATGTTGTATGATCTTGTTCTCAAACACATATTCATATTTATCGATCCATGGCAACAAGAGACATGTATTTCTCAAACACATAGCCATAGATCAAAGGCAAGGACAACAAAGTTATGGTATTCCTATCTTTTCCATTATGTTTACATGGCTAGTAATTTGAGCTATACATTATTCTACAAATGAGACATGTATTACCTAGAAAAAAAGAATCCTACGACTTCATTATGAAAACTTCACAAAATTCAGTTTGAACTACCCATGTTGTCAGAATTTTCTCATTACTCATAAGATATGTTGTCTCGGAACTTAATTTCAACCTTAGCTCAAGTGTACAGCATTTCAGATTTTTTTTCAAACATAGGATAAGCTAAAGTTCAAGAACAGCTAAAACATCCAGTCTTACAAAGATGTTGAAGATAGTTATCAAATTTCTCGGAGACGAAATGCTCTCAAAATATCACCGTCTAACAAGAGTCACCATTCATTACAGATTATAAACCATTCCACCATTTCAAGCATCATTACATGGACATTATCAGGTAGGGGTTACAATTTTTTGCTCAAGGGCCTAGGAAACTGATCTGCGGCTGTGCATCAGGGTTGTGTCGGAAGCTATCTTGAGATCCAGGTGCACAGGCCACACGATGTCTTCAGCAGCCACAATCCGACAAAACGACAACCATCTGAAGCTGCACTCACTTCTTTGAGGTGCCAAAGCCGCCGAAACCCATCATGGCAGCCATGTCAGGGTCAATGTCCTCGGATTCATTCTGGCCAGCCTGCTCCTTCTGAAACCATTCAACATCATGTGATTATGAATTCTACTGATTCTCAACAGCCCAAAACGGCTGCCAGACTGTAGGTCATATCAGATGGAAGATGATGATAGAAACAGACTGACACTTCCTTTGCACTTACCTTCTTTTCTTTCTTCTTTTCTCTCCTCTGACGCTTCTTCTCCTCCTCCTCTTGCTGTAGTTTCAATATTCTCTCGTCCAAGTCTGAAGAAAGGCAAAAGAGGTAATTTAAAATTTCAAGAGTAACCTGATAGACAATATCAACGAATAAGACGGGAGAAATGACATCATATATGACGGTTTTGCACTGCATCACCTTGTTCACTAAAGGTGCCTGGGTCCTTCCTCTTCTTAAGTGATTCGAACCGTTTCTGAACCTGCAGGCAGAAAGAAGAGTTAAACACATAAAGATACGGAAAGCAACTATAATACCATTTTTTCCACTTGGCTTACGTGTCCCAAATAGTTTCATGTTTATTTTGCGAAGATAAACAAATGAAAATAACCAGCATATGATGGGTCTGACATTCTAATGATTTTAAATCATTGCATGAACTTAGAACACCAGACAAGCTCTGATATTTTACCTGTTCGAGTGATGCCCTTTCAACACGCATAGACATGCCCAAAGCTCTCTGATCTGTCAGATGTTCAAACCATAGAACATCAAACTGGTGATAGAAGAGCTTGATAGACCAACTGAACTTAAATAGAGTTTGCAGGTACTTACGCTTCTTGCCATTTATATGATCCAGATAATTAGCTGAATCTTTAACAACACACTCACACACTGAACAGTAGTATCCAGCCTGCCAGAAAGTTCGTAAAGTGAGAATATTTTTTTATGAGATAATTTTAGCACTAAAAGTATCTAGTTAAACATTAGCGTTTACATCATCCTCAAATCCCAAATAAAAGACATATCTAGAAATAGTATTGTTCTAAACTTCATGCATTGGCATGTTACAGAAGAAAGACCAAGTGACAATCAAACACTTAAGGTCTCTAATTAAGCATTAATATTAACATCATCCTCCAATCCCAACACAAGAGAGATTAATTATGTAGCAATAGTACTGTTCTGAACTTCATATATTGGCATGTTAAAGAAAAAGCAAGTGACGAATCAAACACTAATGGGCAATTGAGTATTGACAGATTGTAGAAACATGAACATAACAAAAGAATAACACATACAACAGATCTACTGAATAAAGATCTCACTAAGTTCTCAAATAGTCAAGTATAAAAAAAAAATTAGTCCCAAAGTCTAGTAGCATGTGTATCAAGACAAAATGAAAATTTTAAAAACATTGTAATTTCTAATATAAAATAACAAGCCCTGTGGGATTTGGGACAAACCTGCTGACTCAAAGGTGCGATTGGGGTTACCACCTGAAAAGAAGGGGCAATAAATAATACAATTAGTTATAAATTTAATTCGTAGAGAGTATTCTATATATGCAGAATGTATTTGATTAAGAAAGCACCTTCTCTTGGCACGATTAAAAATGGTATTTCATTGATGATAAAATCATTAAATGACCAAACCAAGCCACCTATTAAATCACGCACATGTGAACTTTTACTCGATTTTTGCAATATGTATTCAAACATCTTCCAATCTTCAATCTTAAGTACACTTTTATGCTTTTCACCATTATGTTTCCTATCCGAACCTATTGTACTTCTCAAAGTGTTTAAGGCTCTAAACATTGTCCTAGTCATGCAGTATCAAATTGCTTAAGAAGAACTCTCCTAGACTCCCACTTAATAGTAATACAGCAGAGCACCAGTACTACTCAAAGGAGCTCTCCAATGCAGTCAAGTGTCATGAGAACAAGATAAACAAGCAGAATCAACAAGGTAACAATATTGTAAGAAGGTGATGTACATTAAGTACCCAATTCTAAAACTGTTAATACATGTATTTCTCCATGAGCTAAGCTGAATGGCGACTAACTAATTTCATTCGCTGTACATACTGCAAGGTTCTTGAGTCGACAAGTCGATGAATCGTTCAGGGGTAGCGACTCTTGACTAGTCGTGACTAGTCAAGACTCATGGTAGACTAGTCGACATGAGTCGTTTAGCAATAGGTGGTATAAAATTGCCATATTATATGTATAATTGTATATAACTATATACTTATTAATAGTCTATAATTGCTGGCCTACTCTTAGGATCTTTGAATGGGTCATATTGCTCATCAGCTTCTGCTACAGCTTGAGCTGAACGAACAACCTGGGCTATCTCTGGCTGGGACTGGGTCCGTGAAAAAAGAAAAATAACTTCACTCAATTGTTTGTTCACCTAATCGAGCCCTAAGCATGTGGTCGATCTAGGTTTTCACAGGGAGCTGGGCAACTTTGAGTCGCGCTCGACTCAAAAACATGGACTAGTCGAGACTAGTCGAGTGAGTCGAGTCGAGATGCCGAGTCGGACTTTGTATTGCGACTCATCGACTAGTCGAGCGACTCAAAAACAGAGACATACTGACACCGATTTCTATAATTATGCTGTTTGCCTACACATGCCCAGCACAACACTAAGCTATAATATACGCCTGTCTGAGAGCCTCTATGAGAAAATAGCAGCATAAAGAACAAAACAATGCCATTGCATATTAAAACACCTAAGACCCACAAATCAACAACTAGTAGTTCAGAACAAGCATAAGGATGCAGTCTGAGATGCTAGATTACAAAGTAACCTAAATAACGAAAACATTATTTGAAACATAAATGATCCGACAAACCTGGGTCTTGCCAAGACGAGACTCAAGGTCAACTTCATAGTCCCTATGCTTCAAAGGTTGTCTTTGCACTGGAGGGCCCCTATCTGACGTTTGCAATTAAAATAAGTCAGTTTGGCAGGATAATAATAGTGTGTCTACAGATTCCGTAGAATTAACTTTAGACGCGGTGCATACCCTTGCCTCTACGTGCTTCGTCCTGGATAACCAACAGACAAAATATAGCACCAGGTTAGCGACATATTTGATGAGAGAAAGTACGGATATGATTATTTATTAATTTTGAAAAAATAATATTAGACATCATGGAGAACCTTCTCATCCCGCTCCCTCTGTCGAGCTCTTTCCAAGTACTCCTCCTTGTCAAATTTCCTTCGGGAAGTGTTGTCCACGCCAGAAGGCTAAACATCATAACAAGCAGAAGATCAGCTCAAGTGCACCACACAGGGTTATTCACAAATAAAAACTATGTATTTCATTATCGAGTAGAAGAAACTCACAATGCCAGACATCTTGCCTTGTTCACTGACAGGCAGCTGCTACCTATAACCACAAGCACAAGAAACATAAGAAACTGCACAAAAAATGTTGGCACGTAACAAAGCACACAAGATAATTCTGCTGTCCATCGCCGGACATGCTGTCGATGCTCGGCTGCAAGACTCAACTAATCGTATTAACGTAAATCCCTGGGCTGAAAACTTATCATCACTAACAACTAACCACACCACACTCATGAGACATTATAAAAAAAGGTATGCAAGAAAGAGATAATTGGTACGACATTTCAAGGCATGCTTGAGGCCACATCAAAACAGATAAAACACAACAGAAGACCATAGCATGGTCCATCTTATATCTGTATTACATGAACGAAACTGAGTCAGGGTGAGTTAAACTAATTCGCGTGCACGGACACATAATAAACTCTATCGAGCACTAATCAAACATGGATGGATGATTAACCCTAGCCTTTTCTTTAACTGGATTAACCCTAGGCTCTGTTTGGATGTAGGAAACGTTACTCGGAAATGAATTGGACTAGACATTTCATTTCAAAGACGGAAAGGAATTGGGCTCCAATTCAAACTCTGTTGTTTGGTTGTGCATGGAATTTACAGTTTGGAATCAAAGGGTATCACACAATTCCAATTCCTGTTTGGATGTATAAACCATGGAATTGGATGGTTGTTGCGTTTGGACAGTATAAACTTGTCTCCAAGTATAGCACAAGCGGGCAGTAATAATCTAAAATAGCATCTCTGTGAATCTGCATACAAACAGCAACTACTGAACCTCCTGCCGCCGTTCCGCATCAGAGAGCAGAGATTTGAAGGGGAATAGGGCCAGGGAGAGGAAGACGTCGCCGGACCTAGGTTAGGGTAGGTCGCGACGGCTGCGGGGACGGACGGCGGACGAAGAAGAAATCCTAGGAGGAGATTAGGGAGGGGAAGAGGATGCCTGGGATGGGGAGAGGGAGAGGATGGAGGGGCTCAGCTCACCGGCGCCGGGTTATCCAGGTCGAGCTCGGTGGAGCGGACGCGCTCCGTTTTCGTCGCGAGCGGGGGAGGATTCGGAGCTGAGGGGCTCCGAATTCGCGAGCGAGAGCGTGCACGCGCGGGGGGGCGGGAGGGAGCGCCGGAGCAGCGTGGAGGCGGAGGAGGGAAGCCGCCGGAGCGAAAAAAAATTCCCTCACTCCGATGAGGATGCGATCTGTGTCTACGGTGATGCTGGGCCCCGGATGGAGGGAACAGACACTGGGCTGTTTCTACTACTAGCTCGCTAGTGGGCTTGAAAAAACAAACGGCGCATCGGAGTCCCTTCAGGTCTCGTCTCGGCGTCTGACTCCAAAAAAAAAAGTTCTCGAAAAAAAAACAGAAGCAGGCACGCATTGTCCCCAGCTGTTCTTCCTCTGCTCCGGGGTAAGAGATGCGCACAGACGAATATACAACAGCCAGTGGATGACGACGATACGCAAACATTTCTTCAGTTAACTTGGGCTTCAGGTTCTTCAGATCCTGACACAAGCCATTTCGGCCATTATTACCGAGGTGCAGCCAGAGCATGCAATACAGGTTCGAAGGGATGATACATGCTGACGACGTGCACAGAGACGAATATAGAACAGCCAGTGCATGACGACGATACATAAGCAGTTGGAAGGGATGATACATGCTGACGGTGCGCACAAGTACATGACCCAGCAACTTTTAACATGACCGGTAAGTTTTAACATAAGCGATTCCCAGACATTGTCTATGCAGAAAACTGACAGCAAAAGATGCAACGGAAAAAAAAAACAAGGCAGAAGAAGAAGAATATCTCTATCGGTATCATCAGCACACAGGTTACGGCATCGGCGCCTAGAAACAAGAATCACAGTCCCAAACGAGCACGGCCCAGAATCCCCCTACTGTGCGGCGGCCTCCTCCTCCTGCTCCTCTGCCGCCGCAACCGCAGCCTGCTCGGCCTGCGGCTCCTCCTTCGTCGAGGCCTTGGTCCACAGCGACTCCCACTGCCCGTCCTTGGCTTCCTTCCACAGCGTGATGTCGCCCTCGCCGGCGGCGACAGAGAGCATGTCTCCCGTCAGGGACCAGGACACCCTCCACACGGGAGCCTCGAAGTCGCGCATCACCTTCCCTTCCCACTTGTCCCCTCCCCCTTTGCCATTGGTCCAGATGACGACCTTGCCGTCCTGGGAGGCGCTGGCGATGGTTGACTTGGCCAGGCCCAGGACCGGCGCCCACGAGACATCTCTCACACACTCTGTGTGCATGTCCGAGACCAGGGCGCTCTCCAGCTTCCAGCCACCATTGACAAACTCCCACACCTTGACAACAGAGTCAAAGCCACCGGACACGAGCTTCTGGACAAGCTGATCTGAGCCAACCATGGGCCCAAGTGCTGTTGCTGGAGCCCAGGAGACTGCTGTGACGCCAACTGGGTGTGCCCGCTCGATGGTTGCGGTGTCCCATCCACCATCGGGCCGCATGGACATGACAGAGATGGTGCCATCGGAGGACGCACAGGCAAGGCAAAGACCGAGTTCATACGGAGCCCAGGCAATGGAGTTCACTGAGGACTTGTGGTTGCCAAACACATGTGCCTGAGACCACTGTCCAGATGCGCCCTCCTTCCAGACAATCACACGGCCATCATAGCCACAGGATGCCAGAATTGAACCATACTTGGGATGGGCCCATCCCACACGCCACACAGGACCATAGTGGCCAGTGAGGGTCGCAGTGAGCTGGGACGGGGCAGATGCGCCTCCAATGCTGGTGATCTTCACAGTGGAATCTGAGGAGGCTGTGGCAAGGCGCTTCCCATAGTAGTCAATGGCAGAATCATGAACCATGTCCTTGTGGTCTAGCTCTATCTTCTTCGACGACATGTTGGTGCCAACCTGAATTATGGCCCTGCCTTGACAGCTTCTTTTTCAGTCCTACATGATTAAAAATAAAGTTATGAGATGGCTTCACAAATGCAGACCACTTAGTGCAATTTATCATATGGAGAAAAACTGCATCAGACCACCCAGTTTGGGCATAAGCAGTAATTGAAAAAATAGAGAGAAAGCATGCAGTAGCAGTTTCTTGTGCTTTCACCGTTCTTACTGTTGTCTCAGTAAACCAACAGGTACGAAAGCAGCAATTCATCATAACAGTAAACAAAGTCCTTTGTTGCAACAGACATCAACAATTACATGGAACACAAAAACAACACAACAATCAGACTTGCTATTTTTGGGGCAAACATTGTTTCCAAGACTTTAAAATCGGTAGTGGCCTGGTAGTAACTGTAAAGTGTCAGTATAAGCCTGGCACTAGCCTGATCAGATATACACCCTCCCTGTCTATTTCCCAGAAAAATATCCTTGCATCTAATCAAAGCAAAGAGAGAGATGTCTAAGATTATACACATCTAAAATACACGAATCAATAAATTTGACAGAGCCGAAGTATCTGAACCAACAGCAATGCCTCGCCGCACAATAGCAGATCTACAGTCAGAACATACAAAGAGAGGTCTAAGATTTATACACCTAAAATACAAAAATCTATAAATTCGACAGAGCCGATGTATATGAACCAGCAGCAATGCCTGGACGAACATATTTCAGATCTACGGAGTAAATTCAGCTGAGCGACAAACGAACAGAGGTGCCTAACGTAATTTAGAAGAAAAAAACATCATGGATGTGATGGGATTGGATCGGATCAGGGCCTGATCTGCGTCGGAGTTCCACCCAGGGACGGATCTAGTGGGACTCGACCAGGATTTACGCACCTAAAATAATACAGTAGTCATGGATGCGAAGGCCAGTGGGGTTTCAACCAATCGCTGGGTGGACGGAGAGAGCGTCGTACCTCGAAGCCCAACGGCGGAGACGGCAGGAAGGCGGAGTCCCTGCGACGAGGAGGAGGAGGAAGGACGGGTACGGCGATGGAGGCGGCGCGCGCGAGTCCGGGCGGAGGCGTTGGGCGCTGAGGTGGGGAGAGATTTTGAGAGCCGGGGCTGGGTTGCGGACTGTGAGATCGGGGGAGGAAGAAGAAAGACACGGGATACGGTGGAGATGAAACGTGAGTCGGGTCTCGGGTGCTGCTTTGCTTGGGTAGAAAAACAAAAAAATGAAGCTACTTTGCAATTTTATATAAAAAAAGTTTTTTTAAAAATTCTTAGTGCAATTTTTTAACGGTTTTGCTAGTTCTAAGTTGACTGAGAACTCACGAGTTCTAAGTCGCGTCCATCACCGTTTGATCATGCGTCAAGATGCGTGCGTTTTTCTTTTTTCTTTTCTTTTTCACGTTTTTTCTAGTTACAAGTGGTTTGCAACTGAATTTTTTCCAGTTGCAAGTTGGTTGAAACTGATTTTTTTTAGTTACAAGTGGGTTGTAACTGGATTTTTTGGTTGCAAGTGGGTTGCAGCTGAATTTTTTTGGAACAATTTTTGAATTTGAACATTTTTGAGCCAAAACTCATGTGTATGTCATGCTTACGTCACCCGACTTAGAACTCACGAGTTCTAAGTCGACTGAGATCTAGGCACGCCCTTTTTTTAAAGCAAGTAACCCTTATTTTTGGGACGGAGGGAGTACTTTTTATTGTCCCTGGATTATTGCTCGTGAACAACTTTTTCTAAACGAGAACGTGACAATCAGGCAGCACGACCGTGTCGTGCCGGCACACGGGTCTCGATTCGAGGTTGGACACGGTCGGCACGTTTAGAGCATGTTGGCCCGTGTTGAAAAAATATTGGAAAATAGCTATAAAATTAATAAAATATATAGGTAAAAATAGGTATAAAATCTAAAAATATATTTAATCACACCGTGTCTCGCGTGCTTCAAATCGAGAAGCGAATCAGGCACTAACGGGCCCCTATCGTGACGCGGACAATTTAACTCGTGTCGTGTCATGTTCGTGTCATGGCAAAAAAGTCGTGCTTCAAGCCGGTCCATTTGGCCCGACCGATTTGGGCGGCTATATATTGGAGTAGTAGGTGGTTTGAGTTATGACTCCAGTTGACCAACTAACCCAAATATATTAGAATTCATGATGGAAAAAAATAACCTCCCTCTCCCACTCAACACACACGCATTTCATGAAATAACCGTGTGCAATGAATAATGTATGCATCACCCGGCCTACATACATCGTTCCTTTCCGCTCGTCCATGTTATGCAAAATTGACACATTTTCGCATTTCACAAGGAAATGGATTGTAATGTACCATCCTGCCATCGATGTCGACGCAGGGGGGGAGGGGGGGTAGTTGGGACCTCGGGTGACGTCGAGGGCTACATTTAGGAACAGTGACAATGTTGGGGAGGAGGCAACAATGTGCACATGTTGGTCGATAGTTGGAAGTACGTAGGCATGATATCTCATCCGTCTCACTGCACCTAGTTAAGAGAGGGAACACGATGGAGTAGACTGGGGAGAGCCTACGAGCTCCGGGATGAGTGACATTATAGGCAAGGTGAGTGGTGGCCAGGGGCGGAGCTGTGTAGATGCACCCTGATGCACATGCATCAGGGTAGAAGAATTTCTGTAGTGTAATTTATGTAATTTATAAGACTAATGCACCAGGTTAAGTAGAAAAATGTGCATCAAGTAGTATGATTTAAGTGATGATGCATTATGGAACCTTATGTTCCAGCTCCGCCCCTGGTGGTGGCGTGTGCATGGGAGGCGAGGAGGGCAGAGAGAGAGAGTTTGTGTGGTAGTATTGTCTCGTAAAATGTTTTGAGTTGAGGAGTAAACTGAGAAACAGAGACAATAAATTTTTTAGAGAAGAAACACTCCTCCCTTAATATTAATAATATAATAAATAAATTTAGATGATAAAACTGAGAGTTTATTTTCATCACACATGATGTCACTATAATGCACACAACAAATTATGTGTATATAGAAAATATTCACATTGTTTTCCAAAACATTAACTTCACTTGGCTTGAAGTGTAAATGTGTAATATGACTGGATGAAGATTAACTAAATAGTTGAGGGCTCCTAAGGGAAAAGATATACCAACTTAAAGTGTCATTCTAACTGTCGGATCCAAGGTGCCATCATAAGCCACACACAACATAAATCGTCATCTTCGAGTTAGTCAATGTAGTATGATTAGCCAGAGATTTCACCACCCCACGCCAGGCAGGTTCTCTTATTCATGCACGAGCGAGACTACTCGCACGGTACGCATGTACGCAACCCCGAGCCACTATGTGGTCTTCTTCCTCCCAAGGCCAATCGCCCTCGTGCTAAAATTCCTTCATCCCAGGCCGAACCACCACCGACGAGACGACACTTAATGGTGAGGGTGGGATGGGGTTCACCGGCGACGAGCTTCGGTGTGTGCATGGGGGGAGGGGCTTAGAGGGATGGTCGGGGCCATGCTCGTCGCCTTCTCCGCATCCTTGTCGATTTGCGGTACTAAAGTGTGTGCGAAAGCTAGCCAAGCCCCACACAAGGCAGACCTCCATCTGCATCGATCCTCATTGTCGGTAATTTGCGCGAGCTCGAGATGTATGATTATGCTCTGTTCCAAATGATCGAATAACACCTTAGTGAAGTCTCCCGCCTTGCGCTAGAGCTAGCGGTCATATTTTCTAGCTATTTAAACGATTTTGCTAATCCTTGGGCTCATGCGTCTGAATTTTTTTAAGTCTAGGTCACCCAACAAAGGATGTGCATGTGTTGCATTTTTTAAATAGAAATATGTAATTGTACTTTTTTGTTAGAAATGTGCAACTCCTTCCTGTTATACTTTTAAAACTATAATTGCACTTTTTTAGTATACCGAGACTTAAAAGAAATTCTCGAGATGTAGACAAACTCTTATTTAGAATTAATAACGATAATTATTTGGGTCAATTAGGGTAAACTTATACGTGCATTAATTGGTCCAAAGAATAAAAAAAAGCAATGTACATGTATGATTCGTTAATGGGACTAACTAATAAGGGGAAATTACGACTCTTACTCGAACTAAGCTAGTAAGGAGAAATTACTTGCTTAGGAGCCAAGCCAAGCTGCCCGATGGTATTTCGGTTTGTACCAACCGCGCGCAACAACACATACACACACTCGCTCATAAAAGAGTGATCTGTGCTGCACCTGTACCAGTCTCTCGTTCGCCACCTAACCCTAGACTGCGCAAGTCGCCGACTAAGACCAAGAACACCCAAGATCGCCCGAGCAATGGAGAGCTCGATGAAGGCGCTGCCGCGAGGGTTGACGTTCTTCCCGGACGCGAATGAGCTCACCGACCTGTACCTCCGTCGCAAGATCGTCGGCGAAGACCTCCCCGTCCATTTCATCCACGACGCCGACGTCTACTCCGCCGAGCCGGAGAAGCTGGTGGAGCGGTTCAGCAAGGCGCCCGGCACCGGAGATGGCAACGTCCAGAAGCAGCCCGTATGGTACTTCTTCTGTACCGTGCGCTACGCCGGCGGACGCAAGAGGAACGCACGGGGCGGTCCAGGGAGGAAGTCGCGCGCCATCGTCGGCGACGCCGGCCGGAAGCACTCGTGGCACTCGGAGTACCGCGAGAGGCCGGTGAAGGGTGGAAGCTCTTTCGGAGGCTACCAACAGAAATTCTCTTACTTGGTCAAGAACCCGTCTTCCGGCGAAGATGAGAGGGCCGGATGGATCATGACGGAGTACGGCATCTCGCCGGAGCACGGCGGAGGCGACCTCGTGCTATGCGAGATTCACCCATCCCCGCGCACGCCGACTGAAATGCATGATGATACCGTTAACAGCTCCAAGAAGAGGAAGGTGGCGGCCGAGGACGAGGATCCTAGGGCGAGCGCGCGTCCACGGCACATGGCAGCTGATCAAGATGAACACCGACTGCTTGCGCAACCTGATGAGGAGCCGGACACTACTCCACGCGGTCCAAGGCGGCATGATGATGCCCGCGGGAGTAGTGGACGACGGAAGCGTGGATCCGGCCGGGAACATACTTGAAGTCGATGAAGATCTCGGATACACGTTGGAGGACCACCTCGCCGACGACGAGTTAATGGACTTTGTTGCTAGCATCGCATGATAATCTGCTGAGATCATCAACTATGCAGCGGCGACGTGATGCCTATGTTGTGGGGGTATGTAGGCTAGGCTAGCTTTCGGTTTCGTGCTTTCGTTCCATGTTTCATGGACTTTGTTGCTAACATCGCATGCCCTCCACCGGAGCCGGCGTGTGATAATCTGCTGAGATCATCAAACTATGCAGCGGCGACGTGATGCCGCGTCGCCTACATCCGTGCCTATGTTTGAGACCTGAGATCTCTACTCTGTGTAATCTGCAGAAGATAGTTTCAGATGTTGTATCATAGTTCTGACGTACAAATATTTTCTATGGCCTGTTCTTGTATGACCATGCCAAAATTTGTGTATAGTATAATGGTAACTACAGGCCACGATCCAAACAGGCTTGTAGTCTCCGTTCCGCATCAGGATGTGTCTTTTTACGGTGCCCATCAGGATGTGTTGGAGGCCTGAGAATCGTTGGTGAAAGGAAACCCATCTCTACTGCTAGCTGTGTACACCTGGGGTCTGTGCTGTGTGTAATCTGTAAACGATCTTTGTTTTTATCCTCCGGAAATAACATGTACCCGTTGGTAATGTAGGCTACATTAATTCCTTTTTTAAATGTACTTTGACCTGTTTTTTTTATCGTAGCCATGACTTGAAGTAAAGAGTGTTACATAATGAGTGGTAAGGATTACAGTTAGTTGTGTGTAGACAACTTATCTGAAAGGTTACATGTTTTTGCAACAGGCGACTCTGAGAAACAAAGTTAGGACAATTGCTCTCTTTCAAGCGATGCAACATATCATCCTCTAATAAAACTGAATCAACTGAATATGGTATCACATAAACGTCCAAGATTTCTACACACGTCCAAGATTTTAAAAATAGATGCATGTCACATTGCAGGAGCAAACATTGGAAGGTTACTCAAAGGTGGGAAATACATACAAGAGTAGAAAAATAGAGGCTTTGCAGAGTATCTTGGCACTTACAAACAATTCTGCATCAAAATGGGAATGTTTCTCAAATAATCACTGATTTATTACAACAGATCCACATGAACCATCTGGGTTGCAGTTACAAATATATTTTGTTTTCAGATCAAATACCGATTGCCCGCAACTTCTATGTACAATCCAACACATAAGTATTCACCGTTGAGTAAACATGAACATGGAGTAGAATAATCTCATTACAATGCTCCAAGCATATCTTGTCGAATTCTGAAATTTTACCTAGCTGCTATCACGTTTCCCGGATGGTCAATCATCTGCCGCAAGTCTCCTCAGACAAAGTTAGGCAGAAATCAGCTCATCATTAGCTCGTTTGATGCCTCTGCTAACACTACTTGTTGCTGCTGCTCTAAGCATAGTTTGGAAGTGGACACCGTTGTTTGACCATGCCGCCTGTGAATCCAAATATGCAGCTCTTGCTAACATTGTGCTCATGACTTGTTAGAGATGCAGCTCTCGCCATAATTTTATTTATGCCAGAGCTTGACTTTGAAATTGATTGCTCCGATCCAGTTCTTCAAGCTGAATCAAAACAATTAAGAGATGTCAACGTTCATTCTTCATAGAGCACTAGATTCATGAACAAAGGAATTCACAATTCGCAAAAAAAAAAAAGATTCATGAACAAAGCAAATAGATAACATGAGTGAAACCCAGTTTGCTCACCTTTTTCTGGAGTCGAGCGAATATTGTACTGAGGAAAGATATCTCATCTTCCAAAGTAAATTTCCATGAGAATCCTTTAGCAGCACTTGCAATAACATCAATATCAGCTAACAAAGCCTCATTGCCATTTTTCAGATTCTGTTGAAGTGACTGGCATACTGAAATAGCCTTTTCACAATATGGGATCGCATAGCCAACTTTGGATGCTAACTCAAAGGCCAAACTGTTATGGTTGCTAGGGTTTGAGCGGGAGAGAGAGGGCGCGAGAGAGAGCCGGACGCGGGGATTCTCTCCCACGGCCGGGCAAGAGGGAAGGTTTTCCTTCTAAATTCTTGCTTGATTAGATTGATACATCTCCCCTCCATATATAGAGGGATTTACTTGACTCCCAAGTAAGGCTTACTTAACCCCTAAGCAAACCCTAAGACTAATGGGCCCAGGCCCATTACGTACTCTAACACAAACATATGCGGAAGTTTCTAGAATTGAATCAAGGTAATTAACATTGGAAGAATATAACTCAAGGACCAAAGTATTACAATATACCAGCATTTTCTACCTCACATTTTCTCTGGGGATCATAGCACGTCCCCATATGTACGCTAACATGTGTATTTTAAGCAGGTGAAGGCACCATTAGGATCAACTCAAGTTATTTGAAATCATACACCAGCATGTTGCTTTCTAATAGTAGAGTGATTGACACTATATTATCACCACGAAGAGGATACAAATGGACAAGACCAATATGGTCAGGTTTAACCAAATGTTCCAAGATGGCTAGAGCTTCCAAGTAGTAGCCAATTGCAGCGTCTCTGTCCTCTGCAAAAGTAAGAAACAAATGTGAGGCCATGAGCGGCCATTCACCTTTCTAACACACTGGTACTAAGATAACTGAACTACCTCTTTTCATACAGACTTCAGCGAGAGCATAAACTATACTAAATTTCTCCATTGTTTTTTCTGGGCTCTTCGCAACTATCCCTTCAGCAATATCCAACATTTTCCAGGCCAGATGCAAATCAGAATTAGCTTCATTGCATGTCATTTTTACATCCTCCTGATCTTTGCTGTTCAAGTTTTCCCCTACCAACCGACCATGTCAGCACTTACAACAGAAACAAGAAAAATATACTACGGACAATTGATTTTTATTTATAAAACCAGAATAGTTTTATTGTTCCCAGACTCTGAATCAATCATGCACCCAGCCTATCAAGAAAAACACATTAAACATGATAAACAACTTATATACTACGGAGTACGGACGACTACTCATATTAGCCAGAACCAACAAAGAGATGGATACAAATGTACAAATGATCCAAGTTAATCACCATATTGTGATCACGTAATACATTAGTGCATTTAAAACATATAGTTCAAACTTTGATGGAAATGTAATCAACATTTCACATCATTGCTTAGCTTTCCTAACACATGTTTGCTAAAAGGAGCAACTCTAACAAGTACGCTTGCTAGAAAAATTAGTAGAGTGACCCATACCTATTTAATCTGGCATTGCCATTCCAAGTATACAACTAAGGAATACAAAAAAATAATATAAATATAAAAGTAAAAGGCAAATAGCTAACATTTGGTCACCCATAACAAGCTTTCCTGTGAGCAATACGGCACTTCTCTGTTTTTGGAACATACAACTTGCACCTTAAGAACTATTGGCAAAATAACATTTTGGTCTCATGTGGAATGATGATGCGAGAATACATCTGGGAGGCAAGCAGTTCAAGTCCAAAACTACTAATTAGCATTCGCATGAGCACACTACCAATTAGCAGATTAGTTGGTACGCTCTTTGATAAGCACGAACAGGCGATGAGAAATGAAGGTACTCTCTAGATTTTATGCAAGGATGCCAAAGTGGGATTAGTACTGTCCACGACATAAGACTGTCTGAGGCCACAGTTTCATGTTATGATTATTAGGTAAGCTAATCCCACTGCTTTCTCTAAAAAAACTAACCCGACGGGTGCAAGTGATATACAGTATATATACCTTCTTCAGAATCACCTCTATGTAAAGGCGGGACATGCTCAGAATTGCTAATAGAGGCTGATGAGCTCCCAGCATCTTTGCTGTCTGTAGCTGTAACTTTGACTGATTCTTCATTTGGTGCACTCTTGGAAACACTAACCGAAGGACTGGTCGCCACCTGAGCTTTGCATAGCAAGGCACGCCCGTATCTGTAATATGTGCTGGCACACTGTGGAGCAAATATTCCATAATGTAGAACCCTACATGACAACAAGGGCAAATTTGTCAAGGCGGCATTTTGAAGGTTAGAACATAAGCAAATGGAATAATGCAATCTGAGTAACACGTATCCCTCAAGCAATTGGGTTTTAAAGTTGATTTGATGTTCATCCCAATATAGGCATCATAAAGATGACAGGCTACAACTCCCAAGTCCCAAGTATGGTTATCAGTTCACAAAGGTTAACAGGACTGACTAATCCATCAAATATCAACAACACATACACCGTCACCCCCATTGTTAAACATATAAAGTACAAAACGAAAACAACACACTTGGTAACTACGTCATGATAGATATTTAAAAAAATTCTACTAATGAGCTAACTAGAAGTGTAGTGAATAGTTCGGCACATGAAAAAAACACTGAATTAATTGGAAGTCTTTTTTTCTCTCTCACAATCCATCGTTACGTATGCTACAGCCTGTCTGGGAGAAGACGTGGATTTCGGCAACAGGACCCTAACCTGATCTTGAGGGCACGGCCCAAGCAGTCACTTGCATTGGTGAAGTTCTCCTCCTGCATGGCCTTGCACCCCTTATCAAACAGCTCATGTGCAAACTCTAGTGTTTCCTCCTGTGTAGGGTTCCATAGCGGCAGCAGGTCGTGGTGTTTGCCCCCGAGTGCTTTGAGCCTAGGGTATGGAGTGTAGAAGCCAACAACTGGAATCAAATTACAGAAGTCATCATTATCACACACCTTCCTCACAAGATCAGATTTTAGTTCAATTGTGAAAAGACCAGCAACGGTGTTAACGAAAATAACATCTGATCCCTCAGCAAAGCCCAACACACGCACTGAATTTCCTGCATCCACGAGAGCGCTATTTGGGAGCAAATTTTCCAAGTGGATGGCCCGGCTCAGTACCCATTGTCCATCACCATCAGTGCCATCATTCACCTTCCATGACCACAATTTGAGTGGAGGATCAATGTCTATGCTAACTCCGAGTCCACCGTCTTCCGCCAGGAAGAGGTTACATCTATACTCCCAATCATCTGGTGTCTTTAGCACAGCCAGGCTGTGCGGACATGAAGTAGAACAGAGATTTCCCGACGAGCACGCTGGAACGTTCACCAAAGTTGCCGAACTCGCTGTGAAGTGAGGTCGGCTCGCCCCAGGTGGCAGTCTCCGACGAGTATACGCACGCCTTGGTAACAAATCCCTCGTCGTCAGTCTCATACTCGAGTGCGAAGACGAAGACCACACGGAAAGGACCCCCGACGCAGTCGCCGTGGTCGCACCCGTCCGCTGCGCAGACCACGGCCGCGGTCGGGGAGAAGCTCTCGAACGCCGCGGGTGGCACCGGCACGCGCGACTGGGCGCCCGTCATTGGCTCCCACAGGAGCAGTTCCTCCATCCCCTGGAGCTTGGAGAGGAAAGGGCGCGGCCGTGGCGGCAGTCGAGGGCCTTCCAGGAGCGGTAGTCCGGAGCGCAGAGCGAGAAGGAGGAGGCGGTGGTGCGGATGAAGCGGGGGATGTGCTCGTTGTCGCAGTTGTGGAGGAAGCCGAGCACGGGGGGGGGGGGGGGGGGGGGGGGGGGTGTGCGGTGGAGATCGTGGAGGCGGCGGCGGAATCCGGGGTGCGAGAGGACGCTGCTCCAGGTCTTGCAGACGAGGGAGGCACGGAGGATGCAGGCTGGGTCGTCGGGAGATAGGGCGGCGAGGCGCGGCGGCGTGGCGGTGATGCCATGGTGGTCTGCATCGGGGGAATGGTGGTGGAGTGATTTGGCATCCGGCGAATCAGTGGTTAGATGGTTATAAATGTGAGTCCAACTCAAGATTTAATCCGTCGGTTTAGTATTTAGAGCCGATCATAGCAACAAAATGTGTGTGTGTTAGGGCGGAGCGGGCAGGGATAAGGGGAGGAGGGCGCTCCTGGCGGGGGCCGGTGGTGGTGGGCGTGCGGACGCGGAGAGCCGGGGGCTTCTCACCTGGCCTTCGATCAATACCGTCGCCGTCGGGGACCGCGTCGTCGCCGTCCACATCGTCCTCGCGTCCGCCGTCGAGCCCGCCGCAGCGGTCGACTTCGACGGCATGCTCTCGCACGTATCTCCACCTGTCGTGACCTAGGGACCCGGAGCTGGCTCCCAGCCTCCGGCCGCCTCCATCATCCCAGGTAGCCTGTCATGGGTGCTAAGCTCAACCCTCATCTGGATTTGCCCCCCTCAATCATGTGATCGCCCGCTTTAACAAATTGTATCAGCCTAGCTTCAGTTTATAAGTGGTATACATGCGCAAACATATGCATCACGGTTCTCTGTTGCAAACAGATGCATGACCGTTCTCTGCTTTAACAAATTGTGTCATCCAGTGCAGAGGAATTATCCTATATCAGTTCTCTCATTGGTCATTAGGTAAAACAGCAAGAATCATGTCTAATTGTTCTATTCTGCAACTCCAGTTCAGATTGTTGTTAGTGCAGGACAACTAATTCTACTCTTTAGAGTTGATTCTTCAATTCATGATGATTAAGTGATAACAGTTGTGCGGAGTGATTATATAAAACTGCAAGAATCATGTCTATTTGTAATCTGAGCATAAGGTTCTGAGCAAAAGATGAGTTTCTTACATTAATGAGCAATTAATTGAGTATTGTCCCTATATTCTTTTTCTGAATTAATTCAAAATCAGTCCAGTCAATTGACTTCTCTTGATCTTGTCATATTTAGTTATTTGTTCTCAGGTACAAAGTGATTATGACAAACTGCTGTTCCACTGGACAATGTGTAGGACAAGTGAGCTAGAAGCTGAGATGCTCTTATCTCCCATGTAAGTCACCTCTCCCTTCATGTGCATAATTGAAATCTGCTTTATCTTCTTGCCTATTATGTCACAACCGTGCACATTGTGCCGAGTAAGGGGGAACCAGCGCGCCCTCCGCGAAGTGATGATATTTGACCCTGACTTGGTTTCGTTTCGTTGTCCACATACAACTTCAGACACAATTGGAGTCACTGAAAACTTAAGAACACCAAGGATTTTGTTCAACTGTTCCACTTTCTCATTATAGAAAAGTGAGCGCTCATTCTTTACTAAGAAAAACGTATCTTGTGTAAGCATTCCAGACAAGGCTTTCTGACTTATTTGGGTGGCTGTAGTTGTTGGATAGCACATCTGAATATCTGCCAATTTCCAGTTTAATTCCTTGGAGGATTTGCTAAATCATTATGGAAACCATGAGATACACCCTGGAGTCTGCTTTTTTTGACAACATCATGATCATCAATTAGACAGGTATGATTGCAGTAACACAACTGGAGTCACTGAAAACGCTAGCTTGTGTTTATGACGCTCATGTGGTCATAACATGGACAATTCAAATGCAATTGTATTTTTAATGTGGTCCTAATTGTTTGATAATGCTAAGATTGGAGAAAAACTACTCTACATTCTGAATCGGGCAAGTCATATACACAATTTATGGATAGTATACCCTATTTCGAACTTAGTACAACCAAGTATAGTTTTACCATGTGGAGATGAAGATGCTCTACTTGGGTTGATGAACTCCTCGACCTTGGAGATGTTGCCATGTGTTGCTAGGCTTAAATAGTAAAATCAACTTGTGTAATTGTAATAGAAATATAAAGATGCCTTCTAAAACATCATTTGTACCTATTTGGGCCAATATTTGAATTCTACTCTAATAAGCAAGTTCAAGGTTGGTAACCTTTATTATTGTACCATTGATACATGTGACATGATCCTCTCTGTTTGTATCACACCTCAAATTGTATTGGTGTCCTATGACAATTTCTAGATAGCTTTAAGCCTATGACAATTTATAGACGAACATAAAACCTATGATTTTAATATTTATTGTGTTGGCCCTTTGGTTTAACGCCTCTCATGATTATGTTGACGTGATGTCTTCCATATGAATCCGATAAATGTGATATACACTGTTGAACAAGAATTAAAAATTGTAGATGAACACCACACCACACATTTAACTACCTTTAACATTATTTCCAGTTTTATATAGATATTTCTCTCTTATTCGATCAGTGAATCATTGCTGGAATCTACCTTGTATTTGTTGTCTGTGAGGTTTATGTCATCCCAACACAATGAGATGAAGGATCTGCAGCCAACGAGTTTTGACGATGATAAAAATGGGTCACAATTCACATACTTAGTTACTCACATACTAACTGGTAAACTATTATCTGATATGCTCGTTATGGATAATAGCACTGCCTATGGCAGTGTGCCCGGGGCACAAGGTACAAATACTTCTATGTTAAATCTTGTGCTTAAAGTATTTGGTACGTCACGATTCTAAAATAATTTTTTCACAAATATTACTCAAAGTATTTTCATCCATCTAGATTTAATGTACTTTTTCTTCCATCTAGATTTAATATACTTTTTCTTTGACCAGTGTAGGAATCACAACAAGAGCTACGTGGGCAAAAATCTGTTGTAGCGAAACGTATCACACCAGCTCTTTGTAATTAGACTAAAAGAAATTTGTGTGGTACATGCTCGGAGAAAATTTGCATATTGTTGACACAATTTTTGCTCTGTGACAATATTCATACATGATACACATATTGTTGCTAAAACTCTCTGCACAAAATAAAAGATATGATTAATAATTTATATGTTCTTTTTGTTTATTAGCCACGCTAGCTCTTAGGTGCTTAACTCTGGACTTATTCATGTGCAGGCTCAACTGAAGTTGGTCAGCAACTACTCCATGGTTGCCCTGAGCCCCAACAGAAAAGATGCTCTGGCTGAATTGCCACCTAGGATCGTGCTCTTCGCTCCGTGCAAGATGTGCATCTTAGACAGTCATGTAGATTAAGTTTAGGTTTTAGTTTTCTCATGGATACTTGTTTTGGTTATCACCCCTTTTTATAAATAAAACTACGATAAAGAATTGATGTGTCTTTTTTCTACCGACAAATGAAGGAAGAGACATTCTTCAGAAAAAATGGATTAAGAGTCCAAAGCTGGCACCGTTTCAGCTTTCTGGCCATCTATATAAGAACATGATCAATCATGTAAGGTTATTGGTGATTACTGATTAGGAAACTTCAGTTTCTTAAAGGCATTGTGGCTGATGGCTGTCTGGTTAATCAGGATAGCTCAGGATTAGTGTGCTTGCTCTTTGTGTATACATATACATAACCTCTGTTATGAATTTATTTCCTACATTAAGGACCTTGAGATATCACAACATTGAAGTTATATGTCTGCTGTTGCAACAATAGTATCATTGCTTGACTCCCTGGAAGTGCTTGATTCAGACTAAGGCAATGCTAACGCGTGTGCTTCATAAACCTCCTAACTAATTTTTTTCTCTCTAGAACTCAACGTTTAAGTGTGGATTATTTGTGGAGTGCTCATGATCGGTTGAAAGATATTATCGAAATTCCGGAGACCAGGGCACAAATATGGTCTACATGCAGAAAACAATTATTTTCAATAAAATAGATACTACATTTGGTGGCACACGATTTTATATGATATGTTATGGAATGTATTTTCTATGAAATACTAAAATTCATGGTTGACCCTTCCATTAAAAAAAGTTTCTGCTTCTAACATCTCTCTTTTGAACAACATGGTAATCCTGATTTTTCCACTAGGTAATTCTATTTGTAGTGTTGTTAGAGTATGAGGGTTCGAATAACTGTTGTATTGTCAAATCTTGATTATTGTCATATGTAATATCCGAGACATGGGGCATGATATGATATAAGTAACAAGAACATGAAATTTAACATCAGCTACATGATAGAAACCGGAATATTGAGGAGTATCCTTTTTCACTTTCTCAGTTCATATATTCATATAGCACACAAAATTGGAAATATTAAATAGAAAACATTCATAAAATAAGATAAATATACAATAATTACTAAGCTTAAAAATTCAACAAAAAAAGGGGGAAAGGAGGATAAGGTGTGATATGGGTGGGGTGAGACGCCTAGCGCCCGTTACAATGCATGGACTTGTGGAAAATTTGGTCGCCCGTTGCAACGCACGGGCATTTTACTAGTTTAGTCATAATATTTAATCCGTCGGTTTAGTATTTAGAGCCGATCATAGGAACAAAATGTGTGTGTTAGGGTGAGATATCCATCTATGTATAACATTGTACAACGGAAAGAAGATTCAGTTGCGTAACCGGAGATAAGTGCTCAACATAGCTTCACTTTTTTTTTAAAAGGGAATTTTATTACTTCCAGCCTCTGCATCGATTGATGCACACATCCGCTTATTACAGAGTCTCAAGTATCAATTATTCAAGGTTTACAAACCAGCGATCACGCAAGATCAAAAGCACGCTCAAACCACATCAATACCAGCGATCAAAGACTATAAAAGTCTACTTGTATGCTGCCACGTATGCCGGGAGAAAAAATCCTGTGTCACCAACAGGAGTCGCGCACATCCAGCCACCATAAGAACTCGCTGGTCCAAAGGTAGCAAGAAAGCCCAAAGCTGGATCCAGTGCGTCGCCGTACGGATAACATGTAAGACATGAAAATTTTCTTTCCTGTTAAAAACAAGATTGTTCCTACAATTTCAAATAGACCAACAAATAGCTGAGATACAGATGGCTTCACTTGGTTAACTTGGTTAACCGTTTGATGGATATACATCTTTCAAGTCAGCAAGATGCTTTTGCTTGGAAGTGGTAAGGAAACATTCAAATCATACAAGGTTTTAGACAACCATAATAACTAACCGTGTAGGAATTAAAAAAAAAACTCGGTTGTTGGTGCCCACCAAACAAACATGAACAAAATGTTCGAAGTAGTGTGTTTTTTAGGTAAACGGTGAGGCCATAGTTCCAAGTCATAGAATGATTTTTTTAGTCAGATACATCATCATCCGGATTACAAGGCCTTGTCAAACACCGAAGTACTGCTCCTAGAAAGTGCTAAACACTATTACATTTGTGGAATGATGCTTCCATGTCTAGATTTTTTTTTTTTTGATAAACTTGAGACACTTATTTGTGAACGGAGGGAGTAATGTTTTTTGTCCACAACACCATGGCCGTCGTTCGTCGTCATCGCCTACATCCATGCCAATGTTCTGGGGTGTATGTTTGAGACTTGAGATCTGTATCTGTGTAATCTGTACAAGATAATTGTAGTTTGTAGCAACTGTTTACTCTCTGAATATCTGATTAGTCTGGTTGCTTCAATTACTTTGACCTCTTCTTGTATCATAGTTCAGACGTGCAATGTAGGCTACATTAATTCCTTTTTTCATATACCTTGACAGACCTGTTCTTTGTAATGGCCATGACTTGAAGTAAAGAGTGTTACTTAATGAGCGGCAAGTATTACAGTTAGTTGCCTGTAACTTGTCTAAAATATTACTGTACATATTTTTTGCAACATGCAACTCTGAGAAACATAATTAGGAAATTGCTCTCTTTCAAGCAATGCAACATATTGTCCTCTAATTCAATTTGAATCAACTGAATACGGTAACACATGGACGTCCAGATCAAAACAAAAACCTGTCACGATCTCAGGAGCAAACAGTGGAAGGTTTTCCGGGGCAGCACAAACAATTCAACTGGAAGGTGGGGAAGGTACCACTCAAAACCAGCTAAGATAAATATCTCTTTGCAGCGTATCTCCCTACTTCATAGTTCATATACGATTCAACAGATAAGTGTTTGCCATTGCCCATTGGGTGAACATGAACATGGCTTAGAAAAATCTTGTAACAACGTTCCAAGCGTATCTTGGCAATACCTAGCTGCTATCACGTTTCACATCTGATGCAAGTTTCTTTGGAGAAGGTTCAGCAGAAATCAGCTCGTCATTAGCTCGTTTCATGCCTCTGCTAACACTATTTCCAGTGCTTCCTGTTGCTGCTGCAGTTTAGAAATGGACGCTGTCGTTTGACCTAGCCACTTGTGAATCCAAAGATGTAGCTCTTGCCATAGTATTGCTACCATTCTGCTCATGAGTTGCCTGTGAGACAACCCTCTTCGAAATCTTATCTATGCCGGAGCTTAGGGTATGCATTGCTTGCTACAGTTCTTCAAGCTGGATCAGAACAACAAAGAGATATCACTGTTCATTACAAGCAAGAAAGCCATCTCCTTACTTCATAGAGCACTAGATTCGTGAACAAACCAAATAGGTAACATGAGTGAAACCCATTTGGTTTACCTTTTTCTTGAGTCCGGCCAATTTTCTATTGAGGAGAGATATCCCATCTTCCAAAGTAAAATTTCCAGAGCGTCCTTCCGCGCAGCACTTGCAATAATATCTATATCAGCCAACAAAGCCTCCTTGTCATTTTTCAGATTCTGTTTAAGTGACTGGCATACTGAAATAGCCTTTGCACAATATGGGATCGCATCCCCAACCTTGGATGCTAACTCAAAGGCCAAACATATGCGGAAGTTTCTAGAATTGAATTAAGGTAATTAACATTGGAATAATTTACCTAAAAGATCAAAGTATTAAAATAGATCAACATTTTCTACCTGACATTTTCTATGGAGATCACAGTTTATGTACCCTAACATGTGTATTTTAAGCAGGTGAAATCATACACTAACGTGGCTTTCTAATAGCAGAGTGATTGACACTATTATCACTACAAAGAGGATACAGCAAGACAACCATAATATGGTCAGGTCTAACCAAATGTTGTAGTTTTATTGTTCCTAGCCTCTGAATCAAGCATGCACACAGCCAAAAATGATAATTGTTTTAGCTATCGGACTACTCGTATTTGCCAGACAAAACAATGAGATGGATACACATGTGCAAATATTCCCACTTAATCAACACACTGTGATCACATGATAAATTAGTACATTTAAAACATATAGTTGGAATTTGGATGGAAATGTAATCAATTGTTCACATCATTGCTTAGCTTTCATAACACATGGTTGCCAAAAAGAAGAACTCTTACAAGTACAATTGCTAAACAAAATAAGTAGAATGAAGCCGGTGATTCGTAGACCCATGCCTATTTAATCCAGCATTGGCATTCCAAGTGTACAACTATGAAACACAAATTAATATATACATGACGAGCTTTCCTGTGAGCAATAAGAGCACTTCTCTGCTTTCTGGAACATACGAGTTGCGCCTTAAGAACTATTAGCAAAAAATGGTCTCATGTGGGGTGATGATGCGAGAAATACGTCTGGGCGGCAAGCAGTTCAAGTCCAAAACTACTACCTTGCATTCGCATGAGTACACTACCAATTAGCAGTTTAATAGGTACACGGTACACCCTTCGATAGGCTACCACATACGATGAGAAATGAATCTATTGTAATCCATAGAGTTTATCAATTATATAGATAAAAATCGATTGTCTTTCTTCGAGGGCATAACACTGTCTGAAGCCGCAGTTTCATGTTAGGGTTGTTAGGTAAACTAATTCCAGAACTCTACAAAAAACTAATCACACGGGTGCAGGTGATATACAGTATACCTTCTTCAGAATCACATCTATGTGAAGGCGAAACATGGTCAACATTGCTAAGAGAGGCTGATGAGTTCAAAGCATCTTTCCTGGCTGTAGCTGTAACTTTGACTGATTCTTCATTTGGTGCACTCTTGGAAACACTAACCGAAGGATTGATCGCCACCTGAGCTTTGCATAGCAAGGCACGCCCGTACCTGTAAAATGTTCTGGCACACTGCGGAGCAACTTTTCCATAATGTAGAACCCTACATGACAACAAGGCGTAAGTTTGTCATAACCATTGTTCTGAGGTAGTCCCTCCGTCCACAAATAAGTGTCTCAAGTTTGCTAAAAAATGGATGTATCTATATATGAAACATGTCTAGATACATTCACTTTTGGGCAAATTCGAGACACTTATTTTGGGACGGAGGGAGTACAATATATAACCATTTTCTCAACAAGGAGCTAACTGTGTTCTATTGACCGTCTTTTATAACAACTAACCAGTGCTTGACAAGATTAGGAATGAGAACTCAGACACACACATAAATAAACTGCACAGGGATGAAATATTTGCAACTAACGAGTACTGGAGAGGAATAATAGGTTTCTCAAATACGATAACACCTATCCCTCAAGCAATTGGGATTTGATAGTTGATTTGATGGTCAACGCATTACAGACATCATAAGAAAAGATGATAAGCCCTAACTCCCAAGTATGGTTATCAGTTCACATTGGCTAACAGGACCCACTAATCCCTCATGCACCAACACATACACCGCCACCTCCATTGTCAAACATATAAAACCCAAAACACCACACTTGGTAACTAGGTCCTCATAGATCATTTTAAACTCTACTAATGAGCTAACTAGAAGTGTAGACTGTAGAGTGTGTAGTTCGGCACAGAAAAAAACACTGAACTAATTGGAAGTCTTTTTCTCTCACAATCCGTTTGTACGTATGCTACAGCCTGTCAAGGAGAAGAAACGGAATTCAGCATTAGGACCCTAACCTGATCTTGAGGGCACGGCCGAAGCAGTCACTTGCAGTGGCGAAGTTCCCCTCCTGCATTGCTTTGCACCCCTTATCGAACAGCTCATGGGCAAACTTTAGTGCTTCCTCCTTAGTAGGTTCCGCCATGGCAGCGGGTGGTGGCGTGGAGTGTAGAAGCCCACAACAGGGATCAAATTACACGAGCCCTGCCACTGCCAGCCACGAACATCATCCCACACTCTTCTCGCCTGTTCCGAGTGTAGGTCGATCATGTAGAGGCCAGCCTTGGTGCTCACGAAAATGGCATTCGCACCCTCGGCAAAGCCCAGCACAAGCACCCAATCCTCAAGAGCGGCACTCGGGAGCAAATTTCCAAAGTAGATCTCACGGCTGACATCCCAGCCACCACTCAACTTCCTTGACCACAAAGTGAGACACCCATTATCGCTGGATTCGCTAACTAGCAGCTCGCCGTTCCCCGCCAGCATGAGTCTGAATTTCTGTTCGAAGCTGTCGTCGGGCGGGTCCCACTCGGTAAGCTTGTGGCCGGCCAGGTCGTACTCCAGGATCGTCTCGCCGTCGGACAGGAAGTAGAGCAGCGAGCTTCCGGCGAGCACGCTGGAGTATTCCGTGAAGTTGGCGACCTGGTTGTGCAGCAAGGTCGGCTCGCTCCACGCGCCCGTCTCCGACGAGTAGACGCACGCAGAAATCACAAGTTTCTCCTCCTCGTCAGTGTAGGTGGCGATGTAGAAGACGAGAACCACGCGGAAAGGGCCGCCGAGGCAGTCGCGGTGGTCGCACCCGTCCGCCGCGCAGAGCACAGCCGCGGTCGGGTACTCGCTCTCGTACGCCGCGGGGGGCACCGGTACGCGCCGCTGGGCGCCCGTCATTGGCTCCCACAGGAGCAGTTCCCAAGCACCCTCGCCCTTGGAGAGGAAGAGGGCGCGGCCGTGGCGGCAGTCGATGGCCCGCCAGGAGCGCCAATCCGGGGCAGCGAGGGAGAAGGAGGTGGCGGTAGTGGAGATGAAGTTGGCGATGTGGTCGTGGAGGAAGCCGAGCACGCGGGGTGTGCGGTGGAGGTCGTGGAGGCGGCGGCGGAAGCTGGGGTGCGAGAGGACGCTGCTCCAGATCTTACAGACGAGGGAGGCGCGGAGGATGCAGGCTGGGTCGTCGGGAGGGAGGCGGAGGAGAATCTCTTCGACGAGCTCGTCCGGTAGATAGGGCGGCGAGGCGCGGCGGCGTGGCGGCGATGCCATGGTGGTTTGCATCGGGGGAATGGTGGGGCTCAACCAGAACCATGTCCGGTTGAGGAGGGAGGTTGGACTGAAAGCATTATATTTATTTTTCCGGTTTTTTCTCTTGGGAGAGAACTAGGATCCTTTTGGTCACCGGTGCGGAAGAGTTGGGGATGCCCTAAGACCGGAAGAGTTGCGAGAGCTGCCCTAAGATCGAAATCGATTCTCCTCTCTCCCTACAGCCATCGCCATGGCCGAGATGACCGATGAGGAGAGGGAAAGGCGATCCAAGAGGTTTTTCGGCGAGGTGTCACCGCTGCGGGCCGTCCTGGATTCGCCGTGGGCGGACCAGGTATTTGGCCCCCGCCTCGAGGGCTACGGCCTAGGCATATTGCAACAAGCCAGGGAGGACAGACTCCGCAAGAAGAAGGAGGAAGCCTGCCGCCGGAAGGAGCAGGGGCTTGAGGTGGAGGAGGAAGGGCCGGAGCCGGAGGACCCATGGAGTACGCCGCGGCGGGAGCAGAGGCCGGATCCGGACCCATGGAGTTCGCCGCGGCAGGACCCGGACCCATGGAGTTCGCCGCGGCACGAGCAGAGGCCGGATCCGGAGCCGGAGGACCCATGGATTGTGCCGCTGCCGGATCAGGGGCCAGAGCCAGAGCCGGAGAGGTCCGTGATGACTGATGAAAGGAAAAGGCGACGCAAAAGGCATCACGGCGATAAGGAGGTACGCAAAAGGATTTCGCCGGGGCCGGAGCCAGAGCCGGAGAGGTCCGTACGGAGGCGGCTGCAGGGCGTCTGCATCACCATCGGGCCCGTGGAGGACAAGGATTCGACCTCGACCCAAGCCATTGACCCAAGCAGGGAAGAAACCAGCAGCCATGTCGAGCTGGAGAGGGAGAAGTTCCAGGTGGGTGAGGAGCAAGGGAATTCGCAGCCGCAGGCGTCTGAGCAGGCTGATGTTCTCCCGCCCTTCTACCAGGATCCAGATCCCGAGGCGCCGCAGTACCTCGATGACATGTTCAAGTTTTACCGGGAGGCGGCGGGCCGCCTCCCTCTCGCCCAGATGCCCAAGCTCGCCGGCTTCCTCTCATTTGGCGGCGTCCTCCTCGGCTTGAACCATCCGGTCACCAACATCATCATCAACGCCATCTACCTCATGGGAAACTTCAGACACTCTGAAGTCCTGCCACACGGCGCCGACCCGGTGCGGCACGCCACGGACAAGGCCTCCTACGTCGCTGTCGCACGCAGGTCTCGCGCCGCTCTCGTCGTCTTCATGGTCTCCTACTTCCGCCACCTCACCGAGGCCCAAGCCAAGCGCTACCTCCATGCCGCCGGTCAGGACCTCGCTCTGGCTGTCGGCCTCGTCGAATTTCACCGCAAAGGCGGCCTCTTTGGTCTCCCGTCGTCGATGTCAGCTGACCTGCTGTTCCCGGAATGCAGCAGGAGCAAGACCGCGCTCCGGTACGCCGCCCAAGCAGCCATGCTGCCGCAAGACCCCAACAAATTTGTCCGGTTCCATACTTCCAGGTTTCCCAGTCACCTGCTTGAGCTTGTCCAGAACGACCTCCACCGTGGGCTACATCTCAGCGTCGGCCGCGTCAACGACATCCTCAACTTGCTTCGACAACCATGGTCACCCTCGCCACCGCTGCCGGCCCCTACTCCTGGCCTCTCCCGAGACCACGACGGGAACCTCACCATAATCACCAACATCGGACAGGGCCTCTTCTCCACCACCACCATTACAGTTGCCACGTTAAATGGTGGCAAGGACCTTGCCAGCACGACCACCATCCATGATGATCATGATGACCATGACAGCGATGATTCGGTGGGCACCGCCTATCTGTCCATTGATTTGGACATGAAGTTCAGGTTCAGGTCCTTCATGTTCAGCAGCACCGCCGCAAGGCAACTGGAACCGGATACAAACTCGCTCAGGATGTGCCTCCTCGACACCATACATGGCTTCTACATCGAGGCGCTTGCCATTCTGCCGAGTAACCACCATCCCCGCCTCGTACACGCTGTCCTAGCAGCCGGGCACTGCTATGGCATCATGGACAACCCTGTGCACAACATTGTCATCAACTCCATCTGGTACGGCTTATGCTACCCGCCCCCAAATGATGAAACTGTCCAGATCGACCCCCTCTCCTTGACCCGTATCGCGTCATGTTCTCTCAATGGCCTTATGGTCCTCAAACACAATGACCAAGGTGTCATCTTAACGGAGCAAGATATAATGTTACGTCTTCTCGGCCGCATGGATTGCCTTGCCCATCCTGAATCTGGAAATTCAGATTACCTCTTATTAGCTGCTGCTGCGGAAGCCGCCAAACACCCCCAACCTCTTCGCCTTGTGGAACTCATAAAGGGGCTGCTCCCTCACAAAAATCGCCTGCATGAAGTGATGGATTCGAAACTTGCTCTCTCTGATTTTGATTTGTGCATGATAGGCGATATGATTACGGGTGTCACAAAAATACTGCCAAGGAATCCTGATCCGGGCCAACCGACCTTGATGGATCCCGGCCGCCGGGTGCAGGCTCATGTTCGTACAAAGCTGGAGGAACTGCTGCTCAACTATTGCTGCAAATATCATTGGGTAAAAATAATAATTCTCTTGACCTCTGAATTACTTTCTGCAATTGGCTTCCACAGGCTGTTTGTTGCTTAACTTTCACCTCCCTGCTTGTTTCAGGGACCACAATACAAGCTTAGTATTATCCTTGGAGTGGCGTCAACAGTATGCTCCTCATACTTCAAAGGCACAATATGCTACCATGCAAACTTTCTGGCAAGCACTGGTGATGTCCCCGCATCTGGTTGCATGCTCTTCTTCGCTGAATTCTGGAACCAAGAAGATGATGATTTTGAAGAATCAAAGATGCCTCCGGCCTGCTGGCCTGTGCCACATGGGAATATTAGATATCACCGTAAGCTTTCACTGCTACCAGCCATAAACTTCTTTCCACAACAACCATACTTGTTTAGTATAAAAATATATTGGAAAAGTGAGATATTTTCTTGTGATAAGATTTTTCCCTCCGATTTCATGTAAGGAAACCAAGTTGCTAGAAACAGAAAAAAATAGTACTCAGACTAGAAAGGAAAGACGTATCTTCTATCCTCTAGAACCTACTTAGTCACACCTGAGAAAACAAGTCTCAGGGCCTTGCCACAATGAGACAACAGATCACCAAAAGATGAAGCACACAAAGCAGACATATTCTCTCCGATGAAATGTTTTATCTTTAGGCTGTCAGCCTCCGGCAAGTTAGCGCCCTTCCTTCACATGACCAAACAGGCTAGTGACCACCACATTTAGTTTTGGATCATTGCAGTGGTTCCTCTTGCGCATCTGCTTTGTGCAAATTGGCCCAGGTCTTAATGCGCTGTCAAATATAGAAGATGGCATTCATCAGATTGTCATGTGTTTTCTGAAGCAAGCAACCCACTTGAGGGAACTGTATCCTAGAAGCTACTACCTCTGCTTTTTAATATAAGACGTTTTAGCCTTTTTTCCATATTCACGTGTCCAAACTTGTATCTAGACATGTTTTAGTGTCCATATTCACTCATTTTTATGTGTATCTAGACAACATGTGCAATAGCTAAAACACCTTATATTACAAACGGAGGGAGTAGATTACAGTGTTTTGTTTCTGAAGCACACACCATGGTTGCAACCCACCTGCCGGAACTGTATCCTAGAAGCTGGATTACAGTCTGATACTCCCTCAGATCGCTTTTAACTGTTGAGGACGGAGAGCTATCTTAGTACAAACGTGATGTACAGCTCGCGACAATCAATTTTTATCAGAGGGAGTATTGATTCAACTAGATGATACCCCAGTAACCCACGCTTTGCTGCAGATAGATGATTATGCTATTTGATTCATTGGTTGACATAAACAACAACCTATTCACACCTTAGTAAGGCAGAAGTTTCTGATTTATTATTACATGGGAGCACACCAAAGAGAGCAATAACCAATAGAAGAGATAAGGAACAAAAGACAAACTTCAAACAACACCTGATGGTTGGTTCTATCGAAATCAACTTGTTTTAGAAACATTCCAGCATTTCTCTGATTAATTTCTTACAGTTTGAAATAGCTTCCATCTCTTTGTTGATTTTGTACTTGGTAGTTCATGGCATGAAGGCTAAACTCAAATTAGGACATGCTTCTCGATAGCCCAAGATGTTAGATGAAAGATATGTTTATAAAAACGTACTGCTCCACAATATGATGTTTTTGGTCTTCCAAATCATTACCTCATTATATGCATAGAACAGGATCCCTAAATCGAGAACTGGCAAGAACCAAGGAGACTATTTAAAGATTACAAAGTTGAGTAGTATTAAGTTCAGAAGGTATAAGGACAGAAAGTCAGCACTGTGAACAAGAATCAAGTATATGAACACCATTATAGTTGAGTGGACAAATCTTGGAGAAAATCTTAGGGCTGAGCTGTGAAGCCAGGAAAATTAGTTACTGGGGATCAATCTCTTATATATAGATTTTCACAATAGCTAAGATGTAGTGGGATTACAGTCTGGTCTTTTTTTTACGTGTATCCGTTTGTTTTAATTTTGCAAACAGGTCGCTGCTTCGTTTGCGAGAGTGATGCTATTAGGGTTGTGCATCCCTCTGATGTCAACTATTTCATGGGCCAGCAGTTCAGCACTGATTCACTTTGTGCTGTTGTGGAGCAAGAGCATGAGGCTGCTCTTGGTGGAATGGAAGTTTCAAACCGTCTGTGATAAGTGCCAATATTCCTTCTGCATCGGGAGGTCTGGGTAAGTAGTTTCAGTGAACTGTACCAACCCTTCTTTTTGGTGATGCTAGAGTAGGGACTGGTGAAGAAAAAGAAATCTGAATAAATGGTGTGTGGAATAGTGCTAAGTTACAACATAAACATGAACTAGCAAGGAGCCCATGCCTTGCTACAGAGCTGCACAAAGATTAGTTGAGGTACAACTTGTTTAAAATATTTTTAAGGTTCATGCAGTTTCACACGTGTAATGAAGCTTGCATGTACACCAACCAAACAGAACCGTGAAAATTTTATCATGAAAGACGAGTTCTTATATTCAGTTAATCTAATGTGTACAAACTATTCTAAAAAAAGGATGTTAGAAGATGTTACTCGAGTGGATAGGAGACAACCCCATTTAGCTGTCTTGAGAAGCAAAACTTTTCATTTTTTAGATTACAGTAAGCATTACTTATGCTCTCGGGTTCAACACAACAGTCTAATCTCGTACAATTTGTTCACTTAAAGAGTTATTATACACTTACAAAAGAAGTAGCAACCATTAGAATTTTGTTAATAAAATTAGAGCCTGGGACACACAAAAGCACAATAATCTTCTTCACCATGGCCGGAAATAACATGGTGCTAGTTAGAGGCATGAAGCAGCATTCTCGCGTGTCCCCACCCCAGCACCAGCTTGATGTGGCTTCGGTACATAAACTGTGATCTCCATAGAAAATGTCAGGTAGAAAATGTTGATCTATTGTACTCCCTCCGTTCCAAATTACTTGACTTCCATTTCTCAAAAAGAGTATGTATCTAGACATGTGCATGTCTAGATATATACTCTTTTTGACAAATAGAAGTCATCTAATTTGGAACGGAGGGAGTAATACTTTGATCTTTTAGGTAAATTATTCCAATATTAATTACCTTAATTCAATTCTAGAAACTTCCGCATATGTTTGGCCTTTGAGTTAGCATCCAAGGTTGGGGATGCGATCCCATATTGTGCAAAGGCTATTTCAGTATGCCAGTCACTTAAACAGAATCTGAAAAATGACAAGGAGGCTTTGTTGGCTGATATAGATATTATTGCAAGTGCTGTGAAAGGACGCTCTGGAAAATTTAGTTTGGAAGATGAGATATCTCTCCTCAATAGAAAATTGGTCAGACTCAAGAAAAAGGTAAACCAAATGGGTTTCACTCATGTTACCTATTTGGTTTGTTCACGAATCTAGTCCTCTATGAAGTAAGGAGATGGCTTTCTTGCTTGTAATGAACAGTGACATCTATTTGTTCTGATCCAGCTTGAAGAACCGGAGCAAGCAATGTATACCCCAAGGTCCGGCATAGATAAGATTTCGAAGAGGGTTGTCTCACAGGCAACTCATGAGCAGAATGGTAGCAATGCTATGGCAAGAGCTGCATCTTTGGATCCACTTCTAAACTGCAGCAGCAACAGGAAGCACTGGAAGTAGTGTTAGCAGAGGCATGAAACGAGCTAACGACGAGCTGATTTCTGCTGAACCTTCTCCAAAGAGACTTGCATCAGATGTGAAAGGTGATAGCAGCTAGGTATTTGTTGAGTGGTACCTTTCCCATCTTCCAGTTGAATTGTTTGTGCTGCCCCGGAAAACCTTCCACTGTTTGCTCCTGAGACCATTACAGGTTTTTTGTTTTGATCTGGACGTCCATGTGTTACCGTATTCAGTTGATTCAAATTGAATTAGAGGACAATATGTTGCATCGCGTGAAAGAGAGCAATTGTCCTAACACTCTGTTTCTCTGAGTTGCATGGTGCAAAAAGTATGTAATATTTTAGACAAGTTACACGCAACTAACTGTAATACTTGCCGCTCATTAAGTAACGCTCTTTACTTCAAGTCATGGCCACGACAAAGAACAGGTATGTCAAAGTATATGAAAACAGGGAATTAATGTAGCCTACATTGCCCGTCTGAACTATGATACAAGAAGAGGTCAAAGTAATTGAAGCAACCAGACTAATCACATATTCAGAGAGTAAACAGTTGCTACAAAGTACACATATCTTGTACAGATTACACAGAGTACAGATCTCAAGTCTCAAACATACCCCAGAACATTGGCATGGATGTAGGCGATGTCGACAAATGCCATGGCGCTGTGGACAAAAAAACATTACATTTGCTCACTGATTACAACGTTAATGGCTGAAATAATATTGGCCGCTAATGCAACCGTTATCGCTGTAGCTGCAATCAATTCTATGTTGCAATTATGGGAAAGCACATCAAACGATGACTCTTACAACAACAGAGTCTGAAGTTATCCAATGCTAAGCATCATTCCACTGTGTAATAGTGTTTAGCACTTTCTAGGAGCAGCACTTTGGTGTTTGTCAAGGCCTTGTAATCCGGATGATGATGTATCTGACCTAAAAACTTCATTCTATGACTTGAAACTATGGCCTCGCCGTTTACCTAAAAAAACAACTGAGGCCTTGCCCAGATGGTTAGCAGGGTGATGATACCTGCCATGCCCCCTACGCTCGAGCTCGAGACTTGGTGCTCACTCGCGGGCGTATACGCACCGTTGGCACTTTTGTGCGCTTGAAAGCTTAATTCTAAGGCCGCATGGCTCCCTGGTCTCTTTATGGTCTCTTTAAAAAACTTACCTAAAAAAACACTACTTCGAACATTATGTTCATGTTTGTTTGGTGGGCACCAACAGTCGAGTTTTTTGAATTCTTGCTCCGTTAGCTATCATGGTTGTCTAAAATCTTGTACGGTTTGAATGTTTCCTTACCAATTTCAAGCAAAAGTATTTTGCTGGCTCGAAAGATGGACATCAAACGGTTAACCAAGTGAAGCCATCTTGACCACTTAACTCCGGTTAAGCTTCTCCTTAAACCTATGTTTATCCGAGCTTGCGCTAACACCGACGCAACTGAAACCTCTTTCCGTTGTACAATGTTATACAAAGATGGATATCTCACCCTATAAACACAAGCACACACATTTTGTTCCTATGATCGCCTCTAAAATACTAAACCGACGGATTAAGTACTAAGATTGAATAAGTCACCACAAACAATAGAAACGCCGTTTTAGAATATTGTCTAAATACGAGTACGACACGCAAATATCAATCTTGAGTTGAGTGAGAAATTCTCGCTCGAGTGAGCCCTAATTCTCGAGCCAACCTTGCTGCACCACAAACTATCTCGCTCGAGTACGACACCACAAACTAGCCTAATTTTCTCGCTCGAGTGAGCCCTAGTACTTCGTCAGAACTATATAGAACATCTGAAACTATCTTCTGCAGATTACAGAGAGTAGAGATCTCAGGTCTAAACGTGAAACATGGAACGAAACCCAAAGCTAGCCTAGCCTACATACCCCGCAACATAGGCACGGATGTAGGCGACGCGGCATCCGGTGCAGGGCATGCGATGCTAGCAACAAAGTCCATTAACTCGTCGTCGGCGAGGAGGTCCTCCAACGTGTATCCGAGTTCTTCATCGACTTCAAGTATGTCCCCGGCCGGATCCACGCTTCCGTCGTCCACTACTCCCGCGGGCATCATCATGCCGCCTTGGAATGCCTGAAGCTGCCCGGGTTCTTGGCGCCGTGGGGTTTGGGGGCGTGGAGTAGTGTCCGGCTCCTCATCAGGTTGCGCAAGCAGTCGGTCTTCATCTTGATCAGCTGCCATGTGCCGTGGACGCGCGCTCGCCCTATGATCCTCGTCCTCGGCCGCCACCTTCCTCTTCTTGGAGCTGTTAACGGGATCATCATGCATTTCAGTCGGCGTGCGCGGGGACGGGTGGATCTCGCATAGCACGAGGTCGCCTCCGCCGTGCTCCGGCGAGATGCCGTACTCCGTCATGATCCATCCGGCCCTCTCATCTTCGCCGGAAGACGGGTTCTTGACCATGTAAGAGAATTTCTGTTGGTAGCCTCCGAAAGAGCTTCCACCCTTCACCGGCCTCTCGCGGTACTCCGAGTGCCACGAGTGCTTCCGGCCGGCGTTGTTGGATTTGCCCCTATACGTCGAGTACTTTCCGACGTAGACGACGACGAGTTTTCGACGAGATGTGCGTACTCCAATCCGTTGCGATACACGTGCGTGCAAACCAAACTCTCCGATCAGTACGGTCGATCGATTTCAGCTAGTATTACTCACACACACGGAAACAACGATTTGGTGACCAGAGGCTCGTATCGATCCTTGTTCTTCTTTTTCTTTTCTTGCACAATCTGGTAAAGATTACAGGGGACTTCTACATGTATATATAGCGGTACTAGTGCATCTAACCTAGTAGGACTAGGACTCCTAGTTCCTACACTATACGGACTCCTTCCCGTATACAACTCGCATACACATGTCGTGGTTATTCCTAACAATCACCCCTCTAAGCACGACGTGTGCTTCACATCTTCCTGGGTCCCAAATTCGCCAATTGCTTCGCGTAGGTGTTACCCTCGACATTTCTTTCGCCGCTTTAGTCTTGATCATTGACATTCCTTTCGTCGCTCCCCGAGACTTCCTTGACATCAACATTGCTTTTGTCGACTCATCTTCTCTTTGACGGCAACAATCTTTCTTGTCGACGTCTTCAAACATTATCTTTGTTTCAGTGCCTTTGAAACAATCTTCCGTATACTTCATCGGCTTCATCTCCGGAATGATTACCTTGAACAAATGTAGCCGCGCAAAATGCATATCACCTTCATCTTGTCGCTCTTCTACCAGCGGCGTTGGCCTTTCTTGACGCCAACACTCCATCGTATTGGTATCCTCAGATTTCGCCATTTCCTCAGAGCGCTTCCTTTCCCCTTGAACACTTCTCTGCGGTATAGGTACTCCTTGTTGCGTTCCCTGCATGTCGTCTTCTGGGATGGGCGCCCTTTGAACTTCCTTTGACTGTATCCCGTCATGTGGTAAACCTTCTCCTTGGTCATCAGCTGATGGCTTGGACGGCCTACTTTCATCTGGACTCGCTTTGTCCTCTTCTCCTTTTTCTGGACTACCTCCGGGCACGCTGCTTCTTTCTTCCATAACGATAGGTTTGCCCCATGACGCAACAATGCGCCTCACTCTTCCCTGTGACACCATGGGCCGCACTTCATGGACTTCTGACGCCATGTACGTCTTCTCTTCTTTTTTCTGCGACGTGACACTACGCCGCATATCATGGACTTCTGGCACCATGTATGCCTTTACTTCTTTTTCCTTCGACGTGACACTACGCCGCTCATCATGGACTTCTGGCGCCATGTACGCCTTCATGCCAGTACTATCGGCATGAGTTCTTGAATCACCTCCCGTGTCAGTAGCATCGACACGAGTTAGTGGAACTTGAATGCAAACTTTTTCTTCCACAAGCGTGTCAGTTTCTTTAGCCACCGCTTGAAGAACTGGATCATCCTCGTCCATCAGTTCACACATCAGGCGCATCGGACTATCGTCTTCTTCCTGGGCCAAGAGAGCCCTATGCTTCGTTGGTTTTCGGCAATCAGACTTGAAGTGCCCGAGTTCTCGGCAGTTATGACACCTTACTTTCTTTATGTCAAACTTCCTCCTCGGCGGAGTATCCTCCTCCTCCTCTTCTTCATCGTCGTCCTCTTGCTCATCATCATCTTGCTCATCATTATCCTGCTCAGTGATGTACTTTTTCGCTGGGCGTTGCTTATCCTTCCTTTTCTCTCGCTCTTTAGCAAGTCGAGCCTCAAGATCAGCATGAGAATACAAAAGTTTCTCACCATTGTCCTTGGACTCTTTACTTCCCTTCTGATTCTCTTCGTGTGTCCTCAATCTTCCAATCGCTTCAGGCACCGTCATCTTTGTGACATCGCTGAACTGCTCGATCGTCCCGATTATATTCGTGAATTCGTCGGTGACCGATGAAAACAGCTTCTCGACGATATCTGTATCCGTGATGGCTCCTCCGAGAGATTTAATCTCACTTGCCAAGTTCGTTAGCTTCTCGGAATACTCAGCGATTGTTTCTCCTTTGGACATCTCTAACTTGTTAAGCTGCATCTTAAGCACTTGTGCACGGGCACGCTTCACCTTATCTTCCCCAACTCGCATCTCCCGTATTGCTTCCCATGCTTCTCTTGCCGTCTCGTAATTGGCAAGAGTCATCACCATGGAATCTGGTACGGACTGTGAGAGAGCAGCCATGGCACCATCGTCAACCTCGTCCTCCACCGCGCCATCGCCTTCTATAGCCTTCCAGACACGGAGGTTTCGGAGAATGAATTTCATCTTCGTGGCCCAAACCACATAATTTGTGTCGGTCAGCATTGGATACTGAATCGGCACATAACTTGTTCTTGACATCATCATGAGCGGCTTGCCGCTACCTTCAGACGTCACCGGCGCCTGCTTTGCCGCAACCGCCGCCTTCTCCTTCTTTGTTTCCTCGTCGTCGCTTGACCAGGCTCTGATACCACTTGTTGGATTTGCCCCTATACGTCGAGTACTTTCCGACGTAGACGACGACGAGTTTCCGACGAGACGTGCGTACTCCAATCCGTTGCGATACACGTGCGTGCAAACCAAGCTCTCCGATCAGTACGGTCGATCGATTTCAGCTAGTATTACTCACACACACGGAAACAACGATTTGGTGACCAGAGGCTCGTATCGAGCCTTGTTCTTCTTTTTCTTTTCTTGCACAATCTGGTAAAGATTATAGGGGACTTCTACATGTATATATAGCGGTACTAGTGCATCTAACCTAGTAGGACTAGGACTCCTAGTTCCTACACTATACGGACTCCTTCCCGTATACAACTCGCATACACATGTCGTGGTTATTCCTAACAGGCGTCGCCGGCGATGGCGCGCGACTTCCTCCCTGGACCGCCCCGTGCGTTCCTCTTGCGTCCGCCGGCGTAGCGCACGGTACAGAAGAAGTACCATACGGGCTGCTTCTGGACGTTGCCATCTCCAGTGCCGGGCGCCTTGCTGAACCGCTCCACCAGCTTCTCCGGCTCGGCGGAGTAGACGTCGGCGTCGTGGATGAAATGGACGGGGAGGTCTTCGCCGACGATCTTGCGACGGAGGTACAGGTCGGTGAGCTCATTCGCGTCCGGGAAGAACGTCAACCCTCGCGGCAGCGCCTTCATCGCGCGATCTTGCACTAGTAGAAAACGAGCCTTTGGTTCACCCCTTTAGTCTCGGTTCATTTTTTGAACCCAGACTAAAGGGGTGAGAGCCACACCGCTGGATTTGTGAGGGACCTTTAGTCCCGGTTCGTGTTACGAACCGGGACTAAAGGTTCACCGCATGGGGCAGCAGAGGCGGGCCCCAGCGCCAGAGACCTTTAGTCCCGGTTCGTAACACAAACCGGGACTAAAGGTCCTCACTTTATCAGCTTCTTCCACCCCTGCTCACTCCATTTTTCCCACCGAGCCCGAGCTCAAAATCATTTCCTCTCCATTTCTTCTCCATTTCCTCTCCCCAATACTAGATAATCCATAATATTTTACACCATTTGGCAAGATTGAAGCCACCCCACGGTTAGCCTCTTCATCCTCTTTCCGGCATTGCTTATTTAGCTCATTTTGCTCATTTCAATTTTTTTGTGCAAGCAAGGTGTTCGATGTAATGCCTAAGTTATGATCTCATTTGTGTATATGTGCAATTTGTTCTCAAACTAAAATAATGATGTATGTGTTTTAGTGTGGTGAGGAGCCTTATCGACGTCGATCGCCCGCGCCGTCCCGTCACCACCTCGGTCAGCCTCTATATTTTATTTTATTTTATTTTAAAAACATAGCTTTTATGATTTAGATGCATAGTTACTACTTGTATAATTTTCTAACTTGTATTATATGTATAGTGTCATGGTTCTGATATCCGTCCCCGTCGGTCCTCGTCCGGTCTATGATTCGGATGTGGTATATTTTCAAAACTATTTATTTCATTCTATGTTTCTGACAATTATGGCGACCAACTTGACATAGAATAATTTTTATCTAGGAGGTAGTTGAACCAGAAATTGAACCTGACCCTATTGTCGAGTTTTTGGATAAAGAAAACAATGATTTGAAAGCAAAATTGAAAAGAAGTGAAGCTCTTTATCTTCAATGCTTAGAAGATAAGATGAAATTAGAGCTCAAACTTGCCGACGTGGTCGATGGTAACGAGATCAAGATGGATGCAATGCGCTTGAAGATAAAAAGGATTAGAAAATATGCCATTAATCGGGAGGCTTGGTATCATTATGCTGTGGGTTCAGTATTTACCTTAGTTGCGATTTTGATCGCATTTGTTGTTGGATTTAAATTCTTTAGATAATTTTTATATTTGTTTCAGTTAATGTATGTTTTATGAGAACTATGTATTACCGCTTGTCAATACTCTACTCTTATTTTAATGGATGACATTGTATTAATTAATTTGCTCTTACATATTATTTATGACAGTAGTGTAATAATGGGGTTCGATATACTTTTATGTAATACAGATGAACCGACAATGGATGTACGGTGACCGATGTTGTCCTGAGTTCATTGATGGCATGCATAATTTTCTCCATATGGCTGGCAAACAAGCCGAAGAACGGTTTTATTCGTTGTCCATGTAGTGCCTGCAAGTATATGAGTGATCACTCTACCTCAAAAGTCATTCACTCACACCTCTTGCATAATGGTTTTATGCCTGGTTATTATTGTTGGACCAAGCACGGAGAAACAGGGGTTATCATGGAAGAAAATGAAGAAGAGGAGGATAATGACAAGTATCCTTGGTTCAGTGATACTACAATGGGAGAAGACAAAACTGAAGAAGATCCCATTATTGATGAGCCCGACGATGATCTTCGTCGGGCCATTCGTGATGCACAAATGGACTGTGGAAGTGAAAACGAAAGGTTGAAGTTGGAGCGTATGTTAGCTGATCACGCCAAATTGTTGTACCCAACTTGTCAAAATGACCAGAAAAAGTTAGGTACCACACTTGAATTGTTGCAATGGAAGGCAGAGAATGGTACTTCTGACAAGGGATTTGAAAATTTGTTAAAAATAGTTAAGAAGATGCTTCCAAAGGATAACGAATTGCCGTCTAGTACGTATGAAGCAAAGAAGGTGGTATGCCCTCTAGGATTAGAGGTGCATAAGATACACGCTTGCATTAATGACGGCATCCTCTACCGCGGTGAGCACGAAAAATTGAATGCATGTCCTGTATGCGGTGCTTTGCGGTATAAGATCGGGCGAGATGACCCTGGTGATGTTGAGGGCGAGCCGCGCCCCAGGAAGAGGATTCCTGCAAAGGTGATGTGGTATGCTCCTATAATACCACGGTTGAAACGTTTGTTCAGCAATAGAGAGCATAAGTCTAGAGGCAAATAAATAAGTAGTATTTATCGCATTATCTCATAAGTTTATAATAGGTTTTTGTATTATGATATAACTGTATTAATCGGAAATATTAATACATGTGTGATACATAGACAATCAGAGTCCCTAGTTAGCCTCTATATAAACTAGTCCATTGGGCAACAGTTGATCGAGATTCCCGATCAAGGACAATGATGTCGGTTGACAATGGGGTTATCTTATTAGTAGAATAAGGTGATGGATATACACAAAGTATTGCAATAAGATCATATTACGATGTTTGTCATTTGCAATAGATAAATAATATGATAGCTTATTCCTTAGACCGTGAGACCGTACGTATTGCTACTTCGTAGGGGTACTTTGAGAGCATCAAATGTTGTGTCTTATATAGCATGACAATAACAATGTCCACCTTGGGTATCCCGAAAGAGGGTTGAGACGAAAAGATCAAGAGCGGAATTTGTTAATTCTTGTAGTGGAAAGATATTCTGAACCCACTCGGTGAGATTGCATTTATATAGCTGCGCAGCTTATGACTAGGTCATGAAGATGTAATATCACAGACGAGTTAATAACCTATGTCGGTAACGGGATACAACAGGGCATCGGATGTTTGCGGTCATATCTCGGACAAGGTATTATTGTAACGTCCCAGCATTTAGGAAACCACGGAGGGTAGAAATAGAATTTATGCATTTGCATTCATGCATCTGAAAATCCGAATAAATTTTTCGCAACTTAAAACCCTGAAGAGATCAAAGTTTCTTTCATCTCGTTTGTTAGGGCTTAGCTCAATGGAGGTGATTGTTATAAATTTTGACATGATCTTTAGGTATTTTATTTGTTTGAGGAAAATTGAGCAAATTCAAATATTCAAATAATTTGAATTTGAAATTACACAAACAAATGATAAGTAGTTATTTAATAAATGTGCAACTCACAAATTAAATAATTACAAATACAAGTTATAAATAATGAAGTACAAAAATACTTACTTTATTAATAAACAATAATGTTACATTGTATTTACAAACATTTAAATAAAAACTGAAATAAATAAGAGATTACATATAGAAACAAAATCCTAAGAAAAACTAATTCTTGCATCTTAATCTTCTCCATCTCATCTGCTTCACCTTCACACCATTTATCTTTCCTGGAAGACAAAAGGAAGCAACACAAAAACAATAGGAGACAAAATAAAAGCATTTCATAAAGGGGAAGTATTGGTAAAATAATACTCTCAGATTAACAGTGAAATGCACTGTTAGTCTCATCATCGAGTTAAGGACCTTAACCAAGGTTAGCATCTGTTCTTATCAAATACTTTAGTCTCAGCACCACATCAAGGTCTGGATTAAGGAAAAGCCATTTGGCAGCCCAAAATAACTCCCACAATCAGGATAATATCAAAGAGAGCCGAAGGGATCAGCTCCAAGCACAGGATCTGGGCAAGTCAGTACACAGGCAAGCTCACAAATAGCTCAATCACACATGCAAAAATCACTGCTGTCACCAGCACAGCTGAAATCAGTAGGATAAGGACTCACTGCCGTAGCTAGCAAGAGAGGCAAAGGCACTTGCTCACTTCAGCTCACAACATAGCATATCCAGCACCAGCATCTGTTCATCCCTGTTCAACACTCAATCCATCTCACCAAATCACTTCATCCACCTAGCACCACCACACCAAAACCCCACTTCTGCTGTAAGCAAAGCAAGATGATGGCCAGCTGCACCAAGGAGGAGAAGAGCTGAACAGCACCAGGAGGAGAAGGGCTGTGCGCAAGCATCAGGAGGAGAAGGGTTGTGCGCAAGCAAGGAGGAGAAGGGATGAGTACATACAAGAGAAGGGAACAATTGATCAAGAGCTATACAAGCACAAGTGATCAGGACCTCTACAGCAACCAGAACCACACCACACCTGCCAGAGGTTGATTTCTTAACTCAACTAGCCAGAGGGCACATCTTTAGATGCATAAGTGGTTGGATTAGCTGTTGTACCCTCAAAGATGCACACAAATGGTGTGCAAGACTCATCCCTGGGTTTTAAACTGAAAAGGGCAAGCATCTGTTCATACCAGACATGAAAAGGCCTCAGACTATGCATCATAGGCATGGGGTAGCAAATCATTACACAGCCAGAACCCAAATATACTTTCCAAGCAAAACAAGCCTCAGCTTGTGCATCACAGGCTGCAGGCAACAAATCATCCTTAAGCATCAATTGAAAACTGGACTTAATCAACCACAGCCTCAGACCAACATCATAGGCTACTAAAAAATCATGAGTGATGCAAAATAAATTGCATCTGCACATATCTCAAAGAGGCCTCAGCCATAGCATCATTGGTTGAGGTAAAATAACTCAAATCTTTGCTAAACATATTTAGCTAAGGATCTCAATTATTCAACCAGCAAAGCAACCACCATATGCACTTGCTGGGCACTAATTCCCTAATGAATTAGCACCTCAGTCACAAGCCATGTACCAAATCCTAATTCCACAGCTCAAGAAACTATCCATTAATATACAAATCATTTTCCTGGTATTAATAACCCAGGAATCATTCTCAAATAGCCATAAAGCTTTCGATAACTCAATTACACCTTTGCTTCAGTCAAGCAGTACTGTGGCTCATCTCTGCATCTAAAAGATCCAGAGTAGCACACACTAGCATCTCAAATACAGTAAATACCACAGGATCAGTATGACCACATCACTGGATTAATCCAGTATGAATTGTTGAAGCATATCTGCCCCACAGCACAATCCACACACCGGCTTGCAATAATCCTAGCCTGCCAAAATCTACGAATCACCACTACAAGCTACCATCACAGAGCACGGCCTCGGGCCCATATGTGAGAGAGAGAAGGGCAGAGGAGAAAGGGGAGCTCACCAGCGCCCAAGCGCAACCACGACGGCGTGGTGGGGCAGTGCCCACGTGGCCGCCGCAGAGCAACGTGGGGACGTCTTCCTCGTGCACCAGAACCACCGGAGCATCGCCGGAACCAGCAAAAAGCCGACGGCGGAAACCCTAGCTCGGGACCGGAGAGGGCACGTCGGCGCAAGGACAAGCTCGGCGAGAAATCGCGGACAGAGGGGTAGAGCTCGGTGCGGCGCATCGATGGCGTGCGGTGGCGGTGGCGTAGGTCGCCGGAGATGGCCGGAGCGAGACGACGACGGCGGCGGCGATTCCGATCGTCAGAGAGGAGAGAGAAAGGGGATCGGGGAGAGCGTGGCGATGGGCTCGGGTCTGGTCAACATGACCGATCCGGTCGACCCGAGCTGGTCTAACCAGACCGTGCCACTGGCCCACTTGTTAGTGGGTCTGTTTAAATTGAAGCTCAATAGAAATTCCTGAAAACAATTTATTAAAGAAATAAATATAAACTCCAAATTTAAATAAAGATTAGTATTGAATTTAGAAAATTGTGAAGTATTCAAAATTGTTTACTCCTGAATTGAAATAATATCTTTAAGAAAAATAAGTTTATAAATCCTAGCTTATTTAAAAATAAAGAATATATGTAATGTAAAAGTCAAGAAAATAAACTCTTCTTATTTCATCATGAAAAAAAATAAGTTACAAACTAAATTTTATTTTAAAATACTTCTTTGAGGAATTTAACTGTGAGAAATATTGCAAATAAATAAAATAAAAATGTTATTCATTCATACCAATTAAAAATCAAGAAAATAAATTCCATTTCCTTTACTAAATCATAACAAATAAGTTTTTTAAATTATTTCTGTTTTAATTATAAAACCATTTAAAATTTTGAATTCCAAAAATTTGTTTATCCTCCAAAGATAATTATTAATTACTCCTGAAGAATTAAAAGAGAAAGAAAATAACACACATTCTATTCACACTTCAAAATAGAATTTCACCTCAAAAAGAATTTAGCAAAATAAACTCAATGCATAGCATTACTATTCATAATAGCATCATTTGCCTCTTTAAACATTGTCTTATGAGACAATGAGGCCTTATTTCAGAACCCGAGGTCCCGGGTCAGTCTGAACCTTCACGTTACACCACCTCTCTGCCAACAGGCAAGTTCATCCCTTTTATTCATGTCCTCTTGATGTATTTGTTAAGGAACTATTTTCAAAATGTTAGTATTGCATATCACACAAAAAGGGCAAAACTTATTTCATAATAATATGAGTACGGTTATCCACCAGTGAGGTGGTAATCTCATATGGCTGGCAGATGGGACCACGGTAAGAATGTTGTGGTGGAGGTTCCATTTGCACGGGAAAGTATCACCTAGGACTTAACAACAAATGTCGCCAGTGATTCTTGCGCCGAATATTACGCGCAACCATAAGATTTGGAATGGGACGGAGAAGTCAGCTGTACCCTTTTCCTCTCGTACACCAACGGGTGACTAGATCAAAGCCGGGCGGTGTGTAAATCCGCTGAGCTTGAGGTGGCCAGGATAATAACCTCACCTTCGGGTTGTGGCTTCTAGCATCTATTGAAGGTTGGCTTCGGGACTAGCTTGGGACGGTGCCCACTTGTCAACAAGTTTTAGCATGGGACGGTGCCCACTAGCTTGCAACCGGAGTAATGGGGGGTGTGCGGGGATGGTAGAAAGCCGCAGTGATTGGCTTGGATTACTGACTGGGCCCCACACCTAGGAAGTGTGGACGGGAAAGTACGCCCGGTTGTGCAACAAGGTCTTGATCTCTTATGGGTAAAGCAGTGCACCTCTGCAGAGTGTATAAATGTGACATGTTACTCCACGTTCCAGGACGGAACGACGAACGCAACAGGAAAGGAGGCTCCTCAAAGCCCTAGCCCTGTGACTCCTGACGGACATAGCTCTTCAGAATAAAAGCAACCTTTGAAGAAATGTTTATAAAAATTGCATTAGCCTACGACAATCCATTGTCTGTGGCTGTAGCTAGTGCATCAAACTTTCCACCTTACCATAATGAACTTGCGGGGTAACGTTGTTACTCACCCTTGCCTTAAACCCCTTTCTAGACTTTGAGGCCACAGGAGACGAAGAAGATTACGACATCTACAACCAAGACAATCTGGTCTACGACGAGCCAGACCTATCAGGTGGAGTCGAAGGCGTCGACTACCTCATCACCTACGGTGGCCAAGAGGAAGAGGCGGAGGATTACTAGAGCAAGGCCCTAGCGTAGTTAGTGAGTCGAGCAACATAGAACTTTACTAAATAAGTTGCTGAGCTACATGGTTTTAAGTTTGTTAATACCCCTTGTTTGTAAACTCTTAAGTTTACAAATAGAACCCAGTAGTGCGGATCCTCGGTGGACCAAAGAGGATCTTTCTGAATTTGTACACTTTTGGCTTGTAATAATATGTGTATGACCGTTGGACCCACGCAATGTTTCTGTTGTGCCACTCTGATGGTGTGAAATTTGCGTAACGGTGTTCCGTGAGTTTTACATCGATGTCCTGGGTGCTGCAATCATGCGGTAGCATGGCGGGTCATCACAATTATCGTGAAAACTGAAGGGGATCGTATGCAGAAAACAAAAAAATTCCTAGCAACGATATCCTTAAACTAGCCAAGATCTACACTATGCAGATATAGTAGTACGGCGGAGATCGGAATACATACCCTCGTAGACCGAATAGCGGGAATTACGCTCCCGCACAAGCGTTGACGACGAAGACGACGTAGCCGACCTCTAGGTCGCGGAGAGCTCAGCGCGACGAAGACGACGAAGATGACCCCGAGGTCGGGTGGAGGAAGTAGGCCTCCGAGTACCGCTAGCGCAGCACCTCGCAGGGCGTCACACACATACGGTGGAGACGACGACCTCCGAAGCTCCAGTCCAGGACGAGCAGCGGAAGACTTGGACCGGAACACCAGCAGCGCGGCAACGGGCTATGGTGGAAGAGATCCCCCTCTCAACTCAGCGCAACTCCGACAAAGGGAATCACGAGATCGAGAGAGAATTGGGGAATTAATTGGTGAATTAAAAGGCCAGGGGTGCCCCTCTATATAAAGGCTCCCGGGGGGAGCCAACCTTGCCAGCCAGGCAATGTGGGACTATCCCCCATTGCCTGGTGCGGCTAGGATGGTGCGCCGGCCACCTGGTGGGCCCCTTTTGGCCCACCTGGTGGGCCCCTTTTGGCCCACCTAGGCCGGCCACCATGTCCCCCACCAAATTCCTTTGAGGAATTTTCCCCTCTTGGTCCTTCTTTCGACCAGAAGACCCATTTAGGGAAATCAACCTTCCCGGGACGTTCCCGGTGATCTCTTTCCTTTCCGGTTGTCTTGTCGAAACCCCTTAAGTGTGTTACCCTAGCGGTTCGATATAATAACAGGTATGATCAAGACTCCTCTATGATCAATGACTAACTCGTAGGCCTGGACCCCATGAATTAATCCCTGTGATATAACGAATGACTTTCATCTATCAAACCTGGACGTCTAGTCTTAACCCTTTGTCATGTCGATACTTAGCGCGTCCGAGCATCATTCTCAGATATCTCCATACCTAGCATGATCTCGTTACCGACATCGCTATCTTCCACTCGTCTATGATATTGTGTCAGCTGGTGACCTAGTCACATGTTTGTAAACTCATTTGGCATAATCTCATCGAGTGGGCCCTAGAGTATCTATCCGGCTATGCGGACTGACAAATCCCGTTGTTGACCCCTCGTCTCAACTACCCCCTTCCGATACCCAAAAGTATCACCTATCATTGTCACACTATGTAAGATATGATGTTTGGTGCGATCAAAGTATCTTCCAGGGATAACAATAAGAGTTGATCTCACGGTCTTAAGGCGTAATGACTATGTCCTATAAATACTGGGTATGTCCATCACATCGTTACACCTAACGATATGACTTCCATTGCCGACCGGCGCCATGCCCTATGATCGGAAAACCTCGATCATCAATCGCGCAATGAAACTAGTCTTAGTAGAGGCTACTAGGGACCTAGTTGTTTATCTACCAAACATGTATTAATGTTTTCGCTTAATACAGTTATAGCATGTTATAAAACATATAATGAACGATTGGGATATTGCCAATAAACTATGTTTATTAAGTGCCTCTAGGGCATATTCCTTTCAGTCTCCCACTTGCACTAGAGTAACACTTAATCTAGTTTACAACTTGGTAAAAGCTCAACACCCATAGCATCTTGGTGCCTGCTCGCCTTGTGAAAGAGGAATACAGTCAATAGATCTCACACATTGAGACCTATATGTGCTTTGCAACTCTTCTATGTCACCTAGTTTGACATCATCCCGTATCTTATGATGACGGTGAAATATATCCCAGTGGATGGAGTGAGACTCGAGCATTCGCGTAGCATGCGCCTTAAAAGTCTAAGAGATCTATTAAGGGAACCACCTACGCTCCGAAAACTGCTCAGTCCAATCACACTGCTACTTCTGCAGTCGCAATATATTTCTATACCTATGTAGATTATGCGACAGTGCATTCATATGCGACTTCGCAAACTAACCATGTCTATTTTCAAAATAAAGGACATCTCCTATATAATCACTTAAATAATCCTTTACACTCTACTAGAGGATCTTTGTCATTCAATATGTCGTTTCATACAGAATCACAAATGACACCTAGCTCCCACTCAAATATGCCTTCCGCATATAAGATCAGGGAAAATCTACTTAGCTCCCACTCAAATATGCTTTCCGCATATAAGATCAAAGAAAGCTACTTTGCTCCCACTCACTTCTTTGCAAATGAAGGTTTCTTCAACTATTTTGGACAACTGCAAAATCCTTTGATCACATTATCAAAGTGAAGATTCCCGCCCCGATATGCTTGCCTCAGCCCATGAATGGACCACCGAAGTTTGCATACATGTTTAGCATCCTCAGGATTACAAACCATTCTTAATGACACTATTAAGAAACATGGTTTTCTTATCCATCTATCAATTTCTCATTCGAAATTATAGATTGCTAAACGACCCAGAATAGATTTAGTCTTCGCCACTTGAGACAAATTCTCATGTGGTCAACTTTTGAATCTGTCGGAACTGTTTCACGACAAATCGAATATGCTCAATGTCTACTCTCCAATAAAATTCCATATACTATTAACATCCTAGATGCCATCAAGATCTCCCAAGTCATTACCTGGTAATCGTATATGGATTTTATTTCGGATCATATATGACTCATAGCCATTTCTCGGACTTAGGTCCACCATCTATTCTTCGTAGTTCGTAGGTCTATCATATTCCATTAATATGACCTTCATAACAAGATTGCAGTAACACACAGTGTGGAACACAACCCCGTATGCCTACGCTCTTATTATGAGCTCAGAACATCATGATCTTGAATAATCAGCTTTTTCAAGCTATGGAGCCTGACACCGAAAACACTTTCGGTTGCGCCACTCTGATGTCTAGAAAAGAAGTTCATCAACTTCGTCTTGCTCTACTTTCTTTCTCACTTATACACTCGGACAAGAAACTATTTCTTTCGCAAGGTATATCCCGGCAACTGTTTTGCCTATGTCGTGAGACATGTACCCAACTAACTCTTAAGGTACGGTACACTACAAAGATTAATCCATTTTAGGTTTGATCACATCGAAACACTAAATTGCTGAAACGACAATCCAGCCTAAAAGCCATGCCATGACTCATATGGTATTGTCTCCATGGATTCAAATGGTTTCCCTATTTGCAAACGTGAGTGTTTACATTTCTACCATATGACTCTAATGATCACAATAATTCGGTAAGAGATTTATTTACCACACACTATCCGATAGAGTGCAATTACGACGTCCTAACACACCATAACACTATGGTGTTCCATGCGACGTAATTTGTGGAACTCTTCTCACAAGTCTTCCAATGATGTGCCAACATTATAACTCAAATCTTTATTTCCTCGATCTGCATCGCGGGAATTTGATTTTCTTGTTAAGTTTATTTCCTACTTCATTCTGAACTTTGTTTGATCAAATCAAAATTTCAGACTAACATTCCCCGGAGTGGATATCCATATATCTACTCGGAATATTCATGAAGTCTATGAAATAAAGACTTCCACTACACGTTAAAGTACTTAATTGATTCACATACACCCATATGCACGATTCTCAACAAGCTATACTTAAAACGTTTAGTGAAGTTAACGAAATAAAGGTCTCCACTACCCGTCAATTACTTCATTGAACCACATACATCTCTATGTATAACTATCAATAAGTTATATGCCCGCTTTGCGAAAACGATGTCACAGTTATTTTGCAAGTGTCAAAAGATCAAATCTTAGGACTTGTAGATCCATCCAATATGGAGCTAATGCATTGACTATAACATTGATATGACTAAACGGTAGTGCCACACATATGTGGTGTCTTTATTAAGTTTGTATCCTTTGGCATTAATATTATGAATGTGGGAGCTTCTACCATCTAAATTCAAATCGGCATATGATCATTACTTCATAAATATAGGACACCAAATTTGTCACTATCATGTATGAACAAGTGTCTCGCTAGAGGAGACACACTTGTAACGATCATACTGACAGGCGATCATAAAGAATTTATTCAAATGGTAGATCTAGAGGGAGAGTGTCTATGGCCATCACAACAACTTGACTGCCATTATCAACACGCAATGTCGCCTCATCCTTTCAAGCTACTCAAGCAGTAAACCTGGTTTTCACAAAACATGACTAGTTCAAAACTTAGTCACTACTGCGAGTACTTGCTTAGCTAAAACATTCATAACATGTATATCATATATACACCATCATCATTGATTACTTCCGGCGATCTGTTTCATTTTCTCTATACTTCCACCGTAATCAAGAACCATGAAGGTGAACGATTCCATTTGCATGACATAGTCTATGATAGAGGATTTGCACTTGGCAACGATGTCTGTCATCTAGTGATTGAGCTGAGCGAGCCGTCTCAATGTTCATTAAGTAAGAACATATGTCATTAAGTATGACCGCCACGTGCTCCCTCAATGTGTGTATTCTCTTCCATCTTGGTTGAGAAGACAATCAGTCAACGTATTGATAAACTTCATCAACCCAACGTTTGGGGTACCCCTTGTTTAGCGACCATATCATATGTTCGTGATCTAAAAACTCGTACCCACCGTTGGTTCTCTATGGCAGAGATCATAGCATACACTGGACTATGATGATATCATCCGCACAAAATCTGATAATCCAAATTATCTTTTGTCAGCGGAATCTCCGGGGTTATCTCCTAGCGGGTATTGTAACACAAAGAGCTAACGGTTTAAACAAAGAGTATCCTCAACCTAAAGCATAAAACTATGAAGTTTGGACCAAACCTTTTAAGTTTCTCAATCGTAGAAATGCGCCTAATTTGAAAAGATGCTATCACAATGGTTAATATCTACAAAGGTTTGCAAAACAGACTCTGTTCATTATATTCTGAGTTCTAGTATTTTAGAAAATAACTATCCAAACTCCCACTCAAACGAACATCCCTCCTGGTCGTTTAAGCGATTACACGACCCCCATCCATTGCACCACTCCTCATCATCAGAGCCGGCGGCACAACTTCAAGAGTAGACAATTGTCCGCCACACCAATTTTGTGACTCGTGCTCGACCTTTCGGTCTCCCTGTTCCGAGGCCATATTTCTGAATATGCTAGGCTCGCCACCAAAAACCTCAATGCTGACGCTTGTGCAACATGGCTTACACCCACTGTATGCGAACGACGAGATGTCTGACACCCGATCATCACGGCCTGCCTCATAACGTAAAACTTTCTTGGTGGTGCGCGTTGGAGGGAGAACACTAGTGGTATTTTGAAGGGATCATCTTATATGCTACCGTCGTGCAACTAATATATACTATATATATAATCACATAATATAAGATGCACACAAAACATCAAATGTAATGCAATGTGATATAGTCCATTACGCCATGGTCTTCTTGGCGCCCAAAGTTTATAAACAATTTAATAAACCTACCTTGACCATATCACATAGCCCCTGCAAAATAAAGTTAGACGCTTCTACTTTATCTTTTGCATATTTTACGTGGCTTGGGGCTTTCGTAAATAGAACCGCTTCATACCTACGAACCTTAAGACCACAACAACGATCCAATAATTGCATGTTTAAGCATCCCTTTCGGGTCCTCCATTGAAAATGCAAGACCAACTAAAGAGAGAGAAACAGGCACCCGCCAGCCACAGATACGGTACAAGCCGTATGTCAGTAGTGGAGCCAGTCTCGCGTAAGCGTACGCGTAAAGTCGGTCCGGGCCGCTTCATCAACTCGATGCCGCTGGAATCACAAGTGCACGCTAGAGGGTAGCAAATAATAGGATTGGTGCCCCCGTGCAGAACACGGGTTCTAACAGCGTACAGCTATATCTACGATAGATCGGCTCTGATATCACTGAAGGGGATCGTGTGCAGAAAACAAAAAAATTCCTAGCAACGATATCCTTAAACTAGCCAAGATCTACACTATGCAGATATAGTAGTACGGCGGAGATCGGAATACATATCCTCGTAGACCGATTAGCGGGGATTACGCTCCCGCACAAGTGTTGACGACGAAGACGACGTAGACGACCTCTAGGTCGCGGAGAACTCGGCGCGACGAAGACGACGAAGATGACCCCGAGGTCGGGTGGAGGAAGTAGGCCACCGAGTACCGCTAGCGCAGCACCTCGCAGAGCGTCACACACATACGGTGGAGACGACGGCTTCGAAGCTCCAGTCCAGGACGAGCAGCGGAAGACTTGGACCGGAACACCAGCAGCGCGGCAGCGGGCTATGGTGGAAGAGATCCCCCTCTCAACTCGGCGCAACTCCGACAAAGGGAATCACGAGATCGAGAGAGAATTGGGGAATTAATTGGTGAATTAAAAGGCCAGGGGTGCCCATCTATATAAAGGCACCCGGGGGGAGCCAACCTTGCCAGCCAGGCAATGGACTATCCCCCATTGCCTGGGGCGGCTAGGATGGTGCGCTGGCCACCTGGTGGGCCCCTTTTGGCCCACCTAGGCCGGCCACCATGTCCCCCACCAAATTCCTTTGAGGAATTTTCCCCTCTTGGGCCTTCTTTCGACCAGAAGGCCCGTTTAGGGAAATCAGCCTAAATAAATTCGAAAATAAATATATAAAATTATATTTAGACATTAATTACACTAATTAATATCAAACATATTATATATAATTTATTCTAACTCCAAAAACTCTTTCGTCGCTGCCCGATCTCCATCGGACCATTCCCGGGACGTTCCCGGTGATCTCTTTCCTTTCCGGTTGTCTTGTCGAAACCCCTTAAGTGTGTTAACCTAGTGGTTCGATATAATAACAGGTATGATCAAGACTCCTCTATGATCAATGACTAACTCGTAGGCCTGGACCCCATGAATTAATCCCTGTGATATAACGAATGACTTTCATCTATCAAACCTGGACGTCTAGTCTTAAACCCTTTGTCATGTCGATACTTAGCGCGTCCGAGCATCATTCTCAGATATCTCCATACCTAGCATGACCTCGTTACCGACATCGCTATCTTCTACTCGTCTATGCTATTATGTCAGCTGGTGACCTAGTCACATGTTTGCAAACTCATTTGACATAATCTCACCGAGTGGGCCCTAGAGTATCTATCCGGCTATGCGGACTGACAAATCCCGCTGTTGACCCCTCGTCTCAACTACCCCCTTCCGATACCCAAAAGTATCACCTATCATTGTCACACTATGTAATATACGACGTTTGGTGCGATCAAAGTATCTTCCAGGGATAACAATAAGAGTTGATCTCACGGTTTTAAGGCGTAATGACTATGTCCTATAAATACTGGGTATGTCCATCACATCGTTACACCTAACGATATGACTTCCATTGCCGACCGGCGCCATGCCCTATGATCGGAAAACCTCGATCATCAATCGCGCAATGAAACTAGTCTTAGTAGAGGCTACTAGGGACCTGGTTGTTTATCTACCACACCTGTATTAATGTTTTGCTTAATACAATTATAGCATGGTATAAAACATATAATGAACGATTGGGATATTGCCAATAAACTATGTTTATTAAGTGCCTCTAGGGCATATTCCCTTAAAAAACAAACGATTATCTCCATATAACACAGTCAGTTACAAGTACTATACTACTACTACTATTACTAATACTAATGCTAACACTTCTTCTTCTTCTTCTTCTTCATGGGTGCTGTGGTGGACTGACGGTGACATCAGAGTCCTCGGAGGCGTCGGATTTGTCTTCGTCGTCGTAGTCGGAGGCGTAGGAGTCATCCATGTCATCCTGATCGTCGGAGTCGTCCATGTCGTCGGAGTTCCCCTCGCCAGAGATGTCTTCGTCGACAACATTGGGCTCGGCAATGGGCGTAATGACGACGGGCGTGGGCGGTTGGTCCACGACAGCAGGCCCACACTCCTCGTCGGAGTAGGGCTCATCCGAGGACTCCGATGCCCCGTACTCGTAGACTAGGGATTGCGGCGGAAGATCTCCACGCGCCACTTCGGATGGTTGCTCTTTCTTCTCGCGCAGAGGGGAGAGACCTTTATGCTTCCGTCGACGGTTCTTCTGCGCTAGCCGCTCCTCTCGCTCCATCTCCTACATGTCGTGCAGTTCCTCAAGCGAGTAGAGCTCCGAGTCCGGCATCGACGAGTAGGGGGGCTCTGCGGCGAGGGCGGGCTCCACCGCATTTTCGAGGGAGGGAGGGGAGAGAGGGAGAGAAAATGGTGTTTCTCCGGCGAGGGCGACCCCCTTTTATTAGCCGCGGCGGGGGGTCGGCGGGCAAACCCTCACTGAACCGCGCTGACCCCACGCGCCAACCCCACGCCGACCCCACGCGACAACCCCACGCGCCGACCCCACTAGTCAGACTAGTGCCCCGGCCCCACGCGCCAACCCCACGCTGACCCCACGCGACGACTCACCAGTCAGACTAGTGCCCCGGCCCCACGCGTCGACCCCACCAGTCAGACTAGTGCCCGACCTCACGCGCCGACCAAAGAAAATCCCAACCGAGCCGCACACTAGCCGAGCCGTGGAAATTTCAGCCGAGCCGCGCCAGGCCGACCCCACCAGTCAGGCCAAGTGCGGGTCAAAGGAGGTTTACCAGAGGGAACCGAGCGTTTGGGTGATATGCGAGCAAACCAGGGCACATAACAGAGAAATAGCGCGGGTATGGCACAGACCGATAGAACTCAGCTAGGTATAGTACATAACCAATTGACCCTTGATTTAATCATCACCTAGAGTTGAAACATAAAACTATTTGTTTTTGCGATTCAATTCTATTTTGATACCACTCTTAGATTTTATGGCACAAACATATCACAGATTTTTTGAGTTAAAATTTATGATATGTTTGTATGATTGAAACCAAAAGTGCAAAAGTGGTTCTGAAAAAGGAATTTAGTCGCCAGAACAGGTAGACTTTATGTTATCAACTCGATCACCTACAAAGAGAACTTGCGGAATGAAGTGTTTTCAATTTTATTTGAAAATGTTTCACTTCGTGTGGGCCAAAAGAATGAATTTCCTACTGTACTCCTTAACCAGTTGAAATTCGTGGGGGGGGGAGAAAGACGCAAAATTTGAAATGCAAAAACTCGGTCTCCCAGATCTTGTTCAGAAAAAACAGTTCCAGACCACTCGCCCTGTCCCACATTCAGAGTTCCAGACCCAAACCACTCACGCCGCCACCATGTCATCGCCGCCACGCCGCCGCGCCTCGCCGCCCTATTTCCCGGACGGGCTCGTCGAAGAGATTCTCCTCCGCCTCCCTCCCGACGACCCATCCTGCATCCTCCGCGCCTCCCTCGTCTGCAAGACCTGGAGCAGCGTCCTCTCGCACCCCGGATTCCGCCGCCGCCTCCACGAGCACCACGGCACACCCCCCGTGCTCGGTTTCCTCCACGACTGGGATAACGAGCACATACCCCGCTTCATCTCCACCACCGCCACCTCCTTCTCCCTCGCCGCACCGGATTGGCGCTCCTGGCGGGCCATCGACTGCCGCCACGGCCGCGCCCTCTTCCTCTCCAAGGGCGAGGGTGCTTGGGAACTGCTCCTGTGGGAGCCAATCACAGGCGCCCAGCGGCCCGTACCGGTGCCCTCCGCGGCGTCCGAGAGCGAGTACCCGACCGCGGCCGTGCTCTGCGCGGCGGACGGGTGCGACCACCGCGACTGCCTCGGCGGCCCTTTCCGCGTGGTTCTCGTCTTCTACATCGCCACCTACACTGACGAGGAGGAGAAACTTGTGATTTCTGCGTGCGTCTACTCGTCGGAGACGGGCGCGTGGAGCGAGCCGACCTTGATGCACAACCAGGTCGCCAACTTCACGGAATACTCCAGCGTGCTCGTCGGAAGCTCGCTGCTCTACTTCATGTCCGACGGTGAGCGGATCCTAGAGTACGACCTGGCCGGCCACAAGCTTACCGAGTTGCTCACACCCGACGACAGCTTCGAACATAAATTCAGACTCATGCTGTCGGGGAACGGCGGCGAGCTGCTACTTAGCGAATCCAGCGATAATGGGCGTCTCACTTTGTTGTCAAGGAAGTTGAGTGGCTGGGATGTCAGCATTAAGATCTACTTTGAAAATTTTCTCACGGGTGCTGCTCTTGAGGACTGGGTGAGTGTGCTGGGCTTTGCTGAGGGTGCGAATGCCATTTTCGTGAGCACCAGGGCTGGCCTCTACATGATCGACCTACACTTGGAACAGGCGAGAAAAGTGTGGGATGATGTTCGTGGCTGGCAGTGGCAGGGCTCGTGTAATTTGATCCCTGTTGTGGGCTTCTACACTCCACGCCACCACCCGCTGCCATGGCGGAAGCCTACTAAGGAGGAAGCACTAAAGTTTGCCCATGAGCTGTTCGATAAGGGGTGCAAAGCAATGCAGGAGGGGAACTTCGCCACTGCAAGTGACTGCTTCGGCCGTGCCCTCAAGATCAGGTTAGGGTCCTAAAGCTGAATTCCTTTTCTTCTCCTTGACAGGCGTTATCGTATTTGAGAAACCTATTATTCCTCTCCAGTACTCGTTAATTAGTTGCAAATATTTTATCCCTGTGCAGTTTATTTATGTGTGTGTCTGAGTTGTCATTCCTAATCTTGTCAAGCACTGGTCAGTTGTTATAAAAGACGGTCAATAGAAGACAGCTAGCTCCTTGTTGAGAATAATGGTTATATATTGTACCTCAGAATAATGGTTATGACAAATTTATGCCTTGTTGTCATATAGGGTTCTACATTATGGAAAAGTTGCTCCGCAGTGTGCCAGCACATTTTACAGATACGGGCGTGCCTTGCTATGCAAAGTTCAGGCGGCGACTAATCCTTCGGGTAGTGTTTCCAAGAGTGCACCAAGTGAAGAATCAGTCAAAATTTCAGCTACAGCCAGGAAAGATGCTTTGAGCTCATCAGCCTCTCTTAGCAATGTTGACCATGTTTCGCCTTCACATAGACGTGATTACAGGAAGTGCTCTTATTGCTCACAGGAAAGCTCGTCATGTATATATTGTTTTTGTGTTTTCTTAGTTGTACACTTGGAATGCCAACGCTGGATTAAATAGGCATGGGTCTATGAATCACCGGCTTCATTCTACTTAATTTGTTTAGCAACTGTACTTGTTAGAGTTCCTCTTTTTGGCAACCATGTGTTATAAAAGCTAAGCAATGATGTGAATAATTGATTACATTTCCATCAAAATTCCCACTATATGTTTGAAATGCACTAATGTATTATGTGATCACAGTAGGTTGATTAGGTGGGGATATTTGCACATGTGTATCCATCTCATTGTTTTGTCTGGCAAATACGAGTAGTCCCATAGCTAAAACAATTATCATGTGCAATGTGATTTCCTTCTTTGGCGGCGTGCATGCTTGATTCACAGGCTAGGAACAATAAAACTATTCTTGTTTTATAAATGAAAAACTGTTTTTCTTCTTTCTGTTGTAAGTGCTGATATAGTCGTTTGGTAGGGAAAATGAACAGCAAAGAACGGGAGGATGTGAAAATGACATGCAATGAAGCTGATTCTGATTTGCATCTGGCCTGGAAAATGTTGGATATTGCAAGAGTGATAGTTGCGAAGAGCCCAGAAAAAACAATGGTGGAAGTTAATATATTTAGTGCTCTCAGCTGAAATCTGTATGAAAAGAGGTAGTTCAATTCTCTTAGTTACCAGATGAATGGTCACTCAACTACTCAAGGCCTCACGTTTGATTTTTACTGTTTCAGAGGACACAGACACCGCAATCGGTTACTACTTGGAAGCTCTAGCCATCTTGGAACATTTGGTTAGACCTAACCATATTATGGTTGTCGTGCTGTATCCTCTTTGTGGTGATGATAGTGTCAATCACTCTGCTAGTGCTAGTAGAAAGCCACATGTTAGTGTATGATTTCACCTGCTTAAAATACACATGTTACGGTACATAAACTGTGATCTCCATAGAAAATGTCAGGTAGAAATTGATCTATTGTACTCCCTCCGTTCCAAATTACTTGACTTCCATTTCTCAAAAAGAGTATGTATCTAGACATGTGCATGTCTAGATATATACTCTTTTTGACAAATAGAAGTCATCTAATTTGGAACGGAGGGAGTAATACTTTGATCTTTTAGGTAAATTATTCCAATATTAATTACCTTAATTCAATTCTAGAAACTTCCGCATATGTTTGGCCTTTGAGTTAGCATCCAAGGTTGGGGATGCGATCCCATATTGTGCAAAGGCTATTTCAGTATGCCAGTCACTTAAACAGAATCTGAAAAATGACAAGGAGGCTTTGTTGGCTGATATAGATATTATTGCAAGTGCTGTGAAAGGACGCTCTGGAAAATTTAGTTTGGAAGATGAGATATCTCTCCTCAATAGAAAATTGGTCAGACTCAAGAAAAAGGTAAACCAAATGGGTTTCACTCATGTTACCTATTTGGTTTGTTCACGAATCTAGTCCTCTATGAAGTAAGGAGATGGCTTTCTTGCTTGTAATGAACAGTGATATCTATTTGTTCTGATCCAGCTTGAAGAACCGGAGCAAGCAATGTATACCCCAAGGTCCGGCATAGATAAGATTTCGAAGAGGGTTGTCTCACAGGCAACTCATGAGCAGAATGGTAGCAATGCTATGGCAAGAGCTGCATCTTTGGATCCACTTCTAAACTGCAGCAGCAACAGGAAGCACTGGAAGTAGTGTTAGCAGAGGCATGAAACGAGCTAACGACGAGCTGATTTCTGCTGAACCTTCTCCAAAGAGACTTGCATCAGATGTGAAAGGTGATAGCAGCTAGGTATTTGTTGAGTGGTACCTTTCCCATCTTCCAGTTGAATTGTTTGTGCTGCCCCGGAAAACCTTCCCCTGTTTGCTCCTGAGACCATTACAGGTTTTTTGTTTTGATCTGGACGTCCATGTGTTACCGTATTCAGTTGATTCAAATTGAATTAGAGGACAATATGTTGCATCGCGTGAAAGAGAGCAATTGTCCTAACACTCTGTTTCTCTGAGTTGCATGGTGCAAAAAGTATGTAATATTTTAGACAAGTTACACGCAACTAACTGTAATACTTGCCGCTCATTAAGTAACGCTCTTTACTTCAAGTCATGGCCACGACAAAGAACAGGTATGTCAAAGTATATGAAAACAGGGAATTAATGTAGCCTACATTGCCCGTCTGAACTATGATACAAGAAGAGGTCAAAGTAATTGAAGCAACCAGACTAATCACATATTCAGAGAGTAAACAGTTGCTACAAAGTACACATATCTTGTACAGATTACACAGAGTACAGATCTCAAGTCTCAAACATACCCCAGAACATTGGCATGGATGTAGGCGATGTCGACAAATGCCATGGCGCTGTGGACAAAAAAACATTACATTTGCTCACTGATTACAACGTTAATGGCTGAAATAATATTGGCCGCTAATGCAACCGTTATCGCTGTAGCTGCAATCAATTCTATGTTGCAATTATGGGAAAGCACATCAAACGATGACTCTTACAACAACAGAGTCTGAAGTTATCCAATGCTAAGCATCATTCCACTGTGTAATAGTGTTTAGCACTTTCTAGGAGCAGCACTTTGGTGTTTGTCAAGGCCTTGTAATCCGGATGATGATGTATCTGACCTAAAAACTTCATTCTATGACTTGAAACTATGGCCTCGCCGTTTACCTAAAAAAACAACTGAGGCCTTGCCCAGATGGTTAGCAGGGTGATGATACCTGCCATGCCCCCTGCGCTCGAGCTCGAGACTTGGTGCTCACTCGCGGGCGTATACGCACCGTTGGCACTTTTGTGCGCTTGAAAGCTTAATTCTAAGGCCGCATGGCTCCCTGGTCTCTTTATGGTCTCTTTAAAAAACTTACCTAAAAAAACACTACTTCGAACATTATGTTCATGTTTGTTTGGTGGGCACCAACAGTCGAGTTTTTTGAATTCTTGCTCCGTTAGCTATCATGGTTGTCTAAAATCTTGTACGGTTTGAATGTTTCCTTACCAATTTCAAGCAAAAGTATTTTGCTGGCTCGAAAGATGGACATCAAACGGTTAACCAAGTGAAGCCATCTTGACCACTTAACTCCGGTTAAGCTTCTCCTTAAACCTATGTTTATCCGAGCTTGCGCTAACACCGACGCAACTGAAACCTCTTTCCGTTGTACAATGTTATACAAAGATGGATATCTCACCCTATAAACACAAGCACACACATTTTGTTCATATGATCGCCTCTAAAATACTAAACCGACGGATTAAGTACTAAGATTGAATAAGTCACCACAAACAATAGAAACGCCGTTTTAGAATATTGTCTAAATACGAGTACGACACGCAAATATCAATCTTGAGTTGAGTGAGAAATTCTCGCTCGAGTGAGCCCTAATTCTCGAGCCAACCTTGCTGCACCACAAACTATCTCGCTCGAGTACGACACCACAAACTAGCCTAATTTTCTCGCTCGAGTGAGCCCTAGTCCTTCGTCAGAACTATATAGAACATCTGAAACTATCTTCTGCAGATTACAGAGAGTAGAGATCTCAGGTCTAAACGTGAAACATGGAACGAAACCCAAAGCTAGCCTAGCCTACATACCCCGCAACATAGGCACGGATGTAGGCGACGCGGCATCCGGTGCAGGGCATGCGATGCTAGCAACAAAGTCCATTAACTCGTCGTCGGCGAGGAGGTCCTCCAACGTGTATCCGAGTTCTTCATCGACTTCAAGTATGTCCCCGGCCGGATCCACGCTTCCGTCATCCACTACTCCCGCGGGCATCATCATGCCGCCTTGGAATGCCTGAAGCTGCCCGGGTTCTTGGCGCCGCGGGGTTTGGGGGCGTGGAGTAGTGTCCGGCTCCTCATCAGGTTGCGCAAGCAGTCGGTCTTCATCTTGATCAGCTGCCATGTGCCATGGACGCGCGCTCGCCCTATGATCCTTGTCCTCGGCCGCCACCTTCCTCTTCTTGGAGCTGTTAACGGGATCATCATGCATTTCAGTCGGCGTGCGCGGGGACGGGTGGATCTCGCATAGCACGAGGTCGCCTCCGCCGTGCTCCGGCGAGATGCCGTACTCCGTCATGATCCATCCGGCCCTCTCATCTTCGCCGGAAGACGGGTTCTTGACCATGTAAGAGAATTTCTGTTGGTAGCCTCCGAAAGAGCTTCCACCCTTCACCGGCCTCTCGCGGTACTCCGAGTGCCACGAGTGCTTCCGGCCGGCGTCGCCGACGATGGCACGCGACTTCCTCCATGGACCGCCCCGTGCGTTCCTCTTGCGTCCGCCGGCGTAGCGCACGGTACAGAAGAAGTACCATACGGGCTGCTTCTGGACGTTGCCATCTCCGGTGCCGGGCGCCTTGCTGAACCGCTCCACCAGCTTCTCCGGCTCGGCGGAGTAGACGTCGGCGTCGTGGATGAAATGGACGGGGAGGTCTTCGCCCACGATCTTGCGACGGAGGTACAGGTCGGTGAGCTCATTCGCGTCCGGGAAGAACGTCAACCCTCGCGGCAGCGCCTTCATCGAGCTCTCCATTGCTCGCGCGATCTTGGGTGTTCTTGGTCTTGGTCGGCGACTTGCGCAGTCTAGGGTTAGGCGGCGAGCGAAAGACTGGCAGCACAGAGCAGAGAGAGCACTCTTTTATGAGCGAGTGTGTATATGTTGTTGCGCGCGGTTGTTACAAACCGAAATACCATCGGGCAGCTTGGCTTGGCTCCTAAGCAACTAATTTCTCCTTACTAGCTTAGTTCGAGTAAGAGTCGTAATTTTCCCTTATTAGCTTAGTCCCATTAACGAACCATACACATTTGCTGTTTTTTTGTTCTTTGGACCAATGCAGGTATAAGTTGACGCTAATTGACCGAAATAATCATCATTATTCTAAATAAGCGTTTGTCTACACCTCGAGAATTTCTTTTAAGTCTCGGTATACCCCAAAAAAGTGCAATTATAGTTTTAAAAAGTATAACTGGAACAAGTTGCACATTTCTGTCACAAAAGTACAATTACAAAAAAATGCAATATGCATCATATCTTGGGTGACCTAAGTTTAAGAAATTCTCAGACGCCTGAGCCCACAAATTAGCAAGACCATTTAAACAAAGCTAGAAAATATATGACAGCTAGCTCTAGCGCAAGTATCGACACCCCCTTCTTTCTTGGATCTGGAAGCGCTATCTTGGCTTTGGTATAGAGCATAGTCATAAATCTCGAGCTCGTGCAAATTACCGACAATGAGGATCGATGCAGATGGACGTCTTCCTAGTGTGGGGCCTTGGCTAGCTTTCGCGCACGCTTTAGGACCGCAAAACAACAAGGATGCGGAGAAGAAAAGACGAACATGTCCCGACCATCCCTCTAAGTCCCCCTTCCCCATGCACACACTGAAGCTCATCGCATGTGAACCCCATCCCACCCTCACCGTTAAGTGTCGTCTCGTCGACAGTGGTTGCCTGGGATGAAGGATTTTGGGCATGTGGGACGACTGGCCTTAGGAGGAAGAAGACCACGTGCTAGGTCGGGGCCGCGTACATGCGTACCGTGCGAGTAGTCGCTCACGCATGAATGAGAGAACCTGCCTGGCGTGAGGTGGTGAAATCTCTGTCTAATCCTAGTACATTGACTAACTCGAAGATGACGATCGATGTTGTGTGTGGCCTATGGTGGCACCTCGGATCCGACAGGTAACGACATGTAGTCTAGCTAGCAGCCACCCGAGGACACGAGCGAACGATTCACCATGCTCGGGACTCCGGCGTAGCACAAGCACAAAATATAATATTGGAGTTGGTTCAGGCCATAGGCCGAAGTCGGCTTTCCCATCCGATTAAGCCATAGTTGCTATATTTACGGATATTTTCAAGTCGGTTTTCAGAATTGACTCGAGAAGCACCCATCCGATTAAGCCATAGTTGCTAGATCGTTGTCCACTTTTGGAAATGGTAACGGTGCCCCGGCCTCAGATAGGGTTTGTAAGTTAAAATAATCTCATTTGCTTCTACTTCAGATTTGGACTAGGGAATTTTGAAAGACATGGTTGAGTACTCTGGCATTTCTTTGTTCTGTGTTTGGAAGTGTTTGAATAGCTTAGTAACTAAATATCTACCTTTTGAGCACAATTCATTAAATGACAGATCAGTGCAACTGCAAACTCGTTTTATGTGAGCACATAATGTTTTCTAGTCCAAACTTGGGACTCCTCCTCAATCTCTCCACCATTCCCCCGATCCAGACCACCATGGCGTCGCCGCCACGCCGCCGCGCCTCGCCGCCCTATCTCCCGGACGAGCTCGTCGAAGAGATTCTCCTCCGCCTCCCTCCAGACGACCCAGCCTGCATCCTCCGCGCCTCCCTCGTCTGCAAGGCCTGGAGCAGCGCCATCTCCCACCCCAGGTTCCGCCGCCGCCTCCACGACCTCCACCGCACACCCCCCGTGCTCGGCGTCCTCCACAAGTGGAAAAACGAGCACATCCCCCGATTCGTCCCCACCACCGCCTCGTCCTTCTCCCTCGCCGCTCCGGACTACCGCTTCTGGCAGGCCGTCGAGTTCCGCCACGGCCGCGCCCTCTTCCTCTCCAGGGTCCAGGCTACCAGGGAACTGCTTCTGTGGGAGCCAATGACGGGCGCTCAGTCGCGCGTACCGGTGCCCCCCGCCGCGTTCAAGAGCGTCGAGCCGACCGCGGCCGTGGTCTGCGCGGCGGACGGCTGCGACCACCGTGACTGCCTCGGCCGCCCATTCCTCGTGGTCTTCGTCTTCGCCCTCGAGTATGAAACTGACGACGAGGAATATGTTACCAAGGCGTGCGTATACTCGTCGGAGACTGGCACCTGGGGCGAGCCGACCTCACTCAGCGGCGTCTTCGGCAACTTTGGTGACACTTCCAGCGTGCTCGTCGAGAAAAGCTCTCTGCTCTACTTCATGTCCTACATTGGGATGATCCTGGAGTATGACCTTGCCAGGCACAGCCTGGCTGTGCTTAAGGCACCAGATAACAAACCTTATTGGGACTATGACTGTAACCTCTTCCTCACGGAAGACGGTGGACTTGGAGTTAGCCAAGCCATGGAGATTCCACTCAAACTGTGGTCATGGAAGGTTAATGATGGCACTGATCATGGACAATGGGTACTGAGCCGGGTCATCCACTTGGAAAATTTGCTCCCAAATGCTCCTCTCGTGGGTGTGTTGGGCTTTGCCGAGGGATCAAATGTTATTTTCGTACTAACGTTTGCTGGACTCTTCACAATCCAACTACAATCAGGTCGGGTCAGGAAGGTGTGTGGTAATTATGGCTTCTGTAATTTGATTCCAGTTGTCGGCTTCTACACTCCTCGCTCTAGGCTCAAAGTACTCGGGGGCAAACACCACTATCTGCCGCCGCTGCGGAACCCTACAAAGGAGGAAACAACACTAGAGTTTGCACATGAGCTGTTTGCTAAGGGGTGCAAGGCCATGCAGGAGGGGAACTTCCCCAATGCAAGTGACTGCTTGGACCGTGCCCTCAAGATCAGGTAAGGGTCCTGTTGCCGAAATCCACGTCCTCTCCCAGACATGCTGTATCATAGGTAATGATGGATTCTGAGAGGAAAAAGGCTTGCAATTAGTCCAGCGTTTTTTTTCATGTGCCGAACTTACACTCTACACTTCTAGTTAGCTCATTAGTAAAATTTAAATATCTATCATGACGTAGTTACCAAGTATGCTGTTTTCGTTTTGTAATTTATATGTTTAACAATGGGGGTGGCGGTGTATGTGTTTTCTTGATGTTTGACGGATTAGTGAGTCCTGTTAGCCGTTGTGAACTGATAACCATACTTGGGAGTTATAGCCTGTCATCTTTTTTTATGATGTCTATATTGGGATGAGCATCAAATCAACTTCAAAACCCAATTACTTCAAGGATACGTGTTATCATATTGGAGAAATCCTATTATTCCTCTCCAGTACTGGTTAGTTGCAAATATTTCATCCCTGTGCAGTTTATTTATGTGTGCGTCAGAGTTGTCATTCCTAATCTTGTCAAGAACTTGTTAGGTGTTATAATAAAACGGTCAACAGAACACAGTTAGCTCCTTGTTTCTGAATAATGGTTATGATGTTCAACCTCAGATTACATTATTCCATTTGCTTATGTTATAACCTAAAAAATGCAGCGTTGACAAATTGCCCTTGTTGTCATGTAGGGTTCTACATTATGGAAAATTCGCTCCACAGTGTGCCCACACATATTACAGATACGGGTGTGCCTTGCTATGCAAAGCTCAGGTGGCGACCAATCCTTCGGTTAGTGTTCCCAAGAGTGCACCAAATGAAGAATCAGTCAAAATTACAGCTACAGACAGCAAAGATGCTGGGAGCTCATCAGCCTCTGTTAGCAACTCTGAGCATATCCCACCTTCACATAGAGGTGATTCTGAAGAAGGTATACTGTATATATCCCTTTTACCCGTCTGGTTAGTTTTTTTTAGAGAAAGTTGTGTGATTCGCTTACCTAACAATCATAACATGAAACTGTGGCCTTAGAAAGTCTTATGTCCCGGAGAGTACTAATCCCACTTTTGCATCCTTGCATAAAATCTAGAGAGTACCTTCATTTCTCATCGCCTGTTCGTGCTTATCAAAGAGCGTACCTACTAATCTGCTAATTGGTAGTGTGCTCATGCCAATGCTAATTAGTAGTTTTACACTTGAACTGCTTGCCTCCCGGATGTATTCTCGCATCATCATTCCACATTAGAACAAAATGTTTTTTTACCAATAGTTCTTAAGGTGCAATTTGTATGTTCCAAAAAACAGAGAATGGCAATGCCAGATTAAATAGGTATGGGTGCCTTATTGCTCACAGGAAAGCTTGTTATGGATGACCAAATTTTAGCTATTTGCCTTTTCCTTTTATATGTATATTAGGTTTTGTATTTCTTAGTTGTACACTTGGAATGGCAATGCTAGATTTGAATCACCAGATTCATTCTACTAATTTTTCTAGCAGGCGTACTTGTTAGAGTTGCTCCTTTTAGCAACCATGTGTTACGAAAGCTGCGCAATGATGTCAAATGTTGATTACATTTCCATCAAAGTTCGAACTATATGTTTTAGATGCACTAATTTATTACGTGATCAGAATATGGTGATGAAGTTGGATTATTTGCACACTTATCCATCTCATTGTTGGTTCTGGCTAATACGAGTAGTCGTCCATAGTATAGAAATTGTTTTTCATATTCAATATGCTTTTCTTGATAGGCTGGGTGCATGATTGATTCAGAGTCTGGGAACAATAAAAATATTCTGGTTTTATAAATAAAAATGTTTTTCTTGTTCCTATTGTAAGTGCTGATATAGTCAGTTGGTAGGGGAAAACTTGAACAGCAAAGACCAGGAGGATGTGACAATGACATGCAATGAAGCTAATTCTGATTTGTATCTGGCCTGGAAAATGTTGGATATTGCAAGAGGGATAGTTGAGAAGAACCCAGAAAAAACAATGGAGAAAGTTAATATATTTTATGCTCTCGCTGAAGTCTGTATGAAAAGAGGTAGTTCAGTTCTCTTAGTTACCTGTATGCTAGACAGGTGAATGGCCGCTCATGGCCTCATGTTTGTTTCTTCTGCAGAGGACAGAGACGCCGCAATTGGTTACTACCTGGAAGCTCTAGCCATTTTGGAACATTTGAAACCTGACCATATTGGAGTTGTCCATCTGTATCCTCTTTGTGGCAATAATATAGTGCCAATCACTCTTCTACTAGAAAGCAACATTCTGGTGTATGATTTCAAATAACTTGAGTTGACCCTAATGGTGCCTTGACCTGCTTAAAATACACATGTTAGTGTACATATGGGGACGAACTATGATCTCCAGAGAAAATGTCAGGTAGAAAATGCTGGTCTATTGTAATACTTTGATCTTTGAGTTATATTCTTCCAATGTTAATTACCTTGATTCAATTCTAGAAACTTCTGCATATGTTTGGCCTTTGAGTTAGCATCCAAGGTTGGCGATGCCATCCCATATTGTGAAAAGGCTATTTCAGTATGCCAGTCACTTCAACAGAGTTTGAAAAATGCCAAGGAGGCTTTGTTGGCTGATATAGATGTTATTGCAAGTGCTGCTAAAGGACACTCAGGGAAATTTACTTTGGAAGATGAGATATCTTTCCTCAGTAGAATATTCCCTCGACTCCAGAACAAGGTGAGCAAACTGGGTTTCACTCATGTGTATTTGTTTTGTTCATGAATCTTTTTTTTTTGCGAGTTCCTTTGTTCATGAATCTAGTGCTCTATGAAGGATGAACGTTGACATCTCTTAATTGTTTTGGTTCAGCTTGAAGAACTGGATCGGAGCAATCAATTTCAAAGTCAAGCTCTGGCATAAATAAAATTATGGGGAAAGCTGCATCTTTAACAAGTCATGAGCACAATGTTAGCAATACTGTGGCAAGAGCTGCATATTTGGATTCACAGGTGGCATGGTCAAACAACGGTGTCCACTTCCCAACTGTGCTTAGAGCAGAAGCAACAAGTAGTGTTAGCAGAAGCATCAAACGAGCTAATGATGAGCTGATTTCTGCCTAACTTTCTCCAAGGAGACTTGCGGCAGATGATTGACCATCCGGGAAACGTGATAGCAGCTAGGTAAATTTTCTGAATTCGCCAAGATATGCTTGGAGCATTGTAATGAGATGTTTCTACTCCATGTTCATGTTTACTCAACGGTAAATACTTATATGTTGGATTGTACATAGAAGTTGCGGTCAATCGGAATTTGATCTGAAAACAAAATATATTCGTAACTGCAACGCAGATGGTGCATGTGGATATGTTGTAATAAGTCAGTGATCTTTTTAAGCTTTCCCAAAACATGGTATAATAGACAAAGCGGGAGCGCCCTAATTACATGAAGGAGTCGAGTACTTTCTCCCTACAATTGTAGCCCCAATGGATCCAAAAGCCCCTCCGGACTTGGAATCCTAAACGAAGTAAAGCGCAAAACACATTTGGGGTGATCGCACTTTACCCGGAAAACTGTAGGTTCTGAATGTACTCCCTCCTGTCCTTTTTTAACTTTATTTTAAGTGAAACCTTATAAATTGTACCAAGCTTATATATAAGAAAAAAAATACAAAGATTTGTGATACCGAATCGGGTAATTTAGTTTTGTGTTATGAATGTTGGTATTTTTTTCTTAAATCCTTGATACAATTGTTAAAAATTTAATTCAAACAAACCGGATATGCCGAGTAAAAGTACCGGAGAGAGTACCATGAAATGTCTTTGTAGGAGGATGCAATTCAATAGTAGGCATGCATGCTGACAACCAAGTAATAAAGCCATGGTGATCCACGAATCTTGCATTGGACTGGGTACCATCTTGCTACGCGAATGCATAAATGTTGGCCTCGACTTGCCGCGGCCGAGTTCACGGCCGCCAACGTGACTAGGACAATCGAGATTACTTCAACGAGATGATTCTCGGGCTCCAGGACTGCGTCGCCACGTACCAGTTCATGGGAGACAAGATCGCCGACGCCCTCAACGATCAACAACCCTACAAGATGGCCGTCTCCACGCTGGGTCCTACAAGCTCCTGGCCGCGTATGATTACTGCGAGTTTGACCTTATGCAGATGATCAACAAGAGTCCGATAACAGACGTTTAAATGCAACTCATAATTAGGAAGATCTCGCGGCTTATCCAAGATGTTTAAATGTTTTACACAAATTATAAATAAATCTTTAAATATCAATATATTATCAATAATTTCTAGATTTATGTAATTTATTTTGTAGATTCATATACTAATAAGAGATTGATCTATACATGCATCGACAAAACCATGTATTAATATATTTTTGAAAATGTCCAACATAGAGCTTGAACTTGTAGCAAAAGTTAAGTCGGACACTATCCGAAATTGACACTCGGAACTCTGTAATCCCGGTCCATTTTGAACCTTATACATGTTTGGCGCACCGTGAAAGTATTAATGTTGACTGGGATTGTAGGCTAGTGTCATGAACATGTGGGACCCACATGTCATAATAAAAAATCATTTATTTTCCTATAAATCTAATAGCTTTTATGTGTCATTTTCCTTTTTGCTCCTCAACCGCAGGCCGACCGGCGACGTCATAATTCGGGCAAGGTCTCCACCCTGATTCCTAATTTTGCCCGGCCCCACCGAACCGTAGGCCCCTACAAGCCAATCAGCGCCGCGTTGTCCTCTCAGCCGGGGTGTCAAAGCAGCCCGAATGCGTCTTCGACGACGCACTCTCCGGCGACACAAGGGGATTGGAGGAGCTTGTCGAGCGTGGTGGGCAGCTCGACAGCGACGACCTCGTGGCTCTGAGCCTCTCCTCCATCTCCGTGTTGCGGTGGCATGCATCCATTCATCAAAACTGCGTCTGACAAGCCCATCGAGAGTGGGACGGGATTTGAGAAGTTGACGTGTTGACCTTTTGATTTTTATTTCTACATTTTTAATTGGGATGATAAGTGGGCCTTCTTTATTAGTTAGTGCATCGGATTATTGAATCTACGTACGGGAAAACAATTAGGAGCCAATCAGGCCTAGAGTTTTAAACAGACCGTGATTACAAAGTTTGGAGTGTCAATTTTAGGGATTGCAAGCCCATGGTTTGAGTTAGCTTTTCGCTTCTTTTTAGACTTTTTCCATTTTTATTTTATCAACGCATCATTATAGTCGGAATAATATTGTTCGTCGATGAAAATCAACGGTCAGAGGATATACACGTTCGCCAATCTTGCATTGGACTGGTCAGAGAAGAACAACGATATGGCGACATCGTTCACGTCTGCGATGATGAGGGAGAGGTTGAAGAACACCTATAATAAGCACATCCAGCCGCGAAGATCGGTGGAGTTCACGACACCGAGCGGTGATGACAGAGGTTGAAGAACATATTATATGCTACATGCAGTCTAAATACATGCATACATACAATACATGATCTGTTAGTATACGGCCGCCCAAACAGAAAACTTACAACACGAAAATTGTCAAAGGATATCTCAAACATCGGTGCCAAAATTGAGAACCTATAGTCGGCGAAACTCAAAACCAAGAATGAAAACTACTCGTCCGCACACATATTTTTATGTACACTTTGTTTTAAATCGTTCAATATTTGGATAGATTATAGAGCAGTGGGTGGAGGATTTAAGGGAGGCAGAGAACAAAGCTACATGCCTAGGTAAGCCACCAAGTGGGTTTAACAGGAACGTCGAGTATTCTTATTAGGCATGTCCCGAAGGTAATATTGTGCCATGCAGGAACACAGAGCGACGCAGACAAGCAAACAAAACGAAAAAGGTCATTTCGTTTCCCTAGAGCCCGGTTGGGTTCTCACTGAACAACCAAACACGCCATAGTGAAACCACATCGTACAGATTTCTGAATGGAGTTGGTATATGTCCTGATCGATCGCAGTGTTATGGTACCTTATGTACGTATTTATATTGAGAATCAATTATGGAGCTACATTGTATAGATCACAATCCGTTTACAATCTTATTTAATATCAACATACCTCCGCCGGCCTCTTCCCCATCTTCCCTAGTGGTTGCCAGATGACACGTTTGCGCGAAACCTAATCGATGTCAGCCCTACCCTTCCACATCCTCCATGTCCGCTGCCAGACATCTCCACCCCAATTAACCTTGCAGATGAGATGGGAATGTTGCCTCGCGTCTGCCAGCAAAAAGCCCAGTCATCCTGTCCACTGATCCCACCTTTCGCCAGCGAGATTACCGCTGTCATCGCACCAATCCCGTCAGCACTCAACAGTCTGAAGCGTACCGAACGTGCCTGAAAAGAGCTTTGCAAGTTTGGAAGGTCATATGAAGGTATCTATGTGGCATGTCTACCTAGTTGAATTTAACATCTGCAATTAATTGACCTGTCACACATGTGTCCCACTTCCTAAAGTCCCTCTAACCCCGTAAGGCCCAACGGCCATACTAGCCGCTGGAGGCGGGTTATCGCGGTTATGCGCCACTTGTATTCTTAACCCCAATGTATGTATCAGACGTATCGGCCATGTTGCTCTCTATTCGTTCATGATGATGCCCTCTCATGTGCACCTCTGAAACGACTTCACCTAATCGTGGGCATCACAATATTTTTTTTTGACTCAACGAGAGTTAAGTTAAATTTAGTTATACTAAACTTTAACACTTTGTAATATTTTTGTCTAGTCCTGATTTTCACAAATATATGTTGTATACTAGTCCGTCTATTCCTGATTATAAAATGTTTTATATAATTCAACATGGACTAGATACGGATTGAAAAAAGTGAACATATCAACTACAATGTGTCTAGTTAGATGCAAACCTTAAAAGCTAAAAAATGCTTTTTGTGATATTATCTTTAAAAGGATACGAAACCACCCTAATTGTGAAAAAAGAAAAAATACACGCCTTCTTGATTTGTTTTACACTTGATGGATTATAGCATACTTATATATTGTTGTGTCAAATATCTTCTCTATTTTAGTGTTATTAAATACTTTATTAGTAGAGATTATAAAGCGTACAACCTAGCAAATATCTTCACTAAGGTTTGTAGTTTATGGTTATGCAAGGGGTATATCGAATTATCGGGAGTACGAATTAAACGATTGGTATGATAACTTTTTCATTGTCAAATTTGCCTTACAAGTTACAAGAGTTGATTAATAAATTGACTGGTATAATTGTTATTGAATTAGAATTTCTTATACTCCCTTCGATCGTACATATGTGTCGCTATAAATCTACTCATCACGTACAACTTGCATGTACAGATCACGACAATTTTTACAGATCGGACGGAGTAGTAATCACAACCGGGATTATCTACCTCCAGCGGCAGAGAACAAGCCCGGAGCTGGAACATATTCATCAAGTTAGTTTCTCGCATACTAGATTACTAGTGGAGTTTGGCGCGGCTGTGGATTAAAAAATTAAGACGATGTTTAAATTGTGTAGGTTGGGAAATTAGCGTAATATGCATTAGAAAACTGAGACGATCTTTAGATTAGTGTAATAGAAAAAAACATACGCTTAGAAAAAAGCTTAGTTAACAATCCTCAAAAACAACAGCTAGAGCCAAAAATAATTTTAGTAAAATTCGAAGAAATGTGTGGGTGGAAGTTGTTTAGTTTGCGAGAGTTGTTGAAGATGAACCTTTTTCGCCTGCAACTTTGTTTGTTCTTTTGGAAAAATGAACGGATTAAAAAATGTTAGAAGTTCAATTAAATGGCAGAAGTAATGAACATATATTATTGTGTGGGTGCTTAATCGAGAGGATTTTTAAAAGTTGACAATTTGAAATGCTTAACAACATCTAGTATAGTTAACGTAGAAAGCAATATCGTTTGTTGTAAGTGTTTTTTTTTAATTTTCATAACCATGGAGATGTGATGGTTGGAAAGACATAATTTTTCTGCAAATTATGATATATTCTTTATATTTTTCTGAGTTACACATGCAAAGATATGATTTTTTGATTTTTGTGAATTTTTTCTGCTGTTGGAAAATAGTCCGACAGCCGGGACCCATATGTCAGCCTCGTACAGCTGACGTCAGCCCTCGACGTCAGCGGCGGCGGAAGTGGCGGCGGGGCGGAGCCCGGGCGGCGCAGCAGCGAGCTCGCGCGGAGCCGCAACCGCACGGATATGCGAGAGGAGGAGGAGGCGAGCCGGATGGGCGGCGGGACGGTCCATATGGTTGCCGGAGGCGCCGGCGGCGAGCGTTTCCACGGCGGTGGACGCTGAGCACTGCCGCGACGCCTCCGGTGCGGAGACACTGTCCCATCTCACGATCTTGAGCGAGGACGGCGAGGGTGCGCCGGTGAAGCTCCCTGCGGTCTTAGATTTGAGGGAGGAGGCTCGTAGCGGCGGCGCGGCGCGGAGGCAGCAACGGCGAGCTCGGACGCGCGGGGAGAGGGGAAGGAGAAGGAGTGATTGTGCCTGGTCGTTTTGCAAAAAGGTCCATAGGTTTTTACGTAATTGCATACAGGTCCGTTGACGTGTTACTCTCTGGACCGCGGGTCACTGTTTCCTTTGTCGAGATGCTTTTCTGCAAATTTCCACGGTGACCAGCGGTACCGGATGTTACCGGCGCGTGACCGGGCGACGTGGCGGCCGCTGATTGGCTATAAATCGGGATGAACAGTACCAGGGCGCGGGAGGGCTGGCGTGGCCTGATCCGGGCCGTCCACTGACCGGATCGAATGGCCGGAAATCACCGGCGACGTGGAGGGCTTCCCTGGAGCTCAAACTTGGTGTCCTTTATATATAAGTAGATGTGTTATGTCAATGTGCATGGTGACGCTACTCATGGAACGGGTGGATATCACGGAGGTGTCCTCTACTCTCACACTTGATCATGAGAGCGTTTGTGATAAGGTATTATCGGCAAAAAGTATAAAAAAGGAAAAGGGAAATAAAATATGAAGGAAAAGGAAAATAAAATGAAAACAGGGAAATAAAAATCATCGAGGAAAAATCAGCAAAACAAATACTGGCGAAAAAAAGGAAAACTCGGCCAAACCTCCGGAACGGGATGAAGCTCTCCGGCCGGCCCCAGCCTCGGCAAGCTCCCCGGCGCCCTGGTCCAGCGGGGCATCCTCAAGGAGGTCCCCGACGTCAATTGGTTTTTTACCCAGATGTTTCACGATCATGTACCCAAAGTTGATTATCAATTTGTAAAATATCTTCCAAAGATCTTGATGCAAATAAAATTAACACTCAGCTCTAAATGTAAAAAAAAAAACAATTGATCGATTGGATCAGGACGTGACTCTATAAGGCTGCACATACTTGATCGATTGGATCTAAAGTCTGGCCGTGTGCGTGCACCACGCTTAATTCACATGATGCTAGGTGATAGCTAGTCAAAATGATACGCCTAGCAATTATTTTTTGATTACACTCACGGTATAGCAGCATTGAAAGAGTTTATTGGAACCGATTGAATACGTACGGGCAGACCGCTCCGATCGGTAGCGATGCCGGAGCGACGTTTCAATTCCAGGAGGAATGCTTCCACGGTGTTGGTCGTCGACGACCAGGGTGGTAGGCTCTTATTGGTTACTCCCACCGATAAAGTCGCGTGAGTTGCCTGTCGGGCGGCGTCGCGTGAGTTCTGAGTTGACTCGCGGCTGGCGGCGTGGTGGTCAGATAACGATCGAGTATGCAGGCCTGGGTCACTCACGTACTAGTACCAGATCCAATCGATCAATGGGCATATATGCTTTCAGGTCCTTATTAGATATTTATTTTGTTTTAAATATGTATTGGGTATTTTAGCAACATACAATCAACTTTGGGTAGATAATACAAGGCCGGTGAACTTCTGGTAAAAAAACAATTTTCCAGCGGGAAGAAGGTCTTCATGGACGCCCGCATGGAGCCCACCACAGAGATCGTCGGGCACCACAACGGCCAGCTCGATACCGACACCCTTGTGCTGGGACGGATTGCTGAATTAGTATTTAGTTTTGACAGTAAAGCAATTCAAATTTTTATAGATTTTCTATGTAAGTGTATCTACTTATCCTTATAAACTATTGTTTTTGACTGATATGTCTTGTTGCTTTGTCAGTAATAATGGAAAAGTGCTATAAACTTTTCAAAAGTTGAACTACACAAATTTTAACCAATCTTTTAGAAAAAATCATTAATACCTATAATACAAAATGAATATCATTATATGCTTCTTGAAGTTATTTTCATACGATATATTTGTAAAGTTGTAATTGTTGATAGTTTTTCTAAGAACTTGGTCATAGTTTACATTCTTTGACTTTGAAAATAAGTTATGCGCTTTCTTTGGTGGTCGATTGTGTTCCTTTAAGATAACATGTTTGCGCTTTCTGAACTTGGAACACGGATCAGAAGGCTGTTTTCATACCACTGGCAAGAATTGTGTTGCTATCATACATTCATACGACTGTGACAATCCACAATTTATTTTACCACAAGGATTAACGATTGCCAACAAAGTTAATATATAATCGGGTACTTTTCTATATAAGAGCGTACTTTGTAAGCGTATTACATTCTATCAAGTAATCTCAAAATAATCTACCCCTTTGCCTGATTACACTATTGCTTTTACGCTTGTACACATAGATGACAAGCAATCTTTTACGAAGCAATCTTGTACGCTCCGTGCTCCAGCAAGCACGTTCACTCGATTCATTGGAGTGGTCTGTGATGCTGATACAACATTAATCTTAGCCAATTGTTGTTTAATTAGTTAATCTGATGTCCTTGGAAATAAGTGAAGCACGAACCACTCTAAAAGCTGACTATATGAGTCAACCTACTACGTTACGACGTAAATGATCCTTCTTCCGATCCATAATAAGTACCGATTCATAATATGTAGCACTTATTATGGATCAGATGGAGTATGTTTGGACTTACCGGTGACCATAATAGTACAGGGAAACTAAAGGCAGCTAAGTGCACTACATAGTTTAGGGCTTCCTTGGCCAGACATCGACATAGTCGTCACACATCAGTTACAACGAAGTTTCCCTGTAGCTTCCGCGACAAAATAAAACAAGGCTATGCTGACTGAAGCAAAGCCAGAAATAGTTAACTACCTAAAAGTAATTACATCAACAGAGCCTCTTCTCTTCTCCCCTTCAATTTGACATGGGGATGCAAAAGATAGAAGAGACAAAAAATCAGCCTCGGCTAGCAGAAACCCACCACGACGCTCAGCGATGCACTCAGATTCCTGGATACAACAAAACATATGTTAGTAACCAGGTATTTTCCTTCATCGGTACCATAGCCAAACATTCGTGAGCACTGAAATTGACAACAGAAAGGGTGAAAAGGTAACACATGCGCACTTGGTCTATATGTACTCAGATTCCAGGATACAAGCCAACACACGTTATTAACCGGATATTTCTCGTCATCACTAATACTCCCTCCGTCCAAAAATAAGTGTCTCAACTTTGCCAAAAAGAACATGTATCTAGACAGTTGTCTAGATACATCTTTTTTTTGACAAATTTGAGACACTTATTTGTGGACGGAGGGAGTATAAATAAACACCAGCATGTAACGAGGTGCTTTTCTTTAGCAGTAAGACAACAAAATATTGTGGTGTATGCAGGGTCGTGAAAGGGGGAAAGGTAATGGCACTTGATCTAGATTCAAGTTGGTAAAGAAAACTTGCTGGCAGCTACAGAAGTCAACGAAGCGCATACCATTAATAGAAGTTGTAGGTTTATTAATTGGCAAAAAAAACATGAGACTATGCATATACATGCTGCATGAGAACTAGGCTGTGGCCTAGTGGCAGGGGCTCGCAGTGGCAACCCTGCGTCCAGGGTTCGACTCCCATCGGGAGCGAATTCCTGTGCCTACCTATACAAAAAAAATCCTGGGTGCTAGTGGCCATGGATCTCATTTTTTTTATACATGCTGCATATCCAGCTAGGACTGCTAAAACAACACAAGCTAAACGAGCTATCTGAGCTCAACTCGATCAAACCCTAGACGAGTGAGCACACAAGCCTAGCGATATGCTGATTGAAAAGCTTGACAACGTTTCATCCAGGAATACCAACACTTATTTTGGGAGCCGAGCGTGGGTCACTCAAGCTTTATCAAACCTAAGCAATTTTCATACATGAGTCAACATTGGTTTTTAGCGACTCACATACACTTAGTCCAGCTTACTAAAGTTCCATATAAGATGTGTTGTCATTTCTCAGGTTACATTATCTAGATTACTCAGTTTGGTCTGAGCTGCTCCAGCTTAGAAGCAAGATCAAAGGCAAAGTTTAGTTCGTTTGAGCTTTGCTCGAGCATTAGCCATGGTTGAACAAGGAGAAAGCGGAAACAGAGACGGTAGTTTTTAGTCTGTGATGTCTACTAAGATAAAACAAAGAAACATGTAGCGTAGTAGATTTTATCACCTCTAAGCAAGCGTCACCAATTGTGATGCCAATACCTCTATGTCTACTTAGGTGGCATGAGAACTCATTCACTCAATGTTACGTCCTGACAAAGCTGAGTTGACACACTTGATGTCAACAGTGTACCACGAAAGCCTTCCTCGGCTGGCAGTACATCAGCCTTCTGCCCTGAAATTTCATCTGAAATATCATAGGAAAACAAAATATCACAATCAGCAATCTCATGTTTTCAGGGATATTAAATCTCATAATTGTTACTTCACCTGCTATATCACGGTTCTCAAACATTTCAGAGTCTTTGACCCATAGAACATCCCCAGGGAAAATGGCCTTGTCAGCAAGAGTAGCAAAATCATCATCCATCTCAAGATGACCTTTATGAAGCTTCTGGTTCTCCTTAACAATCTAAATATGGCAACAGAAATATTTGGACCGTGATAAGAATATAACAAAGCAAGATTTCTGCATGTAGACATAAAAGTGACCTGTACAAGTCTACTTGTCGTTTTAAAAAATTGGAGAGAAAGCAAAATTACATGAGTATTCTTGTACAGTGGCACAATTATCTGGAACTTTTGTACCCCCCTTAGGTGAACACTAGGTTATTTGACGATTGACTAGCCAATATGAAATCCGATCAAGTAATCACACCAGTACTGAATCGCATGCACCTACCAGCTAACCCAAAACTTAAGCTATTGGGGGGAGGTACGTAAGCCATGACTACTTTTTGTTAGCAGTGCGTTGGCCAGGTCTTACAATCCAGACTCCGATACCTTACTGAATCACATGCACAGTTAACCCAAAAGCTAAGCTGTTGAAAAAAGGTGGCAATGTATTTCACCAGCAAGTGTAAACTATAGCTCCAGAGCTCCACTATGATGGTATAATGGTACGGTGACACCTGATAACACACCGGTACTTTAAAATGGGACTAGTCACACTGGTAGTTATTGATTCCAGTCTAGAAGGTTTTAAACTTTGAAGTACAGTGTACCGTCACAAGATTCACATCTAATACTGATTTAGCAAAATTCTTTCAGCTGAAACGGAATTAAGTTGTAGACATGGTAATCAACAAAGTCATCTTCTTAAATTCTTGTGTTTTCCTTTTTTTTCCGAAGTGCAATGAGCAAATAGATGTTGATTGGCTGTTTGCATAAATTACATCTTCAATGTACAAGACTTACCCCTACAGATTCCCATATCATGAGTTTCAACTGATAGACTGTTGTAGAACCAGAGACTTTCAAACTGATTGAGTTCCCTGTGGTAGTCCTCCGGGAACGCTTTGATGTTCGACGATCTGGAACAGGAGCTGAAGATGCCTCTCTAATTGACTTTGGTGCCTCTTTTCCACGCACAAGATAAACATGAATATCTTCGTTCTGGTAATTGAGCTTCTCCTTCAATGCACAGCTCTCTATTTCTCCAATACATTCTTCACAAACCTATCATACAAAATTCACAAGTAGAAGTGAGAAATATGGCAATATTCAGCTCTTAGCAAAACATATCGACTCCAGAATATAATTTACCTCGGGATCAGTTCTGACATAGGGACTACTGTCCTCCAAATCACCATTTGTATCATTCATAGACTGGTCCGGATCTTCATCCAGAACTACCTTTGCTACAGGTGAATCGTGCAGTTTATCTTGAGAGCTCTTGCTAAAAGCAAGTTCAGCACATATACCATTTGCATGTGCTACATTCCACTCCTCAGAGAAAGATTTCCAATCAGATTCCAAGATCATTGCTAATCCATCAATCTGAAAACCAAATAATATAGTTAATCCTTAATGTCCAGGTTATTTGTTTTCATCTTGTAACACTACATATCAGCGAAACAAGGGCCCAAATTAAAGATTGTTGGATACAACAGCAGTGAAAGGCAACTAATATAATCATGCAAGAGCTTCATATTTACTACTCCCGCTGATCGCTTTTGATTGTCGCGGACGGATAGCTAGTTTAGTACAGATGTGGTGTATAACTCACGACAACTAATTCCGATCCAAGGTAGTATCTAGTATCACTATGCCTTTGTATTCATTAGCTTTGCCTTTCCAGATCCATACAAACTTTAAGAAACAAGTAAAAAGCTCATATTTGAAGTTAGGAACAGAACATCATAGCGGATATTCACACGTGCATCTGCCATGGACAGCCTCCAAACAAATAATAACAAGGGGTTGATATTTAGAGTAACGTAGGAAGAGGAACACATCTATAGTAAGGCTGCACAGGCCACAAGTACGAAGTTACAGGCAAGAGACGAGAGGTAGGACGGAGAAATCCTGAAGAGACGTGAACTTACATTTGATGTATTCTGAGTAATGCTCCCACGCTTGAAAACTAGATCTAAAGGCCTTTGCAACAATCTTGAGTGCTGGAAAATGATCGAGATAATCAACAAGACATATTATATAGCTTTTATACACCTATAATAACTAAAGAACAAAGGTGGTGATATTGCAAATTAAAGTCAACAGAATAAATGGAGTATAAAAAAGCATCGCTCAGTGACCAATCAAAATCTCCACAACACTATAGCAAACCCCAGATGAAGTGACAAAATAACAACTTATTGTGAATTGTGAATTCTTACATCACTGAGCAAGAGCAGCAAACATGTATCACCCACAAATTTGAATGAAGTTATTATGATGCGTGCTTATAGTTGTGCTATCTAAGAATGACCGTTATAATGTAAACAATTGTTACATTTCCATATTAATTCACTGGCAGAGATGAATATAATGTAAAAGTGCACACATCATCAGTGAACCACACTAACTTATGGGTAGATTAAACAATTTATTCTGTACAAAACTTGCAAGTTCTTGAACAAATTATCCTGACAATCAATTTTCACCACAATTATGTTCACAAGTCATCATACACCGATATCTTCACCAATGCTTTACAAAAAAATACTAATAGTCATCGATCTCATAATAGGAGCAGCAAATTAACTTCAAACCATTTATCCTGACAGCAAGCTTCGCATTGACCTGACTATACGAATTTATATACTAGAGTTATTGTCTTTTCTGGCCTTTTCAGAACCAAATCCACGTACCGGCATACTGGACTAGTCAGCAGAACAGAGACAGATTTAGTTTACCTTCTCACATTTAAGTGAATTTATAGCAGCTTCGAGACTTAGAGGTTCTGGTAGCGAAGAAACATTTTTTCCAGTTGCTGTAATGTAAGCTTTCCATTCTGACAACCATGAGGAAGGAATCAAATAATATTTTTGCCCAGGGTGAAGTCCGTAGCCTTTCCCAGAGAGTAACTTTTCATGTCTCTGTCGTTGCTTCAGTTTCACCGCTCTGGAAAGATAAATGCCGTACCAAAAAAAAATCAACCATCCACTTTAAGTAAACAACCCATTATCTCACATTAAGAAATCTGTTATACTATGGCATTCTTTAACTCACCTAAGATGATCCTCGACAGAAGCGACAACTGACAATTTCTGGTCACAAAGTTCGCATGGTGGACAATCTGACGGAAAAGTCACAATACTGTCAGCTTTGCTTGCACTGTTGGTGTCATACAGAAATATCCATAGGCTCTCTGGCACAGATACCCGCTTTGCGCCAGGAGCATGCTCTGGAAGAAGATTCCCATGGCTGCATCTTAGAGCACTTGTTGGTCCATTATCAGCATCAGAATTGCTATCCACATTTTTCCTTCGCAACCAATGGGTCAACCTTGGAGTAACCAGGAACGCAAATCAGTATAAGACTGGAGTGTGAAATTCATATAACTGCCAGACATACTTAGATAATAAGTTAACAACTGGTTAAGGTGCAAAAACTCAATCGTCCATCAATAAAACTATGATGATTGACCACACCGTGGCAATGCATTGTCCATCTACAATAAACATGTGAGCAGGGCATAAACTAATATAAGATGTCAGATAATGGTAGCACAGAAAGAAAATTAACATCGAGCAACAACCTTTAAAAGGTAACAGGTAAAAACAAAAATACAAACTTTAAAACATGAGCCTTGTTGGTGGGACTGCAGATAAGAACTCTTACATAGACGCACTAGTAGATCATTATAACAAGATTGAAATCAGAAAGGGCTATAAGCAGGATATTATATTTACATGTAAATAGCTCCAGAAAGGCAGCAGATGAGGAGTGTAATTTTTAGTGCAGTAAAACAATATTAGCTTCCACAAGTCATGTACATAACAAGACCACAAAGTGTGATGAGGATGTCAATTCCATACCATGCCTTCGAAACAAAGTAACTAGAACCTTCAGGTATACTTCCAGCAAGTGCTGCTTCTGCAACATTTTTTAATGATGCTTTTTGATCACGGTAGACATCAGCAGATACTGCAGTTTTTGCTCCATCCTTGAGACAGTCCATGCAGATATCATCCTTATTGAGTGTTGGGCCTCCTCCATACTAGTATATTCCAATAAAAATGTAAGCAATATTCACCGAGGCTTTTCCGGAAGCATTAAAAGTACAGAACTGCTCGCAAAATATAGTGTTCTTGCAAATAATTGAAGTAAAACATTCGCACAGATAACAAATATTTACTCCTGAGCAAACTGAGGAAAAGATTCTAAGAAACAAAAACCAGTAAGTGGAGCTTCTTACCTTCGATAGTAGCTTCTCCCAAGCTTTAGCCGACAATCGCTTCATGGATGTGACCTTAGATGCTGGAACCTTTCCATGTTCACATTGAATTGGACTGTTGTCTATGGAACTGCAGAACCAAAATAAAGTTGTAATAAGGATATCCTAAGGATACATCTTTTGAGAAGAATATATGTATAACTTGTTACTGATCATGAATTGAGATTACATGCGATGTAAAATATACTTCTAGTTGATTTACCAGCCATTTGGTAAAATGTGCTCAAGCAAACATACAATACTGAAATTCTCTGAGATGTACAGAAGAGAGACCACTTTCATGCTACTTCCTCTGTCTGGATATATATACAATGTGTATTTTGATTGGTTATAAAAGTTAAGGCAAGGCTTTGACCAACTAGTTCATTATTATGTGCTTTATGTGATGCAAAATCACAATCACAGGTATTGTTTAAATACAAATCTAACTACATCAATTCTGGGTCACATAATATATTTCCAATGGCCAAATTTTGATTGTAAAAAATTAAGACATGGCTTTGACCAACAATTAGTTCATTACAATGTGATTTATGTGATGCCAAATCACAATCATAAGTTTTTTGTATTCCCAAATACAAATCAAATGAAATCAATTCTGGGTGACATAATATATTTCGAATGGCCAAAGTTTTGTCTTAACCAATCAAAATATACACTATAGTCAGATGGATGAAGTAAAGCCCAAAGATTCAAAAGGCTAACCAGTGGTTTATATCACGTAAAGAAAATCTGATCTAACCTACAGCTCGAAAATGGACAATATTAGTCTAACAATAGCTGGTGTTAACTACAAGACCACTCAGCTCCTTTCACGTAACTGACCCAAGAACAGGTTAAACCTAGCAGTAGACAGATAATGCCATTACAAGACTTTAATTTACCACAATGGGTTGTTGTGTTCGGTAAATATATATAATGATAATACTCAGGTACTTGATGTTTTGTTATACGAATTACAGCATTACATGAGTTTAAATTCAGCTTTTATTTATCATTCCACAGATGTGTGGGCATGATAAGCTAGCAACAACACTACTGATAGCTAGCATTACAACCTACAACATGGTCACAGTAAGCTATGAATTTATACGGGACTCAGTAAGGGCATTTGCATGGATTTTGTTCTCGTGACACTGAAAAATAAAGCATTCAAAAATCAAGGAAAAAGAAGAGGGAAAATGAATAAATATGAGCGCTCTAGGGAACTCACGAGGGAGGGGCAGCACTATCTGCCCATTGGCGAAGCCAGTCTGCTGAAATCCAGAAATAAGAATCATCGTCTGGGGTAGCAGGTGCTTCTGTCAGAACAGCTTTTACTTCTTGGCGCCTCTCAGTTATGGAGGCCAAAAAGCTATCTTTCTTACTTTGGTAATCCTCACATTCCATAACATATGATGCATTCAGGGCGTCAATTTCATCCAGAAAATGGCGTGGAAGTGAACAAGTATTGGCTTCCACAATACTGTTGCTTTCAACACCATTGTCATCCTTACTCGAACGTTTGTACATTAGCATGTAAGCATCTGTGGAGGAAAACATCTCTCCCATAGCAGAAGTCGGTGCAGCCTCATGATTACTACTGCTATTTCCATTTCCATTTGCAACAGAACCTTCTGTAGCAGTACCTTGAGATTTCTGGTCAGCTTTGTCAGATGACTTGCCTGGCTTTTCACCAAAAGGGTGAAAACCAAGTTTGGATACACACTCATCATCAAACTCCCACCACTGACCGCTACTTTCATCCTTTATATGTGCCACATAGTGCCCACTATTAGCAGCACTACCCTTGTGAATCAAAATAGCAGCAAGGTCATAATTGTAACTAGATGACGGGTTTGACAACCGCTTTCCCATGTCTAGTTGTCCCGGAAAACTGAATGATGAAGATATTTTTTTCTTCGTCGTTGTCTGAAGATGAAATAAGTTAGACAAATGTCTTGCACAAAAAAGAGAGGAAGCAGACAAGACAGCAGAGGAAGGAATGTATAGCAGGAAAAACTGTGGACTAGCCTTAAAGCAGGGCGTATCACCTTTGGCAAGAAAACATAACGCTTGAGCTGAAAATTAACGACAGGAGGGAGCGAGCGAAGTTTTATACAGCGAGTGGCGTCTACCCTTTTCTGGCATGACTCACAGGAGTATTGATTATCCCCATTCAGTGCCTCCACACTCAAGTAATCATCCAAACTTTCTTCTAAGTTGTTTAAACCTTTAATGTTGAGCTCCAGTTCATAGAAGTCTTCGATTTTTGAAGATGCTTCCGAATCCCTTCCACATGTTGAACACCTAAAGCATATATAATGTCTGGCATCAGTTCTCCACAAAATTAACCAGTAAAACGAAACTAAGCATGTGATATTTATCAATCACTTATATATGGTCATGCTGTTTGGATCTGAAATTGTGAATGCACTATAATAGTATGGTACATTGTAAACAAAGATATTGGAACCTGAAAGCATGTGCTACTTTATCTCTTCCTGCCTAAGTATGCGAGCAACCAAAACAATAACAAAATCACAGCTTCTGCCTGAGCACAATAGCCCATCTAAGCAGTAAGCACCTTATCCAGCAGAAACAGAAGCAAGTAAAGAAGACTTCATATGAGAGAACAAAAAGATAGCACACTGCAATAATAATCTTGAATATATAAACATTGTAGAAGCTAAAAGACTGGTTCTCCAAATTCAACCTTGAAAGCACTGGCAAAGTCTGACTTGAAATGCGTTTGGATAATTATCTATTCTGAATTGTCAATGCATTTGGATATTTACCTACCGGGTCACATGCGACACACTGCCACGGAACAAACGCTGCACGATAGCCTTGGCACCGGTGACCTTGGAGTGACTGAGCGAACGCTCCAGCAGAGAGAGAAACAAGGTGAGGAACTCATGGCTGTCCTGCTGGACACCGTTGTCGAGCTCCAACGTCTTGATGAAAGGCGCCGAGTCGATGAACGCCATCTTGCTGGCGTGCAGCTGCGCGAAGAGCCGGGCCAGCTGATCGAGAACAGGGTGCTTCTTCAAAGTCTCCGGCTCCAGGGAGAAAATGCCCGAGCGGAAGGAGGTGTTCATGTAGAGGCACTGGAGTATGCTGTTGGCATAGCATGTGGCTCCCAGGTTGGTCAGCCCAGCGGGCGTCTCGGTGGACTCCCGGAGGTCCTTGGACGGGTCAGGGCCGAGGCCGCGGACGTGCTCGACGTTCTTCTGCCACAGCCCGGCCTTCCTCGCCCCGCCGGAGCCGGCGGGGACGAGCCCGCAGAAGCAGTTGGGCGAGTCCTTGGTGTTCCCGTGGCAGCCCTGGCAGAGCGGCCTGTACACATTGTAGAGCTGCCGGATGTCGTCGGCCGTGACCGTGCCCGTGGAATGTATCCTCCTGCACAGGCACAGGCAAGCGTCCCCCAGCAAAGACAAATTAGCAACAGAAACATAAAAATGTCTTCTTTTTGTTCAACTCTACGTCGAATATCCGCAGAGGGAAGGGAAGGGGAGAAGGCAATGCGTACTTGAGGACGGCGCGGGAGGGGCTGGCGGAGGAGTCGTCGCTGGCCCGCGGCCGCTTGTTCTTGTTGCGGGTGTTGTGGCCGCTCATTGTACCATGAACCGGCGGAGACGGAACCACGGCTCGCCGCCCCTGCCTGCAGCGGGAGACAACAGCAGAAGCTAGGGCATTAGTCGAGGCCGGCCGGATGGAGGGGCAATCGGGGGGCAGATCTACCAAGAAACCCTGACGGTTCCTCCTTGGTGGGATCGATTTGGCTGATAGAATCGGTCGCTGGATGAGGAGAAGAAAAAAAAAACCTAGCTCGTACCTCGAATTGGACGGACTGCGGCGGGATGGAGGAGGCGGCGGGGGGGGCGTCCTGCGAGGCGAGGAAGAAGGAGAGCGACGATGACGGCGGCGGAGGGGCCGGAGTGAGGCTGAGGCGTCGGCGGGCGGCAGCTCTAGGTCCGGAAGTGGGAAGGGACTAGGGATCGAGTTTGTTGCCACACGATGGGACTTGCTCCCCAGCGTCCGATCAACTTTGTTACCAACAGAACAGTACAGGCTTGTGTTTGTTATAGTTGTTTCCAATGATCTTTTTTTGCTATCAGTTTAGGTAATCATGAATTGTTTTTAACTAGTAATAAATAGTGATATTAAATTAATGCACTAGTAGTCTGAACTGATGAAAAAGGTTGTGCTATGTATATATTATATTTTGACAAGTGGAGTATCAAAAGTTTAACTATTATTTAAATTTCTTATTACGATGTGTTTTTATAGAACGGTGTTCTTTGTGTGTGGAAGCAGTAATTTAGTATGGCAGAATATTCTGAAAAAAGATAAGCACGACAAGAATCACAAAGCATTGGTATGAAAAACAATTGATCGCAAACTTCGATTTACTATGTTTCAAAAAAATATGAACTTCACTTTACTATCCTTTTCCTAGCAGTGATAGGGTAAGAACTTTACTCAAGTCTTGTTAGACCACCCTCCTGATGTTGTAACTCATGTTCTGTCTGTCCGGTGATTCTACCGACAATGGTTAATGCAATGAGTCGTTCCATGCCAAGAAAAAGTCACGAGTTCTATGTGGCAAGAGGTTGCAATATCCCCAATTTTGAGTCTATATAAAGTCACAACTCCCACCCTCTAATCTCAATGTGCATTGTAACTTTGTAAGCGGCACTACCGATAAGTCAAATTAACATAAGATAGGCCGAAATAGCTCCAACCCTAATTTTTCTACAAGTATGTGATCATCGCATATTTGTTGTAAGAAAATACGTGGATGTTGAAAGACTCGTTTTTTCTATATTTTCCCCCGGCTTCAGAAATAAGGCTAAGGCTCGGAGACAAACAAGAGCAATGAAAAGTGCCTCCAACAGAAAGAGGGATCAACGGATAGGACATCCTTACCGATTATTTGTTTGAAAAATGTTCAGGGTGATTCCATTTTATAGTAACTAAATTTCGTAGTATTATGCTATACTAGTATTTATTTTCCAAAATCAACGTTTTTAATATGCAGCGTAAAAATCCACAACTCATCCGTATACATATTACACTAATAAAGTAAGATTGATGTCGGAAAGAAGATCAATTGATTTTTAACATGGACAGTTAGTAGAAACTAGATACATACCCCGCGTCACAATGGGGATCTTTAAAAAAAATACAAATAAAGGGATATAAGATCCATGGATATTAATTTGTTTAAAGAAATATACAACATATCATAAATGTCGAAAGGTAAAATTAATTCATGTGATGTTTGTTTCATATTTGATGGAAAAGATAGGTGACATGGACAATTGGATGATGAAAAGTAAATGATATGGGTATGTTGTATGTAAAAAATATTGGCTTCACTGAATATCCGTGAGATGACATGGACATTTGGTTGGCTAAGAGAAGGGTGATGTGGATAGGTTGCATGTTGAGATAGAAAATAATTAATGCGTGTTAGTGGGGTTTTGCTTTATAAAAGGTTTATTTTCCGAAATCAACATTTGTAATTTGCAGCCTAAAATGCCACAACGCATCCGGAGCTTAGACATGTCCAATACAGATTACACTAATAAAGTAAGATTGATGTTGGAAAAAAGTTCAATTGATTTTTAACGTGGGCAGTTAGTAGAAACTAGAAACATACCTCGCGCCGCAACATAAATCTTTTATTTTTATACAAATAAAGGGACATAAGTGAAAGGAAAGACGTCGCCTAGAGGGGGGGTGAATAGGCGAGGAGCACTTTTTACAATTTAGACTTGATAAATGCGGAATAAAACTTAGTGTTTAACTTATCAATGACACAACCTAAATATACTAGGTTCACCTATGTGCACCAACAACTTAATCTATGCAAGACAAACATCAAAGGTATAGCAAGGTAAAGAACTTCAAGCACGATGACTATCACAAAGTAAAGTGTATAAGTAAAGAGCTTGGGTATAGGGATAACCGAGCCACGCGGAGACGATGATGTATTCCCGAGTTCCACCACAAAAGGTGTACGTCTCGTTGGAGAGGTGTGAGCAACCACAACAGGTTTGCTCAACGCCACAAAGACTTCACCTTCTTCTCCGATGAACTCGACCACAAAGGTCCGAGTCCACCTTCCACTATGAACTCCTTTGGGGCGGAGAACAATCCCGTACAACAACCTTGGGGCACACACCCACAACCGAATTGGGGGCTCCCAAATGACCACAAGAGGTCTTGACCACAAAGGTCCCAACTAGCCACAAAGGCCTTGACCACAAAAGGTCCTATGCCACAAAGGCGGCCACTAAGGCGTCTAGGGTCCAAGACCCAAGAGTAACAAGCTCACGAATTTCACCACCACGAATCCTCGTGGAGGGCTCAAACCGATGCAAAATGCAATGGCAAGAACACACAAAGTGCTCAAGTCCTTCACTCTCAAATTCCAACAAAGCAACAAATGCTTATGGGGGAATAAGAGAGGAAGAACCAAGAAACCACAAAGGAGACAAATCCTACACTCCCAAATCCCACCACAAGCAACTAATGCTTATGGGGGGATAAGAGAGAGCAAGAACAAAGGGAGAGAACCACAAAGGAACTCAAAGATCTAGATCCACTAAGTTCCCCTCACTTAGAGGAGAGATGGATTGGTAGAATTGTAGATCTAGATCTCCTCTCACTTTTCCCTCAAAGATATGCAAGAATCATTGGAGGATTTGAGAGGGGGCAAGCTTTCCCAAGGTCAACAATGGCAAGAGAGAGAGGGGAAAGTCGTCAACTTAAGGAAGAAGAAGGGGAGGGGTATTTATAGCCCCTCCCAGATTTCTAGCCGTTGGGAATCTTCAGTCCAGAAATTTCCGAACTGAGGTCCGGAGATTTCCGGACACCGGGAATCTCCGGTAGGAATTCCGACCCGAGCTGAGAAAAGATCAGTGCTGAAAGCAAATAAGACTTGGCGAAAAACTGCAACTTGTGACCGGAAATATCCGAACCAGGGCCGGAGATTTCCGGACCCCGGAAATCTCCGGTAGAAAATCCGATGGAAAACTGAACTGAGTCAGTACGCAATTGAGTTCTGGACTTAGTAAAAATCTTCCGTCGCTCGGAGATCTCCGGACTGGGGCTCGGAAATCTCCGAGCACCGGAAATCACCGAGCAAGGTCCGGACATTTCCGACCCTTAGAAAAACTGCAGAAACAACATAACTGAAATATCTTTTGCAAATAAACTCCGAATGATTTGAGACCAACTCCGTTGGAAAGGCACTGACAAGGAGAGGGCTACCAAAACTGGAAATATTGCAAACCATAAATAGAGCAAAGTCTCCACACATGTGAAGGTGTGGAACTTTCCTCAAGGTTGAACCGGTAATATTTCCACACCGAAAACGTAACGAGTTTTCCAAACAAAAACCGTTTTCGAAGAACTTGGTCTTGTCATGAAGATCACGACAAGCACCAAAAACCAAGAAGGAGAAAAGCCAAATAAGAACCAAGAAAGATGATATGCCAAGCATGCAAAGGTTTGAGCTCTCCACAAAGATGCGATCAAGTTACTCACTCGAGAGCCCCTCTTGATAGTACGCCTATCTATCATATAGCCCTATCAAGATCATACCTTTGCCTTGAGCAATCCACTTGATCTAGATGATGACGATCTTGATCTCTTCAAGTGGACCATCTTTCTTGCACATGCTTGATGAAGACTCCTCCATATACTCCCCCATACTCCAACATGGGAGAGTCTCGCTTAGCTTCGTCTTCATGTCTCCGACAGCTTCCCTTGGTCTTGCACTAGTCAACCTTGATGACGATCATGGCATGACATCATCCTCCATGAGCTATATGAATTGATCTTCTTGTTGCAAGCTCATGGAAGATACCATCTTTCTTCTTATAGGTGATGGCTTGACAACTTCAAGCCATACTTGCAATATGCTCAAAACACACATTAGTCCTTAGGGATTGTCATTAATTACCAAAACCATACATGGGGGCACATGCCCTTTCAATAAGACCCATGGATATGAATTTGTTTAAAGAAATATACAACATATCACAAATGTCGAAAGGTAAAATTAGTTCATGTGATGTTTCTTTCGTATTTATGATAAAAATATGTGACATGGATAATTGGATGATGAAAAGTAAATGGCATGTATATGGTGTATGTACAAAATATTGGCTTTAATCGATATTTGTAGAATGGCATGTACATTTGGTTGGCTAAGCGAATGGGTTATGTGGATGGGTTGCATGTTGTGATAGAAAATAATTAATGCATGTTAGTGGGGTTTTGCTTTATAAGAGGTATAGATAGATAGATAGATAGATAGATAGATAGATAGATAGATAGATAGATAGATAGATTGATGGATGACATCACATAACATAATAATTAATGGTTCGAAATTTAAATAATTGGTCAAATCACACGTGAATATAAATTATATCAAATGAATAAAATGAAGTCTACTCTCCATACAACTGCCATTGGTGTTTTTTTCATAGTCATCAACTTCCTTGTGTCCTCCTCATTGGAAGTTTGGAGGTAATCAGGCCAAAAAATCTGGATCAAAACTATGACAAATACTCGCATGCATTCGAGTGTGGTCTCTTCACCACTACAAAAATATCCATCGGTGTAACCAGCTGACATAACGCCATATGCTATTACATTCATTGTTGCATGATATATTTGGATATGAACTAAACCAAAGCAAAACGGCACCATTTGTCCATTGAGTGAAGTTATAGACATCTACGTATTTGATAACGCCTACGGAAGAGGTGATATGGATAGGTTAATACCTTGGGGAAGTAATCCTTCGTAGACAAAGAATTACCGAAAAGTCATTAGTGGAATTCCGACCTTCAATCCTCGTCTCTTCCTCTTGTGTCCATTCTCTAACTCGTCGATGAAATGCAAGAAGATGACATGCTCTATTGCTCTACATTGTGTCGAAGAGCATCTCCTCTATGTCGAAATCACCCGAGTCGAACGATGATGAAAAACTCTAATCTATCTAACCAAATTAATATTGCTCAAATTAGACTACAAATCTAACGATTCCTAAACCTAAAACAGCCGGAATCGATGAAGAAACTCACATTCATCTCCCCCCACAGCCCCAAATTGGATATGCGCCGCCCGAGCTCCCCACCGATGACCAGCCCCAAATCACGACACCGACGGCCACGTGGATGCCAGTACTCAGACACGGAGCAGTCTCTTCTGACCCCAACTGCCTCCTCCGATAGAGCTCTACGACACACCCATGGAGACAATAGCGACCATGTTCGCATTGAAGGGATACGTCACCCGGTGGACGGAACACGGTGGAAACAAAACGGAGGGAGGCGGCGAGATATGGTGGCGGGCTGAAACTTCATTTTGTAGTTATTAAATTTCATAGTATTATATCTAGTTCTGAGAAAGGATATACTAGTATTCATTTTCCCAAATCAACATTTGTAGTTTGCAACGTAACAATACACAAATCATCCGGAGCTTAACACCGTCCTTTAGAGATTACACAAATACAGTACAACTGATGTTGGAAAGAGGCTCAACTGATTTCTAGCATCAGCAGTTAACAGAAAAGACATCTCAAAACTAATACGGAGTACATGTCAAAGATCATTGACATTGTCTGTAACTACAGCCTGACGATTCATGTGTTCTGTTTTTTAGAGAGAGAAAGACAATTCTTGTTCGTTTGTTGTAAGTATGTGATCATCGCCTCTTTGTTGCAAGAAAATATGTAGATGTTGAAGGACTCTCACTAGTAGAAAACGAGCCTTTGATTCACCCCTTTAGTCTCGGTTCATTATTTGAACCCAGACTAAAGGGGTGAGAGCCACACCGCTGGATTTGTGAGGGACCTTTAGTCCCGGTTCGTGTTCACCGCGCGCGGCAGCAGAGGCGGGCCCCAGCGCCAGAGACCTTTAGTCCCGGTTCGTAACACAAACCGGGACTAAAGGTCCTCACTTTATCAGCTTCTTCCACCCCTGCTCACTCCATTTTTTCCACCGAGCCCGAGCTCAAAATCATTTCCTCTCCATTTCTTCTCCATTTGCTCTCCCCAAGACTAGATAATCCATAATATTTTACACCATTTGGCAAGATTGAAGCCACCCCACGGTTAGCCTCTTCATCATCTTTCCGGCATTGCTTATTTAGCTCATTTTGCTCATTTCAATTTTTTTGTGCAAGCAAGGTGTTCGATGTAATGCCTAAGTTATGATCTCATTTGTGTATATGTGCAATTTGTTCTCAAACTAAAATAATGATTTATGTGTTTTAGTGTGGTGAGGAGCCTTATCGACGTCGATCGCCCGCGCCGTCCCGTCACCACCTCGGTGAGCCTCTATATTTTATTTTATTTTATTTTAAAAACATAGCTTTTATGATTTAGATGCATAGTTACTACTTGTATAATTTTCTAACTTGTATTATATGTATAGTGTCATGGTTCTGATATCCGTCCCCGTCGGTCCTCGTCCGGTCTATGATTCGGATGTGGTATATTTTCAAAACTATTTATTTCATTCTATGTTTCTGACAATTATGGCGACCAACTTGACATAGAATTATTTTTATCTAGGAGGTAGTTGAACCAGAAATTGAATCTGACCCTATTGTCGAGTTTTTGGATAAAGAAAACAATGATTTGAAAGCAAAATTGAAAAGAAGTGAAGCTCTTTATCTTCAATGCTTAGAAGATAAGATGAAATTAGAGCTCAAACTTGCCGACGTGGTCGATGGTAACGAGATCAAGATGGATGCAATGCGCTTGAAGATAAAAAGGATTAGAAAATATGCCATTAATCGGGAGGCTTGGTGTCATTATGTTGTGGGTTCAGTATTTACCTTAGTTGCGATTTTGATCGCATTTGTTGTTGGATTTAAATTCTTTAGATAATTTCTATATTTGTTTCAGTTAATGTATGTTTTATGAGAACTATGTATTACCGCTTGTCAATACTCTACTCTTATTTTAATGGATGACATTGTATTAATTAATTTGCTCTTACATATTATTTATGACAGTAGTGTAATAATGGGGTTCGATATACTTTTATGTAATACAGATGAACCGACAATGGATGTACGGTGACTGATGTTGTCCTGAGTTCATTGATGGCATGCATAATTTTCTCCATATGGTTGAGGCAAACAAGCCGAAGAACGGTTTTATTCGTTGTCCATGTAGTGCCTGCAAGAATATGAGTGATCACTCTACCTCAAAAGTCATTCACTCACACCTCTTGCATAATGGTTTTATGCCTGGTTATTATTGTTGGACCAAGCACGGAGAAACAGGGGTTATCATGGAAGAAAATGAAGAAGAGGAGGATAATGACAAGTATCCTTGGTTCAGTGATACTACAATGGGAGAAGACGAAACTGAAGAAGATCCCATTATTGATGAGCCTGACGATGATCTTCGTCGGGCCATTCGTGATGCACAAATGGACTGTGGAAGTGAAAACGAAAGGTTGAAGTTGGAGCGTATGTTAGCTGATCACGCCAAATTGTTGTACCCAACTTGTCAAAATGACCAGAAAAACCTAGGTACCACACTTGAATTGTTGCAATGGAAGGCAGAGAATGGTACTTCTGACAAGGGATTTGAAAATTTGTTAAAAATAGTTAAGAAGATGCTTCCAAAGGATAACAAATTGTCGTCTAGTACGCATGAAGCAAAGAAGGTGGTATGCCCTCTAGGATTAGAGGTGCATAAGATACACGCTTGCATTAATGACTGCATCCTCTACCGCGGTGAGCATGAAAAATTGAATGCATGTCCTGTATGCGGTGCTTTGCGGTATAAGATCGGGCGAGATGACCCTGGTGATGTTGAGGGCGAGCCGCGCCCCAGGAAGAGGATTCCTGCAAAGGTGATGTGGTATGCTCCTATAATACCACGGTTGAAACGTTTGTTCAGCAATAGAGAGCATGCCAAGTTATTGTGTTGGCACAAAGAAGATCGTAAAAAAGACTTGATGTTGAGACACCCCGCGGATGGGTCCCAGTGGAGAAAAATTGACAGAGAGTTCCCGACATTTTCAGATGACGCAAGGAACTTAAGATTTGGCCTAAGTACAGATGGCTTTAATCCTTTTGGAGAGCAGAGCTCCAGTCACAGCACTTGGCCCGTGACTCTATGTATCTATAACCTTCCTCCTTGGTTGTGCATGAAGCGGAAGTACATTATGATGCCCGTGCTCATTCAAGGCCCGAAGCAACCTGGCAACGACATTGATGTGTACCTCAGGCCATTAGTTGAAGAACTTTTGCAGTTGTGTTGTGAGGAAGGTGTACGTGTCTGGGATGAGCACAAACTGGAGGTATTTGATCTACGAGCTTTGCTTTTTGTAACCATCAATGATTGGCCTGCTCTAGGCAACATTTCAGGACAGTCAAACAAGGGATACAATGCATGCACGCACTGTTTAGCTGAGACTGATAGTATACATTTAGGTAACAAGAATGTGTACCTAGGTCATCGAGTTGGTGTTCCCACCAACCTTCTTCAATATTATGACGCACCTTGTAGTCCACCTAGTCGAAGAGATTTCTATTCTCGGTCCTGTATTTTTACACAACATGTTCCCCTTTGAGAGGTTCATGGGAGTCTTAAAAAAATATGTGCATAACCGGGCTAGGCCAGAAGGAAGCATCGTCAAGGGTTATGGAACAGAGGAGGTCATTGAGTTTTGTGTAGATTTTATTCCTGATCTGAAGCCGATCGGTGTTCCTGAATCACGTCATGAGGGGAGACTGCATGGAAAAGGCACTCTTGGAAAGAAAGCAACAATATGTCAAGACGGGGATTCTTTCACTCAAGCACACGACACCGTTCTACATAATTCCAGTTTGGTGGGTTCGTATGTCGAGGAACACAAGAATGTTTTACGCTCCAAGTACCCGGAGAAATCTGAAGATTGTATTGATGGAGAACACATGAAGACTTTCAGCAGTTGGTTAAAAAGACGTCTCATTAATGACACCAATGTTGAAGAACAGCTATACTTGTTGGCCACATCACCAGCTTCAACTATATTGACTTTTCAAGGGTACGAGATAAATGGAAATATATTTTACACATCCAAACAAGATAAAAAGAGCACCAACCAAAACAGTGGAGTACGCTTTGATGCAACAAACTGCAACGGGACAAAGGACACATAATATGGTTACATAGAGGAGATATGGGAACTTGACTATGGACCTACTTTTAAGGTCCCTTTGTTCAAGTGCAAATGGTTCAACCTACGAGGCGGGGTAGAGGTAGACCCACGATACGGAATGACTACAGTGGATCTCAACAATCTTTCGTACGAGAATGAACCATTCGTCCTAGCCAGTGAAGTTGCTCAGGTTTTCTATGTGAAAGACATGTCTACCCTACCGAAAAAAAGAAAAGATAAGCAAGCGAGTACATCATACGATGAGCCAAAGCGCCACATAGTTCTTTCAGGGAAAAGAGTCATTATGGGAGTGGAGGACAAGACAGGCATGTCAGAAGATTACGATAAGTTTCATGACATTCCGCCCTTTAAAGTCAACACTGATCCAATTATCAAGTTAAATGAAGAAGATTGTCCGTGGTTACGGCGCAATCGGAAGAACAAGTAAACACTAGAGAGGGATATTATTGTTGATGTGTAATATCCGAATGCTTTGTATCAGAAGAACAAGTGAACTGAAGTATTTTGTAGATGCATGGAACAAAACACACGATTTCACCTGCATACAGCCCAACGGTGGCTCGTGAGTGCCTGCATATGAAATGCACCGTTGGGCGTATGCAGGGAATCCGAATGCTTTGTATTCTGTCGATGAAGTAGAATGAGGAGACAATGACTGCCAAACATGTTCAAGAGGGGGCTATATATAGGGTCATGTGACTCACGAACTGGTCATGATAGTGCCCATCCAACAGCTCAGAATCTCTCAAAACAAACACATCTCTTCATCCAACGGCTCACAAGTGCTTAAAAGAAACACACGATCCATGTGCTTCTTTAGTCCCGGTTGGTGTTACCAACCGAGACTAAAGAAGCACATGGATCGTGTGTGTCTTTCTAGTGCTTGTGAGACGTTGGATCTGAGGTGTGTTTCTTTTGAGAGATTCTGAGTTGTTGGATCAGCAGTATCACGACCACTTCGTGACCCACATGACTCGGTTGTTGTTACCAACCGGGACTAAAGAAGCACACGTACCTTATATATATCCCCCCTCCCGGACATGTTCAACACTCAGTGTCTACTCATTGCAGTTCATTTTGGCAGCACACGGGTAGCAGAGAGCACTCAGTGAAGGCTGAAGGTGAACCCTCCCCTCGGCAGAGGCATCTCTGGGCAACCAGCGGCAAGACGTCTCTGATGATCTGCGACCGTTTCAAACGGTTGCAGATCATCAGAGATGTCTTGTCGGACGGTTGTAGATCATCAGAGATGTCTTGCCACGGTCATTTGGCTTGGCTTGAAATGACCATAACTTGGTCATTTGGCTTGAAACTTCTAGATGTTCAAGGATTTGATTTTTTGAGGTGTCTATCATTTTTCCTAGCAACTAGTACACATATAAGGAGCTCATGCCAAAGGATTTGATTTTTTGAGGTGTTTATCACTTTATTACATTTTTTCTTAAAAACGATCAAAACGGTCGCTACGACTAATCATCGGAAGAGGTGATATTTTCTAGAACTATCAATGTTTATGTGATATAACCACTAGTTGTGTACCTTAAAATGATTTTTCCAAAAGTTTCAGACCAAACTATCAAATAGTTGTAGTTCAAATTTGAATTACTTTCGATAAATCAACATAAACTCAATTAACTAGGGGAAATTAGTTAGAATTGTAAGAAAAAACTCATACTTGGGGATCATCTATCATATGTGCACAAATCTTAGTGAAAAATAGTTGGGTGCCATTTTGAATCATATTTTCTCTACTCACTTCACAAAAAACCTTATTTTTTGCACTCAAAAAAAGGAAAATGATATTTATGAAAATAATTTGAAGAATCCCTTTGGCATGGTTATTTAATATACCAATATGCACCTATGTGTGGAGTATGAGATCTTTATCACAAACTATGTCGTCGAAATGACCATAACTTGGTCATTTGGCTTGAAACTTCTAGATGCTCATACATGATAGACCTTTTTGTGAAGACTTTTTTTGCAAATGTAGGCAAAAATCAAGTTTATCATTTTTCCTAACAACTAGTATACATATAAGGAGCCCATGCTAAAGGATTTGATTTTTTGAGGTGTTTATCACTTTATTACATTTTTTCTTAAAAACGATCAAAACGGTCGCTACGACTAATCATCGGAAGAGGTGATATTTTCTAGAACTATCAATGTTTCTGTGATATAACCACTAGTTGTGTACCTTAAAATGATTTTTCCAAAAGTTTCAGACCAAACTATCAAATAGTTGTAATTCAAATTTGAATTACTTTCGATAAAATCAACATAAACTCAATTAACTAGGGGAAATTAGTTAGAATTGTAAGAAAAAACTCATACTTGGGGATCATCCATCATATGTGCACCAATCTTAGTGAAAAATAGTTGGGTGCCATTTGGAATCATATTTTCTGTACTCACTTCACAAAAAACCTCATTTTTTGCACTCAAAAAAAGGAAAATGATATTTATGAAAATAATTTGAAGAATCCATTTGGCATGGTTGTTTAATATACCAATATGCACCTATGTGTGGAGTATGAGATCTTTATCACAAACTATGTCGTCGAAATGACCATAACTTGGTTATTTGGCTTGAAACTTCTAGATGTTCATACATGATAGACCTTTTTGTGAAGACTTTTTTTGCAAATGTAGGCAAAAATCAAGTTTATCATTTTTCCTAGCAACTAGTACACATATAAGGAGCCCATGCCAAAGGATTTGATTTTTTGAGGTGTTTATCACTTTATTACATTTTTTCTTAAAAACGATCAAAACGGTCGCTACGACTAATCATCGGAAGAGGTGATATTTTCTAGAACTATTAATGTTTCTGTGATATAACCACTAGTTGTGTACCTTAAAATGATTTTTCCAAAAGTTTCTGACCAAACTATCAAATAGTTGTAGTTCAAATTTGAATTACTTTCGATAAATCAACATAAACTCAATTAATCAGGGGAAATTAGCTATAATTCTAAGAAAAAACTCAAACTTGGGGATCATCCATCATATGTGCACCACTCGTAGTGAAAAATAATTGGGTGCCGTTTGGAATCATATTTTATGTACTCACTTCACAAAAAACCTTAAAACATAGAAAATGATATTTATGATATAATTTGAAGAAATCACCTTGGCATCTTAAAATGTTAGAAAATATAAAACAAAACATAAAAATAATCTAGAAACCAAAACAATTCAAAAAATAAGTAAACCAAAATAAGAAATAGAAAAGTAAGCAATTCAAACAATTTAAAAGAAAACAGAAACAAAAATCAGTAAAAAGAAATAAGGAAAAAAGAACCCTTTAGTCTCGGTTGGTAAAACCAACCGAGACTAAAGAGCTAAAGAGGCGCGCTGGGCTCCAGCCAGAACCCTTTAGTCTCGGTTGGTAACTCCAACCGCGACTAAAGACCCTTTAGTCTCGGTTCGTGGCTAGAACCGAGACTAAAGGTTGTCCGCGCCGGTTTTCGTCGCCCTGCCGCTCAAAATTTTCTTATCTTTCCCAAATCTTCCAAAGCGTCGTCGCCTCCCGCTCCGCCGCGGCATCGCCCTGCCGCTCCGCCGCGCCGTCGCCCTGCCGCTCGCCTCGCCGTCGCCCTGCCGCTCGCCGCGCCGTCGCCCTGCCGCTCCGCCGCGACGCCCCTACAACGCCGGTATGCCTAGTTCAGTCCCCTCCCTCCCCTAGCTAGCTTCCACGCCGCCCTCCGGCGCATTAGGGTTATAGATGGAAACTCGAATGCCTATATGAAAACAATGGTTCAGTTTAGTTGCAGATAATTGTATCCTCTGTTTCAATAATTGAGCTAGCACCAAGAATGATTACTTCCCTAATATTGATGTTTATGGTGGATTCAATTTCAGCAAATAATCAAGATGAATATGATATTTTCAGTCCACCTATTATTGAGGATAAAGTTTATTATGATTATGATATGCATCCTATATATGATGATTATAATGATTGTTATGAATGTTTTACTCCCACTATCACTAATAAGAAGGATTTTACTTATGTGGAGAGTATTAATACTTTTATGCTTGTAGATCATGAAAGACATGCTCTATGTGATAGTTATATTGCTGGATTTTTTCATGATGCTACTGAAAGTTATTATGAGAAGGGAAAACATGGTTCTAAATATTTCAATATTATTACATGCCCTCTCTTTAAGTTGAAAGTATGTAAATTGCTCTTTTTTTATCTTCCTATGCTACTTGCTTTGTGTTCCAATGATTTATTTTCTTACAAGATCCCAATGCATAGGAAGTGGGTTAGAATCAAATATGTTTCATATTTCCCCTCGATGCTCTCTTTTGCGTTTTAATCATTATTCCTATGTGAGCATCATTAAAACTATCATGGCTGTCTAGAAAACAGATTCCTGATCTTTACTGGGAAAAAGGTATAAAATCACAGAAACAGATTCAGTTATTAATACACATTTCATTAGTTTGAAGTTTTCTGATTTGAGCACCGTAAGTGCCTCTGAAAATTCACTCTTTACGGGCTGTCCAGTTTTTGACATATTATGTCTTTATTTTGCATTACTCTCATTACTTGTGTTTTGTGTGGTTCTTTTGATCAAGGAGCAATACACAACCTTAGTAACAATAGCTAATGTTTAGAATCAACTCATGATATGTCTTTGCTGTACTTACTGTTTGTGTATGTATCAGATGAGGCTTTTTATGAACTTCGGTCGACTCATGCGTTTATTTGCTAACTTGTTGTGTTTGACTCTTATATCTCTCTGTGACTCAATGCTAATTTGATTGATATACAATTCATTATACAACTTGCAGGAGGTCTGCTGCTCGGGTCCTTGTGTCCACGGCTTTTCAGGAGGTCTTGCTTCAGTGGCTATCTTTGTTTTGTAAATTGAGATTATTGTAAATGTGTTAGATATGAAATTGTAATATATGATCCGTATATATATTATGGTGTGTTGGATATGCAAATTGAGATGATTGTAAATGTGTACGAAAAAGATGATTTTGTGTTAGATATGCACAATTCTAAAATATGATCCATATATATAGTTTTGTGTTAGGTATGCAAGATGAGCACACACTGTTTTCTTGGCTGCCACCTTGTTGTGCTATATGATCCATACTTGTTGCAATTATTGTACTTGTATATGTTTTTCAGATGAATAAATGTAAACTTGATTATAATGCCCGAGCTATGGATTGCAGGTAGAGCTATGGAGCACTTGCGAGACGAACAGATAGAAGAAGCACAATTTCAACGAGACGAAGAGATGGAAGACCAAATGGAACAACTTATTTATAATGATGCCCGAGCTGGAGGAGATGTAGATGATTATGATTTCGACCAATTTTTGAACGACTTTGGAATCGAGTCACAAGACTTTGATGTGGTGATAGCAAACTCCGGCGGAGAGGTGTATATGTGTTTATAATAAATATGGCGATATGTTGTTGTTAACTACATGCATTTATTAACGACTTATTTTTCTTTTAGCCATCCGGATCGAGCAAATCTGCAAAAAAGCAGCCACCATGTGCTCCTCGAGGCAAGGCAAAAAGAATGACGAGCGAGGATCCAAAGTTACCGATTGAGGAAATTGCTGATTCCGGCGAACCGCTCGAACCAAAACAGAACCGCAACAAATTTATAAGTCAAGCTGGAGTTATTGTTAGGGACATGATCCCAATCAGCATACGCGAATGGAATAAGCCGGCGGTCGCAGATGTGGACGACCCATGTTATGTCCACCAAGTTCTTAAGGATTTGGTCTATAACACGCTGTTGTCACATTTCACCCTCCCGCCAGATCTCTCTAAAGTGAAGAAGGACAACCTCAAGAAGTGGACTCTTATTAAGATGGCGGAACAATTCCGGAACTGGAAGAAAAAGTTATGGAATCAATATGTAGAAACAAAAGAAGTGCCAGATTTCAGTGGAGCACAAGGGAAGAAGTTAGAATCTGAATGGGCGGCGTTTAAGGCGTATAGGGAATCACCTATGGCTGTGGCCCGATCGACGATAAATAAATTGAATGCTGGGCTGAAGGAACACCACCATACATTGGGGACAGGTGGTTACAAGAGCGCCATTCCTAAGTGGTTAGCCTATGAAGAAAAACTGCTTCAATCGGGGGTCCGTCCACAGACACTTGACTGGCCCGAGAGGTCGAAATTCTGGTTGTTCGCGCATGGGGCAATGTTGGACCCTAAAACCGGAGAGATTGTTGGAAGGGGAAAATGGAAGGTTCTTGTTAATCGTATAAAAAAGAAGCTTGAAGAAGCAATTAATGATGTTCGCAATGGTGTGTTCAAACCCGATAGAGAGGATGACGAGCTGACACGGGCACTGGGGAATCCTGAACATGTTGGACGAGCTCGAGGCTTTCCTGGCGGTGCTACGTTTAAGACTGCGTGGCCGGAATCCGCTCACACTTATAGAAGCCGTAGCAGAGGTAAGAAGAAGGAGGCCGACCGGATATTACAATTGGAACGTGAAATGAAGGAGCAACGGGCGGAAATAAAAGCATTGAAGGAGCAAAGAACGGAACCTCATGAGCGGCACCAATTAGACCATGAAGCGCATGCCGCCCCATCTCAGCGTAGAAGCAGCGTTGGTTCCACGCGTCAGGTCGACGTTGGTGCCTACCCAGTGGATGACATCACAGAGCCTACAGGTTGTGAGCTACATATAGCAATGCGAAACATAACTTTGAAGGTGGCGGTGGGGCAAGCTTTAGTAATTCAACCTGGAGAACTCTACCATTGTGGTCAAATTCCAGATGGCTACGCTCGTGTCGGGGTGGACAAAATTATGTCGGGATTTGAATCCTTGGAACTTGAGTTACCTGGAGGTGACGAGGAGAAAACGTTGGCAGACGTCAAGCATGCCTTCGCCCTATGGCCCAAGAAATACATCGTCCTTCCAGAACAAGCAAAGTCCACTCCTCGTTCTAGGAGTCCAGCTCACCAGCCAAGTCCACTCTTCCTCGAGAGGGATCAAAGACGGAGTCCATCTCCACCCCATCAGCAAAGCCACACCTCCCCGATAGGGACCCCAGCCCGAGTCCATCTCCAGCTCAACAGCAAAGCCAACCGCCCCCCGAGAGGGTTCCTAGCGTGAGGCCATCACAGTCTGTGCCAGTCCGCCAGAATGTTAAGTCGCTCTCGAGTAGGCGCCAGTCTGGTTCTCCTGTTAGGAAGAAACCTAGAAAGCAGAAAACATCGCCGCCTACTCCAAAGTTACCTTGGGAGAGAACCGTCGAGGAAAACGATATCGCATGCAAAGAACATACGGATGCCTGTCTTGCTGGCGTGAAACAGAAAGCGTTAGCGAAACAATTGCCTCCTGCAAAATTTACTGCCGGAATTCCTCAGGAAAAAATTGACCGTTGCATCGATGCCCTATACAACCCCCCACCATCGCCGCCAACAGACTATGATCGCAACATTGGTAAGTCATATGACGAAGAGATGGATGATCGATCGAAAAAAGGGAAACAAGTTGCCCAACTCGGAGAGCAAGACGCACAGTCGGCCCCCCCGCTCAAGGTGCTTGATGACAGAGTTCTCAAAAACATCAATGTGCGGGAGCTGGTATATTCGGGAGATGATATCCCCTTCGCGGATGTTGTTCGTACTTATGTTCACGGGGAGAATTTTGTTGACAGCGACTTACCCACAAGAATGCGTCAATTTCAAGCCTGGTACAAGGATACCGTAAAGGAGACGAATAAAGTCGCTCTCATGATGGCAGTTAAGGAAGAGCATTATTTCCAAGAATACTCCGTTGTCCTTTATTTCGCCAAAATCTTTCAGTTATACAATCTCCGGGCCCTCGACAAAAACATCATAAGTTCCTATTGTCTGTAAGTCATCTATTCCTGTAATTTAATGTTTTAATTAGCTCTACTCGTTCATTGTCTGTGATAATCCTCTCTATAATATTTTGTGTGCTTTATTACGCAGAATGAAGATGCTCGAATGCAAGAAGAAGAAAATCAACCACATTGGGTTCATTGACCCCTCTATAATGCATGAAGATAACATAATTGATCCACTAGTTAACAAGGATACACCGGGAAATTTGCTAATGTTTTTCAAGCGACAAGCTTACAAAAAATATATATTATGGCCTTACAACTTCAAGTGAGTGTTACTGCTTATTACACATTCTATTTTTCTCACCCGATGTTAAGTTTAATTGATTAGTTATGCATGACTATTTATAAACGTGCGCAGCTACCACTACATTCTTATCGTTATTGACTTGCGGAAAGGAGAAATTGTTGTCCTTGACTCGTTAAGAAGATGCCCTAAACAATACAAAACCTGTTTTGATTTGGTGGCAAGGTACTTTCTTTTCTTATCGCCTCTTTCGTTCATTTCCTAATATCAAGGAATTTATGACTCATTCATTCAGTTTCTTGTCATGCAGCGTTTGGAAAATGTTCCTCGCGGAACATCCGAACAGTGGATGGCCAGAGAAACTGCGCTGGCGTACTAACGATGTAAGTAGTACTATAACTAGGCCCATGCACCATTATCATACTTTATTATTATTTGATTAAATTTTATTCTTCTATAGACTTGTCTTAAACAGACAACCGGGACTGATCTATGTGGATTCTTCATTTGCGAGTACATGCACACTGTGGTCAACGAGAGTTTGAAGAGCAAAAGAAGTATCGAAGTACGTAAAGCTCTAGTCACAACATTATTTTTGTATCATCAATCGTGATGAGTTTTATTCATTTCATATCTCATGTATTCACTGTGATATCATTTTTTTACAGTTGGCAAGAAAGCGCAACGAGCTACCAATAAAGACCCGCTTCATGGCAATTGCAGAGGAGTTGACGGGATTTTACCTCACCGATGTCATACCGGAGACCGGAGAGTACCACTATGTTGACTAGTGCGGACATGTAATATATAGTGATCTCCATGTAACAAAATATTTCTAAGTCTCTGGAACCGGGAAACGTGATATTCATGTACCACGCGTACTTAAATGTGTATGCGTTATCAACACATGATCTTCATGTAATTGTATATATGCATGATGCAACTTCATCTAGGTTCGTATAATAATTTATACGTGTTTTTCGCCCATCGAAGCTGTAGCATCCGAAACCCCTACCCCCGACGCATCGACATGGTACCATCCGAAACCCCTACCCAGAAAACCGGTCGAAAAAAAAAAACAAGCACTGAAATGAAAAAAAAAAACTGAAATCTAAAAAAAAAACAAAACCCTAGTCCCGGTTCGTAACACGAACCGGGACTAAAGGGTTCGCCCCTGCGCGCCCCTGCCCCCTCCACGTGCGGAGCTCTAATTGGTGGGGGGGGGGGGGGGCTCCGGTCCCGGTTTGTGCTGAGCCGGGACAAAAGGGCGGGGGGGGGGGGGGGCTCTAGTCCCGCCTTGGTAGTCCCGGTTGCTACACCGGAACTACAGGCCCTCTGGAACCAGGACTAGAGCCCCAATTTCCACTAGTGTCTGTTTTTGCTCTATTTTCCCGATTCTCTGTTTGTGAAATGTTTGAAGTGATTTCATTTCATAGTCTAAATGTCATAGCATTATAGCTAGTTCTGAGGCAGGACATACTACAGTTAATTTTTCCAAATCAACATTTGTGTAACAAGTCACAACTCACCCGGAGCGCTTAAACCCTATCCTTTTACAGATTACATCTGCAAGATTTCTAACGTAGACAGTTTGAGCAAAACTGAACCACAGAACTATTAGTACAATCCAAAGATCGTTGGCATGGATGAAGGTGACGGCCACGGTTCCTCAATGCACCTCCGGATCATCTCCGGCGAGAACGCTGGACATGGCAAGCCGTAGATGGCCTCGTCGTCGGGCTGTTGTTCTGGGTGCGCTTCGTCTGGCTCGCCCAAGATCGCATCCATCTGGTGGTCCGCGGCGATGCTGACGTGCTCCGTCGACTGAGCCGCTGGTGGCCGCGGCGGCGAGGCTTCCTCGGTCAAGGCGACGGGATACAAGGTCGGGAACTCTTGTTCCACGCCGTGGAAGAAGCTGCTAGGTGGAGGCGGAGCAGCCGCCATGGAGCAGTACATCTTGAACTGTTCATCATCGCCGACGCTCTTCGGCTCCGGGTCCGTGGCTGTCGTCGGTGGGTGCTCGTCAGTTTGCCGCGGCCGCGCGCTAGGCATAGAATCTTCTGGGTGCACGGCCGGCGGCGGGTTCCTCTTCCTCATGATCAGCCGTCGTCGCCGAGGTCGTCGATGTTGATTGCGTGGTAGATGGCTTCCGAGGCGTGTGGTAGACCTTGCAGAGCACGACGTCGCTGTCTCCGTGCTCCGCCGTCGAGAGGCCGTACTCCTTCATGCGCCACCCCGTCCTGTCTTTGCGGCCGGCCGTGCTCTTGATGACCTGGACGAAGTCCTGCACGTAGCCGCCGATCTTGCTGCCTTCCAACGGGGTCTTGCCGCCCTCGGAGTGCCAGTAGCTCTTCCTAGGGTCGCCGTCGATCCTGCGCACCTTATTCTTGCCTTTGTAGCGCACGGGGCTGTAGAAGTAGCAGGCGACATTGCCGTCGCGGTCGCGCACGCGCTCGAGGGCGCCGGAGACGTGGGTCTCGGGGAGGGCGGAGTAGAGGTCGGCATGCTGGATGTACCTAGAGACCACGGGACGGCCGGCGATCTCGCCACCGAGATACACGTCCGTGAGGTCGTGATCGGCCGGAGCGAACCTGAAGCCTCGCTCCATGGATGGATCCATGGCGGTCCGGCCGGCGGATGGGCGCGAGTGTCGTACGTGGTCTAGGGTTAAGCTAGGGAAATGTTGGTCGACTCGTCGAGATCGATGGCGTTCCGGCAGATGGGCGAGTGTTGTGAAGCTCTCGCTCTCTAAGCTAGGTCTTTTTTATGGATGGATATGGTGCTTGGTGCAAGTGCAAAGGTGGCAAACCGATGCAACGCCAAATTAACCTTGTGTCCATTAGTTTGTTACAGATTTATTTACATGCATATGCGCGGTTACAAACCGATACACGCGCGGCGTGGACACCGATTAGTGAGAGATTAGTGAGGTCTCCTTTTATTCACGGCCGGAGAGATTAGTGAGACCGATCACCGACGTGCCTCCGGTTTGACCAACTATGCTAACTATTAGCTTAACTGATCCCTACTCGATCTCGATTCACGCGCGGAGTGAGAAGATGACGAACAAATGCTTTGTATGTGTGGCTTTCACCATGTGTGTGCATTGTGCACCACGACCGACCCTTTTTGTTCGTAACATGTGGTTTAAAAACACTCTTTCTAATTCTCAGCTATCTGATTTCACAATTCGTCTGGCCGTCCGTTCCTTCTGGCGCGCATCTTGGAACTGGGCGTCTCAGTCCGTTCGGCGTCGTCATTTGGTTTTTTTGTCGGGTGGTTTATTTGGTCTAGCTGGTTCAGACAAAACGGGTCTAGGTGTTTTTGAAATCTGTGCCCAGGCGGTGTCGCCTTTGTCCTCATTATTTGCGTCGTCATTTCCCCCTCGGCCCGAGCTCTCCTCATTCTCGCTCCAGATCCGGCGGATTTGCGGCACCGCCCTCGCCGCCGGCGATTTTCCTATAGCTACCTTGTCGCTCCACCGTCTGCTACTCATTTAGCGAGCTCGTCGTTGTGCGTCTGCTGCTACTGAGAGCGGAACTCGTCGTCCGTTGCGGAGCGGGGGAGAGCTTCTTTGTAGCGGAGCGGGGGAGAGCTTTCAGATGGGTTTTGGTGGTGTTCGGGGGTCGATTGGTTCTCACGGCGGAGGCGGAAATCGGCCGGTGGTAACGCAGCAGGTTTTGGTTTTCATCCTCTCTCTCTAGTTTTCATCGGCGCACTCTGTTCCCTCTGCATCTGCGTAGCTCCGCGGTTGGTCTACGAGCTCTATCCGGTATAGATGGGGGTCGATATGTTTTGCTTGGTATGCGAACTCGATCCCCGCAGTGTCATAAACGAAATCATGTCTATGTGTTTTGCTAGTGAGCTCGATCTGCCACCAGTTTGTGCGTTATATGTGGTTGGGCGATTTTTCTACATCTCTGATTATTATTAACTATGTGTCGCCTAAAATTTGTTGATCGGCCCGTCGTCGCCTGCGCGCGTTTGCCCGGCCCCTCCTAGGCCTTGTGTTCGTCCGTGAACCTTTTGGATTATGCTCTTCCTAGAGTTGTGATTGGCACCAATTCAGTTCATGTCCGCTAGCTAGCTAAATGCGTGGAACAATATGATCCTTGTGTTTTGAATTGCAGCGGTTATCTGGAAAACATAGATTCTTGTGCTGTGAGTTGCGATTGACACCAATTCAGTTCGTGTTGATCCTATCAAGCGTGGAGTTGAGTCTGCAAATCAAGACAAAACTTGAGGAAAACATGTGCTTCGAGTTTAATTATATCTTAATTATGCGTTTACATTTGCAATAACATTGTGTCTTTTTTGGCCTAGACAGCTGTTCGTCAGTGAAGGCGAGGGAGACGCGAGTAAGAGACTGTTCCGTTGTGGTAGCCCGATAGAGTTGCATGCACAGTTCCTATTGTTCAGTGTTCATTGTTCAGTGTTGAGTAGAAATGATCAGTTGTTCAGTGCTCAGTGTTTCATTGTTCATTCTCTCAGTTTTTCAATGTTAGTTACAGTGATCATTGCCTCAGTTATTCAGTGATCATTTCCTCAGTTTTTCAGTGTTAGTTACAGTGATCATTGCCTCAGTTCTTCAGTGCTCAGTGAGTTTATGAGACAGAAAATGGTGTTCAGTTTGAGTGTTCAGTGTTTCAGTTTTATTGTTCAGTGATTCAGTCATTGTCTTCTCAGTTGTTTCAGTGTCATGATTAAGTGTGTTAGTATTAGTGATTCAGTGTCATTTTCATTTCTAATCTCATTTTCCAGTATCTTATTCTTGAGTCTCATTGTCTTCTCTCAGTTTCTCATGTTTCAGTGTCAGGATTCAGTTTCTTAGTATTAGTGATTCAGTGTATGCTCATTGTTTCAGTCCATCATGTCATTCTCTCATTTCTTATCTCATTTTTCAGTATCAGAATCAGTCTTCAGCCCCTGATTTTTAGTCTTCAGTCACCATGTATTCTCAGCGTGTTAGTCAGCGTGTCACTGATTCAGTTATCTCAGCGTCTCAGTCATCTTTGTTACTCAGTGTCTCTGTTTTAATTGTCTTTGTCTTATTGTTTATCTTTTTTGTATTTTTTTCATTGTGGGGGTATTGTTTGGGGTGGGTAACTCCGCCTACCAAACTATTCTAAGCTGGTAGCCGGTTCCAAGCCCGGATAAAGGAGGAGGACCCTTTTTTTCTTGTTAATGTTTTTTTGGCTTTTGGCATCATTGATTTTGCCCCTAAGCAACTCTCTGTTTTTTACTTCTTAGTGATTTATGCTCAGTTTGTTCTGGATCTTCTCAAGAATGCAGAGAGCAATGCTAAGGTCTGTGATCTCTCGCTGTGATGTCCTCATTTCTTCATTCTGTCTTCAGTTTGTAGCATTTGGGTTTCGGTTGAATGGAATTTTTGGCCTGTTTTCATTTGTCTCAGTCTAAATACTGCTAGCTAATACTTTTTGAGCCGTTGATGATCGGCTTGTGTACTGGATATAATCTTCTCAGCGTGTCAGTCTATCTACTAAGTGTTTCATTATTTTAGTCTTCTCAGCTTTTCATAGATTTTAGTGTTTTTATAGCAAGAGTGTCCGTGTTTTCAGTGTTTCGTTTGTAGCAAGTGTCGCCACTTTTCACGGTGTTCATATTGGAGATATATAAGAACATAGAAAACACTTGGACATATAAATAGAGCAATATTTGATTGTCTGCATATATACTCGAGTTACAATAGTAGCAAAATACTAGAACTTTTTTTGTGTGTGTCACATATAAATAGAGCATTCATGGAAGTGCAGATATAGGTCATCTCATCATCATATCATGGCTGAGCTCGCTGGTTGATCGACGGAAATGCGTGCAGTTGCATTTTTTGTTTGTCCAATGCCACCAGTAGCTTCATTCTGCGTATGTTTTCTCTTAGTATCTTCCAGAAACATAGATGAGGACTCCTGATTGGTTCCCTGTTTCATGAATGAATGGCAACCATTTTATATCTTTTTTCCACACATGAATAATGTAGTTTATTTTATTATGTTCTTTTTTGCAATGTATCCTCATTTGTGTGAGTATCCGCCATGGTTGTATAATTGTTGGGGCGAACCTGCAGTGCATTGTTATTTTTGGTTATCACGTGTGTACATTTTTGCTATTTCAGAATCAGCGAACACCGATTTACATATCTGGCTTGTGCTTGTTCCACAATCCGGACGATCTGCGAGAACACTGTGGAGGAACCCAGTGTATGAAAAACCATCCTTTAAGTTTCCAATTGTAACCATAATATTATCAGAGTTTTCAACATGTATATCAATTTTTGTTAAGATTCGGTGTTATTTTTGCTTACCTGAGCAAAGTAGTCATCGTCAATATCAAGTGCCCCAGGATCATGGTGCTGTGTAATTTGATTTAAAAAACACACCTGAGTCTTACTTTTCCTAGCAACGCAGTGCATAGTAATGCTTAGTAACATCAGGATACTTCACAGGCTTCGAACAAATGTAATGGGCATGCTCAGTAACATTAGTTGTTTTAATAGCAAACAACAAGTGCAGTAGCAACCACAATTGAGTTCCTCCTGATATTGCTTATGTTCCATTTTATCATTCATACATGAAAATGATCAGTAACATCAGGGGCTACATGTAGTGCTTATACTAATGTAATGGGTATCTTTCAGGTTTTATCAGCTAGAATCAGCTTGGAGCATAGATGATGTTTTTACATGAATTATTACTAGTAGGAGACACAAGATGCAGACCTCCCCAGGTTTGATTGCTGCAAAGTACACAATGTTTAGTTTCAGGCTATTTTTGTTCAGTAACCCTCTATGTTTCTCTCAGATATGCAATGGTTTTCAAGACTATATGAGATGGCTAGCTTCAGGTTTAGGTTTTTTGGGGTGGATGAGAGGTCCCAAGCCCGAGCTCTACGTGGGTTTTCTCATTTGTACATCAGATCGGGGGTGGAGACAAGGTGGATCGGGGATGGTTGGGGGCAGTGAAGAGAGGCACCTCGGGAGCTCTGGAGATCGTACCTGTGCAAATGGCCTTTGAGGTCCAGTAGGTACTCCCCCTTGATCCAGGATCATTCTTCTGATTTGGTCTTCTTCATTGCCCTCCATTGTTTGATGTTCTCCCCCGTGTTTCCGCTCTCTCCTTTACCTGCCACCTGATCAAGCAGCGTCAGGATTTTTGCTTAGGGAGGAAGAAGATTGGGGGTGGGTGAGTCTGGAGATCGTACCTGGGCAAATAGCCTTTGAGGCCCAGAATATACCCGTGGGCTAAAAAACCAGTTCGTATGAAAAAACCGGACTGAAGGTGGGCTAGCATTGGTTTTTTTTTGGCGCGGGCCAAGTTGGAGTTTTGAGATGGGCCAGCACACGGGAATGAAGATGGGCTACAAACACAACAGACTGAAGTGAATGAATCTAAATGACGGTAATGAGTATCAAAGAAATCTGTCTGATCTTGAAAAGCAAAATCAGCTAGCTGTCGGTTAGGCAGTCCCTTTAAAAAGGTTGATATCTATAAAAGGGACTAGTTGTGACTTCTGATTTTTTGTTTCGCCACAATCAGGGTCAGGTCACCCTCATGCACCATGTAACATGGCATAATTTTTTTCAAACAATATTATACTATGTACAAGTATGTTTTATAATGTATAACATAGATTTTCAGACATACCCTATATATGAAAGTGCATCAAATTTGGTCCAAATCTGGCATTCACGTCCTCTCGATTGTCTAAACCGTTCGATCGGCGCAACGGACGATCCAGATGCACCCAAAACAACCCCCATATCGCGCATTACTGTAGCTCGCGGCTTTTAGCCAATCACAGGCCGACACGTCGCCCGGTCGCCGGCCGGTTGCCCCTGGTTCCACCGGTCACCGTGGCTTTTTTGCACAAAAGACCCTAACAGATTGCTCCCGCAACCCGCAGTCCACAGAACAACGTTGTGAAGGACCTATTTGCTAATATGGGAAAGTTCAGAAACTTTTCTGTAAAACGACCCCACAGATTCACCCCTCCTCCTTTCTCTCTCGCGACGCTGAGGTCGCCGCCGCCGCGCCTTGCGATTCCCCATCCTCCGGCGATTTGAAATCGCCTCCACACCGTCGCTTGCCGATTCCGATCAGCTCCGGTGAGCTCCGGAGCCGAGGTGCGGCGCAAACGACTCGCCCTACTCCTCTCTATCTTCCCATCCCCGAGACTCTCTCCCTCGCGCTCTCGGTTGTCTACTTCATCCACGACCAGATCTAGGTTTGTGCGTCCGGTTGATTTCTTCGCTTCCGACGATGAGGTGCGTTTGTTTACGGTGCCATGTATTCTCCTTTGTCCTGCTATCATCTCAACCACTGCCTCCAATCCGTGTGTCGCCTCTCTCAAGCAGCAACCGCAGATGGGATCTGGTTGGTTTTTCAATGGATTGTCCCTGCTGCCCACCCAATGTATTCTCATGTTTCAGTGTCAGGATTCAGTTTCTTAGTATTAGTGATTCAGTGTATGCTCATTGTTTCAGTCCATCATGTCATTCTCTCATTTCTTATCTCATTTTTCAGTATCAGAATCAGTCTTCAGCCCCTGATTTTTAGTCTTCAGTCACCATGTATTCTCAGCGTGTTAGTCAGCGTGTCACTGATTCAGTTATCTCAGCGTCTCAGTCATCTTTGTTACTCAGTGTCTCTGTTTTAATTGTCTTTGTCTTATTGTTTATCTTTTTTGTATTTTTTTCATTGTGGGGGTATTGTTTGGGGTGGGTAACTCCGCCTACCAAACTATTCTAAGCTGGTAGCCGGTTCCAAGCCCGGATAAAGGAGGAGGACCCTTTTTTTCTTGTTAATGTTTTTTTGGCTTTTGGCATCATTGATTTTGCCCCTAAGCAACTCTCTGTTTTTTACTTCTTAGTGATTTATGCTCAGTTTGTTCTGGATCTTCTCAAGAATGCAGAGAGCAATGCTAAGGTCTGTGATCTCTCGCTGTGATGTCCTCATTTCTTCATTCTGTCTTCAGTTTGTAGCATTTGGGTTTCGGTTGAATGGAATTTTTGGCCTGTTTTCATTTGTCTCAGTCTAAATACTGCTAGCTAATACTTTTTGAGCCGTTGATGATCGGCTTGTGTACTGGATATAATCTTCTCAGCGTGTCAGTCTATCTACTAAGTGTTTCATTATTTTAGTCTTCTCAGCTTTTCATAGATTTTAGTGTTTTTATAGCAAGAGTGTCCGTGTTTTCAGTGTTTCGTTTGTAGCAAGTGTCGCCACTTTTCACGGTGTTCATATTGGAGATATATAAGAACATAGAAAACACTTGGACATATAAATAGAGCAATATTTGATTGTCTGCATATATACTCGAGTTACAATAGTAGCAAAATACTAGAACTTTTTTTGTGTGTGTCACATATAAATAGAGCATTCATGGAAGTGCAGATATAGGTCATCTCATCATCATATCATGGCTGAGCTCGCTGGTTGATCGACGGAAATGCGTGCAGTTGCATTTTTTGTTTGTCCAATGCCACCAGTAGCTTCATTCTGCGTATGTTTTCTCTTAGTATCTTCCAGAAACATAGATGAGGACTCCTGATTGGTTCCCTGTTTCATGAATGAATGGCAACCATTTTATATCTTTTTTCCACACATGAATAATGTAGTTTATTTTATTATGTTCTTTTTTGCAATGTATCCTCATTTGTGTGAGTATCCGCCATGGTTGTATAATTGTTGGGGCGAACCTGCAGTGCATTGTTATTTTTGGTTATCACGTGTGTACATTTTTGCTATTTCAGAATCAGCGAACACCGATTTACATATCTGGCTTGTGCTTGTTCCACAATCCGGACGATCTGCGAGAACACTGTGGAGGAACCCAGTGTATGAAAAACCATCCTTTAAGTTTCCAATTGTAACCATAATATTATCAGAGTTTTCAACATGTATATCAATTTTTGTTAAGATTCGGTGTTATTTTTGCTTACCTGAGCAAAGTAGTCATCGTCAATATCAAGTGCCCCAGGATCATGGTGCTGTGTAATTTGATTTAAAAAACACACCTGAGTCTTACTTTTCCTAGCAACGCAGTGCATAGTAATGCTTAGTAACATCAGGATACTTCACAGGCTTCGAACAAATGTAATGGGCATGCTCAGTAACATTAGTTGTTTTAATAGCAAACAACAAGTGCAGTAGCAACCACAATTGAGTTCCTCCTGATATTGCTTATGTTCCATTTTATCATTCATACATGAAAATGATCAGTAACATCAGGGGCTACATGTAGTGCTTATACTAATGTAATGGGTATCTTTCAGGTTTTATCAGCTAGAATCAGCTTGGAGCATAGATGATGTTTTTCATGTCTTACATGAATTATTACTAGTAGGAGACACAAGATGCAGACCTCCCCAGGTTTGATTGCTGCAAAGTACACAATGTTTAGTTTCAGGCTATTTTTGTTCAGTAACCCTCTATGTTTCTCTCAGATATGCAATGGTTTTCAAGACTATATGAGATGGCTAGCTTCAGGTTTAGGTTTTTTGGGGTGGATGAGAGGTCCCAAGCCCGAGCTCTACGTGGGTTTTCTCATTTGTACATCAGATCGGGGGTGGAGACAAGGTGGATCGGGGATGGTTGGGGGCAGTGAAGAGAGGCACCTCGGGAGCTCTGGAGATCGTACCTGTGCAAATGGCCTTTGAGGTCCAGTAGGTACTCCCCCTTGATCCAGGATCATTCTTCTGATTTGGTCTTCTTCATTGCCCTCCATTGTTTGATGTTCTCCCCCGTGTTTCCGCTCTCTCCTTTACCTGCCACCTGATCAAGCAGCGTCAGGATTTTTGCTTAGGGAGGAAGAAGATTGGGGGTGGGTGAGTCTGGAGATCGTACCTGGGCAAATAGCCTTTGAGGCCCAGAATATACCCGTGGGCTAAAAAACCAGTTCGTATGAAAAAACCGGACTGAAGGTGGGCTAGCATTGGTTTTTTTTTGGCGCGGGCCAAGTTGGAGTTTTGAGATGGGCCAGCACACGGGAATGAAGATGGGCTACAAACACAACAGACTGAAGTGAATGAATCTAAATGACGGTAATGAGTATCAAAGAAATCTGTCTGATCTTGAAAAGCAAAATCAGCTAGCTGTCGGTTAGGCAGTCCCTTTAAAAAGGTTGATATCTATAAAAGGGACTAGTTGTGACTTCTGATTTTTTGTTTCGCCACAATCAGGGTCAGGTCACCCTCATGCACCATGTAACATGGCATAATTTTTTTCAAACAATATTATACTATGTACAAGTATGTTTTATAATGTATAACATAGATTTTCAGACATACCCTATATATGAAAGTGCATCAAATTTGGTCCAAATCTGGCATTCACGTCCTCTCGATTGTCTAAACCGTTCGATCGGCGCAACGGACGATCCAGATGCACCCAAAACAACCCCCATATCGCGCATTACTGTAGCTCGCGGCTTTTAGCCAATCACAGGCCGACACGTCGCCCGGTCGCCGGCCGGTTGCCCCTGGTTCCACCGGTCACCGTGGCTTTTTTGCACAAAAGACCCTAACAGATCGCTCCCGCAACCCGCAGTCCACAGAACAACGTTGTGAAGGACCTATTTGCTAATATGGGAAAGTTCAGAAACTTTTCTGTAAAACGACCCCACAGATTCACCCCTCCTCCTTTCTCTCTCGCGACGCTGAGGTCGCCGCCGCCGCGCCTTGCGATTCCCCATCCTCCGGCGATTTGAAATCGCCTCCACACCGTCGCTTGCCGATTCCGATCAGCTCCGGTGAGCTCCGGAGCCGAGGTGCGGCGCAAACGACTCGCCCTACTCCTCTCTATCTTCCCATCCCCGAGACTCTCTCCCTCGCGCTCTCGGTTGTCTACTTCATCCACGACCAGATCTAGGTTTGTGCGTCCGGTTGATTTCTTCGCTTCCGATGATGAGGTGCGTTTGTTTACGGTGCCATGTATTCTCCTTTGTCCTGCTATCATCTCAACCACTGCCTCCAATCCGTGTGTCGCCTCTCTCAAGCAGCAACCGCAGATGGGATCTGGTTGGTTTTTCAATGGATTGTCCCTGCTGCCCACCCATGCCCATCCCCGTTTAATGAACGGATGAATGACAGGAGATTCTTTCCATGTGCCAGTAGGCTTGCTTTTCTTCTAAGCATGCACCCAAACGAAGCTTGCGGGTAGGATTTGAACAATCCACTCCTTACGCATGTGATTTTTTAATTGCTTAATTAGTTACCCTTTCTAAGATATCTCTCTACATATATGAGTTTTGTTTGCTTCAATTGAACTATGTCGCTGATTTGTGAATTTTGTAATTACTTACGCCTTGCTAAGATATGTCTGTACATACATGAGTTTCGTTTTGCTTCAATTGACAATATAATAATTTCCTCTTGGAAGGAATGTGTGAGAGTTTAAGAAAGACTTGATTATGTAGGATTTGTTTCAACCCCTTTCTGATCTGGTGTAATTTTGGGGTTTTTAATAGCGACACACTTCAATTATTCAGTTGTTCTATGACTCTCCAGTATGTATGCTAAATTGGGCTTTCTTTTGTTTGCAACTCCCGCAGTTGATACAAATTCAGTCTTTGCTGATCAAAATGATGATACCATTTAAGTCATGTTCGTTTGTGTGAATGTATATATTGGTTTTGCATGTATAGACCAGTGCCGATGACAATCAGTGCAGAAGTGAAATAAACCAGTGTTTATGAGCCATCTGACATGGCCTTAGTTCAGTCATTCCGAAATAGTACCTAACATATACTATATCCCCTTCTTTGAAAAACAGCTCATGTACTGCTTGTGCATTTTGTTAATATTGATTGTTAAACACTATACTGTGTATACTCTAATGTATTTGCTTGCTTCATATACTATTGCCTTTTTTGTAACTGTATGCATACGATGAAGCTGATTTCAGCTGGACGCAAGAAAGGAGAAGAAGATGCTAACATGTGTGCTGCAAATAAAATTATTCATAACAAGCATTACAATGTGTTTAGAAGTATACAGGATGAGAGTTGATTATGAGTATACAGGATTCCTGAATTGCTCCCAGTATAAGTACAGGAAGTACTCATGGACATATCTTAACTCAAAAAGAGCATTGTTTCTAATGTTTCGAGAACCCAGAGCATTGTTTCTATTGTTTCGAGAACCCAGCAAGACCAAAGCCTCCGGTTGTGACTTTAGGGAATTTCACTTACCAGATGGTTACACATTTTGAGTATATTGTTCCTGGTCACTGGGTTATTCTTCCGTTGCAGGTATTTTGTGTTATGTGCTTTCATAAGAGGCGAGCTACAACTGCTCTGAATGTTTTACTTCAACTCTTAGTGATTCTTGATTTTTTTTTGTTGCAACATGAGTCTCTAATAACAACAGGAATTGGTATTAGTGTTAGGGAGGAGATTCACAACTTGAAAAGGTGTCTCCTTAAGATGTTTGCGCTGCAAGGATGTGATTTTCATGTAGATTGCATGTGCTTGGCCAAGCAATGGAGACACACACCCTATGTTACATTCTGTCAAATGGAGCAGATCATTGGTAGTCTGTGTCATCCGTCATCTCAAAGCTGCTAGCAGCCACCAAACTACCAGCAGCACCACGGAAATAAAATGTGCTCCTTTGTATCTTTGTGGTCAGTTTGTAGATCTTAGTTAAGAGTGTAGATGGCCTTAATAACTGAAGGAGATATGCCCTAGAGGCAATTAATAAAGTGTATTCTTTATCATATCTCATTTGTTTATAATAGGTTTTTGTGTCATGCTAGAACCGTATTAAGCGGAAACATTAATGCGGGTGTGATACGTAAACAACCAGGTCCCTAGTAGCCTCTACTAAGACTAGTTTCGTTGCGCGATTGATGATCGAGGTTTCCCGGTCATGGGGCATGGCGCCGGTCGGCAATGAGAGTCATATCGCTAGAGAGCGATGTGATGGACATACCCAGATTTGGAGAACATAGTCGTTACGCCTTTGACCGTGAGATCAACTCTTATTGATATTCCCGGAAGATACTTTGATTGCACCAAACGTCGTATCTTATTTAGTATGACAATAACGGTGATACTTTTGGGTATCGGAAAGGAGTAGTTGAGACGAGAGGTCAAGAGCGGGATTTTCCAGTCCGCATAGCAGGATAGATACTCTCGGGCCCACTCGGTGAGATCATGTCTAATGAGCTTGCAAGCATGTGACTAGGTCACGGAGACATGAGATCATGAACGGGTAGAAGATAGCGTCGTCAGTAACGAGGTCGGGATTAGGTATGGAGATATCTATGGAACGACGCTCGGACGTGCTAAGTATCGCTATGGCAAAAGGTCTAAGACTTTACGTTCAGGTTTGATAGATGAAAGTCATTCGTTATATCTCAGGGATTAATTCATGGGGTCCAGCCTACGAGTTAGTCGTTGATCATTGAGGAGTCCTGATCATACCTGATATTATATCGAACCGCTAGGGTAACACACTTAAGGGGTTTCGACAAGACAACCAGAAAGGAAGTAGATCACCGGGAGCGTCCCGGGAAGGGTCCGATGGAGATCGGGCAGCGCCGAAAGAGTTTTCGGAGCTAGGAAAAATTATATATATTATGCTTGATATTAATTAGTGTTATTAAGATGCAAATATGATTTTATATATTTATTTTCGAATTTATTAAGGCAGATTTCCCTAAATGGGCCTTCCGGACGAAAGAAGGCCCAAGAGGGGAAAATTCCCAAGGGGAATTCGGTGGGGGCCAGGAGGGGCTGCCCCAAGTGGGCCAAGGGCCCACCAGGGGGGCCGTCGCACCTCCCTAGCCGCACCAGGCTATGTGGGGATAGTCCCACATTGCCTGGCTGGCAAGGTAGGCTCCCCCTGAGAGCCTATATAAGAAGGGGCACCCCCAGCCTTTTAATTCACCAATTAATTCCCGATTTCTCTCTCGATCTCGTGGTTCCCAAGTCGGAGTCGCGCCGAGCTGAGGAAGAGGGGATCTCCTCCACCATAGCCCACTGCCGCGCTGCTGGTGTTCCGGTCCAAGTCTTCCGCTGCTCGTCCTGGACTGGAGCTTCGGAGGCGTCGTTTCCACCGTACGTGTGCGACTCCCTGCGAGGTGCTGCGCTAGCGGTACTCGGAGGCCTGCTTCCTCTACACGACCTTGAGGTCGGCTTCGTCGGTCTGCATCGACAACGTTTGTGCAGAAACGTAATCCCCGCTTTCGGTCTACAAGGGTACGTATTCCGATCTCCGTTCGTACTCCTATATCTGCATAGAATAGATCTTGGCATGCTTTTAGGATATCGTCGGTAGGAAATTTTTTGTTTTCTGCACACGATCCCCTTCAATAACTTGGTATAGTTAATTAATAACATTCAACAATGTGGTGAAGAGCATTACATCATAGCATTCAGTTTGGTAATTGGTAACATTTAGTTTTAGTGTATCCAAAGAAAAATCACCTTTATTTGTGAAGGATTGGAGATGAGTTCATTCATGCATATCCTAAGCAAACACATATTCCATGACTTTTTTTTAGGTGTACATAGTGTTTGGATGTTGTAATGATAGAATTTTATCTTCTACAGATTGCTTTCTTGCACCTATATATATTTCTGGGTTTAAGGGATGCTTGATTGAATTCATGCATGGTTAAATCCATGTACCATGCTGTGGAAACAACTATTTGTGTAAAGCCTGTTCCTAGAGAACAATTGATCATACAAATCAATAGTTTGTCCAGGAAGCTTTTGTGGGATATGAATAGCGCCATCTTTGTAATATATTTTAGATTTGAAGTATATGAATTCACTCTATCAATTTTGTTGTTGAGCTCATTTGCATGGTGCATCCACTGCTCTACTTCCTTCCTGGTAGACTGAGGATGATAGTATTAATGAGGATCATATATACACAGCTGATCTTTACAAACTTGTGCAGAAAAAATATTAAAGAACATGGACACAGAGAAGAAGTATGCTCTCTGCCAATTTATTGATGTCTCGCCATATCAAACGAAATTTATTTGTTTATATTATGGAAATTAGGTCGATCCCGATTCAGATGATTTGCGAGTTAGATTGTGGTTTATGGTGGCAGTATTTCTTTCAGTGTGGAAATTATGCTCATATTATTTGTCTATGTTGTTTATTCAACTTGCATAGCCAACTGATAGACAGTAACTTCAAAATCAATAATTATGAGGTATAATATTTTGCTACACAACTAAATTGGCTTCTGGGTTGTGATAATATGGTGTCCTCCTTTACGGTTGTAGAACAAATTTTATGGTGGTTGTCATTACAACAATTCCAAATCTTTTACATGTTAGATGCATGGCTAACACTTTTTTTGTTTATGCTACCGGTTCTAGACAATATCACCTTCCCAGTTAACTAGAAACAATTATTATTTGCTAAAATGTAGAAGAACCCAGGCGCAGCTGAGGCTGACAATCAAATGCGCTGCATTTAAGTCTTTACAATTGGTTCATCATGTAGTAATAGAGCACCCATTTTTAGTTCATATCTTCGGCTTTGATGCCATATACTCAAGTGGTGTAGGTTTTTAGTTACTAGGTGTTGTAATCTAATGTGGCATATTTGCTTCTCTTGATAATTTGGTTATGCTTACCATAAAACTGATTATGTTTCCATGTTTCCTTACAAATACGTTATACCAACACGTACAGATTTAAGAAGTATGCCTAGATCAGAACTTTTGCCCCTTCTCAACATCAAAATATCTCCCTCAAACAACATTAGTCACTCAATGAGACCACACGGGTGCGGCGTGCCGCCGCGCCATATTCCCTAGTACTAGCCAAAAGCTCGTGGCAGCGAGTTTTTTTACCTTTCTTAAGACATTTAAACCCTTGTCATTGTTAACTTTCTACAAAAGTTAACGATGCACACATCAACAACATAGGACCCTTATAAATTACCTCTCACATGGCATATTAACACCATACACCCTCCCCCCCCCCCCCAAAAGTAACATAACTCTCACTCAAACGAACATCCATCCTGGTCGTTTAAGCGATTACACGACCCCCATCCATTGCACAACCCCTCATCGTCAGAGCTAGCAACACAAATTCAAGGGTGGGCAATTGTCAACCACAACAACTTTGTGACTCATGCTCGGCCTTTCGGCCTCCGTGTTCCGATGCCATATCTGCATATGCTAGGCTCGCCACAATAAACTCCATGTAACGCTTGTGCAACATGGCTTACACCCACTGTATGCGAACGACGATATGTCTGAGACCCGATCGTCCCGGCCTGCCTCATAACGTATAACTTTCTTGGTGGTGCTCGTTGGAGGAAAAACACTAGTGGTATTTTTGAAGGGATCATCTTATATATAACTACCGCCGCGTAACTAATATATACTAATATATATATAATCACACAATATAAGATGCACACAATAACATCAAATGTAATGTGATGTGATATAGTTCATTGCGCCATGGTCTTCTTAGTGCCCGCAGTTTATAAACAATTTAATAAACCTACATTGACCATATCACATTGCCCCTGCAAAATAAAGTTAGACACTTCTACTTTATCTTTTGCATATTTTACATGTTTGGGGCTTTTGTAAAAAGAACCGCTTCTTACCTGCGAACTTATGACCACAACAACGATCCAATAATTGCATATTTAAGCATCTCTTTCGGGCACTCCATTGAAAATGTAAGACCAACTAAAGAGAGAGAAACTGACACCCGCCAGCCACAGATACGGTAAAAGCCGTATGTCAGTAGTGGAACCTGAACGACAGTTGACCACCTAGAGGGGGGGGTGAATAGGTGGTGACCAATTTTTATGTGTTTTTCAGTTTTTAGTCTAGCGGAAAGTAAGTTGTCTAAATGTGCAACTAGGTGATACAAGTGAAAGACAACAAGGAAACTAAACAAGAAAGGAATGCAGTAAAGGAGAGTGGAGCAAGACAACCATAGGAACTCGAAGACACCGATTTTATCTCGAGTTCCACCACAAAGGTGTACGTCTCGTTGGAGGGGTGTGAGCTACCACAAAGGTTTGCTCAACGCCACAAAGGCCTCACCCTATTCTCCTGTGAATTCGACCACAAAGGTGTGAATCCAGTCTTCCACTAAGGATTCCTTTAAGGGCGGAGAAGATCCCGTACAAACACGTGAGGCACACACCCACAACTGAATTGGGGGCTCCCACAACGACCACAACAGGTCAAATCCACAAAGGAATCCACAAAGGATCAAGAACACACAAAGATGAACCTAGCTATCCACAAAGGAACCCTAAATTCGTTGCCCCTCAAGAAATAGAGGGGGGAAATCAAATCTCTTCGGTGGAGTTGTAGATCGGTGGCTTCTTCCTCAGATCCCCAAGTATCAAAGGATTTGAGTGGCTAGATTTGGAGATCCGGAAGAAACGAGCTTCAGCACCAATGAAGGAGAGAGAAAATCTGGAAGCTAAGTCTGCTGGAGGTAGGTGGAGGGGTATTTATACCCCTCCCAAAATCTGCCCGTTGAACAGCCGCCGGCCCGGAAATCTCCGGGTTGAGGACCGGAGATCTCCGGACTCCGGAAATTTCCGGCAGAAATTCCGGTTGAACTTGACTCTGGATCAGTACTGATTTAGCTTCTTGACTTGGTCGAAAAAACTCTGGCGCTCGGAGATCTCCGGACTGGGGCCCGGAAATCTCCAAGCACCGGAAATCTCCAGGAGCATTTCCGGCTCAGCTTGAGCTGGAGTCAGTACGCAATTGAGTTCTGGACTTGGTTGAATTTCCTCTGTCACTCGGAGATCTCCGGACTGGGGCTCGGAAATCTCCGAGCGCCGGAAATCTCCGAGAGCATTTCCGGCTCAACTTGAGTTAGAGTCAGTACGCATTCTGATTTGAGACTTAACAAAAAACTTGATTGGCTCGGAGATCTCCGGCCTGGGGACCGGAAATCTCCGAACCCCGGAAATCTCCTGACTGAAATCCTGATGAAAGACCAAGTGAAGTAGAATTGAAACTTAGGCCAAGTAAGTGTTCCTCTTTATCAAACGACCTGTAAAAGAACCTGCAAGCTTCATCACAAACATTAGAATACCTTTTGTGTTGTCATTAGTCACCAAAATCTGGGAGTGCATAGAATGCACTTTCAGTCTCCCCCTTTTTGGCGAATTATGACAACACAAAAGGAGAACGGATTTGCAAAATATAGACGGAGCTCCCCCTAAGTGAGTGCACTATTTTTAGGATGTTTTTGGAATATAAAGTGCACGTTCCTTAGGATCAACACTGTCCCTAGATTTTACAAAACACACACATACACAATACATACAAGAAGAAACAAACTTAGACAATAGAGTTATTACAATATAGAATTTAACGGTACTCATGTCTCACACACATGAAGAAAATAAATAGTCACGAAATAGGGAGCACTTTAAAAAAAATGAAAAGAAGGAAGTGCTCCCAACCCATGCAAATCCCGAGAGTCCTAGAGAAACTTCTCCCCCTTTGGCATCAAGATACCAAAAATGGAGGAGGTTCCACTAACGTCCCATGACTCAAGTGTCGAAACCCTGCTCGGCATCATCATCCTCTTCCTCCTCAGCATCATCATCATCATCATACTCAAGATCGCTGTCCTCTGGTACTGCATCATCCCAATCAAAAGTGAGTCCATCTGCATTCCAATCCTTGAAAGGAATCACAGGCTTCAAAGGGTGCTTCGGAGCAGGCATCTTCATATGGGCCATCATCTCTTCTTGGCGCTTCATAATGCGATGGTTCTGAGAGTAGATGGAGTAGTTCTCACTGTGAATGCAACAGTTCATGTTCATGATTTTCTCAATAGCTCGAACTACTCATGGGCGACTCTTCTTGGCAGCTTTCTTGATGTTGGGATTGGAGGGAATCCGAGATGGACCACCAAAAATCTCATCCTCATTGATATCTTGCATGGTGGCTTGTTGTTGAACAAGGTGAGCAGATTTCTGGATAAGCAGGGCTGCCTTGTGGGGCTGAGTACCAAAGGCTGCATCAAAATCATTTCCGTCTTGCTCAGAAAGCTTGTAGAGCCTCTTGATGAGTAACATCACATAGGTAGCATACGGAGGAACTTTCCTCTCGAAAACTGCTAGAGACATCTCCTGGAAAATGAAATCCATGACATCCACTCTGTAGACTTCCTGCTCAACCTCATACTCACAAATATAGGCCGCATGAGCCTTGGCCATAAGGTTGACGAGAGCCCCAGCAATATTGTCCGCATTGCCTGCAATGGGAGCAATAGTCCAACGGAACATGCAAAGCAGAATATCATAAGTAGGGAGGAGACCATTCTGAGAGCCAATCCTTCCTCCAGGCTGATAAAGATCAGACATGACATGCTTGTTGTAAGCAATGCCATGGACATGCATGCGGGCGCCAGCTGGAACAGACAAAACACTGAAGGGACAACCAAGAATCCGAGCAAACTCTCGGAAAGAGGAAGTCAAGCGCTGCCTGCCAGACATCCAGGTCATCCCAATATCCTCTGAGGAGTCAAACACCACAGTAGCATAGAACTGATGGATAAGAGATACGCTGTAGTTGCATTCAACCCTCATCAACTGCTCCAAACCCAGAAGTCCACATACCTTGACAGCACCACCAAAATAATCAACCTTCTTCATTAATTTGTCAAAATCAATCCACTTCATGGGGCAGATGGGCGTGTCAATTGAGAACTTCTAATAAACTTCCCTGTAGAGCCATGCCATCTCAGTGCAAAAGTACTTAGGATCATCAGACTCCACATTGTAGGAGAGCTCACTTCGCCACTTGCGAAAACTGCCTTTGTTGAAGTCTTCAAGACGGAGCTCGGGCCTCTTCTTCTTGCTAGGCCTAGTGGGTTTCCTAAGCAGAGCAGCAGACTCAGCAGGTGTGCTATCTTCACTTGAGGACCCACTGGGAGGGCGTGAATGAACTGGTTTGCCTTTTCCACGAGTAGAGATTTGCTTGACACGTCCTCGAGGGTTGGAACCTGCAAACACACATCAAAGATAGGATGGAAAGCATATGGGGTAAGCACTCATGTCCGAGAAGGAAAATGGAACGTACTAGAGAAGTTTTTGCAAACACAGTTTCTGTCCTTAGCTGATTTGATTCTGAGTAGGCCGGAGATTTCCGGGTCTGACTCGGAGATTTCCGGGGTCCGGAGATTTCCGAGTCAGACTCGGAGATTTCCGGTCTGCACGAAATTTTGACAGATCTGAACAAAAACTATGAACGAAAAACAGATCTGTGCACGTGGAGTGTAGAGCATGCCAAGGGGGGCAATTCTACCAAAGGAAACAAGCAACAACCTCCTAAATCGGCTAGGTTAAACGAAAACTAGTTTCGTCCTAGATTTGAAAAACGAGGAGTTACCGGAAGACATCGCGGAAAGCGTGCGGATGAAAACGAAGCCCTCGAGGAGGAGAAGAAGATCCCCGAAGCACGCGAGAAACCCTCGAACGATCCACCCGCAGCAAGGAACGGAAGATATGGAGATTTTCGGAGGAGAGAGAGAAATAGGGCACGGGGTGGATGAACTGGCCGAACCGGCCGGTCCACCCGTGCCCTTATATAGGCAGAAAAATTTGAATCGGAAATCTCCGGACTTAGGCTCGGAGATCTCCGGGTGCCGGAGATTTCCGGGGCTATTTCCGAATTCGGACTTAGCCCTGGAAAACTTCGCACGCTCGGAGATTTCCGGACATAGGACCGGAGATTTTCGGACCCCGGAGATTTCCGGCTCTAATTCCGATTCAGCTCCGCCTGAGGTCAGTGCCAAAATTGAAAAGGACTTAGGTGCCGAAAAATCGCAGGGGCCAGAGATTTCCGAGTCGCAGCTCGGAACTTTCCGGACACCGGAAATTTCCGGGACTATTTCCGGTCAATAATCATCACAGGTCAGTGCTGATTTTTGAATGGACTTAGTCTCGAAAATCTCTGGTGGACCGGAGATTTCCGAGTAAGGCTCGGAGATTTCCGTTCAAACCCAAAAACTCCAGGAACAAGAAACAAAAGGGGACATGAGTGGGGAAAAGCATGTTTAAATATAGTGAAAGGCTTAGGATAGACACTCAAACTGAAAAAGAAGACACACTCAAGTTGCAAGAATCATAAAGCATAAGAGAAGACCAACCAAGAGTGTGTTTTTCCAAAAGAGCCAAAGACGCAAGTGAGAATCAAAAATAAAACCAAATAGAGTCCAAAGAAAAAGAGTGTTGGTGGCCGAGGCCACCGTGTATGAGTTGTAGCATGGTACCGCGAAGATATATCTTGGGTCCATAACTACATCTCAACATTGAAACTCACAAATTATATTTAATTTGAAGTTTTAGAAATGATATGTCACTATATGCATATTAGGGGGAGGAAGAGTCCAATGTATTAGGAAAACACTCCCCCTAAGTCCATGCGTACCTCTAGGTCTAATAAAGCCTTAAACGTTGGAGTGAGTGTACGGAGTTCAAGCCAAGGCCCGAGAATCTATAATATTGAGCTCATTCCTCAAGTAGCAAAAACGGGCTTCATCAAGGGGCTTCGTGAAGATATCCGCCAATTGATCCCTTGTACCAACATATGATAGATCAATATCTCCTCGTGCCACGTCATCGCAGATGAAGTGATGACGAATCTCAATGTGCTTGGTCCTTGAATGTTGCACCGGATTGTATGCAATTTTGATGGCACTCTCATTATCACATAAACGCGGCACTTTGTCCAAGAGGACACCGTAATCCGTTAAAGTTTGCCGCATCCAAAGAAGTTGAGTACATCCGCTTGCGGCGGCGACGTACTCGGCCTCCGCCGTGGATAATGAGATGCAATTTTGTTTCTTCGAGGACCAACTCACCAAAGATCTTCCAAGAAATTGACACGTCCCAGATGTGGACTTCCTATCATCAATGTCGCCCGCCCAATCGGAGTCGGTGTATGCACAAAGAGACAAGGTGCCATCTTTGGGATACCACAACCCAAAGCAAGGGGTATGAACCAAATATCTGAAGATTCTCTTCACTGCCATCAAATGACTTTCCTTAGGCGCGGCTTGATAACGAGCACAATCTTCAACGCTTAAAATGATATCGGGCCTAGACGCACACAAATAAAGAAGAGACCCAATCATAGAACGAAACTCCTTTTGGTCTACCTCTTTACCGGCGGGGTTGAGTTGGAGGTGGCACTTGGTTTGCATAGGAGTAGTCACACCATTAAGTCCAAGCAATTTGAATTTCTTGATCAGATCTTGAATGTACTTGGCTTGACATATGAAGGTCCCTTCCCTCAATTGCCTTATCTCAAAGCCAAGAAAGAACTTGAGTTCACCCATCATGGACATCTCGAACTTGTCGGTCATTAACTTGGAAAAATCATCATTGAACACACGGTTAGTAGAACCAAAGATAATGTCATAGACATAGTTGACAAATGAAGAGTTCACCATTAACCTTTTTAGTGAAAAAAGTGGGATCGATTACCCCAACCTCAAATCCACGGTCTACCAAGAACTCTCTCAAGTGCTCGTACCATGCACGGGGGGCTTGTTTAAGGCCATAGAGAGCTTTGTCCAATACATAGACGTGGTGAGGATGGTTGGGGTTTTCAAAACCCGGGGGTTGTTTAACATACACAAGTTCTTGCAAGGGACCATTAAGAAAGGCCTTTTTTTACATCCATTTGCTGCAATTTGAAACCATGGTGAGAAGCATAAGCGATGAGAATGCGTATCGATTCGAGTCTTGCCACCGGTGCAAAAGTTTCTCCAAAATCGATGCCTTCGACTTGAGAAAATCCTTGGGCCACCAACCATGCCTTGTTCCTTACAACGATAGCATGTTCATCTTGCTTGTTCATGAAGATCCACTTAGTGCCAGTAACGTTGCGGCAATCTTTAGGCTTCTCAACTAGGCGTCACACTTTGTTGCGCTCGAAGTTGTTAAGTTCTTCATGCATAGCCCCTAGCCAATCGGGATCTTCAAGAGCATCGAAAACTTTCTTGGGCTCGACCATGGAAATATGTGCTTGATGCTCACTAAAATGAGCTAATTGACTTCGTGTGGAGACCTTTGCTCGTATATCACCAATGACCTTGTCGAGAGATAATGCCCTAAGTTCCAAAGACTTAGCAAAGCGAGCTTGACGACGAGTTTCAATTGCCGCCCTTGTTGTGGGGACAATTACTTGACCAACTTGATCCTTTGGATCCTCGTCTTGACCTTCTAGAGGGCCTTGATCATTATGAGAAGTCTCTTCGTGTGGTGGAGAAGGATGATCTTGCCCTAGAGTAGAACTTGGAGAAGTGGAGTTGTCTTCAATAATCTTGGAGGAGGAGACATGATCTTTTTGTTGATGAAGTTCTTGTTGATGATCCTCATGAGTTTCATCTTGAGAAGAAATAGTATGCTCTTGTTGAGGAAGATCTTGAGATTGTTCTTGAGGGGCATCATTTGTTGTGGGTGAGCCACCTTGTGGTTCTTGTGATGGTGAGGTCTCCTTGATGGGAGAACTTGAGTCTTCTTGAACAACTTCTTGATGGACTTCAATGGGGCGAAGAAAGCCCACCCCCATCTTCTTAATGGCATCAAAAGGTTGTTCATCACCTACATCACAAACACCAACTTGCTCCACTTGGGAGCCATCATTTTCATCGAATTCCACACTACAAGACTCTATAATAATCCGGGAGGATTTATCAAAGACTATATAAGTGTGGGACTCGCTACCATATCCGACAAAAATCCCCTCAATAGATTTAGAGTGGAATTTACCCAACCGGACACCCTTGAGGAGATAATAGCACTTACATCCAAACACTCGGAAGTAGCCAAGTTGGGTTTATTGCTCGTAAGGATCTCATATGGAGTCTTCTTCAAGCCCTTGCGGAAGTAGAGGCGATTTGATGAGCGACAAGCGGTGGAAATAGCCTCCGCCCAAAAGTTGATGGGAGACTTGAACTCCGCCAACATAGATCTCGCCATATCAATGAGAGTCCGGTTCTTTCTTTCGGCAACACCATTTTGTTGAGGAGTGCAAGCAGCGGAATATTGATGACGAATGCCTTCTTCACTAAGAAAGTCGTTAGGAGTGTAGTTCTTGAATTCCGACCGATTGTCACTTCGAACAACCAATATGGGAAGGTCATGTTGACGTTGAACTTCCTTTGAGAAGTCGATGAAGACTTGTTGAGTTTCATCCTTGGTCTTGAAGAAATAGACCCATGTATACCTTGAGTAGTCATCAACAATCACGAGACAATATTTCTTTCCACCAAGACTTATCTCCGGAATTGGTCCAAATAGATCAACATGAAGGAGCTCCAAAATCCGGGAAGAAGATATGATGGTCTTGCTAGGATGAGGAATATCATGCATCTTTCCTTCCACACAAGCTCTACAAATTCGATCCCTTGAAAAGAAAACATGATCTTTTAGTCCAAGGATGTGGCCACCCTTGTGGAGGCTTTGCAAAGTACGCATGTTTACATGGGCTAGTCGGCGATGCCAAAGCCAACCCACGTCGGCTTTTCCAAAGAGACACATGGCTTGAGAAGTGGTGGCTCCGGAGAAGTCCACCACATAGAGCTCATGCTCCACGTATCCCACGAAAGCCACTCTTAGCGACTTACTCCACAAGAGGACCACAATGTCCTTATCAAAGAAGGGAGAGATCCCCATCTTTGTTAAGGCACGAACCGGTAACAAATAATAGCCAAGAGATTCAACAAGCATAACATTGACTAGAGTAATGTCGGGGGCAACTACCACTTTGCCAAGCCCGGTTACCTTAGACCTTGATAAATCACCAAACGTCACGGTTACTTGATCTTCATTAGATTTCAACTCCGTGATGAGTTCTTTGCTCCCGGTCATATGACTTGTACATCCACTATCAATTATCCATTTTGAACCACCGGGAGCAAGATCCTACAAGAGATCACTTCTTGCATTTAGCAACCCATTGCTTCACAATGGGCGCTTTATGGTTAGCGACAAGAGACTTGGGAACCCAAATAAGATATGAAATAAAGCCATAGTAGGGTCCAATGAAACGAGCACAAACATTCCCATAATAATCGACATATAAAGCATAGTTAGGGTTGTTGTCCCCGGCGTGATCTTTACGAGGAGGCTTGCCCCTTGTGACATTCCTACTCGCAAGACCTTCCTTGGATTGAATGGAGTCGGCCTTCTTGGCTTGGATGGGGTTGACTCTCTTGGGAATACCCTTCTTGGCATTCATCTTCATGGGAGGCACATATCCAAGACCTTCCTTTCCTTTTCTAGTGTGAGGCTCCATGATGGGAGTCTCAACAACTTGCTTACACTTGAGAAGGATGATCTTGGATGTGGAGGCCTTAGTCATCTCACTCTTCAACCTAGCATTCTCCTTCACAAGATTAGCATTATCACACGAACACTTAGAGGTAGAGATGCTAAGAGAATCAAGGTTAGTTAGCCGAGTTTGGAGTTGAGCATACGACTCTTTTAGAAGAGCATGTTCACTCTCCAAAGCCTTGTGAGCTATGACGGGCTTCTCCATGTCCTCAATGAGTCTAACATGCCCAACCGCAAATTCGGCTTTATCTTGTTGATCCACCTTGAATTTAGCAAAGTACATATCACGATGCTTAATGAGCTTAGCATGTGAGGAATTTTGAGTTTCCTCAATAGTTTCAAGTTGCTCCTCAAGACGAGCATGAGACTCTTCAACCTCCTCAAGAGAGGATTTCAAGTAAGATAGAGAAATAGCGTCTTCTCTTTCTATCTTACCCTTCTCTTCATTGAGATGCTCTAGCTCACCAATCCGAGCCATGAGGGCACCAACATGTTTTTTGCTATCACCTTGCAAGTTAGTGATAAAAGAGTCGAATGCCACAAGCTCTTGCTTGATTTGAAGGCTAGAGGCATCATCAAGTTCATTCATTTCATTCATGATAGAGGAAGAGGATGAAGGTACCTCCGATGCCTTTGCCATAAGACACTTTGAGCTCTTGGTGATGGAGTTCTCATTTGGCGATGTGAATAGTGATGATGAATAGCTTGTCGTAGTTGAAGGAGTTCTTGTTGTTGATGGAGAAACGGTAGTTGTCGATGTGGTGGCAGGAGCCGCCACTTCATTTGGCGTTTCTTCCTCCGATTCTTCATCATCGGTAGGATACTCCTCTTGAGTCAACAACACGATGCGAGGCTTCTTGTTAAAAGGCCTCTTCTTTCCATAGGCCTTCTTGGGAGGCATCTTGGTTTTGTCCTTGAGAACTAGACGTCCACCATGCTCTTCTCTTTTCTCATAAGGGCACTCGGCAACGAAATGGAACTTGTCTTGACAATTGTAACATGTTCTTGACTTGGAGGGTGAGACCCTATCAGCTTGAGGTGTACTCTTGTCAAAACTCATCTTGCCTCTTGAGGGGTTGTTCCAAAAGGTGCGAGCCGCAAGAGCGAGATGATCATTGTAAGCAATCTTGAGTGCTTCCTCGGACATGGCGGCAAAGCTTCCAAGGTCATCATCATCGTTGTCTTCCTCAACGGTAGCCTTCAAAGCAAGGTTGGTTGTGCCTCTTTGCATTCCAAGAGCCCTTGCCCTTGCGTCTTGAGCATTCTTAGTGGCTACCTTATACGCTGCCATCTCTTGCATAACCTCATTAGACGTCATGAGATGGTAGTTGTGTCTTCCTTGAAGACTCTTGACATCGGTTGGCTCACATGCCATCATAGAACTAACATACTTCCTCTTAATCCAAGCATCATCAATATGAGAGGCACCAACTTCACGAAAGCTTGTGGCTATTGTCACCAATCTTCTATACATCATCTCATGATCTTCACCATCAAGCTTGAAAAAGCCTTCGGCTTCATTGCTCAAGGAGTCATAGCGGTTCCTCCTCATGCTATCATTTCCAACGAACAACTCGGATAGAGCATCCCATGTATCCTTGGCGGTGGTGAGGTGTTGGATGAGAGACATGTCCTTGTTCCCAACCGCCTTTTGGATCATGTAGAGAGCAGTGGCATCAAGTTGTGCCTCCACCACTTCTCTTCTTGTTAAGTTGGTCGGATCATCCGGCTTGTATCCAACTTGAATGATGCGCCACAACTCGATTGAAGAGCTGCAGACATGAGACTTCATCACATATTGCCATTGAGAGAAAGTATAATCTTTAAGCAATGGGGGATCACCCCTATGAGAAACTTGCGGATGACGAATAATGGGATCGGGGGTATGGTATTGGGATGGGGGGAGGAGTGGCGTTCTAGCCTTTAGGCACTTCATCTTGGGAAGATGAAGTGTTTTGATGGTTTGAGGAACTAGTAGCATCACCCTTCCCATCCAAAGGCAATTGCTTTCCCTTCAACAATTCGGGGTCCACATCTTGAGTAATGCCCGGAAGCACCGGAGACTTTGAGGGCAAAGCAAGAGAGGTTTCCTTAGATGTCTTGAGAGACTCAAGCATATCATGAAACTTCTTGAACTCGATTTGTATGGACGATGTCAACTTTGTTTCCAAAGAGTTGATATCGGCCATAGTGGCACCTTTCTCTTGCATTGCCGCCAAAGTCGCGGCGTCCGCTTCGGAACCCTCTTTCGGGTCAACTTGCATTGTCCAAGGTTGGTCTCAAGCGGTGAAGCTTATAAGAGACAACCGGGCTCTGATACCAATTGAACGACAGTTGACCACCTAGAGGGGGGGGGGAGGTGAATAGGTGGTGACCAATTTTTATGTGTTATTCAGTTTTTAGGCTAGCGGAAAGTAAGTTGTCTAAATGTGCAACTAGGTGATACAAGTGAAAGACAACAAGGAAACTAAACAAGAAAGGAATGCAGTAAAGGAGAGTGGAGCAAGACAACCATAGGAACTCGAAGACACCGATTTTATCCCGAGTTCCACCACAAAGGTGTACGTCTCGTTGGAGGGGTGTGAGCTACCACAAAGGTTTGCTCAACGCCACAAAGGCCTCACCCTATTCTCCTGTGAATTCGACCACAAAGGTGCGAATCCATTCATCCACTAAGGACTCCTTTAAGGGCGGAGATGATCCCGTACAAACACGTGAGGCAAACACCCACAACTGAATTGGGGGCTCCCACAATGACCACAATAGGTCAAATCCACAAAGGAATCCACAAAGGATCAAGAACACACAAAGATGAACCTAGCTATCCACAAAGGAACCCTAGATTCGTTGCCCCTCAAGAAATAGAGGGGGGAAATCAAATCGCTTCGGTGAAGTTGTAGATCGGTGGCTTCTTCCTCAGATCCCCAAGAATGAAAGGATTTGAGTGGCTAGATTTGGAGATCCGGAAGAAACGAGCTTCAGCACCAATGGAGGAGAGAGAAAATCTGGAAGCTAAGTCTGCTGAAGGTAGGTGGAGGGGTATTTATACCCCTCCCAAAATCTGCCCGTTGAACAGCCGCCGGCCCGGAAATCTCCGGGTTGAGGACCGGAGATCTCCGGACTCCGGAAATTTCCGGCAGAAATTCCGGTTGAACTTGACTCTGGATCAGTACTGATTTAGCTTCTTGACTTGGTCGAAAAAACTCTGGCGCTCGGAGATCTCCGGACTGGGGACCGGAAATCTCCGAGCACCGGAAATCTACAGGAGCATTTCCGGCTCAGCTTGAGCTGGAGTCAGTACGCAATTGAGTTCTGGACTTGGTTGAATTTCCTCTGTCACTCGGAGATCTCCGGACTGGGGCTCGGAAATCTCCGAGCGCCGGAAATCTCCGAGAGCATTTCCGGCTCAGCTTGAGTTGGAGTCAGTACGCATTCTGATTTGAGACTTAACGAAAAACTTGATTGGCTCGGAGATCTCAGGTCTGGGGACCGGAAATCTACGAACCCCGGAAATCTCCTGACTGAAATCCTTATGAAAGACCAAGTGAAGTAAAATTGAAACTTAGGCCAAGTAAGTGTTCCTCTTTATCAAACGACCTGTAAAAGAACCTGCAAGATTCATCACCAACATTAGAATACTTTTTTTGTTGTCATTAGTCACCAAAATCTGGGAGTTCATAGAATGCACTTTCAGAACCAGTCTCGCGTAAGCGTACGCGTAAGGTCGGTCTGGGTCACTTCATCAACTCGGTGCCGCTTTAATCACATGTGCACGCTAGAGGGTAGCAAATAGCAGGAACGGTGCCCCCGTGCAGAACACGGGTTCTAACAGCATACAACTATATCTACGATAGATCGGCTCTGATACCACTGAAGGGGATCGTAGGCAGAAAACAAAAAAATTCCTAGCAACGATATCCTTAAACATGCCAAGATCTATTCTATGCAGATATAGTAGTACGAACGGAGATCAGAATACATACCCATGTAGATCGAAAAGCGGGATTACGTTCCCGCACGAATGTTGACGATGAAGACCGACGAAGCCGACCTCAAGGTCGTGAAGAGGAAGAAGACCTCACAGCACCGCTAGCGCAGCACCTCACAGGGTGTTACACACGTACGGTGGAGACGACGGCCTCTGAAGCTCCAGTCCAGGACGAGCAGCGGAAGACTTGGTCCGGAACACCAGCAGCGTGGCAGCGGGCTATGGTGGAGAGATCCCCCTCTCAACTCGGCGCAACTCTGACTAAGGGAATAACGAAATCGAGAGAGAATTGGGGAATTAATTGGTGAATTAGAAGGCCAGGGGTGCCCCTCTATATATAGGCTCTCCGGGGGGAGCCAACTCGCCAGCCAGGCAATGTGGGACTATCCCCCACATGCCTGGTGCGGCACATGGTGCGCCGGCCACCTGGTGGGCCTCTAGTGGCCCACCTAGGTCGGCCACCTTGACCCCCACCGAATTCCCCTAGGGAATTTTCCCCTCTTGGGCCTTCTTTCGACTAGAAGGCCCATTTAGGGAAATCAGCCTAAATAAATTCGAAAATAAATATATATAATCATATTTAGACATTAATTACATTAATTAATATCAAACATATTATATATGATTTATTCTATCTCCAAAAACTATTTCGTCGCTGCCCGATCTGCATCAGACCTCTCCCGAGACGTTCCCGGTGATCTCTTTCCTTTCCGTTTGTCTTGTCGAAAACCCTTAAGTGTGTTACCCTAGTGGTTCGATATAATAACAGGTAAGATCGAGACTCCTCGCTGATCAACGACTAACTCGTAGGCCTGGACCCCATGAATTAATCCCGGTGATATAACGAATGACTCTCATTTATTAAACCTGAACGTAAAGTCTTAAACCTTTTGTATGAGCGATACTTAGCGTGTCCGAGTATCGTTCATAGATATCTCCATACCTAGCTGACCTCGTTACCGACAATGCTATCTTATACTCGTCTGTGATTTCATGTCTTTGTGACCTAGTCACATGCTTGCAAGCTCATTAGACATAATCTCACCGAGTGGGGCCTAAAGTATCTATCCTGCTATGCAGATTGGCAAATCCCGCTCTTGACCCCTCGTCTCAACTACTCCCTTTCGATACCCAAAAGTATCACCGTTATTGTCATACTATATAAGATACGACGTTTGGTGCGATCAAAGTATCTTGCAGGAATAACAATGCGAGTTGATCTCACGGTTGAAGGCGTAATGACTACGTCCTACAAATATGGATATGTCCATCACATTGTTCCACCAACGATATGACTTTCATTGCCGACTGGCGCCATGGCCTATGATCGGGAAACCTCGATCATCAATCACGCAACGAAACTAGTCTTAGTAGAGGCTACTAGGGACCTGGTTGTTTACGCATCAAACCCGTATTAATGTTTCCGCTTAATACGGTTATCGCATGACACAAAACGTATTATGAACAAACGAGATATGATAAAGAAATACACTTTATTAATTGCCTCTAGGGCATATCTCCTCCAGTCTCCTACTTGCACTAGAGTACAAATTAATCTAGATTACAACTTGGTAAAAGCTTAATACCCATAGCTACTTGGTGTGTTTCATGCTTGTCAAGCGGAAGAAGCTTCGTCAGGGGATCTGCCACATTCAGATCCGTATGCACTTTGCAAATCTTCACATCGCCTCCTTGTGTGTACTATCGTATCACATGGAAGCGTCGGAGAATGTGTTTGGCGGTGGAGTGAGACCTTGGCTCCTTGGCGTTAGGAATGGCACCCGTATTGTCGCAGAAGAGGATCACGGGGTCTTGCACGTCTGGAAACACTCCAAGTTCAACGATGAACTTACTCAGCCACACAGCTTCATTCGCGGCTTCACAAGCAACAATGTACTCCGACTCCATTGTAGACTGCGCCACGATGGGTTGCTTCCCACTTCTCCAGCACACGACGCCTCCATTCACCTTGAATACATAACATGTCTGTGACTTAGAGTCATCAGGGTCTGAGCAAAAACTTGCATCAGCGTAACCTGTTACGCCAAGTTCTTCATCACAGTCACCATAGACAAGGAATATTTCCTTTGTCTTATTGAGATACTTAAGAATGCTCTTAACAACAATCCAATGCGCCATTCCTGGATTACTCTGGAAACGGCTTGTCAAACTTAGAGCCAATGCCACATCAGGTCTAGTACTTAACATTGCATACATAATCGATCCTATGGCTGAAGCATAAGGATATCTAGTCATTTCGGCCTTACCCTGTTCCGTTACCGGACACTGTGCCTTTCGCAATGTTTTATTCTTGATAACAGACAGAGAACCCTTCTTTAAGATCTCCATACCGAAACGCTATAGTATTTTATCAAGATAAGTACTCTGACTCAACGCTAATAGACGTCTTGATCTATCACGATAGATTTTAATGGCTAAGAAGTATGCAGCTTCTCCTAAGTCCTTCATGGAAAATTTATTGTTTAAATAATTCTTCACGCTATTCAGAAGTTCCACATCATTCCCAATTAGCAATGTCATCTACATATACTGCTAAGAACACAACCGAACTCCCACTCATTTTCTAGTAAATGCAGGTTTCTTCTAAATTTTGGACAAATCCAAAATCTTTGATCACCTCATCAAAGCAAAGATTTCATCTCCGAGATGCTTGCTTCAATCCATAGATGGAGCGCTGAAGCTTGCATACCTTGTTAGCATTTTCTGGATCGACAAAACCTTCCGATTGTACCATGTACAACTCTTTCTCAATGTTTCCATTTAGGAAGGCTGTTTTGACATCCATCTGTCATATTTCATAATCGTAATATGCAGCAACTGCTAACAAAATCCGAATAGACTTTAGCATCGCTACCGGTGAAAACGTTTCATCGTAGTCAATCCCATAAACTTGTCGGAAACGTTTTGCGACAAGCCGAGCTTTATAGACGGTCACATTAACATCAGCATCAGTCTTCTTCTTAAATATCCATTTATTTTCGACGACCTTGCGCCCTTCGGGAATTTCCATCAAAGTCCACACTTTGTTATCATACATGGATCCTATTTTGGATTTCATGGCTTCTAGCCATTTCTTGGACTCTAGACTCGCCATTGCCTCCTTGTAGTTCGTAGGTTCGTCTTGTTCAATTAACATGACGGTGCAAACCATGTTGCCATACCATTCTGGTGCGATACGAGATCTATCAGACCTACGTGGTAGAATACTTTCCTCGATAGTTTCTCCCACTCCATCTGTGGAGGACGTTTCCGGAACAACTTCCGACCTTCCGTTGCGTCTCTCGGAATTTCGAGTTCAGGATCAACGATCTCATCGAGGTCTTCCTTCCTCCCACTTACTCCTTTCGCGAGAAACTCCTTCTCTACAAAGGTACTGGTCTTCGCGACAAACGTTTTGCCCTCAGCTTGGTTGTAGAAGGTGTATCCTACGATTTCCCACGGATATCCTACAAAGACAACTTTCTCCGACTTTGGTTCGTGACGTGGGGCTGCCTTGCGGGTAGCCCACGATGATGCTACTTGGGCCGCGCCAAGGATGGAAAGGCCCACAGGAGGCCCACGCGGGGTACCATGTAACCTAGTCCAAGTCGGTTAGGAAGCATAACCTGCCATATCTGTAGATGCCATCGGCACCAACCACCCGAGACCTGGCTGCCTATAAAGCCAGGAGGGTTGCCCGTCCCAGAGGACACGCTCATAACCACCACGACAAACCCTAGCGAGATCGCAATCTCGCCATTGTAATCGCTACTCGCATCAATAATCAGACAAGCAGGAGTAGGGTGTTATCCTCCGGGAGCCTGAACCTGGGTAAAACCTTGCTTGTCAGCCGTCGTGATCACCTTGCACTCATCTCTCTCCCCATCAATCAACCCGGGGTGCACAACCCTGGGACTTGTCGAGTTAACACCTCGTCAATTGGCGCCGTCTGTGGGAACTCGGGGGCTGCGCCACACAGGTTGAAATAAAAGCTTAGGCCGCTACCCAACTTACCCGGGGGCTGCGCCATACAAGCATAAAGTCAAAAAATCCTATGCCGTCACCCAACCGACTCGGGGGCTGCGCCATACAGGTCAAGTTCAAAATCCTAGGTCGCCACCCGACACACACGGGGGCTGCGCCACACAGGTCACGCTTGTAACCCTAGGCTACCACTCGACTTACTCGGGGGCTATGCCAAACAGGCCTTCTCAGAAAAATCCTCAGCCGCCACTCGAACCCACTCGGGGGCTGCGCTGCACAGGTCAAGTTCCAAATCCTAGGTCACCACCCGACATACTCGGGGGCTGCGCCAAACAGGTAACACTTGTAATCCTAGGCCGCCACTCGACCTACTCGGGGGCTGCGCCAGACAGGTCTTAGCTAAAATCCTAGGCCACCACTCGAGCGACTCGGGGGCTGCGCCATACAGGTCAAGTTACAAAAATCCTAAGTCGCCACCTGTTGAAATCAGAGACTGCGGCATACAGGTTACACTTGAAAAAACCTAGGCCGTTGCCTAGCATACTAGGCGACTGCGCCATACAGGTCACAAATCAAAACTGGCATTTTCACTTTCGAGTAAACAGATCAACTCTCATAACTCGAAGGTACTTTAATCTGTTACATCATACTTACACAGGCACATTTGCCCTTTATAGCTAACCTTGTACATCATATGACAGCTACTCTAAACTGCAGGTTCAGCCTTCGGCGCATCAAGGGGACCTACAAGGCGCTCGCTCAGGTCCTGAACCTGCCGGATAATCCGGCGCGCAGCCGCTAAGGTCTCATCAAAGTCGTCGTCACCCGGCAGGCCCTCAAGCACCCTCTCAAGCGGAAGATGTGGCCGGTGCATCCGGACGTATGCCAGCGCCGCGTTCGCACCAGCCACAAGTTGGGCGTCGACAACCTCCTTCAGCCCTTCACCATCGCGGAACCTCTCCAGCAAGGCAGACAACCCGTTCGGCTGTGCATTGTGCGGGAAATACACACGGTTGATGTGCCAAAGTGTCTTCCGGCAGTTCTCCAGAAGAAAAGCAGCGCGCCACGTACGATCAAGCATGGTGGCAAGGACGCGCCCCCTCGACTGGTTCACCCAGAACTGTCGAGCTTCGTAGGAGTCGCCGGACGCCTCTCGGGTGACTCGCTCCTCAACGCGAGCCCGCTCGGCCTCCCAGTCGGGATTAACATCTGCGCGCATAAAATGCAAGTCAGAACGAGAAGGAAAGCCAACAAGGACGGCAGCCGCCAAAGGGATACATACCTTGCAACTGCCGACTGATCAGGTCGATCTCCCCAAGCAAAAAATCCTCACGTCGCGAGAACTCCGCCGTGGGATGCGACTGAGAACGGTGCAGCAACTGCTCCGTATTCTTCAGGGTCGCCTCAAGCTCCACCACCTTGTTCTTCAGATATGTGATTATCCGCTGATCATTTACACTGCATGGAGGAGCCGGCGCCGCCCGACGACGGCGAGCACCCTAAGAAGAAGCCGCGCCACTCGGCTCGGCCACTGGAGAAGGTGGAGCATCATCGCGCGCAGCATTCTGCCAGGGATACGCAGAGTCAATACAATCATGCGACTGCGAAGCGCAGATCAACTCAGAAGAAAGAAAGTCAGCAAAATCAATATTGAAGACCAAAAGACCCGACAGGGTAATATTCATTACAAAGCATGAAGTTCAAAATACAGACCGCGGCGACTGCCGCATTCCTAAAACTACGCCTACTCTAAGGCTGCGGACTGCGACTGGGAACGGCACTTCCGAGCGGCAGCCGCCTCGGTCGCCTTAGCAAGGGCCCTCTCGAAGAGTGCCACAAGCTGCGCGGCCAGCTGCGAGGCACGCTCCTTCACGCCACTCAGCGACGCGGTCCGGCCATCGGGTTTGCGAGGAAAACCGCTGACGACCTTCTCGAAGTCACCTGGAACTTGATGGCCTAATAGGAGCTGGAAGGTGAGCTCGGAGCCGCGTACCGTCTGCGACCGCGTGAAGTCGGCGATGGTGGTCGCGTCCTCAAACGGCGCAGCCAGGGCGTCCACGGTTGCCGGCGGCTGGTCGCCCGGGAAGATACTCTGATGCACCACGGTGAGGGCTCCAGTCGACTTCTGCAATGCGGCTGCAGACTTCTTCAGCGCGTCTGAGGCATAGGCACAGACCCGGTCGAGGAAGCCAACAGCGGTCGCCTGGTCAACCGTGTCGCTCGACGCGTCTTCTGGAGGAGCTCCACCGCAAGTATCTGCGCAAAAATTCAAAGTCAAGCAAAGAAAAAGATCAAAGACTCAGTAGGCGTCAAGCCGAAACTTACCCCCAAGAACACCGGCGAGTGAAAGGAGACGACCGACTTGAGTTTTCTCCTGGGCGACCCACGCCAGCTCCCGCTCTCGAGACTCGTGAAGAGCCTTCTCAAGCTCATCAACCCGCCCAGTAGCCTGGTCCAGCGAGGCACGCAGTTGGTCCCTCTCTTTCTCCAGGCGGACGTAAGCCGCGGCTGCGTCGAGCTGTTGGCGATAGTACGGCTGAAGCAAAAGCAAGATGTCAATAAAGTTGCGGGCGACTATACTAGTCACCCACACCTTCGGGGGCTACTCCCATCGGGAGCGCTGATCGCGCACCCGATGAAAAATCAAGAACGCAAGAAAAAGCATGGAAGACTTACGTGGTCCAGGAGTTCAAGGTCCTCTGCAGTCGAAGGAGGCACGCGGCTAGACGATGCAATCCCGACAGGCTCAGCACGCACCTTCTCCACCACCACCGGCGTCCCCAGCCCAGTCGAAGGGGCGGATGTATGCTCCACGTCCCGAAGGGGGGAGCTAACGTTGTCAGAACGGTGGCTGCAGCAAAACCAAGCACACCTGTCAACTAAAACGTCGAAACCGCAAAGTACAACTCGAAGGACACATCACAAAGAAGCTAACCTGGGGGTACCGGCGTCGTCGTAGCTCTCCAGGGAAGGCGAAGGCATCCGCGCGAAAGAACGAGGCGCTGCGGAGCTTACTGGAGGAACGTTCAGGGGTTCCTCCCAGCCACCCGAGGATTGCGCACCCGGAGACGTCGCGACGACCTCCTCCTCAGTAACGTCGACATCCCGGGCAGGTGACGACGCAGTGGCAGAATCGCCACGACTCGGAAGCTTCCGCTTCTTCCGCGCGGGTTCCTCCACTTCATCCTCCTCCTCCACCTCATCACGGGGAGAATGTGCGGAGGGAATCTCTTCGTCTTCGTCCTCCTCCTCGACAAACTTCGACTCATCGTCGGGTCCGTTCTCAGGAAGGGGAGGAAGGCTGATGAACAGAGCTCGACCTTGAAGCAAGTAGACACAAGTCGAATCAAAAAGAAAGGTAGACTCAAGTCGAACAAGGACAAAAGGAAAACAAGACAAGACTTACCTCAGGAACGGGGTTCGAGGCCCCGTAAGGAGAAATCGGGCACTTGACGTTGCACGTGTCCGCGGCTCGGAGGTTGGTGATGGACCTGACGTTGGCTTCCACCTCTTTATCATCCAGCGGCACGGCGCTGACGCCTTCGGCGGCCCACATCGGGTGAGGCCGGGCGCTGAGCGGCTGCACCCGAAGACGGAAGAAGGTGGCCATCAGAAAGACGCCACCCGCCTCGCGCCCAAGGGTCTTGGTCAGATCGCGCAGCAGGCCAAGCAAGGGCCGCACGGCCTCCTTCTCCACGGCGGACAGCGGGTGCGCCCAGGCGCCGGTCTTCCGCAGTCCACGCCCGCTGTCGAACGCGTCCAGGCCGTCCTGGTTCGACTGGACGTAGAACCACCTTCGGCGCCATCCTTGGACGGAGTCGGCCTTCTTCGTCTGGAAGTACGCGGTGTCACCGCACACCTGGATTCCAAAGCCGCCCACAGGGAAGGTCAACCCGCTCTTCCCCACGTTCTTGCGAACGAGGAAGAGCGACTTCCACAACGCCCAATGGGGCGCGGCACCTAAGAAGCATTCGCAGAGCACGATGAAGCCCGCGATGCTCAAGACGCCATTGGGTGTCAGATCGTGGATCTGAACCCCATAGACATACAAGAGACCGCGCACGAAATCGTGCATGGGGAACCCGAAGCCCCGCGGAAGCAAACACGTTCCCCATCGCGGGGAGTGGGGAAGACCTCCTTGCCAGGGACGCATACCTGGACTTGGTCGGCAGGTGGCAGCAGACCCTGCGCGTGGAAAAGCTCCACCTCGGCCTTCTTCACCGAGGACCTCTGCCAGTCGCCATCAGGTTTCTTCATCACCCCGGCTTCATCGGCGGCGGCGGAGGAGCCAGCGGCGCTCTTCGGCTTGCCCATGGTCAAGGTCGCAAGGTGTACGGACGGATTGCTCGGAGCTCGGGATGGCGGCGGAAATGGTAGAGCGCAGAGGAAAAGAAGCACATAGCGATTGGAGAAGATGAAATCCCAAGCGTCAAGACGCAGTACTTATGCCTCGAAGATCAGCATCTCAACCGTCCACCGAACAAGGGCTCCGAGCGGGCACATCCAACCGTCCACGTGTCGCACGGAGAAACCAACCGTCACCGCCCACTTCGTCCACTATGCACGAAAACCGAGGCGTCGTCATCGTGCCGCGCAAATTTCGCGCCCACTTCGGAGACGTGACAACTGTGGACCGCGGTCAGTTCTGACAGCGGGGCCCACCACGTCACGTCCCATCGGGCGCAGAGGCGTGCAACAGATCGTCACCAATGACGTCATCAAGCCAACGGCTCCAAAATCAACTGAAGCAACTCGACAGAGTGATTCGAGTAGTAAGCTTCAAAGTTGAAATCAACAAGGTAGGATCAGCCAATGATCCGGGAACCCGAAGAAACCATTCGGGTGGCAACGCAGTAAGCTCGAGCAGCCGAATCCATCCACAAGTAAGCCAAACAGGCTGAGTAGAAGCAAGCTTCACAAGAAGATGAAGGCAAAGTAATTCGACTGCAAAGGTTACTCCCATCGGGAGTGGCCGGTTCGACTGAAGAAATCAAGTTCAAGCTCAAGATCAAGCAATCCAATGGCGCGTCCAGGAGGAAGGAGTCCTTTGTCCGACTCTACGCTTCGACCAAGCACTCGGGGGCTACTGACGTGGGGCTGCCTTGCGGGTAGCCCACGATGATGCTACCTGGGCCGCGCCAAGGATGGAAAGGCCCACAGGAGGCCCACGCGGGGTACCATGTAACCTAGTCCAAGTCGGTTAGGAAGCATAACCTGCCATATCTGTAGATGCCATCGGCACCAACCACCCGAGACCTGGCTGCCTATAAAGCCAGGAGGGTTGCCCGTCCCAGAGGACACGCTCATAACCACCACGACAAACCCTAGCGAGATCGCAATCTCACCATTGTAATCGCTACTCGCATCAATAATCAGACAAGCAGGAGTAGGGTGTTATCCTCCGGGAGCCTGAACCTGGGTAAAACCTTGCTTGTCATCCGTCGTGATCACCTTGCACTCATCTCTCTCCCCATCAATCAACCCGGGGTGCACAACCCTGAGACTTGTCGAGTTAACACCTCGTCAGTTCGAGTTTGTCGGGCTGTAATTTCTTAACTTACGCCTCACAACCCCAAACCTTCAGAAATGATAACTTAGGCTTCTTGTCATACCATAACTCATACGGTGTCGTTTCTACGGATTTGGACGGAGACCTATTTAAAATGAATGCGGTTGTTTCAAACGCATAGCCCCAGAAGGATACGGGCAAATCGGTAAGAGACATCATAAACCAAACACTATCCAATAGAGTACGATTACGTCACGCAACGAAACTAGTCTTAGTAGAGGCTACTAGGGACCTGGTTTTTTACGCATCGCACCCGTATTAATGTTTCCGTTTAATACGGTTATAGCATGACACAAAACGTATTATGAACAAACGAGATATGCTAAAGAAATACACTTTATTAATTGCCTCTATGACATATCTCCTTCAATAGAATATAACTTAAATCATTTATGTGATTCAAAATAATTTCCAAAATTGTAGTGTGAAGCAACTATAAGGTATATCTAAGTTGTCCAACCTTTCACACATTTATGCTACTATGTACTGGTCATTCCTGTTTTTGTGCCACCTCTTACAGTTTGGCTATATCTATTACTCCCTCTGATAAATATTAAGTGATTTTGTACTAACTTAACAACAATTAATATGGAACGGAGATAGTATAGTATATTGGTTGGTTATGTATTTGCTATGTATTGGTTTTTCTCCTTTTTTTCTCCTATGGACCTCACCCGCTGAAGCTCCTTATGCCCCGACTTCGATATTTTTGTTCAGCCTTGTGTAAATAACTACGTAATCTCTATGTTCGACCCAGATTTTGTTGTCTTAATGTATGTGTGCTTTTACCTTTATATATAGCTTATACTATAAGAGAAAGGCCCGCCTTGCCGCGCCCATTTTGTTCTCTATCTCCGTACGTATACTCTATTTATTTCTTTTTATGTGTCACATGTTGTTCTAGTAAATTCAATAGTGAATAATAATGATGCGGTCCATTGTATATATAACTTCAATAAAAAAAGTGCATTTGAATAATAAATAGTACTTTATTGCATGGAGAACATGAAAACCCCGAAAAATATGCCATGGAACTATAGAGCTAACAAACCCACAATGCAACATGCAACATAACGTTAACCTCTGCAAACACTTTACCATTTCACAACCAAATATAATTAAGTGGATAGAAGCTAGCACTTAATGTTCGTCCATTTCTTTGCCATAGAAATCAATTGTTACACAAGAAGTTACGAACCAGATAAATCATGAAACAAAGTTGTATCATCTTGCTAATAGAAACCAAACATTAAAAAATATCTTAAAGAGTAGCTAATTCCTTTTGGATGGCCCTGTATAACTTTTTTTTATATACCAAGCAACTTGGGTATCTTTCCCCCTTATGAATCCCATTGCATGGGCATTTGGTTGCCTGTGTCTCCATGTTGAGCTCAATCTTAGAAGATGAAATTCTCTAGCAGGAACATGCATGTAATGCAAAATACAAATTAAAGGGCAAAAAAGGAAGTGCACTTAGTCAACAAAGTTAAAGTTTTACCAACTTTATACAAAAGTATATCAATCTTTGTATCATGGTAATTAGTACTCCCTACTTTCTCAGAATTCTCAGATTCATATGCATCTACGCACGTTTTAATCAATGTGTATATGCACTTATTTAATCCATATGTATTTCATACTGCAATATCTAAAACATCTCATAATTTGGAACGGAGGAAGTATATTATGAAGCTACATTGTAAGATACATTTGTTGATATTATTGGTGTTGTAACTATTAATATTTTGCATAATGTTAGTCAGAATTAAGAAACTTTGACTTAGCATAAAACCTAGAAGTAAATTTATTTGTAGATGGAGGGGGTGCAATGCCGGTCCTTAGCACAGCATGCGACTTCCTATATGCACAACTGTTAATCATAATATATATAACATCCATTTTTCCCACCATGAAGTAAAAAATATTGTTTTGCATTTAGCTATAGAGGGGGGATCATCAAAAGAAAGGTACAATCGACTCTCAGAGATGCACACATATCTCTCCAATTATCTTACACGCGACGGCACACCCTTTTAAAAAGTCTATCTTTCCTGTTCCCCTTCTCATTATTTGCTTCTCATCTTTTCCACGGAGGAAATTGCACATCTCACGGCTTTTGTTGCACAAACCGGCAACCTAGTTTTTTTATTGGACAAACACCAATAACTAGGATAATTGCAGGTAACATATACATACCATCATGAAATGGGCCCAAGTTATTAACATTTGTTCCAGAAGAAAAGGACTTGGTTTGTACTTGTGTAACAGTGTAAGTAATTACCCCAGTTGTTGGTGTTACATGCAAAATAAAAGTTAGAGGTTGAGGATTTGTGCAACAAAATCCGGTTTGCTTCCAACACGATATAAATTTGCCTGGTCCGGTTTGTTTCCAATACTACCGATCTTTTTTTTTTTGAATTTTAAACCACATATATTAGGTCAGCAAGCCGCCTCATTAAAACCCTGCCAGTTCCTTTCGGTACCCTGGTTAGGGAAAGAGTGCGTCTGAAACTTGCCGCCTTTAACCAGAGAGTATTGTTACATCATGGATTACATCAGAGATAATAAAATCAGGTGGGTCATTCTCCCAACGCAGAAAAGAATTAGAATCATAAGCTACTCTAGCTAACTTATGCGCCACACCATTGGCTTCACGGTGACAATGTTGGACAGTTATTCCACCAATTCTTTGAGTCTTCTGAAAACAGTCACATAAAATAGCAGCGTATGGGCTCCAAACCTCAATTACCCCGTTGAAAGCTTGAACCAATTCCAATGAATCAGATTCAATAATTACCGGTGTACAACCCAACTCTTCAATTAACAGGAGTCCTTTTTGTAAAGCAATTGCTTCCGCTGTTGCAGCATCAAGAATGTGAGTAAGAATACTGCTAGAACCTGAAACAGCTTCACCCCTATCGTTACGAAGAACTGCACCGGTCGCTCCTGTGCCATTCAAAAAATAGCAAGCATCAATGTTTAATTTATAAGTATTCGCTGGAGGTTTTAACCACTGAATATCCTTTGGACCCGCATAGGATTCAGCTCTTTTGTAATTTGTTGCAAGAGCTAAGATGGAAAAACCAGTACGTGATGGATGAGCCACTGTTTCTCCCTTCACAATTTCTCTTCGTTGCCACCAGATGTACCAAGCAGTGACAACAATCGCTTCTTTCAAACCAATATGGGCTATATGATCAGGTGTATTAATATTACTTCGAAGTAGTTCTTCCAGAACAACCGAACCTGATCTGTTTAATGGCATAAAATGATCGATGATATCCATAATGCCAACTGACCGCCAAACTTCTTTTGCTCGTAGGCATCCAAACATAAGATGATGAATTGTTTCCGGACCCTGGTTACACACCGGGCAGTGCCCCGGAACAAGGATATGTCTATCAGCCAATATCGCCATCCCAGGTATAATTCCATGTAGCGCCTTCCATCCAAAAATCTTAACTTTTGCCGGTAGTTTAAGTGCCCACAAAATTTCCCACACCGGATTTAGAGTTGAGGAGCCCTGACCATCAGCTCGATTCAACCCATTTGAATGAAGGTGGTTCCATTCAGCATAGTACGCAGATTTCACAGAGAAACAATAAGTCTTGGTAATATGCCAGGCAACAAAGTCTTCTTCTTGATTTTCATTAAGCGGAATTCTCCGAATTCTCTCAATATCAATCGGATGGAAATTATCTTCTAGCATCTCAATATCCCATGTGAAGGTATACGGGTTAATGAGTTCATCAACCGTCCGCAAAAGACTCTGACCCCTTGGAGTTTGAATCATCCGATCAGGGCTCCCAGGGATCCAATGATCTGTCCAGATGTTAATCATGTTTCCCGAGCCGACTCTCCAAATATATCCTCGTTTAAACGTACTCAAACCAGCCACAATGCTTTGCCAAGTGAACGAAGATCCACTTTTTGGCCCAGCTTTCAAAAGATTTCCGTGCGGGTAATATTTTGCCCTTAGCACTTGGGCACACAGACTATCTGGATTAGATATTAGCCTCCAACACTGTTTTGCAAGCATGGCAAGATTAAAAGCATGAATATCCCTAAAACCCATTCCTCCCATTTTCTTGGGAACACACAATTTCCACCATGCCATCCAGTGCATTCTTTTTTGATCATCAGAATCTCCCCACCAAAAAGCAGCCATGGCATCAGTAATTAGTTTGCACAAGTTTTTTGGAATATTGAACACCGACATTGCATACACCGGTATTGATTGGATTATAGCCTTCAGAAGGATTTCTTTACCGCCCATAGATAGAAATTTCTCTTTCCAACCTTCTAATCTCTTAATGATCCTCTCCACTAAATAAATAAAGCTATCACTTCGGTCAATACCAACCAGCGCTGGCAAGCCAAGATATTTTTCAGAAATAGCTTCAGTCAGAATATTCAGCTCCGTACAAATAGTAGCCCTTATATTAACATCCACGTTTGGACTAAAGAAAATGCTGCACTTAGGTTCACTAACCAATTGTCCTGAATTTGCACAGTATATGTCAAGTACCTGTCTCAACGAGGTTGCATTAGTCATATCCGCTTTCATAAGGATTAGGGAATCATCAGCAAAGAGTAAATGCGAGACTGATGGAGCATTTCTGCAAACCCTGACACCTTCAATGCCACGAACCTCCTCTTGATGAGCCAGAAGACTTGAGAGTCCTTCTGCACAGATTAAAAACAAGTATGGCGATAGAGGGTCCCCCTGTCTTAGACCCCTACTCGGTATGAACGAGTCTGTTTCTTGATTATTATATCTAACCTTGTATTTAACTGATTGAACACAAGACATTAAGAGAGCCACAAAATCCTCCTGGAAACCCAACCGTAGCAGCATGCATTCTAGGAATCTCCACTCTACACGGTCATAAGCTTTATGCATATCCAACTTCACAGCGCAATAACCCCATTTTCCTTTCTTTTTATTCTTAATTGTGTGCATGCTCTCATAAGCCAATAAAACATTATCTGTGATTAATCTACCAGGAACAAAAGCACTCTGGACAGGAGATATTACCTCATCAAGGATATGTTTTAGCCGAATAGCAATCATCTTTGAAATTATCTTGTATAAAACGTTGCATAAGCTAATCGGACGATATTGGGTAATAAACTCTGGCTTATCCACTTTTGGTATTAAGACAATAACCGTGTCATTCCAACCATCTGGGATAATTCTTGTATTTATTGCTTGGAGTACCTCCACAGTAAGCGCCTCACCAAGGATATTCCAGCATTTTTTGAAGAAAATTGCATGCAGACCATCCACTCCAGGAGCTTTTAAATCCCCAATTGAAAATAAAGCTTTTTTCACTTCCTCAGCCGAATATGGTTTTACCAATTGTTCATTCATCTGGGCAGTAACTTTCGGTATAACCTTTTGAAGCAGATCCGGGTCAGGTTCATCAACTTCGGTTGAGAATAACCCTGCAAAGTAATCAGAGATCATGGGGTTCATGTCCGAACACCCTTCAACCCAGGCACCAGCATCATTTTTCAGCTGTTTGATCATATTCTTCTTCCTTCGTTCACTTGCAAAATTATGAAAATAGGAAGTGTTTTTATCACCATTCTGCAACCAATTGATTCTACTACGCTGAGCCCAGTGAATTTCTTCCTGTTCTAGCATAGCTTCAATTTCTTTTGCTAACTCTCTTTGCTGAATTAATGATTCATCCGACAATGGTCCGGATGCGACCTTCTCCATATTTTTCTGGGCCGATCGGAGTTGTTTCTTTGTTTTTTGAAGAATATTCTTATCCCATTTGTGCAGCTGATCATGAACTATGGCCAATTTTCCTGCCAACGTCATGTTTTGAGATCCCATGTCAGCCTGTTCCCACGCCTCCTCCACCACTTGTCGAAAGCGGGCCTCTTTCAGCCATTTAGCTTCAAACCGAAGCACAGACGGCCCATTATGGATATCTTCCTCTCCTTGATCGAAGCTCATCAATATTGGTCTGTGATCTGAATCAGTGTACTCCAGGTTCTCAAGTACTGCATCATTAAACTTGGTGCGCCAAGATCCATTGACCAGAGCACGGTCAAGTCTCTCCCTAATCATCCCTCTATGCCAAGTGAATTTGTGTCCAATATATCCAAAATCATGCAGGTTACAAGCAGCAACAGAATCTCTGAAATTCTTCATATATTGATCAGGTCTAGGATTGCCCCCCTCCTTCTCAAACGAATGCATAATTTCATTAAAGTCTCCCATAACAAGCCAAGGCATACTAGACTGTGCATGTAAATCACGAAGGTGTTGCCAAGTCTTATACTTATCTTGCCATCTAGGCTCACCGTAGATACCAGTGAGTCTCCAGATATTATCCACACCTATTCCCACCTCAACATCAATATAATTGCGAGTCTTAAATCTAAGTGAAATTGTCACCTCTTTTTTCCAAAGCATTAGCAAGCCGCCACTGCGGCCATCACTACGAACCACTTGTTTGAAATCCATCTTCGCACGACGACGCAAACATTCTGCCGAATTTTCATCAAGATGAGTTTCCGACAGAAACACCACATCCGGGCAACTCCGCCTAAGCAAATTCAGCAGAGACCGGACCGCCGTGGCCTTTTGGAGGCCACGGCTATTTAATCCTAAGATTTTCATTGCGTCCGGTCAGTCTCCTTAGAGACTGCCGATATCTGGTTTGTGTTATCAGTACAATTCCTTCCTGCTTCCTCCGCCATCCGAGGTTTCTTTTTATTCAGGTTTTTCTGAGGTGTGCTTAAGCCACTGCTTTGGCCCGATTGATCGTTCTTGTCCAGGTGCTCAACAATTGCTAGCACGCCTCCCGTACCAGGAGCATTTTCAATGTGGTCTGTCTTATAGTCAAAAGCAAACCTCTTACGAGAAGGATTTTCAGACTCATCTCCCTCGCCTGCATCCTTCCCATCACTCACATCCAAATCCATATGGTGATCTTGCCAAGCATATCCAGGATCAAAACTTTCACCCTGTCGGCCTCTTCCAGTACCGGAAAAATTCGCTCTACCAGCTCCTCCTCGGCCTCGGGAATTACCAGGGTCACCTCTTCCCCAGGCAGACCCACGGCCAGGTCCAGTACCACGACCCCCTCCTCTTCCTCGTCTCGGAGCCATCAAGAACGGACCCCATTCAAACTTATCTTCCTCATGCTCACCCGTTCCACACTCTTGATGCCAATGTCCCATCAAACCACAGGCATGACAAAATGTCGGTAGCTTCTCAAATTTTACTTGGAAATATTCAGTCTTACCTCCTCTGGTAAAGCTAACAAAACGAGTCAATTTCTTGTTTACATCTAGCTTAACCCTAACTCTGATAAACTCTCCCACAAATCCACTAGGAAGCGTGATCTGAACTTCCTGCACCTCCCCAATCCTCGTTGCCATGTTCTCAACGAAATTTTTGTTCTTTAGAACTCCGTCCGGCAATCTGTAAATCTGACACCAAGTCTCCAGTCTATCCAATTTGTACTCTTCTGGATTCGAGAACCCGTCATACTCCACCATGATCACTGCTCCAAAGCCACGAAACTCCCAGGGCCCTTGATGTAGAGCTTTATTCCAATCAGCTAAACAATGGAATTGAACAGAGAAGAGATTAGCATTGAACCTTCTCCAGATCACGTTCTGTGCGGGGCTCCAGGCCGCCTTCATATCGGCGATTAGAGCTCCCTGGCTGTACGATTTGCTAGTCAAAACCCTAGCTAGGGCTAGCCACTTTGGTTGTTCCGACGTCGGATCGACTTCATCTTCCCAGATCAGATCGTCCTTCTCGTCATCTTCCAGGTGGAGACGCTCCAGCAGCGTGCTTGGGGCCTCCATCTCCTTTGCCAAGAACTGTTACTGCGATCGCAAGCAGTGAGGTCTTCTGATCGAGGGAAAACTCACGACGGCGGTCGCCGTCGGAGGACTAGAAAACCCTAGGTTTTTTCGCCAGGGGTACAGAACTTTCGAAACTACCGATCTTCGTACTAGTGCGCTCTCAATCGACCTGCTCTCTCTCCAACCGCACGACCTGAGGTCTTAGTCCGCAAATCGGCGGAAATAATCAGTGTAGCTACTGTTCACCAGGCCCATGTGCGACAACACTTACTCTGTGCAGCTGTTGCAGTATTATGCATAATTTTCATGATTAATTCTAATATATAAAACATTAGTACAACAGCTACTAGCATGTTAATCTCGCAAATATTAGATGTATTAATTAACATGAACATCAGCAAAACGTCTATACACATAGACATACTAAATCGGCACATCGGCACGTGATGAACGTACCGAACAACTGTAGATGAAGTAGTCGTAGTAGTCGTCGTAGTTGTTGCAGCAGCAGCAGCGACGACAGCAGCTTCCTGAAGGCGATGGCGACGTTGTTGACGAGCAGCCCGCGAATCCGGCGAGCGTACACGTGCAGGAAGGCGAGCCGTGATGAAAAGATTGAGAGCAGTCGCGCGGAGCGCTTCCCAAAAACCTTATTCGCCCTCTCCCGTACAGGATCACAAGGACGAGGGTTCCGGAGACCTGATGTCCCGTTCGTCGGTGCACGCCGGCGCTCGGGATGGAGTAGACTACGGTGGCGGCGCAAGGCACGAGGTGGCAAAACCTAGATTGGTTCGGTGTGTTTGCAGCGCATGCAGTGCCCGACTTTATATAGCGCGGCTAGGGAAAACCCTAACGGGTACAACGTGGGCCAAGTCCATGTCGCGCACGTTTAGGTCGGTTACAGTAGCCCACGATCCGGGAGCGACCCGAACCGACTATCTGTGACGCGTCCATCCAAACTGTTTTTCCCAGACTGCAAAAATAAAGCTCGGCTCGGCGAGATTCCCGCGGCGCGGCGCGGCGCGGCGCGTCGTGACGGACGGGCGGTGCGTGCGGCGGCGGAGGAGGAGCGCGTGAGAGAGCCTCATGTTCTCACAAGCTTACCAAGTAGCACAACACTCCACTATATAAGGTGGTGCCACTCCTCCTAACTAGCAATGTGGGACTAAACTTTAGCTCCCACTCCACTCTCATGTGTGCTGCCATTTTTCCATGGGCTTTGAGATTTCAGAAATTGCTAATTGGGCTTCCCACATATAGGCCCAAATTCTAACAATCCCCCACCAGATCTCAAATCCCATTTAGAGATGTTTGCCAGACCTCGAGTCTTGTTTATATACCAATGTTTCAGCAGAGACTGTTAAGTTAAACTTCTGCCTAGAACCTTGAGCTACGTCTATTGGCAACTTAAACAATGGACGAACCTTGAATTGCAAGTTTGGTGCTTCTAGATTTCACACAAAATCATAACTGGTACTTGGCTGCCAGTAGCCTACCCCGCGGGTGTAGCATATGCGTCATACTACCTGGTCTCTTTATAAGTTTACTAGAGATCACCCAAATCTCATAAATTGCGACGTTTAACAATTTGACTCATATAGGTGTGTTCTTTCAAGAATGCTCTGTAGAACAGCATCTTTGCTATGAATAGCCAACAGAACCACATTAAGGCATGCAACCAACCTGCCTTACAGATTTTAAGAGTTGTGCATCTTAACATAGAGAGGGTTAGGTAATAACTCTCCTCTGTCACACCGCTAGCTTGTTCTTCCCAGGTCCTAATTCACGGGATCTCCGATCACATAGGTTGGGTTACCACTATGGAGTAACGCTCACGGGTCTCAACCCCATCTCCCTCGATGCACTTTCTATCACGTTACGTGATAGTCCCTTCGTAAAGGGATCTGCTAGGTTTTTGTCTGTTTGAATATACGAAACAGTTATTACTCCGGAGTTTCTCAATTTCCTGACAGACTTCAAACGTCTTTTAACGTGTCTTGATGACTTCGTGTTATCCTTAGCACTGTTCACTTTGACAATAACCGTTTGGTTGTCACAGTTCATAAGGATGGCCGGTAATGGTTGTTCAACCACCGACAAGTCCATCAAGAGCTCACGCAGCCATTCTGCCTCAACAGAAGCTGTATCTAACGCAGGTAAGTTCTGCTTCCATGGCTGACCTCGTCAATATGGTCTGTTTGCAAGACCTCCATGATACTGCGCCACAACCAAGAATAAATGCATATCCACTTGTGGCGTAGAGCTCATCAACATCTGAGATCCAGTTCGAATCACAATATCCCTCAAGCACAGCAGGGTGCCCTGAATAGTGAATCCCGTAACTCATTGTACCATTCAGATAGCGCATGACCCTTTCAAGTGCATGCCAATTATCAGTACCCGGGTTAGACATGAACCTGCTCAATTTGCTCACAGCAAAAGATATATCAGGTCTCGTCGCGCTCGCAAGGTACATGAGTGAACCGACCACTTGAGAGTATCTTAATTGATCTCTCGTCTCTTTCTTGTTCTTTCTGAGTGTCACATTGGGATCATAGGGTGTTGGAGAAGGCTTGTTGTCTATAAAGCCGAATCGGCTCAAGACCTTCTCAACATAGTGTGATTGCGTTAACGTAATCCCACTCTCATCCCTAATCAGCTTGATGTTCAGAATCACATCAGCTTGTCCCAGATCTTTCATATCAAAGCTCTTTGACAAGAAAGACTTGACCTCATTTATCACTACCATGCTTGTACCGAAAATCAGTATGTCGTCAACATACAAGCATAATATGACACTATCGCCCCCACCATGGCGATAGTACACACACCTATCAGCCTCATTAATGGCAAAGCCGGCAGACGTTAACGTTCTGTCAAACTTCTCATGCCATTGCTTAGGTGCTTGCTTCAGCCCATACAAAGATTTTAACAATTTGCACACCTTTCTCTCTTCACCTTTTACTACAAACCCATCAGGCTGATCCATATAGATTTCCTCTTCCAACTCTCCGTTAAGGAAAGCTGTCTTTACGTCCATTTGATGAACGATCAGACCATAGGAGGCAGCCATGGAAAGTAGTACACGAATGGTGGTCAGTCTAGCGACAGGTGAATAGGTGTCAAAGTAATCTTCGCCTTCACGCTGAGTGTAACCCTTGGCTACAAGCCGTGCCTTGTACTTCTCAATAGTACCATCAGGACTTAGCTTTTTCTTGAACACCCACTTACAACCCACAGGTTTGCAACCGTAGGGTCGTTCAGATAATTCCCAAGTTCCATTAGAAAGAATCGAGTCCATCTCATTATGGACAGCTTCTTTCCAGTCATCCGCATCAGGAGATGCGAATGCCTCTGCAATGGACGTAGGGGTATTGTCCACAAGGTACACAATGAAATCATCACCAAAGGATTTTTCAATCCTCTGTCTCTTGCTCCTTTTGGGAGCTTCATTGTCATCCTTCTCAAGGACTTCCTCAACATGTGGTTGTTCAGAATAATCAACAAATGTGCTAGATTCAGTAAATATCTCAGAAGAAATCCTAGCAGTGCTATGCATATCCTTCATAGAAAACATGTTCTCAAAAAATGTTGCATCACGAGATTCCATAATACTATCAACATGTATATCAGGTACCTCAGATTTAACTACTAAAAATCTATAGCCGATGCTCCGCTGAGCATAACCCAGAAAAACACAATCCACTGTCTTTGGTCCGAGTTTACGTTTCTTAGGAATTAGAACATTGACTTTCGCCAAGCACCCCCAAGTGCGTAAATAAGAAAGTGATGGTTTTCTCCCAGACCACTCCTCGTAAGGGGTCTTCTCTTTATTCTTGTTAGGAACTCTATTCAGGACATGACACGAAGTCAATAAAGCCTCCCCCCACCATGCCTTAGATAAACCAGCAGTGTCCAACATGGCATTCACCAAGTCGGTCAGCGTGCGGTTTTTCCTCTCGGCAAGCCCGTTTGATTGGGGAGAATAGGGAGGCGTCCTCTCATGAATAATACCATGTTCCTCACATAAAACATCAAATATTTTGGAGAAATACTCGCCACCACGATCCGACCTAAGACGTTTGATCTTTCTCTCTAGTTGATTTTCTACTTCGGCTTTGTAAATTTTAAAGTAGTCTAAAGCTTCATCTTTAGTTTGCAACAAATATATATAACAGAACCTAGCAGCATCACCAATTAAAGTCATGAAATATTTCTTCCCACCTTTTGTCAACACGCCATTTATCTCACACAGATCCGAATGTACGAGTTACAAGGGTGCTAAGTGTCTCTCCTCGGCTGCCTTGTGAGGCTTTCGAGGTTGCTTTGATTGCACACAACTATGGCACTTGGAACCTTTGGCAATAGTGAAATTCGGAATTAAGCTCATATTGGACAACTGAGACATCAAACCAAAATTAATGTGACATAAACGAGAATGCCAAACACTGGTATCATCGGAAACACCGACACAAATTAGGTTTACTGATTTATTACAGAAATCTGAAAGTGAAAAACGGAACAAGCCTCCACACTCATAACCTTTACCAATAAATTGTCCAAACTTTGACACTACAACTTTATTGGACTCCAAGACTAACTTAAACCCATCTCTGCATAGAAGGGAACCGCTAACAAGATTCTTGTTCATAGTAGGGACATGTTGCACGTTCCTCAGCTGCACGATCTTCCCCGAAGTAAACTTCAGATCTACCGTGCCAACACCACGAACAGTAGCATGTGATCCATTCCCCATTAGGACGGAAGAATCCCGAGCGACCTGATAAGAAGTGAACAAAGAGATGTCAGCGCACACATGAACGTTAGCACCCGTATCAATCCACCAACATGGAGAATGAAATACTGAAAGCACAAATGGTAAATTACCATACCCATCAGTATTGCTAGCGGTCACGACATTGACAGTCTTGGTCTTTTTCCCTTTCTTGTCTGCACGATCTGGGCAGTCCACAGAGAAGTGACTGAGCTCTCCACAGGTATAGCAACCTAGCTCAGACTTGTTCATCATCTTCTTCTTGAAAGAATTAGTCTTGGCATGTACATTGAAAGCAGGCTTGTTCTTTCCTTTGTTCTTGCTGTGGTTATGGTTCTTCTGCACCATGTTGGCGCTAGACTGACCTTCACCACCTCTCTCAGCAGTGTCCTTAGCCCGAGCCTTCTCCTCAACATCAAGAGACGCTATCAGGTTTTCAACCGATATCTTCTGTCTCTTGTGTTTGAGAGTTGTGGCGAAGTTCCTCCATGAAGAAGGCAACTTTGCAATAATGCACCCGGCCACAAACTTGTCAGGTAAGGCACACCTAGCGTGTTCAAGCTCCTTCGCAATGCACTGTATCTCATGAGCCTGTTCGACTACAGAACGGTTGTTGACCATCCTGTAATCATGGAAGCTCTCCATGATGTACAGTTCACTGCCAGCATCTGCTACACCAAACTTAGCGTTCAGTGCCTCCCAGAGCTCTTTGCCATCTGAGATGTGCATGTGCACATCAAACAACTTGTTGCTACGAACACTCAGAACGAGTCCCACAAAGGCAGTGTTGATTTCCTTAAACTTATTCTGATCCTCGTCAGATATAGCTCCTTCACGTAAACCCTCACTGGCCTCGAACACTTTCAGAGATCGCAACCACAACGTGGTCTTGATCTGCCATCTCTTAAAATCCGCACCGGTCAACTTGTCCGGCCTCAGCGAATCAGATAGATGTCCCATGTTTAATTCAGGAAATTGCCTATAACACATATAAGGTTTTTGGATTGTTGGAGTATTAGGCACAATTTCCATGATTAATTCCAGTATATAAAACATTAGTACAACAACTACTAGCATGTTAATCTCACAAATACTAGATGTATTAATTAACATGAACATCAGCAAAACGTCTACACACATAGACATACTAAATCTGCACATCGGCACGTGATGAACGTACCGAACAACTGTAGATGAAGTAGTCGTAGTAGTCGTCGTAGTTGTTGCAGCAGCAGCAGCGACGACAGCAGCTTCCTGAAGGCGATGTCGACGTTGTTGACGAGCAGCCCGCGATTCCGGCGAGCGTACACGTGCAGGAAGGCGAGCCGTAATGAAAAGGTTGAGAGCAGTCGCGCGGAGCGCTTCCCAAAAACCTTATTCGCCCTCTCCCGTACAGGATCACAAGGACGAGGGTTCCGGAGACCTGATGTCCCGTTCGCCGGTGCACGCCGGCGCTCGGGATGGAGTAGACTACGGTGGCGGCGCAAGGCACGAGGTGGCAAAACCTAGATTGGTTCGGTGTGTTTGCAGCGCACGCAGTGCCCGACTTTATATAGCGTGGCTAGGGAAAACCCTAACGGGTACAACGTGGGCCAAGTCCATGTCGCGCACGTTTAGGTCGGTTACAGTAGCCCACGATCCGGGAGCGACCCGAACCGACTATCTGTGACGCGTCCTTCCAAACCGTTTTTCCCAGACTGCAAAAATAAAACTCGGCTCGGCGAGATTCCCGCGGCGCGGCGCGGCGCGGCGCGGCGCGTCGTGACGGGCGGGGCGGTGTGGTGCGTGCGTGCGAGCGGCGGCGGAGGAGGAGGAGCGCGTGAGAGAGCCTCATGTTCTCACAAACTTATCAAGTAGCACAACACTCCACTATATAAGGTGGTGTCACTTCTCTTAAACTAGCAATGTGGGACTAAACTTTAGCTCCCACTCCACTCTCATGTGTGCTGCCATTTTAACATGGGCTTTGAGATTTCAGAAATTGCTAATTGGGTTTCCCACATATGGGCCCAGATTCTAACAGCAGCTAACTCGCCACCGCCTCCTGCCACAGGGTTTATAATTCCGCCTAACTCCAGATCGAGGCAGTGGAATGTAGGCACATTGAACCGCTAACAACAATGACAGCGGCATGTGAAGACCGCTTCTACATTTCATGCTCGTATTATTCCACATGAGAGAGGTAAAAACATACCCCCTCCATCCACAAATAAGTGTCTCAAGTTTGTCAAAAAATGGATGTATCTATACATGAAACTTGTCTAGATATATCCATTTTTTGACAAACTTGAGACACTTATTTCTGGACGGAGGGAGTATGCATAAAGGAAAAAAATCAGATGACATATTCGCAAGGAAAAACTCAAAATCGTGCACAGACGGGGAGAGATAGATTGGAAGGAGTCCTTCCTGGGAATGGATACCAACTTTTTTTATACTAGATAATACCCGCGCGTTGCTGTGGAATTTCATAATGATATATATTAGAAAAACTTCTATTGTAAGAAATATGAATTGAGTTGTTCCATTTCTTTGTTTAAAGATTAACTCATAGGTTAAAGATAAATGTGAATGGCTTATGAGGTGGACCAATTAGAGACTTGCTGATGTGGCATGTTTGCATGTTGAGAGAAATTAAGTAGTGGGGTGCTCCTATTTAGATAGAGAAGACTAGTGTGTGTGCAATACATGGATATGACAAGCAAAATATTTTTAGAATCAATAAATAGGTGGCGGGCTACACAAGCCGCGCTTTCTAAACTAGTACTATATATGTATATATGTATGTATGTATCTGCTCCTTATTCCTCAGGCTTCACTGGTAGGCACACATAATTATACATATGCCACATAAACACGCACACCGGACGTCACAGACGACGTCTCTCACCATATACATACCCGCTCATGCTCATGGGATCGAATCAGTTGAACTGGACAAAGGATCTGTAAGGTGTCTCGGGCTTCCAGTTGGCCGGGATGACCTGGTCGGCGACGAGCGTCTTGCCGGACTCGTTGGTGATGCGCAGCGAGAAGGGCCCCTGGAAGGGCGGGTACCTGTCCATCCGCCAGATGGAGCCCCACGACTCCGTCATCCGCATCCACACCCCCGTCGGCCGGCCGTCCCGCCGCCGGGACTCCATCATGTCCACCTGCACCACGTCGCCGTCGCCGTCCTCGTACTCCACCAGGATCGCCAGGTAGTTTGGGTTCGAGTCGTGGTGCACCTTGAACGTCACGGTCAGCCCCGGGTATAGGCACGGCACCCTGCAATTACATTTGCACCAAACTGAGTGGTGTTTCTTGATTTCCATCTCCATTTCATCCCATTCTCTAGCGTATATGAAAAGGTTAAGGTGAAGGTATAGAAGTGCTTGGATATATTTATGTGTAATTGATCTCATTGTCATTTTCAGTGTCTGTGTCAATGTCTCATGCACAATCTACTGTGTTGTTACTTGTTAGAGTCAGTGTCGCACACAATTAATCCAAGGTAATCTATGTGTGATCGATGTACTAGATGTACCTTTACAATTCAATCTTGATTAATGTGTGGCCTCATATTTCAAAAGATAGCTCAAGTACGTACTAGCTAGCCACCAAATAACAACTAACTAAAGCAGTTTTGTGTATATACATAAATGCTGACGCCGATGCTGGTATGCATACGGCGTTTTCTGCTGCATGAAAAAAGAAAATCTGGCTATGGAATCATATATAGTTTGCGGTTGAGCTGTCTGCCATCGTCAACGGTTTGTTGCGCAAAAGTACAAGGCCGTACCCACGAGGCAAATGGCTTAAGGCTAGGAGTGCTAGCTGGCAATTAGTTTTGGCGCCTCTTAACTTAAGGCCTCAACCAACTTTGCGGTGGAGGCACCTCAAAAAAAAAAAAACTTTGCGGTGGACGTGCAACGATGGACATGCATGGACGTCATAGTCGGTGAAAGTTAGTTAGCAAAGAACGATACGACAATCAAGAGAAAGCACGCACAGGAGCACTCCTCGACAATGAATATGACGCTGGACTGACTGACTGACCTCCTGAACTCCATGTCGATGATGCCGGCGTGGCGGAGCTGGTCGTTGCGGCCGGGCTTGGCCATGGCGCCGAAGGCGGTGCCGCTGAGGTCGAAGTGGTAGCGGGAGACCGGGTAGTAGTTCATGTCGGTGATGATCACCGTCTCCGGGACGCCCGAGCAGGCCGGGTGGGCGCGGGCGACGCAGCGAATCTGGTAGCAGGAGCCGCAGCCCTTGCCGTCCTTGAAGATGGGCTCGTTGCCGCAGGAGGTCATGGAGTTGAACGGGGCCATGTTCACGTTCTTGAACCCGCACGCGCCGCCGTTGTCCATGGGGCCGGCGCCGGTGGGCGCGCCGTACCAGGTCGCCCGGGCGCCGATCCAGCTCGTGCCGGCCACGACATTGGTCTCGTTGAGGCCGTCAACGACGGAGCTGGGGCTGCTGCTGCTTGGGACGTCGTTGGTCGCCGGAGCTGCGTGCAGGCTCTTGTGCTCGCTGCCGGCGCAGCAGCCGTGCGCGGCGAGGAGGCAAAAGAGGGCAATGGCAAGAGTGGAGGCTGCCATGGCTGGCTCGTTCAGAAACAAGTGTGCGTGTGTGTTTGCTGAATGATGGTACTCCTACCTGGCGTTCGAATATATAGTAGTAGCCGAGCGCGCGCTGAACAAGAGAAAGATGCAAATGGATGGAGAAGTAGACGTCATGGCAGGATAGGTGGCTCACATGCATGTGGTTGGAGGGACTCATCCATCTACAGTAGGTATATTACGCGGCCTCAGAAGACCTGCCATGCATTTCTATCTTCCGTTGAAATTCAACTTAATTACTTCTTGAGATGGTTGAAATTCAACTTTAGCCATATGTATACAAATATCTTGAATATGCATGACTACATGCTATGACAATGCTGAATATAACAAATTAACACCTCATACTTGTAGCACTCACAATTTTTTTTTCAAAACCCGTCAATGTTTTTAGCTAATGACCAGATTTCTGCACAAGTCATATTGCACCGGTGTGAGGTGTCAATGGAACATTTCTTCAGAGAAAACATAACTTCTATTTTGTAAATATGGAACATTTTTTCACAACATGTATCTTGACTCTTGAGGACGCTTTGAGTAGAAAAAATGCCCTTTATCAAAAAAAAAATACAACAAAATGGAACAATTTTCCATAATATCTAAAACTTTTTTTAAAAAAATGGAATATTTTTTGAACACGGAACACTTCTTTTGAGCAATCCTGTGCATCCGTGGAACATATTTGTAGGAACGAAAACCTGATCATTGGGAACTAAGAAAATGATAGGTTATCATTTAGTACTAAACGTAAGAAACAATCCTTAGCAAATCATCATAGATAAGTATTTATGAACACCGGCGGCATTCGTTATATTGTTGATCAAGCGATGAATCAAGTAGCATACCGATCAAATATAGTACATGGCTCCACCATAATCAAATCATTGACAGGTGACAACCCCTTTCCAATTCGAGCATCCCATACGAATAAATTAGGTAAATATCAAACCCGTGAAGAACATATATATATGTTACCTACAACCTACTCCCTCCGTTTCCAAATATTAAACTGAATGAACATCACTGATCGGAGTGGAACATTATGCATATCGCCAAGTGGAATAGTACGTCGGACACGCGCCCGTGCGATGCTAGCTAGTCTGAGAGCATCACACTGGTCGGAGTGGACGCTGATGAACTGATCGATCGAGATGTTGCGGCGACCGGCAGTTGGCGGCCAACAGCTAGCCCAAGTAGGGTCGACCCGGCAGTTGCGCCGTCCATGCCCATGCAAGCTACAAGAATGGCCATGGCCTGCGCTATTTATGCATGCATGGGGGGACAGCACTACGTGGTGTTGCTACTGAGAGGTCGTTCTTCCAACCGATAGTTGGTTACATTTGCATGCATGCTTGCCCCTTGCCCCAGCTGGTCCATGAATGGAGAGGTGGAGCCTTCGTTTTCCTACTTTACTCACTACCCTGCTTGACTCCAAGGGGAGGCCAGCTAATGATATGGTACTTTGGTTATCAATTCAAGGACCACCACCCGTCTATAACATTCCTCCAAGCGGGCCGGGTGGCCGGGCCGGGCTGGGCTGGGCTCAAAAGTGCCTTTGGTGTGATATAGGCTTTTTAGGGCCCGACCCGGCCCGCTGTATGGCGAGAATACTAGTCATCTTCAAAATCATTTTCGGCAAACAATCTACTGTATTGCGTGATATAACTTCTATATTGCAAAAAGTTAAAAGTATCATACTAGCAACATTAAGAAAAAAGGGGGCCCATCATCACTGTTTGTCAACATGAGTGACTGTCCTTTTTTCACCAAACGATCCCCCACATCGATTCTGTATAAAGAAACCGTCGTCTTCTTTTTACAAAAGAAAGCAGAAAAAGAAGGAAACACCATTAGGGATATTATAACCGGCACAAATTGGAGCCTTCTCAGGCCATTACCTTTCATAACCGTTGGATTGATATACTTTGCTAATCACGTCCGTTTATTGAAGTCCCTAGGGGACGCTACTCCACGCATCAAATTCCCGCATCCTGGTTAGTTGGGCCGGTGCGGCCATATCGTATATTAGGGATATTATAACCGGCACAAATTGGAGCCTTCTCATGCCATTACCTTTCTTAACCGTTGGATTAATATACTTTGCTAATCACGTCCGTTTATTGAAGTCCCTAGGGGACGCTACTCCCCGCATCAAATTCCCGCATCCTGATTAGTTGGGCCGGTGAACCGAACGGCCATATCGTATATGGAATCTGTTACTACACCCTAAATTCACAACACGTAGGGTATGTTCTTATATCTTCCAGGTAGAAGAAATAAATAACTTTGCATAGTATACTTGGATTGCATAGGATTTTTTCTTCGATATTCTTTGGAGTAGACCTCCATTTTTTCATGATTTTTCTTTTAAATTCGACTAAATATTGGCCCATCTATAATAATCCTCGAATTTTGTTGTGATGTTTCAGAAAGATCTAATGCGTGCATACAAGCGACCTACATAGTAAACAACTCAGGTGCAAATCTTATATTTTTTCTAATTCTGATTTAGAATCAGCTTCCTAACCTCTTACTCTTTACTCTGTTCATGCAGATTTGACCAAAAGTAGTGTCGTTTTACATAATTTGGTTGTCTAATCAGTTTGTTTTCCACTATAAGGGTCAAACTTAAAACTGATTAAGTTTTGTATTGCAAATAGTGTAGCTGTAGCTACTAAAATATTATTACTTTTTTTGGATGTAAGTATTGTGAGTAAATGCTCTTAAGAAAATAATAGTTTTCGCATTCAAATAGGAATGTGTTTTCATATATATTTTTATTTGTTATTTTCATCTTGGTATTGATCGAATTGATTTATTAATAAATTATTATCATTGGTTTAATATTATTCTCTACTAGGCGGTTCTCCATCTTAAAAAATATAAATATATTGTTAAAAAGTATAAATCTATTTACCTAATAGACGGGCGCGGCAACACGCGCCTACATGATCTAGTAAGGAAATGGGGGTGGGGTGGTCATAAACACATACATTGAGTGTGTGTCTTGGTTGTGCAAAACTAGCCAATATATCTGATACATAATGTTAGAGCTTTCTCCATTTCTACCTTGATGCAATCAAACTGGACTGGGATCCCCTGACGTGACCCATCTAACTTGAAGGACACTGAAATATGGGTCATCACGGGACGTAGGGGCCACATGTCAGTGACTCCTACGTCAGGCTGCCGAACGTCAGCGGAGCAACTTATGTCAAACTGGACATTAGCATGCTCTGCTCCAGTCCTCTGGGCATTCCGTCAATCACGATTGAAGGGCGATGCCTACAATTTGGAATAAACATTTCTCAACTGAATCTGAATCCTTGAAGAGTGTGTGTACCGTCTTAGCAACTTTATGTGAGTGCCAAGTGGAGCAGCTATGTGAAGGTGGAGTGATTTGGTTGCGTGGATGGAATTGATCTAGATGCTGCAACATATAGCAGTTTACAAAATAAGAAAAGGGACAAGGTTTTTGTTTTTTCCATCTCCATGTATATCTATCTTGTGATGAACGCTGCCGACAGACGAGGCATGATCTTCTCCATGCCATGATGCATGCTTAAATGGACGGACACGGTGCGCACGTACGTGGCCAACCACCGTTGTTGTTAGGGTGACCATCCTAATTCCCTCCACCGTCTAGCTTGTTGCAAATAATATAATACTGTATATGATTCCCTCCTAAATGAATAGAAAGGGTAGGAAAGTTCGCCGTGGAAAGAAGAGAAATTTGCACCCACTATGCTACAGTCAGTGTGTAAGAAAGGAACATCTCAAAGAACCCATATTATATGTATATACTACCTGTTTAATCTTCTTTAAATTTTAGAGTTTCTATTTTTATTTTTTCATAAAAAATAGAAGTATATTGCCAATATTCACTGCTACAATTGATAAATGTTAGCGATAAAAAAAGTTTATTGACCTCTTAAGTGCATCCGAGAGTGAAGCCTCAACAATGTTTATCTGTAGCCGCCAACTCTTCAATCTCAAAATATATCCAATACTCAGTAAGTAAACTTTAAGATATATCAATGTTGAAGCACAACATGTATGCGCTCTATTCTTGAACTCTATTACATTGCACCTATAGCTAAAACGTTAACATTAAAGTGCCAACAAAAATCCTTATGTCATCTTATTTCCATATTAGATGACTCCTAATTGTCTGAACGTGGATATTCTAAACTTGTAACATCTCTGAATAGTTTACTTTTCTATAAAGTGAAGTCATCTAATTTGCAACGGAGGAGTATATGACAAGTGTGTGTTCAAAATTATGCTACTAGCACTTAAGTATATATATTATAGAACAACGATTCGCCGTGTGATACCAAAGTGAAAAATCTAACCTTCGACGTCCCCGACCTCCTCTCCTAGAGCCTCCCCCATTGAACACCCCTCTTGACACCGCCGTCATGGGTGTCATCAGGCAAGGCCCGTGGGCGCGCGGTGGTGTCGGATCTCCTCTATCAGCAGTTTCGGGAATGAGGCGGCGATAACCACCCCTCGGTCGACAACCGGCACTGCGAGGTGGCGGCGATCAGGCGGACATGAGCTCCTCAAATGGAAATCAACCAGAGGTCAAAAACAATCTTGATAATCAACATCCAGGAGCTCCTTTAAAAATTGTTTCACTATATTTCAATAAATAAAATTCTACAAAAGAAATGTACACAAAATCTTGCTAATCTTTGATTTTTCATTTGGAGGACTGAAATAATCTATTGCACTAGCCTAACTCACCAAACGCGCCCTAGTAACACAGCCCACTGTTACCACCGACGCCCCCAGCTGCCGCCGCGCCGTACCTTAGCGGCGGTGCGGCGTCACCGCCGCCGCCGCCGCCTCATCCCCAACCCCGACGAAGCACCACGGCCCCTCACGCGCGTCGCCGCCGACGCCTCAACGCCCCACGCCCCATCCGCCACCAAGCACCACGGCCTCTCACGCGCGCCGCCGCCGACGCCTCAACGCCCCCAATCCCCCTCCCCCACCACCAAGCACCTCTCACGCGGCATCGCCGCTCTTCCTAATCGCGACATCACGTTCACGCCACCTCCACCCCGCCCGCACTCATTGAATTTCGAGGTTGTTGTTTTCACCCATTCGATTAGTTAAATCCCACTCACCTTCACGACCTCCGGGTGCACACCCACCCAACACACCGCCTAGATCCGCCCCCTGATGGAGAATGATCGTGGAGACGGGGACGATCTGGGATCAGGGTGGTTTGAGGTGAAAAAGGTGAGATACATTCTCTTTTACTTGACCAGCTATGTTGGATTATGGTTCCGTAGAATGATTGAAATTCTGTACCATATCTTCTTAATGTTGGTAAATACAAGGATTAAGGGCTTGAGTGGGCAAGTTTGATTCATCTAAAATGCTTCAAGGCTACCAGCTTTTCCAAAATGTACCTTGTAATTGTATTGTATCTGCTTACCTCCTATCGTGTTTTCAGTCTCGCTGTTGCTGCTGTTAACTTGCTATAATTTCTCTGTCAGAAACATCGATCCAGCTCAAAATTCACGTCGCAGAGGTCTTCGGGAAGTTCAATCCATAAAGCTCCAAACTCGTCATCGTGGTCTCAGGCCAACTACACTAGTGACAGTTCAAGGTGGCATGACAGGCTGCAGTACTCACCTCATAGCACAAATGACAATGTCTCTGTCGATGAATTAGGTAGTAGCAAAACAACTAAGGTTCACCGTGAGGAATGCGTTGATAAAGGTGCTAGTAGCCTGACGAATGGATCCAGTGTTCCAGCTTCGGAGGATGTAGTCAAAAGAAGTGAAGGACTGCAGTTAGCTGAAGAAACAGACGACCCTCCCAAAACTGACATGATTGACCGCACAGACCCTTCTGTGCCTCATGAATCCCCCAACTGTTCAAGTGATCTTGCAAAACCTTTAGAACATTCTGATCATGTCAAAGGCTCCCCAAAGGCAGAGCTGGCAGGTGTTTTGTCCAACTCTTCTGTCAAGTTTGGAAATTTTGATGAAGTCCCAGTTCTAGCATTACCCTCAGACGCCTTCAGAGACAATAATTTTTCTATGAAGTACATGGATGATGAAGATGCCACACAAGTCAGAAATGAACCAACCGATGAAGGTAAACTTGAAGATGAGATGAACTCTCTAACAAATGTTCATACGTCTCCTATCATGGTTCATCCAGTGGAGACACCCAGTGAAAATAAGAGTAATCCATTGGATATATGTGAAATAACAGATATTGCTGTAGATCTTAGTGGCTCTACTACCTCAGCTGACCCTGTCTCCCTGTCCTCCTCAAACAATGATGTTGAAGTTCCAGTTACATCTTCCTTGGTTGCATCCACGGAAAGCCAAACATTACTTCATAACCACACAACGGTTTCTGTAGGTTTTGGAGGTGAAACTGCTGAGAGCAGAGAAAGATTCAGGCAGAGGCTTTGGTGTTTTCTTTTTGAGAATCTGAATAGAGCTGTGGATGAACTGTACCTACTCTGTGAATTAGAGTGTGACATGGAGCAAATTAATGAATCCATACTTGTTCTTGATGAAGCTACATCTGATTTTCAAGAACTAAAGGCCAGGGCGGAACATTTTGACAATACCAAGAAATCTCCTGGTTTACCAAAGGAAGGGATGCCAATGGCTGTGAAAGCCGAGCATCGGAGGCCTCATTCATTGTCTTGGGAGGTCTGTGTTCTCACAAGTTCATCAAGATACCTTCTCGTGGTTCATTTACACATTACACCTGTTCTTTTTGTCTGCAATACTTTGAAATATGCATGTATGGTTGCTTCCTTGCATTTCTTATCTCCTTTTGGTAGTTTTCCAGCACTCTATGATGTATAGGGCTGTCCACCCATCCCCTTCCTTGCACAATACTTCTCCCATAACACAGGGCTACTAGGTTAGACGGCTAAAAATTCTTGTTGGTTATGTTAAAGTGTGGTATATGTTTATAAGATGTTTTGGTCAATGTGGCCCACATGTTCCGTAGATTTCTTATAAATACATCTCTTCTCTGAATCAATATGAACAGCTGTGAAGAGACATTTTTTGATGTATCATATATGCAGGTCAGACGGATGACAAGTTCACCACACAGGCAAGAGATATTGTCTTCATCTCTAGAGGCCTTCCAGAGGATTCAGTTAGAACTGGCACGTAAGCAGGCTGGTATAACTGCAGATAGCTCTGCATCCAGCTCTTCTGATGAAGTTTCAGGTATTTCTGCAAAGCTGACTACAGCATCAGCAACAGTTGGGAATATCCGTTTGAAAGTGGAGAGTCAAGTGACACTTTCTGATAGTAGTGAGAAAAATGTTACTGGAGAGAGACAAAGTAAGGAGGCATTCAAATCAGGTAGATCATTTGTACAAAATATGCCTTCATCTTCTGGAAGGAGTAGAAGAGGGGCACTAGAACCAATATCTGAGATAGCTAAACATGCTTTTAAGGATAGGATACCGCCAGAGAATAAATCTGACAGGCTTAAGTCAGCAGATATTGTGAAAAGGAGTACGACCCATCTTGAAAAGGAGAAGCAAAATACAGCACAGTGGAAGTCAATGGATGCCTGGAAGGAAAAGAGAAACTGGGAAGATATACTGAAATCCCCTGTTCGAAGTTCCCGTGCCTCTCATTCTCCTGGTGTTGGCAGAAAAGTAACAGAGCGTGGTCGCGTACTACACGACAAGTTAATGTCTCCTGAAAAAAAGAAAAGAAGTGCTTTCGATACGAAAAAAGAAGCAGAAGAAAAGCACGCACGAGCTTTGCGGATCAGAAGTCAACTAGAAAGTGAGAGAGTTCAGAGGCTACAACGTACCACTGAAAAGTTAAGTCGTGTCAATGAATTGCATGCTGTGCGCAGCTCAAAACTGCGAGAAGTAATGAATGCACGCCATCAACGTGGTGAATCTCGTCATGAAGCATATCTTGCCCAGGTTGCGAAAAGAGCTGGTGATGAGAGTATTAAGGTCAGTGAGGTTCGTTTTATTACATCACTCAATGATGAAACTAAGAAATTCTTGCTGAGGCAGAAGCTTCATGATTCTGAAATGCGGAGAGCTGAAAAGCTACAAGTGATCAAAACAAAGCAGAAGGAGGACTCTGCAAGGGAAGAGGCTGTATTGGAACGAAGAAAGTTCCTTGAAGCTGAGAAAATGCAGCGCCTTGCTGAGATACAGCGTAAGAAAGAAGAAGCTATAGTCAGAAGAGAAGAGGAGCGCAAAGCATCTAGTGCTGCACGAGAAGCAAAGACCGCAGAGCAGCAACGGAGAAAAGAGATAAGAGCTAAAGCACAACAGGAGGAATCTGAACTTTTGGCACAAAAACTAGCTGAAAAGCTCCGTGAAAGTGAGCAGCGCCGGAAGTATTATCTTGAACAAATACGTGAGAGAGCTTCTATGGATTTTAGGGATCAGCCTTCACCTTTTCAGCGCCGCTTCCCAAGTAAAGATAGCCTAAATCGTTCTACGTCAGCTAATAGTGGTGAAGATTCACAGATAGTGAGCAATGCCAGCAATGCGGAGTCTATGATTAAATCATCCAATGCCACACAGATGAAACGAAGGATTAAGAAGATTCGTCAGAGATTAATGGCTCTCAAGCATGAATTTGTTGAACCAGCTATAGGTGAAAATACTGGAATTGCACATAGGGCTGCTCTAGGAGCTGCGAAAGGTAAGTTAAGTAGATGGCTTCAGGATTTGCAGAAACTTCGTCAAGCTAGAAAAGAAGGTGCTGCGAGTATTGGGTTGATTGTAGGTGACATGACAAAGGTACTTATTATTTTGACTCATTGTACCATGCTATGATAACAAAGATGGTTACTAATAGCCCTTTCTGTTTATTTTGAACAGTTCTTAGAACGAAAGGATCTCGAACTGCATGCTACTAGACAAGTTGGTTTGATCGATTTCATTGCATCTGCTTTACCTGCCTCACACACTTCAAGGCCTGTAGCCTGTCAAGTCACGGTCTACCTTTTGCGCCTGCTGAGAGTGTTACTCTCGCTTCCCGCTAATCGAACTTATTTTCTAGTACAAAATCTCTTACCTCCGATTATTCCCATGCTATCTGCATCACTAGAGAATTATATTAAGGTTGCAGCATCAAACTCTGGAAGTTTGAATCTCCCATCGAGTAAAACTTCAGCAGAGAACATGGAGACGGTTGGTGAAGTTTTAGATGGCTTTCTATGGTCTGTGACCGTGATTGTTGGTCAATTATATGTTGATGACGAACAACTTCAAATGCAGGAGGGTCTGATAGAACTGATTGTAGCTTATCAAACAATTCATCGTCTGCGAGATCTTTTTGCCCTTTATGATAGGCCTCAGGTGGAAGGGTCCCCGCTCCCATCATCCATACTATTCGGTCTCAACCTTCTGACTGTCTTAACGTCCAAACCAGGGAACTTCTCTGCCATTGACTGGGAGTCCTGCAAATGTAAAATTCCAGCTGGTAATCTAGCACATGAAAGTGAATATCTTAGCTCATTAGACATAAGATTTGACACCCAGTTGATGACTGCGGACGGGTCTGGAGATGCCAAACCATCTAACAGTTGTGATATTCCTAAATGTGATGACTGCGGATTTAGTGAACTGGTTGAAGATAACAAGTCCACTGAACAACACGAGTGTTCTGTCCTAGGCAATAGAAAATCACTGGATGAAGCCAGGAAAGGCTTATTAGGCCTCTCTGCTACCCCCGAAAACTCAAAATCTACGTTGGAAATACAAGCATCTCATTTGGGAGGTACAGTAGATCATCATTCCAAAGTTACTACTCAGAGAGATGAAAATAATACTGTGGATGGCCACCTTGAGGGAAGAAATATGAATAATATATGTACAGTTATGAATGGAAGTCCTGGAAAAGGCAATGAATTAAATTTAAAACAACCTGCAGTGCTTGTACTTTCTGCCATGGCTGAGACAGGCCTGGTTAGTCTGCCTTCACTTTTGACAGCTGTATTGCTACAGGCAAACAACAGATCTTCCTCCGACCAGGTTTGTGTTTCTGCTTGTTTTAAGGTGCAATGTTTTCTTAAGAAATGTTGCTTTATGTCCTAACTCAAATACTCAGTTAGTCTCTAGACCTCAAGATTCGCTATACAAGATTTGCATTGGTAGGTCTGTGGAAGTCATGTATATTGATATATAGTATATTGAAGAATCCCAACTTCAAAGTAGTCATTTTTGTTTCATAAACAAGAAATATGCTTACAAAGGGTATCGTGAATTTTGTTGTTGTTTAGTGACATACTATAGTGCTTAAGATTTCATTAACACGTAATTAAAGACATAAACTGTCCTTTTCACTCCATTTGGGGGGGGGGGGGGGGGGTATCTAGCAGACACAATATAGATGCTTGCTGCATTGCTTTATTGTTGTTTTTTTACTAGAAAATGACAGCTAAAATTTCAGGCTTCAGCGATTCTTCCATCAAATTTTGAAGAAGTAGCCACTGGTGTATTGAAAGTCTTGAACAATGTGGCATGCTTGGATATCACCCTTCTGCAATGCATGCTGGTAAGCAGCTGTATATCCAAGCCTCTTCTTGTCTTTGTTTTGCATGCATCATTTGAATCTTGGTAGAGGAATTTCCGAATTGCAATAGCCCAGGAAGACAGACAAAAAGAATGGTAAACTATATATGTGTCAGTAGACAACTAGTCACCGTTAAACATCTCATGCAGAATTTGCTGTTGGCAAACCATATGGGAGCATTGAATAATCTTTTGTTTTCACCTATGTTAGTTTTTATGCATTCTGACTATGAATTCTTTTCAGGCTAGATCAGATCTGAAGATGGAATTCTTCCATTTGATAAGTTTTCTTCTTAGTCATTGCATGAATAAATGGAGGGTACCAAACGACCAGGTAATGTATAGGCTATTGCATTTAGAAGCATGTTTTCCATGTAATCTCAGCAATTAGCTTGAAATATGTATGGTGCTTTTTTCCGTTTAATCTCAGCAATTCTTCCTTGACTGATGGTAGCAAGTACTTCCTCTGTCCCAATATACAGGACGTTACCGAAACGTCTTATGTTCCAAGATGGAGGTGCTAACATATCACTTGTAGCCTTGTACTGATTAAGCTGTAGTCCGTATAAGAATAATGAAGTTAGAATAATGAAGTTGAGACCGCCATTCCTAATGGGCAGAAAAATAAATGGGATAGTGATATTTGTGTATTCTTCATTCTAACAAGAACAGTTTGCATTGTATCAACCAGTCTACAAAAAACCAATGTGGGAATGGAGCACATTTCTGGTACCGACACGGTGATAGTTTTAAACGAATGGTCAGCTATGATATTTTATTGTTATTAACGTTAAAAAGACATATTAGTTACAAGAACTCATTTTCTTTTCTTATGGTTACCCAGTGAAATTGACCGGTACTAACGGTGTACCAAGTTTTAGGCAAACATTTTCAGACAATTCTAGTTGTAAGTGCCGTGTGCTCATTTTTCAGGTCGGTTCACTGCTGCTAGAATCTATACTGCTTCTTGGCTACTTCTCCTTGTTCCATGCCGGGAATCAAGCAGTTCTTCGATGGGGCAAGAGCCCCACAATACTCCACAAGGTGAATGATTGTTCCACATAGTCATGTTTTTTCTTAATTTCTGGAGATTACTGGTCAATTCTGACGATTTGATAAAAACAGGTGTGCGACCTGCCTTTTGTTTTCTTCAGCGACCCGGAGTTAATGCCCATCCTCGCCGCTGCTCTTACCGCCGTTTGTTATGGTTGTGATCAGAACAGAAGTGTAGTGCTTCAAGAAATAAGCTCGGACATGCTCAGTTCTTTGCTTAGGTCCTGCAGAGCGTCAGGACTGGCCACTTCAGACTCCGTTGCCGCTGCGGCAGATGGTTCCGGAGCCAATAACTCTGGTGACAACACTCAGATCTCACCGGATACCAAAAATTCGCTATCTGACATGTCAACTCGGTCAAGCCGCAAAGGTCCACGTCCAGTTTTAGGGAAAGGCCTTTCGGGGGCAGTCAGGGTGAACAGAAACAAGATCCAGAAGGATGGTAGGGGAACACGGACCGGTGACGATGCGCATCCGAAGCAAATGGCCGGGGAAACTTCGTCTGCCTTTATGTTGCATAGGAAAATCCCGGCTTTCTTCTTGGACAGGGCAGAAGAGTTTTTCTGCAGCGGCGCGTAACAAAATCACTGAATGTCACAAGCTAACCTTTTTAAGAAGTTCACCCACCCGCGTTCAGGTTTTTGAGGCGTGGGACTAATGTACCATGAGGCGACGGTTTATCGTAGTGGCAGCTACGGGATTTGATTGTCGAAAGGAAATCACAGTTTTTGGTAGGCTGGTTCAAGGCTACTACATGGTCTGCTGTTTTTTTTCTTTTGGGTAAATCCAGGGAGGCTGAAGATGTGAGGCCAGAAAGTTGTCATCGTAGAGAATAAGTTTGCCATGTCTGTCATGTATGCCTCCGTTAAATTTAGCCTGTTCCTTCTCCAGAAGAATTGTAGAGGAAAAAAACACACGACCGATTGTAACATTAAACTCTGGCAGCCACACAGGGAAGAGAAAGGGGAATAATACAGAGTAATATAGAACTTTGAAACCAGAGCCTTACAGCTTTTGAATACTGGTTATTCTTTGAAGTTTGAAATATGCTTGCTTTGTATTTTTCTACGTACCGTAGCAAATTGACTGGCATGATACACTGTTCATGGACATAGAGATTGCATCAAGCCTAATTCTTGAAATAAATAGATACAACAAATCTTGCAGAAGCAGCAGCGTATGACAAGATCAATTGCCTCCAGGTCTGGGGCTGTCGCGAGTCCTAACCTTCTTCTGCCATGTGTGTTTGGGTTGCTCCTATTGATTGGGACTAATGTGTGCAAGTTCATATATATAACACCGTTGGAATGTACTCTTATTTGTTATTTTTTTTTTCTAAGAAGTCTTGTAACTGTGGAATAGCTGAGAGTATTTTCTTTACGCTGTTCCATATTTTTTTCTTGTTCGAAGTCCATGGTACTTCCTCCATTTCTAAGATCAAGGCGTATAGATTTTTGTAGGAGTCAAACAATGCGAAGTTTGACCCAAGCTCATTGAAAAAACTAGCAAGAATATAATACTACTCCAGAGATATTTTATCGTGTACCTAACAAGATTGATTAGCCATAGCAGAAGTTTCCTTAAAGTTTGTCAAGCTTTACAAGGTTTGATTTGCGTAGCACGGTTGTGCTGGTGATCTTGTTCATCTCGAGAGCTGAGAAAACCAGACTTTGTAGTGAAGTTCCCCGCGTGTGTGTTGTACGCCCAGTTAATTGCAAGTCTGAATCCAACCCAGCCACTGTGTCCACGCCGCGCGTGAATCGGTTTGTAACCGCGCATATGCATGTAAAATCTGTAACAAACTAATGGACACAACTACACAAGGTTAGTATCGGTTTGCCACCTTTGCACTTGCACCAAGCACCATATCCATCCATAAAAAAGACCTAGCTTAGAGAGCGAGAGCTTCACAACACTCGCCCATCTGCCGGAACGCCATCGATCTCGACGAGTCGACCAACATTTCCCTAGCTTAACCCTAGACCACGTACGACACTCGCGCCCATCCGCCGGCCGGAACGCCATGGATCCATCCATGGAGCGAGGCTTCAGGTTCGCTCCGGCCGATCACGACCTCACGGACGTGTATCTCGGTGGCGAGATCGCCGGCCGTCCCGTGGTCTCTAGGTACATCCAGCATGCCGACCTCTACTCCGCCCTCCCCGAGACCCACGTCTCCGGCGCCCTCGAGCGCGTGCGCGACCGCGACGGCAATGTCGCCTGCTACTTCTACAGCCCCGTGCGCTACAAAGGCAAGAATAAGGTGCGCAGGATCGACGGCGACCCTAGGAAGAGCTACTGGCACTCCGAGGGCGGCAAGACCCCGTTGGAAGGCAGCAAGATCGGCGGCTACGTGCAGGACTTCGTCCAGGTCATCAAGAGCACGGCCGGCCGCAAAGACAGGACGGGGTGGCGCATGAAGGAGTACGGCCTCTCGACGGCGGAGCACGGAGACAGCGACGTCGTGCTCTGCAAGGTCTACCACACGCCTCGGAAGCCATCTACCACGCAATCAACATCGACGACCTCGGCGACGACGGCTGATCATGAGGAAGAGGAACCCGCCGCCGGCCGTGCACCCAGAAGATTCTATGCCTAGCGCGCGGCCGCGGCAAACTGACGAGCACCCACCGACGACAGCCACGGACCCGGAGCCGAAGAGCGTCGGCGATGATGAACAGTTCAAGATGTACTGCTCCATGGCGGCTGCTCCGCCTCCACCTAGCAGCTTCTTCCACGGCGTGGAACAAGAGTTCCCGACCTTGTATCCCGTCGCCTTGACCGAGGAAGCCTCGCCGCCGCGGCCACCAGCGGCTCAGTCGGAGGAGCACGCCAGCTTCGCCGCGGACCACCAGATGGATGCGATCTTGGGCGAGACAGACGAAGCGCACCCTGAACAACAGCCGGACGACGAGGCCATCTACGGCTTGCCATGTCCAGCGTTCTCGCCGGAGATGATCCGGAGATGCATTGAGGAACCGTGGCCGTCACCTTCATCCATGTCAATGATCTTTGGATTGCAATAGTTTTGTGGTTTAGAAATCTTGCGGCGTCAACTGTATGTAAAAGGATGGGGTTTAAGCTCCAGAGATGAGTTGCGACTTGTTACTTTGCAAATTACAAATGTTGATTTGGAAAAATTAATAGTAGTATATCCTGTCTCGGAACTAGCTATAATGCTATCAAATTTAGTTACTACGAAAATGAAATCACTTCAAACATTTCTCAAACAGAGAATCGATAATTGTCGCCATTCACCACAGATTCTCGTTTAATATGTAGGAAAGGTTTGCACCAACTAGTTTAGCATGGATTTTTTAAAGAATAATTAGCAAAATTATGAAAAAGGAAATGTTGAGGATTCCAAATAGTGAGAATTTCAAGAGGATGTTCATACCATCATGTCGATTTTTCATGATATTCTGATATATTTTTTACTTCCTTCTTTCCAAAATTGTCATTTGATTACACTGTTTGACTATATAAAAAATAGATTGACATCGATTCTCTAGAGAGGAAGAGGACCTAAGGGTGACCGGGAGTGGAACGGTGGTAGAGATTGGTCGGGATGGCTTGCGGTGCCCGCTTATCGAACATTAACATGATGTGCATCAGTGCATGTGTGTGCGGTTATCCATAACGACCGGAAATGCAATCCCACACGGTTGTTCGGCCACCGGGCTTATCCCGTGCGTCCATGTTTTCTCTGGATGTGTGCAAGTACCTTTTCACATTGCATACATCCCCCTGTCACTATTCTCTGTTTCTTTGCAAGAAAGACCTCCAACTGTGGTGCTTATTTCATTCACCATTCACACGTTGCTATATTCCGTTTAGACTTTATCAACACAGTACAATTTACATTATGTATTTCCATGTGTTCATTCTTACATTTTCTCTATTCCATCTGATCCATCTTTACATTTCTCTCATAAAAAGTCATGTGCATGTAAAAATGGAATGTTTTCACAGTTCCCACCATATAGAAGTTTGTATCTGAAAAGAAACATAAAATCAACATAATTGAGCGTAACTCTAGGGGGAAATTTTCCAGACACAATCCAGCGAGATCAAAGTGAATAATCTTTTCATATTTCAATTTCTTGAGCACAACAATACTGTGCATGAATCAAGAAGGGAAGCATGGCGAGAAAAGTTCATGAATCAAATGGAGAGCGCCAAGCTCCACACCATGCTCGGTTGTGTCGACCAGGGAATGTCATGAAAGCTCCCCGTGTAGTCGGCCTTGCGGCGGAGGAGGTAGTGCATGAACGGTGTCAGTGTCGGCTTCTTGTTGTCAGTGTCGTAGCAGCCGATTAGCCACATCACCTTCTCAGCCACATCGTTGGATCACCCGCATCACTTTCTCGACAGGAGCTGGGAACAGTTTGGGCGCCTTCGCCGTGATTGTGGAGAAGGGAGCAGAGATGAGCTTACCAAGGAGGTCATCGGCGTCGCCAGTAAAGGGACCTGCACAAAATCATGAACTTCCACCTGAAACAAACTATTCTCCGTTAGAAACGAGCATGTAAAGCAAGAAAGATGAACAATCAACATTAACGGCGTCCAAGCCAAGAACCTCGTGCTCTTGGTGTGATTGTAGCAAACAAAAGAGAGAAAATACATGGGCCTCTTACATTGATTAATTTAGACAAAAATATTCTCAAGTATTTCTTCAGAAACGAACGGTTAAAAGAAGAGTATTATCCGCATACATATGCTGTATTAAAATACCTCAGGTCGACAGTCACAAAATTTAAGTGCCAAAAGTAAACTGACCATGACAAAGTATTCTGTAATATTTATTGACACTATGTTGAAGAAGATATTAATTTCTTCTCACAACATTGGCTTAGAGGGACTTTGCTTAGTACAAAACTGGCTATAAAGCAAAGGAATCGAAACTGAGAGGGAACTAACTTTGAAGTCTAAGATAAAAATGAGGAAGCACCTAAAGTCCAAAGAAGCTCATTGTGAGTATGAACTCATCAGAGCTTTTGTGAACACCACAGCTAAGACAAAAATGAGAAAGCACCTAAAGAATGACAAAAAACAGAGCGGAGAAGATGGTGGCACAAACCTCATTGAAATGGTTCAAGAGAAGAGGCCCACTATGTGGCGGATTCACCCCCTTGGAAGAACTGCCTTCCTCTCTGCTAGTGTTTCTCCTGACTCCGTCTCCATGAACACCCTAAGACAGTGTCAAAAGAAGAGTTTGCATCCAAAAAGAGAAAAGATAAGTTGCCGATACATTGCACATGAACCAAATTTAGAGGGCCAGAACGAATGCTGGAAAATAAACAGAAAACGAAAAAGTGGGAGACAGGAAAGCACCTCAATCCCCATCCCGTCCATGAAACATCCCGTGTCCCCATCAAGGTCCAGAGAAGAGGGGTCCGAAAAAAAGGTTTCATCCGGACGAATGGTTGTTTGTGTTCTTGGAGATGCTCGTGTAACGTCCCCAATTTTGCTAATTGGTAAATAGGATTTGTTTGTGCATCATGAGCATCATTTGCATCTAATTAAAATGTGCACAAAATTTGAGTTTAAAAATTAAAAGAGAAAACACTTAAGTGGCTAAACCACTTGTTATTTTAAATGTGTTAAAATAATTTCAAAATTTTCAAAATCCAAAGTTGCCAATGGCTTCCTTGTGAAATTCTGAGTTTCCTGGTATTTTTGAATAAATTTTATCTCTTCAAAAAGTCCCTCAAATCATTTAATTTCCAAAACAGGGGCCTGTTTTAAATGTTTCTGTGGTTTCCCAGAACTGCGGGGGGGGGGGGGGGGGGGGGGGGGGGGGGGGTTTGCGTTCTTCTTCCTCGCCAGAAGGACGCCGACGCCGTGTCGCGCCCGATGCCGTTCGTGGCCGTGCTGCGCCACGATTCCCGCCGCCGCCGACGCCGCTCCTCTTACTTATCCCTCCGCCGCCGCCAGGAAGAAGCCCAGTTCATCTTCTCCTCTCCCGTTCTTCTCCAATTCCTCACCACGGCCGAAACCCTAGCTCTCGGGTCTCCGGCGATTTCCGTCGACTCCGGCCACCCCGAGGTCCGGCGAGACGCCCTGGAGAAGCTCCGTGGTCTTCTCTCCCTCCTCCTAGAGCTGCCCGTGTTGGGAAGCAGAGAATCGGCGGGAAATTGTAGATTTCTTCCGTTCGTGTCCGACGCCGGCGAGCTTGATTCCGGCCGCCTCCGGCCTCGCCTCGCTCCTCCGACCCTCCCACGAGCTGCAGGGTGAGCTTAGGGTTTTCCTAGTGCCCTCCTTTGGCTCTCTCGTGGTCGGCTTGCTCGGGCCGCCGTGCTCCTCCGCCGGCCACCGTACGGGTGCATCGTGGGAGCTCTCGGGCGACCTTTTTCCAGCGGCGCCGCCACCCCTCGGTCGCCCGCGTCCGTGCGCGCCCAACGCGCGTAGCCGCGCCTCCCCTGGCTCCGGCAATCGACTGATTCGTGCTCGACAGGGAGCAATTCTCCATTGATGACGTCATCTGACGTAATCGTCTCTTTTTCTATTTTCTAAAAAATCTTTTAATCATTTCTGTATTTATTTAAAGGTCTGACATGTGGGGTCCCCTTGTCAGAAGTTTAATCATTTCTAAAAATGATTTCAAAAATTAATAAACTTATGACATGTGGGTCCAACTTTTATTTAAATTCATAAATGTTTAGAATGGAATTAACAAATGGTTTAAATTGAATTAAAAATTAGTTTAATCTTTGGGAATTCATAAGTAATTCATTTTAATTCAGAAAAATATGATTTATATCAAAATTTGCAGAAAAATAAGATCTATTTAATTATGTCCAAATCATGCATATTTAAACAACTTTGAACCATTTTTATAATAGAGGAACAAATTATACCCTTTCTTTTAAATATGGGATTTGTCGAATGGCACCTCTCGGGCATTCGCACTCCATTTAAAATGTCCTTCCATGTGTAGGATTTACATTTCAATACTTTAACTTGTCATGTCATGCATTGTGCGCATTGCATCTATGCCTTGGTTGAATGTTATTTCTCGTTTCTTTTCCGGTGTCTCGTTCTTGCGGTAGAATGCGAATCCGAAGTGGGGTTCGACCACACCGAAGGCTTGATGGATCATCGACGACTTACCCAAGCAGGAATCTATGAAGAGTTATTTTGGTTATCTCGATCAAGTGAAGCCGAAGATTTCCAATTGCTATATATCTTGTTATCGAAGAGCAAGGCAAGCATAACCTCTTATCTGCACATATATGGTTTCAAAGTATTTGATTCTGGTATTATGCATGCGATTCAAATGTGGTTTTGAGTTGAGGTTTAGAGTGTCTTGAGTGTGGCATCGCGAGAGTCTGCTATGCTTAGCCCTGCTTAGATCTTCACTCTGTTCCATCCGGTTGATGAACCAGAGCTGTGAAGGATGACGTGGTATGGTGAGAGATGTGCTTAATATGCTAAAGGCTTGGATGGGAGGCCACATAGGGATTGTGGTGGGTTGTTCCATTCTTGCTGACCTAGGAACCGAGTTCTCGTCTTCGGAACCAAGACTATTCGTGCATCCACACAGGGCTCGGAAACCCCTCGACCCCAACTTGTCTAGCCTACTACGTGAAGCCACTAGTTCGAGTTTTCCATTTGCGTGTGCGGTAAAATGAGTTGAAGAGAATTAGGGCCAGGTTCAAGTGGGCTGCGGTCACAGATCTTGGACTTGGCAACCCGCACTAGAGACCGCTGCGCGTGGTCAGATCTACTGCTGTGGCTCATGGACATAGGTGATGCTTGGGAAAGGTCGTGGCCAACCCTTCTGCCGGCACTCCCCGGAAGAGTGCTAATACGTTGGCGCATCGGTTGGTTGGCGTGTGTGGGTAGTTACACCCCTGCAGGGTAAATCTTTTCGGAAAGCCGTGTCCACGGTTATGGACGACTTGGTACCTTATGTGTGATGATCATAGATAACAAGAATCTAATTATAAAACTTGCCAACTAAGGGAGGATCGCTTCCTCGGGTTGAGCGAGGGATGATTCTGGTGGGTGGTACAACTCATGATGAGCTGGTGGAGATTGAAGATGTGGATGAAGCTTATGTTTCACTCTCCTATCCCTTTTTAAAAGTCTACTGATGCGAGATTCTCTCCTCCCTCGATTTGAAAGTAAAGATGGCTTTACGCAAAAGACATGAATACTCTCTGAACGAGCAGATATTTAGCAGGTTAAATAAGTCTTGTTGAGTACCTCCTGTACTCAGCCTTGCGCAATTATTTGGACAGGTGTGTTTTCTGGACATCGACATCGACGAGTAGGTTGGGGTTCCCAGACGGCAGCCTGGAATCTATGGACTGGGACGTCGCCGTTATGCTTTCTGGCCTCTTAGGCCCTTTTTCTATCTTGCTATGTCTAATTGCATAATTTTCCTTCCGTTGTATTGGTGATTGACAGGTCAGTGACCTTATTTTGGTGATACTTGCTTCTTCGCTCTGTTAAGAGCTGAATATATTGTTTCTTGTGTTGTAGGGTCTCTGTTGTGTTACCGATTTTTCAATTGTTGGCTTCCGAGATCTATGCTAGGCTTATCTCAGATTAAGGTCTTGGATTTGTCTAGGGTGGCTCTTGGGGGTGCTACAGGTTTTGGTATCAGAGCAGGACCGCCTGTAGGAAAACCTTTCTACTGGTCGATGTTGAGTCTAGTTGTTGTGAAAACTATTTGAAAGCTAAAACTATTTGCAAAAATCAAGATAGGCTTCTTTTTACTCCTTATCTGGTATCGCTCTAATTCTGGGTCACCTTACCTTGTTTTGCTTGAAAACATTTGCTCCCTCTTTCTCTTGGTCCTTCAAAATATAGGTGCATCAAGTGCAGGTCGTTTCTCAGCCAAGTTGACCTAGTGTTAAGAGTCTAGTGTATTCTTTGATCCGTCTTCCTCTCATTTGTAATGAGAGATTCCGTTCCCTCTTGATCTCTCAACCTTGTTGTTTCTGCATCATTCTATTCCAATGTTTCAGGTCCCCTTCACTCTGAAGATCTCCTTTTCTTCTTTTGATACTTCGGAAGCTGTGGTTGGTCTCCGAAGCTATCTCGTGATTACTACATCGTTGTACCTTTGTGACACTCGAATGGTAGTTACTCCTTATTTCGTTTTTCATCCTGGACTTGAACCGAAGGTCCCAGATTGTGCGGTTGGTGGTGTGTTGAGTCATGTTGGTTGTTACCCATGTGATGCTCACTCTATCAGTACATGATGCTGACCTTTAACCCAAGATCCATCTTGTTGATCCCTGAGGAATGCTTGCAACCTCAGAAGGGCTAGTAATGTCAGTTATAGCTAGCCTTCCAGCTTGTGGTTTTGTCGTAATTGGCCTACGACATCCAAGGTTTACTCCTTCCACTAGCTTTGGCAGAGGTTCTGTCATGGAACCAAAAGGATCACGACAAGAGTGCTCTTTATGAGTCTCACCTCTAAGTTGGTGACTCTGCCACATCCTTCTTACCAGAGCAAGTTATCAGATGTATGCTAACTTGAGCATCTGCATCTCAGGATTTTCCTGAGCATGTCTCTTTTCTTCCGTTATGTTCCGACCAGTGTAGGCCACTTGGCATCCAAGTTGTAAATTTGCATTGGTGTACTAATGCATGTTGCTCTTGTGGTCTGTCGTGACATTCCACTTCGGGATGTCAGGGAGAACCAAACTCCCGTACCTCGTCCATTTCCAGGACCAGGTCAAAGTGTTGCAGTCCGCAGATTAAGATGCTTTGTTTGCTTGTAATCTGTTCCATCTTAATTATCACCCTCTTGTATATCAAAAGGTCGTGATGTGTCCCATGACTTTATTGATGCAGTGGTGCTTCTCACGTCCTTACTCACGCTTTTCTCCTAGCTGCTCGTGCTCGGAATGCTATGGCGAGTGTATTGATGTGATTATCAAATATTCTGAGCAATTTTCATTGCTTTGACATATAAGGACATCCGATTCCTTCCTTGTGCGATTGGTTATCCGATCGCTAAGTGAAGTTGACTGTGCTATCAAGTCCGTTTGTTCTGGTGCACATACTTGGTCAAAGAGTTAGGTTTTACCAATGCTCTTAAGGCCACATCGTCTTGCCTTGAAAAGCAAGACTCCTGTCGACCGATGTTTCATGCGGAAGCAAGATGGTATATCCTAATGGATTTGCTATCTTCTCAATCTTTGATTTGATTTGGGCTATCGTCAAATCAAACTCAGTCCCAAGTACCATCTTGATGATGTTTTACCTATGGTGTTTCGCCAGCTTACATCTTCATGTCCTTGGTCTGACCAATATTTCTGCCTTGTTCATATATCAGATTATTCCATCTTATTGGAGTATCTTAATAAGATTGTTGTTGAGCCCATCGATAACATTCTTATTGCCTCCATGTTTGAAGAGGATCATTATGAACCTTTAGCAATAATGTTGGAAACTTTTGAGAACCATCTTTGTGTCATCACGAAGTATGTGTTCTGGATGTTGGAAGTAACCTCTCCTGTTTCACGTGCATTTGCTGAAAGATGTCGCCGTGAATCCAAGTAGAGCTTTCCTTGTTTCCTCGGGAATCATCTCTAGTCGGTCATGCACGTGCGGATTATTCATGTGATGATAGGTTCCTACCTCCATTCCTTGAAGAAGTCATTTATGCACCCCAAGCCACTGACTGTTTGGATCAAGAATGAGAAGAAGTTGGAAAAACTTCGTTATCTTCTTTGTTGTTTCCCAACAAGGACCCAATTGTGTCTGTTGCATATAATTCATGTAGGTGCAGCTGTCCTCTGACAAATTGCTAATACATGGTTTCTGCAATCTTGCTCATCTCTTCGAGCCTGACATTGTTGTCCATATCTTGAGAATCAATCCACCTTGCCTCTGTGGTATTCCTTGCAAACTTCCCTTTCGAACATTCCGACTCAGGACTATCGTCACATCTAACCAGAGCTGAATCTCAAGCAGCAACGATGGTTGGTGTCCCTTAAGGATTTTGACATAGGTCTTTTGTAACTCTGGCAAGATTAATGTTGTGGTTGACACAATTAGTCGGAAGGCCTATCGCTGAAATTCCTGGAATCTTCAAGAATAACCACTCCCCATGAGGATTGTTGTGCGGCTTGTTCTAAAAGTTTCCCCTTATGGTATTTATCTTTCCAAAGCTCAATGTTTACCTCCTCACCTATTTAAGACTTATCATGAGCCTGAAATGGGTATCTAGAAGATCAAGAAGAAGTTTCCCTCCTCCGATGATCTCGGAGATTTTGAATGTCTCTCGATTGATCCTTCGGATCCTTTCCTTATCCTTTGATAACATATCCATCATGAGAATTCCCTTTTCATGGCGATCTTCAACATTTTGTTGATCAGCTCTTCCTTCCTTTTGCTTGTACTTGAAATCCTTTTCAACTCACACATTGTGTGAATTTGTCGGTCATCATAGGGCCCTGGACTTTTAATCATGGGGCAAACCTCTTGTGAGCCCAATGGTTGAAATCTAAAAAAAGGGTTCTTCCTTTTGTTGTATCAAGACCTCGTTATCTATCTATCTTAGCCTTGTGCAAAGCTCATATTCTAATCCTTTTGAAGAACAGTTGTTTACCAACTTGAAACTTCTTCCTTTCCATCTGTTACCTTGATGTGTTTCATGCTAGTTAGCTCAAGAGTTGTCTTGCACACTCCTCCCTTGAGTTGACAATGAGATACTCGATCTTTTGAAGATCCTCGTTCTAGAGTTATTTCCCTCTTCTCTTTGGTGTAGTTGAAGAACAGTCCGATGAGACATGAAGTGTGGAATCATCCCTGAAGTCAAGGACCAACCTCTTCGAGAAAGTAGATCGTCGTGAGATCGACAAGATCATCAAATACCGGTGTAGCCCTCCTCTCTGTATCTCTTTTCCTACCCAAGGAATCTCGGGGACAAGATTCTTGTAAGGGGGATAGATCTGTAACGTCCCCAATTTTGCTAATTGGTAAATAGGATTTGTTTGTGCATCATGAGCATCATTTGCATCTAATTAAAATGTGCACAAAATTTGAGTTTAAAAATTAAAAGAGAAAACACTTAAGTGGCTAAACCACTTGTTATTTTAAATGTGTTAAAATAATTTCGAAATTTTCAAAATCCAAAGTTGCCAATGGCTTCCTTGTGAAATTCTGAGTTTCCTGGTATTTTTGAATAAATTTTATCTCTTCAAAAAGGCCCTCAAATCATTTAATTTCCAAAACAGGGGCCTGTTTTAAATGTTTCTGTGGTTTCCCAGAACTGCGGGGGGGTTTTCGCAAAATTCCTTTTCTTTCTTCTTTCTTCTTCCTCGCCAGAAGGACGCCGACACCGTGTCGCGCCCGATGCCGTTCGTGGCCGTGCTGCGCCACGATTCCCGCCGCCGCCGACGCCGCTCCTCTTACTTATCCCTCCGCCGCCGCCAGGAAGAAGCCCAGTTCATCTTCTCCTCTCCCATTCTTCTCCAATTCCTCACCACGGCCGAAAACCTAGCTCTCGGGTCTCTGGCGATTTCCGTCGACTCCGTCCACCCCGAGGTCCGGCGAGACGCCCTGGAGAAGCTCCGTGGTCTTCTCTCCTTCCTCCTAGAGCTGCCCGTGCTGGGAAGCAGAGAATCGGCGGGAAATTGTAGATTTCTTCCGTTCGTGTCCGACGCCGGCGAGCTTGATTCCGTCCGCCTCCGGCCTCGCCTCGCTCCTCCGACCCTCCCACGAGCTGCAGGGTGAGCTTAGGGTTTTCCTAGTGCCCTCCTTTGGCTCTCTCGTGGTCGGCTTGCTCGGGCCGCCGTGCTCCTCCGCCGGCCACCGTACGGGTGCGTCGTGGGAGCTCTCCGGCGACCTTTTTCCAGCGGCGCCGCCACCCCTCGGTCGCCCGCGTCCGTGCGCGCCCAACGCGCGTAGCCGTGCCTCCCCTGGCTCCGGCAATCGACTGATTCGTGCTCGACAGGGAGCAATTCTCCATTGATGACGTCATCTGACGTCATCGTCTCTTTTTCTATTTTCTGAAAAATCTTTTAATCATTTCTGTATTTATTTAAAGGTCTGACATGTGGGGTCCCCTTGTCAGAAGTTTAATCATTTCTAAAAATGATTTAAAAAATTAATAAACTTATGACATGTGGGTCCAACTTTTATTTAAATTCATAAATGTTTAAAATGAAATTAACAAATGGTTTAAATTGAATTAAAAATTTGTTTAATCTTTGGAAATTCATAAGTAATTCATTTTAATTCAGAAAAATATGATTTTTATATCAAAATTTGCAGAAAAATAAGATCTATTTAATTATGTCCAAATCAAGCATATTTAAACAACTTTGAACCATTTTTATAATAGAGGAACAAATTATACCCTTTCTTTTAAATATGAGATTTGTCGAATGGCACCTCTCGGGCATTCGCACTCCATTTAAAATGTCCTTCCATGTGTAGGATTTACATTTCAATACTTTAACTTGTCATGTCATGCATTGTGTGCATTGCATCTATGCCTTGGTTGAATGTTATTTCTCGTTTCTTTTCCGGTGTCTCGTTCTTGCGGTAGAATGCGAATCCGAAGTGGGGTTCGACCACACCGAAGGCTTGATGGATCATCGACGACTTACCCAAGCAGGAATCTATGAAGAGTTATTTTGGTTATCTCGATCAAGTGAAGCCGAAGATTTCCAATTGCTATATATCTTGTTATCGAAGAGCAAGGCAAGCATAACCTCTTATCTGCACATATATGGTTTCAAAGTATTTGATTCTGGTATTATGCATGCGATTCAAATGTGGTTTTGAGTTGAGGTTTAGAGTGTCTTGAGTGTGGCATCGCGAGAGTCTGCTATGCTTAGCCCTGCTTAGATCTTCACTCTGTTCCATTCGGTTGATGAACCAGAGCTGTGAAGGATGACGTGGTATGGTGAGAGATGTGCTTAATATGCTAAAGGCTTGGATGGGAGGCCACATAGGGATTGTGGTGGGTTGTTCCATTCTTGCCGACCTAGGAACTGAGTTCTCGTCTTCGGAACCAAGACTATTCGTGCATCCACACAGGGCTCGGAAACCCCTCGACCCCAACTTGTCTAGCCTACTACGTGAAGCCACTAGTTTGAGTTTTCCATTTGCGTGTGCGGTAAAATGAGTTGAAGAGAATTAGGGCCAGGTTCAAGTGGGCTGCGGTCACAGATCTTGGACTTGGCAACCCGCACTAGAGACCGCTGCGCGTGGTCAGATCTACTGCTGTGGCTCATGGACATAGGCGAAGCTTGGGAAAGGTTGTGGCCAACCCTTCTGCCGGCACTCCCCGGAAGAGTGCTAATACGTTGGCGCATCGGTTGGTTGGCGTGTGTGGGTAGTTACACCCCCTGCAGGGTAAATCTTTTCGGAAAGCCGTGTCCACGGTTATGGACGACTTGGTACCTTATGTCTGATGATCATAGATAACAAGAATCTAATTATAAAACTTGCCAACTAAGGGAGGATCGCTTCCTCGGGTTGAGCGAGGGGTGATTCTGGTGGGTGGTACAACTCATGATGAGCTGGTGGAGATTGAAGATGTGGATGAAGCTTATGTTTCACTCTCCTATCCCTTTTTAAAAGTCTACTGATGCGAGATTCTCTCCTCCCTCGATTTGAAAGTAAAGATGGCTTTACGCAAAAGACATGAATACTCTCTGAACGAGCAGATATTTAGCAGGTTAAATAAGTCTTGTTGAGTACCTCCTGTACTCAGCCTTGCGCAATTATTTGGACAGGTGTGTTTTCTGGACATCGACATCGACGAGTAGGTTGGGGTTCCCAGACGCAGCCTGGAATCTATGGACTGGGACGTCGCCGTTATGCTTTCTGGCCTCTTAGGCCCTTTTTCTATCTTGCTATGTCTAATAGCATAATTTTCCTTCCGTTGTAATGGTGATTGACAGGTCAGTGACCTTATTTTGGTGATACTTGCTTCTTCGCTCTGTTAAGAGCTGAATATATTGTTTCTTGCGTTGTAGGGTCTCTGTTGTGTTACCGATTTTTCAACTATTGGCTTCCGAGATCTATGCTAGGCTTATCTCAGATTAAGGTCTTGGATTTGTCTAGGGTGGCTCTTGGGGGTGCTACAGCTCGGCATCTCCAGCTGTGCCCCCAGGCGCCCCCATGTCGCTTTATGGCGTTTGGATGGCCGTATGTCGTTTTGTTTCCAGTCACACCCCTAGGAGCCCAAAAAACGCCAGATTTGGCCGTTTTCTAATCCGGCGATCCCAGGCCAAACCCGCCGAGTTGGGGGCTTCGGCGGAAAGAAAAGCGTCGCGCGTGCCACATCTGTCGGAGATTCGATCTACTTTCCCCACTCCGTGCCCGCCTTCCCGCACCACCTCGCTTTGCCGCCATGCCGCACCAGCCCTTCCCCCGCCGCCCTCAAGCATATAGAGAGACCCCACCACCAGTCTTCGCCGCCGGCTTCTTCCTCGCCGCCCTCCGCCTCGGATTCGGCCGAAGGGCTCCTCTGCAGCCGTGGCTCGCCCACCTCGTGCCTCAAGGTGTTCGGTGTTTTGCCTCGGCCATGGACTTCGAAGACGAAGAGATGCTCGCCGACCTGCTTGAAGAAGAGGTTGCGGCTGAGGTAGAGGACGAAGAGCACCGGATGGTCGTCGGCGCTCTTGCCGGCCTCATGGTCTAGCAGGCGCAACCACGACGAGGCGGCTCGAGACTGGGTCAGCGGAAGGCGAAGCTGAGGCAGAGGTTGGAGGCCTATTGCATGCTCTACGCAGACTACTTCGCAGATGTTGATCACCAGATGTCGGCAACATGGGCAGACTTTCTCGCTATGCGCCAGGAGATTTGAGAGCCACATGTGCACAACAAACTTCAGGATGATCTAGTTGCACATATGTGGACTCTCAAAGGCAATGATGCCTAGTTTGATTTGTCCTAATTTGTGTGTCAAAACATGAAAACTATTTGTATGGTTTCCATTATTCGTATGTTAAACTACCTATATATTTGTTTTATTTGTTAAAATATGTCAAAAAGTCTTTAAAAATGTGGATGTTTGTGCTATTTTTGGCTAAAATCGCCGGCTAGGGGCGACCGATCGCCGAACGGCTGGGAGTCGGCGCCCCCCAAAATGCCGATTCCGTCCGCCGTCGGTGTATAGGGTGGGGGGAGGAGGAGGGGAGGGGGGGGGGGTTACATCCGGAATGCCGGGCCTGGGGGGCAAACGACTAGAGAAGCCCTTAGCTATGAGCGAAGATTTCATGCTCTTGGGTTCAAGTGATCCTCTATAATTAATCATGTTTACAAGTTTTTAAATTTTTTTAAAGCATGCATACTGTCCATGATGTACCCTACAACCATGTAAAATAACAATATATATTATTTCCAGAAGTACACAAAAATAAGAATATGTGAATTTGTGTATAATACTATCAAATCTTCAAAAGATTAAGATTATTTTCAGAGCTACACAAAAATAAGAATGTGTGATTTGCATGCTTTATAAATTATAATGCATCGTCAAGTTTTTTTTCTCAAATTTGAAGTTTGTAATTTTTTTATTTTCTCAATACAGGGATCAACTTCGGGTGCCGAAATAACTTTTCGCTTAACTCTTCTTCTATTGTTCTCTCTTTGAGAATAATCTACGGCTCTAGTCACATACGGGGTACTCCTCATGGAGCAATATTTCTAGCCGTGCGTCGCCGCCGGTTCTCCCGGACGATCTCGTCGACGAGATCCTCCTCCGCCTCCCGCCCGACAACCCGGCCTACCTCCTCCGTCGTCTGCAAGGCATGGGGCTGCGCCGTCGCCCACCCCAGCTTCCGCCGCCGCATGCACGACCTCCACCGCACACCCCCCGTGCTCGGCTTCCTCCACGGATGGCGCCAAGAGGGCGCCCCGACTTCGTCCCCACCATCGCCTCTCCGGACCGCCGGTTCTGGCGGGCCGTCGACTGTCGCCACGGTCGCGCCCTCTTCCTCTCCAACTCCAAGGACCGGGGCGTTCGGGAGCTCCTTGTGTGGGAGCCAATCACTGGCCGCCAGCGGCGTGTGTCGGTGCCCGTAGAGGCGTGCGGCGTCCGTTTGCCAAACGCGGCCGTGTTCTGCTCAGCCGATGCGTGCGACCACCGCGACTGCCATGGGGGTCCCTTCTGTGTGGTCATCGTCTTCTCCATCCCCAAGTACTATGTTATGTCCCTACTCGATAGTATCTCTCTATTAAGGTAGTTTAGGGTAGCATCTCATACACGAACGAGAATTCAGCAAGCAAGGGAGGAAGTCCAGAGCCGGAGGTAGAGAGAAGGAGAGAGATACACGCAAGGTTGCGAGCGAGAGAGAGAGAGAGTTCCAGTAGAGTTCTCATCAATGATGCCGATCCCGATGAAGCTCCAGGCGTATGTAGTCACTGCGTCCACTCCTGGCCTCGGTATCTTGGGTTGGGTCGCTTGGTCCGCTTCAGCTTCTGGGCCGGCCCAGCAGAAGTCACTGGTGGCGTTAGGCCCATGACATCCCTCCCTCCTTCAACAGCGGCTTGACCCCAAGCCGGCGCCCGCGGAAATCTTGACTGGAGCGCCGCCTTGTTCTCCCAAGTAGCTAGTGATGCTGGTAGCCCCGACCACCTCACCAGCACTTGCTCCAGCTGCTTGTGTTGTCGCAGGACTTGTCTTGTCTCGAGCACCGCCTCCGGCACTTGGTGGTGTGCGCCCATATCCTCGATCGGCGGTAGCTCTTGATGTACCTCCTCCGGGGGTGCTCCCTTGCGCAGTTGCGAGACGTGGAAGACGGGGTAGAGCTTGCAACCTGCATGTAAGCGGAGACGATAGGAGAGCGTAACCACTTTTTGCTCCACCAAGAAGGGGCCGAAGTATCTGAATGCCAGTTTTGCGTTCGCTCGAATTGCCAGTGATGTCTGCACATACGGCTGTAATTTCAGGTACACCCAGTCTCCCACTGTGAAAGTTCTTTCCGATCTTTTCCTGTCCGCGAAGAACTTCATGCGATTGCTGGCTCGGTGCAAATGTTGTCTGAGTAATGCTGTCATTAGCTGTCGTTCATCGAGCCATTCTTGCAGATCTGTGACTGGTACTGAATTCGCTGTCACCCCAAAGTAACGAGGAGCATGCCCGTAAAGTGCTTGGAACGGAGATGTCTTAATTGCCGTATGATAAGAAGTATTGTACCAGAATTCTACCAAGCCCAGCCATTTACTCCACTGTTTCGGGCAAGAACTGATGAAGCAGCGCAAATAGGTTTCCATGCACTGATTGACTCGTTCAGTCTGCCCGTCAGTTTGGGGATGATATGCCGTGCTCATCCGCAGCTCTGTCTTTGGTCAGGGTGAACAACGTCTGCCAGAACTTGCTCGTGAACACCCTGTCTCTGTCAGACACAATCGCCTCGGGCATGCTGTGTAAGCGAAACACTTGATCGAAGAAGGTCTGTGCCACTTGTGCTGCGGTGAAGGGGTGCGTTAAAGGCAAGAAATGTGTCTACCACTACGAGCACATAGTCATAGCCAGCTGAGCGAGGCAAGCCTTCGACAAAATCCATTGTTACCACTTGCCACGCTGAGTCCGGAACAGCAATGGTTTTAGCAATCCTGGATAACGAACTCGCTCGGCTTTAGCCTGTTTGCACACCGTACAAGCCTCCACAAATTTTTGCACTGACAGTTTCATCTAGGGCCATGCAAAGAGTTGTCGGATACGATACCATGTTGCCTGGACTCCTGAGTGTCCTCCGATGGCTCCTGCGTGCAGTTGCTGCAGAATTTTAGCTTGCATTGCTGCATTAACGCCCACCCAAATGCGATTTTTGTACTTCAACATAGAACCTTCCCATTCCAAATGTGCATTGGTATGTGGGTGATCTTTTTGCTGCTGCAGCATTTTCTGTGTGACTTCATCAGTTGCATAGCTATCACATATTTCCTCTAGCACTTCCCCAAGCTCGAATGCAGGATGGCGAGACAAGGCATCCGCCACCTGATTGGAGCTCCCCTTCTTATACTCAATAGTGTACCTTAGCCCGAGCAATTTGGTTAAAGCCTTCTGTTGCCATGGGGTTGTCAGCCTCTGTTCGTCCAAGTGTGATAAAGCTCGTTGATCAGTGCGGATCACAAATGGCAATTGCCTTAAGTATGGATGCCAACGATCCACTGCTAGGAGTATCGCCAAACTCTCCTTCTCATAAGTTGACAGACCCCGCAGCCGAGGTCCCAAGGCACGACTCAAATACACCAAGGGGTGTTGATCTTGCATCAGCACTGCGCCAATGCCACGGTCACTAGCATCTGTTTCCACCACGAAAGGCTTCGAGAAATCTGGTAATGCCAGCACAGGTGTTGTGAGTAGGGCGTGCTTTAGGGATTCAAATGCCTTCTGATGATCACTTGTCCACACAAATAACTCGTGTTTATTCAGTAAATCCGTGAGAATGCGACTGATCAGCCCATAATTTGGAATGTACTTGCGATAGTATCCATCCATGCCGAGGAATTTGCGGACATCTCGCACATTTAAAGGAATAGGCCACGCGCTCACCTCACTGCCGCGACACTTTTCGGGTCAGTTGACACACCAGCTGCTGATATGATATGTCCCAGATATTTCAATTGTTGATGTGCGAAGGCGCATTTCGATTTTTTGATCTTTAACTGGTGCTGTGCTAGGAGCTCGAACACTTGTCTCAGATGGTCTTTATTGTCCTCTAGAGTACGACTGTATATCAATATGTCATCGATAAAGACCAATACACACTTCCGCAACAGTGGAGCCAAAATGGCGTTCATAGCATTCTGGAACATAGCTGGTGCTCCTGTCAGCCCATATGGCATAACCTTGAACTCATAATGTCCCTGATGCGTCTGAAACGCTGTTTTATGCTCTTCTCCTGTAGCCATGCGAATCTGATGGTATCCTGCCCGCAGGTCCAGACTAGTTGAATGGATACACGTCGCCTAGAGGGGGCGGGGGGGGGGGGGGGGGTGAATAGGCGATTTAAAACTTTTTCCGAGGAGCCGGAATATCCGGTCCAAGAATGACTCGGAAATTCCGGTATGCTTGATAAAGGCGGAATAAAACTAGAGGTTTACTTTAACAAGCATACAACCTAGATATAAAAACTAGGCTCACCTATGTGCACCAACAACTTATGCTAAACAATACAATTAACAAGGTGATAGCAAGATATATGACTTCAAGCACGAAGGCTATCACAATGTAAAGTGCATAAGGAAAGAGCTCGGGTATAGAAATAACCGAGGCACGCGAAGACGAGGATGTATTCCCGAGTTCCACCCAAAGAGTGTACGTCTCGTTTGGAGAGGTGTGCGCAACCACAACATGTTAGCCGCAACGCCACAAAGGCTCACCTTCTCCTGATGAACTCAACCACAAAAGGTTGCGAGTTCACCTTCCACTATTGATCTCCTTTGGGGCGAAGATCGAATCCCGTACAACTCTTGAGGCACACACCCACAACTTAATTGGGGGCTCCCAAGTCTTGAGGCACACACCCACAACTTAATTGGGGGCTCTCAAGTGACCACAAAAGGTCTTGACCACAAAAGGTCTTGGCCACAAAAGGCCGGCCACAAAAGGCGTCTAGGGTCCAAAGACCCAAGAGTAACAAGCTCACAAGTAACACCACCACGAATCCTCGTGGAGGGCTCAAACCGATGCAAATGCAATGGCAAGAGCACACGAAGTGCTCAAGTCCTTCACTCTCAAATTCCAACACAACAACAAATGTTTATGGGGGGAATAAGAGAGGAAGAACAAAGGAAACCACAAAGGAGTCAAATCATTCTCTCCCAAATCCCACCAAAAGCAACTAATGCTTATGGGGAGAGAAGAGAGGAAGAACAAAGAAGAAGAACCACAAAGGAACTCCAAGAACTAGATCCACTAAGTTCCCCTCACTTAGAGTAGAGATTAATTTGTAGGATTGTAGATCTAGATCTCCTCTCAACTTTCCCTAAAGAATATGGAAGATTCAATGTAGGGATTGAGAGGGAAGTGACCTTTCCAAGGTCAACAATCAAGTAGGAGAGAGGGGAAAGTCGTGCTGCCTTGGATTGGTTGGGGAAGAAGAAGGGTGTATTTATACCCCTCCAGGAAATATAGCCGTTGGCTGTTTCGACACTCGGAAATTCCGGTATAAGTGAGACTCGGAAATTCCGGTCAACCGGAAATTCCGAGTCCATGAAATTTCCGAGCTGAAATTGCGGCTGGAGTCACAAGCAAAACCAAACTTTTCCTTAGCCTTTTTTGGAGGACTTTTCTGGGGGCACTCGGAAATTCCGGTAGACGGAAATTTCCGAGCACAATTTCCGACTGGAGTCAGAACCCTTTTTCTCCTTTCCTTAGCCGTTTTCTTGGATCAGCTGGGGAACCGGAAATTCCGGTAGAACAAAATATCCGGCCCCAATAATCCGAATCAGCAAAACACCGAAACGAAAACTTCTATAACTTTTGCAAATGAACTCCAAATGAGGTGAGACCAATTTTGTTGGAACGATAGCGACGATGAGCACCCAACAAAAAGTGCATCCCATAAATAGAGTAAAATCACCACACATGGCAAGGTGTGGGACTTTCCTCATGGTAGAACCGACAATATTTCCGCCACCGAAAACACAACAAGTTGTCCAAAGTAAAACCGATTTCGATGAACAAGAGCTTGACATGGAGATGAGCCAAGCTCTAACTCCTCACCACCATAAAAGCCAAATAAGAACCAAGAAACATGATATGCCAAGTATGCAAAGGTTTGAGCTCTCCACAACGATGCGATCAAGTTACTAACTTGAGAGCCCCTCTTGATAGTACGCCTATCTATTCTATAGCCCTACCAAGATCATACCTTTGCCTTGAGCATTCCACTTGAGTTGGATGAAGACTATCTTGATCTCTTCACGTGGTTCATCTTTCCTTGATTGCGCGTCCAAGCACATGCTTGATGAAGACTTCTCCAAATACTCCCCCATGCTCACAATGGGAGAGTCTTGCTTAGCTCCGTCTTCATGTACCCATTGCAAGCAACAAGCATAGGATTTCTTCAAGAAGCTTCTCTTGGTCTTGGTCTTGCACATCTCACCTTGATGACGATCACCACATGACGTCATCCTCCATGAGCTATATGAGATCTTCATTTGATGCAAGCCCATGGGAAGATACCTAACCTCATATAAAGATACCACACACACATATATCATGGGTTAGTTCACAAAGCTATGTGTACAAGTGCTTACCATCCCAAGAGATGCATGATCGCTCTTGGTACATCTTGTAGCTTTGTGTGTTGATCAACATCTTGATCAACCTTGTATCTTCCAACATTTTTTCACTAATATGATGTCTTGAATCCTTCAAGACATACTTGCAATATGCTCCACTCAACACATAAGCTTCAAGAGTCCAACACATGAACTCCACAACTCCATGGACATGATCTATAATGATATCTCAAAGTAAACATTAGTCCATAGAGATTGTCATTCAATTACCAAAACCACACATGAGGCAAAATGCTCTTTCACTAGTGAACCAGGCTGCCCCTGCCAATTCGTCAAATAACTCGTCGATCGCCGGTAAGGGAAAACGATTTTTCACTGTCAAGGCATTGAGATAGCGAAAATCAATGCAGAAACGCCACGTGCAGTACTTCTTCATGACAAGCAACACTGGTGATGCGAAAGGACTGAAACTGAACTGTATCACCCCTTGCCGAAGCATCTCTGCTATCCGTTTCTCAATCTCATCTTTCTGATCGGGATTGTAGCGGTACGGTCTTTGGTTAACTGGCTTAGCTCCTGGAATCAAGGGTATAGTATGATCAAAAGCTCGTCTTGGTGGTAATCCTTGTGGTTCCTCAAACAAGGTCGCAAACTCCTGCAGCAACTCATGTACTGGTGTTGGACAAGGGCTCAGCACTTCTGGTTCTTTTACTTCCCTTAGCTGCACCAGATGATAGATGGCGTTGTCCTTTGCAAGTGCCTCCACTTGATGTACTGCGATTTGCTGACAGTGCGTTGTGTCTGCTGTGATTCCTTGCAGATGCACTGCTCGCCCTTGGTGATGAAACGACAACTGCTTGCGCCCCCAGTGCACCACCATTGATCCTATTCCTTGTAACCAATCCATTCCTAAGATGATATCGTAGCACCCAAGGGGAAACAGACGCAAAGTGGTACTGAATTCTTCGCCCTGCGCTCGCCATTGACAAGCTTGAATCTCCATATCACACCTCAGTGTCCCCCCATCCGCAATAGTCACTTGCATTGGCTTGCATTGTCGTAACTCTGGCCAATTGGCTGCAATTTTGTCGCTCATGAAGCTGTGAGTACTACCAGAATCCACTAGCATCAGAACCTCGCGATCATGCACTGTGCCTTTCAGACGGACAGTCTGTGGAGGTTCTGCACCTTGAAGAGCCGCATGCGATATAACACATATTTTGCCTCCCAGTTCATCTGGCGAGGAATTTGGATCCATCTCGCTCGGGAACAATCCTAGTAACTCTTCCACCACATGTAACTGCACTGTAGGGCCGCACACATGGTCGTACCCCCATTTCTCACCACAGGTATAGCACAGGCCCCGAGCTCGGCGATATGCACGCATTGCCTGCACCTTCTCATCGGTGCTCGGGTTGTGGTTACTGGTGTTCGCCGTGTGCCGCCGTTCTCCAGGTCGAGGAGGTGCGCCTGGTCCAGGCGGTCGTCCCACAGGTGGAGGAGGCGGTAGCGGCAACGCTGAGCGCGGCATCGGCCGCGCGGCGGCTACGTGCGGCATGGAGTGTCCACGCCAATTCTCCCGCGCCAGCTCCATCGCTTCCTCCTGTAAACGAGCCAAGGAAACAGCAGCATCCAGAGTCTTTGGTTGTTGAATCATCACAACGACACGAATGTCATTGTGAAGTCCATCAATGAAATGCGTAACAAAGTATAACAGATCCCAGGACTGATGATGAGATAAAAGGCAGTTCATAGCGGTATTGAACTGCGCTGCATATTCAGTTACTGAACCCGTCTGTCGCAGCCGAGAAAATTGCCGTAGCAACTGCTCGAACTCACGGCGCCCGAACTTCTCACACACTCTGACCACAAACTCCTCCCAATTAGGAACTGAGAGATGCACATTCGTCCATTGGAGCCACATAGCTGCTTCTCCCGAGAAATAGACTACTGTTGTATCGATCCAATGCTCGCGATCGATACGACACACACGAAAATATGACTCGCATTTCAGCTTCCACTCGAGAGGGATGTCCCTTGTGAATCCCGAACAGTCCATCCTCGGGGTTTTTCCATCTCTACCATGCGAAGGGGAAGGAGACAGGAGATCACACGTACCCTTTCCCGGGGTCGTGAGGGTGGGCATCCCCATCAACGAACCCCGAATCATGGTGTCGACGTGGTGGCCACCTGGCCCGTGACGAAGAAAGTCGTCACCGCTGCGATCTTGGACAGTTGCCGGCGGGTCTGGAAGTAATGGTGTGGACGGCGACAACGCGGCCGATGATGAAGAAGTGGCGGCGACAACCGGGTCGATCTGAATTCTCAGATTGCCGAGATCCATGCGCAGAGCTCCCACCGCTTGGTCGACCTTCGGCTTCCAGAGCGCCAAATCGATGATCGCGGGCTTCACCTCCTCCAACGACCCCATCTTCGATTCCACCGCCTTCATCTTCGATTCTACCGCCGCCATCTCCCCCCTCAGTCCACTCATCTGAGCCGTCTGCTCCCGGATCGCGATGAGCAGATCTGAGATCTGCTCTTTCAGATCCAATTCTCCCATGATTTCCTCAACTCTCCTGGTGCGTGGTGCCAGGGTCGAAAAGCTCTGATACCAGATGTTATGTCCCTACTCGATAGTATCTCTCTATTAGGGTAGTTTAGGATAGCATCTCATACACGAACGAGAATTCAGCAAGCAAGGGAGGAAGTCCAGAGCCGGAGGTAGAGAGAAGGAGAGAGATACACGCAAGGTTGCGAGCGAGAGGGAGAGAGTTCCAGTAGAGTTCTCATCAATGATGTCGATCCCGATGAAGCTCCAGGCGTATGTAGTCACTGCGTCCACTCCTGGCCTCGGTATCTTGGGTTGGGTCGCTTGGTCCGCTTCAGTTGCTGGGCCGGCCCAGCAGAAGTCACTGGTGGCGTTAGGCCCATGACATACTAGTTGGATGAGAACGCCAGTGAAGACCGCATATCACCATGTGTATATTCATCTGAGACAGGCTCATGGGGCGAGCCGACCTCGACGCTGGGCCCGTACGCCATGGACTTCGAACACTACTCGAGCGTACTTGTTGGAAGATCTCTGCTCTATTTCATGACTACCATATGGTCGATCGTGGAGTATGGGTGTATGACTGGGCCAGGCACACTCTGAGAGTGTTCGAGACACCGGTGGAGACCGGACTCGGGGAAGGATGTACCCTCATGCTGGCCGATGGCGATGGACTGGGTCTTAGTGAATTAACTGAAGGCTTCAGTCCATGCCTCAAATTGTGGTCGATGGTAGACGCAGGTGACCGCACTGATGTGCAATGGGTTCTGAGCCAGCTCATCGATCTGGAATTTTTACTCCCAATTGGTGGGAAATCATAAGAAAAAGGGTTCCCTTCGCAAAGGTCCACGCGCGTGCGCTCTGGTGCTGACAAGTGTCGCAATTTCGTTCGTTTCTGCTCTCACCTTTTCTCTATGCGGTGACAAGTGGCAGCTCCCTGGTGGTGGGCAGAGGCTTGTACATGCATTTATTTTGAGATTGGTTTTTTAAAAACGAAATATCTTGAGAACCGTTTATCCGATTTACGAACCGTTTTCACTTTTGAACTCCTCGCGTCGAGATCTTCAAAACTAGATCCCATATTCATAAGTTTTGACAAACTTTTTTTTTTGTACTTCGGATTGTGTATGTTTTGTACACCCTAAGTGTAGCCGTACGTACAAACTGAATTTTGTAGTGGTACGTACAACTTGCTACGTGTAGTTGTTTGTACAACCCGAATGTATTTCTACGTACAACATGTTATGTGTTGCTGTACAACCCGGTCTATGTTGTTGTACAACCCGGTCTGTGTGTTGCTGTTGAACGGATAGACGTTGCCTAGAGGGGGGGGGGGGTGAATAGGCGATTTAAAACTTTTTCGAGGAGCCGGAATATCCGGTCCACGAATGACCCGGAAATTCCGAGTAGCCGGAATATCCGGTACACGAATGACCCGGAAATTCCGGTATGCTTGATAAAGGCGGAATAAAACTAGAGGTTTACTTTAACAAGCATACAACCTAGATATATAAACTAGGCGCACCTATGTGCACCAACAACTTAAGCTAAGCAATACTAGTAACAAGATGATAGCAAGATATATGACTTCAAGCACGAAGGCTATCACAATTTAAAGTGCATAAGTAAAGAGCTCGGGTATAGAAATAACCGAGGCACGCGGATACGAGGATGTATTCCCGAGTTCCACCCAAAGGTGTACGTCTCGTTTGGAGAGGTGTGCGCAACCACAACAGGTTAGCCGCAACGCCACAAAGGCTCACCTTCTTCTCATGATGAACTCAACCACAAAAGGTTCGAGTTCACCTTCCACTATTGATCTCCTTTGGGGCGGAGATCGAATCCCGTACAACTCTTGAGGCACACACGCACAACTTAATTGGGGCTCCCAAGTCTTGAGGCACACACCCACAACTTAATTGGGGGCTCTCAAGTGACCACAAAAGGTCTTGACCACAAAAGGTCTTGGCCACAAAAGGCCGGCCACAAAAGGCGTCTAGGGTCCAAAGACCCAAGAGTAACAAGCTCACAAGTATAACCACCACGAATCCTCGTGGAGGGCTCAAACCGATGCAAATGCAATGGCAAGAGCACACGAAGTGCTCAAGTACTTCACTCTCAAATTCCAACACAACAACAAATGTTTATGGGGGAATAAGAGAGGAAGAACAAAGGAAACCACAAAGGAGTCAAATCCTTCACTCCCAAATCCCACCAAAAGCAACTAATGCTTATGGGGGGAGAAGAGAGGAAGAACAAAGAAGAAGAACCACAAAGGAACTCCAAGAACTAGATCCACTAAGTTCCCCTCACTTAGAGGAGAGATTGATTGGTAGGATTGTAGATCTAGATCTCCTCTCAACTTTCCCTAAAGAATATGGAAGATTCAATGGAGGGATTGAGAGGGAAGTGAGCTTTCCAAGGTTAACAATGGAGTAGGAGAGAGGGGAAAGTCGTGCTGCCTTGGATTAGCTGGGGAAGAAGAAGGGGAGCGGTATTTATACCGCTCCAGGAAATATAGCCGTTGGCTGTTTCGACACTCGGAAATTCCGGTATAAGTTAGACTCGGAAATTCCGGTCACCCGGAAATTCCGGTCTAAGAGAGACTCGGAAATTCCGGTCACCCGGAAATTCCGAGTCCATGAAATTTCCGAGTTGAAATTCCGGCTGGAGTCAGAACCAAAACCAAACTTTTCCTTAGCCGTTTCTGGAGGACTTTTCTGGGGGCACTCGGAAATTCCGGTAGACGGAAATTTCCGAGCACAATTTCCGACTGGAGTCAGAACCCTTTTTCTCCTTTCCTTAGCCGTTTTCTTGGATGAGTTGGGGAACCGGAAATTCCGGTAGAGCGGAATATCCGACCCCAATAATCCGAATCAGCAAAAACACCGAAAGGAAAACTGCTATAACTTTTGCAAATGAACTCCAAATGAGGTGAGACCAATTTTGTTGGAAAGATAGTGACGATGAGCACCCAACAAAAAGTGCATCCTATAAATAGAGTAAAATCACCACACATGGCAAGGTGTGGGACTTTCCTCATGCTAGAACCGACAATATTTCCGCCACCGAAAACGCAACAAGTTGTCCAAAGTAAAACCGATTTCGATGAACAAGAGCTTGACATGGAGATGAACCAAGCTCTAACTCCTCACCACGATAAAAGCAAAATAAGAACCAAGAAATATGATATGCCAAGTATGCAAAGGTTTGAGCTCTCCACAACGATGCGATCAAGTTACTAACTTGAGAGCCCCTCTTGATAGTACGCCTATCTATCATATAGCCCTATCAAGATCATACCTTTGCCTTGAGCATTCCACTTGAGTTAGATGATGACTATGTTGATCTCTTCAAGTGTATCATCTTTCCTTGATTGCGCGTCCAAGCACATGCTTGATGAAGACTTCTCCAAATACTCCCCCATGCTCACAATGAGAGAGTCTCGCTTAGCTTCATCTTCATGTATCCATTGCAAGCACCAAGCATAGGATCTTTTCAAGAAGCCTCTCTTGGTCTAGGTCTTGCACATGTCAGCTTGATGACGATCACCTCATGACGTCATCCTCCATGAGCTATATGAAATCCTCATTTGATGCAGCCCCATGGGAAGATACCTAACCTCATATAAAGATACCACACACACATATATCATGGGTTAGTTCACAAAGCTATGCGGACAAGTGTTTACCATCCCAAGAGATACATGATCGCTCTTGGTACATCTTGTAACTTTGTGTGTTGATCAACATCTTGATCAACCTTGTATCTTCCGACATTTCTTCACTAATATGATGTCTTGAATCCTCCAAGACATACTTGCAATATGCTCCACTCAACACATAAGCTTCAAGAGTCCAACACATGAACTCCACAATTCCATGGACATGATCTATAATGATATCTCAATGCAAACATTAGTCCATAGAGATTGTCATTCAATTACCAAAACCACACATGAGGGGAAATGCTCTTTCAGCTGTACAACCCGGTTTTTGTTGCTGTACAACGTGGTCTCCGTTGCTGTACAACGCGGTCTCCGTTGCTGTACAACCCGCACGGGGTTGCTGTACGTACAAACTGATTTGTGTTGCTGTACAACCCGGTCTGTGTTGTTGTACAGCCCGGTCTGCGTTGCTGTACATCCCGTTCTGCGTTGATGTACTATCACAGTTTGTGTTTTGTACAAATTTAATAATAGATCCAGATCTAGATCTGGATTTGAATCTGAATCTGTCCATGCGCGGGACCGCCTCAATTTGCGTGTCCACGTGGCGGCAGCAGCTCACACGCGGGACCACGAAATAGACCTTCGCGAAGGTCACCCTTTTCTTAGTCCAACCCCAATTGGTGCTATGGCAGATGTACTTAAATTGATCGTGTTGGGCTTTGCCGAGGGAGCAAATGTCATTTTCTTAAACACGGTCATTGGTCTGTTCATGATCGAGTTACAGTCGGAGCAGGTTACGAAGGTGTGCGATGGATCGTGGTGCCTGCCCTTTGATTCCAGTTGTCAGCTTCTATACTCCTGTACCCCGGAGTAAGCCCCAGGATCAGCCGCTGTTGAATGCAACTGAGGTTGCAGCTGGTGAGGAGGAGAGAACAATAGATCAAGGTGCAGCAGTTGTTTCACATGTATCAGGGGATTAAGGAGGGAACTTCGTCAACACATTTGAATGTGTCAGCCTTGAACTCAGTCACAGGTTAGGGTTCTATTCCTATAAGCTGCATGCCCTGCCGAAGTGTGCCAATGGTTGAGCTGTGGGTAATGTAACGCCCAGCTAATTCAGTGCTCTCTTTTGGACCTGATGTTGTTTCCATGTGTCCTTAGTTACTCTGACCCTTCAACTTTTCTAGTTTGAGACATGACGATTAGTGGAGGTTTAAGACGTTCCTTCGGTATAATTTAATTGCCCTCTATGGTAATGTGGTTGCCCAGCTTTGAGTACATCGCTGTTTCAAGGGTTATCCAAGTGTTACCACATCACAGTATGTCTTTTGTTATGATGCGTGTATTGTTATTTGCATTTTACCAAATTACAGTTACTGGAGGAATAGATGCTTATCATGCTAGAGTAATGTTATATGCCGTCCGGTGCTAGCTAGTTGTAGATACCATGCTGCTCTGCAGTTTAAACCTGTGAACACTTGACAATCATAAAAAAATGCGCTCCACAATGTGCCGTCATAAAATTGGTGGACGGAATGATTGTAGTCGGGGTGTTCTATCAATGGTTGATGTTAACTTTCTGCCTTGTCTTATAACCTTAATTGTCAGGGTTCCGCCATATGGAGACGTTGCTCCAGAATCTACAAACATGGATGCAGCTTTGCTATACGAAGTTGAAGAGGTGACTGATCGTTCGGGTGATGTTCCCAGAGGACTAAATGAATTAAGAAGAGTCGGGTGAAGAATTCAGCCACAACTAGCAAAGTTGATACTGGGAACTTAAAAGATATGTGGTAGCAATTGTTGACGAATGGCGGTGCTCCACGATCAGAGAAAGGTGGTCGAATTATTTGTGTTGCATACTATTGTGTGTTGTCCCTCCCCAGACCAGTATGGATGTGCCATGGCTGCATCACCAGTGGTGAAATGTATGAAATTGCACTCATATGGAGTGTTTAATTTGAAGCCTTTAATATAAATTGCTATGACCTGTTTGCCTTGTTGACATCTCTTGTTTTTTATCGTTACACCACAGGAGATCAGTTAATATAAGTTGGTTTGCTAATCATCATTATTCAATTTTGTAACATACTCCCTCCGTTCCATATTAGATGACTTTTATTTATATAAAAATGGATGTATCTAAACTTGTAACATGTCTAGATACATCAACTTTGGTACAATTGCAAGTTTTCTAATTTGGAACGGATGTGAGTAGATAGTAGATGATGTTGCAGAAATCATAACTTTTGTGCTGCGGCTTATAAAGAGGCTGTTTACAGGTAAACATATTATGAACGTATCTCACAAAAGTCATTTGGGCGTCTTTTGATCTTCAACTCAATTTTTTTGTTTCTGAATTTCACTTCTTTCGATATGTTACCTAGTCTACAACAGTAGGCACACAGAGGATCTGAACTTCACCCGTGTCTACAATTAGAGAAAGTGAACCGTCGATTCTTTCCTTCCAGTCCCTCCCCCTGATGAAGGCGTCATATACCTTATTAAAGCACAAGAGAAAACAAGGCAGAAAGCAAGCACCATTCGCTGCCTAACCTCTAGCCCTTAATAAACATTCAAGGAAAACTTAAGCAATATAGTTGGATAAACAAACCAAGCAACAAAATAACATCAGCGCCAATACGAAGATTTGTTACTGCAAATCATTGGCATCCGACCAGGACAGAAATAGTACAAGGCGATGGACAAACAACTCAAAAGGATTGGGATTGGGGACTTTCTAAAATACAACAGCAGTTGTGTTAAGCTGGTTGGAGATTACATGTACAGTTTTATAATTACAGGGTCGTGGAAACTTGACAGCATCGGTGGCCGTGCCAATTTACATTTTCACACCGCCTGTGCACGGACCTGAGTTAGGAGTTGCAAAACGACACACCATTAGGACTGGCCCTCTACAACCTCTGGAAGCAGCAATAGATCAGTTTGCTGAACTTGAACAAACTTGTGAAGTATCATATGCCATGCCATGACTTAGTCGGGATGCTGATGAAATCTTGTGTGTGCAAGTCCCTGAGGCTCTCCTGAACAGAATGGAGCTTGCAAACAAAAATTCCTGCAAGGATAATCAGTTTTTCAGCCACATCAGCTAAAGAACAAAGCAAGAAATGCCCATGACACACTTTACGAAATCAAGTTTTCACTGTAAGCTCCAACGCCAAGAAAAGTACAACTAAATGTCTCATGCAGTAAGTTAATATGCTAATGTTTGAGACCAGAATGCAACTACCACAGCTAAAACAAGCTCAAACGAGATGTTGGGTATTACCAGGGAAGGTAAGCATACAAGCTCATGGTACAAATGATCATTCAGCCTTCCAAGGCGTACCTCTGAACCTGCAAGGTGGAAGAAAGTTATATGATAAAATACGAGTGGCTGAAGAGCCTCCCTGTCAGTTACAATCGGAAGTAAATGACAGTACAGAAAGAAAAAGATCAATCCAAACGACACTTGGTCAATGCTGGGGCGAGATACTGAAGATCATATTGTGTCTTTGCTCAGTTGTTCTAAATAACTGTATAGCTTGAAAAATCTCTAAGCCTTAAATGTAACCAAACAACTCTATGCAGGTTTCTACAATCTCCTTACCCAACCCAAACGCAGGAGCATGTCAAGCCCTATCCGGACTGACACAGGTAATACAACAAAGGACATAATCTTAGATGAACAAACTGTTTGGAAGGGAGCTTGCTACCTCAAGCATATTTTCCTCAATAAAGCAATTCAGCCCCATGCTTGCAGCATCTGCACCATTGTGTTGTAGGATCCTGAGCTTCCCTTCCTATAGTTGAAAACCACTGAAAGCATCAGTAATGCAAATAATACACCACCTCTGTTGATGATCAAGTTGTTGATTCACCTTAGTTCCATAAACAAGACCACCTCCTGGGGAAGGATGAAAGCATGCAACATTGACTTCATCTTCAGCACTAGGAAGAACTCTTACCAGCTCCATGTCCGACACTCTGTAAACCTGAATTAATGGAAAGAACAAACAGATTACATTGTAGCAAGGACATTAGGAAATGTGAACTACTCCGTATAATAAGCAACTGGTTTTGGATTCTAGGTATAAAAAATATATATGTAACTGCAATACCAGCATAGGCAGCCTATGCCTCAAGAAAAGGCATAGCCAGTCTACTGTTACTCATGTGCAGCCTACACTATGGGTTGAGCTAATCATGCGTACCTCCAAGATAGTATATACAGGAATTCCAGTCGTCTCCCCATCCATAACAATGCTCCTAAGCAGTGAGCTATGGCGACGGCCATATGCCAATAGTATGTGTTCTGAAGTAGGCGAGAACTGCATAAAAGAGAAGACATTAGGCTAAGTTAAAGGGAAAATCTACTTTTAGAACGGTTGCTAGCTGAGCTTATTCCTAGAACGTTTCGACAATTTAGACAACAACCGTCCAACGATCAAACCCAAGAAAATCTCAAAGGATGGTGCATGCAAATTACAGGACAGAGTCGGTTACGTCATCAAATTTAATACGAATCTAAAAATTCAAAAAGTTTTGTAGCTCACACCGTTAATCCGATTTAAGATCCGTTTTCACCATTGGACTATTCGCGATGAGATCTTCAAAACTAAATCCCATGTTGATATGTTTTGACAACTTTTTTTTCAGACCTAAAAATTACCCACCATTAACACTTAGGTTATCCATGTGTAATACATAAATTACCCGCCTATTGAAAAAGAGGAAAGCTAATATTAGAACATCTGAGGTTACCCTATCACGATGGACTTACGGGGCCATTCGATCCCTTCCCTCGCCCCACGGGTTGCCAGCCATAGTGCAATGCTCAAGCTCGACCTGAACCCATTGCTCCTCCTCCCCTTATCTTCTCTTAAGGCGTCGCACGCTCGACATGAACCCCAAAGTTCTACTTTCGTTGCAACAAGCTAGAATCATAGTATGAGCATCACCAAGTATCATGACGTCACCCCAAAACCATCCCCGACCACAGACAAGTAACCCCGCCAAGATCTGCTACGGCCAACAAGATCCACCACGATCGTGAGGTCCACTCACCGCCGCTCAAACTCATGTCACGCACATCACCCTCTTCAATCGTGAAACCTTCGAGTCAACCTCCGCCCCGCATCACATGATAAGAAGGTGGCATAGTTGAGATATCGACGGAATGCATTTGATCATTGAAACTGACTAGTATGTACCCCTTTTACCCACCCAGAATGAACAGAGTTACCTACCAATATTGATGGAGTTACCCACCCAGAATGTACGGATTTAATCACTCGGTAATAGTTACCCACCCAATACTGATGGAGTTACCCACCAATATTTGATGGAGTTACCGAAGTGTTCGTGATGTAGTTATCCAACACAAATGGATATAGCTACTCTAGTCTCTTGGTAATAATATGATAAAAGTTATCCACCAAATACTGATGCATTTATCTAGCCATGCGTTCATGCATCACGAAATCGACAAGGTAACTCTACCCTGCTCTTGGGTGTAATTACACGGTGCTCTAAATAATATTTACCAACTCACATCTTTTTTAGGATGTACTTTTTACCGTGAAATCGGCATGATTATCACCCTAATTCGAATGAAGTTGCATATGTGTTTTACTTATACAATTGTTCATGATAACCGTCTTAAGTCTTAACTCATAGTTGGTATTTTTAAGGTAAAAAAACAATAAGAAACGGATTTAATTTGATCCCAAAATAATTGTTAATAGGGTGGGTAACTTACATATTAGAACATGGATAATTCACGTTTTAATGGTGGGTAACTTTTATGTCCCAAAAAAAGTCATCGAAACATATCAATATGGGATCTAGATTTGTAGATCTCGTCGCGACTAATCCAACGGTGGAAACGGATTATAGATCGGATAAACGTTTTAATCTACAAAACATTTTAAAATCCAGAATTTTACATTTAATTCTGCATGACGTAAACACATTTTGTCTTTTAGCTTCATGCAGTTTTCTCCAACGCCCAGCGTTGATTTAGACCGATTCAGTTCCGCTTCCGGTATGACGTAGGCATTTGATGTTCTACAAATTTGCTTAACCTTAGAACGTTCTAGTCCTAGTCGCGTCCAAGTTAAATTGTGAGAATTGCATAACTGAAGCTTGATATTTCGCAAGGTGCATCTGGAATGCAAAGAGCGATGTAAAACAAAAATATGCAAAACAATTCCAATACTGGAATCAAAGATGCTAATAGAAATTTCCCTAATTTTAAGGGTTGATAGCAGGGCTCCAACAGATCCTGGAGGACACACTGCCCACATCTCATTGGCATGTGTCCTGATGCAGGTGGTACATGGTTTCCGAATAGAAAAAAAACTTAGATATTGTTCTAGTAGGACCATGCTATCAGATATGCTTTGGTAGTAATTAATACCATGGCAATGTAAGAAAAGAAGTATATATCTTATCATGTCGCCTAGACCAAATCTAGTTGGTATAAATACTGATCTATTTAGTTGTGTCACAAAGAAAAGAAATTTTCACCAGAAAGGATATAGACAAGGACAGCACTAACGTTCTGCAAGTTTATACGTGTACATACAAAACCAAAGTCTGGTTAAACTAGAATTGAGTTTATCTCGCTATACTCAAATTTTAGCTTCCGCTAGCTCATGTTGTCAGAATACGTGCAAAATCATCAACGTATTCCACAGTGTGCTTTTCATGTGATGTTAGTTAGTTTTCTTTGATGCTTGCTGGGTGCAGAACCGTGAACGAGAGTAAGGAGGCAAAAAAGAAGAGAGGAAGGTGTTGCAGGACAAAAGGACGAAGTCACACAAGAAATGGGAGAAATCTTTGATTTAAAGAACATTGCCACATTGGTGTTTTCTGCTTGTCCTATGTTCAATTGGTCTGTGTTTCTTCTAAAAATATCCTGTAACAAGGATTTTTATCTGTGTTTTTGAGAAATGGGAGAAAGGATTCTTGTTTGCTTGTAGTTTAGACTAGATAACTGTATCATGTCACTAATTCCGAATTTTAGCATGGTTTTCCCAAGTGTGAAGTGAGGCCTGATAACCTCACAGGCAGTGATTATGCAGCACAGGCGTGCACCCTCTATACCTGTATTGTACTAATGTGGCCAATTTGGGCATGCCACATAGGCCAACTTGCATCCTGATACTTGAGACACAGACCACAAGTTCTTTTCTAAATATGAAAAAAGGATGCAAACACACAGATACAGAAGTGAAGAAAATCAACCTGAATGGAAGTCAAACAATGAGCCGCTCTTATAGCTCTTGATGTGAGAATTTCTCCAAATCTGCAAGTAAAATAAATTTACAACTTCAAAATTAGGAAACCACAAAACAGTAACCTGATAGGCTGATCAAGAACGAGCTGTGGTAATAGAGCAGTCATCAGTGAGAAAATTACGTCGCCTCCTCAAGAGAATAAACCCGAAGCTCATAAATAACTCCATGAGACGGAAGTGGATGGCGAGTTGGTGAAGTTCCAGCTCCAGTAGACTCGTAATGCACAGGTAATTGGCTACCCTGGTCACCTTCTGTTTGAGGCAGCAAGCATGCGACACAAGCAACCAGAAATCGTCCACAAGGGGAGAAATGGGCACCCATTTCACTGCAACAATTAATAAATTATGAATAAGTAGAGAAGTGCCAACTCCATCAAACATGGAAACACGGTTGCCGTTAGGTGAGTCTACAACATATGTTATGTGCATTCTATTCAGAACTGTTTTACAGCATTACCAGATATGTATCCGTCGTTGCTACCATTAGTAATGTAGCAGTTGCGAAATGAGGCTGGAATGGACAAAAAAATCTCTTTTTCTGTATATAGGCATTGGTTGATAATAGGAAGAAAACTAACAGCTTGTTTTGTACAGGAAAGAGAAAATAGAAATGAGGCTGGAATGGACAAAAAAATCTCTCTTTTCTGTATATAGGCATTGGTTGATAATAGGAAGAAAACTAACAGCTTGTTTTGTACAGGAAAGAGAAAATAGAAGACACCAAAGCACAGTGGATCACCTGCAAAGAACGGCATGAGAGATTGTCAAGCAGACTGCCTTGCTGGCTTCTAATGTAGCACATGGATTCTTGATATCATGCCGCCATACTCTAAGCTTCACTGTACATGGTAATTCAGCAGCCCCAGCAGAAAACAGTGCGGTAGTAAGTTCTGACCCAACACCTAAGGAGGCAGCATGAGCCTCGGCTTCATCGATTTGTGGAGCCAGAAGTGGACTCCCAATCCCAGGTACAGTGGCCAAAGCATGAGGGCGTGAGGCATGGTGTCGATTTGATTCTCTAGTACTGCCAGTGGAAATCGGGATCGAGGAAGAAGCACCTGGAGGTTCAAATAATTCATGCATTGTGATTACCTAGTAAAGTTGATCAAAGTAACAGAACACCAAGAGACAGGACTGTACAGATATTATTGTTCAGAATTGCAGGGTGCAAACCTGTATGACTTTGGGCCATCAACCAACCATGCAAAAAGGGCAGCTCCCAGCTACGTGAATCACTGAAAAGATCGTGATGGTGATTTCCACCCTCTGAATTTCTTAGAAACATTTGAACATCTAACCCACTAGTGGTGAATAAATTCACTGGCATACGATTAACAGCAGATCCTGAAGGTCTGGCTATTGCCGGAAATGGCACGCTGTTGCTCGTGGAAGGCATTTGAACATCATTAGACACTGACGGTTCCCCCGGACATACATCCATAGGGGTTACAAGCTGGTCAGATTGCTGGTTTTCCGCATCTGATGCCAATAAATTTTGAGGTGAGGAAGAGCTATGCTGCACACCGGTTGAACCACTAGCCAAGTCATTGCGAGGAATATATAGACTTCCATCGTCCCTGAGGAATGCAGGCCAAATTAGGCAAGGTGATGGCATGTTAGACTCCAGATGTGCATAGCCTCTAGAGTTGATATTTGCAAAAAGCAAAGCCGAGGGATAGTTTGAATAGCCAGTAGATGTTGCATGGGTCAGCCGCGAGTCTCCAGCATCAAGATTGTTAACCTAAAATTCAAGGTACATATGAGTTAACAACAAAAATATTGGAACGCATAAATGCAGTAGAAATGATATTCATATTCTATATTTCTACCTCTGCTGTCAGAAGATATGGAGCACCATGAGGGTGAAAATGCACAGCTCTCAACGAACGACGAGTTTTCAATATGACGGTAGGGGCAGCAGCCTCCCCTCGTCTATTGTAGTTCCATAAGTACAACTGACAGAAAATAGGTAAAGTTATTTCATCAACTGGTCATAAAACAATTACTTTTTTTTTTGGCAATGAGTTGAACACTGGTAGTCCTACCTTGTGACCAGATGCAACTGCCAGAATCTCCCCCCTTGCATGAAATGCAATGGATGCAATTGGCCTAGCTGTCAAAGGAATATAATAGATAATTAGCGTTGCTTCAGAAATGTCAATTTACAGAATCTAACAATGACGCATGGAGCTAGAGATTGTTTAACGGATATTACAGAAATCCTGAGATCCAATACAGTCTGAGGTATTAGCATCCCAGATACGGACTTCATAATCCAAACTCCCGCTTGCAAGTATATCAGAATGTAACGGATGGTATCTAACCTGTAATAGAACAGTAGCTTAACAAGCATGATTTTGGGATAATTTTGTTAGCAATAAACAGAATAGTAAACTAATACACTCCATTTTCCCAATTAATTTATGAAAAGGTCTCAAGAACTATGTGGACAAGTGGAAAATAGGCCAAACAGGCATGAAAAAGACACACTGGTACTGCATGGTCGAATGGTTACAAATAATCATGTACGGCATCGCTATTAGGGCCTTATATTCAATAGCTTACTCCCTGTCCAAACACACTACAAAAGTGTGCCGGTGTCAAAATAAAACTTACCACCCAAGGTGTGCGTCGATGCCCACCCAACACTTTCAAACATTTCCCTGTTTGGCAGTCGATTATTTTAACAGTATGGTCACCGCTGGAAACAAAAGATAGTTAGTTCGCATTAGAAAACAGATAGTTAGTACGCATAACTATGTTTAGTTCATATATTCAGCTAGTCAATAAACTTACTGTGTGGATGCAAGCGTTTTCCCATCTGAACTGAATGCAGCTGCTATAGTTGACCTAGGGGGTGGCATAAGAGGGCAGTACTTTGCAGACCAGCGATGCAGGGACTGTGATTCTGCCCTGTGTACAGTAAGGATAGAAATTTCAGACAGTGGTCAAATGTCAGATTGGCCTTATAAATTGCAACCCAGGAGTCGATACAGAAACATTTTAAGAGAGATTCCTTACCAAGAAAACAAATCATGTTTAGCATCTGTTGCTGAATATCTTAACTCTGTGACGCCAGCGCCAGAAGTAGGAGGCTTATTCCAATGCCTTTTAGCTTGGTGTTTTGTTCGAGGAGAAACCTCTCGATGACTTAATAGATGAAATATGTTTCTGATAATCGTGAACAAGGGAAAGATTATATTCAATAAGCGGCAATGTTAATGCAATACTACTAGCGAACTTTATTTAAGTAATCCATAGAAAAAATACAAAATGTTCGCGTGCGTTTTTTTTTCACAGAACTGATTACAGGAGCAATTGATAGTGGCACCATTTTTGAGGCAGTAGTAGGGTAGCATTATGATCACTCTAGCAGGCATTTCCCAGAATACTAGCAGCAAAAAAAAGTTGCATTAACAATGCTAGAGATAAAATCATAGGTTGACATTAGCAACAATGTCACCTTTCCAAAAGGATATGCCAGCAGGGCTTAGTCTCATGAGTTGTGAAATTAGCAAATGTGCAAGTTCCTAGGTCATATAACCAAGCTTTTGTTCGGGTGACATTCAAGACTAGTATCTGAAATTTATTAAGCATAAATTCTAATGTCTCGTGAAACTAGTTCTAAAATAACTAACAGCAAGTTGTATCACTAGCCACTTTTGACATTTCTGACAAAGTGGACACCGGGCAGCAGTTCATCTAACACAGCAGGCATGTAGAGTCAGCAGTCCTCTTCTTAGCGGGTTTTTTTTTCATGTAGAGTCAGCAGTGTCACATCATGCCAGCACTTTTTGTTCTAGCCTTAGGATCATTTCCTAGAATTTTACAAATATTGTTCCATAGTGGTTGTCTAACACTAAAAATTGCTAGATGTTAATCATTCAAAAACATAAATGAAGTTCCAAAGTGATGATCAAACTCACTAAACTCACCCCTTTTCCTATGTCAAATATTGCACATTCGTGAAACACTGATTCACGACAACATACAATCAGGTACAGAACCCAATATACACGTTGCTTCACAACATGCAACTTCTTTTAGCTACTGGATTGACGTTGCTCACCTGATTAGTATTTGCTAAATTCTTGGGTGACAGGACAACTTGTCTAGCTAAAGATGCAAGTAGATAAAAATTGATGGAGTAATATTTACCTTTGCCTCGATCTTCTTGGTGAAGAGGTTTGATATCTAGGGTCCGACCCAGAGAATGATGCCGGAGCAGAAGTATGTTTTGAGTCTTCTACCCAATTTTCGGCCATTTCAGTCCTTTATATTCACCTAAAATTAAACTAACCACCAAACCATAAATTTAGATACTGACATAATTCTATGAAAGAGCAGAAGTTACGGGAACAGTTTCTAGGGTGATGCTTCAGCAAAACAATTTAGGACTCACTGGAATCCTAACTCAAAAACCACAAAAAAACCAATACAGGAGAAGCTGCATAGTTCGATAAAGTTAGGATAGAAGGACTGTAGGAGTGGCTAGAATCAGACATCATATACTTACTTGCATAACCCATCTTCTGCTGTACAAAAGTGGGTAACAAAGGTAAAGTTGCCACATCAGATTAGGGCGTCATCTTACTTGAAAAACAATTTAACCTCTCACAAGCTGACCAAAGGTCGTGCATGCATAGACTTAGTAGCACGGCCCTAAGGCTGATAAGATATTCTATGACACAATAATGAACACAAAATACTAATATACTAATAATGCCCATGCAGTGCTCAATAAGACATGGACAGCATAACTGTCATGATTCCATGAGTCTTTTGCTGGGATAATAGTTTATTACTCCCTCTGTTCTAAATTATAAGATGTTTTAGCTATTCAAATACGGACTACTCACGTATTGAATGAGTTAATCTACACACTAAAACACATCAAGATACATCCGAATCTGAAAAAAGGGCTAAAACATCTTATGTTTTGCAACGGAGGGAGTAGTTAGCTACCTTGTGTGTAATATTTTTTTATATCTTGAAAATTTCTATCAGTGTACACGGGTCGTACAAACCGTAATATTTCCGTGAGTGACTTTTGGTAGCACAGCAGTTTCTTAGTTAGCTACCTTGAGTGCAATACAGATGTTGCAAGCTTAGACGCGATTAAGGTAACATTACATTTTAGCAGCTAGCAGAATATGATAATCAATTTCAACAGACGAGGGTGTCAAGCTATAGCACGTAGAATTTCATAGCTTCAAACAGAACGTCTTGCCAGCCTATTTATTGTTTTAGCTTCTCTGGGCCTGCTATTCCTTGGACAAGTGTTTCTGGCCTAGGAATAAGAGGACCCAGCAAGCACCTCGAGGGAACTTCTATCGGTCTCGCCTTTGGAGAAGTTTCTTACTCTCTTGTTTGTGTGGATCTGGCTGGGCTTAATTATATGGTTCTTAGAACTAGGATTACAGTTGTTCAAAGCAAGCACATATCAATACCTCCACCGCGGACAGACGAGCGCGGCTCAGCGCCTGACTGCGGAAGGGGATATCAAACCAAGGGTAAAAGCGTTTCTACGCGGAGAATCCTATGCTGTAAGGGGAGCAGCACTAACGCAGCAGAACGCCCAAATCACGCCCCCCGCAATTCCCTACGCAAGCAAGCAAAGAGACGCACCAACCAATTTTGCCTAGCTCCCTCCAAGCTTCCGCCACAAGCCCACAACCCAATTCCCCACCCGGACCTGGGACGTTCCACCCAGGGGACAAGACAAGCAGCGACCATAACACATCGGCCGATGATAATAGCCTCCGATTTCCCCCGAGCTGGCGGCTCAGATCCAGCGTTTGTATCGGTCGGGGGGAATTCGACGGGGACGGAAAGCGAAAGCGGGCGTAGATAGATTGGGAGGGGGAATACCTCCGCGGGCGGAGCAGGAGGCGCGCCGCCGTCCACCGGGGGCGAGGGAGGCGACGGAGGGGCAGCCGGGGTCCAGCTAGGTCGGGCGAGAGAGATATGGGGAGGAGAGAGAGAGAGGCAGAGAGAGAAGGTGGTTCTCCACGCGGTAGGGGAGAACGGACAAAAGGCCGAGTCTACATTCTCCCGCGTCTACCGGGCCCGGCTCAAGCCCAAGCCCGCACGTTCTGCTTTTTTTTTTTGCCCAAACACAGTACAACGCAAACGCTCGGTAAACACACGCACGCAACGGATCAGTCTTGTAATAATTTACGAAGTCACCACAGACACTTCGTTGTCGACAGGAACATCGCCTCCCACTAAAGAATATTTCGGCTAAATGAGAAACATCAGCGTCAGATTAGGATTTGAACTCTGATAAGATAGGGGACAATCATCCTCCTAACCATCTTGCCATATGCTCCACTGCCTAGAAGGTGGAAGAAAGATCAGCTTCGTATACATACGCCTACGTGGCAGGGCAGGTCAAGATTGCAATTTGCAAAAGTTCCAGAGCACGCAGGTTTCAGCAAAATTTCATCTCAACAGAACCAGGGCAGCTGAGCAGGAACCACATACAACAGAACCAAGATATGCTCCTCAAGTTCTTAATAATCTGTTTGCATTCTAATCTCGCTCGACAACGGTGTGACACGTTCGTTCTCACAACTAAAAACATTATCCAGGGGAAAACAAGAACCACATACAGATTCTACTCATACAGACTGAAATTTCTCACTCCTTCCTGTTGATGAGGTACACAAGATCGCCCAGATGCTGCACCTCGAGGCCTGCCTCTTCACATCCTTCGAAGAAGATCGACTGGTCCTTACCGATCCTCCGACGCCAGCTCATCAGAAACATGGGGTACCTCGCGGCCACTTGTACTCCTGCCAATAGGATCATGGGAACATTCACTCAGCCAACACGTTCTTGCATCGATATGGTACGGAATCTGAAGAAAGTACTACTTGAAAATTTCCACCGGTTACAGTATGAATTGTTCGAGGCGTACCTGATTTAGTTGTAATGTTTGTGCATACACCCTTTTGACTGTTGTTAGGATCTGATGAACCCTTTAGAAGAAAGGATAGCGTCGTTATCAGGTTTGGGTATTGTTTAACATCTGCAAAAGCCGCAGGGTGTGACATATTAGTGAACTGCAGTCGTAGATATGATGCAGGGAAAATAATGTATGCACTTACAGAGTAGAATATCACTGGCGATCACAATGTTCCAATCAGGGCGGAGAACTGGAAACGGATCTCCCCACGTGTCTGAGTCAAGAAAACAGCATGAAACGATATTTCCTCCTTTCGGGTGGTGCATAACACTATATATTTACCAAAAGTGTATAAGTTCATGGCTTTCTTACGTCGGATATGCGGTAACAGATCCAAATTATTAACTCTGCAGTTGTGAGCTATATTTTCTTCAATGTCCTTGTCATCATAATCAGAAGTCGTAATATCCATTCCATATGTTTTACGCAGGAAAATGGCTAAAGCTCCTGTTCCACTAATAAAGAGACATATTGAGTCAACAAAAAAACGGTATCGCGTACTTGCGCAATAAAATACAAATACTAATCTTCCAGTGTATGTTTTTCTTGACCAAAGGTAGATAGATATAAGTTCAACATATGCTTACGTACTAACAATAAACAAGTTCTAATTACGATAGAACACAATAAGAGCCACACTACAAACCCGCAAAAACAAGTCCAGATATAATTACTGATTTAGTAATTTCTCTTTTGAACCAAACAATATTATAGCCTTTTGGAGATCAATTATAAATATAGCATGCACTAGATAAACTATGTTATTAACGAAGGAAAAACTATCATTTTTTATACTGCGGAAACATAGCTTGCATACCTTCCTAGTTCCAGGATTCGTTGACCATCAAGGATTGATGGATTCTTAACTAGCCAGTCAGCAAAGAAAAATGTCCCAGGCCATAGCAGATTGGCATTTAGCTGATGACATGAAAATTCTCTGATGCTCAAGTCCTACACAACATTTTTTCGAAATGGTGAGCAACATGACCAACTTGGAAAATGAGAGGCGTAGTATTTTTTTAGCTTTTTACTTCAATTGCATAACTTAGCCTGCATATTGCAAAAAAGTAAAAGATCCTACAGTATTTCAGCTACTAGTTCAGACAAGTACATTTGCCTCCAATCAGCAACCAACATTCATGAATCCTTAACATAATCAGAAATGCTCATGTGTCTTTGCACATTATAAAATAAGGCAGACTAATACTCCCTCACAATACATGTTCTGGAATCTGTATCACACAAACATTTTAAGGGTTGATCATTAAACATTAATATGGACAAATTTATGCTACACAAACTGCAACCTACAGAAAAATGCTAAGGTTGACAACCATCCAAAGACGAAGAAAAAAACTGAATGTCTCGATGTTATTAACCCACTGTCACTGAGACACTACTACTGGTCATGCTAACCCAAATTAGTCAGCGGTTCAGGTAGCCAGCTACACTTTCAGATAGTAAACACGTGTGATGTATGCACTCTTTCAAAGGATGCTTGTCACACTCCCGTATTTATCTAACATAAACACTCCAGGTCTATTCTATGGGGTTCAGCAGCGCGCTTCGAAAGTTTCCGGCAGACACATAGTGGTTCGTGGGTCGATCTGCTCATTCGCAGGATGCTCGGGACAGTACCGAAATTAGGATTGGGAAAGGATTAGGTAATTTACCACGCCAGGGAACTTGTGGATCCGCTCCTCGTACTCCAGCGCCTGCTCCTGGCCCTCCCCCTCGGCGCTGCCCTGCGTGTCGTCTTCAATCGCAGGAAAGGGAGACGAAGGGAAGAGGCAGTCAGATAGGAGCACCAGGTGAGCGGCGGAGTGGGGCTGTGGGCGGGGACGCGAGCGGAGAGAGAGGGGGCTTGCTGGGTTTGCTTTACCTCGCCGGCCGTCGTCGTCGCTGTCGTCATCGGCGTGGAAGAGGGAGGCGGCGGAGAAGACGGCCGTGTCCATGGGCACCTCACTCGGTCGTCCGAACTCTTCGGCCTCTCTCTTTCGTCGGAGGACGGGGGGCGATGTGGGCTGGGCTGGGCTGGGTAGAACATATGGGGCGCCAGCGCGGTTTAGAAATTAGGGGTCCGATCGGGCACCCAGCCGTGCCCTCAAATTAAAATAATTTAAAATTTTGAACTTACTAAAAATTTAATAACTTTATAGATAGTTTGACGGTTACACGATAATTTGTATAAATTTAAAAATATTTAAACTAAAACAGGTCTGGGGGCATCGTCAACGGGGATTGTTCTCGTTGGCGATGTCGTCCACGACGTACGCAAGCCTACGTCTTGGAGCACCACACCAACGCCGCCGGCTCTCAGCGTTGAAGTTGGTCGGTGGCGGCCCGAGCCCTTCATTGGCGTTGATGCGGTCATGTCGCTGCTGTTGGAAGAAAGCGTTCGACGCGTCGAAGTTGTCCTGGTGCCACTGTGGGTCCTTGTGCTCCTTCGTCGTCAGCTCGTTCCAAAAGTGGTCGCGAATGGCTTGGGAGCGCTCACGGCCGGTGGGCACTGGCGGCACCGGGACACCGCCGACGCTGAGAACCCACCCCAAAGGACACCAGAAGTCTGGCGGGGCGGGGTACCCCGCCTCGAAGAGAGCATGGGCCTCTATCTTCAACAGAGAGCGGCTCATGGCTAGAGGATCTGAGCGCGGTGGGGAGGTGGATGGAGGCGGAGAGTGCGGGATTTTATAGTGGGGCGGCGAAGGGGTAGGCCGGGGGTGGTGACCGCATTTACGCCGACGAGACGCGTCATTAGCTGCGGCGGTCCGCCTGACGGCGAGTAGGCCATAAACGCGGCGCGGATGGTGAGGAGGAAGACGACCGATCAGTCAAATTTTCCATACGGATGGACGCGAGTCACTGCCAGCGGTGGCCCACGACGCTAAAGCGGTTCGTGCGTTATTTTCCCGCCGAAACGACATCGCGCCGGCACCCCCTCTAGCCCCCTGTGTATTGGGTTCGGCCTGGGGCGCCGGAGTTCTGTATGAGCCGCGCCGGCGCGAAGATGGAATTGGAGGTCGCGGCTTGGCGCGTTTTTTGACGCCGGCGGCCCCATAGCATTTAAAGAATCATTTTTTTTTAAATAACATGAACACATATGAAACAACTAAGATTTTAACAATAAACAAGTGGCTACTGTAGAACTACGACCTAGCCATCCTCACGGGCGTGAATTTGAGTTCTTATTATTTTTTTAAAAAAAACTTGCTATGGGGGCTTCCCCCACCGATTTCCTTTCAAAAAAATATTTTAACAATAAAGGTATTTAATGAATGAATTAAACATTAAATATAAATATAAATATGTAATATAAAACAAAATCCAGGAGAAAACCCTTAAAAAGAAAGGGAAATTGCTTCATGCGGGCCCAACAAGTTGTTTTTCTAGTGTGAGCTCCCATTTTTGTTTCTCGCCTCGGGGTGGGACCGGCTGTTTTGAATACTAGATGATACCCCGCGTTGGTGCGGAAATATATAGACTAACAAATAGAAAATACGAAGCAAGGAAACTTGTAATGATGTGCAATTGGCATGGAGATAAATGTACTTTAACCCCACCATAACAACTATCATTTTAAACTGTTTTTGCCCATCGACTTGTGTGTGGAAAAAGAAGTGGGTCACTGCAATCTGAAGCGAACATGATTTTTCATCTCTCAATTGCGAACAATGGATTGATTTGAGAAAAAATAGTAATAAGCAAGAAAAAATATATACCGGGTGTAAAGTACAGTAAGAACCAAGGAAAAATAAGGCTAGAGTGCCTATGAACATAGGAGCAGACAAAAGTCCAAGAATCTTAACTCAATTTCATCGCTCACCTGTAATAGAGATAGTCTTTTCGATGAAGAAAAAAAGCACGGACCTTCGCACTTTGCTAATATCTGTAATACAACCAGATTAATCATAAAATTGACACTATCATTTTCATCTAGAGATCTAGCTGAGCGGCAAGGAGCAACAGAAATTGAAATTTACAAATACGGTGGTTCTTTGCTTATCAAAATTACCCTCGTCCACAAAAATATGCATGTACGACTACTCCAGCGCAAGGGAATACATTGATGACTGTAGCTATAACATTCGCGGTAGTGGCCACTCTATGCCCGGATTGTCCGGCAAGGAGGAACTCAAGCCGTACAGTTGTATGCCTATGAAGCACACATGACACATATAAACACCCGCCGCGCGATGGCGACCCTCCCAAGTGTCCGAATGTCATGGGCGTGGAGAAGCGCGGCATGGACTGGACGATCTAGGGTGTGTTTGGTATGTGTCATCAAGTGGAATGTAACGGGTTGGACCTGCACCTGGAGCTGATTCCCGCGTTTGGTAGGCATATAGAATTGTAACCGAGTAGTTCCCCGAAACCGAATATTCGCCCGATATGCTGAATCTGGACATTCCACCGATTCGGCGGAATCACCGTGTTCCGAGCGCTGCTAACCAAAAAAGAAAAGGCAAGCCTCACCCCTCCCCCTCTCGTGCCCTATCTCACCCTACCCTTTCCCTCTCCCTCTCCCTAGTTCCTTCCGTCCGTGGCGGCGCCCTCTCTCCAGTTCATACCGCCGGTGGAGCAGCAGGGGCGAAGCAGCGGGGCGGCGGCCGGAGCAGCGGGGCGGCGGCGAAGCAGCGGCCTCGGAGCAGCAGGGGCGGCGGCGGCGCCGAGCGGCTACAGATCGACGAAGGTATGAAGCCTTCCTCTCCTCTTCCCCTCATCCCTGCCCTTGTTGTGTATTGCATCCCTGCCCTCGTTGTGTACTGCACCATGGCAGTGAAATCAGATCGAGATTGAGAGGAGATGTTTGGAAATAAGCCTTGTTTGATTTTATTTGCTATATGTTCATGTTGTATAGTTGACAATCTGTTCGTTTTTGTTCCCATATGTTCATGTTGTATTCTGAAATGCATAGTTAGAATTCTTTTGTAGGCATAATTTTGATAGAAATATGTGCATTGTAGATGGTGAAGAACATGAGTAGAAGGAAAAGGATGATTAGGGGAGCTGTTGTTTTTGTGACCCTCGCTGCAGTGGCTGTACTTGTTCGTTCTATCATGAGGAAGAGAAGAAGACCCGTATTACATATGGCCCAATGCATGAAAGAGATAGGATCATATTTGATTATTTTGACCAAAAAATTTGGCACCGTGATGTGACGTGTAGAAATATGTTAAGGTTTGATAGAGCTCCGTTCTTTCGACTATGTGACATATTGAGGGATCGTAAGTTGTTAGAGGACAGTATTCATGTAAACGTGGAGCAACAAGTGGCGATATTTTTGCATACAGTTGGGCATAATCTTCGGAATAGGGTAGTTGCAACAAACTTTGGTAGATCATTCTACACAATAAGCACCTATTTTAGGGCAGTCCTTCATGCCATAGGAGAGTTGCATAATGATTACATCAGGCCACCATCATTGGAGATACCAACAAAAATTGCAGGAAATCATCATTTCGACCCATATTTTAAGGTAATTTCAAACATCAGGCCACTATATCTTAGCATCTAGACTATAGAACATGAAATTAATATGCTCACTTATATAGGATTGTATTGGAGCTATTGATGGTACACATGTGCGAGCATCTGTTACCAAAGATGTGGAACATGCTTTCCTTGGTAGAAAGCCCTTCACTACTCAAAATGTAATGGCAGCGGTTGATTTTGACCTCAAGTTCACATATGTGATGGCTGGTTGGGAAGGGTCGGCACATGATGCAAATGTTTTAGCCGATGCATTAGGGCGTGTGAGAGGCCTACAAGTACCACAAGGTAAATAGTTTCCTTAGACCTAATTTGGTTCAGACCACTAGTGCAAACCTTTTTCACCAATTTTTGTTTTCATTTCGTAGGAAAATACTACCTAGTTGATGTCGGTTACGGAGCAAAGACTGGTTTCATGCCACCTTTTCGCCGTGTGAGATACCATCTGAACGAGTGGGGCAACAATCCAGTCCAGAATGAAAAGGAGCTTTTCAACCTTAGGCATTCATCTCTACGGGTGACGGTAGAGCGAGCATTTGGTTCTCTGAAGAGGCGTTTCAAAATTTTAGATGATGCAAAACCATTCTTTCCCTTTCCGGTGCAAGTCGACATAGTTATAGCTTGTTGCATCCTTCATAATTATGCACTGTCCCAAGGGATTGATGAGTTCATTATACCAGAGGTGATATGGACCACCCAGCCAATTCGGACATCAAGACAACAAACAAGCGACCAAAGGGCCATGGTAGCTTTAAGTGAACAAATTGCCACACAGATGTGGCAAGATAGGCAAGCCATGTATGGAAATTGATGAGTGTGGCATTTGTAATCTGAAAGCGATGTCTTTGTCCCATTTATGTTGTTAGAACCATGTACAAGTGATGTTGTAATGCTTTTTTATTGAACCTTTTGATTGGCTGGACAGATTGTGCCATTTATTATGTTAAAACCATGTATTTGTGATGTTGTAATGCATTTTATTGAACCTTTTGATTGGCTGGACAGATTGTGCCATTTTATAAGTTCAAACCATGTATTTATGATGTTCTAATGCATTTTATGCAATCTTTTGATTGGCTGGACAGAAATGGACACTGTCGACAGTGGCAGCACCGGTAAAAGCGGGCAGGCAGTGTGGACCACCTCCATGACCAACATGATGTTGAGGCTTTTGTGTGACATGGTTGCTAGTGGGAAGAGAACTTCAGCTGGATTCAAGAAGGTTCATTATAATGAAGTTGCTACAGCTTTGAATGAGCATTTCAAGCTAACTATCATCGGTGACCAAGTGCACAACCATCTTAAGAAGTGGAGGAAGGTTTGGGGAAAGATAGTCCAGTTGAAGAATTTGAGTGGAGCTCTATGGGATGAGGATAATTGCATTATTAAGCTATCCGATGAACACTATGCGGGTCGTTGCAAGGTAATCTTGTTATGAACACTATCATGCCATGTTTTGTGTACAGTATGTAATCATTTGCATGTTTTGTGCAGGACCACAAATCTGATGTCAACAACTTGAATACTCCTATTGAACACTATCATGCCATTAACACCATCTTTGGGACAACTACAGCTACGGGCAAGCATGCTAGGTATGGGAATGATCCCCTCTCCATTGACATAGGTGATGATGAGAATAGTGAGGTAAACTTGTCACCAAACGTTGGTGAGTCATCTGGTTCCAAAGCACCACAGAAAAAGAAGGCCAAGGTAGTGCAACTTGAAGATGATGCATTAGTGACCACTCTGGAATATGGGTTCAAACTTGTAGCTGAAGCTCTTGTTAAGTCCGGTGGAGATGATGATACTATATCAGATGGCCTTTGGGATGTTGTCAACAAAGTTCCTGGATATGGTGAAGGAGAGCTTGCTCACTACTATGCTCACCTTGTTGACAATCCCAAAATTGCAAGAGCTTTCTTGTCGCTTAGCCTATCTAACCAGCTGGTTTGGGTTAGTAGGTAGGTGACGAAGAACTTCGGTTAGGTCTGTTGGCTGATATGTGAACTTGACATGTACGGACTGTAATGAACTTCGTTTATGTCTGCTTTTGGATGCCTAGTATGTGAACTTTGACATGTATGGACAGTAATGAACATGTTGAACTTGATCGCTTTTATATGAACTATGTCGTATTGTTGCTACCTTATGATATTTGGGTTGAAGTTTGTGTTATTTGTGATCTCACATATTTGTACATGATTGTTGTTGTACATTGTGAATTGTTTGTTTTAAAAATACAAAGAAAATGCTGCCAAAAAATATAATTATCTGTTGTATAAAATCAAAAATATAAAGAAGCTAAAATTGTGTACATTTGGCATCACACACATATGGGAGGTAATCTCACCATTCATGTGAAAATGGTGAGCTGAAACAGATTCTTCTCATTCCTACTCTCCAACCAAACACAGGTACATAATCCACCCATTCCATATTATGCATCAACCAAACACAAGAATGGAACCAACCCATTATTCAAGAATGAGACCATGACATTCCATTCCATTTGATTCTCAAACCAAACACACCCCTAGGGAACCTTGTGCCACCCGGGAGATGGAGTTTGGCGGTGAGCAGGAGCTAGGAGCCTAGGAGGTGGATAGCCTTAACGGTGTGATCATGGAGTTCAGCAGCCAGGTCGGGAGCATTGTAGGCTGAAGAGTCATTGGCGTGGAAAACTTATAGTAGGAGCAAGGAGTGGAAGAGATGACTGAAAATAAATTAATTACATGCAGAACTTGTAACAGCTTCGTGCAATCGTGCTTGCAGTTGCCGTTTGAGAGTAAAGAGAAATAAATAATCTTACAACAGACGTGCGTGGAGAAGAACCAGAAGAGAAGGCGCCTTGACGGCCTGACGGAATAGGAAGAAATGCACTCCAAACTGAGGATGACGTGGAGGCTTGCATGTTGAGAGAAATCTTGTAGTGGGTGTTAGCTATTTAGATATAGAAGATTAGTCGGCTAGCGGGGGTTGCTTAGTTTAAATTTTCAATCCAACTCATCCTCCTGCTGCTTCCTATGATCAAAGCTCAGCCCCCTCATCAAAATCCCTCATTCCCTTCCTCCCTAAAGTCATGGTGAATCCACTACAGGTTTTTCGCCCTTTGCCCCTACCTTCACCCGTGCTCCTCCTAGCACCGCTACGTACCTTGATTCTTCGGATCACCCCAACTCAGAAATCGTTGCTACGTTGAGTAAGTATATGCATGGGCCAGTCCAGGAGAGGCGGAGATGTGTTGGGTGATACCCTGCGTGTTTGTGTCCTTACGGATGCAGCATAAATCATAAACATCCTATTAACTTATTGCTAATCCACGCTAACTTGTAACACATTTGACCAAACAGAACTGAAGGGGTTACGGTGCAGAAAACAATAATTTTTCTAGCGAACGAAACCCTAACTAGTCAGGATCTATCTATCTAGTACATGCGATAACGGTGGCGGAACGGGTTACATTACCTCCATGTAGACCGATAGCGGGGATTACGCTCCCGCACAAGCGTTGACGATGAAGTCGTACGTAGCCGACCTCGAGGTCGCGAAGAACTTGTCGCGATGTCGAAGTCGATGACGTCGGGGTGTCGATGATGATCTGCGTCGACGGGCGTCGGGCGGAAGAAGGCAGAGCGCCAGCACCGGGGCTTGGTGCGCCGGCAGCAGAGGGGGAGGTGGCACGGCGGCTGCAGGGGGCGAGACGACGTCGCCCAAGCTTCTCAAAAGAGTAGCCTCCGAGCACTCGCAAACATATGGAGCTTAGCGACAACTCCCGGTCATTCAGATCCAGCTGAAATCGCAGGAGTAGATCTTATCTGGAATCCCGCAGAGCAACGGCGCTCTACGGTATGGCTTAGGTGGAGAGAGACCCCCTTCCTCAGCTCGGCGCGGCTCCAACTTGGGAACCACGAGATCGAGAGAGAAATCGGGAATTAATTGGATTTTCCTATATATTAAATCAATTAATATGCCTTGGTATATAAAGGGGGAAGGGGGTGTGCCAACCCCCTTGGCTCCCCCATGTGGGACTAAAGGAGGAGAGGGGAGGGGGGGTTCGGCCGAACCCCCCTTGGGCTTGTCCCACTCCTAGTCCAACTCGGACTAGGAGGCCCAAGCCTTCCCCCTTCCTTGTGGGGTGCGGTTTCCCCCCTCTTGGGCCCTCTCAGGGCCCATTTAGGTGGGAGCCCCCTTTTTCCTTTATTTAATCAATATTAAATTAATATAAAAATCCCATTAATTCATAATTAATATATTTATATATAATTCAATATCCCATGACTCCGAAACTATTTAGGAACCACCCGAACAACTTTCGGACATTCCCGGAACCATTCCACACCTCCCCGGAACTCCTTCCGGACCACCGGAACTCTTTCCGGATCATTTCTCTCTCTCCAATAAAAAACCTATAAATTTCCAGAACCTATCTCCTAGCGTCGCTAAGACCTTAAGTTTGTTACGCTACGGTTCGGGAACACTCCAGACATGGTCGAGACACTCCGCTCACCAATTATCGTCAGGGATACCTGGAAATATATGACGACCCCTGTGCATTCCACGAATATCGTCGTTGAACCATAAGTATGATATTCATTCCCTTTGTCTCTGCGATACTACCTTGTCCGAGATATGATCGTAGACACACCGATGACTTTGTTGTATCTCGTTACCGACGAAGGTTATTAACTCGTCTGTGATATTACATCTCCATGACCTAGTCATAAGCTGCGCAGCTATATAGATGCAATATCACCGAGTGGGCCCAGAGTATCTTTCCATTACAAGAATGAACAAATCCCGCTCTTGATCCTTACGTCTTGATGCTCTTTCGGAATACCCAAAATGGACACCGTTATTGTCATGCTATATAAGACACAACGTTTGATGCTCTCAAAGTATTCCTACGAAGCATTAATAAGTACGGTCTCACGGTCTAAGGAATAAGCTATCATACTCTTATCTATTGCAAATGACAAACATCGTAATACGATCTTTATTGAAATACTTTGCGTATGTCCACCACCTTATTCAACTAACAAGATGACCCCATTGTCAACCGACGTCATTATCCTTGATCGGGAATCTTGATCAACTGTTGCCCAATGGACTAGCTCATATAGAGGCTTGCTAGGGACCTGGTTGTCTATGTATCACACGTGTATTAATAATTCCGATTAATACAGTTATAGTATAATACACAAACCTATTATAAACTTATGAGATAATGCAATAAATACTACTTATTTATTTGCCTCTAGGGCATATCTCCTTCAGTCTCCCACTTGCACTAGAGTACAAATAAACTAGCTGCATTTTACTTTATCAGAATCCCTTATCAAATAAGCATCATTTGACAATGCTTGCTTGTGGAAAAGTGTTACTGCACAATCCATGATTGTACATGCTTTTTGAAGGAGATATGCCCTAGAGGCAAATAAATAAGTAGTATTTATTGTGTTATCTCATGAGTTTATAGTAGGTTTGTGTATTATGCTATAACTGTATTAATCGGAATTATTAATACACGTGTGATACATAGACAACCAGGTCCCTAGCAAGCCTCTATATGAGCTAGTCCATTGGGCAACAGTTGATCGAGATTCCCGATCAAGGACAATGACGTCGGTTGACAATGGGGTCATCTTGTTAGTAGAATAAGGTGATGGACATACGCAAAGTATTGCAATAAGATCGTATTACGATGTTTGTCATTTGCAATAGATAAGAGTATGATAGCTTATTCCTTAGACCGTGAGACCGTACTTATTGTTGCTTCGTAGGAGTGCTTTGAGAGCATCAAACGTTGTGTCTTATATAGCATGACAATAACGGTGTCCATCTTGGGTATTCCGAAAGAGCATCAAGACGTAAGGATCAAGAGCGGGATTTGTTCATTCTTGTAATGGAAAGATACTCTGGGCCCACTCGGTGATATTGCATCTATATAGCTGCGCAGCTTGTGACTAGGTCATGGAGATGGTAATATCACAGACGAGTAAATAACCTTCGTCGGTAACGAGATACAGCAAAAGCATCGGTGTGTCTACGATCATATCTCGGACAAGGTAGTATCGCAGAGACAAAGGGAATGAATATCATATTTATGGTTCAACGACGATATTCGTGGAATGCACAGGGGTCGTCATATATTTCCAGGTATCCCTGACGATCATTGGTGAGCGGAGTGTCTCGACCATGTCTGGAGTGTTCCCGAACCGTAGCGTAACAAACTTAAGGTCTTAGCGACGCTAGGAGATAGGTTCTGAAATTTTATAGGTTTTTTATTGGAGAGAGAGAAATGATCCGGAAAGAGTTCCGGTGGTCCGGAAGGAGTTCCGGGGAGGTGTGGAATGGTTCCGGAAATGTCCGAAAGTTGTTCGGGTGGTTCCTAAATAGTTTCGGAGTCATGGGATATTGAATTATATATAAATATATTAATTATGAATTACTGGGATTTTATATTAATTTAATATTGATTAAATAAAGGAAAAAGGGGGCTCCCACCTAAATGGGCCCTGAGAGGGCCCAAGAGGGGGGAAACCGCATCCCACAAGGAAGGGGAAGGCTGGGCCTCCTAGTCCAACTCGGACTAGTAGTTGGAGGGCCCATGGGGGGTTCGGCCGAACCCCCCCCTCCCCTCTCCTCCTTTAGTCCCACATGGGGGAGCCAAGGGGGTTGGCACACCCCCTTCCCCCTTTATATAGCAAGGCATATTAATTGATTTAATTCATAGGAAAATCCAATTAATTCCCGATTTCTCTCTCGATCTCGTGGTTCCCAAGTCGGAGCCGCGCCGAGCTGAGGAAGGGGGTCTCTCTCCACCTAAGCCATACCGCAGAGCGCCGTTGCTCTGCGGGATTCCAGATAAGATCTACTCCTGCGATTTCAGCTGTATCTGAATGACCGGGAGTTGTCGCTAGGCTCTGTATGTTTGCGAGTGCTCGAAGGCTACTCTATTGAGGAGCTTGGGCGACGTCGTCTCGCCCCCTGCAGCCGCCGCGCCTCCCCCCCCCTCTGCTGCCGGCGCACCAGCCCCGGTGCTGGCGCTCTGCCTTCTTCCGCCCGACGCCCGTCGACGCAGATCATCGTCGACACCCCGGCGTCATCGACTCCGACATCGCGGCAAGTTCTCCGCGACCTCGAGGTCGGCTACGTATGACTTCATCGTCAACGCTTGTGCGGGAGCGTAATCCCCGCTATCGGTCTACATGGAGGTAATGTAACCCGTTCCGCAACCGTTATCGCATGTACTAGATAGATAGATCCTGGCTAGTTAGGGTTTCGTACGCTAGAAAATTATTGTTTTCTGCACCGTAACCCCTTCAGTGGTATCAGAGTCGATCTATGCGTAGTACTGCTGGTACGGTTAGAACTCATGTTGAATGAGGACGTCTTTCTTATATTTGCTACCCTCTAGCGTGCACTTGCGATGCCTTCGGTATTGAGTTGATGAAGCGGCCCGGACCGACTTTACGCGTACGCTTACGCGAGACTGGTTCCATTATTGACATACGGCTTGCACCGTATCTGTGGCTGGCGGGTGTCTGTTTCTCTCTCTCTAGTCGGCAAAGCATTTTCAATGGAGGGCCTGAAAGGGATGCTTAAACATGCAATTATACGATCGACGTTGTTGTACAAAGTTCGTAGGTAGGGAAGCGATTCTCTTACGAATAAGCCTATATGCCACGTAAAACTTGCAAAACTAAATAAAGCTAGAGGCGTCTAACTTTGTTTTGCAGAGGCGTTATTTTATGTGACATGGTTACGGTAAGTTTTGATATTACTCGTACTGTCGGAGGCAATGGAGGGCTCTATAGACTCGGAGCCATGCCGGGGCGCCGGGGGCCAGGCACATGGCGCCATGAAGGTCCAGGCGCATCGACCATGTCACATCGCACTTCATTGCATCATTATTGTGTGTTGTTGTGTGTGCATCCTATTGATTGCTTATATGCTAGATATACAACGGTAGCATCATAAATAGGATGATCCCTAACAAAATAGCAAAATTGTGTTCTCCCTCGTTGCGCACCACCAAGAAAGTTCTACGTTATGAGGCAGGCCGTGATGATCGGGTGTCACACATCTCGTCGTTCGCATATAGTGGGTGTAAGCCATGTTGCACGCGCAGGGTCTTCGAGGTTTGATTGGCGAGCCTAGCATACTCAGAGGTATGGCCTCGGAATACGGGAAGATCGAAAGATCGAGCACGAGTCATAGAGTTGTTATGATCGACATTTTATGTCCACCTTTGAAGCTGTGCTGCCGGCCGTGATGATCGGGGGTAGTATGGTGGATGAGGGTCGTGTCATCGTCATTATTATTTTAGGGATAATAATCTTGGTGAGGTGTGTTTTTGATAATGAGATTATAGAACTAAAACTCACCTACATATTATAAACTTAACCTTACCCCTTTTTGCGATCACATCTGTAGACTACGCAACTATACTTCGGTTACTTCCTCAAGAGCCCGGATGCTACATTAGAAGCCGACGGGTCCAACTTCATCAGATGGTACAGGGGTTTTAGAAACATTCTCGAACACAACAACATTCTATATGTTCTCGATGAACCATTAGGAGGAGGACCAGGAGATTCTGCAAGCGAGGAGGAGGAAGATGATTTCCGTAGGCGTCGAGACATATTCATTGAAGTGGAGATCACCATGACCGTATGCCTGGCACCCGAGTTGAAAGAGATGTTTCGACGCAAGGAGCCAAGCGTCATGATGGATGCGATAAAGACGCACTTCGGGGATGAATTAAAGCGTGAGCAATTCAGGCAGCTTAGAATGTTCCAGACCGTTCACATGGAGGAGCATACCTGTCTGAAGACACATTTGAAGAGATTGTATGACATCTACTTCCAGCTGACGATGGTCTTCGATTACTGGATGGCAGATTCTTGTGCCATTCGGACTGTCCTGATATCTCTACCTCCTAGCTATGAGAAGCATGTGCGCAAGTACATTTTGAAAGCCGACGATATGAACTTCTACAAGTTCGTACGTGAGTTCCAGTCTCTGAAGGTTGATTCCATCGAAGGAGAGATCTTCGATGCTACAGGTATATATTTGATATATGCAGAATTATGAATTCGCCCATGGTATATGATGAAATGTTTGATAATTGCTCTGTTTGTGAAACAGGTCCTGATTATCACATATATGCGGCGCAGTTTGATGTGACCTGGCGCTGAAGCTGGTAGTCAAGGAGTTGATGGCCTTTTGGTGTTCACGTCCTCAATATATCATAGTTATCATTAATAGTTTTTTATACGATCTTTTGTAATAGTGAGCGAGTGTGTGTGTCTTGATTGTTGCAAGACAAAGTTATTCATGTAATAAGACAAGATCAGTTGTTTTATGTTATGGAACAAGTCAGTTGTTTTATCTTATGAATAAAGTTTCCACATCTCAGTTACATTGATTGTATGATAAGTATTCATAATTGTAGATATGATAAATAGCTTGTCCCATGAGCAAAGGTTCTACTGCTAGAACAAACACCGTCGAGTTTAGTCATAAAAGCAATGAAAGAAGTAATGGATGTTTTGGTCCATTTAAGTATTTCAAGTGCTGAGTTGATTAAACTTGAAATCAAGTATTGAAGTTACAATGCTAGCGGAAATTAATTGAGTGTCATTTTAAAATGATTAATAAATGGTGTTTATTGTTTGATCCGAATTCCTCCATGACTTTGGCAAATAGGAGTATTTGCCCGATAAATTGTGGAGTCTGAGATTAATTTGATAATAGATCAAATGGGGTTTTTCAGAAGAAAGATTAGTGAACATTGTATTCACAGAATTCGATCAAAGGACAGTATTTTTGAATTATGTTTTCAACACAAGAGACTTGTGGAAGTTTGCTTCACAGAATTATAATGTCATATATAGTGATATGTGGGGAATTATAATCATGCTCTATTTTAAATAAAGTGTGGCCTGTCAGAATCAGTCTTAGAATCTCCTAATACGTTCGAAACATTATAGTCGATGTCCACTTTAGAAAATAGATATTTTTCTCAACGAGAATTCATAGGATCGACAGTAGTGTCGACATGTATATGATTATGCGATAATTCGGAATATACATGAGTGGTTCTTTGTAGATTGCTCGCATTGGATGAGAGTGTATTCCAAAACCAAATAGAAACAAAGTTCAGTTTGTTGTCTATGTAATTCCGAGAAAAGATGACTTTTCGAATTATGGTTTATGGATTGAAATTAGAAGTTTGGAATAAAAGTGTCAGACTTATGTTGGAAGATGATCCAAAGAGTATATGTCTGCTAATGAAAGTTTAGTGATTAAGAGTGAGGGAGACTAGAAAATTGTTTTCTGCTTGCAATCCTCTTCATAAAGATCATAATATTTTCATAAAAGAAACTTCTAAATAAAGTGCTATTATATTTAATATTGTTGTCAGGTCACAACACTGTATTAAGTATTTCGGATCTTGTTGACAGATCAAGGTGCACTTTATGAATACAAAGAAAGTTGAGAAAGTATCGGAATACGAACAAAGGCTCTTCAGCCTGGAAATCCAAGTTACGTTTAAAAGGATTAAGAGAGTAATTGTTGCTGCAATTCTTATTGAAGGAATGAGATTGTTTAATCGTCATATAAAGTGTTATATGGAAATGTGACTATAAGAAAGACGCGGTAGCATGTCTTGTCAAGAAATGTGTCTTGGACAAGATCAAATTTGTTGACTACATTTATGTAGACATGCTTGAAGTCTGAGGGATTTGTATTAATGTAATATTGAAGTTTGTATTAAATTCGAATTGATAGCAGGTCAATGATTTTGGTTTGACCAAAATGTCGATTTAAGTGGGAGTCATAGTTGGTTCACTCAGGTGAAATATGTGAAGACCATATTTTTGAGTGGGAGCTCGTGTTGTCAAATATGTGGAGACATAATTTGAGTGGGAGTCGAATTCATCTTGTGTAGTTAACACATTGTGAAACTGTACCAATAGAATAGGATGAAGTTGTAAAACTTATGAGATAATGCAATAAATACTACTTATTTATTTGTCTCTAGGGCATATCTCCTTCAGTCTCCCACTTGCACTAGAGTACAAATAAACTAGCTGCATTTTACTTTATCAGAATCCCTTATCAAATAAGAATCATTTGACAATGCTTGCTTGTGGAAAAGTGTTACTGCACAATCCATGATTGTACATGCTTTTTGAAGGAGATATGCCCTAGAGGCAAATAAATAAGTAGTATTTATTGTGTTATCTCATGAGTTTATAGTAGGTTTGTGTATTATGCTATAACTGTATTAATCGGAATTATTAATACACGTGTGATACATAGACAACCAGGTCCCTAGCAAGCCTCTATATGAGCTAGTCCATTGGGCAACAGTTGATCGAGATTCCCGATCAAGGACAATGACGTCGGTTGACAATGGGGTCATCTTGTTAGTAGAATAAGGTGATGGACATACGCAAAGTATTGCAATAAGATCGTATTACGATGTTTGTCATTTGCAATAGATAAGAGTATGATAGCTTATTCCTTAGACCGTGAGACCGTACTTATTGTTGCTTCGTAGGAGTGCTTTGAGAGCATCAAACGTTGTGTCTTATATAGCATGACAATAACGGTGTCCATCTTGGGTATTCCGAAAGAGCATCAAGACGTAAGGATCAAGAGCGGGATTTGTTCATTCTTGTAATGGAAAGATACTCTGGGCCCACTCGGTGATATTGCATCTATATAGCTGCGCAGCTTGTGACTAGGTCATGGAGATGGTAATATCACAGACGAGTTAATAACCTTCGTCGGTAACGAGATACAGCAAAGGCATCGGTGTGTCTACGATCATATCTCGGACAAGGTAGTATCGCAGAGACAAAGGGAATGAATATCATATTTATGGTTCAACGACGATATTCGTGGAATGCACAGGGGTCGTCATATATTTCCAGGTATCCCTGACGATCATTGGTGAGCGGAGTGTCTCGACCATGTCTGGAGTGTTCCCGAACCGTAGCGTAACAAACTTAAGGTCTTAGCGACGCTAGGAGATAGGTTCTGGAATTTTATAGGTTTTTTATTGGAGAGAGAGAAATGATCCGGAAAGAGTTCCGGTGGTCCGGAAGGAGTTCCGGGGAGGTGTGGAATGGTTCCGGGAATGTCCGAAAGTTGTTCGGGTGGTTCCTAAATAGTTTCGGAGTCATGGGATATTGAATTATATATAAATATATTAATTATGAATTAATGGGATTTTTATATTAATTTAATATTGATTAAATAAAGGAAAAAGGGGGCTCCCACCTAAATGGGCCCTGAGAGGGCCCAAGAGGGGGGAAACCACACCCCACAAGGAAGGGGAAGGCTGGGCCTCCTAGTCCAACTCGGACTTGGAGTTGGAGGGCCCATGGGGGGTTCGGCCGAACCCCCCCTCCCCTCTCCTCCTTTAGTCCCACATGGGGGAGCCAAGGGGGTTGGCACACCCCCTTCCCCCTTTATATAGCAAGGCATATTAATTGATTTAATTCATAGGAAAATCCAATTAATTCCCGATTTCTCTCTCGATCCCGTGGTTCCCAAGTCGGAGCCGCGCCGAGCTGAGGAAGGGGGTCTCTCTCCACCTAAGCCATACCGCAGAGCGCCGTTGCTCTGCGGGATTCCAGATAAGATCTACTCCTGCGATTTCAGCTGGATCTGAATGACGGAGAGTTGTCGCTAGGCTCCGTATGTTTGCGAGTGCTCGGAGGCTACTCTATTGAGGATCTTGGGCGACGTCGTCTCGCCCCCTGCAGCCACCGCGCCTCCCCCCCCCCTCTGCTGCCGGCGCACCAGCCCCGGTGCTGGCGCTCTGCCTTCTTCCGCCCGACGCCCGTCAACGCAGATCATCGTCGACACCCCGGCGTCATCGACTCCGACATCGCGGCAAGTTCTCCGTGACCTCGAGGTCGGCTACGTACGACTTCATCGTCAACGCTTGTGCGGGAGCGTAATCCCCGCTATCGGTCTACATGGAGGTAATGTAACCCGTTCCGCAACCGTTATCGCATGTACTAGATAGATAGATCCTGTCTAGTTAGGGTTTCGTACGCTAGAAAATTATTGTTTTCTGCACCGTAACCCCTTCACTTTTGCGATTCACTCGCATCAACTTGCTTGATATCACTGAAGGGGAATCGTGTGCAGAAAACAAAAAATTTCCTAGCAACGATATCCTTAAACTAGCCAAGATCTATTCTATGCAGATATAGTAGTACGAACGGAGATCGGAATACGTACCCTTGTAGACCGAAAGCGGGGATTACGTTCCCGCACAAACGTTGTCGATGCAGACCGACGAAGCCGACCTCAAGGTCGTGTAGAGTAAGCAGGCCTCTGAGTACCGCTAGCGCAGCACCTCGCAGGGAGTCGCACACGTACGGTGGAAACGACGCCTCCGAAGCTCCAGTCCAGGACGAGCAGCGGAAGACTTGGACCAGAACACCAGCAGCGCGGCAGCGGGCTATGGTGGAGAAGATCCCCTCTTTCTCTTGCTCGGCGCGGCTCCGACTTGGGAACCACGAGATCGAGAGAGAAATCAGGAATTAATTGGTGAATTAAAAGGCTGGGGGTGCCCCTTCTTATATAGGCTCCCAAGGGGAGCCAACCTTGCCAGCCAGGCAATGTGGGACTATCCCCACATAGCCTGGTGCGGCTTGGGAGGTGCGCCGGCCCCCTTGGTGGGCCCTTGGCCCACCTTGGGCAGCCATCCTGGCCCCCACCGAATTCCCCTAGGGAATTTCCCCCTCTTGGGCCTTCTTACGTCCGGAAGGCCCATTTAGGGAAATCTGCCTTAATAAATTCGAAAATAAATATATAAAATCATATTTGCATATTAATAACACTAATTAATATCAAACATAATATATATAATATTTCCTAGCTCCGAAAACTCTTTCGGCGCTGCCCGATCTCTATCGGACCTCTCCCGGGACGCTCCCGGTGATCTCCTTCCTTTCCGGTTGTCTTGTCGAAACCCCTTAAGTGTGTTACCCTAGCGGTTCGATATAATATCAGGTATGATCAAGACTCCTCAATGATCAACGATTAACTCGTAGGCCTGGACCCCCTGAATTAATCCCTGAGATATAACGAATGACTTTCATCTATCAAACCTGAACGTGAAGTCTTAGACCTTTTGCCATAGCGATACTTAGCACGTCCGAGTGTCGTTCCATAGATATCTCCATACCTAATCCTGACCTCGTTACCGACGACGCTATCTTCTACTCGTTCATGATCTCATGTCTCCGTGACCTAGTCACATGCTTGCAAGCTCATTAGACAAGATCTCACCGAGTGGGCCCGAGAGTATCTATCCTGCTACGCAGACTGGCAAATCCCGCTCTTGACCCCTCGTCTCAATACTCCTTTCCAATACCCAAAAGTATCACCGTTATTGTCATACTAAATAAGATACGACGTTTGGTGCAATCAAAGTATCTTCCGGGAATATCAATAAGAGTTGATCTCACGGTCAAAGGCGTAACGACTATGTTCTCCAAATATGGGTATGTCCATCACATCACTCTCCAGCGATATGACTCTCATTGCCGACCGGCACCATGCCCCATGACCGGGAAAACTCGATCATCAATCGCGCAACGAAACTAGTCTTAGTACAGGCTACTAAGGACCTGGTTGTTTACGTATCACACCCGCATTAATGTTTCCGCTTAATACGGTTCTAGCATGACACAAAAACCTATTATGAACAAACGAGATATGATAAAGAATACACTTTATTAATTGCCTCTAGGGCACATCTCCTTCAGTCTCCCACTTGCACTAGAGTACAATTTAATCTAGATTACAACTTGGTAAAAGCCTAACACCCATAGCTAACTGGTGTTGTTCATGCTTATCATGCGGGAGAGGCTTCGTCAGTGGATCTGCCACATTCAGATCCGTATGCACTTTGCAAATCTTCACATCGCCTCCTTGTACGTACTGACGTATCACGTGGAAGCGTCGGAGAATGTGTTTGGCGGTGGAGTGAGACCTTGGCTCCTTGGCGTTCGCAATGGCACCCGTATTATCGCTGAAGAGGACCACGGGGTCTTGCACGCTCGGGAACACTCCAAGTTCGATGACGAACTTCCTCAGCCACACAGCTTCATTCGCGGCCTCGCAGGCAGCAATGTACTTCGACTCCATTGTAGATTGTGCGACTATGGGTTGCTTCCCACTTCTCCAGCACACGGCGCCTCCATTCACCTTGAACACGTAACCTGTCTGTGACTTACAGTCATCGGGGTCTGAGCAGAAACTTGCATCTACCTAACCCGTTACGCCAAGTTCCTCATCGCAGCCACCATACACAAGGAACATCTCCTTTGTCTTATTGAGATACTTAAGAATGCTCTTAACAGCTACCCAATGCGGCATTCCAGGATTACTCTGGAATCGGCTTGTCAAACTTAGAGCTAATGCCACATCTGGTCTAGTACTCAACATTGCATACATGATCGATCCTATGGCTGAAGCATAAGGATGTTTCGTCATTTCGGCCTTACCCAGTTCCGTCACCGGACACTGCGCCTTACGCAATATCTTATTCTTGATAACCGGCAGAGAACCCTTCTTTGCCTTCTCCATATGAAAACGCTTCAATATTTTATCAAGATAAGTACTCTGACTTAGTGCTAACAGGCGCCTTGATCTATCACGATAGATTTTTGTGCCTAAAACATACGCAGCTTCTCCTAAGTCTTTCATGGAAAACTTACTGTTTAAATATTCCTTCACGCTATTCAGAAGTTCCACATCATTCCCTATTTGCAATATGTCGTCAACATACAGTGCTAAGAACACAACCGAGCTCCCACTCATTTTCTTGTAAATACAGGTCTCTTCCACATTCTGGACAAATCCAAAACCTTTGATTACCTCATCAAAGCGAAGATTCCAGCTCCGAGATGCCTGCTTCAATCCATAGATGGATCGCTGAAGCTTGCACACCTTGTTAGCACTTCCTGGATCGACAAAACTTTCCGGCTGTACCATGTACAACTCTTCCTCAATGTTTCCATTCATGAAGGCCGTTTTGACGTCCATCTGCCAAATTTCATAATCATAGTAGGCAGCTACCGCTAACAAAATCCGAATAGACTTAAGCATCGCTACCGGTGAAAAAGTTTCATCATAGTCAATTCCATGAACTTGTCGGAAACCCTTTGCGACAAGCCGAGCTTTATAGACGGTCACATTACCATCAGCATCAGTCTTCTTCTTAAAGATCCACTTATTCTCGACGGCCTTGCGCCCTTCGGGAATATCTACCGAAGTCCACACTTTGTTATCGTACATGGATCCTATTTCGGATTTCATGGCTTCAAGCCATTTCTCGGACTCTAGACTCTCCATCGCCTCCTTGTAGTTCGTAGGTTCGTCTTGCTCGACTAGAATGACGGTGCAAACCATGTTGCCATACCATTCTGGTGGGATCCGAGATCTACCAGACCTACAAGGTAGAACATCTTCCTCGACAGTTTCTCCCACTCCTTCCACGGAGGACGTTTCTGGAATTGCTTCCGTTGCGCCACTCGGAATCTCGAGTTCAGGATCAACGATTTCATCGAGGTCTACCTTCCTCCCACTTACTCCTTTCGCGAGAAACTCCTTCTCTAGAAAAGCACCGGTCTTCGCGACAAAAGTTTTGCCCTCAGCTTGGTTGTAGAAGGTGTACCCAACGGTTTCCCGCGGATATCCTACAAAGACGACTTTCTCCGACTTCGGTTCGAGTTTGTCGGGCTGTAGTTTCTTAACGTACGCCTCACAACCCCAAACCTTCAGAAACGATAACTTAGGCTTTTGGCCATACCATAATTCATACGGCGTCGTTTCAACGGACTTGGACGGAGCCCTATTTAAAATGAATGCGGCTGTTTCTAACGCATAACCCCAGAAGGACACTGGCAGATCGGTGAGAGACATCATAGATCGGACACTATCCAGTAGAGTACGATTACGTCGCTCGGACACACCGTTACGCTGCGGCGTTCCGGCGGGCGTAAGTTGGGGCACTATGCCACAACTCTTCAGATGTGTGCCAAACTCAAAACTCAAGTACTCTCCACCGCGATCGGACCGGAGATCCTTGATTTTCCTATTAAGCTGATTCTCAACTTCACTCCGGAATTCTTTGAACTTTTCAAACGTTTCAGACTTGTGTTTCATCAAATAGATATAACCGTATCTACTCAAGTCATCAGTGAAGGTGACAAAGTAACGATAACCATTGCGTGTCGAAACGCTCATCGGTCCACACACATCTGTATGTATGATCCCCAACAAATCCGACGCCCGTTCAACGAAACCTTTGAACGGTGTCCTGGTCATTTTGCCCATGAGGCATGGTTCGCATGTATCGAGGGATCCGAAATCCAACGAGTCCAAGAGTCCATCGGAGTGGAGTCGCTTCATGCGCTTTATACCAATATGACCAAGACGGCAATGCCACAAAAACATGGCGGTATCGTCACTACACTTAATTCGTTTGGCTTCTATGTTATGGATGTGAGTACTACGATCGAGATTCAACAAGAATAAACCGTTATTCTCGGGAGCATCAACATAAAAGATATCATTCATATAAATAGCACAATTGCTTGACACTGATTTAAATGAATAACCGTCTTGTAACAGGCAAGACCCACTTATAATGTTTACACTCAAGGATGGCACAAAATAACATTTATTTAAAACCAAAACTAATCCCGATGGTAGATGCAGAGGGAGCGTGCCGACAGCCACCACGTCGACTCTCGATCCGTTGCCGACGCGCATCGTCACCTCATCCTTCGCCAGCCGCCTTCTATTCCGTAACTCCTCTTGAGAGTTACATATATGAGCAACAGAACCAGTATCAAATACCCACGTATTGCTCCGGGCGGATGTAAGGTACACATCTATAACATGTATATCAAATATACCTTTCTCTTTGTTGACCGTCTTGCCAGACTTCCTATCCTCCAGATACTTGGGGCAGTTGCGCTCAGGTGATCCGATGGTCACCACCATCTTCTGCAGCTTGATTTATAATTCGGCCACTTCGAGCATCTTCAGGATTTCCGACAGGGGTTTTGACGTCCCTTTCATGCCGTAGTCCACTATGGCGTTCTTATAGCTAGGGGGCAGAGAGATCAGCGCCCTATCAATAACCAACTCCTCTGGGGTCACACTTCCCAGATCACTCAGAAGTCGAACGCAGCCAAACAACTTGGCCAAGTGCTCACTGATATTGCCGTGCTCTTCCATCTGGGCTGAGAAGAAAAGCACAGTTGCCTCGTACGTCTCAGCCTTGACTTGTCGTGCAAAAACAACCATGAGTTCAGTGATTATATCATAAGCACCCTTGTTCATGAAACGGTTTTGCAGGTCAGCCTCCATGGCAAAGAGCATGCCATTCTGGACATAAGAAGAAATCTCCGCCTTTACCCCATGGACAATCCTTTCGATTTCCGAGGCGGTGCTAGGAAGATCACCTAAGGGGGTATCAAGGATGTAGGCCACCTTGTGGGTTTCAAGGATGGACTTCAGATCGCGGAACCAGGACACGAAGTTAGACCCATCGGTCTTAAGCTTCTCTTTCTCAATGAACAGGTTCAGGTTAAAGAAGGGGTGAGACATCTACAATGGAATTTGCAACAACATAAGACTTTGTTCATAATATTTTTTTGAGTTATAGTATTTTAGAAAATAACTAACATAACTCCCACTCAAACGAACATCCCTCCTGGTCGTTTAAGCGATTACACGACCCCCATCCATTGCACCACCCCTCATCATCAAAGCCGGCGGCACAACTTCAAGAGTAGACAAAATCGTCCGCCACACCAATTTTGTGACTCGTGCTCGACCTTTCGGTCTTCCTGTTCCGAGGCCATACCTCTGAGTATGCTAGGCTCGCCACCAAAGACCTCCACGCTGACGCTTGTGCAACATGGCTTACACCCACCGTATGCGAACGAAGATATGTCTGACACCCGATCATCACGGCCTGCCTCATAACGTAGAACTTTATTGGTGGTGCGCGTTGGAGGGAGAACACTAGTGGTATTTTGAAGGGATCATCTTATTCAGCTACCGCCGTGTAACACACACAATCACACAAAATAAGATGCACACAAAACATCAAATGTAATGCAATGTGATATAGTCCATCGCGCCATGGTCTTCTTGGCGCCCGCAGTTTATAAACAATTTAATAAACCTACCTTGACCATATCACATAGCCCCTGCAAAATAAAGTTAGACGCTTCTACTTTATCTTTTGCATATTTTACGTGGCTTGGGGCTTTCGTAAATAGAACCGCTTCATACCTACGAATCTTATGACCACAACAATGATCCAATAATTGCATGTTTAAGCATCCCTTTCGGGCCCTCCATTGAAAATGCTAAGACCAACTAAAGAGAGAGAAACTGTCACCCGCTAGCCACAGATACGGTACAAGCCGTATGTCAGTAGTGGAACCAGTCTCGCGTAAGCGTACGCGTAAAGTCGGTCCGGGCCGCTTCATCAACTCAATGCCGCTGGAATACACAAGTGCATGCTAGAGGGTAGCAAATAACAGGAACGGTGCCCCCGTGCTGAGCACGGGTTCTAACAGCGTACAACTATATCTTACGATAGATCGGCTCTGATACCACTGAAGGGGAATCGTGTGCAGAAAACAAAAATTTTCCTAGCAACGATATCCTTAAACTAGCCAAGATCTATTCTATGCAGATATAGTAGTACGAACGGAGATCGGAATACGTACCCTTGTAGACCGAAAGCGGCGATTACGTTCCCGCACAAACGTTATCGATGCAGACCGACGAAGCCGACCTCAAGGTCGTGTAGAGGAAGCAGGCCTCCGAGTACCGCTAGCGCAGCACCTCGCAGGGAGTCGCACACGTACGGTGGAAACGACGCCTCCGAAGCTCCAGTCCAGGACGAGCAGCGGAAGACTTGGACCGGAACACCAGCAGCGCGGCAGCGGGCTATGGTGGAGAAGATCCCCTCTTTCTCTTGCTCGGCGCGGCTCCGACTTGGGAACCACGAGATCGAGAGAGAAATCAGGAATTAATTGGTGAATTAAAAGGCTGGGGGTGCCCCTTCTTATATAGGCTCCCAAGGGGAGCCAACCTTGCCAGCCAGGCAATGTGGGACTATCCCCACATAGCCTTGTGCGGCTTGGGAGGTGCGCCGGCCCCCTTGGTGGGCCCTTGGCCCACCTTGGGCAGCCATCCTGGCCCCCACCGAATTCCCCTAGGGAATTTCCCCCTCTTGGGCCTTCTTTCGTCCGGAAGGCCCATTTAGGGAAATCTGCCTTAATAAATTCGAAAATAAATATATAAAATCATATTTGCATATTAATAACACTAATTAATATCAAACATAATATATATAATATTTCCTAGCTCCGAAAACTCTTTCGGCGCTGCCCGATCTCTATCGGACCTCTCCCGGGACGCTCCCGGTGATCTCCTTCCTTTCCGGTTGTCTTGTCGAAACCCCTTAAGTGTGTTACCCTAGCGGTTCGATATAATATCAGGTATGATCAAGACTCCTCAATGATCAACGATTAACTCGTAGGCCTGGACCCCCTGAATTAATCCCTGAGATATAACGAATGACTTTCATCTATCAAACCTGAACGTGAAGTCTTAGACCTTTTGCCATAGCGATACTTAGCACGTCCGAGTGTCGTTCCATAGATATCTCCATACCTAATCCCGACCTCGTTACCGACGACGCTATCTTCTACTCGTTCATGATCTCATGTCTCCGTGACCTAGTCACATGCTTGCAAGCTCATTAGACAAGATCTCACCGAGTGGGCCCGAGGGTATCTATCCTGCTACGCGGACTGGCAAATCCCGCTCTTAACCCCTCGTCTCAATACTCCTTTCCAATACCCAAAAGTATCACCGTTATTGTCATACTAAATAAGATATGACGTTTGGTGCAATCAAAGTATCTTCCGGGAATATCAATAAGAGTTGATCTCACGGTCAAAGGCGTAACGACTATGTTCTCCAAATCTGGGTATGTCCATCACATCACTCTCCAGCGATATGACTCTCATTGACTCTTAGCTGGAAGTAGATGTCATACAATCTCTTCAAATGTGTCTTCAGACAGGTATGCTCCTCCATGTGAACGGTCTGGAACATTCTAAGCTGCCTGAATTGCTCACGCTTTAATTCATCCCCGAAGTGCGTCTTTATCGCATCCATCATGACGCTTGGCTCCTTGCGTCGAAACAACTCTTTCAACTCGGGTGCCAGGCATACAGTCATGGTGATCTCCACTTCAATGAATATGTCTCGACGCCTACGGAAATCATCTTCCTCCTCCTCGCTAGCAGAATCTCCTGGTCCTCCTCCTAACGGTTCATCGAGAACATATAGAATGTTGTTGTGTTCGAGAATGTTTCTAAAACCCATGTACCATCTGATGAAGTTGGACCCGTCGGCTTCTAATGTAGCATCCGGGCTCTTGAGGAAGTAACCGAAGTATAGTTGCGTAGTCTACAGATGTGATCGCAAAAGGAGGTAAGGTAAAGTTTATAACTTATAGGTGAGTTTTAGTTCTATAATCTCATTATCTAAAAACACACCACACCAAGATTATTATCCCTAAAATAACAATGGCGATTACACGACCCTCATCCACCACACTACCCCCGATCATCACGGCCGGCAGCACAACTTCAAAGGTGGACATAAATTGTCGATCATAACAACTCTATGACTCGTGCTCGATCTTTCGATCTTCCCGTGTTCCGAGGACATACCTCTGAGTATGCTAGGCTCGCCAATCAAACCTCGAAGACCCTGCGCGTGCAACATGGCTTACACCCACTGTATGCGAACGACGAGATGTGTGACACCCGATCATCACGGCCTACCTCATAACGTAGAACTTTCTTGGTGGTGCGCAACGAGGGAGAACACAATTTTGGTATTTGTTAGGGATCATCCTATTTATGATGCTACCGTTGTATATCTAGCATATAAGCAATCAATAGGATGCACACACAACAGCACACAATAATGATGCAATGAAGTGCAATGTGACATGGTCGATGCGCCTGGACCTTCATGGCGCCATGTGCCTGGCCCCCGGCGCCCCGGCATGGCTCCGAGTCTACAGAGCCCTCCTTTGCCTCCGACAGTACGAGTAATATCAAAACTTACCGTAACCATGTCACATAAAATAACGCCTCTGCAAAACAAAGTTAGACGCCTCTAGCTTTATTTAGTTTTGCAAGTTTTACGTGGCAAATAGGCTTATTCGTAAGAGAATCGCTTCCCTACCTACGAACTTTGTACAACAACATCGATCGTATAATTGCATGTTTAAGCATCCCTTTCGGGCCCTCCATTGAAAATGCTTTGCCGACTAGAGAGAGAGGAACAGACACCCGCCAGCCACAGATACGGTGCAAGCCGTATGTCAGTAGTGGAACCACTCTCGCGTAAGCGTACGCGTAAAGTCGGTCCGGGCTGCTTCCTCAACTCAATACCGAAGGCATCGCAAGTGCACGCTAGAGGGTAGCAAATATAAGAAAGACGCCCTCATTCAACATGAGTTCTAACCGTACCAGCAGTACTACGCATAGATCGGCTCTGATACCACTGAAGGGGTTACGGTGCAGAAAACAATAATTTTCCTAGCAAACGAAACCCTAACTAGCCAGGATCTATCTATCTAGTACATGCGATAACGGTGGCGGAACGGGTTACATTACCTCCATGTAGACCGATAGCGGGGATTACGCTCCCGCACAAGCGTTGACGATGAAGTCGTACGTAGCCGACCTCGAGGTCGCGAAGAACTTGTCGCGATGTCGAAGTCGATGACGCCGGGGTGTCGATGATGATCTGCGTCGACGGGCGTCGGGCGGAAGAAGGCAGAGCGCCAGCACCGGGGCTTGGTGCGCCGACAGCAGAGGGAGAGGTGGCGCGGAGGCTGCAGGGGGCGAGACGACGTCGCCCAAGCTTCTCAAAAGAGTAGCCTCCGAGCACTCGCAAACATACTGAGCTTAGCGACAACTCCCGGACATTCAGATCCAGCTGAAATCGCAGGAGTAGATCTTATCTGGAATCCCGCAGAGCAACGGCGCTCTGCGGTATGGCTTAGGTGGAGAGAGACCCCCTTCCTCAGCTCGGCGCGGCTCCAACTTGGGAACCACGAGATCAAGAGAGAAATCCGGAATTAATTGGATTTTCCTATATATTAAATCAATTAATATGCCTTGGTATATAAAGGGGGGAGGGGGTGTGCCAACCCCCTTGGCTCCCCCATGTGGGACTAAAGGAGGAGAGGGGAGGGGGGGGGGGTTCGGCCGAACCCCCCTTGGGCTTGTCCCACTCCTAGTCCAACTCGGACTAGGAGGCCCAAGCCTTCCCCCTTCCTTGTAGGGTGCGGTTTCCCCCTCTTGGGCCCTCTTAGGGCCCATGTAGGTGGGAACCCCCTTTTCCTTTATTTAATTAATATTAAATTAATATAAAAATCCCATTAATTCATAATTAATATATTTATATATAATTCAATATCCCATGACTCCGAAACTATTTCGGAATCACCCGAACAACTTTCGGACATTCCCGGAACCATTCCACATCTCTCCGGAACTCCTTCCGGACCACCGGAACTCTTTCCGGATCATTTCTCTCTCTCCAACAAAAACCTATAAAATTCCAGAACCTATCTCCTAGCGTCGCCAAGACCTTAAGTTTGTTACGCTACGGTTCGGGAACACTCCAGACATGGTCGAGACACTCCGCTCACCAATGATCGTCAGGGATACCTGGAAATATATGACGACCCCTGTGCATTCCACGAATATCGTCGTTGAACCATAAGTATGATATTCATTCCCTTTGTCTTTGCGATAGTACCTTGTCCGAGATATGATCGTAGACACACCGATGCCTTTGTTGTATCTCGTTACCGACGAAGGTTATTAACTCGTCTGCGATATTACATCTCCATGACCTAGTCATAAACTGCGCAGCTATATAGATGCAATATCACCGAGTGGGTCCAGAGTATCTTTCCATTACAAGAATGAACAAATCCCGCTCTTGATCCTTACGTCTTGATGCTCTTTCGGAATACCCAAGATGGACACCGTTATTGTCATGCTATATAAGACACAACGTTTGATGCTCTCAAAGTATTCCTACGAAGCATTAATAAGTACGGTCTCACGGTCTAAGGAATAAGCCATCATACTCTTATCTATTGCAAATGACAAACATCGTAATACGATCTTTATTGCAATACTTTGCGTATGTCCACCACCTTATTCAACTAACAAGATGACCCCATTGTCAACCGACGTCATTGTCCTTGATCGGGAATCTCGATCAACTGTTGCCCAATGGACTAGCTCATATAGAGGCTTGCTAGGGACCTGGTTGTCTATGTATCACACGTGTATTAATAATTCCGATTAATACAGTTACAGCATAATACACAAACCTATTATAAACTTATGAGATAATGCAATAAATACTACTTATTTATTTGCCTCTAGGGCATATCTCCTTCAAGAACTAGCATCTCAAACATTCAATTTTTACACTAGAAGTTTCTATATATTTTCCACATAACTATACACTACCCTTATCTGATAAGAGATTTGCAAGGTTGTATGTTTTGGATTCTCCACCAAAATATTTAGTAATACTAAAGTTACATAAAGAGCATTCACACAATAATACACATATACGTTATATAATCCATCAATTATAAAATACAGGACGTGCATGTTTTCATATTTCATATTGTTTTGTATCTTCTAACAAAGAAATCAAATGCGCAACTTAGCTATGTTTCAATTATATACATTCAACTATATAAGAAAACAATTGAGTAACTATGGCATGTTTAACAATGACAATTAATCAGTATACAACATATGTTGGTCAAACCGTAATATGATTTACAAAGTACAAAAGTTTATTATAAGTGTATTCCTTAGTTTGCAACTTGCCCAAAATTTAACTGAACAGTGTTCGCGGAAGACGATCTACGTTCTTCCACTTGATGTTATTTCTACATGTTTAGGTAATTAATAATGAGGCAACCTGCATTTTGCCTTCTCTGCTCCTGCAGCTGCAGATCAACATCAGCTATTCAGTTTTCTCCCTACTCATGTTATAGCAGCACAAATGTGTACTCAAGGATTCATGATATAAAATAAGATTTTAGTATGAAAACTGGAATAATACAATAATATAGTGTGCATATTCAGTGGTCTGATGTCATTATATGTCCACCGCTTCCTGTATGGTAAGAAGTCATTGTCTAGAATGTGTCTAATGTACTATGTTTTTAGTGTTCCAAGAGAAAATCGGTCAATGATACATGACACCAAAACCAAGTTTGAGACTCGAAAGTGAATAGCTTAGCCATATTAGTACTTGATTGTAAATTGTGTGTAAGAATATGGACTCTACCCTGAAGATTTGGTATGGACTCTTCCCTGAATACTTACAAATAATTTTTGTTTCCATTAGTAGGAAAATCATTCGAATGCAAGTCAGTCTCAAGATTCACTAAATACACATATAAAAGGTTTGAAGCCTGTGATGAAAAGTTCTGCAAAGACAAAGCTGCACACGTCAACATATGACAAATGAGCGCTTGCTACCAGGATTTTCTGAAGTATATGTCATATATACCCTACGTGTGTTACAATTTCTGAACATGTTCATCTCGTGTTATATGATGTCCAGAAGAATGGTAGCACCCTAACGGCGTCATGTCTAATTAAACATCTTTGTCCAAAAATGCTTTTGTTATCTCTTTCCTGACAATTACAGCTGGTCCATGTGCTCAGAATATATAATATGTGTACTGGTTATGAAGCACCTTAAATTCTCCCACATTTGGTTGAAGGGATGGAAGAATATGTTCACGTAACAGCTCTGAATAACTGGTAATAGATCGAATGGGTCATCTCTGTTATCAACTACCAATCCACATGGTGTTATGTAGACTAGGCAATAAGGCGCGGCGACACGCAGCACCCGTGTTTTGTATTTTTGGTGTACTTGTTTTCTTATGGGCTGTAATATGTATGTAATTGTGTTGGGTGTAAATAAGTTTTTATTCTAATATCTTTTTTTTTTCTTATATGCACTTCAAAAGTCACCAATGTTTTGAGTTTATTTTTTATGTAATTATTTTGATGTGTTGTAAAAAGTGAATGTAAATGTGTTAGTGTAAAGAAACATTGTTTTGTTAAATATTGATATTGTTTCTTCTATGTATGACCTAATGGAAAAAGATTTTCCACACATTTTGAATACATTGTGCGGGTGTTTGCTAAACTCAGTCTACACCTTGAGGAAAAGATTTTAGAACTTATTTATATATTTAGTCTAGGAAAAGTATTGAAACAAATGAAGTTTGGTAATGTGATTTTTTTTAAAATACATACGTTTCCATATTTTTGTGGTTGGTAGATTTAGAGATATAACGAAATAAATCTGGAATGTCTCGGATTATTCACTGTATTTGAATCTTGAAATATGTTTGCATAGTACCGTAAGTAATTAGTTCTTTTTCAATTACGAAGCTTTCATACTTTTGTGGTTGGCAGATTTAGAAATATGACGACGTAAGTTTAGAATGCCTCGAGCTATTATTTATATTTAAATTTTGAGGTATATTTGCATAGTACCACAAGTAATTAGTTTTTTTAAAATGACGAAACGGATATGGAATGACTCGAATCTTTCACCGTATTTAAATTTTGAAATATATTTGCATAACAGCATAAGTAATTAAATTTGAAAATTATTTGTTGTGCGCGTATTTGCTAAATTCAGTCTGCAGTTTGAGGAAGATTTTAGAACTTATTTATATATTCAGTTTAGGAAAAGTATTGAAACAAATTAAGTTTAGTAATGTGAAAATTTGAACTTATTTATATATTCAGTCCAGGAAAAGTATTGAAGCAAACTAAGTTTGGTAGTGTGAAAATTTTAAAAATACATACGTTCTCATATTTTTGTGGTTGGTAAATTTAGAAATACGACGAAATAAATTTGGAATGTCTCAGATTATTCATATTTGAATGTTGAAATATGTTTGCGTAGTATGTAAGTAATTAGTTTTTTTTCAATTGCGTAGCTTTCGTACTTTTGTGGTTGGGAGATTTAGAAATATGACGACGTAAATTTAGAATGTTTCGAGCTATTTATTGTATTTAAATTTTGAGGTATATTTGCATAATACCATAAGTAAAGTTTTTTTTAATGACGAAATAGACATGGAATGACTAGAACCTTTCACCGTATTTAATTTTTGAAATATATTTGCAGCATAAGTAATTAAATTCTGAAATATATTTGCGAAATAAATTTGCATTATATCGTAAGTAAGTAGGGATGTCTGTAACAATTAACCCTATTTATATCTTGAAATATATTTGCATAATAACATAAGTGATTAGGTTTATTTGTTGTGATTATTTTGATATATTATTCATATTTTTTGGATGCGTATATTTAAATATATTAATTTTACATACCGTAAGTAAATAGAAATGTCTCGAACAATTAACCATATTTATATCTTGAATTATATTTATATTTGTTTTTTGTGATTTTTTGATATATTTTTCATATTTTTTGGATGCCTAGATTTAAATATATGAATTTTACAGTTTTAATCATTTTCTGCAAAACAAATTTCTATTGGAGAAAAAATTTAAGACGCTGACAGGTGGACCCCACCTCGCAGCGACGTCAGGATGACGTCATCCGCGGGCGGAGCGGCCGCGGCGGAGATGGCGGCGCCGGCGTCGCATCCACGTGAGCCAGGACGTGCGCATATGCGCGTCCGACGTGGACGGACGCGGCCTGGGCGGTGCCGCCTCCTCATGGTCGCCGGAGCGGCGGCGGTGGCGTGCAGATGCGGCGGAGAGCACCGCTCACGGCGCCGTCGATTCCGGCGACGGTGAGTCGTTTCGGCAGCCCATCTTCGGCGAGGAGGTAGCGGGCATGGCGGCGAAGCTCACCGTGCTCGTAGATCTGTCCGGGGAAGAGCTTAACGGCGGCGCGGCGCGGTGGCGCCGACGGCGAGCTCGGAGGCGCGGAAGAGGAAGGAGGAGAGGATTGTGAGATGACATTTTGCATAAAATTCTGTAATTTTTTCAGTATTTGCATATAGATCCTTGGCACCGTTAGTCTATGGACTGCGGATCTTGACGGTAATCCGTGGGGCGCTTTTCTACAAAAAATCCACGATGACCGGTGGAACCGGAGGTCACCGGGTGGCGACCGGGCGACATGGTGCCACCCGATTGGCCCAAACGCCCGTGCTACAGTAGGTTCGTTTTGGTCCTCTGAAAACTTGTGATCCAGACCGTTCAGCAGCCAGATCGGACGGCTGAGGTGAAAAGGGCGACGTGGCCAATAGATCCAGATGCAAATCTGATGCCCTTATATATAGTACTATTTCTTCTCCAAGTCTGAAGTTATAAAATGAGAAATTGGCGTATGAAATGCAATTTAATTATATACTTAGACTACATACATTCGATTTTTTTCCTCTGACTTGAATAACATTTAACCAGTCTTGTGTTGGAAGATTTTTGCCCTGACCTAAATGTCCTTAACACGGGGGCGAGAATGGATGCTCTACCTCTTTTTTGAGGTATAAGGTGGTCGTATTCACCGCCCGAATAGATAGAAAGAGTTAACACGGTTTATAAGAGAAACCGGGTCCAAAAACCATACAATTTGTATAAAAAATGGCACAAACAAAGCAACCCACCACACACACGACCCAAGTCAACAAACGACACAACACACACCACCCGCTCCGGGGCCACCGCCCCGGCGTAACAACCAGATCAACACACACTCTACCTCTGATGCAAAGAACAATTTCTGAAAAGATTTCCGATACAACAAAATATGTCTGAAAAACATGAAGCAGATAATCAGGTATGTTGATACGTCCATTTTGCTCTTGTCAGATAGTGGCTTCAACAAACTTTGGTCCAGAGTTTGAACGTCACTAATTTTGATGGCGTTCCGCAGGGTGAAATAAAGCTCCGTTAACCGATCACAGGCTACCAAGGCGAAGCTGCTGGAAGTGGAACGCTTTGCCCACTTCCAAGGCGTGCCACCGACGCCGACGTGGCAGAGGTGCTCGTGCGCGACGGCGTGGAGGTAGGTGCTAGCAGTAGCAGGCTCTATCGTCGGCGTTCCGGGACCTCGGAGGAGAGCCCTTGGAGAGGCGTCGATGCCGGCGTCTCGGTGGCGCTGGGGAAGATCCTGGCCGCGCTTCGGCGCTGTGCCCGTCGTCAAGGCAGCAGGGCAGGTTCGAGGACGTGCTTGATTCTCCCAGGGAACGCCGCCGTGACGAAATCCGGCAGGGTGCGGCCTTCCCTGAATCCGCCATCGGTCGGCGTCCACGATCGGCGGGTCGTAGCTGTTGTGGAGAGGTAGCTCACCGCGTCGGCGATGTCCACGATGATGGCCTGTGGACCAAACTCAGGCCACACCATGCTGGCGCAGGTCTGTTCTCTGTAGTCGTGGCTGGAGTTGGGCATAAGTCGAACACAAGAGCCCTGAACTCGCCGGCCGCCGCCGGCCTAGCTTGTCGACGCCGGAGCAGCAGGTGACAATGCTGATAAGGCACTCCGCAGCGTCTCGCACTCCGACAGGAATGTCTTGGACGCGCCCACTTGACGGAGGTCGAACACCTTCACCGCTACGGCGACGTCCTCATGCCCAAGTTTACCTTCCGTCTCCAGAGCGAGCGTGCCGCCGTACACTTACGGACCCATACTTTACGAGATTGGCTTCCGGCCAAGCCGTCGGTGGCTTTGGCAAGAAGTGTAATCTGCGTGACGATGGTCGTCTGCATGCGTTAATCGTCCTACAACCGAGCTCCCCCTTCCATGAGATGGACGCGAGATGCGACAAGTAAATTACAAGTGTATATATATCCAGTAACGATGTGAAACAACACGATCGATGCTCCCAGAAGGAAGCACGATCAAGCAGCATGAGACGATGGACACAAAACACACTTTACTGATACAAAACAAAACTTAGCAAATCGATGCATATGATTCAGCTTGCAGTAGTCCATAATGAGAAAACTCAAAACTGTAGGCTCTCAGTCTCAGGGCCGGTACAGAGGCAGCGGTACATTCAAAAAACATCACCGCTCCCTGCTCGTCCATGGATCCAACGGAGCCATACACTTAACCTAACAATCGATTCCCTGCATAAACTCCTCGACCTACGAATCGAATCCATGCATGCATGCACGTCGCCGCTGCTGCATGCATGGCCGGCGGGCGGCGTCCCCGATCACATGATGGAGCACGCCGACACCGTGCTGTGCGCCGCGTAGCCGTAGGGGTCCGGATCGGCCCAGCCGGAGCTGTACCCTCCGGCAGCAGAGTACGGGTACGACCCCGGCGGCGGGGGCGGCGGGATCAGCTGCGACTGGGGGTAGTAGCCGTGCGGTGGCGGCGGCTGGGGGTAGTAGGCGCCGTACGCCGGCTGGTGCGACGGGCCGCCGTAGTGCGCCGCCGTCGTCGTCCCAGACGGATAGACGTATGGCGCGGAGCCGTCGCTGGCGATCTCGACGGGCCTGTCGAGCTTCCTCTCGATACGGCGCCTGAGCGTCCAGGCGTCCGCCGTGCCGTGCACCTCCACCAGGCCCTGCTCCGGCGACGCCCACACCCTCTTCACCCCTGCAATACACATGCACAGGTCACGCGTCAGATCGATCGGTGCAAATGCAAATGTCTGCTAGGCAAAGATACACACTGAACGTACCGCGCAGGTTCTCGACGGCCTTCTTGATCTTCCTCGCGCACTGGTGGCAGTGCACGTCCATCTGGAGCACCACCGGCGGCGCCATGGCTCGCGCTCTTTCTCCTTGCTCTACACCGCAAATGGACTCGACTGGACCTCCGCCGCTAGCTGCGAGCCTGCGAGTTGTTAGGTCGAGTGCTATGAGGGCTCCGTCGGGGTTTCAATTTATAGGGAGGCGCGGGGAGGGATCACCGGGAAAGGAATCGGTTGCGTGATACGGCAATTGGTGCTGTCGGCCGGATCGGTCGCCGTGGATCGGAGATACGGTGATCGGCATCTCGGATCACAGTTTCTCCCTTATCGCGCCTCCTTAAATTCTGCTTTCCATGCCGGTGATACGATCCGCTGCTCGGCACGCGCGCTCCTTCCCCGCGATTTAAGCAGCGTTCTGCGTTCTCCGGCTCGCGCGCGGCGGGGCGGGCACGTCAACGGCGCACCGCCTCCATCGCCCTCTTTCCTTCTCCGGCCGGCCGGGGTTACGATCACGTCACGTGTGGGTGAGCAATGGAGGAGAGGATGGAGCCTCAACAGAGACCGTATGTGCGTTGGCCGTTGTGTACGCCACACGCGCACATTCATCCGACATCGGAGGCACACGCACAAGTTACTTTTTTAAAACCGGATAGGAGGCTTGTCTTTTCATTGATATAGAAGAAGTAAATTGGTCAGTTTATAAGGAAAACTGACCGAAAACCGGAACACATTACTCTAGAACCGACGTTGTCTGCATAACCTATTACTACCTCCATTTCACATTTATCTTATATCTGTCACATATTTAAATATGATGTATAATGAGCTATTAGTATTATCTCCGTTCTAAATTAGAAGGCTTCCATTTGTCAAAAAAAAAACATGACTCTATACTGGCTCTTTTTGACAAATATAAGCTATCCAATTTGGATATCTATTTATATGTGACGCGACATTTGTATTAATAGAAATACTATCTCTTAACTAAGAGAAAGAGAAAGAGAAGACAATCCTCTTTTCTTTTCAATTCTCTCTCCTCCGCTTCAGCCATCGTTCTACGTGGTGACGCTAAGATATAATCATTATACATATCTTAAGATGTTTTAGCCATTTTCATATTCACATGTAACCGACATATGGGACACACTCACACATTACTTTAGAACCGTCGATGTCCGTGTAACTTAATTATGTAGATTCCTTTCGATTTAACTCAAAGCTGTAAAAAAAAGGCAAACGGTACGCATCGGTCGGATGTAGTGAGGTCGCCTTAGACTAGTCATAGTGGGAAGTATAATAGAGTGGTATCATATTTATGATACTAGTCTATGTTACTATCTCAATAGTGGGGAGTATCATATGAGTGGTATCATATAGTCATGCATTTATTAGCCTATAGACTCATCTTGTCTTGGAATCCGCTATGTTACGGTATCTACCTATGATACCATCATCACCTCTCTCTTCATTAAATATTTGCCACATCACTATTTTTGCATACGTGACACTTATGATACTATCTATGTTACTCTCACTATGACTAGTCTTAGGAGCCATCGGATGTATTCTTGGGGTAATCCCAATATTTGGTGTGACAACATTCAGGGAATCCCTCCAAAGTTAATCTATTTTTATTATATAACAGTATAGAGGAAATAAACACTAGGAATTAGGGGAATCTCACGGTAATCCAAAGCCAAGTAGACCCAAGCCCGAAGCGGCGACCGGCGGCGGCAGGCCGGAAGCGGGCCCACGAGTCCCCGAGCCGACGAATACCCCCCTGCGCCCGGCCCCACCTGACAGCGACCCTGTCCGCGCCCAATCATCCATCCATCCATCCACCCCGGCCGCCGGCCCCTCCTCCATTCCTTCTTCCTCCTCCGCCATCCAAGGAATTCCGTCGAGCTCTCGCCGGGATGAAGTTCGGGAAGGATTTCCGGAACCACCTGGAGGGCACGCTGCCGGACTGGAAGGACAAGTACCTCGCCTACAAGGCCCTCAAGAAGCTCATCAAGACCCTGCCCCCCGACGCCGACCCTCCCCATCCTCCTCTCCCCGCCGCCGGAGATGGGGACGGGGACGTGGCCATCGGGAACTGGTTCGCCAGGATCCTCGACGTCGAGCTCCACAAGCTCAACGACTTCTACATGGAGAGGGAGGAGTGGTACGTCATCCGCCTCCAGGTACGCACCACCTCCCTCCCTGTCTCTCGCCCCTGCTCTCTCCCCCGTCGCGCGGAAGGGAGTCTAGGGTTCGGATCGTGGGGGCGTTCGCCGATTTTGGGCTGCGCCGGGGCGGGGGGCGGTCGGATGGATCGTGGGCGGGGGGATTGGTCACTCACCATGTGATCTCTCCAGTCGTCTAGGATGCCGAGGGACTCCCCGGACAGCGATAGTATCAGTGGTACCATCAACATTACAATTTACACCGTGATTTGGTTCGACCGGGAGTAATCAACCGGCCACTTGTCGTGTGATACCTATCGGAACTGCAAACTGGGCTTCTCTGTTCGTCATGGTAAAACTTGGTCTTGGGTTGGGGATGGATATGTTTCTATAATTCTGTATGACAGCGGCAGTCACTCCATGATTTGTATCCATAAGGAAAGGCTCTCAAATCTGGCACTCTGAATTCAGTTGTGCACTGATAAACTCCCCCTTTTAAGTGATGGCCTGAAATTTCAACATTGCCCGCAATCTTATCGTGCCATTATCAAGTCGACTTAGGCATACTAAGGCTCCAATCACACACATTTCAATGTGTCGCGAACCAGTGACCCATATGTGATTAGTGAATCAGTTGGCATGTCTGAGCTTGCCACTTAAGGCTTGTTCAATGTTCATTATGAGTCTGAGTCTGCGTAAAGGTCGGTGACAGGTGAGCAGTAAACCCAGTTCCGGTAGTTCTAGTAAACCAAAACAACACAGCCAATTGAGCAGTCTAGACCGTTCAACATTTGAGGCTTAGTTCCAAAAAAAATCCCATACTTCTGAACTTATCTGGTGACATCATAAACAGTCTCTTTGATAATTCTAGTTCTTGGCTTCATATTAGTTCTGATCATTTGACTGAACCTTATGTTGAAACTACTTATATTCTTGTACTGTTACAAGGTTTTGTCCTCAAGTTTGTGTTGAGCACATTAAGCACATGTTGGACCTATAGAATCTAATGACAATGTGAAGTTTGAGAGGAAGATTGTACCAATAATATGAAGCGACATTCTTGATATGTTTTTTGAGTAAAATGGGAAAGGTAGGCCCCTACCTTCTGCAAAGAAGAGGGAAGAAATACATGGGGGACTACAGGGGGAGGGACAACCCAAGAATCCAGAAACCCCACCCCACAGGCTAGGCTAACTATGGCAGGATAGTTCATCGATCCACTGAAGATTAGCCCTTTTCTCATCCTTCTTTGCCCTATGAGACTACACAGCGGATTTTTCCAGGCATTGTTTGGCCACTGCAGACACGGGAATGTCCTCATTGTCAGAGAGCTTTTTGTTCCGAGATAGCAAGATGGTCACAGTATCATCAATTCCCACGCCGGTCGCCTTCTTTTAGGCAAACCCATTCTTGCAGCCTTGTAAATGTCAGTTAAATCATCCAGCCATGTTCAATCAATCCCCAGGTGATGTAGGTCTAGTTTTGTGTGTCAGCAGTCATGCACAAAGCAATCCGTAGTTTCACTGGTATTGCAGCCGAAGGGGCAAAGATCATCATATGAAATCTGCTTCTTGGGAAGAAATTATCTGACTTTCACCCTTTTTTAAATTTAAATGCCACATAAACATTTTACCTTTTTTCGGGGCCGAATTCCTCCAAATTGCTCTTGACAAGACCTCACCATAAAAGGATTGGACTGCTTGATTCGTCGCCCCCTGCAGTTCAAAGTGTCTGTGTTCAAAGTATATGAATTCAGGAAATTCATCAGAGCAACTAACTCTTGGGCCACGAGGTCACTTCAGGTGCCTCAATGGCACAGCCCACTGGCTGTCGATCAAGCAGTCCACAAGCATGATATTTGGCCTCAAAGCGTGTGAGAACAGGGCGGGAAATTTGGTGCAGAGTGATCAATTACTTGTCATTTATCCATCCAGAGCGAAGTGGTTGCCCGATCACCTAAATGAACAGAAGTTGTATCTCTGTAGGTCTGAATCAACTTGCGGATTTGGGTTCATCATAGGAATTCAGGAAATTCATCAGAGCAACTAACTCTTGGGCCACGAGGCCTCCTAGATCTTTACCATGTAGATGCGCTGCCCAAACATACTTCAACCATGGCGATTTAGGTGCAGTGAGAAGCCTTTGCACGAACTTCGTCGGAAGAAGGTCATTCTGACCTTTTAAATTCAGAATCCCAGCTCCCTTGTTGTAGCTTCTGCAGCATGAGTCCCACGCCACCCAGATGTCACTGCCGTTTGAAGTGGTCCTGCGTGTCCAGAAACAAATATCTCCGAATTCTATCAGTTTCTTGGATTACCCACTGTGGCAACTTAATACAAGACATCAGTTGGGCCGGCAACGCTGAAAGAACCGTTTTGGTGAGTTTTTTACCTTCCTCCCAGCATAATAAACTCAAGTGATAAATTAATACGTTTCTCAATAGCCGAGACTAAGGGTAGGAAGACCTCCATGGGTAGTTTTTTGTCCGACAGAGGCAGATCCAAATAAGTTAGGGGAAAGCTACAACCGGGCAGGCAAGAACTGAGGCAATTTCGTTCGCCGCATCTTCAGTGAGATTTATGGGCACAAAAAGTTGATTATTGATATACTTTTCAATCAGTGTTTGGGAGAGCTTCCTTTCTATTTTGAAATCCTATAATCTTTGAATGTTATTGTCTATTTTTGGCATTTCTTATTTATATTTTATCTGGATTATTTTGGGCTATAGGTAGTACCGTAGTAGGTCGTTGTGTTATGCTATTTTCTTTTATTTTCACTCGCAGTTTGGTTGTCTCTAGGTGCTCAAGGAGAGGATTGAGCGAGTCAAAGCTAAGAAGAATGATGCTTTTACATGCAAGATTGACTTCACCGAAGAGATGCTAGAGATACGTAGAGATTTTGTGCTTATCCACGGTGAAATGATACTTCTGCAGACCTACAGCTCCCTAAATTTTGCTGGTGAGCACATTAAAGAAAGTTAGCCTACCTTCAGTGGTCAACTGATAGTATGTTTCATAACTACTTTTCTGACACTTTGTACATGCAGGATTAGTAAAAATACTCAAGAAGTATGACAAAAGAACAGGGGGTGTCCTCAGCCTACCATTCACTCAACGTGCTCGTCACCAACCATTTTTCACCACTGAACCTTTAACAAGGCTTGTTCGAGAATGTGAGGCTAATCTTGAACTCCTTTTCCCGGTCGAAGAGGAAGTACTTGAGTCTGGTTCCTCTTCAAAGCTGCAGCCTCACGATAATATGGGTAGCCATGACCCAGCGTCGTCTTGCGACACAGAAACCTCGAAGGTGTACCGAAGCACACTCGCGGCAATGAAAGCGATAGAGGGCCTTAAGAAGGCCAGCTCTACTTACAACGCCCTGTCTCTTGCCAGGTTCTTCCATGGAGAGGATGGTGAAGCTTGTTCTGGCGCCATCACTTCTGAGAGCTCAGATTCGTTGACAGACTCCCAGATTGAAGATGCTGATAAGGATGGTAAAGAGGTACAATCGAAGGGCCAGACCGCTGCTCAAACTGAACATAACACTAAAGTGGATCGACGCGGTGGATAATCAGTCTTTGAGTGCTATGTTTAATTGGCCCTGATAAGTGTAAATGATAGCACCGTTGTACCACCAATAAGGTTGATGTTCAGGCAGTCTTTGAAGTGTAAGCACCAATAAGCCATATTTTAATTTGGATTTTGGAGTTTTGGAGCTTAGGCAGAGAGTGAGTCATTTAGCTGGTTTGAAAGGAAATGTAAACAATTACAATCTCTTTGTTTCACACTGTTCTTTGTATAGCAAAACAAAGTGTCCCTGATTCATTCCTGGTACAGCTAGTAGCTACTGATTTGGTGCTTTTCAAGAAGACCACTCATACAATGACTCTTTCATCATCTATAAACCAATCCATAACATAGCTTGTTTTGTAGACTGTACAGCTGAAGATAGAAACAATCAACTGATAGTATAACAAACCAGCAGAAACACATACTTGGCTACTACTACTTCGGTTTATGAAAAAAAAGTCCTGTAACTTTTTCTAAATTTAAACAATAATAAGTTTGAGAAAAAATATATGAAGAAAATTCAACATCATTAATACTATACAAACATGGTATGAAAATATATTTCTTGATATATCTAATGACATTGATTTGACCTTGTGGAGGTTTATAGTTTTTTCAAAAAATTGGTCGAACTTTATATTATTTGATTCTTGTCGTAACTTATACGCCTTCTTTTAGGACGAGATGGACTACTACACAATTGGTGCCAAACATAGACTATAAAACATGGAGAGACATTTTGCTACCCACATCCACATAGGTGCATGAGCACCCCTAGTGAATTCACCCTTATAAGCCGATAAATCCACTTGAGCTAGATTTCCTAGTATAACATGAACTTCCAGTGTACAAAAGCTGTTTCGAAAAAATACAAAAGTCATCTTTTATAGGGTTTGACTTTTTTATTCTAAGTTGACTTTTTAAGATTTCAAATTGCTTTCGGCGCTCTTTACGTGCTCTAATAATGACCTTTCATCGTTTTTGTAATCAAGTTTTCAAGTGTGCATGTGTCGATTAATAAGAGGTTGCTCACGCACACTTGAACACCAGGTCATTTTTCCTCGACGCACAAATTTTAACTTCTCGTAACAAATAAATGCTCGATGTAAGAGAATACAACTGCTTAAGCATCCATCACTCGCATAGTTTGATTCACAGGGAAACTGGACGCAATTCTAGATAGAAACATTCTCGTCGTGTCCTCACCTCTCGCCCGTGTGTGGCGGCGCCGAGACACAAAAGAGCATGCGGCGGTGACGGAAACGAGCTCATGAATCAGGAAGAAATGGGGAAGGAGTGAAAACAAATATTTATACTGAACTTTTATACTTGTTTGTAACTGGGTTTTGTCAATTCATTTCCACAACTATATAACTCTAAACTGAAAATGTATCTCTATAAAAATATTATATTATTTAGTGCATTGTGCCTTGTAAAGTTTATTTGAGCCAAATCCACTCACATGTGAAGAAAAAAAATGCCTTCTCGACTTCATTTGTTTCTGTGCATGCATAGATTGCATATATTTGTGCATATCATTACCTATATGGAGATCTCTAATCATATGCTAACCAATATCTTGATAGATATTTTTAGTTTATGAATAGGTAAAGAATCTAGAGTAGATGATACTTAAGAAAACATATAAATGGTTGCTTGCCGATCTTTTCTGTTAAATCTATGTATTTGGCCATGAAAGTGAGTGATGTGAAGTGGCAACACAAGGATTTATGGTTAGTTAAGAATTCCCCTAATGATTAAAGTCTTCTTTCTTTTCTTAAGAGCATTTTTAACCAAAGATGTTTTAATTAGGAGGGGCTCGAAAGGTAAAGATAATAGATGTTGTTCTTCGACGACCTCGAGACTATAGATCACATGTTTTTTTTATTGTAAACTAGCTAAATATGTTTGGGGAGTCGTTAAATATGCTACGGGTATAGTAGATGCACCCGTGCACTTTCAAGATACTAGTTCATGGATGGTAGATGCACCCGTGCAATTTCCCTGTAAAAGAGAGAAATATTGTAGCAGCGGGGTGCCGGCCTCCCGCGATGTTGCTCCCGGCAATGTCGACGACGAAGCGGTACCTGACGTCGTTGCGCGCGAGCCTCTCGAGCACCTGGTTGAGGTAGTCCATCTTGACGACCTGCGAGGTGAGCCCCTTGTCGAAGAAGAACTCGAGCACCTCCCCCATCTCTTCCATGCTCCCGAAGAAGCTCCCCGTGATGGTCTTCCTCCCCATCATCAGTTCATCACCAGCGGGGTCATGAAGCTGAGCGTCTGGAGCATTTTCAATCAGTGTTTGGAGAGCTTCCTTTCTATTTTGAAATCCTATAATCTATGAATGTTATTGTCTATTGCTGGAATTTCTAATACGGAGTACTTTATATGGATTATTTTGGGATGTAGGCAGTACCGTAGTAGGTGTAGGTCGTCGTGTTATGCTATTTTCTTTTATTTTCACTCGCAGTTTGGTTGTCTCTAGGTGCTAAGGAGAGGATTGAGTGAATCAAAGCTAAGAAGAATGATGATTTTACGTCCAAGATTGACTTCACTGAAGATATGCTAGAGATACGTAGAGATTTTGTGTGCTTATTCACGGTGAAATGATACTTCTGCAGACCTACAGCTCCCTAAATTTTGCTGGTGAGCACATTTAACAAAGTTAGCCTAGCTTCAGTGGTCAACTCATAGTACTGTATGTTTCATAACTAATTTTCCGATACTTTATGCATGCAGGATTAGTGAAGATACTCAAGAAGTATGACAAAAGAACAGGGGGTGTCCTCAGCCTACCAGTCACTCAACGTGCTCGTCATCCCGTCAAAAAAAAGAAGAAAAAAAACGTGCTCGTCATCAACCATTTTTCACCACTGAACCTTTAACAAGGCTTGTTCGAGAATGTGAGGCTAATCTTGAACTCCTTTTCCCGGTCGAAGAGGAAGTACTCGAGTCTGTTTCCTCTTCAAAGTTGCGACATTACGAAGGTGTACCGAAGCACACTCGCGGCAATGAAAGCGATCGAGGGCCTTAAGAAGGCCAGCTCTACTTACTACGCCCTGTCTCTTGCCAGGTTCTTCCATGGAGAGGATGGTGAAGCTTGTTCTGGCGCCATCACTTCTGAGAGCTCAGGTTCGTTGAGAGACTCCCAGATTGAAAATGCTGATAAGGATGGTAAAGAGGTGCAATCGAAGGGCCAGACCGCTGCTCAAACTGAACATAACACTGAAGCGGATCGACGCGGTGGATAATCAGTCTTTAAGTCCTATGTTTAATCGCCGCTGATAAGTGTAAATGATAGCACCGTTGTACCACCAATAAGGTTGATGTTCAGGCAGTCTTTGAAGTGTGTAACCATAAGCCATATTTTAATTTGGATGTTGGAGTATTCTCAGTATTGGAGCTTAGGCAGAGAGTGAGTCATTTAGCTGATTCAAAAGGAACTGTGAACAATATCTTCCCTATCTAAATAGGAGCACCTCTCTATTTGATTTCTCTCAACATATAAGCATGACACATCATCAAACATCTGATTGGTCCCCCTCATTAAGCCATTCACATTTAGTTTTAGCCTATGAGTTAATCTTTGCACAAAGAAAAGGAACAACTCAATCCATTTTTCTTACAATAAAAGGTTTTCTAATATATATATTTATGAAATTTCGTAGCAACGCGTGAGGTGTTATCTAGTTTTTTTTAAACAAAGGCAAAAACGCCTTATCAATTTATTAAGAATAAGGTGTCTGGTTTATTATTGGGAGGAACCGAGCGAAAACCAAATAATATAGGGAGCCAAACTCAACCCACCACTCCGCACCCGACCGGTCAGGCCTCCACCCTTGTCGGAGAGAAGAAACATAACTACTCCACCCTTGTCAGAGAAAAGAAACTGTAACTGTTATGGGAGGAGCAGGATGGGACACTCCAACGCAAATGAAGCGACCGACCCACCAAGGAGGCTTGATAATGACCAACACCGTAAGCAACCTCGCCGACCACACGACACAAGGCAAAACACCCCCGATGATGTAGGAACCTCGGAGCCGCCACCCCGACATCCTACTCTCCATCGCGCCCTACGCAATCCACCAGGACCACCTTCCGGTGTCGCCGCCCCAACATGCCACCGCTCGCACTCGAGCTGCAACGCCACACGGCCTAGTTGCTCGCAGTCCAAACAGTCCAGGGCAACTACCCGCAAACAACGGCCGCCACACCACATCCGAGGCCGTTGTCTCGACATACTGAAGATCGCACCCCTCTCCAGGACACATCAATCGAGCCGACAACTCGCCACCCATATAGCACGATGCCGTCACTCACACTCTACCGAGTCGCAACCCCACCTCTTAGGCCACTACCGGCACACCGCCGCAGCGTACGCGTACAAGCGGCTGCCCAGCTCCTCCTCCTCCGACGCCGCCCATGACGACCATCGGAGTAGCGGCGTGAGGTGGTGCGCGTGTGCCGCTGTGCTGGCAGCGTCAGTCATGGTGGTGCTAGTCGTGGCCAGCACGCTCGTCGGGGTCAGCGTGGACAAGGTCGCCGTTGACGTGGCCGACATGCCGGTGTTGTCGAAGACGGCGAGGAGTAGGGGTAAGGAGGCCGGCGTGTCAGAGAAGACGTCGGAGCTGTAGAGGAAATGGGGTTCCTTGACGCCGGCGCTGACACCGATGTGTTTGAAGGGGATCGCATGCAGAAAACAAAAAAGTTCCTAGCAACGATATCCTTAAACTAGACAAGATCAATACTATGCAGATATAGAAGTACAACGGAGATCGGAATACATACCCTCGTAGACCAAATAGCGGGGATTACGCTCCCGCACAAGCGTTCACGACGAAGACGACATAGCCGACCTCTAGGTCGCGAAGAACTCAGCGTGACAAAGCCGACGAAGATGACCTCAAGGTCGGGTGGAGGAAGTAGGCCTCCGAGCACCGCTAGCGCAACACCTCACAGAGCACTACACACATACGGTGGAGACGACGACCTCCGAAGCTCCAGTCCAGGACGAGCAGCGGAAGACTTGGACCGGAACACCAGCAGCGCGGCAGTGGGCTATGGTGGAGAGATCCCCTCATCCTCCTCGTCGCAACTCCGACAAAGGGAATCACGAAATCGAGGAGAAATAAGAGAATTAATTGTTTAATTAAAAGGCCAGGGTGCCCCTCTATATAAAGGGGCAAGTGAACAGCCAAACTCACCAGCTGGGCGGTGTGAGACTATTCCCAACACCAGCCACAACCTTGGGAGGTGCGCCGGCCCTAGTTGGCCCCATGTGGCCCACTAGGGGCTGGCCGAACCAGCCCTCCTTCCCTTGGGGGGACTCTTCCCCCCCCCCCCCCCCCTCATGGGTCTTCTTTCCACTAGAAGGCCCATTTAGAGAAATCTGCTTTTAAAAATTCGAAAATAAATATATTAAATCATTAATTACACTAATTAATATCAAACATATTATATATAATTTTTTTTGGTCCGAAAACTATTTCGTCGATGCCTGATCTCCATCGGACCATTCCCGGGACGTTCCCGGTGATCTCTTTCCTTTCTGGTTGTCTTGTCGAAACCCCTTAAGTGTGTTACCCTAGCGGTTCGATATAATAATAGGCGTGATCGAGACTCCTCTCCGATCAATGACTAACTCGTAGGGCTGAACCCCATAAATCAATCCCTGTGATATAACGAATGACTTTCATCTATCAAACATGGACGTCGAGTATTAAACCTTTTGTCATAGCGATACTTAGTGTGTCCGAGCATCGTTCTTAGATATCTCCATATCTAGCTGACCTCGTTAGCGACATCGCTATCTTTTACTCGTCTATGATATTATGTCAGCTGGTGACCTAGTCACATGTTTGCAAACTTATTTGACATAATCTCACCGGGTGGGCCCTTGAGTATCTATCCGGCTATACGGACTGACAAATCCCGCTATTGACCCCTCGTCTCAACTATTCCCTTCCGATACCCAAAAGTATCACCTATCATTGTCACACTATATAAGATATGACGTTTGGTGCGATCAAACTATCTTCCAGGAATAACAATAAGAGTTGATCTCACGGTCGAAGGCGTAATGACTACGTCCTACAAATAATGGGTAAGTCCATCACATCGTTCCACCTAACGATATGACTCCATTGCCGAATGAGGCCATGCCCCATGATCGGAAAACCTCGATTATCAATCGTGCAAGGAAACTAGTCTTAGTAGAGGCAACTAGGGACCTGGTTGTTTATCTACCACACGTGTATTAATGTTTCCGCTTAATACAATTATATCATGGTATAAAACATAAAATGAACAACTGGGATATGATAAATAAACTATGTTTATTAAGTGCCTCTAGGGCATATTCCCTTCAGTGTTCCCATGGAGCAACGCGCGATGCTAAAGTGGCAGCGCACCGACTTCCATTTCCAGCCTGAGAAGAACTGGATGAACGGTACATAAGGTTCATTTATTGTCCTCTCCTTCCAATTTACACATTCGAATTCCTTCCATTTTTGAGAAACTAACATACTTACTTTAATTTGGTTTGCTCCTGCTACTTGTGGCGATCTACGTGCTTCGGCGATGTTAATACATGCAGATCTTAACGATATATACTAATCTATTAAACTGTACCATGGAATATTCATGTTCTTGATCTTACCACTTGCTCGAACATCTTTTGTCTTAGAAGAGCATGCATGGATCTACCGATGTGGATGGATAAAGAGACTCTGATAGAAAGCTAGCGCGTGTATATAATCCAAATCGATTATGTTTCTGTGGGTCTATATGGTTAATTTTGAAGCACTTATGATTACCCTTCTTAAGTACCATCGCATACATATTCACCTAACCACTTACTAATTAATTCAACGCTTAACATTAACATTTTTAATTTACAATAACCACCCATTTTTATTATATGATGACAGGGCTTAGTCCAGTCCAGTCCATTGTGGGGTAATGGATGAGTCAAAACAATATAATTTATACTCAACTCTTATACTTGTTTATAACTCAGTTTTGTCAATTCATTGTCATAACTGATATGGTGTGCTAAATTGAAACATGTATTTCTATAAAAATTAATTTATTATTTTGTACATTGTGCCTTATAAAGTTAATTTCAGTTAAATCCACTCAACTGTGAAAAAATCATATGCCTTCTCCACTTAATTTCTCGTGCATGAATAGATTGCATATATTTGTGTTGTATCCTTAGCTATCTTTCTAGAGCTCTCTAAATCATATGCTAACTGATATGTCGGTAGATACTTTTTTAGTTTATGAATAGATAAAAAATCTAGAGTATATGATATTTAAGAAATTATATAAATGGTTGCTTACTAAGTCTTGGGTCTTTTCTGTTAAATCTACTCCGTCCGATCTGATTTAAATGTCGTTGGAAAAGATCTGATTACATACGACATGATACTGCTGCTAGCGACACTCTTTTCGGATCAGAGGGAGTATTTGTTTGGCTATGAAAGTGAGTGATGTGAAGTGGCAACACAAGAATTTATGGTCAGTAAGAATTCTCCTAGAGATTGAAGTCTTCCTTTGGCTAGCTTTTCATAAGAGCATTTTAACCAAAGATGTTTTAATTAGGAGCGGCTGGAAAGGTCAAGATAATAGATATTGTTTTTTGTGATGACTAGAGACTATAGATCACATGTTTTTTACTGTAAACTAGCTAACTATGTTTGGGGAGTCGTTAAATGTGCTACGGGTAGGGTAGACGCACCTGTGCACTTTCAAGATACAGACATACAGTCATACAAGTTCGTGGACTATGAATTTCCCTGTAAAAGAGACAAATATTGTAGCAGTGGGGGTGGCGGCCGTGATTCGGGCAGTTTGGAAAGCTCGAAACGTCGTTGTCTTTGACTGATCCTATAGCATAACTAACTTGATGGGGGCACTGGGTAATCTTGCAGAAACCAAACAGGTGGCAGGGACTTCGCACCGCGGCACCGCGCCTGGCAAAGGTGGTGCCGGAAGTGTTCAGTAGATGATTTGGATGGGGACCCTGACAAGGAGGATCGGAGTAGGCAATTGTGTATGAAAGCAGATTCTGCAACAAGCCTACCGCCCATGTTCTGACGGCCCTAGGTGCCGCTGAGCCGATGTAGAGAACTATCCGGTTGATGTAGCCAGGGCTACGTATGGCGATTCTGCTGGCCAATGTTAATGGACTGTCAGCGTTCCATCTCCCAAACGGTTATGTTTTGATTTCGATGTTGTAATTTTGGAGCTTAGGCAGAAAGTTTCGAGTCTGATTTCGAATTTCTTGTACACAATCTCTGTTTCTCATATTTTTGGTGGTTAAAGCCACATAAGGTGCTTGGCAGTTCCTTCATTGCACAGCTACTCATGGTCTCCTTCAGAGAACCACCCAATGCTACCTTCAGCAAATTATGCTGCGATCAAGCCATATCAATGAAGCACAAGCATCGTACACAGTTACTAACAAATACAGTGAATGCACAAAAACTGCTATCAGTCAACACACAGTATGGCATTCCTTTGAGTCTTATCTGTCACTGGAGGTCATCATCTTGAGCTCACAACAGCATACACAGTTAGTAAAGAGCAAGGTGTTCGAGGCCATGGGACAGCTACAGCGCAGGCATGAATAAACCCCTTGAAATGGGGAAGAGTGGAAACTGAAGTAATACACACATTTTTACAGCGTTATCTATGACAAAACGAAGGTCACGATTTCCCCCGATCACCACCCTACACATTGGCCGTCACGCATGGTCATTGTTTTCTTACATCAGAGATTGCGGGGACCTTGGCCGGGTAACTAGACAGGTCCACGTCGAGCAGGTCCGAGAGGTCGTACATTCCCCCTGGCGGGTCGACTTTGTTCCTGATTGGAGTGGTCATCGATTCGTCCTGATGATCTACATGGTTGGCTGACACACTTGAGATCACTGGACTGTTTGAGGGCACCACGGTGATGCCGGCCAGCTCTACGTCCCGTCTGCTTGGCACCACACTCTCAGAGGGATACTTTGCTTGCGTACTGTCTCCCTCATTGTGGTTGTACAGCACATATTCGTTGTAGGTAGGAGCAAACTGCAACAGAATGGAGCTGATTAGACAGATATACACGCAAGCTAAAGTACGCGAGAATGTAGCCTGTTCATATGAGAAATTGGAAAAAACTATAAAGCTTGTGGAAACACTGAATGGGGAATGGGCTTCTAAGATCCTATTTACCTGGTGAACTGTGTCATGGTAGAAATCATTAAATTTTAAAGCATGAATAAGGCTTTCCTTGAAACCACCAGACGGGCGAGCATTTGCACCTGCATACTCTTTGTAGGGAAAGGCAAATAAGTGCCCGATGGCTGCTATGAGCATCTCAACACACAACACATAGTTCTGGAGATCAGCGGCCTTTTCAGTATTCTTGACAAATCGAGACTTGGCAGCAAGGAAAACCAAGACACCCTACAATGCAGGCATTCAAATTATTGCATAGATTAAAAAAAACTTCCTATGACAGCAAAATTCCTTAACAAGATCGTACTGTATAACGCAATGTGAACATATTATTAGGACAAAACAGCTTGTTCCCTATTATAGTACTCAAGAGGGTCAGACATGGATTGATGTTGTATATTTACCTGCCAGTATGTGAGAAACACGACTGATTTGATTATGATGAACTTTGGGACAGGATTATATGGCCGAAGTAGATCTCTGCATGCCGCATAGAACAATGCAAGAGCATATAGCGCCATCGAATATGAGATCGTGTATATTATAGTGATGTATAAATAGGATTGATTGACACTGAAGTTTCCATCTTCATATTTTCCTTTAGCGTAAAGTATGAAGGTAATAACCACCAAGATAGGCTTAAGGATAACAAACTGCAGACAGCCTTGTTTGCATCTCCGTATAAAACGCCTGTTCAGTGACATAAAAATCAGTTACTCTTTCATAATCGTTGCAAACAGCTCTTGAAGGATGCTATTGAGCAATGGTCTACCGATACATATATTGTTATGATAACCACTTATTATGGAGAAGGAAACGTACGCACCCATCTAGAGGAATCGCTGGCAAACAGCAAGTCATCAGAAACCATGATGGTTTCAGGGTTTTGCCATTCAAGCTTACAACCACAGCACCAGGCCCTCCCACCCATGCCAAGCATAGCGAAAAGAAATTATAGATGACCCAAGCATCATACCTGAAACATTTAAGAGAAGGGAAAATTAAGCATAAAATGGATATACTCATGCAGTTCTTACTTCAGGTACTTGTAGAAACAACTGGACTAGAAACAAACAGGCGCAGCAGCATATGGGCATTGCACATAAACAATCAGTAGGACAAATAACAACTAAATTTGGCTATGATATGCTAACTGAGGTTGACGTGTCAAAGTCTTTAGCAAGCACATAAAAAGGATGGAATGGCCAGCATCTCATTAAATCACATACAACTATCTTTTGGTCATTAAATCACACATACCTCACTGGTAGCATATGTATTCAGGCCATGCTAAAGTCGAAGTATGTAATATCATATATAGCTTGGATTATTATTTTGCAATTTTACGCTACAGAAAATTAGTCATCAAACATTCCTGACTAGTTATTATCTACTATTCTATACTTCCTAGGATGACAGTTAAAGCTAACGGTGTAATGAACCCTCTTGCACTCTAAATAATGTGGGTCTGTGATGACCAGCTTATACTTATGAAACTATGGGCACAGTTGCGAACAAGGCATAATATATCCTATGTCTACCAGAGATGATCAGCTAAACCCATGAGCAGTCAGCAGAATGGTAGTACTGATAGAATATCTCAGTCGATTTGTCATCATAGCTAGAGTCTACAGAAGTGCTTACAAATGCCACACGTCATATCATATAAATTTATAATCATGCAGCAATCCACCTGTTTGCACAGACCATAGATGCCAGACCATAAAATTTAACAGGGTAACAGAAAAAAGAGAGCATATTTTGCACACATGCCATAATAGAAAGCAACCAAAATGCTTTTGATAATCACATGACCCACCAGGTCAGCAATACTTGCTGATACCACAATATCAAATTGAGCCCATTGATTAAGATAATGGTGTCATAGAAGTTTGAATTGCTGCTATTGCAGGAAAATGACTTACATCTCTCGGACAGATGTAAAATATATTGCATTGTCTGGTAGGATAAGGGACATGAACGACATCACTGCATAGACCTGCAAAACAATGTTGGTCATCAGATCTAGTACGCACCAACATAAAAGGACTTATATAAATAAACAAACACAACTGGATATGACGGGTGAAATTTAAGGGTGCGTTTGGTTTTGTGGCAAAAATATGCCTTGTTTTTTTTTTGGCTATGACCAAAACTTTGCTTCTTGTTAGGATGACTTGCCAACTTTTTGGCATGCCAATGGCTTCTTACAAACTCAATTCCATTTTTTATCCAAAGTTGGCCACCTCATGGGCACACAAAACCTTGGCCAAAATTTTGGCTACCCAAATATTTGGCGGGCCAATCTTGGGGTCGAACCAAACATACCCTAACTGCATGGTGGATGAACAATAACCTTGTGACAAAAAGTCATGAGACTCAAAGAGTCGTTTTATAGCTGGCTGATGTTTACCATATAAGGGAAGTGCTATGACAGTAAAAAAAGCTTAATGTGTCCTAACACGACCACTTGGTTCAACAATATTCGATCATTTAGAGAACCCTTGAACCACCCCACGTTTCTATCGGAACTCTGCCACACTCGGATGTATTGATCTTCTTATTCCATAATAATAACCAGCTGTCTCCAAATATGCTTAACTCGCACATCTAGAATGAACGATCCTACTCCTCCTCACAAACTCCGTAGCGAGCTCAGGTAGCACCATCGTTTTCGTCGGAGAGCACGAATTCGTAATCAGGGCCTTACTATACTAGCACCGCAAATTCGCCTCGTGAGTGAACCACCTCGGACACCGATCACGACGACCTAGGAGCACGAGCACCACCAACCAATCACACCCGCAGATCACAGGCGGGCTCGCCTTCCAGCTCGTAGCCACGAATTCGGCCCAACGTTTTTTTTTCTCTCTCGAAAATACGGCGGCGGTAGCGACAGATCTGACGCGGGGGTGGAGGGAGCGGGCGGAGGAGAGGCAGGGAGGAGGGGGGCGTACTGACCGGGACCATGAAGATGATGCGGACTATGAATCGCTGGAAGATGGGCTCGGCGTAGTGGAGCAGGTGGCGGTAGATGTGTCCGAGCGATATGACGGTGGCCGCCGCGGCGCACAGCAGCGCCGCCGCCGTGTACGCCACCGCCGCCCAATCCATCGCGGCACCACCAGCAGCAGCACCAGAGCGCCTCAGCGAGCGAGGGAGCCGGACGCGGCGGCGAGGAGGCGGAGGGGGAAGGCCGCTGTGGTGGAGCCGAGCCGAGCCGAGGGACCGGCGGACGCGGTGTCTGGTCCTGGTCCTGGTTTGGTTGCGGGTGGTTAGGGAAGGAGGGAGGAGGGGTTAACAGTGCGATGGTGAGGTGTTAATGGGCATCGAATTTCGCGTCATTAGTTTTTGGTTCTCCGATCCTCTTTGATGATGATGATCTAGGGATTTGAACGGGGGTTGGGGTGGGTGGTGTTCGAGAAGGTCAGCTGCAGAGACGAAACTTCTCTGAATTTCCTTGCCTGCGAGTTTTCTGACGCGAATTCGCCGTCAAACTTCAGACGGCAAGCAAAGATCGTTCGTGCTAGCTAGGGCATCATCCGCGTGAAACAAACTCATCATAATTCTCTTTTTAAGTGAGAAAAAAATTGCCTTTTACATTGAGACACAAGCATGGCACATAAGACACGTCGAAAGCCAAAAACACGCAGAGCAAACTAAATGGTTATCTCCGTCATATGCTTAGCACCCACCTAAATCTTACGATTCAAAATATCGATCGTAGACCCGTCAATTTATATTATTTAACGGTGTGTAACTGATAACATAAACTGGTCGACATGTCAATAAACCATCTGCTGGTTTATCCATTATTTTGGATCGACCGGTAAGTTTTCGCTAAACCGAAATGATTTCCCAATGTTGATAAAACCAGCTCCTGCTCTTGTCCTTGATCTTTAGGAAAAGGACAGATAACCCTAACGAATATTAGCAATGGCCATTCATCCACTTACTCAAAAGGCGCTCGGTTGTGCACGAGACTCTCGAATATGTGAACACAGCTCGTTGAGTTTTCAATGCTGTTGCACTTTGACTTTGATGCTTGACCCGCAATCTATTTACCACCACTACCAAGATTTTCGCGTCAGAGTGCACCACATCTGATGCGGATGATGATGCTGGTGTGCAAGGTAAGTAAAGCTGCGGCCGACAGCCGTGTCAACGTCCGAGCTAAACTTAAAGATATCGCAGGCGTATGACATTATTTTTTGCATCAGTAGCGAGCTAGCAGCTGCCTGATTGGTTCTGTTAACGAGTTAGCGTCTGCCGGGTTGTAGTGTGCCCAATAAAACAGCTTATATGATGCGCCTAGGCCATACTGTTCCTTAATTAAAGCGTGTGCAACAGAATGGATGGGTCGATATGTTAACAACCACCTTGAGTGATCCAAATTCAAAAAAAAAAAAACCTTGAGTGATCTTACAGCGCACAGGTTAGTTTGATTGCCACTGGTTGTGCCAAGGTACGTCTGGAATCCGGATATTACAGCATGGGGTTTACTGTCGCGGCTACCACGAATTAGTTATGATATTCTTCCATTTTTGGAGATACGAGACATTTTACATAAATGAGTAGATATTCCGATTAGGAGCATATCCCTCGCAAGCTAACAATATCCTCACATGTACGACATAGCAAGGGCAAATAAAAAACAAATCATTTTTTTTTTGTGTTTTTCACGAACAAGCAAATTGTCATCTCATTTAGAAGAAACAGAGAAAATATATATCAAGACCAAAGTGGCACGGCGACCCCAAAGAAATAACGTTAAGAAAACAACATATGTCTACTCTTAAAGGTTCTCGATCGATCTAACAACAGATGACTACCGAGAGCTTCCGTAGCATAGTTTAATCGGCAATGCGTTGAATCGCTGACTGAAGGTTTCCGTTGATGATTGGAAAACTCTCACTTTGATAAGTTTGATCCTTCGAAGTTACACATAGGTCAGTGGCTAATTTATATTTTTTTCGTGATGATTTTATTGAATGGTGATATTAATTTGTATACATTTTTTATTATCAAGTTAGCTAATTATTATCTATGATGTTCACAGTTACATTGTTTTGGTCTTCATTCAAATATACACATGATGCAACTTATTTTATAGTAAAATTACATTTTAATCACATTAAGTTTGTTAGAATATCAATAGTTACATTTTTTAAACAAGAATTGGTAGTTACATTGAAACCCTCTTGATATGTCAAACCTCCATAGAGTCAAAATTGCATTCACCGATAGATTTGTGACATTTAAATGAATTGTAGTATTATGTATTTGTGGGTGTGCATATGCTTGTATGTTTTCCAATATTTTTAGATTCTTGTGAAGACATTAAAATCATTGGTCGAATAAATATCTTGATGGAGGTTTCTAGATTGATGGAGAAGGGTGAAAAATATATTTTCAACAACTCCTCATGTCTAGCCTCTTGCAGATCAACACGAGATCGATGTAGAATAAATCTATTTTTTCAATAGAGCTAGCCTTAGCTGATGATATCATAGTGAATGTTGTATGATTGCATACAGAAGCTATTTCTCCTAAGTCCCAGTTTAGAGAGAAAGACAATATAAAAGGTATTTTGCGAAAAACACTCAATAGTAATGTGAGACATAGCTTAGTGTCTTGTGACGGTTGTTGTGTCAAAGGATGTATAAAAGGATTATAGGAAGTGGTAAGGGAAAGAAGCAGCAAAGCATCACCCCAGAGTCTAGACGACCCAGGATCTTCTTTGCCAAAACAACCGAGGGTGATCATAATATTCATATGGAGGGAAGTGAGCCAAGTCATGCGGTACCAACTACTGATCAGACGGAAGGAAGTGAGCCTATGGAGATTATTGGGAGCCACGCGGTGCATGTTATTGATCAGGTGGAGGGAAGTAGTCTTCCGGCTCCGTTTCATGTTTAATGAGATTTCTACTTTTGCGCGGTGAGAATATCGTGGTCAGTGCCGTGCATCTTGTAGTTCTTCTTCACTTGTTTGCTTCCTTTTCGAGACTTGTTTCCCCTCTTTTTGAGTAATGTATTGTTTCCTCTTCACACGCATGTTGATATCTTGGTTATGCTTTAGGGGTTTCTACCTGCTAATCAACTGGAATTGTACAAGTACAAGGATTGTCGTATGTGCTACTTGCTATACTTATGGGCACCAGAGAGTGTGGCGCTGACGGCCATGGAACATACTCGGTTCTTAGAAGGAATCTGATGGAATTGATGATGGCCATTATATTACGATCGTGTAGAGTGGAATTTTTTGGAGAGTATGCTGACCCGGCTAGGATTTGATATAGCCGTGGTAGATTTACTGATGGCGTGTGTCCGTTCTGTCTCCTATAAGATCAGATTTAACAGTCAAGAGACTGATTCTTTTATCCCTGGGAGGGGTCTAAGACAGGGGGATCCGTTATCACCGTATTTGTTCCTTATTTGTGCAGAGGGGCTGTCAAGTCTTCTGGCTCATAGAGAGGAGGTTCGTGGCATTGAAGGAGTTAGGGTTTGCAGGAATGCACCATCAGTCTCGCATCTACTTTTTGCTGATGATTCCCTAATCCTTATGAAGGCAGATATGAATAATGCAACCTCATTGAGACAGGTTCTTGATCATTACTGTGGAAGCTCGGGACAAATGGTTAGTGCTTCAAAGTGCAGCATTTTCTTCAGTCCGAATGTTGGGGTTGAGCTAAAGGCTCAAATTTGTGATCAGTTAGACATCATGACAGAGGCTCTCTCTGATAAATATTTGGGCCTACCATCCATGGTAGGCTTGGATAAAAGTGATAGCTTTATTCATCTTCTGGAAAGGATTATCAAAAGGCTGGAATATTGGAACGAAAAAATTTTATCATTGGGAGGGAAAGAAATTCTGTTGAAGGCAATAATTCAATCAATCCCGGTTTTTGCCATGTCGGTGTTCCAAATACCCAAAAAATTGTGTAAGGAGATGACAGACGCTATGGCGGCTTTCTGGTGGGGTGATACTGAACATCAGCGGCGTATGCATTGGATGGCATGGTGGCGTATGTGCATTCCGAAAAAAGATGGGGGAATGGGTTTCCGTGATCTATACTCCTTTAATCTTGCCATGCTAGCTAAACAATCATGGAGACTTCTTGCACAGCCGGATTCTCTTTGTTCTCAAGTACTTAAAGCGAAATATTATCCTCATGGTAATGTGCTAAAAGCTGGTCCGAAGAGTGGATCTTCCTTCACATGGCAGAGCATTGTCGCTGGTTTGACTACTTTCAAGAGGGGACACATATGGAGGGTCGGTTCTGGCACCTCTATTAACATCTGGCATGATCATTGGGTCCCTTCAAGTCCCACTAGGATGATCATCTCTCCTCAAGGTAATTCTCTGTTGAGGACTGTTGACGAGCTAATAGATCCATTTACGCATACATGGGATGAGCAAACCCTAAGAGACAACTTCAGTTTGGTGGATGTGTCCAGGATTTTGAAAATCCCTCTGAACATCCATATGACTGATGACTTCGTGGCGTGGCATTTTTCCAAGACTAACATCTTTACGGTTCGCTCCGCTTATTATATCCAATGGTGGCACAGCTTTGGTCCTAAAATAAATGGAGCAAGTTTAGGTACTGCAGGCAGGAACCCTGTGTGGGAAATTGTCTGGAAGCTGAATGTGCCGGCGAAGGTGAAAATATTCATCTGGAAGGCCTTGCACGGTACCATTCCTGGCCTTGCGATATTGGCCAATAGACACATAAAAACCTCAGCCCAATGTCCGATCTGTAAACAAGGTTCAGAGGATATCAAACACCTCATGTTCTCTTGTGTTCGTGCTCGTCAGGTATGGACTTCTTTGGGGCTTTCAGAAGCTATTGATGCAGTTTTACCGATGGAAAGATCAGGCTCAGTTATCCTAGAAGAAATTCTTAGAAGCAACGCTCCCACGATTCCGATTCTGGGTCAAATTGGGTTCAAAGAAGCTATCGCTGTCGGCTCTTGGTACATTTGGTGGCAGCGCCGGGAGGCGGTAAAAGGAGAGCATGTTAAACCTCCTGAGCGCTCGGCGTTTGCGATCTTGGCTCTTGCTGCAAATTATCAGAATACTACACCTAAAGCTATTCCGAGAGTGAATACCTGGACGCCGCCTCCTCCTTGTAAGTACAAACTTAATATTGATGCCACTTTCTTTCCTAATGGAGATGGAGCTGTAGGTGCTGTTATCCGCAACCATCGAGGAGATGCTCTAGCGGGAGGGTATTGGCCTTTTTCAAGTGTGCTGGACTCGGCAACTGCAGAAGCAGTTGCCCTTCAGAGAGGGATAATGTTGATCGAGGAAATTAAGTGCTCCCCTACTATCATTGAAACGGATTGCTTGGAGCTTTGTCAAGCTTATAACCGAGAAACTGAAATCTGGAGTCCATACACGGCGATCCTGACTGACTGCTTTGTCAGAGCTTCTGGGATAGGATCTGTTACAGTGCAACACTGCAACCGGGAAGCTAATTCGGTGGCGCACAAGTTAGCTCGCTACGGTTATGATACTGATAGCTCTTTTGTTTGGGATGGCGATCCCCCTAGCTTTATTATTCCTGATGTAATTAACGATGTAACCTTGTTCGAACTCGGATAGTCAGCAAGTACCAGACGCACTCTTTTCCTTACCAGGGTACCTGCGGGGACTGGAAGGTTTTTAATGAGGCGGCTTGCTGGCTTTATTAGTGTTTATATATATGGAAAATTCAAAAAAAAAAAAAAATCTATTAAGTTTTTTTCTAATCTAGCAACAATTAGCTGGGAGGCCTAGAAAAACAATTGCTGGGCCTGGGCTCCAAATCTGCGTATTCCGCTCATGTCAATTCTCTGGGCTGGGCTGGCTGTGCTGTGCTGTGCCTCGATGACGACACAACTCGATGCACCTGACGTAACGCGTATGAATAGCAGGTTCGCCGCCATAGCTGCCTCGACCAAACCAAAGAATACGGCGGCCATGGCGACGTTCATCAAGAAGCGCGCAGCCGACTACGTCCCGCCAGCATCTCCCCCGCATCCGCCGCGGGAGAAGACGACGGTCCGCATCTCGCCGATGAAGCCGCCGCCGAGACTGGGCCTCCCATGCATGAACATCGCCCACGACCTGATCCCCAACATCCTGATCCGCCTCCCTCCGAGATCGGTCGCCCGCTTCCGGTCCGTCTGCAAGTACTGGCTCGCCGTGATATCCGACCCCGATTTCATCGACGCGCACCTCCAGGCCGCCAAGCAGAGGCCGTCGCTGCTCATGGCGCCCACCACGTCGCGCAACGACGACAGGAGCCTCCCTCTCCTCATGGGGTTCTACAAGTACCACGTCGGCGGGGAGTCCTCTGAGCCGATGCACCCCAAGAAGCTGCTCTGCGGGAGCATGAACATGCGCGACACCCCCGTGCACTGCGACGGTATGATCCTCATCACCGCCAGATCGAAGCAGATGATGATCTGCAACCCGGCGACGGGAGAGGCCGTCCGCCTGCCACGCCCATGCCACGGAGCATTCAACGACCTTGTGTACTACACACATTCGATCCCTTTTACCTCGAGGACAGGTCTAGGGCTCGATCCACGCAGCAACAAGTACAAGGCGGCCAGGTTCTTCTACCAATACACCAAAACAGGTGTGAACCCTGTCTGCAAGTTCCAAGTGCTTACCCTAGGCGGCACCAATCAGTGTCAGTGGCGGCAAACAGCTGACGATCCGCCGTATCCGATGGCCGCCCGAACTCCGGTTCATGTGCAAGGCTCCATATACTGGATGCTAACGGAGACGCCGCCGTGGCGTCACCGGAATCCACCACCGCATGCGTTTCTCCGGTTCAGCTTGGCCGACGAGAAGTTCAGCTTGGTACCCTTTCCTCCTAGCGATTACAAGCCTGCACGTTTCGTGCCATCGGAGAGCCAGCTCTGCTGCACCTGCTTCTGCGAGCAGAAGAAAGAGCTGGAGGTTTGGAGCCTGAGGATTGCTGGGCGAGACGACAACCCTGCAGAATGGACTCGGCGCTGCACCGTGGTGATTGGGTCTGAATTGGTCTTGCTTGACCTTAATGCTTTGTGGAGGTCTCCTAAAGTTGTTCTTCATGGGAGCACGCTCATCCTGACGGCAGAGCAGAAGGTGTACCAGTATGACATGGATACAAATAGGATGGAGAAAATAGTTTCTGATATCCATCAAAGGTTTTACGAGAAGAAGAACCTGGTTTTACATCTCACCAATTATGTTGAGAGTTTGGTACGTATTAATGATCTTTGACATGTACTATCCTATTTGTATTTCGAAGAATATTATTTTGGCTAAGTTTCTAATGATCCTTCTGCCTAACTAAAGATGTCTAAGCTTTTTAAAAATTTGGATGCATCTAGACATGACTTAGTGTATAGATATACCTCATTTTGGACAAAGTTAAGACATCCTTTATTGGACGGAGGAAATAGTAGTTTGATGATAAGTGCCTTTTAACTCTTTTAACAGTTCCTAGCCCGTCTTCTATCTATGAAACCAATATGTATGTTCATGGAGATTCTTTTTTTAAAAAAAACTCTTTAATGGTAAATCGTGTCCGACGATTATTAACAAACACATGCACACCTGCTAAAAGCGCCGTGCAAAATTTTGAAAAAAAACATCACTTCATGAGATTGATCAACAAGGCTGTCTTCTTTACGTGGATGAGATTGGTCTTTTGCTCTTATCTTTTCTTTTTTGGAAATTTTAATATGTTTTACTCAGAAATAAAAGTTTGATTACAATCATACAAAACCGATTTTGACACGCAGGACGGAACCGAATTTTGCAAAACACCACAACGCAACTCTCTACGGCCTAACTGATAGAGGTCATATGCCGTAGAATTGCAGCTCCTATTAACTTTGGATAACTTTATCAAACGATCAGGAGACTTCTTTTGTCTGAACTCTTTTGCATACAAACTTAAAACAGATCGATCATTACTTCCCTGTTTAAAAGCTTCAATGATCCTAGCACAGTCTATTTCAATAACTACATTTTCATACATGGCCAAAAGAAGACCTTGAAGGCAGGCGATAGCTTCGCCGTCGGCAGCAGAACTGCAATGAGGGATAAAATCCCAGGCCGAGCTGATCACTTGGCCAATATGGTCTCTCAGGACCGCTCCCCACACACCTTGTAGACTATCATCAGTAAAACTTGCATCAACGTTACATTTAACCCAGCCAGCTTCCGGCTTCTCCCACACTTCTTTTACATGTTCATCTTTCCTGTGTTTAACTCCAACACCTTCTTATTCTTGAGAGATTTTGTATACCCTTTCCTATCAACAAAGTCTTTTGCTCTTATCTCAACTTCTCAAGTGCAAGATTGAGAGTTGGGCTGTCATTATGAAAGTGCAGCCTTGGAGGACGTGCAGCAGCTAGCGCTTTTGTGCCACCTCAATTCCTAAGAGTGCTGCTAACTCTCCATTTTTTTCACCCGGGAGCAAATGATCGGCAATGAATCAGCGCTAAGAATCGGGATATTTAAACCCCCAATCTTAAATTGATGGAATGAAAAGCCATGTGAAGGTGGTCTAGCCAATTGCCAAGTCTAGTACATCACAATGTTACTCTGAACCTTGTGCTCAGTGTCCCACACACTGCCTTGAAAGTAATCGTCTGTCAGGTTTACTCATATCGCACAAAAATGACACACAAACTGTGGGTGCCACTGTCACATCACATGCAGTTCGTCCATAATAGTTGTGTGCTATTATCGCAAACTTTGCAAACGGCAATTCATATTATATATATGTTGACTTTGTGTTGTCTCGTCAGATTTCTTTTCACTGCATTCCCGCCTCCCCACAGTTCCTTTGTCTCTTTTCAGCACTTGAACCTGCAGTTAGGGCAGAAAAGTGTCGGTAAAGTTCATGCAAATGACCCAATATACAATGAGAATTGCTATCAGAAGGTTTACCCCTTTTATTTATGAACTGCTTGCTTTTCCAGCATTACTTAATTGTGAATTATGTTTCATGTCTGCTATCATATCTTCAGTCTTTCCAGCTTGACTTTTATCAAGTCTTGAACCTGCTGTTAGGGTAACAACATGTCAGTAAAGTTCATGCAAGTGACACCTTGCATGATAGTTGAAATGACTTCTTACGATCAAGATGTGAACAGGTCATGAACTGAGTTTGACATTTTGGTTTACCTCTTGTGTTCTTGAACTTGGTGTTTTTCCTGTAATAGCATCTTATGAATCTTGATCTCCATCATTTTGCTGGAAAACGAATTTAGTTATATTTCTCTTGTTCATAAGGTTTATGGTTTCTTCTTGCTTTGAATCATCTGTCATTTGGTGAGGTCCTGTTGTTTCATGTCCTTCACTAGTTCTCCTATTTGCTAGCTTCTGGTGTTTCATGTTCCTCCCCAATCTGGTCACCATCATGTTCAGGTACGCCTTGTGTTTGATTCTGACCACCTTGTAGAATCGTCATCATCTTAGTGCACTTCAACTCAAGATCATTACTTTTTTCAATCAAACTTTTCTAAGTTTGGGCTAGGATCATAACAAACCCCTTTAATTCTCCATTTTCTATTGTCATATCATGCAATGCAGACAGAGCCAATGCTAGAGTTCCATTTGAACCTCCACCTACAACAAGCCCTTTACCATGCCTCGAAGACTTTGCTACCTTAGGGAAGAGTTTAGAGTATACATCACTTTCACTTGGTTCCTCTCCTTTCAATTGTGGGTTCTCATCATACTCTTTAGTGATTTGTTCATGTTTTGGTATGGAAAAATTGGTTTAAATCAATTAACATAATACATTTTTTGCACCATTCAAATGTTGAGCACATCATAGTATACTTACAATTTTTGTCTTCGAAAAGTCATCAATTCCATTTTCAACCTTATCTGAGTGTGTAACACATAAGAGTTTTGCTCTTGATATTCTTCTCCCAATTTGTATCTCCAACTAATGAATAAAAAACATTTCAGAGTTGCTTTTTAATAGACTAATTTCAGATAGTTTACAAAACTAGTATAGTGAAATATAACTTGATCCTCCATAATTGCAAAGCTTCTCGACCCCACATTATGCCTCAAGTTTTCTTGCTCATTTCTGGTTTCTATGTTTCTATCACTTAATTCTTACAGTGCATGGAAGGTTTTCTAGTCAGCACAACATGCATTGATAATTTTTCAGTTTATTTGATCATGCTCATGTACCTTAGCCTTTGTTGATTTCAAGTGGTTAACTAATCATTCCACTAATGGATATGAATTCTTTTACCACAAACATTTTTTATGTTTCTTTGTGCTGACAACTCAGTTATGTAATACTTTCTCTTCAAGACTGCTTTAAAGTGCTTCCATTTCTTGCTAGCAGATTTGAGCATCCAGAACTTGAAAGAATCATGGACATCGAAAAAAGTTTGTACAATTAAATTTCTTCAATCTCTTTCTCTTCAAGACTGCTTTAAAGTCCTTCCATTTCTTCAATCTTTTTGTTGTGACTTCACCGAATCTTATCTAGCTATTTCTATTGCTTATTTGCCATAATTAAACCCATAGAATACTTGCTAGACATAACTACTTGTGTACATTGTTATACACTTCACTATCTACTATTCAAAATGCATTTGTGCTAAATTTAACAATGTTTTATAGTAAAACTATATTACTTAATCATTATGTTTCACCCGTATTCAAATGTGCATTAGTTTGTTTGAATCCCCTTAAATCTAGAAAAAGGGAAAAATCACATGCCTCGATGGTTTATTGTGTGATATGAATGAGCATATATATCTAACATTTTATATGTGGTCATGTATTTTCTTGCGATATCCTTAAATATCTCATTTGATATCTAAATTCACGCCATATAGAAAATATCTTGATAGAGTTTATTTCAAGTCTACCATTACTTATAAGAAAATAAAATGTACAGAGTATACAGATATTTACGTAGTGGTAACTGAAAGTAGCGCCTAGTAGCATGTGCGTAAAAAAATGACGGTGTAATAAATGTATTTTTAAAACAATAATCATGCACATGTAAATTGTCATGAAAATAGTTGTATGTCCCGTTTAGAACACAATTTAGACACAAAAAAAGTTATAGAGAGTTTTCTTAGGGAATAAATATGTATTTTCTTCATGAAATTTATACAAAGGACATGAACAACCATGATTTTAAAATAATTTAGTTTTTGTTTGACAATATACAAACACGTCATAACATGTGTTACCTATAGCCATTTCATCATCCCCGTTTATGAGAAGTTGTTTATTTAATCAATGGAATAGTTGTTATATTATTTTTTGTGGTTAAATTTGTCTATGTTCTGGTGGTTTCAATAATTAGTTAACACCAAAGTTGTGCTTTAAATTTGATTACTATAAAAGAATCATTCAAAACAAACATAATAAAAATTATGTATTTATTTCTTAAACTTTTATATGGGCACATGAAACATGTAGTAATCTTGTAATAATATACAACATTTAGCAAAATAAACACTCCAATGCATACATCCTTTGGCTGCATAATATTTTTGTCACCATTTTGGCTACATAATCTCATGAGATAGATTTATGTAGTCTACGAGAACGGGACATTAAGTACTTATAAATGAACAAATAATTGGCATGTTCAAAATATGTGACCATTAACTACATGTCTATGGTTGACTAATTATCAGGGGTTTTTGGAGCCATACCCAATCAAAAAGATATTATCGAGGCACATTTCAAGTAATTGTTGCTAGACAAGACTACAAACGAAAACATAATTCCGTGTTTTCTTGAAGATTGTTTCTCCTTTCTATCCTAGGGTTGATTTAATTTTCATATTACTTTATGCTTTAGATAATTTTCTAGTGAATGCTTGTAAGTCTATAAATAGAATACACAAGGTAATTGATAACCAAACACAGAAAATTAATTTTCTATTTTATTGAAATTACATTTTATTTACATCACCGAATCATCAAACTTTGATCTAGATTAAACCAACGCTCTAATGCGTATTTATAATGGACCACTAACACATGTCCAAAGTTGACTAATTGGCGACTCCATTGCTGGCCGAGCCATACCAAATCGAAAAAGATTATTACCGAGACACGTTGTAACAAATGTTAGTAAAGCCTAGCCGCTTAGCCTCTTTGTCTTTCTACACAACTAGGTAGTGTATGTTATGTTCTTAGCCATGATTTTGCATAACATGTCTAAGTTTGACCACCACCAAAGTGCGCCTGGGAAATCGCACACCATAAAGTATTGCAAAAGAAAATGGACTCTATGACGGATGGATCATATGTATAATAGCATGTGAGGAACCAACCACATAGCGAACCGTTAAACTGAAAGTTATGGTAAAGTGTGTTTGTCAAGCAAACAACCACTAAATGCAATCGCAAATCTTGTTTCATCTTCAATACAATGTTGCTCTATTTTATCAAGGATGGGTTTGTTTTCTAGATCCCATGTCATTCAAAACACAGTCATTGAAGATCAACGACCTTTTTCCTTTTTCATTTCATCATGTTTACATCTCCAAATACATCAATATCAAACCTTGATTAAACTCACAACTCTGTTACCATAAGCCTATGTATAATGCCCTAACTGAGAGTACACGATGATGAGCCAACTTACTCGAGGCTTGTAGATATTTCACAAAAAATCGTACTATAAGCAAAGAGCCAAGAACTTTGTAGTCTAAGAGAACGGGTAAGCGGCATGCATAATATTTGTTGTCACCATTTTGGCTACATAATCTCACATGATAGATTTTTGTAGTCTAAGAGAACGGGACATTAAGTACTTGTTAATGAACAAAGAATTGGCATGTTCAAAATATATGACCATTAACTAAATGTCTATGGTTGACTAATTATCAGAGGGTTTTGAAGCCATGCCCAATCAAAAAAGATATTACTGAGGCACATTTAAATTAATTGTTGCTAGACAAGACTAGAAACGGAAAAATAATTTCCGTGTTTTCTTGAAGATTGCTCCTTTCTATTCTAGAGTGGATTTATTTTTCATATTACTTTGTGCTTTAGGCATTTTTCTAGTGAGTGTTGGTAAAACTAAAATAGCATAAACAAGTCCACTGATAACCAAACACAAAAAATCTTTTCTATTTTATTGAAATTACATTTTATTCACATCGCCGAATCATCGAAATTTGATCTAGATTAAACCAACGCTCTGCTACCACATGCATGTCTATAATGGACCACTAACACATGTCCATAGTTGACTAGTTGCGGCTCCATTGCTGGCTGAGCCACACCAAACCGAAAAAGATTATTACCGAGATACGTTTTTAACAAATGTTAGTAAAGCCTAGCCGCTTAGCCTTAGCCTCCTTTTCTTTCTACATAACTATGTAGTGTTTGTTATGTTCGTAGCCAAGCTTTTCCATAACATGTCCAACTTTGACTGACACAAAAGTGCGACTGGAAAATGCGCAACAGAAAGTGTTACGAAGATTTTGCGAAAGAAAACTGACTCCATGACAGGTGGATCATACTGTGTATAATAGCGTGTGATGAACCAAACACGTAGCAAACCGTTAAACTTAAAAAGTTTTGGTAGAGTGTGTTTGTCAACCAAACAAGCGCTAAAGGCAAACACAGATCTCGTTTCATCTTCAATACAACATTGCTCTATTTTATAAAGGATGGGTTTGTTTTCTAGATCGCGTCCAAAAAAACATTTCACTGTGTTTACATCTCTGAATACATGGAAATCAAAATTGGACCAAACTCAAACCTCTGCCACCATAGACCTACGTATAATGCCCCACTTGAGAGAGTACACGATGATGTTTCACAAAATATCGCAGTGCAAGCAAAGAGCCAAGAACTTTGTGCATATTGACAGACAGCGTTTTCATGTGAAGGAGGAGGCTCCCCGTCGGCCACAGATCTGCAAGCAAAAACCCTGGCAAAGCCCTCTCCCCCTATCCATCCACCCTTTGCTCGCTCGCTCGCCTATAAACCCTCCACCCCGCTCCACGGCCCAGAGCAGCCATCCGTTCCATTTCTTATCCCCTTCCCTCTCCCCCCTCCGCCATGGCTTCCCTCCTCACCCTCCCGTCCGCCCTCTCCCTCTCCAACCCTAGCAGCAGCTCCAGCGCCAGCGCGCCGGCCCTCCGCCTCCGCGCCGCCTTCCGCTGCTGGGCGCTCGGCCGCCGCTGGGCGGGCGCGGCAGCCGCCATCGCCTCGCCCAACTCCGTGCTCAGCGAGCACGCCTTCAAGCGCCTCGGCCTCGGCGGCAGCGACGACGAGGACGACGACGAGGGGTACGGGAGCGACCAGGAGGGGACTGGTGTGGCTGCGGGGCCGGGGGAGGCGGGGGACGCGGATGAGCTCGCCATTTCCAGGCTCGGACTGCCCGCGCAGCTCGTCGCCACGCTCGAGAAGCGCGGCATCACGCACCTCTTCCCCATCCAGGTGAATTGAACTGGCCTTTTGAGCCGCTTAATTGTTGCGGTTGACGCAGTTGCAGGTTATTTAGGAATCTGTTTCGAGTGGTGTCTGTCGCCGTGTAGGATTTTGGTGAAAATTTCACTAGGTGCTATCGTAATTCGCTCTGCTCAGGCTTGTGCCAAGCTGTTTTGGGCGGGTTGGAGTTGGACATGATAGGTGGAGGTTACTCCCTTTTGCTAGGAAAATGAGACAGTGGAGTGTTATAACGACGTTGTAAGCGCCGACACTTGGTCCTAACAACATTTTCACCTAAATTATAATTGAGTTATCGGTACACAAGCCACCATAGAGTGTTATAAGTGCAGTTCGTATCGAGATTTGACAACGCATATGGCTGCAACTTTGCAACTCAAAATTGCTCCGTTCCCCAAAACAGTGTTTCACAATTGTAAGAGTTGCTGTTGTGGAACAGGTGTTGGGGACAGTTGTTCCATTTTAATATACAGTGTTGGAAAGTTTGGATAAGTGGATAAGGATACCACATTCTCCTGGCAATGTCGATGAACAAAATGCATTGCAAGTAAAAGATGGTGCACCTAGTTGCCTAAATTAATCTTCCTTCGTATTTTGCACTATGCAACTCTGTGAGGTGCTTGTTTACTTGGCCGTTTGCTGACTTGTCTTGTCTCCTACAGAGGGCTGTGTTGGTTCCAGCACTTGAGGGTCGTGACCTGATTGCGAGGGCAAAGACTGGAACTGGAAAGACGCTGGCCTTCGGTATACCCATGATCAAGCAGATAATTGAGCAGGACGAAGGAGGGCGGAATCTTGGGTACCCATTTATCTTGTTCTGCAGCTGCATTTCATACAGCATTAAAATCAGTTGATAATTCACATCCCTAACTATGGATTCTCCCTTTTGGCAGGCGAGGCCGTACTCCGAGAGCTTTGGTTCTTGCACCCACTAGAGAGTTGGCTAAACAAGTCGAGAAAGAAATAATGGAATCAGCACCAAAGCTTAGTACAGTGTGTGTTTATGGTGGTGTCTCATATAACCTCCAGCAGAACGCACTATCCCGCGGGGTTGATGTTGTCGTAGGAACTCCAGGTCGTCTGATTGATTTGATAAACGGTGGAAGCCTTCAGTTGGGAGAAGTTAGGTATCTGGTCCTTGATGAGGCTGACCAGATGCTTGCAGTTGGGTTTGAGGAAGACGTCGAAACAATATTGCAAACTGTGCCAGCAGATCGACAAAGTATGCTTTTCTCTGCGACCATGCCTAGTTGGGTAAAGAAATTGTCTAGGCGGTACCTGAACAACCCTTTGACAATTGATTTGGTATGGCCTTCGTGCTTTCACATTCATTTTCTTTCCTATTTTCTTGGGTTTCTAAATTTATCCAGCTGTTTTCCTGTCGTACTTGTTTGCGAAAAGTAGGCCATGAATTACTGTCATCTGGTTAAGAGCATTCTTACATATGGTCACAGTATCATCTTGAATTTAGTCAGGTCATATTTCCTATGGTTCCTTCATTTAGTGTGTCATTTAAGCGCATTTTGAGCACTAAACTTAGTATGTTGACACATGTGAGTCATGAGATTTCCTGCTGTACATTGTTTTTTGCGAAGCTATGTATGACTGAAATATTCGGGGTTATTCATAGTCATGGTGCATGAACACAAGCTGCCAGAAGTTTACTACCTATACCCATATCTCCTGAAACTCCCCAAAGGAGTATTTGATTGATTTTGTTATTGGTATGCATTTGTCAGCAAATTATGTAGTACTCTCTTAGTTTTTGTTTGCTTAAACGGAAATTGTTTTCTTCTCACTTGTAAAAAAGAGTAAAACAGAGATAAGAGACACTATGATTGGCCTTGAGCATGTTACTTGCACTGAAGATTTATCTGCTTTTTTCTGAGATATATACTGTTATGCTTTACTTTTCCTTTTTGGTCCTAATCAGTCATTTGGTCTCTCCATGTTCTTAATTAGGTCGGCGATCAAGATGAGAAACTAGCTGAAGGAATCAAACTGTTTGCTATCCCACTCACGACGACATCGAAGCGCACCATTCTTAGTGATCTAATTACGGTATGTTAATGCAGTTCTATGGTTTTTTTACCTGATTCTTTTAGCTATCTTTTCCTCCCTTTCTCCTATTTTCTGCTCTACCCTTTTTATCTAATCCCTGGGACAAGAGAAATAAAGCAGATAGTTAGGGCATACATGGTTTATTTGATTAGCATAAAATAGTTATCCTGTTGTATGCTCTCATTACTTTTGCACTGAACTTAGTTTCTACTTTCCTTGAATGCTTCCATTCATTTAAGTTGGCCTAGAACTGAATCTTTTTTTCCAACAAAATTGGCATTCTCGGTTTACCACTTACAGCTACTCCTGCCTCGTCTCAATTGGGTTTTAATTGCAAATGGTTTTGTGCTTTTAGTCAAGAATGGAGTGAGGGTACCTGATCTTTTAGCAGTCCCTGAGAGATTTGTTTGGACCTTTAGTGTTTCGAACACTGGCAAATTAGATTTTTAATACTCCCCAATGTTATCACTTTATTTTTATTAGAGCAATGTTACTCATAAACTTTATGTTGTCAGGTATATGCAAAGGGTGGGAAAACAATTGTGTTCACTCGGACAAAACGGGATGCAGATGAGGTATCATTGGCATTGACAAGCAGTATTGCTTCTGAGGCACTTCATGGCGATATTTCACAACATCAGCGTGAGAGGACATTAAATGGTTTTCGCCAAGGGAAATTTACTGTTCTCGTGGCAACTGATGTTGCTTCTCGTGGTCTTGATATACCAAATGTCGACTTGGTATGTTTGAAAGGCTCTTCACTTCATCTGATTCTAGATGCATATTTCTATAATGCACTCGGCCTGAAACACAAACTGTTGACAACAAAATTAAATTAAATTCAAGCATACACTATTCTGTTTACCACATTATTACTTTGTATATATTGAATTAGGGCAACTGGTCCAAGATATCTCTTGCACATCCTGTTCTATTGGGTTTCTTGCAGTTAGCGTGGCACTGTTTATTATCAGCTTTCGTTAATAACTTGTACATGCATTTCATATTTTGCCATGTCAAATGGATTTGAGCAGGTACTGATTAATCAGTGAGATAATTCCTTTGATGCAGATTATCCATTATGAATTGCCAAATGATCCGGAGACTTTTGTTCATCGTTCTGGACGCACTGGGCGAGCTGGCAAAGCAGGAAATGCAATCTTGATGTTTACAACCAATCAGCGAAGGACAGTTAAGTCACTTGAACGTGATGTCGGATGCAAATTTGAGTTCATTGGCCCACCATCAATGGAAGAAGTACTGGATTCATCTGCAGAGCATGTCATTGCTACTCTACGAGGTGTGCACCCAGAGTCCATTCAATACTTTGTTCCAGCAGCTGAGCGACTAAGAGAAGAACTAGGACCCAATGCTCTTGCCTCTGCATTGGCACATCTGAGTGGATTTTCTCAGCCACCTTCTTCACGTTCTCTGATCAGCCATGAACAGGTAAAAACTGACACCAGGGATTACACATATACATGGTTTTTATATGAATTCCACCAATCTAACTATTTTTTGCAGTTAAGTAAGCAAACATTTTACCCGTTTCATTATCATTGAGATCCAGTTGTTCTTGCTTAAAACTTATAAGTATCTTCTAGCCTTCAGATTTTATCCAGTTGATGTTGACTACTAGTACATTCTACTAATATTGGAAACACCTTTACGAGGATAGGTTATCAAACAATCATCTAGCAAAGTCTCGAAGCTTAAATGTGCATTTACCTTTTCTTACATCTTTATTGAAAAAAAAACCTTTTCTTACATTTTGCACTTAAGCAAGAAGCCTTCAAATGCTTTCGTTAACTCTATTAAAATGCAGGGATCGGTGACATTGCAACTAATTAGGGACCCAGAATATGCAAGAGGCTTCTTTTCTCCTAGATCTGTCACTGGTTTTCTATCTGATGTTTCTCCACCTGCTGCTGATGAAGTTGGAAAAATATACCTAATAGCAGATGAGAGGGTGAGTTATTTTATCATTTACTTATGTGCATTTGTTTCAAGAGTATATAGTTCTGAAATTGGTGGGTTGTGGCGGATAATGTTTCCTTGGTGTTCATATCTTCTCCACCTAATGCTGCATTACTTCCAGTGCGATACTACTTGTATTTAGTCTTCTCATTTTCCTTTAGAGATGCATTGTAACTGTACCATCATTTTATGGCACAATCTCTTTTCATCGTCTCCTTTGTTCAAATAAATTTTGAATCTTTTGTACACATTGCTGATTTTGCCAGGTCCAAGGAGCAGTGTTTGATTTACCCGAGGAGATCGCAAAGAATTTGCTTAGTATGGAACTGCCTGCAGGAAACACCTTAACCAAAGTAACAAAGGTAGCTTTTGGATTTTGATCTTGTGGAAGTTAATTACTGCAGATATTGCATCTCTTGTTTAATTGCTGAAAAATTCCAAAATAAATTGAATCAAAAGCCTAGTTCCATACTGTTATTTTATTGACTGGATTATCTCTTTACCTATAGCCAAGCCAAATTGACTTATTGCTTATTTGATGTCCATTATCCCATGAAATAGGAAATAATAAATTAGCAAATACTACTCTTGCACTACACGTCTACACACATTATATAGTGAAGTACTTATCATCCTCTTGTTTTATATGTGATGTTGGTTGCTATGAGCTAGTGTCGTGACTGTTTTTATTACTTTCTGCTTGCAGCTCCCAGCGTTGCAAGATGATGGCCCTGCTACTGATTCTTATGGTCGATTCTCAAACTCGGACCGAGGTTCTAGGAACCGACGGGGGTCCAGGGGTGGTATGGGCGGTGCCCCAAGAGGCCGCGGTGGTTGGGACTCTGATGAAGGATTCCGTCGTGGTGGCAGGAGCTCCAAACCTGACAACGATATCTGGTCAGATGATGACTTTTCAGGTGGTGCGAGAAGGGGCCGCTCGTCATCCTCCGGTGGCCGCTCATCTTATGGTGGCCGTGGTGGCTCATCATCCTTTGGTGAGCGATCATCGTCCTTCGGTGACCGATCATCATCTTATGGTGGTCGTGGTGGTGGTGGCTCGTCCTTTGGCAGTAGGGACAGGTAAGCTACACACAATCACTCAGATAACATCATGAAATGCTCTTTTAGATACAGGCTCATCCATGTATAAGTTCCTCGGTAGTGCATTTGGATTTTGTAGTGGCATGTGATGACCCCTGATTCTTTTTTATCCATGATGTTCTTTTCACCAAGTAGATGCAAGTTTAAAACCCTCACATGGTATACTGAAGTCTAGTACTTCACTACTTGTATCAAGTTACCTTGAGCATTATTGAACACCTCATTCTTTATACCTATTACGTAAGCTAAACTTAAGAGAAATTTGTTATTTAACTGTTGGTGCATCCTGCCAGCCTCCCCGAATCATGATCAAAACTTGCTTTTACTTTCTCTTCACCACAAAATGAAAAGTTAATTTCTTAAGCTAATACTGTCCCACCATTTGCGTGAGCAGAAGCTTCAGTGGTGCTTGCTTCACATGTGGGCAATCAGGGCACCGGGCATCAGACTGCCCTAACAAGTAGATAGTGCAGACGATGCACTGCTTGCCTGCCGCATGGGGTAACTCCGTTTTGGCCTGATCAGCTTCTGACATCAAGCGGCTGGACACTTGAAACACAATGCCAAGGAACATCGAAGGCCGGCTCCATTCTGTGTTGATCTGGTCTGATCTACCTATGCCTGACGATGGAGGGTGTGCTAGATACAGTTTTGTGTGGTCTGTCTTGTCGAGAAGATTTCTGGCACGCTTGCTGACCCGCCGAAGGAGAGCCGAGCCTTCAGTTAAATTATTCAGTGTAATAGGGGTTCTACAGAGACAACGCTTGTTTTTAATTTTATTTGTTGCCACTTGTTGGACTTCACGATAGAAAGTATTGTACGTTAACAACTACATGAACCTTGTAAAGTTCTACAGAATCGAGCATTCAGAACTGTTCACGTCAGTTACCTAGAACCACTATTTGTCAAAGAGCAATGTGATTTGTGAAATGCAATCAGCTCTGCAGCTACTGGTTTAGGACACGGATGCTTGCTGCAGAAAGGTCCTGTATGGGTTGTTCCCTGCAGCAGCTCGTCGTGCTTTTGATCTCGGTGAGATGAATGTTCCTGTGTTTTGTCAACGCAGCGTACGACATGTGATTTAACACATTGTTAGAATGGCCTGGTTTCAACATTGTTGGTTGATGGTTGGTCGGTGAGGCCAAACTACTTGACCTGCAGGCTGGGAAAACACTGGTACGTGGATGAAAACCAAAAGGGTTCGTGACTCTTGTTTCTTGGTATGGTGTATTGCTTACGCTGGAGTGATCTGTGCCGGTCTCGTTGGGGTTTTGAGACACTCTTGGCGCTGGCGCTGGCGTGGGGCGGGACGTCTTCGATGGGCTTCGATCAAAGTTGGACACGGTCTTGGCCTGGTATATATGGTTACTAACTGGTACATACGTACGTCATGAACTGTGTGGGTCGATGGGGGTTGTTGGTGCCATTCTGAGACGGCAGCCAAGGACGTCTCAACCACACATATGACATCAGGCTCTGAAACTGGGCAAGTGTCAAATTTCCACACACACTGACACACACATGCCTTGTGCAGATTAACAAAGAAAATCGCGTGTTTTTTGTTGTTGTGATGAATAAACTAGGTAGCCACCTCAACAGTCGACATCTGAGAAAGGACACTAAATATTTCGGGAGTAACTGCCATCGACGTGGACACGTGTATATGTGCATCATAGAGTAGGGTAGGAGTAGTAGAATTAGCACTTGTCCACGGCCATACTCCAGATTCTTGATGAAGATGCTTAGATCAATTCGTCAGGGTTGACTTCATTGGATTATTGCTACTGCTAAATCAGATCTTCGGTGGGTTCTCTGTGTTCACAAGATATGTGGAATTAAATGTTTTGGAGATGAGGCGGCGAGCTAAGCTACTTGACGTTACACACGTAGTACACCTTAATCGTACTAGTGTACCGTGCATTCTTGGATTGTGGTTAATTAGTATGACTAGCAACTACGAGGATACCATCTGTGTTGGTTAAAAGTGTTCAAGAAAAAAAGTTATTCCATGGATGTCACATATCTCAAGTGCTTTGATAAGACAAAAGTTTCTGCTCCGGTGCTCCGGCTCCGGCAAAGTTTGGATCCCTGAAAGGTACGTACAGATACTGTAGAAAGACCGTACGACCCGTGTAATTATATACTTAGTAAATACGACGTTATTGTAACCAAAACACCGGCCACAGAACATGCCCCCATCTCACATTTGAACATAAAAAACAACCGAAACAAACTTTCCACTTCAAGTTTTGCCAGGGACGGAGCGCTGCACCTAACATCTTTTGCAATCTAAAACCTGTGGGAAAATGATTATCATAACATTTGTCGAAACACCCATGTAAGTGATGCAGATGTGTAAACTAAACTATAGTTTTCATCAGTGGCGAAGCTAGAGCACAATAGCATTCGGTTCAACTCTACTGCCTATGGTCTAATATTTCACTAAAAATAAATGACGGGAATGATTTAACAAAGGATTAGGCAAAAGTCATTGGGTTCATATGCACCCAATCGCTCTATACCAGCTCCGCCACTGATTTTCATCCTAGCAAGAATATGTGTTTATTCGGACCATTGTATATTATTAAGCCGGTAATTTTAAGTGAGAATATGTATTATGAATATTCATTACTACATCTTTGATCAAATTTTACAGAATTTGTTAGGACTAAATAAGCTTAAAATGCAGGATAAATAAAACACATGAAGTATGCACTGATCAGTTTAATATTTTGTAAAATTGTCCATATCCTAAAAGCTCCTATCCTTTCCCACCACGTCCCCAAGTTCTTGTGTGGCAATGTAAAGACTTACAAATTGTCGAACTGTCACACGGCAAAAAAAAAAACAAAGTTGTTAACCGCACCGTCCGTCCTGTTGCCGGCCAGCCCTCGTCCACGCACTCCATCTGTAGGTACCGACCATGACATAATTAAACACCTACTGAGTACACTGACTAATCGAGTAATCGACCATCGTCCTTGGCGAATTAACAACACATCGGGACGCACGCACGTAACGAACCCAGAGCTTGTCTTCACGCAAATGGCGCTTCCTACAAAACTCTAAGAATCTCTGCTCGCGTTTTTTTTGAGACCGAAGCAGGAGAGCTTCCTACGCTTTTTATATTGATAGAAGGAGAGAGTTGTAAGCAACTCGAGTTACACACGACAACGATAGGGCAATGCCCTACGAAACAAAAATGACTATTTGCGGCATCGGATGTGCCGGCAACCAGCTAAGCCCCATGAGGCAGCCTCGTCGAACACCTCCCACGCTGCCACGTCGGGTGAACGACGCAAGTCCCTGAAGATGCGCGTTCCGCTCACGCCAGATCGTCCAAATCACTAACAAGGCCAGCGACTTGGCGGTTTTGGTCGGGACACCCACCAAAGCCAAAACGGGAGCGACGCTAAGGGGAGGATCCAAGCATCAAGCCGCATGGATTGCACTTGCGGTTCAGGCGCTACTTTCAGGCTTTATGCATGCACATAGCAATTACTATTCCACCAAAGAGGTAATCTGAAACTTTTTTCAGCTTCAGACATGTTTGTAGCTAACCATGCAGTGACTTGCTGTACACACACAACATGTACAGTCATCATGTATGTTCATATATATTCTCCTCAAGCACGAGAGAAAATGTCTTTGCTCGAAGAAAAAATAAGTTGTATACCGAGTACAACTTCTGGCACCCGAGCTCCAGTGTTTCTGCTATTTCAAATAAATTCGAAATATATATATTTTTAAAAAAAATCTGAAAAGAATCATACATGTTCTAAATGATGTATACTATAGATGTGAAAAATCACAATACTTTATATCTCGATCTACAGAAAAAATAACAAATTTACATATTTTATATAGTTAAGAATGCATAGTATCAAAATCTCGACATTTGTCAATTTTTTTTGTAGATTGTAAGATAAATAAGTTTGCATTTGATATCTGCACACTTATAACATTAAGATAGTGCAAGTTTTTCTGATATTTTTCAAACGTTAAATATTGTTTTGAATTTTCCAAAGTAGCAGGAGCACCGAAGCTTTGCAGTAAAAAAAACTTTCCATGTATACCTACGTGCAACACCAATATCAGACGGTAGCAAATGACGTGTTGTCTGTTGCGGTGATTAAGCTTTTTGGAGCCACCTTAAAGCGTCTCTGAAAGATGCTCATATGAATGAGATGTGCGTGCATTGTTTTATGTGTTTCGCACAAATTGAGAATACCAAAATTAGGTACTGTAAGACAATAACTATAAACATGCTCACGTGTTAAAAAATATACTAGCAAGTAAGCACAGAGTACCAATCCCTTGTAACTCGTTATGTTTCATTAACGAAGTAGGGGCGTTTCCCTTTGATAAACGTGTAAGCCGAGAGTACGGAGAAAGTTACTTGCAGTAAAGTAAAATTAGCAGCGGTCCACGTATGGCTCCACGGTGATACTCCATGTTCGAGAAGAAGATGGAATTGTTAATTCAAGAGGGGGTTGACTTAGACGGATTAGAAGTGTTATTAGTCAGAAGAACTACGGCGTGCTTCCTTGGTTCGCACGACATGTGGATCGAATCTAATACTTATCTGGGGGCGATCCATCTTCTTTGACGTTACACACCTTAATGGCTTAATTAATCGTACACTTGTGTACAGTGTACTCCTGGCTGAATCAGTGTTGAGCCGTACGTACGTAGAACTAGGTGTAATATACTCCACCCTACAGATCAGCTACCAGTAACTACTAACTCAAAAAACTTTAGTTATGTAGGAGTACTCCAAAAGGTTAATACTAAAATATGCACTCCAAGACCAAGAGGAGGTTAAACAAAAAATATATATGCACTGCGGCTCTGCAATGTAGGAGTATCTCTTTGCAGGTACCTACAGCTTGTACCGCCGCCATGATTAATTCCTACCAAACTTAACTAATCGCGGGCTCACTGTGTGTGTTTCCCCTGCGGTCAACCAGTGCAAATAAGTTCCTTGGGTCTGACACAAGCTTAGTTAATTTACTCTGCGTGATCTGGAAGCGGCGTGCGAATCGAGTTTTCAACGATCGACGTCCTTCCAGACGCATGACAGGGAAGATTAGTTAGCTTAGCCTGCCTCTGTTTCATTTCACACAGAGTTTAGATAGCCGGCCGTGTGCATTCTGACGCCATTGTTCATCACTGCTCAAGTTAACTACTGTAGGTGAGGGGCCGAGTCAGTCGTTTGACCCACCATCATCATCCCTCGCTCCGGGATTATACGCATCGTTATTATCCGGTGTAGAACAAGTGTATCGCTGTATCTGCACGCAGGGTACAGTTTATCCAAGTGTACGAGTACGATCAATATTATCATACGATAGGCGAGCGAGTGAGCTGAGAGGGACGTGGCATGGTGCGTCGGATAAGGCCGGTCCGGCGCGGCGTTCCTCCACTCCCGTTGCTGTCTGTCGCCGTCGCCGTCGCCGTCGCCATCGTCGTCCGAGCAGTTCTAGCGGCGGGACCGGCTGCCGCGGCAGGTGTGTGGTGTGGTGTGCTGTGGCAAGTAAGTGACGCCAGGGCAGCCAAGAGGATCAAGAACCTTCCCAACGCAGACACCACCCACGTGGACCTGGTCGACAACAAAATGCATGCCTACGTGGAACGCTCGCTGCGGAATACTCCTCCGATAAACACTCGGAGCAAGCTCGTCTTCATGCAATGGTGTTTACTTGCATTGATTATGAGATGCTCAAATGCAGCGGCAGTCCTATCGCCTGTCGTATTTTTTTTCTTTGAAACGCGACAAAAACTTCACCTTCATATAGAAGGAGCGAACATGTAGGATAATGCCTAACAGAAAGAAAAGACAAACTCAACCACGCTGAACCCCGAGGCCGCGCTCCACATGGGTCTGGGTCATCGATCAAGTTGTCCAAACAAATCAAGATCGACACCAAAACCGCTCGACATAACATGATAGAGGTGAAAATCATGAGCCGTCGCTTCGACATCCACGTCGGCCTCAAAGCCGCGCACTGAACAGGTCGACGACGGAAATGCCCCAGTGACCAATCCTGACACCACACGACCTCAACATAACACGATGGAGGTGACCTTCACGCATCACAGCGGAGGTGAAACACACATAGTCGCCACTCCAACCTCCACGCCAATACTAGGGCTGCGTCTCACACGAACAATCTAGTCGCCCAAAACGACCAAAATCAACGCTCCACCACCTCAACCCAAAAGTGGGAGTGGTAATTAAACCACGAATGTGTCACCTTGCCGGTCAGTCCTCGTCCACGCGCTCCATCTGCAGGTAATTAAGCAGTACCAACCATGACATAATGACCACTGTGTTGACCAACCATCGTCCTTTCGCAAATTTAACAACGCAGCCGGACGCACGAACGTACGTACGAACGAACGAATAATCGCAGAGCTCATCAGCTAAGCTCGCCTTCACGCTAATGGCGTTTTGCCTCTCCGGCTCCAGTTAACTCAAATCCAAATCTGTGGTCAGACGAAACAATTTGAGCGTCCAAATGCATTCACGCGCCTGTTTCAGGCTTTATGCATGCGCTGCGCAAGGCATGCATAAAAAAGGTCAAAGCCCGCCTTGCCGATCCAACGGTTACTACAACAGAAAAAAAAATGCACATCATCAGAGAGTGGGCCCTCTATCCAAAGTGCTGTTGGGTGCAGTAAGTTTGGACAAGAAAATTTGCACACACACATCATGGGCACATGATGCATCGTCACTCTGCCTACTACGCTGATGACAAATTTTGGGAGGAGATCTTGTTCTCCTAAGTTCTAGTGATAGTACTTCTAGTTAAAATATAGTGATAGTACTTCTAGTTAAAAAATCAAAAACAATATTTACAATATTTTGTTTATTTTAAAAAACTCATAATACAGTATTTCAAAAGAATAAAAAACAGTATTTATAGTATGCATATTCAGATCCACATTTTTATTTACGTAGCTCAGAATACAAAGTATGTAAAGTTTTTTTTGTCTGTGTTTGTAGAATGCAATATTGGCTACATTTGGGATTTTATCTAAGAAAAAAAGATTGTTTTCTCTAAATGTATCAGTATCACTAGAGTTTGGAGAAAAAAAAGACTTTCAGCCAAATTGCCGAATACTAAAATGAAGTGGATCTTTATTTTGATCCACGAGTCCTATACCAATTTATTAAGAGGAGTGCTCCGTGTTTTTCTTGAAGTTCTTCTGCACGAATTTTAAAACACATCGACTGGCTGTGATTAGGGGCGAGACATGCGTTTAACGGCGCTAAGTTAACCGGTTGGGGTTGGCACCTCCAATCTCAGTGAACATTTTTTTTTCTTCTGAAAAGCATAGAAGCACTCCTCCTTCGCCAACTATCGCGTTTGTGCAAGGTCATCTGACAGTTAACATTTTTTCAACGTCGAGAGTGTAGTATATCATACGGTGACTTCCATTTACACTCCACGTGTACAGTCAAATATACGAGAGAAAAGTCCCTTCTTTTTTGTACTCCAAATTAATCCAGCTGTTACAAAAACAGTTCAAGCTAGAGGCTACAGCTCGGCAGTGTCATTTTCTTTTCCAATCAAGCAGAAAGCGTATGATTGTCCGTGTAAACGGAAGCTAAAATAGAGGATTAGCACGGGGAAATCGTCCAAGGTTTAGCATAAAGCCGCCCACCCTCCGCCTCCCACTCCAACCATCTCCCCTTGCTCTGCTCTGCTCTTCTTCCCCGCTCCCTTCCTCCCCAAGCTGCCGCTCGCCGCCGTCAGCCAGCCAGCCAGCCAGCCGCCACTCCTCCCCTATAAATCCTCCGCCTCGCCGTACATCTCCTCAGAACCCGACGCAGACCGCTCCTCCTCCTCAATCCTCACGCTTGCTTGCCCCTGAGTAGCTTCTTGCTCGCACAAAGACAGCGCCTTGCAGAGCCAGCAGACGGCCAAGAATCTACCACCACCAGCGCCCATGTCCGCGCAAGTGGCGGCGCCGGTCCCGGCCCCGGCGTCAGAGAAGACCGTGACCACGATGGCGGCGGCGGCGGCGGCGTGGCCGTACGTGGAGTACATGGCGCGGTGGGAGCGGCAGGTGGAGCGGCGCCAGCTGTTCCTCCGGAGCTACCACTTCTCCCGCGACGCCGACCACCACCACCACCACCACCTCTCGCCGCGCGCCCGCGCGCGCCGCGTCGTCTGGGCCGGCGCGCGCCGCCTGCGCCGCGCCACCGCCACGGGCCTGCGCCGCCTCCGCGCGCGCATCCGCCTCTGCTTCGGCTGGGCTGCCCGGCGCCGCTCCTCCGCCTCCTCGCCACCCTCATCCTCTCGCCGGGCGCGGACGGGGCAGGGGTTCCGCTACGGCCGCCTCCACCGCGCCACCGCCGGGAAGGCGGCCCCGGCCGGCGCGTCCGTCTGCTTCTGGTAGCCGGGCCGCGACGCGAGCGGCGGCCAACGCGGCAGCACTTGTTGGCTTCTGAGCAAAGGCCAAAGCTTTGACTGCTTAGATAAAGAAAAATTATCCACTGTTAGCAGTGGCGCCTCGTACTCCATTGTTGCTTGCTCACTGTTCGACTAGAGTGGTGGTTGCTCAAGGGGATTGATTACATCCTCTGCATGTTTTTTTTGTTCTTAATTTGAATGGATGAACTGTGTAGTTTGCTGAACTCGTCTCTGAAAAAAGAAAGAAGAAGAAAAAAACACTCTGTTCCTCTGTTCTTGGGGGTGTTTGCTGATGTCTCTGTTCATTTCTTAACTGAAATTCAAATGTGAGCGGTGGCTCGTACTCCATTGTACCTTGCTCACTCTTTGACTAGAGAGATTGCTCAAAGGGGATGTCCCTCTTGATTTCTTGCCTGAAATTTTGTATATTTTTGCTGAGCTGAAATCTGAAAGAAATAACCTGTTCGACCGATGTTCCTTCTCATTTATGTTTAATTTGAATGGATGGACTGCGAGGTTTGCTGAACCCATTTGTGAGCCCGACAAAAGAAAACAAAATTCGATGTATGTTCCTCTGTTCTTGGGGGGGTGTTTGCTGAGCTCTTTTGTTCTCGATTTGAATGGATGAACCGTGCAGTTTACTGAACCAAATTGTGAGCCCAAAAAAAGAAACTATGTTCATCTGTTCTTGGGGGGGGGGGGGGGGGGGGTGTTTCATGTCCCTGTTGATTTCTTACCTGGAATTTCGTGCTATTCTGCTGAGCTGAAATCTGAAAGAAACAACCTGTTGGACCGATGTTCCTTCTCATTTCTTACCCTTTCAAGTGAAACCCAAATTTATTCGCAAAACAGAAAGTGAAATCTGAATTACTGCAGTCTGCGTCCACTCCACCTAGCAGAAAACCACGCATGGCATACAATTCAGGCAAACACCCGTTTCCTAGGACAGTAGAGATAAAATTCAGACATTTTTTCAGTGCAATACTATTTTTTTGGTGGCAACGAATTCAGTGCCAATCATGCATTGGGTGGCCATGCATACGAAGGACGTGAGACATGTGTCCGGTGTCACTTTGCATCGAGTGGTGAGAGACCAAGTCTTGGGGCCTCACAGGTCGGGTCTAAAGTTTGCAGTCAGTTTTGAAGTGGGTGAGGATGAGATGAGCGTCTCGTGTCGTGGTGGTGTCGCTCCCAGCTTTATTTCGAGTGCGCGTCGCGGTCAAACGGCAGCAGCGGTAGAGAAGGGAGGAGGAAGAAGAAGAGGATGCCATTGCAGCGGCAGCCGCTTTCTATCTATCTTTTGCCTTCGCCTTTTCCCCGTAGCCCTGTGCATGACGATGATGCCCTTCTTACTTTCTCCCAAGCTCAAACTGAGTTTCTTCTCCAATGTGTTTAATTCAGGCTGTGAATATATATTTACAGATTTACTGACCGTTTGAACAGCTGCTCCGGAGACAAACTTGTGGGCAAGAAATGCCGCTTGTAACGCTGCTGTGTTTGTACGTGCCATCGACATAATGAATTAACTAGAGATATACCTTGCGTGTCGCGGCGAGAATCTTTTTATTTTTTTACTATGTAAATAAAAGCATATAAGACTCATGGATATGAATTTGTTCAAAGAAATATACAATGTATCATAAATGTGAAAGGTAAATTAGTTGATGTGGTTTTTTTTATAATAAGAAATGCGTGACATGGACAATTGGATGATGAAAAGTAAATCACATCGATATGTTACATGTAAGAAAATATTGGCTTTAATGAAAATTAGTGGATAACATGGACAGTTGGTTGGTTAAGATAATGGATGATGTGGATAACTTGAGATAGAAAATAATTAATGTATGTTAGGGGGGGTTTTACTTTGTAAGAGGTATAGATAGATGGGTTTCTCCCGGTACGAGCCGAGCCTGCTAACTGAAGATGGTCTATAGCCTGTAGGCCGCAGCCTCTGCTATGTCCAACATAAATTTATTTTTACTTTTTTGAAACAAGGCAAAAGACTTGGATTTTTATTAATTAAGAAGAGCATACGGATGTTACATGGCCGAAAACAACACCTTTCTCGGACACAATAACAAGCGTATTAGGGGAGCCTTAGGCGAAAACCAAAATACCTACTCTCTCGAGAAGAAGTTTTTTATATGTTGCACCCACAATCTTGCCTCTTTATTAATGTCAACAGTGATTATATTACATATGTGTGAGGTGTGGCGATATATTCTAATGTTATGCTCATTCCATAGCTTTTACGAGACAAGAGCGACACGGAGGAAATCCGAGGCGGAGCTATGCCTAGTTAAGGGGGCATTTGCCCCCTCCCCCCCCCCCACCCTCAGCGCAAGAAATATTTAGTAAAAAACCTAGTTTTTTGACCATTTCCGTCCAAAACCAGTGGTAATTAGCCCATTTACCCCCATGAGAAAACTTGCTGCCATGAGGACCAGTAGGAGCAAAAACACACCATCGAAGAGGGTCCCAACAGTATCCTGCGGAGCAGCCTGTGCGCCCCCCTACGCATGATAGTAGCACTGACTACCTGCATTCGTCCCTTGCCATCCTCAAGTGTGCCCCCAGAACCAGCCACCGGGACTTAGAGAGTGGCGATCGGCCATGGTCCCGTCAGGAGGATTTCATAGACGAAAAAAGAAAAGAAAGGAAAAGACGAGGTGGAGAGGTACAATATGCGAAGTCGTCTCTCAGCTCGACGGACGTACACGTCCAAACATGATTGGAAGAAAATAGCGATGAATAGTAGAAAGGACACTAAGAGGACGACAATCCTTCCGGCTTTTATATATAATGTAATGGAATCGTCAAAATTTAATTGCCTTTAACAAAGTTCAAAATCCTCATTTCATGTTAGAATATTAGATGGATAGGTCCTTCTTCTGGCTCTTTTTTATATTCATTGTGTGATCAGTGATTTGTATTTTTGTACTTTCGTTCGAGACTTAGACATTATGTTTTTGATGTAGAGGCCGGGACCCTTTTTCTTTTAAAAAATACTGTTGTCAACATACATACTACAAGGTCATGGTCATTGGGTTCAGTCATTGTCATATGCTTAACTAGACTACAGGGTCATAGGGTTGAGTCACTGTCAGTATGATTATCGCAGCCCACACCCCAAACTATAGGACTTGTAACTGTTTGCCTGCCTAACCACGTCGGACTGCAACCGTATATTAAAGCGGCTATGTGTGTCCATCGCGTCGTAGGGCCGATTGATCCATTATCCAAAGCTAGGAGGATCAATGATGAGATCAATCGATTGATCTTAATTAGCCGATCGATGGCCGTGGATGTGGATCATGCACGCATCATGCATGTGATAATTAAGTGTGCGTGACCCGCTTAATTAATCGGATGTGTACGTGCGTGCGTCTGATGATTTGATGATGATTGATCCGATCGACTCGGGAGCTTTAATTTGTGGTGCCGTCCATGGCCTGGGAAACCAATTTCTTTCTCTGGGAAGCCGGTAGGACAGGAAATTGTTAAATCACGATGGACCGGTTCACTTCGGTCGACGTCGATGTATTTTTCAGTTTCTTGACGTGATGGCTCTGAACTTTGTGTGAGAGGAGAGGCAGTGCAGTACGCATGATCGATCGGAAGCACGGGAGGGCTTTCGTTTGGAGGTGGTGAGCTACCTCGTTGCCATGGCATGACTCTGGGACTGTGAAACCGAACACAGAGACAAAATTTTGAAACCAAAGCGAAGCTTCGAAAAAATGACAACAAAAGCAGCGGCTTGTTTGAAACGAAGAGCCTGGCAGATCACACTTTGAGGTGACCTACCGTTTTTTGTTCTTGTTTTTGAGAAGTTGTGAAAAGCAGTATGACGTCTGTCGGTTATTCCATTGCAGACTGCAGTTTTGTACTGCTTGAGAGTATCTCCACCGTCATCCTTCAGTTACGTCTTGTGTCGGACATATGTGTCTGTCACACCGAGGTTGTTATCCCCAGTGACGGCCCCTAAAAATAATAGAATGCAAACAAACCAAAAGGTTTAAATTTCATGCATGTTTAATCAGAATGAATTTTTACCTAAACTCTAACCCTTGGCCTACTCGAGGTCGTTCCGCTCGACACCTTGGCCTACTCGTTCCGGTCGATACCCCCATCCTCATCGAGGACCACGAGGGTTGAGGAGGAGGTGTGTAGCGTACCTGCACTTTAGATAAGACAGATACCTATGTATAGTGCAAATCGCTGGATCAATTCGTTGGCACACACAGTTTACGATGTAATATCACAACAAAGTATCAATTTTACTACATCGATAATCTAGACTTACAAAATATTCAATACAAGTTGCATAGCATAAAGCTAGCTTTGAAAGAGTAAACAACGGAAATACAATAGCAGTGAGTCTCCATCACATTCATGTTGCCACAGGCAAAAACATGTTGGTTGTAGACTCGAAACGTTTAAACGAAACCTCACTTGTCATCTGATCAATCTGCAATAAGAAAAATATTGCAACGGTCAGATTCCATTAAAAATGGAGTCTGACAAGTGACACTATGGTGGACACTTAATGGGATAACTCTATAGCCTATCTGCATATTTGGCTGGTGGAGTTCATGACTATTTTGCATAAAGCCAATTTTTTCTAACACTTTGGAAAACACTTTTCTTCTATTCGAGACATTTGTGGCATGACAATCACTGTCTCATTCTACCCTTGTTCACCCATCAAGTTTTATTTCTGAAGTTGGAATGATGGAATCCTCCGTTGACGTCCGTGATCAGCTGCTCAAATTGTCTGTACCGGAGACACGGCTAAGTACTTAGTTTTACACTCTGCAGAGGTTGTGCACGTTCACCATTGTACCCATTCAACCCAAACTATCCTTTACACACTTATGGTGATAAGAAAAATGAGAAGAATGAGATGAGATCTTTCAGAAGCATTTTCCCTCCCACTCTGGCTTGACCCGTTCACCTAATACCCTCTACATCTGCTTGTCAAGCCGGAGAGAGTCCACGCAACATAATTGATCAAGCCAGAGCCCATTGGCAATGGCTGCACTGGAAGCAATCTGAAGGAGATATGCCCTAGAGGCAATTAATAAAGTGTATTCTTTATCATATCTCGTTTGTTCATAATAGGTTTTTGTGTCATGCTAGAACCGTATTAAGCGGAAACATTAATGCGGGTGTGATACGTAAACAACCATGTCCCTAGTAGCCTCTACTAATACTAGTTTCGTTGCGCGATTGATGATCGAGGTTTCCCGGTCATGGGGCATTGCGCCGGTCGGCAATGAGAGTCATATCGCTAGAGAGCGATGTGATGGACATACCCAGATTTGGAGAACGTAGTCGTTACGCCTTTGACCGTGAGATCAACTCTTATTGATATTCCTGGAAGATACTTTGATTGCACCAAACGTCGTATCTTATTTAGTATGACAATAACGATGATACTTTTGGGTATCGGAAAGGAGTAGTTGAGACGAGGGGTCAATAGCGGGATTTGCCAGTCCGCATAGCAGGATAGGTACTCTCGGGCCCACTCGGTGAGATCATGTCTAATGAGCTTGCAAGCATGTGACTAGGTCACGGAGACATGAGATCATGAACGAGTAGAAGATAGCGTCGTCGGTAACGAGGTCGGGCTTAGGTATGGAGATATCTATGGAACGACGCTCGGACGTGCTAAGTATCGCTATGGCAAAAGGTCTAAGACTTTACGTTCAGGTTTGATAGATGAAAGTCATTCGTTATATCTCAGGGATTAATTCATGGGGTCCAGGCCTACGAGTTAGTCGTTGATCATTGAGGAGTCTTGATCATACCTGATATTATATCGAACCGCTAGGGTAACACACTTAAGGGGTTTCGACAAGACAACCGGAAAGGAAGGAGATCACCGGGAGCGTCCCGGGAGGGGTCCGATGGAGATCGGGCAGCGTCGAAAGAGTTTTCGGAGCTAGGAAAAATTATATATATTATGTTTGATATTAATTAGTGTTATTAATATGTAAATATGATTTTATATATTTATTTTCGAATTTATTAAGGCAGATTTCCCTAAATGGGCCTTCCGGACGAAAGAAGGCCCAAGAGGGGGGGGGACCCCCTTGGGAATTCGGTGGGGGCTTGGAGGCCGGCCTAGGTGGGCCAAATGGGGCCCACCAAGGGGCCGGCACACCTCCTTGGCCGAACCAGGCTGTGTGGGATAGTCCCACATTGTCTCGCTGGCAAGGTAGGCTCCCCCTGGGAGCCTATATAAGAAGGGGCACCCCTAGCCTTTTAATTCACCAATTAATTCCCGATTTCTCTCTCGATCTCGTGGTTCCCAAGTTGGAGCCGCGCCGAGCTGAGGAAGAGGGGATCTCCTCCACCATAGCCCGCTGCCGCGCTGCTGGTGTTCCGGTCCAACTCTTCCGCTGCTCGTCCTGGACTGGAGCTTCGGAGGCCGTCGTCTCCACCGTATGTGTGCGACTCCCTGCGAGGTGCTGCGCTAGCGGTACTCGGAGGCCTGCTTCCTCTACACGACCTTGAGGTCGGCTTCGTCGGTCTTCATCGACAACGTTTGTGCGGGAACGTAATCCCCGCTTTCGGTCTACAAGGGTACGTATTCCGATCTCCGTTCGTACTACTATATCTGCATAGAATAGATCTTGGCATGCTTTTAGGATATCGTCGGTAGGAAATTTTTTGTTTTCTGCACACGATCCCCTTCAGTGGTATAAGAGCCGATCTATTGTAGATATAGCTGTACGCTGTTAGAATCCGTGCTCTGCACGGGGGCACCGTTTCTGTTATTTGCTACCCTCTAGCGTGCACTTGTGTATTCCAGCGGCATTGAGTTGATGAAGCGGCCCGGACCGACTTTACGCGTACGCTTAGGCGAGACTGGTTCCACTACTGACATACGGCTTGTACCGTATATGTGGCTGGCGGGTGTCAGTTTCTTTCTCTTTAGTTGGTCTTCGCATTTTCAATGGAGGGCCCGAAAGGGATGCTTAAACATGCAATTATTGGATCGTTGTTGTGGTCATAAGATTCGTAGGTATGAAGCGGTTCTATTTACGAAAGCCCCAAGCCACGTAAAATATGCAAAAGATAAAGTAGAAGCGTCTAACTTTATTTTGCAGGGGCTATGTGATATGGTCAAGGTAGGTTTATTAAATTGTTTATAAACTGCGGGCGCCAAGAAGACCATGGCACGATGGACTATATCACATTGCATTGCATTTGATGTTTTGTGTGCATCTTATTTTGTGTGATTGTGTGTATAGTATACATTAGTTACACGGCGGTAGCTGAATAAGATGATCCCTTCAAAATACCACTAGTGTTCTCCCTCCAACGCGCACCACCAAGAAAGTTCTACGTTATGAGGCAGGCCGTGATGATCGGGTGTCATACATCTCGTCGTTCGCATACAGTGGGTGTAAGCCATGTTGCACAAGCGTCAGCGTGGAGGTCTTTGGTGGCGAGCCTAGCATACTCAGAGGTATGGGCTCGGAACAGGAAGACCGAAAGGTCGAGCACGAGTCACAAAATTGGTGTGGCGGACGATTTTGTCTACTCTTGAAGTTGTGCCGCCGGCTTTGATGATGAGGGGTGGTGCAATGGATGGGGGTCGTGTAATCGCTTAAACGGCCAGGAGGGATGTTCGTTTGAGTGGGAGTTATGTTAGTTATTTTCTAAAATACTATAACTCAAAATTATTATGAACAAAGTCTTATGTTGTTGCAAATTCCATTGTAGATGTCTCACCCCTCCTTTAACCTAAACCTGTTCATTGAGAAAGAGAAGCTTAAGACCGATGGGTCTAACTTCGTGTCCTGGTTCCGCGATCTGAAGTCCATCCTTGAAACCCACAAGGTGGCCTACATTCTTGATGCCCCCTTAGGTGATCTTCCAAGCACCGCCCCGGAAATCGAAAGGATTGTCCATGGGGTCAAGGCGGAGATTTCTTCTTATGTCCAGAGTGGCATGCTCTTTGCCATGGAGGCTGACCTGCAAAACCGCTTCATGAACAAGGGTGCTTATGATATAATCACTGAACTCATGGTTGGTTTTGCACGACAAGTCAATGCTGAGAGGTACGAGGCATCTGTGCTCCTCTTCTCATCCCAGATGGAAGAGCACGGCAATATCAGTGAGCACTTGGCCAAGTTGTTTGGCTGCGCTCGACTTCTGAGTGATCTGGGAAGTGTGATCCCAGAGGAGGTGGTTATTGATAGGGCGCTGATTTCTCTGCCCCCTAGCTATAAGAACGCCATCGTGGACTACGACATGAAAGGGACGTCAAAACCCCTGTCGGAAATCCTTAAGATGCTCGAAGTGGCCGAATTAGAAATCAAGCTGAAGAAGATGGTGGTGACCATCGGATCACCTGAGCGCAACTGCCCCAAGTATCTGGAGGATAAGAAGTCTGGCAAGACGGTCGACAAAGAGCAAAGGTATATTTGATATACATGTTATAGATGTGTACCTTACATCCGCCCGGAGCAATATGTGGGTATTTGATACTGGTTCTGTTGCTCATATATGTAACTCTCAGGAGGAGTTACGGAATAGAAGGCGGCTGGCGAAGGATGAGGTGACGATGCGCGTCGGCAACGGATCGAGAGTCGACGTGGTGGCTGTCGGCACGCTCCCTCTACATCTACCATCGGGATTAGTTTTGGTTTTAAATAAATGTTATTTTGTACCATCCTTGAGTGTAAACATTATAAGTGGGTCTTGCCTGTTACAAGACGGTTATTCATTTAAATCAGTGTCAAGCAATTGTGCTATTTATATGAATGATATCTTTTATGTTGATGCTCCCGAGAATAACGGTTTATTCTTGTTGAATCTCGATCGTAGTACTCACATCCATAACATAGAATCCAAACGGATTAAGTGTAGTGACGATACCGCCATGTTTTTGTGGCATTGCCGTCTTGGTCATATTGGTATAAAGCGCATGAAGCGACTCCACTCCGATGGACTCTTGGACTCGTTGGATTTCGGATCACTCGATACATGCGAACCATGCCTCATGGGCAAAATGACCAGGACACCGTTCAAAGGTTTCGTTGAACGGGCGTCGGATTTGTTGGGGATCATACATACAGATGTGTGTGGACCGATGAGCGTTTCGACACACAATGGTTATCGTTACTTCGTCACCTTCACTGATGACTTGAGTAGATACGGTTATATCTATTTGATGAAACACAAGTCTGAAACGTTTGAAAAGTTCAAAGAATTCCAGAGTGAAGTTGAGAATCAGCTTAATAGGAAAATCAAGCATCTCCGGTCCGATCGCGGTGGAGAGTACTTGAGTTTTGAGTTTGGCACACATCTGAAGAGTTGTGGCATAGTGCCCCAACTTACGCCCGCCGGAACGCCGCAGCGTAACGGTGTGTCCGAGCGACGTAATCGTACTCTACTGGATAGTGTCTGATCTATGATGTCTCTTACCGATCTGCCAGTGTCCTTCTGGGGTTATGCGTTAGAAACAGCCGCATTCATTTTAAATAGGGCTCCGTCCAAGTCCGTTGAAACGACGCCGTATGAATTATGGTATGGCCAAAAGCCTAAGTTATCGTTTCTGAAGGTTTGGGGTTGTGAGGCGTACGTTAAGAAACTACAGCCCGACAAACTCGAACCGAAGTCAGAGAAACTCGTCTTTGTAGGATATCCGCGGGAAACCGTTGGGTACACCTTCTACAACCAAGCTGAGGGCAAAACTTTTGTCGCGAAGACCGGTACCTTTCTAGAGAAGGAGTTTCTCGCGAAAGGAGTAAGTGGGAGGAAGGTAGACATCGATGAAATCGTTGATCCTGAACTCGAGATTCCGAGTGGCGCAACGGAAGCAATTCCGGAAACGTCCTCCGTGGAAGGAGTGGGAGAAACTGTCGAGGGAGATGTTCTACCTCGTAGGTCTGGTAGATCTCGGATCCCACCAGAATGGTATGGCAACATGGTTTGCACCGTCATGCTAGTCGAGCAAGACGAACCTACGAACTACAAGGAGGCGATGGAGAGTCTAGAGTCCGAGAAATGGCTTGAAGCCATGAAATCCGAAATAGGATCCATGTATGATAACAAAGTGTGGACTTTGGTGGATATTCCCGAAGGGCGCAAGGCCGTCGAGAATAAGTGGATCTTTAAGAAGAAGACTGATGCTGATGGTAATGTGACCGTCTATAAAGCTCGACTTGTCGCAAAGGGTTTCCGACAAGTTCATGGAATTGACTACGATGAAACTTTTTCACCGGTAGCGATGCTTAAGTCTATTCGGATTTTGTTAGCGGTAGCTGCCTACTATGATTATGAAATCTGGCAGATGGACGTCAAAACGGCCTTCCTGAATGGAAACATTGAGGAAGAGTTGTACATGGTACAGCCGGAAGGTTTTGTCGATCCAGGAAATGCTAACAAGGTGTGCAAGCTTCAGCGATCCATCTATGGATTGAAGCAGGCATCTCGGAGCTGGAATCTTCGCTTTGATGAGGTAATCAAAGGTTTTGGATTTATCCAGAATGTGGAAGAGACCTGTATTTACAAGAAAATGAGTGGGAGCTCGGTTGTGTTCTTAGCACTGTATGTTGACGACATATTGCTAATAGGGAATGATGTGGAAATTCTGAATAGTGTGAAGGAATATTTAAACAGTAAGTTTTCCATGAAGGACTTAGGAGAAGCTGCGTATGTTTTAGGCATAAAAATCTATCGTGATAGATCAAGACGCCAATTAGCACTAAGTCAGAGTACTTATCTTGATAAAATAATGAAGCGTTTTCATATGGAGAAGGCAAAGAAGGGTTCTCTGCCGGTTATCAAGAATAAGATATTGCGTAAGGCGCAGTGTCCGGTGACGGAACTGGGTAAGGCCGAAATGACGAAACATCCTTATGCTTCAGCCATAGGATCGATCATGTATGCAATGTTGAGTACTAGACCGGATGTGGCATTAGCTCTAAGTTTGACAAGCCGGTTCCAGAGTAATCCTGGAATGCCGCATTGGGTAGTTGTTAAGAGCATTCTTAAGTATCTCAATAAGACAAAGGAAATGTTCCTTGTGTATGGTGGCTGCGATGAAGAACTTGGCGTAACGGGTTACGTAGATGCAAGTTTCTGCTCAGACCCCGATGACTGTAAGTCACAGACAGGTTACGTGTTCAATGTGAATGGAGGCGCCGTGTGCTGGAGAAGTGGGAAGCAACCCATAGTCGCACAATCTACAATGGAGTCGGAGTAAATTGCTGCCTGCGAGGCCGCGAATGAAGCTGTGTGGCTGAGGAAGTTCGTCATCGAACTTGGAGTGTTCCCGAGCGTGCAAGACCCCGTGATCCTCTTCTGCGACAATACGGGTGCCATTGCAAATGCCAAGGAGCCGAGGTCTCACTCCACCGCCAAACACATTCTCCGACGCTTCCACGTGATACGTCAGTACGTACAAGGAGGCGATGTGAAGATTTGCAAAGTGCATACGGATCTGAATATGGCAGATCCGCTGACGAAGCCTCTCCCGCTTGATAAGCATGAACATCACCAGTTAGCTATGGGTGTTAAGCTTTTACCAAGTTGTAATCTAGATTAAGTTGTACTCTAGTGCAAGTGGGAGACTGAAGGAGATATGCCCTAGAGGCAATTAATAAAGTGTATTCTTTATCATATCTCGTTTGTTCATAATAGGTTTTTGTGTCATGCTAGAACCGTATTAAGCGGAAACATTAATGCGGGTGTGATACGTAAACAACCATGTCCCTAGTAGCCTCTACTAATACTAGTTTCGTTGCGCGATTGATGATCGAGGTTTCCCGGTCATGGGGCATTGCGCCGGTCGGCAATGAGAGTCATATCGCTAGAGAGCGATGTGATGGACATACCCAGATTTGGAGAACGTAGTCGTTACGCCTTTGACCGTGAGATCAACTCTTATTGATATTCCTGGAAGATACTTTGATTGCACCAAACGTCGTATCTTATTTAGTATGACAATAACGGTGATACTTTTGGGTATCGGAAAGGAGTAGTTGATACGAGGGGTCAATAGCGGGATTTGCCAGTCCGCATAGCAGGATAGGTACTCTCGGGCCCACTCGGTGAGATCATGTCTAATGAGCTTGCAAGCATGTGACTAGGTCACGGAGACATGAGATCATGAACGAGTAGAAAATAGCGTCGTCGGTAACGAGGTCGGGCTTAGGTATGGAGATATCTATGGAACGACGCTCGGACGTGCTAAGTATCGCTATGGCAAAAGGTCTAAGACTTTACGTTCAGGTTTGATAGATGAAAGTCATTCGTTATATCTCAGGGATTAATTCATGGGGTCCAGGCCTACGAGTTAGTCGTTGATCATTGAGGAGTCTTGATCATACTTGATATTATATCGAACCGCTAGGGTAACACACTTAAGGGGTTTCGACAAGACAACCGGAAAGGAAGGAGATCACCGGGAGCGTCCCGGGAGGGGTCCGATGGAGATCGGGCAGCGCCGAAAGAGTTTTCGGAGCTAGGAAAAATTATATATATTATGTTTGATATTAATTAGTGTTATTAATATGCAAATATGATTTTATATATTTATTTTCGAATTTATTAAGGCAGATTTCCCTAAATGGGCCTTCCGGACGAAAGAAGGCCCAAGAGGGGGGGGGGAACCCCCTTGGGAATTCGGTGGGGGCTTGGAGGTCGGCCTAGGTGGGCCAGATGGGGCCCACCAAGGGGCCGGCGCACCTCCTTGGCCGAACCAGGCTGTGTGGGATAGTCCCACATTGCCTGGCTGGCAAGGTAGGCTCCCCCTGGGAGCCTATATAAGAAGGGGCACCCCCAGCCTTTTAATTCACCAATTAATTTCCGAATTCTCTCTCGATCTCGTGGTTCCCAAGTTGGAGCCGCGCCGAGCTGAGCAAGAGGGGATCTCCTCCACCATAGCCCGCTGCCGCGCTGCTGGTGTTCCGGTCCAACTCTTCCGCTGCTCGTCCTGGACTGGAGCTTCGGAGGCCGTCGTCTCCACCGTATGTGTGTGACTCCCTGCGAGGTGCTGCGCTAGCGGTACTCGGAGGCCTGCTTCCTCTACACGACCTTGAGGTCGGCTTCGTCGGTCTTCATCGACAACGTTTGTGCGGGAACGTAATCCCCGCTTTCGGTCTATAAGGGTACGTATTCCGATCTCTGTTCGTACTACTATATCTGCATAGAATAGATCTTGGCATGCTTTTAGGATATCGTCGGTAGGAATTTTTTTGTTTTCTGCACACGATCCCCTTCACAATCGTCACTCAGAGTTCTTCAGATTCCTATGTTCCCTGGGTGGCCATCCACAAGTGCACATACTCAAGTATACACCATAGAAATGGTGCTGAGTAGCCACTCAACTTCGCCTCCGTATACAACCAATCCACCCATGAGGTTTTTTATTAACTTAGTAGAATTTAGATTTTCACAAAACAACATTTGCATAGCATCAATAATTATACTAAGTATTGCATAGGAGACTAGACACAGGAGTAAGGGATTCTACACAGGTTTAGCATAGCAATACTATCCTACACATGCTTATATAAAAATACACTAAGTAATGCATATAGAAAATAATAGGAAGTTTATGAGGTGTGTCACTTGCCTTTGAATGTTGTCGTTGTTCACAAACTCTTTTCAACGATACTCGGAACTCTCAGTTCAGTCTAAACAATATAAACAAACAAACATACAACAATCATAAAACAACACAAGCATACAAAATGAACAAACAAGGTTCATAAACTTCTAAGGAAAATATGTTTTTGCATGAGGTGCAAAATATTCCTAAGGACTAGAGATGTATGTCATGCTAAGAAAATATTTTAAGTTAATGCAAAGAAAAAAATCTGTGTCAAAATGACTAAGGACTAAGGTCATAAGTTGAATAAAATACTTTGTTTTATATCATCTTAAATAACTCTAATGGCTTAGTCTTGATGTATAGAAATATTGAGAGAAAATACTAAGTCATTTCTTCAAGGTGATCAACAATTATTATCAACTCTTTGTAAATTGGATATTCATTATAGTGAGAGAGACAGACACCCGGCCAGCCACTTAAATTGTGGAACATGTCTCATGTACGTGGACATGTAAGGTTTGTCTCCAGGCCGCTTCATCTCACTATGCCGCTGAATCCAACAAACTTCAAAGATGATAACATCATGATCAAAATTTGTTTAAGTCTAAAAGACAAGATTAGGAAAGAGGGAAAAGATAGAAAAAGATGTAGTTGGTCTTCCAGGCTTCATCTCCAGACTTGTAACTTTCTTCTAGGTGATGTCTTGACTGAATTTTTGTAGACTTGATAAATCTTCAGACTTGATGATTTCTTGTATCACCGATGCTGGTCTTGGATTCAACTTAGTCTTCATGAGGTCTCATAGAAGAAGGGAGAAAAATGAGAAGGGAGAGCAAGACTTAGAGAATATAGCTGGTTGATCTTCATGACTTCTTCTTGATTTTTCTTCTAAGTGCTTCTACTCCTTGAAGATACTTCTGAAGTATTGTTTTGGCTAAGTCCTTCATTGGTCTTCTAACTCCATGTTGAAAATTCTAAGTGAGTGCATAGCACTTTTACCAAAATACTAAGTTTAAAATATTCCTAACTTAGAGAAAAAATAATGGAGGAGTTTTCCTATGAGGAATATAATTATATAATAAAATATTTTATGCATGAAATGCACTTTTTAATCATAAGAAAGCATCAAAATAACTTTTGTGATTTCTGTATAAATATGCATGAGGTTATAAATGCAATTTAATTAATTTCTATTTTTGCAAAATATAAATTAAGGAATGAATATAACATTAAAGTTTTTTGTGATTAAATTTTTATAACACAAATTTGTAAATAATGTAAATAGATAAAGGGCATTTACTTCAATTTATAGCAATTTGATTTAATCAAAAATAATGTTTCTATTAATAGTTATGTCAAAAATATCCAAACTATTTAATTTAAATATATAAGTATTAAATCATCAAAATAATACTCAAAAATAATTTTTAACAGAGGCATCATATTACAAATATTCCAAAGTTTCTAAAACAATTTTATTTTCAATTTTTGGATTTATAGATTTAAAGTTATTACAAATATACTCAAATCATCCATTTAAAATTTGAATAATTTATACTAAGTCAAATTTGAAATCTAACAGATCTAAAATATTCTACATGTCAAGGGCTTTCCACAAATATAAAAATATTTGAATTTGGATATGTGAGTAGAAAGTTATAACAGTTTTAATAAGCAGGGTTTTTTCTATAATTCAGCCTTTTTAATTCTATTCGGAAAATAAAACAGAAAAGGCTGGCTGACGTGGCAAGCTCTGATTGGCTCGGATCTAGGGTTAACCTGGGCCGTAGGATCTTAAGGGGATTGGACGGATCAGATGGGGGAATACCTCTTCGGGGCCGATCTAATCTTGGCCGTAGGAAGCAGATCTGACGGTCCTGGGCAAGTCGACCAGAACGGGGCGGCGCACCTCGCCGGACTTGATGAAGACGGCGGCGCTCGCTCCGGCGTGGACGCTTCGGTCGCTGCCGTTCTCCCCCGAGCTCGCGGAAGACGGCGTCGGACGCGGTGAATCGCGCCGTAGAAGCAGGAGGGCTCGGCGTTGCCCTTCGATTCTCGGAACATGGCAAGGCCGGGGTGGAGATCGCGCGACTCCGCGAGGTCGTGATTAGCTCGTCTCCGAAGTCCTGCTATGGGAAAAAATAAACCGGAGGGCTTAGGGGGTGCGTGCAGGTGCGGGAGAGATGGAGGACGAGGAAGGGAGCGGCGGGGTCGTACCGTGTCGTCTGAAAACAAGGAAAACGGCGGCGGCACCGTGTGTACTCCGGCGAGCGGTTGTGGCGGTCTGGAGGCGCAAAACAGAGAGGGAGGAGAGGGGAAAGAGAGAGGAGGAGTCGTGGTTTATATGGGGGCTTCAAAGGAAACCAATCCCGCAAGAAACGGAGAGGATTTGGCGCTGATTCGAATCAATCATCGGAGCAATTTTTGGACAGAGGTTGAAGACGACGCTGACGTCAGCAATTTTTCTTTTTCTGAATTTTCTTATTTCTTTCATATCTTTTGATTTACATGTCCAAATGAAGTCAAATAAATTTCTAAAAATTTGTAAAAACAATATATTTGTGTTAAACCAGTTGTGGGCATGTTTTGAACAATTTTCAAAATTAATTTATTTGAAATATCGATTAAATACAAATTTGACACTTTATGTTAAATTTAAAACTAGGGTTTAATTAATTTTATTTTTGGATAAAATAAATTCTATGAAATACCCACATTCAAATAAGTTTGAATTTAAGATATTTAAACTCATATTCCAATATTAAATAAATTTTAGCTTTAATAGATTATTAAATAACATATTACACCTATTTGTAATGAAAAGAGAAAATGTAATGTAATCATTTTTATTTCAAATTATTTTGTGCACCATTAAGTTTCATAATATGACTTTATAACATATCTTTAGAATAGATTTTAGATTTAATTCATTTCTTATACTCGATATATATTCATGAATATCAATTTATGGTTTGAAAGTTTGTAAAACATTTGTCTAATTTCATATTGAGGCTTTGAGAAATACAATGGATAATAAATTATTTAACTGGAAACAACTATTTGAAACTGTTTGAAGTCTTTTATTGTTGGTTTTCTTTTGTATTTAATGTTTTATTTTAATCAAAACAAAAGTTTTAAATTTTTGTGATTTTCAAACATTATAAAATGTTGGGATGTTACATGTGGCACGATTGCAGGAGGCACAATTTCGAGGAGCATGACTCTGGGGGTGTAGTCCGACGAGGAGGAGGCCGTCATCTATTCGGTGGAGGCGTTGATGCCTCCTTACCCGCGAGGTCTCGAGTTTGAGCGGCAGCGCCCGCTCCCTCATGTGCGAGCTACTCGATTACTCATCATGGCTTGAGAAACATGACCATTTTGCCCTCATTCTCTCTCTTGACAAACCTTGCTCTTGCGTGAAAAACCCTTCACATGATCACCAAATTTCTTCAGGTCGCGGAGGATGAGAGTGCAGGCTGACCCCAGAAACTTGGCGTGCTACCATTCCACGGCCGTAAAGTATTATGTAAACCCGATCCAAGACAATTTGCTTGCGCATCTTTTTGTCTCGCTAAACAAATGCAACTATCACGGTCAGTCAATCAGTCAGTCAGTCAGTACACTACTACAACCGTTTGGAACGAAGGAAACTCATATATTTTCCGTTTATAAAAGGATGTCTCAAACACATTTGAACAAAGCCGAGACATCCTTTTATGAACGGAGAAAATAGTACAGGATTTAGGATTCGTACCAGAAATATTTCTACGGTACTGTTTTAAACAAAAGAATATGAATCTCATATTTCTTTCAAAATTCTATGGATTAGGCCATTCTACAGAAAAATTAAGATGATGCTTAGAATATGAACCTCATGTTTCCCCATGTCTAAATTATCTGTGTTTTTTCAGCTTGGCATCCAAATGATGCTTTTTTTTTCCTGTGGCTTTGTTTCCTCTACGAATTTAAGGGCTTCTTTGATTTATAGGATAGGATTAGAATCCTATGGAATTTTTACCTTAGAAGCCCCTTGATTCATGTGATAAAAAAAGTTCTTATAAGAATCTTGTAAAGCAAACTTCATAGGAATAACATGAGGTTTAATCGCATGGCAAAAATTCACCATAATCAAATGAGCTTTCTATTTTCAAAAGATTTAATTAGACATGCCACACCAACCCTACGGGTCTCCTATTTCTACACTTTCATGTTCCTGCAAATCAAAGAGCACTAGGAAACATAACACCTCAATTCATTCGTTTTTCCTATTCCTACATTTTTACTTCATGTGTCAACCGGGGTCTTAGCTGGTACTGCAATTTATGAACAAAATTGTACCTGGATTAAAGCTGGGCAAGGAAGATAAAGAAGGCTGTAATCACCGGGATAATTTGAGGCTATGTTCAAGTCCTTCCACTCCAGGAGTCACACACAATCTGAGGTCTAGGATACGTTTTCTACCTAGTGCTGCATGACCAATAATGATGGCCAGAAAAGGAATGTTGTCCCTTCCAGCATAGAAGAAAAACACGCTTTGTGGACTTGCAGTGGGATATGGACTCTGAGCTACAAGCGCTGAAGTCTTTGGTGTGGCTCTCGTGCTACTCCACAAAGTGCCATTGGTCCTCCCTACCCTGCTCACCCTATCTTCTGATTTCAGTCTGTTAGAACTGTCAAACAGACTAGTGCACGAGCAGGAGGTGAGACAGCTGCTAGAGAATTCTAACATGGCGGAGATCATCTTCTCAGCCATTGTGGGAGACCTGGCCGGCAGGGTGATATCTCTTCTCGTCAGCCAGTTCAAAGGACAAGAGTGCACCGAAGCCAAGCTCAGAAGGATCTGCCATATGCTCATCAAGGTTCACAGCGCAGTAGAGGAGGCCAAAGGGAGGCAGATCACGAACTACGGCACCCTCGACTGGCTCTCGGAGCTCAACGATGGTCTGTACCAAGGCCGCTACTTGGTCGACACGGTCGGGTGCAGAGAGGAGGAGGCGACTGAAGATCAGGTAGCCGCACAACCTTTCTCCTTGTCCTTGTTCAATCCTGCAAAGCGCGTGCGCGTAGCGGCATGGAGCGCGAGGAGCCTATTGTCTCGCCAAGATGTTGGCGTGCATGAGAGGATTGATCGAGCGACAGAGATCTTGGAGACAATATCCGGTGATCTCAGGGAGTTCCTGATGCTCCTGCAGAACTGCCAGCCGATCCATCGCCATTTAGCCACTAATATCTTCGTGGAGGGGCAGATGTTCGGTCGACATGTCGAGAAGGAGAGGATCATCAATTTCTTGCTGCACGTTGACGTCGGCACTGGAACACTGGGCGTGCTTCCGATTGTTGGCGGCATGGGAGTTGGGAAGACCACCCTTGCACAGCATGTCTGCGACGATGAGAGGGTGCGTGGCCACTTCCCGATAATCATGTACTCCAGGTTCTCGTGTACTTTAGTTATGGCACGGGGTGAGCCAAAGTTTGTCCTGGAATCCAAGCACGCAGTTGGAGACGCTCGAAAGTTTATCGAGTCAGTACATGTACTCAAGGAGAATCACCTCTCCAGCAGGAGGTTCCTGATGGTGTTCGAGGACGTCGACATGCGCAAGAAACAGATGCTGGAAGAGTTACTGCCGATCCTGCGACGACACGAAGAACAGGGGAGCAAGATCATCATCATCACGAGCAACAGGGCAGTCGCGAGCTTGGGGACGGTGCAACCGATCAAGCTGAAGGTCATGCCGCACCCGGAGTACTGGTTCTTCTTCAAGGCGCACGCGTTTCCCGGCAGAGACGTCGAGGATGACCCCAAGATGATGGCAGCAGGCATGGAGATCGCAAAGAGGCTGAACGGGTCCTTCTTCGGCGCCAAGATCGTCGGAGCGGTGCTGAAAGCCCGTCCCGAGCACCTGTTCTGGTGCAAGGTCTTGAGAAGCAACATAGGGGGTCTGTCTCTGCTTGGCGATGGCATTGGTTACATTGCAGATTTGGCAGAGAACTTGCTTCCAAGCAACGCAGGCATGTGCGAGCTGACCATTTCTAAGGATCCATTCTCCTCCCAGACAGAGCTGGCTAGGTTGGATGATCTGTGCCAGAACACTCCTTGTGCCAATGCTGCCCGGTCGGATAACTGTTTTCCAGGTGATGTCCGGTTTGCAAAAGTATTGGTGTGCCGGACAGTTTTGCCATTCCAATGCTTGTACTACACTGCGCATTGCGCTGTGCATGGGGAAAGTTCGTCAAAGTTTGTCGGAATTAGAGGAAGTTGTAGATTTGCTCATATACCTCTGTCAAGAAAACATATAGCCGCGTGAAGATCGGACACGAGTTAATGCTTTGTTCACATGACGATCTATCTCTCTGCGATATTGGACGGAGTAGGATGATCTGGATACTCGCGCAGGGCTACTTTTCTTGCCTTTAGTGGGCCCTGACTTGTATGACTTTTTATTTTGGCCTCGGCCGTATCATATTTAATTCTCCTATATCAATATAGATTTGCACATATACCTCTGTCAAGAAAACATAAAGGAGTGTGAAGATCGGACACGAGTTAATGCTTATTCACATAGACTCTGATGCAGACAAGGGAGGATGCTTCGAGCTTCGCAATAACATTAACATCAACGCAATTGTCCCCATGTGGCTGACCGGTTCACTCGTGCAGAGCCGAATGCTTTGTTTTGACTTGCACTGTGAACTTTTCCTATTTTCCTTGGCGAATCTAGGAGCTTTCTTATCTTGCTTCCCTGCTAAGTATATCCTATATGCAAGAAATGACATCGTATACATGTAACGTGGTGCTTGATGTGTACAGCCACAAATTGGTAGTACCTTCGATTCGAAAAGAATGTCGGAGGCTGTACATACCGATTGTGCTGGTTTGCATGTTTTCTATTGACAATTTTTACAGACCGGAGGGAGTACTTGTTATGTGGCGCTAAGAGCTTTGCCAGTAGCTTGATTGTCCAGTTAAAAGTACGGTAATTTAATTATGTGCCACTATTTACTTAGTTTTGCTCAGTTTTTCCCACGATTCATTTTTTTGTTCACTTCTCCTCATGGTCTTGTCCGAGAAACTCTCCCAAACGGTCAAATTGGTTGTTTGTCGTGTCAATGCATTGACCGTTAACTGCTGACGAGTGGACCGCATATGCCATACATTTAATAATTTCATATATGTTTGAAAATATCTAAATTTCTGACACGGGACCCACATGTAAGAGATAAATATTTTAAGAAAACAATTTCACAAAATTAGAACTAAGGATGATGTCGTGATAATCTCATCAATGGAGAATCTTCTCTGTTGATCACGCGCTCGACGATACAGAGTGAGAGGAGGCAGAAGACTATGTGTGTTGGAAGCACCGAGGATGGTGAACCATATGGGGGCGGTGCCACCAAGAAATGGTCGTCAGAACGGCGGCGACAACATGACCATGCGGCGGCGCATGAAGACGCTTGTCGCGAGCGAAAACTAGGAAGTGTTGGAGAAATGGAGATGGAAAAGAGGCCGAGGATCAATTGCTCACCCTAGTCACTATATAATTCTCAAATGGGGCGGAGGAGGTTGAAGGAGCTTGATATCATCTGAGGCGAACTTCGGCCGGTGGTGAAGGGGGTGACCAGATTTCGACCGCCCCAGCTATTTAGTCATTATTATGAAAATAGGGTTAAGCGTATGCCTCTGGCAGGGACGCGCTGCGTGTTTATATAGAACAAGAAGTACATAGTCGGTACGATGGGGATCTTCTTGGTCCTCAAGTTAACCTATACAAGATAAGGACTCTAGAAGATCCCAGCGTATCCAAATACATGGTTATAACAAACCCATACACGCACACGCTAACACGTTATTTAACAATTATCAGTATGATTATCGCAACCCACACCCCAATTCGTAGGACTTTTAACTGTTTGCCGGCCTAACCACGTAGGGCTGCAACAGTATTTTAAAGCGGCGTGTCCATCGTATTGAGATGAATTGATCGATTGATCTTGATTAAGCCGATCGATGGCCGTGGATATGGATCATGCACGCATCATGCATATCAGCATATGATAATATTTCTACCTTTTCTTGTTGGAGGGGCGACCGTCCGTTGAACTATCAAAAAAGGGTAAACCAATGTGATCATGACATTGTAGGTGCTTGCGATGGGACGGATGCGACTTCCCTCATAAGTAATGGGTGGCATAGCCCGTAGCGTAGGTGTGCGTGACCCGCTTAATTAATCGGAAGTGTACGTGCGTCTGATGATTGATCGACTCTGGAGCTTTGTGGTGCCGTCCATGGCCTGGAAAATCAATTTCTTTCTCTGGAAGCCGGTAGGGCATGAAATTATTAAATCATGATGGACCGTTTCACTTCGGTCGACGTCGATGTATTTTGTTTCTGTTATTGCTGACATGATGATGATGATGGCTCTGACTGTGTGTGAGAGGAAACGGTGATCGTCCTGCTCGGAAGCACGGGGGCGTTTTCGTTTGGAAGCGGTGAGCTACTTCGTTGCCTTGGCACTCTGGGACTGTGAGCCTGTGAAACCGAACACAGAGACAAAATTTTGAATCCAAAACGAAGCTTGGAAAAAAGGGAACAAAAGCAGCAGCCTGTTTTTGAAATGAAGAGCCTGACAGGTCTCACTTTGAGGTGACCTACCGTACGTTTTCAAGCAGTAAAAAAAGCGGTACGACGTGTGTTCTAGTTGTTTCGTTGCAGACTGCAGTTTGTACGTATAATCTGAAAGGAATGCTGGGCCATCTCAGGATGGGAATGGGCCGGGTTGGCCCGGCGGGTCGCTGACCCGGCCCAAAAACTCATGGTCATTGGGTCATCTGGGTCGGCCTCAAACACGATTTGGGTCATTAGAGCCGGCACCAAGTTACCCATCGGGCCAGCGGGGCTGACCCAAGTTAAACTTTTTTCTCACAATCTGTAGCTTTGATCCGCTGATCTGTGGCACTCTGACGACGTTGCCAGCTCGTTGTCTCATGTAGTAGATGCTTCAGCAGATCACCTTCTGTCTACAAGCATCAGCTGATGGTTCGTTGCATTCGTCACATACATGCATATATGTACACTGTATAAGGTGTCGATTTGTTTGACTTGAAGACCCGTACAAATATTTTTTACTCAGCCTCCGACACCATGTACTCCATTAGCATTTGCATAGTCAAACCAACAAGACATAGTGGCCGCGTCGTTTCATTTTTTTCTAGAAATAATTCATAAGTTTTAGAAGTGAAGATCTAATTCCGTCCTGTCGCTCAGCTCTACTAAATGTGCATGTGTACAGACAAAAAGAAGAAAAAACAACACACATTTTAAAACTTTGGGTCAACCCAAAATACCCATCGGGCCGACAGGGCCACTACTATTTTTGATATGGGCCGGCCCGTGGTCTCATGAGTCGGCCTTGGGGCCAGAGGGACCGGGTCCAAGGCCAAGGCCGGGTCGACCCATTCCCATCCTGAGGGCCATCCACTGGCTAGGAGACCAGCTCCGAACCTCACGGTTGTTAGCGGTGTTGACGACATGATGACGTTGGTGATCAACCGTGTGGAGTTTGAAATGATGAACCTCCACACTTTATTTCCTATCTTTAAACAATATAAAAGGTAATTTTCTGACTTATTTGTGTGTGATTTTACTTGAGAATTTTTTATTTACACTATACTCGGATAAGCTTAACAAAATAATATTGGTGCGTGATTACAGATGATTTTTATAAGATTGAATAATATGTATACAAAAAATCAAGTTAAATATTGGTGAATGATTACTGATAATTTTCATAGTTTGTTCGGGAACTAGCTTTTTTTTACTCACCTGTTCTTACGGAAGGCTAATATTGATTTTATTTCGGAATGAAGTGAGCCTATTCTATTGCCACGTCGACGCTACTACACACTAGTCATTCGTATTTAGGACCGTAGATGGACATGAAGAGCAACTTCCAAGATCATATTGAGACAAAATTTTAAGTTTGATTACTGTTTTAGATATGGATATGGCAAACAATTTCGAGCACTATGGGTGCATCGAGTAAAAGCGGCGGGCGTCTCACAATCAGTAATGTTTGGTCCTCCTGCCCCGCTAGGTGAGCGAACTAATCACTCGATTACTCATCACGGCATGGGCGACATGACCATTTTGCTCTCTCTGTTGACAAAATTAGACTCTTGGCATGGAAAATCCTTCACGTGAGCCGATCCTCAAGTTTCTTCCAAGTCACGGAGGTTGAAAATGTTGTTTGACTCTGCAAATCTAACCAGTCGATAATTCCCGTAAAAAAATAGTGTCCGCTGTCGTTTTTTTTTTCTGTTTCTCGAGTGTTTGTGTGTGTCAACCTGGCTGAGGCCTTTGCACAAGGCCGGTAGGCTACACAAGCACACCTGAACCTGCGCTGCATTTGGGTCGGCCCATGGGCTTCGATTCCGGTGGCTAGTAGCTACTTGGTCCGGCAGGCTGGGACGCGACCTTGTTTAGTCCGAAATCCTTATAAAAAGCCCACCTTCACGAAAGGTCTCTCTGTGCGCGCTCTGCTTTCACAAGTGTGAAATTTTCGTTCGCTTTTACTCTTCAAGCTCACTCCTCGTGTGACAAGCGGCGGCTGTTTGGTGGTGCACAGTGGGTTATATTTTTTTTTCTAGATTTTTTTTAAATAAAATATCTTGAGAACCGTTTGTCTGATTTACGAACCGTTTTCACTTTTGAACTCCTCGCGTCGAGATCTTTAATAGTAGATCTCATGTTGATGGGTTTCGACGATTTTTTTTTTATACTTCGGATTATGTATAATTTGTACAATCTATTTTTAGTTGTACGTACAACCTGGTTTTATAGTTGTACATACAACCTGCTTTGTGTAGTCGTATAGACAACCTGATTGTAGTTGTACGTACAACCTGAGTCTGTGTAGTGATACGTACAACCTGAGTGTAGTAGTCCGTGCAAGCTCGGTGTAGTAATTCATACAACCTAATCTGTGTATATGTACGTACAAGCTGATATGTGCAGTTATATGTACAACCTGAGTCTAGTTGTACGTACAAGTCCAGTGTAGTTGTACGTAAAATCTCATTCTATGTACAACCCAGTCTGCATACGTGTACTTACTCGATTGGTTTCTATACCATTGTGTGTACGCGCGTGGACGTACAGGACACTCGCGGGGGGTTCGCGCCAGGGGGATCGCGTACGACGGCCCGATAACACTGGGGGGGGGGGGGGGGGGGTGGGCTTCGCTGGCTGCCAGGGCCACCGATCACGGGGGGTTTCGTCCCGCTTCTGCCACGTGCCGATGCCTCCGTGTGCGCAGAACGACCTTCCGGGAGGCCTCCCTTTCTATAGGTACACCTTGTTTAGTCTTCTTGAAAAGATGTGTGTACTTTTTCTTTTTGAAATTCTTTTTGAAAAGATAGTCCCGGCGTCTGCAACAAGCGTCGCACACAGCTATTTACGTGGGGACGCCTATCAAACACTGAAACTCATAACCTTACCCGCTATGCGACCTCGCTTCTTGGCGCTATGTTTGGCTAGGGTCCGTGCCTGAGGGCTTGAATCTTCTTGTAATCTCTTTAGTTTGATGAATAAAAGTTATGTTCTAAAAAAAAGCTATTTATTTAAATAAAGTAATAGTTTCAGTATCACATTTGAATTACATCTCAAAACGTATAAAGGTACAATGGCCGCAACCCACCAATAAAGCACAAAAAAGTGACTACTGATTTCGCCTAATATTCCGCCACGATGCTACATGGACACACGTCCAGTGATCCAGTAAAGGGCTATACTAATGCATCAACACCACGTGAAATCATGTTGACACTGCTACAGTTCATGTGGATCACACGCACGAAGTACTCTCCGCTTGGAGATAATTTTGAAACAATGCCCAAGTCTATATATGGGGTTGAACAGGGTACAGGGTACGCCTTCTTTGAATCGACTCAGTAAGTCAAAAAAGAAAAATAACTACTGCATGCTTCTATTTTAGTAAACTATGTTGAGCATCCTAGCATATTAATTTGTAGGACACTAGGACGCACCAAATTTCTCTTACTCCCTCTATCACAGTTTATAGAGCACGCACGTAGTTTAAGAATAAACTTTGACCATTAATTTAAGCAACAAAGTTCAAATTTTATATTACAAAAATTATGTCATTATAAACTTGTTTTTATTATAAATCAAATGGTATAATTTTTGTAACATATAACTCATAATTTGTTGACTAAATTAAAAGGTCAAACTTTTTCTTAAACTGCGTGCATGCTCTATAAACCGAGAAGGAGGGAGTAAGCAAATGACCTAAGGTTTATCGAATCACGAGAGGCGTAAATTAAATGTACCTCCCCGTGCAATCCTGTAATAATATATATGAAGTTTATTGTATCCCCAACATATTTAATATAATTGTCAGTTGCATAGATGCAGTACTAGTTATTATCCTGTCATAAGATACAAGAAGTCGCTTGTACTATTATATTAGTGTCTTTCTAATATACCATTGTCGCGATGTCACCGTGATATCAAGAAATCTCATGATTACATTATTCAGTTGAACACCGACTATACATGGAATGAGGAGGAGAATAGGGAATTTGACAAATAACAACAACCAATTGAGAATGTTGGCCTTCAGTTTTTTGTTACGCACACAGGCACTCATTAGACACAAGAAGTTCTATGATGAGATTATAAACTTAAAAACTCAGCTCTTAGAGCAAGTCCAGCAGTTTAACTAAAATGTCTCCCGTATATGTGTATATAGGGGACTGCCCCTAAAAAAATTCCCCTAAAATAAGTTTAACTCCAGCAGTTCACCTAAAACATCTTCCCTATTTAATTTTTTATCTATTTTTTTATATTTTAAAAATATTGTATAACTAACATGTAAAATCCAACGGCTACCTCTGTAACTTGTAGTGTAAAAAACTTGTACTCACCAAAATCTGAAAGATAAACAAAAAGCTCACGAATATCGGCATATTGCAGTGTCAAAAAACTCACTAATATCGGGATAGGGGAGTTTTCCACCTCCCCTACTTGTAGGGGAGACTAGCGAGCAGAACCGGAGGTGCCTATAAATCGGGAGAGCGTTGAGGGAACTGTTGGGCGGTTGTTTTTGGGCTTTTTCCCCTAAAAAACGTATAGGAGAGTGTTTGAGGTAACTGCTGAACTTGCTCTTAGTCAACCCAACTTCCATAAGAGAAGAGCCAAATGTAGGACATCGAAAGGTAGAAGGAAACATGTCGTGCCCTAAGGTTGCCCTAAATACGCAAGAAAAAAAAGATAAATTGATATGTGAATAGTGTCATTTGTGTTTCTTTTTGTGACATTATAAATGTTGGATTTGTCGTTTTTGTTTCTCCCAATGTATTTTGAGCTGGTTCTGAAATTTGTAGTCTAGTGGAGAAACATTTTTCTACATACTCTTGAACATTGGAGCAAGTTTGATCCGTATGGCATGGAATTAAGACCATCAAGATCCTTTATTCGACAAAGAGAATATACAATGTAAAGAAAGTCATTAGTACAACTAAAGGACGCGTGAACGAGTCATGCGGCCGAACAAGTTCGATGTGAACAAAGCATTAATGCATGTCCAATCTTCACACACCTATACGGGCAAGCCCTTTTCTTGATGGAAGTGTATGGGCAAGTCCACCGCGCCCTCCAGTTGGACTGAACTTTGAGTCCACCCCACGCACATCGCAATGAGCAGTATAGTATAAGCACTGAAACGGCAAAATTGACCTGCACAATAGTACTTTCACAAAGATATCATCAGCTGCCAAGGAGTCAGCACCAGGATTATTAGGCTGACAAAGATCATCCAGCCTAGCCAGTTCTGTCTGCGAGGGGAATGGTTTCTTCGATACGGTCAGCTTGCACATGTCTACGTGACCCGGAAGCAAGTTCTCTGCGAGATCTGCAATGTGCCCCATGCCGTCGCCCAGCAGAGACAGACCTCCTATGTTGCTTCTCAAGACCTTGCACCAGAACCGGCGGTCAGGACGGGCTTTCAGCACCGCTCCGACGATCTTGGCGCCGAAGAAGGACCCGTTCAGCTTCCTAGCGATCGCTTTGCCTGCTGCCACCATTCTCAGGTCCTCCTCGACGTCTCGGCCGGCGAACGCGTGCGCCTTGAAGAAGAACCAGTACTCCGGATGCGGCATCACCTTCAGACTGATCGGTTGCACCGTCCCCATGCTTGCCACACTCTTGCTGCTCGTGATGATGATGATCTTGCTTCCCTGCTTTCCATGTCGTCGTAGGGTCGGCAGTAATTCTTCCACCATCTGTTTCTTTCGCATGTCGACGACATTCTCGAATACTATCAAGAACCTCTTTGTGAGCAATTTCTCCTTCACCACATCGGTGAAATTATGAGCATATCCAAATGGGTGTTTGTATTCTAGGATAAGTGCTTGCTTGCCCCGTGCCATGACTAAATTGTATGAGAAGGTGGAATACATGATTATTGGGAAGTGGCTACGCACCCTCTGGTCATCACAGACATGTTGCGCAAGGGTGGTCTTCCCAACTCCCATGCCGCCAACAATCGGAAGCACGCCCAGTTTTCCAGTGCCGACGTGCAGCAAGAAATTGATGATCCTCTCCTTCTCGACATGTCGACCGAACATCTGCCCCTCGATGAAGATGTTAGTAGCTAAAGACCGATGGATCTGCTGACAGCTCTGCACGAGCATCAGGAACTCCTTGAGATCGCCGGACATGGTCTCCAAGATCCGAGCCACTCGATCTATTCTCTCATGAACACCAACATCTGGAGACAACAAGCTCCTCACGCTGCACGCCGCTACACGCACGCGTTTCGCAGGATTAAACGAGGAGAAGGAGAAACGCTCTACCTTGTCAGCTGCGTGCTCATCTTCTTGATCAGCTTCCTCCTGCCGCTGATCTCTGCATCCGACCGTGTCCAGCAAGTAACGACCTTGGTACAAGCCGTCGTTGAGCTCGGATAGCCAGTCGAGGGTGCCGTAGTTCGTGATCTGCCTCCCTCTGGCCTCCTCTATCGCGCTCTGGACCTTGACGAGCATATGACAGATCCTTCGTAGCTTGGCTTCGGCGCTCTGATCTTGGCCTTTGAACTGGCTAACAAGACGAGATATCACCCTGCCGGCCAGGTCTCCCACAACCGCTGAAACGATGATCTCCGCCATGATAAGTTTCACTATATTGGTGGTCTCAGCTCAGTAGCGCGCTAGCCGATTGCAAGTCACCTGGCACATAAATAATGGAGAGAGATGAAAATTCGCAGGAGAGTGACATCAAAGATCATGTACTACGTGCACTGCAAGTCTACAAACCTTGTCTTTGGTCTATGATGCGGACGGTGTGTGGAGATATTGCACGACCAGCTGTCGGGACGGCGTCTAGCGCCGCTTTCCGGCGAGGTCACACCGTGTCTCCGGCTCGTTTGGTGGTTGAAGGCAGTACTGCGGTGGTGGAGCTGCCGGCTCTGTCTCAGCTTTGGTGCTCGGCGCGATGGGAAATGGCGAGAAAACGACCAAGATTGAAGACGTCGGAGATAAGGAAATAAGGGGCCGTCTAGACGTCAGTCGCGTAGAAAACATTATGTCTCGGTCGACCAGACAGACACCCATTGGCCATTGATTTATGGATCCATCCTCGTGTAGGCTAGTTTACTTTTAGGGCTCCTGCCTCAGTTTATTGGGCTTTGTGGTTGCTTCCTATTTCGTGGGCTGGCTTGGGCCTGGTAGGCAGTGCATTGCACACAAATTATGTTCCTTAATTCCATTTGTTTTTCTCATTTTCCTCAAACAAATTCATTTCTTTATATTTTTGGCTTGTAATGTGACTATGGCGCAGAACATACAACAAGCAAGTAAGTAATAATAAAATGAACAATACATGTAGAACCCTTGATTGTAGTTGCGAATTGCACGCTTCTTGAAAAAATGCCATTTGGATCTAACATCAGCTGGCCTTGCACTTTTTTCTTTTCAAAAAGCACAACAAATGTGAACTCTTCAAAAACAGGCACTTTTGAAATGCAATACGGGCATATGCTCAATGAGGTTACCAAAAAAATGTGAACTCTTGAAATGCAAAGGAATACAAAAACAATGACACAACAAGCAAAAAAATAGGGTTTAGTAGCCCTTGTTATATAAGGGTATTTTACCGATTTGATTCATCAAGTAACTGTTGTCGTAGCGGTAAATTCCACCCATCAGTCTGATAGGTTATTAGTTTCAAATCATGGCAAGTGTGCCCTTCCTTTATAATTTTTCTAGCTGCAAACTCCATTACACGAATCTTAAGGAAAATCTAATGGTCAAACATGTCGACTAAGACATAAAAAAAATCCCAGACATCCGAGGATGAGCAAATCCGATAAAAAAAAATCGAGGTACAAATGTTTCTCAAGTGGGGCCCACAGGTGAGTGGTCGAGTGGTCACTGGTCAGTTGTAACCGTGGCCACTGTCACTCGGGAAAGAGCCACCCTACATTTCTTGTGCTGCTGCTGTTATTCGTACATCTGTTTTCTACACGTACAATCACGCACACACTAATTGTGCATGACAAGAATGGCCTAAATCCTCAACAAACGATGAAGCTAACAAGAGAAGCTCTATCGGTGGTGGAGTTACCCAGGTCACATACAATGATAATGCCAGGACATGGTTGGCGTCCACCCGAGGATGATTGGGTGAAAATCAATACTGATGCAAGCATTTGTGGGGATGTGTTGAGAGGTGGAGCGGGTGGTATTGCCCGATCTTCATCAGGTTTCTTGGGAGCTTGGAGCAAACCGCTTCCTGGCGTAACAGATCCCATGATTGCAGAGGCGTTGGCGCTGCGAGAAGGGGTGATCTTTGCCAAGCTCAGAGGTTTTTCGCGAGTGGTGATGGAAGTGGACTGCTTGGAGGTTGTACACCTCTGGGACTCGCGCGCGGTATCTCGCTCAGTAGTAGCACCTGTTTTCTTAGAGATTGAGGGACTTGCTTCTTTTTTCTCTTCCTTTGTTATTCAACATGTAAACAGATTAGCCAATATGCCTGCTCACCTGTGTGCCAAGCTAGCTAGCACGCAGGATGAGACTGGATGTTGGCTGGAGCGTATCCCTAACTTCTTAGTTACCAGCTGTTTGGCTGATAACGAGGGAGCTAGTGTCTGAATAAAGCCTGCAGTTTTTTCAAAAAAAAAAAAAAAAACTGCAATTAGAGAAGTACCCGCCAAACAAAACAGCAACTAGATAACTAGTGAACTACAATACGAACCTAGCTACCTACAAACCCGTCACGTTCGCCGGAGTTGGCCGTCACGTACCGGCATCTCCGGCGTCCGGGCTGATCTGCTCAACCGGCGACGCCTCTTTGGGCGTGTAGGCCGGGGACGGCATCGGCGCCCGCACCACGGCGGCTTCCACATCCTCATCTCCTGCGGCGCGCCCGGACGACGGGTCGCTCCTCCTGTCGTGCCGCTGCACGACGAGCACGGACGCCGTCGCCGAGAACTCCGCCGTGACCAGGTACGTCCCCACGGGGCCCAGCTCCGGGCAGTCGCTCTTCTCCACCAGCGGCGCCGCCCACGCCGACCGACCGGTCACCACCAGGTTCTTGCCCTTCCCCAGCGCCTTGATCGCCGACGCCACATCCTGCCGCTCCCGCGCCGCCACCTCCTCGTACCTGACCGACCCCCCGGGGACGACGTGCTTCTCTATGGCCTCCTCGTCCACGGCGGCGAGCTCGTCCGGGGCGCCGGGCGGTTTGGCCGCCGTGAAGCGCGCCACGGTGAGCGCGATGCCGGGGTGCTCGGCCATGCGGGCGGCGTAGGCCAGAGCCTCGCGGTCGTCGGGCCCGCCGAAGAAGAGGAGGAGCACGGCGTAGGAGACCTCAGGCGCAGAGACCTGCGCCATGCCGCCGAGCGCCCGGTCCACGAGGACCGCCACCGAGCACGGCGCCTTCCGCAGCACCCGCACGTTCACGTGGTGGTATGCGCGGCCCACGCACGCCTCCATCGTCCCGTCGTGGCAGAGCATCTTGTGGAACGGGAGGATGATGAGGGCGGCGCGCTTGTGCACCGCGGACGCGACGATGTCCTCGTGGATGGTGGCCAGGTGGGAGATTGCCGTCATCGGCTTCACCGTCACGGCGCTCAGCCGCTGGAACGCGTCGAACGCAACCTGCACCTCCTCGCCGTCGTTCCGCCCGCGCCGGCTCGAGAACGGCATGCCATTGCGGCGCGCACGCTGCACCATGGAGATCGCTGACGACCTCTCCGAGAGCTCCACAAGGTGCATGGCGTACATGGTGAGCTTGCTTCGCCGCGTGCCCCGCGAGGCCTCCACCAGATTGATCAGCGTCGGGATGCCACGGCTGGCGTGGAAGCACGCCAGAACGCGCAGCTCGCTGTCGGCGTCGGCACCGTCGCGCTCCACGGTGCGGTTCGTGTATGCCGCCTGTCGCCGCGCGGGCTTGTACACGGCGCTGAGGGCGGGGGTTGTGAGGAAGGTGGTGACGAGCGCCATGAGCACCATGATGGCGAACGACTCCTCGTTGAGCACCTTGCGGTCGCGGCCGATGTTGAGCACGATGAGTTCCACGAGCCCCTTGGTGTTCATCATCAGCCCCAGCGCCACCGCCTCCCGCACCGGCACGCGCATCGCCAGCGACGTGAGCACCGTGCCGCCGATCTTGCCGACGCATGCCGTTGTGATGACGAGCACGAGCAGACCCCATGACTTGGCGCCGGAGATGGTAGCCACGTTCGTCTTGAGCCCGCTGGACACGAAGTAGAGCGGCAGGAACAGCGACGACACGAGGTCCTCTATCTTGTCTGTGAGCGCGCCGGCGAAGGCGCCCTCCTTTGGGACAAGGACGCCAATGACGAACGCGCCGAACAGAGCGTGGATGCCGATGGTGTCTGTGGCGAGGCCGGCGCCGAGGACGATTGCCATGGTGCCGCAGACGAACGACTCCTTGACCGGCTCGCCGTCGGGGGACCGCCGCGCCATGTACATGAGCAGCGGTCGCACGAGTAGGGTGGCGAGGCCGACGAACGCGGCACCCGAGAGGAAGACGTAGACGGACACGAACGGGGAGCCGGATCCCGAGAGCGCGATGGCGAGCGCGAGCAGGATCCACGCAGTGATGTCGTTAACGGCGGCCGCCGACATGGCCATTCGGCCGAGGTCGGTGGTGAGGAGCTTGAGCTCGGCGAGGATGCGGGCGAGCACCGGGAAGGCCGTGACAGAGAGCGCGACGCCCGTGAAGACGATGAGCGGGCCTCGCGGCGCGTGGGGATCAATGGTAGAGCGGAGCACGAGCGAGGAGCCGACGCCGAGGGCGAAGGGGAAGGAGATACCGACCACGGCGATCGCCAGGGCGCGGCGGCCTGTGCGGCGGAGCGAGGCCGGGTCCAGCTCCAGACCGACGAGGAAGAGGAAGAAGAGCAGGCCGATGTTGGCCAGCGTGTCGAGCACCGTGAGGCTCTCCCTGGGGAAGACATTGTGGAGGAACACCTTGCTCCGGCCGAGCGCCGACGGCCCGAGCAGGACGCCGCCCTGCATTTCGCCATTAATCGCAAATGTGATCAGCTCAAAGAAGCAGCAATGACATTATCATAAGCTTTGTATAGCTAGAAGCGAAGATAGATGCAGGAAATTCGTATTGCAGGTACAGAATGCAGAGAAAACAAGTTAAATCAACAAGGGGCGCACAATAAAACACATAAAATGATTGCTGCCTGAATTTTACATCTAATCGTCCTCGGTCTCACTTATGTACAACATACAGTAAAGTTCTACAAGAAAGATCATGCGATGAAGACTGAAATTGCTGTAAAATTACACGATTGAAACCTGCTGCACATTTCAAAACAGCCAATCAAAATTATAACCAAATTAGGTGGTTGAGAATTTGAGTGAAAAAATTATAACCAAATTAAAATTTCAGTTGGTTTTGGGGTTAGAGTTAAATATGTTCAGAGTTCAGTTCAGTCGGGGTTTGTATGCTAGAGACAGTTAAGTGAACTCTATCTTGCATAATCTGATTGGAGGTCAACTGTAGGCATCAAGAAAAGTAGAATCTGGCCAAGTATGGACAGAGAGGAATTGTCTTTGAAAAAAAATACTCGCATAATTTGAAAGGAGGTCAACCGGAAGCATTCAAAAGCTTGACGACGTTGATATGTGTTTGAAAAAAAAAGGCTTAAACTCTCATTACCGCATTAGTGACATACGCGTACAATGCGGTGCAATGCATGAGTCATCGATCAGATAGATGGGCGCACTCTGTTTTACACGCTAATTAAGCAATAAGTATACAAATAAACGAACCCTATATGACATTATGCTCGTCCGAAATTGCTTGCGCTAATCAAACTATGGCCTGTTCAATTAAGCATGCAGATCGTACGAGGGTACGAGTAACAAAACGAAAACGAGCGAGAGGAACCAGGCGTCTGCATGCACGGCCGGTGACGGCGAGGAATCGATGAACTTACGATGATCTCTGCGATGACGCGCGGCTGGCGGAGCGGGCGGAGGGCGAAGGCGAGGCCGCGGGTGACGGCGACGACGAGGCAGATCTGCAGGATGACCAGCGGCAGCGAGAAGTGCAGCGGGTTGTCGCCCTGCCACACCCCCTCCGATGTCGCCTTCATCGGAACGTAGGACGACATCGCCGCCGCATCATCGTCGGCACCACCGGCCGGCGCCGTTCCCGCCAACCACATCTTGTTACACACGCGTACTCACACGGTGGCGCAGGCGCCGCGGCTTTGACGACGTCTGACGACCGGAGACACGCACGGTGGTGGCCTCAGGCTTAGCTCGGGCCCGGAGAGTATGTGTTCAATCATCGATCACGACGCGCATGCATGGCCAGAAGCTATGAACTGGGCCAAGATCCTCGGAGGAACAAGTGGGAGGGAGCGCAAAACCAGTGTTAACCTCAAACCACATGTGTGTAGGTATGTGGCTGTGTAGCCGAGTCTTCCTCCTTCTCTCTGTCACAAGAACGCATACAGTTGAGCCTGGACAAATATAGCCGGTGAGGTGGTCGATATGCAGCTCTAGGCCGGCTCTAGAGATAATTATAGTAGGGAGCTCAGTTAATTGCTGGGAATGCGGTTATGATAATCTTTTGTTGTTTTATTGTGATCTAAATTCAGTTAAGACGCAAACCAACTTGTGGTTGGATGGTTAGCAGGGTGGTTGTACCCTTAGCCCACCAGAGTTCAAACCCCAGGTTTGACGATGCGTGTTGCATTTAGGTGGAATATTCTTTCAGTGGGAGGCGACGTTCCCGTCGACAGCGAGTGTGCGTGTGTGCGTTTATAGGGGTGAGTGTGCGCACGTGTATGTGAGCGTCTATGTTTGTACTGTGTTTCTCAAAAAAAAAAAATCAGTTAGGACAAAGACTAAGTTCTACCGGAGCAAAGTGAAATCCGCCTCAAATTATATACTAGAAATTTCTAGTAAAATAGTTGTTAGACCACCCAAGTTACATATATTTATCATACACATATATTAGTACATGGAGGCCTATGTTTTTTCTAAGTTTATTTAATTTTTTCTCACGTTTAATATGATTCAGTTTCGCTAATTTATTATAAAGTAAGGGAAATATCTGCAACAGAAAAAACTAACATATGTAAAATATTTCTTAGTTAAAAATACATGTGTATTTTTCATTCATATATGTTAGAACTATATAAATAAAATATCATATACTAATAGTGAGCAACATTGTTATGTGGTTAATTATGCCAACTACGTTATAAAATATGAGATAATATTGTATTTTAATTGATTATAAAAGAGTATAAATGCTTAGTATAAAGGTTATTTATATTCTAAATATTTTACAGCTACCCGACATTCGAAAAATGTACGTCACGGTGCATATAAGATTTATTTTTCATATGTATGAAGGACAATGCCCCGCTATTTCTGTAAGCGGAAAATGAAATGCTCTCAATTGCACAGCACATCGCAACGAGTTTCAGCGCGTATCGTAGTCGGAAAAAATCTTTCTTTCTCAATCCCAAAAATTAGTCCTAGCTGAACTCCATATACATTTTTCATGCCCACCTCACACCAATCAAACTCTAAGAAATGGGCTGCACAAAGAAGACAAAACGTGCAAATTATTTTTTTGCCCTTTATTCGTTTGAAGTTTTCTTCCCACTTTTTCCCAAAATTTCGGGTTTAAACATGTCCATTTTAATGAAATAAATCTCCTGAAAATATTAATGAAAATAATTTGTAAAACAAATATGGTTGGGATTAAACACAATAATATTCATTCCTATCCACGTCTTAGTTTTTCCATGAGAAAATTTGAGGGCTTTGTAGTTATTTGGTGTATGCCTATTTCCATTTGTTCTCCCGTTCTTTTGCGTGTCTAAAAATCTCTAGACATATAATTTGCTTATGGGAAAACACAGGTTTAGTACATGAACTGTGTGAGAATGTGTTGTCTGGTCACGAAGTTGCAGGACATGAAAAGCGGGTCAGGCAGTTGCCAGAAACTAGTGTTTTGGTCACTCTATGACGGCCCCCCTTACTTTGTTCACGTGGCGAAGAAAATTTGAAGCGGCCATTTGTAAAAAAACATAGTCCGTTGTGTAGGCAAACTAATAGCCACCGTCACGAAGTGACCCAGAAGCTCACACGTGGCAACTTCCTGGCCCGCTTTTTAGGGCTCTCCAACTTCGTGACTGAACCGCACATTATTATTAGTGTTAAGTTCATGTACTAAGCCTTCGTTTGTCTTTCCTTTGACATTTAGAATTTTGTTATGTAATGAAGAATAGAGTAATTAAGGTGAGCCCAACTTTGTGACCAAACCGCACATTATTGTTAAGTTCATGTATTAAACCTTCGTTTTTTGTCTTTCCTTTGCCATTTAGAATTTTGTTATGTAATGAAGAATAGAATAATTAAGGTGAGCCCAACTCACCTGGTTAGTAAGGTGGTTGTACAATCCAGCCACCCAGCTTTAAGTGCTCACGAACGCATATTTGGATTTTATAATTTAGAAAACTATAGGGGATTCCCCTTCCACGTTCTTATAAAAAATATCAAGAAAATTCTTTTACTACAATCTGCATTATGTAAACTATAAATTTAGTATTTTTGTCAAATGATAACAATGCCATCTGAAAATAACACATAACATTGCAAAACTAAATAGGAGAGTGTGTATATACCTTTTTAATTCTCAGTGACACAAACCTCACAAGTTAGGATGCAAAACGAGCAAGATGATCAAAACCACAAAACAGGTAAGTGATCGGAATTTAAATGCACAGGAAAGACACAGGGGTGGGGGAGTGGGTGTCAGCACTTCTCGATGTGGAATCAATATTTTCCCTACTAGTAAAGTTGATAATAACTATTTGTAAGTGAAGAATCATCGCCTCTAAATAGTTTAAGATTCATGTAATTATGAAATTATACAAATACTATATTGATAGATGGCTAACAAAAACTTATAATAAGTAATTAGTTCAAAGTAAGTGAGCTACATTCCGTCCCATATAACTTCATCACCAATTTTCTTTGTGCTTCATTTTGCAGGAGTTGTCTGTGCTACGACATTGATCGATGTTGCGAAGCAAGATTTGGGCCCTTGCCAAAATAGCAAAGTAGGGGATGTAGTGTGTGTGGTGGCTCGGGCGTGGGGCCTCTTTTGTTCACAGGTATTAACAAAAAAAGTGGTGATGCTATTTTTGTTTCCATTAAAGGAATAGAAGTGCCATGGCATGTTCAATACTAGCAGAAGTGAAAACGAAGAACTCGTTTTCACACCCATCATCTTAAGCCGGAATCATGGAATTCGTTTATGATTCCACACCAAACCTGTTTGGCTTTCATGGAATTGGCATGTAAATTCATTTGAAATTCCATCTAATACATATTGTATTTTATACCAATGCCTATACTTATCGTTTTCATTTCATTTCCGCGAAATAAAATGAAATGATAGGTGCCAAACGACCTGTAAGGGAAACTGTTCTATGGAATTGCATGGAAAGTACAATTTCTAAAGATTTTCTAGTTTCTAGTACTACAAATCAAACAAGCTTTGCAGGAAAAAAAATCTTCTGATTGCATCCTGCAATATTTTTTATAAAATTCACTTGAACCAAAACAGTCCTTATTTTCTCCCTCTAGCCCAGAAGAAAATATAACCGAGTTCAGTCAAAATCAAACGGCTTGTCTTTAGAATATCACTTAGCTGGCTGGTTATCTGAGAAAACCGTATTCGTTTGAGGGTTTCTGAAAGGACAATGATGTCGCCTAGAGGAGGGGGGGGGGGGGGGGGTGAATAGGCGGTTTAAAACTTTTCCGGTTTAGACTTATTAATTGCGGAATAAAACTATGTGTTTAAATTAACAAGCCGACAACCTAAATAAACTAGGCTCACCTATGTGCACCAACAACTTATGCTAAGAAGGACAAACAACAAGGTGATAGCTATAGAATACTTCAAGCGCGAAGGCTATCACAATGTAAATTGCATAAGTAAAAAGCTCGGATATAAAAATAACCGAGCCACGTGGAGACGAGGATGTATTCCCGAGTTCCTCCTTGTTAAGGGAGTACGTCTCGTTGGAGAGGTGTGAACCGACACAACGGTTCAACAACCACAAAGGTTTCACCTTCTTCTCCGATGAACCACACCACAAAGGCTTGGTTCACCTTCCACTATCGGAATTCCTTCGAGGCGGAATCCGGAGCCTTTCAACAACAATTCGGGGCACAACCCACAATGGGATTGGGGGCTCCCGAACGGCTTCCAACAACAATCCGGGGCACAACCCACAATGGGATTGGGGGCTCCCGAACGGCTTCAAGTGACCACACAAGGGTCCAACCACCAAAAAGGCGTCTAGGGTCCAAGGACCCAAGAGTAACAAGCTCACAAACTTTCAACTTCCACGAATCCTCGTGGAGAGCAAACCGATGCACCAAATGCAAAAGGCAAGAGCACAAGTGCTCAAATCCTTCACGCTCGAATTCCAACAAAGCAACAAATGCTTATGGGGGAATAAGAGAGGAAGAACAAGGAGGAGATGCACCAAGAACTCCAAGATCAAGATCTACTAGGTTCCCCTCACTTAGAGGAGAGATGGATTGGTGGAAATGTAGATCTAGATCTCCTCTCTCAAATCCCTCAAAGATATGAAAGAATCATGTGAGGAATAGAGAGAGAGGCAAGCTTTCCAAGGTCAACAATGGAGGAGAGAGAGGGGGGAAATTCGTGCTTGGAAGAGCTACTCTCTCTGGGGAAGAAGGGGCCTTTTTATAGGTCCCACGAAAAAGAGCCGTTGCAGGAAAACTTCACACCGGAGTTTCCGATCACTAGGGCTGGAAACTCCGGCCAGGGGCGGAAACTCCGGCCTACTGGGACCGGAAACTCCGTCCCCCACCAGGGGCTGAACACTGTCAACACCGCCGAGGCTTGGGCAAACTCTCCGGTGCCCTGGGCCGGAAAGTTCATGCATGGGCGGAAACTCCGGCCTCTAGGGCCGGAAACTCTGCCCCCCACCAGGGGCTGAACAACTTCAAAGCAGCTTTGGAGAAAAACGTTGAGTCCGGAGACTCCGGTCCTGCACAGACCGGAGTTTCCGATCTAGGACCGGAGACTCCGGCCTATGAAAAACTGCAGCAAAACCGATAACGAAAACGTCAATATCTTTTCCATCCGGACTCCGTTTTCGATGATTTTTGGCTCGTTGGAATCACAACGAAGAGCTTTACAAGATCATGCAGATAAACCTAATAGTCCAACAATGGAAGATAAAACCAAATGGAGGAGGTTAAAACCTCTCTAAAAAGGAATGATCAGCAAACCTCCAAAACCGAAAACGCAACAAGTTTTCCATATGAAATTCGTTTTCGGTGAACTTGGGCTTGTCGTGAAGATCACAACAAGCACCAAAACCCAACAAGGAGAAAAACCAAGTAAGAACCAAGAAAGATGAAATGATAAGTATGCAAAGGTTTGAGCTCTCCACAAAGATGCAATCAAGTTACTCACTCGAGAGCCCCTCTTGATAGTACGCCATCTATCCTAAAACCCGGTCTCCCACTAACACCATGAGACCGGTAAAATAGAAAACCTATCAAGATCATACCTTTGCCTTGCGCATTCCACTTGACCTCGATGATGACGATCTTGACTCTCTCAAGTTGAAACACCTTTCTTGATTGTGCTTGCTAGCACATGCTTGATGAGGACTTCTCCAAGTGCTCCCCCATACTCCATATGGGAGGGCCTCGCTAAGCTTCGTCTTCATGTCTTCTTTGCAAGCTTCAATCAAAAGATTGAAGGGAATATGCCCTAGAGGCACTTAATAAACATAGTTTATTGGCAATATCCCAATCGTTCATTATATGTTTTATACCATGCTATAACTGTATTAAGCGAAAACATTAATACAGGTGTGGTAGATAAACAATCAGGTCCCTAGTAGCCTCTACTATGACTAGTTTCGTTGCGCGATTGATGATCTAGGTTTTCCGATCATAGGGCATGGCGCCGGTCGGCAATGGAAGTCATATCGTTAGGAGTAACGATGTGATGGACATACCCAGTATTTATAGGACATAGTCATTACGCCTTAAGACCGTGAGATCAACTCTTATTGTTATCCCTGAAAGATATTTTGATCGCACCAAACGTCGCATCTTATCTAGTGTGACAATAACGGTGATACTTTTGGGTATCGGAAGGGGGTAGTTGAGACGAGGGGTCAACAACGGGATTTGTCAGTCCGCATAGCCGGATAGATACTCTAGGGCCCACTCGGTGAGATTATGTCAAATGAGTTTACAAACATGTGACTAGGTCACCAGCTGACATAATATCATAGACGAGTAGAAGATAGCGATGTCGGTAACGAGATCATGCTAGGTATGAAGATATCTGAGAATGATGCTCGGACACGCTAAGTATCGCCATGACAAAGGGTTTAAAACTATACGTCCAGGTTTGATAGATGAAAGTCATTCGTTATATCACAGGGATTAATTCATGGGGTCCAGGCCTACGAGTTAGTCGTCGATCATAGAGGAGTCTTGATCGTACCTGTTATTATATCGAACCGCTAGGGTAACACACTTATGGGGTTTCGACAAGACAACCGGAAAGGAAAGAGATCACCGGGAATGTCCCGGGAGGGGTCCGATGGAGATCGGGCAGCGCCGAAAGAGTTTTCGGAGCTAGGAAAAATTATATATATTATGTTTGATATTAATTAGTGTAATTAATATGCAAATATGATTTTATATATTTATTTTCGAATTTATTTAGGCTGATTTCCCTAAATGGGCCTTCTGGTCGAAAGAAGGCCCATGGGGGGGAAATCCTCAAGGGAATTTTGTGGGGGAGGCTTGGCCGGCCTAGGTGGGCCAAATGGGGCCCACCTAGGGCCGGCGCACCATCCCTAGCCGCACCATGGCTGTGGGATAGTCCCACATTGCCTGGCTAGGGAGGTTGGCTCCCCCCGGGAGCCTATATAAGAAGGGGCACCCCTGACCTTTAAATTCACCAATTAATTCCCAATTTCTCTCTCGATCTCGTGGTTCCCTTGTCGGAGCCGCGCCGAGTAGAGGAGGGGGATCTCTTCCACCATAGCCCGCTGCCGCGCTGCTGGTGTTCCGGAACAAGTCTTCCGCTGCTCGTCCTAGACTGGAGCTTCGGAGGCCGTCGTCTCCACCGTATGTGTGTGACGCCCTGCGAGGTGCTGCGCTAGCGGTACTCGGAGGCCTACTTCCTCCACCCGACCTCGGGGTCATCTTCGTCATCTTCGTCGTGCCAAGTTCTCCGCGACCTAGAGGTCGGCTACGTCGTCTTCGTCGTCAATGCTTGTGCGGGAGCGTAATCCCCGCTATTCGGTCTACGAGGGTATGTATTCCGATCTCCGCCGTACTACTATATCTGCATAGTGTAGATCTTGACTAGTTTAAGGATATCGTTGCTAGGGATTTTTTTTTCTGCACACGATCCCCTTCAGTGGTATCAGAGCCGATCTATCGTAGATATAGCTGTACGCTGTTAGAACCCGTGTTCTGCACGGGGGCATCGTTCCTGTTATTTGCTACCCTCTAGCATGCACTTGTGATTCCAGCGGCATCGATTTGATGAAGCGGACCAGACCGACTTTACGCGTACGCTTACGCGAGACTGGTTCCACTACTGACATACAGCTTGTACCGTATCTGTGGCTGGCGGGTGCCTGTTTCTCTCTCTTTAGTTGGCTTTGCATTTTCAATGGAGGGCCCGAAAGGGATGCTTAAACATGCAATTATTGGATCGTTGTTGTGGTCATAAGGTTCGTAGGTATGAAGCGGTTCTATTTACGAAAGCCCCGAGCCACGTAAAATATGCAAAAGATAAAGTAGAAGCGTCTAACTTTATTTTGCAGGGGCTATGTGATATGGTCAAGGTAGGTTTATTAAATTGTTTATAAACTGCGGGCGCCAAGAAGACCATGGCGCAATGGACTATATCACATTGCATTACATTTGATGTTTTGTGTGCATCTTATATTGTGTGATTGTGTGTATAGTATACATTAGTTACATGGCGGTAGCTATATAAGATGATCCCTTCAAAATACCACTAGTGTTCTCCCTCCAACGCGCACCACCAAGAAAGTTCTACGTTATGAGGCATGCCGTGATGATCGGGTGTCAGACATCTCGTCGTTCGCATACAGTGCGTGTAAGCCATGTTGCACAAGCGTCAGCGTGGAGGTTTTTGGTGACGAGCCTAGCATATTCAGAAATATGGCCTCGGAACAGGAAGACCGAAAGGTCGAGCACGAGTCACAAAATTGGTGTGGCGGACTTTTGTCTACTCTTGAAGTTGTGCCGCCGGCTCTGATGATGAGGGGTGGTGCAATGGATGGGGGTCGTGTAATCGCTTAAACGACCAGGAGGGATGTTCGTTTGAGTGGGAGTTCGGATAGTTATTTTCTAAAATACTAGAACTCAGAATATAATGAACAGAGTCTTGTTTTGCAAACCTTTGTAGATATTAACCATTGTGATAGCATCTTTTAAAATTAGGCGCATTCCTGCGATTGAGAAACTTAAAAGGTTGGGTCCAAACTTCATAGTTTTATACTTTAGCTTGAGGATACTCCTTGTTTAAACCGTTAGCTCTTTGTGATACAATACCCGCTAGGAGATAAACCCGGAGATTCCGCTAACAAAAGATAATTTGGATTATCGGATTTTGTGCGGATGATATCATCATAGTCCAGTGTATGCTATGATCTCTGCCATAAAGAACCAACGGTGGGTACGAGTTTTTAGATCGCGAACATATGATATGGTCGCTAAACTCGGGGTGCCCCAAACGTTGGGTTGATGAAGTTTATCAGTACGTTGACTGATTGTCTTCTCAGCCAAGATGGAAGAGAATACACACATTGAGGGAGCACGTGGCGGTCATACTTAATGACGTATGTTCATGATTAATGAACATTGAGACGCCTCGCTCAGCTCAATCACTGGATGACAGACATCGTTGCCAAGTGCAAATCCTCTGTCATAGACTATGTCATGCAAGGGGAATCGTTCACCTTCATGGTTCTTGATTACGGTGGAAGTATCAAGAAGATGAAACAGATCGTCGGATGTCATCAATGATGATGGTGTATATATGATATGCATGTTATGAATGTTTTAGCTAAGCAAGTGCTCGCAGTAGTGACTAAGTCTTGAACTAGTCATGTTTTGTGAAAAACCAGGTTTACTGCTTGAGTAGCTTGAAAGGATGAGGCGACATTGCGTGTTGATAATGGCAATCAAGTTGTTGTGATGGCCATAGACACTCTCCCTCTAGATCTACCATTTGAATAAATTCTTTATGATCGGGTGTAGGTATGATCGTTACGAGTGTGTCTCCTCTAGCGAGACACTTGTTCATACATGATAGTGACAAATTGGTGTCCTATATTTATGAAGTAATGATCATATGCCGATTTGAATTTAGATGGTAGAAGCTCCCACATTCATAGTATTAATGCCAAAGGATACAAACTTAATAAAGACACCACATATGTGTGGCACTACCGTTTAGTCAATGTTATATGCATTAGCTCCACACTGGATGGACCTACAAGTCCTAAGATTTGATCTTTTGACACTTGCAAAATAACTGTGACACCGTTTTCGGAAAACGGGCATATAACTTATTGATAGTCATACATGGAGATGTATGTGGTTCAATGAAGTAATTGACGGATAGTGGAGACCTTTATTTCGTGAACTTCACTGAACGTTTTTGAGTATAGCTTGTTGAGAATCATGCATATGGGTGTATGTGAATCAATGAAGTACTTTAACGTGTAGTGGAAGTCTTTATTTCATAGACTTCATGAATATTCCGAGTAGATATATGGATATCCACTCCGGGGAATGTTAGTCTGAATTTTGGATTCGATCAAACGAAGTTCAGAATGAAGTAGGAAATAAACTTAACAAGAAAATCAAATTTCCACGATGCATATCAAGAAAATAAAGATTTGAGTTATAATGTTGGCACATCATTGGAAGACTTGTGAGAAGAGTTCCACAAATTACGTCGCATGGAACACCATAGTGTTATGGTGTGTTAGGACGTCGTAATTGCACCCTATCGGATAGTGTGTGGTAAATAAATCTCTTACCGAATTGTTGTGATCATTAGAGTCATATGGTAGAAACGTAAACACTCACGTTAGCAAATAGGGAAACCATTTGAATCCATGGAGACAATACCATACGAGTGATGGCATGGCTTTTGAGCCTGGATTGTCGTTTCAGCAATTTAGTGTTTCGATGTGGTCGAACCTAAAATGGATTAATCTTTGTAGTATACCCTACCTAAAGAGTTAGTTGGGTACATGTCTCACGACATAGGCAAAATCTTTTCCGGGATATACCTTGCGAAAGAAATAGTTTCTTGTCCAAGGGTATAAGTGAGAAAGAAAGTAGAGCGAGACGAAGTTGGTGAACTTCTTCTCCAAACATCAGAGTGGCGCAATCGAAAGTGTTATCGGTGTCAGGCCCCACAGCTTGAAAAAGCTAATGATTCAAGATCATGATGTTCTGAGCTCATACTAAGAGCGTAGGCATACGAGGTTGTGTTCCACACTGTGTGTTACGACAATCTTGTTATGAAAGTCATATTAATGGAATATGATAGACCTACGAACTACGAAGAAGATATGGTGGACCTAAGTCCGAGAAATGGCTATGAGTCATTTATGATCCGAAATAAAATCCATATACGATTACCAGGTAATGACTTGGGAGATCTTCTTGATGGCATCTAGGATGTTAATAGTATATGGAGTTTTATGAGAGAGTAGATATTGAGCAGATTCGATTTGTCGTGAAACAGTTCCGACAGACCACATGAGAGTTTGTCTCAAGTGGCGAAGCCTAAATCTATTCTGGGTCGTTTAGCAATTACTATAATTTCGAATGAGAAATTGTTAGATGGATGAGAAAATCATGCTTCTTAATAGTGTCATTAAGAATGGTTTGTAATCCCGAGGATGCTAAACATGTATGCAAACTTCGGTTGTCCATTCATGGGCAGAAGCAAGCATATCGGAGCTGGAATCTTCACTTTGATAATGTGATCAAAGGATTTTGGAGTTGTCCAAAATAGTTGAAGAAACCTACATTTACAAAGAAGTGAGTGGGAACTGAGTAGCTTTTCCTTGATCTTATATGCGGAAGGCATATTTGAGTGGGAGCTAGGTGTCATTTGTGATTCTGTATGTAACAACATATTGAATGACACAGATCCTCTAGTAGAGTGTAAAGGAATATTTAAGTGATTAAATTTTTTATGAAATGAAGTTAGGAGTATTAGGCATCCGATTTATAATTGTATAGATCAGAAGGGGCTTAATAACATTAAGTCGGAATATTTCCTAAGTCAGGATTCTGAAGTGTTTCAGAAAAAGACAAGCGAAGAAAGAGGTTCTTGCTTGTATGACTAGGTAAAAGATTAAGTTAATCTTGGCTTTTTCAGTGATAGAAAATGATGTTCGACATTCTCTATGTATCAGACATAGAGTCTATCAGACTGAAAGCTCGACTTGGTGTGACCCAAGTTCTTGGTTGAAGAACAGGTTCTAGAGTGATCCTTGTGTGGATCAATGAACAAACGTTAAGTTTATTCTTCAGTGTCTATGAGAACTGAAGATATGTTTTCTAGTAACGGGTAAGAGTGGAATGGCAACTTGCCGTAAAGTGGTTACGATGATGCAAGTTATTACACTGACCCATACGAGTAGAAATCTCATATAGGAGATGTCCTTTATTTTAAAGATAGAAATGCTTAGTTTGTGAAGCCGCATATGAATACACTGTCGCATAATCTACATAGGTATAGAAATATATCGCGACTTCAGAAGTAGCAAATGTGATTGGACTGAGCAGTTTTCCGAGTGTAGGTGGTCCCCTTAATAGATCTTTCAGACTTTTAAGGCACATGCTACGCGAATGCTCGAGTCTCACTCCATTCACTGGGATATATTTCACTGTCATCGTAAGATACGGGATGATGTCAAACTAGGTGACATAGAAGTGTTGCAAAGCACATATAGATCTCAATGTGTGAGTTCTATTGACTGTATTCCTCTTCCACAAAGACGAGCAGGCACCAAGATGCTATGGGTGTTGAGCTTTTACCAGGTTGTAAACTAGATTAAGTGTTACTATAGTGCAAGTGGGAGACTGAAGGGAATATGCCCTAGAGGCACTTAATAAACATAGTTTATTGGCAATATCCCAATCGTTCATTATATGTTTTATACCATGCTATAACTGTATTAAGCGAAAACATTAATACAGGTGTGGTAGATAAACAACCAGGTCCCTATTAGCCTCTACTATGACTAGTTTCGTTGCGCGATTGATGATCAAGGTTTTCCGATCATAGGGCATGGCGCCGGTCGGCAATGGAAGTCATATCGTTAGGAGTAACGATGTGATGGACATACCCAGTATTTATAGGACATAGTCATTACGCCTTAAGACCGTGAGATCAACTCTTATTGTTATCCCTGAAAGATACTTTGATCGCACCAAACGTCGCATCTTATCTAGTGTGACAATAACGGTGATACTTTTGGGTATCATAAGGGGGTAGTTGAGACGAGGGGTCAACAGCGGGATTTGTCAGTCCACATAGCCGGATAGATACTCTAGGGTCCACTCGGTGAGATTATGTCAAATGAGTTTGCAAACATGTGACTAGGTCACCAGCTGACATAATATCATAGACGAGTAGAAGATAGCGATGTCGGTAACGAGATCATGCTAGGTATGAAGATATCTGAGAATGATGCTCGGACACGCTAAGTATCGCCATGACAAAGGGTTTAAGACTATACAACCAGGTTTGATAGATGAAAGTCATTCGTTATATCACAGGGATTAATTCATGGGGTCCAGGCCTACGAGTTAGTCGTCGATCATAGAGGAGTCTTGATCGTACCTGTTATTATATCGAACCGCTAGGGTAACACACTTAAGGGGTTTCGACAAGACAACCGGAAAGGAAAGAGATCACCGGGAATGTCCCGGGAGGGGTCCGATGGAGATCGGGCAGCGCCGAAAGAGTTTTCGGAGCTAGGAAAAATTATATATATTATGTTTGATATTAATTAGTGTAATTAATATGCAAATATGATTTTATATATTTATTTTCGAATTTATTTAGGCTGATTTCCCTAAATGGGCCTTCTGGTCGAAAGAAGGCCCATGGGGGGAAATCCTCAAGGGAATTTTGTGGGGGAGGCTTGGCCGGCCTAGGTGGGCCAAATGGGGCCCACCTAGGGCCAGCGCACCATCCCTAGCCGCACCATGGCTGTGGGATAGTCCCACATTGCCTGGCTAGGGAGGTTGGCTCCCCCCGGGAGCCTATATAAGAAGGGGCACCCCTGACCTTTTAATTCACCAGTTAATTCCCAATTTCTCTCTCGATCTTGTGGTTCCCTTGTCGGAGCCGCGCCGAGTAGAGGAGGGGGATCTCTTCCACCATAGCCCGCTGCGGCGCTGCTGGTGTTCCGGTCCAAGTCTTCCGATGCTCGTCCTGGACTGGAGCTTCGGAGGCCGTCGTCTCCGCCGTATGTGTGTGACGCTCTGCGAGGTGCTGCGCTAGCGGTACTCGGAGGCCTACTTCCTCCACCCGACCTCGGGGTCATCTTCGTCATCTTCGTCGCGCCGAGTTCTCCGCGACCTAGAGGTCGGCTATGTCGTCTTCGTCGTCAACGCTTGTGCGGGAGCATAATCCCCGCTATTCGGTCTACGAGGGTATGTATTCCGATCTCCGCCGTACTACTATATCTGCATAGTAGCTAGTTTAAGGATATCGTTGCTAGGATTTTTTTTTCTGCATACGATCCCCTACAAAGATATCTTCCGAGATGCATCATATTGAACTTGCACTTCATCTTCTTCTCTTGATATGTAAGATGGCTTGGGGGTAATCATGATTGTTCACTCAATCTTCTATTCCAAGCCATACTTGCGATGAGCTCAACTCTATACATGATCATTCTTCATATTAATCTTTGAATAGAGCATTGGTCATTATGTCATCATGAAGAGTCCAACACATGAACTCCTATATTTTTCCATGGACAAGATCTATAAGAATATTTCAATGTAAACATTAGTTCATAAGGATTATCATTAATTACCAAAACCACGCATAGGGGCAACCATGCACTTTCAGTTTCCGCTCAGACGGTTCCTAACCCAAATTAACCAAACACTACCAAGGAAGAAAACATTAAATCTTCAATGAAATAAAGAAAATTCCAATGAGTTTGTAAGTAAGGAAAACAATTCTATGGAATTGCTTGTCAAGTATCATTTTGAAACATTTTTGTAGTTTCCAATACTACGAACCAACCAAGCTTTGTAGGCAAAATCCTGATTGCATCCTCCAATTTGTTTTTAATAAATTCACTGGAACCAAAACGTTCCATACCTTCTTTTTTTGTTAAATGCTCCATACTTTCACCTAACGGCCTAGAGGAAAATATAGCCCAGTTTAGTCGAAATCAAACGGCTTGTCTTTAGACTGTCACTCACAGACGCCTTCTAACTCAAACCAAAACTACCGAGGAAACAAACATTGTTGGCGCCTACAGATTCAGCTGGTACATTCACAGATAAAATCTGCGGCAGGCGACTGATAAATTCACGCAGATGCTCCCAACCAGTTTACTAAGATCCGATGCATACAGGTAGGTCGACTGTCCTGTTTTTGTGCCCAATATCTCTGTAGTCTTGTTGTTGCTTTTTGTTGCGGCAAGTCCTCCAAAATCCAAATACTAAAGATGAAAATGAAACGCTTGCAGAAATAACCAGTAGTTTTGCTTGGAGCTGTCTTTATTTGTTTAATTTTAAGTGTCTGACTGTCAATGTTGTTGTTGAGGGCTGCTTCGGTACACCCCCTAAACTTAGTGTTATAGAAGATAGCAAGAAACGACGAAGAGCGGAACGATTAAACCAACGGAGACACGAGATTTTAACGTGGAAAACCCCTCCAAACAAAGGAGAGGAAAAAACCACGGGCGCCAGCCAGCAATACTTCACTATATCGAGGTGAGCTTACAAACGCCGTGAGTTTACAATGTGTGGCTTACCCCAACAGGCTACTTACAAGATGTATTTATAGAGGGCAGAAACCCTAAGTCGGTTGCGAACCGTACCGCGGGGACTGCCGCCCCCGCGAGCGTAGGATGGGCCGTGGGCTAACTTCCTCGTTACGCTACGGTCCAAGACTCCCGGCGACGGGGTTCCGCTTCGCTCCGAAGTTAGCCGCTCACCTCACTTCATCATATGAATTTGAATCACCATAAAACAATACTTAGAAGGGTAAAAACGTCTTTAATTATTACTTGACATAAATTAAACTTAATCAGCGTTCAAATATGGAGCAAGAAGCGATTTTTCTCTTGTTCTTTGGCGTAGCAGCGGTGGGGCACGAGCCGGCCGGACAACATCCAGCAGCTCGGACTCGATCGCGGCGTCTGTGAATCTGTGACAACACAATCAAATCCCATACAAGCCTTGATTTGTTACTGAAAACACCATATTTACGCGTCATGTCTGCCATCGCCACTGCAGAAGCTTGCTAGCCCAGCTGGTACGTACTCCCTCCGTTCTGAATTAGTTGACTTAGATTTAATACAACTTATACTAAATCTGGATCAATTATTTGTGAACGGACGAAGTATGTGTGTGCGCCATGCGGCAGCTCAATGATGCCAGGGAGGCCACGCCGGGTCACCAGACCTCGCCGTCCGTCGTGGGGAGCAACTCCAGCTTCGACACCAACATCGTGATCATCCCGGCCTTTGTGTCCCCATCTCTGTCAGCCTCAACTCTGTTATCCGTTGTGTGCTCTGTTGTGGCCACTGCCTGGCGCCATTGAAGGCGGCGATGAAAACCACAACTACTTCAGCGAGAACGCAGCATGCAGGGCTGAAAAGGAAGGATCTCTAAATAGGATACCATTTTAGTCGAGTTTTAATTACAAATAAATCAATTAGTAGACCATCATACCCTTAAGTATGAAGGCATACGGGGCGATCTGAACCGTTATTGTGTTTGAGTTTGAGAGGGGGGTGTACCGAAGCAGAAGTGGTTGTTGTTCTGTTGCGGCTTGATGATCAAGCAGCATTGTTGCGGTCCAAAGCAGGCAGAAATGGACTGTCCTTACGTCAGACGATGAAACAACCATTTTGGATGGCCAATGAAAACTCTATATTAATTTGGATGGCGTACAAATAAAATGGTATACAATATATCATAGCTAATTTCATACTCTGTTTTTTATTTTGGTTTTTCGAAATGGGGGTTGAATTTCATAACTCTGATTACACATGCATCCTAAGTTCTATTTCTTATCTACAACTCCTGAGTCCTTACTATGCCGCTAGTTATTACACATCACTAATTCACTCTGAACTAATTTGAACTTTGGAGAATATCATACAGAACGACGTACCACAAACGGTCCTTTATCTACAGGCCTACTCCCTTGCTACACGGCGCTGAGCAAGGAAGAAACTGATCTGAACAAGGAGCTAAAACGAACCAAGAATTTCTGGACATAAGGACGAGTACTACTGCGCGAGCTGCCAAAACCGCCAATCTTCCTCGGCTCACTCCTCCGCCGGCGACAAGCGGCGTCCTGCTCGCTGAGCTCGGCCATCTTCTCCGAGTGCTCGCTGATGATTCTCGCGGCGCGTTCATCCTTCGGGAGCACGATCTGGTACCCGTCCTTGAGCGCGTCCATGTCGTCACCATCAAGCAGCAGCTGCCAGAACGCGCCGCCGACGAGCGGCCCGCCCCGTGACGCCGACGCGTAGATCGTGTCGAGCACGGTGCCGAGAAACCGGTCCCTCCTCGCGGTCGCGTTCTCGCTGCCGCCCTCCTGATCGTCCCAGAGGAACTTGCCGTACTCGGTGACGAGGAGCGGCATGCCGAGGTGCATCTCGGTGTCCTGTACGTGCGACGCCGTCCAGTTGCGGAAGAAGCGCGCCTGCTCGTCGGCGGTGGTGCCCCAGAGCCAGACGTCCGGGTAGAGGTGGATGGTGGCGAAGTCGATGCCGGGTGCCCGGTGCGTGGCGACGAAGTTGGTGCCGTAGTAGATGCCCCACGGGTTCAGCTCCTTGCTCTCGTGCGCGCCGTCGCCGTAGAAGCCCTCGAGCCCCGGCGTGAGCAGGTGGCTGGCGTCGATGGTTTTGAGGTAGGGGGACATCTCCTCCACCCATGCCTGGACCATGGCGCCGGTGGGCTCGGCGCTGCACCGCGGCTCGTTCATCAGCTCCCACCCGAGGATGGTCGGGTCGTCCCTGTACGCCACGCCGGTCACCGTGTTCACCCTCGTCAGCACCGTCTGCCACGTACGTACGTAGGGAAAGAGACGTGTTTTTAGACGTGAAAATGTTACGAAAATCAAGGTGAAAACGTGTAGGACTCGAATGGTTATTGTGACAACGTTGCCAATGATTTCCTACTAAGTGCATACCTTGACGTGGTTCTTGTAGTAGGACTTGACGAGGGTGGAGTTGAAGAAGTCGTCGGCGGAGGTGAGGTTGTGGCCGCCGCCGCCGGCGGCGTCCTCCCTCGCCCACTGGACGTACTGGCGCTTGCCGCCGAAGTCGTCGAAGTTGTTGGTGAGGGAGAGGAGGAGGTATATGCCGTGCCGCCTCGCCTCAGCGACGACGAAGTCCAGCCCCTGCATGCGGCAGCACAAGATCGAAGCCAAGCCAACAATACAAGTTGTCATTTTGCACTCGAGCTTAGCATTGCAACTGTCAGCACGCAAGCTGGAAACATCGATGGATGCTGCTAGTGCTAGTCACTCACCTGGAACATGTCCTCGTGGTAGACGCCCGGCAAGGACTGCAGGGGCCGGTCGCCGCCGTCGCTGAAGGCCCATGTCCGGGCGAGGTTGAGCCCGTGCGCCGACGCCTGCCGGAACGCCGCCACCACCTTGCCCCTCTGCGACGGGTCCGACGCCATCTCCATGAGCCAGTACGCGTTGAACCCGCTCAGGTACACCGTCCGGTCGCCGCCGCCTACCACGAACCGCGTGCCGTCCACGCGCACCATGCCGTCGTCGACCTCACGGGCACTTGCCTTCGCGGCAACGTGCCACAGCGCGGCGAGGAGGACGGCAAGGAAGAGGAAAAGGCCGATCGAGGGCGCCGCCGCCCGTGGCGTCATCGATCTAGCGCTCGTCGGACGTAGTACGTCTATCTGTCTGTCTGCTAGCTCCGGCTTACGCATGCACGCCGGCGCTTGGCTTTTGATCTGCACACGCACGGCTTCTTCGCAGGAAACAAACGCGCGCAGTCTAGCGTCTAGTGTCGAGGTAAATTGTGCGCGGCCGGCGCGCCGTATTAGTAGGAGCCGTCAGCGATGCCTAGAACGCGCACACCTCAGACCATACGTGTACAACCGCGACGTAACCTGACCTCAGAACTCAGATCAGCAGCGTCCACGATGTGACTGCTCTGCTGTAATTAATCTTACCTTCCTAGTGAAATTCACTTTCGACAGTGCCCTAGATAAATCTTAGAGAAGCGGTTTTGCTAATTATCAGGCGCCTGAGATTTTTACAGTCTTGGTCACCCAAAAAATAGGCATGAGTTGCACTTTTCCGATAGTTTCATTTCAGTTGCACTTTTCTTTGAACTGATATTGCACTTTTCCGAGTCGATTTATACTTAAACAAACCAAGACATAATCACTCCATAAAAAAAGACAACGCGCTCCTAATCGTGATGCAACTCTAATTATTATCAGTAATTTGCGACTCACATATTTCAGTTACAAGCCATTTACAAATCACATATTTACATGTGTCACGAGTCACGATGCAGACTTCTTATAGAGTTGCAACAACAATCTCCGCAAGAAAGAAAACTAAACAAAAAATCTTAGTTACAACACACTCACAGTTAATATTTCACAGTAATACAAATCTAATGATCAGGGAGAGGATTAAGTTAAGCTTGAATTAATACTCTAAAGCATCAGAATTAGCAATTTTGAATATGAAAACATGTATTTTACGTTAATTCTCATAATACTAAATTTATGTTATCGTAGAAGTTCACCTTCCTCCCGACGGCCATCAAGACCGATAATCACACACTTAAGGCTTCGATAAACTCAGAAGATATTCCCACATGCATGTAGACATATATTATTACAAGATTTACATGAACCCTACGACAAAGATATGTCAGGTCACATCTTATGCTAAAACATATACAGATTGAGTAGAAGATGTTTCATAATTTGATTTTGACTAAATTAAGTTAGAATGTAACATACGGAGTATGTATTCATCTGGGATACGTTATTCTCATCAAGCCCTTCAGCCGGCCCGGTAGCTGGAGCGAGCTCAGTTTTTCTGTTTGTAGAGAGGTTTACCGGGACCCACAGTCCAGGTCTGCGACTGGTATGAACCAGCCTGCCGGCCGGCACCTGGTCGACCGGAACATTCAAGATTCTGTGCCAACGTGTCAAAGATTCCGTGCCAAACATGCACCTCGCACTAGCAGGGTAGTCCCGTCATTCACGTAACTGCAAAAACTGTGGGAGAGGAGCTGTCCGTGCGCTTACGTGTCAGTGACGGCTTGTCTCGACGCGCGTACGTGGCAGCCGCAGAGCTAGCTGCTGGAGCTTGGAATGGAGGCGGTGCTGACGTCGGTCGACACGTAGGGCGAGTGGCTGGCCGGGGTGGCCGTAATTACCAACCGCTGCAATGTTCAACCTTTTTCAGTTCGGCACTTGCCATCTACTGGTCGTGCATGTTTCTAACTTTGTGTAAGATGGTCAAAATCTTCACCATCTTATCACGTTAATTTGCTCCACCGAGTCGACACCACGCAAAACAAGTCGAACAAGCTTCTTCTGCACGGATCTAGTGCGAAAAATGCCAGAGCCTGCAATCAGGAGCGTCCATGGCCTCAACTTCGATCTCTGTCGACCTCACCATCTACAAAGATATATCCTTGAAAAGAGCTCCGAAAAGCACCCAAGTAAATGCTGTCGAAACCGTGCTCTTGTGGCTGGATGTGAAAGTTTCTGCTACCGCAACTACATAAGGCATATATTAATTTTTGAATTTTACATGTACGTACATAGGAGATATTTCTGCACTACAGGGAATATGGTATATGGATGTGGGAAGAAATACATGTGCCCGGAATTCTCTGATGTAAAATACAACTATTTATTTGTTTTATTTTCGAGATTGATATTTGTTCTTCTTTGAGATTGAATTGACTGGTGTGGTTGTGAGGTGCTCGGGCACTAGTTTCTTCGGCTATGCTTTGCTCCAAATGCCATTAGTCCAAGGCAGCACGTACGTTGGTACAGCTCTGCATCGCCATTGGCCATGGCCGGCGTCGACGAAGCTATTCAGGCTAAGGATCGTGTCGGGTTTGCCGTCAGAGCTGTCTGATAATAGATGAGCTAGATGGAAATTCAACTCTGTCGAGTCGGTTTAGCATTGTGGTGTGAAGCTGAGCCAAGATGTGTGTTTCTTCGGTGAGTTTTTTAGCAGCAATACTGACCAAAGAACCAGCTGCGGAACTTTGCAAAAAAAAAAAAATCAGTTTTTCCTACTTGTGGCATCAGTAATTCAGTATCATCATACGTTCTTTCTTGTTGAATACAAGTTTGGCATCTGCTCTAGAGCTTGGATACAAAATCGATCACTCATGAGACCTTTGAAAGTTGGATGAACTGAATCAAGTTAATGCAGCTAGCTGTGATTGTTCCAGAAAGATCCCTCTTGCTTGTGTGAATCCAATCAAGTAGCAGCACCACAAGAAATTGCAATGAAGTGAACTGAAAATGACAGCACCAGAAAATTTATAAACTAAATTAACTGACATGTCACGCGATAAACGTGATGCGGGAACAATCCCTTTCTAGCTCTGATTGACTTGACTTGCAATTTGTGCTTCTTGCAACTGGATAAAGCTTGTTTTTTTAGAAAGAAAAAAGTTAGAATTCACTCTCATATTATGGTCCAATCAAGTTCTGGTTCTGAAATACTAAAACCATCGATACCCAATTTCCAAACCGGAAAGATTTGACCCTTCGCCCAGCTCAAAGCAATTTGATGGATGACGTGGCAGTGGTTTCGCATCAAATATTGAGGGAATGTGCATAATGATGCCGGTAGCGTCTCATTTTCCTACGAGCGTCTAGCAATTACTGAGAAAGATACCACCAGCCTGAGCTGCGCCTCATACTAATATGATTCATACCGACCAAGATCTGAAAGGAAGACACAGATTGATGGTGTTTTCATTCATTTGTAACACATCCCTGCAATCAGCACGTTTACAGTAAGCTATCAGTGCGTGTGCGTGTGTGTTGGTCTTAAAGACTGAAGCTTCAAGGTCACTATAGTTACTGCCCTAATCATGCTTGGTGATGTGGTCACGGTAGTGTGCTGTAGGTGACCAATCAGCGTATGCTAATTATCTCTTATCAGCTACTAGAAGGATTCAGACCATGTATTTCTCCCATGTGAATAATGATTTTTGTCTCTAGTTTCAGGAAACACAAGACCATTTGCAGTTCTCACAGCGATGAAGCATTGTGACTAGATTCACCTTTGTGTACACTGACAAAGTGGTTTAAAGAAACATACTCTGTTCTCTGCTACTAGTATTGAAGTGCTTCATTCTGTGATCTTCTCCATTATTTTGCCAACGGTGGTATGAATACTCGAATTGCAAGTGTTGGTTTCAGAACAATGCAATAGCAGAAGCAGAAGTGCAGAGCTAAACAGATAATAAATCTTGCATATGCAAGGTTGATTCAATGTTGATACAAAGATCAGATAAAATTAAAGAGTGGCCATGTCTGCAGAGCGACTCAAATGACTACAAAAAGAACTTGTTCAACAGGCGGAGGAAAAGGAGAATATTACAGGCGATCCTGGAAATATCAACAGAAATTCAGAATTCAAGCCCATTCTCTCTAGCGGCATCAGCTAGTGCTTTGATGCGACCGTGGTAGAGAAAACCCCCGCGGTCGAAAACTACTTTGGTAATGCCTTTCTCCAAGCAAGACTTGGCAATCACTTCACCAATCTTTTGTGCTACTTCCTGGAAACCAAACATACAACATTGAGATCTCATCAGAAGCGACAATAAACAGCTGCAGAAGCATGCTCCAGTTTGTTGATTTAAATTGAGTAGCAATAAACTGATTCACTATTTTTTCATGGGCCTATACTGCTTGTAGAGCATTGATGTTATGTACAGCCCGGAAGCATGTTCTATCAATGAAAAGCTGTATGCTTAAAAGCAGCAAGAAATGAGCAACAAGTCGTAAGCATTTTTCTTTTGCCTTTTTGTGTGCAGAGCAGAGACCTTTATAAGTTTTCTTCAGAGATACATCAATACAGTATAAAACATTTCCTCAGACTATCCAAATTTCAATAGTCTATCTAGAAGCTACTGCACTGCCAATATGGCTACAATGATCTCACTGAGTCTAGGCTTCGACAGTGGACTGGACTGAGCATGATTTTTTTTAATTTAAAAAATCATCACAATGCCAGCAATTGTACAATCCTCTAGTGCAAAATTTTATTCCTGAACAATGAGTCAGATCACCCATATGTTTGGTCATTGTTTGGATTATACAATCATATATTTGTTTTTTATAGACTAATAGTTATAATCCTGTTATAATAAACTTGTTATAGAAGAGTATAATACGTCACCAGTTTGACAGTCAGTTCTTTACCAAAGACACTGCCAGCAAGATGGTATAGAGTTCTATACAGTTTAAGTTAAACGAAAAGGAAAGTTGATAAAACATTTGTATTATGCGATGATATTAGGCCAACATGAAACAAGAAGGTATGAGTAAGTCAAAACGAACTTACAGTTGTTGGCCCAGCAGAGTACTCTAGGTCCTTTGAAAGAGATTTGTGCATTGTTGAGGCTGAAGCCAGAGTGCAAGACTTTGTATCGTCAATCACCTGAGCATACAAATGCTTGTTTGACCGGAAAATGCTGAGCCTTGGCCTCTCTGTGGTGCCGCTAACCTGAAAAGAAAAATGTATATTGAGAAAAAGGCCTGAACCATTGACAATAACATGTTTTGAAACAAGGCAAAAAGCTTTGTTGATTATATTGATATAGAAGAAGCAAACATACAGGCCTAGGCCATAACTGACAAGGAAAAACAACCAAACACAGATTAGCCGACCATTGACATCACACCATAAGCTTATATTGTGCAAAAGCACATCACACCATTCATCAGCCATGAACTGTCCTTTTTTCTAGGTTCATGTGCTAGATGTCCAACGTATACCATTTTGTGTCTAAAACACTCCATCTGTGTGTGCCCAGTGCCTATCCCATATCTCGTGCAAGATACAATTCAACGTCTGTCCTCTACATTGTCAATCTGAGCTGGCATTGAATTGGATACAGTTACAGATGACCTGTATTATAGACGCCCGTGGCCGTGTATCTGATACAAACACTTCTCTGTAAAACTACTTGCATCATACAGAGCAGGGGCGCCAATTCATACAGTTTGCAGACGTTCAGCAACTAAAGACACCAAGGTCTAAGCTACTGCCGCAACAAACTAGAGGCATTTCGTCAAACGTGTGAGCGGCATTGCATTGCGCGCGCCCATTAACTCTGCGGACAGACCACAGAGTGGCAGAGCGCGCGCGTTTGCAACCAAATCGCCGCGCATTGCAATATTACGAGATAATATTAGCTGATGGTAGCATTCCTTCTGCCGCGAAGGTTTGTTACCTTCTTGCGGAGGCGGACATGGCGGGCGATGCGGTCGGCCTGCGGCGTGGACACCTTGGCCTTGGCGAGGACGACGAGGGCTGCCCGCCGCACCGGCGAGCGCGAGGGCACGGAGGCGTGCGGGAGGTGGACGCCACCCGACACGAAGGACGGGAAGGAGTGGGTGGCGCCGGCGAGCGCCGGCGAGGCAAGCATGGTTCACTTGCGCGCTGCGCTGCGCTGCTCGTCGTCAGTGGGGTTCGTCGTCTCACGCGCCTAATGGCTCGCCTTATCCTATCCTGCCGTCTCGTGTTTCTTTAAGCTGCTCTGCTGCTGGGGCAGAATTACACAAAAGTCCTCAAACTTGCTCGTTTTTTTTGTACAAATTAAAATGATAAGATGACTACACAATCTTTTTAGCAAAGATTATGAATTGTTAGTTTTTTTAGCAAAGGTCGTGGACATAGCTTTCAAGCCTGCAAACCGAGCTTTCAAATTATTTACCAACATTCATAATGTTAAAATGGTTCGAAGCTTAATCACCAACTCTTAACCATTTCGAACCTTTTAACCTAACGGTTAACTTTTTTGTCCCTTTATACAAAATGATTCTTTAGGTTGGAACCTAGAGGATAAATGGTTAACCAAATCCCATACTTAAAACAATCCTCGAATAGAACCCAAGATACAAAGAAAAACTTGCATCGAGGTAGAGGAGAAAACGCATCATTAAAGATGATGTTGCATTTTAGATCAGGTAATATTATATGAGTTGCAACTTGTACTATCTAAGCAACTTGTACTATCTATTCTCAGAGAAACAAATAACCACATTGGATTATTCAGTTTTTTATTAACATGTATGTACTCACTCCCTTTTTAAAATTAACATGTTTAAGCTATTTAAACGTTGTCTAGTTATGGACTGAAATTTCTAAACATACACACTACAAGATATTTAGATATATATGAAAATAGTCTTAATTTGTGATATACTTTCTTTTATGCATGTCATCCCTATGCGGGGTCAAATTCTAATCTTCTCTGGGAAATTGTGATGTATTGTTTGTAACTGTTATTGATAATTACAATGGAAAATGAGATGATGGTCTCGGATATCAGTCGACACCCCCCGTTCCAGATTCAAGTATTGAGTGCTAAAAAGACATATATTGTTTTCGTATTCCCCCACACTACACAATATACATCGTTGTCTTTCTCCATCTTCGTTTGTTTAACGATGTTCTCTCTTTCCCTAACCTCCAGTGACCACCATGTGTTTCCTTTTTTCACTGTTCACCTTGTCATGTATCTCCTTCTCTAGATACCTTCCACCATATTCACCACTAAATCGTTTATAAAAGTGCAATAAATCTTTAATAAGAACACAATGCAAAGGAGGAGAAACAAATGTTGTAGGCGCCTGACGTGGGGCTAACTTTCGACTAGCCCACGATGAGCCTACCTGGGCCGCGCCTAGATCATGAAGGCCCACAGAAGGCCCACCAGGAGTACCGTGTAACCTAGTCCAAGTCGGTTAGGTCTCATAACCTGCCATATCTGTAATTGCCATCGGCACCGACCACCCGAGACCTGGCTACCTATAAAGCCAGGAGGGTTGCTCGTCCTAGAGGACACTCCAACAGCCACCACCACAAACCCTAGCGGGATCGCAATCTCGCCGCCGTTGTAATCGCAACTCGCCATCAACAACAGACAAGCAGGAGTAGGGTATTATCCTCCGGGAGCCTGAACCTGGGTAAAACCTTGCTTGTCAGCCGTCGTGATCACCAACGCTCTCCTCTCTCTCCCTCAATCAACCCGGGGTGCACAACCCAGGGATTTGTCGAGTTACGCCCTCGTCAATTGGCGCCGTCTGTGGGAAAGATATCAAGCGTTGGAATCATGGTCACACCGGCTCCATCCACAATGAAGATCGAGATCGACATCACCCGGGAGCCCATCCGCTTCGGCTCCTTCGAGTATGCTCTCCACCCGCCGGCCCACCGCTCGGTGTACGCCAATCTGCGCAAAGGTATACACATCACCTTTGGCTCCATATACTGTTTCGTCGACAGTCGTGACATGTTCAGGACTGCGACAACCGCGCCACGCGTGGCAACGGCACCCGCATCCGACACCCGCGTGCCACCATCGACGTCACCCGCCGCGGGAGCCGCATCTGCCACACCTACGAAGATCGTACCTGCATCGACTACATCATCAACCTCGGCAACGGCCGCGCAGATCGAGTCTACTCCAACCATCTCGATCGCACGGTCGACAAGGTCAAGATCTACCTCAACTACGACTGTACCAGTGCGTGCGACCAAGGGCGTGCCGTCGACTGCCGCGTCGCACGCATCCTCGTGGGACCATCAAGTCTACCCAAGCCAATCGCACTCGCCCCTGCGACTACGAAACCTCCATCCGCGCCCACGGTGACGATCCTCCGAAGACGCAACGGCGACTACGCTGCCCGCCACGTAGCAGCAATTTTCGATCCCGAGCAAGATTCGGATCAAGGAAGCAGCAGCGGCAGCGTAAACACTCCTACCCAGGTTTACCCCCAGCAAGTCTTCATGGCCAACACAGAGCCCCTAGAAGGCAACGAGGAACCCGCATATCCACTGGAGGTGGTCATGCCTGACCAGACACGACTCACCATCACGCGAGACATGGGAATCAGGGCCCTTAAGCATGTCGACGATGGCACTTTCCCTGCACCTGACGCGCCTAGAGAAGACCACCTGGCAGTCCAGTACTTGCTACGCAAGGAGGGCGAGCGACTTCGTGCCGAAAAGGCCGAGCTGCTCAGGCGCAAGAGGGATGCAGATGCATCGAGTGCCAGACGGGCTGCCATCTCGTTCCCTTCCTCCACAGAAGTTAACCAAGGAGGACGGCGACACAGAGCTCGTGTTCCCCACATGACAGACGCGGATCGAGCAAGGGTCACCCGCAATCTCGACTCGTCCTTCGTCACCGAGGACGAGAACGGGATACCTGTCCCCAAAACGGCGAACGCCGCCATCATGTCAGTCGAGACATATCTTCGGCTCACGCAACCGCCGGAGGGAGATCCACGCACACTTCTCCACAAGCAGCAGATCATGTACATGAAGGCAATCGAGGAAGCCCTGGCGACTAGGGCACCAAACAACCGGGCACGTGAAGAACGAGAGCACCAAACCCGCGAGCCAGCAACATCAGGGGCCCCGGCGGGGCAGCCACTAAGACAAGCCCAACCAGGCAAAGATCAACCAGGAGCGCGACTCGACGACGCGATGCCAGCAGGCTGCGCGCGCTCCTCGATCGCCAACCGAGTCACCAACTCCGTCGATGGGGCGGATGTGTGCTCCACTTCACGATGAGGGGAGCTGACACCGCTAGAACGACGGCTGGAGCAAAACAGTACAATGATCAACTAAAAGACTGGAACTACAAAGTGCAACTCGAAACCAACAAGGCACCAAGATACTCACTGGTGGTGTCAAAGTCGTCGTCACTCCCCAAGGAGACAGACGCCAGCCGCACAAACGCGCGTGGCGGCGCGGAGCTGAGCGGAGGAGCAGCCAGCGGCTCACTCCAACCGCCCGGAGAACGCGCACCCGAAGACGTCGAGACGGCTTCTTCCAGATCAGCATCGACACCCCTCGCGGGCGACGAAGCAGTCGCAGAGTCACCTCCACTTTGGCGCTTATGCTTCTTCCGTGCGGGTTCCTCCTCATCGTCTTCATCTCCCACCTCTTCATTGGGAGAGGTAGCAGACGGAAGGTCGTCGTCGTCATCCTCCTCCTCCACAACCTTCGACTCATCAGCGGGTCCGTCTTCAGGGAGAGGACGAAGGCTGACCAACAGAGATCAACCCTGAAGCAAGTAGACGCAAGTCGAATAAAGAACCAGGAAATCAAGAAACGAAGCAACGAAGAGAACAAGTTAAGAACTTACATCGGGGACAGGGTTCGCTGCTCCGTACGCAGCGATTGGACATTTGACGTTGCAGAGGTCCGCGGCTCGGAGGCTGGTGATGCCCCTCACCTTGGTTTCCACCTCCTCGTCGTCGAGTGGCTCGTTGCTGACGCCTTCAGCGGCCCACATTGGGTGGGGCCGAGCACTAAGTGGTTGCACGCGAAGACGGAAAAAGGTGGCCATCAGGAACACGCCACCCGACTCCCGTCCCAGGGTCTTGAGGAGGTCGCGCAGCAGGCTCATCAGCGGCCTCGTCGATTCCTTCTCCTCCTTGACGAGCGGGTGCGCCCAGGCGCGGGTCTTCCGCAACCCGCGCTCGCCCTCAAACTGCGGCAGGCCCTCCTGGTTCCACTGGATGTAGAACCATCTCCTCCGCCACCCCTGGACGGAGTCCGACTTCTTCATCTGAAAGTACGCGGTGTCACCGCGCACCTGGATGCCGAAGCCGCCCACCGGGTATGTCAACCCGCTCTTCCCGACGTTCTTCCGAACCAAGAAGAGCGACTTCCATAGCGCCCAGTGGGGTGCGATCCCCAAGAAGCACTCGCAAAGCACGATGAAGCTCGCGATGCTCAAGACGCCATTGGGGGTCAGATCATGGATCTGAACCCCATAGGCATACAGGAGACCACGAACGAAATCACGGAGAGGGAACCCGAAGCCCCGTGGAAGGAAATCCACGAAGCATACGCGCTCCCCCTCGCGGGGTGCGGGGGACGTATCCTTGCCAGGGGCGCGTACCTGAGCCTGTTCTGATGGTGGCAGGAGGCCCTGCATGCGCAGCACGTCAAGATCCGTCCTCTTCACCGTCGACTTCTGCCAGTCGCCCTCCGGTTTCTTCATCAACCCGGCGGCGGCGGCGGCGGAGGTGCCAGCAGCGGTCTTCGACTTGCCCATGGTTGCAACAGATCGTAGGAGGTGGGAGGACAAAAAGCGCAAAGCTCTTGTAGAAGCAAAAATGGCAGAGAGCAAAAGGAAAGGAGGCGCGGACGAATGGAGAAGATGATGCCCTCGCGCTGCGGCGCAGTACTTATGCCGTGCAAGATCAATCCCAGCCGTCCGCAAAAGAACTGCTACAATTAATGGCATCCAGCCATCCACGTGTCGCGCGGAGCGACTAACCGTCGCCGCCCACTTCGTCCACTACGCACGGGAATCGAGGCGTCATCATCGTGCCGCGAAAATTTCACGCCCAACTCGGAGACGTGACAACTGCTGACCGTGGTCAGCTCTGCCAGTGGGCCCCGCTACGTCACGTCCCATCGGGCGCACAGGCGTGCAATGAAACGTCAGCAGTGACGTCATCAAGCCAACGGCTCCAAACCAACGGCTCCAAACAAGTGAAACAGCACGATAACTCGAACGCAAGATTCGAGTAGTAAGCTTCGTAGCTGAAACAACAAAGTAGGACATGGTGCTGATCTGAGAACCCGAAACATTCATTCGGGTGGCAAAGAAAGTTGAGTAAGCTCAAGCAGCCGAATCAAATCTACAAGTAAGCCAACATGCCGAATAGAAGCAAGCTTCACAGGAAGACCAAGACAAAGTAATTCCACTGAAGATATTACTCCCATCGGGAGTGTCCTCTTCGACTGAAAAAACGAGTGCGAACTCAAGATCAAGCAATCTAGTGGCGCGTCCAGGAGGAAGAAGTCCTTTGCCCGACTCTACGCTTCGACCAAGCACTCGGGGGCTACTGACGTGGGGCTAACTTTCGACTAGCCCACGATGAGGCTACCTAGGCCGCGCCTAGATCATGAAGGCCCACAGAAGGCCCACCAGGGGTACCGTGTAACCTAATCCAAGTCGGTTAGGTCTCATAACCTGCCTTATCTGTAATTGCCATCAGCACCGACCACCCGAGACCTGGCTACCTATAAAGGCAGGAGGGTTGCTCGTCCTAGAGGACACGCCAACAGCCACCACCACAAACACTAGCGGGATCGCAATCTCGCCGCCGTTGTAATCACAACTCGCCATCAATAACAGACACGCAGGAGTAGGGTAGTATCCTCCGGGAGACTGAACCTGGGTAAAACCTTGCTTGTCAACCGTCGTGATCACCAACGCTCTCCTCTCTCCCCCTCAATCAACCTGGGGTGCACAACCCAGTGATTTGTCGAGTTACGCCCTCGTCGGCGCCTCTCTTTTCTATACGCTGAAGAAATGAAGTAAAAGTAGTGTTATATAAGAAGCGTAAGATTTATTTGATCATACACATGAGCTTATAGCACCATAAAACTGAAAGCATATGGAAAGGATGGCCACACACTTCTACATAAAAAATGCTTATGAATGGGAAACTGTAAGGATACATAAGATTTTACGCTTAAAGAAGTTCCACTTAAGTCAAATATAGAACTTAATATTATTTGAAATGGGTCAAATTAAATTTCTGTATTGCACACTGAATGAACTGTTGAGATGCACTTGTTCATTGGTTAGGCTAATTATCTTGGAGGCGCAAATTTTTTATATAGTATATCAGAACAATAATATTTTAATTGTTTCTGTGAGCCTAGTTAAACACACCCATTTGTGGTCTACACCACCGCTTTGACAATGATCACTGATTGTTCAAGACATTTGTTGCTCGGCCGGCTCGGCACAAATGGTCGGCGTGTTGGGGTTGGGGGCGTACAGACAGAGGGAGACTAGATAGATAAATTGATAGAGAGATGAGTGACAAGTAGGTCTCATATTTTGAGATGTCGATTTGGGTAATCTGTCAAAGTGGTTTCCCTCTTTTGGTATGTTGAGTCCTACATAGCCAATTTATGGGGAATAAATTTGGCAGATCTACTAGAGTTGCTCTAACTTGGAGGCTCATGCACAATATTGCGTTTGCTAAGTTATCTTATATTAAGACATTTTCAAGTACTTATAGAAAATGAGTATTTTTAAAGTTTATTGTATAATGTTCGAGCAAAAATATTTACTGTCTAGGCCAATTACCAGTTGTTTAATCTGTATTATCATTGGCTCATGTGGTTGTTGGTTTCTAGACTCAATGTCTACTAGCGATGTCGATTTTTAGAGTTTGTGAGTGCAATTAATTAGTGTGTACGTCATCGATGTCAAGAAAGCACCATTGCAATTAGGATATGACATATGGCTAATGGCTTCATAATGGATGGAGGTGATACATGGTCAAGCCAAACTTGAGTCTCATTATTGGTTTCATTCGCAGGGCATAATTCTAGCTAGCTCATCTTGTTTGCGCGGTTCAAAATATTACATGCTGTCATGATCTGTGCTCTTCATTGTTATCAAAGCAGGTGTAATTTCATCAACTCATGTGCATATGCATGCAACAATTCAACAATAAGAACTGTTGCATGCTAAAAAAGGTTTCGCATAAATTATTTTCTACGCCAAAGCTCCTGTGGTCCACGTTGTTTTATCTAGTCAGGTTGCCCAAGCTTTTCCCCTCAAGGCTCCACCCTAGTAAAACAGCTCAACACCATGTGCTGCAAGCACTCTAACCAGCAGTGCAAGTCTCATATAGCTATATGCTGCAAGCTCCACACTGTGAAGTCGAAAGCTCCACCCTCCACCATGGAGCCTTTCAATATGGCTATTTGTGCCCGTAGTGCAGCACTCCATGCTCCACACTGTAAAGTGAAAAGCTGCACCCAGAGCCTATCAATGCATGTGACTATATGTGAGCCTATAAATAGATCCTCGCCATCCACGCCCACAGAACGATCTATACCATGGAAGAAAACCACCCCATGACGACCTCTCCCAACAAGGACCTCGTGGACGCACATACTGAGCTCTGGAACCTCACCTTCAGCTACCTCAAATCCATGGCCCTCGAGTGCGCCATCAGCCTCGGTCTCCCCAACGCCATCCACCACTGCGGCGGCTCCGCGATGCTGTCGGACTTGCTGGACACCGTTCCCGTTCCGGAGAGCAAGAAGGCCTACCTTCCTCGTCTCATGAGGTACCTCGGCGCCTTAGGTATCTTTACTGTTGTTGTGCCCGAGCCCGACAGATCAGGTGAATGTGGGAATGAGGAAGCCATGGAGATCTACCGGCTCACGCCGTTGTCTCGCCTCCTCGTGGATGAAGCTGGTGCCAACCAGCCTCGCCGGAGCCTCTCGCCGTTTGTGCTTTCCCAGACCACCAAACAGAACGTGACGGCGGCCATGCACCTGCGGGACTGGTTCAAGAGCGACGACGGCGCGGCCGCAGTCGAGATGCCGTTCAGGATGGCGCACGGCACGGACCTGTGGGGTGTCATGGACCGTGACCCGAAGTTGAACCAGGTCTTCAACGCCGGCATGGCGTCTGACACCCAGTTTGCTATGGACTTCATCGTCAGTAACTACGGCGACATGTTTGAGGGGATAACCTCGCTGGTCGACGTTGCCGGAGGGACAGGCTCCGCCGCGAGGGCAATCGCCAAGGCCTTCCCGCACATCAAGTGTTCGGTTCTGGACCTCCCCAATGTGATCGATTCCATCCCAGCTGCAGATCACGTTGTCGAGTACGTCACAGGCGACATGACATGATGCGTTCCATCCACTACGGGAGTGGCAGACCAGCCCGACGGCAATTATAACGCCGACGGCCAAACGTCGGGGCCGTCGGCGTCACAATCTAGCACCGACGGTCAGAGAAACACCGTCGGGTTCAAAACACTGTCGGCGTTCTAATGTGAGCCCGACGGCCACCATCGGCGTCAAAACACCGTCGGACTTCTCCCCCCATCTCCCCCGTGTGGGGCGTCCTGGACGAAGCGACCTGATCACATTGTAAACCCGACGGTATAACCGTCGGCCTCACTATACAGTTTTTCAGTTTTTCAGTTTTTCTCAAAAAATTAGATTACATTCAAAAAAAATATGAAAAAATACTAAAAAAAGAAACCCTTTGGTATGAAGTCTTTTGACGTGTACTAGTTTTTAGAAAAATGATAAATTTGAGTTTTGGCAACTTTTTAAAACAAAACTTTACAAAAAATATCAATCATATACAAATATGCAATAGTTTTAACACATATGTGTGACCATTATCATGTCATAGTTTGTGATAAAGTGCTTATAATCAGCACATATGTGTGTCATGGTATGGGAAACAACGTCACCGAAGCGATTTTCAAAATTCTTTTTAGAAATATCATTTTCTATTTTTTAAGTGTTAGAAATGACTTTTTTTTGTGAAGCAAGTACATAAAATATGGTCCAAAATGACACCCATTTAATTTTCACAAAGAGTAGAACATATTTTATGGATAATAACTTAATATGAGGATTTTACTTGCTTTCTATCTAAATTTGCCTCTTTAATTGACTTTATGTCAATTTTCCGGTAGTAATTCAAATTTGAACTACAACTGTGTGATAGTTTGCTCTGAAGTTCTTACAAAAATAATTTTAAGGTACACAAGTAGTGGTTACAACATAGAACCGTCAATAGTTTTGAAAAATTCGACCACTTTTGATGAATAGCCATGCTCTCCATTTTGACCTTTTTTGAAAGAAATGGAAAAATATGAAAAAGTACTCAAAAAAAGAAACCCTTTGGCATGAAGTCCTTTTACGTGTACTAGTTAATAGGAAAAATGATAAACTTGATTTTTGGCAAACTTTTCAAAACGAAACTTCACAAAAATGTCAAACATCTATAAACATGCATAGGTTTCAAGACAAATGACCAATATATGATCATTATCATGTCATAGTTTGTGATAAAGTGCCCATATTCAGCACATATGTGTGTCATGGTATGGGAAACAACGTCGTCGAAGCGATTTTCAAAATTCTTTTTAGAAATATCATTTTCCATTTTTTAAGTGTCAGAAATGACTTTTGTTGTGAAGCAAGTACATAAAATATGGTCCAAAATGACACCCATTTAATTTTCACAAAGAGTAGAACATATTTTATGGATAATAACTTAATATGAGGATTTTCCTTGTTTTCTATCTAAATTTTCCTCTTTAATTGACTTTATACTGATTTATGTTGGTTCTTGTTTGTTTTAAAAGATATTATTCATTATGAAAATGATGGCATGGATGTCATATTTGGATTCCTCTCATTTTTATGATCAATATAGACATTTTATTTATTAAATTCTGATATATCAATATGAAGATATGAATTATTTCTTATTAAATGGAAAAGACAAAACACAAATAAAATAATTGATTATTATTATTATTATTCAAGTATTATTAAACATAGTTATTTTGTTTATTCAAATCTTATTTTTGAAATTTTAAAGATTAAAAAATATAATATATGAGATGAGGGTTAATATGATTGCTATCATACTAATAGCAACAAGGTATGACATCTCAATTGGAATCTCATTTGAATAGAACTCAATAGTTAAGCGTGCTTGGCCTGGAGCACTCTAAAGATGGGTGACCGTCTGGGAAGTTTGACTAAGGGTGAATAGTTTGAGCTAAGATTATGATTAAGTGTGTGAGTGGATAGTTTGAGCTAAGATTATGATTAAGTGTGTGATATGAGATTAAATATATGACTAAATTGGAGTTAAAATAATAATAAAAAAGTTCAAAAAAAAAATTTGAAATTTTTTTTGGTAGAGCCATCTATGAGCCCGACGGCATTGCTGACTAAATTGGTAGTTATAAGGCCGACGGTTATACCGAGCCCGACGGTATTTGTGACGCCGACGGCCACGGCGTGAGTCCGATGGATCACAGCCCGACGGCCTTAGGCCGATGGTGGCCGTCGGGCTCACTTTGCCCGAGGGTTTCTGTGCTGAGTCCGACGGCAAATGCCGTCGGGCTGTGCTGTTACTCCTGTAGTGATCCCACGGGCTGATGTTGTGTTCCTCAAGGTAGCTAGAGCCAAGTGTTGATTATTAATCAAGTTGTTTTCCTTCATTCATTAATTGACCAAGTGTTGATTACAGTATGTGCTGCATGACTGGAACGATGAGGACTGCGTTAAGATCTTGACACAGTGTAAGAAGGCGATCCCGGAATCTGGTGGCAAAGTAATAATCGTGGATATAGTTGTCGGGTCTCCTTCAAGTGCCAAGTTAGAAGCTCAAGTCACGTTTGATCTGTTGATGATGGTGATCACATCAGGAAAAGAGCGTGATGAGCATGAGTGGCGCAAGATATTCGTGGACGCAGGGTTCAGCCACTACAAGACAAGGCCTGTTCTTGGGTTTATGGCCATCACTGAGCTCTATACTTAACCATGCATGACTGCAACAGATGTTTGGTTGTAAACTTGTAATGTGTGTACAAGCATGGCTCCCGTGAAGTTCATTGTGGTTATATCAGCCAAAGTATCTTTGTTTGTTCGTATGCCTTTCATGGCTTCCATAGCAGTGTGATAAGTTGATTGATGATATGGAACTTTTTTAATAAGATTTTTCTAAGAAGATTATTTTGATTCATATTATTATTCTTAATTGATTTCATAATTCTTAGACGTCTAAGATTTTCTTAAGGCCCCGCTTAGATCGTGGTCTTTTAGCCCAATACCTAGGTTTTTCTCGGAGCACACAAACGTCCTGACGTAGCCCAGTTTCGCCACTTGGTTTGCTGGTTTGTTTTCCTCCACTCTTCTGTTTTGGGCCGTTTCTTTCAGAAATAAAAGCGGACCTATCAAGGTCCATATGTTTCCAGTCGGTTTAGCTCGATGTGCATGAGAAAAACACCATGTTGATTCTTTCAGGTAGGATATAAATCAGACTTTCCAAACGGGCCCTAAGATGGTATGATTTCTTTAATGAAATATCACATTACCTATATGCTAAAGAAATAAATCAAGCTAATCAACTTCTGCTGAGCTACATGACTCCGAATAAAGAAACCACGGGGGTTCTCTTCTTGCGGTGTGTGTACTCCACCTTGTTTTCCATATGCTTTACGTGTTGTGATATAGAGACCAATCGGCCCCTGATCCAAATTTCAGCAGTAGATGAACAATTGCAAATTTTTGTGCGCGTGAGATTTGAATAACTTCAAAATAACTGACATACTTCTTTTTTAATTTTTGAATAACTCTCTTAGAAAGTTCATTAATGTCCGAAGTCACTACTTTATCTCCAGACCTATAAAAGATCGACTCGAATTTGCAAACTGCACGCCTAAGTGTGGTGTTTTGTGTTTGTAGTTCTCTTTAGGATGGGAATGGGCCGGGTTGACCCACCGAGTCATTGGCCCGGCCCAGAAATTTAAGGCCGTTGGGGCTAGTACTCTGCACATAAGTTGGAACAGAGTTCTCCTTGCGCACCGATCCGGCCTGCTGCTCTCTTGCTTGCAGCATAATCTCGGTGTTCCCTCCACTTCCGAGTCGTTGAACTCGTAATAGTTCTGATCAATAGTTTGAGATGAGCAGTCGTTGATGTGCAAAATACTAGCTAGCAGGGGGAAAATGCAATATTCACTATAATTTCTTTTTCCAAATACACCGCTGGCATATGAGATACAGTATGTGTTTGCAATAGACTCCTATGTACAGTACACCGGACGCATATTGCGTGTATTTACAGGGAGGACAGTTTAACAAGCTGATGGAGCACTTCCACGCCGTGCAGATATAGTCCAAAGCGTAACGTGGTGCGCACTCTGTAGCTCCGGTCAGGCGTTCTCGGTGGCGATCCGGCCGCCGCCGCCGGCGACGTGGAACTGCGGCGTGTAGCTGTGCGCCGTGCCTGGCGCCATCTCCTGCGGCGGCTCGTTCAGGAACGCCCAGTTGCTCCTCGTCCACCTGCCCACCGATCGATCCAAGCAACCAAATCAATGTCAAAGCAAAATAATATAACCAAAATTACAGCGTCATCGTTCGTCAGTGCTCGGTTTCATTGTTTGTCACGGCTACGTACGTACCAGTCCCGGCTCTTGCCGGCGCTCTCCCCGGCGGCGTCGGCGTCGCCCGTATCGACCTCTTCTTCGTGCCCAGGAGTCACCGGGATCCGCTGTGTAGATGTCAAGGTGGTGGACGAAGTCGAGCGTGAGGGGGGCCGGGTGGCCGGCGAGCTCGCGCTGGAGGTAGACGTCGGTGAGCTCGTGGTCCGGCGGGCAAAACACCCGGCCTGGCGCAGTCGCCATGGACGATCCCGCCAAGAGCGAAGATCCGAGTGTAAGCGGCCGGTTGTGCAACCAGTGCTCCTCTGGATCAGTGGCTAGGGTTGCTGGGATGGAGATGCATGCGCTTGTGGCGCCCGCCCTTATATGGATGAAATTGGAGTCCACGATCGACATGCACTCCGATGCTGAATTGGGTTCCTCCTGCCGCGCCATCCTGTCGTCCTCCATGCCACGATCGAGCGTACAAAGAACGGACTTCCTCGGCGCCTCTGGCAAGGTCAACTCGAGCAGCCCACCCCAACGCCCCAAAGCAGTGCGATGCATGGGTGGGAGGCCCAGTTGCTCCTGGGCCACGAGGGAAATCAAATTAGAGCTGGTCATAGCAAATTAGCAATTGGTTGTTCCCAAATTAAAAAAACAATTGGTATTTATCAGGTGAAAGCCTGGATAAATCATTTTTATCAGTGTTAGCCAGCAAAGTCACGCCATATGAAAAAAACCTATATGAAAAACTCAGTGAAAACTTATTTAAAACTTCTAAAAAGTGCTATACAAAAGCAGAGTACGCTAGGCGGCAGCGAGCGAGGTTCTAGAAGAATATAAGTTCCACTCATATTCATCTCATGGATATGTTCAGAAAAATGTATAGCATATAGCACAAACCACGAAAGTCCACTTTAAAGCTTTGAACATTAAATTTGCATCCTCGACCTTTGAATCCCGGTCTATCCTAGACTCTAGATCTTTTTTGGGACACCAGGTAGAAAATCTGAAACAAGATATAATTCACTATTCTCACCGACTAAGTTGTACCACGTGTCATATCTATCTTCATCCTCTGGTCTCTCTCCTATGTCAATTTCTCTCTATATCTTCTTTCCAGTACGTGCATTCTTTCTTCATAAAGGTTACATCAATGACTCAAGCAGCCCATCCCAACAACGAAGCAGCGTGATGGATGGGCGGGAGTTGGTCAGATTGAATTTTCCATTTTCTATCTTGAATTAAAAATATGTCTTATTTAACCGTTTCTGTGAGCCTGGTGGCAGGCTCAACATAAACTTTGTTAACACGACCAAAACGAACGATCAGTTTTTTTTGTAACGAACCATCAAAAATTGTGGTAATTTTTTTAAAAATACGAATGGTGAATTTGTAATGCACGCGTAATTTGGTGTTTTGTTTTTGTAGTTTTCTCTAGAAAAAAAAAACTAAGTTTCTTAGGAACAGAGTTCTCCTTGTGCACCGAGCCGGCCTGCTCTGCTGCTCTCTTGCTTGCAGCATAATGTCGGTGTTTCCTCCACTTCCGAGTCGTCCAACTCGTAACAGTTCTGATCAATAGTCTGAGATGAGCAGTCGTTGATGTGCAAAGTACTAGCTAGAAGGAAATAAAAATGCAATATTCACTCTAATTTATTTTCCAAATACACCACTCGCATATGTGATATAGGTTTACAATAGACTCGTATGTACTGTACATAATGTACACCGGACGCATATTGCGTGTATTTACAGGGAGGACAGATTAACAAGCTGATGGAGCACTTCCATGCCGTGCAGATAGTCCGAAGCGTATCGTGGTGCTAGTAGGTGCACACTCTGTAGCTCCGGTCAGGCGTCCTCGGCGGCGATCCGGCCGCCGCCGCCGGCGACGTGGAACTGCGGCGTGTAGCTGTGCGCCGTGCCTGGCGCCATCTCCTGCGGCGGCTCGTTCAGGAACGCCCAGTTGCTCCTCGTCCACCTGCCCACCGATCGATCCAAGCAACCAAATCAATGTCAAAGCAAAATAATATAACCAAAATTACAGCGTCATCGTTCGTCAGTGCTCGGTTTCATTGTTTGTCACGGCTACGTACGTACCAGTCCCGGCTCTTGCCGGCGCTCTCCCCGGCGGCGTCGGCGTCGCCCGTATCGATGTCGCCGTGCCCAGGAGTCACCGGCGACCCGCTCCTCGGTTTCGAGCTCCCCAGCGGGCTCTTCTCCTGCGTAAGCAGACAGAACCAGCTGATGTTTCATTGGGCAAGAATAAGATGTATAACGTAGCTGGACTGCTGGAGCAGAGCTGGTAGCAGTGCATACCATGGTTCGACCTGGGGAGGCAAGCGGCGAGGTGGCGTCGCCGCCGACGTCGACCGGCGCCGGCTTCCCCTGCTGCCTCCAGAAGGCCTCCACCTCCTCCTTTGTCAGCGACCGGTTCCTCATCCTACGAGCTTGTCACACGCACGCGAAATCACGCACACAGTCAGTTTATTCATGACGATCAAAGCAACAGAGCTACTTGCATCCATGGCTGCCTGCAAGCAGCAACCGAACTGAGCTAGCGTACCTTTGGTGTTGTCGTCATGAACCGGGGAATCCCAGCCGGCCATCAGAGAGCCCATCGAGCTAGGAATGATCACCTCCTTTCTTTTCGATCGATCTACGACGATGAAGATTGAAGGATCAAGAACGCGTGGTGTGTGCTGAAGAGTAGTGAACCCTAGTGATGAGCATCATCGATCCATCTGGTCGTCTTATATATGTTTGCACCGCGGGGCTTCAGTGCTTGACTTTGGCAGGGTCAGTTAAGGCGGTTGGAACAGAGCACTGGACTAGTGCAGTGGTTTTCAGTAAAACCAGGGGGCACAGTTGTGTCATTGTGCTTATCTTAACATGCAAGTGGCTGTTGTTAATTTTAATTCCATTTTCTACTGTACTTGATTTTAATTCAACAAGCGATCGATCGAAGAAAGGATTGCGGACCTGGTTCACTGCTGGAGCAGAGTGGTCAGATAAACAATATGCATATCCTTATCCAGCGGCGTCGTCATCGCCATCCTCTTGCCGAGATCCCGGACCCCTACATGCCTTACATGGCGCCAAAGATCAAATGTACAAGACATATTTGAACAGAAAAAGAAATTAGTTGTATAGTTCATGATTATCCTTTCATCGTCCCCCATTCCCAGGTTCACAAAACACAGCGTTTACATTTTTTTTGAGAAACACGATGCAACCTCATAAACACGCACACACCCATCCCTATAAACGCATGCACGGACACTCTGCGCCTATGAGCACCTCCGATAGACTGAGGCGGCGGATCAGGTCTTGAGATTGACGAAGTCACCACAGATGTCTCGCTGTCGACGGGAATATCGTCTCTCACTAAAGAATATTCCGTCTAAATGAGAACACCAGCGTCAAATATGAGATTTGAACTCTTGTGAGCTGAGGGTACAACCATCCTTCTAACCATATTGCCACAGTCAAGTTCTCTCTGTTCGCGACCTTAGGTGATGTCCATTTCATACGAGGTATCCGGCGTTACTCTATGATCGATCCAGCGTTACTCTATTCGAAGAAAGGATTTTTCATCTTTAAAGTTTATAAATAAACTCTAGAATAATACCGTATGTATAGCCGTAAAACTTTGATATCAATCAAAGGTATTGGAGGATTTGGTTTACCTATACATGACTAACGATTCGATTTTTTTTTGCATAAGTTATATCCTCATTTATCCGTCAACCTTTATGTTTAATCGAGGGTTTAGCTAGGAAGGATATGTAGAAATAAAACGTATGTACACAAGAGTGAAAAGAAGAGTTCATTGATCGGATTGTGTTTCAATTGACAATCTATGAAGATAGGTACAAATAAAATAGTATGTACACGAGTGCATGGATGAGTTGATCGTTTGGGTTGGATATCTCTTCAAACAAAATCTTTTTAAAAAAAATCCATATTCAAAATTGTTAAATACCACATGTGACCCACATGTGCATGCACAATGTATTTCTATATCTCTTTTATTTACCAAAAAAGTCCCGCATACCTCATTTGGGTCGTATGGACTACGTCGTTTAGTTTGGCCGACATTGCTTCCCTCGGTCGGCGCTACCTTGCACCACGTACGCATGTGTGCGCCCGACGTTTTCCCCTCTACCTTTGCTCTCTAACTCATCCTATTCGTGCCTCCCTCTGACCTGCTCTTCCACAACCAACTTGTTCTCGTCACACCCCAATAACGCTCTAGCCTCCCACACTCATTCACACAAACACGAAACTCTCTAACCAACTATTATTTTTTTTGGGAAAATGAACTTAAACTATCGATAAATAGCAGAACTTAAAATAGGGCAACTTTTATATTACCTTTTACTAGTGCTAAAACATGACTAGTATGGTTTGATCTAACGGTTAAAAATGATTTGGCCCAGCCGGCCCACTAATAGTAATTTGGCGAAAAAAACAATAACGAGTTGTTAGTCTGACAGTTTTCAACGAACAAAACAATTCTTTGACGAGAACGTATCTCCGATCTCGCCGCTGTCGCCAACCCCTCTCCTGCTTTCCATTCTCAACGCCGACGCCTTCAGCCCTAGAATGCACGCTGCCACTAACCCTCCCCTCTCTCCACTTGTCGCGCAGCAGCCACCGTTTCCACACGGAGGCTGCATTGGTCAGAGGCGATCTGACGAGGCTGTGACCCTTCTTCGGTTCTTCCACAATGGTCTGACCTGACATTCTCGTAGAGCTAGCACTAGCTGCATCGCTGGATGTGTTGTGATCGCTGGAGCCATGAAACGAACCTGAACTATGCACGTTAAACAGTGCAAAAGGGTCACTGCACCAAGTTGAAATAAAATGCTACCACTTCAGACATTTTAATATTCATGTATTGTACATGTTTGTTTTAATTAATAAGGGCATTTTAATGCTTTGTCTTTCATGGCCGTGTGCAAGGAGATCAACCTGACGTGCATCGGTCGACCTACCACACCTCGTCCTTCATATGCTCAGAGACTTGGCGGCTGCTGGAGTTGGCGCCGGTGAGGACCAGTGTTGGGTGCTCGACATGCGATTGCGTTCGTTGTAGAGGTGTGGTAGAGCTAGGGTTTAATATCGTGGACATTAGGGATTTATATGATGAATCGTTCTATAGAACCGGTGCTGGGCGCTCCGACTGCTGCAATGGATGTGCTGGATTCTTGCACTGAGGACAACCGAAATTTCTACTGGGCCAGCAGCCTTTTACCTTATTGGGCCTATGCCCATTTACATGAGGCTCAAATTTAGTACTAGTATGACTTATACTAGTCATCATTTAAGCACCGGTATGAAACGTTTCTAACCATTAGATCAATGAAAATAGATGGTTATGGTTCATTTAAGGGTACTACAAAAGGCTCTAAAATAGCAAGCCTACTAGCACATGATTCACATGTGCTTTAAACTTTAGTGTTACACTGTGTTGTTCAAGCTCAAAAACAAACATTTCAAGTCCACTCCACCGTGGCGAGTGCTTTATTTTTGGACAAAAAAAGTTGAAGGTATCAGTGACCCAGCATGGATGTCAGCAACTCCCAAGGGCTGACCTAAAATGGTCCTGGTACGCGGAAACAGGCCGGTTTCTGCCCACGCCACGCCATGATCCGTCTCTCCCACATTCTTGTTTTCGTTTAGCTGCCTTGGTACGGGATGGAACTCATCGACGCTTGCTCGTGTTCGTGTCGTCGTAGCTAGTGTCCAAAGCGGATAAAAATGGGAATGGCTGCCGATAACGATGACCACCAGCTCTTCACATATTTTGCCAACCTGCGGTCGACCGCTCGATGGAGAGGATGGCGCCAAGAGAAGCCGCATGCATGCAATGACTTGCAGGCTCCCAGGTCGGCGCGCGTTGGGTGCATGGCGCACACGCAGCTCCGGGCAACGATGATGTGTCCGCACATACGTACGATACGGACAGCTCGAGCTTATCCATGCTTCGTAGTATGCTGCTAGCTAGCCTGCTAGCGAGTACAGCATAAAATACCAGGTGATCGAGAGCCAGCCTCAGCCTTGTCACCACCGATCATCACTCGTCGAACAACGTTTCTTCTCCCGGCCGGCACGTTTCCAAGATAACGAATCCGGCTGCAGATCGATATGGGCTCTCTCATGGCTGGCTGGAGCTCGCATGCGCTCGATGACCACCACAGAGGTTCCGGCCGGTGCCACTCTACTACTTACATCGATGATGCAAGTTCACAATACAAGATTCGTAATTAGTTTGATAAGTCTATCTATCTATGCTATGCAGCTCGTTTCATGAGGAACCGGTCGCTGACCAACAGGGACGTGGAGGCCTTCTGGCGGCAGCACAAGAAGTCGCGGACGGAGGTCGACGACGACAACGCCGGCGAGATCGTCGTCGTCACCACGCCGCCGCCACTTGCCTCCTCTCCACGCGTACGTATGAACCGATCTTTATTGCAGATCGATGCTCGTCGTTATGATCTGGTTTGTTAGACTAATTAGTTCCTCTCTGCTCGCATGCTTGCATTTGCATGTTCTGATTAGCAGGAGAGCCCGAGGTCCGTGCGTCCGTCGGTTCATCTGTCTCACGTCCGTTCATCCCCGCCGGAGATGGCTAGCACCGACGCCGACGGCGGTGCTGCCTCTAGCCCCAGCACCAGCCGCGACTGGTACGTAGCTAGGACGTGCCCATTGAGTTCATATTTTACATGCATGCGAGCATGTCTGCATCATATGTGCACGCAGGTGGTCGAGGAGCAGCTGGGCGTTCCTCAACGAGCCGCCGCCGCAGAGCGTGGGAGGGCAAGGCGACTCCGCTTCCTATCGGTCTCTTGCGGAGGCCACCAACTGAAATAGGTTTTCTATCACGATGAAAATATATGTGGAACGGGCCGGGGAGTGTCTTAAGTTGTACTCTACTGGAAAAACTAAGTCTTAGTTGATTTCATATGAGTTTTTTCATGTATGTCCAACAAAATGTTTCCCTTGATGTAATAATTTGTTTACATAGTGCAAACGGTGCGTACAATTTGTTCTTAAGATTTAGAAAAATCAGGGGCGACCTAAGAATTTCTCAAGTTTTTGACTCTTAATTAATTAACAAACCTGTCTAAATGATTCCTCGGTATTGTCTGCGAGGAGGGCGGCCTGATGTGCGGTGTTTATCCATGAAGAACCAAAATATCAAATACCCCCCCCCCCCCACACACAGAGAAGATTAGTGCAAACGTTGCGTACAATTTGTTTATTAGATTAAAAAAATCTTACATGGGCGACCTAAGAATTTCTCAAGTTTTGACTCTTAATTAATCCGTCTGAAATGATTTTTCGGTACTGTACTAGTGATCGTGGTGTTATCCATGAAGAACCCCCCCCCCCCCCCCCACCCCTTTCTCGGAAATGGATGTAACCTCAGCCTCTATATCACGATCCGGCCCAAAGCACCAACCCTGCACCTCCACTGAAGCCACATGAGCTGCACGTAAGGAGATCACGACGTTGTCATTGACCACATGGAAGGAAGGGCCCAACAGCGTCGGCGGTCAGAGTTTGCAACCGGTGTCGCCAAAATAATATGAATAAGTTTGACAAAGTTTATATAAGATCAAACACGAATTATAATATTCCACATACTTTCATTTATGTTAAGAAAATATACTTAACAACATGTCTCGAATACGATTGATTTCATTCATGTTGATAGTGTTCTTTAAGGTTTTGGTCAAAGACATGGTGTAACTTTTAACGAAATCTATACAGATTGTTTTATGGAACCAAGTAAGTAGTATACTGGGTATTATGTAGTGCTTCATGGCATATTGCATATTCCTTCTCACTTTTTCCCACATGCATTTTGGAGGAAGATTTATTCCAAGGATGTTCGATGACAAACACAACCAAGGATTAGGAGGAATGTTAGGATTTAATTAATTATCTTAATCAAAAGCATAATCTTCTCTGTGTAATATCCATCATCGACGAAACCCATCATCGACGAAACCGTCGCAAAGCTCTCTACGCCCCCATTGACAGAGCAGATTTGGTTCATGTCCGCTCCTTGTATACTGTGATCATCAATGGAACAGATTTGGTTCGATTCATCTTAAGTTTTCTCTCAACAAACACAAACACTCCCAATGGCGGATTTCTTGTCAAAGCTTTTTAAAAAATCCAATGCGATGACAACTGGTTTAGTTTTGAACCAAAAAAAAACCGAAGGTATTTGCGACCCGGCCTATCAGGAATTCCCGAGCTGGCTGCCTAAAATAGGCCCGGTCCGCAGAAAAGGCCGGCTTCAGCCCTCGCCACGCCACGTATTTCCCTCCCATGTTTTTTTCTTGTTGCGTTTATACAGAACGGGAAGAAGCAAGCCGAACGTACACATGCATTGCTTCCATAAAAGAGTAAATTGGCCGGCCGACTGGCCGGCACGCAATGAACACATGAATGTACTCTCTATTTTTAATTAGATAATTTTCTTTATAATTGATTATTTAGATATGTTGCAAATCTAGATGTATTTTTTTATGTATAAATGAAAGTCATCTAATATGAAACAGGGAGTACAAAGTTAGCCTGGCTAAGCTAGTTGTGGCAAGAAAAGTATTGGTAACCCAATTTTGTCCACACGATTCCGGTCGTCGATGTCATGCTTCTTTGATTTATCATCGTGCAACATTATTACTCCCCATGTCCCCAAACAACATGGCGATGTCTAGATACATCTACTTTAGCTAAACTTAAGATGGTTATTTTGGTTATTTTGGGATGGAGGAAATAGTACGGATTAGTATAAGTAGCTAGGTGGCAAGCGCGCGTCAAAATATACAAGCTCAAAGAACACTTCCAACAACGCGTCATGTTAGGAGATTGATCCGATCGATCGAGAAGTGACCGATGGAGCGCGATGTTGCACCGCCGGTTGACGTCGTCTTGTGCTTGATGGCACCGGCGGCAACACCACCCTCGCAGCTGCTCTCGCCACCGCACTGCGAAAGAGTACCAGGCGCTACACCGTCTACGTGAAGACAGGGTTGAACACGGTGGCACAGCCGGTCATAGTAGGCAAGGACTTGTGGAACGTGACACTCGTAGGCGACCACATCGACGTCATGGTCATCTTTGACATTCGTAGAGCTATCTCATGGTACGGAGGGGGGGGGGGCGTCGCCCCCAGGATCAGAGAAAATAATAGCTCTCACTGTCCTTTACAGGTGGAAGCTCTAAATCACCATCTTCCTTCACATCATCTGGCCCAGCCAATGATACATGCTCCAATCCAATCTTTTTGCATTCCTCAACCAGAGAATCATCTTCAGATTGATCAACATTGTCTGCATACAGTGCATCATCTGCATTAAAATCATAATCACTGTCTTCTCAAGTTGGATCACCCTCTGAATCATCATCAAATTCCACTTTCTGTTCTTCTGAACTATGTGAGCTGGTACCAGATGTTTCTTCAACTTTTTTGCTGTTTGGGGACAACAAAACTGAAGGTAGTTCAGGGCATCCATCATAAAGTACATCATCTTCTTTTTTTGCTTGCTCAAGTTTTCTTTGCACATGATCCAGAAAAATAACTAGCACCTTGTCCATAACTGATGCCTCTTTCATATTTTTAACATCTTCTTTTCTGTTAATTTCCACTAGCTCGTTTATTGATTTCCCTGGTGGACACCACAATACAAGTACTAGATCTTTATGTGAATAGCCTAATCTCTGCATCATATACTCACACCCAGTTGTCTGAGTTGAGGGACCAAATATTTCAGTTCTCCAGTTAAGTGACTTAAGTGCACATGGTGGTCGAGTTGGGTGACCAATGGTGCAATTAACTCCTTCCAGACGGTGCGCTCGATCGAATTTGGTACGTACGTCCTTCGATTTAATCTTTTATGTCGCATCCACCATGCATCCATCAAAGGGTAAATTGGCCGGCCGACTGGCCGGCACACAATAAACACATGAATGTACTCTTCATTTTGAATTAGATGAATTTATTTATAGAAAAATCGATTATTTAGATATATTATAAATCTAGATGTATTTCTTTGTATATAAATGAAAGTAATCTAATATGAAACTGGGAGTACAAAGTTAGCCCGGCTAAGCTAGCTGTGGCAAGAAAAGGATTGGTAACCCTGTTTTGTCCACACGATTCCGGTCGTCGATGTCATGCTTCTATGATTTATCATCGTGCAACATTATTACTCGCCATGTCCCCAAACAACATGGTTATGTCTTGATACATCCACTTTTAGCTAAACTTAAGGTGATTATTTTGGGATGGAGGAAATAGTACGGATTAGTACAAGTAGGTGTCAAGCGCTTGTCAAAATATACAAACTCAAAGAACACTTCCATCAACACGTACATGTTAGGAGATTGATCCGATCAAGAAGTGACCGATGGAGCGCAATGGTGGACTGACGTGGTGGTTGTGCTTGATGGTACCTGCGGCTACACCACCCTCACATCTGCTCTCGCCACCGCAACGGGTAGGAGCACCAAGCGGTACACCATTTACATGAACAAAGGAGTGCACACGGTGGGCATCGTCGGCAAGGACTTGTGGAACGTGACGCTCGTCGCCAACTGCATGGACACCACATTCATGTTTGACATTCGTGGAGCTATCTGAAGGTGGGAAGGTGGGGGGGGGGGGGGGCGTCGCCCCCAGCCCAAATTGGAAATTTAACATGATTAGGAAGGAACAAAGATAATAATAGCTTCAGGCCCACCCGGCCCGCAACTAGCGGCCCAACTTGTTTTAGTTTGTTTTCGCACATATAAAATTTATTCGCGTGTCGTGGTCATGGAGTGCAAGATGATTTCTGTCGTGCACCCCAAGTGCTGGCTGGAGTGGAACAACAGCCAAAAGGTCAATGACGTCTTCTACGGTGAGTACGAGAACACCGACATGAGCTCTAAAGTGAGCGGCCGTGTTAGAGCATCTCCAACAGCTCATCTAAATGGACATTTAAAGCAAGTATAGATGAACCAGACTAGAAAAACGTCCCCAGTAGCTCATCTATAGCGTCATCTAGAGGATCATCCAAACAAAACTGCTCCCACTTATTGGCCGGATTTAAATAGGTGGAAAGAAAAGTGTTAAATGATAGTATTAAAATATATGAGAGAGAATATAGATGTAGTAGATATAGATGTTCTATTGAAAATCTGAGAACATCTAAAATGGAATCTTTTTAGATGATTTTCTATATGGAGATATAGATGATCAAATTTGGATGAGCTGTTGGAAATGCTCTTACGTGGCCCGGCTTCCACGTGATCACCGATGTGTCCGAGGCAGCAAGTTCACCATTAGGTCTTTCATCCAGGGTGATGATATGCTGCCGTCCACAGGAGTAGTCTACAAACCGGGGCACCGAGGTGTTCTCTTGGCAGTGGTGAAATATGGTTTGGCCTTTGGCTGTGCTGAGTGGCATGTATGTCCTGGCGCCTCTATATTTTTCAGCTGCATTCCTCTTTTTGGACTTTGACCAAGTGGTTATCTTGTGCAAGGTTGCAATTTTGAGGTCTTCAGTAGCATGAGTTAGACATAAGTTGGGGTCTTTCTTTTGATGCATTTGGTGCACAGGACGCTTTGCTCTATTATATATTGTCTTCACCTGGGAGTATCTATATCCTATGTAGCTAGCTATATACAGAGATTGAACTAGCTATGTGCTGGCACTTTCTTTTTAAACTTTTTACTCTTATTGCTTTGTGACATGCTCAAGCTGATCCAGTTTCTTTGAGAAAATTGGGCCACCTATCATTTGCGTGTCAACGTGTCGAGTAATTTTGTGATTGAATCAGCGGAGCTTCACGTGCATTGTTTTTCTGGGTTGGCTGGGGATCATGTACAAACAAAAATGATGTGTACATCTTATGGGTTGTGCAGGTGTTGATCCAATAAAATGCTTGGTTAGGGCTGGAGTTGCAGAATGGTGGGGATTTCTGGTTCTGAAACGGGAAATTGAAGTTTCCATTTGCAGGAACTGCTTAGCGGTTGATTTTCTTTTGTTTTGTAATAAAGCCAGAAATTGGATCGTATCAACTAAAGATCCAAATAATCATCTGCTTTTTGATTGTTGAAAGGTGGAAACCAACACGTAACACTAGCTTGTCTTTTTTTTTTACAATGCAGTGGGCTTCTAGTTTAGTATAATGGATTATGTCCGTGTCGAGGAGCTTGTGCATGAAAGTGATACTGGACATAGATAGAGTGTTCTTTTTGGTTGAGATATGTCTGATTCAGTTGTTACCATATGTTACCAGGTGGTGACACTCAGCTTCGGGCTACGCTCTTGTTGGTGAGTTACTGGAGGAATATTGTAGCAACTGCTTCTGTGTAACTGTCACTATTTGATCTAATTGTATCATGATTTGTTATTGCGTTATTTGTATTTGTGAGATGAAATCTGGCTTGGTTGCTGATTGCCAATTATTTGTAAATTGGGGGTGCTCGACTTCCTGTGGCAGTTCCATGTCATGTTTAAGTCGTGATAGATGTGATCTTATTTACTGGGCAGTGGTTTACGAAATGTGCATGAATATTTGGTACTAATTTGTGGTCTAGGCTTTTTGGTACTAATTTCAAAACGATTTTTAAAGCTATTTTATACTAATTCCATGTCATGTTTAAGTCATTAAATATGTATTTGGTACTAATTTCAAAACAATTTTTAAAGCTATTTTATACTTTGGAATAACGAGTGATATGTTTGATTGATGCAATGCTGGAGCAAGTGAGCGTTTGTTGCACTCATGTATAACTTTTGCTTATTTGTGGTCGACATTACATTAGGAAAAAGGTAACTCGGGGCAAAAAAAATCATTTAGTGGAGGTGCCATGTTTTCTTCAAACCCGGTCGAGAGAGAAAGAAAATGATGAATCAATTTGCTTCGATCTAGCGAGAATGAGGTGGATAGACTTGTGTGCTTTTTATTTTAAAAAAGTACCTATATATTCACTACGTAAATATATGTAGTAGGCCGAACGGGGAACTTTAGTCGTGGCAATCGATATGGTCAATGTGATGGAGAGCGCGGCGGCGAGTGGAGAGACCATGTGCAACCAATGAGATGTGAAAGCAGGCGTCCACGCGGATCGTGCACAAGAATGTATCTCAACCATTGATCCTATTACAAGCAGGATGCGAGTGCTCCGGTCTCCACCAACCGTAACACAACAGCCAATCATCGTTTCTCTCGTCCTGACTTGACAACCACACATGACACAGCCTCCTCCTCCCAGATCCCCCTTTTTTTTTGAAATTCCTCCCAGATCCCCTTTTATTGAAAGAGAGGCTACAAATTTTAGAGTACGCCTCATTTGCCTCTCTTCCCTCCCCTCAAACCTTCCTCTTTTTAAGTACACACCCAATATCACAAGCCACGTGCACTTATGACTAAATTCGAAACGTGGGCCAAAAGTATTGTCTCTTATAGATTACAAGAAGGATTGTGCTATTCAGCAGGCGCCTGCTACGAGGCGTACGTCCACACGCGCTAGAGACAAGAAAAAAACCAAACCCGCTGCGCCAGCGTGGCTTGCTTGGTAATGGTTAAAAAGTTTCATAGTTTAAACCGTTTACCCGATTGAGAATCCGTTTTCACCGTTAGACTGGTCGCGACGAGATCTTCAAAACTAGATCTCATGTCGATATGTTTCGACAATTTTTTTTTGCCCAGAAGTTACCACCCACTTAACATATAAGTTACCTAATCTTGTATAGCTAAGTTACCAACCATGTTAGCTATTAGTTTTTGGTTGAAAATAAAACCAATTAAAAATGGTTTGTAACTCAAATCGTTTATCTAATTTATGATCTGTTTCCACTGTTGGTTCAAAACTAGATCTCATATAGATATGTTTCGACATATATTTATGAACCCAAAAGTTACCAACCCATTGACATGTAAATTACCAGTTTTAGTATGTAAATTACACGTCCAAGTAATAATTAATTTTTGGTTTGATGCTAACTTCCATTTTTTTGTTGTTCTTTTCGATTTTTCCGTGTTTTGAAGTTACACACTAATTTTAGAGCGTTATCAGTACTAGGTTGGTAATTTTATCAGTACTATGTGGGTAATTATTACCAATACAACTTTTTTATGGTGTAATTATCACTATAAAATCGAGAGTTATCATTCTAATACATATTAAGTTGAAAAAATGTTTTTATGTATAGTTATCAACTTATGCATGATACATTTACCATCCTAATCGTGATATTCACTTATGAATAATTAGATGTAGTATTTTTTTTCAAAAGAACAATAAAAATGGTTCAATTTTAATCCGAAAATAACCGTTAATATGGTCGGTAACTTACATACTAGGTAACTTATGTGTTACGGATGTGATAACTTTTGAGCCCGAAAAAAAGTTCTCAAAACATGTTAACATGGGATCTAGTTTCGAAGATCTCGTCGCGACTAGCTCAACGGTGAAAACGGATTCTAAATCGGATAAACGGTTATACCTACAAAACTTATAAAAAATTCGAATTTAGCAAATAATGTGGGATGACATCAGCGAGGGAATCGCGGGTGTTGAGCCATGCATATACTGCGTCGACGTACGCCTCCTAGCAGACACCTGCTGTTTAGATTTTCTGTACAAGAAAGTAAATTCGGTTACAAAGTAAGAGACTCCTCGTGGCATCAAAGTGTCCAAGCTTTTGGAACCCGCGATAACACACAACCGGGTCACACTCTTTTTTTTCTTTCTTTTTTTCGAAAAGAATGAGTATAGCACATAAAAAAAATCGATGGACGATCGAGCAAATAGATATGAACAAGCTAGCTGCTACGCCTACGTATGACCAGGATGCAGCACTTCCATGCTAATGGCGTATGCTATTCTGGACAACGCATCGGCATCGCCGTCCTCCTTGCTCATCGGGTTCTTCTTGGCACTCCCCTGGAACAAGAGAATGTCGCAGTCCCAGGGCATATCGGAGGCATCGCTCAACTTCGCCGACGCCGCGTCGTCTTGGCCGGCGCGGAAGTCCTGGAGCGCGGCCGCCAGCGTATGGTTCATCTTCCTGTATACGCTGAGGCACACTCCGAGGTTGTGGACGAGGTCGGCGAGGACGAGCACCGTCGACGTGACGTTGGCCGCAATGAGGTTGGCTGCGACTACGGCGAGCTCGCGAGTGTCCTTGGCGGACGCGCCTGCCGGGTCGGCGGAGAGCGCGCCCACGCAGTAGTCGTAGGACACCCCACCGCTGTAGTTGCGCGTCGCGGCGCATGTCTTGGTGATAAGCGCCGATGGAGTCCCGACGGCATGGCCGCCGTCGCCTGCCGCGAGGAGGAGGGTGAGGAGTAGAGCAATTCGCTGGATCGCCATGAACATCCTCGTAGAGTCGTAGTGTATTTATGTTTGAAATCTGTACCAAATCAATCAGATCTAGACAGGTTTAATTACATTAAATTCATTAGTGAGAGAAATTCGTTACTTACGAATATTAATGAATATCCGACGATGTTTAAGCCAGTGCGCGACGTCTACTCCATGTCATTTCAGTCAAGGAATAATGTCACCGTCCATGTCGAGTTTCTACAAACTTCTACAAAGGACTGTTCGGAAAGCCTGATAATTACAGAATTTGTCTAAATATAGAAGATGTAGCTAGATTATCAAATGAGGAGAGTGATATTTTATCGAAAGAATTCAATATGCTGGAACTAAAAGTTTGGTATGGCAACCAACAAAGCGGCAAGCCCGGATGGGTTCAATGTAGAGTTCTATCAAAAGAATTGGGACATAATCAAGTTTGATTTCTTCCAACTTTTGCAAGAATTCCAAAATGGGAGCTTAAATGTTGCAAGAATTAATTATGGGGTGATAACATTAGTACCAAAAGGGAAATATGCAGACATAATTCAAAAATATAGGCCGATTTGTTTGTTAAATGTCACGCTAAAAATATTAACCAAAAGCTTGGTCAATAGATTGACGTAAGTGATTAAAACAGTAACAAAACCTACACAGACAGCGTTCCTGAAGGGTCGTTATATAATGGAAGGGGTGTGTACTACATGAAGTCTTGAATGATTTACATCAAAACAAAAAACCAGGAGTCCTTTTTAAGATAGATTTTGAGAAAGCCTTTGATAAAATCAAATGGCCATTCTTAGTTCAAGTCTTAGAAATTAAGGGTTTCCCGAGGAAATATATGGACATGGTGATGAAGGTGGTTTCGAGTGGTGATAACCCACAAGTATAGGGGATCGCAACAGTCTCCGAGAGAAGTAAAACTCAAATTTATTGATTCGACACAAGGGGAGTCAAAAAATATTTGTAAGTTTTAGCAGATTTAGCAATAGTAGCATCTAAAAAGGGACCTAATGAACCAGTTTCATCAAGAACAGTAGAAGCATCATCATAAGTAACTTCAGATTCAGCAGTAGTAATAAAACGTGCAGGTTGTGGTGGTGTAACAAGCTAACTCAACACAGATGGAGAGTCAAGCGCAGCAACAGAGTTCAGAGTTGTACCTTTCCTTGTAGTGGATGACACGATGGGAAACTTCTTATCAGCATTTGTTCGCATGATGAATAAATTCCAGCAAGCAATATCACACTCAGGTGGGCTTGCAAATAAAGCTATGCTCCCCGGCAACGACGCCAGAAAATAGTCTTGATGACCCACAAGTATAGGGGATCGCAGCAGTCTTCGAGTGAAGTAAAACCCAAATTTTTTGATTCGACACAATGGGAGCCAAAGAATATTTGTAAGATTTAACAGATGATTTGTCAGATCAGCTGCACCTCTTGAGCCCTGTTTCGGAAACAAATAAATGCAAAAAGCACATTGGTACATTCAAAAGAACTGCTCACCTGTGAATAGACTTGCTCGAGAAAGATTATCAATAGCAACAGTTTAATAGCAGACAGTAGTAAAATAACAGTAGCAGGAGAATTAAGAGAGCGATTGTGATTGATGTAGACAGCAGGATTAAAATACTGTAGGCACAGGGACGGATGTATGGGTGTTGCATGGACAATATAATTCATGTAGTAACATAGCATAGGCATTTGCAGATAAATAATATAAAGCATCCAAGTATTAACTAATCATAAGCATGTATCCCAATTTAGTTGTGCATGCTCGTAATGAGAAACTTGCACATCATCTTTTGTCCTGCCAGCCCGTTTGCAGCGGAGCCTCTAGGAAAACTACTGGCCATTAAGGTACTCCTTTTAATAAAGTACCTGAGCGAATCATTAACACTCTGTGAATACATGTGATCCTCACATCATAGCCATTCCTTCCGGTTATCCAATTATTCTCACTTTGGGGCCATCGGTTCCGGACAATAACATGTGTATACAACTCATAGATATGATCCAAAACAATAATTATCATCATAATTCAATAACGTGTTCAGACCTGAAACCATGGCACTCGGGCCCTAATGTCAAGTATTAAGCATAACAAGTTGCAACAATGACGTAAAACACCGATAACGAATACTAGGCACCATGCCCTAACAATCTTACAAATATTGCATGAGTGATCTCATCCAATCCCTACCATCCCCTCAAGCCTACATCGGTGAATTACTCACTCATGGACGGGGGAAACATGGATGGTTGATGCAGAGGCGGTGCAGATGACGATGGCGATGATCTCCTTCGATTCCCAGTCCCGGCAGGGTGTCGAAACAGAAACTTCTGGTCCCCGAACTAGGGTTCAGGATGGCAGCGGCGCACGGGTGTGTTCTCTGGAAAAGTGTTTATCCCCCCGACGTTTTTAGGTCATAAGGGTTAAGTAGCCGCGAGGGGGTCGCGAGGGGGTGACCGAGTCGGTCACACCACCTCCTGGCGCGGCCAGGAGCCTGCCGCGCCACCAGGTGGTGTGGTGCCCTCGTGCCTCCTCTTTGGTTGGTCTTCGTGGTTTCTGGTCCCTCTCGGATGGAAAATAACTTATGTTTGGATTTTGGGGTTTTTCTCCGAAGTTGATATTTATGCACAAAAATAAGACACCAGGGTAATTCTGCTGAAAACAACGTTAGTCCGCATTAGTTGCATCCAAAACACACAAATTAGAGGTAAACCAATAGCAAAAATGTTCGGGAAAGTAGATACGTTTTGGACGTATCAAGTGGCAAGGTAGGTGTTAGAGTGAATGGCGAAGTAGGTCCATATTTCTCGACATATCAGGGGTTAAGGCAAGGTGTCCTCTATCACCGTTGTTATTTGACATTGCAGTGAATGTGCTTGCTATTCTCATCGAGAATGCACAAAATGAAGGCTTGCTTAGGGGTTTATCGACAAATCTAGTAGCAAAGGGTGTGTCCATCTTGCAATATGTCGATGACACGATATTGCTATTAGAAGAGGACCTTGAACAAGATAGAAATATGAAAAGAAGTACCACCTAGTTAAATGGGAAGAAGTTTGTATGCCAAAAGATCAAGGAGGTTTGGGAATCCTAGATCTAGAGGCAATGAATGTGGCTCTCTTGGGTAAGTGGTTGTGGAGACTGTTTAATGAAGATGGAGCTTGGCAAGACATCTTAACCACTAAATACTTGGCCAGAAAAACCTTATGTCAAGTTTCGGTTAGAAATGGAGATTCACATTTCTGGCAGGGGTTGATGGAGGTTAAAAACCTTTTTTGGCCTTGTTGTAAGCTAAAATTGGGGAGAGGGGATAAGACAAGCTTTTGGGAAGATCATTGGCTCGCGGATGAGTGTTAAGCTAAAAAGTTCCCGAGGTTGTTTAATATCTCAGTGGACCAAAATGCCACCGTTAAAAAGATGTTTGATAGGGGTTTTGCAGAAATGAGATCCAGGAGGGTTATGGTAGGGGACCTGAGGGAACAATGGTTATCGTTGCAAAAATTACTTGAGGTGGTAGTTGTTTCTGAGGATATGGACAAGCTAGTATGGAAGCTAACTGAAAATGGGACTTTTTTAGTTAAGTCTTTTTATATGGCAATGCAAATCCATAGAACGGTGCCGCATAATTTTTTATGGAAAATAAAAATACCACTGAGAGTCAAGACGATTATATGGTTAATGTTGATGAAAAGCATCCTAACCAGAGACGTACTCTTGCATAGGGGGGGGGGGAGTGTTAAGTTGTTTGTTTGTTTTGTGGAAAAAATGAAAGCATTTCACATCTGTTCTTTGATTGCCCTCTAGCAAGATATGCGTGAAATGTGATTAGATGCTCATTAGGAATAAGTTGTCATTTCCGATCTGTTGACAATGTGGTTTCACATTGGCTCAAAAACCTTGGCTGCAAAAAAGGAACTTGTTTGCTGTGGTGATAGCGGCAGTTTTTGAAGGGAATATGCCCTAGAGGCACTTAATAAACATAGTTTATTGGCAATATCCCAATCGTTCATTATATGTTTTATACCATGCTATAACTGTATTAAGCGAAAACATTAATACAGGTGTGGTTGATAAACAACCAGGTCCCTAGTAGCCTCTACTAAGACTAGTTTCGTTGCGCGATTGATGATCGAGGTTTTCCGATCATAGGGCATGGCGCCGGTCGGCAATGGAAGTCATATCGTTAGGAGTAATGATGTGATGGACGTACCCAGTATTTATAGGACATAGTCATTACGCCTTAAGACCGTGAGATCAACTCTTATTGTTATCCCTGAAAGATACTTTGATTGCACCAAACGTCGCATCTTATCTAGTGTGACAATAACGGTGCTACTTTTGGGTATCGGAAAGGGGTAGTTGAGACGAGGGGTCAACAGCGGGATTTGTCAGTCCGCATAGCCGGATAGATACTCTAGGGCCCACTCGGTGAGATTATGTCAAATGAGTTTGCAAACATGTGACTAGGTCACCAGCTGACATAATATCGTAGACGAGTAGAAGATAGTGATGTCGGTAACGAGATCATGCTAGGTATGGAGATATCTGAGAATGATGCTCGGACACGCTAAGTATCGCCATGACAAAGGGTTTAAGACTATACGTCCAGGTTTGATAGATGAAAGTCATTCGTTATATCACAGGGATTAATTCATGGGGTCCAGGCCTACGGGTTAGTCGTTGATCATAGAGAAGTATTGGTCATACCTGTTATTATATCGAACCGCTAGGGTAACACACTTAAGGGGTTTCGACAAGACAACCGGAAAGGAAAGAGATCACCGGGAGCGTCCCGGGAGGGGTCCGATGGAGATCGGGCAGCGCCGAAAGAGTTTTCGGAGCTAGGATAAATTATATATAAAATGTTTGATATTAATTAGTGTAATTAATATGCAAATATGATTTTATATATTTATTTTCGAATTTAAATAGGCTGATTTCCCTAAATGGGCCTTCTGGTCGAAAGAAGGCCCATGAGGGGGGGGGGGAAACCCTCAAGAGAATTTTGTGGGGGAGGCTTGGCCGGCCTAGGTGGGCCAAATGGGGCCCACCTAGGGCCAGCGCACCATCCTTAGCCGCACCATGGCTGTGGGATAGTCCCACATTGCCTGGCTAGGGAGGTTGGCTCCCCCCGGGAGCCTATATAAGAAGGGGCACCCCTGGCCTTTTAATTCACCAATTAATTCCCAATTTCTCTCTCGATCTCGTGGTTCCCTTGTCGGAGCCGCGCCGAGTAGAGAAGGGGGATCTCTTCCACCATAGCCCGCTGCCGCGCTGCTGGTGTTCCGGTCCAAGTCTTCCGCTGCTCGTCCTGGACTGGAGCTTCGGAGGCCGTCGTCTCCACCGTATGTGTGTGGCGCCCTGCGAGGTGCTGCGCTAGCGGTACTCGGAGGCCTACTTCCTCCACCCGACCTCGAGGTCATCTTCGTCGCGCCGAGTTCTTCGCGACCTAGAGGTCGGCTACGCCGTCTTCGTCGTCAACGCTTGTGCGGGAGCGTAATCCCCGCTATTCGGTCTACGAGGGTATGTATTCCGATCTCCGCCGTACTACTATATCTGCATAGTGTAGATCTTGGCTAGTTTAAGGATATCGTTGCTAGGAATTTTTTTGTTTTCTGCACACGATCCCCTTCAGTTTTCTGGAGTATATTGAAAACCAGGAATAATGCATGTTTTAGAGAGATTTGGCCGAAAGAGCCTTATGAAGTAATACTCAAACTCAGTTATTGGATTCAATGGTGGAACATTTTGCAGGACAGACATGACGCAAAGGATGAGTTGTCGCTGATTGCAAAAATACTGGAGTGGGTGGCGAAGGAAGTCTTTGGACCGAGAAGAAGCTGGGTGTCATGGATCCCAAGTTTGACGGCGAACTAACAAAAGGAAGAGCGCGAGAGTTCTTGGGGGAGAAGATGCTCTTGACGGCGACCAGGAGTTCCGTTCTTTTTGTTTCTGTTGTAAACGCTAGTAGTCTTTCATCCGGTCATCTTGTTGGCTGTTTTCTTAGCGCATTACTTTCCTGTTATAGAATGCTTGAGGTGGTTGTTTGTGTTGCGTTGGAACTTTGTAAGCCGGTTTCAATCGGGGGACGCAACTCCTTTTATTCTAAAAAATGTCGAGTTTCTACCATGCGGGGGGCACGTGAGAGAGAATTGAGAAGGGCCGAACGCACCAAAACCAAAGGAAGGCAAGACTGGGCTAATCTAGCTAGTTCTATAAAAAGGGTAAAGAAGCCGCCGGTGTGGTACTTGGTCACCAGGGACGGAGCCAGCTTCTCACCTTGAGGGGGGGGGGGAATGGTGTTGCATACTTGATGAGGGGGGTGTATTTAACTAAATGAGTAAAAATTAGGGTTTTTGTGACTAGTTCTTCACAAAAATAACAACCATGGGGGTGAGTAAGCCCCCCCTCGTCATGAAGGATATCGGGTGCAGAAAACAAAAAACTTCCTAGCAACGATATCCCTAAAACATGCCAAGATCTATTCTATGCAGATATAGTAGTACGAACGGAGATCGGAATACATACCCTTGTAGACCGAAAGCGGGGATTACGTTCCCGCACAAACATTGTCGATGAAGACCGACAAAGCCGACCGCAAGGTCATGTAGAGGAAGCAGACCTCGGAGTACCGCTAGCGCAGCAGCTCGTAGGGCGTTACACACGTACGGTGGAAACGACGGCCTCCGAAGCTCCAGTTCAGGACGAGCAGCGGAAGACTTGGACAGGAACACCAGCAGGGCGACATCGGGCTATGGTGGAAGAGATTCCCCTCTCAACTCGGCACAACTCCAACAAAGGGAATCACGAAATCGAGAGAGAATTGGTGAATTAAAAAGCCAGGGGTGCCCCTTCTTATATAGGCTCCCGGGGGGAGCAAACCTCCCTAGCCAGTCAATGTGGGACTATCCCACAGCCTTGGTGTGGCTAGGGAGGGTGCGCCAGCCCCCTAGTGGGCCTCTTGGCCCACTTGGGTCGGCCCCCAAGTCCCCCACCGAATTCCCCTAGGGAATTTTCCCCTCTTGGGCCTTCTTTCGACCAGAAGGCTCATTTAGGGAAATCAGCCTAAATAAATTCGAAAATAAATATATAAAATCATTTTTAGACATTAATTACACTAATTAATATCAAATATATTATATATAATTTATTCTAGCTCCGAAAACTCTTTCGTCGCTACCCGATCTCCATCGGACCTCTCCCGGGACGTTCCAGGTGATCTCTTTGCTTTCCGGTTGTCTTGTCGAACCCCTTGAAAGGACATTTCTATGATCTCTGTGTTTTGTGTGTTAGTTAACAACATGTGAATGTATTAAGTTGGTGTTAAGTAATGCAGGATAATTTAGGAACTCTTCAGATGCATCAGCACCAAAAAGGAGAAAAAGAGACATCACTGAAAGTGTGCTCAGCCCCTGGTGGGGGGCGGAGTTTCCGGCCTAGGGGGCCGGAGTTTCCGCCCCTGCCTGAAGTTTCCGGTCCCTGAGGACCGGAATCTTTACCGATGCTCGGTTGCCGAAGTTGTGCTCAGCCTCTGGTGGGGGGCGGAGTTTCCGGTCCCGTGGACCAGAGTTTCCGCCCCAGGCCAAACTTTCCGACCTCGTGTACCTCGAAGATGTCCAAGTTCAGATTGAAGAAACTGGTGTTCAGCCCCTGGTGGCCCCCGGAGTTTCCGGCCTCCTTAGGCCGGAGTTTCCGCCCCTGGTCGGAGTTTCCGGCCACTAGGGCCGGAAACAGGTTTGGCTGCAACGGCTACATCTTCCGGCCTGGGGTTTACCCCTCCTCCTTCCTCCAGCAAAGTGCTTGACTAAGAAAAGGAGGAGCTCCATTGTTGCAAGCCAAGAATCCCAAGATCTCCCAATCCCCCCATCCAAACTCGTTGATCCTTGGAGGATTGAAGGAAAAGGCCCCGATCTACATCTTCACCGAGTCGTTCTTCATTTCCCCCTCATTCATTTGAGGGAACACTTGCTAGGGCTTCCACTAGGAAACCTAGCCCATTGTTGTACTTACCTATTGTCTTTGTGACATATTGTAGCTGTTCGGGAGCCCCCAAGCCCTTTGTGGGTCGTGCCCCGAATCGTTGTTGTAAAGGCTCCGGATTCCGCCTCGAAGGATTCCGATAGTGGAAAGTGGACCAAACCTTTGTGGTGCGGTTCACCGGAGATTAGGGTGAGGCCTTTGTGGCCGTTGAACCATTGTGTTGGTTCACACCTCTCCAACGAGACGTACTCCCTTTTAAGGGAGGAACTCGGGAATACATCCTTGTCGTCTCATGCTTTCACTTCGGTTACTTCTATCCTTATTTATCCCCTTATTATATCTTGCTTAGTTGCTAGCTTGTCATATAGGTAATTCACCTTAGTTGCATATCTAGTGAATTTACCTTTTGTGTCAAGCCTAATTTGAAAAAGAACTAAAATTTGAATTAGCACCTATTCACCCCCCCCTCTAGGTGTCATACCGATCCTTTCAATTGGTATCAGAGCCAAGGCTCTCTTATTGGGTTTAACCGCCTAAGAGAAGTATGACACAAAGCGAGGATGAGACCGCAAGGCTTGCCGAGGCTAATGAGTCCCTTTAAAAGGACCAAGCCACCGCGGCATCCATGGCCGATATCAAAGCTTTGGAAACAACTTTGACATCTTCCATGGATGCTAGGTTTAATGAGTTTTGTGACTTGCTCAATAAACTCATTAACAACAAGCCCTCGGATATCATCACGCTTGAAAAAGCTTCTAACTCCGATGAGGGTGGTTCCAAGGAGAATAAAGAGCAAAAAGAGAAGGAGGTGAAAGCCAATGATAAGCCTAAGTCATCTCCCAACTCGCATGAGGAAAAGGAAGGGTATCATGCCGTTCGGGGATGGTACTCTCCCGATCCAATTATCACTACCCGCATAAACCCTTTAGGTCCCCCACCTAAGCTTAATGCATTAGCTTTTGCTAGTTGGCAACGCTCAATGAAATCTCATGTCAACAGTGCCCCTATCGAGCTTTGGAGGATTATTGAAGAAGGATACATAGTGGAGGATCCAAGCAACATGACCAAGAGAGAGTTCGCCGAAAAGCAACTAAACGCTTCCGCTCTCCACATGATTGAACTCTCCTTGAGCGACAACGACAAGCATCATGTTCTACATGCCACCACCGCCAAAGAAGCTTGGGATTGCCTTGACCGTGCCTTCCTTGGAAATGAAAGCATGAAGAGAAATAGATATGAATCTTTGAGCAATGCTGCCGAAGGCTTCTACATGCTTGACAACGAGACCCATGAAGAGATGTATGGTAGACTCAAGACTCTTGCCAAAGCCTTTTATGATGTGGGAGCAACCTATGTTGATGATGCTTGGGTCAAGAGGAAGTATGAGAATGCTCTCTTGCCCTCGGAGCCAATGGAGTTGAAGTCTATTCAAGGAAGATACAACTATCTTCAATTGTCTTCCCATGAAGTTATGCAAGAAGTCCAAGCCTCCAAGGTTGCCACCAAAAATGCCGAAGATAACCGTGCTAGGGACATGGGAATGAGACAAGGTTCCTCACTTGCCTTGAAGGCCAAGGTGACTTGCATAGATGCCAATGGCAAAGTTGAAGCTTGTCCTAGCAACATTGCTCCACATGATCTTGAGCAAGCCCTCAATGGTCACATTGCACTTGCCACTAGAGTGTTTTGGAATGACCCGGCTAGTGCTAAAGCTCGTGTTGATCGAGATAACAACTCAAGTGGCAAGAAAGAGCTTGCCTCAAGGACAAAGACATGCTACAATTGTCATGACAAGAACCACTACATTAGAGAGTGTCCTTATGAGAACCGTGAGCAAAATGTTGGGAAGCTTATCCCAAAGGATCACTCCAAGTTGATTCAAAAGAAGCCCGCGAGACCAAGAAAACCCTTTCAAGAAGGCACCGAGAATTGTGTTGGTGGCACAAGAGGAATATGCCACAAGTGATTCCGAAGATGAATATACACCTAACAAAGAGGTAGCCGCATTGGCTATTGTCTCCACTTCATCATCATCTCTCTTTGAATCCCCCAATGAGAACCTCTCCATCAACACCGCTCGTTGCCTCATGGCTCATGTCACCGAGGTATCATCCCCTTCTCCTAAGACTATGCATGATCAATCTAGTCTTGAGATTAAGAAGGAACTAGTTGCCTTCGATACTCTTGTGACTAACTTGCAAGGTGAGGCCAAGGAACATGTTGAGTCTCTCATGAGACAACTATGTGCGGCCGAAGAACTTCTTCAAGAAAAGAGTAAGATTGAGAGAGAGGATTCTCTCACCATTGCTTCCTTGAATGCTTCCATAGCATCCTTAAATAGCTCTCTTGATGAAGAAAGTGAATATAGAACCACTCTAGAGGAAAGACTTGAGTCTCTTGATGCTAAAAATGATGAAATCATTAGTAAAATCATTAAGGATAGAGATCATGTTTTTGCCAAATATAAAGTGATTAAAAAGGAGAAAGTTGAACTTGGGGTTGCGAATACTATACTTCTTGAGGATATGGAGAATCTTGATAAAGCTCACAAGGTCTTGAAAACTACACACTCCTTCCTTGTTAAGTCACATGATAAACTCCAAACTCAACTCTCTAAAACTTGCTCAACTAGCATAACCATTCTTCCTCGTGTTCATGAAAATGTCATTGAAGAAAATGCTAGGTTGAAGATAGATCATGCTAAGACCTCCATTCCTAAAGGTAACAATAAGGGTTTTGCTTATTTGTTTGAGTTAAAACCACACAAAGGAAAGGAAGGTCTTGGGTATGTGGCCGAGGCAAAGAAGAAGGTGAGCAACACCAAGGAGAACAAGACCAAGCCCGCACAAGCTAAGACTAACATTGCGAGTGGTAATGCCACTAGGGGCAAGACCACTCGTAGTGACTTTGCGGGGCATAACAATCCCAACTACATTCTTTATGTTGATTATTATGGTGATGTTTATGCAAAATATGTTGGTCCTTATGATGGTTACATTGATTATTCTATTTGGGTTCCTAAGACCCATGTTGCTAACCGAAAGGGACCCATTGAGAAATGGGTACCTAAATGCAAGAAATGATTTCTTGTAGGACTATGCTTCCGGTGGATCTAAATGGGTGGTTGATAGTGGATGCACTAGTCATATGACCGGAAGCAAGGAGATCATGACGGAGTTGAGACCAAATTTAAATCACTCAACCGTCTCTTATGGTGACAAGTCCAAAGCCGAGGTAAAGAGTCTTGGCAAGGTGGTAGTTGCAAGGGATATCACCCTTGTAAATGTCATGCTTGTTGAGTCTCTAGGTTACAATCTTATGCCCGTTCGTGCTCTTAATAAGATGAACTTTGATGTCCACTTTACTCTTGATATGGTGGTACTCTTGAGGAGCAAGACTCTAAAGGTCATGTTCGTTGGGTATGTTGAAAATGAGTTGTTTGTGGTAGACTTTTCGGGGTCAACCAACACTCAAGCAATATGCCTATTCGGAAAGGCCGACGTGGGGTGGTTGTGGCATCGCCGCTTGTCCCATGTTAATATGAGAACTTTGCAAAGTCTCCACAAGGGTGGCCACATTCTTGGACTAAATGAGAATGTTTCTTTTTCTAGAGGTCGTCTTTGTAGGGCTTGTGTTGAAGGAAAGATGCATGATTCTCCCCATCCAAGCAAGACCATCATCTCATCATCAAGGGTATTGGAACTTCTTCATGTTGATCTTTTTGGTGCCGTACCTCAACCTAGCCTTCGTGGGAAGAAATATTGTTTGGTGATTGTCGATGACTATTCAAGATTCACTTGGGTTTTCTTCTTCAAGACGAAGGATGAAACTCAACAAACCATCATCGATTTCTCCAATGAAGTTCAACGTCAACACAATCTTCCCATATTGGCCATTAGAAGTGACAATGGCTCCGAGTTCAAGAACTACACCCTAAATGAGTTTCTTAGCGATGAGGGAATCCGACATCAATACTCCGCCGCATATACTCCTCAACAAAACGGTGTAGCCGAGAGGAAGAACCAGACTCTTATGGATATGGCTAGGTCCATGTTGGCGGAGTTTAAGTCCCCACTCTTCTTGTGGGCCGAAGCTATCTCCACGGCGTGTCACTCCTCCAACCGGTTATTCTTTCGCAAAGGGAAGAAGGAAACTCCATATGAAATGCTTACCGGCAACAAGCCCAACATCTCCTACTATCGAGTCTTTGGTTGTAAGTGTTTCTACAAAATCAAAGGTGTACATCTTTCTAAGTTTGAAGTTAAAGCCTTAGAAGGTGTTCTTGTTGGGTATGGTGCGAACTCTCACACTTATAGAGTCTATGACAAATCCTTAGGGAGAGTTGTAGAATCTTGTAGTGTGAGGCTTGATGAGAATGACGGCTCCCAAGTGGCGCAATTTCATGTTTGTGATGTAGATAACGAGGAACCTCAAGATTCAATACAAAGAATGGGTGTTGGATTTCATCGCCCCATCGTGATTCATCATGAGCCTCCTCAAGGAAGTACAAGCTCCACTCAAGTGGAGATTCCATCATCACAAGTTGAAGTGGCACCCTCTATGGAAGCAAATGAGACACCTATCCAAGAACAAGAACAAGCTCCTCCTCAAGTTGACCAAGAGGTCTCACAAGATTCAAGAACTCCTATTCTCAACCCTAGTCAAGATCAAGAGCAAGAGCATCCATCTTCTCCCATCATTGAAAATGTGCAACAAGATGGCAATGCTCATCAAGACGGTCAAGACGGGGACTCAAATGATCTAGGTGATCAAGCCGAAATCCCACGCAACAATGGGGATATCGAAACCCGCCGTCAAGCAAGAGTCAAGAGAAATTTGGAAATCAAGTGTCACAAGCTTGAAGCCATCATTGGTGATGTATCTCGCAAGGTTTCCACAAGAAGTCAATTGGCAAGCTTTAGTGAACATCAAGCTCATATCTCTATGATTGAACCAAACAAGGTGTTTGAAGCACTTGAAGATCCAGATTGGTTGGAAGCCATGCATGAAGAACTCAACAACTTCAAGCGCAACAAAGTATGGAATCTAGTAGAAAAGCCTAAAGATTGCCGCAATGTTATTGGCACCAAGTGGATATTCAAGAACAAGCAAGATGAGCATGGAATGGTTGTAAGGAACAAGGCGAGATTGGTAGCTCAAGGGTACTCTCAAGTTGAAGGCATTGATTTTGGAGAGACCTATGCTCCCGTGGCTCGTCTTGAGTCCATCCGTATCCTACTTGCCTATGCATCACATCATAATTTTAAGTTGCAACAAATGGATGTGAAGAGTGCATTTCTTAATGGTCCCTTAAAGGAGTTGGTATATGTAAAGCAACCACCGGGATTTGAGGATCCACACTTCCCAAACCATGTCTACAAGCTTGATAAGGCCCTCTATGGTCTCAAACAAGCACCTCGTGCTTGGTATGAGCACCTAAGAGAGCTATTGCTAGACCGTGGCTTTGAAGTGGGGCAAATCGATCTCACTCTCTTCACAAAGAGGGTAAAAGGGGAGCTTTTCATATGTCAACTTTATGTTGATGATATTATCTTTGGCTCATCTAACAAAGCTTTCAATGATGAATTTTCAAAGCTTATGACAGATAGGTTCGAGATGTCCATGATGGGAGAGTTGAAATTCTTTCTTGGTTTTGAAATCAAGCAATTAAATGGAGGGACTTTCATCTCTCAAGCCAAATACATCCAAGATATGCTCAAGAGGTTCAAGATGCAAGATGCAAAAGAGAAGAGGTTTCCTATGGACACCAAATGCCATCTTGAACTTAGTCTAAAGGGTAAAGATGTCGATCAAAAACTCTATCGCTCTATGATTGGTTCTTTGCTTTATCTTTGTGCATCTAGACCCGATATTGTGTTGAGTGTAGGAGTGTGTGCAAGGTATCAAGCGGCTCCTAAAGAAAGTCACTTGATAGCGGTGAATCGAATCTTCCGATATTTGGTTTATACCCCAAGGTTTGGTATGTGGTATCCAAGGGGGTCCAACTTCTCTCTTGCCGGTTACACGGATTCGGATTGGGCCGGTTGCAAGGATGATAGGAAGTCTACTTCCGGTGCATGTCAATTCCTTGGGAAATCCTTGGTGAGTTGGTCCTCCAAGAAGCAAAATTGCATATCCTTATCTACCACCGAAGCCGAGTATGTGGCGGCCGCTAGTGCTTGCACTCAATTACTTTGGATGAGGCAAACTTTAAAGGAATACGGTGTCCTTTGTGACAAAGTGCCTCTTTTATGTGACAATGAAAGTGCTATCAAGATTGGTCACAACCCGGTGGAGCACTCAAGAACGAAGCATATTGAGATTCGCTATCATTTTATTCGAGATCACATCAACCGGGGTGACATTGAGCTTGGTTATATTCCAACGAAGATTCAACTTGCCGATATGTTCACAAAGCCACTTGACGAAGCACGGTTCACCTTTTTGAGGCATGAGCTAAATATCGTGCATTCTAGGAGCATTGGTTGACTACCTTGCATGCACACCTCTATCTCAACTTTCTATTTGGTCTAGGTGTAGGCATGGACATAGGGGGAGTGCGGTCCTAATCTATTGGACTTTTCCTCCCCCATTATGCCAATAGTAAGAAATGTTTTCGTCTCCTTTTGTTCATTCTTATGAATTGTGAGCCTAAATGTTGAGTAATGGCGGTGAACCCAAGATATATCTTCGCGGTATCACACCACATAAACTCATACATGGTGGCCTTGGCCACCAACTTCTTCCTTGTGAAGAATTGATACTCTTGTGGTGTTATCTTGATTTCTTTGTTTTATTCTTGCTCTTATGGAAAATGCACTCAAGCGTTGCTTCTTAATGTCGTTTTTGTTGTTTCTTACCAAACTTGAGTGCATGGTACCATCTCCAGTGACCATTTGTCTTATCCCAGGCCTACCTCATCTTAAAACCTGCTCCTCTTGCCATTTGCATGTCCAAAACACATAAATCTGGGATTTGGAGTCGGTGGGGCCGGAAACTCCGGTCTTCCAGGCCGGAGACTCCGGTCTGACTGAAGTTTCCGCCCCTAGAACCGGAATCTCTGGCCAGGGCCGGAGACTCCGGTGTCTAGGGCCGGAAACTCCGGTCTGGGCAATTCGCTCGGATATTCAAAGGGGATCGGGGTGAGGAGTTGACCCACAACTCCCCACACACCCCCGACCCCCACACCTCTCCCAGCCGCCGCCGCCTCCAAGGACTCCTCCGGCCGCTCCCCGCCACCGGAATCCGCCGTGCCACCGGCCCCTCCTCCGTACAAGTGTTGGGGATCCTTCTCCCTCGCATTTGACCTCCACCATGTCGGGCAAAGGTTTTCTTCTCTCTCTCTCTAGGTTTTCACTCTAGATCTTGTTTTGAGAGAAGTTATGCCTGTGCTGCATGGTGTAGAACCCTAGTGTTGGCATTTCAATCTCTAGAAAATTAGTTGTGCTCAATTTTTCCTTAGATTTGAACTAGATTGCAGTTTTTCTGCCACAGGGCGGAAACTCCGGTCCTTCATGCACCGGAATCTCCGGTGTGGACCGGAATATCCGCCCCTGTGGCCGGAAACTCCGGTCTAGCTCATATCTGAGAGAAATTCTGACACTTTTAATTTTCTCCTTTTGGCTTTCTTGGACATGCAAACTTATCTCCATGCTATCCATGTACTCTCTGTTTCACAGGTCAGAGGAAAAAGGTGGTCACTCGGAATCCGCTCCTTGCTTCAAGTAAAGGAAGAGCTCAAACAAGGGACAAGCTTATATTTGATAGCAGTAGTGGCCGCATGAGACAGCAGAGCACTATTGATGAGAAGGCCACTAGACAAGCTGAACTTGGTGGTTTTGATAATGAAGAAGAGGTCGAGCAAGCTCATTTTGACTCTTTGACCACCGTTCTGGGTATGGGGAAGCTAGAGTTCCGTCGTATGAGGTCACAACAGTTCTATGACTTGCCTCCCAACACCACCAACCCCAATTTCCCAAGGAGGGAGCAGCAGCTGATTATGCAGGAGATTTATGCCCGGATTGAGAAGCACGCAGTCTGTGAACAGAAGATTCTGGATCTTGAGGCGCTGAACAAGAAAGCATACTTTCGGGAGGCTGTTTGGATTGCTAGGAAGCTTGGTCTGGAAAAGCTCATCTCTTACACTCAGCAGGATTATGATATTCAGCTTGTGCAGCAGTTCTTTGCCACGGTGGTGTTTGACAACGATGAGGATGTCACGATGACGTGGATGACTGGACCTCACAGGTGCACCTCCAACTTTGTGGAGTTTGCGACAGCTCTGGGCTATGACTTCAAGGGGGCCACTACTCCAGTTGGGATGAGGATGCATGTGGAAGGGACTGCATATAACAAGAGCCGTTTGCGCCCTCTTTACTCCGTTGCTTCTTCTGTGGGCACTAATCAAGACCTCCTTCCCACCTACAACATCTTCCTCCGCATGGTTCGGCTCAACCTTGCTCCTCAAGCCGGGAATGTGGATGCTATTCGAGGAGGCCTTGTCAACCTACTCTACCATGCTTACAAGGTCCTTCAAGCCGGTCCGGAGTGCCGTGGCCAAGAGGTGGATGTGATGGATTTCATCAAGTGCGAGATGCATTGGGCCATTTTCGAGCGCAAGAATCCACTCTATGCTCCCTATGTGATGAAGCTCATTCTCTCCAAAGTGCCCACACTTGATCGCTCTAGCTTCATCAAGCATGCCAAGGGTACTCTCCATATTCTCTCCAAGCACACAAAGCAAGCTTCATCCTCTCATGCACCTCCTCCCCAAACTAGTGATGAAGAGGACGCTCCCTTACCTAAGAGGAGAAGCAAGAATGCCGATCCCCCCACTAGTCTTCAAGGGGAGGCCAAGGTAAACGCAGAATTTAGCAAGCTCTCTTGGTGGAAGAGGAAACTGTTATGCATGGATGTTGCTATTCACAAGGAGAATCATGGGTCTTATGTGAGAGAGAAACATATTTTGAGCAACCAAAACTTGATGATCAAGGAGATGCGAAAAATGAACAATGGAAATGTTACTCCTCCTCCGGAAGAAGATGAAGCTGGCATTCCCATCATTTCCTCATCTTCGTCTGACACGGTCCCTATTGATCAATGGAATCAGGATGTCTTTCCTTGGGCTGATTATTCGGATGTGACCTCCTTTCCTACCTCGTCTCACAACACCGGCAAGGCTCCCATGAACCACTCCGATGAGGACTACGACGACGAAGGAGATGACGACATGGATGAAGACACCGAGTGATCTTCATGGGCCCGTTAGTTATGCTCTTTTCCCCTTTTTGGTGTCTCGGTGCCAAAGGGGGAGAAGTAGTTCTATTAGGTTCTCTCCGGGATTTGCATGGGTTGGGACACAAGCATGTGCCTCTATCATTTTATTGCGCTTGTGTCCTTGTTATGATATTTGATATTTGGATTTCGAACTTATTTGCCTTCTCTTTGACATGAACTATGTGTGTGTAAGACATTTGGATTTCTTATATTATGTGGTTGAGACTACTATTGTGCCTTGGTTATATGGGGTTAATATCTTCAGTTTTGTGCACAAGGTATGTCTTATTTGTGAAATGTATTGCCTACCTATCGTACTTGCAAATTGTTGATCGAATTTGCCTCTATATGTGTGCACGTGCATTCCAAAGCAAATTTTCTTGATGCACACATCTAGGGGGAGCTCTTTCAGCTATCATTACATGTTAGTGAAATTAATGTTATTGCAAATCCATATGTTGTCATCTAACACCAAAAAGGGGGAGATTGAAAGGACATTTCTATGATCTCTGTGTTATGTGTGTTAGTTAACAACATGTGAATGTATTAAGTTGGTGTTAAGTAATGCAGGATAATTTAGGAACTCTTCAGATGCATCATCACCAAAAAGGAGAAAAAGAGACAGCACTGAAAATGTGCTCAGCCCCTGGTGGGGGGCGGAGTTTCCGGCCTAGGGGGCCGGAGTTTCCGCCCCTGCCTGAAGTTTCCGGTCCCTGAGGACCGGAATCTTTACCGATGCTCGGTTGCCGAAGTTGTGCTCAGCCTCTGGTGGGGGCGGAGTTTCCGGTCCCGTGGACCGGAGTTTCCGCCCCAGGCCAAACTTTCCGGCCTCGTGTACCTCGAAGATGTCCAAGTTCAGATTGAAGAAACTGGTGTTCAGCCCCTGGTGGCCCCCGGAGTTTCCGGCCTCCTTAGGCCGGAGTTTCCGCCCCTGGGGTTTGGCTGCAACGGCTACATCTTTGGAGGGGTATAAATACCCCTCCTCCTTCCTCCAGCAAAGTGCTTGACTAAGAAAAGGAGGAGCTCCATTGTTGCAAGCCAAGAATCCCAAGATCTCCCAATCCCCCCATCCAAACTCGTTGATCCTTGGAGGATTGAAGGAAAAGGCCCCGATCTACATCTTCACCGAGCCGTTCTTCATTTCCCCCTCATTCATTTGAGGGAACACTTGCTAGGGCTTCCACTAGGAAACCTAGCCCATTGTTGTACTTACCTATTGTCTTTGTGACAAATTGTAGCTGTTCGCGAGCCCCCAAGCCCTTTGTGGGTCGTGCCCTGAATCGTTGTTGTAAAGGCTCCGGATTCCGCCTCGAAGGATTCCGATAGTGGAAAGTGGACCAAACCTTTGTGGTGCGGTTCACCGGAGATTAGGGTGAGGCCTTTGTGGCCGTTGAACCATTGTGTTGGTTCACACCTCTCCAACGAGACGTACTCCCTTTTAAGGGAGGAACTCGGGAATACATCCTTGTCGTCTCGTGCTTTCACTTCGGTTACTTCTATCCTTATTTATCGCCTTATTATATCTTCTTAGTTGCTAGCTTGTCATATAGGTAATTCACCTTAGTTGCATATCTAGTGAATTTACCTTTTGTGTCAAGACTAATTTGAAAAAGAACTAAAATTTGAATTAGCACCTATTCACCCCCCCCTCTAGGTGTCATACCGATCCTTTCACCCCTTAAGTGTGTTACCCTAGCGGTTCGATATAAAAACATGTACGATCAAGACTCCTCTATGATCAACGACTAACTCGTAGGCCTGGGCCCCATGAATTAATCCATGTGATATAACGAATGACTTTCATCTATCAAACCTGAACGTAAAATCTTAAACCTTTTGCCATGGCGATACTTAGCGTGTACGAGCGTCGTTCATAGATATCTCCATATCTAGCTTGACCTCGTTACCGACAACGCTATCTTCTACTCGTCTTTGATTTCATGTCTCCGTGATCTAGTCACATGCTTGCAAACTCATTAGACATGATCTCACCGAGTGGGCCCTAGAGTATCTATCCAGCTATGCGGACTGGCAAATCCCGCTCTTGACCCCTCGTCTCAACTACTCCCTTCTGATACCCAAAAGTATCACCGTTATTGTCATACTAATTAAGATATGACGTTTGGTGCAATCAAAGTATCTTTCAGGAATAACAATAAGAGTTGGTCTCACGGTCAAAGGCGTAATGACTACGTCCTCCAAATCTGGGTATGTCCATCACATCGTTCTCCAACGATATGACTTCCATTGCCGACCGGCACCATGCCATATGATCGGGAAACCTCGATCATTGATCGCGCAACGAAACTAGTCTTAGTAGAGGCTACTAGGGACCTGGTTGTTTACGCATCACACCCGTATTAATGTTTCCGCTTAATACGGTTATAGCATGACACAAAAACTTATTATGATGATAAAGAATACACTTTATTAATTGCCTCTAGGGCATATCTCCTTCAGTCTCCCACTTGCACTAGAGTACAAATTAATCTAGATTACAACTTGGTAAAAGTTTAACACCCATAGCTAACTGGTGTTTTTCATGCTTGTCAAGCGGGAGAGGCTTCATCAACGGATCTTCCACATTCAGGTTCGTATGCACTTTGCAAATGTTTACATCGCCTCCTTGTATGTACTGACGTATCACATGGAAGCGTCGGAGAATGTGTTTGGCGGTGGAGTGAGACCTTGGCTCCTTGGCGTTAGCAATGGCACTTGTATTGTCGCAGAAGAGGATCACGGGGCTCGGGAACACTCCAAGTTCAATGATGAACTTACTTAGCCACACAGCTTCATTCGTGGCTTCGCAAGCAGCAATGTACTTCGACTCCATTGTAGATTGTGCGACGATGGGTTGCTTCCCACTTCTCCAGCACACGACGCCTCCATTCACCTTGAACACATAACCTGTCTTTGACTTAGAGTTATCGGGGTCTGAGCAGAAACTTGCATCCACGTAACCTGTTACGCCAAGTTCTTCATCGCAGCCACCATAGACAAGGAACATTTCCTTTGTCTTATTGAGATACTTAAGAATGCTCTTAACAGCAATCCAATGCGCCATTTCAGGATTACTCTAGAACCGGCCGCTCAAACTTAGAGCTAATGCCACATCAGGTCTAGTACTTAACATTGCATACATAATCAATCTTATGGCTGAATCATAAGGATGTTTAGTCATATCGGCCTCATCCAGTTCCATTACAGGACATTGTGCCTTTCGCAATGTTTTATTCTTGATAACCGGCAGAGAACACTTCTTTCACTTCTCCATACCGAAATGTTTCAGTATTTTATCAAGATAAGTACTCTGACTCAACGCTAATAGACGTCTTGATCTATCACGATAGATTTTAATCTCTAAGACGTATGCAGCTTCTCCTAAGTCCTTCATGGAAAATTTACTGTTTAAATAATCCTTCACGCTATTCAGAAGTTCCACATCATTCCCAATCAGCAATATATCATCTACATATAGTGCTAAGAGCACAACCGAGCTCCCACTCATTTTCTTGTAAATGTAGGTCTCTTCCAAATTTTGGACAAATCCAAAACCTTTGATTACCTCATCAAAGCGAAGATTCCAGCGCCGAGATGCTTGATTCAATCCATAGATGGATCGCTGAAGCTTGCATACCTTGTTAGCATTTCCTGGATCGACAAAACCTTCCGGTTGTACCCTGTACAACTCTTCCTCAATGTTTCCATTTAGGAAGGCTGTTTGGACGTCCATCTTCCATATTTCATAATCGTAATAGGCAGCAACTGCTAACAAAATCCGAATAGACTTCACCATCGGTACCGGTGAAAATTTTTCATCGTAGTCAATCCCATCAACTTGTCGGAAACCTTTTGCGACAAGCCGAGCTTTATAGACGGTCACATTACCATCAACATCAGTCTTCTTCTTAAAGATCCATTTATTCTCAACGGCCTTGCACCCTTCGGGAATATCCATCAAAGTCCACACTTTGTTATCATACATGGATCCTATTTCGGATTTCATGGCTTCTAGCCATTTCTCGGACTCTAGACTCACCATTGCCTCCTTGTAGTTCGTAGGTTCGTCTTGTTCAATTAACATGACGGTGCAAACCATATTGCCATACCATTCTGGTGCGATCTACCAGACCTACGAGGTAGAATACTTTTCTCGACAGTTTCTCCCACTCCATCCACGGAGGACGTTTCCGGAATTGCTTCCGTTGCGCCACTCGGAATCTTGAGTTCAGGATCAACGATCTCATCGAGGTCTACCTTCCTCCCACTTACTCCTTTCGTGAGAAACTCCTTCTCTAGAAAGGTACCGGTCTTCTCGACAAACGTTTTGCCCTCAGCTTGGTTGTAGAAGGTGTATCCAACGGTTTCCCGCGGATATCCTACAAAGACGACTTTCTCCGACATCGGTTCGAGTTTGTCGGGCTGTAGTTTCTTAACATACGCCTCACAACTCCAAACCTTCAGAAACGATAACTTAGGCTTCTTGCCATACCATAATTCATACGGTGTCATTTCAACGGATTTGGACGGAGCCCTATTTAAAATGAATGCGGTTGTTTCTAACGCATAACCCCGGAAGGATACAGGCAAATCGGTAAGAGACATCATAGATCGGACACTATCCAGTAGAGTACGATTACGTCGCTCGGACACGCCATTACGTTGCAATGTTCCGGTAGGCGTAAGTTGGGGTACGATGCCACAACTCTTCAGATGTGTGCCAAACTCAAAACTCAAATACTCACCACCACGATCGGATCGGAGGTGCTTGATTTTCTTATTAAGCTGATTCTCAACTTCACTATGAAATTCTTTGAAATTTTCAAAAGTTTCAGACTTGTGTTTCATCAAATAGATATAACCGTATCTACTCAAGTCATCAGTGAAGGTGACGAAGTAACGACAATCATTGCGTGTCGAAACGCTCATTGGTCCACACACATCTGTATGTATGATCCCCAATAAATCCGACGCCCATTCAACGAAACCTTTGAACGGTGTCTTGGTCATTTTGCCCATAAGGCATGGTTCGCATGTATCGAGGGATCCAAAATCCAACGAGTCCAAAAGTCCATCGGAGTGGAGTTTCTTCATGCGCTTTATACCAATATGACCGAGACGGCAATGCCACATATACATGGCGGTATCATCACTACACTTAATCCGTTTGGCTTCTATGTTATGGATGCGAGTACTACGATCGAGATTCAACAAGAATAAACCATTATTCTCGGGAGCATCAACATAAAGATATCATTCATATAAATAACACAACTGCTTGATACTGATTTAAATGAATAACCGTCTTGTAACAGGAAAGTCCCACTTATAATGTTTACACTCAAGGATGGTACAAAATAACACTTATTTAAAACCAAAACTAATCCTGAGGGTAGATGTAGAGGGAGCATGCCGGCAGCCACCACGTCGACTCTCGTCCGTTGCCGACGTGCATCGTCACCTCATCCTTAGCCAGCCGCCGTTTATTCCGTAACTCCTCCTGAGAGTTACATATATGAGCAACAGAACCAGTATCAAATACCCACGTGTTGCTCCGGGCGGATGTAAGGTACACATCTATAACATATATATCAAATATACCTTGCTCTTTGTCGACTGTCTTGCAAGACTTCCTATCCTCCAGGTACTTGGGGCAGTTGCGCTTCCAGTGACCTTTTCCCTTGTAGTAGAAGCACTCCACGCCAGCTCTGGGACCAGCTCTGTTAGTCTTGGGCTTGGCAATCAGTTTGCCCTCCCTCCTAGACTTCCAGCTCTGCTTTTCCTTGCAACTAGATTTCTTAAAATCGACGGTCTTGTTGACCATCAACAGCGTGTGCTCCTTCTTGATCTCCACCTCAGCAGTCTTGAGCATCACGAACACTTCACCCAGGGACTTAGCCATGCCCTGCATGTTGTAGTTCATGACGAAGCCTTTATTGCTAGGGGCAACGATTGCAGCACCCTGTCAATCGCCAGCTCATCGGGAATCTTGCATTCCAAAGCATTCAGGCGTTGAACGTAGCTAGACATCTTGACCACATGCTCGCTCACACTGCTATGCTCCTCCATCTTGGCCGAGAAGAAAAGCTCAGAAGCTTCATATCTCTCAGCCTTAGCCTGCGGCGCATAGACAACCTTGAGATCAGAAATAATCTCAAAGGCACTCATCTTCTCAAAGCGCTTCTACAGGTCGGCTTCCATGGCGTAGAGCATGCCACTCTGGAAAAAGGCAGAATCCTCCGATCTGGTCTGGAAGACCTTCTTCTCATCCTCAGAGGCTTCATCTGCGGGAGGGTCACCTATGGCGGCCTCAATGATGTAGGCCACCCTATGGGGAGTGAGGAGGATCCTCACGTTGCGGAACCAGGCCATGAAGTTTGACCCATTGGTCTTAATCTTTTCTTTCTCAAGGAACAGACCTAGTGTAACAGCCCGTTTGTAACTTCTTTTTTGTGTGTGTGCAATAAAAATGGATATCATGTCATCATTCCATATGTGATTGCATTTATTTAATTTTGTGCATCAAATTCAAATTAAAAATTTAAATTCTTATTTTGAATTCAAATGCTTTCAAAATAAATTCATTTGAAGTTTCCAATTATTTATAAATAATCAAATAAGATATTAATATGACTAATTTGAAACTTGTAAAAATTATTCAAAAGTTCTTTTATGTCTCTTCTCTTATTTGTTGTACAAATACAAAAATCAGAAAGTTTTGTAAAAGAAAAAGAAAACAGTACAACAAAAAAAAACCTGGCCGAGCTGGGCTGAATCAGCCCAGCCCGACCCAACTCAGCCCTACTGGCTCTGTCTCCCTCCTCCGTACGACCCAGAGGAGGAGGTCGAGCACCTTTCCAGGTGGCTATGGCGCCTCGCCCCCTGCCATGTCGCCCCCACACCGGAGTCCCACTGCCACCTCCTCTCCTCTCCCCTATTTCTAGCCCCGAAACCCTAACCCTAGCGCGGATCCTCTTCTCTCTCCCCCGCCGCCGCGCGCTCCGTACCCGCAACGCCGTCGCCATGGACGGGGCCCGAGCTCGACGCCCCGCTGCACCAACCTCCTCCATCGCCTAGCTCGCGCCAGGACACGCACGGCCACCTCTCCTCTTCGTCCTCTTCCCCGCCACGGACGCCAGGAGGCCGGCGACCACCACTTCTTCCCCAACACCGGTCCGAGCTCGGCCTCACCTCCCCGGCGACCAACCGCTCGTCCCCAGCCTCCTCGACCGCCCTCCGCTCGCCATCCGCGCCCTCTCGGTGAGCAGCGCCGTCTCCCACTCCTTCCCTTCTGTTTTACCCTCCGGGGCGTCTCGATTTCGCTGGCACCGGAGCTCGCCCCGCCACGGCAACGGTGTGCTGCACGGTACCGTGACGAGCACGAACGATTCGACCGCACCCCCTTTTTCCTAACCCCAAAAATGGGTCCGCCGCGCGAAACCGCACGCACCGCCACGGTCGGCACACGAGGAACGCGACCACCGCCGCCGGGACGTTCGTCGCCGTTCGTTTCTCGCCGCCGACGCTCAGTGTAGACTGAAGTTCGTCAGTTTCGTCAGTAACAGTTAACAACTAACCTTTTTAATTAGTTAAAAACTAACCTAACCTAAGTCTAACAAGATCACACACTTAGCCCACTGGCTAACAGCGCCGCGCCCGCTCGCCCGCGCGCGCGAGTTCGATTCCTCCCGCGGGCAGTGGAAAAAGAAGCCCCCCTTTTTTATTTCCCTCGCGCACACTGACAGCCCGGGCCCGCCTGGCAGCGACTGCCCGGGCCAGCACCGCGCCTCGCCGCCCGCGTGGCATCTGGCCCCGCTCGCCAGCGACACGGGCTGGGATGCCCCGCGGTGAGAAAAATCCCAGGGACTGGAAATTTTGCACCGAAACCCCTGTTTCTCCGTTTTTACACAGAGAACCTCCCTTGTTAGTTTTCTATCACGGTTAAGTCCTCGGGTTTTACAGAAACAAACCTACACTTCCTTTTTGCAATAACTTTTAATATATAACTCCAAATTAAATAAACTTTATATGTTTTCATATCAGAAAAATGCAATAAACATTAATATCACATTCTTATGTCTTTTTGCATCATTTATTTAAATGCTTAGTTTAAATTTAACCAATGCAATTAATTAATTAAATATGACATATGTGGGGTAATAAATATATAATGCCCTAATTCCATTTAATATGGTCATATCCTTTCATACCATTTTCTTGCCATGCTAATAAATATTTATTTTGAGTTGAAGTTAAATATTTTGCAATCAAATACTAAATATGGAATGTGTTGGGCAATTAAGTAATTAATGTCTTTTCCAATTAAATTAATTGGATCACCACTTCTGCTATATTAAGTAACCTTTAAATTGTTGGCTACACAAATAACTTGCACCCTAATCTTTTGCCGGGATTTCATCCCCGCTTTAATATGACCTAATCATCTCATACCATATCGCACCATCATTTGTTTGCGCATTTCTCTGTATTGATTATTGTTTCCTATTGTCTGTGGTTGGCTCTCTTTGGGTAGACGACGACGTGTCTGCTGCGAGTACCTACGATACTGAGGTTCCAGCTATCGTGCCAGGCTACGAGCTGCCAGACAAGCTTCTGCTAACCGGTTACACGATTGTCTGGTTTTCATTCTTGCCTTTTGATCTATGCTATCCTAGTTATCGATTCTTGAATTGCGATCCCATCACATGTTTTTCCTGCAGCCTATACAGCTATATCCCCACAACCCATAACCCCTTGCATGTTTATCTGTTGGCCTTTGCGAGTCGTAGTGCATGCTTAGGATTGGTTGAGCGAGTCGTTCCTTTGTCTTTATCTCATATGCTTAGTATGATATATTGTTCTACTATAATAAACTGATGTCTTATTTTGGGGTTCTATAATTAAAAGATAAGGCAGCAGGCGGAAGGCCTTGCGAGGTGCTTTGTTCTGCTCAGTGTCGACCTAGGAACTGAGATTTTGTCCTCGGATCCAATTTTGAGCGCACTAACCACTTGTGGGAGGCCCAATGGAGCCCCCCTCGACTTTGAACGGATCCTCATCTCGTCCATGTGCCGCAAGTAGTTCGGGTTTTCCATTTGCTCATATGCATGTGCATGATGATGATGATGATGAGAGGCTATGTGATACGGGGGGTCATATAGGGGTGGTGCGCGCGTAGCGGACAGTTCCTACTGTGGTTTGAGCCACATGGCGCGTAGGCACAAACTAATGAGTCCGCAATTGAGATTCGGCCGGACTCCTGACGCGGGTAACAACTCATATGGGTGGCACTTGGACTTGCTGTAGTGAAGGAATGAGTCGTGTTGAGAGACCCTAATGGGTTGATCATGCGAGTATGGGTACTGTAGTGCACCCCTGCAGGGTATAATCTTATCGATGAGCCGTGTCCACGGTTATGGACGACTTTGGTGATGATGCTGGCTAACAAGATCTAGACAACTTACATCTAATCATTGTTAATTAATGTGGCTAGTAATATAGCATTACTTACACCCTAAATGGTAACTAAAATTGTTAACGTGTGAGTATTCCCGGATTGCTTCCTCATACTTGGTTGAGGGGGTTAATTCGAGAATGGGTTATGACTGGTGTCAGTTATAGGTGGCTACTTAAACGCTCTCTTATCTCTATCCAATTAGACGGAAGTTTTAGTGTGTCTCTCTATGTTGCTAGTGCTGCTGCCGCCAAGTACACTTACCCCCATATTTTGGGAATCTTACAGTTTTGTAACCTGTTAGCTTAAGCTTGTTCGATACGCTTCGGTGTATTGACCCGTTCGCGGGCTGTGGTTTTTTTGCAGTTGAGGATTCTTCGTTCGACCAGTTGGGTGGATACTACGTGGAGTTCGACGACGAGAGCTACGACGAGTAGTTAGAGTTCCCCTGGGCTACTTCCTGGTGGACTGCGTGGATGGGCCTTCTTTTCCATTTCGGCCTTGAGCCCTTTGCTTCTTGTCTGTACTCAGACCGGTTTGTTTCCGCTGCATGATGTAATGTTGGGACATGTGTCCTCTGATTGGTTCCATTCGATATATTTTGCTCAGTGAGAGCTTTTGGATATTATTTCCTTTCTTTGTGTCTTAGGTTTATTCTGTGGTTTCAACTTGTTAAAAATCCGACTCGTATACCATGTGTGTATGGTTGAAGTATACGAGTTGGAAGACTTTTTGGGTTCTTGCGTGCACAATCTGGAAACGTATGTGACGTTGGGGTCGCCAAGAACTGTCGGCCGGTGATCCATTCCGAGCATGGCCTGATTGTTTTCTGGGATTGGTAACCCCAGTATGTTCTTGGTTGTGTGGCCCAACCGATACGTTTCGTTTCTGTAGCTTGAATTCAGGGTCTGACAGTTGGTATCAGAGCTTAAACGCCCTCAGGTTCCCTTCTACTGGTCGTTGTTTGAGTCTAGAAAAATATTTGTAGTTATCAGGAAATCTTAAACGTGAGAGTAGGAATTATGTTCTTTTACTTCTTTCCGCACCCACCCTCCCTGTTCTTCTGGTAAGGAAGTGTTACGATAATTTCCCTTCTCACCTTAATTTTTTTAAAAAAATTAGGACATCACGTGTTCGGGGTTTTCCGTAGTACCATAGTTGCAGGTGGTTTTTTGTCGTTTTGGTGGTTATCAACTTCTTCGGCTATGTTCAGTTTCAATCTTGAATCAATCAGTTGTTGTTCTACCTTTCACTGGATTTCATCTCCTTGTCATTGTACAATTCGTTCTGTGCAATCAATCCTTTTGTTTCCGGAGGCTAACTTCTACTTCAAACTGCTATGTAGATGGCGCACGCCCAGGTGGTGCGTAAGACCCACTGTGAGCAGACTACCGGTTACCCGAAGCTTCTCAGAAGCATGGTTGACTATGTCGGTTTCAGCTTCCTCCCGGAGTACCAGGTGTCCGAGATCCCCAGAGATTACGGACAGACCTTCTACAGAGCTGTTGTTTGGATCAGGGGAGATGATGGTGATACTGTGCACAAGCACGTTGCTGAGGCTTCCACTGTGGACATGGCAGTACACTTAGCAGCTTACGATGCAGCTCTGGCTCTGCGCAGGGACTACTACTGCTTCAACAACCATCCGTTCTGCTACGTTCCATACTACCCCTACACGGACTCTCAGTACGAGCTCGAGGTTCTGGACAAGACCGCTCAGTTTGGCCAGTCTTCAGACTCAGTTGCTGGGACTCTACGCTTGGAGCTAGCAGCAGTCCGTCAGCAGCTGCACCGGGCACTCTCTCACCTGGGACAATACGACAGGAGGAACGTCACACCAGACGCTTTCCCGAGGTTCCAGCTCGCTTTTCCGAGTCGTCTGTCTGCTGTGGGTGGATACACTCCAGAGCGTGGTCCTCTGATCACTACTGATCCAGACCACGTTGGACCACTACTGTACGGGAAACAGACGCCAGATGGCTACTCCGTTCAGTTCGACACATTGTGCGAGAGTACCACGTGTACTGCGATCGTCGCTACACCCATCTCCGCCACCTAGTTTCGTCTTCTGAGGGAAGTGAGAGCTAGTCTTCGAGTTGTATCTTTTCCTTTGTTGTAGTAGCTATCCTTTGTACCGAAACCGTGTTGGTTGTACGGATGGTTAACTTTGTACTAGTAGCTGTCCTTGTAGTACTGAAACCTTTGTGGTTGTACTGATGGCTAACTAAGTGTATGGTTAAGAACAAGAACAAGCTCCTCCTCAAGTTGACCAAGAGGTCTCACAAGATTCAAGAACTCCTATTCTCAACCCTAGTCAAGATCAAGAGCAAGAGCATCCATCTTCTCCCATCATTGAAAATGTGCAACAAGATGGCAATGCTCATCAAGACGGTCAAGACGGGGACTCAAATGATCTAGGTGATCAAGCCGAAATCCCACGCAACAATGGGGATATCGAAACCCGCCGTCAAGCAAGAGTCAAGAGAAATTTGGAAATCAAGTGTCACAAGCTTGAAGCCATCATTGGTGATGTATCTCGCAAGGTTTCCACAAGAAGTCAATTGGCAAGCTTTAGTGAACATCAAGCTCATATCTCTATGATTGAACCAAACAAGGTGTTTGAAGCACTTGAAGATCCAGATTGGTTGGAAGCCATGCATGAAGAACTCAACAACTTCAAGCGCAACAAAGTATGGAATCTAGTAGAAAAGCCTAAAGATTGCCGCAATGTTATTGGCACCAAGTGGATATTCAAGAACAAGCAAGATGAGCATGGAATGGTTGTAAGGAACAAGGCGAGATTGGTAGCTCAAGGGTACTCTCAAGTTGAAGGCATTGATTTTGGAGAGACCTATGCTCCCGTGGCTCGTCTTGAGTCCATCCGTATCCTACTTGCCTATGCATCACATCATAATTTTAAGTTGCAACAAATGGATGTGAAGAGTGCATTTCTTAATGGTCCCTTAAAGGAGTTGGTATATGTAAAGCAACCACCGGGATTTGAGGATCCACACTTCCCAAACCATGTCTACAAGCTTGATAAGGCCCTCTATGGTCTCAAACAAGCACCTCGTGCTTGGTATGAGCACCTAAGAGAGCTATTGCTAGACCGTGGCTTTGAAGTGGGGCAAATCGATCTCACTCTCTTCACAAAGAGGGTAAAAGGGGAGCTTTTCATATGTCAACTTTATGTTGATGATATTATCTTTGGCTCATCTAACAAAGCTTTCAATGATGAATTTTCAAAGCTTATGACAGATAGGTTCGAGATGTCCATGATGGGAGAGTTGAAATTCTTTCTTGGTTTTGAAATCAAGCAATTAAATGGAGGGACTTTCATCTCTCAAGCCAAATACATCCAAGATATGCTCAAGAGGTTCAAGATGCAAGATGCAAAAGAGAAGAGGTTTCCTATGGACACCAAATGCCATCTTGAACTTAGTCCAAAGGGTAAAGATGTCGATCAAAAACTCTATCGCTCTATGATTGGTTCTTTGCTTTATCTTTGTGCATCTAGACCCGATATTGTGTTGAGTGTAGGAGTGTGTGCAAGGTATCAAGCGGCTCCTAAAGAAAGTCACTTGATAGCGGTGAATCGAATCTTCCGATATTTGGTTTATACCCCAAGGTTTGGTATGTGGTATCCAAGGGGGTCCAACTTCTCTCTTGCCGGTTACACGGATTCGGATTGGGCCGGTTGCAAGGATGATAGGAAGTCTACTTCCGGTGCATGTCAATTCCTTGGGAAATCCTTGGTGAGTTGGTCCTCCAAGAAGCAAAATTGCATATCCTTATCTACCACCGAAGCCGAGTATGTGGCGGCCGCTAGTGCTTGCACTCAATTACTTTGGATGAGGCAAACTTTAAAGGAATACGGTGTCCTTTGTGACAAAGTGCCTCTTTTATGTGACAATGAAAGTGCTATCAAGATTGGTCACAACCCGGTGGAGCACTCAAGAACGAAGCATATTGAGATTCGCTATCATTTTATTCGAGATCACATCAACCGGGGTGACATTGAGCTTGGTTATATTCCAACGAAGATTCAACTTGCCGATATGTTCACAAAGCCACTTGACGAAGCACGGTTCACCTTTTTGAGGCATGAGCTAAATATCGTGCATTCTAGGAGCATTGGTTGACTACCTTGCATGCACACCTCTATCTCAACTTTCTATTTGGTCTAGGTGTAGGCATGGACATAGGGGGAGTGCGGTCCTAATCTATTGGACTTTTCCTCCCCCCATTATGCCAATAGTAAGAAATGTTTTTGTCTCCTTTTGTTCATTCTTATGAATTGTGAGCCTAAATGTTGAGTAATGGCGGTGAACCCAAGATATATCTTCGCGGTATCACACCACATAAACTCATACATGGTGGCCTTGGCCACCAAATTCTTCCTTGTGAAGAATTGATACTCTTGTGGTGTTATCTTGATTTCTTTGTTTTATTCTTGCTCTTATGGAAAATGCACTCAAGCGTTGCTTCTTAATGTCGTTTTTGTTGTTTCTTACCAAACTTGAGTGCATGGTAACATCTCCAGTGACCATTTGTCTTATCCCAGGCCTACCTCATCTTAAAACCTGCTCCTCTTGCCATTTGCATGTCCAAAACACATAAATCTGGGATTTGGAGTCGGTGGGGCCGGAAACTCCGGTCTTCCAGGCCGGAGACTCCGGTCTGACTGAAGTTTCCGCCCCTAGAACCGGAATCTCTGGCCAGGGCCGGAGACTCCGGTGTCTAGGGCCGGAAACTCCGGTCTGGGCAATTCGCTCGGATATTCAAAGGGGATCGGGGTGAGGAGTTGACCCACAACTCCCCACACACCCCCGACCCCCACACCTCTCCCAGCCGCCGCCGCCTCCAAGGACTCCTCCGGCCGCTCCCCGCCACCGGAATCCGCCGTGCCACCGTCCCCTCCTCCGTACAAGTGTTGGGGATCCTTCTCCCTCGCATTTGACCTCCACCATGTCGGGCAAAGGTTTTCTTCTCTCTCTCTCTAGGTTTTCACTCTAGATCTTGTTTTGAGAGAAGTTATGCCTGTGCTGCATGGTGTAGAACCCTAGTGTTGGCATTTCAATCTCTAGAAAATTAGTTGTGCTCAATTTTTCCTTAGATTTGAACTAGATTGCAGTTTTTCTGCCACAGGGCGGAAACTCCGGTCCTTCATGCACCGGAATCTCCGGTGTGGACCGGAATATCCGCCCCTGTGGCCGGAAACTCCGGTCTGGCTCATATCTGAGAGAAATTCTGACACTTTTAATTTTCTCCTTTTGGCTTTCTTGGACATGCAAACTTATCTCCATGCTATCCATGTACTCTCTGTTTCACAGGTCAGAGGAAAAAGGTGGTCACTCGGAATCCGCTCCTTGCTTCAAGTAAAGGAAGAGCTCAAACAAGGGACAAGCTTATATTTGATAGCAGTAGTGGCCGCATGAGACAGCAGAGCACTATTGATGAGAAGGCCACTAGACAAGCTGAACTTGGTGGTTTTGATAATGAAGAAGAGGCCGAGCAAGCTCATTTTGACTCTTTGACCACCGTTCTGGGTATGGGGAAGCTAGAGTTCCGTCGTATGAGGTCACAACAGTTCTATGACTTGCCTCCCAACACCACCAACCCCAATTTCCCAAGGAGGGAGCAGCAGCTGATTATGCAGGAGATTTATGCCCGGATTGAGAAGCACGCAGTCTGTGAACAGAAGATTCTGGATCTTGAGGCGCTGAACAAGAAAGCATACTTTCGGGAGGCTGTTTGGATTGCTAGGAAGCTTGGTCTGGAAAAGCTCATCTCTTACACTCAGCAGGATTATGATATTCAGCTTGTGCAGCAGTTCTTTGCCACGGTGGTGTTTGACAACGATGAGGATGTCACGATGACGTGGATGACTGGACCTCACAGGTGCACCTCCAACTTTGTGGAGTTTGCGACAGCTCTGGGCTATGACTTCAAGGGGGCCACTACTCCAGTTGGGATGAGGATGCATGTGGAAGGGACTGCATATAACAAGAGCCGTTTGCGCCCTCTTTACTCCGTTGCTTCTTCTGTGGGCACTAATCAAGACCTCCTTCCCACCTACAACATCTTCCTCCGCATGGTTCGGCTCAACCTTGCTCCTCAAGCCGGGAATGTGGATGCTATTCGAGGAGGCCTTGTCAACCTACTCTACCATGCTTACAAGGTCCTTCAAGCCGGTCCGGAGTGCCGTGGCCAAGAGGTGGATGTGATGGATTTCATCAAGTGCGAGATGCATTGGGCCATTTTCGAGCGCAAGAATCCACTCTATGCTCCCTATGTGATGAAGCTCATTCTCTCCAAAGTGCCCACACTTGATCGCTCTAGCTTCATCAAGCATGCCAAGGGTACTCTCCATATTCTCTCCAAGCACACAAAGCAAGCTTCATCCTCTCATGCACCTCCTCCCCAAACTAGTGATGAAGAGGACGCTCCCTTACCTAAGAGGAGAAGCAAGAATGCCGATCCCCCCACTAGTCTTCAAGGGGAGGCCAAGGTAAACGCAGAATTTAGCAAGCTCTCTTGGTGGAAGAGGAAACTGTTATGCATGGATGTTGCTATTCACAAGGAGAATCATGGGTCTTATGTGAGAGAGAAACATATTTTGAGCAACCAAAACTTGATGATCAAGGAGATGCGAAAAATGAACAATGGAAATGTTACTCCTCCTCCGGAAGAAGATGAAGCTGGCATTCCCATCATTTCCTCATCTTCGTCTGACACGGTCCCTATTGATCAATGGAATCAGGATGTCTTTCCTTGGGCTGATTATTCGGATGTGACCTCCTTTCCTACCTCGTCTCACAACACCGGCAAGGCTCCCATGAACCACTCCGATGAGGACTACGACGACGAAGGAGATGACGACATGGATGAAGACACCGAGTGATCTTCATGGGCCCGTTAGTTATGCTCTTTTCCCCTTTTTGGTGTCTCGGTGCCAAAGGGGGAGAAGTAGTTCTATTAGGTTCTCTCCGGGATTTGCATGGGTTGGGACACAAGCATGTGCCTCTATCATTTTATTGCGCTTGTGTCCTTGTTATGATATTTGATATTTGGATTTCGAACTTATTTGCCTTCTCTTTGACATGAACTATGTGTGTGTAAGACATTTGGATTTCTTATATTATGTGGTTGAGACTACTATTGTGCCTTGGTTATATGGGGTTAATATCTTCAGTTTTGTGCACAAGGTATGTCTTATTTGTGAAATGTATTGCCTACCTATCGTACTTGCAAATTGTTGATCGAATTTGCCTCTATATGTGTGCACGTGCATTCCAAAGCAAATTTTCTTGATGCACACATCTAGGGGGAGCTCTTTCAGCTATCATTACATGTTAGTGAAATTAATGTTATTGCAAATCCATATGTTGTCATCTAACACCAAAAAGGGGGAGATTGAAAGGACATTTCTATGATCTCTGTGTTATGTGTGTTAGTTAACAACATGTGAATGTATTAAGTTGGTGTTAAGTAATGCAGGATAATTTAGGAACTCTTCAGATGCATCATCACCAAAAAGGAGAAAAAGAGACAGCACTGAAAATGTGCTCAGCCCCTGGTGGGGGGCGGAGTTTCCGGCCTAGGGGGCCGGAGTTTCCGCCCCTGCCTGAAGTTTCCGGTCCCTGAGGACCGGAATCTTTACCGATGCTCGGTTGCCGAAGTTGTGCTCAGCCTCTGGTGGGGGCGGAGTTTCCGGTCCCGTGGACCGGAGTTTCCGCCCCAGGCCAAACTTTCCGGCCTCGTGTACCTCGAAGATGTCCAAGTTCAGATTGAAGAAACTGGTGTTCAGCCCCTGGTGGCCCCCGGAGTTTCCGGCCTCCTTAGGCCGGAGTTTCCGCCCCTGGGGTTTGGCTGCAACGGCTACATCTTTGGAGGGGTATAAATACCCCTCCTCCTTCCTCCAGCAAAGTGCTTGACTAAGAAAAGGAGGAGCTCCATTGTTGCAAGCCAAGAATCCCAAGATCTCCCAATCCCCCCATCCAAACTCGTTGATCCTTGGAGGATTGAAGGAAAAGGCCCCGATCTACATCTTCACCGAGCCGTTCTTCATTTCCCCCTCATTCATTTGAGGGAACACTTGCTAGGGCTTCCACTAGGAAACCTAGCCCATTGTTGTACTTACCTATTGTCTTTGTGACAAATTGTAGCTGTTCGGGAGCCCCCAAGCCCTTTGTGGGTCGTGCCCCGAATCGTTGTTGTAAAGGCTCCGGATTCCGCCTCGAAGGATTCCGATAGTGGAAAGTGGACCAAACCTTTGTGGTGCGGTTCACCGGAGATTAGGGTGAGGCCTTTGTGGCCGTTGAACCATTGTGTTGGTTCACACCTCTCCAACAAGACGTACTCCCTTTTAAGGGAGGAACTCGGGAATACATCCTTGTCGTCTCGTGCTTTCACTTCGGTTACTTCTATCCTTATTTATCGCCTTATTATATCTTCTTAGTTGCTAGCTTGTCATATAGGTAATTCACCTTAGTTGCATATCTAGTGAATTTACCTTTTGTGTCAAGCCTAATTTGAAAAAGAACTAAAATTTGAATTAGCACCTATTCACCCCCCCCCCCTCTAGGTGTCATACCGATCCTTTCACCCCTTAAGTGTGTTACCCTAGCGGTTCGTAAAAACATGTACGATCAAGACTCCTCTATGATCAACGACTAACTCGTAGGCCTGGGCCCCATGAATTAATCCATGTGATATAACGAATGACTTTCATCTATCAAACCTGAACGTAAAATCTTAAACCTTTTGCCATGGCGATACTTAGCGTGTACGAGCGTCGTTCATAGATATCTCCATATCTAGCTTGACCTCGTTACCGACAACGCTATCTTCTACTCGTCTTTGATTTCATGTCTCCGTGATCTAGTCACATGCTTGCAAACTCATTAGACATGATCTCACCGAGTGGGCCCTAGAGTATCTATCCAGCTATGCGGACTGGCAAATCCCGCTCTTGACCCCTCGTCTCAACTACTCCCTTCTGATACCCAAAAGTATCACCGTTATTGTCATACTAATTAAGATACGACGTTTGGTGCAATCAAAGTATCTTTCAGGAATAACAATAAGAGTTGGTCTCACGGTCAAAGGCGTAATGACTACGTCCTCCAAATCTGGGTATGTCCATCACATCGTTCTCCAACGATATGACTTCCATTGCCGACCGGCACCATGCCATATGATCGGGAAACCTCGATCATTGATCGCGCAACGAAACTAGTCTTAGTAGAGGCTACTAGGGACCTGGTTGTTTACGCATCACACCCGTATTAATGTTTCCGCTTAATACGGTTATAGCATGACACAAAAACTTATTATGATGATAAAGAATACACTTTATTAATTGCCTCTAGGGCATATCTCCTTCAGTCTCCCACTTGCACTAGAGTACAAATTAATCTAGATTACAACTTGGTAAAAGTTTAACACCCATAGCTAACTGGTGTTTTTCATGCTTGTCAAGCGGGAGAGGCTTCATCAACGGATCTTCCACATTCAGATTCGTATGCACTTTGCAAATCTTTACATCGCCTCCTTGTACGTACTGACGTATCACATGGAAGCGTCGGAGAATGTGTTTGGCGGTGGAGTGAGCCCTTGGCTCCTTGGCGTTAGCAATGGCACCTGTATTGTCGCAGAAGAGGATCACGGGGCTCGGGAACACTCCAAGTTCAATGATGAACTTACTTAGCCACACAGCTTCATTCGTGGCTTCGCAAGCAGCAATGTACTTCGACTCCATTGTAGATTGTGCGACGATGGGTTGCTTCCCACTTCTCCAGCACACGACGCCTCCATTCACCTTGAACACATAACCTGTCTTTGACTTAGAGTTATCGGGGTCTGAGCAGAAACTTGCATCCACGTAACCTGTTACGCCAAGTTCTTCATCGCAGCCACCATAGACAAGGAACATTTCCTTTGTCTTATTGAGATACTTAAGAATGCTCTTAACAGCAATCCAATGCGCCATTTCAAGATTACTCTAGAACCGGCCGCTCAAACTTAGAGCTAATGCCACATCAGGTCTAGTACTTAACATTGCATACATAATCAATCTTATGGCTGAATCATAAGGATGTTTAGTCATATCGGCCTCATCCAGTTCCATTACAGGACATTGTGCCTTTCGCAATGTTTTATTCTTGATAACCGGCAGAGAACACTTCTTTGACTTCTCCATACCGAAATGTTTCAGTATTTTATCAAGATAAGTACTCTGACTCAACGCCAATAGACGTCTTGATCTATCACGATAGATTTTAATCTCTAAGACGTATGCAGCTTCTCCTAAGTCCTTCATGGAAAATTTACTGTTTAAATAATCCTTCACGCTATTCAGAAGTTCCACATCATTCCCAATCAGCAATATATCATCTACATATAGTGCTAAGAGCACAACCGAGCTCCCACTCATTTTCTTGTAAATGTAGGTCTCTTCCAAATTTTGGACAAATCCAAAACCTTTGATTACCTCATCAAAGCGAAGATTCCAGCGCCGAGATGCTTGATTCAATCCATAGATGGATCGCTGAAGCTTGCATACCTTGTTAGCATTTCCTGGATCGACAAAACCTTCCGGTTGTACCCTGTACAACTCTTCCTCAATGTTTCCATTTAGGAAGGCTGTTTGGACGTCCATCTTCCATATTTCATAATCGTAATAGGCAGCAACTGCTAACAAAATCCGAATAGACTTCACCATCGGTACCGGTGAAAAAGTTTCATCGTAGTCAATCCCATCAACTTGTCGGAAACCTTTTGCGACAAGCCGAGCTTTATAGACGGTCACATTACCATCAACATCAGTCTTCTTCTTAAAGATCCATTTATTCTCAACGGCCTTGCACCCTTCGGGAATATCCATCAAAGTCCACACTTTGTTATCATACATGGATCCTATTTCGGATTTCATGGCTTCTAGCCATTTCTCGGACTCTAGACTCACCATTGCCTCCTTGTAGTTCGTAGGTTCGTCTTGTTCAATTAACATGACGGTGCAAACCATATTGCCATACCATTCTGGTGCGATCTACCAGACCTACGAGGTAGAATACTTTTCTCGACAGTTTCTCCCACTCCATCCACGGAGGACGTTTCCGGAATTGCTTCCGTTGCGCCACTCGGAATCTCGAGTTCAGGATCAACGATCTCATCGAGGTCTACCTTCCTCCCACTTACTCCTTTCGTGAGAAACTCCTTCTCTAGAAAGGTACCGGTCTTCTCGACAAACGTTTTGCCCTCAGCTTGGTTGTAGAAGGTGTATCCAACGGTTTCCCGCGGATATCCTACAAAGACGACTTTCTCCGACATCGGTTCGAGTTTGTCGGGCTGTAGTTTCTTAACATACGCCTCACAACTCCAAACCTTCAGAAACGATAACTTAGGCTTCTTGCCATACCATAATTCATACGGTGTCATTTCAACGGATTTGGACGGAGCCCTATTTAAAATGAATGCGGTTGTTTCTAACGCATAACCCCGGAAGGATACAGGCAAATCGGTAAGAGACATCATAGATCGGACACTATCCAGTAGAGTACGATTACGTCGCTCGGACACGCCATTACGTTGCAATGTTCCGGTAGGCGTAAGTTGGGGTACGATGCCACAACTCTTCAGATGTGTGCCAAACTCAAAACTCAAATACTCACCACCACGATCGGATCGGAGGTGCTTGATTTTCTTATTAAGCTGATTCTCAACTTCACTATGAAATTCTTTGAACTTTTCAAAAGTTTCAGACTTGTGTTTCATCAAATAGATATAACCGTATCTACTCAAGTCATCAGTGAAGGTGACGAAGTAACGACAATCATTGCGTGTCGAAACGCTCATTGGTCCACACACATCTGTATGTATGATCCCCAATAAATCCGACGCCCATTCAACGAAACCTTTGAACGGTGTCTTGGTCATTTTGCCCATAAGGCATGGTTCGCATGTATCGAGGGATCCAAAATCCAACGAGTCCAAAAGTCCATCGGAGTGGAGTTTCTTCATGCGCTTTATACCAATATGACCGAGACGGCAATGCCACATATACATGGCGGTATCATCACTACACTTAATCCGTTTGGCTTCCATGTTATGGATGCGAGTACTACGATCGAGATTCAACAAGAATAAACCATTATTCTCGGGAGCATCAACATAAAGATATCATTCATATAAATAACACAACTGCTTGATACTGATTTAAATGAATAACCGTCTTGTAACAGGAAAGTCCCACTTATAATGTTTACACTCAAGGATGGTACAAAATAACACTTATTTAAAACCAAAACTAATCCTGAGGGTAGATGTAGAGGGAGCATGCCGGCAGCCACCACGTCGACTCTCGTCCGTTGCCGACGTGCATCGTCACCTCATCCTTAGCCAGCCGCCGTTTATTCCGTAACTCCTCCTGAGAGTTACATATATGAGCAACAGAACCAGTATCAAATACCCACGTGTTGCTCCGGGCGGATGTAAGGTACACATCTATAACATATATATCAAATATACCTTGCTCTTTGTCGACTGTCTTGCAAGACTTCCTATCCTCCAGGTACTTGGGGCAGTTGCGCTTCCAGTGACCTTTTCCCTTGTAGTAGAAGCACTCCACGCCAGCTCTGGGACCAGCTCTGTTAGTCTTGGGCTTGGCAATCAGTTTGCCCTCCCTCCTAGACTTCCAGCTCTGCTTTTCCTTGCAACTAGATTTCTTAAAATCGACGGTCTTGTTGACCATCAACAGCGTGTGCTCCTTCTTGATCTCCACCTCAGCAGTCTTGAGCATCACGAACACTTCACCCAGGGACTTAGCCATGCCCTGCATGTTGTAGTTCATGATGAAGCCTTTATTGCTAGGGGCAACGATTGCAGCACCCTGTCAATCGCCAGCTCATCGGGAATCTTGCATTCCAAAGCATTCAGGCGTTGAACGTAGCTAGACATCTTGACCACATGCTCGCTCACACTGCTATGCTCCTCCATCTTGGCCGAGAAGAAAAGCTCAGAAGCTTCATATCTCTCAGCCTTAGCCTGCGGCGCATAGACAACCTTGAGATCAGAAATAATCTCAAAGGCACTCATCTTCTCAAAGCGCTTCTACAGGTCGGCTTCCATGGCGTAGAGCATGCCACTCTGGAAAAAGGCAGAATCCTCCGATCTGGTCTGGAAGACCTTCTTCTCATCCTCAGAGGCTTCATCTGCGGGAGGGTCACCTATGGCGGCCTCAATGATGTAGGCCACCCTATGGGGAGTGAGGAGGATCCTCACGTTGCGGAACCAGGCCATGAAGTTTGACCCATTGGTCTTAATCTTTTCTTTCTCAAGGAACAGACCTAGTGTAACAGCCCGTTTGTAACTTCTTTTTTGTGTGTGTGCAATAAAAATGGATATCATGTCATCATTCCATATGTGCTTGCATTTATTTAATTTTGTGCATCAAATTCAAATTAAAAATTTAAATTCTTATTTTGAATTCAAATGCTTTCAAAATAAATTCATTTGAAGTTTCCAATTATTTATAAATAATCAAATAAGATATTAATATGACTAATTTGAAACTTGTAAAAATTATTCAAAAGTTCTTTTATGTCTCTTCTCTTATTTGTTGTACAAATACAAAAATCAGAAAGTTTTGTAAAAGAAAAAGAAAACAGTACAACAAAAAAAAACCTGGCCGAGCTGGGCTGAATCAGCCCAGCCCGACCCAACTCAGCCCTACTGGCTCTGTCTCCCTCCTCCGTACGACCCAGAGGAGGAGGTCGAGCACCTTTCCAGGTGGCTATGGCGCCTCGCCCCCTGCCATGTCGCCCCCACACCGGAGTCCCACTGCCACCTCCTCTCCTCTCCCCTATTTCTAGCCCCGAAACCCTAACCCTAGCGCGGATCCTCTTCTCTCTCCCCCGCCGCCGCGCGCTCCGTACCCGCAACGCCGTCGCCATGGACGGGGCCCGAGCTCGACGCCCCGCTGCACCAACCTCCTCCGTCGCCTAGCTCGCGCCAGGACACGCACGGCCACCTCTCCTCTTCGTCCTCTTCCCCGCCACGGACGCCAGGAGGCCGGCGACCACCACTTCTTCCCCAACACCGGTCCGAGCTCGGCCTCACCTCCCCGGCGACCAACCGCTCGTCCCCAGCCTCCTCGACCGCCCTCCGCTCGCCATCCGCGCCCTCTCGGTGAGCAGCGCCGTCTCCCACTCCTTCCCTTCTGTTTTACCCTCCGGGGCGTCTCGATTTCGCCGGCACCGGAGCTCGCCCCGCCACGGCAATGGTGTGCTGCACGGTACCGTGACGAGCACGAACGATTCGACCGCACCCCCTTTTTCCTAACCCCAAAAATGGGTCCGCCGCGCGAAACCGCACGCACCGCCACGGTCGGCACACGAGGAACGCGACCACCGCCGCCGGGACGTTCGTCGCCGTTCGTTTCTCGCCGCCGGCGCTCAGTGTAGACTGAAGTTCGTCAGTTTCGTCAGTAACAGTTAACAGCTAACCTTTTTAATTAGTTAAAAACTAACCTAACCTAAGTCTAACAAGATCACACACTTAGCCCACTGGCTAACAGCGCCGCGCCCGCTCGCCCGCGCGCGCGAGTTCGATTCCTCCCGCGGGCAGTGGAAAAAGAAGCCCCCCTTTTTTATTTCCCTCGCGCACACTGACAGCCCGGGCCCGCCTGGCAGCGACTGCCCGGGCCAGCACCGCGCCTCCCCGCCCGCGTGGCATCTGGCCCCGCTCGCCAGCGACACGGGCTGGGATGCCCCGCGGTGAGAAAAATCCCAGGGACTGGAAATTTTGCACCGAAACCCCTGTTTCTCCGTTTTAACACAGAGAACCTCCCTTGTTAGTTTTCTATCACGGTTAAGTCCTCGGGTTTTACAGAAACAACCCTACACTTCCTTTTTGCAATAACTTTTAATATATAACTCCAAATTAAATAAACTTTATATGTTTTCATATCAGAAAAATGCAATAAACATTAATATCAAATTCTTATGTCTTTTTGCATCATTTATTTAAATGCTTAGTTTAAATTTAACCAATGCAATTAATTAATTAAATATGACATATGTGGGGTAATAAATATATAATGCCCTAATTCCATTTAATATGCTCATATCCTTTCATACCATTTTCTTGCCATGCTAATAAATATTTATTTTGAGTTGAAGTTAAATATTTTGCAATCAAATACTAAATATGGAATGTGTTGGGCAATTAAGTAATTAATGTCTTTTCCAATTAAATTAATTGGATCACCACTTCTGCTATATTAAGTAACCTTTAAATTGTTGGCTACACAAATAACTTGCACCCTAATCTTTTGCCGGGATTTCATCCCCGCTTTAATATGACCTAATCATCTCATACCAAATCGCACCATCATTTGTTTGCGCATTTCTCTGTATTGATTATTGTTTCCTATTGTCTGTGGTTGGCTCTCTTTGGGTAGACGACGACGTGTCTGCTGCGAGTACCTACGATACTGAGGTTCCAGCTATTGTGCCAGGCTACGAGCTGCCAGACAAGCTTCTGCTAACCGGTTACACGATTGTCGGGTTTTCATTCTTGCCTTTTGATCTATGCTATCCTAGTTATCGATTCTTGAATTGCGATCCCATCACATGTTTTTCCTGCAGCCTATACAGCTATATCCCCACAACCCATAACCCCTTACATGTTTATCTGTTGGCCTTTGTGAGTCGTAGTGCATGCTTAGGATTGGTTGAGCGAGTCGTTCATTTGTCTTTATCTCATATGCTTAGTATGATATATTGTTCTACTATAATAAACTGCTGTCTTATTTTGGGGTTCTATAATTAAAAGATAAGGCAGCAGACGGAAGGCCTTGCGAGGTGTTTTGTTCTGCTCAGTGTCGACCTAGGAACTGAGATTTTGTCCTCGGATCCAATTTTGAGCGCACTAACCACTTGTGGGAGGCCCAATGGAGCCCCCCTCGACTTTGAACGGATCCTCATCTCGTCCATGTGCCGCAAGTAGTTCGGGTTTTCCATTTGCTCATATGCATGTGCATGATGATGATGATGATGAGAGGCTATGTGATACGGGGGGTCATATAGGGGTGGTGCGCGCGTAGCGGACAGTTCCTACTGTGGTTTGAGCCACATGGCGCGTAGGCACAAACTAATGAGTCCGCAATTGAGATTCGGCCGGACTCCTGACGCGGGTAACAACTCATATGGGTGGCACTTGGACTTCCTGTAGTGGAGGAATGAGTCGTGTTGAGAGACCCTAATGGGTTGATCATGCGAGTATGGGTACTGTAGTGCACCCCTGCAGGGTATAATCTTATCGATGAGCCGTGTCCACGGTTATGGACGACTTTGGTGATGATGCTGGCTAACAAGATCTAGACAACTTACATCTAATCATTGTTAATTAATGTGGCTAGTAATATAGCATTACTTACACCCTAAATGGTAACTAAAATTGTTAACGTGTGAGTATTCCCGGATTGCTTCCTCATACTTGGTTGAGGGGGTTAATTCGAGAATGGGTTATGACTGGTGTCAGTTATAGGTGGCTACTTAAACGCTCTCTTATCTCTATCCAATTAGACAGAAGTTTTAGTGTGTCTCTCTAGGTTGCTAGTGCTGCTGCCGCCAAGTACAATTACCCCCATATTTTGGGAATCTTACAGTTTTGTAACCTGTTAGCTTAAGCTTGTTCGATACGCTTCGGTGTATTGACCCGTTCGCGGGCTGTGGTTTTTCTGCAGTTGAGGATTCTTCGTTCGACCAGTTGGGTGGATACTACGTGGAGTTCGACGACGAGAGCTACGACGAGTAGTTAGAGTTCCCCTGGGCTACTTCCTGGTGGACTGCGTGGATGGGCCTTCTTTTCCGTTTCGGCCTTGAGCCCTTTGCTTCTTGTCTGTACTCATACCGGTTTGTTTCCGCTGCATGATGTAATGTTGGGACATGTGTCCTCTGATTGGTTCCATTCGATATATTTTGCTCAGTGAGAGCTTTTGGATATTATTTCCTTTCTTTGTGTCTTAGGTTTATTCTGTGGTTTCAACTTGTTAAAAATCCGACTCGTATACCATGTGTGTATGGTTGAAGTATACGAGTTGGAAGACTTTTTGGGTTCTTGCGTGCACAATCTGGAAACGTATGTGACGTTGGGGTCGCCAAGAACTGTCGGCCGGTGATCCATTCCGAGCATGGCCTGATTGTTTTCTGGGATTGGTAACCCCAGTATGTTCTTGGTTGTGTGGCCCAACCGATACGTTTCGTTTGTGTAGCTTGAATTCAGGGTCTGACAGTTGGTATCAGAGCTTAAACGCCCTCAGGTTCCCTTCTACTGGTCGTTGTTTGAGTCTAGAAAAATATTTGTAGTTATCAGGAAATCTCAAACGTGAGAGTAGGAATTCTGTTCTTTTACTTCTTTCCCCACCCACCCTCCCTGTTCTTCTGGTAAGGAAGTGTTACGATAATTTCCCTTCTCACCTTAATTTTTTTAAAAAAATTAGGACATCACGTGTTCGGGGTTTTCCGTAGTACCATAGTTGCAGGTGGTTTTTTGTCGTTTTGGTGGTTATCAACTTCTTCGGCTATGTTCAGTTTCAATCTTGAATCAATCAGTTGTTGTTCTACCTTTCACTGGATTTCATCTCCTTGTCATTGTACAATTCGTTCTGTGCAATCAATCCTTTTGTTTCCGGAGGCTAACTTCTACTTCAAACTGCTATGTAGATGGCGCACGCCCAGGTGGTGCGTAAGACCCACTGTGAGCAGACTACCGGTTACCCGAAGCTTCTCAGAAGCATGGTTGACTATGTCGGTTTCAGCTTCCTCCCGGAGTACCAGGTGTCCGAGATCCCCAGAGATTACGGACAGACCTTCTACAGAGCTGTTGTTTGGATCAGGGGAGATGATGGTGATACTGTGCACAAGCACGTTGCTGAGGCTTCCACTGTGGACATGGCAGTACACTTAGCAGCTTACGATGCAGCTCTGGCTCTGCGCAGGGACTACTACTGCTTCAACAACCATCCGTTCTGCTACGTTCCATACTACCCCTACACGGACTCTCAGTACGAGCTCGAGGTTCTGGACAAGACCGCTCAGTTTGGCCAGTCTTCAGACTTAGTTGCTGGGACTCTACGCTTGGAGCTAGCAGCAGTCCGTCAGCAGCTGCACCGGGCACTCTCTCACCTGGGACAGTACGACAGGAGGAACGTCACACCAGACGCTTTCCCGAGGTTCCAGCTCGCTTTTCCGAGTCGTCTGTCTGTTGTGGGTGGATACACTCCAGAGCGTGGTCCTCTGATCACTACTGATCTAGACCACGTTGGACCACTACTGTACGGGAAACAGACGCCAGATGGCTACTCCGTTCAGTTCGACACATTGTGCGAGAGTACCACGTGTACTGCGATCGTCGCTACACCCATCGCCGCCACCTAGTTTCGTCTTCTGAGGGAAGTGAGAGCTAGTCTTCGAGTTGTATCTTTTCCTTTGTTGTAGTAGCTATCCTTTGTACCGAAACCGTGTTGGTTGTACGGATGGTTAACTTTGTACTAGTAGCTGTCCTTGTAGTACTGAAACCTTTGTGGTTGTACTGATGGCTAACTAAGTGTATGGTTATGAACCTTTGCTATGAGAAGCTTATCCTTGTTATCCTACAGTTTGCACCTGTTTTTCTGAGCAAGAATTCGACTTTCCAAGTTTTCCCTGGCTTTGTGTATCTTGTCGATGTTGTAATATCCAATGTCTCCAGGATGACGAACACCAGGAACAACCGCAATGCGGAAGACGCACCACAACCGCCTCCAATCACTGAGTTGCTTGGTCAGATGACCCAAGTTCTGGCTCAAATGGCCGAGAACCAAGCCTACCAGAACAACCACGGGCATCGCAATGAAGGCAATGCACGTGTGACCGTCAAGGACTTCCTCGGTCTGGGCCCAAGGAACTTCGCTTCCCCCACTGAGCCGCTGGAAGCTGATGATTGGCTTCGCGAGATGGAAAGGACCCTTGCTATCGCCCACGTGGCTGAGCATGACAAGGTGCCTTACGTGTCCTACCTGCTTAGGGGCAAGTCTGCCTCATGGTGGGAAAACTTCCAGGCTATGAGAGCTCCCGGTGTGGTTACCACTTGGGGGGATTTCAAGGCAGCCTTCCTGCGCCACCACATCCCAGAAGGTCTCATGGACAGGATGCGCGAGCAGTTTAACTCGCTGACGCAGGGCAAGATGGACGTGATGGAGTACAATGGCGAGTTCAGTCGCCTTGCTCGTTACGCTGGAGATGAGGTGAACACTGAGGTCAAGAAGATGGCCAAGTTCCGCAAGGGTTTCAACCCCGCGCTCAAGTACAAGCTGAACCTCGTCAAGGCCGACAACTTCGAGGACCTCGTCAACATCACGCTCAATGAGGAGCATGGGCGCAAGGTCTTCGAGGAGTCGCGCAAGCACTCTCGTGAGAGCAACTCTTCTTCATCGTCAATCGCCGCCGCTCCTACTCAGAAGCGTCGGCTCTGGGTGCCTAACAGCGCCTTCGCCCGAGCTACCTACGTGCCAGGACCTCCAGGACTCGCGCCTCGCCCACCGAACCCGGCTCTTGCTATGAGGGGTTTCGGAGGACCGCCAAGGCCAACGGGCGCTCGCCCCAACGTGACCTGCTACCAGTGCGGGAAACCGGGCCACTACTCCAACAACTGCCCGGAGACCCGTACACTTCCTCCATGTAACGCCCCGGGATTTATCCCCTTTTAGTTTTGTTTGTTTTTCTTTTTGCATCAACATGACATCATCATGCATCATTTGCATTTGGCAATCTTAATTTAAATAATTGCATTTAAATTTAACTCCATTTAAATTCTTTGCCACATTTAAATCTATATGCAAATCAAATTAATTTAAATGTGGTATTTTAATGTCTTTTCAAATATTCAAACTAATATGTTAAATTGTATATTTTAAAACTATTTAATTTTGCAAAATGTTTCTTTCTCTCTTCTTTTCTATTTTTCTTAAAAACACAAAAACAGAAAAGAATAACAAAAAAAAAGAAATAAAAACACAGAAAAACCCTTCTGGGCCGAAGCCCACTCACCCTGGCCCATCTCCCTCTCCTTTCTGGCTCAGCCCAGCCCAAGCCCACCTACCTCTTCTCCCTCCTCTGTACGGAGACAGAGGAGAGGAGCCTTTCCAGCTCGACCATGGCGCCCCCACCACGTGCTCTCTCTCCCCCAACCACTCCCTCACTCCTTTAAGCCAAGCCCCTCCCCCTGGAACCCTAGCCGCACCCTCCCCCTCCTTCCTCCCTCCTAGCGCCGCCACCTGCTTTTCCCTCCTATGCTTCTTCTCCTCCAAAAATCACCCAAGCTTCCTCGTCGCCGCGCCGTGCCTACGGGCCTTCCCCTTCCTCGCCATCACGCCAGCTCCTGTGCCGCATTCGCCTCCTCCCTCACCGGTAGAGAACAGGGGCCGGGAGTCCCCGACGACGCCGCACACAGAGTTCGTCCCCGACGCCGGCCGTAGCTCCGCCCTCCTTCCCCGAGACCGTCCACTCTTCTTAGTCGTCCCCGACCCTTCCCCTCGCGCCACCAAGCATCTCACGGTGAGCCGCACCGATTCCTCTCCTTCTCCCCCTCTGTTTGTGTGCCTAGCACTGCTCGCCGGTGACGCCGGTGTCGGCATCGCGCACGGCCGTGTCATGCGTGCATAAAAAACAAGCACACCGTGCCTTCCTGTTCCGTTCAGAGCACACGCACGAGTTCCCCCACACGTCCCGCACCTATTCCCCCCCCCCCCCCCCCCCCCGCACGCACACGCCGGTGAGCAAACTCGTTCGCTTTAGGTTGCCGGCGGCCGCTTCAGTCCGCCGTTGCTCTGTTCCCCGTTCTTCAGTTTCGTCAGTCGATGTTCGTTTGCTTCGTGTTAAAAACAGGAAAACAGGTACCCTAACACCAATACTAGTCATACCTACTGGTTAGCATGTTCTGTTCCGTCCGATCGCTGCGTCCCGAGCTCGAATCCCCTGTGCCCCGTTGTGATTAAATGGCACTCTTTTTTCCTGTGACTCGCTGACAGTGGGTCCCACCGGTCAGCGACCAATTCCGTCACACCCGCGCGCCCACGCCAGCGTGGCGCTCGGTCCCGCGCGTCATCCTCTGGTGTATAACCAAGCCACGGTGCAAAAAGACCAGATCCAGATCTGGATCTAGATCTTTACACCGAGCCCCCTGTTTTTCTGTTTTTGCACAGAGAACCCCCACCAGCATTTTTCTATCACGAACAAGTCCCTGGAATTTGCAGAAACACCCCTGAACTTATAAATGCAATAACTTTATTTCTATAACTCCAAATAAAATATATTTTATATGTTTATTTATCAGAAAAATGCAATGAATATTAATATGCCATTTGTATGCCATTTTGCATCTGTTATTTTAATTGCTTAGTGTAATTTGTTAATTGCAACTAAATAATTAAATATGGAATGTGTTGGGCTTTATTTAAATATTGCCCTATTCCATTTAATTTAATTAGAGCACCCATGCCATGTGTTGCCATGTTAAACAACATTTAATATTGCTGGTAAATAAATAACTTGCACCTAAATATTTTTGCCGGGGTTGTTTTCCCGCTTAATTTGGATTAAATGCATTTGTTTTGCATATTGCCATGTCATGCATCATTCTCGTATGATCATGCTGAATCTTTTGCCGTAGTTGTAAAGTGCATCTTTTACGCTTTCCAGTGTTTGTTGCTTCTTCGTGGATAAGGCGTTGAGATGTGTGAGCAACGACAAGATCTGCTTCCATGCGAGATTCCAGGCAAGCAAAGTTTGCTTGTTTACCTATACATTGTCTTTCATTCCTGCCGTTGATCTCTGCTACCCTAGTTATCGATTCTTGAACTGCGATCCCATCACATGTTTATCCTGCAGCCCATACAGCTTTATCCCCACAACCTAATACATGTTGCATGTTTATCTGTTGGCCTTGCGAGTCGTAGCACATGCTTAGAGTTGTTTGTGCGAGTCGTCTGTTGATCTTATGTTTCATCTGCTTAGTATGATAGATTATTCTACCTTAATAAAATGTTGTCTTTTATATGGGTATTTTAATTAAATGATAAGGCACCAGGCGGAAGGCCTTGCGAGGTGCTTTATTCTGCTCAGTGTCGACCTAGGAACTGAGATTTTGTCCTCGGATCCAATTTTGAGCGCACTAACCACTTGTGGGAGGCCCAATGGAGCCCCCCTCGACTTTGAACGGATCTATAGCTTGTCCATGTGCCGCAACTAGTTCGGGTTTTCCAGTTGCTCATATCCATGTGCATGATGATGATGATTGATGAGAGGTTACTTGATACGGGGGGTCATATAGGGGTGGTGCTCACGTAGCAGACAGTTCCTACTGTGGTTTGAGCCGCATGGTGCGCAGACACAAACTAATGAGTCCGCAATTGAGATTCGGCCGGACTCCTGACGCGGGTAACAACTCATATGGGTGGCACTTGGACTTGTTGTAGTGAAGGAATGAGTCGTGTTGAGAGGCCCTAACGGGTTGATCATGCGAGTATGGGTACTGTAGTGCACCCCTGCAGGGTATAATCTTATCGATGAGCCGTGTCCACGGTTATGGACGACTTTGGTGATGATGTTGGCTAACAAGATCTAGACAACTTGCACCTAATTATTGTTAATTAATTTGACTAGTAATATAAAATTACTTTCATAATAAATTATAATTAAAACTGTTCAATGTGTGAGTTTCCCGAATTGCTTCCTCATATCTGGTTGAGGGGGTTAATTCGAGAATGGGTTATGTTTGGTGTTAGTTGTAGTTGTTTACTTTATGCGCTCTCTTATCTCTCTCTGATTAGACGGAAGTTGTAGCGTGTCTCTCTAGGTTGCTAGTGCTGCTGCCGCTAAGTCCACCTCCCCTATAATTTGGGAGATGGTGTAGAAAGTAGGCAAGTCGGTTTTGCTTGCCAGGGAGTGCCCTGACCCTCTTTTGGGATGTGCTTTATGTGCAGTTAACAGGTTTGAAGTCTGACGACGTTAGCTTGGGAATCCCTCCGGCTTGGCTGGGCAGGGATATGGCGCCATCGCTTATCTTCAGAACTCTTAGTCCAATTTGCATCTTATCCGTAGCCGGATACTATTTTGCTTCCGCTGTCATTTGAATCTTTGTATTGTATATTTGTATCTTGACTCGTTCGAGTCGTTGTTGTATTATATATCTTCTGTTGTATTTGTGGATGTATCGGAACTGTTGTAATGTTATCACAATTCCACCCACATAATGCGCATGTTTCGACGTGCACATTATGTCTGGTGGGCGACCTAAAATCGTTATTATGCGGATTTCGGCGGGAGCGCTTAAATCTACATAGTACCGATTTTAGGGCGTCACACTCCACCACCTCGCCCTGCTCCAACTCAGGCGATGGTCCGCGCACCTGCCCCGACTAGGCCTTTCGTCCCCAACACCAGGCCTCCGGCACGTGCTGCGCGGGTGAACCACATCAGGGTTGAGGAAGCAGAAGAAGCTCCAGAAGTTGTTCTTGGTACACTTCCTGTCAACTCTATCTCTTCTAGAGTGTTGTTTGATACAGGAGCATCTCATTCTTTCGTATCAGTTAGCTTTGCGGATTTACATGGGCTAATTCTCGATCCTCTACCCAAAAACATCACGGTTACTTCTCCCGGCATGGAAATGACTTCTTCCAAGATAAGCACGACAATGAAATCCAAATTGGAGGCCATATCTTCTTGGCATCTCTAATAATTCTAGGCAATTTTGATATTGATGTCATTCTGGGCATGGATTGGTTGAAGGCCAATCAAGCTAAGATAGACTGTTCCACAAAGACTGTAACTCTTTCTCATCCTTCTGGACAGATAGTCTATTCTCCAAACCAAACCTCTTCAGCTCAGCTTTTCGCTCTCAATGTTGATCCTCTTCCTTCCATAGAAGCTATTCCGGTGGTCCGAGATTTTCCTGACGTCTTTCCTGAAGAATTACCAGGTATGCCACCTGACAGAGCCGTCGAGTTCGTTATTGAACTAGAACCAGGCACTGCTCCTATCTCCAAACGTCCTTACAAGATGGGCCCCAAAGAACTGGCTGAGCTTAAGAGACAGCTAGAGGAGTTGGAAAGGAAAGGTCATATTCAACCTAGTACTTCTCCTTGGGGTTGTCCTACTCTGTTTGTCAAAAAGAGGGACACGACTGAGCGACTGGTTGTTGACTACCGTCCTCTGAACAAGAAAACCATCAAGAACAAGTATCCTCTCCCTCGTATCAACGATCTGTTCGATCAACTGGCTGGTGCTAAGGTTTTCTCCAAGTTGGACTTGAGGTCAGGTTATCACCAGATCAAGATCCGCAAAGAAGACATTCCAAAGACAGCTTTCACCACTCGTTATGGTCTCTACGAATACACTGTCATGTCTTTCGGTCTCACAAATGCTCCGGCGACTTTCTCGCGTCTCATGAACTTCGTTTTCATGGAATACCTCGATAAGTTTGTGGTAGTCTATCTCGATGACATTCTTATCTATTCCAAAACCGAGGAAGAACACGGAGAACATCTACGTCTTATCTTGTTGAAACTCCGAGAACACCGTCTCTATGCCAAGTTCTCCAAGTGTGAATTCTGGCTCCCTAAAGTATCCTACCTTGGTCATGTCATCTCTTCTGAAGGCATTTCTGTGGATCCAGAAAAAGTGAAGGCCATTGTTGAATGGTTGCCTCCTACATCGGTGAAACAAGTCAGGAGTTTCCTTGGCATGGCTAGCTATTGCCGTCGATTTGTTGAGAACTTCTCCAAAATCTCTAAGCCTCTCACCGATCTTACAAGGAAGGATAGAAAGTTTCTTTGGACTCCAAAGTGTGATGAGAGTTTCAATCTCTTGAAAGCTAAACTCACTTCTACTCCTGTTCTAGTTGGCCCATTCCAAACCTTTCCAAATATTCTGCGATGCATCTCTTCAAGGACTAGGCGCAGTCCTCATGCAAGAACGCAAAGTTGTGGCTTATGCATCTCGCCAGTTGCAGCCTCATGAGCTCAACTATCCTACACATGATCTTGAACTTGCAACAATCATGTATGCCCTCAAGGCTTGGAGACCTTATTTGTTGGGGCACAGCTGTGAGATCTTCACTGATCACAAGAGTCTCAAATATCTCTTCACTCAACCAGACTTGAACCTCAGGCAAACAAGGTGGCTTGAGAAACTCTCAGATTACGATCTTACCATCTCTTACACTCCAGGCAAAGCTAATGTAATGGTTGATGCTCTCAGTCGCAAGTCCTATTGCAACAACCTCATGGTTGAGGACATCCAACCTCCTATTCATGAAGAATTCAAGAAACTCAATCTTCAAGTGGTTCCCTCTGGTTATCTTGCAAACTTGATTGCCACTCCTACACTTGAGGATAAGATCTGTGCCGCACAGTTGCGTGATTCTGGTGTCAAGAATATCAAAGACAACATTGGCAAGGATAAGTACAAGAGTTTCTCTCTCGATGACAAGGGTACCTTGCTGTTTGAAGAACGCATTGTAGTGCCCAAACTTGACAGCTTAAGAGAACTCATTCTCAAGGAGGCTCATGATACTCCGCTTTCTATTCACCCTGGCAGCACAAAGATGTATCAGGATCTCAAGTCAATCTATTGGTGGACCAGGATGAAGCGTGAGATTGCTCGCTATGTGTCTCATTGTGATGTTTGCTGTCGTGTCAAGGCAGTTCATCAGAGACCACCTGGACTTCTTCAACCACTACAAATTCCTGAGTGGAAATGGGACAAGATCGAGATGGACTTCGTTACTGGGTTTCCAAAGTCCAAGAAAAGCAACGATGCAATCTTTGTTGTCATTGATCGTCTCTCCAAAGTGGCTCACTTCTTTCCAGTCAAAGAGACAGTATCAGCTAGTCAGTTGGTAGAACTCTATATGACAAGACTGGTTCCTTTACATGGTGTTCCTTTGGCAATAAGCTCAGATCGTGGAAGTATCTTCACTTCTCGATTTTGGGATAGCTTTCAGAAAGCCTTGGGTACCAAACTTCTGTTCAGCACAGCTTACCATCCGCAGAGCTTGTGTTATCTCCTTTGGCTCTCTTATCTCTATCCAATTAGACGGAAGTTTTAGCGTGTCTCTCTAGGTTGCTAGTGCTGCTGCCGCCAAGTACACTTACCCCCATATTTTGGGAATCTTACAGTTTTGTAACATGTTAGCTTAAGCTTGTTCGATACGCTTCGGTGTATTGACCCGTTCGCGGGCTGTGGTTTTTCTGCAGTTGAGGATTCTTCGTTCGACCAGTTGGGTGGATACTACGTGGAGTTCGACGACGAGAGCTACGACGAGTAGTTAGAGTTCCCCTGGGCTACTTCCTGGTGGACTGCGTGGATGGGCCTTCTTTTCCGTTTCGGCCTTGAGCTCTTTGCTTCTTGTCTGTACTCAGACCGGTTTGTTTCCGCTGCATGATGTAATGTTGGGACATGTGTCCTCTGATTGGTGCCATTCGATATATTTTGCTCAGTGAGAGCTTTTGGATATTATTTCCTTTCTTTGTGTCTTAGGTTTATTCTGTGGTTTCAACTTGTTAAAAATCCGACTCGTATACCATGTGTGTATGGTTGAAGTATACGAGTTGGAAGACTTTTTGGGTTCTTGCGTGCACAATCTGGAAACGTATGTGACGTTGGGGTCGCCAAGAACTGTCGGCCGATGATCCATGCTGATCATGGCCTGATTGTTTCCTGGGATTGGTAACCCCAGTATGTTCTTGGTTGTGTGGCCCAACCGATACGTTTCGTTTGTGTAGCTTGAATTCAGGGTCTGACGGCTAGGTTAAACGAGGGGCGAGACATCTACAATAGAATTTGCAACAACATATGATTTTGTTCATAATATTTTTGAGTTATAGTATTTTTAGAAAATAACTAGCATAACTCCCACTCAAACGAACATCCCTCCTGGTCGTTTAATCGATTACACGACCCCCATCCATTGCACCACCCCTAATCGTCAGAGCCGGTGGCACAACTTCAAGAGAAGACAAATGTCCGTCACACCAATTTTGTGACTCGTGCTCGACCTTTCGGCCTCCGGGTTCCGAGGCCATATCTGCATATGCTAGGCTCGCCACTATAAACTCCATGCTGACGCTTGTGCAACATGGCTTACACCCACCGTATGCAAACGACGATATGTCTGACACCCGATCGTCACGGCCTGCCTCATAACGTAGAATTTTCTTGGTGGTGCTCATTGGAGGAAGAACACTAGTGGTATTTTTGAAGGGATCATCTTATATAATTACCGCCGCGTAACTAATATATACTAATATATATAATCACACAATATAAGATGCACACAAAACATCATATAAAATGCAATATGATATAGTCCATTGCGCCATGGTCTTCTTGGCGCCCGCAGTTTATAAACAATTTAATAAATCTACCTTGACCATATCACATAGCCCCTGCAAAATAAAGTTAGACGCTTCTACTTTATATTTTGCATATTTTACGTGGCTTGGGCCTTTCGTAAATAGAACCGCTTCATACCTACGAATCTTATGACCACAACAACGATCTAATAATTGCATATTTAAGCATCTCTTTCGGGCCCTCCATTGAAAATGCAAGACCAACTAAAGATAGAGAAACTGACACCCGCCAGCCACAGATACGGTAGAAGCCGTATGTCAGTAGTGGAACCAGTCTAACGTAAGCGTACGCGTAAAGTCGGTCCGGGCCGCTTCATCAACTCGATGCCGCTGGAATCTCAAGTGCACGCAAATAACAGGAACGGTGCCCCCGTGCAGAACACATGCCAGTTCTAACAGCGTACACCTATATCTACGATAGATCGGCTCTGATACCTTTGAAGGGGATCGGGTGCAGAAAACAAAAAAATCCTAGCAACGATATCCCTAAAACAAGCCAAGATCTATTCTATGCAGATATAGTACTACGAACGGAGATCGGAATACATACCCTTGTAGACCGAAAGCGGGGATTACGTTCCCGCACAAACGTTATCGATGAAGACCGACGAAGCCGACCTCAAGGTCGTGTAGAGGAAGTAGACCTCCGAGTACCGCTAGCGCCGTACCTCGTAGGGCGTTACACACGTACGGTGGAAACGACGGCCTTGGTGCGGCTATGGTGGAACAGATTCTCCTCTCAACTCGGCGCAATTCCAACAAAGGGAATCACGAAATCGAGAGAGAATTGGGGTATTAATTAGTGAATTAAAAGGCCAGGGGTGCCCCTTCTTATATAGACTCCCGGGGGAGCCAACCTCCCTAGCCAGGCAATGTGGGACTATCCCACAGCCTTGGTGCGGCTAGGGAGGGTGCGTCGGCCCCCTAGTGGGCCTCTTGGCCCACTTTGGTCGGCCCCCAAGTCCCCCACCGAATTCCTCTAGGGAATTTTCCCCTCTTGGGCCTTCTTTCGACCAGAAGGCCCATTTAGGGAAATCAGTCTAAATAAATTCGAAAATAAATATATAAAATCATATTTAGATATTAATTACACTAATTAATATCAAACATATTATATATAATTTATTCTAGCTCCGAAAACTCTTTCGTCGTTGTCCGATCTCCATCGGACATCTACCGGGACGTTCCCGGTGATCTCTTTCCTTTCCGGTTGTCTTGTCGAAACCCCTTAAGTGTGTGACCCTAGCGGTTCGATATAATAACAGGTACGATCAAGACTCCTCTATGATCAACGACTAACTCGTAGGACTAGACCCCATGAATTAATCCCTGTGATATAACGAATGACTTTCATCTATCAAATCTGAACGTCAAATCTTAAACATTTTGCCATGGCGATACTTAGCGTGTCCGAGCGTCGTTCATAGATATCTCCATATCTAGCTTGACCTCGTTACCGACAACGCTATCTTCTACTCGTCTATGATTTTATGTCTCTGTGACCTAGTCACATGCTTGCAAGCTTATTAGACATGATCTCGCCGAGTGGGGACTAGAGTATCTATCCTGCTATGCGGACTGGCAAATCCCGCTCTTGACCCCTCATCTAAACTACTCCTTTCAGATACCCAAAAGTATCACCGGTTTTCTCATACTAATTAAGATACGACGTTTGGTGCAATCAAAGTATCTTCCAGGAACAACAATAAGAGTTGATCTCACGATCAAAGTCGTAATGACTACATCCTCCAAATCTGGGTATGTGCATCACATCGTTCTACAACGATATGACTTTCATTGCCGATCGGCACCATGCCCTATGATCGGGAAATCTCGATCATCGATCGCGCAACGAAACTAGTCTTAGTAGAGGCTACTAGGGAGCTCGTTGTTTACGCATCACACCTGTATTAATGTTTCCGCTTAATACGGTTATAGCATGACACAAAAACATATTATGAACAAACGAGATATGATAAAAATACACTTTATTAATTGCCTCTAGGGCATATCTCCTTCACGTCCCCCCTTGTCTCCGTCCCTGTGGTCAGCCCAACAAGCCGACGATGTTGGAGCGAGGAAGGCACGTGCGGTGCTCGGCGGGACATGGCACGAGGAGCCCGCCGACAATATGGATATTAAAAATTCAATTTTGTATGAAGTTATATAACCAATCTGATCGACGAACTCTTCTTTGCACTCTTGGATATAGTAACATTTTATTTGTACATATCTTGCCTAGGCCGACCCTCAATTTAAAAATAAAGGGGACACATAAACAAGGTTATAACTTATGCAAATGAAAAAATCGAATTGTTCCTCATGTCTAGACTATCGGCAAAACAATGTATACGTAAAACAAATCCTCCAATACCTTTGATTGATGTCTAAGCTATACGGCTGTGCATACGGTATTATTCTAGACTTTAAAGATGAAAGTTCCTTTCTTCGAGTAGAGTAACGCTGGATACCTCGTATGAAAGGGACATCACCATGAATTGGTGGCGAACGGTGATTCATGAACCTGGGAATGGGGAACGATGAAAGGATAAGCATGACCTATACAAGTAAAAAAAAAACTGTTCAAATATGTCTAGTGGAGCTTTGGCGCCATGTAGGCATGTAGGGGGTCCAGCAGTGAACCAGGTCTGCAATCCTTTCTTCGATCGATCGCTTGTTAAATTAAAATTAAGTACAGTAGAAGAAGGAATTAAAATTAACAACAGCCACTTGCATGTTAAGATAAGCACGATGACACTACTGCGCCCCCTGGTTTTACCGAAACCACTGCACTAGTCCAGTGCCACTTCGGATATGATCGACAACCTGTGTGCTCTCTTCCAACTGCTGATGCTTTAGCTACCGCCTTAACTGACCCTGCCAAAGTCAAGCACTCAAGCCCCGCGCGCTGTGCAAACATATATAAGACGACCAGATGGATCGATGATGCTCATCACTAGTTCACTTCTCTTCAGGCTTCAGCACACACCACGCATTCTTGATTCTTTAGTCTTCATCGTCGTAGATCGATCGAAAAGAAAGGAGGTGATCATTCCTAGCTCGATGGGCTCTCTGATGGCCGGCTGGGATTCCCCGGTTCATGGCGACAGCACCAAAGGTACGCTAGCTCAGTTCGGTTGCTGCTTGCAGCCAGCCATGGATGCAAGTAGCTCTGTTGCTTTGATCGTCATGAATACACTAACGGTGTGCGTGATTACGCGTGCGTGTGACAAGCTCGTAGGATGAGGAACCGGTCGCTGACAAAGGAGGAGGTGGAGGCCTTCTGGAGGCAGCAGGGGAAGCCGGCGCCGGTCGACGTCGGCGGCGACGCCTCCTCGCCGCTTGCCTCCCCAGGTCGAACCATGGTATGCACCGCTACCAGCTCTGCTCCAGCAGTCCAGCTACAGTATACTCTGATCTTGCCCAATGAAACATCAGCTGGTTCTGTCTGCTTACGCAGGAGAAGAGCCCGCTGGGGAGCTCAAAACAGAGGAGCGGGTCGCCGGTGACTCCTGGGCACGAAGAAGAGGTCGATACGGGCGACGCCGACGCCGCCGGGGAGAGCGCCGGCAAGAGCCGGGACTGGTACGTACGTAGCCGTGACAAACAATGAAACCGAGCACTGACGAACGATGACGCTGTAATTTTGGTTATATTATTTTGCTTTGACATTGATTTGGTTGCTTGGATCGATCGGTGGGCAGGTGGACGAGGAGCAACTGGGCGTTCCTGAACGAGCCGCCGCAGGAGATGGCGCCAGGCACGGCGCACAGCTACACGCCGCAGTTCCACGTCGCCGGCGGCGGCGGCCGGATCGCCGCCGAGGACGCCTGACCGGAGCTACAGAGTGTGCACCTACTAGCACCACGATACGCTTCGGACTATCTGCACGGCATGGAAGTGCTCCATCAGCTTGTTAATCTGTCCTCCCTGTAAATACACGCAATATGCGTCCGGTGTACATTATGTACAGTACATACGAGTCTATTGTAAACCTATATCACATATGCGAGTGGTGTATTTGGAAAATAAATTAGAGTGAATATTGCATTTTTATTTCCTTCTAGCTAGTACTTTGCACATCAACGACTGCTCATCTCAGACTATTGATCAGAACTGTTACGAGTTGGACGACTCGGAAGTGGAGGAAACACCGACATTATGCTGCAAGCAAGAGAGCAGCAGAGCAGGCCGGCTCGGTGCACAAGGAGAACTCTGTTCCTAAGAAACTTAGTTTTTTTTTTCTAGAGAAAACTACAAAAACAAAACACCAAATTACGCGTGCATTACAAATTCACCATTCGTATTTTTAAAAAAATTACCACAATTTTTGATGGTTCGTTACAAAAAAAACTGATCGTTCGTTTTGGTCGTGTTAACAAAGTTTATGTTGAGCCTGCCACCAGGCTCACAGAAACGGTTAAATAAGACATATTTTTAATTCAAGATAGAAAATGGAAAATTCAATCTGACCAACTCCCGCCCATCCATCACGCTGCTTCGTTGTTGGGATGGGCTGCTTGAGTCATTGATGTAACCTTTATGAAGAAAGAATGCACGTACTGGAAAGAAGATATAGAGAGAAATTGACATAGGAGAGAGACCAGAGGATGAAGATAGATATGACACGTGGTACAACTTAGTCGGTGAGAATAGTGAATTATATCTTGTTTCAGATTTTCTACCTGGTGTCCCAAAAAAGATCTAGAGTCTAGGATAGACCGGGATTCAAAGGTCGAGGATGCAAATTTAATGTTCAAAGCTTTAAAGTGGACTTTCGTGGTTTGTGCTATATGCTATACATTTTTCTGAACATATCCATGAGATGAATATGAGTGGAACTTATATTCTTCTAGAACCTCGCTCGCTGCCGCCTAGCGTACTCTGCTTTTGTATAGCACTTTTTAGAAGTTTTAAATAAGTTTTCACTGAGTTTTTCATATAGGTTTTTTTCATATGGCGTGACTTTGCTGGCTAACACTGATAAAAATGATTTATCCAGGCTTTCACCTGATAAATACCAATTGTTTTTTTAATTTGGGAACAACCAATTGCTAATTTGCTATGACCAGCTCTAATTTGATTTCCCTCGTGGCCCAGGAGCAACTGGGCCTCCCACCCATGCATCGCACTGCTTTGGGGCGTTGGGGTGGGCTGCTCGAGTTGACCTTGCCAGAGGCGCCGAGGAAGTCCGTTCTTTGTACGCTCGATCGTGGCATGGAGGACGACAGGATGGCGCGGCAGGAGGAACCCAATTCAGCATCGGAGTGCATGTCGATCGTGGACTCCAATTTCATCCATATAAGGGCGGGCGCCACAAGCGCATGCATCTCCATCCCAGCAACCCTAGCCACTGATCCAGAGGAGCACTGGTTGCACAACCGGCCGCTTACACTCGGATCTTCGCTCTTGGCGGGATCGTCCATGGCGACTGCGCCAGGCCGGGTGTTTTGCCCGCCGGACCACGAGCTCACCGACGTCTACCTCCAGCGCGAGCTCGCCGGCCACCCGGCCCCCCTCACGCTCGACTTCGTCCACCACCTTGACATCTACACAGCGGATCCCGAGCACCTGGTGGAGAAGCGCGCGCAAGTGCCCGGCACCGGCAAGGGGGAGAAGCATCCGGTGTGGTACTTCGTCAGCCCCACGCGCAGCGCCGCCGGCGGAAGCAAGAGGAAGGCACGTGCGGTGACCGGCGGGACATGGCACGAGGAGAGCAACAAGGCCGTCAAGGGCAGCGCTCTCGGCGGGTTCGTCAAGACCTTCACGTACTTGAAGAAGACCTCCTCCGGTAAAGAAAGGCTTGGATGGATCATGAAGGAGTTCGACATCTCCCCGCAGAATGGAGGCGGTCATCGCGTCCTCTGCAAGATCTACCGGACTCCGCGCAAAATGAAGGCGGCCTCCACCGCGTCCTCTGCATCGTCGTCATCCGCCACCACGTCGTCGTCATCCTCCGGCGGTTGCAGGAAGAGGAAGGCGGCGAGCGACCATCCCGATGCTCCGACACCAAGCGTGCCGCGGACATATGATGAACCCAAGAACCACTCCATGGAGAAGTCCGGGCCCGTTTTCATGGAAGGATCCGGCGAGTCCGAGCACTACGACGCGGCAGCGTACTCCTACGTGCCAGGAGGCGAGACGATGGAGTTTCCACTATCCACGCAAGAAAGCTTCTTGCCGTGGCCGGAGGTATACGGGACGGCGCCGCACATGCAGGGAGGATACATTGATCTCGACGAGCTGCTCAACTTGTCAACAAATTCAGATTACCAGCCGTCAGAGGAGGAGATTCAAGCCAAGATGCTTGAGTTGATGAGCTAGAGTACGAGTACATCCAGCCTTAGCTAGATTCATCTTGTAATAGGCAGATTATGGAGGCGTGTGATTTTATAAGCTGCCCCAAATCAAATTCATGTAAAGATACATGTGTATGCGTTTCAAACATTATTAATCAATTCTTGATGAAACAAGGTGAGAATCCTTGTTGTAAGCTCAAGTTCAGAATCCTTTTGTCTTGACTAACATATATATCTTTGAATTGGTTCCATCCGTCAAACTATGCAACATCAAACTATGAAATGACGATAAATATATAGCAAGGTTTCAGTATGTCTGTAACTTGCGGAGACCCGTTGGAGGCGAATCACGGGCGATTCTGGGCGTTGGCGGACGACGTCGCCGGTGATGACCGGGATTCTTCCACCGGCGACGAAGAGGCTAGCGTGGAGAACGACGATCTCAAGGAAGGTGAGGTCGGCGACTCAGGTATGTTCCGTTATCTCTGCCGTTCTCTGTCGCCGGTCAGTGGGTTTACTTTGACAGATCGTCGGTCGAGAGAAGAGAAGCGCATACTCCGGCGGCAAGCGCAGAGGCATGCGGCTATTACGCTGTGCTCGTTCTCGTCGGAGAAAGCGAGTGTTACTCCGGAGATTCAGGTCGCTCAAGATCATATGCGTGTGATGGCTTCACGTTTGTCACTTGGAAGGTTGTCTCGGCTCAAGTTGCCGGTTCTTGATCCATCTGTTTCTTGCGACGATGGTAAGGGCGACTGGCAGCTGGTAGCACGAGGTCAACGCCGATGCGGCGGTGGTGCGTCGCCGGTGCTGGAGACGTCGACGGGAATTCCAGGATCGGCAAGTTTGAAATTTTTTGTGAACCGAACCGGCCATGCGGGCCGAATCTCGGGCGTCAGTTTCCGTGAGCAAGGGAACCAATCAGGAGGGCATGCGGCCCAAAACCGTGATCCAGGCAAACTATGCGGCCGTTTACATCTGGATCAGAGGATCGGTTTCTTCTCGAGTTTAGGGTTTTTCGGTCGCGTCGGCATACCTCCTACTACTGCTATGGCGAACAATGGCGGCGGTGCTGGGGATGGGCGTGGATACGGTGGGTTCCCTTCCGGGCGGGGCTACGGCAACGGATCGTTCCGTGGCGGCGCCATGGGAGGACGAGGTGGTGCACAGGCTGGTGGACAGAGCGCTGATGCGGGTCAAGGTGTTCACCGTCAGAGCTCCTTTGAGATAGGAGGATCTAGTGGTACGGCTGGCAATCAGCAAGGCTTCCATGGAAACTTCCAGAGTTACAACGCAGGTTCAGGCTTCGCTCATGGTGGACAGCAACAGAGGTCATACACTTACACCCGACCGTATCAGTTTCGTGCTGACAATGGCGGGAGATCGACTCAGTTTCGTGGCAATCAGAGAGGAAGTGTTGCAGCAGATAATGCCTCTCCCCCAGTCTTGTCCGAGGAGATCTTAGCCAAGATCGTGAGCCAGGTTACTGAAGCTCTTCGTCCTGCTGCGGCTGTGGTAACACCTGCGAAGGTTACTACGGCTTCGGTGGTGCCTGCTTCGTTGGGACAAGTGGCTACGGCCGTAGAATTGATAGCAAAGGGCGCTACACCGGTGATGCCTGCGACATTACCGCATGTGGTTTCAGTTACAAAGCCGGCCATGGGAGATCGACAAGGGGGGAATGAGGTGGTTGTATCAAAGAAGGCTAAAACTGGTCACAAAACCCGCTGCTACAGGTGTGATGGATCTGGACACTCTGGCAAAGAATGCGTGGTTGAGGTGTGTGTTATTTGCGAAAGCAAGGAGCACTCAGAGGAGCTGTGTCCTTTGCTCACGGCACCAAAACCACAAGCAACCATACATGGAATAATAAATGAGTATTTGATGTTTTTCGAACAGCCAACATCCGATTCATATAAACCGAAGATTGATAATGCTCGATTGGCTAGGTTGACTGTCACTCATGGAGATCTTTCGACCCCTCAGATTGTAGATCAACTTCAACGTTTGGTACCGTGGGAACAGTTTATTTGGGAGGTTCAACAAGTGGGTCCTAATGTCTTCAAAGTGCCATTCCCGTCGAAAAGTGAATTAGAAAGACTGGCTATATTTGGACCTTGTAAGGTACCGAATAAAACTTGTGAGATTACAGTGGTCCCTTGGGTTGCGACAGTGGAACCTCTGCAATTGTTACCAAAGAAATGGATAAGAGTTTATGGTATTCCTCCCAAGGTTACAGGGGATTTTCTTTCGCTTTGGAGCTTGGGTTCTCTTTTCGGTAAAACGATCAAAGTGGATATGCACTTCACTCGCAAACATGGGGTGCTGCGTATCCTTGTGGGGTGTGTTGATTACACTCATATTCCGGCTAGTTGGACAGTTTTTATAAAGGATGGTTTTTATCGGCTGAGGTTTAAAGTTGAGGTCCCTGTTGATACCTCTGACAAAGAGGATGATGATCCAAGGTCACCACCACCGGATGATGATGCGGAGGATAGTGCCAATGGGGAGTCTTCCAATCAAAAAAATAATGAGAGGGATCATGAAAACAAATCCACTGGCGACATGATTACAGATGATCTCCCAAAATCACCAGGCGGGAAGAGTAATACGGGTGCTGCGGTGTCCGAAAGTATGCAAGAAAGGATCTCGGGTGTTGTTTTTTCACCGCTGGTTCAAAAACAAATATATGTGGCTAAACAGGAGTTCCTGATGATGAAGAAGTCCGGTGATGGTATGAATGCTGCAGGTTGCCCTGAACGTGTCTTTGATCAAGGAGATAAAACTGGAGTGGAGAATGGTACAGCTTCCGGTACTGATGGCGTGAGCAATGGGAAAACAGTGGAGTATGGTGCAGCTTTTGGTACTGATGTAGGGACTGATTTTATAGGGTCCGACAGTGTAGTAAACAGCATATGCGTCGCTGATTCAGATTCAGATGATCGTGCCGATGGTTGGGCTGCTACTGAGGAAGGCAATGATCTCTCGCATGATTTTTTGGTGGATACTGATGCTGTTCAATGCAATGGTTCTGAGGAAGTTTTTGCAGTACATGACACTACTCTGTTGACAACTCCTACTAGAACTTTGTCTCCGATCTCTCTGCTTGAGGGTGATGGTGGTATGTACCTTGATCGCCACGGTCGTACGGCGGCAGTACAACCTCAGGCTTGCAGCCCTATTGTCAGTGTTTGCGAGACACGACCGTCTGAGAGTGATATGTTGGCGTTTGGGGGGATGTATGAGGGGGAGGTGAGATCAAGCCAGAGGTTGAGGAAGCAGCTGAATGTAGGTCTTCCACAACTTGAGTGTGCGATGGATCTTACCTCACGCAAGATGTACGACTCTCCCACAGGTACTAATTTGCTTTCCAAGCTTTCTTTATGTTCCTTATCTAATTCTGACATTAAGAGTAGAGCGGATAGATTAGGAATATCTCTGGGTAATAATGAAAATCAAGTAGGTAATTCAATTATGAGTATTTTGGAGTTAGAAAAAGAGAGAGAAGTCATATTCTTACAAAGTTCACTACCCCCGGTTGTTGAGGAACCCGAGTCTAGTTTTATCCTAAAAAGAGCCATGAATCTTTGCGAAGATCTTGAAGATGAGGAGGCTCAGATGTCGGAAGATCATGCGGATCTTCATGAGACATTAGCATCAATTAAAAAAAGACGGAAAAATAATAATAATAACAACTCGAAGGGTGCGGCTAGGAGGCGTGTTAAGCTACAAATTTATAAAGGCTTGAGATGAAAGGCATCATTTGGAATTCTGATGGTTTTGGGGACACGGCAAAACATCTAGCGGTTCATGAGTTCGTGAAGGAAAATAAGCTAGATTTTATTGGCATCATTGAGACAGGTCGATCATCCTTTGCGACGCCTTTTCTAAATTTCTTAGCTGCGGGATCAGATTTTACTTGGTATTGTATACCTCCACACGGAAGATCTGGTGGTATGTTGTTAGGCTTTAATAATAGTACGGTCATGGTACAACATGTGGTCTCGGGTGACTTTTGCGTAGTTAAGTTACATCTGATGATCAAAGCGGATGGATTTCGTTGGGCTTTGGTAGTGGCTTATGGTGCGGCTCAAGATGATAAAAAACCAGAATTTCTTGCGGAAATGGTGCGAATATGTGACGGAGAAACTTTTCCTATGTTAGTTGGGGGAGACTTTAATATAATCAGGAGACATTATGAGAAAAACAATGCAAATTTTAATGCTAGGTGGCCTACTATTTTTAACGCGATAATTGAGAGTTTAAATCTGAAGGATTTGCGAATGTCCGGACGACAATACACTTGGGTGAGTAGACGAGATACACCAACTTATGAGAAGTTGGATCGTTTTTTAGCCACGGTGGATTGGGAGGCTAAATTTCCGTTAGTCACAATTCAGGCACTCAGCCGGACAGGGTCTGATCATACGCCGCTGTTGTTAGATACAGGGGGTCAGTCTTTCGTGGGAAATTGTAGTACATTTTCGTTTGAATTGTCCTGGTTTCGACAAGATGGTTTTTTGGACATGATTGCTCGGGAGTGGCATGCGGTAAACACTGGTACGGATCCTATAGAACGATGGCAAAATAAGATAAGGCATTTGCGCCAATTCCTGCGAGGTTGGGCCAAAAACTTAAGTGGAGAATACAAACTTTTGAGAGATAAGTTAACTATGTTAATAAATGCGTTGGATATAAAGGCAGAAACGACGCCCTTGACTGCAGCCGAGCGGGTTGCTAAAAGGGATGCCGATAATAGATTGGCAAAATTAAGACGTGATGAGGAGTCTAAATGGGCACAGAGAGCAAAAGTAAAATTTATACAGGAAAGCGGAAGCAATACGAGATACTTCCATATAATAGCAAACGGAAAGCACCGGAAAAAAAGGATACTACAGCTAGAGCAAGATGAAGGCACCATCGTAGGAAATGAAAACTTAAAGACTTATATCTCTGAATATTACAAAAAATTATTCGGGGCGCCGGCCCAAAATAATTTTTCTCTTGATGAGGCAACGACACAAGACATGCCCCAAATTTCGTCTGAGGAAAATGCAATTTTGACCCATGAATTTTCGGAAAAAGAGGTGTTTAAAGCAATCAAACAAATGGAACATAATAAGGCCCCCGGACCTGATGGTTTCCCTGCGGAGTTTTATCAGAAATGTTGGCACATTATTAAATTAGATCTAATGGCAATGTTTACCCAATTGCGTATGGGAAATTTGCCACTATTTAAACTTAACTTTGGTATTATCACATTGTTACCCAAAAAGGAGGACGCTAGCCGAATTGAGCAATATCGGCCCATTTGTCTTTTGAATGTCAGTTTTAAAATTTTCACAAAAGTTGGCATGAATAGAGTTACCTCTATTGCGAGTAGAGTAATTCGGCCAACTCAATCAGCTTTTATACCCGGCCGGAATATTCTTGAGGGGGTGGTGGTCCTCCATGAAACAATCCATGAGATACATAGAAAAAAGATGGATGGTGTTCTTTTCAAAATTGATTTTGAAAAGGCGTATGATAAGGTTAACTGGTCATTCCTGCAACAAACCCTTCGTATGAAGGGTTCGCGTCACAATGGTGCGAATGGGTGGCACGGTTTGTTCAGGGAGGGAGTATTGGAAGTCGTGTCAATGATGATATTGGGCATTACTTCCAAACTTTAAAAGGACTGCGACAAGGGGATCCGTTGTCTCCTCTACTGTTTAACCTTGTTGTCGACATGTTGGCCATTTTAATCTCTCGTGCGAAGGAGGATGGTCAAGTGGGGGGTCTTGTACCACACCTAGTTGAGGGTGGGGTTTCAATACTCCAATATGCTGATGATACGATCCTATTTCTTGAACACGACATTGCGAAGGCCGTGAACATGAAATTAATTTTGGCATTCTTTGAACAATTATCGGGGTTGAAAATTAATTTTCATAAGAGCGAGTTATATTGTTTCGGGAGGGCTAAAGATAACCAGGAGGAGTACCACCGTATTTTCGGATGCGAACTCGGATCACTCCCATTTCGGTATTTGGGTATCCCGATTCATCACCGTAAACTTTTGAACAAAGAGTGGAAAATAGTTGAGGATAGGTTTGAGAAGAAACTGGCAGCATGGGTAGCCAAGATGTTGTCTTACGGTGACCGCCTTGTGCTAATCAATTCGGTTCTAACAAGCTTGCCAATGTTTCTTTTATCCTTTTTTGAATTACCGAAGGGAGTTTGGAAAAGGTTAGATTATTATCGTTCACGGTTCTTTTGGCAAAGTGATCAATTAAAAAGGAAATATAGGCTCATGAAATGGAATTTAGTCTGTAGACCGAAAGATCAAGGAGGTTTGGGAATTGCGGTTCTGGAAATTAAAAATAAATGTCTCTTGAGTAAGTGGCTATACAAATTATTACACGAGGAGGGTGTCTGGAAAGAAATCCTAGTAAACAAATATTTGGGAGACAAGGCACTATCTCAAGTGCAAATTAAACCCTCCGATTCACCTTTTTGGAAAGGCATCATGAAGGTAAAAGATGACTTTTTTAAGCGTGGTAAATTTTTTATTGGCAACGGTGAACATACTCGGTTTTGGCAGGACTCTTGGTTAGGAATGGTCTCACTAAAAGATGAGTACCCGTTGTTGTATGACATTGCCTCGAATAAGCATAGTACGATAGCTAATGTTATTGGGGCAACCCCTATTAATCTACCTTTTCGACGGACTTTACTAGGGCAACGGCGTTCCGAATGGTTTCAACTGGTGGAGAGATTAATGCGTATCACTCTTACAGATGAACCTGATAACTTTAAATGGTCGCTTACTAACAATGGAGTTTTCACGGTAAAATCATATTATGAAGATCTTCTAAATGGCCACACAAGGTATCTGCGTAAATACCTATGGAAATTGAAGATACCTCTAAAAATTAAAATACTTCTATGGTTTCTCTGTCGAAAAGAAATATTGACGAAGGATAATTTGGCTAAACGACAGTGGACAGGATGCAAGAAGTGTGTATTCTGTGATGCGGATGAGTCTGTAGAACATCTTTTTATTAAATGTCCGTTTGCTAGAGATATTTGGCGTTTAGTACACTTTACTTTTAATATTTGCCCACCTGTGAGTATTGCGAACTTGTTTGGGAGTTGGTTGAATGGGATAGATAAGATAACAAAGGCTCGCATTCGAATTGGTGTAGCGGCCATTCTGTGGGCTCTTTGGAATTGTCGAAACGATATTGTCTTTAACAAAACAACTTCTATTCATTACTTGCAGGTCATTCACAAGGCATGTTACTGGATCCACTCTTGGTCGTTCCTGTTGCCGGTGGATCAGCGTGGCCTCATGGATGCTGGTTGTACCCGTATGTTGACGGTCGTGCGGGCTATCTTCAATCGGGCTGGGTGGTTTCATCCTAGAAGAATTGATGTTTAGTTCTTTTCTATTTGATTGGCTCATCTTTGTAGCCACCCTCTGTGATCCATGAATTGTAATACTTGCTGAATTGTTTCGTCTAAATAATTGCGGATGGCTGTGTGCATCTTTTTGATGCAGAGGCCGGGGATCCGCACCCCCTTATCTAAAAAAAAAACCAATCGTAATACAGGAAACCTCCTTGCACCATAACAGAATGGTTTCCATGGGTAGAACACAAGTGACTCTTAATTATCTCACATTTCTTATCAGCTTGCGTGTGATAAGGCGATGGGTATAAGCCGGTTTTATTCGAATTATATCGAAATGAAAGGGTAGAACTGCAGCATTTGGGTAATCATGTGTACCTCGTCAGCAAGAACTAGGAACTGAAGGAGATGGAAATTATGATTTTGTTGCTTGAATGGGAATATGGAAATGGTCTCGACTTTCGACGCCGCCAAAAACTAGACCAAACATCGGATCTCCGGTTAGAGTATGCAAGGATAGTTTTATGAGAAGTGCTCCTGTGCTGTCTAACGCTAATCATTGGTCTGATGGTTTCTCGGATGATGTTCTGTTGTGTCGTTCTAGCTGATGAGCAACACTTGCGATCTGTTGTTTGTGATGCACATAGCTAGCCAACGTTTTGCTATTATTAGTATTCCACAGCTCTGATGTATTTTACTTTTCTCCATTCCAAATTTTTTGTATGTTCTTAAACATAGCCAGTATTTTCTGAACATAGCCAGTATTTTTCGCATGCTCCTGTACTGAGCTTGGGTCATGGACTCATGGGTGACATGTGGCATTTTTGCCAGGATTTATGTATTTGAGGGCAGACCAGAGATTTATGTCTATGTTATCACGATGCATGATTGATATGAAATTAAGATATGGTATAGGTCAAATACCCAACCTCTAGATAACACGCCAATCATTCATAAAATATAATCCGTACAATACAAGTGCAGTTCAACTGCTTTACAAGCAGATATAGTACACAGAGAGCTGAATTGGTACAATTTCCCAACAGTGGATTCCAAATGCAAGGTACAGCTTATCCACAAGGGGCTTTTGGCATGCATCTGGTATGTCAGGTGATACTCCTGAGCTAATATCACAGCGACAATCCACTGAAGTAAGCTTCGGATACGAAGTATCATGGTGTCTATATACAAAAGACATGTTTACAATCTATCCACTACCCAACACAGCCATAGTGTTGCAGCTGATGTAGTGTCAATCATGACGCGGAACTTTCTCGTTGAAGTCCAAAGAATAATCCTTCAGAGTTCAGAGGTTAGACCGGAGGACATGGCGGCTCTGCTTGTGAGTGCTGGCCTCATTGTCACCAGAGCAGACTCATTCGCACCAGCTCTAAGCGCAATCTTGCCAGCTTCCAGGAATCGAGCAACGGCATCCTCTGCATAGCGATTTGCTTCCACCACAGTCATGGTCTTGCCAATATCTGGATAGGTGTTGAGTACATGGTCACCGTTAATCTGAGAGGCAAGTTGAATCAACTCCACTTGAAACTCCGAGAGAAGCTTGTCTTCATTCGCGCCGAATGGCCTCAGAGACTTTGTGACCTCTGGTAGTTTCTCTGTTTGGGTATAACAGTATATAATTAGGATTCCAGTAAAGTGATGAGTCAGTCAATTCAACCGACAGTAACAAGCAAAATTAGCATTATAAAATCCATGAACTGGACATATTACAACATATAGACAGCCCCACATTTATAAGACTGCATCATGGGCCGCAAGAATTGAAATGTTACATCTGAACTTTTTTTCTTTATGAGAAACCTCACTAAACCGAACATATTAGTGTAGTAACATACTGAACAGCAAAACAATTTACCTGGGCAATCAGTCCTTGGTGTCTTACGAATCTTCAAGTAGTTCTCAAAGGTCCCAGCCCATGCATCCCTCTTTGTCAGAAAGTTAGAATGTAAATTAAATAGCTTCTTGACTGTTGCAGGAATGGATGAATGCTCATATTGTGAGGTTTCCTGTGGACCATTTGGTTCATGGATCACTGCAAAATTAAAAGCAAACTAGTTATTACTAAAATGATATATGACTATATGAGTGTATCACAGAAGTAAGTATTTCGGTGGTCACTGCTGCATTCTCATAAGCAAATAGCAGCATAATTTCTAAGTGGAGAGGTTAAGCGGTTGGTTGAAGTTACAATATTTTTCTACTTAGCCAAAGGGAAAACAAGAACCAAGGGTGGAATTGGACTGACACCTCATGATGACAAGGGACATAAAACTTCTCCTTGTCCAACTACAAATCCACAGGCATACTTGCAAGAGGATCTTTGCATAATATCATGAACAAGATGAGTAATATATATCTCCAGTTATTCATATGTAATATACTAAAATAAAGTGGCCATCAGATCATCGGTACGTCAGTACGTGTAACTACAGACAAGGTCATCAGATGCTTCTATACCAAGTGGACGCTTCTATGCTAAATGAACGAGAAATTAATACTACTATCTCCGAATGGAAGAGATTGTCGCTACCAGCACACTTCAGTCGTACGTGTGTAATTCTTTTTGGTGACAGTTAATCTGGATCGGAGGGAGTAATTATTTTTCATCTTTCAGTTTGTCTTCCAATCAAAATAAAGCACAGGCTACAATTCAAAAGTCTGTTCAATCCAATTGCGAATGTCAACCAATCAAATTTCAACATGTTCATTCCAACTGGTTGAAGTCAGGTCATCGATGTGTATAATTTGAAACAATCGAAACAATCTCACCGCATGCTTCTATAGAAAATGAATGCTTTGATGCTAAATGAACGAGATTTTCATGCTAATAACTTTCATCTTCCTATAAAAATAATGCCCAGGCTAATCTTCGCAAGTTTTTTTCGCTCCTATTGCTAGTGTTGATCAACAAAAACATACTTACAGTCATAGACATCTTAGCTCAGAGGTAAAAATGAAAAAATGGAAGGGCATGAATTCAAACATCACAAGTACTACTCATCTTTGGGTTACTCCTCCTACCAAAACAAATTGCAGGCTAATCTTCACAAGTTAGTTCATTGCAGTTGCTCTCCAGTTGCTAGCGTTGAGCAATACGTAGAATTTACAACGGAGTAACATATATCAAAATTTAGGGGCAGAGCCTCTTTTAAAGGGAAATCTGTAAGGCATGAGGAATTGGTACTCACCGGTGCCCTTTTCAACCCAGGGCGAGATAAGGAAGCTGGGCACGCGCACCCCAAGCCGCTCAAACTTGAAGTAGTAAGGGTCAGGGCCAACAATCCCATCAGGCTGCGGCACTCCGGCGAGCGGCGTGGGCACATGGTCGTAGAAGCCGCCATGCTCATCATATGTGATGATGAGCGCCGTCTCGTTCCACTGCGGGCTGGCACGCAGCGTCTCGTAGACCTCCTTGACAAACCTCTGCCCCCTGGCGACGTCGTGGGACGGGTGGTCGTCGTTGGCCGGGAACTCCTTGCAGTCGAAGTACCTCTGCTCGATGACGACGTAGTTGGGCAGCTTGCCCCTGGCGGCGTCGAGCTTGAACCTGAGGCTGTACTGGTGGAACTTGACGAGGTGCTTGAGCCTGCGCAGGCTCTGGTAGAATAGCGTGGCCGGGATGTTCTGGTAGTAGATCCCGAAGGAGAGGCCGTTCTCGTCGAGGCTGTCGAAGATGGTCTTCTGCGGGAAGCCGTTGATGAGGTCCTTGCGGGCGTTGAAGGTGAGGCCGTGGGAGGTGGCGGAGTGGACGAACAGGCGGTTGGGCTGCGTGGAGGTGGGCACGGATGCGAACCAGCGGTCGAAGACGGCGAACTCGTCGGCGAGGGCGGCGTAGACGGGGACGGAGTCGGGCGCGAACCCGGACATGACGTTCTGCGGCATGCCGAGGCCCATGCCGCGCGCGTTCTGCGCGAAGCCCGACATGGGCGCCGTGGTCGCGGAGGTGTCGGCGGAGCCGAAGATCTGCTCGCGGATGTCCTCGAAGCCGTGGCCGGGGTCGGAGTCGACGTAGCCGGCGCCCTGGGCGACGAAGATCTCGGGGGAGGCCGGGTCGGAGAGGTTGAGGCGGTTGGACTCGGCGCCCGTGAGGCCGTCGATGTCGGGCCTGCCGGCGCGGAGCCAGCCGAGGACGTGGTCGAAGCTGCGGTTCTCCATGACCACCACCACCACCGTCTTGACCGGGGAGTGGATCTCGTGCTTCTTCCGGCGCCGCTTCAGGTTGCGGCCGCCGTGGTGCGCGTCCAGGCAGTGGGCCGAGACGACCAGGGCCAGGAGGAGCGCCCCCACGAGCAGGTGCTGGCGCCGCCCCCCGCGGCGCGCTCCGGCGGCGACCATGGCGCCGGAGTCAGTCGACGGCGGCGGCGAGGGTTGGTGTTCGGCGGTGGTTCAGTCAAATCCCCTTTTAATTCAACTGGCCTTTGCTTGGCGTGCGGGATGCTTCGCTCTTGTACTGCTCGTGGTGGGCCCAGCAGGGGTGGTTAGGCTGTTGGGAAGGGACGACTGACAGGTGGGTCCCAGTTTGGTGCTGAAGTGGGGGCCCGGTGTATAGTGGCGGGTGCTCGGCAACTGCTCGGTGAGAGCAGGCCCGCAGGTCAGTGTCAGAGTAGGTTTTTATAAATTTAAGATAATGTGAAAGGATATGCTACAAGAATCTGCTGATTTTTTTCGTCTTGCTTCTATGTGGACAAAGCTACGACCACACACTTGCATGGGTTCTTATTATGGACCTTTATCACATCACCCATCAACTACAACTAAGCAGGGGCAACTAAGTATACTCTTGAAGAAGAATTGCACTACACAAGAGCCATGTAACGTGTCAAAATCTTATCCTTAATTTACCTTACCGATATCTGGTTCAGGTTCATGGTGATAATTTGTGAATCATAGTTCACCAATCATAGTATGCGAGCTAGAAAATTAAGATGACGTTTTTCGTATCACCTGTCTTGAACCACAAATCACGCGTCACACGATGTATGCTAATTTTCAGTATCAATTTTGCAAAATATCATATTCTATTTTATCAGCATGTTTGCGTTCCAATCAATCATCCACACTATGGCAATCATGCGGTCATGCCTGGCCGATGCATGCTGCTTTGCTTGCTTTTTTTTTTGCAAGCGTTCGTCTTATCTTTATTGAGGGAAACATCTCACATTTTTCTTTAGTCTTGTTGTTATATTAATTGAGAGAAACCAAACAAAGCAGTTGGATGGTCTCACTGCAGACGCCTTCAATGTAGAACTAGGAAGCTTGTAGCCATGGGTTTAGTTACCGGTCGGTCAATCTGGTTACCGCCTGGTAACCGAATTTCCCGAACACCCACGTGGAACGTACTTACCTGTCAAAATTCCAAGATTAATTTTAAAAATTGAATTCAAACTCCATAAAATGTGATAAATAGATTGTATCCTATAAACATATACAGTCCAATGATGCAGCCCAGTGGCAACGACCTTCAAACATATACGGCAGATCCTGTGTTCAAGTTCAGCGATGGTATTAATTTTCTGAGCATTAAAACATGTTTCACCATAATTATGCAAGAATATGTGAAGCAAGATTTGAACCAGAGACCTGCTAGGTGCATACAAAAAGGAACGGAGGCCTTACCGCTGTGTTGCAAAAGCAACTCTGCTTCAATTCAGTTGAACACGTAGTTACCTTATAAAGCTAATTAAAATTTAAAAATTATTTTTAAAATTCATCTACTAAAATTTCAGGATTGGGAATCCTGAGGCCCTCGGGAATTTTTTTATTTCGGGAACCAAAACCTTGCTTATAGCTACGCTACATACATTTTTCCACTATTTTTATCCAAAAGGGAATTGTGTGTGTATGCGTCAACTAGCATGAGGCCACCTGCAACTTCCCTACTGTTTTTCCAGATGGATATGGTATACAAGAATCAGCAGATGTTGCCTTTAAGTGGATTGTCCTACGACCACACAACCACACATCGGGACGTGTTGTTTTAAACTTTGATTTCGTCCCTGATGACGGAATCAATCAATTGTTACTAAGCAGGGTGTGTTTTTTGAACCGCAATTATACGACATGTCAACAGTTTTAGCTCGACACGGCACGCACGTGAAGATTGAACAGTCACGCGGGTATGTCCATCCAAATGGGCGGTAAAACACCAGCCGCCGGCGTGGCCAGCGCGAGAATCACCCAGTGGTCTAAGAAATAGTCGACACTCTCAAGTCTCAGGGTGTGTTTGGTTCAGCTGTGGATTCTAAAAAAGCTGATGTGAACTGTTAACTATTAAAAATCAGCTGTGAGATGTGAACTGTAGCAAAGTTAAAAGTCGTTTGGCGGAAACAACTGTGAAACTGTGAATTTTATGTGAATCATCTATAATATAGCTAAGACCGTGGGAGAGCTGTCGGCCGGAATTTCTAGCGCCTGGCCGGCACAGCATGCCGGATCACCTCCGGCCATCTTAATATCACCGGACCCTCGTCGGAGTTGGTCGGACCTCGCCGAAACCTTGCTGGCGATAGGGGAAGACACGCTGGAAATTGCCGGCCACCTTGATATCGCTGGACCCTCGCCGGAGTTGGTAAGAATTCGCCATAACCACGCCAGAGATACATGAAGACATGCCAGACCTCACGGGAATCTCGTTGAGTTCGCGGAACCGTCACACCTCGCCGGACCACCACGCCAGAGTTCCATTGTGACTCGCCGAAATCTCATTGAGTTTGCCGGACCTATGTGTGCACATGGCGTATCTGTGTGCTACCTACCATCGTCATCTACTCTCCATGGCTCCCAGCACATACGATGTAGGCCATGGCATCCACAGATCCACTCGATCCATGATCCATCCCCGCACCACGCACGCACACGTACGCCGGCGGCCACTCCAACATTGCCATACGCGGCCACCACTATCTTCCGGTGGGTCAGAACCTCGCCGGAGATCGACGAAGACACGTTGTATCTTGTGGGAGCCGTGCTGGACCGTCTATGGTCGCCTTGTTTATCGCCGGACCCTCACCGGAGTTGGTTGAACCTTGCCGAAACCTCGTAGGAGACAATCTAGCAAGCTAGCTAGCTTGTACGTGCCTGGTGCTAGCTGATAAATCTAGTCAAGCTAGTACAAAACTAGCTAGCATGTCGTACAGCAAGTTCCTCCGTGCATCTAACTAGTATACTTGAGATCGAACAAGAATAGCTCAGAACACACATAGGGAATCGATTAATTAACCACAGGTAACGACGTCCGCAAGAAGTTCTGAACGCCCCTTGCGCCAGACAACATGGGGTATTCTCCTCTGTCCAGCTGCCAGCTGCCAAATTAGAGGTAGCGGGCGGCGGCACTTGGGGCCGGGATGAACAGGCAGGTAGGAAAGAAGAGGGGGTGTGGTCATGTACTCGTGTGGGCAATGAGTGGAGAAGATAACGGGGGATGTATATCAGCGCGAGAGGCCGGCAGGGTGGTGGCACGCCGCCGGCGAGCCAGAGGAGCTGACCGGTTGGAGCCCTCGGCTAGTCTTCCCCTGGTCCTGTGTTTGTTTCTCTGTTCGATGGCAAGGATGAAGATGACCTTTTCGCTGAAAAGAGGTGGAAATAACAAATAAGCCAACCGGTACGACTTGTGCGTGGCATGGTGGATAATTTCCTGTTAAACTTGGAATCCAACGCAGGGAAAGTAGGGGGTGAGGTGCTTTGAAAAATACACTACGAGGAATCAGCTGTGTTGGTGGAATCTGCGGTGGAAATTATCCCTTTGGTTGGTTTTTAGCTTCCTAACAGTAGAAACAGGTTACAAAAGTTGAACCAAACGCACCCTCAACATCATATGCCTTTTGGGCAGCCCGATCTAGGACGCAAGCTAGGCGACTCTTAACTAAACGCGCCTTCAATCTGACGTAATTCTACAGCTGATTATTTCAATAAGTAATGAGCTGATGCATGGCCGACGTACAGTGCCATCGGTTCCATCGATGGATGGGTATCGGTACGTCGCCATGCCGTCGATGTCCCGTAGAGCCATGAGCCATCCTTTCCCAAACCTATGCTCCCGTGAAATAGAGCGCAACAAAGTATCCCACGTGGCGAAAAATGTTTCGTTGGCTAATAGTCGGTTGCAGCTGGTCTCCTCGCTCGTGATTCGTTTGGCTCAGGTCGGTTAGATTGCTCCACCGCCATGTAAACTAGCCCAGTTGACCGTCAAAGTCACTCCTCCCCCAATCGCCCCAATCCCCACCGAGCCATACGCCGTGCTTCCTCACCTCACATTGCCGCCGCCATGGCCCTGCTCCTCCTTCTCCTCCTCACCTCCAGCTCCTCGCTCAAGGATGCGACGGCAGCAGGTCGGCCTTTTCGAGACGGTGGCGCATCTGGAAGAACCAGCCCGGAGCTGGAACTGGAGGACCTGACCGGCAAGAAACGGTGGGAGACGTGCTCCCCGTTGGCAGGCTCGCTGCTCCAACTTCCACCGCCCAGTCCTCATGTTTGATTCGCCAAAGGACGAAGCGCAGCCCCGCTGCCCCTCCTGCCCACCGCCACTCGTTCTTCCCGGACCAGCAGCCCACGGGAGGCGGGAGAGGTGCCTTTCCTTCTCATCCTCGCGCTCATGGTGGTGGCCGATCGAGGCACCACGACTGAGGTGAGGGAAGGGGAAGGTTCTCTATTGCCCTTCCTTGGAAGAAGGGTCATCTTTACAGGCCCGCGCCTCAAGCGGGTGAGGTACCTCACCGCCTACATGTGCTCTCTCGATCTATTAAACCATGAGTCTTGCAAAGGCGGCATGGTAGATTTGCCTAATCATAGTTCATGGTCCTCTGCGGCATAAGTTCTTTTCTGAATGTTTTTTGTTGTTCTATTTGTAGCTCCGTATACTACTGAGTTAAAGAAGAGGGGGCAGTCGTATGCTCATATATGATATGGTTGGATTTCCGTGTAGGCCGGTTGGGTGAGGCGATTGTTAAGGTACTCAAGAGATAGCATTGTTTTAGTAGAGCTGTCTGAATGCCTGATGTGTTTATTGATCTTCTTGCAGTCATGTTTATGCCTTGGTTTGTGAGTTCATGGTACATGGATCTTGCGAGTGTCTCAATGGTGGTTATATATCAGGTGTTTGCTCGAAATGGTGTCTGAAGTCTTTTGGTGAAGAGACTTGATCAATCAGGATTCAATGAGTATAGCAGGCATTTTGATGGGGGTCTGGTCTCAAAGGTGATATACAGTGCCTTATCTAGAAATGAAAAAAATGAAGATATGTTAGTTCATATAATTGAAATTTGGTGATACTTATCTACCTAGAAATACACCGATACCGATATTCAAAAAACATTGTTTGTGCATTTTTGTTTAAACCACTGCTTTTGGTTGTTTTCCACTTATAACCTAGATGCATAATTTCATTTGCAGATGGAAGCAGCTGATGGTCAGGTTATTAGCTTTAGAGATCTTTCAAAACAAGCAGATTTAGAATCTATGTAGAAAGCTACAAATGCAGTTTGCACACTGAAGGAAAATAGTTATCTTTGAAACATATTTATTGGTCAGATTATATAAACTCGGTCACGTATTGGCTATGGAGTCGACCAGTCTGTTGATAAATGGGGAATAATTGACGTCTCGGAAAATAGTGCAGGTTGGTGCTAGAGGAAGTTTGCACCTTTTTGTCCTGATATTATGTTGATTTCTGTCTGCAAGGGAACTAGCATTCTATAACCAGGGATTGTGCAAGACACATTATTAATAAGGATGAAGATAACCCAGTGGCAAGATGTAATTGAACTAGATCTTATTGTTTGTTTTTCTCTATACACTGGTAGCCTAAAGTCCCTTCGCTGTTATGTTTCCTTTGGACGAATTTGCTATTTGAATCAGGTATATTACAGCTACACATCCTTTAAAGGCTCAGAAGTAATGATGAATAAGAAAAAGGTAATTGTTTTGATTTCTTTGAATTGTGCTTTGTATTGCTAACAATCTGGATATAAAAATATAGTTAAAAGGCCACGCAAGAATTAACAATCTCTATATAAAAATATTAAATTTTGAAAAACTTTGTCTAAGATAAATGCACAAGTTTTACAAGTTTTAAGGGAAGCAACATGCGTAATTAAAGTGAGTATTAACTGCTAAATTGCATCCTATAATTTGGGAATATCTGGTTTTGAAATTGCATCCTAAAAGCATAGTATCCATACTTGTAGAATAAAAAATTCATAAGAAAAATGTAACAATTTCATTAACACATATTAATCCACATGTTCAAGTATATATTACTGGTAAAAAAAGTCAATGAAAATGGTGAAAATTGGAGGCACCTTATATTTTGGTGGAAAACGAGAGTCTAAAAATAATAACATGGTTGATCTGGATATAGATATAAAATAATTAGTGTTGCAATAACAAGGTCACTTAGTATGCAAATCTATGTAGATTAATTTTCATATTTAATTTCTTGCAATGGTTTTTCGTTTCTTAAATTTGCGAGGGACATGTGTTCACAAGGTGACAAAATGCAATTTGAATAAGAGCATATAAAAAAGTAAAAGTTACATGTGCATACGTATTAGAATATGAAACATTTTATGTTCATTGGGATCAATGCAATCAAAATATTATTCCAATATCAAGTACAAACCATGCAAAAATAAATAAATTATACTTGATAGAAAATTTTGACCTCGAATAAGGAGTAAACAATATTTTCACCGGTTCTGTTTATTTGCTAGAACTTTCTATAGATATGCTTACTAATAATCATGCACTAGAAACCACTATTGTTATATTTGTTGATTTACACTTTGAAAACAATATATATATATGTATAAATTATATATGTGATGCATTATAAAAAATATTCCACAATAGATTTTTTGTACAAAATAAAATTTATATCATTCAATAGGAAAAAAACACCAGGTAATATTTAGAGCAACATTGCTAGACATGTGGTTAAAGTATGTAAGCAAATATAAAATCGAACTTCTAACATTGGAGCACACTAACAACAAGATCTAAATATGTATAGAAATTTAGTATAAATTGCATTTATTTTTTATTCCCCGGTACAATTTATTTGATTGACACACTTCAAACTTAACCGAGAGGACGATATGACTTGAAGTTTCATTGTGAAAAGCAAGAAAAAATTACACCGAAACTAGGCTCCCTATATTGCCTAGTTTGCTGCCCTCCCTATACCGATCTGAGCCGCCTATTCGCTAAGCTGTGTCTCTTGCTTGTTCTCGCGTTTCGCCACAATAGTTGGTCCTCGCCCTCAATCCTCCTCTTATGACTCACAAGTCAGCGTCCTCAATCCTCCTCACTTGTTCTATGCTTGTTTGTGAGTGCGTCTCTGAGGTCTATGTGTGTCGCCGAAGTTTGTCCTTGTGATTTCTGAATACCTTTATTTTTATTCCTTTTCACTGCAATATGATAGGTTACTAGACTCCATGCTACTATATGTCGTCCTTTATGAATTTCCTTAAGAATTGATAATCTATCATTTGTTTCTGCTTGGATGTACTCGTAATTTAGAATTTGGATGCCCACTACTCCTCTGAATTCATACTAGATTGCTCAACCGATGCATTAAAAAAATCTTGTTCATATAAAATAAAATATTCAGTGTCTATAGAAAAGTAAACGAGAAGAAATTGTGGAACATACATTTTTAATTTCAGATATGTTTGCGTGAACGAGAAGTTTGTTTTTTGTGCTTCTTTTATCTTTTCTACGGAACAGGCTCCCTCTTGAGTTTTGTTCATACTAGGTCTCTCACTACTTATGCAGCTATTCATCTATATCAAGTTACAGCTGGGGTTCTACAAGTTTCAAAAGATGTAAATCAGGCCAAACAATTTAATTTATGTTCTTTGATTTCCCCTTGAATGGGTTTTTGCTAACCAGTTAGTCTTTATTTATTTATTTAGTTTTGTTGCTTCTACTCACTTTTTAAAAACTGGACCTCACTTTTTTAGCATATAACAGACAATACGGAAAATTTCACGACGGCCGGGTGAGGTTTTGTCGAAAATTTAGCGTCACCATGGAAATTTTTTGGCAGCGGAAATTGAAGCTACAATCAAAACAAGCCTGGTTATAGCCAAAGTCTGGTGATATTTACTCTATGTTCTATATGTGTTGATCCATCCATGTCAAAGCGAGCAGTTACTCCCTCCGTTTTAAATTAATTAAATTAGATTTAGTATAAGTTGTATTAAATCTAAATCAATTAGTTCAGAACAGAGTGAGTAGATGGTAGATCCAATTTGGGAGTCTATCCTTGACGACTTGTGGGTGGCAGAGACAATCAGCACAGGCCCAGAAAACTGGTAAGAAGCTGAAAATAGCAAATTATGCAAAACTATCACAATTGCGTCATTCCTGAATTGTACTACGATGGAATACACGACAGGAACACTCTCTCCTTTTTCTTGCTTGTCTGCTAGTCTCCTCTGCTCTCTCCGTCAAGTCAAGATCTATACTACGATGGAATACACGACAGGAACATACTCAATTCGAGCTAGCTCAAGCAATTGCAACACACATCGTACGAGCAACAGGAAATGAATTAATCCCCGCAAGCTCGGGAGAGTGACCGATTGTTGTCGATCAGAGAGCTACAGAGACAAGTTGCGTGCGAGCTTCCTGCCCATGGCGTTGCTCTGCTCCTCCTCCGCCTGGAAGCTTCAGAGCGGGGACGGCCCCGTGCACGCACAGGTGTGGGCGGCCGCCTTGGTAGCCTACTGTTGCGCTCGCTCTCCTCCCGGAGCGCCCTGACCCTCGCCACGAGGTCGCGGCACCTGGGCCCTTCCCCGCGCCTCGCGGCCGCGGACACGGCGGCCAGGAGCTCGCCTGCATCGTCTCGCCACGGTCCAAGATCCAGAAGTCGGGTGGCTGGGATGCCGACCTGTTCCTGCACCCCTTCTTTGCCCTCTATGCATCCGTCTGCCCCACCCGCGCCGCCGCTACGCCAAGCAACCGCCGGTCTCGGGTCTCCATACGATCAAAACTAGCCAGAGAAAGACGGAGGAGGAAGAAGAGTAAAGGGGACTAGCACGCCTAAGCTCCCCGCCTCCCTCGAAGCAGACTAGCCTCCTCCCTGTTCTTCTCGCCGCGGCCACGACGGTCGGGAACTGGCTCGCCCTCCACGTGTGCTGCCTAGCCAACTCTGGCGTGTGGGATCCATTAGTCAGAACTTGGTCAATTTGTGTTTAGGTAAGAATCAGTGCAATCTGTGACTATTAACTTCAAACATGGTAGATTTTAAGAAAAAATTCTAAAAATGGTACTAACGTGTTACGGGTGTCGCAAATGTGATAGTTTTGCGCAATTATCTCGTCTGAAAACGTTGTCCGCGTGATAGACAAGGATGCACGCAACACGTGAGGTTGGTGTGGCGATATTTTTCACTAAAAATGGCCTTTTAGTGAAACTAATGGTGCATATGAACGATTCCGTGAAACTATTTTCAAATCTGGCCTTTTGAGGTCGGCGCCAAAGAGGTTGGCGCCGACCTCGTACATGTCGGCGCCAACCTCTTTGGCGCCGACCTCGAGAGGCCAGATTTGAAAATAGTTTTGCCTAAGAGCCATATACATCATTAGTTTAGCCGAGAGGGTATTTTTGATGAAAAATACGACGTGGCGTGACTTTGGATTTTCTACGCTTAGCCTCGCTGCACATTCTCCGTCCTCTCCTCTGCTGCGAGTACAATAGAGGGAGTCAAGAAGGTTACAGAGATCATTTGCCTGCCTCCGGCAGTACGGTAGTCCGGTGCGCGCCCCTTCTTCACTTTCCAGCGTGGGGCGCTAGCTCTTCATCCTATCAGACTATCGGAGCATCCAAAATAGTACTGTACCTATTTGCGAGTGATTTTGCTTGCATCGACGCAAACTTCATCCTATCAGACTATGTAACACCCCCCTGCCTCTGATGATATCAAGACCGTGAGGTTAAGAAGGATACACTAGATTGGGAGAGAAGAACAATTGAGATCAGGGAAGAGACGAATTGGGGAAAGGTTCAGAATTCTGTTTATTCACTTCTTTCATGCCTCTCTCTTTCCCTTACAGCTGGTTATAACCCCCCAGCACACACGCACACAACATGGCCACCACACACTTGCAAGTGGGACCCCGAACCAACCCTCACCAACCACACAACATCATCTACTGACCATGACGTGGGGCTACCTTGCGGGTAGCCCACGATGAGGCTACCTGGGCTGCGCCAAGGATGGAAAGGCCCGCAGAAGGCCCACTCGGGGTATCTCATATCCTAGTCCAACTCGGTTAGGACTTGTAACCTACCGTATCTGTGCCAACCACCCGAGACCTGGCTGCCTATAAAGCCAGGAGGGTTGCCCGTCCTAGAGGACACGCTCAAAACCACAAACCCTAGCGAGATCGCAATCTCGCCATTGTAATCGCTACTCGCATCAATATCCAGACAAGCAGTAGTAGGGTGTTATCCTCCGGGAGCCTGAACCTGGGTAAACCTCGCTTGTCAGCCGTCGTGATCACCTTGCACTCTCCTCTCTCCCCATCAATCAACCCGGGGTGCACAACCCTGGGACTTGTCGAGTTAACACCTCGTCAATTGGCGCCGTCTGTGGGAAGTTCAACAAGTGTTAGGATGATGGTCGCACCGGCTCCATCGGCAATGAAGATCGGCGCATCCGCCGTCAGGGAGTCGATCCGATTCGGCTCCTTCGAGTAAGTCGTCCACTCGCCAACTCATCAATCGGTGTACGCCGATCTGGACAAAGGTATACACATTACCTTCGGCTCCATATTCTGCTGCGTAGATAGTCGTGGTATACTCAGGTCTACGACTGCTGCGCTACGCGCGACGGCGTCCCCAAAATCGCCGACCATCGCGCCCGCTGGACCCGCAGAGATCGCATCTGCCGAACCCGCGAAGATCGCATCTGTCGCACCCGCAGAGGTCGCGCCAGTTGCACCCGCGAAGAGGACATCTACAACGACAATCTCGGCAACGACCGCGCGAATCGAGTCCGCTACGCCAACCTCGGTCGTGCGGTCGATCAAGTCAAGATCCACCCCCACCGTCGCACCCGCGCGGCCAACCAGGGGCCCGCGCCCGACAACCATGTCACGCGCGCCCCCGTCTTCATGGAGATACCAGGTCTACCCCAAGCCAATCGCACTCGCCCCGGCAAGTGTGAGCGCTTGGACAATCGCGAAGAGACGCGACAGCGGGTGCGCCGCGCGCCACGTTGCGGCAATTTTCGACCCCGAGCAAGAAGCGGGTGACAGAAGTAGCAGCGGCAGCACCAACTCTTCATACCATGCCTACCCCAAGCAAGTCTTCATGGCCGGCACAGCGCCGCATGACGACGAAGACGAACCCGCATACCCACTGGAGGTGGACATGCCGGACCAGACGAAACTTGTCATCACGCGTGATATGGCGATCCAAGCCATGAAGCATGTGGACGAGGGCACGTTCCCGCCACCCAGCGCACCTCGAGACGATCACCTGGCGGTCCAGTACTTGCTACGCAAGGAAGGCGAACGAATTCGCGCTGAAAAGGCCGAACTTCTCAGGCGCAAAAGGGACGCGGATGCGTCGAGTGCCAGGCGAGCTGCTCTCTCCTTCACATCCTCCACAGAGGTGAATCAGGGAGCACGGCGAACCAGAGCCCGTGTCCCCCACATGGCAGAAGCTGATCGAACAAGGCTGACCCGCAACCTCGACTCGTCCTTCGTCACCGAAGACGAGAATGGGATACCCGTCCCGAAGACGGCGAATGCCGCCCTGATATCAGTCGAGACATACCTCCGGCTCACGCAGCCACCGGAGGGAGACGCGCGCTCCCTTCTCCACAAACAACAAATTGCCTCCATAAGGGCAATCGAGGAGGCTCTGGCGGCCAAGGGGCCAAGCAACAGAGCGACTGAGCCAACGACGTCGGGCGCCCCAGCGGCGCAGCGACAAGCAATCAAGGACCTCTGTGACGTCCTGACGCAGAAGACGGTGGACCGCAACCGCAAGGAACGTTCGGCTAGCGTGGCACACGCAAACGACCACGCCGACCGCGACTTCGAGCCGTGTGGCGCAGCATGTTTTTCCTTCAACATCCGCGACACCCGCATGCCTAAAGGCTTCAAGTTGACGGCGGGCACACCAAAATACGACGGGAAGCAAGACCCAAAGCTATGGCTCGAGGACTACCTTATTGCTTGCACCTGCCAAGGCGGAACATCGACCAGGGCAATGCAGTACATCCAGCTCATGCTGACGGACTCTGCACGCGGGTGGCTCACAAGCCAACCCAAAGATTCTTTCCGAACGTGGGAGGAGTTTCAGGACAACTTCATCAAAAGTTTCTCGGGAACATTCGCCAGACCAACGACCTACATCGAGTTGCAGGCCTGCAAGCAAGGGAAGGACGAGTCGCTCCGATCTTACATCCAGAGGTGGACACTCCTCCGCAATACCATGGAACCCGTATCAGAGGACAGGGTGATGGACGCCTTCATGCATGACGTTGCTCGCCGCGACCTCCGGGAGGAATTTGGTAGGCTCCAGCCGAAGACCACAATAGAGTTAATGAAGACAGCCAACCAATGGGCTGAAGGAGAGGACTACGTCCGCGAAACTTCTCCCAAAAAGGAAGGCGAAACAAGCAACTGGCACGAGTCACGTCAGAAGAGGAAGGCACGTTACACGCACGACTCAATCGAGTTAGTAGCGGCGGGTTATGAAACCCCCCGCGAGGTCAAGCGTGAGGGCAGCAGACAGCACGAGCAAAGTCGACAGCCCAGCTCGAGTCAGTACAACCGTGGCAGCAGCAGCATCGACCACAGCGATGGCAGTCAGAAGCGCGAGTGGAAGCGCCCGTTAACCCCGGCAGAGGAACTAATGCAACCATGTAAGCATCACTCGTTCCGCAACCCGGCAACAGGAAAGTGGGGTTCAAACCACCTGTTGAAAGATTGCCGCAAAGCAAGAAAGATCTACCATGCCATGCAGCAAATCATCGCCCCAGTACAGGCCATACAAGCGGCACCGCAGCTAGCCATCCAGGCAGCACCCGCAAACAACAATCAAGTGCAGGCGGCAGGAGCGTTCCCCCAGCCGCAGCAGCAGCAACAAGGACCGTCGGCAGCAGCCGACGCGTACCCAGCCGCAGCAGCAGCAACAAGGACCGTCGGCAGCAGCCGACGCGGACCCAGCCGCACGGGGACAGTTGAACATGATCCAGAAGGGACCCCCGTCGAACAGGAGGCAGAAAATCATCACACGCCAAGTACTTCAAGCCATCAACAGCCCGCGCGCGGTACCAGACTACCTGCGCGGGTCGGAGACACCAATCACATTTTCCAGGGCAGATCACCCAGCGGAGGTAGTCCGACCAGGGCACGCCGCACTCGTGATTGAGGCTTTGATCGGCGACTACAGCCTGAAGAAGGTGTTCCTGGACGGGGGCAGCGGCATCAACATCATATTCGCCGATACCCTCAGGCGAATGAACAGGTCGACAGAGAAATTGCCGGAATCGGAGACCACCTTCCACGGCATAGTACCAGGGCAAGCAATCACGCCCACGGGAACAATCACACTCGACGTCATCCTCGGTACACCCGAACACTTCAGGAAGGAGTCGATAGACTTTGAGGTCGTCGACTGGAAGTCACAGTACCATGCCATCCTAGGACGCCCAAGCTTTGCCAGGTTCATGGCGGTACCCCACTACGCCTACCTGATGATAAAGCTACCCGAGCCAAAAGGAGTAATCACCGTCCGCGGGGACTTTGGGCTCTCCAACAACTGCGACCGCGAGTTTGCCAAGATCTCCGAGTCCTTCGGCGTCGAAGAGCGGTTCAAAGCCATATCAGCCGACAACGACAAGACCGTCTTCCCGGCTCGCAAGAAGCCCGCCAAGGACTCAGCGTTCAACACGAATGACGACACTATCACCCACCAAGTCCATCCGACTGACAGCGGAAAGACAATCAAGGTCTCATCGAGCCTGACACCCGCATAGGAAAGCGCGCTCGTCGAGTTCCTACGTGAGAACTGGAAAATCTTCGCATGGCAACCTTCTGACATGCCGGGGATACCCAGGGAACTCGCCGAGCACTCTCTGAAAGTACACAAGGACGCAAGACCTGTCAAGCAATCCATGCGACGCTTTTCGGGGCCCAAACGAGACGCTATCACCATGGAAGTCGACAGATTATTGCACGCCAAGTTCATCCGAGAGATCAAGGACTCGGACTGGGTCGCTAACCCGGTTCGAGTTGAGAAAAAGAAGACGAAGAAACTACGCATGTGCGTGGACTTCACCGCAGTCAACAAATGCTGCCCCAAAGACCACTTCCCGCTCCCGCGGATAGACCAGATCATCGACTCGACTGCAGGTTGCGAACGCCTATCTTTTCTGGACGCCTACTCAGGTTACCAGCAGATCAGGCTGAAGGTCGAGGACGAAGAGAAGACAGCTTTCATCACACCCGACGGCGTTTTCTGCTACCAGACGATGCCGTTCGGTTTAAAGAACGCAGGTGCCACGTACCAGCGGACAATGCAAGCATGCCTCAAGGGGCTAATCGGGCAGATCGTCCAAGTCTACGTCGACGATATCGTCGTCACTACCCGGAAGGAGGATACCCTAGTCGACGATCTACGCAAGGTCTTCGCCGCACTGGACGTGTACCAGATCAAACTCAATCCAGAGAAGTGCGTGTTCGGCGTGCCAGCCGGAGAGCTACTAGGGTACCTTGTATCCGCAAGAGGAATCGAAGCAAATCCCGAGAAGGTGCAGAACATACTCACAATGCCAGCACCAACGAAGCTCAGGGAGGTGCAACGATTAGCCGCCGAGTCGCAGCTCTTAGCCGGTTCATTAGTAAGTTGGGAGAGAAGGCCTTACCCTTCTACCAACTGATGAAGAAGTCAGACAAGTTCGAGTGGACGCAAGAGGCGCAGGACGCATTCGACCATCTCAAGAAGACACTGACAACCTCTCCGGTCCTCGTGGCACCACTGGAAAACGAGCCGCTCTACCTGTACGTCTCAGCAACAAACAGGGTGGTGAGCACGGTGCTCGTAGTCGAACGCGAAGAGGAAGGGCACAGCCACCCGGTGCAGAGGCCCGTCTACTACCTTAGCGAAGTGCTCACCTTGTCCAAGCAGAATTACCCGCATTACCAGAAGCTGGCATACGGAGTCTTCATGACCTCCAGAAAGGTCGTCCACTACTTCTCCGAGCACCCGATCACGGTGGTAAGCTCCTCCGGACTAGCAGACATCCTCACAAATCAGCGCGCGACAGGCCGAGTCGCCAAGTGGGTTGTCGAACTAGGACCATGGGGGCTGAAGTATGCTCACCCGAAGTCCATCAAGGCCCAAGTCCTCCCAGAATTCACCACTGAGTGGATAGAAGCCCAGCTACCGAACGTCCCCGACTTGTCCAACGCATGGACAATGTACTTTGATGGCTCCAAGAAATTCAAGTCAGCCGGGGCAGGAGTCGTGCTCATTTCCCCCAAAGGCGACAAGCTCAAATATGTCCTACAGATGGACTTTCCGACGCCGTCCAACAACGAAGCCGAGTACGAGGCCCTGATCCACGGCATGCGGATGGCCAAGAACTGCGGCGCCACGCACCTCATGATCTACGGCGACTCCAACCTGGTGGTACAGCAAACCATGAAGTCTTGCGACGCCATCGCTGACAACATGATCGCCTACAGAGACCTCTACAATCAGATGGAAGGAAACTTCGACGGCTGCGAGCTACGCCACATCGGCCGTGAAAGCAACGAGGAAGCCGACGCCCTAGCTAACATGGGCTCGGACAGGGTGCCAGTCCCACCCGGCGTTTTCCTCGAGTGCATCACACAAAGATCCATCAAGACTCAGGGTACAGCAAGCACTGCAACCACAAAAGGCGATGCCAACCCGCCAAGCCAAGACAAGGTCCCCATGGAAGTCATGCTAGTCGAAGCCACATGGACATGACCATACCTGGCATACATACTGCATCAGAAGCTGCCAGCTGACCCAGTCGAAGCAAAGCGCATCATCAGACGCTCCAAAAGTTTCACCGTCATCAACGGGGAACTCTACAAAAGAAGCATATCAGGAATCCTGCAAAGGTGCATAGATCCAGTCGACGGCCAAGCCATCCTACTCGACATTCACGCGGGTACATGCGGACATCACGCAAGCAGCCGGGCACTGGTGGCCAAGGCGCTACGAGCTGGGTTCTATTGGCTCACAGCCATGCAGGACGCCGAGGAGCTGGTGAAGAAATGCACAGGGTGCCAGGAATTTGCCAACAAGCCGCACGCCCCAGCATCGGTGCTCAAAACAATACCACTAGCCTGGCCCTTTGCCCAATGGGGCCTGGACATGGTGGGCCCGCTGAAGAAATCCTCACCCGGAGGTCATACCCACCTCTTGGTCGCAGTCGATAAATTCACAAAGTGGATCGAAGCCGTGCCCATCACAAGTTCGACTGCGTCCACAGCGGTCAACTTCATCAGGTCAATCATCTTCAGGTTTGGAGTACCTAACAGGATCATCACCGACAACGGCTCGAACTTCACAGCCGAGGAATTCAAAGACTTCTGCTCAGAGCAGGGGATCAAGCTCAACTACGCGTCGGTCTCGCACCCGCAGTCCAACGGACAAGTAGAGAAGGCCAATGGCTTAGTCTGCAACGGCATCAAGAAGCGACTGCGCGTACCCCTAAAACGCGCAGCGGGCGCATGGGTGGAAGAACTACCATCAGTCCTCTGGAGTCTGCGAACAACGCCGAATAGATCTACCCAGTACACGCCATTCTTCATGGTGTATGGTGCAGAAGCGGTCCTCCCCTGCGACATCAAGTTTGACGCACCAAGAGTAGTCGCCTACGACGAGTCAGAAGCAGAGGAAGCACTCGAAGACAGCAGAGACGCCCTGGACGAAGCACGCGACATCGCCCTGGCACGATCAGCCGTGTATCAGCAGGACCTGCGTAATTATCATACTCGGAGGCTGCGACCAAGAGCGTTCGTGGCAGGCGACCTGGTTCTTCGACTCAAGCAAAAGAAGGTGCACAAGCTCGCTTCCCCATGGGAGGGCCCGTACATCGTAACAGAAGCAATAGGCAATGGAGCATACCGCCTAAAGGACTCGAAGACAGGAGCGGACTGCAGCAACCCGTGGAACGTAGCACAACTCCGCCGGTTCTACGCCTAGTTCAAAGCAAGCATTGTACAAGAAAGTCAGCGCGACAGGTTTCAGACGCACTCTTTTCCTTACCAGGGTACCTGAGGGGACTGGAAGGTTTTTAATGAGGCGGTCTGTTCGCAAGAATCAATAAAGTGATTTGAAGAAAATCTGTCTCCTTTTTCCCGTCACTCAAGAAGCTCAAAAATCCTAGGCCGCCACTCGAACCACTCGGGGGCTGGCCACACAGGTTGAAATAATAGCTTAGGCCGCTACCCGAACCACTCGGGGGCTGCGCCATACAAGCACGCCAAAAATCCTAGGTCGCCACCCGAACCACTCGGGGGCTGCGCCATACAGGCTGAAATAAAAGCTTAGGCCGCCACCCAACTTACTCGGGGGCTGCGCCACACAAGCACAGAATCAAAAAATCCTAGGCCGCCACTCGACCGACTCGGGGGCTGCGCCATACAGGTCAAGTCCAAAATCCTAAGGCGCCACCCGCAACCCACGGGGGCTGCGCCACACAGGTCACACTTGTAACCCTAGGCTACCACTCGACTTACTCGGGGGCTACGCCAAACAGGCTTCAGAAAAATCCTAGGCCACCACTCGACAAACTTGTGGGCTGCGCCATACAGGTCAAGTCCAAAATCCTAGGGCGCCGCCCACCACACACGGGGGCTGCGCCACACAGGTCACACTTGCAACCCTAGGCTACCACTCGACTTACTCGGGGGCTACGCCAAACAGGACTCAGAAAAATCCTCGGCCGCCACTCGAACCTACTCGGGGGCTGCGCTGCACAGGTCAAGTTCCAAATCCTAGGTCACCACCCGACATACTCGGGGGCTTCGCCAAACAGGTAACACTTGTAATCCTAGGCCGTCACTCGACCTACTCGGGGACTGCGCCAGACAGGAATTATTCAAAATCCTAGGCCACCACTTGAACGACTCGGGGGCTGCGCCGTACAGGTCAAGTTACAAATCCTAAGTCGCCACCTAATAAAATCAGAGACCGCGGCATACAGGTAACACTTGAAAAACCTAGGCCGCTGCTTAGCACACTTGGCAGATGCGCCACACAGGTCGCAAATCGAATCAGGCACCCTCACTTTCGAATAAACAGATCAATTCTCATTACTCGAAAAAGTACTGTAATCTGTTACATTATATTTACACAAGCATACTTGCCCTCTATGGCTAACCCTGTGCATCAGACGACAGCTACTCTAAACTGCAGGTTCAGCCTTTGGCGCATCGAGAGGACCTACAAGCCGCTCGCTCAAGTCCTGAACTTGCCGGATAATCCGGCGCGTAGCCGGCAAGGTCTCGTCGAAGTCGTCGTCACCTGGCAGGCCTTCAAGCACCCGCTCAAGCGGAAGATGTGGCCGGTGCATCCGAACGTACGCCAGCGCCGCGTTTGCACCAGCCACAAGCTGAGCGTCGACAACTTCCTTCAGCCCTTCGCCATCGCGGAACCTCTCCAGCAAGGCAGGCAACCCGTTCGGCTGCGCATTATGCGGGAAGTACACGCGGTTGACGTGCCAAAGTGTCTTCCGGCAGCTCTCTAGAAGAAAGGCAGCGCGCCACGTACGATCAAGCATGGTGGCAAGGACGCGCCCCCTCGACTTGTTCACTCAGAACTGGCGAGCTTCATAGGAGTCGCCGGACGCCTCTCGAGTGACTCGCTCTTCAACGCGAGCCCGCTCGGCCTCCCAATCGGGATTAACATCTGCGCACACGAACTGCAAGTCAGAACGAGAAGGACAAACAACGGTGACGGCAGCCGCCAACATGATACATACCCTGCAACTGCCGACTGATCAGGTCCATCTCTCCAAGCAAAAAATCTTCACGACGTGAGAACTCCGCCGTGGGATGCGACTGGGAGCGCTGCAACAGCCGCTCCGTATTCTTCAGGGTCGCCTCAAGCTCCACCACCTTGTTCCTCAAATAGGTGATTACCCGCTGATCATTTGCACTGCGCGGAGGAGCCGGCGCCGCCCGACGACGGCGAGCACCCGAAGAGGAAGCCGCGCCACTCGGCTTGGCCAAGGGAGAAGGTGGAGCATCATCGCGCATGGCACTCTGTCAGGAATACGCAGAGTCAATACAGAAATGCGACTGCCAAACACAGTTCAACTCAGAAGACAGAAAAGTCAGCAAAATCAATACTGAAGAGCAAAAGACCCGACAGGGCAATATTCATTACAAACATGAAGTTCAAAATACAGGTCACAGCGACTGCCGCATCCCTACAACTATGCCTACTCTAAGGCCGTGGACTGCGACCGGGAACGGCCCTTCCGAGCAGCCGCCTCAGTCGCCTTAGCAAGGGCCCTCTCGAAGAGTGCCACAAGCTGCGCAGCCAGCTGCGAGGCGCGCTCCTTCACGCCACTCAGCGACGCGGTCCGGCCATCGGGTTTGCGAGGAAAACCGCTGACGACCTTCTCGAAGTCACCTGGAACTTGGTGGCCTAATAGGAGCTGGAAGGTGAGCTCGGAGCCGCGTACCGTCTGCGACCGCGTGAAGTCGGCGATGGTGGTCGCGTCCCCAAACGGGGCAGCCAGAGCGTCCACGGTCGCTGGCGGCTGGTTGCCCGGGAAAATGCTCTGATGCACCACGGCCAGAGCTCCGGTCGACTTCTCCAACGCGGCGGAAGACTTCTTCAGGGCATCCGAGGCGTAGGCGCAAACCCGGTCGAAGAAGCCAACCGCGGTCGCCAAGTCGACCGTGTCACTCGACGCGTCTTCTGGAGGAGCTCCACCGCAAGTCTCTGCGCCGAAATTCAAAGTCAGGACAAGAAAAGGAACGAAGACTCAGTAAGCGTCAAGCCGACACTCACCCCCAAGAACAACGGCGAGTGAAACGAGACGACCGATTTGAGTTTTCTCCTGGGCGACCCGCGCCAGCTCCCGCTCTCGAGACTCACGAAGAGCCTTCTCAAGCTCATCCACCCGGCCAGTAGCCTGGTCCAGCGAGGAACGCAGTTGGTCACTCTCCTTCTCCAGGCGAACATAAGCCGCGGCTGCGTCGAGCTGCTGGCGATAGTATGGCTGAAAATAAAAAAGAGCAAGGTGTCAATAAAGTTGCGGGCGACTATACTAGTCACCCACATCTTCGGAGGCTACTCCCATCGGGAGCGCTGATCGCGCACCCGATGAGAAATCAGAAATACAAGGAAAACACGAGAAGACTTACGTGGTCCAGGAGCTCAAGGTCCTCGGCAGCCGAAGGAGGAGCCCGGCTAGACGAGGCCAGGCCGGCGGCCTCAACATGCACCTTCTCCACCACCACAGGCGTCTCCAGCCCAGTCGAAGGGCCAGAAGTAAGCTCCGTGTCCCGAAGGGGGGAGCTGACGTTGTCAGAACGGTGGCTGCAGCAAAATCAAGAACACAAGTCAACTAAACGTCGAACCTGCAAAGTACTACTCGAAGAACATGTTGCAAATAAACTAACCTGGGGGTGCTGGCGTCGTCGAAGCTCGACAGAGAAGGCGAGGGCATCCGCGCGAATGACCGTGGCGCTGCAGAGCTGACTGGAGGAACGTTGAGAGGTTCCTCCCAGCCACCCGAAGATTGCGCACCCGGGGACGTCGCCACGGTCTCCTCCTCAGCAACATCCACACCCCTGGCAGGCGACGACGCGGTGGCAGACTCGCCGCGACTCGGAAGCTTCCGTTTCTTCTTCGCGGGTTCCCCCACTTCGTCTTCCTCCTCCACCTCATCGCGGGGAGAATGTGCGGAAGGGATTTCTTCGTCCTCGTCCTCCTCCTCGACGAACTTCGATTCATCGTCGGGTCCGTTCTCAGGGAGAGGAGGATAGCTGATGAACAGAGCCCGACCCTAAAGCAAAGTAGACGCAAGTCGAATCAAAATGCAAAGTAGACTCAAGTCGAACAAGTACAAAAAGAGAGCAAGATCAGACTCACCTCAGGAACGGGTTTCGCGGCCCCGTAAGGAGAAATCGGGCACTTGACGTTGCATGCGTCCGCGGCTCGGAGGTTGGTGATGGACCTGACGTTGGCCTCCACCTCCTCGTCATCCAGCGGCTTGGCGCTAACACCTTCGGCGGCCCACATCGGGTGAGGCCGGGCGCTGAGTGGCTGCACCCGAAGACGGAAGAAGGTGGCCATCAGAAAGACGCCACCCGCATCACGCCCAAGGGTCTGAGTCAGCTCGTGCAGCAGGGACAGCAGGGGCCGCACAGCCTCCTTCTCCACGGCAGACAGCGGGTGCGCCAAGGCGCCGGTCTTCCGCAGTCCGCGCTTGCCGTCGAATGCGTCCAGTCCGTCGTCGTTCGACTGGACGTAGAACCATCTCCAGCGCCACCCTTGGACGGAGTCGGACTTCTTCATCTGAAAGTACGCGATATCACCGCGCACCTGGATTCCGAAGCCGCCCACTGGGAAGGTCAGCCCACTCTTCCCCACGTTCTTGCGAACGAGGAAGAGCGACTTCCACAATGCCCAGTGGGGCGCGACGCCCAAGAAGCACTCGCATAGCACGATAAAGCCCGCGATGCTCAAGACGCCATTGGGGGTCAGATCATGGATCTGAACCCCATAGGCATACAGGAGTCCGTGCACGAAATCGTGCATGGGGAACCCGAAGCCACGCGGAATGAAGTCCGCGAAGCAAACGCGCTCCCCATCGCGGGGAGTGGGAAACACTTCTTTGCCAGGGACTCGTACCTGAACTTCGTCCGCAGGTGGCAGCAGGCCTTGCGCGCGGAGCAGCTCCACATCGGGCCTCTTCATCGACGACCTCTGCCAATCGCCCTCGGGCTTCTTCATCACCCCGGCGTCGTCGGCGGCGGCGGCGGAGGAGCCAGCAGCGCCCTTCGGCTTGCCCATCGCCTAGGTCGCAGGGTGCGTGGACAGATTGCTTTGAGCTCGGGACGGCGGCGGAAATGGTAGAGCGCAAGAGGAGAGGGAAGGCAAGAATCGATTGGAGAAGATGACATACCAAAGGCCAAGGCGCAGTACTTATTCCTCGAGGATCGGCATCTCAACCGTCCATCAAGCAAGGGCTCCGAGCGAGAGCATCCAGCCGTCAACGTGTCGCACGGAGAAACATATCGTCGCCGCCAACTTCCTCCACTACGCACGAGAACCGAGGCGTCGTCATCGTGCCGCGCAAATTTCGCGCCCACTTCGGAGACGTGACAACTGTGGACGTGGTCAGCTCTGACAGCGGGGCCCACCACGTCACGTCCCATCGGGCGCAGAGGCGTGCAGCAAAACCGTCATCAATGACGTCACCAAGCCAACGGCTCCGAAATTAACCGAAGAAACTCGAAAGATTCATTCGAGTGGTAAGCTTCACAGCTGAAATCAACAAGGTAAGATCAGCCAGTGATCCGAGCACCCGAAGTAACCTTTCGAGTGGCAACACAGTAAGCTCAAGCAGCCGAATCCATCCAACAAGTAAGCCAAAGCAGGCTGAATAGAAGCAAGCTTCACAAGAAGAAGTCAAAGTAATTCGACTGCACAGATTACTCCCATCGGGAGCGGCTGGTTCGACTGAAGAAATTCGAGTTTAAGCTCAAGATCAAGCAATCCAATGGCGCGTCCAGGAAGGAGTCCTTTGTCCGACTCTGAGATTCGATCAAGCACTCGGGGGCTACTTATGTGGGGCTACCTTGCGGGTAGCCCACGATGAGGCTACCTGGGCCGCGCCAAGGATGGAAAGGCCCGCAGAAGGCCCACTCGGGGTATCTCATATCCTAGTCCAACTCGGTTAGGACTTGTAACCTACCGTATCTGTGCCAACCACCCGAGACCTGACTGCCTATAAAGCCAGGAGGGTTGCCCGTCCTAGAGGACACGCTCAGAACCACAAACCCTAGCGAGATCGCAATCTCGCCATTGTAATCGCTACTCGCATCAATAACCAGACAAGCAGGAGTAGGGTGTTATCCTCCGGGAGCCTGAACCTGGGTAAACCTCGCTTGTCAGCCGTCGTGATCACCTTGCACTCTCCTCTCTCCCCATCAATCAACCCGGGGTGCACAACCCTGGGACTTGTCGAGTTAACACCTCGTCAGACCACCTCTTTGTCCGTCAGGTGCAGCGCAGCTGTTACATCACCTCCCCCAGCAGAACTTGCTTGTCCCCAAGCAAGTGCGTGTGGGAACCTTGTCTTGAGCACGTTCCAGTCTTCCCAAGTTGCCATTGTTGCAGGCAGCCCCACCCATTTGATCAGAACTTGCGGAATAGCAGAGTTTCCCTTCTTTACCATGCGTTTGTCCAGAATTTCTTTAGGTGATGTGTCCATGGTATCCAATTCAGCGACAACTGGCAGCTCTGTATAAACTGGAGTATAATCCGGAATGAACGGTTTCAGCTGGAACACGTGGAACACCGGGTGTATCGATGAACTGTCAGGAAGATTTAATTTGTATATCACCTCTCCTATCTTCTCAACAATGTTGTATGGATCGAAAAACTTGTACGCCAACTTGTGACAAGGTCTGTTCACTAAGGATGACTGAGAATAGGGTTGTAATTTCAGAAATACATGTTCCCCCACTTGAAAAGATCTCTCCTTCCTGTGTTTATCCGCTTGCATCTTCATTCTGTTTTGTGCTGCGGCCAAGTGAGCTTTCAGGTTGTCCAGTTGTTGTTTTCTGTCAGCCATCAACACTCCTGCTTCAGTTCCAGGCATGTTTGCGCCCAAGGGCATGGCTCCCAGGTTCGGTTCTACCCCATACAAGGCTTTAAACGGTGAACAACCAATGGAAGCATGCTCACATGAATTGTACCACAATTCCGCCAGAGGTAACCATTTTCGCCACAATTTGGGTGTGTCATGAACAACACAACGTAGAAACATCTCTAAGCACTGATTTACCATTTCGATATGACCGCCCGTCTCAGGATGATATGCTGTTGTGAACTAAAAATTTGTCCGGAGAAGTTGGAATACCTCCTTCCAAAATTTACTTGTGAAAATCTTATCTCTATCAGACACAATGGTTAACGAAACTCCATGTAACTTGACCACTGAATCAAGGAAGGCTTGAGCAACTGAGGAAGCTGTAAATGGATGTTTAAGAGGCAGAAAGTGTGCATATTTCGACATTCGATCCACAATCACCATAATGACATTAGCTCCGCCTGATAAGGTTAAGCCCTCGACAAAATCCATTGCCAGCTCTCTCCACACCCCATTGGGAATTGGCAGAGGTTGCAACAGTCCAGCGGCTTGCTAAGAGAATGCTTGGCATGTTGACAAACTTCACACTGCTTCACAAATTCATCCACTACCCTCTTCATACCAGACCAGGAGAATAACTTTTTTAGCCTGAGGTAGGTAGGTAATATCCCAGAATGGCCACCAATTGGACTTGCGTGAAATGCACTAATAAGCTTTGTTTGAATTGCAGAATTTGCTCCAACCCAAATTCTGCCTTTTTGTTTAATCAAGCCCTGGCAAAGTTTGAACTGGTTCTCATTTGGGTTGTGTAAAGCCAGCTTCTGTAATTTGAGTTGAGCCTCACTATCAATTGCATAAGAGTTTACCACTTCTTGTAGCCATGTTGGCCGCACTTACGAAATTGCTTGTAACTGCATACTTGGAGCAATTCTGGATAAGGAATCTGCATCAGTGTTCTCACACCCTTTTTTGTACACAATCCTAAACTGCAGTCCCATAAGTTTTGACATTGCTTTCCTTTGCATGGGTGAATGTAATTTTGGTCCTCCAAGTAAGTCAGACTATGGTGATTTGTTCTAATAATGAATTCACCTCTCTGAAGGTATGGTCTCCACCTTTCCACTGCCATTATCAGTGCCAAGAACTCTTTTTCGTATATGGACATCAAACAATGTTGTGGACTCAGTGCCTTACTCAGAAAAGCAATTGGATGTCCTTCTTGCATCAACACTGCTCCCACGCCTGAACCACATGCGTTTGTTTCCACTTCGAATTGTTTCTCAAAGCTTGGCAGTGCCAGCACCGGAGTGCTTGTCATGGCTTGTTTCAACTACAGAAATGCTTGCTCAGCTTCAGGTGACCACAAAAATGCTTTCTTCTTCAACAAGTTGTATAGTGGTTTTGCGATGATACCGTAGTTTCTCACAAACTTTTGGTAATATCCTATCAAACCAAGAATCCCTCGGAGTTCGGAGATAGTTGTTGGTCTTGGCCACTTCAACATTGTCTGGATTTTCTTCACATTTGTTGCTACCCCTTTTGCTGATATTATATGGCCTAGGTATTCCAATTCTTGTTGCCCAAAGGAACACTTGGGCAGCTTCACGTACAACTGATGATACTGCAATGCTTCCAACACCTTCCTTAGGTGAATAAGATGCAGCTCGACCGTTGGGCTGTATACCAAAATGTCATCCATAAACACCAACACAAATCTACGCAAATACGGCTCCAGGACTGAGTTCATCACGCATTGAAAAGTGGCTGGAGCGTTGCAAAGACCAAACGACATCACACGGAACTGGTAATGTCCCTGATGTGTCTTGAACATTGTTTTTGGCTCATCATCAGGTTTCATCCTGATTTGGTGGTAACCTGAGCGTAGATCCAGTTTGGAGAACACTTGTGCTCCTGCTAACTCATCTAACAACTCATCTATTAATGGCATTGGGAAAGTATTCTTTATGGTGAGCTCATTCAAACGACGATAGTCAATACAAAACCTCCAGCCTCCATCTTTTTTCTGAATTAACAACACTGGCGAAGCAAAAGGGCTCATACTCTTCACAGTGACCCCTGCTTGTAGCATTTCTCTGACCTGACGCTCAATTTCATCCTTGTGTAACGAAGAATAGCGATAAGGACGCGAATTCGGTGGTGTAGTGTCAGGTTTGAGCGCAATAGCATGATCATATTGCCTCTGAGGCGGCAATTTTGTTGGTTCAGCGAAAACTGGAGCAAATTCATGCAGGAGTTGTTGCACTCCTTCATTGACTTGTGCAGGAAACTGTACCTTCTTCTCATCCACCACAGCACAAGCCCACACATCATTTCCTTTTGCCCATTTCAGCACCTCGGCAAAATGCACCTCTGAAACTGGTGGCACTGAGTTTGTCTGAATAACTTGCAAAAGCACTGCCTTTCCTTTGTATTGAAATTTTAGGCGTTTGTTTTCCCAATTGCATGTGATGTCTCCATGCTGTTTGAGCCAATCTACTCCGATGATTGCATCATAAGCACCTAATGGTAGTACCCTCATATCAGTTTCAAATGAGTATTCTTGCACCCACCAATTTAATCCTTGCACCATTTCATCACAAAACAATGTGTCCCCGTTAGCCACCTTCACTGTATTGCCAGGAATCTTAACTGCAGTGTGAGTGATTCGATCCAGAAATGCAGAGTTGATAAAACTGTGTGTGCTTCTTGAGTCAATAAGGACTAGCATCACTTGATTATTGACCAATGTTCTTAACCGAATGGTTTCTCCACCCTCTGAACCAGCTAGAGCATGTAAAGAAACTGATAACTGAGTGGCATCTGCAATATGTTGCATTTCTAGTGCGTGCAAAACTGATTCAGATATAACTTGTTCATGGTCTTCTAATGTTAAAGCGTGCACTTCAGCTGCAATTTTTTTGGCACAAGTGTGAGCTGGATCAAATTTATCGCCACACTTGTAGCAAAGTCCATTGGTACGCCTATACTCTCGCAACTGGCGTTCCTTCCAAAATTCATTCTGCCCAGTTCTTGCTAGCTGCCTGTTGTGCTCCACACGAGCTGCTCCATTATCTGCTCTTGGTGCATTATACCTCTGCCCCCACGGTTTATCTTGTACTGCTAGATCCTCCTGCACTTGCGCTAGCATGATAGCTCGATCCACTGTCTCTGGAATCTGGGAAGCTACAGCCACCCGAATGTCATGCTTCAATCCCTTCACAAATTGCGACACAAACAATGTTTCATCATAATTTGGGTTATGCCCTGCTATCTAGAACATCACTTCGTGGAATGCTGCACAGTACTCATCTATCGTCCCTTTTTGCTTCAAGGCCAGCAACACATTCATCGCCCTTCTATGATCATATGCTCCAATTTTTTATTCCACCGCTGAAATGAATGTTTCCCAATCTGGCACTCGATGTCGTTTCTTGTATGCTTGATACCAATGTGCGGCATTCCCTTCTAAATGTAAGGTCGCAGCTGTGAGCCACATGGATCGTTGCGTGTTGTACAAGGTGAAGTAATCAACACACTGATCTCTCCAGATACGAGGATGTTCTCCATTGAACTTGGGAAAAAACATCTTCGGAATTTGGGCACGCTCAACTCCGGTCTGGTGTGCCTGATGGCGTGCTCCACCGTGCCCACCATCATCCTCTCTTACCCCAGAGCAACCACCTACTTGATCACCCCGTGCCATACTCGTACCTCCGGATCCGACGATGGGAAGAGAGGTCGATTCTGCACACTCACTTCTCCTGTCGCCGCCGTGCGCGAGGCTGCACCCGGTGGTGTTCCGAGCAGCCCTTTCTCCCTTGTTGCCGCTGATGCAGGTTCCTCCTCAACTTCCTCAAACACGGACGCCGTCTTGGAGCCCTCGATGCGAGTCACCGCCTCCGTCGTCGCCGCCAATTGCTGCTCCAAGGACTCCTGCCTCCTCTCCAACGTGTCCATAACCCGGTTATGGTCAGAGACAGCTCGCGAGTGGAGATCCAACTGCGAAGACATCTGCTGGTACCCGTTGTCCATGAGCTCCATATGCGAGTCTAGGGCCCCCATCTGCGATTGTAGCGCCACCAGCCCGGATTTGATGGTCTCCATGGCATTCGCCACCGCAGCGTTCGTTTCCCCCATCGCCTCCAAGATAAACTGGGTCTGCGGTGATGGTTTAGAGGGCGCCGTCGCGGCGATCGATCGATCCAACCAACCAGTTATAGGACTTACGGGATCTCAGCGCAGGGATCGATCGGAATCAATTCCACACCGAGTTCACCAACCAGAACCGGGATTTTACGGCTGAAGATCTACAATCCCAAGCGATCGAACGAACCTCTGATACCACTGTAACACCCCCTTGCCTCTGATGAGATCAAGACGTGAGGTTAAGAAGGATACACTGGATTGGGAGAGAAGAACAATTGAGATCAGGGAAGAGACGAATTGGGGAAAGGTTCAGAATTCTGTTTATTCACTTCTTTCATGCCTCTCTCTTTCCCTTACAGTTGGTTATAACCCCCCAGCACACACGCACACAACATGGCCACCACACACTTGCAAGTGGGACCCCGAACCAACCCTCACCAGCAACACAACATCATCTACCGACCACCTCTTTGTCCGTCAAGTGCAGCGCAGCTGTTAGAGACTATCAGAGCATCCACAAAGTATAGTCCCACAACATCATCTACCGACCACCTCTTTGTCCGTCAGGTGCAGCGCAACTGTTAGAGACTATCAAAGCATCCACAAAGTAGAGTCCCACAACATCATCTACCGACCACCTCTTTGTCCGTCAGGTGCAGCGCAGCTGTTACAGACTATCAGAGCATCCACAAAGTAGAGTCCCAGATAGGTGTCACCCTGCGTCCCACGTAAAAACGTAACGCTATGGTCTTCCCCATAAAAGAAAACATAGAAGATTTTTATTTTTTCCCCATAAAAGATTAACTACTTTTTTAAGTAGAAAAGAAAAAATTTCTCGAATCGTGTCGTGTTTTCGAAAGAAAAAAACTGTGACATGAATTTCATAGTGTGTGAGTGTGTACATCTATTTTCGGTGGATTTTTTAGCGACTTATTAAGTGGTAATTACTCTTCTAAGCTGGCCGGTATTAAAGAAACGGAAGAGGATAAGGAGCGCGCCGGCCCAAAACAGGCAAGAAATGAAAGCGGGATAATGCGCACGTGGTTGTGCTTCTGACGAGGTTGGATTCTGCAGTCATTCAGCTCAGCTCGGTCACTCTGACCGTCTCCCGTTCGTCCTCTGCCCGCGCCGCCGCCCCCGATCCGCCTCTCCCCCCGTTTAAATCCGCCAGCCAGATCGTCTCTCTCGACTCCACTCCCACACTCAATCCAGCCGAGCTCACATTGCCCTTCCCCCCGACCTATGGCCGCCGGCCTCGCGCTCTCGCTGCGCCCCGCGCCTTCGCCTTCTCCCTCGCCGCCGCCGTCCACGCGCGGCCCGACGAGGAGGTGCATCCTCGCGCTGCGGCCGACCGGGCGCCTGGTCGCCCGGCCGGGCGTCGCGTGCCGCGCCGCCACCGCGTTCCAGAAGCTCGACGCTGTCGGTGAGTGAGTCCCCCGTCAGCAGACCTGCGCGCGCGCGCCCGCCCGATTGACTGAAATGTGCGTTTTTGTCGCGCAGCGGTGCGGGAGGAGGAGGCGACGTTCCGGGCGGCGGCGGAGGCGGGGCACGACCTGCTGCCGCTCCGGCGCTGCATCTTCTCCGACCACCTCACCCCCGTGCTCGCATACCGCTGCCTCGTCAGGGAGGACGACCGCGAGGCGCCCAGCTTCCTCTTCGAGTCCGTCGAGCAGGGCTCCCAGGGAACCAATGTGGTCAGTCTCCCGGTTCCCACCCACGGCCACAGCACAGCCTCATCAATCACCGATTGATTGATACATTATCCACCCAACCATGACTGACTGCTCCTGTATTCTCTTCTTCCCCTCAAAGTAAAATTCTGAATTGGTTTTTGCAGGGGAGGTACAGCGTCATCGGGGCGCAGCCGGCCATGGAGATCGTGGCCAAGGCCAACAACGTCACGGTCATGGACCACGAGATGAAGTCTAAGAAGGAGCACCGTGCGTCTGATCCCATGACGATCGCCAGGGACATCATGGAGGAGTGGAATCCTCAGATTACTGATGGCCTCCCTGATGCATTCTGCGGTAAGACTATTTTGTACCACTCTCTCAAGTAAATGCTTTATATGGCGTTCTTTCTTAGGCTAGAATATAGCGTTTGACATCCTCCTTGTAGTAGCTAGCTGTCTATTTTTAGTGGTCAATAATTCTGAGGAACGGTGTTCACGAGCTGTCGAGCGTCCCATGAACGGCTAGATGTAGGGGATGGCTGAGGCACGGTAGTGAAGCCGAAGGAAGCTAAGCGGGGAAAGTAAGAGGTAATGGGGTTGTGAGAAGGTGACTAAGGAGAGGTGGGGGGAAGGAGACATGATGAAGAAGAGGTAGGGTTCTTGCTATAAGCCTAGGGCACGGTTGTCGCGCAGACGCGCAGTAGTGATGTGTTTGAATTATATCTCTGGGTGTGGGATACAAAACGTCACCCTCTAGCGCTGTCTTTTTGTGCATGCCAAGTTTGGTTGAACAGGTCTTTTGTGGTTGCCTTTTTCATATAAAAAGGTGGTAGAGTTGCGAGAAGGTGACGGAGGAGAGGTTGGGCGAAGGGAAACATGAGGAAGATAAGGTGGGGTTCTTGCTGTAAGCCTAGGGCACGATTCTCGTGCACTAGCAATGTTGGTTGGATTACATATAGTGTGGGATGTCGAACGTCACGCCCCAGCGCTGTCTTTTTGTTCATGCCAAGTTAGGTTGAACAGGTCTATTATGGATGCCTTTTTAATAAAAGAATGTGGTAAATATCCTTTGTTGGGTTTCGATTATGTTTCTTAAAAAAATTATTTCTTTTAAATAAATTGTAGGAGGATGGGTCGGAAATTTCTCGTATGATACAGTGCGTTATGTTGAGACTAAGAAGCTTCCATTTTCTAAGGCGCCAGAGGATGATAGGAACCTCCCTGACATCCATTTAGGCCTATACAATGACGTAGTCGTGTTTGATCATGTTGAAAAGGTATGGAAAATTATGAAATCTCTTTATGCATTTTGTCGAACCTAGACTGTCTAAGCTGCGATTTTTATATAAATGTGGTGTATATCATATTTATGTTTTCTCGGTGTATTTATGAGGTTGAAATATATTTGGTAACAAGAACACAGACCACCGCATCCTCAAACAAGCTCAACTTATAATTGTAATTAATCACAATAGATTGATCGCTTGTGTTTGTATAAAGAGTATTAGCTATTAGGCATGATTAATTGTGATGTCATTGTTCTCACCTTTATGTTGGTATTTTCCTCATATGTTGTTCCCACCATCAACAAATTGGTCTACCTTTTAAAAGGCCCATTAAAGAGTAAACACATTCCTTAAAAAAATGTTGATAGTTTTTTTTTCCGAAGTTTCCCTCAAATCTTCTATGTATCATGTGATATGTTGTCTTTTCTTGTATGCAGAAAACACATGTCATTCATTGGGTGCGGGTGGACTGTTATCACTCAATTGATGAAGCCTATGAAGATGGGAAAAATCGGCTGGAAGCTTTGTTAACAAGATTGCATAGCGTTAATGTGTGAGTTGCAAAGTTTGTTTAACCCTTTCTATATGTGATATTTTTCGCCTTAATTTCTTGTTGAGAGTGTTCTAACTCAACTATTTATGTAGCCCAACTCTTTCTGCTGGGTCTATTAAACTTAACGTTGGCCAATTCGGCTCAACACTACAGAATTCGTCAATATCTGCCGAGGACTACATGAAGTCTGTTGTGCAAGCAAAAGAGCACATTCTAGCCGGTGACATTTTTCAAGTGGTCCTAAGCCAACGTTTCGAGAGGCGGACATTCGCGGACCCATTTGAGGTGTATCGCGCATTGCGTATCGTCAACCCTAGCCCTTACATGGCCTATCTGCAGGTGATTTAAATATTTGCAGTATTATAAACGAAATAGTTCATGGTCAAATATGTGGCACAAAATAATCAGTAAGGTCTATCTCATGTAACATTGTCGCAGGCACGGGGGTGTATTCTTGTAGCATCAAGTCCTGAGATTCTTACCCGGGTGGAAAAGGTATGCTGAAATTGATGTTTTTTTGCATCGTTAGTTATAGGCATGCTTCAAAGTCCCGTTTCATATTGATTGCATGCATGGTTTTGGTGAAGCTGGTTTGGATACATACTTAAGTTAACTTTGCGTATCGGTATGCGTTATTTGTTTGCTTTACAAAAAAGAGGTGGCTTTATAATTATCATTTGTATATGTGTTTTTCCTTCAGGAAAGTTATTGTGAAAACTCTCTGATATTTTCATGTCCATAACGTTCTAGAAAATTTGTTAATGCCAAATGAACAACATGACCAATGGCTTTTCCATTTGCCAGAGGACAATTGTCAATCGTCCACTTGCTGGAACAATTAGGAGAGGAAAGACAAAAGCTGAAGACAAGGTTCTTGAACAACTCTTGTTAAGTGATGAAAAGCAATGTGCCGAGCATATCATGTTAGTAGATCTGGGACGGAATGATGTTGGAAAGGTTTGTTTTCACTTTTTTTTTCTATTTTCCACACAATTCGATTTCTGGTGCATTTCATGGTTTGCCAAATAAAGATATGTGACATTAGTGGCGGCACTAGGAATTTGCGACGTGATATTCATTTGCCAAAATCATCACTATTTTTTTCAAATCGTCACTGTTTTACCAAAAGCAACACAACTTTGCAAAATAGTGGGTATTTTACCAAAATCAACACAACTTTGCAAAATCATGGGTATTCACATCAATACCTAGGAGTACCCTTAGCGCCTCCCCTTGTATGGCATGTGTGATGTGTCATTAAGGTGTGTGCCACTGCCACCAGTATTCCATCTAGTAACATAAGTCAAAAGCCAAAAGCACCTATTTAGGTGCTTTTTTGGCTTATAAGCCAAAGCCAAAAGCCAACTAAAAAGCCTAACTAAACACCCTTGGCTGCCCAATTTCGGCATCCACTTATGTTTCATTAGTTATGCATAAGTGATGATAAAGTTCTGACTTCTTTAGATGCAGTGAACTTATGTGTGCATGCCAAATAGTCTGGTTTGCTTAAAACCGGAAAGCTGTACTGTTGACTTCATCTAGTCTGACATGTGTTCAACTTTGCTACTCTTGCAGGTGTCAAAACCAGGTACAGTAAAGGTTGAGAAACTGATGAATGTGGAGCGATATTCACATGTCATGCACATTAGCTCAACAGTAAGTCGGTCATATTCTTCTGATAGACGACTTCAAATATACATTTTCCACAACTTATAATCATATAAGAAATCAGCGGTGGCTATAACCAATTAAGAAATCAGGCGCGGCTAATGCTAATGTCCATTTCTAGTCACATTGTTTGCTGATTGTGTTATCAGTTCTCACATTGTAGGATCTATCTCTGTACTTCTGTAGGTTACAGGGGAGCTGCGTGATGATCTTACATGTTGGGATGCACTGAGAGCTGCATTGCCTGTTGGAACAGTTAGTGGTGCTCCCAAGGTATGATCATACTTATTGCTATGATGTTGGCTCTTGTTCTTTGTAACAAAGAAAAGAGGCAAGAATCAAGTTAGTTAGGAAAGTTAGTGCTGCTTGTTTTGACAATTTGAGGTTACATCGAAAGAATTGTAGTGAGAATATGATGAAAAATCTAAATAATTGCTTTCAGCTAACTGTTATCTGCATAAACGAATAAATAACTTTTTTTAAAGCAACCATGATGCTAAACCAAGTCTAAATATGTACAGATAAATTATAATTTCTTAAGTTCCAAGCCAAATAACAAGCACACGGTATCTTCAGCTGTTATTTGTTACATGCCGCATCTTCCATGCAGCAATTCACTCATTAGTCTCCCATATGCTTTGTTCTGAAACTGACCAGGTGAGAGCGATGGAGCTGATCGACGAGTTGGAAGGGAAGATGCGTGGGCCGTACGGCGGTGGCTTTGGTGGCATCTCCTTCCGCGGAGACATGGACATCGCCCTGGCCCTGCGGACCATCGTCTTCCCGACGGCGTCCAGGTTCGACACCATGTACTCGTACGGTGCCGACAGCAGCAACACACGCCAGGAGTGGGTGGCGCACCTCCAGGCAGGTGCGGGCATCGTCGCCGACAGCAAGCCAGACGATGAGCACCAGGAGTGCCAGAACAAGGCTGCGGGCCTCGCTCGTGCCATCGATCTCGCGGAGTCTACGTTCCTAGACTTCTCAGATGCGTAGAACAGATTAGCTCTCGTTTTTCCTCTGTTGAAGAAGTCATTCCAAACCTAATTGTTAAGTTCAGCCAAATAAGAGACTGTAGCTAGTGCCGTAAGTTCAGCCAATAAAATGTACTCCAACAGCAAGCCGAGATAGTGCAATAAGCTCAGTCAAGAAAATGTACATTGAGATTTTACCGGCTAGGTTCAGTAGTCTGTTAGCTATGTTGGTGGACTGGAGATGCAGAGGGGATGAAAAATGTCAGTAAAGAAATCAATGTATCCTGCTGTATTGCCAACTTGCTTAAGTTGTCACCTTTCAGCTTTGCTTTTCTGGCATCTTATAATCATTTCATGATATTTTGTCTATACTGAAATTCAGTAATGTTATATCTTGGCTCTAATAGTGTCGATTTTCTGGTAAAAATACATGATAAAGGTGCTAAAAATGGTAAAAATATCCAAAGTGGTACAAAATTCATCAGTATTATAACAAGAATCACCACTCTGTAAACTAACGGATTGAGTTAATACCCAGCAAAATCATCAACGGGTTATGCAAAAACTTTGTAAAGGATAAGAATCAGCAGATGCAACCTGCACATCTGGCACCAAACATCGAAGGACTAAACACAATTGTTCACCTTGTACAAGTACAAACATCAACGAGACTAGAACAGCGACGGCAGCAAGTGCCCTGACAAAAACTGAGTTTTATCTCCGCGATCTCCCATGCCGTTCTGTGTCTTCATCGCCCCTTCTCTCGTAACGGTCACCAGAATCTCTGTCGTGCCTAGACCGCTTGCTCTCCGATCTTTCTTCTCTTCCATGCACATGTCTATCATCGCTTCTCCGCCTCTCTTCTCTTGATCTCTCAGGGGATTTCTCATGCCCATTCCTGTCCCTATCTTTTGTGTCCTTATCACCATGTCTCGTCCTAGAATCCCGGTCCCTGTACACATCTGGTCTTGAGGACCGACCTTCTCTGTCCCCTGATCTTGCCTCTTCTCTAGTCCTGTCATGCAAGTTTTTGTGGCTCTTTGGAGGATCATGGTCATGCTGTCGTCTTGCATTGCTGTCCTCCTTGGAACCTCGACCAGTGTTAGCATTTCTCTGAAAATAAAAATCACATGAGCATCAGAATTAGTTGCCAGGCATGACTCTTGACTAGAATAACTGAACACAGTTACTGACGAACTATATGACCAAGTATAATGGGCAAATATTTCCAACTAGGTAACCAAAAAAAACACATTTGTAAACCCCTAAATTGGTGATCAATTATCACATCCAGAGAACCATGTAGCACGCTCCAAACATGGCATAAGTCCTGCGCAAAGCAATAACTCTAGCATACAGCCCTATCAGCAACACAATAATAAAAGATATGAGGCTTCTGTTTCAAAGAACAAAGGTTTATAAATTCTGCAGGTAACTAGCTCATTTAAGTGATGCAAATGTATAGCCGTGACCAGAGCTATGTAAGAGACCCTAAGCATGAGTTTCCACCATAACTTGATAAAAAATATAAAGTATAAAAACTCTAAAGGAACATTGTGCAAAAATGAAAAGCAACTCATTTCTTGTCAACAACTAATCTGGCAATATGACTTGTTCATGGGCAATACAATATTTGTTTCTGTATTTTCCTAGCAAATGATAAAGTCCAAAAGCAGGACAGCTACCTGCTCATCATGTGAAAATTTGCATGAAGTTCCACGACTGCACTCGCCTTTCTGGAAAGCATAGCAGATGCCACGGTTCTGTGCAGCTACCTGCTCATCATGAGAAAATCTACATGAAGTTCCACGACTGCACTCGCCTTTCTGGAAAGCATAGCAGACACCACCCTTATTTGACGGACCACGATGTTTATCATGCTCCCATTTTGGCTCGATGTCCTCCTTAGAACCCCAACCAGTGTTTGCATTTCGCTGAGAATATATCATCACCATGAGAATTAGTCGCCAATCATGACTGTTCACTGGACGAACTAAAGCAGGTTACTGACAAGCTATAAGGCCTAGTATAACGGTAAAAATTTCCAGCCATGTAACCTTAAAATAACACAATTACAAACCAGTATTAGCGATCGATTTGTGCATCTGGAGAAGCATACAATGTTACGCAAATAGTAGTACTCCCTCCGATCCATATTAATGGACTCAACTTTGTCTAGATTCGTATGTATCTAGTTAAGTGTTTAGACTAGATGCATTCGTATCTAGACAAAGTTGAGTCCATTAATATGGATCGGAGGGAGTAATATTTTCCCAAACGATAATCTGTATCATGTAGCCAAATCTAGCACAAGGCAACAAATAGTAACATAAAAGGAACATGAGTTTCCAACACCTAATGTTTAAGTTCCTCTCATTCTGTCATAAGAGTTCTGCAAAATATGCTTTGGAAGGTAATTAGGTAATTTTAACTGAAGCAGTGAAGAGCGTTAAAAATCACAACCGCAATAAACATAAAGGCCATAATGTGCAAGTATAAGTTTCCAGCATATCTTCATCAATATAGGTCTTTTAACTGAAGTGCCTACAAGTATAAGTTTCCAGCATATTTTCATCTTGAGCACATGTAGTTGTAACTGTTATTCTACAGAGCATGAAATGGCAAGTTACTAACTGCCTACATAATATTGATCAGGTAATATTGTTTGATCATCCTACAGTAACATAAAAGGAGCATGTGTTTCCAACAACTAATGTTCACGTTCCTCCTATTCTCTCATAGAGTTCCACAACATATGCTTTGAAAGGTAATCAGGTCAACTCAATGGAATGTAAAGGACTTCACTGTGCAACTATAGGTTTCCAGCATATGGCAGTGAATTGACAAGTAAAGGACTTCAGAAAAGGTAGGTGTAAATTATTCCACAGAATGTTATTCTATAGACCATGGCAGTGAATTGACAAGTTACATACAGTCTACTTACAATCGAGCTACTAACATTTGATCATCCTACAGTGAAAAAATCTAGGCTTGCAAACAAAGACAAGCCAGGTTGGGAGTTACTTGGGTGCATTCCCAACAGATAAATCTAATCAGTATTCACGGTCTGTATATTGCAGAAGCAGGGTTGGGTACCTGCTCATCGTGCGAAAATCTGCACGCATCTCCACGGTTGCACTCGCCTTTCTGGAACGCATAGCACACGCCTCGCTCCTCCCTCTTCTTCTGCATCTCCTCCTCGTCCTCCTCCTCCTTCTTCTTGTACTTGGCCACATGGTCAACCTTTATGATCCTCCCAAGGACTTTAGCTCCATTTAAGTTATCTACCAGGACAGTTCTATACAAATTAGCGCCTCAGCAAAGTACAAACTGGAGCTACAGACTTAGTAGGAAAGGGAAAAGAGCCACTCTCACCAACAGCAAGAACCGTGCTCCTCTGGTCCTCATAAGCGATGAACGCGAAGCCCTTTGATTTGCCGGTGGTCTTGTCTCGCACGAGGTTCACGTCAACCACCTCGCCATACCTGAGAAAAGAGAACCGGTCAAATAAACTTTTTCCGTGCCAAATCAATCCGTCAGGAAGGGGGAATGGGGAACGGGCGGAAACGGCAAAGGCTGCTTACTGCGCGAAGACGGCGAGAAGGTCTCCCTCGGTGAGGTCGAAGGAGATGCCGCCGACGAAGACGTAGGCGGAGTCCTTGAACCTGGCGTGCCACGAGGCGTTCTCGCTGAGGCCCAGAGCCGCCTCCTTCTGGTTTATCAGCTGCGTCTGCTTCACCTGCGTCAGGGGATTCATCTTCCCCGACCCGCCGCCGCAGCCGTCGAGCTGGGCTGGATGCCGACTCTACCGAGAGGCAACTGGCGGTGCTCGTGGTCTTGTGCAGAATCTCGAGTGTATTTTCTCGAAAGAGCAACGAATTGAGAGATTCGAAAGCTACACTGCACACACCATCCGTAAAATGAATTATCCAAAGCATTGTGTAAATACAAATTACAAAATACACATCACGGTACCTAACTGCACGCTCTACTTGCAATAAAATAAAACACCATGATTTACCATGTCATAATCTACTTGCAACGAGCCACATATGTACACAAAAATAGGGGCAGCGATATGAGGATTATACCTTCACTGCAGCTTTTCCGAGCTCCTGGAAATCTGCATTTCACACAGAAAAAATGTATTTAGAAAATGTGAGAACAGCAGGGAAGGGAGCCAGGGAAGAGAGAAAGGCAGGGCATGGAGGCAGGAAGAAGAGGCGCGCTGGAGAGAGTTGTGCGAGCCGCGCTTGGAGCACGTGCGGGGACGAGCCGCGCTTGGAGAACGTGCGGGGACGAGCCGCGGCTGCGAGAGGCGCGCCTCGTCTCCGGGGAAGGGCCGGGGTTCCCTCCCGTCGGCGAGCCAGACGGTCGGCCCCGTCGATCTAGGGTTTCAGGCGCTGGGAACGGGCGGGAGAGGAGGTATGGGGAGGGGGTGGCGGGGAGAGAGAGGAGGGCGGGGAGAGAGAAGGGCGGGGGGAGAGGCGCCGGAGTTACCTCGGCCCGTCGCCGGTGCTGCGCCGAGGAGGAGTCGCGGTGGGAGAGATGAGGTCGAGCCGTCCAGGAGTCGCGAACGATTCCGTGCGATTTCAAGTTCTGGGCTGCCCCGCTTGGGAAGTATATCTGGCCAAACGGGCGGCCCCGTGCCGGCCTCGGCACGGCCCACGAGCGGCACGACTCCATTCGTGCCGTGCCGGGCCAGCCCACATGCTGCGATCGGTCTCCGGGTACGAGCACGTCGGCACGCGGGCGGCACATTGGCACGGCACGACACGGTCGGCCCACGAGACGGCACACCGGAAAAAAAAAAGGGGCAAAGGTGACATGATTTTTTTTGAATACTTAGCAAGCCGTCTCATTAAAATCTTTCAGTCTCGTGCGGTACCCTGGAAGGAAAAGAGTGCGTCTGAAACTTGCTACTTTCCGACTAATTATTCATATTATAGACGATTATGGAACTTTTCTTGCCGCCGCAAGTCTGTGCCTGTTGAGGTGACGCTCCAAGTGACCGGTACCATTTCTCGGGGCGGCGCCGAGGATCATGTTGCACTTCGGCCACTTGCACAACGCTTGATGTCTCACCGTGCCATCTTCGAGTGTCACAAGACGATACTCGAAATTACCCTCTGTCCACACCGGTGAGATTCGTCGCTGCCTTTCCGACTCTGGTACCGGGATACTACCACCATAAGGATGTGGGTGGGGAGGTGGATGCTCCATAGGATGAGAAGTGTGAAATGAGAAATGTGGGATGAGTGTGAGGCTGTGAGAGAATACAAGTGTGTGATGAGTGTGAGAGTAGAAGTGTGAGTTATAAGGTGTATTTATAGCACGAAGATAGAAGTGTGCCATGCGACCCATGCCTATACATGCCTAGCAGGATAAATGTGGCTTGTGTGCCTAGCATGCCCAGCATGCCCACGTGCGTAGTATGCCCAGCATGCCTAGGGGGAAAAAAGTGATATGAAAAAGGTAAAAAAAATAGAAAAATGAAAAAAATGGGGACAAAGGTGATATGATATAAATAATTTTTCTTAAGCTAGCAAGCCGCCTTATTAAAACCTTCCAGTCCCGTTAGGTACCCTGTAAGGAAAAAGAGTGCGTCTGATACTTGTTGATGTCCGACTTAATTGTTCATATTATAGACCAAGTTTAGTATAAGAATAAAAAAAGAAAAATTACAAAAGGATAAGAAAAATTATTCTTCAATCTTCATCATCCATATGAAGATACTCTAGTGCGGCAGTCAACTCAGGGTCCTCCGGCATGTGCTGGGTTCTTCTCACTGCCCGATCGTGATCTTTTACCGTCATCAAACTCTTCACCATATCAGGGTGGAGACTAGCTCTTCTTGGCTCTAGAACTCTTCCGCTTAGACTGAATGTTCCCTCCGACGATGTTGTTGACACTGGAACAGTTAACACATCGCGTGCTTGAATGGAAAGCACGGGATATGTTTGTTTGTGATCACGCCACCACTCCAAAATGTTGAAGTCATCTTCATCGTGGATGACCAACGGACGGTCGTTGAGGTAAGCTGCTAATTCATTCCCGGCAGCGCTGCTTGAACTTCCACTAGCGGAGCTGGCGAACATCTTCAATATGGTCTTCTTCATTCCGGGTTGTTGGACTTGTGTAGGCCGTCGTGGATGAACTGTGGCTGCAAACTTATTCTCGTACTTGTTGTACAGATCAGCGAGCTTGCTCTTAATAGTAAATTGGTATTGACTATAATCACAGCCTAATGCAATAGTTAAGAGAGATCAAGGATCACCGAACCCCTCAATTTTAGCCCTCGGGACCAAAATGAATGCAAAGGCACATAAAACAGGAATTTCTTTCCAATATTTTATAAACTTTGCTTTCATTTTTTTAACAGCCTCTCTTAACCTAGGATCATTTTCATGTGCTTTTAGGTGATCACCAAGGAAATAAATTTGATGCACTAGTAGAGGAGTTGTGGGATAATAAACCCCAGACAATATGTTGGTTGCATCATAAAGAACTTCTAGAAATTGCACGACCATGTTTGCAATATCCCAGTCAGCATCACATAAAAAGATTGTCCCGTGTGAATTTGTATTAACAAATATGGTAAACATTTCTTTATCACGGATCAAATCTGTAATCATTATGTATGTAGAGTTCCATCTAATGTTCATATCTATATTATAGACATGTGATGCCGATGTAGCCGCATCGCACCATCTCTTATACTCAGCTAGCCGTGGATTAGAAGCATTTAAAAAAACAATGCCACTTCTAATTTTTTTAATGGGTTCGGCGTGATGTTTTAAAGCACATTTAGCAATTAGATTAATAATATAACATGCACAACGTTGATGGAAAAGATGTGCTGAGGCATAACCACTAAGTATGGGACGAATATCATCCATTGCGGTGGTATTATTTGAAGCATTATCTAAAGTTATTGCAAACACCTTATTCTCCAGACCAAATTTTGCATGACATGCAAGATTTTATCGGCAATTCCTCTACCAGTATGTCTAGTATCCATTAATTCAAATCCAATGACCGCTTTTTTAGTTCCCAAGAATCAGTGGTCACGTAATGAGCTACAACACTTAGATAATCTTGTTTATCTCTACCGCTCCATATATCAGATGTTAATGAAACAGAAAATGTACAATTTTCAAACTCATCTTTTATTTCATTTTGCATTTTCTTGGCTAGTTTTTTCATATCCCTAGATTTAGTTTGCCTAGAAACTGGATGGTATTGTGGATTATGGCAAGTTTGAATCCATTCTACAACAGCGGGATACTCCCCAAAACCAAGCGGTAAATCATGTGCAGCAATAACATGGCATAGTCCTCTACGAGATTCAGTAGCATCGTAGTTGAAGTTCCTTACCTGGCCGTCGGCGACGTAAGGTAGATCCCCTTGTCTTCTCGCTGACGCCTGTGAGTTCGCCACCCGGTGCCTGGTGAGGTGCCGATCCAAGTGACCGGTACAATGCTTCGAGTCGCCGCTGAGGATCTTTCCGCACCCCGGCCACTTGCACACCGCTTGGGGTTCCACCTTGCCAACTTCGAGTGTGTTTACACGGTACTCGAAAATGGCCCTCCGTCCACAACCTGGAAGTTCGAGGCCTCTTTGTGCGGGTAGTGGTAGAGGCCGTGGGGGCGGTACTACTCGATTTCTAAGTAGACGTAATCTTCCGTGGTAAGTCCTAAAGAACCTATGGGAAAGTTGATCATCGGCTCCGGGATATACCCGTCGGGAACTGGGTTAAAGGGTGGAGGCGGAGGATCCATAGCCATATGATAGGATGAGAAGTGTGGGATGAGTGTGAAAATTTTTGTGAATGAGGAGGCATATTTATAGCAAAAAATGTTCAGATCTAGGGTTCAAAATTCAAATTTGGGGGAAAAAAATAGCTCCAACGGTCAGCTGGGCCTCATACGGGCCTACCGTGCCCTTCCGACGCGGGCCCGGCATGCCTCGGCACGGCCCGACAAGCGCAACGGTCCGCACGCAGCGTGCCGCCGCGCGTGCTTGTCGTGCCTCGCGTGTCGCCGCCGTGCCTCGCGTGCCCCACGGGCCGCTGGCGGGCAAGCGTGCCGTGCCCGTGCCGTGTCTGACCGTGGGCCGGCACGTTTCTGGCGTGTCGTGCCGGGCCGGCCCACGTGCCACAGAACGGAGCTCGGCACGAGCCCGCACAGGCCACGGGCCGGCACGACACGATTGGTCGCGGGCCAGGCCGTGCTTCAAAAAGCGTGCCTCGGGCCAGCCCGATTGGCATGGCCCGTTTGGCCAACTATATTGGGAGGCAATATTTGGACCGGAGACGGCCTGTAATAGGGAAATCTTAGAAAAAGGGTTCCCTTCGTAAAGGTCCACGCGCGTGCGCTCCGGTGCTGACAAGTGTCGCAATTTCGTTCGTTTCTGCTCCCACCTTTTCTCCACGTAGTGACAAGTGGCAGCTCCTGGTGGTGGGCAGAGGGTTGTATATGCATTTATTTTGAGATTCGTTTTTTAAAAACGAAATATCTTGAGAATCGTTTATCCTCGCGTCGAGATCTTCAAAACTAGATCCCATATTGATAGGTTTCGACAAACTTTTTTTTTGTGCTTCGGATTGTGTATGTTTTGTACACCCTAAGTGTAGTCGTACGTACAAACTGAATTTTGTAGTTGTACGTACAACTTGCTACGTGTAGTTGTTTGTACAACCCGAATGTATTTCTACGTACAACCCGGTCTGTATTGCTGTACACCCCGGTCTGTGTTGTTGTACAAACCGGTCTGTGTTGCTGTACAACCCGGTGTCCATTGTTGTACAACATGGTGTCCGTTGCTGTACAACGCGGTCTGTGTTGCTGTACAAGCCGGTCGGGGTTGCTGTACGTACAAACTGGTATGTGTTGCTGTACAACCCAGTCTGCGTTGCTGTACAAGCCGATCTGCGTTGCTGTACATCCCGTTCTGCGTTGCTGTATTATCTTAATTTGTGTTTTATACAAGTCTAATAATAGATCGATTTAAATCTGGATCTGGACATACGTGGGACCGTTTGCTTAATTTGCGCCACGTGTCGCAACGACAGCGCGCGCGTCGTTACCGCTTTTCCCTTCGTGAAGGCCGGCCTTTCTCTAGTCCAACCCCCTGTAATATTATACCTACCTCCACAGGTCCACGCCTCGCTTGGATGGCCGTTTTCGGGCCAGAATCTTTTAGAAGTAACTTTGCACAACTATTTTTTTTACCTTCTTTATTTTCAAAACTGATTTTTACAAGATCATATCTTCATCACGTCTCCTTATTTTAATATTAATCTTGTAAATAACTTTTTTAATTATGTCTATTTTTTCAAATTCTTTCTCTTTTGCTCTCATCAGCAAACCCGACCATACATAACCGATAAAAACCGAAACAACCCAGCCAGGAGTAGGGCCCTTTCAGGATCTCTCTTTGGGTCCAAACCTATGTACATTTGACTCGTGTGTGTGCTAACTCAATCGTTCTGCATATACACTGCCATAGTTCATTATTGCAAGTAAAAAGGACCAACATTTTGTCAATCAGAAGTCGATGGATTCGCTACCGCACCAACACATGGCTTTCACTTTGTAACACTAGACTTTATCTTCAGTGCCATTAGCAAACATTGCTACTCAAAAACAATCCAGTCGGTCGAGATCGAGACGCCCTTCAGTGCCAAATCAATGGAGTTGGCGCCCCCTTGAGGATGTCAAGGTCATCTTTACCTCATATCCACCACATGCTCATGGGGTCCTCGGCGGACTGAGAACAATTTCTTCCTAGCTTATGTGATCAAAGAGTAGACGTTGTATGGTCCTTCACAACTGAATCCAAAAGAAGGGACCCTGAATTCAAGCTACACAAACGAAACGTATCGGTTGGGCCACACAACTAAGAACATACTGGGGTTACCACTCCTAGGAAAACCATCAGGCCATGCTCGGAATGGATCATCGGCCGACAGTTCTTGGCGATCCCAACGTCACATACGTTTCCAGATTGTGCACGCAAGAACCCAAAAAGTCTTCCAACTCGTATACTTCAACCATACACACATGGTATACGAGTCGGATTTTTAACAAGTTGAAATCACAGAATAAACCTAAGACACAAAGAAAGGAAATAATATCCAAAAGCTCTCACTGAGCAAAATATATCAAATGGCACCAATCAGAGGACACATGTCCCAACATTACATCATGCAGCGGAAACAAACCGGTCTGAGTACAGACAAGAAGCAAAGGGCTCAAGGCCGAAACGAAAAAAGAAGGCCCATCCACGCAGTCCACCAGGAAGTAGCCAAGGGGAACTCTAACTACTCGTCGTAGCTCTCGTCGTCGAACTCCACGTAGTATCCACCCAACTGGTCGAGCGAAGGATCCTCAACTGCAGAAAAACCACAGCCCGCGAACGGGTCAATACACCGAAGCGTATCGAACAAACTTAAGCTAACAGGTTACAAAACTGTAAGATTCCCAAAATAGGGGGGTAAGTATACTTAGCGGCAGCAGCATTAGCAGACTAAAGAGACACTATAAAACTTCCGTCTAATTAGAGAGGGGTAAGAGAGCGTTGAAGTATCCACCTACAACTGACACCAGTCATAACCCATTCTCGAATTAACCCCCTCAACCAAGTATGAGGAAGCAATCCGGAAATACTCACACGTTAACAATTTTAGTTACCATTTAGGGTGTAAGTAATGTTATATTACTAGTCACATTAATTAACAAAGATTAGGTGTAAGATGTCTAGATCTTGTTAGCCAGCATCATCACCAAAGTCGTCCATAACCGTGGACACGGCTCATCGATAAGATTATACCCTGCAGGGGTGCACTACAGTACACATACTCGCATGATCAACCCGTTAGGGCCTCTCAACACGACTCAATCCTTCACTACAGCAAGTCCAAGTGCCACCCATATGAGTTGTTACCCGTGTCAGGAGTTCGGCCGAATCTCAATTGCGGACTCATTAGTTTGTATCTGCTCACCATGCGGCTCAAACCACAGTAGGAACTGTCCGCTACGTGAGCACCACCCCTATATGACCCCCCGTATCCAGTAACCTCTCATCGATCATCATCATCATGCACATGCATATGAGCGAATGGAAAACCCGAACTACTTGCGGCACATGGACGAGCTGCGGATCCGTTCAAAGTCGAGGGGGGCTCCATTGGGCCACCCACAAGTGGTTAGTGCGCTCAAAATTGGATCCGAGGACAAAATCTCAGTTCCTAGGTCGACACTGAGCGGAACAAAGCACCTCGGAAGGCCTTCCGCCTGGTGCCTTATCTTTTAATTATAGAACCCAAAATAAGACAGCAGTTTATTATAGTAGAACAATATATCATACTAGCATATGAGATAAAGATAAAGGAACGACTCGCTCAACCAATCCTAAGCATGCACTACGAATCGCAAAGGCCAGCAGATAAACATGCACGGGGTTATGGGTTGTGGGGATATAGCTGTATAGGCTGCAGGATAAACATGTGATGGGATCGCAATTCAAGAATCGATAACTAAGATAGCATAGATCAAAAGGCAGGAATGAAAACCCGACAATCGTGTAACCGGTTAGCAAAAGCTTGCCTGGCAGCTCCTGGTCTCTCTTCACTTGTAAATACACCACTTCTTCGACATGAAGAGGTCCTTGCTAAATGCTCCGAAAGCCGAGATTGTTGACATGCGGTTTCCTTCAGCATGTTGTGCTGGCTCATCTCGGCGGCTTGTTAGTCTTACCGTGGCTGTGAGGTATAGCCAGATTGAGAGTGGCAGAGTGTGTGTGCCCTCGAATACGACGTCTGTGAAAGTGTTTGTGACAGTTTAAACCTGGTTGGGCTCTTCCTTGTTAATTAATGAGATATAAGGCAATTTTTTGCTGCCGTTCACCTCGTGCTTTGGCATTGGCATTGCTGGCCAGGAACGTCTGTAGTTCTGACGGGTCATCCAGCCGTGGCCTCAATGTGCGGGTGGTATGAGCTACGTATATCACGCCGGCTCCGGCGCCCCCAACTGAGATCGTAGACGGACCTATCTTCCAGCCGAACATCTTTTAACAACCATGAAAATCACACATGAAGAAAGCTAGCTAGCTTGTCTTGCAAACACATATTCCTTGACAAATCGATGTCTCACATGAATGTCACACCCTTCGATCGGAACAACTAAAGGAAAACTTGGACCAGATCAGAACTTGGACCTAAGAATATCAAGGAACTCGCGCCGGCGACCGGCTGCCGTGCACATCTCCGTAATACTGGCGATGACGACGGACTGGTGCAGCAGCTGCTTCCTGCGACCTGCTGCCATTGCGCCGGTTCTGGTGCTGCTGCTGGTTCGTCGTCGACCTGTACTCGCGCCTGGCCTGGTCGTTGTGGTTCGGCGGCCGGTGCTCACGCCTGGCCTGGTCGTCGTTGAGGTTCGGCTGCAGGTACTCACGCCTGGCGCCCTGGTGGTTCCCGGCGTCGACCTCACGCGCGTCCGGATGCCGAGGCTGTCGTCCGGCCGTAGGGAAGCTGCTGTGCCCGCCACGGCCACGGGGCGGCTCCCTGTGCTGAGAACGACGGTACCCGCCGCCGTTCTGAACTCTTTGCGCCGGAGGTATCGGCCGGCCGACGGCGTACGGATCGCCCTCCCTGCTGCCATGTTGGTGCCCTGCCAAGAACTGGTTGGAGAAAGACGAAGGGTCCCGTTGCTGCAGCTGCGCCCGGAAACCAGGCGTTTCGAACCCGCGATCGCCGTGGTGGACTCGGTGGCCCTGCGGCCTCCCGTTGCCCCCACGGAATCCCCGTTGCCCGTGCCCGTCGCCATACGGCGAGTACCTCAGAGGCGGCGGCGCTTCCCGGCCGCGCATTGCGGGGTCGCCGTGGCTTCTCCTCGTCCCCGCGTCGTGGCGGCGCCGCGGGTGGGCGGGTGGTGGTGGAGTGCGGCGGAACCTCCCCACGGAGAACTCACCGTCGTCCGTGGAGGCGGAATTGAGGCGCCGATCATAGGGTGAAGACGACGCGTGGCTTGTCCCGTTGGCATGCGCGCGCGATGAGGGTGACACGGATGGCGGCGGAAGCGGTGGCGGTGGCGGCAGCCTCTCGCTGTTGGGCCACGACGACGTTTTCTCGCGGCTCGGAGAAAGCGGAGCCGTGGGGCTGCCATTGCCGTGCACGTCCGCGCTAGAAGATCGACGCGCCGTCCCCATGTCGACGCCGGCCTTGCCGTGCGCCCGCACGGAAAGAGGAGCCGAGGCGGCCGCCTCGGCCTGGTACGCACCAGGAGGAGGAGAGGAGCTTCTCGCCATCTCCTTCTCCGGCGACTGTCTCGGCGCAGGCGACACGTCGAACTTAGGCGGCGGCGGCAGCGCCAATCCGATCTCTCCCTCCTCGCCCTCTTCATCCTCATCGTACGAGACTTCCAGGTCTAGCATCTCGTCGCCCCCCATGTCGTCATCTCGGCCATGAAGAGCATCCTTGTCGTCATCTCCCGGCGGCAGCGGCGGCGGTGGTGAGGTTTCACGCGCCGTCGTCGCGGCATCGAAATCTTCCTCCGGCGGCGGCTCGTTTAGGTCGAAACCAAATACGAGCGGCATGTTGAATCTCCTGTGGCGGCGCACGATATTCTGGCCGGCCGGTGTGCGCCGATACGCGTATATATAAATATAAAGAACGGGCCACCACGTACGTACGAGTCCTAACCGGGAAAGAAAACAGAACGCATCGACCCAGGATACAATTCGAACTCGTCACAAATCCGAGTACAATCGGAAAGAAACATATATCCATAACCGAATCAGACTGTGTTTCTTCTCTTTTTAAGCTGACCACACGGTCATGATAAGTAGAACGAACAATTTTTTGTACTAGTCCTGAACTGCGGGAACCATCTGTAGCTGTTCTTAATCTTGGGTGCGGTGTTGTTTGATGGTGGACTGATCATTTCACCTCTGAGCTCCTCAACCGCATACAACACCTGGAAGTACCAAGAGATAGTCTCTGTAAATCGTCTGGATGTGTCTCCGAGATATAGTCAATGGTGCATACTACAATTATGCAAAAATCACACTGTAGAATTCCTTATGTTACAGGCTACCAAAAAAATAACAAAAAAATGTATTTTTTGGAGATTCGAAATTAGTCAGATCCATATATTTGAATTTTTATGTATACCTCGAATTGTAAAGCATTTCAAAGTAAAACTTAGCATGTTTATAGGTTATGTCATCGACAATATGTACGCTTTTTTCCAACTTTATATTCTCCCTCTGTTCCATAATATAAGATGTTTTAGATTTTTTTCATGTACCGAGACACGTTTTATTATATATGTCTACACATTTAAGTCTGAACCTAGACAACATAATAAACACCGAAAACCTCTTATATTATGTAACAGAGGGAATATATATGAGAATGTTTTTTAAAAATAGAATAGAGAGATGACTAGAGCGGTGAGCTAGAAATCTCTATTTCAAACTTCTACTTTTAAGGGGAACAAAGGGACATACATAAGCTGCACGTTTTTTCACAGTTTGCTAGGCTTATTTCCTGGCTTTTGGATTTCGGCTTATAAGTCACAAAAGCACATATTTAGACTGGCTTCTAACTTTTGACTGAACATTGTAACATGATGGTATAAATCAAAAGCTAAAATTAAATGCACCTATTTATATATTTTTATGATTAAGCCAAAAGCCCAACCAAACAGGGCAATCTGTCGGACAAGCCACCTTGATTACTCTGTTTTTTAGGTATCCATCTGCTCTGTTTTCTTACATCACAGACTACTCTGTTCTGCTACACAAGGGACAGGGCCGACCCGTTGGTGAAGGAGGACACGGGGCCACAATGTCCAGCCCACTTTACGACTGAAGAGTCTCATTATTTAAACTGAAAAAGAAAAGTGCGAGCATTTGTGCGGCCGTAACACCCGGACGGCGAGATCGTCCCCTGACATCTGGGCATCGTAAAGTGCGCCGCCAGAGAACCTCGCCGGCGCCAGCCAGCAACTCCATAGCACTGCCGCACCTTTGCTTCCAGCTTACAGCCAGTGAGCCAGGTAACTCGCTAGCTCCCCAGCTCGTTCCTTCTGAATAATGGCTGACCATTTCGTAAACTGGATTGGATTCAATATAGAGTAGAACTCTGTTACCAGCAGAACAAAGTGTAGCCTGTTCTAGTTCCAAAACAAAGGGTAGCCTGCTGGTGGGAGCTATCTTACTCTGTCTCTTCATCAAGCACCCGACAACAAAATATTAACACATCACAGTATCTACACTGCCTACCCATGGTACTAAAACAATACCATAGAAAATAAACATGCCATCATGCAAGCTCAAACACACATGTATAAAATTCCCCGAAAGCCGTAATGATAGACCAAAAGAACAGCCCACATCCACAAAATTGTAATTGCAGGATACACCAAAGAATCCCTAGATGACGACCAACATATCTGGTCAGTTTCTGTACCCCCTCTCCCTCTGTATACCACCATTTCCGTTCTCTCTTCTGTGCAGCGCACATAACGGCAACAAAAAGAAACGAGCAAAACTCGTGAACACATGTTCACTTCGAAATGTGTCTACTCCGTGGCGGCGAAACCTGCTTATGGTCTTCGCCGTCGCCAGTACCTAAGGTAAAAATCATGTATGTATGTATGTATGTATGTATGTATGTATGTATATGATTGTTCTAGATCCGTAATCCGCAGTCTTCAACCCACTCCGAACTCTATCACCAAGAAAGGCTTATGATGTCACCAAACCCACTCCGAAATCTATCATCAAGAAAGGCTGATCTACTTCTACTGCAACAAAACTGTTAGTCCTCCTTCCACTGCAACAAAACTGTTCATTCTTCTTCTACTGCACCCTGACTGTTGGCCCACCCATCAATTTCTTCTGGCATGTCTACCTCCTGCACCTGTCAAGGGACATGACGCCAAGTTAGCAAAAATTACCATGCTAGCAAAGAGCAAAGACAATGTTAGGCAATCTGTGAGCAGATTGGACACATAATTTTTCCTAACTTTCACAGTGAAATAGTCTTTGAAAATTTATTTCCTTAACAAATTCTCTAGCAAGGACATGCATAAGTAATTAATGTGTACATTCTGACAGCAGGATTGTGCAAAAATATGCAGGCCATTTTATTAAGATAGTATATGAAACAATGATTTAGCACTATAGACAACCCTTTGGCTTCTGTCACCTCCTGAAATTTCCCATCACCATTTACAAGGGAACTCAGAATCCACTTGTTTATATTAGCACATTTGTATCACAGGTAAGGCAGGCACAAGCACTTTCTATCTGATATACCATTGTGAGAAAATGCATTGAGAAAGTAGCAACAGACTGACAGGCATATATGCTGCAGAAGGTAAAAAGTATTTTAAAGAAGCATCAAGTAGTGTCAAGGATTTTTGAGATACCTTGTGGAAGAAGATCCAGAGCTTCTCCCCTTCTTTCGAGGACGACGTTCATTGTTTTCATCACTTTGGCTACTCTTCTGATCATCCTTGTCAACAGCTTCCTTCTTCTTAAGCTCTTCCCTGGTCAATCTTGCCAAACTTCTGGGATGGAAAACATTGTAATAATACTTCAGCAAATCCTTTGTTTGCTTTGGACTAAGATCCTTGGTAATCTCCACGAAGCTCTGATCATTCTGACGAATCAACTTGCAAACAGCTTCAAGTTTCTTTTTCTCAACTGCGGTCCATAACCCTCCAACTTGCTCACCCATTGCATCAAGCCCACAGTTTTTGAAAGCTTCCTCTCCCAACTGATCCTTGATCCAGACCCTTGCCTTCGTTACATGAACTCGCACACAGTTCTCAGATCCTGGATGATTACAGTTACAGTTGTCCACCAATTCTTTCCTCGTCTTCCTTTTCTCATCACTTGCTGAGATATCCATGTTTAGTGGACAGACAACTGTACCCATTCTTGTTAAGGATTCAGCTCTGTAATCATCAGTCTCTTCCTCAGATGGAGCATTTTCCCACTCAGGGACAGAAGCTTGATGCTGGTCGCCTATTCCAACAGACATTTGTGGACTGGATAAGTAACTTTCCTGGCAACATGCAGAATTGAATTAGACATAGACTTGACAGACTTAGCAAAAGTGTTGCTTAGTATCATATGAGTACCAGATAAAAGAAGATAAGTTTTGTATAGCAAAAACTAATGCTTTGAAAAGCATATTTCTAAAGGATGACAATGTCAGATATACTGAAGTGGCATTAGTTGTCCATTAATCCTGCTCCAAGTAATTTCATGCCAAATAGTACTATTCTGTTGGAATTAATCCAACATATTCGGCTTCCAAGTTGGGATAAATGGGGTTCAGTAAATGATTTTTTGGGGGCAGTCAGCAGCAGCTCTTTATCAAAACCAAGCAGAGAGTTACACATTCACATTAAATTCAACTAAACAGGAAGGGTGGCATAGTGGAAAGTCATCAGCTCGATCTATTTCCTATATTTAGCACACATGTGAGCTGCACAATCTGCGTCTCTTGGCACAAAGACATGTTTTCAGAAGCTTAAAACCCAATAATTTACTCCTGGATTGCCCTATGACTACAAGTCCCATCGATATTTAAGCATAACACATAAAAAGAGGATAGGAAGAATCTTTTAGATCCTTAAATGCAGCAACACCATTGGCAGGGCTATAAACATGATTTGTCGAGTGCATAGCAAATGCAAGAGTGAATAAATGTGCATATTTCTGACCTGCCAAATTTGAACTACCATGGGCATTCATACATCATGATCTACACTGAAAGAACATTTGCTTGAGATCGAAATTAATCTAAAAATACCAGATAGATATCCACCGTTGTGTTATTGATAGTACATTCATCACTACAGTAACATCCAAATTCTAGGCACAAATTAAGTAGCAGCGAAAATTAAGCAAGGGAAGTAACTGTGCAGCAGAGATTAAAAGAGGCGACATCAATTCAACAGTTGATCTCGTCAAAACACACTACTAGTGACAGTTAAGCCTGAATCCCAGTCAAAACAGTTGGTATTAATCTAGCCAAACAAAATTACATGACGAAACTAGTAAATGCATCTCCTAGTTAGTTACTCCCAACCAATGCACCATGAACCTGGCTCCCAACCAAGGAGCATCAGGCAGAGCAAGCACTACCAAGACTGACACGAATTGGATATTTGAATGAAGAGACACACCCATCCAATTCTTGGGCCATGAAACTAGCAACCGTTTGTGGCACAGCACAGAGATCTCTAACACGCATGAAATGAATTGACGAAAACGGATGAACCAATCAAGCAATTGCCACCCGAGAGCCCCCAATCTCGCACAGGCAGACGCAACGGGTAATTCCGGAGCAAACTCACGCAAATCTTGGCGAGGTACACACATCTAATCTAATCTCCACGAACAGCGAAAGAAGCAAGATCAACGACTACAGCGAGCCCCGCCCCGCGTGAGCCCGCTCCAACCACGCCACAGACAGACAACTCGGACGCGGCGAAACCCAAACCCCCATTCCGCACGGTCGTAGGACGGAACGGATTTCGTGTCGCGGAATTGCGAGGCGAGAGAGAGAGAGAGAGCTCACCCTGGGGTACAGCGAGTTGGCGACGTGTTGGGGGACGTGGACGGAGTGCCACGCGCGCACCTCGAGGATCACCTCCCGCATCCGCGCCACCTCGACGTCGCCGAAGCCGAACCCGCGCCCGCGCCACCTCCTCTCCGCCCACAGCGCGCCCGCGCCCGCGTGCCGCGCAACCCGCACGGGCCCGGCCACGGCCTTGCGCGCCGCCTCCCGCGCCGCCCGCGCCGCGTCGGAGCCCCGCGTCGCGCGGCTCGGCGGAGGCCCCGCGGATTCGTCGCCGCCGCGCTTGCGCTTCGCGGACCTCAGCAGCGGGGGCGAGCCTCCGGAGGAGGACGAGGGGTCGGATCCGGCCATCGCCGCCGGCGAGGTGTTTGCGGGAATGCGCGCCCGCCTCGCTGGCGTGTGGCGGCCTGGGGTTTTTGCCGCCCGGCTGAGTTGGCAGTTGGTTCTGCTCTCTCTCTCTCTCTCTGTGTTGGGTTGTTTCTACTGTTACAAATGGCGGCCCTGCCCTCGGCTTTTCTAGATTGAAAACTTTTTTCATCTCCAAAAAAAGAAAGAAAAAGGGAAAAGATTGGAAATTCGGCGTGCTACTTTGGAGAATTATTAGGGTTTAGAACATCTGCTGTGTGAACGCGTCTCAGAAATGAGATAACCCTAACCACAGTGTGAAACGTTTAAGTATTTATTGGGTGTGTTTTTCTCGTAGAACTTTTTTTTTCTTCAATTTTGTAGGTTGCATAGTTTGTGGAGTCCTGAATTTGCTGGTTGAATCTTTATCCCTGGCACTATTTTGTTCCACAAAAGTTTCACTATCTATGCAAGTGCGTTTCATTAAGTCTCTCGTGTTACGTGCCTCCTTTATCGTCTTTTTATGAAGCCTATTGCTTGCTGCTTTACAACATGACAAGATGAAAAAAGAGACACGTAACACTTAAACATAAATCTTTAAGTAGATTTTTTTTTGTAGATCGAGGGGGTACCTCCTTTCTCATCTTCTCATAGATATTGTTTTCCCATTTTGTAGGTTGCATATTTCGTGGAGTCCTGAGTTTGTTGATTGTATTTGTATAACCCTAGCACTATTTTGTTCCCCCTCCATAAAAAATTCACTATCCGTGCAAGTGTGTTTCATTAGCTCTCACGTGTTACGTGCCTCCTTTTGTCGTCTTTTTATGAAGCCTATTGGCGCTTTATAACATGGCAAGATGAGAAAGGAGGTACCCCCTCCGTCTAAGTTTATATATAAGTCACTTCTCAAAAACCAGGAAATCTCATAGACCCCCTTTTCCATTTTGTAGGTTGCATAATTTGTGGAGTACTCAATTTGTTGATTGTATCTGTATATCCCTAGCACTATTTTGTTCCCCCTCCACGAAAATTTCACTATCCATGCAAGTGTGTTTCATTAAGTCTCTCGTGTTACGTGCCTCCTTTTGTTGTATTTTTATGAAGCCCATTGCTGCTTTATAACATGATGACAAGATGAGAAAGGGGACATGTGACTCTAGGAGATTAATGATGTGAATCGTTTCATTTGTTCTGAATCATTTCATATGTGCATAGAGAGTGGACTGGGTATTTTCAAAGTGAGAGGAAAAAAGTTGTGGCTCATGACATAAACACGAACTAATATAATCTATACAAAAGAAAGGCGAAAGTACCTGCTTCACTAATAATGTGAAACAACAAATACAACGCAAGTGGTTCAGGATGTTATCGTGTTTTTTTATAAAAAATATACCCGTAAGAATCATTAGCGTGTGTTCATATTATAACTTTTGCACCATACTTGCTTTTTGTGCGCCCAATTTTTTATTCAGCGAGCCTCATCTCGGTGATATCCATTGAACACAAGTACAAACAAAACACCAAATAAAAAATATAAAAAAGCTAAATCAATAACCACTAGTTGCTACTTATTACATCATTAGCCGCTTCAGAAGTACACCACATACAACAACGCTACAACATTTTTCATCACACCAGCGAAGCAATCAATCTTACAACAACAAGAGCCCAATCATGACTCATTAAGTATGCCTCTCATATTACTAGTCTGACTTGAATGTTTACATGATATATTCAAATATTGTTGCTCTTGTGGTTTTCCATGGGCTGAATGGTTGGGAGCGTACTATTCGTCTATTGTGTGGAGGTCTTCAAGGAGACAAAGCACATGGACCATCACGCTAAAGCCCGAACAAAGCATGCAAAAAAAATAGTTTAAAACAGACGACGACGAAAGCACGATGTTTTTTTTACAAAAGTGTTTCGGTGCTTTCCGAAAAAACATGTTGCACGAATTTTAAATCACACTGATGGCTATGGTTAGGTTCACAAAGTGATCCAAAATTAGTATTAACCACGTGTGAGATTAGCATCCTTAATCTCCACCCGTAATCACAACCATCGATTTTCTTTAAAACCGTGCAACATGTTTTTTGGGAAAGCATCGGAGCATTGCTCGTGTTTTTTTGTAACAAAGAAACATAGTACCAGAAACTGGCTTAGGGGAACTGAAATGCTAAACTCAGCAATTCAGAGTTCCTTGTCACTATAAGTTTTTATTTCGATCCGCAAATTATCGGTATAACAAGTTGGGTTGAACAAGAACAAAATGGGGAATTCCTTGGTTGCGGTCCAGAAGGAGACGAAGCAAGGGTGGCCCTACAATCAATCCCCTGTGTCGCGTGGCCCGCGCCGCATCCGTTCACCACCCTCGAGGCTGCGCGCGCTCGTGCCAATCGCACGCCCACCTCCACTCCACCAGTCTTCTTGCAACTCAACGCCGACCTCTCGCGCACCCCACCCGCCGGTGGCGCGCGTGCTGAGGATAAGCCGCCTGTGGCTGTGGCCACGCCGCTCCGATCACCACCCCACCGCACGCATATATCCCATCGGCATCCTCACCAAGCTCAAAACTACCCACCATACACATCGCCGGCCGCCAAGAACACCCCCGATCCATCCAACCAAGGCAGAGCAGTAGCAGCAGCAATGGCGTCGGTCGGGTTCGGCAGCAGCGTGGCGGCGGTGGCCCCGGCGTCGTCGGGGAGGACGACCAACGGCCGGTACAGCCTGAGGCGGACGCGGGTGTCCGTCCCCGCCGCGACGAGGGGCACCCCGGCGCCGGCCAAGAAGGAGAAGGGCTTCCTCGACTTCATCGTCAGCGCCATCGTCAAGGACGAGCAGGAGTTCATCGAGACCAACCCGCTGCTCAACAAGGTCGACGGCCCCGCGCCCTCCGCCGGGGGCACCGCCTCCAAGAAGGGCACCACCTCCAAGAAGCCCGCCTCCGACGACGGCGGCGGCGGCGGCTTCAGCCTCGGCGGCCTCTTCGCCAAGAAGAGCTGAAGAACACCACCAGGACCACCTACGTACGCACGCTTATCATAGCCCGGTTAATTGCTGTAATTCACGGATGGAACATCGCCGCATGAGATTTGCATATATGTACATGTGGTGTGACGCAAGTGATTTTTTTGCTGTGATAATCAATGATGACTTATATATATACACTTTATAGTCTCTGAATTTCTTGTTCTGGTCATACTTATTGGTTGTCACTACTCACTACTACAGATATGTGCCGCAATATTCTACCACTGTATGATCGTCCTATATGATCGTGTTCCTAGGAGCTAGATCGTCTGGTTACTAGTTCTATGTAGAATCCGGATTATAAATTGATGGTCCATGCTGATACTACAGCGATATGCCTGATATATATGGTGATAAAAGTAGCACACAAATTGAATTTTAACAAAATCCCAATACTGGCTATCTTGCAGCTAAGATCCAAAAACTGTTTTCACTTTAGGGACCAAAATCTTTCCAGTTTACTGATTTAGGGACCAAAAATCTCAGAAAAATAGAGAAATCTCTTTGGAGAGCTGCAACAAACCACAAGTTTTGGCATAACCAAATCTTTCCTTTTATTTTGTATCATCGTTCTGCTCAACATCTTGAGCAGACATTCAATAATTGGATAGTTTGAGCTGGTGCCTAGTCTTGCACACTGCCCTTCTGCTACCCACAGTTATGAAACAAAATTGAGATGGAATAAACGGTACTTTTCATGACATCCCAATTGACTCATCAAGGACAAGTGAACTCTGTATATCTGTACAGTTGATTGGTGGCCTTGCTGTGAGACCTTTTCATGCAAAAGTCACGCCAGGAGAATAAACACTAGGATTTGGACATCTTAGCCTTTGCGAAGAATATCCCAGCAAAAAGACCTGTAGGTGTTGGGACCAAGTAGAAAATATATGAGGCATACACTCATAGGGTAACAGGGTAACATGTAGTGACATATAATCAGTAATCATGAAGGAAAATACTCACCGAAAACAATGCTGAATAAATTTTCCACACTAACTGGGACATTGAATAGCAAGACACCAGCAACCGAAATGGGTATCTTGTTTAGTGAGCCAACAAGGCTGACAAAAGAAAAAAATATTATCAACACCCGAAGAACTCTGATGGTGTTACAGTTATGCTATTATTTCGTCATGCAAGCATTTTCAGGGCAGCTTGAAGAAAGTAACCAGATATTAGCTACAATCTCACCTGTAAGTTGTCGGACCAGTCTCCTGTAAGAACCACACAGATGAGAAGCTGATAGCCAGGCCTAGCAATCCACTAGCTGTCGCGAAAAACCAAAACATTGGCTCTCTAATAACTTCACTGCATATGGCATGCAAAAAAGATGTGTATAAGTGCAACCAGAAAAATAGTAGCAACCCATAAATTCTTCCTCGGAAGCAACTATTAGGGGTTAACTCCTGCTATTTCTATCAAAAAGAAGGAACTAGGTAGACAATATTGATGAAGTAGCCATCTAGATTCATATTAAAGTTCCATACAGAGGCACCAAAATAAAGTTAAATTTCATAGTGGCAAAGTGCAATATGAAGATTTATATGTTCTTGCTTAAAAAAGGAATTTATATTTTGCATACATTATATAACTTGCATATATGATCAGTAAATAGCAAGTTAAAAACAGGTCACTGAGCGAATAATGTCACGGACTGTCAAACAATGTCTGCATTACTTTGAAGATATGGTTTCATAGGGAGTAACGGTTATGTTCTTACGTTTGATAAACATATTCCCACTCGTTGAAGACAACGACCAAAATTATCGCGAAAGGAATTGAGAGCGCATTGTTAAGTAACACCATAGAAACTTCATTCAGGGAACCAGATTTTGTGGACTGTTTGGCGGTATCCATCAGGCGCCTGAGTGTAAGCTGTTACAAGAAACCACATGTCAGGGATACACATTATGTACAGATAGAGTGCACAAATATAATAGACTAACATAGTTTTGGTGTTTCCTATGGATTTTAGGCGTGTGAATCCAATGAGAATTGATATAATTATAATTAATTTCAGGGCTTGATATGTCTAACATAACCATTTGTTCAGAAGTTCTCAAGTTTATTAATACAACATGTGTAACTAACCGAGTAGGCTGCTGTCAGAAAACAATTTAAAATTTGCCATGTGTAACCAATAAGATGGAAAGAAATGTCTGTCATCCCCCCACATACAGCTGATACGATCTGCAAATAAAAACAGAGACAAAGCAGAGGTCACCAATCATGTTGTTCTGTTGTTACGCTCTTCATGCTGATCAATAATGAAGTCATTAGCTAATGCTTCGAAGGCAAATGAAGGACATGCCAAGCAGAAGGGACGTACCATCATAAATAAGGCAGCCCAAACCTGCTTGTTCTGACCCTTCCTGAAAACATATATTTCCCCCAGAGCTGTTAAAATGTTCGTCATGTTCTTTAATATCGTCACCATGGCAACATTTATGTACTTCAAACTGAAAAAATGATGCAAATGACAGAAAGGAGGTCAGCACAATACACTCGGGCAATGGATTACACATCTAAGGTAGACATAAGAGCAACATCATGACATAGTATGAAGTAGAAAGTACCTGTACATTCCAGTTACCAGCATTCCAACAAAAATAAGGTTAACTGGAATCCAGACTTTAATCAACTTCCACGTCAGTTGTTCAGTTGAAATTACACTGAACTGCTCAAGTGACAGAAGAATGACCACCGATATAAGATTCTGAACCAAAGGAGTCACGATCAGCCACAATGGTAAATGAATGATAACTTGTCAATGGCAGCATTGCATGTCACACACAATACACACATGTGAAAGAATTGAGCTACAAATTACGAGTTATTTCAGAATGATTCGACTAAGAGACAGAAACTAACAAGCTGATTACCTGGTATAACATCAGAGATACGCCGGCATTGAAGTTATAGCTGGAGAGAACCACCTTGTTTAGCAATATCATGCTGCAGGAAGCAATGCAGTAAGAAATCCCAGAGAGCAGAGGCCCCGTCTTGTTTCCCCACTTGCTCTGCTGCTGCTGAATCAGGGTGTCGAATACATCTGAAGTCTTCCTCGACAGCCTGCACAACAAGACACAAAACCGATCATTCATTCAGCTGATTTCTCCATCCATCCATGAAGCATGCACTCTAGGATGCCGGATTGAACCGAGTGACAGACGCTACGGAAACCAGCGCTGCATTTACTTGTTGGACGCGGCTTTCCTGGCGACGCTGGCGGCGACTCTGATGATGGAGTTGTTCTTCTGCTTGAGGAAGCCGTGGACGATCTTGTAGACGGAGGCGTCGCCGTCCTTGACGGCGACGGCGGCGACGCTCCGGTTGGGGGACATGGCCTCCTCGATGTCATCGTCGTACTCGATGAGGGAGCCCGTGGGGCTGTGGTCCAGTGACATGGAACCCAGTAGGCCTGCGCTGCGCTCACTCCAGGAACAGGAAGCACACGAGCGTCAGAAAACGGAGTCATCATCCCGTCGATCGAACTGAACTGAACTGAACTGATGGTGCTGTCGTTGTTGTTACCTGGATGTAAACCTCGGCGTCGGCGGCGGCCGGGCGGGAGGCGCACGGTGCCGTTCGGAGGAGGGAGGGAGGCGAGGTGGTAGGGGGAGGTGGAGGGGAATGGGAGATTGATGCTAAAAGGGGGAGGGGAGATGCCTTTCGACGGCATGAAGGGGCTTGGAGAGGACGCAAAGGGCGGGAGGAAGAATGGTTTGGCGCGTCGGTGCAGGTGGGGACGTGGGGGTCAACGGTGGCGCGGGCTCGGGGCGCGGGAGAGCCGGCGTGCGGCGGAAGGGACTGAGGTCGCGGGCCGGCGGGGGAGCCGAGGAGGAAGACGACGCGTGCGGCGGTGCCCATGTTCGCCGTGTCCACTGGAGTGGAGGAGGAGGACGAGTGTTGGAGCCAAACTCAAGTCATCGCACTAAAAGAAAAGGTTTGACTTTGTTGCCACATAATGATGACCGTCCTAATAAGCATTGTTGACCTGGATTAAGAAACTTTCCTCGACCATGAATTCGACAAAGTTCAGATTTTTGGGTAGGGTTTTTAAAATTATGTGAATTCCAGGTTGAAATGTACTCAAACAGTTTTCTTGCGACGGGGATGTTTCAAGTAACTCAAATTCAATGTAAACTTGATACGATGCGGCAGCTTTTCATTCTACCTTTTTTTTAAATGTAAATCATATTTTAAATTTTCAAAAAATCTGAAAAATGTTAGATGTAGAATATGTTGTCTTTTTTAACTTGTAATTTTTTATAATATATATACATATATTATATTTTTTGCCGTGTAAAAATGATACGCTCTCTCAAAGTAGTCAATGGTGCAAAACTGAACTCTCCAACATTTGTCAGATTATGTTATTTTTGACGAAATATGATTCTCCTTTAACGAAAAAACACACATTTTGACGACAAAACAATCCTCCTGACGACAAAACATTTTGCCCAGTATTACTGAAAAAATAAACAGAAACAATCAACGGTCGGGAGTTGTCGTACGTTGCTCTGCTTTTTTTTATTTGTTTTGAGAAATAATCCGTTGCTCTGCTTAAGCGAAGCGACGGCCCGCGCACCCTGGCCGTATTGGCACCGGCCTGTTTGATATGTTTGTCCGAGAGGTTCTACTGGGCCGGCCCGTGTTTACGAATTTTGGACATGGACCCAGTAATTACTCCCAAGGCTCGCCACCACGATCGACTCTCGCCTCTCGATCACAGTTTGTATCGCGTGCGGCGTGCCGTGTCCGCCGCCGCCGCCGTCCTCTGATATGGCCGGCGGTGACGCCGCCCACCACCAGGAGGAGCCACTCGCCGGAGCTGGGGTCGGTCCAGCCAGCGCCGAGAACAAGGCGGCCGTCGTGGAGGTGGAGCACTCGAAGGCTCCGGTAATGGCCGCTTGCTGCGTCTGCATGGAGGCCTGCACATCCGACGGCGCGCACCGCATCTGGTAAGTTACTCTCGTCATACGCGTCGACAAATACTACTCCTTAAATGAGCGCGAGGGAAGAAGAAAAAGGAAATCCGGAGCGCAACTGGTTTGATATGGTCTGGAATTTTAAAATTACAAGAGTTAGCTAGACCAGATCACTGGTTGCTGTGACGTAGACAGATTCTTCTAGTCGAAGAGAGGCATGTCGTTGGGCAGCACGTCGTCTCTCCGGCTCCGATACCACCGTCGGCTGCTCCAAACTGACCTGCAGGGACTGTCGTCCGCTCCTTCTCGTTGTACTCCCGTCAATATCACTGACACTCGTCAGCAATTCGCCAACGCTGCTATCACCGCCTTCCGGGGGCCACACGAATCTTGGCTTTATCAGAGGCACCATTGGCGGCGGCGACGATCTTGCAATGACCTGCACCACCTCCGGCATGGTCGGGCGCTCCGACGGGTTCGGGCTGCTGCATGCCAAGCCTAAGAGTAGCATGCAGGCGTTCCGCGTCGCCAGCGGTGTCTCGCTGCTGCTCCTCCTCGTCCTCCGGAGAAGAAGAAGAAGAAGAAGAAGTGATCATCAACATGGCATCGGCGCACTCCATTAGCCTCCCTTCACGGTGGATGCGCCACACCCTGTCGGTGATACCGTGATATGGACGTCGCATCCACGGCGCGATGAATCAGCGCCCGCTGCCCCGTGACGACCTCCAGGATGAGCACCCCGAGCGCGTAGACGTCCGTCTGCCGCGTCGCCCTACCGGAGATGGCATACTCCGGCGCGATGTAACCCCACGTGCCACCGTAGCCGGTGGCAGAGCTCCGATCCATGGCGACGGTGCAGGCAAGACCAAAGTCGCCGAGGCGGGCGCCGAAGCTGGAGTCCAGCATCACGTTGCTGGCCTTGATGTCGCGGTGGAGCACCATGGGCTCGTACTCATGGTGGACGTAGTGCAGGCCGGTGGCTATGTCCCTGACGACCCCATAGCGGGTGTTCCATTGCCGGATGGCTGCGCTGGCAGTGACTTGATTCCCGGTGCCGTTACCGCCTCTTGGGAAGAGATGTTGGTCCAAGCTGCCGTTGGTCATGAACTCGAACACAAGGAGCGGCTCTCCTTTGTTGTATGACCACCCTGAAAGTAGAGGCAGCATGAAAACTTGTCTATTGTTTAAGCAGATAATCCAAGATTCGATAAAATAGAAAAAAATGTATCGGAACATTCATGAAATATCAGGGAATGTGTTGATTCCATGAATCTTCACCATTATTTGGTACTCTGTCACTAAGTGATTTTTACAAATGTCCTTTTAATTCTAACATGGAGTTGGAGAGAAACTTTAGCGGAATTCTTATCTATATTTTTCTGAATTTGTGGAAGGAACACAATAGGCAGATTTTCCAGGTCCATTCTATCCAACCAAGCGATGTGTGGCTCATGAGGACTCAGGTCAGCACATAGACCGACGTTGGTCAAATTGATTGCTCCGTTGTGGCTCATGAGGACTCATCCAAGCGTTCATTTGTCAGGACAATTAGTGTGACAATGAGTTGGTTGGCCCGAGTGATGTGATATTTCAGAACCATTCAAGAACTAAATAAGGCCTACGCCAATGAAAATTTCTTAGCGTGATTTTACAAAAAAATAAAATACATGTCATAGTAGTTAATGAAGAGATGGAGTGATGTTATACTAGCTAGCTAACATACTCAGTCGGTTACCAATTACAATTTGTTAGATTTGAATAAATATATGAAAATATCAACATCTATAATATAAATAAATTTAACGTTGTTATAACCCTCATAAAATATATATCATATATGACTGGAAACTGAGTGAGTACAACACTTGCACTGTCACAGACCAAAAAAAAGCTCGTATAATAACGTGCTAAAAGATGCATTGCCATAGGCGTAAGATGTGTTCTTAGAACAATGATTTCTGTACAATGGAGCTATTTTCATAATGATGACTCCCATGTTCTTATATTGTTTTCATATATAGATATAATGTTCAAATACTTCGTTAACAGATACATGGTTTCCCTAGAAAGTTTGCGGTCGAACATCTCTAACTTTGACTATTAGTGTGTATAAAATATTTATTCTATTAACGTCTTGAAATTTAGTATCATGTCAATACCTGAAACGCTAGGAGGGTGTATACTGAGTTAATTAGCACCCAGACGCATCGATGAAAGAGTTAAAGGAGGGTATGTTTTCCAACTGAAAGATAAACATTGATATTTATAATTGCATGATATTAAATGTGGATTATTCAACTAAATTATTTTTGTACAATTTTGGGTTTAGAGATGTGCAACACTAACATGCATGGTTACATGTACATATTTTGTTAACTGAAAGTTGCACACACACACACCAGCTAATTGCTAACTAATGCACATAAAATATTCATTGATCTCTAATTATGGCAGTAGTATGTACTTACTACTTACCGACGAGGGGGGCGATGTTCTTGTGGCGCAGCCGGTTGATGATGCTAACTTCAGCGAGGAAGTCGTCGTAGCGGCGGTTCTGCACCTCGCGCGTGAAGCTCTTGACTGCCACGTCCACTGGTCCTTCCCTCTTGCAAGCCGTGGCTGGTAGAGTGCACCGATACACGGTTCCAAATCCGCCTCCACCGAGCTTGTTGGTGTGGTGGAAGTTGCCGGTGGCCTTGTTGATGTCGGCGAATTCCACCTTGATGGGCACTCCGGGGAGGCGCTCAATGGACCTGGCGAGCTGCTCCAGGTCCCTGTGCCAACTCCGGTACCTCGAGTTGAAGTTCCACGCCAAAGTGCTGGCCATCATGGTCGTCACAGCTAAGGACCCAATGAGTCCGTATAGTATGACTACCTTCAACAGAGGGCTGAAGTTAAAGAACGATGAGGAAGGCGATGCTACTGGGCCTCTGGTTCGATCGGCAGCGGCTGGTAGACAATGGTGACGCTGAACGACGCCTCCTCGACCCCCAGCCCGTCGCGGAGAACATGCCAGAGAGGTATCGCTTCAACTGTGGAGAACACTTGAATGTTCTTCCGCTCGGAGCGGTCGGACAGGTCGCGGAGGAAGTTGAGGTCAACCGTGCGTACCAGCCCGGATTCTCGGTCGATCAGATAGAAGTTGGCGCTGCCGCCGTCAATGGTGTAGTTGCTCCTCTGATCCTGGTCGGAGTCGGGGCATTTGCACCGTTTTGCCTTCGCGTGGGATATGGACACGATCGACAGGAGGAGGAGGAGGAGAATGGTGCTCACACTTGGGAGAAGCTGCTTGAGATGGAAGGCCATTGTAATGTTTCCCCACACCTTAGCTGGCTCTCTCAGTCTCACGCTCTTGCCGTAGTAGCTAAGCTTATCGAGGGTGGGCTTGTATATGTACAGGCCAGCATCTCCATGTGTCAGCTGGCCACTTGGCCAGTCCACGGCACCACGACGGGCTGGTAATAATCCTAACGCCCCCTCCATAGATTTAGGAGAAAATAATGATGACACCCCTCACAAAAATAAATAGTAATGATACCTCAAAAAGGAGTGTAATAGAAAGATCGACGAGAGCAAAATCAGCGGTTGTCGCTCGACCGACCATTGACGTGTCGCCATCTGTGGATTTCGTTTTTGTTGTTTTATAACTCCTTTCGAATAGAATTTTCATCCATTTTTTCATGTGGCTACCGTGGAAAAAAAGGGGCAAACGCTAAGCGTCAGCCGGCTGTAGCTACAGTCGGTTTGACTTTTTTCTCGTCCTTTGACCAGCGTTATGTAGCACAAAAATTAGCCCATGTAGCAAAAAAAATCCGCACGTACATTTTTCTCCTACATATGTAGCATTTTGAAAAAATGCAGCATCGATATGCACCAGATTGTCGAATTTGTAGCAATTTATGCACATCAATGTAGCAAAAATCGACATAGCATGTAGCAATTTGAGAAAATGTAAGGATAATTTTTTTGACTGAAGTGTAGCAAAAACTTGTGTAGTTTTTAAAACACATAAATTTAGCACAAATAAAAAAGGTATGTAGCATCAGAAAAATCCCCAAAATTGACCTCCTTTGTCATCCTCACGGGTATTGAAGCTCCATGGCCATGGCGGAGATTGAGGCGGCAAGGCCATGGTGGCAGGAGGCGCGCTGGACTCGGCGCGGGATGGCGGAGCTCGAGCCGACACGGCCATGGGCAGCAAGAGGTGTGCTGGACTCGGCATGAGTGGAGCAGTGCGTGGAGTTTGGAGCGGCACGACCTTGGCGGTAGGAAGCGCGCTGGGATGGAGCAGTAGCAGGGAAGCGGCGGCACGGCGGCGGTCGCGGGGACAAGCAGAGGCAGCGACTCCCCGCGCGGAGGAGCGACACGACTATGGTGATAGGAATCTTGCTGGGCTGGAGCAGCAGCAGCAGCAGGGGCAGCGGCGAGCCGGTGGTGGGGCAGCGGAGGGGCGACGGCGGTCGTGAGGAAGATCAGCGGCGGCAGCGCCCGGCGCGGAGGCGCAACGGCCCCGACGTGGAGGAGCGGTGGCCGGCCCAGATGGGCGCATGGAGAAGATGTGAGAAAGAGAGAGACGCGAGAGGCAGCACAATGAAGAGATAAGGCTGGTCTGTGTCCTTGTGTGGTTCTCACGCGTGTATTGGGTGGGTCCCAGTCAAGTCGCTCGTGTTGTGGTAACCGACTGTAGCTACAGCCGGCTGTCAAACAGCTTTTCTCAAAAAAAGGACATATGAAATATTGATTAAGATTGGATTTCGTTCCACTTTCCTATTTCTCAACAATTACTTCTCCTATGAATTATTCCGTATTTCCAAAGTTTCCCACAGCCTGCTATGAATTGTTGTCCGCGTCAAACACTAGCTTGTTTCATCGGAAGTCAACATTTGTGTCGTACGGGCAAGGACGGAGCCGGGAATCTTGCATAGAGGGGGCGCAGAGACATTTTTTTAGATAAACGGATTTTATTACTTAATAGTTTTAAGCATTACATCCGACCTCTGCATAACTAAGATGCACACAACCACCAGTTCACCAGTAACCAATTCAGAATCGAAAAAATAAAAAAGACGAATTGCATATCATAATGAGAAATTGTAGATCCGTCTAGGCAACTGGTAGGTCTATCCGGAGTCTATACTGCCAACCATATCGGGATAGTAACTCCCTGGCCGCAGCCTCCAGTCTCAACGCCACCTCCAGAAATAAATCCTGGTGCTCCACACGCTGAAAGGCCGCCCAAGCTCGTAGCGTAGCTGTGCACCGATACATAACCTGCATAAGAGAAGCATTTTTGTCATTAAAAACCTTATCATTTCTACATAGCCACAGCGACCAAATAACTGTAATCGCGCCCATCCTACTGAATAGTTTGAACCTAGGATCCACACCATTTAACCAGTTGCCTAAAATATTAGCAACAGTACGCGGTAGATGTAAGGAAGAACCTATCTGGATGGCTGACCATATAGACTTAGCGAATTCACACTGAAAGAATAAGTGTGTTATTGTCTCGTCGTGTTGACAGAAAACACACTTTTTACTTCCGTGCCAATTACGCTTGGCAAGGTTGTCTTTTGTACGAATTACACCCCGACGAAGATACCACGCAAACACCTTAGTTTTCAGCGGTATCTTCATCTTCCAAAATTTGTTGTTATCTTTAATATCGACTGATAATTCGGGAAGAATAAGAGCTCTATACATTGAGTCAACTGAGAAGTTAGCATTCTTCGTATGATTTCATTTAAATCTATCTGGACCTTCTAACAATTGGACTGAATCCAATCGGAGAAGCAAGGCATTCCAGGATGCCTCTCTCGCTCCAAATAAACTTCTTCTAAACGAAACATCTGGTGGGTCGGAACCTAGCACTCTCGCGAGCGTGCCACTTTTGTTTCGTACAATAGAATACAGAGCTGGATATTGTTCCTTGAGGGTAAATTGGTCAAGCCATTTATCCTCCCAGAAACGAATTTCCGATCCATCCCTAATTGAAAAAGAACCATGTTGGAAAAAAAACTTCTTAGTAGCCATGAGGCCAGCGAATCCCCAGGTTTCCAAAGAACCTGAGAGACAGCTTCATCTCCCACATATTTTCTCTTAAGGAGGGTTTGCTAGACTCCATCTTCGGAAAGAAGTCTGAAAAGTCATTTACCTAGCAGGGCTCTATTCTTGACCTCAAGGTCATGAATTCCGAGCCCTCCTTGGGTTTTAGGACAGCAAACCACACTCCATTTAGTCAGACGATATTTTTTCTTCTCACTATCCCCTTGCCAAATGAATCTAGACCGAAAATAATCCAACCTTTTAAGGACTCCTTTTGGCAATTGGAAGAATGAAATCATATACAATACCATATTTGTTAGTACCGAGTTTATGAGAACCAATCTTCCGCCCAAGGATAAGAGTTTGCCTTTCCAACTATTTAAACAAATTTGGAGTCTTTACTCCACCTTTTTTCATTCATCATTTGTCAGTTTCCGATAATGAATCGGAATACCCAAATAGTTGATAGGAAATTGACCTTGTTCGCAACCAAAAAGTACAGCATACAAGGCGGCGTTTTCTTGGGCCTCGCCAAAACAAAACAATTCACTCTTATGGAAATTAATCTTAAGACCCGAAAGTTGCTCAAATGCTGACAAAATCAGCTTGAGGTTTCGAGCTTTGTCGATGTTGTGTTCCATAAAAAGAATTGTATCGTCGGCATATTGAAGAATCGATAAACCACCATCAACTAGATGTGGAATTACCCCTTCAATTTGACCATCAGTTGTAGCGCGTTCAATTAAGATAGCCAGCATATCAGCCACTATATTAGATAGAATTGGCGATAACGGGTCACCCTGTCTGAGCCCTTTTTTCGTTTGGAAGTATTTGCCAGTGTCATCATTGACCTTAATGACCACACTTCCTCCCGAGACATAGGTATTGATAAGAGCGCACCACTCAGTTGAAAAGCCTTTCATCCTGAGGGTCTGCTGAAAGAAAGACCATTTAACTTTATCATAGGCTTTCTCAAAGTCAATTTTGAGCATTACCCCATTTAGTTTTTTCCTATGTAGTTCGTGAACCGTTTCATGTAAGATCGCAACTCCATCAAGGATGTTTCGTCCTTCCATAAAAGCCGTCTGAGACGAACGCACTACATGATCTGCCACACTGTTCAGTCGTATTGTCGCCACCTTGGTGAATATTTTAAAACTAACGTTAAGAAGGCATATTGGTCGAAATTGTTGGATCCTTTCTGCCTCATTAACCTTAGGTAATAAAATTATCTCACCAAAATTTAGACGAAACAACTCAAGCTGTCCATTGTGAAGACAAGAGAACAATTGAAGTAGATCAAACTTGATAACATCCCAAAAGTTTTGGTAGAACTCAGCCGGGAAACCATCAGGTCTAGGAGCCGTATTATGTTTCATTTGGAAAACTGCCCTCTTCCCTTCATCCTCTGAGTAGAATTTAGTAAGTAGGTTATTTTGCTCATCTGAAACCTGGGGAATATCCTCTGTTTGAGACTCATCCAAAGTGAAATTTCCTTCCTCTGGAGCCCAAAATAGGTCTTTATAGAAGTTTGTAATGTACGACTTTAGTTGTTTATGGCCTTCGATCAAACCCTCATCCTGAACTAGGGAATGAAGGCGCCTTTTCCTGTGTCTGCCATTGGCAATACTATGGAAATAGCGAGTATTCGAGTCCCCTTCAAGGATGAATTGGGCTTTCGACCGTTGATACCATTTTAACTCCTCTTCTCGTAGAAGCTTGGCTATTTGTGCATTGGATTGGCTCTTTAGCTCAATCTCTTGCGCATAAAGTAAACGAACTTCTGATAATGCTTCTAGAGCATCAATTATCGAGGAGAGTCGTTCCTTTTCCTTTTTAAGTAAACCAGAAGTATGTCTAGCCCAGCCAACGAGGTGCGTACGTAAAGCACGTATCTTGTTATTCCACCGCTGGATAGGCGAGGCACCCACCACTGGTCTTTCCCAAATCCTTTTAATCATCTCATGGAAACCCTCACGATGCATCCATCCAAGCTCAAACTTGAAACGTGGCTTGCACTGCGGTCTAGGAATTCCAGTGGTCAAAAGAATGGGAGCATGGTCTGACAATCCCTCAATACGTTCAAGAGCCCGTACCGACACGAGAGGGAACTTAGATTCCCCATCTGTATCCATCAGTATACGGTCTAGCTTCTCGTATGTGGGTTCAAGGAGAGAATTCGCCCAAGTGAACTGTCTCCCCACCATTAAAATCTCTTTGAAGTTCAAGCTGTCAATGACTACATTGAACAAAAGAGGCCAACGGTTGTCAAACCGACCTTTACTTTTCTCAAATCGAAACCTAAGCAAATTGAAATCCCCACCAATGATAAGGCGGTGGGGGTTATCTTTTGCCAGGTTAACCATCTCACAGAGAAAAGAAGACTTAGCCGCTTCTTGGGTCGGGCCATACACGGCAACAAGACTCCAAATGAAATTATCGGATTTATTACGAACGTGTATTTTAATATGAAAATCGCCATCTGTAACATCCAACACTTACATGGTGACGCCTAGTAAAATGCCCCCAGAACGGCCATGAGGGGGACGTGAGTACCACTCAAACTCTATACCGCCAGAAAGACGGTTTAAAAGAGATTGCGAGAACTCCCGTCTACTCGTCTCAGAAATAGCTAAGAAATCCAAATTATGGTCCCAGATACAACCAGCAAAGTGCAAATGTTTAGCCAAGTCACCGAGACCTCTGCTATTTGCAAACATGCCATTCATCGGGAAACAGTAGGAGATTTGGATAACTTAGACCGTTTCCGGGACTGTTGTTTGCTGATTTAGATTTACGACCGGTTGCTTTTAGCCCATACAATGAGTGTAGACCGTCGTCATCCAAACCACCATCCAACACTTTCACCAATTAGATGAGAAAATAGCTGACCATCTGATGTGGCAATCGCTTCTTCCTCATCTTCGTAGGTGGTAGACAACCTAGTAGAGACTTTAGGAGTAACCGTGAGACGGTCAATTTCCATATGTCTCAAGACTTTAGTTGAAACATGAATTTGATTTAAACTATTACCAAGATTAAAACATACACTTCTAAGATTAGAATGAATTGACTGGGGAGAAAAAGAGAGAAAAGATTTTGACGATGTTTCCATACCAGAATAGTCCAAGTTACACGTCGCTTTACGACGCATGGCCTTCGTCATGGAGTCTTCGTCAGAAGCAAAAAAACCATCCGCCTCCACCCCAAACCTCTCGCTGCGGCGAGACGGAGGAGTGGAACGAAATGCACTGAGTTGTGCTTAGCATGAAAGTCGGCTTCCAGTCGTTCGTCTCATTGAAGTTCTTGCTTGCCAATGCAGAGCAGGCTAAACTCTGTTCTTCGATGGATTTAAGGTGCTGTCAATTGTTGGATCACTCTTCAGCATCAGCTCGCGAAATTGACGCTTAACAGAGGCAGCCGGGAGATACTGATTCGGAGAAAAGGGCTGGGCAGAGAAGGTAATAATCCTTTTTTCAGCAGGCTGTTATAAAAGATAGCAAGAAACGATGAAGAGCGGAACGACCAAACCAACGGGGACACGAGATTTTAACGTGGAAAACCCCTCCAAATAAAGGAGAGGAAAAAACCACGGACGCCAGCCAATAATACTTCACTATATCGGGGTGAGGTTACAAACGCCGTAGGTTTAGAATGTGCACATCGAAATGAATATCCCACCCCACATCAGCAAGATATCATTTCTCCAGAAACAAACATACTGTACTACCACTGCTGCTCTCAGGTCAAACAAACCAGCAATTAGTGCAGAAAAATTAAGCAGAAGCTGACAGCAGGACCGTTGACTCTGAAGCACGCCCAGCCCAATTGCCAATACCAAATCATTGCCCCATATTCCCCATCAATCTCTTCTCCATGTGAGGATCCACGAAGCAACAGCAGCAAGCAGCAGCATCAGCCGGATCAAGGTTGCTCCTTCTCCGTCGTCCGGCCATGGACTCGGCTGCGGCAGCGGGGAGGCAGAGGCGGGCGAGCACGAGCAGCATCAGCGTGAGCAGCCAGCAGGTCTCAGGCGTCAGCGACTACAGCAGGGCCGCCTCCGACGGCTACCCGTACCCTTCCTACTCCTCCACCTCCTCCTCCTACCGGCAGCAGGCCTCGTCGCACAGCGCGCCGTTCCCCTCCCAGTCCCAGGTGAGCCGGAGCTCCACTCGCAGCAGCGGCAGCGGCTCGTTCAGGGCGGCGGCGCGTGGTCTCTCCGGCGTGTTCGGCACCTGCTTCGTGCCCCGGGTCAGGGAGGACGACGGGACGGAGGATGATCGGGAGGCTTCTCGGGGGGGCTTCTCTCACGGCAGCAGGAGTTCAGGCTTCCACGTCTCCACAGATTCAGGTAACATCAGTTGGAATTCATCCCCTGTTACTGTTTGGGTCATTTAGCTTGGCCAATTTTGCCAGCAACATTCTTGCTAAGCTTGCTCGCTCTTTTGTTCGAGCATCGAATTAATCAGCATACAAAATCCATAACAAAATGGTTAGTATTATACACTATGGTTTATGGAGGATGACAGTTTTGGTGGCAACACAGGGACAGGAAAAGGAAGTGCAGGGCTCACAGTTGCAGACATATCCAGGGCGACATCAAACTTCAGCGAGAAGAACATGGTGAAGCAGGGAGCTTCTTCCAGCATCTACAAAGGGAATCTCAAGGATGGGTCTCAAATTGCCGTTAAACGTGCTAGAAAGGTTGGGAAAAATATAATGATAGTAAATAAATAAATAAATGTCAAATTTATCATGGGAGTACTAAACGGTCAGTGTCTGTATGGTGCAGCTAAACGGTCAGTATCTGTCTGCTGAACTAAGCAGGGAGCTCCAGACGCTTCAGAAGATCGAGCATCAGAATTTGGTGAGGTTCCTCGGCTTCTTTGAGCAGAGAGATGAAACTCTGATCGTCCTCGAGTACGTGGACAATGGCTCCTTAAGGGAACACTTGGATGGTATGTAATTGAAAGCTTAAGCTGATCCCTGACAGTGTTGAGTACTGCATTCGTATTTCTAACTTCAGTTAACTACATTGCCAGACTAAATATTTTCGATTTTTGCAGTACAGTTATAAATGCTGAATCCGAATTTGTTTACTGATCAACAGCTTAAATGCTGAATTTTGCATTCACATTCTAATTCAGTTAGCTATATTGCCGTAAACAAAACTATTTATGCAGCTAACCAGGTTTTCTGCAATCTCTCGATAAATGCAGAATCGCGCGGAACCGGGTTAGAACTCGCCCAGCGTCTCAACATCGCGATCGACGTGGCTCACACCATCACCTACCTGCACGAGTACGCAGGTATTCCAGTCTAATTTCCTGAAATCACATTGTTCATCGTAAGAAATACGTACTGCAGAAGAACTGGAAGATGACAGTTAGCTTCCAGAGTGTGCACGATTACTTACCTTACCTGAATGAACTTTAAAAACGCATGGCATGGCAGAACGGGCGGTGATCCACCGGGACATCCGGTCGTCGAACGTGCTGCTGACGGGCGCGCTGGCGGCGAAGGTGGCCGGGTTCGGGCTGGCGAGGATGGCGGACGGCGACGGCGACGGCGCCGGGTCGGAGGCGACGCACGTGACGACGCGGGCGATGGGTACCGTCGGGTACGTGGACCCGGAGTACCTGGTGACGTTCCAGCTCACGGACAAGAGCGACGTCTACTCCTTCGGCGTCCTCCTCGTCGAGCTCGTCACCGGCCGGCCGCCCATCGAGCGCCGCCCGGGCCTCGAGCCCCGCGCCACCACCAAATGGGTAAGAACGGAGAGACGTACGATCCTACGTACACATCATCCGTAGCATGCAATGCAACTGGCTTGGGAACTGGATGCTTACATGTACACTGATGCGACGTGGTGTGATGCATGCAGGCGCTGCAGAAGTTCAGGGGAGGGGACGCGGTGGTGGCCATGGACCCGAGGGTGCGGAGGAGCCCGGCGTCGGTGGCGGCGGTGGAGGGGATGCTGCGGCTGGCCCAGCAGTGCGTCGCACCGGCAAGGAAGGACCGGCCGTCGATGCGGCTGTGCACCGAGGCGTTGTGGACCCTGCGGCGGGACTACCACCGGAGGCAGGAGCCGCGTCCGGACGCGTCCGCCGCCGGAGACAGGAGGGGCGATTGGGTTAGCCGGTGATGTTGCTGATGCTGCCGGTTCGGAGTAGCCTGTGTCCAAACGAACTGCAACGCGTGCTCTGGAATTTACAACCGTGACCTCTGAAACTCGTCGTGTGTAAATGTTGTGTAAATTTTGACCAATTCATGAGTAAAGATTTGGAGAAAATCTGATTTGGGATACGCTACGGTAACATCTGAGGACCAGAAATGAAAAGGAGTGATAATTTGAGCTTTTATGGACACCTCGTACTCTATGAGCGCAGATGATAGTACTACCAAGCAAATCTGGCCGTTCACAGGCAATGGAATTTTTTGGTGTTCATAACCTAATTCGTTTCCTCCACCTCAATATATACATTAAAATAGTACTGTAGTCGCCGAGAGGAGATTTCGTGCTCTTAAGGTTCAGTGATCTTGATGTTTTTAAAAAAATCGAAAAATTATTTAGAAGTTTCAATTTTTTTTTGAAAAATATCCCTGATTATGTCAATGTTGTATTACACAAGCGTTAAAAAATTAAAATAATTTGTTCTTGGCTAAACAAAAAGAAGTGTGGATCTGTGCATATTTTCAACCCCAAATTTCATTATATTTTTATTTTTGTGTAGCACAAAATACAAAGTATTTGAAATTGATTATACGACCTTTAAGGGATCGACATCTAATATTCCATGGAAGAATTGGATGATCTGCACAAGAGACTACTAGGGTTGTATGGATGGCACCCAACCCGTCTCGCATAGGAGGTAAAATAGGAAAATTTAGTTGTAATTAATCTAGTTAGATTTTAATCGTTTTGAACTGAAAACGTATTGTGCGGGACTTGGGTGAGGCGTCACATGCTACCCTAGAGACTAGCAACGTGATAAGTAAATCAGAGCATTCCCTCAGTTTGTTAGCCTTATGGGCTATTGGTTAGAAATATTTTCTTGCCTTTTGAATATTGCCTTTGGCTTATGCCATCATGCAAAATAAACCAAAATCCAAAAACTCTTATTTAGGTGTTTTTTTACAAGGTAAAGCTAAAGGTAGAGAGTAAAGCCTAATCAAACAGTCTCTTATAAATATAAGGAATTCTAGCAGAGCAGACCTACTTCTCTCTTGAGTCATTGTCTCTCCTCTCCTAAAAACACTTTTGGCGACTCAAATTATGAGCGGGTGTTGGAGATGCTCTAGTTTCAAATTCAGGGCCTCTTTGGTTGAAAGAAAGATTTCAATATATAGGAATTATTTATATGGAATGTCTTTGGATCATAGGATTAAGCCCATTAAAATTTCTAAGAAATGCATTTCTATGCCCCCTATTTCATAGGAATCTCAACATGAACTCATCTCCTTTACAAAGTTTAATACACTCACACTCTATCTCTATCAACATGAACTCGTCTCCTTTAGAAGTGCATGTCTTCTCAGTTTTTTTGTTTTTCCTATTTGTACGTTTAAAATATCCTGTAATTTAGAAATGCCCTTATTGTAGCAGTTAAGTTAGGAGAAGAGCTACAGTACGTTTTTTTAGAGAATTTGGCACCGCTACGTTGGCCAGCGCTGTGGGTTCCCTTATTGACACGTGTGCATATTTTATCATCGCTGCCGTCTAGAGTCCGAGCTCCCCTGACTCGAGCGGACCCGACTGAACTAACCCGAGCCTTGACTAAAGTCAGGGCGACGAGGTCGGCGGCGAGCAGCGGCCGGGGAGACAAGCGGAGGTCGAGCGTCGGCGAGCAGGGAGCGGCGGGCTCAGCGCCTGACCTGCTCGAGGCGACGAGGGAATCCAGGGCGGCGGCGAGCGCTACACTGGGAGGGGCCGGTCGTGGCGGCGGCTGGCCACGGGGTACAACCGCGCGAAAGAAGGTAAACAAATCTTCCCCTTATCTCAACTCCCAAAATCGACAGCTTCGATCAACCTTGCATACAACACAATGTCATGTCGAATCCTAGTACTTGTTGCCTCTCTATAATCCACAAAGTAATCCAGCGTTTTTCCACCGTGCAAAATATGAGCAGATTATCGCCTGACAGTAATGGGAGGGGCTACGTTAGCGGGCTTGGCATCACGATGTGCGAGACATGTGAGCCTATGGCGAAACGCGTACGCGCTGGCATCTGGGATGTTGATCGGCGCAACTGTCGGACTTTGTGAGGGTGCGTGGAGGGGCTACCGCCACCGCGTCTCCCTGCGCAGCTACGGCCGGGAGACGACGGCCGGCGAGGGCGACCCCGTGATCGGGCGCGACGCTGAGATCGACCGTCTCATCTGCATCCTCTGCCGCCGTACCAAGAACTGCGCCGCGCTCGTCGGCGAGGCGGGGGTCGGCAAGACGGCCATCGTCGAGGGCCTCGCCCGGCGCATCGCCAGCGGCGATGTCCCTGCGCAGCTTGCCGGGGCACGCGTCGTGGAGGTCGACATCGGGGCCATGGTGGCCGGGGCAACCCTCCGTGGCATGTTCGAGGAGCGCATCAAGGATGTGATCAGGAGAGCAGAGGATGGGGATGGCAAGGTGATCCTGTTCATGGACGAGATGCACATGCTTCTTGGCGCCGGTGACGTTGTAGGTGGCACAGACGCTGCCAACCTGCTGAAGCCGGCGCTGGCCCGTGGCCGCATCCGCTGTGTGGGCGCCACGACGATCAAAGAGTACCGGGAGCACATTGAGAAGGATGCCGCGCTCGAGCGCCGGTTCCAGAAGGTTCACGTTGAGGAGCCGAGCGTGGAGGCGACCATTGCCATTCTGCAGGGGCTTAAACGGCGGTACCAAGATCACCATGGTTTGGTAATTCAGGATGCTGCTATTGTTGCTGCTGCACAGCTCGCTGCCCGCTATATCACTGGTATGTGTAGAATCTTATATTACCTTGTTTGAGCAGCCTGCAATGTTTGTACCGAGTTGCATTCAGGAGTGGCAAAATATATGTTGGAGGGTTGATGGATTTTTTTTTGGCTGTCTGTAATGTGTATAGATCGCCAGTTTCCTGATAAGGCAATTGATCTAATTGATGAGGCATGTGCTGCCACAAGTTTACTGTCCCACAGCGAAAGAGAAGCAACTGCGACAACGATGCAGATTGGCAACAAGAAAGAAGTTACTGCGCAAAGTAGTTCTATTTATGCTCTGACTCCGTGTCATGTCGCACAGGTAGGCATCCATTTCCTGAATAATTTCCATTATTTCTATGGTGTTGTGTGTGCTTGTCATGTTCCAACGTTTCTTGCTGTTTGAAGGTTGTGAGCTGGTGGACTGGAATTCCTGTCGATGCTATTGATCAACAAGAGAAGGAAAAACTGCTCCGCCTAGCAGACAAATTACATGAACGAGTTGTTGGCCAGGATAAGGCGGTCAATTTGGTCGCGCAAGCCGTGCTACGTTCAAGGTTTGGCCTTGATCAGCCTGGCCAACCAATAGGTTCTTTTCTCTTTTTAGGCTCCACTGGCGTTGGAAAGACAGAGCTTGCAAAAGCACTTGCCGAGCAGCTATTTGACACTGAGAAGATGTTGGTTCGCTTTGACATGTCCGAGTATAGTACGCGCGGTTCTGTTATGCGTCTCATTGGAGCACCTCCAAGGTGTGTATGTTGTGTGTGTCTTGTATGTTTAACGCTGCATCAGCACATCGTACCTACTTTTTTGTTTGACTGTTGTTATAATGCTTCTCTTACACTAAATTCTTATAGCTATATTGGTTATGAAGATGGTGGACAGCTAACTGAGAAAGTCAAGAGGCGCCCATATAGCGTCGTCCTGTTTGATGAGGTGGAGAAGGCGCATCCCTCTGTATTCAGCATTTTTCTTCAGCTCCTTGATGATGGTTTGTTGACTGATGGCAAAGGTCGGACAGTAGATTTCAAGAACACCATCATCATCATGACCTCAAACCTAGGATCAAAACACCTTGCAGCAGGAATGGCTGGAGAAAACACAATGCAAGGTGCATGTGACCTTGTCATGAAAGAGGTTTGTCAATGCTTGATCGTCCTTGTAAAATGCTGCAATGTTTTCATGATAGTCCTCATGTTTATTGTCATATGTTGGTGCAGGTTCGGAAACACTTCATGCCGGAGCTTCTCAACAGGCTGAGCGAGATTGTTATATTTGAGCCGCTTTCTCACGACAAATTGAAGGAGATCGTGAAAATCCAGATGACGAGTGCTATTGCTAGGGTAGCCGATAAGGGCATCTCCTTACGTGCGAGTGATGCTGCCTTGAATGTTATATTGTCGGAGTCATATGAACCAGTAAGTGATACACAATTAGGCTCCTGTTTTCAGACATTAATTAAGGCTCTAGTGTGCTTTGATAACTGTATGTACTTTGATTTGTCGCAGATGTATGGTGCAAGGCCTATTAGGAGGTGGGTGCAGAAGAATATAATGACCACGATCTCTGAGATGTTAATCAGAGGAGAAGCTGCCGATGGCTCAACAATCTCCATTGAAGCCTCCAGCGACAACAAGGGACTAAGATATGAAGTGGTGCATAAGGCGATGCCAGACTGTCATTGACTCCGACGAGAAAAACGATGATGGGTTCCTAGGAGAGACCACGGCTAGTGAGCAAAGAGCGAGCTGATGGGTTCTCTTTGACTTTTTCGATCTAGCTAGTAGTAACCGGGCTCCTGTTTTTGTAATTGTTGTCAGTTTGTATATTAGCTAATTGGCTATGTTTCCCCTGAAAAATAAACTAATTGGCTATGCTGTGGAATAAACAACGAAATGATGGTAGTACTACTATACATGAAAGTTGGATGAAAGTCCGATCTGCCCGTTCGACGGTCCAGATTCAATTCGCGGATCAAATCCGCGTGGTACTGTTCGTCCGGCAACTTTAGCCAATGAGATGCTGCCATGTCGCCCGGTCGCCGGCCGGTTCCACCGGTCACCATGGATATTTTGCAAAAAAGCCTCGCTAATTGACGTAATGCCCCGCATTCCATGATTTAACACAACGAGAGACCTATGTGCAAAATGGTAAAACTTAATAGGCTTTTGTGCAAAAAAGCCCCCGCATTTCCCCCTCCTCCCTTACTCTCTCCCGTGCAGTGCCGAGGTCGCCGTCGTCGTTGACGCGCAGCGTCGCCGCTCCGCGCCTCCCCGCTCCAATCCAAGCATATGGCGAGCTCCGCCGCCTTCTCCTCCACCTCCTCGCTGATTATCGTGTGCCCGAACGCGCAGAGTCGCCACCGATGTTTTCGCCATCCGCCACCGCGGAATCTGTCGCTGGCGGCGATTCCGGCGACTATTTGGCCCACCGCGCCATCAGTTCGGCTCCCCTCGGCGTACTCCCACGGATCCGCGCGGTTGCGGCCTTGCGCGTGCGCCGTTGCGGCATCACGACCTCCGAAACTCCGCCCGCATCTGCCGGCGTGTGATGTCATGCTCTCGCAAAAATGAATGCTTATTACTTGTGCCATATAATCAAATTCCAAATTCCCATATTTCAAAATTTTAAATATGTTTGCAATCTATTCATTTAACGAACGTAAAACCTATTCGAACATGAAAAACGCCCCAATTTGACCAATTCTTGAAATCTAAATAATTTTTGAACGCAAACTTGTTTCGGTTTCACTGATTTCCACATCTCTGAGCTCTGGGATTTACAACCGTGACCTCTGAGCTCTGAACTCGTCGTATGTAAATGTTGTGTAAATTTTGACCAATTCAGGAGTAAAGATTTGGAGAAATCTGGTTAATTTGGGATACGCTACGGTAACATCTCAAACCGAGAATCGAAATGAGTGATAATTTGGCAGATCCCTGGTACTCCCTGAGGCACTATCAAGCAAATCTGGCCGTCCACGGGCAATGTACAAAAATTGGTGTTCATACCTCAATTCGTATCCTCAACCTCAATATCTACATTGAAATAGTGCTGTAGGCGTGACTAGTTAGAGATGCTCTAACTGCTGAGGACCATCCTTGGCGGGAATAGATTCACAGTATTTTGACAGGGCTTATTCGTGCAGACCGACCTTGATTCACACCCCTACGCGAGAGGCGATCAGGTAGCTGATTTGGTGTGAACGAGGCTTTTAGCATGTTTTTCGGCTAGGCTGAGATATGAATCTCTTATAGTTGTTGATATGCATATGTTTTGCACATTATTGATTGCCAGTGGTAGCTGTACATGCTAACTATAGTTCCATTCGAAAAAAAACCCGCCGCGATCCAGATTGTATCATAGAAGTAGGCGAGGACAGTTTCCAATAACAAGAACATATGTAGTGGTCGAACTGAGACTTGCTAAAATCGGGAAATCAGAAAAAAGATTAGTTGTATTCCCAAGGGTCTTGGTGCGGTAGGAAACGTTTTGTAGACACCGTCGCCATTATTATTTTTTTGAAGCAGCAAACCAGGATTACTAGCTTACTTACTAGGCTCGGTGAAGTGTACCCAGCTATTTATAATCGATCACAATCTCAGTGAGGTACAACCATATACAGTAGTTAGGGAAAATGATCCCAACGGATAACTTGGACAGAACAAGGCAAGGTAGAGAGCACCATTGAAGGTAGAGAGGAGATTGTTGCGGAAGTTTCGTGGGACTTTCGTGCTGCCACTCCCCCTGATTTTTTTCAGGGGAGCCCAGCCTTCCCCCTCCCCTGCCTGCGATGGGAGCAGTAAAGCAAACAGTAAAGACAAAAAAAGGAGAATCACCCACGAGCTCGCCGCCTGGCGCGATCGAATCCGACTTCAGTCGTGTGTGCCGTGTGGTATCTTCCTTTGCCACGCAGAGTTTCCCTCCCTTTCCGCCTTTTCTAATCCATGATAATTATACAAACACACAAATAGTTCTATAGTTATTACAATAATTTAAATATTTCAAACGAATAAATTATCGTGATCGAACTACTCGTTACCTTTGATAGCCCACAAATGTGCAACAGTATCGGCCTAATCCCTACATGCTTTGGCTCGGCTGTCTCCATGGACATCGCCAATAACGGAGCCGCCATGAACATCTCATTCTCGTCGTCTACAAAGGCGGGCCTCCTCTCCCATCAGTTGACAAAACATACTGTATTGGACAAAAGCCAACCATTAGCCGTGAGCTGAAGAAGTTTAATGACGGTTCATCGACCTATGGCTAACGACCGACCACCTTACATGCGGGGTGGTAGCGAGGAAGAGGCGGATGCGGTTGAATGAATTACGACGACGAGCGGCGGCGAATCGGCCAATGTCGTATGTGCTCGACTCCTGCGTACAGTTGGCGACTACAAGGTTGACGTCGATGGTGCAAATCAGAGGCGAGAGGAAACATCATAACGATGACTATCGCCGGTGCGGCTTGTCTCTGTGACGGGCGGGGGTGACTGGACGATGTTTGGCGCCCCTTGACAGGCCCCCAAGTTTAGCGGGTGGGCTTGGGGTGCCGGACACAAATTTCACGGGGTTGGCATGTTTCGGGGGTGCCGTTGCGGCGGGTTTTTTGGGTCCGAAATCCTATTTGGGGCTTTGGAGAGCCGTTTAGGGGTGCTGGTTGAGAATACTATTAGGTTAGGTCAGAAATTGATCGTGAGAGACCGAAAATGCACACTAAACATACTAATTTAGTTTCATCCGCTGATGGGCGTGTACAGAAATTTTTGTGCACCGGGCGACCCAAAATTTGCGCAACTGATCGGACGACGCACTGCACCGTATGGCTAGCTGATGCTGCTACTCTCTGCAACGGAAAAAGTAGAAGTGAAACAGGAGTAAGCACGCACGCACGATGTATAGGTGGGAGAGAGAGCGAGCGAGAGCGGGCAGGGTGCAGCGCATTTGGCGGGGCAGCCAACTGACGTGTGGATGTCTGTTCTGTCCTCTTTATCTTTTCTTCTCTACTCCAGCTCCAGCAGCACAAACGTCATGGCCTGACCGGTGACCCCTCGCCTCGTAGTTCTCTGCTCTGCGTGTACTGCTGGTCCGCGCAAGCTTTTCGTGCGGGTGGTTTCTGTCTCCCAGCTCCAGGGACCAGGGGCATTCCTTTTCTTTTCCTTTGTCTCAAACAGAAGAAGCTGCCAAGCCAAGGGGGCTCTCGAGCTCGTACCTACTCTCCTGCGTGCCAAATGAACAGTTGCCATACGGCGGTAAAAGTGTGGGCGCGTAGTCGTAGAGGACTATACTGTGTTAGAACAAATCTCGTTTTTTAGAATTGCATAATGTTTAGTCTTTTAGGGCATCCCCAGTGGCCCGACGCAAAGAAAATGAGTTCCGTCCGTCAACCCTTATCCGTTTAGACCGCGCCCAAGCCCAACGGTCCGGCGCTTTTTTTTCTTTGAAACTTGTTTATATTAATAGATATTTATTATATTTAGGACGCGAAAATAAAGACAGAAATTTAAAAACTGAAAATATAATAAAGCCCTACATACTAGGGCTTCTCGTCGGCGTCTACTCCTCGTCGTTGTCGCCGATGAGGTGGTAGAACGGCGGCGGGTCTCAAGAGAAGGATCATGCCACCGCCTGCACCAGAGCTGGAGGGGGCGGTGGAGGTGGCGACGGTGCCTGGGAGGAGGAGCACACCTCAGGAGGGCCATGGCGCCCATTGCACGGGAGTGCGCGGCGGCGACTCCCTGGCCTCCGCCTTCAGCGGCTGTTGGACGCGTCACCGGTCTCATAAGCGGACGCCCTCAACGTTGGGAGGATGACGTCCCAGCGGCCGACCTCCTCTAGGTTGCTCTCGTCGATGGCGAGCTCGAGGGCTCCTCCTCGCTGAGTCCGGGCGGTTGGAACTCCGCCACCGGGAGGCCGTCTTCTTCCATGGCAACGGGCGCAGCCTGCTCCCACTCCAGCGGCGGGGGGCGATACCCAGGCGACAACGACGCCGTAGTCGAAGTCACGGTCCGCAAGGAGGCCGGAGCGCCTGCTCGCGCCGCCGCGTTCGAAACCAGGACGATCCCACCACCGGAAGTCCGGGTGGAACTGATCGTCGTCGTGGATGTCGGTGGGCAAGAGGCGGCGGCGGCACCGGATTCCGAGCATGTGCTCCGTCGCCAACGGCGGGCACAGACGGGGCTGGCACCCGCCTGACATTCATATGCCAGCCATTTGGCAAGAGTTTTGCCAGTACGGAGGCTGCGCTAGAGGTACCCCCAAGTAAGGGCAGTCCCCGGTCTTCTTGGACGGTGCGGTCGGCGGCGTAACGACGACCAAGAAGAGCCGCCGCTGGACTCCTTCTTAAACGGCCAAGGACCGGTCGTGGTGAGTGACGAAGAAGATTAGTTTTCTTGCTCGGCATGAAGAACGAATTTGCCATTCCTGTGCAGAAGATGTACTCCAATTTCTACTCAGGCGTTCTCTTTGCAACCAACAACGAGCTAGGCCCTCGCATCATACTTGTACTGCTATTTTTGTCTGATTCCCCGTTTGACCGAGCCTCAGCTCAGTGGTCCATTCAAATCTGCAAAGTCCAAACGTGGTGTAGATGGGTTAAAGCGGAGTGGGCGACGAGAAAAACCATGGTTTGATTTTTCAACCGTGTGTGTAATTGCTTTTAGCTAGAATGTGTTATGAATGGGAAACCAAATCACTCTCAAATATTCAGTTTAACAGAAATCAAGAAAACTTGGATGTCCCTACAGTGCAGTGCCGTGCCGTGCCGTGCGGGAAGAATGTCATACGGTATAATGTATATACAGTGGTGTTTACATCGTGCTATCTATCTGTAGTAAATAGTACTACTAGTGTTCAACTTGTTTTAGGCAGGTACAACCTTATTTGAGATTAGTGGGACGCGTTCCCCCTTTGTCTTACGTAGTGTACAAAAGAAAAGCTAGCCACGCGTAGGCGATCACGTGTACTGTACATGCAGAAGCGGCCACGGAACGGAAGGGTGCAGACGTCTGGCTGGCTGTCCTCTACTTTTGGTCAGAGTGTGATTTGTCAGGCAGGACCGCAGGAGACGCCGTGGTCGTCAGAGGCCTTCTGTTGCTGTAGCCAGTGTGGGGAATCGAATCCCGAGAGAGGCGGATCGATAGGGACAGCTTTTGTGTGTCATCATCTCGTCTCTGCACAAGGAGCTCTTCATCCTCCGGACCGGACCTCTTTCTCCCGTTGGCGCCAACGGAACTTTATCTCCCCACACGCCGGTCAAGTGTACGTGGGCGCCCAGAGGAATACTACTGTGCTGCATTTTTAGGTCCACACAATAAAGGACCCGCTGGATCTCAGGCATACTATGTGATGATGTGGCTCGCATGCTCTGGAACTACTACTACTCGGGCTAGCTACCCAAGGGCAAAAAGAGGGATCTCATGGGTCACTGTAACCCAGGCAAAATTACATGGAGGGTTAGGATTACATGGAGACCCAACTAGCATGTTGTACCACTTCCTGCTTAATTTGGTGCTTTTACAGACCAAAACCTCAATCAAGTTCTCTAGGTACTAACTTGACACAAGCGGATGAGAAATCGTTCAGCACATGTAGCAATCCTAGGATGATGTCAAGCATGCACTCAGGCGTAATGGACCAAGGTGTGTAAAATCCAGAATACATTGAACCTTCTAGTTATATCTTACTATTTATTATTGGAATGGCATGGTTAGATGCGATCGTTATAGCTGATGCACAACCTGGTTCAATGGTATTGATAAGGCAACAAATGGATGGATTTAAATTGCTGTTGCGGCATTCTTATGGGCGATATGGAACATGTTATCTTTAACAGAACCAATGCTATTCATTATTTACAGGTGGTCAACAAGGCGGTCTACTGGATCAACACGTGGTCCCTGCTACTTCATGTCGACCAACGTGGACTTATGGATTACGGATGTACCCGCCTGGCGGTCGTACGGGCTATCTTGTATCGGGGTGGCTGGCTACACACTAGACGAATAGATGTTTAGGCTTCGTGTCTTTAAGTGGCTAGTTTTTGTAGCAACATTGAATGACTCTTGAGCTATAAACTCTCAACTTGTGTTAGATGATGCTTTCCACTAATAAGTGGTGGCTATGTGTATCAGATTGATGCAGAGGTCGGGGAGCCACACCCTATTTTCTAAATAATATGACACGATCACAGAGCAACTTGCTGTTGTGTTTTGACCCATCTTGAAACCCAGCCGCAGGAGCCAGCCTCTACAGATGCTATCAGCTGCATCAAGCGCACAACAAGAGGATTTACACCGCACACATGATTCGGAGTTTCTAAACAAATCCATCCATTAAATGACATATACTGTTTTTTTTTTGAGAAAACACCCTAATCCTACAACACTAGGTAGATACTTATACAGGAAAGTTTAGCCCCTCGGGAGGAGTAATCAGCCAGATATGTTTTCCCACAGCCAATGAACTAGCCATGCGAGCCAGCTGATGAGCTTCGACGTTGGAGGTGCTTTTCTCATGGCGAAATGTCACTCCTCCCCGGCTGCTCGCCATAGTCTTGATCTCCTTCAGGATATGACTGAAAATTCCCAGATTGGTACTGTGGATGCCTTGGACGACCTCCAAACAATCAGAGGTCACGACCCTTTCTCCCACCTGCAAGTCCAATGCCAGTGCCAATGCTTCCCTGCATGCCAACGCCTCGAGACAGCCAGGATGAGTAACACCTTCAAAAACCAGAGCGGAAGCGCCCAGGTATTGACCGTTGTGGGCTCGGCAGACCGCACCCACCGCACCTCGGTTTGCTTTTTTGCGACAGCTCCATCAGTGTTCATCTTGCACGCGTTCACTAGAGGCGGAATCCACTTTTGGGGCTGAGGTCCACTAGCTCCCTTCGCCGCCGCTCTCGACGGCATTGGTTGGATCATTCCCAGCTCATGTAAAAAGGACTCAACAAACAGATGAGTTGCCAAAGGGCTTTGGAAGATTTCCTCATGGATCATCTTCCTTCTCGAATGCCAGATAGCCCACAGAGTCACTACCAAGGACGTGAATTCCTCATGGTCCAAAGTCTCCATCATCGAGAAAATCCATTGCCGGGCGGAGGGCTCCGTTGTCAAACTAATGTGCTCGACAACTATAGGATCAGCTAGCGCCCAAACACACCGTGCCATGGTGCAGTAAACCAGGGAATGCCGCCAATAATCCTCCTGTCCGCAAATCGAGCAAGCATCTGTCTCCGCCATGTGCCTGTGGTGACAAACATCACCCGTTGGGAGCGAGCATAGCGCTAGCCTCCATAGGAAAATGCGTATCTTAGATGGGACCTCGCATTTCCACACCTTTGACCACATTTTCTCTTCTTCTTCCAAACTGGAGTTAGCAGCACGTCCTTCCAGCCAGTCTTCTCTAGTCCTTTTCGTAGCAACCAAGGCTCTGTATGCCGACCTGACTGAAACACGCCCGTCCGTTCGAAATGCCAGGCCCAAAAATCCCCTTGTTGTCTAGTGCATAAGGATATACCTCGGATGATCTCGACATCCATCGGCAGGAAGAACTCCTCTAGTCTCTCCACCCACCAGGCAGCCGTCGTCGAGTCAATATAGTCACTCACCAAACTCGGGGCACCATCTTTCTTTGGGGCTACCAGAAGGCGCCGCTCATCACGTGGTAACCAGCTCTGTGCCCAAGCATCAGTAGTCCATCCACCCCCTATCCTTCCAATTAGGCCCAACTTCAACGAATCACGCCCTTCCAGAATAGCTCTCCAAACTTGAGAAGGATGTGAACCTAGTTCCGCCTCCAGCAAATCATAGGAGGGGAAGTATATGGCTTTCAAAATTCTTGCACTCAACGTAGTTGGATCCTGCAAGAGATATACTGATAAAATAGTAAAATACTTTTTGTGGACAATCAAGTACCAAACCTAAGAAAAGAACGCCACATTATCTAAAAAGCCCATCCAGCAACCTCTCCAGAATACTGAACACAAAGCCCATAAACTTTTAAGAGCATATACATCGATGAACTCCCAATTATTTCAGGTGATCCGCTCTCGGGAGGTAGTGAAGTCAAATCCTTCAGCTCGGTGGTGATCTCTTGTTGTTCAGCTTCATCAAGAAGATGTGGCCAAACACGAACGCCAAATTAAGGAATGTCAATGAATATGACGAAAGATTGCACAAAAGAGATCAGCAAGGAGCGGCAGAGAGAAACCAATCGAAGATGAGGGGGGGCGTACAAAATTTACTTGGTGAGCTTCATCTTAAGGCATCTCCAGTCGCTCCCCCCCACCCCACACCCCCAACGCTCCACAGGAGGCCTTTTTTGTCACGGGCGGAAGCAAATAGCGTTGTTTTTCCACCTGTCCGCCCGCAGAAGCCCTGTTAGCGTTGTTTCGGCGGAAAATAGCGCCGGCGCCCCCGGGCGAAACCCAACCCACTGGTTTCGGCCTGGGGGCGCCGACGGAAGGAAAACCACGCGTGTGCCAAAGTTGTCGGCGAGACACCGCCTTCCCCCACCTCGCCTTACCCTCCCTTCCGTGTCGTTGTCGGAACACCGCCGTCCCCACCCCTACTTGCACCGCCACAACAGTTTTATCCGCCGCCTAGCCCCACCACGCCACCAGCGTCGGCGCCGCCCCCACCCCTACTCGCATTGTTGAACTATTTTTTTTGTGTGCGAATTTGTGTGGTTAAACGTGTGAATTTGTATGCTAAAATGGGCCAGACTTTGTATTCGTCCAAATATAGCCGAAAACGCGCCGTCCAAGGGGCGGCCTGGGTTCACGGCTGGTAATCGCACCCACCGGGTTCCGGATTCACGCCGCGGCGGGCGCAAAAATCCGACGTTTTGGGCCTTGGGGAGGCGGGGGGGGGGGGGGGGGGGGGGGGGGGACAACGACTGGAGATGCCCTTAGCGGCGGCTCAGGGGGAGGCTTGGTCGTTAGACGACAACTTGAGAAGCGGCAGGCCGCGGAATCGAGACGCAGGCGCCGCGACGAGCAGGAGGCAGAGTAATAAGGGGGCAGGTCGTTGTGGGGCTCTTTGTATCGTAGTACAGGGGTAAGCGCTGCGGAACCAGCGGGAAGCTGCACGCCGGGAAGAGAGCCGCAGGTACGGGAGGTCAGAGGCGAGAGGAGGTGGCCATGGGCCATTCGCCCATTGCCAATGGGGAAGGTCGTGCGAAAGGACGGTTACCAAATTAGCAGGCGTTAATTGAGTTGCAAATAACACGGTAATTAATTTACGAATAATCCGATGATTCAGCCTCCCACGGGATTAGTTGCCTTTGCGGAGGTGCGGGTAGGCTCGGTGGACGGTGAGGATTTGGCAGACCATTTTCTGCTGGTTGACAAGATCAATCTGGTCTGTTGGACGGTTGAAAGGATCGTTAGATTTTGATACCTGATCTGACGGATTTGGTTGACCCGTGTACACTTTTCTGGGTGGACATAGCAAAGTTAGTTCACACTTCTATAAATAGTTCAGATATCTCTCTTTAGCAACTTGCGTGAGACTAGTCATAGTGGGGGTATTATAGGTAGTAACATAAGTGCTACAAAGGCAAAAATAATGATGTGTCAAGTATTTAATGAGGAGAGTAGTGGTGGTGGTATCATAGGTAGATACCGTAACATAGCGAATTTCGAGATAAGATGAGTCTATAGCTTAATAAATGCATGGTTATATGATACTACATCTATGTTACTACCCACTATTAACATAGTAACATAGAGGAGTATCATATGCATGATACCACTATATGATACTCCCCACTAGGACTAGTCTGAGATCTCCAAAAAAGGACTGGGGTGCATGGTACTTCATTCTTCCTCTGATGGCATGTGTATTACGTAGAATTAAATGTACAAGGGTTCATATTAAAGGCAAATGTGTAAACACAATGAGCATGGTAAAGGAAGTATTGCCCTTTTTATCTTCAGCCCCTTAGTAGATTCTAGCCATTTTTATTTGAGAGTACAACCACGAAGAATTTCGCTCCACCCAGAGTTTCTTGGAAGATCTGCAATGGCACTCATTTTTTAAATTGTTTAATACAAGTGACATCTTTGGTGTTTTTCCCCTTCATGTACAAATTCCAAATCCATGGGCACAACCAACAAGCCATTCGTCTTTTATTGATTTTGTATAATCGGTTAGTCCACCTTCTGGACTGAAGCAAAAGAAGTTTTGCTCAGCCCCTTAGTGTATTCATGTTTACCTATGTTCATTGTCCTGATTAAGGTCACAACATTACTTATAATTCAACATTTTATGCAGACTCTCCAGATGTTAATTACTCCCCCTGTTCCTCAATATAAGCCTTTTTAGGTTTTATAACACTAATATGTCTAGACATGTTGAGAACTTGCTTATGGCAAGATGGTTAGGTGGGTGGTTGTACCCCCAACCCACCAGAGTTCAAACCCCAGGTTTGACGCTGGTGTTAGGCGGAATATTTTTCAGTGAGAGGCGACGTTTCCGTCGATAGTGAGACGCCTGTGGTGACTTCGTCAATCTCAAGACCTGACCCGCCGGTTCAATCTCCCGGAGGTGCTCATAGGGGTAGGGTGTGCGTGCGTGCGTTCATAGGGGTGAGTGTGTGCGCGTGTATATGAACGCTTACGTTGTACTGTGTTCTAAAAAAAATGTCTAGACATGTTTTAGTGTTAAATATAAATATAATAGAGTTAGAAAAATCTAAAAAGGATTATATTTAATTTGGGTAGTATTTATTTTGCTAATTACAAATAATAGATAAGAGAATATTAATTTTGCTTTATAAAGGTACAAGGCGCCGGTCAACATTACATAAGATCTACTCCCCCGTTCCAAGTTAGATGACTAGCAGTTGTACAAAAATAAATGTATCTAGGATGATTTTCCTCCCGTTCCTCCTTTAACCATTGTGATGTGTTGGTATACACTTGGTATTTGTCTACCTTTGTTGAATGTTTAAGGATTAATCATGTGTCAGTTTTATTCTTCATAAACTGCGTCCACCGTACTATTACTATTCAGGTTTTCCGCATTATGCATAACAAATTTACTGGATTTGACATTGTGGAACAATTGTCAGTTGTATTTTGCTTAGTCATATTGCTTCTACGTGAACGGATGGGTTGATTTGTTAAACTCATCATAATTGATCTCTTCTGTGTTTGTAAAAGTCCTCCAACATATAGTTCAAACTCTTTGCTTCCATGGAAAAAAAATATCAGACACTCATGCATAGTGATATGGAATGTTATCTTATCATATTGTTGCAAGGCGTTTTAACTGCTATCATACTGCTGCAACACACGGAGTTTTAGAGAAGCATTTTAGGGAAAATAACAAACAATTTATTTTGTTGGACAACCATTTTGTATCATGTGAATCTTGTTTTCAACCTTACCGAGTCACAAACACCTTTTTGAACCATACAAACATCTTTTCAAACCTCGTGAACTTTTATTACACGTCCCAAACATTTGTCATAAATTGCAAGAAAATTATTTTGAACCGACGAACTATGTTTTTAACTGTGTGTGCAATTTAATCTTTGCATATGAATATTAATAAAACTCACAATTTTTTCTAGTTGTGCAAACTTGTTCTTTCTCCTACAAACTTTTTTGAACCCGGGAAAAAATTCAAAACATTTAAAAACCTTGTGAATATTTTTTGAACCCTAGGGAATGACTAGGGCTCACTCAAGTGAGAATTAAGTTAGTTCTCACTCAGATGACATCCTCCAGTTGCATATATGTAATCATGCGTAATTCATGTACAACTGATTTTTTTTAGTTTTAACTCATGTGTAATCTCATTTGCAACTCATATACAACCATGTGTAATTCATATAGTCATATGAATGGGTCACGCAAAAATAAAAGAGGCCCAGTAATGGAAAGCTTGAGGAGCTTGACTCAGCCGGCCAGAGTAGGAGATTGAACGAGACCCGAACACAAGCTGCGGAGCCTAACCAAGTCCGAGGCGACGAGAGCGGCGGCGAGCACCGAGCGGCGCCGGCGGAGGTCGAGGATCCGGATCGCGGCGAGCAGGGAGCGACGGGCTAAGCGCCGGCGCGCGCCTGACCTGGTCGAGCCTCGAGGCGACGAGGGCGGCGGCGAGCACCGAGCGGCGCCGGCGGAGGTTGAGGATCTGGATCGCCGCGAGAAGGGAGCGACGGGCTCAGCGCCGGCGCGCTCCTGAACTGGTCGAGACGCGAGGCAATCCAGGACGGCGGCGAGCGGCACACTGGGAGGATTCGAGTGGCGCCGGCGCGCACCTACCAGCTCGAGGCGGAGAGGGCTCCAGGCGGCGGCGAGGCACGGGGCACAACCGCGCGAAGGAAGGTAACTTCGTCTCAAGTCCCAGATCGACACGGCTAGAGTTTCGGAATCTGACCTTGTCTCGAATACAAGGTCGAACCCTACTTGAAAAAAAAGACGTCTTGGGTGTTGTTGTTCCTCTTTATTCATATACACGAAGTAATCCAGCGTTTTGCTTGACAATACGAACAGATTATCGCTTGACAGTATGGGAGAGTCTCAGTTGGGGACCTTGGCATCGCGGGCTGCGACACATCTTGGTAGGGTATGGCGGAAAGACGTGGAACCTACGCTCTGGTTGGGAGCAACTTACGGATTGTGTTGGGCAGCGTGGAGGTTCTACAATTACCGTGTCGCCCTACGCCACTACAGCCGGGACATGATGAGGCCCGGCAAGGGCAGTGAGGGCGATCCAGTCATCGGCCGCGACGTCGAGATCGACCGCGTCATCTGCATCCTCTGCCGCCGTACCAAGAACTGTGCCGTGCTCGTCGGCGAGGCAGGGGTTGGCAAGACGGCCATCATCAAGGGCCTCGCCCAGCGCATCGCCAGCGGGAAAGTCCCTGCCGAGCTTGTCGGAGCACGCATCGTGGAGGTCGATCTTGGGGGCATGGTGGCTGGGACTTTCCTCCGTGGCATGTTTGAGGAGCGCATCAAAGCTGTGATAAGCAGCGCCGAGGATAGAGACAGCAACGTGATCCTGTTCATCGATGAGATGCACATGCTTCTTGGGGCTGGTCATGTTTTAGGTAGTAACATGGATGCTGCCAACCTGCTGAAGCCGGCGCTGGCCTGTGGTCGTGTCCGCTGCGTCGGCGCCACAACTATCAAAGAATACAGCAAGTACATTGAGAAGGATGCCGCACTCGAGCGGCGTTGCCAAAAGGTTCATGTTGAGGAGCCAAGCGTGCAGGCGACCATCGCTATTCTGCAGGGGCTTAAACAGCGGTACCAAAACCACCATGGCTTGGAAATTCAGGATGCTGCTATTGTTGCTGCCGCACAGCTTGCTGGCCGCTATATCACTGGTACGTGCTAAGAAAAATTCTCTTGTTTGAGCAACCAACAATGTTTGTACCGATGAGTTTCATGTCGGAGAAAAGTTATGGATTTTATTGCTCTGTCTGTCTGCACTATAGGTCGTCAGTTTCCTGATAAGGCAATTGATCTGATTGACGAGGCATGCACTACCGCAAGAATGCTGCCGCAAGGATACACTGGAAGAGAAGCAACAGCCACAACGACGCAGATTATATGTCCGGTTCATGTCGCACAGGTAGGCATTTATCGCCTAAATAACTTCATTTATTTCTATGGTGTTGTGTGCCTGTCATATTCCAACGTTTTTTGTTGCTTGAAGGTTGTCAGCCGGTGGACTGGAATTCCAGTCGCTGCTATTGATCAAGAGGAGAAGGAGAAATTACTACACCTAGCAGACAGATTGCGTGAGCGTGTAGTTGGCCAGAATGAGGCGGTTAATTTGATTGCCCAAACGGTGTTACGTTCGAGGGTTGGCCTTGATCAGCCTGGCCAACCAATAGGTTCATTTCTCTTTTTGGGCTCGACTGGTGTTGGAAAGACAGAGCTTGCAAAAGCTCTTGCCGAGCAGCTATTTGACAGTGAAAAGATGTTAGTTCGCTTTGACATGTCCGAATATGCCGTCAGTGGATCTGAGTTGCGCCTCATTGGAGCACCTCCAAGGTTTGTATGTTATGTGCTTCTTGGCTCTTGCATGTTTCTTAGTTCCTAGTTTGATTGGTATTAATGCTTCTCTTATACTAAATTCTTACAGCCATATTGGTTACGAAGATGGTGGGCAACTAACTGAAAAAGTCAAGAGGCGCCCATACAGTGTCGTCCTGTTTGATGAGGTGGAGAAGGCACATCCCTCTGTGTTTAATATTTTTCTTCAGCTCCTTGATGATGGTTTGTTGACTGATGGCAAAGGCCAGACAGTAGATTTCAAGAACACCATCATCATTATGACCTCAAATCTAGGATCAGAACACCTTGTAGCAGGAATGGCTGGAGAAAAAACAATGCAAGGTGCATGTGACCTTGTCATGAAACAGGTTTGTGAATACTTGATCGCTTCTGTAAATTGCGGCAATGTACTCGTGTTCACTGTCATATGTTGATGCAGGTTCGGAAACGCTTCATGCCGGAGCTTCTCAACAGGCTGAGTGAGATTGTGATATTTGAGCCGCTTTCTCTCGACACACTAAAGGAGATTGTAAAAATTCAGATAGCAGGTGCCATTGCTAGGGTAGCCAATAAGGGCATCTCCCTACGTGCGAGTGATGCTGCCTTGAATGTTATCTTGTCGGAGTCATACGAACAAGTAAGTAATGCACGATCAGGCTCCTGTTTTCAGGCAATAAGGTCCCCATGCGCTTTAATAACTGTGTATACTTGATTGGTCGCAGATGTATGGTGCAAGGCCTATTAGGAGGTGGATTCAGAAGAATGTAATGACCGCAATTTCCGAAATGTTATTGAGAGGAGAAGTTGGCGATGGCTCAACAATCTTCATCGATGCGTCCGACGACAAGGGACTCAAATATGAAGTTGTAAATACGGCGGCAGATCTACCTGCCAACCTCTCTGTGCAACCCCGACAAGAAGAACGATGATCCAGCCGTTGTCACGTCCCTACGATAGTGAGGAAAGAACAAGCTGAAGTCTTTCTGTGAAGAGAGACCTTACCCCTAGTTGTGTCTTTTGACTATTTCGGTCTAGCTAGTAGTAACTGTCCATTGTTTTTTGTAATCGTCAGTTTATAAGTTTATAAGCTGATAGTTTTTCCTTGGAATTTATCTCTGCTAGAGTAAGGGTGTCTGCCGTTTTGCACTATTCCACTCCAGTTTATGAGTAATATGCCACTGTTAGGGCTCCACGCACAGTTCTACGAGCTGCTGCGCAAGGACTTGGGCCTTGAGGTGCCCGACGGCCTCCGTCGTTGTTGTGTGCTCCGTGAGCTCAAGCTGCTTCTTATTGGCAAGAGGTTGAACGACATGGTTCTCTTCCCTGTAAGTTCGGAACATATATATTGTCTGAATGCATGTGACCGTGAGATGTATTTTTCTCAAATGAGATTCAGTTCAGAGTTAAGACCAAGAAGCGGGCTTCCAGTGGCCATTTTTGTATTTACGACGTGTTGGCTCAGCGACGGTGCCCGCCTGACCTGGTGGCTGGTAGAGGCGACGAGGCACACTGGGAGGGGTCGAGTAGCGCCGGGCGCACCTGACCAGGTCGAAGAAGGAGTGGCGGCGCTGAGCCACCGGGCGCAACCGCGCGAAGAAAGTTGACATTTTTCCCACCTCTATCTCAAGTCCCAAATCTACACGGCTACAGCTTTGGAATCCGACCTTGTATAACATAAAATACAGAGCCTATTCCTTGTGGAACAACCGAACAAGTCTAATCATAGTACAACACCAGTTTCCTCCTTATATAGGAGTATGTTACATCTACACGAAGTAATCCAGCGTTTGCTCTGTGCGCACAGCCTGAACAGATGAGTAGGGTATGGCGACATGTCGAACCTGCGCTCTGGGTTGGAGCGACCGCCGGATTGTGCTGGGCAGGGTGGAGGTACTACCGGTACCGTGTCGCCCTACGAAGCTACGGCAGGGACATGACGGCGACCAGCTGCCAGGGCGATCCGGTGGTCGGGCGCGACACTGAGATCAACCGCGTCATCTGCATCCTCTGCCGCCGTACCAAGAACTGCGCCGTGCTCGTCGGCGAGGCAGGGGTCGGCAAGACGGCCATCGTCGAGGGCCTCGCCCGGCGCATCGCCAGCGGGAAAGTCCCTGCCAAGCTAGCCGGAGCACGCGTCGTGGAGGTCGATCTTGGGGGCATGGTGGCTGGGACTTTCCTCCGCGGCATGTTTGAGGAGCGGATCAAAGAGGTGATAAAGAGAGCGGAGGATGGGAACGGCAAGGTGATCCTGTTCATCGACGAGATGCACATGCTTCTTGGGGCTGGTCATGTTTTAGGTAGTAACATGGATGCTGCCAACCTGCTGAAGCCGGCGCTGGCCCGTGGCCGTGTCCGCTGCGTGGGCGCCACGACGATCAAAGAGTACCGCAAGCACATTGAGAAGGATGCCGCACTCGAGCGGCGGTGCCAAAAGGTTCATGTTGAGGAGCCGAGCGTGCAGGCGACCATCGCCATTCTACAGGGGCTTAAACAGCGGTACCAAGACCACCATGGCTTGGAAATTCAGGATGCTGCTATTGTTGCTGCCGCACAGCTTGCTGGCCGCTATATCACTGGTACGTATGGAGTTTTACTCTTGTTGGAGCAACCAACAATGTTTGTAGCGATGAGTTGTCGGAAAATATTGATGGATTTTATTGCTTTGTCTGTCTGCATTATAGATCGTCAGTTTCCTGATAAGGCAATTGATCTTATTGACGAGGCTTGCGCTGCCGCAAGTCTGCTGGACGACACTGAAAGAGAAGCAACCGCCACAAGGAAGCAGATTATGGGTCCGGATCATGTCGCACAGGTAGGCATTCATTGACTGAATATTTTCCTCTATTTCAATGGTGTTGTGTGCCTGTCATGTCCCAACGTTTTTTTGTTGCTTGAAGGTTGTGAGCCGATGGACTGGAATTCCTGTCGCTGCTATTGACCAAGAGGAGCAGGATAAATTGCTCCACCTAGCAGACAAGCTGCATGAGCGAGTTGTAGGCCAGGATGAGGCTGTTAATTTGGTGGCACAAGCGGTGTTACGTTCCAGGGTCGGCCTTGATCAGCCTGACCAGCCAATAGGTTCTTTTCTCTTTTTGGGCTCTACTGGTGTTGGAAAGACGGAGCTTGCAAAATCTCTCGCCGAGCAGCTCTTTGACAGTGAGAAGATGTTGGTTCGCTTCGACATGTCGGAGTATTCCGAGGTTGGATCTGTGATGCGCCTCATTGGAGCACCTCCAAGGTTTGTATTGTTTCGCCTTTTATTTCTCATATCACCTCATGCCTATTCTTTAGTTCGACTCGTGCTAATGCTTCTCTGATAATTTTTTTGCAGCTATATTGGTTATGAAGATGGTGGACAACTGACTGAGAAAGTCAAGAGGCGCCCATACAGTGTCATCCTCTTTGATGAGGTGGAGAAGGCGCATTCCTCGGTGTTCAATGTTTTTCTTCAACTCCTTGATGATGGTTTGTTGACTGATGGCAAAGGCCAGACGGTAGATTTCAAGAACACCATAATCATCATGACCTCAAATCTGGGATCAAAGCACCTCGCAGGTGTAATGGCTGGAGAAAACACACTGGAAGACGCACGGCGCCTTGTCATGGAACAGGTTTGTGAACACTTCTCCTCCCCCCTTGTTAAAGTCTGCCACATCCTGATGCTGAATTTTTCATATGTTGGTGCAGGTTCGGCAACACTTTGCGCCTGAGCTTCTCAATAGGCTGAGTGAGATGGTGATATTCGAGCCGCTTTCGGACGATAAGCTGAAGGAGATCGTGAGAGTCCAGATGAAGGCCGTTGCTGCTAGAGTAGCTGACAAGGGCATCTCTCTACACGCTAGTGATGCTGCCTTTGACGTCGTTTTCTCCGAATCGTACGAACCGGTAATGTCAGCAGCTTATTTTCAGAATCATGCACGATCGATCAGTCTCCTGTTTTTCATTCGACAACAAGGGGCTATATAATACATATGCTTGGTTTGCCGCAGATGTACGGTGCAAGGCCTATTGGGCGGTGGTTGCAGAAGAATGTGATGACGGTGATCTCCGAGATGCTGGTCAAAGGGGAAGCCGATGAAGGTTCAACGATATCGATCGATGCCGCCGATGACAACAAGGGGCTGAAGTATCAAGTTGTGAAGAAGGATGATTCTTCGGCCGTGCATGGCTGCAAGCAGTAGTAATAGGTCCCTTACATATCCTTTTCGAAGTGTCAGCTTAGAAGCTGGTCATGTCGTGGAGCTGAGAAGCATCAACACTGAACTTCTGGTTGCTGGCTAGGTTTTCTTTTTTTATCTATTCTTTTTGGGGTGATATATAAGTACTCACTCTGTCAAAAAATAAGTGTCCCAAGACACTTATTTTTGGACGGAGTGAGTATATTTATATTTATATATTCATGATTAGCAAAGCTCTGCAGCCAGTGTGAATCCAGTTTGGCTGTGGAACAAGATCGCCACCGACAGTTATAGGATTGGCAAGTTGTGCAGCAATTTCACTTTGAAACTGTGTTTCATAATAATGTCATGACCTAGCTACCAGGGCCTGGTTGCCCATGGGCCGAAACGGCCGCGTGGTCGTCATCCCCTACCTCCGTCAAAGTCCCGAGGGCAGAGGAGAGCTGGCATAACTGGAAGACACTACAAATACTCCGTAGCACTATTGGTTCAGAGAGATGCATAACTGGAAGGTTGATTCCAACATAACGAGCATTTCTTCTCTTTAGCAATGACAACCCATCATACATTCAGAAATATCATGACATCTCTGTTTTCTGAGAGAGAGATCTGTAGGATTCACAACTCGAAGCTACAAAAAAGAAACATCAGCAGCTAGAGCCTCCATTCCCTGGATGTTCACAAGGATGGGAAGAGCTTGTTGAGGTTGAACGGCAGGGAGTTGTCTTGAAAGACCTGAACCTGCCCCAGTCATCTCTGTCTGTCTGTCCAGGAGAGAGACAAAATGCTCTCGATGAGAACTTTACGTCGATCATGTCACTGAACTGCCATGAGTAAATGAGATGTGTCAATGTGCCGGGTGGTAGCTCTTCACCGTGTCAATGTGTGGGCTTTCTATATGTTCAACGAGTTAAACCAGAGAAACAACTCCCAGATAGTAACATGCGGCAGGTTGAGCGCCAGATGGACACAATAGTTCTCGGACCAACAGCATGGCAAATCATCAGTTAGAAAATAGTGTTAAGGATGTCACAAAATTCTTCAGCCAAACCAAAAGATTTCTACACTGTAAAACTATATCTGCCAGACTAGTTAACTGACTGGGAGTAGCGCACACTGGAAAACTTTCTTCTCATGTGAATGCATCTTGAGCTCCCCGGTGTGTGTTCATGTGTGCAGAGGTCCCACCCATTACGGGAGAGCCCGACCGGTCCCTTTGGTCTCCACGGCCACAGGAGCCGCTAGTCGATGTTCCGCGAAAACGACGGCAACGGCGCGCCGTCCTGGGGCCGCAGGATGACAAGGACACAGAACATCCCGAGCATCGGCAGGACCACGAGCCATTTCAGCAGCTTGAAGTAGTGCATGTGGAAGGTGAGCGAGTACTCGTCGGTGAAGTGGAGCCCGTGCTTGTCGACCATCTCCACAAGCACGGTCCCTGTGGTTCTGACGGGAACGGTGGGAAGCTGCATCCGTTTATGTCCTGGTTCATTGTAGACGTTGCTGACCGTGATGTGCCTATCTCCCTGGTAGTTCCCTGGGACAAGCAAAGTTACCTGAAATCCAGCAGTAAAATCGAGGTAAGTTGAGAGTTAGCAAAAGTGTTCGGTTTGAGCATCAGGTGAGGTTTTGGGCTGGCAGAGTGTACCGTCACATTGTAAGGAGCTTGATTCCCATAGGGAACCCTGTACTTGTCTACAATCTCAAACTCTACCCAGAAGTGCTTGCCCTCTTCGTCCCGGAATGCCCTTGAACCATGCTTAACATATATACCTTGACGGTTGTGTTTGTACGCAGCATTATTCCTTCCTTGATTTGATGATCTCCATTCCTGCAAATAAATCAGAATGAAAAGTGTTCTTGTTACCATCCTTACCACTATGTATAAACCAAGCTCAAGCAGAAGCTGACAGATTCACTCAATAGAGAAGTCTGATATGAGTTAAACTTGTGTACCTTCAGCGGATGGTGCGGTGATTGAGTGGAAAAGCAAAAGACGTTGCCATTCATGGTGGTAACAATAAGATCAAGGTCATCTCCGCCATCTACATTGTCAGCCAAAACCATAGTGTACCTGTCAATGTGCAAAATAGTGAGCTCATTATTGTTGCTGAATTGTAAGTACAATACCTGAAAGTGCTACCAAATATTTTGCAGAACAGAGAGGGAATGACATACGAGGTCTCTCCAATGTCAACAACATCTGCACAGCCGCTAGAGCCCTCGATCAAATACAAATAACCATCAAATGACGTAGTAGCAAGGGTTAGTCCTTGTGCTTTTTCTCCACGTTTGCTCATGTCAAGTAACAGAACAGGACTCATGATCCTTCCATGTGCTCTATATGGGAAAGGTTGAACTTTTGATCCATCCTTTCCACTAAGAACATAGATGTTTCCTGATACAGTTGGAACCACAACATCAGTGTGGCCATCTCCATTGACATCCCCGACAGTAGGCCGCTGCCATCATATTTTAACAACAATCAGATTGCAAATACAAAAGTCTATATGAAACAAAGTAAAGAAAATGAAGATGTTGTAACAAGAATACACCCATGTGACATCTTTACTTAAGTAAAACCGAGTTATGATGTTCTGAATCCGTCTTTAAAAAAAAGTCCCAGAAGTCAGGATGGTTGAATATCAAAGGTATCTAAGCAAGATTCTGGGCGGATGTATTCTCCTGAATTAAACTAGGCAAGCAAGCTCAGCATATGTAGCAATTGCAGAATATAGATTATCAAGAGACAGCGATTATGCTGGCATATGAATAGAGAACAGAACTTATATAAGCAATCAGTTACACTCATAGAAAAGAATAGGGTGAAACTTGCCTGTGGAACAAGGCTCTTAAGATGGACCTCCCAGATTTCTTCTCCCTCTGCAGTCCAAGCTGCTACATTGCCATGCACATCAGCAGTGACCATCTCGATTTTACCATCATCATTGATGTCTGCTGCAATGACTGGTGCATGGATCTCAGCCATCTCAAGTGGGAAATTTTTCCTAACCTTACCTACATTGACAAAATCAACAACACGATGCTTATATTATTTTACATATTAGTAGCGTGGCAGGACATCAAATATACAAGTATGGACGACTGGGAATCCTTGTTTTTGTATGAGGTTCACAGAATTATAAAGAAAATTTCCACACTAAAAATAGCATACTGAAACTGATAAAAGTGAGGCTCAAAAATAAGGAAGGGTAGAATTACTGAATGATATTTTACACCAGCTTTTATACAATTATAGTCAAGAAATGCTAAGCTATGTGAGTTAGATGTATGTACAGTATATCATATGAAAGCTCAGCCTAAATATGATTTTGGATGCAGTGCTTCATCTTATGAGGTTAAGAATTTACCGTGATGATCGATGACATAAAACAAGCCATAGGAAGTTCCAACAAGGATATCCAACTTTCCATCACCATCCAAATCAACCACAGTTGGAGATGAATATGCATGAGCACGGAAGTTCCCATTTTCCGTACTCAAATCAAGGTCTGCAGTCCATTTAACTTGTTTTGTGTCAAGGTTAAAAACAACTATACCACTTGCTATATATTTTCCAATATCAATCCCTCCTAACTCTTTTATATGCTCTGGATTATCATAATACCTGCCAGAAAAGATAGAAGTTACTAGACTGCACAATATACACAGCCACAATAAACACAAGCAGGAAATCATGAAGCGCTTATTTTGTGGTTCAAGGTTTTGCATTAAGATAAAACATTTCAATCATAGCTACAAGATAGCACAGCAAGACAGACAAACACCTAGCTTGTGCTTTAGCACCTTTGATGCATTACGAAAACAAACATGATACAGAAGAAAATCAATTAAAGCAAAGCATAAATTTAGTCAGGGAAGCAAATGCACAATCTAACTAGATTAGCCATAACGCACCCTCAACAACCAACCAATCCATGATAAGGGTGAACAGATGGGTCCTGTTTATAAAAGCACCTGTAATCTATAGCTGTCTTGGAGAGCATTAGTGACACACACACACATGCCACATAGGACATCACAATAAATTAATGGTCAGATGTTCTTATTTATAAGTCATCAACCAGAAGTCGTGAGAAACACGCATGAAATGTATTAGTAGCAGAGAAAGCAGCCTTACTCGCGGTCAAAGAAGTACGATACAGCAATGACCATTTCCTGTACACCGTCGTTGTCAATATCTGCAATAACCTGTACAAAGAATGTCAAACTAACTCAAGTCCATTTAAAGATAAAAATATCACACATGTGAAAATAGAATAAAAAGATTCACTTACTGGGGTCGACAAGATGTGAGCATCTATGCTCACATAATCTTCCGCTTTCTCATGCTCTTGTTCAGTCCAGTCCTCATCTCCCCACATGGACTCGTCAACATAATCATCATAATCATAGTTGTACTCATCAGGGAGATCTTCTGCATCCCGAAATAAATCAAAAGATGCATTAGCGTCATCCTCTAAAGGCTCGCTATTTTCAGCAGTTGCTTCTCCTGTTGCTCCCGCGTCATTTCCATGAGTTTCTGCACTTCCCGTTTGATCATCATTTTTATCTGCCGTTTGAAGCAACCTTCTCTGAGCATGTGAAGCATTCTCTGTCGTGGTATCTGTACTGGAGATGCTCCCAGCAACGGTAGTGTTTGGATTATTTGGCAACTCTATATTTTCTTTCCCAATGGTAGAATCAACTCCCTGTGTTGTTGTATTGGTTGCACCTCCTACAGTGATAAACAAAAAAGGTCAAAATGCATCCTTCCTACAAGCATGGTCATACACCTACAGCATGATAGCATGGATAATCCATTATCCACATCAGAGTAGTAATGATTAATGTGTGCATGTGACTTCACTTTCTTTAAAGTATTATCAATGCTCAGTTTGGTGACAACGGACAAATTGTACAACTGTACTAACTCAAACATGTGAAAAGTAACAGCAATAGACTGCTTCATAATGATAGGAAGAGCTCGTTTGTTAGATCTTCAATAATTTATCTCCATGTCTTGATCGCTGGAAGGCTCAGTTCAAGCTTGACCTGAAGCTTCATCTTTTTGGAGTTAAATCTTCTTTGGTTCAGCATCTCACTGCCTGGTTGGACAGTTCAGATTTCTAGCCTTTTTGCTTTCCTGTTTTTGGGTCAATCTGTTTTGACCTTTGTGTTCCCATGTACTGTTCGAACTTTTCTTCTTATTTAATTGAAAATTACACTGTAGGACTTTCCCTACGGTAGCAAGGTAAAAAAAATAGCCCTAGATTTCAATATGACATAAACAGTGCATATAACTTCAACGCAGAGCAAGCCAGGCACAAATGGCTAGAGACAACAATGCTTAATTGAAACACAAAAATAATATCAGGCATTAGTATAAACAACTGAACACTGGCGTTGGATTATAAGCCAACTTACGTGACTGGAGTTCCTCAGAAGATTCTTCAACAGCCAATTTTTCCTGAATGTTTGGGTGAGATTCCTCAGAAGCAGCTTTATTCACAATTGAACTATCATGAACATCTGGGTGGGAACGGTCAACTGGATCTGGATTTAGCCCGACGTGCCAATCTTTATGTACTTTTCTTCGAGGTACCTCTAGCTTGTCAATCATCATATAACCTGATATCCTACATAACAAACAAATAAAGATCCCCATGTTTAAAGAAAAGCATAATAAATTAAGAATATCCCTGGATGAGTTCCTTACCGGAAGAAGTTCACTACACCGTTGTAAGTAGCCAAAGCTATTTCACGTGTCCCATCCTTGTCAATATCATATAGAAGAGGACTTGAATGAACATTTGACTGGTGAAATGCAGGCCATCCTGGAATTAATGTTTCAAAAAAAGTATTAAAAAAAGTACATCAATTAAAAGAGAATATATATGAATTACATATATTTAACTGAAACTTGTACAGGAAAAAAGAGGGTTTAAGCATATCTTAAACTAATCATATAATTCGGTAGAAAATGTTCCAGATATGTAACAAACAGCTCAGCGTAGCATGTCAAATGGTAAAATGAAACCACACCTGGTAGTTTGTCTCCATCTGAACCTTCAAGCACTTCTAAGTAATGGACAAATGTCGGCACCACTACTTCCAACTTTCCATCACTAACACAATAAAAAGAAGTTCATTTAAGTGCTCGAAATGGAATTATGAAGAGATTGAAGGCGCTAAGGCAGCACCTGGGAGCAAAAAAATGAGTATGCATCTGTCATTTAATAAGTTAAATGAAGCATGCCTATGAAATGCTTGTAGTTTGAAACTTGAGAAAACAAGACCAATAAATTCATCTATAGATATGCAAGAAATTATGAAAAACATGAAATTATCAAGTATATATGACACAGATCAGTGTGATACTAAAGAAAGAAGAGGACAAGTTACTTTCAAACATATTTACCTGTTGATATCAGCAATCAATGGACTTGCATAAATGCTGGAACTAACTTCGGTCTGCCATCTCAGCTCCACATGTTTCGGACACTTCGTATTCAACAATGCATCTTCATCGCTACAGAAATGTTACAGACATTACATGGCTGAATGTATACATTAATCCGTACAAATGGCTGATACTATTTGCCTTGGCACCATTCAAAGGCACAATCTGCATGATGATACTTTGCATATCCTCTGGTCTAATTAAAGTACTAAGTTACACCATAAGTTATGTGCTTGTGGCATTTGCAGAAGTCCACTGAAATTAGTGCAATGCATAAGAGCATTTCACTTATGCCAGTCTTTAGTGGAAAAAACAGTACTATACTGCAATAATTTGAAGTAATCCTCTTTTGATGTATAACTTACTTCTTTGACAAATGTAATAAGCATTTTATTACTTCCCATTTTGCTCCCTGTTTGGTGTTCTGCAGCTATTTTAATTTTTAAGAAATCAATATGCCACTGAATGGCAGGTTAAGCTCTATCTAATGCCATGTGATTTCTAAGGCCGTGTGACTTCTCGGTGGACAAATTCGAAGTTATTTCCAGTTCTACCATAGAGATTAACAGATTGTACATAACGACAATTCTGAAGACTCAGCCACGGATCACATGTTTGTTCTACAAATATCAGGTGATTTTCATATTTATCGCAACCTTTACATTCAGGAGCTACCACAAAGCAGTATCGGTGAAATTCTGACTATGTCGTGGTTGTAGGCCTTGAAGAAGCAAGAGTTTCTGACATTTTAGCTAGCCCTTTGTTACTTTTCTCGGTTGGGGGTGGTAGAGGCAGGTTGGGAGAGCTTACGGGCTATGGACAAAGCTACCTACCAGCACTGGACATAATCAGATGGAATGAGCATATTTGCAGGGTAAATACTGTCCCAGGCACACTGATCCCACAGTTTGATAGGTGATGACATGTGGTCAGATTATGTGCAGGCCAAATGGTGCTCAGGTTCACATATTTGACCAACCAGACCATCATGTATCAGGATTACGACAGCAGGAGCCTGCTTAACTGTATATACCATTGACAGGTTACATAACACCAGATCCAAATAAATAGGATGCGTCCATTACTCTCTAAGCTTCTATAGATCAAGTACCAAAGTGAAGCCACAATACTCGAGTAAACAAAAACTTAAGCCCTAATGTTACAATACAGAAATGTGTACTGGTTTAGCCTTTTTTGCACATCGCGCCGTTCTAAGCATAAAACTGAGCCTCTGGTGTAACAGAAATGTATTAACATGATTGATATGTAATTTGATAATTTCACATGATTACAAGTTCGAATTTATTACCAACTATCATAGAGATCAACAGATGTTACATAACGACAATTTTGAACAGCCTTCCATGGATCACAAGCTCGTCCATCAAATTTCAGCGTGACACTCATATTTTATTGCAACCTTTACTTTCAGGAGCTACCACAAAGCAGTATTCCTGTAGTTCTGACTAGGGTGTGGTTTTAGGCCTCACGGAAGCAAGAGTTCCTGGTTCCCGCCTTCTCAACTCGGTCATTTATTTCTTTTCTGGGTACGGGGAGGCAGAGGGAGGTTTGAAGAGTTTACGGGATGTGGCAAAGCTACCAGCACTGGACATAATCAGATGGAGTGAGCATATTTGCAACGAAAATATTGCCCCTGGCCCGTTTGATAGGTGAGGACATGCAATCAGATTATGTGCAAGCCAAATGGATCTCAGGTTTACATCAAAGCAACCAGACCGTCATGCATCACGAATTCAGGATTGCAACAACAGTAGCCTGCTTAACTGTATACAATGATATGCTACATAACACCAGGTCCAAATAGATAAGACGAGTTCATTACTTCCTAAGCTTGCATAGATCAAGTACCAAAGTGAGACCAGGATACTCGACTGCATAAATGTATATGACCATTTCACTTATGCCAGTCTTTAGTGAAAAAGACACTACTATACTGCAATAATTTGAAGGAATCCGCTTTTTGATGTAAAATCGATTAAGCATTTTATGACAATCCATTTTGCTCCATGTCTGGTGTTTTGCAGCTATTCTAAGAATCAATATGCCACTGAATTTCAGGTTAACAGCAAAGTATTAACATGATCTATATCTAATGCCACATGATTTCTATGTGGACAAGTTCGAGGCTATTTTAAGTCCTATCATAAAGATCTCACATAACGAAAATTTTGAAAGCCAGCAATGGATCACATGCTTGTTTGACACATTTTGAGGTGATAATAATATCTTATAGCAACCTTTACTTTCAGGAGCTACCGCAAAGCATTACTCAGGATACGGGCAAAGCTACCAGCACTGGACATAATCAGATGAAAATGAGCATATTTGCAGGGCAAATACTGCCCCAGGCCCAAGGATCCCACAGTTTGACAAGTGATTACACGCAATCATATTTTGAGCGGGCCAAATGGAGCTCAGGTTCACATATTTAAGCAACCAGACTAGCATGTACCAGGACTGGGATTGGATTGTTCTGCAGGAGTAGCCTGCTTATCTGTAATACCATGACAGCTAATAGAACACCAGATTCAAATAAACAGGATGGGTTCATTACTCCATAAGCTTCTATAGATCAAGTAGCAAAGTGATACTACACCGATACTTGAGCATTCCAACACCTAATTGCATACTAGTAGTTTAACAGTTTGTGCGCACTGCATCATTGTAAGCATAAAACTGAGCCTGTGGTGTAAAGGCATGAATTGAGAATGAGCACTGGTACAGCAATACGACACAAACTGGTGATCACAGGCCAACATTTTGCAGCGAGCCTAGTAGAAACCCCGGAAAATGAGATACCGGCTGATCGTTTCCGGCGCCAAGGATCTATTCTAGCAGCGATCCCAAATCTAAACCGACTCGGAGGAACAAGGGGGTGGGACAGGGGAGAGGCGAGAGGCGTGGACTCACAGGTGCGGGTATCCGAGCATGTCGTCGCTGGCCTCGCGCTGCCGGAACTTGTTGGTGGTGTTGGCCTGCTCCGGCGCGGCGGCCGCGCCGCCCACCGCGAGGAGCACGCATAGGGCGAGGGCGATGAGGGGACGCATCTGGCGGCGGGTTCAAGGGGCGGCGGCGCCCGTGACGCGCCGCGGCGAGGCGGCGGTGATGGAGACGGGGATCTCGTCTCGGCCGCGAGAGGGGGCGGTGGGGAGTGGTCGGAGTCGGAGCGAGCGAGCTCGTCGGGGTGGAAAGCTGAGAAATGGCAGAAGGGGGAGGGGTTTTGTGTAAAGCTGGCGGGTCATCTGGTCCCTTCTCGCCGACGGGTGGGTCCAAGGTGATTGACCTGACGGATGGGTCCCACTACACTGTTTTACACTCGTACATCTCATCGACAAACCTTGATTTAAAATATAAAAAATCAAAATAAAAAAAAGACAAACCTTGATTTTTTTTGCCAAACAACAAAAAGCTTGATATACATAATGCCTTTGTTGTAGTTAACTGAACCAAGTTCATCCGGCTGTACGTAGCATTAACTGAGTCAAATTCGATCTCTTTCAGGCCACCTCACTTTTAGACCGTTGGATTCGTCTCAACTCACAATTTTGGCCATTCGATTTCTTTGTGCATTGTGCGGGCTAAGATTGGTCAAATGTTCCTGAGTGACGCTGCTCTGGGCATCAAATCGAACCACTGTGGTTAATTGGGCTCCTAGTATCCACTGAAGACCATGTACGAGAGGACCACCATATCCACGTGAAAGCGAGTCCATCTTCCTGGAGGGCAAGTGGCAGCGGCGTGAGAAATACGATTCATTCTCCGCCGAAGCACGGCAAACTAATCTACCGTTACTACAACGAATTGGTGGCGGTGGAGCTGTACCACTCAAAACCAGCATTCATCCCCTTCCCTCTTCAAGTCGTACTTAATTGCCCAACCCGAATTGATTGCTACTTGCAAGAGAGAAGCTAGAATAGGATCGTGAGATATGTGATGCGGCAGGGTATGAGAGGACTCGGGCAACTCGGCGACGCCTGCATGGCCAAGCCAACGCGGCAGGGCGCCCGAATTGATGCGCGGAAGTGGTGCCTCCCATGTGCCTTCCGGTCAGAAGGCCACGACCTGCCATCTGCTCCTCCCCGGCATCTTTGGTTCACTGTATTGCTCCCTCCTTCATGCAGGTTCCGTTTTTGCAGGTTCCATTAGATGGAACGACTGGAAATAAATATCCACTTGGTGTTGTTTTTGCAGGTTCCATTAGATGGAACAACCGGAAACAAATACAAATTCGCAAAGCAGTTGAACTAGGTGGAAAGGTAATACAATATGTGTTTTCTTGCATATCCTGACATGAAACTTGGCACCATCTCTAGATTTTTAGTGCAATAGGATGTTAAAAGGCAATATATGTAGCAAAGTTGGCTATCAAGAATCAGTAGAAAAAGAATAAAAGAAACAGAAGAGGTTTTAATTACTACAATATTGTTATGATTTTCTCATGACACATGATAACTCCCTTACAATGATTTGTTCATTTGAATATTTCGGTGACTGAATCAACGACTGAATCTTGAGGTAAACCAAGTCATCTTTGATTAGTGTCATTTTCTACATTTATCCTAAGATTACATGATAGCCAGTTGATTATGAGGAAGTTTTCCATCATTTACTTCCTGCTATGTTGAGCAACAACATGATTTTAATACATTTCACACTTTCAAAACTTCCTTGTTCTTCAAGGAAAAAGTGAGCCATAGAGAGTTTTACCTACTGTCATCAGGTTTGGTTGCATTTGTCGCCTTTGGGCAGGTTTGGTTAAAAATGCTTTCCTCCCTACATTCTGTTAATGGTTCAGAAGGATTGTAATGGCGTTTGTAATACTGACACTCTAAATTCATTATCTTTTATAAATTATTTGAAAAAAATTATAATTTCTTATAAATCTATATTCATAATGGTCGGGCGCAACAACATGCACCTACATGATCTAGTGTCATTAAAATCCTACATCTATAAAAGCACTGAGTGTGCGCCGTGCGGACTGCAGTCAAGTCTCCAACATGGTAACAAGTTAAACCAACTAAGGAAAACATTGAAAAACTACACTTAAGCAGGATAAATAAAATATAATAGCTTTGATAGAACCACAATTTGGGACAACAAAACGTGATGGACGGAAAAAATCGTATCTACACGGAGATCAACCAATTAAAACAGTAGAAACAAAAGATTAGTGATCATGCAAGAAATCATGAGTAAAAAGGAACAAACCACGGGAAATACATTTTTAGCTTGCCAGGAACAAATCACTAGTATATGGACATAGTGAAACAAAATTTATGAGATGAACAAAGTTTAGACTAAGTGGAAAAAAGTTTACGCATGAGGAATAAATCAAGAGTATTATGGGAACGCAATTTCAAACAAAAGCGGGACAAAATCTTGGCACTAATAGAACTAGCCATAACTATCTATATGCAAGAAAAATGTAGCGCATATGGAACACATCCCTACTATAAAATGAACACACATTTTAAGATTGAAGGAATAAGAATGTGAACATCACGCAAAAAGTAGAAATATCTTGAAAAATCACAAGAACCTTAAACTAGGGGGGGGGGGGGGGGGGAGGTGAAAACTGGAACATGGCCAAAATAGAACCATAAGAAAGTACATAAGAAAATGAAAAATTGCTGAGGTCAAATGAGTAGCTTTTATTTTATTTTAATTTTATAAGGGGACTGAGGCTATTGTTGTCAAATTGCTTTTCGTGGCCGTGTAGTACAAGTCCTGAACTCCCAGTTATACCGAGCGGCCCACGAGAGTCTAGTCCATCAACGCTTCGACCAGTGCACCGGACGCGACGAGGGCTCTAGGGCAACGACAAGCAGAGCGCGGCGGACTGGAACACGCCCCGCGCCGGCGAAGATCGACGAGGGTTCAACGGCGTCAGCGAGTAGAGAGTGGCGCCGGCGCTCGCCTGACTTGGTCGAGGCAATCCAGGGCGGCGGCCAGCGGCACACTGCACCTCACCAGATCGAGGCGAAGAGGACTCCAGGGATTTGCCATGATGAACAGATTATCGTTTGGCAGTATGGCAGGGGCAAAGTCGGGGGTCTTGACATCGGAATTTGGCAGACATATGAGCAGGGTATGGCGAGACTTGGAACCTGTGTTCTGGTCCGTAGGAGCTATTGGTCTGTGTTTTGCAGCGTGGAGGTGCTACGAGTACCGCGTCTGCCTACGCAGGTATGGCCGGAGCATGGGGACGTCCTCGGATGATCCAGTGATCGGGCGGGACGACGAGATCGACCGCGTGATCTGCATCCTCTGCCGCCGGACCAAGAACTGCGCCGCGCTCGTCGGCGAGGCGGGGGTCGGCAAGACGGCCATCATGGAGGGCCTCGCCCAGCGCATCGCCGCCGGGGGCGTCCCCGACGAGCTCTTGGGAGCGCGCGTGGTGGAGGTCGACCTCGGGGCCATGGTGTCCGGGACCATGTACCGTGGCATGTTCGAGGAGCGGCTCAAGCGCATGATCAGGCGCGTCGAGCGGGAGCACGGAAAGGTGATCCTGTTCATTGATGAGATGCACCTGCTGCTCGCCGCCGGTGACTGTGAGGGCGGCACGGATGCCGCCAACCTGCTGAAGCCCGCCCTGGCCCGTGGTCGCATCCCCTGCGTCGGCGCCACCACTCTCAAGGAGTACCACAAGTACGTCCAGTCAGATGCCGCGCTCGATCGGCGGTTTCAGAAGGTTCACGTCGGGGAGCCGAGCGTGCAGGCAACCATCACCATTCTGCGGGGGCTTAAACAGAGGTACCAAGACCACCATGGCGTGAGAATTCAGGATGCCACCATTGTCGCCGCCGTACAGCTTGCTGGCCGCTATATCACCGGTACGTACAGTACTTGTAGAATTCAACTCCTCTTTCTATCGATATATATGTTGGAGAAAATTGATGGATTTCGTTGCTCTTTAATTTGTACTGCATTATAGATCGTCAGTTCCCTGATAAGGCAATCGATCTGATTGACGAGGCATGCGCTGCCACAAGGATGCTGGTCTACAGAAAGACAGAAGCAACCGCCACACGGACGCAGGTCTGCAACAAGCAACAAGTAACTGCACACAGACACAGTAGATCTATAAAGGCGGCGAAGAAAAGAATTGTTGGTCCTGGTCATGTCGCACAGGTACGAATTCCCAGCCTGAACTGAATAATATCCATTATTATTCCAGTGTGTTGTGTGCCTGTTGTGTTAAATTTTATCTGCTCTTTGAAGGTTGTGAGCCGATGGACTGGAATTCCTGTCGCTGCTATTGACCAAGAGGAGCAGGATAAATTGCTCCACCTAGCAGACAAGCTGCATGAGCGAGTTGTAGGCCAGGATGAGGCTGTTAATTTGGTGGCACAAGCGGTGTTACGTTCCAGGGTCGGCCTTGATCAGCCTGACCAGCCAATAGGTTCTTTTCTCTTTTTGGGCTCTACTGGTGTTGGAAAGACGGAGCTTGCAAAATCTCTCGCCGAGCAGCTCTTTGACAGTGAGAAGATGTTGGTTCGCTTCGACATGTCGGAGTATTCCGAGGTTGGATCTGTGATGCGCCTCATTGGAGCACCTCCAAGGTTTAATTCTTATATATATTGTTGTGTGCCTCATATTTCTCATCATCCCGTTTGTCACATCATACATTTTCTTTAGTTTGACCGGTGTTAATGCTTCTCTTACACTGTAATTTTTTTACAGCTATCATGGTTATGAAGATGGTGGACAACTGACTGAGAAAGTCAAGAAGCGCCCATACAGTGTCGTCCTCTTTGATGAGGTGGAGAAGGCGCATCCCTCAGTGTTCAATATTTTCCTTCAACTCCTTGATGATGGTTTGCTGACTGATGGCAAAGGCTGGACAGTAGATTTCAAGAACACCATCATCATTATGACCTCAAATCTAGGATCAGAGCACCTGGTAGAAGGAATTGCTGGAGAAATCACAATGCAGGACGCACGGGACCTTGTCATGAAAAAGGTCTGTCAACCATTTGCTACCCATGTACTGTACATTCTGCAATAACCTCGTATTGACTGTCATATTTGTATGCAAACTCTGCAGGTTCAGAAACACTTCGCGCCCGAGATTCTCAACAGGCTGAGCGAGATTGTGATATTTGATCCGCTTTCACATGAAAAACTGAAGGAGATTGTGAAAATCCAGGTGAAGGGCGTTATTTCGAGAGTAGCTAACAAGGGCATCTCTCTGCGTGCGAGTGATGCTGCATTGGATGTTGTTTTGTCGGAATCATATGATCGCGTAAGCACGAATAGCTTCGTCTACAGATCATACAAAAACACTCAGGCTCCTCCACCTGTCTCTATATGTGTGCTTCAGTGCTTGTATGCCTTGGTAACTATATGTGCTTGGTTTGTTGCAGATGTATGGTGCAAGGCCTATGAGGAGGTGGTTGCAGAAGAATGTGATGACCGTGGTCTCGGAGATGCTGGTCAAAGGAGAAGCTGCTGAAGGTTCAACAATCTCCATTGATGCCACCGACGACAACAAGGGGCTCAAATTTAACGTGGTGAAGAAGGTGGCAGATTCTGCTGATAACATCTTTGTACCAGCACTAGAGCCCCTTGATGATTCGTATGGGCACGAAGATGATATGTCCGTGATTTCTGCTGGGAAGTCGTGGTGGCCTTGGACCATTTTGAAGTAGTAGTAGTGGTAGTTAAAGGTGCTCTTTCCTTTCTCCTTGTGTTATGTTAGCACTGAACATTTGGTTGCTGACTAGTACATTTATTTGCTCGTGTAAAATGGATGCTTCAAATAGCACTAGTGGTTCAGCGAGATATACATAGCTGAAAGATTAATCAGTAATGAGCTACTTGGAGTATATTTGAACGGGCCACGATCTCTCTTTGTAGTTCCGCGTTCTGAAACCTTCTTATCTCGGTGTAAAATGTTTTGAGGAAACAGAGGAATTGTCATTTTTCCCATTCTCTGGATGCTACTGCAAGCATCGTCAACCAAAAGGATGGGAAATAATTGCTGAGGTAGAAGTCCTCGCTTCGCATGTCTGGCTTGAACTGGACACAAGTAAAGGAAAAATATCGGTGTTGGTTTTGTAGTCCTTCAGCATGTACAAGACCTAACTATATATTCAGGAGTTAAACAACAGAAAACAACTCCCAGATACAGAACAGTAGCGCTGTCTCACCTCACTTGGTATGAAACCTATAGACCGAGGTGCTAAAACTACTTAGAATAGAAGAGTTACCGTGATGATCTTTCCAAAGTTTGAGCAAAACAACATAAGAAGATGAGAAATAATATGATATGAACGACGCTATATATCTGGTGTATCTGAGGGTGAGAATGATGTCCAACAACATTGTTGTATAGAAAGCTTGATGCAAACCGTAATTACAAATACATAGGTCGAATCCCCTGTTTTAACTATGTATGTGCACATTTCGACAATGACTCGATCACATGGCAAGACTAGTGTGATAAGTTATTGGTGCCTGATAGTATAAGTGGTCCGTAGAATGGAGTAAAGTTCATCAGTTGCACAACACCATCCAAATGAGCCTGGTCAAAGTTCAAGTGTTGCACTCCTACACCAATGCATTTCACATACAACACGTATCCTTGATATTATCAGTTTATAAAAGCCACTCCATCAACATTGTCGGGATCAGAGGGGTTTTACACCAACTCCAGCAATAGGAGAGGATACGCGATTTGGATCGATTTCAACCCCGTGTTAATCGGCTTCTTGTCTCACCGCACAATCTGACTCCAAAATAGTAGTACCCCGTAAAAATTATGTTTATCGATGTCGTATAGTGTAGACTTGGTAATATGAAACAAATTTGTTGATATTGTTTTTTACATGTGTTGGAATTGATTTGAGAGATTGATCGTTGCTCAATAAAATTTCTCAAACCCATAGATAAGTTTAAAAACGTATGCTCAAGCCTAATAAGCATTTGTTCACGTGCACGATCGTACGATCCGGGAGAACGTAAACTCTAGCTAAACGAAAGTCAAAGATCCTACCCCTCCTAAACGATCGTACTACCATCATTAAGTTGAACCACCGTTGACATAGACCTAAGAACGAATGAAGACAAGTAGCAGGGAAAATAGCCATCCGAACAATGGGGCATCTATCCCGGTTACGCAACACATTTTCTACTCCCTCTATTTTAAATATAAGATGATTTTAGCCTTTACTATATATATATATATGTATCCACCTACATTTTAGTGTATTTATTCACTCATTTTAATCCGAATTTAGTCAATATGTGTAAAATTTAAAACATCTTATGTCTCAAAACGGAGGGAGTAGATGTTAAAAAATTCAGAAAAAGTTGTGATCCTACATCGGCGGGTATGTGAGAGAGTAACAACCTTTGATTGGAGCCGTGTAAAAAAGAAAAAAAATGTATAGCTTCCTAATATTTGGGTTGTATCTTACATTTTTTCTTCACCGAGCTATTTTGTGACCTAGCTTCGCTATAACACGTTATAACTTGTATAGCTTCTGGAGGAGGGCCACACTATTTTTTTCCTTAGATAAACTCAATCATTTTGAAAAAAAAATCAAGATGAAACTCATGGCCTCAAGGGGATATTTTAAGAAAAACTCAAGGGCACAACTTTGCCGTTTCATATTAATTATCGCTGATTTAGTATTAGTAGTAGAGCTATTATAAATTTAGAGACACTAATATGATTATAAATTAGAGACACTAATATGGAACTGAGTGAACAGAATTTATGGGAAGCTCAGCCATACAGCAATGCACACTAAGATAGGCGATCAAATAAAACGCCCCCGGCTGATCATGCTAGTGAGCCAGCTTAATCACGCTTCCAAAAGCAAAGCCCAGCATTACTGTACTTGAAATGAACAGCTAATCAGATGGAGCTGACGGTGCTCACAGCCGAGGTTAAACACGTAAATAAACTACTACGTAAGTACTCCGTACCAAGCAGGGACCAGCTCAGCTCAGCTCACTCCCTTGTCTGCATCTAGCCGCCCTCTTCCCTTCCTCATAGCGCAGAGGAGAGCATCTCCAGTCGGCCGCCACCCACGACCACGAGCGCAGAGCAAGGAAATGGCGAGCAAGGCGGTGACCATCGGCGATCTCATCCACCGCGTCGCCTCCTCCTGCCTCTCCAACCGCTTCCCCGCCAACTACACCCTCGACGACGGCTCCGACCTCGACGACGACGACGACCCCTTCGCCGACTTCGGGGACGCCGACGACGCCGAGGAGTGCCGCCACTCTCCTCCTCCGAAAAAGGCGGCGCCGGCGGCGGAGGAGGGGGACGAGGAGGTGCGGAAGCTGAAGATCTGGGAGGAGGGGCAGGAGGAGAAGAGGAGGCAGGATAATGTGTCGGCGACGACGGCTTTGGCCGTGGTGGCGGAGGATGTGAAGGCGAAGGAGCGCGCGGGCGACGCGGAGGCGCTCATGGCCGAGGTGTTCGACGCGGTCTCCGGGGTGCGGCGCGCGTACGCGGCGCTCCAGGGCGCGCACTGCCCCTGGGACCCCGACCGGATGCGCGCCGCCGACGCCGGCGTCGTCGCCGAGCTCCGACACCTCGCGCGCCTCCGCGACCGCTTCCGACGCTCCGCCGCGTCACCCGGGGGGCGCATCCCGCGCCCCTCCGCGCAGCCGCTCCGCGAGGCCGTCGCGCCGTACGAGGCCGAGCTCGACGACCTCCGACGCCAGCTCCAGGGCAAGCAGGCCGAGGTGGACGGCCTCAAGGAGAAGCTCGCCACCGCCACAAGCCGCCGCAACGCGCGCCTCCACCCCTCCAAGAAGAACCACATTGTGACCGCGGACGGCGGCGTGGGCGCGCCGACGGCGGAGCTGTTCGTCGCGTGCGCGGAGCAGGCCCGCGCGGCGACGCGTGGGTTCGCGGGGCACCTGCTCAACCTCCTCCGCGCGGCCGGGCTGGACCCGGGTGCGGCCACCCGGTCCATCACCAAGATCCCGGTGAACTCCTCCCCGCACCTCGCGAGGCACGCGCTGGAGGCGCACGCGACGGCCGTGCTCCTCGGCGGGTTCGAGCACGAGTCCTTCTACCTGGACGGCTCCCTCTCCTCCCTCCTCGACCCGGCGGCGTTCCGGCGCGAGCGGTACGCGCAGTACCGCGACATGCGCGGCATGGACCCGGGCGAGCTGCTGGGCGTGCTCCCGACCTGCGCCTTCGGCCGGTACGCCGCGGCCAAGCACGCGTCCCTCCTCCCGCCGCGCGTGGAGGAGGCCGTCCTGGGCGCCGGCGGCGAGCACCGGAATGCTGCTGCGGCCAACGGCGGCGCGCACCCGCGCACGCCCTTCTACGGGGAGTTCCTGCGCGCGGCCAAGGCGGTGTGGCTGCTGCACCTGCTGGCGTTCGCGCTGGAGCCGCCGCCCAGCCACTTCGAGGCCGGTCGCGGCGCCGAGTTCCACCCGGAGTACATGGAGAGCGTCGTCGCGGCTGGCCGTGGCGGCGCCGGCGCGGGCGACATGGTGGTCGGGTTCGCGGTGGCGCCCGGGTTCAAGCTGTGCAACGCCGCCGTGGTGCGCGCCCGGGTCTACCTCGTGCCCCGCGGCAGCCGACAGTGAGACGGGATCGCGGATGGGATCAAGCCCCGGGCCACCACCATTGTCTGCAGCTCATTGATGGAGTAACTGGAAGCTGCAGTGTGCAGTAGTACTGCTAGAGCTCACTGCTTGATTAGATTTCTAATCTGTCCTAGCTTAGCTTTAGTTGCTTCTTCTTCTCTGAAGAACTCAAATCTCATGTGCTGTGGTTCAGTGAAGTACTCGAGTAACAGTGTAGTGTAGTACCAGACTGCTGGTTCATCGTGTACTGATCAATCGGTCCACACATTTGAGATTCCGTTGGAAGAGTGACGATGTAGCATTCGGACATTCGACTTGGGCATGTGACGTCCAAGACAAGGCCTCATCATTCTGTGCATTGATGATGCAATGCGATGTAATGCACTAACTTGTTCAATGCAAAAATATCAACATGTTCTGTCTCTGTTTTATCCCAGCATCCTCTTTGAAATCCGATCTTCAGAAACTGCAGGGAAAGGAGAAGCGGAAAAGCAGGAGCTTGGTCTGAAGAATTACAATCTCCAAGACAAACTCAGTTGGAGCACACAACCCAGATCGCAAAAGATATATATTGAGGATCCAAATGCTGATAGACCGTTACAAAATTGGGTGTTCTTTTCCCCGCCATCTCAACTAGTTTAAAACTGAAGGTGTTTATCATAATTATTAAACGAATAGCCTATGCTGCTTCAAGAATACACAAAATCTTCAAGCAGTGCTTTCTACATGGCAGATCTAGCTCTATGTGGAGTGTGAGCAACCGAGCGGAGATAGGAGATATCCCCAGTTCAGCGGATCCGATCCTGATCCATGAACCCGCGCCCTCGAACACCTGTCAGATTGTAAAAAGTTATTTCAACAGGAATAAGACTGCAAAGAAATTTGGTTTTTACTGGGCAACTCTCTTCTTAAATAATGGATAGGCAAAGCTTTTGACTCGTTTAAAAATAACTGCAAAGAAACCAATCCCCGTCCCCTGCTTACTCTCCTCTACAAGTAATTTAGGAGTCATTGACAAAAATCATTCGATTGTTCCGACGACTGCTGGTGGTGGGAACTTACTGGTTAACCTTTACGGTGCCTCACACGCTAACCGTCTTGTAGTAGTATTTGGTCACTCAACCAGGTCTGGTCTTCGACAGATCCACATAGTGAAGTGCTTAGCATATGCCTCCAGGAGGCAATTGATAAAACTACTGATAATGTGGTCTGTTGTGCACTAGATGCCTGTTCATAACATGAAAAACAAATGTGAGAAACCTTCATTTTGGAACAGAAGAAAATTTGAGAATTAGGATAGGCCCATTAAATTCAGAGGATCTGCAAATTCAGTATATTATCAAACAAACAAGTTGCTACTATATGATGGACAGCCTTCTCACACTATCTGGAACAATGTTAAAGTTTCCTTACTGCAGGACCATTGTTTTATCAGGCATCTTGTTTATGAAAAATATTGTTTCTGGAACAATGTTCAATTTACTTTATCTAATTAACTTGGCGGAGCAGAAATAATAAGAAAGTAATAAGGTCACATAATCGAGGTACACCATTGTTTTCTTTTTTCTGCGCTGAACACCACCATTGTTTTCTCAGGCATCTTGTTTATGAAAAATATGGAAGTCTTCTCCCCACATGCTTAGGAGATCACCAGAGGAAAGAGATTTCTCATAGTACTACAACTCCCTATACTTTTTAATGTACTAAGGCCTGGCTCAGGTATTATTTTATTTCAGGACACTTGATGCAAGTTGAATAGTACATGGTGATTCTTGGAAAGAGTTGGTTCAACACTACTGAACAGTACTCAGTAATAGCGTTGCTCGATGAAATAAGTGGAAACGGATTTCAGAAGTCTACAAATTGCAGAGACAATTCTCATTACCGTTAGGTATTGACTGTCTCAATTTGATCAAAATCAAGATCTACGAAGCTCTCCTTGCCAAAAAGTGTCATCTGGACCGTAACCTGTCGGGGAAAGGTCACACTTCTTAGATATAATACCCAGATAATATGATAAGAAAAGATAATGAAGAATAGCATGGCAATTAATTCATTGTGAAGCTGTCATCAGGCTAACCTTCTTATTTTTGCGATTCACTTCCAAAAGGGAGCCAGTGAAGCCTGCGAAAGGCCCGGAAAGAACATGAACACTCACACCAGGTGTAAAAGTGTTGAGGCTGGAAACACGTTTTGAAGTCGATTTCTTGACCTGCTTCTTGATTTTATTAATCAACAGAAGTTCAGAGTCTTCAACAGGTTTACTAACAGCTTCAACAGTATCCCAGTTTTCCAGGGCTTCAAATTCTTTGTCAGCTTTCTCTTGTTCCTCCTTTTCCTTTTTAAGAATGGATTCAACTTCTTCCACTGGAATGGGTTTAGGCTTCTTAATCTGCCTTTTACTGCACAGTGAGAGTATACAACATATATTAGATAGATAAAACTTGCTATTGTACAACTTGTACTAGTAATAGTACATACTCCCTCTATTCTAAATATAAGCTGTTTTAAATTTTTCTAGATTCACATGTATCTAGACCACGTTTTAGTGTGTATGTTCATCTGTTTCAGTCCGTATCTAGGCCACATTTGAAATACCTAAAACATCTTATATTTAAAAACGGAGGGAGTGTATCACACGCTTATTATCATTCATATTGCTTTAATTACAGAAAACAAGTTATGCCTCCAAAAAGGATTTCCATGTGAACCCACTATTTTTTCAGAAAAAAGTTCTAGCAAATCAAATATAGGTATATAAGTTGTTTGGGAGAAAATTGTCGAGAGTTGTGTGCTGGCCAATTTATGGGTTAAAGGATGATTCTGAGACCATGGATGACACGCAATTTTCTTTACATATTTACACTAGTTATAGCAAACATCACAACAGTCTAGGGGGATAAGGCCAGCAAGTATATCAAAGCGACGAGCAAATAAGATTACAACAAAAAGTTCATGAATGAGATATACTCACACAGAACCTCTTGTAGCTCCAATAAAGCCATAACAGCCTTCAGTGTCTCTGATAAAGTCATGAAGTTCTTTGTTTAGTGTGCAATACAGAAAGACCAATCCAGGATGCAAAGGCTTTGCTTTGGTACTTATTAAGCCACTTTTCAATCTCTTCTTCACTTGGATTGCTGGGTTGTAAATCTGCAAATTATCTGTGAGATAAACAGCTCAAGAAAATATGGCATGCAAATAAGTGGGGGTGTTGAAGTGGATCTTAGTCGGCTTCACCAGCCAAGTAATACGAACTAGAAATTCGAGTTATAGAAATCGAAGGCGGCATTTGCCTCCATGAGAATTTACAAAACCAATGGCTGCAACTTGTCTAATACATTCTCACAGTTTCAGTTATGTTATGCCAGATTGTACGATTTAAGTAATAAGGACTAGAAATGTAACAAGTCGTTGACGCTGGAACACACAATTATCCCCATGTAAATTTACAACCAATGCCTGCAACTTTCAGATACATTCTCACAGTTTCAGTGTTGTGATGCATAATTATTCTCGATAGGGCTAAGTTTGCAGAGGAGTGGAGCGGAAAGATACCTTGAAGGAGACCTCGGAGAAGCGGCGGGCGACGGCCTTGGTGATGAGGTCGACGTAGTCGGTGCCTGGCGCCATGGAGACGCGCACGAGCCACCACTGAGGGCCGAGCTCCGCCAGGAAGTCGAGGTTGAGGTCCTCCCGCCACGTCCTCTTCGGCGGCTTCTTCCGCCGCCGCGCCGGCTCGTGGATGAGCCGCTCCTCCACCTCCTCCTTCCAGTCCCGCGCCTTGAGCACCCGCGCCTCCCTCCTCTGCAGCCGCCTCTCCCGCGCCGTCGCCGGCTCACCACCGTCCCCTCCGGCGCCGTCTGCCGCCGCGGAGGCCAACAGCGACAGGGACACCACCGACGGCGCGGCGGCGGACCGCGGCGCCGGGAGGGAGCAGCGGCATGGGAGCCGGAGGAGTGGATAAGCCAGGCTCATCGCTCGGAGAGCTTCAGCTGCTCGGAAACGAATCGATTTTCGCTAAGCTTTTTTTTCTTTTCAAAACGAGAACGAAGGCCGCTTATCAACACTCACAGGCCCAGAAGGTTGGGCCTATGGGCCAGGAGGCCCATTAGCAAAGAGCCCATATGAGGTGCTCCTCCTCCAAGAAAGAAGAAGCAAAACCCTAGACTAGAATTGGGGAGGGAGGGAGACGCGGCCGCTCTAGAGTTCTTCTTCTTCTTCCTTCGCGGAATCTCGACCACCGCCGCGCCCGCGAGATCTCCAGCCTCCGTAAGCAAGCCGCCCTCTACTCGCCTGCTCTCTTGCCCTGCCGCCCTTCTCCCTCCGTCCTCGGACGATCTCTTCGTGTTTCCCTCCGTGCTTAGATTGGTGCGCTTTGGTCTGTGCAGGTGAGGCGTCGCGAACAATGGCTGCGAGAGGAGGCGGGCCGAGCGACCTGGAGAAGGAGCAGGTACTGCAATCGATCTTTGCTTCCGCTTATTTCGCTCCCTTCTCGGTTTCTTTCGAGTTTGTCCCGAGGTTAATGGTGGAGGTGCTGCGTTGGTGCAGATGTTTAAGATGGCGGAGACGGAGATGGAGTACAGGGTCGATCTCTTCAACAAGTGAGTGACGGCGCTTTGTTAACTAGTGTACTGTATGTACTAAGGCCTGGGCCTTGTGGGGATCAGATCAGATCACTCATGGTGCACCGCTCTGTATTTGTAGTTAAGAGTGAGATGTCATGTTCTGGCAGAATAGGAATTACTGCTTGCACTTGAATTGTTGCGCTAGAACTAATCTATGTGGCCGTCATAAACTGATATGAGTATCACGATATAGTCGACGATTATAAGCCTGCAGTTCAGTTATGCAATGCTCTCCTAAGTTTCTGTTATGCCCTGCCTGGTGGAACTCTGAATAAAACTGTTTGATGGAAATGGGGATAATGATATCGTTAAACTGCCTAGTATAATGGTCTTCCCTGAACTCACAAATAAAGTGTTCATACTTCTTGTTGATGTACACTTATGCACCTCCTACTAGTCTCATTGATCAAGAAAAGAGATATTGTTAGTCGAGTTAGGCATGTTGGCATGTTAACTGTAAGAACCAACAGTCCGGGACGTGTACCTTGCTAGTATTAGTACTATTTGGTATCAATCTTTGCTTCCTGTTCTGAACTAGATTAATGAAACAAATGAAGGGAGATTTCCTGTTTCTCATACATTTGCCTAGATAGTGTACTTATATTGTTATACAAGTCGTCTAAAATGTCTGCCATAATTATGAGAATGATGTATCTTCAGCAACCTCACCATGGTGTATCATCCTCTTTTTATGAAAATAAAAGGAGATTGTAGGATTTCCCCACATGAATCCATCCTGAACTATGTTTCATGTGCATAATCTGATGCATCGTGTCAATTTTGTTTATGCAGGATGACACATACTTGTTTCGAGAAGTGTATTGAGAAAAGGTACCTGGTCTGCCTAACTTGAATTCTCTTGCCATTTTGTCAACACATTCTTTTCCAGTATTTTGTTGTTTATACTTGTGTAGAACGTGTATTCAGATTATATTCCAATTTTTTAGTATTTGACACATTTTTTATCCTAAGATGATATTACATTATTATGGTTCAACTAATGTGGTCAAAATTGTAAATTCGCGTCCTAATGTCCACCAATCACCTTTTTTCATTGTAGCTCATTGGTTAACAGTCAATAAGGATTTGTTATCTGCTGAACTTAACCTTGGCCTTTTCCTGTGATTTCTTCTGTTTCAACAGGCATAAAGAAGCTGAGCTCAATATGGGAGAGAACAGTTGCATTGATCGGTGTGTCTCAAAGTACTGGCAGGCAAGTTCACTGATGATATGTGTCATGCTGACAGCAAATATGTATACTGCTTTATCCTGCTTTGGACTGGGGAGAAAACACTATCTCTCATACTTTTGATCTCAGAGAAGATACACTTTTGCCATGCTAGTTTTGATATGGTCCTGTTGATACTCAATTATGTGTTGTGAATGCACAGTTTCATATTCATTAATCTTTTTCTCAATCTTGTTTGCCTAGAAATGTCCATTGATTTAAATCTGTTTGTGCGTGTTTGTTTAAAAGTGCTCTGATACACTGCTAACGCTCAATTGTGTATAATTCTTTTCAGGTGACTAACATGGTCGGTCAGATGCTCGGGAAGCAGTAGTTTCATTTTCTGTAACTGAGTGTTGTCGCCATGTTTCTACATTTTGGTCTTAGAGTGTGCCACACTTGCTAAGTAAAAGCATAACTAATTCGTATACTGCTTAAAAGGAACACCCCGTGTGTGTTGCCCTTTCCAGTGATGTACCTTGTCTCCGAATCATGAGCAGAGGCACGCACATGCCTTAATAATTCGATACAGCTCCAGAGATTTTGTTGGCAGAGCTGCTCTTTTCATTTCTTATTTATGATTATACCGATTCTCAATATGTTTGTGCTGGCACAGATCTTCTGTAGAGCTGGCGCCTTTTGATTCCTCTGCTGAAGGACTAACGTTGTCATGTTTGTTCCTGGGAGTACACGAATGAATAACTAAAGCGGCTAGGAATATGTTGTCCCTTCAGCGTGCTGTCCAATTCCCTCATGGCTAAGCATCAACAAAAGCCAGTGCGCTGAGGGTGGGAAACTATATTATAGTTTCGTTAAGAGAGACGGCAAGTTAACAATGACAGTATAAAACCTAACATTCAAAGTGATGTGCGGTGGACTCGGTGGCGTCCAAAAAAATCCATAAAAAGAGATGATCAATCGTGTCCTTCACACAAAAATAAAACATGAACAGTTGATACACCTTTATGTACAAACCACAAAAGTAGCAATCTGGCATCATTCAATCTTTCAGCAAATTCCTGAGGGAATAATGGCATTACCATGGCAACACACTCCAAGTATCTATTCAATCAAAACCATTGCAATCATCCCTCATAGGGATGCCATTAACACAAAAGATGACTGAAGTATATAGCTAACCAAAAATGGACTGAACACTTCTTCCGTTAACAGCAGATACTTGCAATGCAAACACAGAGAAGCCTGTAGCAACTCAAGCTTGGATCCAGATAAATTCTCTTTGGAGTTCTGTATATACATGAATTTGGAGAGACAGAGAGAAAGACTAAATATGTCGCTTTACAGTCTCAAATCCCTGGTACGCTATCGCCCAATTTTGTACTTATATCGATATATGGGAGGTGTAATAACAGCCAGCCTAGGAGTCTTGTAAAACCACTGGGTAACACTGGTTCAGGTTAGGGAACAGACCAAAAAAAAGCCCTACTGCCACTGATTTGTAAAAGCATCGAAATGCAGGCGATGATCTAGGTACAGAAGCGAAGGCATCATCGTCCCAGCACCAAGGTCAGGCTGCTCTATACAGTCCTAGTTCTACCCTTTTCTCTGGGCTTCCAAGGCACCGGCCATATTCAGCTTCTCGTGACCGTCGGGCTCCATGCCTAGGCCGATGAGCGCCATCCCTTGCAAGTAGTGCGCGGTTGGCCACTCAGGTGAAATCCCCTCTGCTTTCCTTGCATCTTCAAGGCCATCTTCAAGCCTGCCAAGTACGATGTTCGCGAAGCCCCGTCGGACTAGCATAGTTGGAGACTCCATGGCACCAGTATCGACAAACTGCACAATTATCCACAAGCTCAAAAATATAAGCTTCGTGCTTCATATGTTAAACTGGCTTGGATAAATTAATATTTCCATTTTCATGCGACAAAATAACTGTTGTATTAGGCTCGGGACTGAACAATGCAACAACATATGAGAAGCAATATCTAATATGCCACATAACCAGTCTGCAATACCAGGTCAATTAGAGATAACACAACCAGTGACAGGATTTTTCTTACCCATGAGCCCACTTTGAAGAAAAATCAGCCTAAATAAATACCAACAAATAAAAAAAGATTTTATAGATTTGCATGGGAGTATTGGTTGACATACCCTTGAATAACACTCGACCACAGTCATGAAATCTTTGGATTCAAATGCATCGTCTCCATGCTTCTTGACATGAATACTCTCAGCTGGTTGGCCAGGCCACGAGCTTAAAGATACCTGCGAGTTACAAACACTCAACAGCATATGTAAATGAAACATTGACAATGATGAAAGTTCAGCAAGCATAAGATCAGGACAGTGGCGTTAAGAAGGCTACCACAAGAGCGATACATATCCAGCAAAAGAATAGTTCTCACCGTGAAGGTAGCTCTTTCATCCTCCCTATATCCTTCAATGACCAACATCTCATGTACCCCCTCAAGGTTGGCGCTGGCATAAGCTTTCCCAGTAGATGAAAATGACATTTGCTCTGAGTTGTCTTCAGTATCCTGAGGGAGGCCCAGCAAAGTCCGTGAAAGAGCCTGCAAAGATTTGGTGGAAAAATGTTATTACTGAAGCTTTTCAATATTACAGAAAACCAAGGAAGTCTATGAATAGGTAGTGGCAAAACAGAACATTACCGAAGCGTCTTTCTGTAGGTTTGCAAGAGTAGAAACTACTGCTTTCAGGTTTGGCCGGTCACGTGCTTCATATGCCAAGCACCTGGATGCCAATCGCACCATTTCGGTTCCATCAGAGCTGGAGACATGGCCTTCCAAGCATGAATCCATCAACACAGAGACATTCCTTCCTTTGATCAGGTCAAGGGCCTATGTGCATATTTTCAAGAGGACGTAAGCAGTGGCCTAGATAGTGCTCAATAGATTGCATGATAACTCAACCGGTTGCCAAGGTAGTGCTCTCGGTTGCCAAGGAAGGTAGTGCTCAACCGGTTGCAGGGTAACTTACATGGCTCGGTGGAATGTGCTTCCCACTTAGGAGATCAAGCACGATAGTGCCAAAACTGTAGACCACACTCTCGGGAATAACCCTGCCTGCATAGCATGTAGCAGTTAAGAAACAAACAAAATAATGTGTCTCTGCATGAATTTGAGCTGAATGATCAGAGGCAAACATGTAAATTTCATGGAATGCAGTCATGTCTACAGAAATGGCTCTCCTATGTATGAGAGACTTGCCCAAAATAAAAATGTATGAGACACTTACCAGTCTTAAGGTACTCAGGAGGCGTGAAAGCCAAATTGGTGCTGTAGCTCTTCCCATCCCTACTATTCTTCATCAGGCCGAAACAGGACAGCCTAGGGTTACCATCCTACAATTTACAGGCCAAAAACAAAAAACTGGTCACATATTTTGTCCATGACAGCCCCACTAATTCTGAAATTCTGAAGCAAGCAAGTATGGAGAAGGAGTAGCTACTCACCACATCAAAGAGGACCCTGTATGCATGGAGGTCATGGTAGATAGCCCTCCCTTTGCTGGAGCAGTACTCCAATGCCTGTGCCACATAGAGTGCAGAGCGTACCCTCATAGCCCAGCTCAATGGCTTTGCCTCCCCTGAGAAGCATAACCACAATGGGACTACAATCAATATCGTAATCCAAACAGAAGCTCCTATGGATAACATTGAATGCTAAAACCCCCTGAACTGTCCATCTCATACATGAGGAACATGATTAAATTGCCATTCCTGAATGTAGAAGTCACATTACGATGAATGAATAATTGCCCATATTTATTAGATGCAATCTAACTAATCTAATCACATTTATGCTTGCTACCAAACAGAACCAGACACAATGCTAGCAATGGTATTGCAGGTAGTGCACTAGAAGTATAACGGGGGCAAATGTGTGTAACAAACGTACAGTGGAACAGATGCTTGGCCAAGGTGTCGTGCGGCATGAACTCGGCGACGAGCAGCCGCTCGCTGCCCTCACAGCAGCAGCCGATCAAGTTGGAGAGGCGGCCACTCCGCAGCAGCCCAACAGCCCTCGCCTCCTCCTGCAACGCACAAATGAATCAACCGGATGTTGCTGCAAAAACATAAGATACGATCCATCCCGTGTGATACAGCGAGAGTGAAGTAGTAAGCTCCGATTAGATTTCACGAACCACGAACTGGCGGGAGTCGGGCCAGGCGGAGCGTCCGAAGCGCTTGATGGCGACGGTGCGTCCGGAGCTGAAGAGCGTGCCCCGGTAGACGACGTTGGGCGCCTTCTCGCCGTGCTCGGAGACGATGCGGTCCGGCGCGAAGCCGTCGGTGGCGGCGCGCAGCTCGTCGAGGCTGTACTCCGCGAACACCGGCACGCCGCTGCCGTCCTCCCCCGCGGCGCCGCTCTCTGCACGTGAACCGAACGAATTAGCGCGAGCGTGGGATCAGCCACGAATCGAGCGCAGGTTCGCTCTGGAGCGTAAAATCAGAGGCAGGAAACGAATAACAGCCGAGCGGATCAGGCCGCGAAGCAGAGCGCAGGCAAGCAAACCCACGCCGAATTCGAGCGAGATCGATCGATAAGCGAACAAAAATGCGAAACGAAGAGGCGGAAAAAATCCCCCGGAAAAAACGAGCACGGCACGGCACGGCCCCCAAATGCAGGGCGGACGCACGCACGCGCAACGGCATCAGGCGAGCGGGCATCGCACGAGGGGGAAGCGTCCGTCCAGAGCGGAAACCCACGGCGGAATCTCAGCCAGCAATGCGCGTCGCCGGGAGAGGGGGTGGGTTACCGAGGCGGGGCGACTTGAAGTGCGGCGGCCACCAGCAGACGGAGAGCTTGGAGCAGCGGACCCCCATGGCCGCCGCCGAGCAAGGCTTTTACTAGATCTCGCCCCGCCCCGCGCCGCTCCCTCCTTCCTTCCTCCGCGCTGCCACCACCACCGCTCGCACGCTCGCTGGCTGGCGACTGGTAGGAGTCGAATAGAGTAAGCGGAATAGCGGAGTGTGGGGTTGGGGGTTGTGGATCCAAGGAAGGTGGTGGGCTTTCGGCTCGGCTCTCTCTCCTCTCCTGTTTGCGTTTGTTCCTCTCGCTTTCTCTTCTCCCCCTCCCTCCGGGCCCGCTTTTATATTGCCCGAGCTCCCTCTTTCCTCGTCCTCTTGTCCCGGTGGATAAGCACATCTACTACGTGGCTGCTCATTTTCGGACCGATTTGGTCTGGATTTCATCCGTTTGAGCAGTTATCCGCGGAGGCCGCGCGTACTAGAGTCATGCGCCCTACGGGACTACTCATTTAGTTGGCCGGGCTAGTTTTTTTTAGATTTTCAAACATAAATATTTTTTAAATAAAATTTAAACATAAATATAATTCAAACATAAATATTGTTTAAACATAAATATTGTTAAAACTCTACTGGTGTCCTACGAAGTTCCAGATGTGCTGAACCAAATCATCCTGAAGTGCAATGTGGGTTCCGCATCACGCAGCTCGTACGCGAAGTCGATGAACTGCTGAAAATTTGCCACTCCTGCCTGCCTGGGGCTCCACATTCGCACCCTGAAACAACCAGTTCTCGTCGTACACGCTGTCATCGCGCTCATCCTCTGTGATCATGTTGTGCATGATCACACAAGCAGTCATCACCGACCACATAATCTCCGGGCTCCATGTTCTAGCAGGATGCCGAACAATAGCCCATCGAGACTGAAGCGCACCAAAAGCACGCTCCACATCCTTCCGGGCACTCTCCTGCTATTGGGAAAATCGTTTCCTCATCTCTCCTTTAGGAGCGGAAATAGTCTTCACAAAAGTAGCCCACGGGGGGTAGATACCATCAGCCAGATAATATCCCTTTGTGTAGTGGTGGCCATTAACATCGCAGCTCACCTCCGGAGAGTTGCCTATGGCAAGTCTGCCAAACACTGGAGAGCGCTGGAGCACGTTGATATCACTGTGTGAACCTTCCATGCCAAAGAACGAGTGCCAAATCCACAGATCATGCGAGTCAACTGCCTCGAGAATAACAGTGCACTCACCAACATGGCCCTTGTACTGCCCCTGCCAGCCAAATGGGCAGTTCTTCCACTCCCAGTGCATACAATCGATGCTTCCAAGCATCCCAGGCCAACCTCTGCTCTCGTTGATCGACAAAAGCCGCTGAGTGTCAGCAACAGTTGGTTCCCTCAAGTACTCCGGGCCAAAGACCTGAACCACAGCTGCACAAAACTTGTACATGGACTCTAGGCATATGGTCTCACTCATGCGCAAGTACTCATCGACCAGATCACCAGCTACTCCATATGCTAGCATTCGGACTGTCGCGGTGCATTTCTGATAAGAAGAGAAGCCAAACTTACCAGTGGCATCCGGCTTGCACTTGAACAATTCATCATAATCCAGCACCCCAAGTCGAATGCGGTTGAACAGATCCCTTTTCATCCGGAAACGGCGCCGGAATAGCTTCGCCGTGAACACCGGATTGGTTGGATGGAAGTAGTACCTGTATAGCCGGGCATGCCCACCATCTCTGTCCCTGTCCAAGGCCGCGGCATGACAGGGCAGGGAACCTCGGAACAACGGCCGCTGACATGCAATGTGGTGATTGACCACGGCCGTGGCAACGAGGACGTCGCTCTCGTCGTCTGTCTCCGAGTCCGACGACGACAAGTAGATGATCACGTTGTTGTCCGTCATTTTTCCCCTCCCGAGGTCGGGCAGAGCAATGGACGAACACCTTGTGTGCGTCCCGTCGGGGTGGGGAGGTGGGAGGTTCACCGGGCGGTGGCTGGCCGGCGAAACGACTCCGGGAGCGACGGCGGGAGGGGATAGAGCTGGGGGGTGCTCGCGGTGGCCGGAGGAGGTCGAACGGCGGCGGGGGGTGGCCGGGGTGGGTCGCGGTGGAACGGGGTGGGCGCGAGGTGGGAGGAGAGATCTCTGTGCGGTGGGGCAGTGTGCACAAAAGAGGACACTTTCGGTGTCCACTCGGTGTCCGGGGGCTGATCATATCTGGACCAAATTTGGTCCAGGTTTGAGCAGTCCCGGACAAAAAAAACGGACCGCTGTCCGTTTAGGCAGCCCCGTAGGGGCCTAATTTTGTCCGGTGCTGCTCAAATTTGACCGATACGGGGCAATTGAGCAGCCCCATAGGAGATGTCCTAACCATGCGCGTTCGTTTTAGTTGCTTTTATTATGTTCATCAGAAGCGACGGTTACTGCTTATCTTGTCTCTAGAAATTTCCATTCCCTTGTTTTCATCGGTTTACTTGGTTGAGATCAAATAATGTGTGGTTTTTTTCTTTTAGGTTTGAAATGAGTAATGTATTTTGTTTTTGTTTTCATTTTCTGCAGATACAGAAACGGGAAACATATGCTTCAAACGATAAATGAACTAGTACATACTACATAGCCAATGCAACGCGAGGGTTTTATACTCAATGTGGAAATTTTGTACATGCTTTGTGTTACCGAATATAATAGTTGACATTATATGCGATCACTGGATGGTGTACGTCATAGTAGTGAATCAAATAGCTTCAAACGAACGTTCCTTGTCATATTTATTCATCTCTAAGCTAGCTGCTGAGCGGCCATGCTCTGATTGCTACAAAACAACACTAGTTATTTAATGAATCGGGTAATTTGTAATCATATTAATGTTAAAGAATCTGTAACTGTATCATCCGAGTTTGTACTACCTAGCATCCTCTGGCTCAAATCATTGGCTCGTTGATTCATGAAGAGTATCACTTGGTTTGACGTGGTGTGGCTAGCTTTTTCAATGGCTATGAAATTAAGAATTTTGAAATGCTAAATACAGATGAAAATCATGTTCTAATCATCAGTTTAATCCTAAAGATAACAGTCGTGAAGTGAAGGGATTGTTTGTTTCATTTTCCTTTGCTCGATCGATATTTACCACCGTCGGAAAACGTATATAGTGTGGACCCGAGGACAGGAGACGGCGGCGCGTCAGCTAGCTGTGCACATGCTTGCAGGGCATCATGGGGTGAACTACGAGGAAGGTCGCTGTTAAAAGAAAGAAACACGTCCCCTACTACTGTGCATTAAACTGATAAAACCATCACATGCTTGGATGCAAGTTCGCAACGATCGGATTGACCGGGAGCACCGCTGGTAACGCAATAGTATAAAATCTGGAGTGATTATATATACTGATCACCCGGTAGTATGAAATAGGACCACCAATGGGTTTGAATGTGTAAGTGATTATTATATATACTGATTATATACTGTTCCATTAGTATCTCCCTGAAGTTCACAAGCTTCATTTTGGTATGTGGCGGTTGTAAGTGTGTCGGATGTGAGCTTGCGCAAAATATGCTTATGTTTCCTTGTGTTGTGAACAATTTTTTTTGACAAAACTGACACAAAAAATAGTAACCGAGTCCAGTTCTTTTTCATCGGCACTAGCTATTTTTGTCCCGCACCCTAATTAGGCCCTCTCTGAGGGGTGTCAGACATAGGTCTGACACATTGGGGGTGAAAACCACAACATCCCCCCCCCCCCACACCACCACCACCAATGATGTTTTTTTAAAAAATGTGAATCTAAGCAAAAGATCCAAATGTTATTATTTTTATCATATATTAAATTGAACGAAATTTGAGCGCTGCGGCTCCTAGCCTACTCTAGATCGCCCTAGTCATCCTCGTCGGCGAGTAGCACGTAGGTGGAGGAGGAGGCGGCGCGGCTGCAGGAGACGTCGTCTTGACACGGCGCACGACTGGTGGAGGCGCCACCGGAGGAGAAGGCTGCTATTTGCGAGGTATGGCTATGAGGTCCGGCAAGTCCCGCTCGAGTGTCGCCGCCTAGTCGACACATGTTCCTGATTAACATATGGCACACCGAAGAGGCCTTTAAGTTTAGCTGTATGTTTCGGTAGTGTCGGATGCAAACAAAAATTGAAGCTGTCACCGGGGGAGGGCATCCCCATCTGAATATATTACATCAAAAAAGGTTACAAGAACAGGCTCCTGTCCACCCCAGGGGCTGACATTGGTCAGGATACCTAAGAAATTACAGAGGGAAGATGGGTCTCGCCTACGAGAGGCGGCCATCTGATGCTCAAACACTACTGCAGAAAGAAAAACATGAGCTCATATCTAAAACGGTAGCCGACAGAAGGTCCATCGCCATGAGAGGCACATTAAATGAGGGGTGGTGTCGAGGATCACAATACCAAGACTCAGCAAGCATCCTAACGCGCCGAACCTGTGTGCGTGTCGAGTCCCAGGCGCAAATGAGGAGCAAACCCGATAAACGAGTGCCAAGCCTAGCACCGAGCACGAACCTTGATTAGGAGCTCCGCCATGGGAGTTCGAGATGATTAACAGGTTGGGGAGGCCACATTGCGTCGTCATTGAGCAAAGATGAGCGAATACCACACCAAAAGCCTGAAGCTTCCTCAACACAGTACCGGTCATCGGAGGATCTTGAGCAAGCAGAGCAAGTGAAATCAGCACAAGGGCAATCTGGCAGAGGATTAACCGCAGCAGCAGTAGAGCCTTCACAACAATCGAGAACGGGGAACGAAGGTAGCAGACGGCAGCACTGCGAGACAAGGCGCCTCGCTGCCGGGGACACCTCCAAGAAGCAGTCACCAGCAGCCTCCGAAGAGAATGCAACAGGCAACGAGAGACGAGGGAGTTGACGGTGGTTCATCAAAGATGAAGTCGCGGAGCACCACAGTGCCGCATCGCGCCACCACGGCAGCATGCAACCTCTCATGCCCCAGTCAGAGAGCAGCATGGGTCCTACCGCGAAGCCTCCAAGGAGGAAGAACGGTGCCACCGGCGTCGTCGTCGCTGAGCTTTCGCCCAGAACCAGCGCCCTCACCGAACCTAGTCAGGGGGTTGGGAGCACTGAACAGCTCAAGGACCACGCCTCCATGGAGTTTAGCGACGCCGGGAGGCGCCGCCGTGGTCTGCCCACGCACAGAGCGTGAGCACGGGTTTCCCCGTGAGTAGGAAGTAGGCTGCCGAACCAAACCTGACGAGATGTGCATGCGGATGTCGGAGCTCCCCCGTCCGCCGTGGTGCGGCCTCCTCCGGCGGCGGGCGGCGGGGTTGATTGTTGGCGGCGCCGGTGTGGGCGCCTCGGAGTCGCCCGAGAGCGACCCGGAGGCGGCTAGGGTGTCGGGTGCAAATTGATTCGACCCAAACGGTTACGGTGATTTTTAAGTTGGTACTCGTACAAATACAATACATCCGTCGGACAGCTTCGGGTCTACTAGTTGGGGGTTATTGGGTGGCGGTGAAGATACTCTGCCCACACGCAAACAGTACGCCTCCGAGAGCACGTACTCCTACCCTAGCTACGTGCACGGCCGCACGCTCGCACGCACAGAGGACAGCGGCACGGCGCTCGAGACGGAGGAGGAATGCTCGTAGTGCTCGCTACTCGTACACCACACTAGCCTTTTTGTCCCTTCTCCGCGTGCACGGGCGGCGCGACGGGCATCGATAACCCACAAAATGAGCTCAATCTTTTGCTTCTGCTTCTTCAACAGAGCACGGACGGAATGGACGGACGCGACGGCCGACGCTCATCGCCATCATCATCCTCAGACACGGACGTGACCCCCTATCGAGACGTAGTACGTAAATGCGCCCCGCTCACGTGCACGCCGCCCCCGTACGTGCGCTGCGCAGACAGGCACAGACACGGGATGGGCATGGACACCATGCCGTCTCCGTGCTTGCACTTCAATTCGTCCCGTCTCGTCGTGCGCACGGTTTGATGAATGAATGCTCTGGCCTTTGCGTTGCGTCCATCCTTTCCCCCGTTTTGCCCCACGGCCGGCCATGTCGACCATCGATCCTGCTGCCGAGGTAGGCGGGTGTACATTACGCCGGTGATGGATATGAGCCACCGATGCATGGATACATACAGTAGTACATGCCTTCTCTTCTATTCTATTCTGCGACTCTTTGTCTGTGATGTGCAGAGAGCGTCCAGAGTGTGTGACCTCGGAACTTGGAGAAACCAACCCGCTGCAATTCGATGCACCGACGTCGTGTCCGCCCGCCGTAGCCATCATCATGCCTGCCGTGGCGGGGAAAGCAGACGGCGCCGCCGGCGAGTTACCCGGTGACGCAACCCATTGCCGGGGTGGCGTGTCGTGCCTCCTGTTGTTCTGCTCTGTCCTGTCGCGAGGCATCACCTCACCTCACCTCAGCTCCTCATGATGCGCCTACTACTGTACGTGCTCTACCAGTAGAGGAGGTTTCGTAGAGACGTCTGCGTGCGTGATCTAGCTAGCCATATAGCTGATAGCTGTCGGATCGAATCGAAAGATCGGATTCTTCCATCCATCCTTCCGCTGCTGCGCTGCATCGCCATCATCATCATCCTAGGAGGAGGAATCGTCCGCACAGCGCGCACGGATTCTCGCATGCTACTGTTCGTACGTGCACCGCGCCAGACAAGAGACAACATACTTACTCCTACCAGTGTTGCTCACACAGCTCGGAGGACTACTTACTTGGATTCAAATCAAATGGCGTTTGTGGAGTTCTTGAAAAATATTTACTACTAAATGGAGTACTATTTTATTCTACTCATACTACATGGTCTGCGAGCTTCAATGTGGAATTTGCGCTTTAGTTGAGGGATGAGAAGAAATGTACTATAACTAAATTGGATGTGCTAGACTTTTAGTTTTCTCCACATTAAGCGTCTCCAAAAACTCATTGGAGATCCGCACGTCACAAAACGCCACCACCGACACCTTCAAAGCACAACCCAGAGACGTTTTCGTGCTCGGCATCTCCGAGAGAGCCTCAAATCTCTAATTTGGATGCCCTCCATGCTCAGGCGCGGTGTCGCCCGAGCAACAGCTGCGCATCGCCCAGTCAGAGGTGTATGTCCATGCGGTCTCTCTGCTGATGTTGGAGCGTGCGTTCCATAAGGAGCTAAATGCGGTGAGGAAGACGACGAGGGACGCAATTGTAGGGGTGGACAAAAATTTATTTCGTCCTCGACAAAAATTCCCAGCCGTTTGATAAAGGACGAAACTTCGGGGTGTGGCGTATGTGCACATTTCTTAAATTTTGACTTAAGTCCTATCCGTCACCCTTTAATTGAGCCTCAGTTGTGGCGCCGGACAAGAATTTCAAGGCTCATGGTAGAGAGTACCTCCACCGGAGGGCTCCAAAAAATTCATTAGGGTCGTGTCAGGACGTAAACCCGCAGCAACGGCACTCGAAGCACCACTTTGTTTGCAGCGCGCAAGCCCAATGCATCGCATGCAACGCACAAGCACCCGTACTCTTTCCTTGCACCTGGCCTTCTAATTAGGCAGCTACAAAGCGCCAGATCTCGTGCTAATAAGTTGTTATGAAACATGTTTATTCCGGGAAGGAAAGAGACCGATGGATCATCAAGGCGGAAAAGCCAAAAGGAGCATTAGTAGTAGATTCCTTGAGGCATTACTACTTAACTTGGTTAGTGTCCCACTGATAGCGAAAGCGGGTTCACGTCGAGGGACAGAGCGAGGCAAAACGGGACTGGAAAGGTGGTGGCGTCGCGGCCGGAGGGAGCACAACATGCTGCTTTTCGACCTGTAATAATCTGGTCCTAGTGACAAGCGTTTAGTACTACGTATCCATCATCTCGTGTCTTGTCATGTGTGCGATTCGTGCCTGTCATGTTGGTTCATGCTCCTAGTTTAGTTTGGAGTTACTGGCTTTTACTAGCATGTTTTTTTTTTCAAACCACATGTCATGTCGGACCTCACACGTTCGCAGGCAGCTAGCCGAGGCTGTGAAGCATGCATAGCTCGGTGTCGAACATGCATGGTGCACATTTTTATAAATTCGTTTGACGAATGAGCATCAAAGTGCAAATTGTAGTGTATGGAACAATGTTGAAGATATCGCTTATCGAAAACTTATCGATCGACCTATGATAAGTGATAAACCGACGCATATCGGCCGATTTATCATATCGGTTAGACCACGATAAGCGATTAATCGGCTGATAAATCGGGATATCGACCGATATTGGGAAAGTTTGATTTCTAAGACGCAGAGTCTGAATGACATCTAGACACATTCTTCTTGTAGACAACGGTCTGTGATATCTGAAACAGTTCAACAGAGCAGAATGTGTCCCGCCTAAGCTAGCTCGTCCACACGGCACACGTGCTGTCCTCTCGTGTCGTGCCGCCGCTTTCCGAGATGGATCGTCGCCAGCGTTATGTGTGTCGATCACTACTTGCGTGCCATCACGCAAATCGACATGCATGCGTGGCTAAACGGGAGTTGATTATACTAGTATATTACCACTGTCTGACTGGTAAAGTGGTAATTAAGCTGGTGTGCCTAGTTTAGTTCACTTTGGATGTTTGGAGCATGCATATGCATGTCCAAACAGGTTGGATTTTGGTTTATTATTCTGCTAAAGTGAAAGGATCATAGACGAGGTGCAGAAATGAAGCAAGGAAACAGAGATGGAATTTCGCAGGAGAAACGACCGACACTGAAACAGAGTGCAGAATGCTTGCTGTGTCGTCGTCTGAGGTTTGAGTGTTCATGTCACACACTCACACGGCACACGGGATCTGTTAGAGGTTGAAGAGAGGACTGTATCTTGGGCCCTTTTAAGATGGGCTATAGACTAGACCGCATGGTTTGCCTTGCCGGCCTCTCTCTTTCAGCATGGTTGGTTGAGTAGGCGTCTTTTGGCCACATGCGGACAAGCCCATTACCATCAGAAAAAAAGGAGGCCCACTAACTCACAACAAAACTGGACTGCTGGTTCCCATAAAAAAAATCATTCCCCCAACAGCGACATACACGAGAACCAGTTTTGTGGTGGCTTCTCCCTATAAGTTACCCCTCCCCCAGCTTCCTAGCGAATACGTATATACTATTTTTTAAAATATTAACTTATTTAAAGTTTTTACGACGATATTATCGCAATATTATATATTTTTGAAACACTGTGCGAGACTTTTTTTTGTTGGATCGACGTCGTTGCACCGGCGAACACGCCGGTCAGGCCGGCCTCAGCTGGCTACTGACCGGCCGTGCACGGTGCGCCTGGAGTGAAGAAAGCGCTGTCAGTAGACTGCACATAGTAGTCCACACTCCTGCTTGTGCTTGCTTGACTAGGGCAATGGACCCCGACCTCTCTAAGCTATCCTTTCCTTGTCGAGCCATATGGAGCGTTCCCGACCCAAAGACCAGTATACGTAACGCATGCGTGAGCCGCACTGTGGCTACGATTGAGATATGTATTGATAGTATATCAGCTGTATACGGCCGGATTTGTGTCGAGCGTCCGAGTTTGTTGGTGTACGTATGCACCAACATGTCAAGGATAGGATCACGGTATCAGCCGCGACGTCACCCACCGTGAACCGAGATAAGATTGTTTTCCTTTCCTTTTTTAAAACAACTCATGCATGCATGTGTTCATTTTATAGGACGTACGAGCCGTGCCCTCAGGATTCCGCCGAATAGTAATATACTCGTTTTTGTTGTTGTTGCAAATGTATACTAAAACGGTCCTACTAAAATGACTGAACATATAAAATAAAACGTGTTGTACATGTAAATGTAAAAAACAACTAAAAGTATCAATGATGATTATGTGGTAACTTCTAAACAACTCAAAAGCTATTTCAGCACGTGCAAAATGTCTTCCCCTCAAAATAATGTTCAGTACTTGTCCTTACAGAACGTTTATCTGCTATGCCCATACTAGTCCAGAGTACGTATGTGTCATGTTTTAGGATCAAGCCGAGCTATTGCAGCGATTAGTCCTTATCCAAACACATAATGTTTACCACTCACACACACTGAGAAATAGTTAAGGATATACATGTGACTTCTCTATTGTTTCGCAATTGAGCAATATTTCTTCTCATAAGGTAAACCGGTTCGCCTCCTCTCCCCGGCTTGTGAGGCTATATAAGGCATAGAAGAGGATGAGGCAAATTAAACTCTCTTGCCACTTAGGATAGAAACAATTAATTGGACATACACCCTAACTTTCCCAATTGGTTCCTAACACATCGACATTTATTTTGAGGACGTCCCAATTCATCCCTTTTAGTACCCCCGAGAGATTATATACCTATATAAGGCATACGAGAAGCACATACGAATTTGCCTCTCGCACCATCACCGGGACCTTTGTGTGTGGTGATCAATGCGTTTTTTGGGGGGATAATCTCGGTACGACTACTCGCAACGTCATCCACTATCCACGGCCACTCAGTGGATTTAGTAGCTTGACTAAGACATATTCATCGAGACTAGTATATATGACTACAAAAATCTACTTTCATATATAGGACTATCTTGACTATAACACTTCTCATCGAAGCTCTACTACGAGGGCCACACACTTCACCACCATGAACTGCAATGATAAGGATGACTTGGCTTCCCTCTCAACCAAGACATATATGTGATGATCATTTCATTGTTGGTATTCGTGTGTTCTATGAATGCAATATGATATTTTTGTTTTACTACCACGTAAGTCATGATATTGACCTTGATTTAACTTATTCAAAAATTTCTCTTGACCCCAACATCATATAGTATATGGTATAATGTTTTGTGCATTAGCATGTGTGCACATTCAGTTATAAGAAAATATCTTCCACGTTACATGATGTATAGAGTAAAGGGCAAATCTAACGAGAATCGCCACAACAATTTTCAGTCTCTGTTGGTGCTTTTCCCTCTATAAAAGAGCAAATGCATGGATGACGGTAGGAATCTCCGACCTCATGCTAACTATGGTTGGCATGCGTAAAAAATTCACATTTGCTTATATGGTTTGTGAATCTCATTAAACTAAATTGTACAACACTAATCCAAACTTTATAGTTTGGAGAGTGCATAAATTTAGCAAAAGCTACTGTGAGTTTTCTGAACACTACGCCATAGATTATAATGCTTTATATGGGATCGAATTGACCATTCTATATTTCTACTTTTTACATAAAAAATACACATAACACCACCACCAATTGTAGGAGAGTTGTGTCCAAGTCATGGAAAATGTAACTCCACAATGAGGAGGATATCCCCGCTTATCTGATTCGTCCAAATGCTTTACGATTCGTGCACAAATTATCAATAAATTTTCAAACATCAGTGTATTATCAATAAGTTCTGAATCTAGAAAATTATTTGTGTAGATTCATGTGACAACAAGAAATTTCCATACATACATCGATTAAAAAATTAAAACCACACGTTAACATGTTCATTTTATTTTATATACACATCGTTAGTAAAAATAATATCGTTTGTTTGATGTAAAGTCAACAGTCATGATAAAAGAGGACATGTGGGAGATCATGCTAGTTGTGAAGAAACTGCGGGTCAAGTCAACTATTCGCAAGCATTCAACGACGAACAAAGGCGAAATGACCACGAATATAGGAATGCTTATAATTAACAATTTCACACCTGACAAGGTATAATTTGATCAGTGCCAACACACGCATAAAATAGTAGCACAAGAACCATAATAATTAATTAGGTAGTACAACGGTAGCATTCTACAAGGAGAGCATGTGATGGACCAGCTTACCGATGGCCCGGTCCGACGAGCCGGCCTCGCCGGTGCACTCCTTGGCCGCCTTCTTGAGCTCGCCGGCCCTGGCCCGCATCTCGGCGCCGTCGCTCCCCATGACGAGCCGCCGGATGGCGGCCTCCACGGCGCCCCTCTCGAGCTCGCCGCTGACCTCGAAGCCCACCCTCCAGACGTGCTCCACGTACCTTGCGTTCCCCATCTGGTCGCCGAAGTGCGGGCGGCACAGCATCGGCACCCCCTCGCACACGCTCTCCGTCGTCGAGTTCCAGCCGCCGTGCGTCCAGAACCCGGCCACGGCGGGGTGCCCGAGAACCTCCTCCTGCGGCGCCCACGCCACCACCATCCCGCGTCCGCGCGTCGCCGCATCGAACCCCTCCGGCAGTCGCGTCGCCGTCGTCCCGTGGGCGGCAACCAGGCCTGGGCGGACCACCCAGAGGAACGGCACGCCGCTGCCGGCGATGCCCCACGCCGTCTCGACCAGGTCCCGCTGCGACATGCACGCCAGGCTGCCGAAGCTCACGTACAGCACCGACGCCGCAGGCCGCGCGTCCAGCCACTCCAGGCAGCTCCGGTCCTGCCGCAGCAGGCTGCTTTCCGAGGTCGGGGAGAACATGTGGAGCGGGCCGACGTCGAACACTGGCAACGTAAGGTCTCGCCGGAGCTTCTCCAGCTCGGGCCGCTCAAGCGCGTCGAACGTGTTGAGGATGAGGCCGGCCGACGCGTCCACGGCCGCGGCAACGCGCGCCAACAGCTCCCGCGTCAGGTCGTGGCTGCCTACACGCATCAGGTCACGCACCCTGTAGGGCGGTAGCTCGCTCACCTCGGTCTCCAGCTCTGACTCTGCACGCACGCCATGACACGAACCAAATATTTCAAGAATCAGTGATCGATCGATTGATCCGAGAAAGTAATTTACGTGGGAGTTGGTTACATATGTTGGGCGTGCCTTGGACAGGGAGGTAGCCACGGTCGATGAGCAGCGGGTAGGCGAGGAAGCAGGATAAGCAGGCGGCGCTACCGGTGCGGAGGACGAGGGTGGGCACAGCGAGCCGCGTGGCCACCTGCACCATGGACAGCAGGTGGCCGTCGGCGATGAGGCACGTCACGGCGTCCCTGGAGTACTCCTCCAGGACGGCGGCGAGGCGGTCATGGAAGGGCCCCTCGCACGCGGCGTTAAGGGCGAAGATGTGGGAGACGACGTCCTCGATGGCGACTGGGGCGGGGCCGGACACACCGTCGGGGACGGGGACGAAGCGGTACTCCGGGTGGCGCGCCGGATCCGGCGCGTTGAAGGTGGTGTGGAAGATGGTGACCGCAAAGCCGCGGGCGTGGAGGATGCCGGCCAGCCGGAACATGGGGTTGATGTGGCCCTGGTACGCCAGCGGGAACAGCAGCACGTGTCGCCGGCGACGCCCTCGGTTGCTGGCGGCGCTGCGTTCCTCCAAGGCCATGGTGGGCGCTGGCGGCCGGCCGGTGCAGTGGTGACGTCACAGGATCATGGTTTGTGCTGAGTGCAAGGGCTGGGGTTTAAGAAGCTTTCAAATACAAATAAAATAATATACGAGGCCTCAGGCCTGCAGTCGATTAGGTATATATATATGCTCCTTCGAGGGAAGCCATTAAAAGATGAATCATATCTTTCTTAAAACACTTGTAGTAGAATATAGTAACAATTAATTTGATATGAATCAATTCAGCGAAATCCTTACTTTCGAAACATGCATGGACATTAATTGCTTGCAGGATTTACTATGAAATTAATATGAAAAAAATGCATACGGATCTAAAATATATATGAAATGCATACCACTTAGGGATGACACCTTCAGAGCCTCATTACTTTCCTCCAATGAAACAAACATTCCTGCTCTTTATCTAAAAAAAAACAAACATTCCTGCTGTACAGGGGAAAACTAAAATTTCGGAGTTGTGCCGATCCATCCAATTAAGCGATAACATGAGAAGACGAAGTGCTTAAGTATTCGTTCATCCTTGTCTTAAGAGCTAAGCTAAGTAAGTTCCATTCTTTGGACTACACCACAGGTCAACCGGTCAAGAGCAAGTAATTATACTCAAAGCACTATTGTATTAGCTCGGATCAGGCAAATGGCTTGGATCGATCGTCGATGCCGCGTAGGAATCGAATAGAATTGATGATGTCAATTAGCGCGCGGGGCCGTTGCTCCGACAAGCGCGTTTAGTATGGCGTCAGTGTACAGCCTCCCTTGCGAGACGACGGCCTCGTTGTTGACTTGATATTTTAGTAGGGCGATGTAGAGCCCTGATTAACTCCCATAATGTAGTTTAGTGCTGCAGCCTACTGACGAACGAGATGTCATTCGCGTTCGTTCAAGTTGGCACTAGCTAGTCTCTCGATCGGCTGCAGGACTTGCCATGCCCCAAGTCGTGATGTTTTTCGTTTTTTTGCTCGTGGTCAAGTCAAGCTTGTTGATAATGGCGTCGGGGTGGCGATTGAGTCGACAGCAGATACAGTTATTTTTTAAGGGAAGATAAGTAACTAGTGCATGATTGGGTTGATGATTGGCCCGCCGGCTCTGCAATGTGCTCAGCATTGGCATCCACGAGCTGCTAGCTATAGCTCTCCAATGGAGTCCGGTCGCCTCCCGTGCAGGACCCGGCCGGGGTTTCTTATGGCTGCTAAACGTCGTTGAGGGCACCACTATTTCTGTTTACGCCGCCGCAAACGCGGAAGCGGACGCGATCCAGTGCTGCATCTATGCTGGAAAAAATCAAAGCCATTGACATTTGATAGAGTGGAGGGTGCAGAGATGCATGCAGGCCGCGGTCAAATGCAAATACTTTGGGTGTGGAACTTTGTAGTGTAGATGAATTAGGGAACCTCGGACCAGGAAATGTCTTGGGTTTGAACATTACAAGAGAATATTGCACAAACATTCAACAATTGGCGTCATGATGTTGCAGCTTGCAGCCAACTAAAACTATCGAGGAAAGCTGCATACAACTTCAACTTTCGATCGACAACTTCAACACACATGTTGCGGGGAGCACGGAATCAGCAGAGAAGAATCAACGGCCTCGAGACGGAGTCACATAAATACAATACTCCATTAGAGAACGACCATAATAGGGCTACGATGGAAGGTAAATTCTTGATAAGTTCCATGTATAAAGTATTAGTCTATTCCAAGGTTTTAGTCGATGATAACAAAAAAATATGACAAGTGTGAAATATATTGAAACACTGATTGTTATATTGTCATTACCATCACGGGGTATATATAGTACTAAAAACTTGAGGGGCAAGAAGACTAAGACTTGGAATACAAGACGAACTCCTAATTACCTAGTCGTACACGTATACATATTCTAACATCCCCCTCGGTCGTAACGGGGAGTGAAACGAACATTTGCGATCGGATTTGAAGTCATATGTTTCCGTTGTCTCCTCTCCGTCATCATCAACTGCATCTCTGATGCTCTCTCCTCTCTTTCCTGCCGCACTCACATCAGGAGTGTCGTGGAAAAAGGTGATGACGCGGACGGTGTTGACTGGAGTTATTGCCGATGTGTTGTTGTAGACGTTGTTCTGAATGTCGATATGGCAGGTCTTGATGTAGTCATGGTCGATATTGTCGTGCTTGATGTAGCCGATAGCGTCGTAGGCAGATTTTTTTTTGCGCGGCTTTGATCATAGTGTCTTGTTTTTTGTGTGGTGGTGACAGGATCTACGGCGGTGGCATGAATCTTGGTCATAATGTGGTGGGGGCAGATTTTTTTTGTGCGGCGACGTAATGTTTTTTTTGTCATGGTGTGTCGACGACACAGGGACCTGCAACGGCGAAACGAATCTGTGTCGGTAGGTTTTTAACCAGGCGGGCGAGACGTTGTGTGATCGCTCTAGCAGAACGCCAGGCTGCGGCGGCGGTTTTCACATGATGTAGACCAGTGGTGGAGCTAACCTAATTGTTGAGCTTGGGCAAAAATGCACGCACCGTAGTGTAAATCATAGTTTACCCTAAGCAACTCTTAATTTAGCTAGCTCTTTCCTTCATAACTCAAAGTAATTTCACAGCCAGAGCCCGGGGGCATGCCCAGCTATAGCGATCTGCCCTTGATGTAGACCCTGGCGATGCTGTTGGCGATGTAGAACTCGACGAAAAACCCGCTCGTATGTTAATAATGTAGTCGTACAACTTGATGTCGTGACTTTGCTCGGTGTAGTTATGGCTTGACGTACTGTAGCTTGCTCGACGTAGAAGGCGTGCCGGTGTACAGGTACAATACAACACGTAAGATGCCTACAAAGAAAGCATCAAATATGTTGACGTCATGAAGCTTGGCTCGCAGTGTAGAATGGTAGACGACTGATTCTTGGCTGTTGGACGTGGGCATGCTCCCAGCTTGATTTTGCGTGGTGTCCGGGCTTCGCGCGTGGGCTCCTGGCTCCTGCTGATGAATCTGTGACCTCATGCAGATTGGAGATGAATCTGCCCGACTGTACATGGCGGCCGGCCTGATCGCGCCTCGATGGTCGGGTGAAATTTTACAGAAATAACCTTTTGGATAAAGTTTAACAAAAAATAACCTCTTTTCAAAACTATTTTTAAATCTAACCCTTTTTGGTAGCGCCTAACGATGCGGCGCTACCCTCTGTGTGGTAGCGCCACAGCCTCCGTCGCTACCCTGTAGAACCCTCATTCCATGCCATCGCGAGCACGTCGAAAACGGCTAAGTCAGGGAGGGTAGCGCCATGGGGCTTGGAGCTACCCTCTTAAGGGTAGCGCCGAGGGGCATGGCGCTACCCTCCGAAGGGTTAGATTTCAAAATAGTTTTGAAAATGGGTTATTTTTTGCTAAACTTTGCCCAAAGGGTTATTTTTGTGAAATTACGCGATGGTCGGATCCTGCTGTTGCGGCGCTTCGGCTTTGTCAACTCCCATACATATCGTGTTTGGAGGCCGAGCTTGGAGGCAGAGAGTGGTTGGATGCGATGCTTCACGCTCTCCTGAGGGCGGCTCGCCGTCTACACTCTTCGTCCGATCGCAGGGCTACTACTTAGGGAGTTTGTTTTTGTCTCTGTACTTTCTATTGTACTTTCTATTCGTCCCGAGGTGTTGTGCTGTGGCCCCAACTTTTGTGTCTTATTTGTTGGTGCACTTTGAACCGTTACCGTTGTAACTGTGGTGGTTGCTTTATTTATAAAGCGGGGGGGAAACCTGATTCGAGAGTGTTTGGAGGCCGAGCTTGGAGGCAGTGGATGCGTTCTTTATACCGGGCGTGATGCGAAGGGTCTTTCAGGTGAAAGCTCAGCACTCCGGTGCCATGGCCGCCATGCCTGCGGGTATGGTTACCCTTCTGAGGGCGCTGTTGTGGGTATATTCGACACGCCAAGGCTCCGGATGAAAACCTTGACCATCGGTCAACGGCGACGTGCCACGTCGTTTCCCTCTTGGGGGCGTTGTCGTGGAGCTCTGGTATTGTGGGCTTGTTCCGGTGTTCTCCGGTGGCAAGTTTGGTGTTCCTTGTTTTTCCTTTTTAAATCTTCGATATGCTTTGTAAGAGGTCCCCTCCTTACTTTGTATATGTTTGGCCGTTGTGGCTTTATTTATAAAGCGGGGCTGCGGCCTGTTTCGAGAGATAGTCCAATGCCGCGTAGAAACACAACCATCAGATCAGATCGGGGCTTCGTCTCGGCCTTCCATGCTACGGGAAATCTACTTCAAAACTTGGAGATTTAGGGATTTATTTGTGGCTAACTAGATCTAAATTATGAAATTAATAAATTCGAAATTGGATCTAATCTAATCTATGAAAAAACGGTATGATCATTGATCCAAACCGGGTGTCGCGTCTCTGAGGAGAAGAGATTAATCTCTTGGGGGCGGTGCGTTACGGAAGTGGTAGAGGAACTTAGGATCGGCGTCGTGAAACTAACCGATCTGATACCATGTGAAAAATATTGAAACCCTAGTCTTGTTGGTGTATTATTGTACCACTAATGCTATGACATCTTATTTGCAACCAAGGTAAGCGTCGCCAAACATTCTATCCTCCCGCTCTTTCCTTGTTACAAAAGACTAAATTGCTAGTTAAAAAAATACTAAATTGCTAAACGCAACTAAGTTCTACTCCCTCCATTCCATAATATAATATGTTCTACTCTCTGCGTCTATAAAAGGATGTCATAAATTTGTTCAAACTTGTATGAATCTACATACTAAACTTGTGACATTATTTTATGGACGTAGGGAGTAGTAATTTCTCACACTCATATGTACACATTCATGTAGACATGTTTTTAATACACATGCCATACATTTTTAGTGTGAATATAGACAACATGTGTTGCGTCTAAATCGTCTTGTGAAACGGAGGGAGTAGTCATTTTGCCTTCCTTTAGCGCCCAAGCAGGTTTATATGTGCGCATGAGCAGAATTTTATGCTGTCCTTTTATGCAACTACTTCGAGCGGGCCTTCAATTCTAAAGCCACTCGTTTGATTTAAATTATACTCCACATTTCACATTTGGAACGAACGAATGATGGAGATATGTGTTGTTGGGCCGGGCCGGTCACTGTTACTAGCACGGTTTCTCACACACGGCCTAGTAGTCAGAAGCAGCAGTAGAACCAGTCCTGCCTTTCTCCCCTCGCCGCCCGCCCCCACCCCCACCCCCACGCAGCCCACCGGAATCCGGCGACGAGGCGGAGATGGCGGTGAAGGTGATGGATTATGCGTTCAAGGCGCTCACGGCGGGGCTGGGCGTCACCTCGCTCTACCTGGCCGCCACCTTCTCCGTCAACGTCTACCGCGGCCTCGCCTGGCACTCTGAGCAGTCCGTAAGCGCCTCCGCCTCCGCCCCAACCCCCTCTCCCCTTTTCCCTCGCCTCCGTGTAAGCCGTTGGTGTGGGATTTCCTTTCCGCCCCCCCGAGTTGCCGCTGCTTGGAATCCGCCCCCTCCCCTCGTTTGGGCCTGCGAAATCGAACCAGATTGAATGCGTGATGTGCTTTGGCGATTCGTGGGTGGACTTGTGCACTAGAGTTGCTGCGTAGTTGGCATGGGATGATCGGTGCTGCGGTTAGTTATTAGGTCGCACTTCGCAGGGGGCATGCATGATCATGAATCCCCCTGTGTGTGCGTATGCGAACGAACGCCCACCTCTTGCATGTTTGCATTTGGGGAAAACCTGAGATCTCCTCGCGGATTCGCACCCTAGCTATCACCTGTCGGTGTCTTGCTTGCTTGCCATGTTAGGGTTTCAGGTTCCCTCTTCGGCATCGAGCTGGTGTTCTTGTTAATTGCAGTAGTGGAATTGCTCAGATACTTACTAGGAATCACATATCGATACTGTTGTTTGAGTACCTCTGTATCCTGCTCTTGAAAGAGGAATCTTTGTTTTTTAGACAAAGGTCATACATGCATGCATGCCTTTACTTAAGCAACAGATGGGAACTGTGTTAGTGGAATCTTTATTTTCTGGACAAAGGTCATACATGCCTGTTTTTACTTAATAAGCAACTAATGGGAACTGTGTTTGTTTTTGGATGTTCTTCATCATGTGTAGTTCGATTATGCTGGGGTTTTCTTTTGAACCCTCATTGTACCTAGAATAGCATGCCTGGTTTTGGATTACAGATTGTCTTGGTATTTGGTTAGACTGAGAATTCAACCATTAGTCAGTTCTTTGCGATTACATGCCTGCACTTAAGTGAGACATGGCCATGAAGCAACTGCCCATCAAATTGTGAGCTTTGATGTACTTAAATTGAGCCAATCAGTATAATCACATTATCAACTTCAACGTGACTGAATGATCAAGTATATGATGAAGGTTATTATGTTTTTAGGTAAGGGATGAAGGCTGAGTATACTTTTATCTTAAAAAAAGGGAACGTATATATTTTGACATCATGTTTTTCTACATAAATCTGGTTTGTTCAATAAATCATTTATCAAACTATTCCCTGATTACAAAACCCGTCGATGATAAATTGCAGCTTTGGATACAAAGGAATTATAGGCAATAGTTGTGGCCTTAACTTAGTCGCGTGTCCATTTTGTAAACATATACATAACTGATGGAGCATCAACTATTATGTATTCTTTTGTCATTGTGTGTGCCTTCTGAATTCTGACATCTTTTGGGTGCTTTACAGAAGTTAGAGAAGGAGAAATCTGAAGACTGAAGAAGGTTCAGCAAGTAAGGATGTCGGGCAACACCAACCAAAAGGATCTACAAGAAACGTCATAGTTTGCTGACGAGTGATAATGCATGCGTGCTTATGTTTGGGGCTGTTTTTGTAAGCCTTTTAAGATTTCCAGACAGCTCCTTTGATGTGGTATAGATTCATGAATGTTGATGATAAAACGTTTTTAGACTCGCACTGTTTTAACTTTGCACCAGTATAAGAGTATCCTGGATGTCTTCTCTTTTATCATTTTTTTTTCTGTTTCATGAGTGATATACACTATCAGAGTTCTAGTTAAACATATGAAATCCTCCTATGTTGCTTCTTTATGTGCCATCCATCTATTTACTTGCACAATAACTACAAAATGAATGATTACACCAATCTAAGAACTGTTTCCAGTTTCCAGTTTCATCAATATACTAAGTATATAGTTCACTTCTTGGGAAGCAACTCTAGGACGAACTACATGAACACAAGCAACCACACATTATGCTACACCATAATAATGTGGCAGAAATTACAAAACACAAACAGCCACACAATTCACAAATTTACCCATGAACCAAAACATGTGTACAGAATTCAGCTGTAAGTTTGAAAAACGTTAGCCTATTTATGCAACTCAAAGTGAAACAGCACGAGCAAAGTAACTCTAAGAGTTGGTCCTGTAACATTCATGCATCTACTGTCTTCTCTTTTCCACTATGTTGTGAGCAACAGATACACAAGGCCTTTCAAATATCCAACTATTTCGGATCCACCAAGCTTCGAAATTCCAAAGACCCTGTCGACGAAGGTTATCGGGACCTGGATAAGATAACCCCAAAGTTTAATTATCAAAGCTGAGATACTGACCCATCCTTGCAGAAACGAAAATGAGTCAACGTGAAACTTTCACGGATTACCTCTTCAATATGATAACCTTTCCTAGTGGCTCTCACAATCATCTCCATTTGGAATACATAGCCTTTGCTAACGCACGAGGAGATTACATCTTCCAAAACACTTCGCTTATATAGCCTATGAAATCAGCCACATCAGACACCAGTAATTGAGAGGATTTTATTCTATTGAGGTACAACGAGACGCACCTAAACGATCCTGTCAAATCAGAAGCGCCGGGCCGCAGCAATGTCTGTGCTAGAACATTTGCTCCCCTGCTAGTCAATTTGCGCATAAGATTCCAACCATGGACACCACCGTTTTTAACATAACGGGTGCCGGTTACAATATCAGCGCCGGTTTCCTTCTGCTTCCTGGTCAAGGAAGGAACATGGTTAAAAAAATACTGGTGATTCTAAGTACTTATTTTCAGTAGGCTTGCAAAGACCCAAATATACTACACTTCACTGAAGTAGATTCATTAATAAAGTAAATATATGTGACCTGCTTAGCAAATATACCATTTATAGAGCTGACAAGACCAAGATGATTAATTAAGTGAGGCATCACAAAACTATTTTGCCAGAGAAGAGACCACTCAAAACAGAAAAGTACTTTCAAAGCATAAAGTAGGGCAGTGTATGCGCGGATGCGCCTGCACCAGCCTCTAAAAATATCTGCGGAAAATGGCTCAGAGAAAACCTTTCGCCGAATCATATCACATCATGCTACTACCATCCCGGAACGACAACGAGATGATCTCGATCATTCATGTCTGGGAGGCAGCCGTAAGACCGGCCTTTCAATTTCTCCTCACTGCCACACAATAATAATCAATAATATCCAGAAAGAAAACAAACAAAAACACATGTTGATAAAAGATCCAAGAAAGAAAGAGTTGTAGCGACAGAATAAAGCAAGTAATTAAGCGGAGACATTGTCATCCCTCGCATCTCATATCAAGCAAGTAAATTGGAGGGACCTGGGTGAATACAAAAGTACAAACTGGCAGCCAGGAAGATGAGAACGATTAAAGAAGGAATTATAAGCTGGGAAGTGGAATCGCTCAATGGACATAATGGGCGCTTCTGTCCACCTAGTCAATCTTTATGATCAGTGGAATGCGCCTAATGAAATGATGAGGCCATCGACCTGGCAGGACCTCATCATTAATAAAGTAAATATATGTGACCTGGTTAGCAAATATACCATTTATAGAGCTGACAAGACCAAGATGATTAATTAAGTGAGGCATCACAAAACTATTTTGCCAGAGAAGAGATCACTCAAAACAGAACAGTACTTTCAAAGCATAAAGTAGGGCAGTGTATGCGCGGATGCGCCTGCACCAGCCTCTAAAAATATCTGCGGAAAATGGCTCAGAGAAAACCTTTCGCCGAATCATATCACATCATGCTACTACCATCCCGGAACGACAACGAGATGATGTCGATATTCATGTCTGGGAGGCAGCCGTCAGACCGGCCTTTCAATTTCTCCTCACTGCCATACAATAATAATCAATAATATACAGAAAGAAAACAAACAAAAACACATGTCGATAAAAGATCCAACAAAGAAAGAGTTGTAGCCACAGAATAAAGCAAGTAATTAAGCGGAGGCACTGTCATCCCTCGCATCTCATATCAAGCAATTAAATTGGAGGGACCCTTTGTGCACCGCACCCTGGGTGAATACAAAAGTACAAACTGGCAGCCAGGAAGATGAGAGTGATTAAAGAAGGAATTATAAGCTGGGAAGTGGAATCGCTCAATGGACATAATGGGCGCTCCTGTCCACCTAGTCAATCTTTATGATCAATGGAATGCGCCTAATGAAATGATGAGGCCATCGACCTGGCAGGACCGACAACATAGGGAGCGGGAAAGCTCCCAGATATAATATATGTAGTCGGTCTAGCAAACATCTGGAATGCCAGGCCAAAGTTCAGATTTTTCTCCTGGTTGGTGTTACATAAGCGGATGCCCTAGGGATAATGTGTTGGCCAAACAGTCCCATCTTCAGCATCAGAGCTCCAGAAGCAGCACTCACGTAGTCACATGTGTCTAGAATGCTCTCTCACCACGCAGGTTTGGCACCTCTGTACCTGGTGGACGGATGGCTTTTACTATGGTCAATGAGTGGTCGAAGGGGATTCTGGTCATGACTGTGAAAGAGAGTCACTGAAAAGCAGCCAGATTCTTCATGTGATTTAGAATGTGCGGAACAAGCGCAACAGTCGCATTCAACCCCACTAGATTAACTTGCAAAGAGGTGGTCTCCCTGGCTATGGAAGATGTCACACGCTTTTGGTTTAGTTACAGTGTTGGGAGGACTCTTGGGTTCCTTGCCTTGCTCATAAACAAGTACCCGTTGTGATTTGTTTTTCTCTCTTGTAATACAATAGGCAGTGCTCTGGCCAAAATACTAGCCGTAAATATATAACCATTCTTGCTGGATAAATTTAAATGCATATTTGGATATATATATTATTTTTTTAGCGAAAACGCAAAGGACCTTTGCGTTTCTTTCATTGAAAAGGTAGAGTTTGATACATATTTGGATATATTATTCTTACCTAATGAAGCTTGGCAAATACTTTGGCTGTTCAAAACAGAAAAAAAGATTCAGTAACTAAAGCAAAATATATATTCTGAAAAATTTAGCAACGGCAAATAAAATAGAGAGGAAAGTCTGTAGAATTATACATGATGAGACAGGTCTGCATCCATTATAACAACGAAGTCCCCTGAGGCATGCTTTAATCCATGTACATATGCAGTACCTGAACGTTTACAGCTGTTTGTTACCACAAACATCAATCCTAATATTCACTGTAAGTAGAAATGGGCATCTGAGCTCACCAAGTCCTAGCTTCCTTGGTCTAGCTCGCAGAAGCTGGCAGGTAAAGGGCATCACAGTAAGTCATAACCAAAACCTGGACCATATATGTACAGAAAATATATAAACTCATACATCTCATGTTTGTGAAATTACTTACAACACGATCTTCACCATACACTTGCTGCAACTGTTTGACGATGTCTTGAGTTCCATCGGGGCTTCCATCATCCACGATAATGATTTCAAACTTGGCATCCCTACAGTCGAAAGTTACAACATGACTTACACACAACATTATGCAATAATAGGATTATTCAGCAGCAACAAAAAACAGGTTGTGATGCTGACCAAATATTACAACTTATGTGTATACAGCTGGAACAGAAAATATGTTGGGATCGACAAATAACGTGGTACATGATTGCATTCTTGAAAAACCATTACATACATGAATACAGAAGGAGCTAACACTTGCAAGCCCTAGAGACAAGTAAGTCCTCCGATCTCAAAATAAAACGGTGTAATCCTAACAACCAGTAGAGATAGCTAATAAAATATGGTTTGCAATTTTCTTTTAGCACAGTCGAGCAAACTAGACAGACCAACATAATGAAATGATGAAGGGTGTCTACCGTCTATAATACGAGCACTGGTAAGTGATAAAGACATAGTTTGTCATAACCTGTAACTGCGGCATAACATTTTTGAGTCTCCGACAAATAACACTGAAGTGAAACCTAGTTTTAAAATAGTGTAAGATGCAGCGGTGATCATATCACATGGTGTGGCTTGAACGCAGTAGTGAATTTTAAAGGTGTGTTACAGTGGCACTATGCGAATCCAAAAGGGACCAACACTAGTAAGCCCTAGAGACAAGTAATTCCTCCGATTTCAAAATAAGGTGTAACCTGATAAATAACACTGAAGTGACATATAGTTTCAAAATAGCCATATGGCACAGTCACTTTGACCTTGTGCCTTCTGTGAGATCTTTTCACAAGATAAAGTGCACAGCATACCGAGGTAATGCAATGCAGAGAACACCGCCTAGCATTTATCAACGACATCGGATCTAAGCTGCAGCAGTGATCATATCACATGGTGTCAATTGAACGCAACAGGGAATTTCAAAGGCGTTCCACAGCGGCACTATGTGATGAGAGAATGGACTAATAGTCCATCAAATTTTCTGCTCAACATGTGCGTGTGGATCTAACTATCTGAGAGCTGCTGGTAGAAACTTGTAACCGAAAGTTTCGACTGCGGTGGATGCAACCCGCCCTCAGGTTTTAGCTACAACACATCAGAAACACGCACGCGATCCGCCCAAAACGATCTATCTTCAGAGTAAAAAGAGGATGAGCAGATCGGCTAGCAAAGAGGAGGTGGAGGCAGGAGGACGGATTACGAGAGGTGCTTGAAGATGAGGTAGACGATGATGGCGACGTTGAGGCGCTCGTTGTAGGTGGGCACGATGATGCTGTACTCCGGCCTGCCGCCGCCCGCCGCCTCCCCTGGCCCCTTCTCCATCGCCGCACGCCGGCCCCGGATCGACCGAGCACAGCAGCGGTTCTCCTCCTCTCGGTGCGCGTCTTCTCTCGCTAACGGGCGGCGCTGCAGCCGGCGTTGGGCAGGACGGGTGGGGAGAGCCGGCGAGATGGGCGATGCCGATCTGCGTCCGCCGCTGTCGAATCGGAGGAGGCTCCGGTAATGGGCTGCGGTGTCTTCGCAGGAGGAGTACAGGCCCGTTTTCTTATGGGCTTCCGTGAAGTAAAGCTTTCTTTCGAAATACTTAGAAAAAAAAAAGTCTATTCTTATCCACTCCGCATATCACATGTGTGTTCGTTTTAATTCCCACCTTTCATCCGCACGTGACAAGTGACGGCTTTCTAGTGGTGCGCAGAGGATTGTACGTCCATTTATTTTGAGATTTGCTTTTTCAAAATGAAATATCTTGATAACCGTTTATCTGAATTACGAATCGTTTTCACTTTTAAACTCCTCGCGTAGAGATTTTCAAAACTAGTTTTATTGTTGATATGTTTTGATGATTTTTTTTGTACTTCGGATACAACGTGTGGTGTAGTCGTACGTACAACCTCATCTATACAATTTGATCTGTGTAGTTTACGTTCAACACTGTTTTGTACAACCTGATATGTATAGTTATACGACCTGATCTGTACAATCTACTATGTAGCTGTATAAAGTGATTTGTACAACGTGATCTGTGTAGTTGTACGAATAACCATGTATGTGTAGTTATACTAGTTAAGTTTGTTTTTGTACATGGTGTTGTGTGATGTTTGTACATCTTATATATAACTGGATCTAGATCTGGATCTGGTGGACCGCTCTTCGTATAGCCACGTGACAAGCTGAGAGAGCGCGAACGGCCCAACAGAGCTTCACGAAGATCTCCCTTCACATAGTGATACCCGCTTTCTTTAGATAGATGAAGGAGAAATTCGTGGGAGCTAGTATTTGGCGTCTTTAGAACCCATTTCCAACCTTACGCGTACCTCTGAGTAATAGCGTTCGTTTATAAGACATTCGCTTTTTTGTTAACAATGCCTTCCCAGAGTCAACAAAAGTCCAGTGAGACAAATTTAAACCCAGCGGTGCGACACAAAAGAATGACAGTGGTCTGTTTTCTTTCTGTCACGAACCATCTCCGGCTCAAATTTGGGTCTGGTTTGCGTCGGACGCGAACATGAACGGACCGTCTAGATATCCTCATCGCGTCCGCCTCTGACCCGCGCATTAGAGGCACTCTCCACTCCGGACTTTACTCCCCAAAAACCCACTCCACTCTTGCCCTACCAATGGACGACGCACCCGCCGCCGCCGACCTCGACGGCCACCTCGCCTTGGTGAGTTGCTCCTTAAGCTCGCAACCGTGGCCTAAGATTCGAAGAAGCAAAAGAAGGAGCTCTCGACGGAGAAGAGAGTCGAGGAGACACGGAAGCGAGTGACAGAATGCAGAAGACGGATTTTGCCGGAGGCCGGTTAATCTCGCCGGCCACCCCCATGCCCGGAACGCCCACAGTCTTAGACTAACCTGCGCCGCAAACTGCGGCCGCGCGTGCAGCTGTGAGGATAGTAGAAGCTGATTTTATTGTTCTGAATTTAGCACTTGCTATTGTATGAATGAATTATGTGTACGGTGATTCAATAAAAGCTGGTGTTACTTGCATTATATTCAGCTTGTAGATCAGGACTTTGACAATCTGTATTGCTTGCCCTTGGCTGGCTCCTAATTCCCTCCATGGTAAATTAGTTTAGGTATTCTGATGGTGATTGCTACGAGGATAATTACCAATCAAGAAGAAGGTTGAGGCAATCAGCTAGCACAAGTTGTAGGTGTATCATACCGTATTTACCGCGGGTGTACTCCGTATGAGATTTGGGAAGGGATGGTTCTGACCTCTGACGGAGAGGCGCTTCTTCCTTGGTTCACACGCCATGGGATCTTCCGCGGTCGTCGTCTTGCCAGCCAGCCGGAAGATGAACGACTGGACGAAGAAGCGTCATGAATCATATTGGGTACACGAAATTACCGACAATTTGCCCAGCTGCTTTGACCCGGTTGTATAAGATAGTTGTTGTGAACGTCCTTGACGAGTTTAAGGACTGTAATGAGGCAGCTTCTGAGTTTCAGAATGATTATGGAAGGTGCTGTAGAGTCCGGGGCTGTGAATGTATTTTCTTCCGAGACTGTGGATATATTTACTGCAGCGATACCCTTTTCGGAACCCCAGAGTACCACGCCCGACGTTGCTGCACATCCCCCAAAGACGATCTCAACCAAACTTTCCATTCAGCCGGATTCTTCTCTCCCCACACGGACAAACGAGACCCAAAGACGCTCATAGGGCCACCACGCGTGAAGATTTTGATCTTCTTTCTCGCATGCTCCAAAGTAGTCTCTCGCCAAGATTCATTATTTTTTCGATACTGGGGTATTCAAAAATTTGAACTCAAATGGAAGTTTGGAATTTCTAACGTTTGTAAATTTCTAAAAGATACAATTTGAAAAGTTTAAAAAATGAACACTTTGAGTATGAATGAGAACACTTGTCTTTATTAATTGTATTTTTTAGGAACTAAGGTAACTGAAAGTCGCTCGTCTTGACAATTATTTCCATGTTGGGTGTGAGAACTCTCATCTGGATGGTGGAATTTGTATATCGAAGGGGGACAACTAGTTATCATCACATCATGTCTCTGCTAGCTTACTAATGTCTCCCATGTTTTGACCATTTTTCACATTCATATATATGTTTATGTATCTAGACACATTTTAGTGTATATGTATACTTACTTTACCGTGAATCTAGATAACACACAACAACCTACAACATCTTGTATTGCGAAACAATGGGAGTATTAGGCAGTGGATTTACAATTTGAAATTAATTGGTTTCAGATATTTTACTAGCTATTTCGAGTGAGATTTCTAAACAAACAAACAGACAAACAAACAAACGCCCCATAAAGTTCAAGCTTCCATTTTTAGGTGATAAATTAAAGATAATTTTTTTATGTGTTCTGAACCATGCACTCACAATCAGCCAATTCCTTGGAGTTCTCTACAAAGGCCTCTTGAATGGCTGGAATTTAACCAAATCAGAGGGTATAATCTCACATAGATGTTTAGGTCCGTCACAAAATACCGCCGATCTTATACATGCAGAATATGGCGGAAATCTACCAGACATTCCAAGCGGGTCCTAAGGGTGTGTTCGTTTTTAGAACCAAGTGGAATGGAATGGAACCATTCCATTCCGCGGTCATGGAACCATTCCATTCTTGTGTTCTTTTTGAACAAAAAATTGTCACAGAACCGTTCCATTCTTGTGTTCTTTTCTAGGATGGGGTGGAATGAAATGGAATGAGAATGGCATAAAACTCGATTAATTATTTCCTAATCTAGATTAATTATTACTAAACTTAATTAATTATTGCTAATTTTGATTAATTATCTCTAGTCTTGCTTAATTATTGCTAAACTTGATTAAATTAGAGTAAATCGCCTAGAATTACTGTTCCGTTCCACCTCGTTCGGTCGAATCGGCCGGACCGATCGGTTCCGCATATTGAGTGAATATTCCCTTTTCTGTAACCATCCCATTTCACTCCATTCCACTTCATTCCCAAAAAGAACACAAGAACGGGCTCACGGAATGAAACTGTTCCATTCCATTCCACCCGGTTCCAAAAATGAACACACCCTAAGTGTGAGAGATTCCAGCGACGAGAGATTATGGAGGTCCATGTACCCCACGTAGCTACGCGCACAACTTTTTTTTTTGAAGCGGGAGCTACGCGCACAACTTATCTGACTTAACCGAGGAGCGACTAGCGATTACAGTTTCTAAATCAGTTGCATTCTATTATGAGTGTCGATTTGGTCGAAAAATGTCTAAAACTAAATTTCCGCTAGTAATTCGGCATGAGAATCTTCCAACTCCGTTCGTCTCTCCATTACCCCTATATATTAAGGGAGCAAACTTTGAAGCCCTCCCAGCGATCCGGTTACTGTTCCTATGAACAGTAATCAACAGTTCTTCACCTGTTTGGTTCCTCTGTCCTCTGCACCGCGCGATTCCGTCCAGGGTACACGTGCCCTTGCTGCCGCTTCGCTTTCCTTCCTTCTCGGCTTCTCCTCCTGTCTATCCATGCGACGTGTCGCACCTGCTCTTCTTACAACGACAGGTCCGCCGCACCGCCATGCCTCGCCGCCCTACCCGCCTCCCTGCCGATCCTTCTGGCTTTCCTTCTGCCTCTCCGATCGCTTCGTCTGAGCTTCCGTCGGGTTGTCAGGGTGGGCGCCCGCAGTCTTCGCGGCCTCGCGATCCTTTTCTTTCTGCGTGGTTTCCTATGTCTGCAACTTCTCCATGTGTGGTTCCTGCTTCGCCGGCGCCGGTGGTACCGCTGCGTCCACGCGGCCGCCGCAGTCGGGAATCTTTGTTGCCTGCTACTTCGGATGTGCGGCCGTTCGTCCAAGACTCTCAATTGGGGATTGGTGTTTCATGTGCTGCTTCTGCTTCAGAGTCAGGTCGTCGTCGAGGCACTCATATGATGTCAGACAGCCCGTCTTCTCGCTGCCCTTCGCCCGCCGATCCTTTCCTGCAGGTTCCTTCGGATCAGCGGTTTCTGGAGGCATCTTTGGTGGACACCTCCGGGCTTCATGTTGCTGCTATGGAGCCTAACTTGGTTGCTGCTGCTATTGGTGTTTCTGTTTCCCGCCGTCGTCCACGGTTGGACGACTCACCGGTGGACGTTCCTGTCCGTTCCTCTCAGCGTCGCCGTTGTGCGGGTGTTCCTGCCCGTCAGACTCTGCTCAACGACTCTGTTCCGGCTTCTGATGTTGGTGTCCTTGCTCCTGCCTGTCCGCGTGGTTTAGAGCAGCCACGGCCCGAAGTGGCTGCCTGTTCGTCGCGTCGACGGCGTCGTTCTTCCGATAATTTCTCGCCCTCTGCTGTTTCTGTTGGTGATCAGCCTTCACGCGCGTCGCGTGGGCGTTCCAACCGCTCCGTGTTACGGCCTTTGTTGTTTCCCCCTATTTCTGGTCTTGCTGACCCTCTTACATGCTTGGCGTCTTCTCGGACTCAGCCTGCGGCGTCCTGTCGTCCGGTTACTGGTCCTTCTTCTTCTGAGTTCTCATCACTTGGCGAACCATTGTTTTCTGGCCAGCCGACGCATGCTAATTTGCTTTCACGCCGTTCTGGTGCTGCTCGCCCGTTGGACCGATCTGCATGGATTAATTTGGCGGCTGATCGTGTTTCTGCTGCTGATGTTGTCGACCAAGATGCGCGTAGGAGAGAGATACGTTTGGGAAAGCGTCCCATAGATGATGTTTTGTCTACTTCTATGTTTTCAGGTGTGCGTTCGTTCTGACCTACTGTTTTTTCTGCTCTTTTTCATTTACTGCCTTCGACTGAAATATTGATCCAGACTACTGTACCTTCTCTTATGTGTGACGACCATTAGTGGTTCGTTAGCCTGTCTTTACAGCTACGTTCCATACTTATACTCACCTGCTGCCTATTATGCGAATTTATAATTTTCTATATGCTCGCTCTGCATTTCCCTTTTTTATTTTGTTTGCTATACCTTTGACGTCTTGCTGCACTAGACATTTTTGGTTCGGTCGTTTCATTTCTCAGGTCTGATGCATACAAAACAAGCAACTGTACCTCCCCCTGCTATCTGCTTGGTCGGTCGATATATTCAAAGATTGAAGTATAGTTCTGCTTACTGCAGGAAAAATGAATCCCTTCTTACCGTACACAACATTACATTTTTGCTATTCTACTATTCCACTGCTGTGTATGAGGATTGCTGGATGTTAGGTTCTTCTGATTTTGGATGTTCCGTGCTTTCATGCTTCCTATGTTCAGTTTTCTGCCTTCCTTTTGCAGGTACTCCAGGATCATCGTCTACTGCGCCGTGCCTATTGGGATCAGAGATGTTTACCTCTATGTCTGATAGCCGACCTTCTGTTGGTGGTCCTTTGTTGTCTGCAAATGGTTTAATGAGAAGAGTTTTAACTGGTGGCGATGCTTCTTCTATTCCTGTTCATCTGCGTGCTTCTTCTATACCATCTGTTGGCGGTTCACCTGGATGGGGTTCTTTACCGACAGACCGCCGTCCTAATTTTCCCGGCCCTGATTATGATGGATTGCCGTCTACTTCTTATGGCGATTACTCTGATCCTTGTGGTGACCATACATCTTTGGCCGCCGCTATGGACGAAGCTGTCGACCTTCCTTTTACTTTACCTGGAGGTGCTAATCCATTGGATTATTTACCGCGTGGTACGTAATTTATGCCGCCCTATTCTTCCTTATTTCGTTCTCAGATCTTTTTTACTGGTGATGAATTTTGTAGTTGTGTTCCTACACCCCTTAATCTTTAGCTATGCTTTGTTGAATGTTCTGTTCAGTTCCAGCGACTCCTTGCGTGAGTGCACAGAAAAGTCATTATAATCGTCGTCTGCGTGTGGCTATTCGACGTCACCGTCGGCTTCTGCGAGCAGGTTTTAAGAATGGCTGTGTCGATCTGCCATTGCCAAAGGATTTTGTTGCTCTGTTAAAACGTACGGCCTTTTCTGTCTCCTTTGCATCCCTTCATATTTCTTTTAATGCTTAAGTTTACATTTTATTATTTGCTTCTTATATCTTTGCATGCGGACTTTCAGTTCTTCTTCAGACACAGTTTACTTTACTTCATATATTTCTGCGTTCGTACAAATTGTACTGACTATGTTCCTTAAATTCTTTCCATGCAGGTGCTTATCCTAAACGTGCCTACTACGGGACTCCACATCATATTTGCATATACTGTGGAGCATGTTTCTGGTTTAGAGAGCGTTGCAAAACATCTAGCAGAGAGAGACAACGTCCTGTATATACTGGATGCTGTCGCCGTGGGAAGGTTTCGCTTCCTATATATCCAGATTGGCCTTCACCGTTGTCGGAGTTGCTCAAGTTTGATGGTGGTTCTCGATCTAATCGGTTTTTACGAATGATCCGTGAGTATAATTCCATGTTTGCTTTCACATCCTTAGGCGTGCATATTGACGAGACCGTCAATGTTGGGGGTGGTCCATATGTTTTCAAAATTTGTGGAGTGGTCTCACATCAGATTGGTTCTCTTCTTCCTCCTCCAAGTAATCCGCAGCCAAAATTCTGCCAGCTGTACATCTATGACACATTCAATGAATTAGAGCATAGAATGGATATATTTTGTGATGGCAATGAAGAGGATGATTCTACTTTTACTGGCCACCGTCGTCCAAGAGGTTTTCAACGAGATGATGCTGATGAGGAAGAACTACGTCGTCCTGCCCGCCAACAGCGTTTGCATAGAGAAGAGCCTGATCGTGATGTGGTTGATTCGTTGCGGACAATGTTAAATGAGCATAACCCTTTGGTACAGACGTTCCGCATGGCTGAACAGAGATTATTTTCTGAACAATCCCCAGATGTTGCCATTAGGTTATTTGGTCATGAAGGAGCAGAACATGGGAATCGTTTCTCTCTTCCTGTTGTGCCTGAGTTGGCTGCTTTAATTGTAGATGATTTTTCTCCGGAGGCTAGCAGGTTTGATGTAATTGTTCAAAAAGACGCAGGCCCTTTTCAGCGTATTCCTCCATTGAATCCATCTCTAATGGCTTTACAGTATCCACTTCTGTTTCCCTATGGATCGGCTGGCTATCATCTTGGAATTAAGTACCGGTCTGTTGATGGTGTTCCTGTGCATGGAAGACAAGATGTATCTATGCTTGATTATTACTGCTACAGGTTTCACTATCGGAGAGGAGAACCTAATCCTTTTACTTGCTGCGGTCGATTATCTAATCAGATAGCGGTTGATTCATATTCTTCTGTTGAATCCTGTAGACTCGGCTATCACTTTCTGAATCAGGATACTTTGCGTTCTGAGACATATCAGGGTTTATCAGATGCTCTTGGAGAGGGAACTTCTACTGGAAAAAATGTCGGTATAGAGTATATTTTGCATTCAAGTTTCACTGGTGGGCCAAGGTATATGATTCAGAATTACCATGATGGGATGGCTATCTGCCGTGTTTACGGTCCTCCTGACATGTTTATAACTTTCACTTGCAATCCGAAATGGGACGAAATTTCTGAGGCAGTTCTTCTTGAGCCTGGACAAACACATTCTGATAGGCCTGATGTAGAGACTCGCGTGTTCAAAATGAAGATCAACCATTTTAAGAAACGTGTTAGAAATGGAAAGGTGTTCGACCCTGTTAGTGCATGTATGTGCTTTCTTACTTCTTTCAAACTTCAAATTATATGTAGGCTGTCGTACGTCACTCAACTGAGCTTTCCCTACACACAAACATTGATAGAAAATTGTTTATTATATTAAGGTTCTGTGTGCAGCTTCCTATACTATTTCCAAAGAAATAAACGTTTTCAGTAATCAATGCCTTCATTCTGTGATTCCTCTATCATATTCATCTTTTAGTGCCACCTTCATTCATCCTATTTTTTTCCTAGCTGACATCAATTGTTTTCCCGACCGTTTAGTCATATGGTAGAGATACTTCATATTGATTCTTTGTTTATTTCCTTTCATAACAGATTTATACGTAGTCGAGTTTCAGAAGAGAGGCCTTCCCCATATACATATGCTTGTGTGGTTGAAGGCTGATACGGATGATCCTACTCCGCTTACCATCGACTCTTATATTTCTGCTGAAATACCTGATTATCGCGAAGATACGCTGGGATATGCTCTTGTGGAAGAGTTCATGGTACATGGCCCTTGCGGTGTATACAATCCGAAGGCTCCATGCATGAAAGATGGTGTTTGCTCCAAGCATTACCCGAAAGAGTTTAATGAAGAAAGCAGGATTGATGCCTTAGGCTTTCCAGTTTATCGTCGTCCTAAGAATGACCGTTTTGTCACAAAAAATGGCCACCGTTTGGACAACAGATGGATTGTTCCGCATAATTTAGAGTTACTCAAAATATTTCAGGCTCACATTAATGTGGAATGGTGCAACAAAACAAATCTGTTGAAGTATTTGTTCAAGTATCTTACAAAAGGCCCTGACATGGCGCGTGCCCGTCTGTATTCGATGTACGAAACTCCAGGATCTCAAACTGAAGGGAAGAATGAAATAAATGATTACGCTAAATGCAGGTATCTCCCCTCTGATAAGTACCCATGCTTACCATTCCTAATCTGGCTATGTTACTAAATGTTCTTCCCATTACAACATGCTTATTTCAGTAGCTCATTACGTTTGATTAATTCTCCTCTTCCAACCCTCATTATGCTTAACATATGAATATAGAATTCCTTTCTGACCTGCCGTATTATTTTATTATAGATATCTATCAACTTGCGAGTCCTTTTGACGAATGTTCGAGTATGATATTCATGTCCGTGAGCCTTTTGTTGAAAGATTAGCTGTCCATCTGCCTAACATGAACAGAGTAATCTATGATGAAGCAGATGATCTCGCTGACGTTGTTGGCCAGTCTAATAGATACAAAACAATGCTGACAGAATGGTTTGTTGCCAATCAGCGTTATCCTGACGCCCGTTCTTTAACGTATCTTGAGTTTCCTTCCAGATGGATTTGGGAGGGTAAGCTCAAGCTGTGGAAAAGAAGAAGTGCTAAGGGTTTGTTTGCTGTGCCAGTTGGAAGGATATACAACTGTCACCCTACAACGAATGAGTTATTTTTCCTCCGTTTGCTTCTGACTAAAGTACGTGGAGCAACATCATTTGAAGATTTAAGAACTTATGATGGTATCTTATTCAGTTCATTCAGAGCAGCTTGCCAGGCGCGTGGATTAGTAGGTGATGACAACAAGTGGTATTTTCTTTTTGATGAGGCTATTTTGTGGGCTTCCTCTTTCCAGCTCAGACATTTGTTTATGACTGTTCTGCTCTTCTGTGGGGTCATGAATGCTCAGAGGCTTCTTGATAAATATGCAATATACATGAGTGATGATTTAGTAGCTCTAATACGTCGTTCTATGAATGATTTTGAATTAGTGGTCCCTCCACAGTATCTACATGCTGAGCTGCTGCAAGAACTCTCCATGATGTTCAGTGCAAACGGATATTCTTTAGAATCCTTTAATATACGTACAGATGTCTTGCAAGGCGCAAGAATTGTTGGCAATAGGTTGATACTAGAAGAAATGCAACATGGTGGAAGTGCACTCATGTCTTCAGCCTCCTCTATGTATGATAAGCTCAACGTTGAACAAGCCCAGATATATAATGAGATCATGGCTGCTGTATCTGCACCAGTTGGAAAGTTATTTTTCATTTCTGGGCATGGAGGTACAGGTAAGACTTTTATGTGGAATGCCATTATCACAGCATTACGTGCAGATGATCAGATTGTATTGGCTGTTGCTTCTTCTGGTGTGGCCTCATTGTTGCTTCCAGGAGGTAGAACAGCTCACTCCCGGTTCAGGATTCCTCTTGATGTAGGCGACAAGACTATATGCAATATATCACGTGGTACAAACTTAGCTCAATTAATTCAGAAGGCAGCATTAATATTGTGGGATGAAGCGCCCATGACCCATCGACGATGCTTTGAGGCTGTCGACAGGAGTATGAGAGATGTGTTATCTATAGAAGACAGTTCTAGGAAAGATCTTCCTTTTGGTGGCAAGACAGTGGTGCTGGGTGGTGATTTCAGACAGATCCTTCCTGTCACTGAGGGTGCAGCTAAGCAGGAGATCATCAATTCTTCGCTTATTAAGTCTCCGCTTTGGCAACATGTCACGCTCTTTAAGCTAGAAAGAAATATGAGGTTGTCAAATCCTAGATTGTCAGAAGATGAAAGGATTCAGCAAGATGTGTTTGCGCAGTGGATCCTTGCTGTGGGAGATGGGACAGCACCTATGGAAATTCAACGAGGAGATTTGACCCCTTTGTGGCTTACATGCCTTCAACATGAACGATGCATAGTTGAATGGGAAGGACGAACCTCTACAGAAGATACCATCACCGAGGCTACCATTTCTGAACTAGCGATTCAACCAACTGATGATATAGTGGTATGTGTGACTGGCTCTTTTAATTTACAAATATAGTATGATGTAGCAGCAATTCACCATTACTTCCTCTACCACAGGGCAAAACTTTCAGTTTAAGGATAAGAATAAATGAGATGAACAATCCAAAAGACTGGTGGTTCTACGCCTGCACTAAATGCTGCAAAAAAATGGTACAGGCAGGAGTAATTCGCAGATGCCGTATTTGCTCAGGAACTGAAGATAGTCAAAGGTTTGAACATAAAAATATAACATGCCTGTCGATTCGAATTTACATTTTGTACATTTACATGTCATCTAATATGTTTCCAATGTATGCACAGATACAAGCTATCCTTCAAAGCTGAAGATATACATCAGGTACAAGCAGACGTACATGTGATCGGCGACTTTGTATTCTTCGGTAATCAAGGTACTGCTCTCATTGGCCATGAAGCAACTTTGCTGGTCTCGCAAGTTAGAGGCCGGCTAAGCTATGTACCACCTACAATCAGCAACATAATTGGCAAGACATACACCGTGACTGCTGAAGTAAATCAAGACACATATGATAAAGATCCAGGTCATATAGTGTTCAAAGTTTCTACTGTCCAACCATATGTAGAGACAACAGTAGCAACTACAGCAATAGAACCGCCTAATCCATCTACAGATGAAAGCACAAAAGGCCTTACTGATATCTCTGTGAGCACCACTAGCCAATCAACTATAAGTTCAAATTTAGAAGCTACACCAGTAAGGGACATACTAGAAACCAATATTTCAAGCTTAGAAGAGGTAAGCATTACTAAACACGGTTTAGTTCGAAGAAATACTGAAGAGCTAGATAAACTAACATAATCTGTCTTAACATATTTCAGCCTGCAGCAGCAACATCGTCTGCAAAAAAAAGGAAGGACCCGCTACCACAGAAACTAAAAAATCCTAAAAAAAGGTATCATTTACGCATCTAATAGATACAAGCATACAGTCAATACAGACAAGCATGAACTTACCACTTATCATATATAAACGGACAGTGATGGAAGCAAAGGCACAGCTAGAGACCTATTCAACACGAAAGACCAAGCGGTCTAGCAGGTAACATTAAAGTCCCACTTAATTATCAGGCATGCTTACATATGTTCACATAAAAATATTACTAATAGTAATTCTGTTATTTTACAGGCAAGCCATCTCTATGAGACTACTATCCAACTAATCTCTGAAGCTATCTACAGCACGGATCCAAGATCAGCAACAGCAAGATAATCGCTTGAGGAAACCAACGAAACCTTTCTTTTTGTCGCCATGTCGATTATCTAAACAGTCCGCCCAGACAATTCTACTATGTTACTCCGCTTTCTATATAACTATGTAACTAATCAGACTACTTCCTCGCATGGAAGCTATCTAATTATCCGCGTTAAACAGTATGTTTCCATGCGTTCCCGATACAACTGATCACCCTATGTATGATTTCTCTTAGTTCCAATGTTTCTGCACGCATACGCCTACAAACTAAAAATCAATATGAACACCATATAAACTATCTAGCAATAAGACCAGCGCTCATATCTAATAACTATTTACAATACACCTTGCATACAGCTTTCTTTAGAACCGCAACATATAATAAATAGCAGCAAAACTTCAGCAAAAAAAGGCAATATAGGCAACCGACGTACAAAACAAGCTTAGCTTGACTCGCTCCAGCAAACAACACATACATAAACCCATTTATTAAACACAAGTTCCTGGTTACCTCGACTTACTACATACAACCCAACACATATGGATACTGCAGACCTACAGACTAAAACATATTCATACTTCTTCCATTTACAAAGCTACCTTCACTCCTTTACATATTTCTCTTGACATAGGTTTTCGAAATCCTTTATACCTTCATGTAACACAAACGGAACAGCATCATCCGGACAAGCAATCTGACTTGCGCGAATATGCTCTGACCAGATTTCTACTGCCTCCAGCGTTCTACGCCAGCCTTCTCTCATACGATCCATCCTTAGTTCCAGGTTGCTAACTTCTTCCTTACAAGCTCGCCAACCAGTACATGAATTATAGCTATCCACATGAAAACGCCGTCTCATCTGCCAGTTTAGATCCCAAACCTCAAACTTACATATTTTCTCCAGTGCTCGGATCATATATTCAGCCGCCCTTTCCTCGGCTTCTTCTGCTGTCCGAAACTCTTGAAAGCTCGAACAAAATTCCTCTCGCCAGCCTGACGAATCTAATGGATCTGAAACACTAACTCGCACATCGCTAAAAAACCCGCTGATACGATACCAAGTACGAAACTCAGGATCTCCAGCCGGAACCTTCCTAACTACTTCAGATAGCATATCCTTCATCGACATGCCAATAACTCGAATGTCCTCTGCAGACAAACTGGAACATTACAAAAAACAGAGGATGGAACTCAGCAGGTAGAAAAATCAAAAAAAAAAACCGCACAAACCAACAGACGGAGGCAAAGGAGGAGGCATCAGATCTTTCCGCTTAGCATCCTCTTCGAGCTCCGTACTCCAAAATTCTAGCTTCTCATCGAGATCAAGACTTTCTTCTGTCGCCTCCGAACCTGGCATCCTAAAGTGAGAAAAGATAAGCTACCGACGAACACTGACTAACAGAAGGAAGACAACAGTAACGGCCCAACATAAATACTCGACTTGCACACCTACGAACAAGCCACGTACGCTCCCACGTGTCAACAACCAACCAGCGTTGTATCACCCACGCCACTTGCCGGATCAATGGCAGATGGCCAGCCATTGACGACAAAAAAAAAAGCTGCACTAAACAAAACATAAAAAAAAAAACCTATCGCAAAATTCCTCAAATTCTACTACACTGCACTGTTAGTAAACAATAACTACCAATTATTCATGCACATGATTTAATTACAGCAAGAAAAAACACAAATAAGTTTGACTTAGAGGGCGCGGCGTGCGACGCGCCAAATTCCACTAGTAGAGAAATCAAAGATCGCACACAACTCTAGGCCACAGCCAACACAGCACGAGGGTAAAAGATTAGCAACAAACTTGAGCACACATTTTTTTTTACTTCAAAACGCGAGCACGTACAAATCCTTGCATGCATGTACGACTATATGAATCCTACGTTATAAATTCGACCGGCCACCTTTTTCAGCTGGGATGCTCACTCCTAATTTAAATCTTCATGCCGTTGCAGAGAGGACTGACGACCGGTCCCACTGGTGTAAAAAGGGGCATTAGTCCCGGTTCCAGACAGGTTCTAGTCTCGGTTAGCAATCGGGACTGTCAGGCTGGGACTAGAGCCCCCTGACCCTTTGGTCTCGGTTTAACACGAACCGGGACCGGAGTCCCCCCCAATGAGCGCAGCGCACGTGGCCGCGGCAGGGCGTGCGGGGGGCGAACCCTTTAGTCCCGGTTCGTAACACGAACCGGGACTAGGGTTTTTATTTTTTTTACATTTCAGGGTTTTGCTTTTTTCATTTCAGGGTTTACTTTTTTTTATTTCTACCGGTTTTCTGGGTAGGGGTTTCAGATGGTACCACGTCGATGCGTGACGGTAGGGGGTTTCAGATGGTACCACGTCGATACTATAGTCAATGTGTGATGGTAGGGGATTTCGGATGGTACCATGTCGATGCGTCGGGGGTAGGGGTTTCGGATGCTACAACTTCGATGGGCGAAAAACACGTATAAATTATTATACGAACCTAGATGAAGTTGCATCATGCATATATACAATTACATGAAGATCATGTGTGTTGATAACACATACACATTTAAGTACGCGTGGTACATGAATATCACGTTTCCTGGTTCCAGAGACTTAGAAATATTTTGTTACATGGAGATCACTATATATTACATGTCCCCACTAGTCAAAATGGTGGTACTCTCCGGTCTCCGGTATGACATCGGTGAGATAAAATTCCGTCAACTCCTCTGCAATTGCCCTGAAGCGGGTCTTTATTGGTAACTCGTTGCGCTTTCTTGCCAACTGTAAAAAAATGATATCACAATGAATACATGAGATATGAAATGAATAAAACTCATCACGATTGATGATACAAAAATAATGTTGTGACTAGAGCTTTACGTACTTCGATACTTCTTTTGCTTTCAAACTCTCGTTGACCACAGTGTGCATGTACTCGCAAACGAAGAATCCACATAGATCAGTCCCTATTGGCTGTTTAAGGCAAGTCTATAGAAGAATAAAATTTAATCAAATAATAATAAAATATGATAATGGTGCATGGGCCTAGTTATAGTACTACTTACATCGTTAGTACGCCAGCGCAGTTTCTTTGGCCATCCACTGTTCGGATGTTCCGCGAGGAACATTTTCCAAACGCTGCATGACAAGAAAATGAATGAATGAGTCATAAATTCCTTGATATTAGGAAATGAACGAAAGAGGCGATAAGAAAAGAAAGTACCTTGCCACCAAATCAAAACAGGTCTTGTATTGTTTAGGGCATCTTCTTAACGAGTCAAGGACAACAATATCTCCTTTCCGCAAGTCAATAACGATAAGAATCTAGTGGAAGCTGCGCACGTTTATAAATAGTCATGCATAACTAATCAATTAAACATCGGGTGAGAAAAATATAATGTGTAATAAACAGTAACACTCACTTGAAGTTGTAAGGCCATAATATATATTTTTTGTAAGCTTGTCGCTTGAAAAACATTAGCAAATTCCCCGGTGTATCCTTATTAAGTATTGGATCAATTATGTTATCTTCATGCATTATAGAGGGGTCAATGAACCCAATGTGGTTGATTTTCTTCTTCTTGCATTCGAGCATCTTCATTCTGCGTAATAAAGCACACAAAATATTATAGAGAGGATTATCACAGACAATGAACGAGTAGAGCTAATTAAAACATTAAATTACAGGAATAGATGACTTACAGACAATAGAAACTTATGATGTTTTTGTCGAGAGCCCGGAGATTGTATAACTAAAAGATTTCGGCGAAGTAAAGGACAACGGAGTATTCTTGGAAATAATGCTCTTCCTTAACTGCCATCATGAGAGCGTCTTTATTCGTCTCCTTTACGGTATCCTTGTATCAGGTTTGAAATTGACGCATTCTTGTGGGTAAGTTGCCGTCAACAAAATTCTCCCCGTGAACATAAGTACGAACAACATCCGCGAAGGGGATATCATCTCCCGAATATACCAGCTCCCGCACATTGATGTTTTTGAGAACTCTGTCATCAAGCACCTTGAGCGGGGGGGCCGACTGTGCGTCTTGTTGTCCGAGTTGGGCAACTTGTTTCCCTTTTTTCGATCGATCATCCATCTCTTCGTCATATGACTTACCAATGTTGCGATCATAGTCTGTTGGCGGCGATGGTGGGGGGTTGTATAGGGCATCGATGCAACGGTCAATTTTTTCCTGAGGAATTCCGGCAGTAAATTTTGCAGGAGGCAATTGTTTCGCTAACGCTTTCTGTTTCACGCCAGCAAGCCAGGCATCCGTATGTTCTTTGCATGCGATATCGTTTTCCTCGACGATTCTCTCCCAAGGTAACTTTGGAGTAGGCGGCGGTGTTTTCTGCTTTCTAGGTTTCTTCCTAACAGGAGAACCAGACTGGCGCCTACTCGAGAGCGACTTAACATTCTGGCGGACTGGCACAGACTGCGATGGCCTCGCGCTAGGAACCCTCTCGGGGGGCGGTTGGCTTTGCTGTTGAGCTGGAGATGGACTCGGGCTGGGGTCCCTATCGGGGAGGTGTGGGCTTTGCTGATGGGGTGGAGATGGACTCCGTCTTTGATCCCTCTCGAGGAAGAGTGGACTTGGCTGGTGAGCTGGACTCCTAGAACGAGGAGTGGACTTTGCTTGTTCTGAAAGGACGATGTATTTCTTGGGCCATAGGGCGAAGGCATGCTTGACGTCTGCCAACGTTTTCTCCTCGTCACCTCCAGGTAACTCAAGTTCCAAGGATTCAAATCCCGGCATAATTTCGTCCACCCCGACACGAGCGTAGCCATCTGGAATTTGACCACAATGGTAGAGTTCTCCAGGTTGAATTACTAAAGCTTGCCCCACCGCCACCTTCAAAGTTATGTTTCGCATTGCTATATGTAGCTCACAACCTGTAGGCTCTGTGATGTCATCCACTGGGTAGGCCTGACGCGTGGAACCAACGCTGCTTCTACGCTGAGATGGGGCGGCATGTGCTTCATGGTCTAATTGGTGCCGCTCCTGAGGTTCCGTTCTTTGCTCCTTCAATGCTTTTATTTCCGCCCGTTGCTCCTTCATTTCACGTTCCAATTGTAATATCCGGTCGGCCTCCTTCTTCTTACCTCTGCTACGGCTTCTATAAGTGTGAGCGGATTCCGGCCACGCAGTCTTAAACATAGCACCGCCAGGAAAGCCTCGAGCTCGTCCAACATGTTCAGGATTCCCCAGTGCCCGTGTCAGCTCGTCATCCTCTCTATCGGGTTTGAACACACCATTGCGAACATCATTAATTGCTTCTTCAAGCTTCTTTTTTATACGATTAACGAGAACCTTCCATTTTCCCCTTCCAACAATCTCTCCGGTTTTAGGGTCCAACATTGCCCCATGCGCGAACAACCAGAATTTCGACCTCTCGGGCCAGTCAAGTGTCTGTGGACGGACCCCCGATTGAAACAGTTTTTCTTCATAGGCTAACCACTTAGGAATGGCGCTCTTGTAGCCACCTGTCCCCAATGTATGGTGGTGTTCCTTCAGCCCAGCATTCAATTTATTTATCGTCGATCGGGCCACAGCCATAGGTGATTCCCTATACGCCTTAAACGCCGCCCATTCAGATTCTAACTTCTTCCCTTGTGCTCCACTGTAATCTGGCACTTCTTTTGTTTCTACATATTGATTCCATAACTTTTTCTTCCAGTTCCGGAATTGTTCCGCCATCTTAATAAGAGTCCACTTCTTGAGGTTGTCCTTCTTCACTTTAGAGAGATCTGGCGGGAGGGTGAAATGTGACAACAGCGTGTTATAGACCAAATCCTTAAGAACTTGGTGGACATAACATGGGTCGTCCACATCTGCGACCGCCGGCTTATTCCATTCGCGTATGCTGATTGGGATCATGTCCCTAACAATAACTCCAGCTTGACTTATAAATTTGTTGCGGTTCTGTTTTGGTTCGAGCGGTTCGCCGGAATCAGCAATTTCCTCAATCGGTAACTTTGGATCCTCGCTCGTCATTCTTTTTGCCTTGCCTCGAGGAGCACATGGTGGCTGTTTTTTTGCAGATTTGCTCGATCCAGATGGCTAAAAGAAAAATAAGTCGTTAATAAATGCAACATAAATCAATTAATGCATGTAGTTAACAACAACATATCGCCATATTTATTATAAACACATATACACCTCTCCGCCGGAGTTTGCTATCACCACATCAAAGTCTTGTGACTCGATTCCAAAGTCGTTCAAAAATTGGTCGAAATCATAATCATCTACATCTCCTCCAGCTCGGGCATCATTAAAAATAAGTTGTTCCATTTGGTCTTCCATCTCTTCGTCTCGTTGAAATTGTGCTTCTTCTATCTGTTCGTCTCGCAAGTGCTCCATAGCTCTACCTGCAATCCATAGCTCGGGCATTATAATCAAGTTTACATTTATTCATCTGAAAAACATATACAAGTATAATAATTGCAACAAGTATGGATCATATAGCACAACAAGGTGGCAGTGAAGAAAACAGTGTGTGCTCATCTTGCATACCTAACACAAAACTATATATATGGATCATATTTTAGAATTGTGCATATCTAACACAAAATCATCTTTTTTCATACACATTTACAATCATCTATATTTGCATATCCAACACACCATAATATATATACGGATCATATATTACAATTTCATATCTAACACATTTACAATCATCTCAATTTACAAAACAAAGATAGCCACTGAAGCAAGACCTCCTGAAAAGCCGTGGACACAAGGACCCGAGCAGCAGACCTCCTGCAAGTTGTATAATGAATTGTATATCAATCAAATTAGCATTGAGTCACAGAGAGAGATAAGAGTCAAACACAACAAGTTAGCAAATAAACGCATGAGTCGACCGAAGTTCATAAAAAGCCTCATCTGATACAACAAGTTAGCATTGCCAGTGAAATAGCAAATGCACAAAGATTTCCATGACAATCAAGTAACTACAGATTGCTAGCCAGTATAATGATTATAAAAGTATATTCGTGGTAAAGCACCATGTGAATATAAGAGTCAAACACACAGGCTGGAAGGGAGCAGCCTAACATTTGACACAAGTACAATATATCTAGTATACTCTGTTACCTGATGTTACACTCTTTACAGACTTACAGTCTCAACAATTTTTCAGATTAAAGATATTACTTAAACATTTAACATGTGTTACTTATTTTCTTAAATAAAATATGGATATTAATGGAAGCATGAATGATAAAAGGAAATCAGAAAAATTGTCGTGATTAAGTTGCATTTGCTTCCATGCTCTTTGTTTTGTGTCATCGTTGTTCAAACATATCAACTGAATCAAAATAATAAATACTAAAAAATAATCCCCTTTAGAAATGAAGTCCCGATTCTGCAAGAGAAACACCTACCCCAAAGATAACCAAGCATGTTACACCTCTAAATCACTGCCTAAATTAACCAAAGGAATTCAGCTCCTGAATGGAAATATTGTTAGCAACCACGAGAGTTTCATACTCATTTATCAGTATGAAACAAATGATAGGGACCAGGAACTTATTAAATAGCTAATTTGATTATGACCTATAGAAAATAATTTGAGAAAAATGGAGCATGACTAAATGCTAGAGCAAAGCTACTACAAACTGTACCAAGATTTTGGACCTCTCTATCATTGCTGAAAGGAGAGGAAGACTACACATATCATTGCTGCTATTCATCATCGAGAAATTACATGGACCAAGATTTTACATTGCATCCTACGTACATTTTACCTATGAACAGGAGATGAACATGCAAGCTCGTAGATAACTCAGGGCATTCTGCTAATACATGAGAACATAAAAGATTTCAGAGCAAATTGGGTATTACCGTAGGTAATTATGCCTCTGGTTCCACAACATACACAAACAATAAGTAAAAACCAGTGCATGAACTATTTGTTACACATATTTGTTACACATATACCCCTTAGCAAAATCAGTAAAAACAATAAGTAATTATGCCTCTGGTTCCTACAAACGCTGATTATTTGTTACACATATACCCCTTAGCAAAATCAGTGCATGAACTCTATAACCCTAATGCGCCGGAGGGCGGCGTGGAAGCTAGGGAGCCCGAGGGAGGGAGGGGACTGGACTAGCTAGGCAAACCGGCGCTGAACGGCGGCGTGGTGTGCAGAGGCACTGGACGGCGGCGTGGTGGGCGGCGTTGTAGGGGCCGTGGGGAGCAGACGACGCGGCGGCGCGTCAGATGGCGAAGCGGCAGGGCGCTGGACGGCGGCGCGTCGGAGCGGCAGGGCGACGGCGCGGCGACCTCGAGGCGGAGCGGCAGGGCGACGGCGCGGCGACCTCGAGGCGGAGCGGCAGGGCGACGGCGCTTTGGAAGATTTGGGGAAAGATAAGAAAAATTTGAGCCACGACCACCCTAAACCGGCGCGGACAATACCTTTAGTCTCGGTTCTAGCCACGAACCGAGACTAAAGGCTCTTTAGTCGCGGTTGGAGTTACCAACCGGGACTAAAGGGTTCTGGCTGGAGCCCAGCGCGGCTCTTTAGCTCTTTAGTCTCGGTTGGTGTTACCAACCGAGACTAAAGGGTTCTTTTTTCCTTATTTCTTTTTTGATTTTTGTTTCTGTTTTCTTTTAAATTGTTTGAATTGCTTACTTTTCTATTTATTATTTTGGTTTACTTATTTTTTGAATTGTTTTGGTTTCTAGTTTATTTTTATGTTTTGTTTTATATTTTCTAACATTTTAAGATGCCAAGGTGATTTCTTCAAATTATATCATAAATATCATTTTCTATGTTTTAAGGTTTTTTGTGAAGTAAGTACATAAAATATGATTCCAAATGGCACCCAACTATTTTTCACTAAGAGTGGTGCACATATGATGGATGATCCCCAAGTTTAAGTTTTTTCTTAGAATTATAGCTAATTTTCCCTAGTTAATTGCGTTTATGTTGATTTATCGAAAGTAATTCAAATTTGAACTACAACTATTTGATAGTTTGGTCTGACACTTTTGGAAAAATCATTTTAAGGTACACAACTAGTAGTTATATCACAGAAACATTGATAGTTCTAGAAAATATCACCTCTTCCGATGATTAGTCGTAGCGACCGTTTTGATCGTTTTTAAGAAAAAATGTAATAAAGTGATAAACACCTCAAAAAATCAAATCCTTTGGCATGAGCTCCTTATATGTGTACTAGTTGCTAGGAAAAATGATAAACTTGATTTTTGCCTACATTTGCAAAAAAAGTCTTCACAAAAAGGTCTATCATGGATGAACATCTAGAAGTTTCAAGCCAAATGACCAAGTTATGGTCATTTCGACGACATAGTTTGTGATAAAGATCTCATACTCCACACATAGGTGCATATTGGTATATTAAACAACCATGCCAAAGGGATTCTTCAAATTATTTTCATAAATATCATTTTCCTTTTTTTAAGTGCAAAAAATGAGGTTTTTTGTGAAGTGAGTACAGAAAATATGTTTCCAAATGGCACCCAACTGTTTTTCACTAAGAGTGGTGCACATATGATGGATGATACCCAAGTATGAGTTTTTTCTTTGAATTCTAACTAATTTCCCCTAGTTAATTGAGTTTATGTTGATTTAGCGAAAGTAATTCAAATTTGAACTACAACTATTTGATAGTTTGGTCTGAAACTTTTGGAAAAATTATTTTAAGGTACACAACTAGTGGTTATATCACAGAAACATTGATAGTTCTAGAAAATATCACCTCTTCCGATGATTAGTCGTAACGACCGTTTTGATCGTTTTTAAGAAAAAATGTAATAAAGTGTTAAACACCTCAAAAAATCAAATCCTTTGGCATGGGCTCCTTATATGTGTACAAGTTTCTAGTAAAAATTATAAACCTTATTTTTGCCTACATTTGCAAAAAAAGTCTTCACAAAAAGTTCTATCATGTACATTTAGAAGTTTCAAGCCAAGTGACCAAGTTATGGTCATTTCGACGACATAGTTTGTGATAAAGATCGCATACTCCACACATAGTTTCATATTGGTATATTAAACAACCATGTCAAAGGGATTCTTCAAATTATTTTCATAAATATCATTTTCCTTTTTTTGAGTGCAAAAATGAGGTTTTTTGTGAAGTGAGCACAGAAAATATGATTCCAAATGGCTCCCAACTATTTTTCACTAAGAGTGGTGCACATATGATGGATGATACCCAAGTATGAGTTTTTTCTTTGAATTCTAACTAATTTCCCCTAGTTAATTGAGTTTATGTTGATTTATCGAAAGTAATTCAAATTTGAACTACAACTATTTGATAGTTTGGTCTGAAACTTTTGAAAAAATCATTTTAAGGTACACAACTAGTGGTTATATCACAGAAACATTGATAGTTCTAGAAAATATCACCTCTTCCGATGATTAGTCGTAGCGACCGTTTTGATCGTTTTTAAGAAAAAATGTAATAAAGTGATAAACACCTCAAAAAATCAAATCCTTTGGCATGGGCTCCTTATATGTGTACTAGTTGTTAGGAAAAATGATAAACTTGATTTTTGCCTACATTTGCAAAAAAAGTCTTCACAAAAAGGTCTATCATGTATGAACATCTAGAAGTTTCAAGCCAAATGACCAAGTTATGGTCATTTCGATGACATAGTTTGTGATAAGGATCTCATACTCCACACATAGGTGCATATTCGTATATTAAACAACCTTGCCAAAGGGATTCTTCAAATTATTTTCATAAATATCATTTTCCTTTTTTTGAGTGCAAAAAATGAGGTTTTTTGTGAAGTGAGTAAGAAAATATGATTCCAAATGGCACCCAACTATTTTTCACTAACACACCTCAGATTCAACGTCTAAACAGTTCAGAATCTCTCAAAAGAAACACACCTCAGATCCAACGTCTCACAAGCGCTAGAAAGAAACACACGATCCAAGTGCTTCTTTAGTCCCGGTTGGTGTTACCTCTTGAACATGTTGGATGGGCACTATCATGACCAGTTAGTGAGTCACATGACCCTATATATAGCCCCCTCTTGAACATGTTCGGCAGTCATTGTCTCCTCATTCTACTTCATCGACAGAATACAAAGCATTCGGATTCCCTGCATACGCCCAACGGTGCATATCATATGCAGGCACTCACGAGCCACCGTTGGGCTGTATGCAGGTGAAATCGTGTGTTTTGTTCCATGTATCTACAAAATACTTCAGTTCACTTGTTCTTCTGATACAAAACATTCGGATATTACACATCAACAATAATATCCCTCTCTAGTGTTTACTTGTTCTTCTGATTGCGTCGTAACCACGGACAATCTTCTTCATTTAACTTGATACTTGGATCAGTGTTGACTTTGAAGGGCGGAATGTCATGAAACTTATCGTAATCTTCTGACATGTCTGTCTTGTCCTCCACTCCCACAATGACTCTTTTCCCTGAAAGAACTATGTGGCGTTTTGGCTCATCGTATGATGTACTCGCTTGCTTATCTTTTCTTTTTTTTCGGTAGGGTAGACATGTCTTTCACATAGAAAACCTGAGCAACTTCACTGGCTAGGACGAATGGTTCGTTCTCGTACGAAAGATTGTTGAGATCCACTGTAGTCATTCCGTATCGTGGGTCTACCTCTACCCCGCCTCGTAGATTTAACCATTTGCACTTGAACAAAGGGATCTTAAAAGTAGGTCCATAGTCAAGTTCCCATATCTCCTCTATGTAACCATAATATGTGTCTTTTGTCCCGTTGCAGTTTGTTGCATCAAAGCGTACTCCACTGTTTTGTTGGTGCTCTTTTTATCTTGTTTGGCTGTGTAAAATATATTTCCATTTATCTCGTACCCTTGAAAAGTCAATATAGTTGAAACTGGTGATGTGGCCAACAAGTATAGCTGTTCTTCAACATTGGTGTCATTAATGAGACGTCTTTTTAACCAACTGCTGAAAGTCTTCATGTGTTCTCCATCAATACAATCTTCAGATTTCTCCGGATACTTGGAGCGTAAAACATTCTTGTGTTCCTTGACATACGGACCCACCAAACTGGAATTATGTAGAACGGTGTCGTGTGCTTGAGTGAAAGAATCCCCGTCTTGACATATTGTTGCTTTCTTTCTTAGGGTGCCTTTTCCATGCAGTCTCCCCTCATGACGTGATTCGGGAACACCGATCGGCTTCAGATCAGGAATAAAATCTACACAAAACTCAGTGACCTCCTCTGTTCCATAACCCTTGACGATGCTTCCTTCTGGCCTAGCCCGGTTATGCACATATTTATTTAAGACTCCCATGAACCTCTCAAAGGGGAACATGTTGTGTAAAAATACAGGACCGAGAACAGAAATCTCTTCTACTAGGTGGACTACAAGGTGCGTCTTAATATTGAAGAAGGTTGGTGTGAACACCAACTCGAAGCTGACAAGACATTGGACCACATCCTTCTCTAAATTTTTTAGAGTTAGTGGATTGATGACCTTCTGAGAAATTGCATTGAGAAATGCACATAGCTTCACAATGGGTTCTCGAACATTTTCCGGTAGAAGCCCTCTCAATGCAACAGGAAGTAATTGTGTCATAATCACGTGACAGTCATGAGACTTTAGATTCTGAAATTTTTGCTCTGCCATGTTTATTATTCCTTTTATATTTGATGAGAAGCCAGATGGAACCTTCATACTGTGAAGGCACTCAAAAAATATTTTCTTCTCTTCTTTAGTAAGAGCGTAGCTTGCAGGACCTGGCTGATTCTCTGAATGAGTATCGTCTCGATGCATCTCTTCGCTCATACGTTGATGGGTATGCCTTCCTTTCGGTGTACCTTTTTTTGACTTCCCATCTTTTGACTTCCCATACACGCCCAAGAAGTTTAGCAAATTGCAACAAATGTTCTTTGTCACGTGCATCACGTCGATTGCAGAGTGAATCTCTAGCATTATCCAATATGGCAGCTCCCAAAATATAGATTTCTTCTTCCACATGGGTACGTGGTTGTTTGCGTCATTCGGAACAGTGAGACCGCCAGGACCCTTTCCAAAGATTACATTTAAATCCTTGACCATATCATGTATAGCAGAACTAGAAGGGCGGGTAGGCCTCGGCCGATGATCTGCCTCACATTTGTAATGCTTGCCTTTCTTCCTTAACGGATGCTTGGGTACAAGAAACCGACGATGACCTAGGTACACATTCTTGTTACCTAAATGTATACTATCAGTCTCAGCTAAACAGTTCGTGCATGAATTGTATCCCTTGTTTGACTGTCCTGAAATGTTGTCTAGAGCAGGCCAATCATTGATGGTTACAAAAAGCAAAGCTCGTAGATCAAATTCCTCCAGTTTGTGCTCATCCCACACACGTACACCTTCCTCACACCACAACTGCAAAAGTTCTTCAACTAATGGCCTGAGGTACACATCAATGTCGTTACCAGGTTGCTTCGGGCCTTGAATGAGCACGGGCATCATAATGTACTTCCGCTTCATGCACAGCCAAGGAGGAAGGTTATAGATACATAGAGTCACGGGCCAAGTACTGTGACTGGAGCTCTGCTCTCCAAAAGGATTAAAGCCATCTGTACTTAGGCCAAATCTTAAGTTCCTTGCGTCATCTGAAAATGTCGGGAACTCTCTGTCAATTTTTCTCCACTGGGACCCATCCGCGGGGTGTCTCAACATCAAGTCTTTTTTACGATCTTCTTTGTGCCAACGCAACAACTTGGCATGCTCTCTATTGCTGAACAAACGTTTCAACTGTGATATTATAGGAGCATACCACATCACCTTTGCAGGAATCCTCTTCCCGGGGCGCGGCTCGCCCTCAACATCACCAGGGTCATCTCGCCCGATCTTATACCGCAAAGCACCGCATACAGGACATGCATTCAATTTTTCGTGCTCACCGCGGTAGAGGATGCAGTCATTAATGCAAGCGTGTATCTTATGCACCTCTAATCCTAGAGGGCATACCACCTTCTTTGCTTCATACGTACTAGACGGCAATTCGTTATCCTTTGGAAGCATCTTCTTAACTATTTTTAACAAATTTTCAAATCCCTTGTCAGAAGTACCATTCTCTGCCTTCCATTGCAACAATTCAAGTGTGGTACCTAGCTTTATATGGTCATTTTGACAAGTTGGGTACAACAATTTGGCGTGATCAGCTAACATACGCTCCAACTTCAACCTTTCGTTTTCACTTCCACAGTCCATTTGTGCATCACGAATGGCCCGACGAAGATCATCGTCGATGAAGGGGATCGTGGGCAGAAAACAATAATTTTCCTAGCAACGATATCCTTAAACTAGCCAAGATCTATTCTATGCAGATATAGTAGTACGAACGGAGATCGGAATGCGTACCCTTGTAGACCGAAAGCGGGGATTACGTTCCCGCACAAACGTTGTCGATGCAGACCGACGATGCCGACCTCAAGGTCGTGTAGAGGAAGCAGGCCTCCGAGTACCGCTAGCGCAGCACCTCGCAGGGAGTCGCACACGTACGGTGGAAACGACGCCTCCGAAGCTCCAGTCCAGGACGAGCAGCGGAAGACTTGGACCGGAACACCAGCAGCGCGGCAGCAGGCTATGGTGGAGGAGATCCCCGGATCCTCTTGCTCGGCGCGGCTCCGACTTGGGAACCACGAGATCGAGAGAGAAATCGGGAATTAATTGGTGAATTAAAAGGCTGGGGGTGCCCTTTCTTATATAGGCTCCCAGGGGGAGCCTACCTTGCCAGTCAGGCAATGTGTGACTATCCCACACAGCCTGGTTCGGCCAAGGAGGTGCGCCGGCCCCCTGGTGGGCCCCATCTGGCCCACCTAGGCCAGCCTCCAAGCCCCCACCGAATTCCCAAGGGGGTTCCCCCCCTCTTGGGCCTTCTTTCGTCCGGAAGGCCCATTTAGGGAAATCTGCCTTAATAAATTCGAAAATAAATATATAAAATCATATTTGCATATTAATAACACTAATTAATATCAAACATAATATATATAATTTTTCCTAGCTCCGAAAACTCTTTCGGCGCTGCCCGATCTCCATCGGACCCCTCCGGGACGCTCCCGGTGATCTCCTTCCTTTCCGGTTGTCTTGTCGAAACCCCTTAAGTGTGTTACCCTAGCGGTTCGATATAATATCAGGTATGATCAAGACTCCTCAATGATCAACGACTAACTCGTAGGCCTGGACCCCATGAATTAATCCCTGAGATATAACGAATGACTTTCATCTATCAAACCTGAACGTAAAGTCTTAGACCTTTTGCCATAGCGATACTTAGCACGTCCGAGCGTCGTTCCATAGATATCTCCATACCTAATCCCGACCTCGTTACCGACGACACTATCTTCTACTCGTTCATGATCTCATGTCTCCGTGACCTAGTCACATGATTGCAAGCTCATTAGACACGATCTCACCGAGTGGGCCCGAGAGTATCTATCCTGCTATGCGGACTGGCAAATCCCGCTCTTGACCCCTCGTCTCAACTACTTCTTTCCAATACCCAAAAGTATCACCGTTATTGTCATACTAAATAAGATACGACGTTTGGTGCAATCAAAGTATCTTCCGGGAATATCAATAAGAGTTGATCTCACGGTCAAAGGCGTAACGACTATGTTCTCCAAATCTGGGTATGTCCATCACATCGCTCTCTAGCGATATGACTCTCATTGCCGACCGGCGCCATGCCCCATGACCGGGAAACCTCGATCATCAATCGCGCAACGAAACTAGTCTTAGTAGAGGCTACTAGGGACCTGGTTGTTTACGTATCACACCCGCATTAATGTTTCCGCTTAATATGGTTCTAGCATGACACAAAAACCTATTATGAACAAACGAGATATGATAAAGAATACACTTTATTAATTGCCTCTAGGGCATATCTCCTTCAGTCGGGCTCATCAATAATGGGATCTTCTTCAGTTTCGTCTTCTCCCATTGTAGTATCACTGAACCAAGGATACTTGTCATTATCCTCCTCTTCTTCATTTTCTTCCATGATAACCCATGTTTCTCCGTGCTTGGTCCAACAATAATAACCAGGCATAAAACCATTATGCAAGAGGTGTGAGTGAATGACTTTTGAGGTAGAGTGATCACTCATATTCTTGCAGGCACTACATGGACAACGAATAAAACCGTTCTTCGACTTGTTTGCCTCAGCCATATGGAGAAAATTATGCATGCCATCAATGAACTCAGGACAACATCGGTCACCGTACATCCATTGTCGGTTCATCTGTATTACATAAACGTATATCGAACCCCATTATTACACTACTGTCATAAATAATATGTAAGAGCAAATTAATTAATACAATGTCATCCATTAAAATAAGAGTAGAGTATTGACAAGCGGTAATACATAATTCTCATAAAACATACATTAACTGAAACAAATATAAAAATTATCTAAAGAATTTAAATCCAACAACAAATGCGATCAAAATCGCAACTAAGGTAAATACTGAACCAACAACATAATGATACCAAGCCTCCCGATTAATGGCATATTTTCTAATCCTTTTTATCTTCAAGCGCATTGCATCCATCTTGATCTCGTTACCATCGACCACGTCGGCAAGTTTGAGCTCTAATTTCATCTTATCTTCTAAGCATTAAAGATAAAGATCTTCACTTCTTTTCAATTTTGCTTTCAAATCATTGTTTTCTTTATCCAAAAACTCGACAATAGGGTCAGGTTCAATTTCTGGTTCAACTACCTCCTAGATAAAAATAATTCTATGTCAAGTTGGTCGCCATAATTGCCAGAAACATAGAATGAAATAAATAGTTTTGAAAATATACCACATCCGAATCATAGACCGGACGAGGACCGACAGGGACGGATATCAGAACCATGACACTATACATTTAATACAAGTTAGAAAATTATACAAGTAGTAACTATGCATCTAAATCATAAAAGCTATGTTTTTAAAATAAAATAAAATAAAATAAAATATAGAGGCTCACCGAGGTGGTGACGGGACAGCGCGGGCGATCGACGTCGATAAGGCTCCTCACCACACTAAAACACATAAATCATTATTTTAGTTTGAGAACAAATTGCACATATACACAAATGAGATCATAACTTAGGCATTACATCGAATACTTGCTTGCACAAAAAAATTGAAATGAGCAAAATGAGCTAAATAAGCAATGCCGGAAAGAGGATGAAGAGGCTAACCGTGGGGTGCCTTCAATCTTGCCAAATGGTGTAAAATATTATGGATTATCTAGTCTTGGGTAGAGGAAATGGAGAAGAAATGGAGAGGAAATGATTTTGAACTCGGGCTCGGTGGGAAAAATGGAGTGAGCAGGGGTGGAAAAAGCTGATAAAGGTCAGTACCTTTAGTCCCGGTGTGTGTTACGAACCGAGACTAAAGGGTTCTGACGCTGGGGCCCGCCTCTACTGCCGCATGCAGTGAACCTTTAGTCCCGGTTCGTAACACGAAACGGGACTAAAAGTCCCTCACAAATCCAGCGGTGTGGATTTCACCCCTTTAGTCTGGGTTCAAAAAATAAACCGAGACTAAAGGGGTGAACCAAAGACTCGTTTTCTACTAGTGTCCTTCGTTGTGCCGAAAGTGTATGCACTATGCAGCAGCTCCTCCGCGCGGCAGGCTGGCAGCGGTAGTTTTGGTAATACTGTATCCACCTTTACACGGCTGCTGCTTTTTCAGCTCTTTGTTTTCTTCCCCCACTCTAATTTTAGTTTTCTTTACCCAGCCAGTTTTCTTGGACTGAAGCGACGCCTCTACCCTAACCATAGTGACGTTGTAGCCGGGCTCTAGTCCACGCAGGCACGCACCACCGCAGTGCTGCGGAGTACTATCTTTGTTTTACAGCTGTGTAGGGCACCCGTCGATCTCATGGATTTATGTATCGGTTTTATCTAAATTTTAATGTGTTTTAACATGTTTTAGTGTGTAAATGCATGTAAACTAAGATAAAGTTGAGACCTATACAAAAGAGCATCTCGGTCGGCTTCCTAAAACACGTTAGATAATCTGAATTGCCTTTGAGCGTTTTAGGGCGTCGGAGCATACATATCCGATACAATGGGGTTGCTACCAAGCTGTGGCTCCCAAATTAAAATTTCATCAATTATTTTCAAATAATACATATCAAAACGATCATAGTTATTCAAATCTGACGTCTTTTTACACGATTTTGAAAGAAATTTGATAACACTAAACCCTATCTAGACAACTTTCTTCATCGGTGATCTCGGCTTCTTGGACTTTTTGGTCGTCGATGTTGGAATAGTGACGACGGGGGAGGTGGGGCAAACTTCTTGGGCGCCATGACGGTCGAATCCTATTCGGAAGAGGGGGAAATGGCACGAACTCGGGCGGGAGAGGGTGTTTATGGGAGAGAAAGAGAGAAACTCGGCTCGGGTTTGGCATGGGATTGCCAGATGAAATTTCTGCCCGATCTCTATAGTAATCTCTCTCGCCAAAAATTTACTTTTTTAAATTTGATTCTTTGAGAGTTTTATATTTTTTCCCAATATTGTTTTATTTTTATTTTTAGAAAATGTCTAACTTTTAAATGTATGAATGCTAAATTTTAAAAGGGTAAAATTAGGAGTAGTTCTGAATATTTGAGATTTTTAAAAGTTCTAATGTTTATAAAATATGAATTTCCAAAATATTAAAAAAATATGATGGTTCAAAGTTGTGATAAAATGTACTATTGGAATATTGATTCTTTTCTATAAGTTTGGAGTATCAGAATTAAGAGCTAGATTGTCAAAAACTAGACTTGTACTTTATGGAAGTTCATAATTTGGATAGTTGCATATGGATTTTTAAGGTTTGATCAGTATTTCTCTAAAACTTGTCAACCACGACAAGTTTAACTAGACTTTGCGTGACAAAAAGAGAGGAAAAACACCTTTGTTTGAAACTTAACTGGCATGTACTTAAGTAGTAGGTTATTGCTAGACACCATCAATCCTAGAGCATATCACTATTTCAAATGAGGTTTTTTAATGAAAGTTTAGGATTTTATTTTCGCGAGATTCCAATAAGGACATACTTGATTTATCATGAGCTTTCAATTAGAAAACATCGAAGGTTACACTTTTTAATGAGTGTGAACCTGTATGCTCATTCAGAACATTTGGTTTTTCCTATGAGCTTGCATCCAAATACATGAGAGCTTTCGACTTTATCAACAAGAAGAAACACTAGATATTAAGACCCATTCACCAAATTCGGTGGACCTAACCTAAAAAGGTGATTTGCGTGTCTGGGTGATTGTTTATATGGGATGGTCACACGTGATAGACCCGTCTTAAAACTCGACATATCCCAACAAATTATACACCCACGTAGAATTTTTTATTGTTCTAGATTTACCCTAGAAGGTGGCATTTATGTTGACGTTGTGAACAGTAAAATCAGAAGAAGACATACGCCAAGATTTCAAGCTAAAACATTATTTTTTAACAATGTACATGCTTGGCTTCTTCCACATGCATGTGTGACATAGATGTGATTTATTTAGAAGTTTTTTTTGGCGTTTGAAACGTCTTATTCTTACCCTATAAGGTGGCATTTATGTTAAGCTAAAACATCATTTTGACAATGTACACATGCTTGGCTTTCCATCATAAAAACATAGATCAATAGATGTGATTTATTTAGAAGTTTTTTTTAACTTTTTAAACGTCTTATTCTTAGCCGGGTGCATCCTGACTCCTGAGCTCACCTGCGAATTTCTATTTGCCCTTGTTGATTGTACCATAGCAATGTTTTTTGTAGTCTTTTCTCTCATGAGCCCGGGCCTTGTTTCAAAACAAAAATGTACAGCTGAACGTGACGCCCTGCGGTTAACTTAGCTAACGGGTACTACTAATTTTGGTTACCTCGCCTCCGGCCACCGTGGGTGAGAAAATTGCACGCAACACCAATGTTTGGTGACAAAGTTGTATAAAACACAGAATCAAAACAAGTTTTGCGGCTAGCCTCAACTTTTGGTGTAATATGTTGCGGCAAGCCCAAATGAATATCTTAGTGTACTTAACAACTGAAAAAATTGCATACAACACCAATGTTTGGTGATAAAGTTGCACAAAACACAGAATTAAAATTATTTTTGCGGCTAATCCAATATTTGGTGTAATATGTTGCGGCTAGACCAAATAGATATCTTATGACTCTTAAGAACGTACTCCCTCCATTCTAAATTAATTGACTCAGATTTAGTTCAACTTCCACTAAATCTGAGTTAATTAATTTAGAACGGAGGGAGTATCTGACAAGTGAGACTATAATTTTATATAATATAAGACAATTCTCCAAAATAGGTACCATGATAATTAAAAATTATTATGCTCAAATATGTCCTCACATTTTCAATTTTATCTATGCTAAAACATAAAGTATTTCATTTTGAGATTTTTTTTGAAACTTTAAATTATATCAGGGTGGCTGGCTATTTGTGGGGCTAGATTTATCGTAAATGTATTGTTTATACATGTATGTGTCATATTTTAAATGCTAATTGGAATTTTAGATACTATTATAAAAATATAGAAAAACATGTCTCTATCTTATTTTATCGTATAATTATGTTGTATATTTTTATAAATATGATATATAGTATTAAATCAGCCCCATTTGTTAGATAATTGTTAAGTACACTAATACATCTATTTGGTCTAGCCGCAACATATTACATCAAAAGTTGGGGCTTGCCGCAAAAGCTGTTTTGATTCTGTGTTTTGTGCAACTTTGTCACCAAACATTGGTGTTGTGTGCAATTTTCTCACCGTGGGTGGACGGCGCCGTGGCAGAGACATGCAGGATGGAGCTCGGGGCCAGGACTGGGAAGGAGTAGTACGACGGTGTAGGCACAGTGCATGCAAACAAATACTTCTTCAGCTTTGGGCGTGATTTGTGCCAAAGATTTCAGACTGCGGCTCGCCTAGGTACTCAGCCAGGGTTTGCAGCTTTGGCCCCTAGACCGGCTCTCAACTCAAGCTGTCACGCGGCGCGCCACGGGGAAGGACGCGCCACAGAATCACCACACCGTAACATTTGAGACTAGTCATAATGGGTAGTAACATCGTAGTAACATAAGTGCCACATAGGTAAAAAGATGATGTGGCATTTAATTAATGAAGATAGAGGCAAATGGAGTAACATATCTAGTTACTATCACATCACAGTTTTCAAGACAAAATGTGTGTATAGAGTAATAAATGAGACTACATATGACAATAGTGAGGGTAGTAACATAGTCTAGAAACACGTGTATGTTACTAGTTGAAGTTACTCCTCATTATGACTAGTCTGATGCACGTCGCCACACTGTTTTGCATGCACCCGATCCGTATCGTGCACCGGCATCGGTTCAGAGTACAATTCGAAGGATTTGTGGCACCTGTAGACCACCAAGATGCTCCCGGATTTTAATTTCAAAAAAAAAGAAAGATGCTCCCGGATTTTATTAATTTCAAAAAGGAATGTAATTTCCGGTTTCAGAAACCTATTTTTTTGTAAAGTTTCGGTGAACAAGTCGTTCTATTTTGTGCTATAGGAAAGAATTAATTTTTTTTGTGCTATAAAAATAGGAAAGAATTAATTTGTGGAGTGGGCATAAGAAACCTTTTTTTTTGCGGGTAAACACTGGATCTTATTGAACAATTGTGGGGGGGGGGGGGGGTACAAATCGGTAATGCTGGACTTACGGGCTAGGCAGGTTACGGAAGCCTTACAGACTGACATGTAGCCATTGGATTGGTTAAACGTTCTTTCTTCCCTGAAAATCTGGGCCACATTCTGATTTCTACTATTGCCTCCTTGAGTCCGTAAGACTTTTCCGTAAGAAACTGCCCGTAGGTGTAGCATTACTCGGTAAAAATTATCTTTCCGGCCTTGGATGAGAAAGAAGTTCTTTTCGACACTAGAAATACAACTTGGAAAATCAAGAGCACTCATGCATGCTCACGTGTGCAACTAACACTTTCCGGTTATGGTCCTCGTGGACACGTACATATGATCAAATTCCCACCAAAACCTGCTCGGCCACTCCGTATACTCTTCGTTCAGGGCACGAAAATTAAGTACCATCAGTAACCCAAAGCTATTGCCATCGAACCGGAACGACGGTCACTTTGTGGCGCGCCTCACACAGTTGTTCGTCCCAATGTGGACGGTTACCGCTAGGTCTGGGAATTTGAAAAAATTGCACTTAAAAAACGGAGCTAACCAATACTGTATTATTCAGTTTTCTTCTTGTCATTTCACAACGGATTTGAAGAAAATTTAAACCTAATCCTAAACTAAACCTCATCGTCTAATAAAGCTGTCTCTGAATTGCACAAGGCCCGTGAGAGACCGTGCGTGTTATCCGGGCCGTCGGAATCAACATTATGTAGCGTCGGCGGCTACAACATGCTCTCCAACAAGCGCACGACACGCCAGAGGACCGACAAGTCATCCAATTCGTTGGAATGGCGGTATGAAGCGCCGATGACTACAACCTACTATCCTACATGGGACTTGCCGCAGGCCCGCTTCTTGGCTGCCACCGAGTGACTCGCGGCGAGCTCGGCGCTAAAGAAGAGGCGTTGGTCACGGGAGCCGTAGCGCGGCGGGAAGGACGGTGGTCCGGTGCTCATCTCGACATGGCGGAGTGAATGGCGGTGACGGGTCAGAGTAGCTCTAGCAGCTATTGTATTTGTCGAACTGAAAACACGCAAGTTCCATGTACATAAACTGAAATCTTCAGTTTGAGAAACGCGTGCACATAGCAGCTACAGAATTAAAGCCTGAACTATTTTAAATTTGCGTGTTGGAAAAATTCGATAGAATGCACGACAGATTCAGATAACAAACACGACAAATGAATATAAGAAACACGACAGTAGCATACAACAAAGTTGTGCTGATACATACGAATATACAAAATCAGTCAACGATGAAGTTACAGTGGACGGACTTTGCTGCGCGGTGGTGGTGGAGCTCAGTCAGAGTGGAGCACTACGACCTCAGGCTCTGCCGCTTGCTGGCGCTGGAGACGCTGCACCGCTTCCTCCTCCGCCTTCTGGCAGTCGATGAGGCGGAGGGCCTCGTCCATCTCGCGGTTGTCCTTGGCAAACTCGCGGAAGCGGACGCGCTCGGAATGGCGCTACATCCACGCAAGGGCGCCCTCATCCGTCTCAACGAAGTCCAGCGCGATGATCCTACCGTCTCGCTTTCGTTGGAGCTGTCGGTGTGCTCCGGTGACATGTAATCACCGTAGCCCGACAAATCACTATCCCATTACACCTCCGGCGGAGAGGGTGGGCGACGACGACTGCACCCCTCACCCGAGGACGAGTTGCGGCTTCATCCACTTGGTGTACTTCTTCGCGGGCCGCTTCTTGGCTGCCACCGAGCAACTCGCGTCAGAGCGAATGGCGGTGACGGCGGAGTGGATTAGGCGGGGGTTGGGATGGATTTGGTGATTGGAGGCTAGCCGGCGGTAGCGAAGATCGCGAGTGCACGTGACGGGGAGGACAGTGTTTCAGCTTAAGTCTGACTGGAAAGCGGAATATATATCTGTGTGTCGTGTCGGGTTTTTCTAGTGTCACGGAATTAGGTTTACCGGACGATTCGTATGTCACCGGAGTTTTTTGGTTTTGCGTAACCAATTGTTGGATTATGGCGGCAAACGCCTGCAATTGTTGTGTTACATGTGCCCGCCCACACTTTTTTTCAAAAAAAAATCTCTACAAGAATACGTCAGGCGGCAGTGACAAGGGCCCACGAGGATGGAGTGCGGTCTCCCCCTCCAGTAAGACAATAATTATTCGTGGATGCGTCATGTGAGGAACGGTAATTAGCTTTGGACGGGAAGTTATATTGTGTGAAGTCTAGGGGGGAATTGGGGAAGTGTAGACGTCTTTAACTAGCCCGCATCTGCTTCGAGGCGCAACCCCCATTCGTCTCCCTATCTGCCCTGCGCACTACACCCTAGCCTAGAGAGACTATGGCTTCCAGCGGCGGCAACCCCGGGGACGGTGGCTCCTCGAAGCCACCGCCGCCGCATGGTAAGCAGCCGGCGCCCGAATCAAGCGAAGAGAAGCCTGCTCGTAAGCTGTTCATACTTTCTGTGGAACCTGCAATGCAACTTTTCTTCTCGTCTTCCCCTATTCATTCCTTTATTATATATAGCCTAACAAATTGTTTCTGCTGTGAAGCCATACCGCTGGAGGAAGAGGGCAGCGACGGGGAGGTTGCAGCTGCAGCTGACAAGGGCAAGGTGGTGATGTTGGAGGTCCAAGCAGCGTCCGGTGATATGGAGAGCAAAGAAAAGATGGATGCAAGCAGTAAGTGCGAACAGAGCCGGTGTTAAAATTTAGATCTATGCAAGATTTGGGCTTTCCGTTTCATAGTATCCTTGCGTGTTCTTGTCCCCGTTGTAGCTGGCCTATCGGAGGAGCTGACAATCCAGCCGGGCGTGGATGTGGATGATACGGCAAAGGGCAAGAGGGATGCCGGACCGTCCGGGGGAGTCGAGGCAAAGTCGCCAACCTTGACGCCGGGGCTGTCGCCAACATTGACGAGTGCTGACTGCCGAACAGTTCTACCGAAATTGCTTAACATATGAAACTTTTCTGTACGATAGTTCCTACTTCCTCCACCTAGTGCTAGTTTCTTCACCCTGTGCCCAACGTCCAGCCCTTCTCTTCACTGTCCCCCGCTAGCAAAAAATAAATAAATGAAGATCGTACAAACCCAACAATGCCTGGAGCATCATGTCTGGTTCTTGCCGCACCACTTCGCCGGCCACCCCAACGGTCACCTTTTTTTTTTTTTGTCTCGGAAGCACGCCAACGCTGCTTTAATATATTAAGAAGGATCCGGGACAAACATCGGATTACACGAGTTATATACAAAAATAAGAAAGACAAGTAAGAGATGCAACAAGGAAGAAGAACAACGTCACTAAGCAACAACCCCGCATGGAAGGCCTTCAACTCTCATCGTCTTCCGGTTACCGTTGTATGTCAGTGCACCAGAAACTTCACCCCGTAGACAAAAAGATTCACATTACCGTGTTCACACCAGACAAAAGGCCATGTGTCACTGAGGCTTTACACAACAGCCAACAACGTAATCGAAGGGTATCACACAGCCAAGCGACACCCGGGAAACTTCACCAAGCGTCTGCTAGAGATGCTCTCACCAAGCGTCCGCTACCATCTCTCTAGCTTTTTATCTCTTCCACGTTGGATTTAAATGACATGGCAAATGCTATAGCATTCTAACTACTCCCTCTGTTCCGTTTTTATTTACTCCGTCATAGCACATTCCTTCCTCCTCGCTTCCTCAAGAGCATCGGCAAGCAGTGGAGCGCCGCCCGGTTCCTCCGTTCCTGCCCAGCCAGCCTCACTTGTCTCGCCGCTCACAACTGTATGCAGAGGCGCAGCCAACTAAGCCCTAAACCCTTAATGAACTAGCATCACACTCTCGGCCTCTACACCAACTAAACACGCACAACTAAACTAAATTTTATCTCAGGAGTTGTCAAAACTGCCGAACAGCTCGAAAGAAGTGTCGCAAAAGGCACACCAATGTTGTGCTGCCTCCGGAAGTAATATGACTCACACTGCTGTCATAGGATTCAAATTCAACTAGTTAATTTCAGATCAGCGATGAGTACTTACCCTACTATAGGCTATAGCCAAGTAAAAACTGCTCCAAACGCAAACAGGGACGCCGGATAAAAGTATCCTAGAGTAACTCATCACAATCACAAGTGATAGCACAAAAAAAAATCAACATTCCGGTGAAAACTAAAATAGCTGTCGAGATAGAGGGCAAGAACTATTTGCTAAGTGCTAACTAGGAGTACCTATGGTTGGATCTTCTTTGCTTCCAAACCTCTTATAGGAGTAGGATATGGTGGCTATAGCAGCAATGTGCTTTGATTAAAGATTATTATATCTATTAGTACAAAAGGTGAGTAAATTCCCTCATGGAAGTCACGGTCATCACTCTCGAATGTTCATCCACGATAAAAACAGGGATGACGAATACAAGTCCCACCGTAAATGTTGGGGATATCGCTTATCAAGAACTTATCGGTCGACGTGTAAATCGGCCGTTTTATCGACCAAGTTATCTTATCAGTTAGACATAAGCGAGAAGCAAACCGATTTATCGAAATATTAGAAGATTAAAGGGCGGAACTTTAAGCTAGTGCCGTTGTGTGCGTGCTTGCGATTGAGTAGTCCGCAATCTGGAGCAGATGAGACCTGGAAGACGGGATGAAGGAGGCACCGTCACGGGTGATTTGGACAATTATTTAATATGCAAATATCAAAATGAATGTTATACAAACATTTTTTTTATCATAATCAAATTATAAATGGACTACTGTGAACCCTACGTATAGTGGAATAGTAAGATTAAATATATAGTGAATTAAACTTTTTACCCAAAATTGGTATGGCGCCCTCAGGAAGTAATATGACTCACTTCGCCGCCATAGGATCCTACTACTAGTTAACTAGATGATACCCTGCGTGTTGCTGCGGGATGCGTAGCATTTTTAAGGCTGAGGATGCATAACTTCTTGCAAGAAAGACACATTCAAAGTTATATAGATCAGATATAAATAGTAGTAGTTGAAGATTACAATCGAATATAAATTGACTACCTAATCCATTCACACATGGATTGAAACACTCATAACAATTGGCGGAAATGTATGTTTATATGGAAGTGTTAAATAGCAGTATGGCAAATAAATAGTCATATACTTCATACATGAAATTTTCATACATCTTTAGTATGTCTGAAACATTAGTGAGATAAATAATTGGTAGGAACACCGAAGAAAGTAGAGCAAATACATACCAATAGCTTTGTAGAATGACGATCTTGATTTTGATTACAAATCATGATCTTCAAAATCTCTGTTGTAGTCTGAATGGCCGATCATTAGAGTAATATACATCGGATTGACAGGTTAAGTGCCTCCAAAGGAAATCTAACAGAAATTTTTAAGACTCTTGCGAACCAACACTTCCGATAACATTAAGATTATTAATATTTAATACTGTATCACCTATGGAGATGGAACCAAATCGTAACCTTAAGTAACTTCAGATGACATAATATTCTTAATAAACAAATAAAAAATGCGTTTATGCCAGAATTGGATACTTCATCTCCCTATCTATGCATATGACAATAAAATAAGTAATCCTGCAGAATTGGTATGCTGCATGTAGCCATGCAAAAATTCACATCCTGTTCTGGCGATGTGTTATATTTGAAAAACACGCGGCAGGGGAAAAGATAAACTTTTTTGAACAGACGGACTTGCCCAAGGTGCCAAAAAAAACATCTAAAAGCAACGTAGGTATCAACTAACCCTGTATGAAGAAACTGAGGCCTGGAGCAACATAGTCATCCAAACCTAAGTTAGATCCGGGAGAAACCAATGCATCTGAAGGCAACATAGTAACATTCAGAGCAACGTGATTTAAGATAAACATAATCCAATTGAAGTTATGATTTTTCACACATAAAGATGAAGAAATCTGGAGTATACAGAGGCCAAAGGGCCTGTAGTATGAAGACCATGAAAAGAATCAGAAACCGCTGAAGGGAGGATAGGGAACATATATTCAGACCGTGTAGTACTCCCGCACGTAGGTAGAAGAGACGTACATAATGACTTCCTCCAACCTTGGACGACATTTGCCGTTGTCATGGACTCCTGGGTATCCGTAGTGCCCCTCGTCCATCCTATCAAGCTTCATGCGCTAACCACAATTTTATAAAACCGATCTGATGGAAAGGCCCAGCACAATCCACATATACTGTAACACATCCTACCGCGTGTGCTGGAAAACCTGTAGCACAATGGCAGCGCTCGGTGTGGATACTATCTCCGGAACAACAATTAGCAACTTTAGTGTGTAGAAGAACGATTAGCCACATACCTGATCCTACTCCCTTAAAATAGATCGAAGATTCCAAGATGAATGGTTTGAGTGTGGCTTGCCTTGGACACAACTTCAAGATATATCCCGTGTGCACTCATGCGAGCTTTTGTGACGATGGTGGCGGATGGATTCATCGTCTGCGAAGATAGCAAGGGAATATTGCGTGCATATCTGGAGTTGCTCACACGTGTGCTAGAGTGTGGAGGGTGATGCCGATGTGAATGAAGCTGGTTGAGGCAGGGTAGGATGATTACAAAACGGAAAAGTTCTGCCTTAACTTATGGAGTACCTTTGTCAGTTTCGTCGCGTAGGAGAAGAACATACAACTATTGTGGAGAGGAAGGTTAATGCTTGCTGTCTGCACAGGCAGTGCATATGGTTACAGTAAGGGGCTGGGAATTATGCGTACAATTGATGTAGTTGAAACGAAGGGGCACCCTGAACTAACAGGATTTGAAAATACTGAACCGAACGGACATGCAATTTTTTCTAAATGATGAGGTGTAAGGTTTTTATGACGTGGGAAACTAAGATTGATTGGTGATACTTGATGAGGACACCTTGAATGTTGAGAGAAATAACCATGGTATAGCCCTATATGCTATAGATTTATATACTATAGATTTCAGATCAGCAATATGAGATGTTTCCCTATATGCTATAGCCAATTAAAACTTCTCCAAACAAGGACGGTCGACAGATACAAAGTCTCCTAGAGTAACTGATCACAAGTCTCCTAGAGTAACTGATCACAACCACAAGTGATTGGCACGGAAAAACAGTCAAGCTTTATGCTGAAAACTAAGCGGAATAGCTGTCTATAGTTCTGATTGCCAACTACTTATAGCTAGTAAATCATTTTCTTCCAAACTTTTAGTAGAACATGGCGACTGTAGCAGAACACTCTACCTTTTTTCTTCTTCGAGAATGTGCAACACTCTACTGTCATAGGGGCCATGGCATTCTGCGCACTGCTTCGCCGTCGGGTCGTTGCGGCTAGCCTCTTTACAGATGTCGCAGAGACACGCATGGATGAGCGGTAGCCTCGCCGACCTCATGGGCCGGTGGTTGCAAGCCGCACATCTCTTGGTCCTGACTCTCCAGGGTTCGTCGAACGGGATATAGACGTATCCGGTGACAAGGAGGTCACATCTGACGGTGAAGTGGTCGCCATGGAGATGCTTTGAGTTCTCCAACGTCTCCATCGCGATGAATCTGCGGTAGCCCACGCCATGGCCGGAAAGCAGCGCGAGCTCCTGCTTCGTGCGGACCAGTGCGGGGTCTTGCTTCTCAACCTCGTCGATGAAGCTGAACTCGACGTGCAGTCTTACGCAATGCCATCTATGGTCATCGTCGTCGTCGTGGAGGCCGATGAAGACCGAGATGAAGCCGGCGGTTTCTGGACTGTCGCCGCTGGGGAAGAGATGGAGTACCCAGCGGTAGCCTCCCACCATGAAAGGGCAGGACTTTAAGCTGGTGCCGTTGGGTGCGTGCTTGGCGATCGAGTAGCCGTCGATCTGGAGCAGGTGAGATCCGGACGCCATGAACTCGACGTAGACGGGGACGTCGCCGGACGACGTCGTTGCCGCCATGTCGAGCGGGATTCCCATCTGGTAACAGATTGGTGGCGATTTGCCCTACAATAGCTACTACACCCGCGGAAGATAGGTTTTTCAGTTTATTGTATTCCGGATGGAGAAGCAGAGGTGCGCGGTGGTTTGTTCCTTCACGTTACCTTGGGAACTCTGATCTCAACAAGTAAACAAACACAGATCAGTTAGATGGGAATCACGTGCCGTGTTTAAAACACGGCGACAACGACGTCGTCCGGCGGCGGCGCCTCCTTCGTCCCGTGTTCGTCTTCCGCGTCTCACCTCCTCCAGATCGACGTCTACTCAATCGCCAAGCACGCACCAGCTTAAAGTCCTGCCCTTTCACGGTGGGAGGCTACCGCTGGATCATCCACCTCTTCCCAAACGGCGACTGTCCGAGAAGCGCCGGCTTCATTTCTGACGTGGGGCTGCCTTGCGGGTAGCCCACGATGATGCTACCTGGGCCGCGCTAAGAATGGAAAGGCCCGCAGAAGACCCACTCGGGGTACCTCGTATCCTAGTCCAACTCGGTTAGGTCTTGTGACCTAACGTATCTGTACCAACCACTCGAGACCTGGCTACCTATAAAGCCAGGAGGGTTGCCCGTCCTAGAGGACACTCTGATAACCGCTACGACAAACCCTAGCGAGATCGCAATCTCGCCATTGTAATCGCTACTCGCATCAATAACCAGACAAGCAGGAGTAGGGTGTTATCCTCCGGGAGCCTGAACCTGGGTAAACCTCGCTTGTCAGCCGTCGTGATCACCTTGCACTCATCTCTCTCCCCATCAATCAACCCGGGGTGCACAACCCTGGGACTTGTCGAGTTAACACCTCGTCAATTGGCGCCGTCTGTGGGAAATTCAACAAGTGCTAGGATCATGGTCGCACCGGCCCCATCCGCAATGAAGATCGGCGCATCCGCCATCAGGGAGTCGATCCGATTCGGCTCCTTCGAGTACGTCGTCCACTCGCCAGCGCATCAATTGGTGTACGCCGATCTGGACAAAGGTATACACATTACCTTCGGCTCCATATTCTGTTGCATCGATAGTCGTGGCATACTCAGGTCTACGACTACTGCGCTACGCGCGACGGCGTCACCAAAATCGCCGACCATCGCACCCGCTGAAGCCGCCGAGATCGCATCTACCGCACCCGCGGAGATCGCGACCGTCGGACCCGCTGAGATCGCATCTACTACACCCGCGGAGATCGCGACCGCCGAACCTGTGAAGATCGCATCTGTCGCACCCGCAGAGGTCGCGACAGCTGCACCCGCGAAGATCGCATCTGTCGCACCCGCAGAGGCCGCGCCAGCTGCATCCGCGAAGAGGACATCTACACTGACAATCTTGACAACGGCCGCGTGAATCGAGTCTGCTACCCCAACCTCGGTCGTGCGGTCGATCAAGGCAAGATCCACCTCCACCGTCGCACCCGCACGGGAGACCAGGGGCCCGCGTCCAACAGCCATGTCACGCGCGCCTCGCCTTCGTGGAGATCTCAAGTCTATCCCAAGCCAATCGCACTCGCCCCGGCGAGTGTGAGCACATGGACAATCGCGAAGAGACGCGACAGCGGGTGCGCCGCGCGCCACGTTACGGCAATTTTCGACCCCGAGCAAGAAGCGGGCGACAGAAGCAGCAGTGGCAGCACCAACTCTCCAATTCGAGTCTACCCCAAGCAAGTCTTCATGGCCGACACAGCACCGCATGACGACGAAGACGAACCCGCATACCCACTGGAGGTGGACATGCCGGACCACACGAAACTTGTCATCACGCGGGACATGGCGATCCAAGCCATGAAGCATGTGGACGAAGGCACGTTCCCGCCACCCAACGCACCTCGAGAAGATCACCTGGCGGTCCAGTACTTGCTACGCAAGGAAGGCGAACGAATTCGCGCCGAAAAAGCCGAACTTCTCAGGCGCAAAAGGGACGCGGATGCATCGAGTGCCAGGCGAGCCGCCCTCTCCTTCACATCCTCCATAGAAGTGAACCAGGGAGCACGGCGAACCAGAGCCCGTGTCCCCCACATGGCAGAAGCTGATCGAACAAGGCTCACCCGCAACCTTGACTCGTCCTTCGTCACCGAAGATGAAAACGGGATACCCGTCCCAAAGACGGCGAATGCCGCCCTGATCGCAGTCGAGACATACCTCCGGCTCACGCAGCCACCGGAGGGAGACGCGCGCTCCCTTCTCCACAAGCAACAAATTGCCTCCATAAGGGCAATCGAAGAAGCTCTGGCGGCCAAGGGGCCAAGCAACCAAGCGAATGAACCAACGACATCGGGCATCCCGGCGGCGCAGCGACAGCCAGTCAAGGACCTCCGTGACGTCCTGACACAGAAGACGGTGGACCGCAGCCGCAAGGAGCGTTCGGCTAGCGTGGCACACGCGAACGACAACGCCGACCGCGACTTTGAGCCGTGCGGCGCAGCATGCTTTAGCTTCAACATCCGCGACACCCGCATGCCTAAAGGCTTCAAGTTGACGGCTGGCACACCAAAATACGACGGGAAGCAAGACCCAAAGCTATGGCTCGAGGACTACCTCATCGCTTGCACCTGTCAAGGTGGAACGTCGACTACAGCAATGCAGTACATCCAGCTCATGCTGACAGATTCGGCACGCGGGTGGCTCACAAGCCAACCCAAAGACTCTTTCCGAACATGGGAGGAATTCCAGGATAACTTCATCAAGAGTTTCTCAGGAACATTCGCCAGGCCGACGACCTACATCGAGTTGCAGGCCTGCAAGCAAGGGAAGGATGAGTCGCTCCGCTCTTACATCCAGAGGTGGACACTCCTCCGCAATACCATGGAACCCGTATCAGAGGATCGAGTGATGGACGCCTTCATGCATGGCGTCGCTCGCCGCGACCTCCGGGAGGAATTCGGTAGGCTCCAGCCGAAGACCACAATAGAACTCATGAAAACAGCCAACCAATGGGCCGAAGGAGAGGACTATGTCCGCGAAACTTCTCCCAGAAAGGAAGGCGAAACAAGCAACTGGCGCGAGGCACGTTAAAAGAAGAAGGCACGTTACACCCATGATTCAATCGAATTAGTAGCGGCAGGGTACGAAACCCCCCGCGAGGACAAGCGTGACAGCAACCGACAATACGAGCAAAGTCGGCAGCCCAGCTCGAGTCAGTACAACCGTGGCAGCAGCAGCATCGACCACAATGATGGAAGTCAGAAGCGCGAGTGGAAGCGCCCGTTGACCCCAGCAGAGGAACTGATGCAACCCTATAAGCATCACTCGTTCCGCAACCCGGCAACAGGAAAGTGGGGTTCAAACCACCTGTTGAAAGATTGCCGCAAAGCAAGAAAGATCTACCACGCCATGCAGCAAATCATCGCCCCGGTGCAGGCCATACAAGCGGCGCCACAGCTAGCCATCCAGGCAGCACCCGCAAACAACAATCAAGTGCAGGCGGCAGGAGCGTTCCCCCAGCCGCAGCAGCAGCTGCAAGGTCCGTCGGCAGCAGCCGACACGTACCCAGCCGCACGGGGACAGCTGAACATGATCCAGAAGGGACCCCCGTCGAACAGGAGGCAGAAAATCATCACACGCCAAGTACTTCAAGCCATCAACAGCCCGCGCGCGGTACCAGACTACATGCGCGGGTCGGAGACACCAATCACATTTTCCAGGGCAGATCACCCAGCGGAGGTAGTCCGACCCGGGCACGCCGCACTCGTGATTGAGGCCTTGATCGGCGACTACAGCCTGAAGAAGGTATTCCTGGACGGAGGCAGCGGCATCAACATCATATTCGCCGATACCCTCAGACGAATGAACAGGTCGACAGAGAAGTTGCCGGAATCGGAAACCACCTTCCACGGCATAGTACCAGGGCAAGCAATCACGCCCATGGGAACAATCACACTCGACGTCATCCTCGGTACACCCGAGCACTTCAGGAAGGAGTCGATAGACTTTGAGGTCGTCGACTGGAAATCACAATATCACGCCATCCTCGGACGCCCAAGCTTTGTCAGGTTCATGGCAGTACCCCACTACGCCTACCTGATGATAAAGTTACCCGGGCCGAAAGGAGTGATCACCGTCCGAGGCGACTTCGGGCTCTCCAACAGCTGCGACCGCGAGTTCGCCAAGATCTCCGAGGTCTTCGGCGTGGAAGAGCACTTCAAGGCCATATCAGCCGACAACGACAAGACCATCTTCCCGGCTCGCAAGAAGCCTGCCAAAGACGCATCGTTCAACTCGAATGACGACACTGTCACCCACCAAGTCCATCCGACTGACAGCGGAAAGACGGTCAAGGTCTCATCGAGTCTGACCCCCGCATAGGAAGGCGCGCTCGTCGAGTTCCTGCGTGAGAACTGGAAAATCTTTGCATGGCAACCCTCTGACATGCCAGGGATACCCAGGGAACTCGCCGAGCACTCTCTAAAAGTCCACAAGGACGCAAGACCAGTCAAGCAATCCATGCGACGCTTCTCAGGACCCAAACGAGACGCGATCACCATGGAGGTCGACAGATTACTACACGCCAAGTTCATCCGAGAGATCAAGGACTCGGACTGGGTCGCTAACCCGATTTTAGTTGAGAAAAAGAAGACGAAGAAACTGCGCATGTGCGTTGACTTCACCGCAGTCAACAAATGCTGCCCCAAGGACCACTTCCCGCTCCCGCGGATAGACCAGATCATCGACTCGACCGCAGGTTGCGAACGCCTATCTTTCCTGGATGCCTACTCAGGTTACCAGCAGATCAGGCTGAAAGTCGAGGACGAAGAGAAGACAGCCTTCATCACACCCGACGGCGTTTTTTGCTACCAGACGATGCCGTTCGGGTTAAAGAACGCAGGTGCCACGTACCAGCGGACAATGCAAGCATGCCTCAAGGGGATAATCGGGCAAATCGTCCAAGTCTATGTCGACGACATCGTTGTCACTACCCGAAAGGAGGATACCCTAGTCGACGACCTCCGCAAGGTCTTCGCCGCACTGGACGTATATCAGATCAAGCTCAATCCAGAGAAGTGTGTGTTCGGCGTACCAGCCGGAGAGCTACTAGGGTACCTTGTATCCGCAAGAGGAATCGAAGCAAACCCCGAGAAAGTGCAGAACATACTAACAATGCCAGCACCGACCAAGCTCAGGGAGGTGCAACGATTAGCTGGCCGAGTCGCAGCTCTCAGTCGGTTCATTAGTAAGTTGGGAGAGAAAGCCCTACCTTTCTACCAGCTGATGAAGAAGGCAGACAAGTTCGAGTGGACACAAGAGGCGCAGGACGCGTTCGACCATCTCAAGAAAACACTGACAACTTTCCCAGTCCTCGTGGCACCACTGGAAAATGAGCCGCTGTACCTATACGTCTCAGCAACGAACAGGGTGGTAAGCACGGTGCTCGTAGTCGAACGCGAAGAAGAAGGGCACAGTCACCCGGTGCAGAGGCCCGTCTACTACCTCAGCGAAGTACTCACCCTGTCCAAGCAGAACTACCCTCATTACCAGAAGCTGGCATACGGAGTCTTCATGACCTCCAGGAAGGTCGTCCACTACTTCTCCGAGCACCCGATCACGGTGGTAAGCTCCTCTGGACTAGCAGACATTCTCACAAACCAGCGCGCGACAGGACGAGTCGCCAAGTGGGTTGTCGAACTAGGACCATGGGGACTGAAGTATGCTCACCCGAAGTCCATCAAGGCCCAAGTTCTCCCAGAATTCACCACCGAGTGGATAGAGGCCCAGCTACCAAATGTCCCCGACCTGTCCAACGCGTGGACAATGTACTTTGATGGCTCGAAGAAATTCAAGTCAGCCGGGGCAGGAGTCGTGCTCATCTCCCCCAAAGGCGACAAGCTCAAGTATGTCCTACAGATGGACTTTCCGACGCCGTCCAACAACGAAGCCGAGTACGAGGCCCTGATCCACGGCATGCGGATGGCCAAGAACTGCGGCGCCATGCACCTCATGATCTACGGCGACTCCTACCTGGTGGTACAGCAAACCATGAAGTCCTGCGACGCTATCGCTGACAACATGATCGCCTACAGAGACCTCTACAATCAGTGGGAAGGCAACTTCGACGGCTGCGAGCTGCGCCACATTGGCCGTGAAAGCAACGAGGAAGCCGACGTCCTCGCTAACATGGGCTCAGACAGGGTGCCAGTCCCACCCGGCGTCTTCCTCGAGTGCATCACGCAGAGATCCATCAAGACTCAGAGTACATCAAGCACAGCAACAACAAAAGGCGATGCTAACCCGTCAAGCCAAGACAAGGTCCCCATGGAGGTCATGCTAGTCGAAGCCACATGGACGGGGCCGTACCTGGCATATATACTACATCAGAAGCTGCCAGCCGATCCAGTCGAAGCAAAGCGCATCATCAGGCGCTCCAAAAGTTTCACTGTCATCAACGGAGAACTCTACAAAAGAAGCATCTCAGGAATCCTGCAAAGGTGCATAGATCCAGTCGACGGCCAAGCCATCTTACTCGACATCCACGCGGGTATCTGCGGGCATCACGCCAGCAGTCGGGCACTGGTGGCCAAGGCGATGCGCGCCGGGTTCTACTGGCTGACAGCCATGCAGGACGCCGAGGAGCTGGTGAAAAAATACTCAGGGTGCCAGGAATTTGCCAACAAGCCGCACGCCCCAGCGTCAGAACTCAAGACAATCCCATTAGCCTGGCCCTTTGCCCAATGGGGTCTGGACATGGTGGGACGGCTGAAGAAATCCTCACCCGGAGGCCACACTCACCTCCTAGTCGCAGTCGATAAGTTCACAAAGTGGATCGAAGCCGTGCCCATCACAAGTTCGACTGCATCCACTGCGGTCAACTTCATCAGGTCAATCATCTTCAGATTCGGGGTACCAAACGGGATCATCACCGACAACGGCTCGAACTTCACAGCCGAAGAATTCAAGGACTTCTGCTCAGAGCAGGGGATCAAGCTCAACTACGCGTCTGTCTCGCACCCGCAGTCCAACGGACAAGTGGAGAAAGCCAACGGCCTCGTCTGCAGCGGCATCAAGAAACGACTGCGCGTGCCCCTAAAACGCGCAGCGGGCGCATGGGTGGAAGAACTGCCATCGGTCCTCTGGAGTCTGCGAACAACGCCAAATAGATCCACCCAGTACACTCCATTCTTCATGGTGTACGGTGCAGAAGCGGTCCTCCCCTGCGACATCAAGTTCGACGCACCAAGAGTAATCGCCTACGACGAGTCGGAAGCAGAGGAGGCACTCGAAGACAGCAGAGACACCCTGGATGAAGCGCGAGACATCGCCCTAGCACGATCAGCCGTGTACCAGCAAGACCTGCGCAATTATCACACTCGGAGGCTGCGACCAAGAGCGTTCGTGGCAGGCGACCTGGTTCTTCGACTCAAGCAAAAGAAGGTGCACAAGCTCGCTTCCCCATGGGAGGGCCCGTACATCGTAACAGAAGCAATAGGCAATGGAGCTTACCGCCTAAAGGACTCGAAGACAGGAGCAGACTGCAGCAACCCATGGAACGTAGCACAAATCCGCCGGTTCTACGCCTAGTTCAAAACAGCCATTGTACAAAGAAAACAAGCGCGGCAGGTTTCAGACGCACTCTTTCCCTTACCAGACTGGAAGGGTTTTAATGAGGCGGCCTGTTCGCAAGAATCAATAAAGTGATTTGAAGAAATTTTGTCCCCTTTACCTGTCACTCAGAGGAAGCTCAAAAATCCTAGGCCGCCACTCGAACCACTCGGGGGCTGCGCCACACAGGTTGAAATATAAGCTTAGGTCGCCACCCGAACAACTCGGGGGCTGCGCCATACAAGCATGTCCAAAATCCTAGGTCGCCACCCGAGCTACTCGGGGGCTGCGCCACACAGGTTGAAATAAAAGCTTAGGCCGCCACCCAACTTACTCGGGGGCTGCGCCATACAAGCATAAAGTCAAAAAATCCTAGGCCGCCACTCGACCGACTCGGGGGCTGCGCCATACAAGTCAAGTTCAAAATCCTAGGGCGCCGTCCGCCACACACGGGGCTGCGCCACACAGGTCACACTTGTAACCCTAGGCTACCACTCGACTTACTCGGGGGCTACGCCAAACAGGTCTTCTCAGAAAAATCCTCAGCCGCCACTCGAACCCACTCAGGGGCTGCGCTGCACAGGTCAGGTTCCAAATCCTAGGTCACCACCCGACGTACTCGGGGGCTGCGCCAAACAGGTAACACTTGTAATCCTAGGCCGCCACTCGACCTACTCGGGGGCTGCGCAAGACAGGTCTTACCCAAAATCCTAGGCCACCACTCGAGCGACTCGGGGGCTGCGCCATACAGGTCAAGTTACAAAAATCCTAAGTCGCCACCTGATAAAATCAGAGCCTGCGTCATACAGGTAACACTTGAAAAACCTAGGCCGCTGCCTGGCATACTAGGCGACTGCGCCATACAGGTTGCAGATTAAATCAGGAATTCTAACTTTCGAGTAAAAAGATCAACTCTCATAACTCGAAAGTATTACAATCTGTTATCATACTTACACAGGCACATTCGCCCCTATAGCTAACCCTGCACAACAGACAACAGCTACTCTAAACTGCAGGTTCAGCCTTCGGCGCATCAAGGGGCCCTACAAGGCGCTCGCTCAGGTCCTGAACCTGCCGGATAATCCGACGCGCAGCCGCCAAGGTCTCGTCGAAGTCGTCGTCACCCGGCAGGCCTTCAAGCACCCTCTCAAGCGGGAGATGTGGCCGGTGCATCCGGACGTATGCCAACGCCGCGTTCGCACCAGCCACAAGCTGGGCGTCGACGACCTCCTTCAACCCTGCACCATCGCGTAACCTCTCCAGCAAGGCAGACAACCCGTTCGGCTGCGCATTATGCGGGAAGTACACACGATTGATGTGCCAAAGTGTCTTCCGGCAGCTCTCCAGAAGAAAAGAAGCGCGCCACGTACGATCAAGCATGGTGGCAAGGACGCGCCCCCTCGACCGGTTCACCCAGAACTGTCGAGCTTCGTAGGAGTCGCCGGACGCCTCTCGGGTGACTCGCTCCTCAACGCGAACCCGCTCGGCCTCCCAGTCGGGATTAACATCTGCGCACATAAAATGCAAGTCAGAACGAGAAGGAAAGCCACAAAGGACGGCAGCCGCCAAAAGGATACATACCTTGTAGCTGCCGACTGATCAGGTCGATCTCCCCAAGCAAAAAATCCTCACGTCGCGAGAACTCCGCCGCGGGATGCGACTGAGAACGATGCAGCAGCCGCTCCGTATTCTTCAGGGTCGCCTCAAGCTCCGCCACCTTGTTCTTCAAGCATGTGATTATCCGCTGATCATTTGCACTGCGTGGAGGGGCCGGCGCCGCCCGATGACGGCGAGCACCCGAAGAAGAAGCTGCGCCACTCGGCACGGCCACTGGAGAAGGCGGAGCATCATCGCGCGCAGCACTCTGCCAGGGATACGCAGAGTCAATATAATCATGCGACTGCGAAGCACAGATCAACTCAGGAGAAATAAAGCCAGCAAAATCAATATTGAAGACCAAAAGACCCGACAGGGCAATATTCATTAAAAGCATGAAGTTCAAAATACAGATCGCGGCAACTGCCGCATTCCTACAACTATGCCTACTCTAAGGCCCCGGACTGCGACCGGGAACAACCCTTCCGAGCAGCCGCCTCAGTCGCCTTAGCAAGGGCCCTCTCGAAGAGTGCCACAAGCTGCGCAGCCAGCTGCGAGGCGCGCTCCTTCACGCCACTCAGCGACGCGGTCCGGCCATCGGGTTTGCGAGGAAAACCGTTGACGACCTTCTCGAAGTCACCTGGAACTTGGTGGCCTAATAGGAGCTGGAAGGTGAGCTCGGAGCCGCGTACCGTCTGCGACCGCGTGAAGTCGGCGATGGTGGTCGCGTCCTCAAACGGTGCAGCCAGGGCGTCCACGGTCGCCGGCGGCTGGTCACCCGGGAAGATGCTCTGGTGCACCATGGCCAGAGCTCCAGTCGACTTCTGCAACGCGGCTGAAGACTTCTTCAGCGCGTCCGAAGCATAGGCGCATACCCGGTCGAGGAAGCCAACAGCGGTCGCCAGGTCAACCGTGTCACTCGACGCATCTTCTGGAGGAGCTCCACCGCAAGTCTCTGCGCAAAAATTCAAAGTCAGGATAAGAAAAAGATCAAAGACTCAGTAGGCGCCAAGCCGAAACTTACCCCCAAGAACACCGGCGAGTGAAAGGAGACGACCAACTTGAGTTTTCTCCTGGGCGACCCGCGCCAGCTCCCGCTCTCGAGACTCACGAAGAGCCTTCTCAAGGTCATCAACCCGCCCAGTAGCCTGGTCCAGCGAGGCACGCAGTTGGTCCCTCTCCTTCTCCAGGCGAACGTAAGCCGCGGCTGCGTCGAGTTGTTGGCGATAGTACGGCTGAAGCAAAAACAGGATGTCAATAAAGTTGCGGGCGACTATACTAGTCACCCACACCTTCGGGGGCTACTCCCATCGGGAGCGCTGATCGCGCACCCGATGAAAAATCAAGAACGCAAGAAAAAGCATGCAAGACTTACGTGATCCAGGAGTTCAAGGTCTTCCGCAGTCGAAGGAGGCACGCGGCTAGAGGATGCAATACCGGCAGGCTCAGCATGCACCTTCTCCACCACCACTGGCGTCCCCAACCCAGTCGAAGGGGCGGATGTGAGCTCCGCGTCCCGAAGGGGGGAGCTAACATCGTCAGAACGATGGCTGCAGCAAAACCAAGAACACCAGTCGAATCAAAACGTCCAAACTGCAAAGTACAACTCGAAGGACACATCGCAAAGAAACTCACCTGGGGGTGCCGGCGTCGTCGTAGCTCTCCAGGGAAGGCGAAGGCATCCGCGCGAACGAGCGTGGTGCTGCGGAGCTGACTGGAGGAACGTTCAGAGGTTCCTCCCAGCCAGCCGAAGACCGAGCACCCGTAGACGTCACGGCGACCTCCTCCTCAGCAACGTCCACGTCCCGGGCAGGTGACGACGCAGTGGCAGACTCGCCGCGACTCGGAAGCTTCCGCTTCTTCCTCGCGGGTTCCTCCACCTCATCTTCCTCCTCCACCTCGTCGCGGGGAGAATGCGCGGAGGGAATCTCTTCGTCCTCGTCCTCCTCCTCGACAAACTTCGACTCATCGTCGGGTCCGTTCTCAGGGAGGGGAGGAAAGCTGATGAAAAGATCTCGGCCCTGAAGCAAGTAGACACAAGTCGAATCAAAAAGAAGGGTAGACTCAAGTCGAACAAGGGCAGAAAGAAGAGAAGACAAGACTTACCTCAGGAACGGGGTTCGAGGCCCCGTAAGGAGAAATCGAGCAGTTGACGTTGCACGTGTCCGCGGCTCGGAGGTTGGTGATGGACCTGACGCTGGCCTCCACCTCCACGTCATCCAGCGGCTTGGCGCTGACGCCTTCGGCGGCCCACATCGGGTGAGGCCGGGCGCTGAGCGGCTGCACCCGAAGACGGAAGAAGGTGGCCATCAGAAAGACGCCACCCGCATCGCGCCCAAGGGTCTGAGTCAGCTCGTGCAGCAGGCCCAGCAGGGGCCGCACGGCCTCCTTCTCCACGGCGGACAGCGGGTGCGCCCAGGCGCCGGTCTTCCGCAGTCCGCGCCCGCTGTCGAATGCGTCCAGTCCGTCTTGGTTCGACTGGACGTAGAACCATCTCCTGCGCCATCCTTGGACGGAGTCGGACTCCTTCATCTGAAAGTACGCGGTGTCACCGCGTACCTGGATTCCGAAGCCGCCCACGGGGAAGGTCAACCCGCTCTTCCCTACGTTCTTGCGAACGAGGAAGAGCAACTTCCACAACGCCCAGTGGGGCGCGACGCCCAAGAAGCACTCGCAGAGCACGATAAAGCCCGCGATGCTCAAGACGCCATTGGGGGTCAGATCGTGGATCTGAACCCCATAGGCAAACAGGAGACCGCGCACGAAATCGTGCATGGGGAACCCGAAGCCGCGCGGAAGGAAGTCCGCGAAGCAAACGCGTTCCCCATCGCGCGGAGTGGGGAAGACTTCCTTGCCAGGGACGCGTACCTGGACCTGGTCGGCAGGTGGCAGCAGACCCTGCGCGCGGAACAGCTCCACTTCGGTCTTCTTCATCGAGGACCTCTGCCAGCCGCCCTCCGGTTTCTTCAACACCCCGGCGTCATCGGCGGCGGCGGAGGAGCCAGCGGCGCTCTTCGGCTTGCCCATTGTCAAGGTCGCAAGGTGTGTGGACGGACTGCTCGGAGCTCGGGATGGCGGCGGAAATGGTAGAGCGCAAGAGGAAAGAAGGCAAGAATCGATTGGAGAAGATGACATCCCAAACGACAAGACACAGTACTTATGCCCCGAAGATCGGCATCTCAACCGTCCATCGAACAAGGGCTCCGAGCGGGAACATCCAGCCGTCCACGTGTCGCACGGAGAAACCAACCGTCACCGCCAACTTCCTCCACTACGCACGAAAACCGAGGCGTCGTCATCGTGCCGCGCAAATTTCACGCCCACTTCGGAGACGTGACAACTGTGGACCGTGGTCAGCTCTGACAGTGGGGCCCACCACGTCACGTCCCATCGGGCGCAGAGGCGTGCAATAGATCGTCATCGATGACGTCATCAAGCCAACGGCTCCAAAATCAACCGAAGCAACTCGAAAGAGTTGTTCGAGTGGTAAGCTTCAAAGCTGAAATCAACAAGGTAGGATCAGCCAATGATCCGAGCACTCGAAGAAACCATTCGAGTGGCAACGCAGTAAGCTCGAGCAGCCGAATCCATCCAACAAGTAAGCCAAAACAGGCTGAGTAGAAGCAAGCTTCACAAGAAGATGAAGGCAAAGTAATTCGACTACACAGATTACTCCCATCGGGAGTGGCTGGTTCGACTGAAGAAATTCGAGTTCAAGCTCAAGATCAAACAATCCAACGGCGCGTCCAGGAGGAAGGAGTCCTTTGTCCGACTCTGCGTTTCGACCAAGCACTCGGGGTCTACTGACGTGGGGCTGCCTTGCCGGGGTCTACTGACGTGGGGCTGCCTTGCGGGTAGCCCACGATGATGCTACCTGGGCCGCGCCAAGGATTGAAAGGCCCGCAGAAGGCCCACTCGGGGTACCTCGTATCCTAGTCCAACTCGGTTAGGTCTTGTGACCTACCGTATCTGTACCAACCACCCGAGACCTGGCTACCTATAAAGTCAGGAGGGTTGCCCGTCCTAGAGGACACTCTGATAACCGCTACGACAAACCCTAGAGAGATCGCAATCTCGCCATTGTAATCGCTACTCGCATCAATAACCAGACAAACAGGAGTAGGGTGTTATCCTCCGGGAGCCTGAACCTGGGTAAACCTCGCTTGTCAGCCGTCGTGATCACCTTGCACTCATCTCTCTCCGCATCAATCAACCCGGGGTGCACAACCCTGTGACTTGTCGAGTTAACACCTCGTCAATCTCCCTCTTCATAGGCCTCCACGAGTACGACGAACGGCGGCACGTAAGCCTGCAGGTCGAGTTCAGCTTCCTTGACGAACGTCCGCACGAAGCAGGTGCTCCAACTGTATATGAACTATGGCGTGGGCTACCGGAGATTCATGGCGAGGGAGGCGTTGGAGAGCTCAAAGCATCTCCAGGGTGACCGCTTCACCGTAGACTTCATCGGCACGGGGTATGTTGATGTCCCGAGAGACGACGGCGGCGGCGCAGGCCCAGGAAGTGCGCCGCTTGCTACCTCCGGCCGGTGACGGTGGTGGGCACAATGCTCATCCACGCGTGTTTCTGTGATGTCTGCAAGGAAGCTAGCCGCAACGACCTGACAGCGGAACAGTGCGCAAGCTGCCATGGACCCTATGAAGGCAGAATGCTGTTATAGCCAATATGTGCTTCCTGACATTTGGAAGTTAGCAATCGATCTTGCCCTCCATCTCTACAGCCATTTTAGTTTCTGGAGTATAAGCTTAATTCATTTTATGCTATCAGTTGTGGTTGTGATATTATTCTAGGAAACTTGTATTCGTTATAAACTTATCATGTTTATCGTGGATGAAAGAATTGAGAGTGACGACGTGACTTCCATGTGGGATTTTACTCACCTTTTGTACTGCTTCCGTCCCAAAATAAGTGTCTCTAATTGCTAAAAAAAAGATGTATCTAGACATGTTTTATGTATAGATACACCACTTTTCATCTGCCGAATGTGGCGGCAGCACCTCTGCATGCCCTGTACGTGCGATGTTTGCCTACGCAAGTCGAACGAGCTACTCCACAAGTGCATGTGAAGGCATCCTTCTCTCAATTGTGTTTTATGCTTTCACTATTGGTGGGTGGACTTGTGCGGTATAGGCATGTGAGTGCTTGTCGCGTTAGTGCATGCTCCAGTTGGCCGACGGCGGTCTCGGTCTCCCACGCTACGACGGTTCCATGGGACGGAGCCGTTGCCTAGCGGGGGTCTAGGTGGCGACCTAGATGGAGACTACATGGATAGAGGGTTCGTCTACATGACTGGATCACCTTCGGGCAACGTGAAGACCTGGATGAGAACTGCGGGGGCAGGGGGTTCGACGACCATGATCGGATCGCTTTCGGGCAATGCACAAGTCGATCTGATGCTTCATCGGCGCGGCGCTCCGTAGCGGGTTGTGTGTGTTGTGGCGTTTGTTCGACTTGTGCCGTGTGGGCGGTGGATCGTTTCGTCTGTGTTATTCATTTGTATAACTTATATGGTTTTACGACCCGGTTTATTTTATAAACTGGGTCAATTCTCTTCTATCTATTCGATAAGTGGATATCAACCACTTTTACCATATTAAAAAGAGGTTACTTCATTCTGCGGCCAGGCAGAGCTAGCGATTTGTAGGGAGTATTCAACAATAAACAGATTTTTTTTATAGCTAAACAGTTTATAATCCCTTGTCCATCGAGCATACAAACAAACTGAAAAACCAATCTCATGCGGGGTGTGGTAGCTGCTGTGGGGCAATCGCAACCAATCTGTTAGATGGGAATCCCGCTCGACATGGCGGCAACGACGTCGTCCGGCGACGTCCCCGTCTACGTCGAGCTCACGGCGTCCGGATCTCACCTGCTCCAGATCGACGGCTACTCGATCGCCAAGCGCGCACCCAACGGCACCAGCTTAAGGTCCTGCCCTTTCATGGTGGGAGGCTACCGCTGGATGCTCCACCTCTTCCCCAGCGGCGACAGTCCAGAAACCGCCGGCTTCATCTCGGTCTTCCTCGGCCTCCACGACCACGACGACGACCATAGATGGCATTGCGTAAGACTGCACGTCGAGTTCAGCTTCATCGACGAGGCTGAGAAGCAAGATCCCGCGCTGGTCCGCACGAAGCAGGAGCTCAGGCTGCTTTCCGGCCATGGCGTGGGCTACCGCAGATTCATCGCGAGGGAGGCGTTGGAGAACTCAAATAAGCATCTCCATGGCGACCGCTTCACCGTCAGATGTGACCTCCTCGTCACCGGATACGTCTACGTCCCGTTCGACCAACCATGGAGAGTCAGGACGAGGAGATGTGCGGCTTGCAACCTCCGGCCCATGAGGTCGGCGAGGCTACCGCTCATCCATGCGTGTCTCTGCGACATCTGTAAGGAGGCCGACCCGACGGCGAAGCAGTGCGCGCAATGCCATGGCCCCTATGATGGTAGATCATTGCACATTCCCCAAGAAGAAAAGAGGTAGAGTATTGCTGCTATAGTCGATCGCCATGTTCTATTAAAAGTTTGGAAGAAAAAGAAAGATCCAGCTATATGTAGTAGTTGACAGTCAGAACTATAGACAGCTATTCCGTTTAGTCTTTCCGTGCCATCACTTGTGGTTGTGATCAGTTACTCTAGGAAACTTTTTATCTGTCGATCGTCCCTGTTTGGAGAAGTTTTAATTGTCTATAGCCTATAGGGAAAGAACTCATATTGCTGATCTGAAATTAACTAGTAGTAGGATCCTATGGCGGCGATGTGAGTCATATTACTTCCCGAGCTACGCCATACCAATTTTGGGTAAAAAGTTTAACTTCACTATATATTTGGTCTTACTATTCTACTATACCTAGGGTTCACGGTAGTCCATTTACAATTTGATTATAATAAAAAATGTGTGTATAACATTCATTTTGAAATCTGCATATCAAATGATTGTCCAAATCGCCCGCGGCCCGCGCCTCCTTCATCCCGCTTTCCGGGTTGGATCGACGGCTACTCAATCGCAAGCACGCACCCAGCGGCACCAGCTTAAATCTCCGCCCTTTCACAGTGGGCATTGTTCAAGATATCATGGTTAAAGAAGGTAGAGCATCCTCTACCTTATGGTTACAACAGTGCGGTGAATTTTTTGAAAAGATAAGAAAAGAAAATTTCGGTGCTATCACTTATTCACTTGTGATTGTGATGAGTTACTCTAGGAGGCTTTTATCTGTCGTCCCTGTTTGGAGCTGTTTTTAGGGTAAGAACTCATCGCTGATCTGAAATAAACTACTGTAGTAGAATTTGAATCCTATAACGACAATGTGAGTCATATTACTTCCGGAGGCGTCACAACTTTCATGTGCCTTTTGCGACACTTCTTTCAGGCTGTTCGGCGATTTTGACAACTCCTATGAAAACTTTTTAGTTGTGCGTGTTTAGTTGGTCTAGAGGCCGATCGATAGTATGATGCTAGTTCATTAAGGGTTTAGGGTTTAGTAGGTTGAGCCTCTGCATATCTGGTGAGCGGCGAGACGAGTGAGGCTGGCTGGGCAGAAACGGAGGAACCAGGCAACTCCACTGCTTGCCGAGGCTCTTGAACAAGACCCCATTGCTTCTTCTTTTTTGAAGAACTTCCAACTTTATTGACTCAAAACCACAGAATTACAATCAGCAAGAATAATGTCTACTTCGAATTCTGGGCATACCCCCGTCCACTCTTGCGTGACACTGCTGGCACATGCCAACCTTGCACAAGTATGAGCAACTTGGTTACCCTCTCTACCTAGATGAACCAACGAGAAACAATTAAAAGTATCTTTTACAGAATTTATTTCTTCTAAAATAGGGGCCACAATCGACCTCTCCTTGCTCTGAGCCGTCCAGCACCGAACCAGCTCCTGGTTGTCCGTTTCAAAGGCGGCATCTTGATAACCTCTCGCATGCGCAAAGAGGACGGCGTCTCGCAAAACCTCTTGAACAAGACCCCATTGCTACGGTTGGATTCTAACACTACCACACTCCTATGTTACGAACGAACGCCTCGGTTCAGTTCCAGGAAGCATTCCATATTATCTGTCACGCCATTTACCTGTTCTGTACTGTCTATGGTATTTATCCCTGAAATGTATTATGTATTTTCAGACTAATAACTCAGAAACATTTGCTCATTTCTGCACCTAAGCCGACTAGCTTTAGGTGCTTGTGACTTCTCATTGATGGCTAGCTGTAAAGATAAGAACCCTAAGGGATAGGGAGGTTTATAGCAGATTCAACTTGTCAAACACATATGATCCAATCTGCCATCTTTCATGCCATTGCATCGTCAAAAGCTCACAATTTACCAGTATTGGTTGAATACCCGAAATGCAGAGCATAATGGAGGCACAGGAACAAACACACCATCATATTAAATAGATGTATTACCATAAACGGCTGTTTTGCAGCTAATTTTGTACAGTTCCAGAAGTTGGGCATGGCTTGTCCCAGCAAAGATAAATAACAAGGTAAAACCAACTGCTTAGGAAGAAAATAGATTCATCATACTAGCATATATACACACATGATGCTAACATAAGAGACTGATTTTACCGATAAAGAAAATTTTGGTATTTATCATCTAAGATTCATTATACTTGCACATATTCATTATGCCATAGCTAAGTTCACCAAGTCAGTCTTTTCTTGCTTTCTGAGGCAGGTGAGAGCTCTGACAGTAACACCTCACTCAAACATGTCTACATGTACCACCATACGAAATTTGCAAAAGATTCATTGCTTGAATATTTTTTGTCAATGGTAAAAGCCCAAATTGCTGGAGGTCAAGAGCTGCTACCATTCTTATGCCAGAAGGATCTGAAAGACAACTGAGAAAGCCAGGAGGACTCAGATCCTGGAGATTTGCCAGATGGAGACGCATTTGTGCTAACAGCGGCATCGTGCCAAAACTTGAGAACATAAAGGCTCTCCTCTTCAGTACACCTCTTCAAGAGAACACGTGATGCAAACCCCTTCTCATTCATCAAATGGCATATCCCCAGAGGATCATTTTCTTCAAGGGCAATCATGTACAGACACCCTTTTTCCGAGAGCAGCTCGCGCACAGCAGGAAGAATTCGGTCAATCACTTGGCGCCCATTCAACCCTCCAGCCCAAGACGAAGTAATGCCCTTGATCCCGATTTCTTCCTCAGGTGTTGGCACGTATGGAGGGTTCACAACAACCACGTCAACCGTACCAGCCAGACGTTTCCCAAGACCTGAGACAATATCAGTAGCAATAACATCTGCATGAATACCATGGGCTTCAAGAGTGGCTTGGGTAGTCTCCACAGCATGTTGGTTGATGTCTGTTGCTAGGTACTGGGTTCCAGACCCTAATTGCCTGAGCATGATGGCTAGAGACGTGATGACATAACCACTGCCACATCCTACCTCCAGGCATAAACTCGGGTGTAGTGTAAGAAGTTGAGCTTTGTCAGAGAGCAGCGCATCAACGAGAGCAAATGAGTCATCACATGGTTCATAAACCTCCGGATGACTTGCGACAAGCGGAATCTGGGCAGTGTTTAATGTCCTTGCCGATGCAGGCTGAAAAAAGGTCAGTTCCTATAATGTTAGCATCACAAATAGAAGCCCACATTCTCTGAACCAAATAGTGGCGACGTATTTTTATTTTGACCCATTAAAAGAATGTTCAATCAGCAAAGGAATGGAGAAAAACTGAGCTTGACACACCACAAAATGTGTAATTTTCTTTTAAAACTTTACAGACTGAAAAGATAAAAATTGCATTCATTTATAAAGTCCTAATTTCAAAGCTTACTTATAAAGATAATTTATTGCCATAAACTGAAGGGGCACGTTATGATGTCTACTCATGTTCATCCAATATTAACAGCTCATACTTTGAAACTCTTACGGAACATTGCCCTTTTATGATAAATCCGCACATCCCTCCAATATGACACAAAAAGTGCTAAATTTACTAAGGAAATTTCAGTGGCAGGTACAGATTGATTAGGGGAAGCAAGAAAAAAAGGTGAAACGTACCCAAGATAACATGAATCAAGTACCTAACTACACTAAGAATAGAAACATTTGATAGTTCCAGAACAACTAATTCCCAATGGCCAATGGGTTAAGTATCATGTTCAACCATGGTAAGTGTAAAGATAAGTGTCAGATTCAGAAGCAGTTCCAACTGAACTGGAGTAGGCCATCACAACACGACAAACTATCAAAGATTCTATTTGTCATCACGGTGAGTTGGTGACTTTTAAGTACTACAAGATCTCCACTTATGGAAACAGTATTTAGCTAACATTATCTTTTAGCCATAACAGCATAGAAGACTTGCTAAATTTAGTAATATGCCCAAATACAAACTAAATTCCACAAGTAGTAATATGCCCAAATACAAACTAGATTCCACAGCACAAAACGACAACCGCAAACCGGTGGGAGGTGTGGTGAGGGCCGGTGACCAAAAAAATAGCTAGGCACCACTGCTGACATAACATATCGCTCCAGAACAAATTCTATTGCGAATTGCGACGGACTACGACGTGACATGATATCGTGAGACGCTGCGGGGCGCTTAGACATTTTCATGCTACCGCCACACATCCTCAGCAGTAAAGCGCATGACCGGCGAGCCAATCTAAAGGTGCAGACTAGTGCCGCACTAGAAGATGATGTAGGGAACGGTAGAATCAGTTTCAACCAGGGTAGCGTAGGCTATCAACAAGGCAAACCATCTCAGTTTCTATTCATCATCACACCATCACGGTGACTTTAAGTACTACAAGATATCCACTTCTGGATAGCAGACATTATCTTGTAGCCATAACAGCATAGCTGACTTGCTAAATTTAGTAATATTCCAAAAACTAACTAGATTCCACGGGACAACACGACAGCCCCAAACTAGGTGGAAGGTGTGGTGAGTGCCGGTGACCAAAAATAGCTGGGCAGCTTCTTCATAACTAGCCACCACTGCCATGACATATTGCTCAAAAGAAAACAAAACAAATCACTGAGATAGACTATGGCGCGGCACAGTATCGCTTCCACATTTCCATGCTGTCGTCACACATCCACAACCGTAGCACGCACTACCGGCGGGCCAATCGGAAGACGCGGACAAGCGCCACATCGGTAGACGGTGTATGGAACCGTTCAACATATGAGATTCCCGTTTCTATCCAATTTTTCCTTGTAATCTAACACGAGAATCTGGAGTTGACTGCCGCACACAATAGACTGAGATTTCGGAACTGCATTCAGGTTCACTATGTCTGTCGATCGTCAGGGTAATTTGCCCAAACTGTGATTTGATGTCATCTGGCTGAAACCCATGCACGCTCCTAGAGAAATAAGCTACGACGGACGGAAGGGTGAAGAGAGATTGACCTTGCCCCTCTTGGGGAGAGTCTTGAGGTCGCAGCCGGTGGAGAGCTCCGAGAGTTTCCCCTCCACGGCCGACACCGCCGCGCCGTCTTCTGCGGACATGGATCAGCGACGGCTGGGTCGACGAGGAAGGAAGCTACCGCCGCTAGATCGCCCGGAGCGTGCTTCAGATGCTGTCACAGAGCAGGAATCAAACAATCACAAACACATCTAGGGAGTATCTGATAAGCTCTAATAAATAAGGAGATAATAAAAAGATAGAACTGGAACCTGCCTACAAGATTCACGCTAGGGCCGGAGGAAGGGGTGGTTGGTGGAAGGGAGAGAGATATGAAGCGCCGGTGGCGGAGCTAGCGGAGAGGGAGCTTCGGTGGGCGGCGGCGCTAGTGAGGCGTCATGTTGCTCTCGTGGGGACGATGATGTACCCCGTGAAGACGGGGGAGCTGGTTCGGCTCAGCCCGTTCGTGTTCCGGCGCAGGTCGGACTCGCACGGTCGCACCTGTCTTGTCTTCTTCGCTCGCTCGCTGGCTCTATCCACTTCGGCAGCGGCGAAAAATCTCAGCGTAGTGGTGAAATCCAAAACCCCCACTCCTCCTCCTCGCCGGCGCTGCCGCCGCTGGATGCTCCCATGGCGCTCGTCTCCACCACCACCGTCGCCTCCTCCTCCTCCTCGTACCACTGCGACCCGCTGCTCATCCCCGCCGCCCCCCGGAGCTGGTGCCGCCGCCCCAGGACCCGCGCCAGGCTCTCCGCTTTATCCGCGCGGCTGAGCGCCTCGCCGTCGGCCCCCTCCGCCCCCGCCTCCGCGGCAAGCGAGCGGAACAGGTACTCGTACGAGGTGGACTCCCTGATCGACCGGCTCAGCAACCTGGCCCCGCGGGGCTCCATCGCCAAGTGCCTCGAGTCCTCCCGGCACCGGCTCACCCTGCAGGACTTCGCGGCGGTGTACCGCGAGTTCTCCCGCCGCGGCGATTGGCAGCGCTCCACGCGCCTCTTCAAGTACATGCAGCGCCAGTCGTGGTGCCGCCCCGACGAGCACATCCACGCCATCGTCATCGGCGTGCTGGGCCGCCAGGGCCCGGCGCTCCTCGACAAGTGCCTCGAGGTCTTCCACGACCTCCCCGCCGAATCCCGCACCGCGCTCTCCTACACCTCCCTCATCGCCGCCTACGCGCGCAACGCGCTCCACGAGGAGGCCCGCGCGCTGCTCGACCAGATGAAGGCCGCCGGGGTCGCGCCCACCGCCGCCACCTACAACACCGTGCTAGCCGCATGCGCGCGCGCCGCCGACCCGCCCGTGCCCTTCGACATGCTCCTCGGCCTCTTCGCCGAGATGCGCCACGACGCGTCCCCCGCCGTGCGCCCCGACCTCACCACCTACAACACCCTCCTGTCGGCGGCCGCCGTGCGCGCCCTCAGCGACCAGTCCGAGATGCTGCTGCGCACCATGCTGGAGGCCGGCGTCGTGCCGGACACCGCGTCGTACCGGTACATCGTTGATAGCTTCGCCAACGCTGCCAACCTCTCCCGCGTCTCCGAGCTGTTCGGCGAAATGGCCGACACAGGGCACACGCCGGACCCCTCTGCGTATCTCGGCCTCATGGAGGCCCACACGCGGATCGGCGCCACGGCAGAAGCTGTTGCAGTGTTGCGGCAGATGCAGGCCGATGGCTGTGCGCCCACCGCTGCGACCTACCGTGTCCTGCTCGATCAGTATGGGAAACAGGGGCGCTTCGATGGCGTGCGTGAGCTCTTCCGTGAGATGAGAACCGCTGTGCCTCCAGACACGGCCACCTACAATGTGCTCTTCAATGTATTTGGGGATGGCGGCTTCTTCAAGGAGGTGGTGGAGCTCTTCCACGATATGCTTCGAACGGGGATAGAACCGGACATGGAGACCTGTGAAGGTGTCTTGGCTGCGTGTGGTCAGGGTGGTCTCCATGAGGATGCCAGAGAAGTTCTTGACTATATAACGAAAGAAGGAATGGTGCCTACTGCAAAGGCCTATACTGGCCTGATTGAAGCTCTTGGTCATGCAGCCATGTATGAGGTCAGTTTTCTACAAACCAGATATTAGTATGATGATGACTCTTAAGATAGCCCATTTGTTATGCAGTATTTCATTGACTCTTCTGTTTGGTATTTAGGAGGCCTATGTTGCATTCAACATGATGACTGAAATTGGTAGCTTGCCAACGATAGAGACCTACAATTCTCTTGCAAATGTGTTCGCCAAAGGTGGGCTCTTCCAGGAGGCAGAGGCCATCTTTTCTCGGATGACCAACAGCGCTGGAATTCAGAAAAACAAAGATTCATTTGATGCCCTCATCGAAGCGTACTGCCAGGGTGCACAATTAGATGATGCCGTGAAGGCATACATGGAGATGCGCAAGTCCAGGTTTAATCCAGATGAACGCTCCCTTGAAGGAGTACTCAATGCCTACTGCATAGCGGGGGTTATAGATGAGAGCAAAGAGCAGTTTGAAGAGATCAAATCCGACATGACTGTGCCTAGCATTATTGCTTATTGCATGATGTTGTCACTATATGCTAGGAACGACAGGTATTGGTCGAACACAACTATATCCCTTTATAGTCTATCAAACTTGTGTGCTCCTCTTGATGACTGCTCATTTTCAAATGGAAGCGCTGAACTGACAAATTGTACCAATCATGTTTTACATTTTTTCTGATCAGACTACCTAGCTTGGCATTGTTAAAAGCATATACAGTACAACCTTTGGATCTTCATTTAGATAATCTTAAAGCTGACCATCAACTCATTGCCTCTAAACCATCTGGCTGCTCACTGGACAATGAAAAAGAAAGAATTAAAATATTGGATCTTGATTTTTTTTTCCAACGTCATCATCTAAGATGGATAATCAATATTTGAACTAGCAATGGGAACACAACTGACAAAATTGATCATCAACCGGCTGCCTGAAAACAACCATCTATTGTTCCTCTGTTTTTCAGTTAATATGATATGGCATGCATGTAAATTTCCATTATGATATTTGTAGCTTGGGTTTTGGAGTCCTACTTTCTTTTCCATAAGTTATATAATCACTTAATATCTTGGTTTAACTTCTACAAATTCACATGTTTTAACTATGGTCATTCCCTTGAGTTTCCAGAATGACATGGCTGGAATCCGTCTTCGTTTTATCTGCTATTTCTGGTATTTATGTTAAATCGTTTGGGCCCATTGAACTAGGTATAACCTGCATTACAGGCAACATTGACATACCATATGCAGAAGTAAAATATTTTGATGCAAGCATACTTCTGTTAATTGGAACTTAGAAGTGACCTGAGATTTATCTTCTTTTTTGCAACCAATATTTTTTTTAATCCTTCTTATCATCTTAGGTGATAGAACTGATCTGTACTCAATTTGTGTTTCAGGTGGACTGATGCTTATGATCTGCTGGAAGAAATGAAATCATACCGTGATAGTAATACACATCAAGTGATTGCCTCCATGATTAAAGGAGAGTATGATGATAGCTCCAATTGGCAAATGGTCGAATACGTCCTTAACAACAGTAACTTGGAAGGATGTGACTACAGTTTACGGTTTTTTAATGCTCTCCTTGATGTGCTTTGGTGGTTCGGACAAAAGGCTCGGGCTGAAAGAGTTCTAGGACATGCAGTAAATTATGGACTCTTCCCTGAATTATTCCGCGACACCAAGCTGGTCTGGTCTCTTGATGTACATAGGTACTATTATTTCCTATTTGCAGTCTTTTCAGTAACTCTATCTAGTTTATATTTGTCGGTCTTTACTAAGTTTGTTTACATTTCAGAATGTCGGTTGGTGGAGCATTAGTGGCTGTGTCGGTATGGCTCAATAAACTTTACACCAGACTAAAAACAGAGAAAGATCTTCCCCAACTAGCCTCAGTTGTTGTATTGTAAGCTTTCTACATCAGTCTGAATATGTTACTTCCTATTATTGTGTTCTGTTCCGATATTATTGTATCTTTATTCTCTGATTACTCTGGAAGTAGTTTATTTATAATGTGCTCATAAAAAGGAAGTTGATCTTAAGCTATGGTAGCCATGTTTTTTTTTGCGGGGGCCATGCTTTTTTCTTAATACAATGGGCAGTCCTCCTACCATTTTCCTCGGTATTTTAAACACTGCTGCAGTGTTCTTAAATGAAGGGTTGTAGAAGGATTCATGGCAACATATTGGGTGGAAGAAAACGGCGCGTTAACATGTATCCACAGGAAACAGGATAGAAGCACTTCTGGATGAAAAGTTAACAAAATTAGAAATTGATTTTCAGCTGCTGCAGTAGACTATATAACATTTCTTCACAGGATAGAAGCACTTCTGGATGAAAAGTTAACAAAATTAGAAATTGATGTTCAGCTGCTGCAGTTGACTGTATAACATTTCTGCACAGAAAAATCCCTTCCTAGGAATCATTATGCCCATGATTAAACTCTGGATCGTCCAGAAAATACTTAACTTATTTGTAGCGACATTTTTCTCTTGTTCTACTTTGGTCTGACAGTTTTCTGATTGCCAGGAGGGGGAAAATGGAGAAAAGCACGATTACAAGAGGACTGCCAATCGCAAAAGTTGTGTACTCCTTTCTTAACGACACGCTGTCATCATCGTTCCATTATCCAAAGTGGAACAAGGGGCGAATCATATGCCTGAAGTCACAGTTGAAAAAGCTGCAAGCAGCCATAGACTCATCAAATGGAGCGGCGATCCCTGGTTTTGTCCACATGACGGACTCCCGTTTGCCCTCTCCTGGATCGAAAATATACACTCGGGAGCCCCAGGTTGAGAATGGATCAGCCCATTCCACCGCCGAATCATCGGTAGAAGAAAAGGAGTCGGAACTCCTTGCACTGTGAGGTCTCAGTGCTGCAGATATGGTGTTATCTGGCTGAACAAGGGAAGTTGAGGCACAGAATAGCAGTTTTGGGGCTTGGGCATTCAGTCTATTCAGATTTTCAGGCCGGGCGAGAAGAACGGCCATGCCATGCCTGGATTATACCGCTAATCTTTCTTGGAACAGCTGTACGTACAAGAGCTCCTGATACGTTGGTGGACGAACTATCTGGTGCTGCACTTCAGACGCATCTCAAGATTTAGCGTGCCGTAGCCCGTAGGTAGGATCAGATTAGGCACGATTTGTTGTTACTTGTTAGTAATAGCCGCTCGCTTTCTCTATATGCCATCTCGTCCTTTTGGTACGGCATGGATCTTCTTTATGTTTTCACCCGGTGCGAAAAAAAATGCAACCCTGTAAAACATAGAAGCCAAACGTATCTGGCAGAGGTAATGCTAGGACTAGGAGCTCTGTAGACCTTCATTATACATGTCTGTACGCTGCTGGTGTTTATATTTTAAACATCTTGTAATACACGTTTATTTAGACAGTTTTGCTGATTACACTTTGTAAAATTCTTGGTAACCTAAGATTGCATCACTCATTTGGCCTGGACTTGCAACTTCAGCACAAATGACTGCAATCTCTTGTACGTACTCCAGAGATGGGGTGGATGGATTATGGTTTGGGTGTTGATCCAGAAATTTGACCAGACTGTAATTTGGGTCCAGAAATGTGTTCAAACGAGAAAGATGCTGTGAGGCGTGAGCTGCCGGGTGGTCACTGCCATGTGGGGCCGTCCCTTGCCATTTTCCGGAACAAGATCCTCTGAGTCACTGCCATGTGGGGCCGTCCCTTGCCATTTTCCGGAACAAGATCCTCTGACGTAGAGGAAACTACTGCAGAGGGACGTCCTTGGTTCTGGTCCACTCGTTTCACATCGGACGGTAGCAGCTCGAACTAGTCCAAACGCTTTGAAAGAGTCGCCGCCGCCGTCCGCTCGCTGGCACACCCAGCTCCGGGCCTCCGGCACCACCGTATCCGTGCCTCCACCCCCGCCACTTCCGGCACCGCGGCAATGCCCGCCAAGTTCGCCGAGACGCAGAGCAGCACCAGACCATTGCATGGAGAAGCCTCGCCTCGACCCTCATAGCCACGCTCTGAACCAGCCATTGATCCTGGTCGCCGCGCTCGACCCTGGCGCACGGCCGGCCGGCCGGCGTCTTCAAGGAACTCGAGTTCGTATCATCCTAGTCGCCGCGCTCGACCTCTGCGTTGCCGCTGCGTTGGCGCACGTCGGCCGCATCCTCCAAGTGGAGGAGAAGAGCACGCGTCCTCCTGGTCTCCTCCTCTGAGTTGCCGTCGCCGTTGAGCTTGTTGTTCTTCTCCATAACAGGAGCTCTGAAACTGAGAACAGCAACGCAAGCACTAGCAGCATACCAATGCAACGCTAGGCAAGCATGCATTAGAGCAGCCGTCCAAGAAGACTCAAGCGGCGTTGGCATCGTGCCCCTCGACGGCGTCAACGCAGCTTGGTTCGTGACTCAAGGATCTCGACGGCTCTAGGCTGGGCGTCGAGCCCTTTACGGGCAGGCGGGCAGCGGCTGGCTTCGGTCGCGTCCATGGCTAGGCGGCGTCACGCGTAGGCGGCAGCCGCTGGCTCCACCGCATGCATAGGCTTGGGCGGCATAGCGCCCTGCAGGGCCGGTCCTAACTAATTTTAGACCCGGGGCAAGTTAATTAATAAATATAATTATATCAAACTCTTATAGTTAAATATAAATCATATATTTAAATATAACATAATTTATTATATATAATCTTATAGTATATATTTACTTTTTTAATGCAAATTATATATTCTCAACATGTAGGTACAGTTAACTTAAATATAAATCTTATGAGTATCTTCTTTTATTGTAATATACTCAAATATAATTTTACATCAACTAAAAATAAAAAATAATTATGCACCTTCTCATTTTTTGATGTATGATAAATAATTAATCATCCTTAATATATATGAGTCATATATATTGACTATACTCTAAAAAATATCTTAATACCGGTTTATACCATATCAAGTCATAAGTAAATTTATAGAAAATTCTAGAGCATATAGCTTGATTTTGTCTAATAAGTTGCATTGTGTTCAATAACAAAAGGCACGACACATTTATACTATTTGATCTATTAGTCTCATCAAAATATATTTGCTATATTTAGTCCACACAACTTCTCATGTAACTTTCTCAAATAGAAATGTGTGCATAGTATTAAAACCAAAAATATAGTAATCATACATTTACTATGATTTATTGGGCTTCCAAAGAAGACATACTAATAGTTTAATTAAACTTGTTAATTCCAACTAAATTATACTTTTCACGGGAAGACCGACTAGTTTTTTCCTACGCGGTACCCAGTTTGTTTTCACCTGTGGTTTTTTGTGAAGACTTCCTCCTAATGAAAAAAATAAGTTGTTTAAGCGAATTAACACTTTCTAGGATATAATAGAAAAATATACGATGATTGTGAGAATACTCTATTTTCTGGTGTCCTATACTCTGGAGTACCGTGATGGTTGTCATGTTTGCATGATGTCTGTGTTAGCCTCTCGATATGACCTTGTTGATGCCACCACCAGGTGGGAACGCGTGCCCCCCATCATGATAGCCACGTGTGCCAACCATTTGTCGCCTAAATGTTGGCTGCACTTTAGAATATTTGTGTGCTACATCACTTGGTGTTAGCTACCTCATCAGTTGGCTAGTCACCGCTGTCGTTGGCATTGAAATGCATATCCTCTTAATGGTGTACCACCCGACGTAGTAGCAACGACACTCACTGGTCTAAACAATAAACTCTCTCCGGTCGTGGGCTTTGCCCTAGCTGATTTTTTCTTTATTTTATTTTTTCTTAGATGTATCTATGTATATATGTATTAATTTGGTTGGGCCCCTACCACTCTGGGGTCCAGGGCGGTCGCCCCTCTGCCCCGCCCTCTGGGCCGGCCCTGGCGCCCTGACGGAGCATGGGCAGCTCTTTCCCGTCCCGCCGGCGTACCTAGGACGCAAAAGCGACCGCCGACACGATGGTTGGAAATGCGAGAGCGATGGCCATGTTCAGACTTAGCCGCAGGAGCTACAAAGGTTCAGCGACCGTCCGATGCGAAATCGTGTGGACCACAGGCAAATACGTCCCTCTGCAGTAGTTTCCTCTACGTCAGAGGATCTCGTTCCCATTTTCCTACCCAAACCAGGCCGCCCCTTCCACCAGCCGCCGTGTTCTGCTCCTGCGAACAGCGCTCGAACCGGGGACGGGGATACTACTCCTACCAGAGAGACCACCGGAAAGGGAGGCGAGAGATGGGAACGGAGGCGCCGCCGGGGGTTGCGGCGAGGCAGGCGAAGGAGTCGCTGGAGCTGGCGTTCCAGATGTCCCAGATCCTCGACACCGGCCTGGACCGCCACACCCTCTCGCTGCTCATGGCGCTCTGCGACCGCGGCGCCAACCCGGAGGCCCTCGCCGCCCTCGTCCGCGAGCTCTCCTCCGCCGCTCCCCCGACGTCGTCCAACGGCCCGCCGCCGCCGGCGCCAACCCCGACGGCCGCGTCGCCGTTCCCCTCCGGTTTTCGCCAGCTCTAGCTATACTATAGGGTTTGTGTTCCCCCTTCTTAGATCACTTATCAACTGGTTCCGTTGTATTTGTGCTCACGTAGACGTCGTTGCTTGAGTTCTGTTCTGTAAGCTGAAATTGATTTCTGGACTGTGTTTATTTTTCAAGAGTGATAATTCAGCTAGTTTGTGCCAAACTCTGTCAGATTCTAGCAAATGATTTCTCTGTAAGCTGAAACATGTTGCCTGTACCGTCGAGAGTCAAATTTTGTCGCTCCAAATGACACCATTTACCTGGTTTGCGGAGATGAATTCAAAATTCAAATCTCTCAACTGGGTGACTAGCTAATGGTGTATAATCGTCAATTGGACATTTTAACTGACAGGAGATAAGCCCATGAGCAGAGTGTTCCTTGTTCTAGGTGCATCCCAATTAGTAGCCCTTCTTTAGCATTCGTATAGTTGAGTTGTAGGCACTAGGCACACATGTTTCAACAATAAGATGTATCATGTGTAGGTACTGAGCTCAAGTTGGCATGATCATCAAGTTAGCTCAGTACCCTTGATTAAATGAGGGAGGAAACACATTTCAATGGCAGCTTATGCTCCTCACCATTGTTGTACGCTAGTTGGCCTGCTGAGTGTAGATTTCGGCATTTTTCCGTGCTTTACGATTATTGTTGATACATATTACCTCTGTTTAAAATGTAAGACGTTTTGGTAGGCTGAAATAGCCTACCAATAAGTCTTATATTTGGAACAAAGGTAGTATTAACTATCAATACACTTTTGAAGTTGATACCTCACAGGGTAAATGGAAGCCTTACAACCATAATACTGCCGTAAAACTTATAGCCTTAATGTTGACTTCAGTTAAATTCAAAGAATCCATGCTGTTCACTCGGACTTAACAAATTTACTTTACTGTCTAGAATAGTAGCTGATCTGTGACCAGTTCATTCATACTGACATCTGGTTCGCTCTTCCCCTCTGTCTTTTGCCAGCTCTAGTTCGGGTTTGTGTTCCCCTTCTTCTTTCACATTGATCGCATTGTCACTTGATGGGACCACTTGTCTTAGGCGAGTTTGTGTCTTACTCCATCACATTCAAGCAAATAGTTTCTATTCTGTAGGCTGAAACAGGTTACTGATTTTTAACATGGAGAGTGATAATCGAACCCTTGATAGTGCACATGAGTCTGTCAAACTCTGTCAGATTCTAGCTAAATGGTTTCTGTAGTGTAGACAGAAACATGTTACTGGTCTGTATCCTCATGAGTGCTATATGCAAGAGAATTTAATGTCAATTTTCTGTTGCTCCACATGACACCGTTACATGATTACATAGATAAATTCACAATACAAACATCTAGATTTTGGATCATCTGTATAATTATGAAGTGGACATTTTAACTGACCGGGGACATGCTCATGAGTACAATGGTTGCCATCTCAACATTCCTTGCTCTCTTCGTGATTAGTACTGTAGCTCTTCTTTATCATTGGTTTGGTTGAGTAGTGGACATGCATGTTTCAGCAACTGCTAGGATTCATCATATTTAAGGACTGAATAAAATTTTGTCTGGTAAGAACTGAGCATTTGTGCTCACCCTTCATTAAGCGGCTGTCTTATTGGTCTCTTAGTGATTAAGAAAGTCAATAAAGTAGTAAAATGATTGTCAAGTTAGCTCATTGCCCTTGATTAGAGGGAGGAAATGTTCTTATAACGGTAACCTATGCTCCTCATCAGTGATGTTGCCTGTAAGCAAGATGGCCTGCCCATACTCCTCATCAGTGTTGTAAGCAAGATGGCCTGTACATCGTAGATGTCGTCTTGTTTTCTGTTGTCGGGGATATAATAGTCAAGCAGTACGATATATTCAAGGAAGTTGTATCTTCAATTTTTTGTTTTTATTAGTACAACTTATCCTGAACAAATTTAGCCCCATGTCTGAAATTTCAATCAATGCGTGAGCAGTACAAGTGCCACCTGTTATAATATTCCAAGAATACCTTGCATCTCATATTCAGTTAGTTTAATTTATCTAATATAGTAGCCTATTTGGATGTAGAATTCATGTCCCATTCTTGTGACCCAGCAGCATCTTGTCTACCACATTAAAAAAATACTAGACATTCCATACCTTGTCTCCAGATTATAACATTGTGGTCATTCGTTCATCAGCTATCGAAAAATGGAGGCAACTTACGTTCTCGATTTGAGTCCATGCAGTTCTGGTATTTGGCTTGCTGGAAGAGTCAGATGAGCATTAGTCAGAAGGATGTGAATGGTGCTTAAGATGATGGTTTTTCCACGGGAAAACCGTGGTTCTTTCAGTTTCCTGAATTGGCATGATTCTGTGCTTGATTACTCATAAGCTGGATTGAAACCGTAATTATAGCCCTAATGCTGAGTTGGGTGAAGCTGCGTACTTGCAATGGTTATGCTTACTTATCCTGAAAAAAATTGCTCCCATGCCTAAAATACCTTGCAGCTCATATTTCATTGGTCTAATTTTTTAAAAAAGTGTAGTCTCATAGAGGGGTGTAAATCCAAGTCCTGTTTGAACTTATGGGCTAGCAGCATCTTCTCTACTGCACTAAAATTTTACTCGACGCCATTCCATGCCCATTTTCTGGATTATAACCCTGCTGTTATTCCTTCAGCAGGTACCGAAGAGTCGATGCATCTGACCTTCTTGACTTGAAGTCGGAGCAAATCTGGTATTTGGCTTGCTGGAAGAGCTGGATTAGCCTTAGTCAGTAGGATGTGAGTGATTTCTCTTTCGAAGATGATGTTTCCACAGGAAAGCTGTGGTTCATTGAGTTCCCAGAACGTGCATGCTTCTGTGCTTGACTTGGACAAGCTGGATTACTACCGTAGTAATCATGAGGGCCACTACCTTGTCACTAATTATTGTTTAATTATTCCCATCAAAAGACATGAAGTTGTACGCATCAGCTGGGCATCTTTCATATTCCGTTGATCAATGATTATCCCTCTCTTAGTCTCTTTGACCATAGTGTCATCCTGCTTATCTTATCCGGAGGGGATGTGACATAGCTAGGTGTTCATCAGCCTCTCCTTTCCAAGGTAACAGTCAAAAAAGGCTCCGAGAATGACATCTCCATGGCCTGCTTAGGCTGCAAAGCATCATATCATAGACACAATTAACTTGCCAAATAGTTGCAAGACAAATGCATTTCTTGGCCAGATGTTTGGCACAAGATCTTGCCAAGAAGATGGCAAGCATGGCAAGGCTCCAAATACTGCCCATGTCTTGGGACAAAAAGGATTCGATGCCAGAGACTGCGGTTGGGCCCGGTTCTTGGTGAGCAGTTTGCCTTTTTCTGGGCCTTGTGGGCCGAGTCACCCCGCAGCTGTGAGGTCATTTTCTATGTGCAAACAAAAAAAATATTACTCTACAGAAACCTGTTTCTCCAACCGTGGCTCTACCTGTCCGACCGTGCGGCGCGGTGCTGTTGTTAGGTTGCGACGAGCCGGCAGCGGCGGCGGCGATCGGAGGTGGGTGGGTGGGGGCGTCGGAGATGGCGCAGAAGCGGCAGCCGGAGGAGGGCGAGAGGCCGCCGCGGTGGGGCGGCGGCGGCGGATTCGGGCAGGCCGAGTCCGGCGGGAGCTCCTCCGCGCCCCACCGCCCCGGGGAGCCCAAGCGGCAGAGGGTCCCCGCCCTCCGCGAGTACGCGACCCCCCTTCTCTTCCCTTCCCCGCCCGCTCTCTGCGAGCATACCTAGTTTGCCTGATTCGATTGTCTTCCTTCTGCTGCTGCTGCAGGGTCATCGCGGAGGTGATGCGGAAGAGCAGCATCGAGAAGCTCTTCATGTCCATCGAGCCCCTCATCCGGAGAGTGGTGAGCCGTCACATCCTATCAGCAACCGTTTCCTTCAACCATAGCATGACCAGAATTCGTCTAACCTGCAGCCCCTTTCCATTTCCTTCGGCTGCCTGGTTTCCGAATCAACTTTGGATTTCTTAAATTGATGGCCAGTATTACTACCAGGAATCCATTTTCAAATCCATGTGTGTGTATTGCTTACGCTTGTTTCAGGCTGTACGAATTAGGAACTCCACAGACCCATAAAATCTTGACTATGAGAGGAGATCACAACCACCTTTTACTTTTAGTTGTTAACTTAGGAATAGGCGGTTCAATAGGTCGATTGAGCCTATGGGGATTAGGATGTTCTCTGTTTAATCTCAATCTCTGGGATTAAGATTATCATGCGTTGGATGGTATGGTTTATGTTGCTGTCACGAATAAATCTTTTATTGGTAGCTGCATATTGCTTGTGTTTGTTTCGAGGGTGTACGAATTGGGAACTCACAACTTTTGATTGGGAAGGGAAGGTAGAACGGCCTCGTTGGTATTAATTTAGGAAAGGGGGGTTAATGTTTGATAGATCTCAATCACACCATTGAGAAGCCATTATATTCAGTTAGCTATTGTAGACTTGTAGTGTATTGTTCTATATTCAAAAGTCAGAACCATTCAAACCATATGTCCACTTTGCCATTAATATCCAGAAGATAGTATTTTCAGTCAAAGCTGTTGCTTGCATCCAAAAGTTTGACCTAGCCGAGGATGTTTTCAGCCAGGTTTTGCAAGCTATCGTGATGCTTATTTCATCTCATTTTTTGTAGGTTAAAGAAGAAATTGAGTTGGCGCTTGCAAATCATGCTACTATGATGACACGGTATCGTACTATAACATCTCTTTGCCAACGGACATGGCAAGTAATGGTCAGTGTATATGTTCGTAACTATACAGCCGTTTCTAACCACCTGTTTTCTTCCTTTTTTTACTAGGAGTCCCACCGACATTGTTCCATCCACATCGAAAAATTTGCAGCTCCAATTCACGACTAGGCTTTCTCTTCCGATTTTCACTGGCTCCAAGATTGAAGGCGAGGGTACCTTAAGTCTAACCATTGCTCTAGTTGACTCTGTGACCAGAGAAGTTGTAGTAATGGGTAAGGAGTCCCAGTTGAAAGTTGAACTAGTAGTTTTAGAGGGGGACTTCGAAGGAGGAGAAGGCAATGACTGGACAGCTCAGGAGTTCAATAGTAATATTCTTAAAGAAAGAGAAGGTAAACGGCCCTTGCTCTCTGGAGACGTGTCTGTTGCCCTTGATAGAGGCATTGGTACAGTGGGAGATGTATCATTCACAGATAACTCCAGTTGGACACGCAGCCGAAAGTTTAGGTTAGGTGCAAGAACTGATGATGGTTGTTTTAATGGTGTAAGAGTACGGGAAGCAAAAACTGATCCTTTTTTGGTGAAGGATCATCGTGGAGAATGTAAGTTATGCATTGGCTTTCAATAATTTTAGTTTCTTGCACTCCTTCCTTCTGGACATTTGATAAGCTTCTGTCATTTTGGCATGGCATCCTTCAGATTGACAGCTGAACATAAAATTATAAGCGCATGAATTCCTTGCTGCATTTTAGATTTGTTAGAGCACAGTATTTATGACAGTCACTGATTACAATTAATATCAGTTCGATTTCTTAATGGAAGGATATTGACCAACTTAGTTTGGTTTTACTCTTAATGACTGACCTATATGATAGTCTCAAATGCTTGCACGATGGGCAAATTATATTTCCTCACTAGTTATGTCTTGTTCCTCTCTCCCAGTGTACAAGAAGCATCACCCACCAGTTCTTGAAGATGAGGTTTGGCGCCTGGAGAAGATTGGCAAGGAGGGAGCTTTTCACAAGCGTTTGAATAAGGAGAAGATAGTTACTGTCAAAGATTTTCTCACCATATTACATCTTGATACTCCTAGGCTTCGGAAGGTACTATCCACCCCTTTCAAAGTTTGCATAATTTGCTTGTGTACTTTATATATTTTGCACAGTTAATAAAAGCTATCAATGGCTGTAATCCATTCTGCCCGAAGTTGATATGTATATTCTGAAAATCTTGTAATTAAGAAAAAAAGGAAGCCAACAAACTGCAGAGTTCCTCATTTGGATGGATCAACTGCTTTTTATCTGCGTTAAGCATGGTTATTATGTCGATCTATTCTCTAGGTTCTCCTTATCCTAAACAAAACAGAGTGCACATTTCTTCATTCTTAGTTGCACACGGTAGTGTGTAAATAAGGAGTGCCATGTTGTTCCAGATGATAGTTGTGGTTCAGCAAATATGTGGAATTTGTAACCAACTCTTACATTAAAATTGTGCAGATATTGGGCAGTGGCATGTCAACTAAGATTTGGGAGGTTGCTGTTGAGCATGCTAAAACAACATGTATAAAAAGTGACAAGGTGCATATTTACTATCAGGACAGCCCAAGCAAAACTGCTGTTCTGTTTAATGTTGTTGGAGAAGTGAGAGGGTTGATATCTCAGAAGTTTGTTTCTGTTGATGACCTTACAGAAAAGGAGAAGGTATTCACTTTTCTTCATCTTATTATTCTTAAAACAAATTCATCTTAATTTTCCCTTCTACCACTTGCGACCCAGACCATTTGTTCTTACAATGTTTGTTCCTTTTAGGCTGAAGCACTTGCAGCTGTAAAACAAGCATATGAAGACTGGAAGAATGTGTCAACCTGTGACAGTGATTCACTTTTAGAGAATCCATCACAAGTCTTCAGTATGAGATCTCCATCTTTGCATGAAAACGAATTCTACCAGTTACCTGCACAAGTTGACATCGATGATTTTGATCTGAGCCACTTGGACATACCATCAGATGACATATTCTCTGTTGGACCATCGTGTACCTTAGATCCTTGTGCAATGGGAACTGCAGAAACCAGTGGAATTGGATTTCAGTCGGAGCTCCCTCCACCTGGTGGTAAAGGACAGCCTCAAGAATCACATGCTTTAGATAAGTTCCCTAATTCGCTGGTCTATGAGGAGAGCACCAGTCACCCCTCATTCAGCAAGGACTACTATCGTTGTGCAGATCCTTCTGTATCCTTCGACTCTCAGGATCTTGGTGCCGCACTGAAGGGGTTCATTTCGACGATATCGAAGCCCAAGCCTTATAGAGGATGGAGGACGTTATCTTATGTTATAGGATGGATATTCTACACCAAGAGGATTGCAGCTCTCAAGAGAAAGAAGCCCGGGAAATGATTTTTTTTTCATTTGCCTGCGGTTGCCTTGATTGCGGTATATACAAGTGAAGGAAAGGAGAGCATGTACATATTTTATATTATGATCGTTCTTTTAGACCCATGGCAAGCTGCGTTCTTAAGCCATCTTGTCAGCGAGAGTTTGACTGTAGATAATAAGATAGATTCTGCATATGTTGAAAGATCTTCACATAATCCGTCGTAAATATCGGTGAACGGTGCCATGCAATTTTGAAGGCTATGCTCAGTTTTTTTTTGTTTGGAAAAACACCATCAACTTGTTCCTTGTAAGATCCGAGTTGCTTTATAAGTATCACTGCCACATACTTGTCTCTGTAACATGCGTGCGTATGAAGCAAGAATATGAAGGAACTCTAAGAAATCAAAGAAAAGAAGTAATACCAGGTAAAGCATGTCGTACATGTGTGCAAATTCAACAGCAGTGGTCAATGTGTTTTTTGAGGGAAAATTGCAGCATTTTAAACACCCGACATACCCGAAGATTTACAGAGTTCTAAACCACAGCCTTGTTTCGCTAACTCATGAGCCCCCTTGGCCTTATGGTCCTCCAAGTCACCGAGAGCATATTGGACCTATTCTGCTATTCAACCACTGGTCCGTAGACAGAACTATCCTTCTACTCGCTCGTCATCTTCGCAACCACTGCCGCGCTGTCCAACTCCAGGATATAACCTTCTTGAGCTTCAGTTTCTTGCTGACATGCACGACATTCAGAGTCTTCAGGATCGGACGACAGCAAGAAAACGTCCATTGTGAATTTGTGATCACGAATAACCACACCTCCACCACCCATTTCCGAAGACTCTGCCTTGGGCGTTAGCATTCCGCAATATGCCAACCAGCCTCTGTGTGTAGCGGTCGGGGAGGAAGACTTCACCCCGCCAGGCGCCAGCCAACAGCTTCTTCTGTTGCATCCTGAAGGTGGTACGTTGGTAGGCAGAGGGAACAGAGAACACCCCGTTCTTTGTACAGTTCAGTGCGAGCTGCGACACCTTGCTGATTGGTGTCCCCCATTCATCCTCACTGCAAACTGCACAATGCTAAGGGCATCTCAGAACCATTTCAATCCAGGGTTGAGACAAACCGAGGCCTGTTTGGTTACTCGCACGCTTCTTGGACCCTCCCCTCCCTTCTCTGTGGCCATGTCGGGACTGGCTACAGAGAAATCGTGGCCTGACCTATGTTGTGCATCCTATTTGGTTGCCAGCAAATCTCTAACCTGGCTCGTTCGACTAGGTGCAGGATTTTGAGCACTCAGGGCTTCGACGACTCAGTCATGAGCAATGCATCATCGTCCATGAAGAACGTGCTCGACTCCTCACGCCATTTCTCATTTCAATCCTTTAACTTGTGCCAACATGTAGATATGTGCTTACTGTTAGGAATAAACTTGTTGTATTCCAGGAGGCATAAAGGCCACAATATAAAGGACATGTACAGGTGTGAATATGCAGAAAACCCTCTAATGAGGAGTTACAATTAGACTACAATTAGACTATTATACTTCTAACACCCCCCTCAAACTCATGTTGGGTCAACAACACTGAGTTTGGAGAGAAAGAAAACATGCTGCGCTCTAGTCTGTGCCTTGGTGAAGAAATCCGCTATTTGCAACTCTGAAGGCACATAATGAAAGGTAACAACCCGATCCTGCACATTTGCACGTGTGTAGAAAGCATCAACACCAATATGCTTGGTCAGCTCATGCTTGACCGGATCACGTGCAATACTGATAGCACATGTACTGTCAGACAAAAGTGGAGTGGGTGTCGTAACAGAGACCCCAAAATCTGCAAGTAACCACCGTAACCAGTTCACCTCCGCAATCAACGAGGCCATAGCGCGCAGCTCAGCCTCAACACTCGAGCGAGAAACTGCTTTCTGTTTCTTCGTCTTCCAAGCAACCAGCGAACCACCAAGAAAAACACAGTAAGCAGAAAGAGACGAACGATCCGTGGGATCACTCGCCCACGTAGCGTCCGAGTAGCACTGGAGCTGGAGAGAACTGGAGCTAGGGAAGAAAAGACGACGAGTACTCGTACCACGAAGGTAACGAAGAACACGAAGAAGATGACCGTAGTGAACCGTGGTAGGAGCTGAGACAAACTGACTCAGAATATGAACAGGATAGGAAATATCCGGACGAGTGACGGCGAGATAGACAAGACTCCCAACGAGATGACGATAGCGCGTCGGATCAGAAAGGGGCTCACCATCAGTAGGACGGAGCTTAACATTAAGCTCCATAGGAGTCTCAACAGTGCGCTCATCCCCAAGAGCAGCACGAGCAAGAAGGTCCTGAATATACCTTTCCTGGGAGATGGAAAAACCATCAGAAGTAGAAGAAATCTCAATCCCAAGGAAGTATCGAAGAGGACCAAGATCAGTCATAAGAAACTGGTCACGAAGACGAGCCTTAACAAAGGCGATATACTCAGGGTCATCTCCAGTGATGATCATGTCATCAACATAGAGAAGGAGAAGAGTGCGACCACGAGAAGAAGTGTGGATAAAAAGTGTAGCATCATGTGCGCTAGGAGAGAAGCCGGCGGCGGTCACCACAGAGGCGAAACGCTCAAACCAAGCTCGAGGGGCCTGTTTCAGCCCATAGAGAGAACGCCGAAGACGACAAACCATCCCATCAGGAACAGAATACCCAGGAGGAGGCTGCATGTAAACCTCCTCACGTAACTCGCCATTAAGGAATGCATTCTGCACATCAAGCTGAGACACGGACCAACGGCGAACAGAGGCAACAGCAAGAAGAGTGCGCACAGTGGTCATATGAGCCACGGGCGCAAAGGTCTCATCGTAGTCACGGCCGTGCTCCTGCTGGAAACCACGAGCTACAAGACGAGCTTTATATGGCTCAAGAGATCCATCAGAGCGGGTCTTAATTTTATAGACCCACTTACACGTGATAGGACGAACACCTGGAGGAGGAGAAACAAGCTCCCAGGTGCCAGTGCGCTCTAGCGCAGCAATCTCCTCGGCCATGGCAAGCTGCCAGTGCGGATGACGCTTGGCATCCCTATAAGAAGTCGGCTCGGAGGTAATAGAGAGACCATACTGACTAGGAGAGTAACGGTCTGGAGCACGTCGCAGACGAACAGGTCGTGAAGAGGAAGGCTCATCGGCAGAAAACGACTCATCAGAAGAAGAGGAAGAAGAAACAGGAGAGGAAGAATCCGAAACCGGAGAACGAGGAGAACTAGGGGAACTAGACGGAGGAGTACTAGGAGAGGACGGCGCCGAGGTAGAAGGTGGCGCCGAGGTCGAAGGTGGCGCCGAGATCGAAGGTGGCGCCAAAGTCGAAGGGGGCGCCGCGGTCGAAGAAGACGCCGAGGACGAGGGAATAGTGGGAGGCGTATCCGGAAAAAAAAGAAAGGATATATCACCCACCGGGTAGGTACCCGAGGTGGGGCAAGGATAGAAGGGACGCGTCTCATCAAACGTGACATCACGAGAGATGCGCAGCCTACGACCAACGGGATCCCAACAACGATAGCCCTTATGCTCATCACTGTATCCAAGAAAAACACACTCAACCGACTGAGCAGTCAGTTTGGTGCGTTTGCGAGGAGGGAGAAGGACATAGCAAACACAACCAAATAAACGAAGAGTCGAGTAGTCTGGAGAACTACCAGAGAGACGCTCGAGAGGAATACCACCCTGAATGGCAGCAGAAGGCTGAATGTTAATGAGATGAGTGGCCGTAGCAACAGTCTCAGCCCAGAAATGCGGCGGAAGGGAGGAAGCAATCATCATGGCACGGGTAGTCTCAAGAATATGACAATGCTTACGCTCGGCGACACCATTTTGAGCATGGGCACCGGGACACGAGAACTGAGCAAGGGTGCCCTGCTCAGCAAGAACACCACGCAGATGCTGGGAGATGTACTCACCTGCAGAATCAGCACGAAAAACACGAATAGGCGTGGAATACTGAGTGTGTACCATGGCCACAAAACGCCGATAAATAGAGAGGACCTCACTGCGAGAGCGCATAAAATATAACCAGGTGTACCGGGAAAAATCATCAATGAATAAAATATAGTAGCGATGACCCCCTTTTGAAGCAAAGGGAGCCGGACCCCAAACATCTGAATGAACTAAATCAAACGGTCGCTGAGATGAAGACACACTAGTAGGATAGGGAAGCTGAATCTGTTTGCCTAACTTACAACCTTGACAATGTAAAGACGCATCTCCTGAGACAGACCCCAGAAGACCACTACGAACTAAAGACGATAAGCGGGAATCACAAAGGTGACCCAGACGATGATGCCACTGCTGAAAAGAGCTGGAGGCGGAAGCAGCAACCGCAGAAAGGTAAAGAGCATCCCCAGACGGTTGATAACGCTGGCGAAGAAAAGCCCACTGAGCAGCAGCAGTGGGAAGACTCATGAACTCGGCAGCATACTGAGGCAGAACGCTGGAAGTGAGAACAGCTGCAGCACGAGCATCCTCATCCATCCACTGAGTGAAGTCAGTCAGATCCAGCCGGTAGGTCGAAAGAGCGTCCGAATACTCCTGTACCTGCCGGTCATAAGCCGCCATAGCAGAATCATCAGCACTCCTGGCTGCATCCTTGACCGTCTGAGTAGCGTCAGACGCAAAGGAGACGGACGTCGGTGGAATAGGCGCCGTGGGAGCAGTGGGGCGCGGCGGACAGGGGACCTCGCCAGACAGCACACCCCAAAGACGAAGACCGCGCATGTGGACGCGCATAAAGGCAGCGAAATCAGGATAATTCGCGCCATCAAAAATCACCGGGCAGCGAGGGATTGCAACGTAGCCCGAGGATGACATAACTCTCTTTCTGTGACGGGCGGGGTGGGCCGGGGCGGGTCCGGATCTGGCGACGGCGGGGCGGCCGGGGCGCGGCGGTGGCGGCCGGAGGGCGGCGGCGACCGGGGCGCAGCGGCGGCGACGACGGAGAAGCTGGCGACGGCGGGGCGGCCGGGGCGCGGCGGTGGCGGCCGGGGCGGCCGGACGCTGGCGACGGCGGGGCGGCTGGGGCGCGGCGGTGGCAGCCGGAGGGCGGCGGCGACCGGGGCGCAGCGGCGGCGACGTCGGAGAAAAAAGGCAAGATCTAAAACCGCTCTGATACCATGTTAGGAATAGACTTGTTATATTCCAGGAGGCATAAAGGCCACAATATAAAGGACATGTACATGTGTGAATATGCAGGAAACCCCCTAATAGTGGGGAGTTACAATTAGACTACAATTAGACTATTATACTTCTAACACTTATAATTAGACTACAATTAGACTTAAATGCAGGAAACTCCGAGATGATTGTAAAACTAGTCGTTGTGTTGTCATCGTGGCGTCACTGAAATCGAGAACATCTTTTCAAATCGTGGTCAAAGTTTTCTCTCTGAGCTGGCCAATGCATTGGCACGTTCCTCCTATGTTGGGCGAGTAACCCATCAGACTTCTTAGCCCTTTATACGATGAACACATCAGGCGCCAGTATGTATCGCAACGGCTTCACGGGTAAAGGCAACACATAAGTAGCAGGAACATCCAGATCCTACAGAAATTATCTCGGGTGAATGAACGCAGCTAGCATATCAGGACCCAAGCATGGACTACAGATCAAAGAACTACCGCAGCAGGACCTAGCATTTAGTACAAGATCAAACAACTACCCTAGCAATAGACTACAAGAGCAAAGATGTACCGCAGCAGGAGCTAAGCATGAAGTATCTGATCTAGGGTGCATGACACTTACAGAAGCAAAAGCAACCGAGGAGGAGGACGGCGACATCTCGAAGAGGAGGATGAAAACTGGTTGCCTTCGATGGTCACCTCCGAAGTACACGCCGCTTACCTGCTCCTTGCCCCTAAAAACTTTGTGAAAAATGTTATAAGAGAGGGTACATAAGTTATGTTGGATTAGAGTCTTAACAGTTTATTGGAATGTCTGGATGCTCTGCCTTAAGCTTTTATACATAGCTTGCCCTAGAAGGTAGTTATAACTTGTGTTACTTTTTAATAAAATGTGGGGCGGTTACCCAAGAGACCAACTTAAAAAGTAGAAAAAACTAATCTAATCAACAACAACAAGTTTAATTATGTTGACGGTCACACTTTGATGAAGTCTTACATTTTTTGAAACAAAAATATGTGACGATTTGATTTTTGTATGTTTGTATGAATATCGTCTAGAGTATAGAGAAGATGATACCGAGAAGATTGCATACAAGCATACCAAACAATAAATTTGTATTTGTGTGAAAGTAATATAACTTACTCAATTTATTTATTGGTCAGCTGATTACTATGAGCAATGCTAATACCAAGTACACACATGCACACGTTGTGAAATATTTAATTTACCAACGTTAAGTTCCCAAACGTATTTGGCCATTCAAATAGTGGCAAATCAACCAACATCCAATTTCTAGGAAAATTCTATAAATATGCTTACATAATCATACATTAAAACCCTCTAATAAGATATTTGTAAGACCATATTTTTAGATACGTACTATAAGTATGTTTACACTACACATTTTATACATTGAAAATTAATTGATGAAGAAAATATGCTACAATAGATCTAAATATAACTTACTGCAAATGTATTATTGGATTCTATTGAAAACATTATATTTTCTCTACAATATTGAATAAGAAAAATAACTTTTGTATGTGCGCAACAATGTTGAATAAGAAATACTATATGCTTTAGCATTGTCGCAAGCTACAAATAAGTATTAAAGTTAAGTATAAAAGATATTATAATTATCCAATGTTCAGTTATCTGAGTCAAGATGGCAACGTGGACGATAGAGGATTTCTCCGTCCTCCCCTGCCATTACCCGTCCACGCAAGTCTCAGCTACATTGTATGTGGAGGAAATGGCTCTGTCTCTGTCAATATCGAGTACCTGGTATCCACCGAGAACCGTCTCCTCCCTTTGAGACATATGTTACCATTTTATATAAGCTTCAATCATCAATAAAGAATACACATTTTGATCGTTTATTAGATTATGTCGTTCGTTTACATCACTCTCGATTGTGTCTCGATTATACTTCAACACGTTATTAGCCTGATCTGCATTTGAGCGATTTTGAGATCGAGAAAAACAAGAAAAGCAGGAGGAAAAGAATAGTCAAAAGGTGAGAACATATCATGCCTTGAGGCTAATGTCGTCAAGCATATTGTACATATGTGCAAATGAAGCTTAAGGTTTGAAAACTATTCCGTGGGACAACAAGTTGCAAGAGCCGAGGCCAGTGCCACAAGTTTTGCCATGTGGATCACAAGTTGAGATGTTACTACTTACTAGACAGACATGAGCGCATTACTTTCTGGATTTCTGTAAACATAAAGTGCTCTCTTTTTTCTTCACATGATTAGTACATCCTCCCCAACATGCTTTGGCCTTTCGTCGGGGTAGCAAGCAGAGAGGGCTTTGGATCGAGAGCCGTTGGGGAAAAACACTATGTGTGCTTGTACCTGTACCCCTGGACGATGCATGTGCCAGCAACAAGTAACAACTTCAGTCCACTCCACGGTGAGTGAGTCGTCCTAAAAGGTAATGAGTATAGTAAGTAGAAAATTAGGGAGGGAGACCGTGGTTGCTCTGGTGTTTGCAGGTCCCAACGTCTTTATTCCCTGACGACGAGACGTCTGCACTGCCACTCCACTCCACCATGATCCTCTTCCGGCCATGAGATCTGCTCTCGCCGATAAAAACTCATCATCATCATATTAGTACTAAACCAAGTTTATAAGTTTTAAACAAGGATGGTATATGTATGTAATCGGAAGTACGTATGTGTCGGTCCGGTGATGATTCTTTGCGGCCAAAGTTGGTCCAAGAGCAGATTCTTTTCTTTCCTGGATCCTTTGCTTGAGCCGTGCGTGTACCACACTTTTCGCTTAATCTAGCCCATGTGGGTGGAGCGGATGTTCATTTCGATTGGGGGTCCAAGTCACCGGCCGTGTGGACGCCTCCCTGACTCACACTTTTGTTTTCTTCTAAACAGAGGAGCATCTGCATTGGAAAAAGAAAACCCACCAAAGTTTTAAAAGAAAATACAGTAATCAGCCCGAAGACATCGTCAAGACGATAACTCGCTACACTTACAAACATGTTGAAGGGGATGGACCAGTCGGAGCTCAGTTGAGTTTAGCTGTGTGTGTATGATTGTGTCTGAAAAGAGCTGGGACCTCCACGCCACGCCGGCGCCGTTCGCCGGCCCAATGCACAAACGGACGGACGGACGGACGGACGCGGAATGGTTTCACAAACAAGGTCGCCGACGATGCACGGTCAAAATAGCATCATTCATGGCCAATGAATTCTCGTCTCATCACCATGAAACTGCACAGCAATTCTGTGCTGCTGCCTGCCTGCAATTTAGTAGTACGGAGTAGTAGTAGCGCACACACATGGGTCACATTTTCCGCGGTGAAACAGCAGCAGGTACGAGTACGAAAAGCCGATTGTGGGCAGTAATAAAGGCGGCGGCGACAGGAGGAGGGTGATCAAGTCTTGCTCCGGTCGTCGTCGCCGCGTCTGTCGGTCGGCGTGTCACTCCGGCATTGCCATGTGCGACGAGGGGGAAAAGAGGCTTTTCTACACCGTTGTTGCCTTTTATGGGTTCACCTTAACGGCTAAACCCTGCTCGCTGTACGTCGCTCCGACGTGTGGGATGGTTTTGTCGAGTCACACGCTGCTGGACTGCTGGTGGCCGGTGGGACACGGGAAATTACCCGGAGGTTTCATGGGAAATAAGGAAATTACCCGGAGGTTTCGTGGGAAATAAGCTTCCGTAGGTCGCAAGGAATTTGACGTTGCAAATCGTCAAATAGGTTTTTCTATCATTTTGATTTTTAACTAACTAACTAACTCATAAATCTTGAATGATACTGAGATTTCATTCTAAATAGGGTAATGAGAATTTTGTTTCCATCTTGTTTCTCGCCGTAGCAGCATCACTGCTACGACTCTAAGAACATGTCTAGCGGATCCATGAAAAAAACTCGTTTCTGATTCAACTGAAAATGTTATACGGTACAATTTTTTTTTTGCACTAACAAAATAGATGTCGGAAAAGAGTCTCTAAACCGCAATGCACCTACTGGTCCACATCTTTTTTGAAAATAACCCCTTCTTCTTCATCTTGTCTCCCTCCTCCCGCCGGCCATACCCTTGCCTACCCACATAGGACGCCCATTAGACACCGAGTGCCTCCAGTACTAGATAAATTTCGCTGTCAGAGTACTAGATCAATCGATCATTAAAACTGGCTAAGTACACACTAGTCTTACGCGCAACCTACCTACGTTCCATGCAAGGCCGGTGAGCTAGCTCAGTACTGCATTGATCGATCTGGTGACCGATTTTCGAAGATTTTGTAGTAGCCATGGAGGTGCTTCCATGGTGTACAGACAACTATTCAAACACAAAATCGGTCGTCTTCAAATCTCCTCGTCGGGAATCGAAGATTGAGGCTGGAATTGAGTATCCTGGTCGCGGGGTCGGGAGTCACCGATGCGCAGTATCCTACGGGGGCGTTGGCTCGTTTAGGTATGTCCCGTTTGCGAAAATCTACATCAACTCTTAACACTGCTTGTTTACGAATGTTATAATATTTGTTGATAAGGGGGAAAAAAACTACATCGAAGCCATGTCCGTTATACATTCTGGAATCCTTTGATTTAAGGAACATCATAGGATTTTTGTATAATTTTTTTTCTTTGTTAATCATTTTATTATTCATAGGATTAGTTCCTGTAGTAAGTTTTCCCATAAGAGTGTTTGTACTACTTTCTAAAGAAATTATAACTTCCACTACGAACGTTTTTACGATTCTTTTGATTGAATCAACTAAACTTTATCACAAACAAATTCTATAGTACTAGAGTGGACATGACATAGCAATTATATATATATTTTTTCTATCCTACGAATCGAACAACCAAGCCCTGGTACCTATGTTTCTATGGACACAGTTCGAGTTTAACCATTTTTACGGGTGCTATGATACGTGAGCGTTAAAAAAAATATAGAGTGGACTAGCGGACTGGAGTGGGCGACCGTTGTTCCGCGTGCCTGCACCCTGCAGCGCGTGCGCCTCCCCACTTCCGGCGAGGCGATCCATCCCCTCGCCTCGCCGCCTACAAATCACCACCCATCTCCACTCCCGAGGCTCCCTCTCTCTCGCCTGAGCTGCCTCTCCGCTCCACCTCCTCGCCTGCACACTGCTGGTCTTCCAGCTTCCTCGCAGGACCCAGCTGGTGCGATGGCCGCGCCGCCGCCGAAGCAGGAGGAGCTGCAGCCGCACGCCGTCCGGGACCAGCTGCCCGCCGTCTCCTACTGCCTCACCAGCCCTCCCCCATGGCGTACGTCACCTCCCCCGCATTGCTCGCTCGCTTCCACCCGTTCCGCCGCTGCCGGCCGGCCGTTGCGTTGCGTTTTAATTTCGAAAGAATGCTGCTTGCTGCCTGCCGTTTGTTGAGCGAGCTCGATTTAATTCGGATCTCCGCTCCGCTCCGCCTGCGCGCAACTGAGAATGATGTTGTCGATCCTGCAGCGGAGGCCATCCTGCTGGGGTTCCAGCACTACCTCGTCATGCTCGGCACCACCGTCATCATCCCCACCGCCCTCGTCCCCCAGATGGGCGGCGGCAACGTACGCCCCTCCCCTCCTCCTCCCCATCGTTCCCCACTCCCCCTCTCCTCCGCCAAACTGACGCCCTCTCGTTGCAGGAGGAGAAGGCGCGGGTGGTGCAGACGCTGCTCTTCGTCGCGGGGATCAACACGCTGCTGCAGAGCTTCCTCGGCACGCGCCTCCCCGCCGTCATCGGCGGGTCATACACCTTCGTCGCGCCCACCATCTCCATCGTCCTCGCCGCGCGCTACGCCGGGGTCGCCGACCCGCACGACAGGTTCCTGCGCACCATGCGGGGCACGCAGGGCGCGCTCATCGTCGCATCCACGCTACAGATCATCATGGGCTTCAGCGGGCTCTGGCGCATCGTCGTCAGGTCACTCACCCCAAACTTAACTGAATTTACACTCTTGTACTGTTGCTGAACTCCTCAGTAGTGTCTAGTGTGCCTTCTGTTGCGGAGGTCTGGTTCTCTCCGAATTTTTTTTTTGTGCTGATTGATTGGTGTGTCTCTTGTCATGACGGTACTGCAGGCTGCTGAGCCCGCTGTCGGCGGCGCCCCTCGTCGCGCTCGCCGGGTTCGGCCTCTACGAGCTTGGATTCCCAAGTGTAAGTAAGCCTCATGTTTCTGCACACACGAATCTGCATTACGTCTGTCTGTCTGAATTCTTACAGCAGTGGGGATAACATAACTGTATGAGTTTCCTCTGAATAGGTTGCGAAATGCATCGAGATTGGGCTCCCACAGATCATACTGCTGGTGGCTATTTCCCAGGTATACACGCATCTCTCGATCATCAGGACGACTCTTGTGTGATTTTCTTTTCTAAAACGATATCTGAAGCGTTGTTGTGCAATTTCGTCTGCAGTACATACCCCATCTGGTGCCGTTACTGGGGACTGCGTTTGAGCGGTTCGCCGTCATAATGTCGGTCGCCGTCGTCTGGCTCTACGCCTTCTTCCTGACCGTTGGCGGGGCGTATAAGGGTGCTGCTCCAAAAACACAATTCCACTGCCGCACTGATCGAGCTGGCCTTGTTGGTGGTGCTTCCTGGTAATAATATACAAGACATCTTTGCACATGTTATGAATGGTTTCTGCAAATTTTCACTGAATCTTAGCTACTGAGTTGATCGTTGCTTTACAATTTGCAGGATAAGTGTACCGTACCCATTCCAGTGGGGAGCACCAACTTTCGATGCCGGTGAATGCTTCGCCATGATGGCAGCTGCTTTTGTTGCTCTTGTGGAGGTACTGTGGTGGATACCTGATGCTACTTAGATAAATAGGCAGCATTGCTACTTTAGAAGGAATCGAGTATTGACGAAATATTACTCCCTGTTTTGTAATGCAGTCTACTGGTGCTTTCATAGCAGTTTCACGGTATGCCAGTGCAACACCATGCCCTCCTTCGATTATGAGTCGTGGCATTGGTTGGCAGGTATCATCTAAACTCCATTGCATTTGCAGTTAGTATATCTGAGTATTGAAGACATGTAAGCATCTTACCTTCATTTGTTTCCGCGCTTTGTGGTAGGGGGTTGGTATTTTGCTGGGCGGCTTATTTGGAACTGCTAGTGGATCCTCTGTGTCTGTGTAAGTAGATTCCAGATGATTGTTTCATATAGTGTTTGTGTAATTTTATAGTGTGTTCTGAATACTTTTTTGCACTGATCTTGAACAGAGAAAATGCTGGGTTGCTTGGTTTGACACGGGTTGGTAGCCGGCGTGTAATTCAGATTGCTGCTGGGTTTATGATATTCTTCTCTATTCTTGGTAAGCCTCAATTTTTTACCGAACCTTATGCTGCCCAACATACTCTTGGGTTATGCAACTGAATATCAAGTTTCGAAGATGCCCATAAGGTGACGGTCCAGACTGTTATTCATGGTCTGAGCAAGTACTTTCTCTAATGTTCTAGGGGAAGTTACTGATGGTGGCAATATTGCATAAGCAATGCAAGAGAAACAAATTATTAGATATAGCAATGCATCTTATAAATAACTAGCACATGGTAGTTAGCCAGAAGCCTTAGAACACATCAGAAATGTGATTATATAATAACAAAAACCTATTTGACTGAAGTGATACCAGGTCGTGGTACCATATAAAATATATATTACTGGTCAAGTGTTATCTCATTGTCCCACTTGTCACAATAACCATGAACTGTATATGATGGTTCTGTTTATGTGGTGCGCTTGCAGGGAAATTTGGAGCTGTTTTTGCATCGATTCCAACCCCCATAATTGCAGCTATATATTGCCTTCTCTTTGCATATGTTGGTATGTATTTTGAAGCTCATTGACAGTTTATCCTACATTTCTTCATGATCGTTGATTCTAAATGCACTGTGCTGCTTGTGTACAAACAGGTATGGCAGGGATTGGGCTCCTTCAGTTCTGCAACCTCAATAGCTTCCGAACAAAATTCATCCTGGGATTCTCCTTGTTTATGGGTATATCAGTTCCACAGTATTTCAACGAGTATACCTCTGTCGCAGGATTTGGCCCAGTACACACCCATGCAAGATGGGTAAGATACATTACAGATCAATTGTCAATATCTTCAGTTTTAAACATATCCTTGTGTCATGGTTCATTCGACATAGTAGTTTGCTGAGTGAAATGCAGTATTCAAAACTAGAATAGTTCATAAACTTGTACTTGCAGTAATCACGGTACCATATAATTGGCTAAGTGATGACTAAAACGTACTGTGAGGAGATGGTAATCTTAATAGTATTTGCTATCGCATTCATCCTGATAAGTTCCATCACATGATCTTGGTGGTAACACTCAATATACAGGTTTCATACCAAGTGAGGTGATGGGTGACACTGTACTACTTTATCTATGTGGGATTTGTCTTCTGCTATTTAACTCCTGAATATATAGCACATGCACATTCTGAAGAGCTACCAACTTACACAGTTACAAACTGACACCCGATGTTTCTCATTTGCTTATGTCCAGTTCAATGATATGATCAACGTGGTGTTCTCGTCGAAAGCGTTTGTCGGAGGCATCGTCGCTCTTCTACTGGACTGCACCCTGCACAGGCACGACAGCACCGCCAGGAGGGACCGGGGTCACCATTTCTGGGACAGGTTCAGGTCTTTCAAGACAGACCCGCGGAGCGAGGAGTTCTACTCCCTTCCGTTCAACCTCAACAAGTTCTTCCCGTCCTTCTGATCGATGCTCGTAACAGATAACGGGGATGACACACGATTAGTTCTCGCCTCTAGGGAAGTAACTTGTTGCTGATGTGAATGCTGTTGTTTGACCAGCTGTTTTTTGTAGCTCTGAGTTCTGAATCCTGCAGATCTCAGTGTAAACTGTCCGGAGAAGAGAGAGGTGTCTTGACATTTCTGAATGTATATTGGGTTTTCATTATTAAAGTGAAAAATTCGTAGCTTGTTCCAGAACAATCTTTCAGTTATGCATCTTCTCGAACCACTGTGTAATCTGGGGTATCTACTTTACATGCTAACCATGCTATGTCAGCTAATATACATTTCAAGGAAAAGAGGAGCTACTCTCCAAATATAACTACGCTGCACCTAATATATAGTCTTTCCATTCTAAACTACTACTCCATCCGTTATGAATTGAATTAATTCAGAACGGAGGGAGTAATAGTTTTGAGTGGGTCTCAGGAGAGAAACTCAGATCTTTAGCCTAGAAATTATTTGGAGAGTTGTTAGATGCTGGCACGCGCATCTTCTGTAATCGATCGACATCGTGGCAATAAAGTGATCTTTGGCGGTGTCATCTCTAATCTTTGTGGAATCTTCGTGTCAGATCTCTCTATGATACTTTGCTGCAGGTTCTTCACAAGATTAAGAGAAGTTTGTGGTGCGATTAATCTATCTTTCTTGCTAATTCTGGAAACTAGATCTAGGTTGATTTCCGCAGTTCTCTCTCAGCTGTTACTGTTTTGATCATACGTCATTAGATTCGTAACTCCGATCGAGCTGATGATGTAAGATTGCGGAATATGTTGTATTGTATTGATACTAGATTGATTACAATGAGTCACGATGGGCTGTATATAAAAGGGTACAAGACTTGTAGACTACGAAACCTAATAGAGATAGACTTGGATTACAATCCTAATACTACCAAATATACCTAAACCGTATTGTACTCTAACATCCCCCACAGTCGGATCGGTAGTGACGCGAACAACTGTAGTGTTGCAGACGGTCTGACTGGAGCATAATCTGAAGTTTCGAACTGAAAACTGAAGAGGACCCGAGTTGATAGCCCTTGATGCCGATGTCGATGTAGCCGATTTGTGGGCGCTGATGTTGTGGTCGATGTTGCCGTTTGAGGATGTTGAGGTAGACTTTTGTTGTAGTCGATGTAGTTGGAGGTAGGCGGCACGCCTTACCGAGCTTGCCAGACTCGGGAGCGCGTCGGGGACGAAGGCACACGTCGATGTTGTCAGTACCGGGCATGCGAAGAAAGGGACCACCATTAACCATGCGAGCCAGAGCCGGATGAAGAAGCAGAGGAGATCTCCGTGGTCGGCGGTGCAGAGAATCCGTTGTTTGTTGCCGGAGTAGACGAAAAAAAAGAAGAAGTTGCAACTAGTAAATTGTGCAAAATAAAAATAGACTGCAACTCTGGCGGCGTGGGTGTGGTGGACGAAGATGGCGTGGTGTATGTTGAAGACGTTTGTTGATGTAGATAGTTGTCGGCAATGGAGAGGTAGAAGATGTCGAGATGTTGACGTAGAACTTTGTCGGCGATGATGACCACAGGCGATGTAGGTGCGGCCCAATGTTTGACGACGAGGTATGTACTCAGGAGTCAAGCACACCATGCCGTTGTAGATCGGAGTGAACCGTGAAGTGCCGTGCAGCTTGGCTTTGAATAGAAGATCCATCTATGTCCCATATGCTCATGCACGCACGCGTCATGGGCTTTGAACTTGTATGTAGCTTGGTGGACGGAGCTTGAACAGAAGACGTGCTAATGAATTTTACGTTGGAGAGAGGAGCTAATCTTTGGTGGCTGAAAAAAAATCTAATTGGAGAACGAAAATTTCTAAAGAAAACTAGCTACAAGATGCGATGCCCCGACGGAGATCATGTAGATCGATCTCGCCGAGGGCGGCGTGACGGATGATGTGGTGGCTAAACCCTAGGCTGCGGAACGAACCGCTCTGATACCATGTAAGATTACGGAATATGTTGTATTGTACTGATACTAGATTGATTACAATGAGCCACGATGGGCTGTATATAAAGGGGTACAAGACTTGGAGACTACGAAACCTAATAGAGATAGACTTGTGCAAACGGATAGGATAATTTCCGCACCATATCCGATTTCGAAACCGTTTTCAACAATCCATATCCGGTTTTAAGGAATCCGCCGGTTAAAATATCCGATTCCGAAGTTGACACCCGGATATGGTATAGGATATGGTATGTAAAATAGCATAAAATATGGATTATCCGAAATTTAAATAGGATTATCCGATGGTCTGAATCCGAATAATCCGATTTTCTACCGAATTGTCTAGTCTAATATAGCATAATTTGAAACTAGTAAGTTGTCGAATTTGTTAGTCGAACAACATCTCACTTAAATAGTCATTGTAAAGACTATAAATTACAAGTTGGTTAGTTATTAACTTATCAAACAATTATTTTTGTATGTATGGTTTGAAAATTTAATTATACACGTGTCTATCCGATTAATTTTGTTACCGAATCCGCTCCGTTTCCGCCTCCGAATCCGCCATCATGGATATCCGCATCCGAATCCGCATCCGGTCATTATCCGATCCGCTCCGAATCCGATGAAAAATTATGGTATAGGATATGGTAAAGGCAAAATCCGATCCGATCCGATCCGTTTACACCCCTATGTACATGTGTGTTTATAGTGGATCGACAATTAAATTTAATCAGAAAGCTGACTTAATGATTAAGGAAAAATGGCAAAGATGGATGTGACACATCTTTAAATAAAACACTAAAACATATCCTTGTGGATATAAAATTAAGAAAAGCAAATCGATTGATTAAGCAAGGATGTGTAGATGCTAGAAGACGAAGACGATTGGCGATGTCTACTCATCGCTGGCACTTGGTTCTGGCGCAGGTGCCGGTGCAGGGGCTGGCATAGGCGCGTCAGAGGACTCATCAGACGCCTTCTTCTCGTGGACGGACAACCTCATGTCGGCGTACACAACGCGTTCTTCACTGGGCCGGCGGGAGGAGGAAGATTCACTGGCTATTTTTTTGGCGGAGTTGGTGGCAGCAGCGGCGAGTAGGAGGAGCCCCACCATCAGCATGACCATGGTCTTCTGATTAGCCATTGTATATGTATTACTATTACTTCCTTGCTGCCTGATGATCAAGATGAAAATTATTGTGTAGTGTTGTGTATAACAAAGAGTAGAAGTAATGGAGAGGTTTTATTTATTCCAAATAGAAGTAATGGTCTATATTTATATGCGGCTCTCCCTATTTGGAATGCACATATGCCACACAATTTTGGGGCCGGTTAAAATTGGGTTCATTGGGTACTCGGAGTATCTTTGAACAAGTCGGTCTTGCATGCATGTCATGCGGTCCTCCAATTTGATTTGAGGGTCTAAAACACACACGTCAGATTACTCCTCTTCCGGAGTTGGTTGTCATTCATCTCACACACCTCCTTCCTTCTACTCCCTGCCAACTAGACATCTGGACTGTTCTCAGTTCTCACGTCTAAGTAAAGTCAAGGAATCTCGATGCCTTAAAATTGATTAAACAATTCCACGCATCCAATGATCCAAAGAAACTTGCATACTCCTATTAAGTGTAATTTTTCTGCAGGGCAAATCATACAGTTGGGTCCCATGGTGTTTTTCAGGGCTGGGTCGTACATATTTAGTGGAACCTTGCCGAAAAAACCATGGATTTTGGGCCTTTTGCTACTTTCCTGGGCTATAGCAAGCTGATCTAGAGGGGACGTAGATATTTCTAGGTTAATATAATCTCCATAAAAGATCACTTATGAACACTATACGATTACTAATGAATAAGTCAAATAAGTAATGAATAAATGTTACAATACAACATAGTGCATCTACAAGGAGCAATTACAAGGTCGATTACAGCGGCCATTGCAATTGCTTCTTCGCCTCCTAGTGCATCTACAAGGAGCAAAAGTACTACTAATGGTCCTCTGAAACAAGTTTAGTGTACTGTGAGATCTACTAATGATGTTGTGTGTGTTGAACTACTAGTGTCATCCTTTTGGAGATCTTTGAGACATGAAATTAGCATGTCCGGGATCAACTATTATGTGATGTTTGATCTGCTTTTGATGCGGTGTATGTTGAACTCCTAGTATGAGCTGAAAACTATTGAAATTGAGTTGGAATTATGTGACAATGATTTCAGACTACCGATGTTTTAGTTGTTGTACATGGTGTCTAGATACACACTAAAATGAGTGAACATACACACAAAAGCATGTCTAGATACATTTTTATGCATGTGAATGTGGACAAAGTTCAAAACATCTTATATTTAAAAACGGAGGAAGTACTACTGTACTATTTGTTGGAGTTGTAATATTTTCTGGCTGATATATTGTTTGTTGACATTCAGATGTGAAGAGATAAGAGCACTCAAGTCTTTTTGTGTGGGTGTCAGTCTCAGTTAGTGCATAGTGGTATTTTGGCATGCACAACCAACTCTGTAATGTTATTTTGGCAAGTTTGGTTTCTTCGATGTTATTTTAAAACTTTGGTTTTTGACTAGTGGTATTGTGTCAATTCTCTCTTATCTTGGCGGTTGGATTTGCCAAAGATATTGGACTGCATGTGGGCCTGCTACGGGCCAAGCCGCAGAAGCTGCGCTTTTGGGCATATCAGGCGCTTTTGGGCATATCAGGCCGCAGCGTGGGAGAGGCCAGCGTGAAGAAAGCTGGGCAGGAGCGCATGCGGGGCGTAGGCATTCGGCCTCGTACATGAAGATGAAATCATTATTTCTATATTTTGTATATTTCTTAATTTGTTTTCCTTTTTACTTCCTAATAAGGAACAACACATCATAAAACATTTCAGTACCTAGCTAGTACTTTGATGTTTGAAGGGTAATCGGGTGGAGATTTGAAGCTTCACATGGTAAAATACATCTTCAAGTACAACATCAGGAAAAGAAGACGAAAACAAGGAATTTTGTAAGGGAAGACTTTTGTTCCGATGCTCCTCCCTTAAAAAAAGTTCAAATGCAAATAACACAAGTATGATCGCGATCTATCTCAACTAACTTTAGCTAGTTAGCTAGCTAGAGATCGTTACTTGTGGCAGTGGCCCGATGAAAAATACAACCGAGACAAAGTTACCTCTTCAAGTTTTGTCAAGGATGGAGCATTGAATCAAACCTCTTAAGGGAAACAAAAAGCTACACACCACTGAAATGCCATGTCAGCAAATGCGGAAGACATACAAGGATCTAATTTTTTAGCAAAGCTTAATGCAAGAAAGACACCGGTATAATGTCATTGATCTTGTTCAAAAAAATGTCATTGATGTTATCTTGCATAATTATATTTTAATTTGGTTGGAAAAGAAATATTGTGATTTTATTTGATTTGGTTGTAAAGTTATGATACATTTATTTATCTTGTAAAGCTATATACAGAAATATGGTACTTGTATATTTATTTTGGAATGGAGTGCTCACCCTCCCTCTCCCACCGAGACAGAAAGGCCACAACTGGCAGTGGCACGCACCGCAGGTGGTAAGCTGGTGTTTGGTGTGTGGTTTCCACTGCTGCGCCTGCTGCGAGCACATCGATCTTTCTTTGAGGACGTGCGGTGCGGGTTAACATGATCACGTTGTTGATGTTGGTATGTTGCGTGTACTCGATCGGTACATGACTGGCCCTGGCCGGGTGCATAGATGGATAAACCAGAACACGTACGTACGTATGTCGATACTGACTCCGTTCAAACAACAAAAACAGACGGTAAAAAAACTCCCCTCTACTCTTGTGTATACCACCAAAATAGCTTGACCAAAATCAGTCAAAAACACACACACACGTACAAGGCGTCCAAAGTAAAGTTGTTGCCTGCCTCTTAGAACACGATGCATGGTGTCGTGGGCATGTTCCCCGTCCAGCCAGCTAGTGGCAAGTAAGGAGCACAGAGGGAGAAGGGAGTAGTACTCTACTTGGCGCTCAAGCTCAAGTCTGAGTGTCTCTCTATTCCATGTAGAACCAGCATAAGGAAAAAAGATCATCGCAACACTTCAGAGAGTGAGTGTAATAGTTAAAGCCCAACCAACGGCGGCATCGTTTGGGCCTGGACGCTTGCGGCAGAGAGTGCTTCGGTGTTCATGCATGTTCCACAGACCACGGCTTGATCGACACCCATATGCGCATCACGCGCTACAAATTTATTAAATATAATTATAATCAAACTCTTATACTTAAATATAACATAGTTTTATTAAATATTACAATCTAATCGTATAGTATATATGTTTTTTTTGGCACATAATATATCTTGTCAATATGTAGTTACAACTCAACTAAATATAAATCTTATGTTTATCTTTCTTGTATTGTAACGTAAGCTAAATTTTATTCTCAGTTTTCGATGTATAATAAAAAAATTAATTATCCTTAATATGTCTGAGGCATATATATTGACAATACTCTAACAGATAGCTTAATACCGGTTTGTACTGTATCAAGTTATAAACTAATTTATAGAAAATTCTAGATTGTATAGCTTGACTGTCTAATAAGTTGCATTGTGTTCAATAACAATCCCAAAACATGTGTATTTTATGTACTTGATATAAACACTTAAACTTACCACTAATGATCATTTATTAGATTCCACAATTTTTATATTCATACACGACTTCTCCTGTAACTTTCTCAAATAGAAAGTTGTGCATAATATTAAAACTGAAGAAAATAGTTATTATAGGTTCACAACGACATGTAGGGCTCTCACTGAAACGAGACAAATGGTCTAATTAAACTTGACAATTCTAACCATATTGTATTATTCAACGGAAAGACCAGTTGTTTTTTCCTTGCACGGTTCACGATTTGTCTGCATACGGTTTTTAGGATAAAATAGATAAATATATATATGATGATTGTAAGAATAACTCTATTATTTGGGGTTCTATACTCTCTAGACAGCGGTTGTCACATTGGCTGCACAATAGCGTGTTCGTGCTATATCGCTTGGTGCTACATCATCTATTGACTAGTCATCTCTACAAATAAACATTACAAAGGTTTTGAATATTTCGAACATTTACAAGTCTTAGACTAACATTACATGAGAACTAATGAATCAAATGAAATATTGCAAAATATTAAAATGAAGTTCTAAGCTAAATTGATCTCAATTTAATCATGTACTTCTTTACCTTGTAAATATGAAATAAACAAAATTAAGGAAATATATTTGTTATAGTTGAAAGGTTTTCCATCACCGTCAGTTGCACACATGCAAGTAAAGGAAGAAGAAGCGGCCAGCCACAACCTAAGACCACATTGTGCGGTAGGATATGGCCGACCTCAGGTCCATCAGACATTTCACTACAGGTCGGGAGCCAACAGAAGCAAAGTAGCACCGATGAAACAAATTATTAGATATAGCAATGCATCTTATAAATAACTAGCACATGGTAGTTAGCCAGAAGCCTTAGAACATAGCAGGAAATGTGATTATATAATGACATGCAAAAACCTATTTGACTGAAGTGATACCAGGTCGTGGTACCATATAAAATATACTAGTGGATTGTGGCGCCGCCATGCCGTGCATCAAGATGGTGTTTAAATTACGTTAGTTTGAAAATTAGTGGAAACTGCATCAATAAAATTAAGACGATGTTTAGATTACAAAGGCTCAAAAATTACGTCAATTTGAAAATTAGTATAGAATGCATCAATAAAATTAAGACGATGTTTAGATTACGTGGGTTCGAAAATGAGTGTAATAGGACGAAGCATAGGCTTAAAATAATTAGTTTATAACTCTCTCAAACAACTGTTAAAACCAGAAATAAATTAGTAAAATCCAAGGAAATTCGCGTTTAGTTTGCGAAAGTTGTTGAAGATGAACTGTTTTTCGACTGTAACTCTGTTTGTTCTTTTGGGAAAATAAACGAATTCGAAACTGTTTAAATTCTGGAATATGTAGGTATGAAATGCAATTAAATGGCAGAAGTAATCAAGATTTATTGTTGGCAGGTATTTAATAGAAAGAATTTTTAGAAGGTGCCAATTTGAATCTTTTTTGTATAAGGCACACCTAATTTAGTTAATATGGAAAGCAATATCATTTGTTGTAATTATTATTTTATAAATTTGCATAAACATGCATGTAGATGTGATGGTTGGAAAGATATAATTTTTCTGCAAATTATGATATTTTTTTTGTATTTTTTCTGAGTTGTAGATTAGAAGTTATGAATTTTTTAATTTAGCATTTTTCTGTAATGGTTAGAAATCTGTCAGCCGGGGCCCGCATGTCAGCCGCGGAAGCGCTGACGCCAGCCCTTGGCGTCAGCGGCGGCGGAACGACCGGCGACGGCGAGGTCGCGCGGCGCGGCGGCGAGCTCACGTGGTGTCGAGATGGTTTGGAAAAGACAGAGGAGAAGGAGGCGAGTCAGATGGGCGGAACCGCGCGCCATTTGGTCGCCGGCGGCGAGCAGTTCCGCGGCGGCGCTCGCGAAGAAAAGCAGCGGCGATTCGCGGAGGATGGCCGGCGACTCCGGCCTACCGGGCTCGATTCCTCCAGTGAGTAGGTAAAGCTCGCGGCGACGGAGCTCCCCATGTACTTAGATCCGAGCGGGGACGCGTGCAGCGGCGGCGCGGCGCGGAGGCGGTGGCGGCGACCTCGGTGATGCGAGGAAGAGAGGAATGAGACGCGGTGGCTGTTCGTGATGGTTTTGCAAAAAAAGTCGTTCGGTTTTGACGGATTTGCAGCGAGGTCCCTGTGCACGTTAATTTTTGGACTGTGGAGCACGACTTCATCCTTTCGGATGCTTATCTGCAAAATGGCGCGGCAACAGGTGTCACCGACTGTGACCGGCTGGTGACCTAGAGTACGTGGCACTTCCTGATTAGATAAAAATCAAGAATGAATAGTGTCACGGGTTTTGGGCAGACGTGGCTAAATCCGTGCCGTCCATTCGCACGATCCGATGGCGTGGAGATAGGGGGCGACTTGGTTGGCTTGAGAAGAGCTGAAACTTGGGGTCTATTATAGTATAGGTATAGGTATATATTACTGGTCAAGTGTTATCTCTTTGTCCCAGTTGTCACAATAACCTTGAACTGTATATGATGATTCTGTTTATGTGGTGCGCTTGCTGGAGCTGTTTTTGCATCGATTCCAACCCCCATAATTGCATCTATATATTGCCTTATGTTTGCATATGTTGGTATGTATTTTCAAGCTCATCGATCCTACATTTCTTCATGGTCGTTGATTCTAAATGCACTGTGCTGCTTGTGTACAAACAGGTATGGCAGGGATTGGGCTCCTTCAGTTCTGCAACCTCAATAGCTTCCGAACAAAATTCATCCTGGGATTCTCCTTGTTTATGGGTATATCAGTTCCACAGTATTTCAACGAGTATACCTCTGTCGCAGGCTTTGGCCCAGTACACACCCGTGCAAGATGGGTGCAAGATGGGTCATATACATTACAGATTATTTGTCAATATCTTCAGTTTTAGTGGCTACTAACTGACACGCTTGTGTCATGGATCATTCGACATAGTTGTGTGCTGAGTGAAATGCAGTATTCAAAACTATAATAGTTCACAAACTTGTACTTGCAGTAATCACATGCTACCATATAGTCGGCTAACTGATGCCTAAACAGTAGGGGGATATGGTAATCTTACTATTTCTTGGGTTCTTGTCTCTTGAGAGACTTGGCCTGCTAATGTAAATAAACACTCTCTTCTATCTAATCGAAAGACAAACGGCTGCCAGTTCCTCAAAAATATTTCCATCAAATGATCTTGGTGGTAACACTCAGTATACATGTTTCATACCAACTGAGGTGCTTAGTGACAATGTACTACTACTATCTTGATATTTCTTGGGAAAAGACAGGTGTCTTGATATTTGTGAATGTATATTGGGAATTATCATTATTAAAGTGAAAAATTCGTAGCTTGTTCCGGATCAATGTTTCAGTTATAATCTTCTTGAACCAAATCTCTGCCTGAGCACACAAACGTAGAGCAGCCAAATCTTCAGCGCATGACACAAACGTTGAGCAATCAAATCTTCCGGAGTATGTTTTTTGAATTGCAGGTTTACTAGTGTATTTGTATCTCAATTTTATTAGATGCTTTAGATTAGCGTCCGTTAGGAAAAGTGACGACTTTAAAGATGGGGAGAATCAACTCGGGTTCACTTACTTTCAGTTGATGTTCGTTTTTGCCATCCTATGAAAACTCCTTCCGTTACACTCAGGAATAGTACATTCAGATCCTGAAGTGTTGCAGCGCAGAGGTGCCGTCGAGGCCCTTGGCCCTGTAGTGCCGCAGCAGCTCCTCCACCGTCGTGCTCCTGTACCGTGCCTTGCCCTCGCCTTCGGCGACGATCGGCGCGACCACTCTGTTGCACGCGGCCGCGCCGCCCGTCCGGAAGAAGCACGCCACCGACACCCGGGGACCCACGCTGCTGGCCACCACGCGGTGCTCCACGCTCTTGAACCTGTCGTTGGACACGAGCTGCAGGAAGTCGCCGACGTTCACCACCAGCGCCCCCGCCACCGGCGGCACCTCCACCCACGCCTGCCGCTCCTCGTCGTCGGCCCCGACGAGCACCTGGAGGCCGCCGACGGCGTCCTGGAGGAGCACAGTGAGGAAGCTGGGGTCGGAGTGCCTGGTGGTGCCCAGCGTGAGGCGCGGCTCCGGGCACGCCGGGTAGAAGTGTCCGGCGAAGTTGAGCCCGTCCAGGCACGCGGCGTCCTGCTCCAGGTACCTCCGGTGCAGGCCCAGCGCCTCCGAGAGCAGCTCCAGCAGCGCGCGGTACAGGTCCCGCACAAGCCTCGCGTACTCCGGCACGACGCGCCTGCATGCCGCCGGCATCTCCTCCTCGTTGGCCGCCGCCGCCGCAGGCATGTCCATGTACAGGGTGTCACGCCAGTTGGCCGCCGGCGACTGGAACAGGTCGAAGTTGCTCTGGTACCGGACGCGCCGCCCGTGGTCGCGGGTGTAGTAGGGCGCCTTGGCGTCCGCGGGCGACTCGTGGAAGCGGCGCACGCACGCGAGCGTGTCGGCGAGGAGCGCCGCCGGAACGCCGTGGTTCACCACCTGGAAGAAGCCCACCGTCTCGGCCGCCGACTTCACCTGGGCGACCGTGTCGGCCCGGTCGGCGCCAGCGAGGTCGATGACCGGGATGGTGAAGCGATGGTGAGGCGCATTGTGGACGACGTCCTGGATGGGGAGAAGGGAAGAATCGGGTGGGTGGTGGAAGATGGAGGGGACGGCCGTGACGCCGGCGTCGACGAGGCCTTTGACGCCGGCCTTTGTGTCGTCGAAGGCGTTGAGCGCGCGGAGGCGGTGGTCGGAGGCCATGGATCAGTCGAACTGTTAGTCGAGTGCAGTGGTGCTTTTGGTTCAGTTTTATGAGCGGAAGCGAGTGAAATTGAAGTCGATCGTGGCACTCGCTTACCTGCAATGTGTTTGCCCACCGACATACCCATCCATGATTGCTGACCGCCAACGATGTGTATGTACAACCAAACGAACCAACTCATCTAATAGTGATGCAACCGGGGAATGGATCCAGCCAATATATCATTTATAGTTCATTTGGAAATTTCCAATTTAAATTGTTTGGGATGCTGCATAAAACTGAAAAAAGGAGTAATGCATTGCCCTCGCGAATCTGTGAGCATCTATCAGGACGGCAGCTCTCTTTTCACAAGGAAAAAGTTCTCTACGTCGCACTAAGCATTTGAATTGTTTTTCTTCATCACTAACTTGCACTCGTTTTTATAGTACCCGTTTTTAGGGTTTAGTACTCCTGCCTGGCGAACAGGCGGCGAGTTTCTCGTACTCCGATCGGATCTCCGATAGGATTGCTCACTGAGTCCAGATCGATCTCCGGCTAGTTGTGCCTTAAGATCTGGCTCTCGGCCGATCTGTTAGGCCTGGTTCGTTTGCTGGTTTCCCGTGGATCTTCTTCGAGACGATGTCGGACGTTTCGTCTACAAACCCGGCGAGATCTTCCGCGGCGGGGAAGGAGAAAGCGGATGCCTCCAAGGAGGTTGACGATGGATTAGCTTCAGGAAGCGGAGGAGGCCTAGATGGAGTAGGCATCAACTCCTTGTTTGGGTGTCTGGAGATAGATGAGGAGGAGTTTGGCGATCTGGTAATTGAGGACACCGACATCGATCTTGCAGAGAGCACTCGTTGGCTGGCAGTTTCTCGGGTTCATTGCGACAAGGGATTCAGCCATGAAGCTTTCTTTGAACAAATGCGAGTTGCATGGAATCCGGCGAGGGAAGTCTCAATTTGGCCGGTAGGATCCAAACGATTTGTGATCCAGTGTTCCTGTCTAGGGGATTGGGAGAAGGTCACACAGAGGGAACCATGGATATTCCGCGATTGGCCTCTCATCATTGCCGCTTATGATGGCTTCTCAGATCCTGATGATGTTGAACTATATCATATGCCTATATGGATACAAATACATAAAATTCCGGAGGCAGTGAGGAAGGAATTAATCGTGCGGCAATTAGTGAACAAACAAGCCGGAGAGGCGAACGACGTTCAGATGCATCCTGCGGGCTCTTTCTGTGGGGACTTTGTGCGGGTTCGGCTCCGGCAAGACTTAAGGAAGCCACTGACCCATTTTGTCTCGCTATCGTTGGCTGGTAAACGCTCTGTGTTCATGGTGAAATACGAGAAGCTAGGACTGTTATGCTTTGCTTGTGGCCTGCTAGGTCATTCGTACAAAAAATGTGGGATTGGAGTGTTTGAGGAGAAAGACCTGAGGTATGGCGACTGGATCCGGTCTGATTCCAGCCGACCCAGAGGTCCCTCCAACCCTCGGGGGGCTTGCGGGGTGGGAGGTTAACTGCTATACATGCATGTTCAACACGGTAGAGACTCAGCTCCATTTGGCGCGAGGAACATATGTAGACTGACGCCAACATCCGGAACGGCGACCTGTGGGGAAAGATGGAGATATGAGTGATACGGCGACTAGCCCAATTAAACCAGGTGATCAACACATGTTGGATGCTGAGAAGCAGGCTAGGAAGAGACTGTCTTTCCATGAATCACGCCACGAGGAGGCGTTACAACTTGCTCTTACTGATGGGGCTCATGACGATGAGATGACTGGGTTGACTCCTAACGAAACTATTGATCAAGAGGTGTGAAAGGACAATGATGTCGCCTAGAGGGGGGGGGGTGAATAGGCGGTTTAAAACTTTTCCAGTTTAGGCTTATTAATTGCGGAATAAAACTAGGTGTTTAAATTAACAAGCCGACAACCTAAATAAACTAGGCTCACCTATGTGCACCAACAACTTATGCTAAGCAAGACAAACAACAAGGTGATAGCAATATAGAATACTTCAAGCACGAAGGCTATCACAATGTAAAGTGCATAAGTAAAAGCTCGGGTATAGAAATAACCGAGGCACGCGGAGACGAGGATGTATTCCCGAGTTCCTCCTTGTTAAGGGAGTACGTCTCGTTGGACAGGTGTGAACCGACACAACGGTTCAACAACCACAAAGGTTTCACCTTCTTCTCCGATGAACCGCACCACAAAGGCTTGGTTCACCTTCCACTATCGGAATTCCTTCGAGGCGGAATCCGGAGCCTTTCAACAACAATCCGGGGCACTAACCCACAATGAGATTGGGGGCTCCCGAACGGCGTCCAACAACAATCCGGGGCACAACCCACAATGGGATTGGGGGCTCCCGAACGGCTTCAAGTGACCACACAAGGGTCCAACCACCACAAAGGCGTCTAGGGTCCAAGGACCCAAGAGTAACAAGCTCACAAACTTTCAACTTCCACGAATCCTCATGGAGAGCACACCGATGCACCAAATGCAAAAGGCAAGAGCACAAGTGCTCAAATCCTTCACTCTCGAATTCCAACAAAGCAACAAATGCTTATGGGGGAATAAGAGAGGAAGAACAAAGAGGAGATGCACCAAGAACTCCAAGATCAAGATCTACTAGGTTCCCCTCACTTAGAGGAGAGATGGATTGGTGGAAATGTAGATCTAGATCTCCTCTCTCAAATCCCTCAAAGATATGCAAGAATCATGGGAGGAAATGAGAGAGGGGCAAGCTTTCCAAGATCAACTATGGAGGAGAGAGAGCGGGAAAATTCGTGCTTGGAAGAGCTACTCTCTCTGGGGAAGAAGGGGCCTTTTTATAGGTCCCACGAAAAAGAGCCGTTGCAGGAAAACTTCACACCGGAGTTTCCGGTCACTAGGGCCGGAAACTCCGGCCTACTGGGACCGGAAACTCCGGCCCCCACCAGGGGCTGAACACTGTCAACACCGCCGAGGCTTGGGCAAACTCTCCGGTGCCCTAGGCCGGAAAGTTCATCCAGGGGCGGAAACTCCGGCCTCTAGGGCCGGAAACTCCGCCCCCCGCCGGGGGCTGAACAGCTTTGGAGAAAAACGTTGAGTCCGGAGACTCCGGTCCTGCACAGACCGGAGTTTCCGGTCTAGGACCGGAGACTCCGGCCTAGGAAAAACTGCAGCAAAACCGATAACGAAAACGTCAATATCTTTTCCATCCAGACTCCGTTTTCGATGATTTTTGGCTCGTTGGAATCACAACGAAGAGCGATCATGCAGATAAACCTCATAGTCCAACAATGGAAGATAAAACCAAATGGAGGAGGTTAAAACCTCTCTAAAAAGGAATGATCGGCAAACCTCCAAAACCGAAAACGCAACAAGTTTTCCATATGAAATTCGTTTTCGGTGAACTTGGGCTTGTCGTGAAGATCACAACAAGCACCAAAATCCAACAAGGAGAAAAACCAAGTAAGAACCCAGAAAGATGAAATGGCAAGTATGCAAAGGTTTGAGCTCTCCACAAAGATGCGATCAAGTTACTCACTCGAGAGCCCCTCTTGATAGTACGCCATCTATCCTAAAACCCGGTCTCCCACTAACACCATGAGACCGGTAAAATAGAAAACCTATCAAGATCATACCTTTTCCTTGCGCATTCCACTTGAGCTCGATGATGACGATCTTGACTCTCTCAAGTTGAAACACCTTTCTTGATTGTGCTTGCTAGCACATGCTTAATGAGGACTTCTCCAAATGCTCCCCCATACTCCATTATGGGAGGGCCTCGCTAAGCTTCGTCTTCATGTCTCTTTTGCAAGCTTCAATCAAAAGATATCTTCCGAGATGCATCATATTGAACTTGTTCTTCATCTTCTTCTCTTGATATGTAAGATGGCTTGGGGGTAAACATGATTGTTCACTCAATCTTCTATTCCAAGCCATACTTGCGATGAGCTCAACTCTATACATGACCATTTTTCATATTAACCCTTGAATAGAGCATTGGTCATTATGTCATCTTGAAGAGTCCAACACATTAGCTCCTATATTTTCCCATGGACAAGATCTATAAGAATATCTCAATGTAAACATTAGTCCATAAGGATTGTCATTAATTACCAAAACCACGCATGGGGGCAACCATGCACTTTAGGTGAAAGAACAAAAGCGACACAAGAGGGAAGATGGTACCTCTTTCTCTGGACAATCTAATGGATCGGCGACATCCCTCGAGGATGACCGCCGGGTCCAATGAGTATCCTAATTTGGAACTGCAAGGGAACGGGGCAGCCCCGGACAGTTCAGGAGCTGGTCTGTTTAATAAATACCTACAAGCCCAGCATTGTCTTTCTCTGCGAGACTAGGCAATGTGCTGATCGAGTGAGGAATCTTCGTTTTAGGCTGGGGATGAAGGAATGTATCCCGGTCTCTGTTGATGGTAAGGGCGGCGGCATTGCCCTTTAATATGTGGAAGGTGTCACCATTGATCTCCTATCTTTCAGTCACCGTCACATCGACGTGCACGTTGAAGGAGGGGTTTATGAGAAAAGATGGCGTGGTACCTTTGTTTACGGAGAACCAAAGGCTAGTGACAGACATCATATGTGGACTTTGCTTAGGCGAATCAAGTCTCGATCATCTGAGCCGTGGTTGATAGCTGGTGATTTCAACGAAGCTATGTGGCAAAATGAGCATTTCTCTCGCTCAAGGCATTCGGAGCGTTTGATGAGTGATTTTAGAAACGTGCTATCAGATTGTGATGCCCATGATCTTGGTTTTTATTGGCACTCCTTGGACGTTTGACAATCATCAGAAGGGGGACATGAATGTGAGGGTACGTCTGGACCGAGGTGTAGTTATCCCAGCTTGGAGTTCCCTATTTCCACATATCCGAGTACACCATATTCAGACCTCACGCTCCGATCATACACCACTTTTACTGACGCTGGAAGAGGAGGTCCTAGAAAGACCGAAGAGACCAGTTCGTAGATACGAGGTTGCTTGGGAGAGGATACCGAGCTTGCCGGCTGCTGTCACGGAGGCTTGGTCTAGGAGGGTGGCTGAACCTAGCTGGATTGATACTCATGTGCGGGATTCGGCTGGAGATATTGCTACAGATAAATATGGGCCGCTAGTTGGTCCGACGCTGGGCACAGTTAGTGGAGCGCTTGAGTCCATGATGAATTCGCTCCAGATTTGGAAGACAAAGCACTTTCCATCGATCACGCGGGAACTCAAAAGGCTACGGACTGAACTTGACAGTATAGCTCAGCTCACAGACGCTACTAGTGAATCGAGGAATTATGTCTGACATGGACGAAATGCTCTACAGGGAAGAGCTCATGTGGCTGCAGAGATCCCGAGTGGACTGGTTGAAAGGTGGCTATCGCAATACTAAGTATTTCCACAGAAAAGCCACTCGGCGTAAACATAAAAACAACATAACTAAGCTGAAGAAACCAGACGGTAGTTTTACACAGGATGTAAATGAGATGGAGGGGATGGCTACTGATTTTTTCAAGCATCTATTGAAGATGCCCTCTTTCAAATTGGCCCCCTATTAGCTCCAGGGCCGGATGGCTTTCCGGCTAGATTTTTGCAACGGAATTGGTCTACACTAAAAGATGATGTGGTTGCTGGGGTCCAGAGATTTTTTGCGGATGGAAATATGCCAAGTGAGGTTAATGAAACATCTATTTTGTTCTAATCCCAAAGAAGGCTGAACCTGAAGAGTTAAAAGACTATAGACCTATCAGCCTTTGCAATGTGGTGTTTAAGATTGTCTCAAAGTGCCTGGTGAACAAATTACGACCATTACTACAGGATATCATTGCACCTTTTCAGAGCGCTTTTATCCCGGGGCGCCTGATCACAGATAATGGTCGGTGATGGCATGTGTGACCACCGTACGATATTCGGTTCGCTTTAATGGACATTTGTTGGACTCTTTCTCGCCCACGCGTGGTCTTCGCCAAGGTGATTCACTTTCGGTGTACTTGTTTTTGTTTGTTGCTGATGGCCTTTCTACCTTGATAAGCCAGGAAATTGAGTTGGGAGCTCTTCATGAGTTTAAAATTTGTCGGAGGGCCCCTGGTATATCACACCTTCTCTTCGCCGATGATTGCTTGATGTTCTTTGAGGGCTCAGTACAGCAAGCTGGAATTGTCAAATCCATACTGGACAAATATGAAAAGGGAACTGGGCAGCTTGTGAGCCTTGGAAAATGTTCTATCCTTTATGGCGACAAATGTGAGGACGATGCACAAGCATCTATAAAAACAATCTTAGGATATGAAACTCCTAGTTTTGAAGAAAAGTATCTTGGGCTGCCGGTTCCAGAGGGGAAAATGAAGAAGGTGAAGTTTAAACCTCTGAAGGAGAGATTCCAGAAAAAGGCATGCGATTGGGTGGAAAAATATATGTCGGAGGCGGCTAAAGAAACTTTAGTTAAGGCTATTCTCCAAGCCTTGACAACTTATGCCATGGGGATCTTTAAATTCCCCAAGGGCTTGCTTGAAGATCTAAATAAGATTATCCGTGACTTTTGGTGGGGTGATGAAAATGAGAGACGGCGGCTGCACTGGATGTCTTGGGAAAAAGTAACAAAACCCAAATCACATGGCGGCATGGATTTTAAAGATTTTAAAGTGTTCAACCAGGCTCAGCAAGCTAGGAAGGCGTGGAGACTATTGCAAGATCCTGATAGTTTATGCGCGAGACTACTACGAGCCAAGTATTACCAAATGGAAATCTCATTGATACATCATTTATACAGAACACCTCTCAGTCCTGGCAGGGGGTCATGCATGGCCTAGATTTGCTGAAAAAAGGGGCAATTTGGAGAATTGGATCAGGGTCCCAAGTTCGTATTTGGAGAGACAATTGGGTACCACGATGTGACTCTTTGTGTGTATCAGGCAAGAGGAAGAGAACTAGGATGCGTTGGGTGTCTGAATTGATAAACTCACATACAAGAACATGGGACGAGGAGCTTATTAGGGAGTTATTTTACCCTCATGACGCTGATGCTATACTAGCAATAAAACTGACAGCGCGTTGTACAGATGATTTTGTAGCTTGGAACCCCGAACCTAATGGCATTTTCACTGTCCGGTCCGCATACAGACTTGGGATTCAGGCTTCTTTGAACCGGCTGTCTTCTGGCCAAGCAAGCTCAGCTTCAATGGGAGATCGGCCGATTTGGGACTGTATTTGGAAGGCCCATGCCCCCTATAAAATTAGGATCTTCGCACGGAGGGCTGCGACTAACACCTTGGCTGTCTTGGATAATGTTCATCGACGTATCAAGAAAGTTAACCCCACATGCTCGATATGTGGAACAGGCATTGAGGATGTGCACCACGCTCTGGTGAGATGCACGCAAGCAAGAGCTCTACGTGATCAGCTTCGCGAAGTTTGGGCCCTATCGCCGGAGTCAGAACTCCAGAAGACGGGATCCGAATGGTTCTTACAGGTTATGGTAAATGCATCAGTGGAAACCAGGGGTAAACTTATGTTTTTATTTTGGCGCGCTTGGCACCACCGAAATGATTTGATCCATGGTAAAGGAAAAGCTTCGGTTACGACATCGGTACAGTATTTACAAAATTATGAATCCACTTTCAAAGAGGTGAATGACGACTCTTCGAAGGAGAAGGGAAGGGCCTCCAGTTTCCCAGCCAGACGGTGCCACTTGCCGGCGCTGAAGGGCCTAGTTGGACTGCTCCCCCAGCGGGCCAGGTACTGGTGAATGTCGATGCTGGTTGGAACTCTGATACTCAGCGTGATGGTCTGGGGGTCATTGTCCGTGATCATATGGGGGGCGGTGCTGGCTACGGAGTGGAGATTCCTGGTATTTTGCTCTTGTGCGGAAGAGGCGGAAGCGTTAGCATGCATGGCTGGTCTACATCTTTTAGCTAAGCTTAATATGCCAGGTTCGATTGGCACTGACTGCCAACGGGTGATAACTGCTATGAACTCTTCAACGAGGGACCGTTCTCCAGCTTGGGGTATCTACTTGGAAATGAAGGAAATGCTGAATATCCATACTGATTTTTTCATTCAAAAAGTAGATAGAAATTGTAGTAGAGTTGCGCATGCCTTGACGCAATTAGGAAAGTCAGGACATAGTGGCTATCTAGACAAATCCACCCCTGACTCTATTAGAGAGCTGGTTGTTTTTGATTGTAAGAACACGCTGTAATTGCTACTGGAGGAGGTTTTTTGACGTGTTTTTTTTCCTACCAGGGTATCTAAGGGGACTGGAGGATTTTTAATGAGCCGGGCCTGCTGTATATATTTATTGATCTTACCTTAAAAAAAATTGCACTCGTTTTAACGAATCTTTAGTTCTTTTTTTCTATGTTCTACTGTAGGAGGATTATATTACTGAAATGTTGTTGGGCTTAATTTGCTTGTATGGCCCACTTGGACCAGTGGTTGCGTGACCAGAAGACAATGGGCCTCAAGCCGGACTGACCGAGCCTGGACTCGCGAGCAGAGTAGGCGCCGGAGCGGCAAATTGCGACGCCGAGGTCGAGGATGATCCATCGCTAAAAATGAAGTCGAGGATCCAGAGCATACAGTACAAAATTTATCCTTTTCCAATAAAATGCGATTTGTTTATCTTAAAAAGTGGCACCACTAAGAGACAAGATAAAATAGTTAGTTAAAATTCACACACCAATGAAAAAAAGACATGTAGCAGAGTATACGAGAGCCTTGGTTGAAGGCTTTGGTCACAGACTCACGGTGGTGAAGCATTGATCCGTATCCAGGTTGAGAACAAATATCCCTTGTCGCTGACTCCAACCATGTACACTCCTCCGTAAAAGGTTCCTTGTGCTTAAAATGTTGTAAATGTGACATAAACAAATATATTCACGGTAAATGACCTTCAAACTAGAAGTCTTGCATAGAAAATAATCGTTTCAACGTAGCCAAAGTTTGAGCACAACATTAGGGATCATCGAGCTATATTTCGGCTGACCTCAATGATTACAAAAGAATCAACAAATGCGTGGTCCATTTTTTTCTGAAACACACACACACATACATTATTCCAATCAACAAACTGCATGCGCCTGACCATATACAAGATCAGTTGTGTTCCACATACATTTCACATAATTAAATAACAACTATCTCATTCAAGCGTTCACAAACATAGAACTACTACAATCATCTTCTAAGTACTCATATTTTCGATAAAGTGCGCTTTATTACTTAAAAGGTTTAACCGTTCTAAGTACTCATGTAGTAGTACATAATCTTTTTTAGTGTGCATACTAATACATGCAAGTATACCATAGCACTATTTTTTGCAATGAACTTCTCTTATTCTATTGCATACATTGTAGAAGGCTATAAAGACATATGATGAAGGAGCGGATATATAAACATACATATCCACGCATATATATATTTCGCTGTATCACTTTGATGGTGTAGCTTTGAAGCCCATGTGTGGAATAGCTCTAAGTTGAAGATTATTTCTTCTATTTACTGTCAAGCCAAACTTCTCAGACATGTCAAACGAAGCTAGGTTGGCTCCCTCAGGAAGCGTCCAGTCAAAGTGATACAACAGGTTTGCCAATGTGATGTGAATGGTCGACGTGCTGAACAACATACCAGGGCACTGCCGTCTGCCGGACCCGAAGGGAATAAGTTCGAAGTATGTCCCATAATAATCCATATTGCTGTTCTCAAATCTCTCAGGGTTAAACTCTTCAGGATTTTTCCAACATCTTGGATCTCTAGAAATTGCGAAGATATTAACTAAGACATTGGTGTCTTTAAGCATGTCATAACCCATAACTGTACAATCCTCTCTGCTCCTTCGGGGGACTAGAGGAAAGGGTGGATGCAATCTGAAAGCCTCCTTGATGACCATCCGCATGTATGGGAGCTCAGTAATGTCACCATTAGTAATGATAGATCGGTCTTTACCAAGTACATCTCTAATCTCTTGTTGTGCCTTGGCCAGAACTTTAGGATTGTTCACAAGCTCTGACATGGTCCACTCTAAAATTGTTGCTGTGGTAATCGTGCCACCAGCAAACACGTCCTGAAAATGATGATATGGTATCCGTAGCTAGTTATACATCATATTTATTTAAATATATATTTTATAGTATAGCATGTATATTACGGAAAGTGCAAATCAATAAGATATGGTGATCATGGTATAACTTCGTCTATTTTGTCTGGTGATATGCAGCACAAAGTAATATAACTAGTTTGATGTTTGTCACTGCTGTCGCGCGGTCTTCGTCTACTTATCCAAGTATGCTAAGCTAAGGTATTCATCCTGATTTTGATGTTTATATAAAATCAAGGAAAGGCAAGGAAAAAAATGAGAAGAAAAAGTCTATCATGTTAAATATATTGGGTACAGCTGATAGGACTAAGCATGGTTCGATTATGACTTATATTGCTTTCGTTTTATGCTTTCGCAACATAACGGCTAAACAAAAGAAGGAAAAAAAAAGGAAGAACTAATATCAATGTTTAGATCTGTATGTTCTTTCGTGTTGACAAAAATCGTCAAGTATTGGAAGCAAAAAAGTTAGAAATAGAAAATATTAATGCAATATGCTAGTTTACTGTAGTAAATTTCTAATACCATTAGTAAATGTATTAATGCACTATGCTAGAATAGTAAATTTCTTTTACCATGAGTAAATGTGGCCAGGGATCTTTGCTCGAGGCGTATGAGTTTGGGACCAAATCACGTTAATTCCATTGTTTTGCTAGTGTACTATATCCGAAAGAAAAATGGGTGGAAATGGAAAGTACTCACAAACAAGACGGCGCCTATGATCTCCGTGGTAAGGGGGAATTCCAGCGAGTCCTCTCGCTGCAGCCTGAGCAGCACTCCCAGCAGGTCCTCGTCGTCGTCGGTGCTGCTGCAGGTGCCACCGCCACCGCGGGAAGCTTTGCGCTCGTCGATGATGTCGGCGATGATGCGCTGGATGCGACGGTGGCTCCTCCTCAGACGTCTCTCGCCGTTGCTAAGCCACCGTGCCAGCCGCCACGACGGGAAGAGGTCGACGAGGCAGAAGCCCGCCACCAGCTCCATCGCCACATGCAGCTCACGGATGAACTCCGCCTGCCGCGTGAACTTGCCGCCGAAAGCGGACCTACACACGACGTCGTTGCTCAGCGCCGTCACCGTCGCGCTGACGTTGACGGTGGCGCCGGCGGCGCCAGCGGCGGCGAGAGAGCGCACGAGGCTGCCCACCTCCTCGGCCTTGATCTCCTCGGAGCGCCTCACCTGCCTGGCTCCGAGGAGCTCCATGACGCAGACCTTGCGCATCTGGCGCCAGGGCTCGCCGTAGGGGGCGAAGGCGATGTCCATCCCGCGAGAGCCGAAGATCTCCTGCGTCGCGCTGCGCGGCCGGCCCGCGAACGCCAGGTCGTTGGCCTTCATGACCTCCGCCGCCGCCTCGGCGTTGGAGACCACCAGGGTGGGGACCTCGCCCAGCCTGAGGTACATCAGCGGGCCGTGACGGCGAGCCAGCTCTGCCATGGTGCGGTGTGGGAGGACGCTGACGACGTGGTGGAGGCTGCCGATGACGGGGAGAGTCCATGGCCCAGGAGGCAGCCTTTGCTTGGGCTTGCTCTCGCGAACGGAGAGCAGGAGCAGCTTGAGAAACCAAATCGCCAGCAGCGTGGACAGGGCTAGGAGACACGAGCTTGGCCATTCCTCCATGGCAACCAGCTGATCAGCAAGTGCCGTAGCGCTAGATGTTTTGCGTGGAAGATGACTAATGGGCCTCCTTATAAAAGCCAGGACGCGGATTTTGGCACACGGGCACAAGTGAGGAGAGAATCGTGCGGCTAGAATAGAATCGAGATTCGGAAATAAAGGCTTGCGGAGCGATTTCCCAAGTCGGTATTTCGAAAAACAAATTGTGACGACAAAGTGGATTTTTCTAAAAAAGTGGATTTTTATTAATAAATATTGTGGATTTTCAAAAGTGTGAGTTGCGGGTGTCTAAATTCTTTGACAAAGTGGATTTTTTATTTATTAGGTGTTAAATCTGCGGTGTACTCCTGCTTGTATATACATACAATTAAATAAGGAAAATCTTTGTTTTACAGGAGAAAACCGTTTCATGGATGCTGAGCCACCGACATTTTTAGCACACAACATTATGGATGATTGTAATTCTGTGGTTTTTGATTAATAAAGCCCACGACCTCCCTAAAAAATAAGGCAAATCTTTGATATTGCGTGAATCTTTTTATATGAGTATAACACTTGATCATGGTTGATTCCAGAAAGATTCATATATTCTTGTGTACTTTATTTTTTGCATGTATAGGTGCGCTGCTACACGAGGAATACTCGGGCACCAATGCACCGTGTACATGCAAATTATTTCCTAGCGGGATCTTTTCTTTTTCTTCTTCTTTCTTTTGTTATAGAGTTGTGTGCATACGTGTCTTTAGGACATTTTGATATTGCAGAGATTGGTGTAATTAGTGACTTTGCGGCATGATTTTTTGTTTGAAAAAGGATTTCATAAGTATTAATTGTGGATTTCCTAAAGTGTGAATTGCAGATTTTTGAAATATTTGATGTAGTGGATTTTTTATTAATTAGGTGCAAAAGGTCAATTGCGGATTTTAAAAATCTTTGATCGTAGTGGATTTTTTTATTAATTAGTGTAGTATTTATTATGTGTTGATCCGGCTGTGAATTCCTGCTTGTATACACACACAATTAAAGAAGGAAAATCTTTTATGTGGTATACAATGAAAATAATTTCACTTGTGGATCTTTTTATACGACTATAACACTTTTGATCATGGTTGATTCCAAAATAAATGGGTATATTTTAAGAATTAATAAATTAATTTTGTGTGTATAGCGGTATAGGTACGCTGTTGTGCGAGGAATACTTGGGTACCAGACTACCAGTGCACCGGGTACATGTATTCATTTTAGTAATCCGGAAAGTTAGAAATTCTATATCCTTTGCTGGGCTACTATAAAAATTGGTGGGATTACTTGTATTATTTCCTGGGTAAAAAATATTTACGTGAGACCGGTGTATCCTTGATCTTCTTTAACTCGCCAAAATAAATTTAACATTTTTTAATTCTCTTCAAAATTACTAAATTATTTGACACAAATTCATAAATCATCACATTTGGTAGTTGACATCTTCTCTTCTCATTTTTATCGAAAATGAGAGTTTTCACGTTAAGCAGGAAGAGGTTTACACAATTCTTGCTTCTATCTAAAAATTAAAAAACGTTTGTATGAGGTTTGTATGAAGCAGTGAGATGTCCATGTGAAAAGAACCTAAACAACATGTTTTCTTGTTTAGCGTTGATTGGAGGGATCCGTGGGGAGTTCAGTTAACGGAACCCACTCCACGGTCCCATGAGGGAGAGGGACCATGGATAAATACGATCCTTGGACCGGAAAATACTGTAGAAGAAAGGCATACGGTAGGTGGAGCAATCATGAGCGTGAGGTAGAAGGAAAGGGGATGGTGAGATTTCAAGAAGTGTAGTCGTGTGCTTGGTCGTAGAGTCGTCAAAACACTGGTGTTAATAACTGTTAATCAGGCTGTCAACACAATAACCCAATTCGCGGTCTGGTAGAAAAGTTTTCTTCCATGTCTTCATTCGGTCGCTGTCACGCTTGTGTATGTAACGTATTATGTTTGTGTAGTTGGAGGAAACATCCATGCCCACGAGGTCGATCATAGGCGCCCACGAGGCTACGTCAAGAAACCCCATCGATCATGCCAATAAGAAATTGGGAGTACAAACAGATAGCATACACGCCCACGAGGCTACACTGCAAGGCCCATACTTTGGGTATGGCACGTACATACGAGACCTGGACCCTCCTATGGGCTATGGCGGCAAAGATCTAGACTTACTCACGGGTATGGCGATTTTGTACTCACCGATATGTCATGATCAAACAGATATGTCAGGATAGGATATGACAGCTTCAGATCGGCGAGCGAACAATCTGCCCATTCGGTGTACTAGGGAACCTGGCGCGGCAATGTCGACACCCGTGTAGTAGAAAACAATCGGTAATGTATGCATATTGAAATAATATAGGTATAGAAATTGGTGGAATTGAAAGAAGCGTGAGTTTAAAAATGTTTGGACTCGAAAAATTGTTCAATTTAGAGGGCTTTTCAGATTGAAAAAATTGAAGTGCTGAAATCTGTAAATTTGGAAATCGATTATGTGGCAGAAGTAGGTAACATTTTTTTTGTGAAGACATTTAATCAAAAGAGTATTGTGCATGTAGCATTATTAAATGTTTTGAAAATGGAGTCTTTTGATCGTTTCGATATATCGTAAATATTTTTTTCGATGAATAGATTTAAATATATTGAATTTGTCTCGAATCATTCATCGTATTTAAATCTCTGAAGTATATTTGCATAATAACATAATTAATTAGGTTTCCTTTTTCTGATCATTTTGATATATTTGCCATATTTTTTAGATGGATAGATTTAAAGATATTGATTTTATAGTTTTAACCATTTTCTGGAATTTTCCACTGTCTGGGAAAAAACTGAAGCGGCTGACGGGTGGGTCCCACTGTGACATCATGGCGACGTCCCCGGAGGGTGGAGCGTCTGTGGCGGCGACGCCGGCACCAACGGCCTATCTATGGAAGCCAGGACGCACACTCGGCCGCGCTAGACGCGCCAAGGTGCTGGCTACGCGGGATGGGCGGCGCCGCCCCACCATGGGTCCGCCGGCGCAGAGATAGAGCGCGCGACGTCGCATCTCTCCGTCCCTCCGATTTGACGGGGAAGGTCGTTAGCGACGGCGGAGCAACGTGAGAGGGAAAGAGGCGTGGTGATTGTGCGAGTTGGTTTTGCATAAAATTCCTTGCATTTTCCCTGAATTACGCATAGTCCTTCAATGCGTTAACTCATGGACTACGGGTTAGGAGTTCGATCTTTCAGTGGTTATTCTGCAAGATGACCCGACGACCGGCGGAACCGGATATGACCGGATGGAGACCAGGAGACGTGTCGCCGCGTGATTGGAGGAGAGGGCACTGCTACAGTAATGCGCGTTTGGGGGGGGGGGGGGGGGGGTCTTTTGTGCGCATCTGGACCTTTGATTTCTCCGATCGGACGGCCAGCGGCTTTCGGGTGACGTGGATGCCAGATCCGGACGTAAATTTGACCAACTTTCATATATAGTAGTATATAGTATGCACGAAATCATTTGTTGTAGCTGGTTTCGTTTTAACAAAAAAGTGTAGTAGCTGTCTCTTTCGGTCTCTTCAAGTTTAATCTTCGCCGAGGGCTCCTTTGTTTTGGAGAAAATAGGATTTGAATTTTTAGTACTTTTTCTTAGCAATATTGATTCCCAAGAAATGAAATGATGAGTTTTCAAAGAAGATTTCATAGAACCGCAAAATGATTTGCCTCTATTAGAGTCATGTTTTTTTGGGGAGTCAAGTAAAGGCCTCTTTGAATTGTAGAAATTTCAAAGTAATTTCATTGGATTCCAATACTTATTAAGTTTTTTTATGAATTGCCTTTGATCTAAAAGAATGATGTCAACAAAATCCTATGAATTGGAATCCTATACCTCAGTTACATAGAAATTTGAACATCCACTCCAACCTTTTTTTTAACACTCAATTGCGTAGAATCGAGCCACTCCTATGGATTGTAATTTTTGTTAGCAAGATTGATTCCCAAGTAACGAAACGTGGAGTTTTCACAGAAGATTCCATAGAACCACAAATTTCGCCTCCGTCTAAGTTAGTAGGAAGCCAAGTCAAAATGTTGAATTAGTTTAACAAAGATTTATGTGACAACGCCATCCTCGAGGAACCATAATTCATATTGGGTTTGAAGTGTATCACAGGCCGTGACATGCAACTGAAAAAAACGGTGCTATGCTGGCTTAAGCGCTCTGTCAACCTCACACCAACGGGGAGTTCTTTCGGATAACATACTTTATTACTTTATATTCAGAAGATGTGTGAGACGGAGTGAACATTTCTTACACCCGAGCACCGGTGCTAACTCTGTTTGAACTTTTAATAAAAATATTTTAAGTTTTTAAATACCTAAAATAAATCATGCATGTTCTAAACGATGTACTCTACACGTGAGGATAAAAATTAAAATTTCCAAATCTTATTATTTTTGGTAAGAAATAGTTGCATTCTTAGCTTAAAAATGAGAAATGAACATATCTGATTATAGTTGTTTCAAATTTCTAAATCTTATTATTTTTGTGTACCCAGAATATTAAAAATCTCACATTGTGATTTTGTAGGCTTATACTATTCATCATTGAGAACAAGCAGGATTTTTATCAAATTTTTCAAAACTATTAAAAAAATCCAGAAATTTTCAAACCGAGGGCTTCTTGGGATTGAAGGAATAGAAAACATAAGAATTGAAAAAAAATCAGGAATATGATAGGACTGCAGATATAAAACAGAGGATTACAAAATAGAGGAAAACTACAGACATGGTTATTTGGAAAACATAGGAAAAGTGTCTCGATCCTTCGTGAATGAGTGTAAAAAAGAGTTTAGAGTGGATGGTAAAATTCTTATGAAATTGGGGTATAGGAATGTAATGCATATAAATTTTGGAGGTATGATTCCTAAGGAAAAAATCCTATGGATTTGAATTCTCCAATATTTATGAAAACCCTTCAATCAATTCAAAGAGCGCCTGAAGGAACATTGCTCGTGTATGTGAAGTGCACGGCAGAATCGCCGGACATGGCCTTGGTTAAAGAGATAGGATATTTCGCCGCCCATATTTTGCGAAATCCCGGCGGCCCAGCCGCACCCAATGCCGCCAGCTCATGCGATGCATCATGCATGTACGCAATTTTCAACTCAATGAAGGAGATACTCGGCTTCCCTAAACATGGCTCCTAGAGGAGTAGCATCATATATTTGATGTGATAGCATTCATCAGGACCTGACAGTCATTCAGCGCCTGATACCCTCTTGATCAGCAAGGGCATGCGCTTCAGATCGGAATGCTTCACCCGCATTCTGAAGATTTCCAGCTGCAGCAAAAAGAGGGTCACTTGTATGTATGATCTCGAGCCAGGCAACCCCAACCTCCATTACCCGATTCAGTCGTGAAAGCACCATCACTGTTAACAGTCACCCAATCCCCATTTGTAGTACCAGACTGCGTGGGCTTCTGTTTCTTCTTGAAAAATTCATTCCACTCTCGGCAACATGCCTTCGGACAGTGAACTGCCGTTCCTCGACAGAGAACCCACGTTCTTCATGGTTCGCCTTGTTGCGTTTCGTCCCTGTGGTAAACAAAAAATTTCTTCTCAAAAGAGAGACGTAGTCGTACGTCCCTCTTCAGCAAACTGATGCTATAAGATATTCACCGAGGTCCAAGGACAACATATTACTCACAGTTGTTTTCTTCGTTTTACACACCACCAATTAATAGCTGCGACACTAGACAACGGTACCCTCCAAAACACTACTTCTCATACCAGTCCCAATATCGTCTCACTTCCAGAATTTTAATAACGGAGTAGAAATTTCCAAATGCACTTTAAATTATGCATCATTATAAATTGATTTTGTGCAGAGGAAAACACTATTTACTGCGTCGGTTCGCTGGTTGTTTTGAAATACACAACTCGTTGGCGGTAAGCAATCACGTACGGATACGTCGGTGGACAAAGAATCTGCATTTAGGCTCAGAAGTGGCCCTCCAATTCTTCTTCGAGGCGACATCGAGGACTCTAAGATCTTGACTGCTGACCTCTCCGCCGACACACCGTCGATGAGACCTTGGTTTGTGCTCTATCAGCATCACATCTTCCGTGAAATGGGGGGGGGGGGGGGGGGGGGGGGGGGGGCAAAGACCAACACGACACCCTTCAAACCGGAGCCAACATCGCGTCCCAGTTGGGAAGACGCCGAGACACGGCAGGAGCCGGTAGATGTGCCGACGATCTATTAATTCGCTTGCATTCGACGTTTATAATATAATCGCGATGCTTTTGGATGTGTGAACGTAATCGAGACTAATCGAACTTGACCATCAAGTCGATTTTATTTGAATCTGATTGAAAATTTAATTGTAAGCCGCAACACGTCGCCCAGTAGCACTCGGCACCTCTATTGGGCAACGCGGTTTTCCCACCCATTCGCACGGGTACCCGGCCTATCCTGGCCGTTGATTACCTGGAGATTCGTGCAATGTTTTTGCACAAATACCCTTCTATCAAGTTCTACAGGACTGGTGTGTAATGTTTTCGTTTTTGCTTGCATGATTTAATGTTTCCGTTTTTGCTTGCATGATTTGTTTCCATGATTACCGAGATCCAACATCGTGATTTGTTTCCGTTTTTGCTTGCATGATTGGTGGTCAGCACCATAAAAATCCTAGCACGGATATGTTGTTCGAACACCATAAACATAATTCATTCAGTTGTTTCTTACCAAACAACCAGATTTCTGTAGGATCTAAAAAAGATCCACATAAGCAAATTAGAAAATCCGTACATGGTTCATAATGTTTTCTGGAACATTTTGTCATGGGCAGAATTCAGAAACCCAATCGACGAAGCAAATCTAGAAGCAAACTAGATGCTAAGGATGAAAACATAAAAGGGAGTAAAATTTTGGCCGTAGGTTCATAATGTTTTTTTGGAACTTTTTTCAGAACCGTAAGAACATGGACAGAGAATTCAGAAACCCAATGGATGAAGCAAATCTGTAAGCAGTTTCTGTGAACACAATTTTTTTGTGATTTTTTTTCGGTTGTATGCACATGCATACATGAACGAAATAACAACCTATTTTCCTGGATTTTTTTGGTAACATAAAGTCTCTCCAAACGCCGAGATATTCGGAGAACAAAAAAATCCACTATTAACAAAAAAAACTTTCCATATAAACAATAATTTTGCATCAACAAGATATTTCAGATCCATACATCAACAAGAAAATTTCGGATCCATACAACAAACCAGAAAAATCGGATCCATACATCAACAAGAAAATTTCGGATCCATACAACAAACCAGAAAAATCGGATCCATACATCAACAAGAAAATTTTGGATCCATACAACAACCAGAAAAATCGGATCCATACATCAACAAAAAAATTTACATCCAAGAACATTACAGAATAGATCAGATCTTGGGATGGTTCATCCAAAGGGGAAAAATAAAAATAAACATGAAACCCTAATCCATGAACATGGATCCCGAGCCACCATGCTTGGAAGATCAATAACAGAACCGGAGGAGGAGGGAGCCGAGCTTGCTCGGTGAAAGATCTCGCCGGCGCGCGGCGGCGGGGAGGGATGCGCATGGCGGCGGCGCTGGGAGTTGGAGAGGAGGTGGGAGGTGGGGAGGAATGAATGGATTAGGTTCAACCGGTGTTGTGTTAGGGTGTTTATATAGCATGGTTCGTCCGTATTTTCGTAAAACTATAGGGTCGTTTTTGCAAAAAAACACAACAATCGTTGGATGGGAAATGGACGCCCCAGATAGGTCGGGAACCCGAGCGAGTGTGTGGTTAGTCATTTTCGCTCTATTGGGTGCGCCTACTCGATTAAGCAGCCGCAGTGGTGGCACCCTCGATGTCACCTTCTGCATCCTTCTGGCCGTCGACTCTGGTAGTCTTGACGGTATGTGTCTGCTTGTATGAGGAACTCGTGGCAACAAGCACGTAGAACACGAGGTTGGCGGCACAGATGCCGGCGAGCAGCCAGTAGAAAAGGTCCAGCCTGCTTCGGCTCAGGTCTTTTCCGAACCATCCGTCCCGCCGGCCGCCGTGCGAGCTCACGTGGTCCGCCGCCGCGATCACCAGGCTGCTCAGGAAGGTCCCGGCGCCGATCACGCTCATGTACAGCCCCATGCCGAGGCTGCGCATGGTGTCCGGCACCTGGTCGTAGAAGTACTCCTGGAGCCCCACCAGCGTGAACCCGTCGGCGACGCCCATCAGCGCGAACTGCGGCACCAGCCAGAACACCGAAATGGTGGTGGCAGAGTCGAGGCGGCGCCGCTCGACAACGGCCGCCGCGGCCATGGCCACGACGGCCACCGCCATTCCGATGCCAATGCGCCTCAGGACGCTGATCCCGCGCTCGTTGCCCGTCGCGCGCCGCAGGCAAGGCTCTAGAACCTTGTCGTAGACGGCCACTGTTGCAGTCATGGCTATGGGGGCGAGCGCGAAGATGGACGCCGGCGGGATCACGAAATGCGGTCCGAGGCGTCGGTCCATGACGCTGCCCTGCTTGATGAAGAATGTGGACATCTGCGCCGCCGTGATGCCGAACGGGATCGTGGCCAGCCAGATGGGCATCATCGACACCACCAGCTTCATCTCCTCCACCTGCGTCACCGTCGCCAGCCGCCACGCACCGCGCTCGCCGCCGTGATCCACGATCGCCGCCTTGTCGAGGAACCGGAGCTGATCGGTGTGGCAGAGCGGCCTATTCTTGCCGCCGCACTGCGCCGTCGCGGCAACCTCGTACAGCTCGCTGGCGTCCGCGGGGAGATCCAGATGCCGCTTCCTGGCGGCGGCCACGGCGACACGCACGAGCGGCGTGAGCGGGCTGCCCCCTGGCACCCTGTACCGGTACGTCCGCCAGCCGGCGAGAAACACCATCGGTGAGCAGCTCATGACGGCGGCGAGCAGGACGGTGGCGGCGCCCCAACCCACGCGCTCCTGGATGTAGACGACTACGGTGACCCCGAGTAGCACCCCGGAGCAGAGAGCGCAGTTCCACAAGTTAAAGTACGACATCTTCTGCCGCCGCTCCCCCGCGTGGCCGTGGTCGAACTGGTCGGCGCCGAAGCTCTCGAGCGCCGGCTTGTGCCCGCCGGTTCCCAGCGACACTAGGTAGATCCCCAGGAAGAAGAGCGTCTGGTGAGCTGCCGGCGCGACCGTGGGGCTCAGGCCCGGCGCCAGCTGCGCCGTGGCCAGCAGGACCAGGCCGAGGAGGTAGATGCCGGTGGAGAGGAGCACGGTGGCGAAGCGGCCGAGGTAGGCGTCGGTGATGAAGCCGCCGAGGAGTGGCATGAGCGTGGTGACGCTCATCCAGTACTGCGCGTTCTCGGCGGCCACCTTCATGTCGTGGTGCAGCACCTTGGTGAGGTAGATCATCAGGCTCGTCGCGATGCCGAAGTAGCTCAGCCGCTCGCTGAAACCACACACTGAAACCATCCATACAAGAAGAAAAAGTTTACACGGGGCACATCGACCAGACGATTCGGACACGCACGGTCTGGCGGTTCGAGCTTACGGATGATGAACATGGCGGCCTTCCAGGAGCCGGTGGCGGCGCGGAGGGGAGGCCGGCCGCGGTGGTCGACCGTGGAGTCGTCCACCCACTTCTCCTCCTCCTCCTCCACGCCGACGACGCCATGGCCGCTTAAACCCTGCTGCTTCTTCATCGCCACCTAAATCCTCAAACAGTGTCTCAAACTAACAGTAGTAGTATGACAGCTAGGAGTGGTAACTGAAGTAGCTTCGCAACTGGGATGAACTAAACGCTGCGATTTTTTGTACCCAAATAGGACGCCGGTGCGTGCCGTTTTGCATGCTTGCGTTTCTGTCCCTGTACTGAACACCGGCCATAGAATGCTGCAAACTTTACAAGCCAGACAAACGGCATGCAAGACAAACTGCAGCAGTTTGGCTCTCGTCGCCACCTTGTCATCGATCTAATCAGAGAAGGAAACTGACGATTGTTCTTGCCTACAACCGAGACAAAGTTACATTTTCAAGTTTTGTCAAGGATGGAGCATTGAAGCAAAATCTCTCGAGGGAAACAAAAAGCTAGAGACCACTAAAATGCCATGTCAATAAATGCGGAAGACAAACATGGATCTAATTTTCAGCAAAGCTTAATGCAAGAAAGACACTGGTATTATGTCATTGATGTTATCTTGCATGATTATATTTTAATTTGGTTGGAAAAGAAATATTGTGATTTTATTCAATTTGGTTGTAAAGTTATATAGTTCTTTATCTTGTAAAGCTATATATGGAAATATGGTACTTGTATCTTTTTGGATGGAGTGTGCTCACCCTATCCCTCTCCTAGCGAGACAGACATGCCACAACTGACGGTGGCACGCTTTGGACTAAGTGAATCTAAATATAACATTTTGTGAAACTAAGTGGGTATACTATACCACACGCTTTGGACTGGGCTAACAAAAAGAGGAAAGCCAGCCAAACAGCAGCCCTGCCGATCGACTATGCCAACAATCTCCTTTTTAGGTTTAACACAAAACCAAGCATTTCATAATCTCGTGAAAACATCTCAAACCAGAGTTGGTAAATTGACCACATTTCATATATTTTGGCCGCTAAATTACTATAGGCGCATGCAACATACTCTCTTTGTTTCTTCATATCTAGATACATGTGAATCTGTAAAAATGTTAAACATCTTATATTTGAAAACATGTGAATCGGTCAAAAGCATTTGTAACCAAAGTTTCTGTCAGGGGTGCTACTGAGATCGAATGCACACGCATGACGCATTCCACGCGCACTACCAGTGTTTGTACACTGCTTCGATACACGCGGCTCGACGAACGCGCATGTACACGCGGCTCGATGAACGCGCATGCGAACAACGAGCTCGTGGTAGTCCTCCCACCTACCCGAACCGCCTCCCCTGCCAAAAAATAAGACCCCATATTCGTTACCCGTTCTCCGCTACAAAGCTCGCCCGCATCCGGTATTCGCTCGGAGGCCCCTCTGGCGTGCAGGTAGGAGAGGCCGAAGTCGGCCAGATTGGCATGGAGGTCGACGTTGAGGAGGATGTGCAGCTACCGCGTTGCGTGCAGGTAGGCGATGGCCTAGGCCATTTAAGAAGCGTGCGCAACGACGACAACGTAGCACTCCGTAATACTTCCAATTTTCCCACCCGTTGGATCAACTTCTTTTACGGTCCCTAAAATCGCCTCCTTTTAACATTTTTTGTATTTTTAGAGTCTTTAGTGAGACCGTGTTATAAACATGAAGTCAGTATAATGCAAAGAAAGATCGCCCCCTTCGGGTTTAAGTATAAATATGTATTTTTTCCCACCACTATATATTTTCCACCTTGGAGAAAAATTATATATATATATATACATACAAAAAAAAATTAACTCCTTTTAACTTTTTAGTATTTTTAGAGACTTACTGAGACCGTTTTGCAAAAAAAATATTGGTGCCGGCCTTGAGGACTACTCAACCTCTGTCTTGAGGAAAATCAAGAAAACCACTACGACCAGCGATACTTGACGTCAACAGCCGAACGAAAACCTACTTATCATATGTGATTTGGACGGTACAGCCGCGCAACCTGGCCATACGTTGTAAAACCCACCTGCCGATATCTTTAGCAGTACAACAGTAGGTCAGATTAGGCTAAAAGTTCGAAAACAGTTCATTTGTGGCTGAAACTTAAGTCTAAAGGTTAGATTTGTCCAATTTTCTTCGGCCAAATCGACAAATCTGACCCTCGAACGAAAGCTTAGCATGAAATAAACCATATCCGAAAGTTTATCTGACCCTTTTCAATACCGGAGGGGTACCGCCTGGCTCTTTGGTGGTAGGGTTTTTACATGAACCTTTATATAAAGAGGCTACCATTCTGTGACAGAACCGAGCTAATAACTTACTGGTAGCGCTCTCGGCGCATGTTGCCTGGTCCCAGGTTCAAAAACAGGACTATACCTAGGTCCCTATTTTTTCACTGGTTCGAACACAGGGCTAAACCTAGTTATACTCTATTTTTTTGTCCCATAATTGTTTACTAGTAAATAGCTAAAATACTTCCTTTTTTTGGTGGTATCATTGTTTTTCTAGTACATAGCTACTTAGATTGGGACTTAGATTGGTTTGAGCTGAACAAACTTCTACACATATAATATATACATAAGTTTTAACTGTATTAACATTAAATTTATAAATATAAATTACTTAAAGGCAACTTTAAATACCTATGTACATAAGGTCTATAAAAAAAAATCATGTATCAAATTGCTCGCATGTACAAATAGTTATTTGTATTACTAAGTCATCTAATTTCATGTAATTGAAGGTCTTGTTGTACAAAAAATGAGTAATTTATAGGCGTATACAAATAAGTTATGTATATATTTTATCTCATAATTATCGGCTCTAATCGTTCGACTTTTTTTGGCGAACTCGTTCGCCGGTTCAATCCCAATATCCGATGTACCCTTTTTTTTTACTATTTAGGTGTTAAGACTCAGTGAAACATTATCGAAGGGCTAAAATCTACAAAGCAACATCGAGAACAAGGTAACCACAGAGTTCTACAAAGATCAATTTATTAGGTGTGACAACCATACCATCATTTTTATATGCAAACCAATTAGTCATGTCAAAGCTGATTACTACTTAAATTTTTGACAACTGAACCTTTTAGGATTTTACTAGTTCAACTCTCCATCTTTTCTTGATTTCTCTGGTCAGCCCTTGTTCTCGGTTTGGGAATTTGCGGAGGAAGCAGTATGGAGGGGGTATCGTTATAAAAAGATAGCCCTTTGGAAAGGGAACCGCACGCACGCGAGCGCGCGCCAGGTGGACACAAGCAGACCATGCATGGGACGTTGGTATACTCTCGTGCACGCACGCGACCCAGCCAAAAAATAAATAAATAAAGCTAGCCTCCACGTCCGATCGATGAAAGCCTGGAAGCAAACGATGTCAAAACCACGTACGTCTGTCAGACCGCATACATTTGCCTGCATACATCCGGCCGCCGCATACACGATACGTTCAACCCAACCCTATTTGCGAAGTACGAAAAGTACACATGTATTACAACCAAACAAAAATAGAAGTAAAATATGGAGTACAATTATACAACACAGAGAGTACAAGTACACACAACACGAAGTACAGAAATAAAGAATCCGATTGTACATACAACTACACAGATCACGTTGTACAACTACACAGCAGGTTGTACAGATCAGATCGTACAACTATACATACCAGATTGTACATAACATGATTGAACGTACAACTACACATATCAGGTTGTACAGATCGGGTTATACATACAACTACACCTATTTTTAGTTGGATGTACAACTACGCATACCAGGTTGTACGAACTATACACAATCCAAAGTACATATTTTTTTTGTTGAAACCTATCAACAATGGATCTAGTTTTGAAGATCTCGATACGAGGAGTTCCAAAATGAAAACGGTTCGTAATTTAAATAAATGGTTCTTAAGATATTTCATTTCGAAAAAACGAATTTTAAAATAAATGGATCTACAGCTCTCTGCCCACCACCAGGAAGCTGTCACTTGTCATGCGCAGGAAAGGTGGGGAGAACGAAATTACGACACTTGGCAGCAGCGTAGCGAGCGAGAAGCGACCGAAAGTAAACCTTTTTCTAATAATTTCCGTATGGAGGATGGCGTGCTCTGTGTCTTGGTCCAGCAGACACTAGAATAGCCAATGAGAAGCCCGACGATATCAAGCTTGTGGTGGGCTTGACCTTGCTTCTTGGACCAATTTACTTTTTCTCTCCTATTTTACTGGACTTAAGGCCTACTAGGTATCTAGCAGTATTAAAGTCTTACCTGGGTCGGGGCCGCCGCCTGCTTATGGGCCGGGCCTGGGCTAGATGTGGCAAAGTTTGCCAAATAAACACTTCTGACTAACGATATACGAGGCACACGTGTAGTGCATCGCGACAGAGGTGGAGCTAACTTATGCGGTGCAATTTGAGTGGAACGGTGCAATTTGAGTGGAACGTGTGATGCTGCACAGTCCATAAGTCGGTGAAGGAGAATCGATTGATCAACTGGCTGCAGGAGATGATAAACAATACACTACTTTACATGAGTGTATGCATGTGTATATTCTTGTGTTGTGTTGTGCTGTTTTTTTTTTAAATCTTTCATTTCTTAGTACTATAATTTATTTGTTGGATCAGTGACCTGTTTTTCATTTTTGTTTGCACCAGGATGCTCGATGACCCCCTCGTTGGATTTTCGCGTGAAAAAAGTACTTAGCATAATTTGACTCAAATGGCCTTCTACAAACTTTCAGTTACTAATGGCAGAAGTAATTTGGGGTGGCTTATTTGAGTAGATAGACATACCATTCATGTTGCTTATTTGGAGTTGGGTGGTGCAAAAACGGCTAACTTCTTTGAAATAAAGACCTTGCAAATTATCATTGTGACTTCGTGTTGTGCACTTGTGCTGCTCCGTTTTTTTTTATTTCTGTATGGCCATACAATCAACGGATCAGTAAAACGTATAGGTTTCAGAAAGCTTGAACAATAAAGTAAGTATTCAGTTATATATAAAAAACGTACTTTAGCTAATCATGTGCTTCTACAACTTCTGTCACACCCTCATACTCGAACATGCAAGAACTGAAATCTGCTAGGATAATATTTGATTCGTCATCCTTCTCATTTTCCTTGTCTTCGTCCTTGCTTCTGCCTTTTTTTCTTATTCTTCTCCTTCTCTTTAATTATCCTTGTCTCTAAAACACGATAAATGTTTAACGACACCTTGCATTATATGAAAAATGCATAACCCCATGTCGTGCCAACGAGAATACATGCTCAACCGCAATCCCCATTGCAGTGCCTTGATATGTATATATCATTATGGGTTGAATTTGCCTCATGATCAAAATACAGGTTCAACGCCAACTTCGCCATGTTTTACCGCGTCGGATTGACGGTGGCCGGAGCTGGACATTGTTGCGATGTTCTTAGCGTCCTAGTCTCCTAGAACAAGGAGAGATGATTGCTGGTAGTTGGAGCTAGAACTTTTTTCCACCCTGGTCCATAGAGACTCTGCATATATATTGTTAGACGGAACAAGCTAGGATTGTGGCGTCGTTGGCTCGAGAAGCAACGACAGATACAATACACCACGTTAACTCTGACGTGTCTACAACACGTTAGACCGTCGCGTCCAAAGAAGAAACATAACGCAAGAGACCACCTTGGGGGTCGACCGGACCTGCCAAAGCAACACACCTCAACCGACCAGCCATATTTTTAGGCTTATTTTTGCATTTTAAATTTTTTCCTTCTAATATGGGCTATTTGTTGCTATTCCGTACTAGTTATGAGATCATTGAGGTCGAGACATTCGCTACCGTGTCGGGCATGGACGACACCTATCAGGCATACGAATCGGGTTAATGGGTTTGTTCTAGCTCATCTTGGGAAGGAGATGTTTGAATTTGTACTTGGGCCACACAACTGAAAACCCAACAAAAATTCCGAAATTCTCATTTGATCCATTCATGCATATGGCTATGAGCGGAACTAAAATTTACTCATACATAGCTAGTTTGGAGAGACATGCACTTGCTTATAAGGTGAACTTTTCTAACACTTGTATGAGCATGAGAACATGAGAGCCTCTCCTACACTCCTCCTCCTCCGCTCGCCTCGCCACGCCACGTCGAATGACTGTATTTCCCACCATTGCCCAAACAACAATCTTCCCGGAGGGTGCGATGGTAATTTTCAGAATGATTTCTCCGCAGATTCTCAAACAATAAGCTTTGTCGGTATTTAGCAACGGTACTCAAACAGTGAAATTCACCCGAGAAATTAATTTGGAGTTCAATATTTTCAAACGGTACCCCGACAACGATCATTGGCAGATAACCGAAGTAATTCTCATTCATCAAATCACATATGCAATCTTGATTGTAACTCATGATTAGCATGAATTATAAAGTAATCCAATGGCGCAAAGGTATGCTCGGTTTTGCAACTCATACTGTAAACTGCTGACTAGCACGAATCACGAATCCATACACATAAGCATTTTTCTCCGTTAGAACTACCACCTAAAAATCTTAGTTGAAAATCTTGTTAGCACGAACGTAATATAAAGATTTGGGAGTTGATCAAAAATTATCACAGAATGATTATCGTTGCATGTTTATTATCGCAATGGGCGGCGGTGCACACCGACCTCAAGAATAGCGATGCTATCGCCATACTTCTTGTCCAGACTCCAGATGCGTTCAGAGACACAGCAGGAGCGCCGTTGCTCAAATTCCACCCTTGTTTGCCGATTCAGCGGAGCATAAATGACGTAGTACGTGCATGGAAGCCAAGGAAAGAATGCAGGGAAAGGAAAGCAAAGCAAATCAACCCTACTGCCTCAGAGCCTGGCACTTTCTGCTGCTCCTCTCCTTGGGACCGCGCAGAGGTTGCTTGTCCATGTGTGATGGGGACCGAGCTTCAGTGACTTGCAATACACAAGTCACCGAGCGACTTGTGGCAATCTCGTCCATTTGTTTTCGATCAGATGGATAAGGTTTATCCAGATCAGAAACATAAAATATATAACTTTTTAGAAAAAAACGAAAAAATTCCAGTAAATCATAGATGCTTCTATAGCTATTCTATGAAATTTTTATCTGATTTCGACTACCGTTTGTGAATTGTGATATATAGATTTTTTTAGTTTAAAACATAAAACGCTATTTATACGCAAACCATTAATCAAAATAGGATGTAACTTTCAGATAATCCAAAACGAAACATTTATGATTTACTGGATTGTTTTCTATTTTTCTGAAAAGTATTATTTTTGTGTTTCAGATCTGGATGAATCTTGTCCATCGGATCGAAAACAGAGGGAAGAGATTGCCACAATTCGCTCGGTGATTTGTGTATTGCAAATCACTGAAGCTCAATCCATGTCGAGCTACGGCAATGCCATTGTGAAGTTCCTTGTGCGCTGGCTGAAGAAAGGCGTTGAAGGAGTTGCTCAGACCGAGGCCGACCGGAAGTGGAGTGACGACCTCCGTGAGCATCTCATCCACGTTCTGGGGTACTCAGGACAGGGCTCCGCCGCCGGCGGGCAGGTGACACAGGCGGTACAACACGCTACCACCGCCATGGGACTCGACCTCGGTCAGGAGTTCGTTGTCGACTACCGCCTTGGTACAGCCTTGGATCGGCTGCGGGAGGCGGCGGCCGTCTCCGAAGCAGAGCTCGCTGCGGCCTTGAAGGAAGCCATCGCCATCGGGGAGGCAGGCCTCAAGGCGGGAGAAGGATTTACGGCCCGCACCGTCGCCGCGGAGATGGGCCTTTGTGCGGTCGCCATCAACCAGCTCGCTTCAGATGTCAAATCGGCCCTCAACGAAGCCATCACCGTCGCGGAGGCAGGCATCAAGGCGGGAGGAGGATCGACGGCCCTCACCGTCGCGGAGACGGGCATCAAGGCGGGAGGAGGATCGACGGCCCTCACCGTCGTAGAGATTGATGCCTATACAAGACATATGGGCCTGGCGGCGGCAGCGGCGACGGGGGTGAGGACGGCCCGACCACACGCATGACACATACAAACTATTTTTGAGCCGAGGGCAAATTAGTTAATAAATATAATTATATCAAATCATTGTACATAATTTTATTGTATATTACAATCTTATAATATATATGTTCTCTTTTAGGCACATATTATACTTCTAAATATGTTTTCACAATTCAGTTAACTCAACATAAACATTATTCGTATCTTTCTTTTATTGCAATGTACATCAAATATAAATTTGCATAAGCAAAAGGCTGAAATAATTTTACGCCTTCACATTTTTTGATGTATAATTAAGAATTAATTATCCTTAATATCCGTGAGACATATATACTAAACATACTCTAACAAATATCTTAATACCGGCTTATATTATCAACTTATAAGCAAATATATAGATAATTCGAGAGTAGATAGCTTGACTCTGTCTAATAATTTATATTATATTTAGTAACAATCCCACAACCCGTGCATTCTATGTACTTGATATTAAAATATAAACACTTAAACTAACCACTAATGAGTGCTCGTTTTGCGCTTTGCTCGAGGTCACAAAAAAGGGTGTAACTCATATAGATTCCATAACTTTTGCACTTATAGGATTTGATCTATCAGGCTCATCGAAATGTGCTTGCTAACTTCTCGTGTAACTTTTAGAAAGCTGTATATAATATTAAAACTAAATAATAGTTATTATAGCTTCACTATGACCTGTACGGCTCACACGGAAGAAAGACTAACGGTCAAATTAAACTTACCAATTTCAATCAGATTGTATTCTTTTCACAATAAGATCAACTAGTTTTTCCACACACGATACAAGGTTTGTCTTCCCACACGGTTTCTTGTGAAGACTTTATCCTATTGACAAATTTAAAAATAATATGAATTAATACTTATAATAGATAAACATACGATGATTATGAGATTAATTCTATTATTTAGGGTCCTATACTCCCGAGTACCATAGGGATTGTCATGTTTGCCTGATGTCTACATTAGTCTCTTGACATGTTGATGTCACTGCCAGGTGGAAACGAGCGCCCCCATTGCGGTAGGCACGTGTACCAATTATTTTGTCACCAAAATGTTGGCTCCATAATAGCATGTTCGTGTGCTATATCACTTGGAGCTACATTATTCGTTGGCTAGTCATCATTCTCATTGACATTGAAATGCTCATCCTATTCATAATGTACCACCAAAAGCTTCAATAACAATGATATCTGATCTAAACAATGAGCTTTTTCTGGTTGTGGGATTTGCCGCAGCTGAATTATGTTTTTATTTAATTTTCCATAAATATATCAGTATATACATGTACTAGTAAAATGCCCGTGCGTTGCTACAGGCAGAAAATTCATCTTTTTATAAAATAAATGTCTAGCACAATCCAAATTTTACTCTAAAATTGGTTGAGCTGCATAACCAGTTTGGTAAGATATAATAATCCTGAATTAATCTGCTCATGTCTGGTCTAGCAAATTCAAATGGCAAGGACTTCCTTATATACTATGTTCTTTGTGGTCGTTGCTAAGGACTTGATTCTTTTATTCTTGTTTGAATTCTTAGTTTCGTCCTTTTCTTTGTTTTTGATGACGAGATGTTAATGTTTCTTTTCGGTTGCTGTGGACAACGCGACGTATAGTTTACCATGATAGAATACTGGCTCCGACAGGTACACACCTACAATTGGGATGACCTGCCCTTGCGCCTTGTTGGTTGTCGTGGCAAAGCTAAGCCTGATCGGGCACTGCGTCCTCTTAAATTTAAACGGGAACATGTAACTATCATAAAGAAGTAGAGGTATCCGAGGGAGAAACACCCTCTGTCCAGCGTTTTAAAATCCCACGAGGATCTCCGCATCGATTCCGTTTCTTTTGGAACCCACGAATGTCGTTCCACAACCATTAAAACTCTTGAACATAGAAGCCATGCGGATCGTCCCCCGCACTACCGAAACTATGGTATATCATCTCCTCTCCCTGAAAACGCTCAATCATGCGTATGTTTATTCCATCGACGTTGTCGTTCTTTGTGGAGAGGATTGCTCGTGAAGTCATGCAATTTGTATTGTCCATGTTTTGATCTAGAGCAGGATTTACATGGTCGATCAGCTTCTCGATGTTTCGCCTATAGATGGCACACATATATGCTCGTGAATGCATTCTATATTACTCCGCCTGGAGTATATCAACTGGACTAAGGATAAAGGATGGAGCTCACGTACGGCGATGCATTTGTGCATATCTTGCAGTGAAGCTCCACCTGGATCGCGGGCACCCGCGCCGACGTAGTGTGGACCGGAGGACATTGAGATCGCTACCAGCTGCTATGTACGCGCTCAACGTCGGGGACGAAGAAGTAGAGGAACCACATGCGCCGACTTGGGGTCGTGAGGGGAGAAGGCCTTGACGCTGGTCTCGACGGGTTAGCTGGTCGGCGCAGCTCGTTCCATGCCGTGGCGATGGATTTTTTCAGAGGCGCGCGATGGCTGCTGCTCTCCGCGGAGGCGGTGCGGGGGACCCGGTGGCCGCTGAGGATGGCTCCTCCGGGCTGAATCCACCACCTGTGCGCCGCGCGGGCATCCTGCTGTTGCTTCTGGGCCGGTGGCAGCCCCGACCTGTTCCTCAGTAGTAATGTTGTGGAAACATGTCCATGGAGTGATTTGGCATCATTGCTGAATTCGTCTGGTTCCTTCGCTTCAGAGATTTAGTGATTGCTAACTATGTTATCTCTAGATCCCTTGCCTCCACCATGATTACTTTCATAGTATTTTTTCTACCAGAGCAAATGTGAAGAGTTCTTCGCTATGTCTAGGCTCCACTTGGCCAATGCTACTCTTTCCCATCCATATGTCAAATCATACTCACCCTCATTGCCTGAGGATGTTTAAGACACTTTCTCAGCTTCGCTACAGAGATTCAAAAGGAATAAAGTTAGTAGGTAACAAATACTTCTCTCTATATATTGTCAATATTCATTAAGAATATTGGATGATCATTTTATTAGCATTATTTGTTTGGAGCCTGGCAAAATGTATTCATAAGGACTAGGCTGTTCTAAACTGCTAATTTAGGATAGTACTACCATTCTTTTGAACAAGTTTTGTGGGGTTTAATAAAGAAGATACATGGCGAATGTGAGGTATGATGATGGTAAATATGTAAGTTCTGCTGCCTCATATTGTTCCGTTTAAAATGTTCAATACAATTGTGGAATCTTCATTCTACAATTTGTAGCGTTGATGACATAATGGAGATCTGTTAAATTCATGCCTTATTATTCAGTGACAGTCCCTTATCTCAAGTAGTTGGATGCATAAGAACATTGTAAAATACACATATGTGTTATACTCCTCCGTATGTATATGGCAAAGATCAGATATGAAGTCTATTGAATATTTGACTATTGCAATGGGTTATTGACATTGAGTTATTTTGATTTATATTGTTTTGATCCTATAATTTAATCTGTTGGTGGTAGAAATTTCCTAATTGCCATATGTAATGTGCATATTTATAGTACACATTAGAGAAAGTATCTAAGTAGTTAGTTGGCAATGACAATAATGCTAGGAAATATGTCTTTAAATTTTATGATAATTTTTTTCATCAAATGGTACAGTTAAACAAGGATGTTCCTGTCACATAGACATGAATTTTCGAGTGAGAGAAAACTGGTGCGACTTGATTTGCACTGAGTTTACTGTAATGTCCTTTACCTGTGAAGATCTCTTCCACCCAACGCTTTTTAGGTAACAAATCATTGTGTCGGCATCTATCTGGGTTTGTGTTGTTTGGTTTAGTTCTGGATTGATATGGTAGTGGATCTGGTTGGAGCTATTATCTGGGTTTGTTTTGTTTGGTTTAGATGTAGGGCTAGGCATTTGATGTCTTCATGATGCTATCGTTTACATAGGTACTATTCCAACAGCATGGTGGTGAGAGTCAGTAAGCTAAATGATTCTCTCAACAGCATGTACAACGCTGATGACGGTGGGAAGAGTCAGGTAAGATCAGGCCCTATTCCAAGGTCATCATCAAGTTCCTTATGATCATGCAGAAGTACAGTTAATTACTACTATAAATGCCAAATTAGAAATACATTATATCACTATTAATTAGTATTGTATATGCCAAATTAGAAATACAGTATATCACTATTAACTATGGACGAGTAACATTTCTTATGGAGCTGAAATTAAAGAATGCATGTGAACTGAAATATGATGCCTTCGGCGGCTAAATTGGCAAGGCTTAATCTTATCGTCAATTATGGAGCTGAAATTAAAGAATGCCTATGAAGTATGAACTGAAATATGATGCCTTTGGCGGCTAAATTGGCAAGGATTTGTTATAAAAGATAGCAAGAAACGATGAAGAGCGGAACGACCAAACCAACGGGGACACGAGATTTTAACGTGGAAAACCCCTCCAAACAAAGGAGAGGAACGGGCGCCAGCCAGCAATACTTCACTATATCGGGATGAGGTTACAAACGATGTGGGTTTATAATGTGTGGCTTACCCTAACAGGCGACTTACAAGATGTATTTATAGAGGACAGAAACATTAAGTCGGTTGCGATCCGATTCGGATACGATCCGTACCGTACCGCGTGGGCTGCCGTCCCCCGCACCACCGCGAGCGCAGGATGGGCCGGCGGGCTAACTTCCTCGCTACGCTACGGCCCAAGCCTCCCGGCGACGGGCCTCCTCTTCGCTCCGAAGTTAGCTGCTCACTTCACTTCATCATATGAATTTGGATCACCACAAAACAACACTCCACCTTGAGACAAATTCCATCTTGTAGTATGAACGAGAACCTTCACCCCTGAAACAACAAAGAGAACACTTTCGGCGCCAAATAGCCTCTTGGGCTAAACAGTGATACCAACTAAGTCTGAGCATAGCTCAAACTTAGATACAGGAACAGGCTTTGTCATCATATCAGCTGGATTATTAAGAGTACTAATCTTGCATACCTTCAACTTACCTTGTGCAACAACATCACGCAAATAATGGTATTTGATGTCAATATGCTTTGTTCTCTCATGGAACATCTAATCCTTAGTAAGGTAAATAGCACTCTGACTATCACAAAACATGTTAATGCAAGTATCAACTCCACAAAGCTCAACAAACAAACCTTTCAACCAAACAATGTCTTTAAATGCTTCTGCAACAACCATGTATTCAGCCTCCGTGGTGGATTGGGCAACAACTGGCTGAAGTGTTGCCTTCCAACTAATAGCACAACTACCAATGGTGAACACATAACCTGTGAGGGACCTCCTCTTATCCAAATCGGCGGCAAAATCTGAATCCACATACCCAACGAGTCCCTCACTAGCTCTGCCAAACTTCAAGCAAGCATCAGACGTGCCACCGAGGTACCTGAAAATCCACTGAACAACTTTCCAATGTTCTTTACCAGGATTAGACATGTATCTACTCACCAAAGACATAGCATATGATAAATCAGGACGAGAACAGACCATAGCATACATCAAGGAACCAACATCACTAGAATAGGGAACTCCAGACATGTACTCCATATCATCATGAGTAGTAGGACATTGAGTAGATGACAACTTAAAATGAGAAGCAATAGGAGTACTAACAGATTTTGCATCATGCATGTTAAAACGATGAAGAACTTTCTTAATGTAACTCTGCTGACTAAGAAATAAGAACTCAGACTTCCTGTCACGTGTAATTTCCATACCTAGGATTTTCTTAGCAGCACCAAGATCCTTCATCTCAAATTCGCTACTCAACAGTGACTTGAGAGCAGCGACATCTTTCATGCTCTTGGCAGCAATCAACATGTCATCGACATATAACAACAAGTATATAGGTGATCCATCAAGCAAATTAATGTATACATAGCTATCAAATTCAGACCTCTTAAAACCATGTGACAACATAAATGAATCAAACCTTTTATACCATTGACGAGGGGATTGTTTCAAACCATAGAGAGACCTTTTCAACTTACAAACAAGATCCTCCTTACCCGGCACTATGAACCCTTCTGGCTGGTCCATGTATATCTCCTCCTCCAGCTCTCCGTGCAGAAACGCAGTTTTAACATCTAACTGCTCAAGCTCAAGATCACGCATAGCAACAATGGAGAAAAATGTCCGAATAGAACTATGCTTGACAACCGGAGAGAAAACATCATTGTAATCAATACCAGGAATTTGACTAAAACCTTTTGCCACTAACCTTGCCTTAAATCTTGGAGGCTCACTTGGAGACAAACCCCCCTTTCTCTTGAAGATCCACTTACAGCGGACAACCTTCTTTTGTTTAGGCAGGCACACAACATCCCATGTGCAATTCTTCTCAAGTGACTGCATCTCCTCTTGCATAGCGGAGATCCATTTATCACGATCACTTGTGGCAATAGCTTCAGTATACGTGGACGGCTCATGTCCATGCTCCACCTGTTCTGCACAACTCAGAGCATAATTAATAATGTTACACTTCTCAATTAACCGTGTAGGTTTAACAATATTTCTCATTGTTTTGCGATCAGCGATGGACTGATTTTCTGGCTGCAAAACAAGAGGTGATTTTTGAACAGTATCATTATCAGAATCATCTGACGTATCACCATCATTGTCAACAATGACATTATCCTTTTCCATAGGGTGCTCCACCTCGACACGAACCTGTTCCTCATCAGAACTATCTGAAACATCTGAGGACAACTTATCAAAGTACATAACAGATTCATTGAAAACAACACTCCTGCTCATGAATGCCGTGTTAGTTTCGGGATTCCACAACTTATATCCTTTTACTCCCGAACCATAACCAATGAAAACAGACTTAATAGCTCTCGGCTCTAACTTTCCATTATCAACATGAGCATAAGCAGTGCAACCGAAAACCTTAAGCTGTGAATAATCAGCAGGAGTACCAGACCATACCTCAATGGGAGTTTTCTTGTCGAGGGGAATAGATGGTGACCTGTTTATCAAGTAACATGCGGTGGCAGCCGCCTCAGCCCAAAAACGCTTACTCATGCGAGCGTTAGATATCATGCAGCGAGCTTTAGACATGATAGTCCTGTTCATCCGCTCCGCTACTCCATTCTGCTGAGGCGTGTACGGGATGGTGAGGTGCCTCACAATCCCTTATGTTCTGCAAAAATCATTAAAAGCATTCGAACAAAATTCGCCACCATTGTCAGTACGAAGTATTTTCACCTTCCTCTCAGTTTTCCTTTCTATCATAGTTTTCCACTCTTTAAAAGCAGCAAACGAATCATCCTTATTTTTCATGAAATAAGGCCAAACTCTCCTAGAGTAATCATCAATAATAGTAAGCATATAACGAGCACCACCATATGAGGGCTTACGTGACGGCCCCTAAACATCAGCATGTATATAATCAAGTGTATCTTTGGTGGTATGAACAGAAGCATTGAACTTAACGCTCGTGTGCTTACCAAATATGCAGTCATGCAGCAACTCTCTCTTGATCAATTCTGGCATACCAAGTTCGCTCATGTGTCCAAGACGCTTATGCCATAGGTTAGTTTTATTTGCGTCATCATGAGAAACAGCAGCAACAGTACCAGATAAAACGCTGCCTCTAAGAACATATAACTTAGCAGAATTCATATCACCAACCATAGTAATGAGAGAACCTTTTGATACCTTCAGAAGTCTGTTCCCGCCGGTATACTTGTACCCGTCACAATCAAGGGTACTGAGCGAGATCAAATTTCTCGCCATGGTTGGTATGTGCTTCACGTCCGTCAACATGCGTGTCATGCCATCATGGGTCTTGATCTGAACTGATCCAACGCCAGCAATGGTGCATTGCTGGTCGTTCCCCACACGCACAAAGTCTCCAGTCTGCACTAACTCATAAGAACTGAACCAATCTCTGTTACAGCAAATATGAAAAGAACATGCAAAATCTAGAATCCATTCATCATGGCGTGAAACACATGCAGCTAAAACAGCTAGGCATTCGCCATCAGAACTACCATCAACAACAGCAGCCTCACCGGTATCATTACCTTCATTATTTTTCTGTTGGTAAGTACCTTTTCTTTTCTCCTTGTTCTGCAGCTTCCAACAGTCATCAATGTTGTGGTTAGTCTTCTTACAATACCTACAGAACTTATCACGGCCTTTAGACTTTGAGCGACCTCGGTCGCCCTTGCTCTTGTCTCTGTTGTTGTTGTAGTTGTTGTTGTCTCACTGCTGAGGCCTTCCACGGACCTCCAATGCATCACCCTTCGAAGAGGATGACTCCTCTTTCTGTACCATACCCTTCATCTTTTCCCTCGTCATGAGGGTCTCATAAACTTCAGAGGTGGTTAGTTCATCACGACTAAGCAGTATGGTATCACGGAAATTTGCATAGGAATTTGGCAGCGAAACAAGGAGTAAGAGGGCTAGATCTTCATCCTCATATTTTACCTCCATCGACACTAGGTCGGAAACGGTTTTCACCTGTAGAACTTCTTGCAGGATATCATTAGATAGATGCAGTTGAATAAGAGACGTAGCCTTACGGTCTTTTCTCTTCTCATCGGCAGACCACTCGGCCGCCGCCTTATCGCCGAATTTCTCCAGCGCTTCGTCAAGATCATTGGACTGTGCGAGGATCGCACGCATCTTGACCTACCATAACGAGAATCTCGTCTTGCAGTCCAGCAACGATAGATCGAACTTCATCGATGCCATCCAAAACCCTAATCTGAAAACATATCTGAAACACGGGCTTTGATACCACTTGTTATAAAAGATAGCAAGAAACGATGAAGAGCGGAACGACCAAACCAACGGGGACACGAGATTTTAACGTGGAAAACCTCTCCAAACAAAGGAGAGGAAAAAACCACGGGCGCCAGCCAGCAATACTTCACTATATCGGGGTGAGGTTACAAACGATGTGGGTTTATAATGTGTGGCTTACCCCAACATGCGACTTACAAGATGTATTTATAGAGGGCAGAAATCCTAAGTCGGTTGCGATCCGACTCGGATACGATCCGTACCGTACCGCGTGGGCTGCCGCCCCGCACCACCGCGAACGCAGGATGGGCCGGTGGGCTAACTTCCTCGCTACGCTACGGCCCAAGCCTCCCGGCGACGGGCCTCCGCTTCGCTCCGAAGTTAGCCGCTCACTTCACTTCATCATATGAATTTGGATCACCATAAAACAACAGGCTTAAGCAAGCAAAAGAAGAGTCAGAGAAAGAAATATGTGGGTAGCCTTAGGCAAGCAGAAGAGTCTGAGAGAGAAATACCCGAGTACCGTTCGCAGATGGAAGCTTAGTTCAAGACAAAGCTTGTAGAGTACGTATAGAGCATGTGCCTATTCAATCTTTTTCTTTATATAAGATAATGACAAGGTTTTCGTTCTATTATTTATGTTCTTGTCATTTAAACTTTCTCAGATTAGCGGCGCTTTCGCAAATTGTCAAGCTCCTTGAGCTGTAGGGATGAAAAAGCAGCAAAATATCTCCTTGAGCTGGAGACATGTCACCATTGTGAAGAACTAAACGTTGATGCACATTCTGTCCTTCATATAATGGCAAACTTGGACTTTCAGTTTATTATTTAAAAGGTGCGATAGAATTGGCTTTTGCCGCTTTCAACTGTAATTTCTTTCCCTTTGTCTTGAAATAAGGCAACTATTATAGTACCTTTTACTAGTTCTAAAAAAGGAGTAGTATGGTTTCATCCGACAGTTGAAAAAGATTTGGCCCAGCTGACCCGTTAGTGATATTCCATTGAAAAAACAGTAACCCAGAAGTGCTATACTATCAAAACACCAGTAATCAGCAGTCACGATCCTCCCATAATAAAAAAACAGAGTTATGATCCAATTATTACGCACTTGAAACCGTCATGCTAAGTCCTGATTAAACCCATTCATCAACGATGAGTCAAGCAGCGTACGTCAAGCTGGTTCGCTTGCACAACTCCGCTCATTTCCGACTCTTGTTGTTCCTATGTCGATGGACAGCATCCTCTGGCAAGACGAGCAGGCATTGGCGGCGCCGTTGGGACGAGTAGGTGTGCGGTCGTGACGACACCATGCGGACGACGACGTGGCCGGCGAGTGCGACGAGGCGGTGGGGCGAGCAGGCATGCGGGCATGGCCGACGTGCGAAGCGACACGACTCGACGAGCAATCAGGCGCGACCGGTAAATAGGATGGCCGATGAGCATACGCAACCAACGCTTGAGGGCATGGCGAGCTTCTGCTGCCGAGAGCGGGCTGGCGCCACTGCCAAGTGCCAAGGCATCCTCGTGCGAGTGCGGCTGAGAAGCTGGGCATGGCCTCGACGAACTGGCCGGGCATCCTCAGACGCGTTGGTTGTGAGCAGACAAATGGTAGGGCCAGTCCGTCGCGCAGCGCATACTCACATATTGCCGCATGCCGCCATCGAAGAGGTAGTCCATGTAGATGCACCTCAATGTTGAGTTGGGCCTTGGTGTGACGGAGACCGTCGACGGCGACGGCAGCACGCTCATGCGCAGATGGAAGATTTTCCCAGGCCAAACATGTTTCCATCGTCAGCATGTTTTTATTTCCTGAGATAGCTGAGAAATATCTGGGTTTAATTGGTCAAATGGAATAGTCTCTGCTAAGAAATAATTGGTTTGTTTTCTGAGATCTGCCCGTGGTCGACCAAGAATACGATTAAGAGTGTAAGCCTGACGGAGAAGGTGCCGGTGAGGGGCAGGTGCTATCTCGGATGCTCTTTGAACGCGTTTAGATTTCGTTTCGTGTTATGGGTAATTTCTGAGGTTTTTGTTGGGCCAGCACACTTCTGTGTTATTTTGCCAAGCCCATCTACATGGAGGCTATGATTAAGCGCTAGTATAACTTCTACTACTACTCGTTTTGACACGAAACGATATTAGCCATCAGATTAATGGAAATAAATGGCTATGGTTGATTTGAGGGTACCATAAAAGGGCTCTGAAATAAGCTGATGCGATCAGAAACAGCTTTGCCGCTTTCAACTGTAATTTCTTTTCGTGTCTTGAAATAAGCTGATGCGATTCACCAGCAGCCATGTTTGATATTATTTGCTAAACCTTTGGTGATTAGTTGTTAATTTTTGTCAGACTTATACTCATGTCTCCTTGTAATCTACAAGCATCTCTATGTTTATTGCGAGCTAGGATTCACTAGAGTAACTAAGCTTCAAAATCCGTGATGACATTGGCACGTTGTGGTTTATACAAACACCATGATCATATATGACAATAAACATAACATGATTTCTTGTTAGTTATTCTTTCCACAATCAAATAGAATAGATCAATGACACACTGGAGCCCGTAGACAAACCTTTGAGAAGGCCACCACAGCGTTGTCATAGGTATTCTCCTCCTTGCCAGTTGCCACTGTCTTTACAATGAGTATCGTGTACATATAGATGTACACATCATAGTTATGTTATATAACGTGAAGTAAGATATTGTTTGAATTTTATTCTCATGTTGAACAATGTTTTATAATTCTCTAACATATAATAGGAATAAACTAAGTTTCTATGTTTGCATCATATTTTGTTTGTCACCATCATTCGATATCTGGCCTTCATGTTCTTCATCTCTTTGGACAGTGAGAACAAATAGGTGTAGGCGATGGTGGCAACACTTTCTGTTAAATTGGACCGTAGCAACACACGAGCACACTTGAACGTGGAGCTTGATGTTGATGTGACAAACCACAATTCTATCAATTAAATCTTACTCCACGATGAAGATTTTTCTCATATGTTGCAACGCACGGGCATGTTTCCTATAAAATCACTAAGACTTATGCAAAAAATTTCGTTGCCCCTTTATTTTGGACGGTTTTACCACTGAAGCGGTCCTCGTCGTGGCGACGCCGGAAGTACTCTGACCATAAGCGGTCGTTTCCTTCCGCCCTCCAGCGGTGCTCGGTGGCCTGGAGCGGGGTGAGGGTGGCGCGGACCTCATGGATCGCCGCCCTGAACTGCTCGCCGGTAGGGACAGGGGCACGGGGATGCCGTCGACGCTGAGCTGCCACACCCCCTGCCCGACGGAGGCGCTGGGGACGCGCATGTCCGGCGGGCATGGGTAGCCCGCGCGGTACATCGCCTAGGCCTTGTGCTTGTGGAGGTGGCGGCGGACCCAACCGTTCGCGGCGGCGGCGGCGTCGTAGGCCATGCTACTAGGTCGTGGTGGTGTGGAGGAGATGGGAGAGGGGTGTGAGGCAGAGGCGGCGAGAGAGGAATGACGATGGGCGGCGAGGCTCGGGGGGATTTTATAGCGGCGCCCGGCCAGGCGAAGGGGCGGCGGTGGGTGGCCATTACTGTGCGCGCGCGTTCACGCCATTAACTCCGGCAGCTTTTGACTGGGGAAGCTCACTGGCCGCCCGCCACGCCATTACTCCGGCAGCGTTTGATCAACGCGGGAGCCGAGAAGACGAGCACATACGGTTTCTTCCGCGTCATTTTCTCCCCCGTCGCTGACAACGCTGGCCGCGTCGCGTTTCGCGCCATTTCGCCCCCCTAGGCTGAACCCAATGGGCTGGGTTTCGCCTGGGGGACGTCGACGCTATTTTTCGTCGAAACGACGCTAACTGGGCTTCTAGGGGGGCTGGTGGAAAAATTATGCTTTTAGTTTCTGCCGGCTGCAAAAAGTCCTCTTGGGGGCGCGGGGGGTGACTGGAGATGCCCTAACATAGGTCAAGACTGCTGAATGCCGATCTTGCAATGTGATATATCCGAGTACTTAAATGCATATATGGCAAAACAAGAGTAATATACATATCTTCCTAGCGACGTGCAACATCCTCCGCTTGAGTTAGACTCTGACCAATGTCTATGGGTTGGTAGCGGTAGGTGGACAAGTCTATGCATGATAGATTTAGTCTTGATTTCAAATAAGATAACCACCAATCAGTTACGTTAACCTAAGTCTTGCATGCTGCCTAATGGCTACGGTTCGACCGATTCTATCCAACCGTTGTCATCTCATGAGCTCTTGACCCTGCGTCGTTAATTCAGCGGCGAGGAAATCTCTCTGTCTAAAGTCACTGCGATTCTTTCAGGATTGCTTATGGCTAATGAACCATCAAGGCAAAAAGTGCAACAAATTAAAAAGTATACGTGCCAGCCAAAGAACCATGCCAATATCGCCTTCACATTCCCATTAAGCCTCGCTTAGCCAGGCTGACCATGCATGCTTACTACCGGAGCAGTTGCTGAGGTCGCCGTCGATTGATTGGCCCGGTCAGCCATTGCAGACGGCCGTTGTCTCAGGATGCCTTGTCCGTTGAGGTGTATAAATAGACCGCGGCTCAGGCTTAGCAAAACGCATCCTTCATCAGTTAGCGAGTTGATTATAACTAGCTAATTACTACTGGCTACTGCGAGTGCTGTGCCAGTTAAGCATATCACTGAGTTTGTAGAGCAATTAGCAATGGAGAAGCTCTCCATGGGGGCGATCATCTTCTGCGCCGTGGTCCTTGCAACTCTGGCAGCCGCGGCCGGCGGTGAGGCCGCGGTCGTGGAGCACACCTTTGTCGTGAGTACAATATCATTCTTTTCCTTTCATTTTTTGTTGTCACAACTCCTTAATCAATCAAGAAAATTTATTTTTTCCTTGGAGGTCGTGAATGGATTATATATATATATTCCATATGATTTCCGGTGGGAGTTGTTGCCTGAGTGTATGCATATCCAGTCTGGGGTGCACATAGAGTACTTAATTGTTTGATACATCTTGACCTATTTTGACGAATCAATCAATATATTAATGATGATCAGGTGCACGAGATGAATCAGACACACCTTTGCAACACGACCAAGATCTACGTGGTGAACGGGCAGCTTCCGGGGCCGACGATCGACATCACCGACGGCGACACGGTGGTCGTCCACGTCCTGAACCGTCTCCCCCACGGCCTCACCATCCACTGGCATGGCGTCCGTCAGATGAGAAGTTGCTGGTCCGATGGTGCCGGTTTCGTGACCGAGTGCCCCATCCCACCCGGCGGCGAGCGTATGTACCGCTTCAACGTCACCAGCCAAGTCGGCACGCTGTGGTGGCATGCTCACGTCACCTGCCTTCGTGCCACCATCGCCGGTGCCTTCGTCATCCGGCCCAAGGGTGGGAGGTACCCGTTCCCGACCCCAACCAAGGACGTACCCATCATCATTGGCGAGTGGTGGGAGCTCGACCTCATTGAGCTCGACAGGAGGATGCATGATGGAAACTTCGACGACAACCCGCTCTCAGCAACAATCAATGGTAAGCTTGGCGACCTCAGCAACTGCTCCGGCAAGCCGGAGGAGAGCTTCGTCCTGGATGTCGTCCACGGAGAGACCTACATGTTGCAGATCGTCAACACGGCACTCTTCTCCGAGTACTACTTCAAGGTGGCGGGACACAGGTTCACGGTGGTCGGCGCGGATGGGAACTACCTGACACCATATGACACAGACATGGTGACCCTGGCGTCAGGCGAGGTCATCGACGTACTCATGGTCGCCGACGCCCCGCCGGCACACTACCACATGGTGGCCCTCGCGAACCAGCCGCCGCCGCCTGATCCGCAGATCCCGATGTTCGCCTCCCGCGGCCTTGTCCGCTACGCTGGATCCGACAACAACAACAACGGTCTACCTGTGCTGACACCGCTCATGCCCGACCAGCACAACACCATGCCGTCCTACTACTTCCACAACAACCTCACCGGCCTCGCCCACCCGGACCGGCACCGTGTCCCCATGCACGTCGACGAACGCCTCTTATTCACGCTCGGCCTCGGCTCCATCTGTCGCGGCAACAAGACGTCGTGCAAGCGCCGTCGGAGTCCCGACACCATCGTGGTGGCCACCATGAACAACGTCTCCTTCCGCCACCCGACCAACGCATCGTTGCTCGAGAGGTACTACCAAGGCCGGACGAGTGGCCTATACACGGAGGACCTCCCCGACCGCCCGTCGCGCCCGTACAACTACACTGACCGTGACTTGATCCCACCGGGCCCGCTGGAGGAGGTGTTGGAGCCGACGTTGAAGGCGACAAAGCTCCGGAGGTTCCGATACAACACCTCTGTGGAGATCATCTTCCAGAGCACGGCGCTGCTGCAAAGCGACTCCAACCCGATGCACCTCCATGGCTACGACTTCTTCGTCCTCGCCATGGGGATTGGCAACTATGATCCCAAGACGGACCCTAAAAAGTTCAACTACCACAACCCGCAACTGAGGAACACGGTGCAGGTGCCCAGGACAGGGTGGGCCGCCGTTCGCTTCGTCACCGACAACCCCGGGATGTGGTACCTGCACTGCCACTTCGAGTTCCACATTATCATGGGCATGGCGACTGCGTTCATCGTCGAGAACGGGCCCACACTGGAGACCAGCCTCCCCCCGCCGCCACCAGAATTCAAGACGTGTGGTGCGAATGGCTTCACTCAGCCATAGAGCTAATTAACTCGAGTAAAGGTCTATAAAGGAGTACCAAGGAGTACCGTATACGCACACGTATGGTACATCCGTACATTGGTCCAAGATTTAATTTTATAGACGTGCAACACGCTTCGCTGCGCCCCCAGCATCACGCCCCTAGCATCACATTTTGCATAGCCGATCAGCGTTGTGGCTCATGATTTGATATAAGTTTAGTTTGGCAATTTGACATACAACACATTTCACCGCGCCGCCTTCATGGCGCTGTTGCACAGCTTGTTCTTTTGCGGTATACTGGGATGCTTTGATCTGTCAATGTAGAGGAGGGTCATGCGATTTGAGGGAGACTGCATGCGTGGGCTGGTCAGCGTGTAGCCTTAATCATAAAAAATGCACTTACGAAAACAAAGTTATAAGTACAACCATGGTACGCAGAGCATGCCCAAGTTTAGAATGTATAAAGAATTAAGCAACTAACGATAGTCATTCACGTAAAAGAAGCTGAAAAGAGATGGGTCTGAACCCCCATACTTGGATGTTCAATTTTTTACGTCCAGGCAAGCATTTTTGAACGGTCCTTCTGAAGTTCTTGTGCTCACAGTTCCAGACCATCGGCAATCATTGCAGTCAGTTGTGCCGTAGAAATCTCTTTGCCCCTTGAATATTTATATCACCGAGTGCCCGTCACAATTCATGCCTCAAAGCAGATAGCCCACGAGGTCACAAATCTGCATATGTATCCAACAACTGATGATGAATGTCTGGCCAGCTCCAGTAGCTCTAGCTTGTTCTCAACGACATACAATGTTTTGATGTGAAGCTCAATACGGTGTACTGCCTTACTGGTTCTCCAGCTAGGCATGAAAAACAAAGACCAGAGCCACCTGGCAGAAATTTTAGCCATCATCCCAGCCATCAGAATAACACATTATGTAAATTGGTAGGCTAATTAAACAATGAGCAGTGTAGGAACAGTTCAACTATCTAAAATGCATTGATAAATCTAAGAAAGTGTTGAAAGAGTAGTACCAAATCACTAATCAGGCTTCTAGTATCATAACGGTTCTACGCATTCTTTACATGCACTTGTTAAAACTTATTCCTATCAAACAATTTGCATGCAAAGTAAAAGGAGAATGCTCCCTTAAAATCCTAATATATGAAGAAACTTCAGATATCCAACATCGATGTAGGCTTACATTATGAATTAACCTTTAGCACCAGACATTTTTATGCAAATTGCCAAAGCTTTCAATTGCGCAAGTCAAATCTGTGTCGCCACAAGAGAGTATTTTGTTTCTAAAGAGCCGAAGATGTCTTCTATGAGAACAACTACCTTATTCATCAGAAATCTGCCATGGTCCTTTGTTGATCTGAGTACACATTGTATACATTGTATAATTTCACAATTTTGAGGTAATTCACCGACTCCAATGTTTAAACATTTTGACAAAGCTAAGTGTCTGTGTTTCCGTTCCCTCATATGTTCACCTTCCGTGAATTTTTGGAGCATTTCCCAATCCTGTACTGCTTTGCCATCTGGTCTGATAAATATCAAATCAATCGATGAAATAAACTTTCCAAGTAATTGAACTAGATGGTCAGAAATGCAATAATTGATTGATCTTGCAAAATCAGCGATGGTTGAACGTTTTGAAAGCGATAATTCCTCTGGAAATCTGCAAATTTTAAAAAGAAGTATACACCGATCAAATATCTAATTTTATAGGATAAATACAAGAATAATGCTTTTAAACTAAGCAAAACATTACAAAAAACATTATTTGTCTTCTCTATAAATGTGAAAAAAGTAAGCTCTATGCCTCTCATTAGTTTGAACAGATTTAAATTCGGTGGTGACAAGTTGTTTTTTTAATATAAACAATCAATTCTTAGGCCGAAGAGAACTAAAGCAACCTACAATTAATGTCATATGTAAGATCGTCAACCAACTGAATTAAGTTTAAGTACGCTCAATTCAACAATGAAATGTTGGCACCTAAAATAAATGAATAAAGAACCTGAAGTTGATTCATTTGTGTCCTAATTTGATCGATGTAGCTCTTGCACCACATTTCCAGGATTGTGAGGCAGATGTCATATTTGTTTGTTATATGACAAGGTCCTTCGGTATGTCTCCAAGCTTATCATCAAGTGCTTCCACAATATTAGTATGTACATCTACCCCATCTTTCCATTTAAACTTTCCTAACTCGATGTCACCTTGTATACTTTGAAGACAATGGATCATTTTATCTCTGTCGCAAGCAGATATGGCACCCTAGGCAAATGCAAAGTTTCGCGTAAGAGAAGACATAGTGTACAAGGCATTAAAAACAGAGCAATCAAACATGCAAATTCTTAATATCTGTCATATGGAGAAGGCCCCTAGTAACCCGACAGAGACTCAGAAAGGTCATCTAGTTAAATAATAGGATGTTCTAACACAATGAAGAATTCCAATGAATAAATCATTCAAAACCTTGAATTCAAATGGACTGGAACATAATCTATTTGAAAAGAAACAAACATAAATTAAAAACTCAACTTCTTAAAAGAAAAAAAGGCAGTTATGACCAAGCCCTAGTCCGCGTTACCATCACCTAAAACTTATTATTTCGCCACCAACTACAAGCTGCCGAGATTAATCTAGATGCACAAGACTACAGTCCTCGCTTGACTGCAACCGGATGAAGAAGTTCACCGAGGTTGAAGTTACATCCCCACTGGTGGACTTCTTCATCTTGTTCTGGTCAAATAAGGACTGGTCTGGTGTGCAGCTGGACTACTTTCGGCGGCTCGTAGTTGGTGGCCAAACGGTAAGTTTTAGGCGGCGACAATGCGGACTAGGCGCCTACTTGTCGTCACATGCCACATCAGAAAATAGAATAAAGACGAATGGGAAACATGAATAGAATTCATGGTGAGAAAATACCCTATTCATGATTTTATCCACGTTGGTCTTGCAGCCCAAAATCCCATACTTGTAGAGGTCCCTGTCAAACACAACTGACTCCGTGAAACCTAGTGTCGAAGTCTGCGTCGGGGCTCCATCTACTCTGGTTCGGCTCCCCGATCCTTACAAAAATTAAATTACAAAGGTCTGAAGGTGTACACATAGATTCCTAATGAACATTTACCAAGCATCGCGAGAAGTACTACTACCTTGTTTCTAAGGGTGCATCGAGACGCCGTCTCCGGTGATGCCCGCTGACAGCAAGCTGGGGTTTCTTCTGAATCTGACCCCATGGAACAGCAAGTTTAGGAGGCAGCAACAGCTGATATGACGATGATGCGTTCATGCTGGACCTGCAGAACACGCACGATTGCCAATTCATACGTGTGATCTACTAGCTATAGGATATATATCTTGGAAGCTAATCTCCAGATAAAATAATGTGTTGCTCTAACTATAGAATCTACTAGCCGAAAAAGTAGACTCGATCGGGTCATCTAGCCGGAAAATCTACTATACTGCAGACTTCCAAAACAAAAGCAGGAGCAAGCTACATACGTACTCGGCGCTCCTGTCGGCAGGAAGAATCTAATAACAGGACGGAGGTGTAGGGGAAAGACCTGACGAGGAAGAAACGGGAACACGGCAATGGCGACGATGACTGCTATGCTACGGCAGCTGCAGGGTTTACGTAGAAAATTGCATTGATTGGTTTGGGCTAAATCGTGGGGCCGTTACGGGCTAAGCCGCAGAAGCTGCGCTCATGGGCAGCTCGGGGCTCAGGAGCTGGCCCAGGAGGCATCCGGCCTCGTACATGAAGAAGGCCCTGCCCCTGAGTAGATTTATTTAAAAAAAAAACAACACGCATTATTACATAGCTTGGGCAAATCGCCCAGTACAACTTTGGCCGGAACATGCCGACGAGTTCTTGGAGGTTTGGGAAGTAGGAAAAGGGGGACAAACATCTTATTTGGCCAGGATCTGTGAAAGCAACGACAAGTTAAGGATGGCACACACAGGAACTTGGACTGCATGCGTCGTGCAGAGATCATGCCCATTGTACATCATTGTGCTAGGATCACATCGTGTGAGGTGGAGCATGGTTGCGGTTGGCCAAATGCAGCTGCGTAGACACACTTGACAGATTAATAGGTGGGGCGGTCGTAATAGAAGATGGCCATGAGAGATCAGAGACAACGACAAATTGTGTGATGCTAAGATGATGTTTGAGTTATGTGGCGTGACATCATGTCGCGCAGGCCAAAGGGCTTGCATGCATCATCGAGACAAATAGCAAGGTTAACGTTGCAAACAGGACGGACATGGGATATCCCCATTCTTGCCTACTCCACCCCTAAACGGGATATGTAGGGTTTTATTAAGCAACACCCATGGGACCCACCAATTAGCCAGCCGATACTGCTTAGACTGAGCACATCAAAGAGAACCCATCCACGAAAAGGACGTTCCCATCTACACGGATGGTCTCTTTCTTGTACCTCTACGTGAGCGGGTTTCACACAGGATTAACGGGACGGGTGCCCTAATCCTGCTGGTCCAAAGCAGAATCCCACAAACTTAATAAATGGGTTATACCAGCCGGAAGGGAGGCGGGTTTCTTGGTAGGCCCGTCCCACTTACATCGTTAGGAGGGATCAACTTGAAGATGACGGCACATAACTGTGTGTTTGAAGCTTGCGGGCCCAAGAGTCGACCTATCATCTACCATTGGGTCATGTTGAAAATGGAGTTGAATTCTCATAACAGTTGCTTCGATCCAGTTAACCGAAGACTAATTCAGCGGGCAAGGCCGCATGGTCCGGGTTAAAGCTGAATGGCGTAGGGCAATCTTTGGATTACAGGAGAAGTCGCTTATAGCCAGCTAGCGATCACAACAAATTCCATTATAACTAAAAGTATTCAACCAAACAATTTATTTCTTACTGTACGTACTTGTTAAAGTACAATAGTGTAGTGAGCGTTCTGTTGACCATGCTACCTGCCTACCTACACACTGTTGACCATACTCCTTTTGACCATAATTTGTGTTTTATTTTTATACATGCTCGAGCATGGTTATCCCTCCCTCCCTGCGCATAGAGTAGAAAGAGATACTGGTATGCATGCGATGCATGTGACCAGGAAGGAAGCAACGGTGCTGCGTTTGTTTGCACTCGGCAGCCTCTCTGAGCTGCGGTGCTGGGTTAGCTTCCTTTGCTAGCTCTGCTGCCCCTGCATGCCTGCCGCGGCCGTAGTACGATTCAGAGGAGACCGATCGCATCGCATGCAGGACAGGAAACGTCCTGCTCGGCTTCTACCGGGACGACTGGCTGGAACGTGGGCCATCGATCGATTCCCAGCCAGGAAGCAGGACCCATCGATCCTTTTAAAGAATGTGCGGCGGATCAATATGAGATCACGGTTGGTGATCGTGTTTTTGCACTTGTTCCATGCTAGCTTTAAAGAGTCATCGATCCCAACCGCACTGTGCTTTCAGAGAGTACAAAGTTAAAGCCCAACGGTAGAGTCTTGGCTTAGAGCGCTTGTGAATACCACCAAATAAAAGTTAAGGCTACTGAACAACAAATGAAAATGGACGGTAAAAAAGACTCCATCTACTCTTGTGTATACCACCAAAATTGCCTGGTCAAAAGCACGTACGTACTGTGCAACACACGACATGCTGGCGTGGGCATGTTCCCCGCCCAGCCAGCTAGCGGCAAGCCGGCAAGCAAGGAGTGCAGTGCAGAGGGAGCCAGGGAATGTACTGGTACAGTAGTACTCGACATGGCGCTCAACCCATAGGCGCATCGCACGCAATAAACTCCAACAATACTACAAAATATCAAGTCTTATTGGATTTGTTGCATCAAATCTTTTCTGCATCCGCTAGTTGTTGCGCGCTGTCGATTTGTCACAACTTGACGCGCCCCGCTTGCTGTCGAGCGACTTATACACACTAATCAAGCAAGCACAGTTTTGGTTTCACATAGAAAACTATAACTTTTTTAGGGCAGCTCCAGCGGTCCATCCCCGCCTGCCTATCCGAATTTGTCCGAGCGGACAAAACAGGCCCTCCAACGGGCCGGGCCAGGTTTGGTCCAACTTTGGGGAGGCGAGGACACAACGTGTGTTCCCCCTTGTCCGCCCTGCCCCACGCGTCAGCTAGACCGGTCGGTTGGCCTCGTCATATTTAATAGGGGTGGCCGGTCGGTCGCTATCTACTCCCACCCCCCATTCCTCGCCTCCCAGTCCGGCGGCCGCAAACCCTATCCACCGCCCCGACCATCGTCCCCGCCACCTCGTGCCGCTGCCGATGAAGCCCTTCTGGGCGAAGGACGGCCCAAACAATCACGAGGACTCGAGCTCTCGTGGCCAGCCGCTCGGTGCCCGCCCCCGTGGCTCCACCCAGAGGTCTCGTCGTCGCCGCTGATGCCGCGGCCGCCCACGCAGCTCGCAACGCCAGCCGCCTGACGCGCCGCGCCTGTGTCGGGCTGGAGGTGGCCCAACTCTACTGGGAGCGGCGCCAACCCCTGCCGTGGGGCGATGCCCACCTCCCCGAGGGGTGGCATCTGAACTACCTACGCGTCCCCGTGCCGCCGGTGCCACGCTCCGGCCGTGAGCGCACAGAGGAGATCTACCGCCGATGGGCCCTGCTGCCCCCCGACCTGAAGGGGATCGAGTGCAGAAAACAAAAATTTTCCTACCAACGATATCCTTAAACTAGCCAAGATCTACACTATGCAGATATAGAAGTACGGCGAAGATCGGAATACATACCCTCGTAGACCGAATAGCGGGGATTACGCTCCCGCACAAGCGTTGACGATGAAGACGCCGTAGCCGACCTCTAGGTCGCGGAGAACTCGGCGCGACGAAGACGACGAAGATGACCCCGAGGTCAGGTGGAGGAAGTAGGCCTCCGAGTACCTCTAGCGCAGCACCTCGCAGGGCGTCACACACATATGGTGGAGACAACGGCCTCCGAAGCTCCAGTCCAGGACGAGCAGCGGAAGACTTGGACCGGAACACCAGTAGCCCGGCAGTGGGCTATGGTGGAAGAGATCCCCCTCCTCTACTCGGCGCGGCTCCGACAAGGGAACCACGAGATCGAGAGAGAAATTGGGAATTAATTGGTGAATTAAAAGGCCAGGGGTGCCCCTTCTTATATAGGCTCCCGGGGGGAGCCAACCTCCCTAGCCAGGCAATGTGGGACTATCCCACAGCCTTGGTGCGGCTAGGGATGGTGCGCCGGCCCTAGGTAGGCCCCATTTGGCCCTCCCCCACAAAATTCCCTTGAGGGTTCCCCCCCCCCCCCATGGGCCTTCTTTCGACCAGAAGGCCCATTTAGGGAAATCAGCCTAAATAAATTCCGGTGATCTCTTTCCTTTCCGGTTGTCTTGTCGAGACCCCTTAAGTGTGTTACCCTAGCGGTTCGATATAATAACAGGTACGATCAAGACTCCTCTATGATCGACGACTAACTCGTAGGCCTGGACCCCATGAATTAATCCCTGTGATATAACGAATGACTTTCATCTATCAAACCTGGACGTATAGTCTTAAACCCTTTGTCATGGCGATACTTAGCGTGTCCGAGCATCATTCTCAGATATCTCCATACCTAGCATGATCTCGTTACCGCATCGCTATCTTCTACTCGTCTATGATATTATGTCAGCTGGTGACCTAGTCACATGTTTGCAAACTCATCTGACATAATCTCACCGAGTGGGCCCTAGAGTATCTATCCGGCTATGCGGACTGACAAATCCCGCTGTCAACCCCTCGTCTCAACTACCCCTTTCCGATACCCAAAATTATCACCGTTATTGTCACACTAGATAAGATGCGACGTTTGGTGCGATCAAAATATCTTCCAGGGATAATAATAAGAGTTGATCTCACGGTCTTAAGGCGTAACGACTATGTCCTACAAATACTGGGTATGTCCATCACATCGTTACACCTAACGATATGACTCCCATTGCCGACCGGCGCCATGCCCTATGATCGGAAAACCTCGATCATCAATCGCGCAACAAAACTAGTCTTAGTAGAGGCTACTAGGGACCTGGTTGTTTATCTACCACACTTGTATTAATGTTTCCGCTTAATACAGTTATAGCATGGTATAAAACATATAATGAACGATTGGGATATTGCCAATAAACTATGTTTATTAAGTGCCTCTAGGGCATATTCCCTTCAGTCTCCCACTTGCACTAGAGAGTAACACTTAATCTAGTTTACGACTTGGTAAAAGCTCAACACCCATAGCATCTTGGTGCCTGCTCGCCTCGTGTAAGAGGAATACAGTCAATAGAACTCACACATTGAGATCTATGTATGCTTTGCAACACTTCTATGTCATCTAGTTTGACATCACCCCGTATCTTACGATGACGGTGAAATATATCCAAGTGGATGGAGTGAGACTCGAGCATTCGCGTAGCATGCGCCTTAAAAGTCTAAGAGATCTATTAAGGGGACCACCTACGCTCGGAAAACTGCTCAGTCCAATCACACTCGCTACTTCTAAAGTCACGATATATTTCTATACCTATGTAGATTGTGCGACAGTGCATTCATATGCGACTTCGCAAACTAACCATGTCTTTCTTCAAAATAAAGGACATCTCCTATATGAGATTTCTAGTCGTATGGGTCAGTGTAATAACTTGCATCATCGTAACCGCTTTACGGCAAGTTGCCATTCCACTCTTACCCGTTACTAGAAAACCTATCTTCAGTTCTCATAGACACTGAAGAATAACCTTAACGTTTGTTCATTGATCCACACAAGGATCACTCTAGAACATGTTCTTCAACCAAGAACTCGGGTCACACCAAGTCGAGCTTTCAACCTGATAGACTCTATGTCTGATACATAGAGAATGTCGAACATAATTTTCTATCAATGAAAAAAAACCAAGATTAACTTAATCTTTTACCTAGTCATACAAGCAAGAACCTCTTTCTTCGCTTGTCCTTTTCTGAAACATTTCAGAATCCTGACTTAGGAAATACTCCGACTTAATGTTATTAAGCCCCCTCTGATCTATACAATTATAAATCGGATGCCTAATACTCCTAACTTCATTTCACAGAAAATTTAATCACTTAAATAATCCTTTACACTCTACTAGAGGATCTGTGTCATTTAATATGTCGTTACATACAGAATCACAAATGACACCTAGCTCCCACTCAAATATGCCTTCCGCATATAAGACCAAGGAAAAGCTACTTAGCTCCCACTCAAATATGCCTTCCGCATATAAGATCAAGGAAAGCTACTTTGCTCCCACTCACTTCTTTGCAAATGTAGGTTTCTTCAACTATTTTAGACAACTCCAAAATCCTTTGATCACATTATCAAAGTGAAGATTCCAGCTCCGATATGCTTGCTTCTGCCCATGAATGGACAACCGAAGTTTGCACACATGTTTAGCATCCTTAGGATTACAAACCATTCTTAATTACACTTTAAGAACCATGGTTTTCTCATCCATCTATCAATTTCTCATTCGAAATTATAGTAATTGCTAAACGACCCAGAATAGATTTAGGCTTCGCCACTTGAGACAAAGTCTCACGTGGTCTGTCGGAACTGTTTCACGACAAATCGAATCTGCTCAATATCTACTCTCTCATAAAACTCCATATACTATCAACATCCTAGATGCCATCAAGAAGATCTCCCAAGTCATTACCTGGTAATCGTATATGGATTTAATTTCGGATCATAAATGACTCACAGCCATTTCTCGGAGTTAGGTTCACCATCTCTTCTTCGTAGTTCGTAGGTCTATCATATTCCATTAATATGACCTTCATTGTAAGATTGTCGTAACACACAGTGTGGAACACAACCTCGTATGCCTACGCTCTTAGTATGAGCTCAGAACATCATGATTTTGAATCATCATCTTTTTCAAACTGTGGAGCCTGACACCGAAAACACTTTTGATTGCGCCACTCTGATGTCTGGAGAGGAAGTTCTCCAACTTCGTCTTGCTCTACTTTCTTTCTCACTTATACCTTCAGACAAGAAACTATTTCTTTCGCAAGGTATATCCCGGCAATGATTTTGCCTATGTCGTGAGACATGTACCCAACTAACTCTTTAGGTAGGGTATACTACAAAGATTAATCCATTTTAGGTTCGATTACATCGAAACACTAAATTGCTGAAACGACAATCCAGGCTAAAAGCCACACCATTACTCGTATGGTATTGTCTCCATGGATTCAAATGGTTTACCTATTTGCTAACGTGAGTGTTTACGTTTCTACCATATGACTCTAACGATCACAATAATTCGGTAAGAGATTTATTTACCACACACTATCCGATAGGGTGCAATTACGACGTCCTAACACACCATAACACTATGGTGTTCCGTGCGACGCAATTTGTGGAACTCTTCTCACAAGTCTTCCGCGGGAATTTGATTTTCTTGTTAAGTTTATTTCCTACTTCATTCTGGACTTGTTTGATTGAATCAAAATTTCCAGGCCAACATTCCCCGAGTGGATATTCATATATCTATTCGAATGTTCATGAAGTTTATGAAATAAATACTTCCACTACACGTTAAAGTACTTCATTGATTCACATACACCCATATGCATGATTCTCAACAAGCTATACTCAAAACGTTCAGTGAAGTTCATGAAATAAAGGTCTCCACTACCCGTCAATTACTTTATTGAACCACATACATCTCCATGTATGACTATCAATAAGTTATATGACCGTTTTACAAAAACGGTGTCACAGTTATTTTGCAAGTGTCAAAAGATCAAATCTTAGGACTTGTAGGTCCATCCAGTGTGGAGCTAATGCATATAACATTGACATGACTAAACGGTAGTGCCACACATATGTGGTGTCTTTATTAAGTTTGGATCCTTTGGCATTAATATTATGAATGTGGGAGCTTCTACCATCTAAATTCAAATCGGCATATGATCATTACTTCATAAATATAGGACACCAATTTGTCACTATCATGTACGAACAAGTGTCTCGCTAGAGGAGACACACTCGTAACGATCGTACCAACACCCGATCATAAAGAATTTATTCAAATGGTAGATCTAGAGGGAGAGTGTCTATGGACGTCACAACAACTTGACTGCCGTTATCAACACGCAATGTCGCCTCATCCTTTCAAGCTACTCAAGCAGTAAACCTGGTTTTTCGCAAAACATGACTAGTTCAAGACTTAGTCACTACTGCAAGCACTTGCTTAGCTAAAACATTCATAACATGTATATCATATATACACCATCACCATTGATGACTTCTGGCGATCTGTTTCATCTTCTTGATACTTCCACCGTAATCAAGAACCATGAAGGTGAACGATTCCCCTTGCATGACATAGTCTATGACAGAGGATTTGCACTTGGCAACGATGTCTGTCATCCAGTGGTTGAGCTGAGCGAGGCGTCTCAATGTTCATTAATCATGAACATATGTCATTAAGTATGACCGCCACGTGCTCCCTCAATGTGTATATTCTCTTCCATCTTGGTTGAGAAGACAATCAGTCAACATACTGATAAACTTCATCAACCCAACGTTTGGTGTACCCCGAGTTTAGCGACCATATCATATGTTCGCGATCTAAAAACTCGTACCCACCGTTGGTTCTTTATGGCAGAGATCATAGCATACACTGGACTATGGTGATATCATCCGCACAAAATCCGATAATCAAAATTATCTTTTGTTAGCGGAATCTCCGGGTTTATCTCCTAGCGGGTATTGCAACACAAAGAGCTAACGGTTTAAACAAGGAGTATCCTCAAGCTAAAGTATAAAACTATGAAGTTTGGACCCAACCTTTTAAGTTTCTCAATCGCAGGAATGCGCCTAATTTGAAAAGATGCTATCACAATGGTTTATATCTACAAAGGTTTGCAAAACAGACTCTGTTCATTATATTCTGAGTTCTAGTATTTTATAAAATAACTATCCGAACTCCCACTCAAACGAACATCCCTCCTGGTCGTTTAAGCGATTACACGACCCCCATCCATTGCACCACCCCTCATCATCAGAGCCGGCGACACAACTTCAAGAGTAGACAAATGTCCGCCACACCAATTTTGTGACTCGTGCTCGACCTTTCGGTCTTCCTGTTCCGAGGCCATATTTATGAATATGCTAGGCTCGCCACCAAAAACCTCCACGCTGACGCTTGTGCAACATGGCTTACACCCACCTTATGCGAACGAAGATATGTCTGACACCCGATCATCACGGCCTGCCTCATAACGTAGAACTTTCTTGGTGCTGCGCGTTGGAGGGAGAACACTAATGGTATTTTGAAGGGATCATCTTATATAGCTACCGCCGTGTAACTAATGTATACTATACACACAATCACACAATATAAGATGCACACAAAATAACAAATGTAATGCAATGTGATATAGTCCATTGCGCCATGGTCTTCTTGGCGCCCGCAGTTTATAAACAATTTAATAAACCTACCTTGACCATATCACATAGCCCCTGCAAAATAAAGTTAGACGCTTCTACTTTATCTTTTGCATATTTTACGTGGCTCGGAGCTTTCGTAAATAGAACCGCTTCATACCTACGAACCTTATGACCACAACAACGATCCAATAATTGCATGTTTAAGCATCCCTTTCGGGCCCTCCATTGAAAATCCGAAGACCAACTAAAGAGAGAGAAACTGACACCCGCCAGCCACATATACGGTACAAGCCGTATGTCAGTAGTGGAACCAGTCTCGCGTAAGCGTACACGTAAATTCGGTCTGGGCCGCTTCATCAACTCAATGCCGCTGGAATACACAAGTGCACGCTAGAGGGTAGCAAATAACAGGAACGGTGCCCCCGTGCAGAGCACGGGTTCTAACAGCGTACAGCTATATCTACGATAGATCGGCTCTGATACCACTTAAGGGGATCGAGTGCAGAAAACAAAAAATTTCCTACCAACGATATCCTTAAACTAGCCAAGATCTACACTATGCAGATATAGAAGTACGGCGAAGATCGGAATACATACCCTCGTAGACCGAATAGCGGGGATTACGCTCCCGCACAAGCGTTGACGATGAAGACGCCGTAGCCGACCTCTAGGTCGCGGAGAACTCGGCGCGACGAAGACGACGAAGATGACCCCGAGATCGGGTGGAGGAAGTAGGCCTCCGAGTACCGCTACCGCAGCACCTCGCAGGGCGTCACACATATATGGTGGAGACAACGTCCTCCGAAGCTCCAGTCCAGGACGAGCAGCGGAAGACTTGGACCGGAACACCAGTAGCGCGGCAGTGGGCTATGGTGGAAGAGATCCCCCTCCTCTACTCGACGCGGCTCCAACAAGGGAACCACGAGATCGAGAGAGAAATTGGGAATTAATTGGTGAATTAAAAGGCCAGGGGTGCCCCTTCTTATATAGGCTCCCGGGGGGAGCCAACCTCCCTAGCCAGGCAATGTGGGACTATCCCACAGCCTTGGTGCGGCTAGGGATGGTGCGCCGGCCCTAGGTAGGCCCCATTTGGCCCTCCCCCACAAAATTCCCTTGAGGGTTTTCCCCCCATGGGCCTTCTTTCGACCAGAAGGCCCATTTAGGGAAATCAGCCTAAATAAATTCGAAAATAAATATATAAAATCATATTTGCATATTAATTACACTAATTAATATCAAACATAATATATATAATTTTTCCTAGCTCCGAAAACTCTTTCGGCGCTGCCCGATCTCCATCGGACCCCTCCCGGGACGCTCCCGGTGATCTCTTTCCTTCCGGTTGTCTTGTCGAGACCCCTTAAGTGTGTTACCCTAGCGGTTCGATATAATAACAGGTACGATCAAGACTCCTCTATGATCGACGACTAACTCGTAGGCCTGGACCCCATGAATTAATCCCTGTGATATAACGAATGACTTTCATCTATCAAACCTGGACGTATAGTCTTAAACCCTTTGTCATGGCGATACTTAGCGTGTCCGAGCATCATACTCAGATATCTCCATACCTAGCATGATCTCGTTACCGCATCGCTATCTTCTACTCGTCTATGATATTATGTCAGCTGGTGACCTAGTCACATGTTTGCAAACTCATCTGACATAATCTCACCGAGTGGGCCCTAGAGTATCTATCCGGCTATGCGGACTGACAAATCCCGCTGTCAACCCCTCGTCTCAACTACCCCTTTCCGATACCCAAAAGTATCACCGTTATTGTCACACTAGATAAGATGCGACGTTTGGTGCGATCAAAGTATCTTCCAGGGATAATAATAAGAGTTGATCTCACGGTCTTAAGGCGTAATGACTATGTCCTACAAATACTGGGTATGTCCATCACATCGTTACACCTAACGATATGACTCCCATTGCCGACCGGCGCAATGCCCTATGATCGGAAAACCTCGATCATCAATCGCGCAACAAAACTAGTCTTAGTAGAAGCTACTAGGGACCTGGTTGTTTATCTACCACACCTGTATTAATGTTTCCGCTTAATACAGTTATAGCATGGTATAAAACATATAATGAACGATTGGGATATTGCCAATAAACTATGTTTATTAAGTGCCTCTAGGGCATATTCCCTTCACGACCTCCTCCATGACCCGGCCTACGCGCTCAACTCGTCCCTATGGGACGCGATGGCCACGACGTGAAGGCCGAGCCGGAGGACATGAAGGCGGCCATCAAGCAGTCTGAGTTGGACAAGCTCGGGCGCTGGCCCGATCTGGCGGCGACGCTCCGTGCGTCTGTCATGGAGGCCGCGGCCAAGCAGGCGGCGCACCGGGACGACGGGCGGCGCGCGGGGACGACGGGCGGGCGCGCTGGCAGGTGCCATGGTCACCGTGGCCAAAGCCCGGTGGGGCCAGGGAGTACGTGCCCCCACCGGCAAGGCCCCAGGACCCCGAGGCGCCCGCCACGCCTCCACCACCACCGGCCCACCTCTACGGGATGTCACCCTACGTCATCCTCGACTCCTCCGACGAGGACGAGTAGGAGGCAGCGCAACGGTTGTATGACGCCGCCACCACCCATTCTCCACTCTGACGACGCCGACACCGCCCTTCCCGACCTAGTTTTAGTTTTTTTATCCTTATGTCTGTCTCACTGGCCACTGGGCCCTATCGAACTCATATATGTAATATATATAAATTCGGTGTCTTTTTTTTTTACGCTGGGCCGTTGCAGACATTTCATTGTAAAGATGTCAGAGGCCACAAATTTATCCGCAGACAGTCCAAAGCGGACACAATCGATCTGTTTTGACTATCCATATGTGGAGAGCAGTTGGATGTGCCATTACCTATTTGTTTGCCCTCCAAAAACTAATCCAAACAACCATGCACGAACGAGAAAACTTCCTTTGCTGGCACGCACGCATCCATCTCTCCCCAGCCCGTTGGCGTGTAAAACGAAACCCGGGTTGGACTCCACGCTTGTGTGTAGGGAGTAGAAGTTTTCAATTTGCTTTTTCAACCGCCGGTGCTTTTTCAGGTTCAGGGCTCTGTCTGGTGCGAGCTTTGTACTGGAATTTCCTGCATGATCAGGATCAGGTTCAGGTTCAGGGGCTGTCCCCTGCTGTGTTGTGTTTCTCCCTCCGCGGCACCCAAGGAGGAGGAGAAGTAGAATTTCCTGCATGATCAGGATCAGGATCAAGATCAGGTTGGTTCACTTTCCTTTCTCGCGATCTTGGCTTTCTACCTGGTTGTGGCGTCCTTTCATGTACCAACCCAGTGATTTTATATGCTCCCACAACGAATCAAGTCCTGCATGGTAAAATAAGTAGTAGTGAGTAATCGGTCCGTTTAATTACACACTACTCCGTTACGAATAATTAGCAACAACAATTTTTGTTTTGTTTTGAAATGAACAGCAACGAAAATTGGGTAATCATATATCTACCACTCTATTTACGGTGTACCAAAATAAGGCAAAGATCAATCGGTCAAAAGCACCTGTTTCTGTCAGGGTTGCTACTACGATCAAATACACACGCATGACACATTCCATGCGCACTACCAGTGTTTCGGCACGCTCGCATGTAGCGGACGAAATCTGTGTTGGTCTCCAGTTTCAATCCAGCGCATTATGCGTCGGACGAAATTTTTTACGCGCGAAAAAAATGGGGGGCGGTTTGTTAGCATCTGGGTATGGAAAAGCGTTTGAAAGCGGCGGTCGTCCACATCCTCCCTCCTCGCCTTCCACGCTGGTCAACTTGTCGCCGCCGCCAAAGAGACGTCGATACAGGCGCAGTAATGGTTTGCATCGATGCAGTCTGGTCAAGCTGTCGTCGTGATGCCTTCGCCGGCGCCGCTTCCTGCATGACTGGGAAGCGTGGCTGCTCTTCCAGGCCGACTACCCGGCGCCTTCGTACATTTCGGTCGAAGAATGAGCACAACTTGGCTCGGAATCGGCGCCCCACGGGCCGCTGAATTCGTCCGACGACACCGAACACGGCCCAAAAGTCGTCGGATTTAAGGCTTGGGGGGCGAACGACCAAAATGCCCTAGCCACAATCAATTAATTTCATTTTATTGTGCATCCATTTCTAATGCATGGAAATTAATGGTTCATAAACAAACTCATTTTTAACCGGTGATTAGTCTTTTTATATGAAGCCAAATAATGTCTCTCTTTTTATTCCATGCAGGGCCTCCGTATTTTTGTTTCTAGATATAAGATGCATGTTTATCCTTCTTTCTAAATTCACAGGCAGGTATACATGTTTGAGTGTGTCCACACATTTCAATCCAGTTTAGTCAAGTGTGCAACTCTTTTAAAACGGAGTCGGTACTATGTGTCAGAGTTTTAGCCGTTGAAAAATATTCAAATATAAGTGCCAATAGAAACCAAATCAGATTACAGTCAAGAAAGAAACCAAATCAGATCAGCTCATGATCCCCATACCCAGCAGCACGGTAGCGCTGATCGCACGGTCGCTAGCTGCAAACTCATGAGGAGAGAACAAAAAACCATACGGCACACGTACGCACATCGCACGCTGCTCTTTCCTCTCATCTCCCGTACAAATAGGGTACGTTTTGGTTCACGCCCAACTTTTGGTCGACGAATCGGCTTGCCCACAAAACACTTGCGAAAATCTAAGTAAACTAAGTGAGTATACTATACCGCACGCTTTGGACTGAGCTAACAAAAAAAGGAAAGCCAGCCAAACAGCAGCCTGCCGATCGACTATGCCAACAAACTCCTTTTTAGGTTTAACACAAAACCAAGCATTTCATAATCTCGTGAAAACATCTCAAACCAGAGTTGGTAAATTGACCAGATTTCCTATATTTTGGCCGCTAAATTACTATAGGCGCATGCGGCATACTCTCTTTGTTTCTTCATATAAGATATTTTACATATTTCACACCTGATTCTCCCACCTCACTTTAATGACACACACATTACTCTTGTCCCAAAGAAGCTTGTTTGCCACCTACCTTCTGATTTTATACCTATAAGCTTGTGTAATGTAGTCTATAAAATAATTGCAAAATCTTTAGCAACATCTTCTAGACTACATTCATCCTTCACAACAAGCTTTCATTGAAGGTAGACGCATAAGCAATAATATTATAGTTGCTCAAGAAATTGCCCATTCGTTTTCTCTAACCTCTTGGAAAGGCATGGACTTCATGTTAAAAATAGACCTTGCTAAGGCTTTCGATAGAATTGAATGGGATTTTATTGTCTCGGCTCTAGCGCGTAGAGGTCTGCATGGTCATTTCATCAACCTTGTGCATGCTTGCATTTCTTGACCGATATTTTCGGTTATCATTAATGGCCAATCTTTTGCAAGGTTTGGTAATTCTAGAGGTATCCGACAGGGATGTCCTCTGTCGCCTTATCTTTTTGTTTTTGCAGTTCACGAACTAGCTTTGGCTCTTCAGGATGCCTTTCATGCCAACCAGCTCATGGGCATCTCTCTAGGACTAAATTGCCCCCCTATCCACTCTCTTATGTTTGCAGATGACCTTATTGTCTGTGGCAAGGCTAATGTGCAGGAAGCTCAAACTATCTCTCAAATTATTGATCATTTTTGTCACAACTCAGGCCAAACTCCAAACTGGAGCAAATCTGGTATTCTCTTCAACAAAAATGTCACTACACAGGTTAAAGAAGATATTCGGGCAATCTTTCCTGTCCCAAACATAACAAATTCTTTTGTCCATCTTGGTCATCCTCTGATTTTACCCTCTAAAGACAGATCTGCTGCTTATGCCTTCATTTATGACAAATTCAAATCTAATCTTTCTACTTATAAAGCAAATCCTCTCTCACATGCAGCTAGATTAACACTCATAAAATCAGTGTTCTCCTCCATTCCTGTGTACTACATGTCCAATATCCTCTTTTCAAAAAAGTTTCTTGCAAAGCTCACCGCAATTATCAGGAACTTCTGGTGGACAGGCGTTCACGATGATCAAAAGACTAAGAGCATTTGCCTTCGGGCGTGGGCAGATGTATGTACTGACAAAAATGTTGGAGGTCTTGGCATTAGAAATTTGCAGGCAATCAATCAAGGTCTAGTCCTCTCAACGACATGGAGACTGGCGAAGGAACCAGATAGTCAGATAGCTCAAATTCTAAAGGCTAAATACCATCATGATACTTCCATTTGGAGAGCTATGGCAAACAAACCTAAATCAGCCTTTTGGTCTGTAAAACTTAAGGTTAAACCTCTTCTTATTTCATCATCTCTTTGTCAGATTGTTGATTGGACTAATTCTATTTGGATCTCTCCTTGGTTTACCGGTTGGGAAACAATCTATAATGATCTGATTATACAACAACAACCTTTTCGCTACCCTGCTCAAGTCAAGGATCTATGGATTCCTGGACAGAAAATGTGGAACTCCGACTTAATAAACTCTATATTAAGCCCCACAACTGCAAACAAAATCCTTGAAACACCTATCATAAATACAGATGGCCATGATACTTTGATTTGGAAACTAACCCCTGCAGGCCAATTCTCACCCAAGAGTGCTTACAAGCACTGTTTTGAAATCTTCAACTTCCCACAAGACAAAGACCCAAGATTGTTCCACTGCAGGTTATTTCGTTACTAAAGCAGGTGTGGAGAGACAAGCAGATGGCACCAAGAGTTCAAACTTTTGCATGGAGATTACTTCGAAAAGCATTACCAACGGGTAAGAGGGCAAGTAAGTACTCTAAACACATCAAAGAGAATTGCTCTAGGTGCGGCAATCTTGAGGACGAATTGCATATGTTGTTTTTGTGCCCGTTTTCTAAGGCGGCCTGGTTTAGCTATCCTTGGTTTATCAAAATTGAACTCATTGTAGAACATCATTCCTCTATTCCTGATATAATCCAAGCTTTGCTCAATGCTCAACATCCGGAAATTACCTCAACCACTCTTTACACATTCCTATGGTGTCTTTGGAAAGCTCAAAACGATACTTTGTTTTGCAGGAGAGTGTGCAAACCTCCTGCAGTGTTTGCGGCAGCTAATGCAATTATTGCAGGAACCACGATGGAGTACAATGAAACCATTTGGCGTCAAGTGGGGGAACCAAAACAAGACCAACAACAAGAATTACAATCTTATTCACAGCTTCAGGATGCTACTGTATTTGCTAGAAATCAAATCTTTTGTGATGCAGCTTGGACGAAACCTACAGGAATAGGTAGGAGTCAGGCTGGATTGGGCATAGTCATCATCATGCAAGGCAATCAGCACCTCAAGCAACTTCATGTTTCCGCGCTCTCACCTCCAGCTTCCTCGCCTCTTCAAACTGAAGTATATGGGCTTCTCCTGGCTACAAAGTTGGCGTGTCTGTTTCAGGTGGAAGATCCCCATTTCTACACAGACTGCTTGGGTTTGGCTTTGGCAGCAAGGGAGACATCTGTGTTTGGAGCTTCAGGACATTGGGAAAACAGGCATTTACTTGCAGCAATACACGCCTCTCCCTCCTTCCTTACAAACAGGATAATTCACATCAGCAGATCCAACAATGTTAAAGCTGATCATCTAGCTCGCTTAGCTTTCAAAATTTAAAACAAACCTTTATTGTTTCGTTGTTTAGGTTCAGAGGCAAATCCATGTCCAGCCAGGGACATGCTATCTGTTTCTAGCGTGAGTCCCTTCACGCTTTTGTCTGTAAAATGTGCTTGAGTTCAATAAAACCTGTTGTGTTCAAAAGAAAAAAAATACCTGGAACATACACATTTAAACATATCTAGATACATGTGAATCTGTAAAAATGTTAAACATCTTATATTTAAAAACACGTGAATCGGTCAAAAGCATTTGTAACCAAAGTTTCTATCAGGGGTGCTACTACGATCGAATGCACACACGCATGCTACCTATGTTTGTACACTGCTTCGCTTTGGTACACGTGGATCGGCGAACGCGCATGTGCACGAGACTATGCATGTACAAGACCAAATCTCTGTCGGTTGGAGCTACCAGAGGCAAAAAAATAACTAACCACGATCAATTCATTTCCTTTTTTTGTGCATCTTTAATGCATGCGTGGAAATTTGATCAATTGCATCCATAGCAAGCTCCAAGAATAGGATCTCTTCAAGAAGCTTCTCTTGGTCTTGCACATCTCACCTTGATGACGATCACCACATGACGTCATCCTCCATGAGCTATATGGAATCTTCATTTGATGCAAGCACATGGGAAGATACCTAACCTCATATAACGATACCACACACACATATCATGGGTTAGTTCACAAATCTATACGGATAAGTGTTTACCATCCCAAGAGATACATGATCGCTCTTGGTATATCTTGTAGCTTTGTGGGTTGATCAACATCTTGGTCAAACTTATATCTTCAGACATTTTTTCACTAATATGATGTACTGAATCCTTCAAGACATACTTGCAATAAGGTTCACTTCACACAAGAGCTCCACTATTCTCATGGATATGATCTATAAGGATATCTCAATGTAAACATTAGTCTATAGAGATTGTCATATAATTACCAAAACCATACATGAGGAAAAATGCTCTTTCAGCCTGGCTCTTTGGCTGTAGGGTTCTTAGTTCTTACATGAACGTTTATATAAAGAGGCTACCATTCTGTGACAGAACCGAGCTAATAACTTACTGGTAGCGCTCTCGGCATATGTTGACTGGTCCCGGGTTCGAAAACAGGACTATACCAGGGTCCCTATTTTTTCACTGGTTCGAACACAGTGCTAAACCTAGTTATACTATATTTTTTTGTCGCATAATTGTCTACTAGTAAATAGCTAAAATACTTCCTTTTTTGGTGGTATCATTGTTTTTCTAGTACATAGTTACGTAGATTGGTTTGAGTTGAACAAACTTCTACATATATAATATATACATAAGTTTTATCTTTATTAACATTAAAATTATAAATATAAATTACTTAAAGGCAACTTTAAATACCCTATGTACATAAAGTCTATACAAAAAATCCATGTGTCAAATTGCTCGCATGTACAAATAGTTATTTGTATTACTAAGTCATCTAATTTCATATAATTGAAGGTCTTGTTGTACAAAAAATGAGTAATTTATAGGGGTATACAAATAAGTTATGTATATATTTTATCTCATAATTATCGGCTCTAATCGTTAGAATTTTTTTGGCGAACTCGTTCGTCGGTTCAATCCCAATATCCAATGTACCCTTTTTTTTTTTACTATTTAGGTGTTAAGACTGAGTGAAATGTTATCGACGGGCTAAAATCTACAAAACAACATCGAGAACAAGGTAACCACAAGAGTTCTACAAAGATCAATTTATTAGGTGTGACAACCATACCATCATTTTTATATGGAAAACAATTAGTCGTGTCAAAGCTGATTACTACTTAAATTTTTGACAACTGAACCTTTTAGGACTTTACTAGTTCAACTCTCCATCTTTTCTTGATTTCTCTGGTCAGCCCTTGTTCTCGGTTTGGGAATTTGCGGAAGAAGCAGTATGGAGGAGAATGGCGTGCTTTGTGTCTTGGTCTAGCAGACACTAGAATAGCCAATGAGAGGCACGACGATACAATATTATTTGCACCCAGTATCAATCGATCGATTTATTGGACCAATTTAGAATAGTGCTTCTCTTGTACAATATCAAGCTCGTGGTGGGCTTGACCTTGCTTCTTGGACCAATTTACTTTTTATGTCCTGTTTTTCTGGACTTGAGGCCTACTAGGTATCTAGCAGACTTGAAGTCTTACCTGGGTCGGGGACCCTGCGTCCCGGGGCCCAGGGCGGCCACCCGCTGCCCCTGCTTATGGGCCGGCCCTGGGCTAGATGTGGCAAAGTTTGCCAAATAGACATTTCTGACTAACGATATACGAGGCACACCGTACTTGTCTCCTCACCTCCCATCTGGGCTATGCAGTCAGGGACGGAGCCAGCATGTAACCATGGGGGGGGGGGGGGGGGGGGGGGGGCGAACTGGACATACTTAGTGCCACAAATTTGTTGGGGGGGGGGGGGGGGGGGGCAGACCTTACTAAATCACTAAGAAATTAGGTCTCAAATGCCAAGCGTTCTTCAATAAATCTGAACCATGGGGGTGGCCTAGCCCTCGTCGTCCCCCCTTGTCTCCGTCCATGTATGCAGTGCATCGCGACATAGGTGGACCTACCTGGTGCGGTGCAATTTGAGTGGAACGTTAACGTGTGATGCTGCACAGTCCGTAAGTCGGTGAAGGAGAATCGATTGATCAACTGGCGGCGGGAGATGATAAACAATACACTACTTTACCGGAGTGTATGCATGTGTATATTTTTGTGTTATACTGTGTGTTTTTTTTTTAAATCCTCCATTTCTTAGTATTATAATTTATTTCTTGGATCAGTGACCTGTTTTTCATTTTTGTTTGCACCAGGATGCTCGATGACCCCTCGTTGGATTTTCGCGTGAAAAAAGTACTTAGCTTAATTTGACTCAAATGGCCTTCTACAAACTTTCAGTTACTAATGGCATAAGTATTTTGGGGTGGCTTATTTGAGTAGATAGACATATCATTCATGTTGCTTATTTGGAGTTGGGTGGTGCAAACACGGCTAACTTCTTTGAAATAAAGACCTTGAAAATTATCATTGTCACTTCGTGTTGTGCAATTGTGCTGCTCCGTTTTTTATTTCTGTATGGCCTGAGCATACAATCAACAGATCAGTAAAACATATAGGTTTCAGAAAGCTTGAACAATAAAGTAATTAAGTATTCAGTTATATATAAAAAACGTACTTTAGCTAATCATGTGCTTCTACAACTTCTGTCACACCCTCATACTCGAACATGCAAGCACTGAAATCTGCTAGGATAATATTTGATTCGTCATCCTTCTCATTTTCCTTGACTTCGTCCTTGCTTCTGCCTTTTTTTCTTATCTTCTCCTTCTCTTTAATTATCCTTGTCTCTAAAACACGATAAATGTTTAACGACACCTTGCATTATATGAAAAATGCATAACCCCATGTCGCGCCAACGAAAATACATGCTCAACCGCAATCCCCATTGCAATGTCTTGATATGTATATATCATTATGGGTTGAGTTCGCCCCCATGATCATAATACAGGCTCAACACCAACTTTGCCATGTTTTGCCGCGCCGGATTGACGGTGGCCGGAGCTGGACATTGTGGCGATGTTCTTAGCGTCCTAGTCTCCTAGAACAAGGAGAGATGATTGCTGGTAGCTGGAGCTAGGACTTTTTTCCACATGGTCCATAGAGTTTCTGCATATATATTGTTAGACGGAACAAATATATATTGTTAGACAGAACAAGCTGGGATTGTGGCGCCGTTGGCTCGAGAAGCAACGACAGATACAATACACCACGTTAACTCTGACGTGCGTACAACACGTTAGATCGTTGCGTCCAAAGAAGAAACAGAACGCAAGAGACCATCTTGGGGGTCGGTCGAACCTGTCGAAGCAGCACACTTCAACCGAGCAACCATATTTTTAGGCCTTTTTTGCATTTTAAATTTTTTCTTCTAATATGGGCTGGTTGTTGCTATTTAGTACTAGTTATGAGATCATTGAGGTCGAGACAATTCGCTACCGCGTCGGGCATGGACGACAACTATCAGGCATAAGAATCGGGTTAATGGGTTTGTTCTAGCTCATCTTGGGGAGGAGATGTTTGAATTTGTACTTGGGCCACACAACTCAAAACCCAACAAAAATTTCAAAATTCTCATTTGACCCATTCATGCATAGCTAGTCTAGAGAGACATGCACTTGTTTATAAGGTGAACTTTTCTAACAGTTGTATGAGCATGAGAACAGGAGAGCCTCTGGTACACTCCTCCTCCGCTCGCCTCGCCACGCCACATAAATTGACTGTATTTCCCAGCAGTGCCCAAACAACAATCTTCCCGGAGGGTGCGACGGTAATTTCCAAAATGATTTCTCTGTAGATTCTCAAACAGTAAGCTTTGTCGGTATTTCTCAACGGTACTCAAACAGTGAACTTCACCCGAGAAATTAATTTGGAGTTCAATATTTTCAAACGGTACAAACAACGATCTTCGGCAGATAACCGAAGTAATTCTCATTCATCAAATCACATATGCAATCTTGATTGTAACTCATGATTAGCACGAATTATGAAGTAATCCAATGGTGCAAGTTTTGCAACTCATATGTAAACTACTGACTAGCGCGAATCACGAATCCATACCCATAAGCATTTCTCTCCGTTAGAACTACCACCTAAAAATCGTAGTTGCAAATCTTGTTAGCACACGAATCACGACGTAATATAAAGATTTGGGAGTTGATCGAAAATTATCACATAATGATTATCGTTGCATGTTTATTATGACAATGGCGGGTTTCTTTCTCCCTCCTATGCGCGGCCGTGCCGGCATCAATGTACACCGACCTCAAGAATAGCGATGCGGTTCGGAGACACAGCAGGAGCGCCGTTGCTCAAATCTCACCCTTCTTACCTATTCGGCGGAGCATAAAATGACGTCGTTCATGCATGGAAGCCAAGAAAAGAACGCAGGGAAAGGAAAGCAAATCAACCCCACCACCTCAGAGCCTCGCACTTTATGCTCCTCTCCTTGGGCACCGCGCAGAGGTTTCTTGTCCATGTGTGATGGAGGAGAACCGTTCCGACAACAGAGCGAGTAAAACAAAGTTCCATAACCCCCTCCGTTTGCGATCTTAATCCCTCGGTGCGGTTGCTGTCAACCAGTTAGATTCAGATGTCAAATCGGCCCTCAGCGAAGCAATCGCCGTCACGGAGGCAGGCAACAAGTCGGAGGAGGATCGACGGGTGATGGAGGCGTCGCCGTAACCTCAGCTCGCTTCTGAAGTCTCCAGGCCTTCTTCCATCGGAGCTGGAGGTGGCGGCTCAGTCAAGTCGTGCGACCTCCTCAAGCCGGTGTTGTACTTGATCGTTGGGCTGAGCATCGCCTTCATTGGGATCAAGCTGTACAAGACATACAGGCCGGGTGGCGGCGGCGGCGGGGGTGAGGACGGCCCGACCACACGCATTCAGCGCCGGTACAAACTATTTTTGTGCCCAGGGCAAATTAGTTAATAAATATAATTATATCAAATCATTGTACTTAAATATAACATAATGTTATTGTATATTACAATCTTATAATATATATGTTTTATTTTTGGCACATATTATACTTCTAAATATGTTTTCACAATTCAGTTAACTCAATATAAACATTATGTGTATCTTTTTTTATTGTAATGTACATCAAATATAAATTTGCATAAGCAAATGGCTGAAATAATTTTACGCCTTCTCATTTTTTGATGTATAACTAAGAATTAATTATCCTTAATATCTGTGAGACATATATACTAAACATACTCTAGCAAATATCTTAATACCGGTTTATATTATAAACTTATAAGCAAATTTATAGAAAATTCTAGAATATATAGCTTGACTCTGTCTAATAATTTGTATTGTGTTTAGTAACAATCCCACAACATGTGGATTCTATGTAATTGATATTAAAATATAAACACTTAAACTAACCACTAATGAACAATTTTTTGAACTTGTCCTCCGAGATTTACCAGAGGGCTCGTTTTGCGCTTTGCTCGACGTCACAAAAAAGGGTGTAACTCATATAGATTCCATAACTTTTGCACTTATATGATTTGATCTATTAGGCTCGAAATGTGCTTGCTATATCCATAGCTTCTCGTGTAACTTTTAGAAAGTTGTATATAATATTAAAACTAAAATATAGTTATTATAGCTTCACTATGACATGTACGGCTCACACGGAAGAAAGACTAACGGTCTAATTAAACTTGCCAATTTTAATCAGATTGTATTCTTTTCACGGTAAGATCAACTAGTTTTTCCACACACAATACAAGGTTTGTCTTCCCACACGGTTTCTTGTGAAGACTTTCTCCTATTGACAAATTAAAAAATAACATGATTTAATACTTATAATAGATAAATATACGATGATTATGAGAATAATTTTATTATTTAGGGTCCTATACTGCCGAGTACCGTAGGGATTGTCATGTTTTCCTGATGTCTACGTTAGTCTCTTGACATGTTGATGTCAATGCAAGGTGGAAACGAGTGCCCCTAGTGCGGTAGTCACGTGTACCAATTATTTTGTCACCGAAATGTTGGCTCCATAATAGCATGTTCGTGTGCTATATCACTTGGAGCTACATCATTCGTTGGCTAGTCATCGTTATCATTGACATTGAAATGCTCATCCTTTTCATGATATACCACCAAAAGCTCTAATAACAATGATATCTGATCTAAACAATGAGCTCTTTTCGGTTGTGGGATTTGCCGCAGCTGAATTATGTTTTTATTTAATTTTCAGTAAATATATCAGTATATATATGTATTAATATGGTTGGTTCCTACCACTCACTCACTCATTCGGCCCCGCCCTCTAGGCCGGCCCTGGACGCATTCCACGCGCACTATCCAGTTTTTGTACAGTAGTATCGGTACACATGGCTCGTCGAACGTGCATGTGCAAGATTCCTGTTAAACGCTTAATTTGGCTGCTAGGTATTTTTTTAAGGCCGAATTAGTTTGGATGATGGTACTTTGAGTATTGTCTGGTATATATTTAAGCTTGCAGTTTAGTTTGAAAATACAGTCTTGGGTGTAGTCCAAAGAAGATGTCGCAACCGCAGATGTTAGAGCAGGAAAACTGTATGGAGTATATGCTGAATACCAGCTACCGAGGACAAGTCCTGGGATGATTCAGAGATACATCTAAAAAAGCGAGGGCACAGGACAAGTCCTAGCAGATCTCGGTCAGACTTCAAGCCGAAAATACATGGTTTTGCTCATATTATTCAGTCACGTACGGGATTGCATCAAGATTTCCATATTTGTTAGATCGTACATGGTAGTATATATCTGAATTAGATACATGGCCGGATCTGCTGTAGATTAGGAATAGTTGGTTTGGATTTCTTGTCACGAAAAACTTCCCATCCTTATACGCCCCGTACGCCAAAGACCAGGACGCTATATAATATAGGTGCATGGCCGATTGAAAAGACCCCCATTCAATCGTTACACACAAATACCGATCTATTATTTCCATGTACTGTTTTTTCCTTTGTTTCTCCACTGCCAAGGCTTAGTTCATCTAGGGCTTGGTTGATCTTTGCCACTTTGCACTGAAAAACGGTCGGATCTCCTCCACGAAAGCGAAGATTATTTATTGCTTTGCTCGGAAAGCATCCGTTCATCGTCACGAAAGTACGACGGGTCTCGTGGTGTCCCGCAACAATTTTACGTGAGAAGACCATGCATGTACCAGACTCTGTCGGTTTGTGCTACACATACGGGCAGAAAAATAACTAACCACGATCAATTCATTTCGTTTCTTTTGCGCATCTCTAATGCATGCATAGAAATTTGATCAATGGTTCATAATAAACAAACACATTTCTAACCCGGCCGTGGTGTTTAGTCTGTTTATATGAATCCAATGTCTCTCTTTACATTCCATTTCCATGCAGGGCTTCCGTTTACTCCACTATTTTCTTCTTTTCATTGTTTCTAAATATAAGATGTTTATCCTTTTTCCCTAAATTCAAACGTAGGTAATGTATTTATACTACTCTCTCCGTTCTAAAATAAGTGTGTTAAATTTATTAAAAAATAGATGTATCTAGACAAAACAATGTCTAGATACATCTTCTTTTTGACAAATTTGAGACACTTATTTGTGGACAGAGAGAGTACAAGTTTTCGTGTGTCCACACATTTCAATCCAGTGTGCAATATACTTTAAAAACGGAGTGTGTACTATGTGCCAGGGGCGGAACTCCTTAAGGCCAAACTGGGCCGTGGCCCGCCCAAGATTTGGCGCATTCTTCCTATTTCTTGTTAGGCTCAACCATTTAAGACTCTAAAATTAAATAAAATCCTTGTTATGTCAAAGCCTGGCCCGCCCAAGAATTCCGTTGAACCTCCACCATTGCTATGTGGCAGAGTTTAAAGCGTTGGAAAATCAGGTCCTTGCTTTAGCTTTTGCAAAGATGCATAGTGCAGGCGCACACAGTCCTGACCTCCTCTTGGGTGTCCATTGGCATTGCATAATCCCGAGTAAAATGCATCCATCGTCTTTGAACTTTTTGGTCATGTCTAAATGGTCCTTAAACTCAAAAAATGAACCAATATGGTCCCTCATCTTGCCTAATACGCGTCGGATTTATCCGTATTTTTCTCAAGTGTTGCCGTATTGGACCCATATATGCACCAGTCCGAACTCGCTCCGTGTCTTTCTTTTCTCGTTGCTTGGTGTGTGGCGGAGCCAGGGGCAGCTGCCCGGGTGAGCAGGCAACTCTCCATTGAAACTTAGTATATAAACAAGAGTAAAATGCATCCACGGTCCTCCAACTTGTCTGCAATGTCTTAAACAGTACTTAAACTTAGAAACTGCACTAATACAATCCCTTATCATTTTCCTTATGTCCACATACGGTCCAAAATAGCAATGGTCATGTAGTTTACAAGCGTGGCACCGTATTTCCATCGTATTTCTGTCGAAGTTCTACCGATTCCTCACCCCCACCAAATCCTCTCTCCGTCTCTTGCGAGTTCCCAAAGTCGTCCAGCGGCAACGCTGCTGCCGTCGTCCCAGGATCAAGTCATTGTGGCGTCGGACTGCCTTTCGGTGGTGCAGCGCATCAACTCTACTTCCCAGGATCGTTCTCATCTGGGCGTAGTTATCCAAGACATGAAGCAGATGGCAAAGCAGTTTTCTTCTTTCTCCTTTATTCATGTCCCCCGTATTCTTAATGAGTCGGCTCACATTTTAGCTACACGTTCTGAACATTTTGGATTCGCTATCTTTCATCGTGACCCCCCTGATTGTATTAGGGAGGCTCTCTGTAATGATTCTAAGTGATCAATAAAGTGCTATAATCTCAAAAAAAAAAATGCATTAGTATATGAAATAGCCGAGGTATGCGTTTCAATGTACTTGTTATGTAACAAACTGCTTTTTCCGTAATATGCGATACTCGGCAATAGTTGAGAAACCTTGTAACAGCTGACTGTACTACATGATCTATTCAGAGGCATTACATATCACATAGTATCATAGATGGTAGGAACATGATATATTGTACATCATAAGTAAACCCATTATATAAAAATAGCTTGAAACCATTATCGGTATCATATAATATTCAGATAATAACATAGTATACTTTTTACAAGACTGCTTGAACTTAGTGCAACCAACATGTTGCTAGAAGGAAATAACTGATTGTTTCTTGAAAAATGGCAAGAAGTTTGTTCATAGTTTCTCGACACATGGAAGATGTGTTTAAGACGACTTCATCCGTGAGCTAACTTGCATACAATCTGTGTTGCCTCATATGTCTCCAAATCACCAAGTGTGTATTGCCTCATCAAGTCTTACACGTTTGATATTTTGGGTGGTACGTTTGACCTGATCGGGGATCCATGAAGTCGTCGTCTCGTCATGCTGATGGGCAGCAATATTGTGGCGACCAGCCACACTTTCTTCTAGCACTTGCACACTTTTGTTGCCTAGGCATCAAATATCTGCGGTTTGGAGAAACATGAACATCCTCTTCAAATAATTGGGTTTGAAAGATTGTGATGCAAAACCTCATTTATTGACAGAACCGATAGAGGATGGTGCCGCCGCAGGCAAAGGCCCCATGAACACCAAACTAAACAGTACAGTCAATACAAGTTTTTTGAAGAAAAAAATTGAGGAACTTGTACATACCTTGGCTAATATACGATGTCTAATCAACGCTTCAAGTGAGTTAGTAGCCCTCGTAAAAAGCCCTCAAGCTCTGCAATGTTTTTTGAAGATTTGGGACCTGAAAGTTCAGATCAAATGTACTTACGTTTGAAATAAAAATAACTACTGTGATGCACGATGTTTGGTTAAAGCGGCAACAAAATAATACTCAAATTCCTAAGAAATATGCAGTACCTGATGCAAACAAAGTAATATTCAAATTCCCAATGCAAAAGGAATATGCAGTACCGGATGTAAAAGGGGCCATGATGTGCATGAAAAAAATCATCATTTATGTTTGAAAGGAACTATCAGATATATTTGAAAGTACTAGCTGCGCTGAGTTCCAAGATTGACCATAAGAAGATCATTTAGATGTGAAGTATGGTGGAAGCACGTACATACCTCAAGCCACAGAATGATTGAATGAATGGACAAAATCAAGCAGCTTCACCTCCAACTAGCTCATGACGTGAGGATGAGAGTCTCTTGTCGTTTGAACCAGGACGAGCTGTGATTGTGGATCAATTAGGGGTATGCTGTTAGCCTGCCAAATAATTCGGCGTGAATCAATCAGCGCACGTATAAGAAAGGAAACCAACAACATTAAATGGCTGATTGAATTAATTACGAAAAATAACCACCGTTCAAAATTTCAGGGACCAAATTCGGAAATCAACATTAAATGGCTGATTGATTTTATTAGGAAAGATCACCACATTGTCAAAATTTCAAACCTGCTATTAATGGCTGATTGATTTAATTATGAAAAATAACCACAGCTAAACAATTCAAAAATGCAAACGGGTTACTAACGGGCACATACCCGATTTGGTCCCGGATTTGATGAACACGATCAAAACAAATCGAACGGTTTTGAAGCTGGGAGCCTGGGCACCTAGGAGCCCCTACTAATTATATATATATATATATATATATATATATATATATATATATATATATATATATATATATATATATATATATATATATATATATATACTGCATACTACATGTTACATACCTCCCGGTATGATAGATACTCCATACTCGTGTGAAACACACGTGGATGTAGTTACACCCGGGAGTAGTATGAATATGTCATATATATATATATATATATATATATATATATATGGTAACGCTATTTGACTCCCTGGGAGTAGAATAGTTATTCTACACCCACCCCGTATCGTTTGAACTGTAAATAATTTTTACGTCACGTAAATTTTGCCGTATTTCGTAAGTTCATAGGAACGTAAGAAAATATTAACATAATGTAAAATTTTATTTATGTGGCATATAAAAAATATTATGTAAAATACGCATTTTAACCTATTCTTTCACTATTGTGACTTGTATATTGCATTTCTTATGTTCATTTTTAAATATGGGACGAAATAAATGTAATTATTTGGATGATAAATAAATTTTCTTTTATAAAACAATGTAAAAAAACCTCGGGTGCAAAATAATTCATCCTGCACCTGGGTGTAGAATAGGGTTTCCCTATATATATATACATATATATATATATATATGACATATTCATACTACTCCCGGGTGTAACTACATCCACGTGTGTTTCACACGAGTATGGAGTATCTATCATACCGGGAGGTATGTAACATGTAGTATGCAGTATATAATATTATTTTAGTACTATAGATACTTCTTTTTAGGTAGTATATAAAAAAAATTACATACTCCTCTTTTATATGCATATATGACGGTATTTTTAGTATATAGTGTAAAATATGAGGACAGTTACAATTTTTTCATGAAACTTATTTTGGGATATGTTAGATATAGGGCGACTTCTTTTGGGCTTATGCTTATGCATAAGCCTGCTTATAGATTCCGGTGGGGAGAAACCGTGGTGGGTAGAAGCTCTCATAAACTGATTGGAGACTTCTTTTGAGCTTGTCCTGTTTTGGCTTATTTGTTTAGATGAGTTGTAAGATGTCTGTTATGCCCCTAAATTTGCTTAAATGTATAACATGTATAGATACATCTACTTTTAAACAAACAAAAAATATCTATCTTAGAACAAAAGAGTAGTAGAAAATGAGTTACGAATAAGATAAAAAAAATTATAAGAAGGTATGTGGAAATAACATGCATTGTCAAAGTATAATCTATCTTCTCCAATCAGTAGAGTTTTTCTTTTTCTTTACGGAGCATAAGCACAATTTTTTATTTATGGTAGCACACGATGCATGCATTCAAATTGGCAGGAAGTCAAGTGGACCTCGTACAGCCGTGCTTGTCGGCAGCGTTGCATTTCTTCTGTTCTTTTCCAATCGTTGTCCTGGGCGGTGGCAGTCCGGTTGTAAATAATAGCAAAAGTAGGGGCATCTCTCCATACCCTCCAGAAACTGGTCGCCACCAGCTTCTCGTTTTACACACAACTCTCGCTTCGCGGTGGCAGGCCGCCGTTTCGAATCTGTAGACTTCTTTTAGGTTTTAGCTTCCTGGCACCTAGAAGCCACTATGGAAGCCCAAAAGAAGTGTGCCTTCGTATATGAACATACTCAAATCGATAAAGTATGACAAATACTTCCGTAAGGTGGTATACGAGACGTGGGTGTAGTTACACCCGGGAGTAGAAAGCATTTAACCTATAAAAATATATATATTGAAAGCTAATCTCCAGATAAAAATAATGTGTTGCTCTAACTATAGAATCTACTCGCCGAAAAGTAGACTCGATCGGGCCATCTGGCCAGAAAATCTACTATACCGCAGGCCTCCAAAAGAAAAGCAGGAGCAAGCTACATACGTACTCGGCGCTCCTGTCGGCGGGAAGAATCTAATAACCGAACAGAGGTGTAGGGGGAAGACCTGACGAGGAAGAACCGGGAACACAACGATGGCGGCGACGATGACTGTTGTTCTACGGCAGCTGCAGGGTTTATGTACACCATGCAGAAAATTGCATAGATTTATTTGGACTAAATCGTTACGGGCCAAGGCACAGAAGCTGCGCTCCTGGACAGATCGGGCCTCAAGAGCAGGCGTGAAGAAGCTGGCCCAGGAGCGAACGCGCGGCCTAGGCATCCGGCCTCAGACATGAAGAAGGCCAGGCGCGGTTGTGGACCAGATATGTGTTATTGGAAGCAGTGGGCGTGAGATTTCTTGGAAAAAAACAATAGGGCCCTGCCCCTGAGTAGATTTTTTTTAACAAAAAGCAACAAGCATTATTACGATAGCAACAAGCAAATCACCCACTACAACTTCGGCCATACTGGACGGAACATGGCGACAAGTTCTTGGAGGTTTGGAAAGTAGGAAAACGGAGAAAAACGCCTTATTTGGCCAGGATCTGTGAAAGCAACGACAAGTTAAGGAGGAACTTGGACTGCGTCGTGCAGAGATCAATGCATCCACGGAGTGTGGAGCATTGTACATCATTGTGCTAGGATGACATCGCATGAGGTGTAGCATGGTTGCGGTTGGCCAAATGCAGCTGCGTAGACACACTTGACAGATTAATAGGCGGGACAATCGTAATAGAAGATGGCCGTGAGAGATCAAAGAAAACAACCAAATTGTGTGATGCTGAGATGATGTCTGAGTTCTGCGGCGGCGTGACATCATGTCGCGCATGCCAAAGGGCTTTCGAGAAAATAGCGAGGTTAACGTTACAAACAGGACGAACATGGGATATCCCCATTCGTGCCTACTCCACCCGTCAGGCTAAACGGGAGACGGGTGCGCTAATCCTGCTGGTCAAAAGCGGAATCCCACAAACTTAATAAATGGGCTATACCGGCGAGAAGGGATGCGGGTTTGTTGGTAGGCACGTCCCACTTACATCATTATTTGTTAGGCGGGATCAACTTGAAGACGACGACACATAACTGTGTGTTTCAAGTTTGCGGGCCCAAGAGTCGACATATCATCTACCATTAGGCCATGTTGAAAGTGGAGTTGAATTCTCGTAACAGTTGAATTCAGCGGGCAAGGCCGCATGGTCCGGGTTAAAGCTGAATGGTCTTTGGATTACAGGAGAAGTCGCTTATAGCTAGCTAGCTATAGCTAGCGGTCACAACAAATTCCATTGTAACTAAAAGTATTCAACAAAAGAATTTATTCTTTACTACATGTACTGGTTAAATTAGTAGTGAGCATTCTCTTGACCATGCTACTTTTGACCATACTACTTGGGTGTGTGCATGCAACGCTTGTGCTGCTACCTGCCTACCTGCACTGGGATTTGGGACATGATCGAGCATGGTTCTCCCTCCCTGCACATGGAGCAGGAACAAAGAGATACTGGCATGCATGCATGCATGTGACCAGGAAGGATGAACTGTGTTGCGTTTGTTTGCACTCGGCAGCCTCTGCGGGTTGCGGTTCACTTTCTTTGCTAGCTCTGTTACCCCTACATGCCTGTCGCGGCCGTAGTATGTACGATTCAGAGTAGGCCGATCGCATCGCATGCAATGCAGGAGTTCACCTCTCTTCTCTTGTGTCCAAAGCATGAATCGCCCTACTCGGCTTCTACCGGACACTAGCCATCAATCGATTCCCAGCCAGGAAGCAGGGCCCATCAATCAGTTACGGATGGAGCAAGTTGTCCATGGATCCTTCTTGGAGGACGTGCGGCGGATCAATATGGGATCACGGTTGTTGATCGTGTTTTTGCACTTGTTCCATGCTAGCTTGAGAGAGTCATCGATCCCAACGGTACAAAAGTTAAAGCCCAACGGCAGTGTCTGGGCTTGGACGCTTGCGGCAGAGAGTGTCCGCTTCGGTGTGCATGCTCAGGGACAAATGGAGTACTATTCTAGCGATGGAGTGCTCACCCTCTCCCTCTCCTAGCGAGCAGTGGCACGCACCGCAAGTGGTAAATTGGTGTTTGGTGTGTTGTTTCCGCTGCGCGTGCTAGCACATCGATATTTCTTGGAGTATGTGCAGGTTCGTTGTTGATGTTGGCATGTTGGGCGTACTTGCTACCTGACTGACCCAGGACGGGGGCATGAATGGATAAGCACCTGTATCCAAAGTTTCTGTCAAGGGCACCCCACACGCATGACACATTGAGGGCCGGTACAAAGTATTTTCAGGCCCAGGGCAAATTAATTAATAAATATAATTCTATCAAATCATTGTATTTAAATCTAACATAATTTTATTGTATATTACATATTATAATATATATGTTCTCTTTTTGGCACATATTATACTTCTAAATATGTTTTCACAATTTACTTAACTCAATATAAAGAGTCAATAACACTGCTCATACACGAACTTTACTTGTATGTGCAAATTCATACAAAAACTTTCAAAACGTGGTACCGCGGTACACAAACTATGATTGTGAAAACATAAAATTATGTGTATATTTCTTGTATTGTAATGTAAATATATATTTGCATAAGCAAAAGCCTGAAATAATTCTATGCCTTCTCATTTTTTGATGTACAACTAAGAATTCTTAAATATTCATGAGATATATATACTGAGTATACTCTAACAAATATCTTAATACTGACTTATATTATCAACTTATAAGCAAATTTATAACAAATTCTAGAGTATATTGCCTGACTCTGTCTAATAAGTTGTATTGTACTTAGTAACAATCCCACACTACGTGCATTCTATGTACTTGATATTAAAATATAAACACTTAAACTAACCACTAATAATCACTCATATAGATTCCCTAACTTTTGTCAGCCGATATTGCTTAGACTGAGCACATCATAGAGAGCCCATCCACGAAAAGGACGTTCACGTCTGCACGGGCGATCTCTTTCATGTACCTCTATACGCGCGGGTTTAACACGGGATTAACGGGATGGGTGCGTGGTCCAAAGAGGAATCCCACAAACTTAATAAACAGGCTATGGTGGCGGGAAGGGAGGCGGGTTTCTTGGTAGGCTCGTCCCACTTACATCGTTAGGCGGGATCAACTTGAAGACGACGGCGCACACCGACCTATCATCTACTATTGGGTCATGTTGAAAGTGGAGTTGAATTCTCGTAACAGTTGTTTCCAGTTAACCAAAGCCTAATTCAGTGGGCAAGGCCGCATGGTCTTTGGATTACAGGAGAAGTCGCTTATAACGGTCACAACAAATTCCATTGTAACTAAAAGTATTCAACAACAAAAATTATTTCTTAGTACTTGTTAAATTAGTAGTGAGCGTTCTGTTGACCATGCTACTTTTGACCATACTATGTGGGTGTGTGCATGCAACGCTTGTGCTGCCACCTGCCTACCTGCACTGGGATTTGGGACATGATCGAGCATGGTTCTCCCTCCCTGCGCATGGAGCAGGAACAAAGAGGTACTGGCATGCATGCATGCATGTGACCAGGAAGGATGCAACTGTGCTGCGTTTGTTTGCACTCGGCAGCCTGTGAGGCTGCGGCTCGCCAGCCGCGGCCGCAGTACGTACGATTCGGAGGAGGCCGATTGCATCGCATGCAATGTAGGAGTTCACCTCTCTTCTTTTCTGTCCAAAGCATGAAACGCCCTGCTCGGCTTCTACCGGGACGACTGGCTGGAGCGCGAGCCATCGATCTATTCGCAGCCAGGAAGCAGGGCCCATCAATCAGTTACGGACGGGGAAAGCTGGCCATCGATCCTCCTTGGAGGACGTGCGGCGGATCAATATGGGATCACGGTTGTTGATCGTGTTTTTGCACTGCTTGTTCCATGCTAGCTTTGGAGAGCCATCGATCCCAACGGTACAAAATTTAAACCCCAACGACAGCGTCTGGGCTTGGACGCTTGCGGCAGAGAGTGTCGGCTTCGGTCTGCATGCTCAGGGACAAAGGGAGTACTATACTATACGGCCCGGTCCGCAGTGACAAAAAAAACACCCAAACATCATTAGCGGGCTATGGCAGCAGAAATTGAATTCTTCGCAAAGGTTTGGCATGAAAAATCTTAAAATCATCATAGTTTTTTCATAACCATCATACCAACAAACTATGGTTAATAGAACACCAATCAAATAAAAGGTTTCCTTCCAACTATCATTTCTATGGTTTTCAAAAAGGATGAATGATACTACATTATCTTAACAATCTAGTTGGACAAAAAAACTAGGGGATCTGAGAAGAATACCTTGTGGGATAGGGACACTAAGAAAACCCACATATATGGAGGGATTTGGAAGGAAATGGACCGGGGGGGGGGGGGGGGGGGGGGGGGGGGGGGGATAGAGAAGAAAGGGTTTGGGCTAGAGAAGGGGGTCGCATGTAGGATCGGTTGCCTCTTTGGCCCAACCACTTAAATAGAATATTGTCATGCCGGCTTGGTCTGTGGTATTATGGCACCACTACATGCTGCCTAGGCCCCAGCCTCAGGGTGTTAAAGTAACATTATATGGCGCCTTATTCTGAGACGTCAAACTTACGCGTCATGGGCCCGGTCTGGCACTACTCGCCATGGTAGAAAATATGCATGGCGGTTATGACGTAAAGATATGTTTTTTAAAAAACATTAGCAGAAAAAACTAACCACTATAACAATATGATCAATTTTTTCATGAATATATCTATCAAAACATCAATGGCTCATTGACAAAGCTTGGCACACGTGTTTGCTCAATTTAGGTGTGTCAATGGTTAACGTGTACAAGGTGAGATACGTTCACAACCGAAATTGGGTGATAAAAAGGCGACAAACAAGTCCGCTTTTCTTTCTTGCCGAGAGGGTGACACACAATCTACCATGTGATCTCGCTAGCGTGACCATGAGTCCCCTCCTCTTTCTTGTGCCCCTACGGCAACCAAAGAAAGTGGGGGCCTAGATTTGTGTTATTACAACGTTATATCAAGATTATTTACGGTTAGGTTTTGGTTTCTGCGGGAGGTAGTGCTAGTAAGAATATGCTTTCCACTCGTGGTCTACATTGTCAACGGTGTGGATAAGGACGGGAGATCGTCCGGTTGCCGCTATTCTGGAGTGGTATATTTGATTTCAACTTCGTGTTTTGCAGGCGTGTTTGTGTCTTTGTCCGTTGGATTCTTTTCCGAACAACAAGGCTGTTAGGCCAGTTTTGGTTTTGTCACGGGCTTTTTGAGGTTATGTCCCACTGGACGTATGTCTCTAGATGCATATAAGTTGATTATCCACCCCTTTTCATCTATTTCTTCTCCTATACAACCGTCTTTTTCTTAGAGCATTGTCATCTTACATATTTGAATGAGTCACTAGTCAAATATTTTGGCAAATCCTCGTGTGCGATAGAGTTTGGAACCAGCATTTTGATGCTCCAATATGTTTCGAATGTACAAACGCGGCCAGGCGTCATCGAGATTCGATGACAGAGAGCCGCCGACAAGTGCAAGAGGAAGACTACCTACGTCAAGTTTCTTAGAACCCGTGTGTCATTTTCTATTCCTTGAATGGTAATGATGTAAAGATTATATACTTTACATATACTAGAAAAATGCATGTGTATTGCTAAGATAAAAAGAATTAAAATGTCAAATAAAAGGTTAGGTCACTGATATAAAGGCAACATGGTCGATATTCCGCCACACCCTTTGCTCTGAGGAAGACATGTCCCGTCAGATTTCATAATTAACTGATTTCATCCTAACGGGAAAATTACGTCCTTGAACACGTGGTCTGATTGTTTTCCGTAATAATACTCCTACTGATTTCGGCTTTAGTAATGAATATATTTTCTTTCCCCAAATCCATATAATGAGAGTATACAATGCATTCGCTGATGCCAAATAAACTGCTCCATCTTTCCATCAACAATCATGTCTCCTTACCCGCAATTTTTTCTACATGAGTATTTTGAATGTTGTTATCAAACATATCTCCTGCCTTGTACTGACTTGCACTTGTTCCATGATGACAATAAGTGAACTAAAATATCATGTCACTATATAGTCATGAGTGTAAGTTATTCATATTGTCTCAGCGGAAGCGCCATCCTCCCTAGAAGAAATCGAAGTGGTTTGAATCTGTATTTTTTAAGAAAAAATATAGGTTACATGGCATAGACCAAGAGCTATATGTATATTGATTAGCGAAAACCAGCATGGAGCGTACTAACACTAGGAAAAACATATGTGGTGTACTTCAACTTCTTTGCTTGGACTTTGAGTGATCATAATTCCTCACGACAAAGATACGATCTCTGAATTCCAACAAACATGGATATAGTTACACTGTAAATCCCCTATGTATTTACTTACACAAAAGTTATGTTTGTGTGAAATTTGTAGTAGAGGATCGCATGAAGTACCAGATACGCACACCTTCGAGTAAATCTCAATGATATGCACAAGATAACCAAACACAATTTATAGAGTTGCCAAAGTCTCATCAGCAATGTTTTTTCTCTTGTAGAACATATGTAACACCTCTACTAAGAAAATCACATGGGATATTTGTGCAAGCATATATAGAAATGTAGTAAAAACCATCAAGAACTCTTCCGTGGACTAGTGGTAGCCGTGTCAGGTCCCGGGTCTGAGTCCTCACTTCTACTGACAAAGCCGAAGTGGAGGCCCCCTCCGGTCTTGTTATTTTTTTAACTAAGACAGTTCCTCATTGGTTTTCTGTTCTGTACACGATTAGTTTATTCTATGAAAAGGTTAACTGCAGTAATTTCTTATGACAAATTATGAAAAATTTGTACTACACTAAATGTCTTCATGAACCATCCACACTGGGAGTGCATAAGTGATGCTATTTTGGAACAAATTGAACGAAGAGATACTGCATTTTAATGAAGTAGCACATATTTCCTTTATATGGTTCGTAGCAGATTAGCATTACACATATGTTGCTATGATTCCAGAAGAAATGTACCCTGATGCCTGCCAACGAAATCTGCTAGTCACCCACACAGCAGCGATGCTCAGGATCGGCAAAAGGAGCCATAATGTAAAGATTATTTATTTCACATATGATCATTGAGGAACAAAAATAATATACTTTGCCCTAATTTTTGTTTTCTTGGAGCCAAAGAATTGCTTGGGTTGGCAAGCACGCACGGCAGGAGTGTACTGTAAAGTAACCATGGTAGAAGCTGACCCAAGTTAAATTAACCTTGGTAGATGGTTAACCATGGCAGAAGGTGAACTGAAGTAAAGTAGCCATGGCAAAAGTGTAACCGCAAAGTAACCATGGCAGAAGCTGGCCCAAGTTGAGTTAACCACAGTAGCAGGTGAACTCAAGTTAAAGTAACCATGGTAGAAGGTTAACCATGGCAGTGTAACCATAAAGTAACCATGGTTACCTTTGTCCTGACCCGCCTACCAACCACGCCGGCCAAGTAGTCGCCTCTGTTGGGCTATAAGTACACCTCGGCTGCCTCTCCTCCCTCCTCACATTTCTTCTCCAAGTGCACCAGATTCAAAATACCTCCTGCATCCTCCATGGCGTCGGTTTTCTCTGTCGTCCCTGCCGGCTGCGTTGTCCCGTTCGCCACGCTGAACGCAGCTGCAAGGAGCGGCGGCTGCTTTCTGGTCCTCAGCTCCGACGGGGCACGGGCCAAGTCCGTCGCGGCTGCCATCCATGCCGCCACCAAGGGCGGAGGCCTTGTCTGCTCGTCGGCGGTGGTGGCGCGGGCCGCCAAGCGCTCCGGCGGAGGGGGTGATGGCCAGGACTAGCAGAGGTTTGGGGAGGATGTCGACAAGGCCGCGTTCAGGGAGGAGGGCGGCAAGGAGGACGACGACAAGGCCACCGGCGAGAAGAAGTTCATGGAGGAGGGCGGCAAAGAGGACGACGACAAGGCCATCGGTGAGAAGAAGTTTAAGAAGGACGGCGGAAACTTTGTCCTCTTCGGAGCCGACACCGGCGACGACCTTGGATCCTCGGAGGTATGACTGTTAGACTGCATGAGGGCCGGGTGTTCCTATCTTGTTCGTTCTTTGTTGCTGGAGCTTGTGGTCTTGTGGAACGGGCTTTTGCCGGCGCTATATGTGGTAGCGTGCGGCGAGTTCTACGGAATGTCGAGGTTTGTTTTGCATTAGATCGAGAAGTTTTCATCTGATTTCATGGATCGTCCTGTGTATGTCTCTCGGTTTTGGCCTTCTCGTCCGTCGCCCCAGCCCGACGGCGAGGTGGCGACGGTGATGGTTTCCATCGGTGGCTCCTTTGCGTCGTCCTGGGTATCTTGGCAAGAGCTTAGGGCATCTCCAGTCGTTGCGCCCCCCAGGGCCCAAAACGCCGGATTTTTCCGCCTGCCGCGGCGCAAAACGGCGCTATTCCGGAACCTGGGGGCGCGTTTACCAGCCGCGAACCCAGGTCGCCGCCCCAGACGGCGTGATTCGGCTATATTTTGGCATATGAATTCACACGTTTAATCATACAAATTCACACATAAATAAATAGTTCAACAATGTATAAAAAAATAAAATAAATAATACTAAACATCGGGGGCATTGCCATTGCCCTTGAGCGCCCACAAGTGCTGCACTAGATCATCTTATAGAGCTTGATGTGTTGCAACGTATCGAATCTCCTGACGTGTGGCGAGGAAGTCTGTCCATGATGCCGGCACCTAGCGATCAACATCTGCAAGAGGACCCTGACGGTAGTATGGTATCCTTACCTCACTATCAGGCACCGGGTCATCCCGCTCACTCTCAATGATCATGTTATGCAAGATCACACAACACTGCATCACCTCCCACATGTTGGACTTCGACCAAGTCATAGCTGGGTACCAGACAACGGCAAATCGAGACTGCAGCGCACCAAATGCTCGCTCGACATCCTTCCTGCAAGCCTCCTGGCACTTCGAAAACCAAGCTTTCGCGCTTCCTGCTACAGGCTTGGAGATGGTCTTCACAAATGTTGCCCACCTGGGGTGTATGCCATCTGCAAGATAGTACCCCTTTGTGTACTGGTGTCCATTGATCTCATAGTTCACTGGTGGAGCATGACCTTCGACAAGCTCGGCAAAGACATCCGAGCACTGCAACACATTGATGTCGTTGTGAGTTCCAGGCATACCCAACAATGAATGCAGATCCATAGATCATATGAAGCCACGACCTCGAGAATCACCGAGCACTCTCCTTCCTTAGCCTTGTACATCCCCAGCCAGTCAAATGGATAGTTCTTCCATGCCCAGTGCATGCAGTCGATACTACCAAGCATCCCAGGAAAGCCTCTTACTGCATTCTCTACAAGAAGGCGAGCAGTGTCTTGCGCATTGGGTGATCGCAAGTACCTTAGGCCAAAGACTGCAACCACTGCCCGGCAAAACCTGTTCAAGCACTCAATGGTCGTGGACTCGCTCATGCGCAGATAGTCATCCTGTGCATCTGCAGGAGCACCGTATGCAAGCAACCTCATGGCCATCGTGCACTTCTGAATAGAGGTAAACCCTACTGTGTCAGTGCAGTCCTTCTTCAATTTGAAGTAGGTGTCGAACTCGCGGATTTCTTGCATGATCTTGAGTAAGAGCTTGCGTCTCATCCTGAAACGGCGTCGGAACACCTTCGCGTCCTGGGTGGGATCATCGACGAAGTAGTCGGAGTAGAGGATGCAGTACCCCTCGTACCGCTGCCTCGGCTTGCTCTTGAGGCGACCCATTGTCGATCCAACACGCCATGGCCCGCCCTGATTCTCGGCGAGCAAGCCGGCGAGGGAGGCCAAGATCAGCAGGTGTTCTTCGTCGTCGATGGCCGCCTGATCTTCCTTGTCGAACAGCTCGACAAGTATCTCCTCGTCGGAGTCCATTGTTGTGCCGGTTTTTCGCCGAAAACCTTGCACGCTGGGTGGTCGCCCTTTCGCATTGAAGAACGCCCAGAGGCGTTTTCGCGGCGGAGGAGTGGGCGGCGCCGACGAGGCGGGGCGTGGCGGGGCTAGGCAGGGATCGTACTAGTGTGGCGGCGGCATGGCGGTGCAGTTAGGGGTGGGGGACGGCGGCATTCTGCCGGCGGCATGGGAAGGGAGGGAAAGGCGAGCCTGGTGGGTGGGGAAAAGGCGCTGTCTCGACGACAGCGTTGGCCCACGCGTGCTTTTTTCTTCCGGTTCGGCATGGGTGCGCCGGCGCTATTTTCCGCCGAAACAGCACTAACTGGGCTTCTGGGGGGGTCGACTGGTGGGAAAACGACGCTATTTGCCTCTGCCGGCGCTAAAAAGGCCTCCTGGGGGCGCTGGGGGGCGACTAGAGATGCCCTTAGACTTTAGAGTTCTGTCCCTCGAGGTTGAGGATCTAGGCATCTGGCTGGCCAGGTCCATCATACCGAGTCGACACAGTTCATCAGGGTATAACGTCTCTTTATTTCAGGGTTTCAATCTCATGCCGCCCGTCTGGATTTGGGTTTCAACAGTTGTTTTCATGTTGATTACGTTGGGAAAGCGTCGTGATCGCGGGTATCTTGCAGGAGTTTAGAGTTGTGTCCGTCGAGCCAGGTCCATCGATCTGACACAGTTCATGGGGTCGAACGTCTACGTACTTCAGTTCAGTGTTTCAATCATGCCACGCGCGCGTCTGGATCTGGGTTTCTACAGTTTGTTCTTACGCTGGGTTGGTTTTCTGCACTCTAATCAATGCTGTTTTTCAGATGACGATGGAGGAGCTCGCTGTGATGTTTCCATTCGGAGCCGGCACCGGCGATGACCTTGGATCCTCGGAGGTATGACTGTTAGACTGCATGAGGGTCGGGTGTTCCTATCTTGTTCGTTCTTTGTTGCTGGGCTTGTGGTTTTGTGGAACGGGCTTTTGCCGGCGCTATATGTGGTGGCGTGCGGCGAGTTCTACCGAAAGTCGACGTTTTTTTTCAATTAGATCGAGAAGTTTTCGTCCAATTTCATGGATCGTCCTGTGTGTCTCTCTCGGTTTTGGTCTTCTCGTCCGTCGCCTCAGCCCGACGACGTGGAACGTCGTCGTCCCTCTACTTTCCTGTATTTTTTTTTTGAGGAATTCTACTTTCCTGTATGATGTCTCGGGCTCTCTGTTTGTTCGCTGTCTGTAAGCCTTGTGTACGGATGGCACCCGCCGGGTACGGGGCCGGGTTTGGCACCCCCATACCCGGACCCTCTCCCCGCCCCCGTACCCGCCGGCGGGTCCAAAGTTCCACCATACCCACGACCCGGCGGGTACTCGCCAACACAGCCATCGTCGTTGACTCCGACGGCGTATGCAGAAGGCGATGATGGTTTCGTTGAGGAATTGACGTCTGTGGAGGATGGTGAGCTCAGAGCTGCTACAAGATCGTTCCCATCCTCGCCGGCGACGGAGGCCGTCGTGGGAGGATCATCTCGCGACGGAGGGGTGGGCGGAGGAGAGGAGCAGAGGACCGGTGACGCGCACCACGGCAGAGACGCGTCAGCGCGGCCTTCGCTGACGCGGAGGCGGACGCGTTGGGCGGCGACGCGCACCATACCATGGCCGGAGCAGAGAAGCGATGGGCGGCGCAGCTCGTTGCGGACTTGGGGAAAGAGAGACTGTGGATTTGGGGAAAGAGAGATGGAGGCGGCGCGGCCTGGGACTGGGAGGAGAGGAAGGAAATGAGGTCGTGGCCTTGTGCAGTCGTGCGGGTGTGAGTGGAAGTTAGGGTTTTTTTCGCTCAATGACAGGTGGGGTTGAAGGGGCTCGGGATTTAGGGCTATTTCAATTTCACTGACATGTGGGGTTTACCGAGTATATGGGTAAAAGGGTATGGGTTTGGCACCCCCAGACCCGCACCCACCAGACCCGCCGGGTTTAGATTTTCCCCGTTAAGCACACCCGCGGGTATTTTTCTTTACCAAACCCTGCCCATTTAACACAGGTACCCATCGGGTTAGCGGGTAACGGGTACCCATTGCCATCCGTAGCCTTGTGATAATCTGATCTGTTGTACCATTGATTTGCAGTCGACTCTAATCAACCTTTTTTGTTTGCAGATCACAATGGAGGAGCTCGTGGTGATGTTCCACAATGAGACGGCCATCATGCTCAAGAACATCAAGCGGTTTCCCATGAAGGATGACGACACCGTGCTTGACACCCTCATCGCGTCGTGCGACGCCATTGGCGACCAGCTCAAGAACGGCCCGCTGCTGCCCAAGGACAAGGCTGAAAGCCGTCGTGTCGTCAACAACCTCATCCCGCTCCACCTCCGTTGCGTGTTCTGTGTCGGCCAGGTGGTTCTGCTCAACCCCGGGAGCCACCTGCCGGACATGTGGGCAGGCCACCGCCAGCAGCTCCTGTGCAAGGCGAAGCTCGCGGGCACGCTCATGGAGCTCCTTCTTTACTCAATGATGCTTTGTTCCGCTGCTCTGGGCCCCTACGTCAGCCCCCCGACCTGGGACTTCACCGGCCTCGAGGGTGATGGCGCCGACCCCGCGATCGAGGAGGCGAACTAAGCCTGATCCATGGTCTTCCATGAGCACTCGGGTATGAAATTGATCGCCGTTGGCACATTATAACACACATTGTTGAATATTCATGGTGGAGAACACTCAGAACTTGCAGTTTGCAGTCAGCAGTTAGCTAATAATCTGCACAATCCTCAACTCTCTGAAATGTGCGCAGCAATGCAGCTTGAAGAGGCACCGTTGCTTTACCAAACTGGAGACACCAGAGTTATAATGCAGACGAGACGAAGCATTCGTGTTCACCCTTGTCCTATGTTATCTCACTATCTGTCCTTGTCCTGAAACTGATCGGACTAACATCCAATATATCACCAAATATTGCTATATTATGCAAAGAAGAAGGGCTTAATCTTCGCCCAACCTAGAAACTGAATCTTGCATATATTTTTTTGTTGTAAAAAAGAAAGGTTAACCTGCCGACCCCTGCATCTGTAGATGCACAACCGCCATTTTTAGGCTAAATCACCTCCTTTTCCGTTGTAACCCTCCTCTGTATCCCTCTTGTTAAGTCGCACCTTCTTACCAAGGATATTGATTATTTCATAGGGAAAATTCCTGCGAGAGAGATTCAGGAGGAGATGAAAAATCAACAACAAAGACACATAGCAACATTGAGCTTTTTCCTTCCCCTGAAAATCAAACTTCTGCTGTCATACCAGCTCACTTTTATCGGAGCCTTTGCTAATGCGAGTATATTTGGGATATATTTTCCTTGAGCTCTTTTATGGTGATTGGCACGGTACCGTGTGGTACCGTCCGTACCGTAGATTAATATTTTTCTTAACCGTTGATTAAGACATGATTTATTTTAACCCTTGATTAAAACTTGATGAAGTGCATTAAATTTTTATCTGAAACTAGTCACCGTTTTGATCAGACTAATCCTCATATGTTCACGAGCGTAGGGCTAGGGCTGCCGCCGCAGACTCCATGCCGCGAGTAGGCTAGGTCCCCGTTCCTCTCCGGCGTGCCTCCTTAGATCCTCCCCGACGACCGCCTAGTCGTCTCCAGCCACCGCAACCCACACCTCCTGATCCGCCTGCAAGCCGTTCCAACCCCAGCTGACAATCCCGCACGGCGCAGCGCCTATCGTCCCTGCAACTCAGCTGGCGGCGCCCTGCCTCGCCCCGCAACTCGCACACGGGACGCCCTCGCAGCAACTCGGCCGGCGGCGCCCTGCCTGACTGCCTCGCCCCACATCTCAAGCTGGCGGTGCCTGGCTTGCATGGATGATGCTGCGAAGTTGTCTTTTTTTTTAAAATCTGATGCCGGGAAGTTGTCGATATGCCTGCTGGCGCTAGTAGTTGTATCAGGCTTACCTTAGTGCTGTTGACCTGTTGTACGCACAAGTGTGATGATGATGCTTCTATGCTCTGTTCTTCTCTGGTTTCTATGAAAATGTCCATGCACTTTTTCCTGATACTTGGACCTGTCGTATTTATTGTTTCTGTATTGAGGTTTTAGTAAATAACGGGCAAATAACAAATGCAGTTGAGTAGGAAGATCTCTGAATTGCAACTTATGATCTCTGACTTTTTTTACATGTTTCTCTCCATTCTTTTGTATATGTTTCTCTGAATTAAATACGGTCACATTGCACTGCACTGAAAAATTCAAATAGCCACTAAAAAATCGAATTCAGTACATCTCAATCTTCAGTAAATTGCACCTAAACATCTGTACAACTCACACAAACCCTCGAGTCAGCAAAGCTAAATAAGCATACAACATTACAAGACCACAAACTCCATTCACTATCTTATCAATAGCTTCCTGAACTATCTGCATCTTCTATGCCTTTGATATATCTGGATTAAAAGACTTCTCGAGGAGCTAGATATATTTGCTCAGAGCAACAATCAATTCCTTAACAGCTTCAAGTTGGTTCAATGGCGCAATTTCGCTCAGCTCGGCCTTCATTTCTGTAAGGATGTAGGCCTAAAACTATTGATGCAGCATAGTAAACGACTCCTGTCATGCTTCTACAAAATCAACCAAGCAGGAGCGGAGAGGCAGAGCCACACACACTCCCTGTACCATCCTGTCGCAGTTTGCCGTCGATCCTACTCTCCCGCCGCAGCGGACCGGAGAGGCAGAAACGTAGTAGAATATGCCGACGGTGAGTGCCCGCGCTCCGGTGGCCTCCCTCCGGCCTTCGGCGTCGTCGCGGAGCCCTCGGTTCGTCCGCGACCGCGACTCCGGCTGTGTCGCCCTTGCCAAGTCGACCGCACGCCGCAACGTCGCCGTCCAGGCCAAGGGTGCGTGGCTCCCCACGGCACTAGCCGCCAAGCTTGTTGTCGCCGCCATGCTCGCTTTCTCCGCCACACTCTCCGTCACCTCAACGTCCCCGTCCAAATTGCGAGTTGGCGTTAGAGATTTCCATTTCTGGTTTGGAAATTGGGAATCGGGTTAGCATTCGATTAAAAAGATGAATAACCACACCCCAGCGCAAGTCACTTGCCACGTAATCGGCTGACATGTCGGGCTCTGATACGTCGTGTACCTGTGCCCAATCCGCATCCAAGATGGAAGGCGGTTTCACGATTCACAAATCCTGGGTCTAGTATGCACATCCCTGTTAAGTTGTTGTACGCGTGGTGTAATTATCTCAAAAAAAATTATAAATAGGTAATTTTGATATCGGTCCCACATAGTTTTGGTATCGGGCCCACATAATTTTGGTACCGGTCCCACACAAATTTCGGTACCGCGGTACCGTTCGGTACCGTCAATTTGGTACCGTCTACTGTAAAATCGTTAGATCAGAGTGAATTAACGGTTGTTAAAATACCAACCACTGTAAAACTTGTAATTTTCCTTTAAGAGAGTAACAGGTGAGGATTATGCCTTTTGTCTTTGACATGCTGCTTAGTTACAGGGACCTGTATTCTTGGTTTCCTTTCTCCAACAAACCAAGGAGGCTTAATGACTGCAATGCTTCTCGTCTGGGTCCTGGTGGAGCTGCTTGCTGGTTATTCTTCTTCATGCCTCTACAAAATGTTCAAGGGATCAACATGGTAGCAGATAACCCTGCGCACGGTTTTCCTTTTGCCGGGTATCGCTTTTGTTATTTTCTTCATCTTGAATGCTCTTATCTCGTGGACAAGTCATCTGGTGTTGTTTCATTCACCACCAGAATGGATAGAGATCATGTGAGAAAAACTTAAGAGTACAAAGTATTTGTGAAACATACAGTATATAAAGTTGAACCTATCATCACAATTCCAATTTGGCTCTCCGATTTTTTTATGGGTGACGGTGATGGATCTACTTGTCCCTGTTTTATCATTGACATTTACCTAACATTTATTTTCTTCCACGAGAAGTGCAGGATTAAAAATGCCCTTTATGTGGTAATGGTGAAAACTTCGATATTATATTTTCATGCTTATTTCCATAGTATGATTATGTTCTCTCTGTAGTCGGACAGAGGCACGGGATAATTTTCATACCATATCAATAATTTATCACCTGGATCTAAGATAACCCAACTTGATGGTTGATAAATATTGAATTGTTACTGCATCTACCTACTTTCAGGAACAAAAGCATGAACTCTTATTAATTTGATGTTTCTGGATAGCTGTTACTACTGGCTAAAAAGCAGATAGAGATTGGTCTGTGAATTTGTACTAAATCACTGTACTTTTTGGAATCAAAATCCGCTTCTGGGACTGTAAGAACCTAATTATCAGATTGTGGAATGACTTAAGGATTTTAATTGTTACAGAGTCGTTTCCCCTTCTTATACCAGCCTGAGTGGATGGCACCAGAGGTTTTGTGTAACGAGCAGTCGAAGGAGAAATAAGTGACTTTCGATTATCATCTTCACATGTTCTTATATTTCAGATTTAGGTTTTTACAAGTTTTACGTGCATAGCTTCAAGTTCAGTATACTTTAATTTCAGTTTCACCTAAATAAGCTTAAAGTAAATTTCAAGAGAGTTGGTTGTTCTTTCCTTAATATAAACGTGACTTCTATGGATATATAAGCCACCCTTAGCTCATCGGATGGCCTCCGAGGCTCCAATCAGGCCCTCATCATACTTGGCCTACCCATCAGCGGAATATAACTCTTTATAAGCTGGATAAACAAGCTAGCCTTATCCGAATACTATATTGTTTCTTGTGTGTACTATGTAGAGTGTTTGCTGTTCCTACCTGCTATTTGGTATGCAAGTACTTCACAGTCTTTCTGGAACATGCCATTTGTAGCACCAAACAATTCCACAACTCTGCATGTCTATGTCTCTCTTCTCCATTAATTATAGTTCAATCTGTGATAGGGAGAAGGGATGTTTATTATGTAAGTGTTGTTGAATAGGCGGTGTATTGCTAAGTTGAGCAAGTCTTGTCAGAGATGATATATAAGTTTATTTACGTTTCTGTTTCTGTATCAAAACACTGTATATTTTTGGCATCTAAATCCGCTTTTGGGACCGTAAGAACCTGACCATCCGATTGTGGGACGAATTAAATTGTTTATACAGAAACATAAATTTATCCTGTGGCAGAAAAGAATCGACCACGCAATGCAAAATGTTCCTGGAGATGTGGAAACTTTTATTTGATGTCGCTGGATTCCATTTGGGCCTGACTTGAGTAAGTAAGATGAAATTTACTGTTAATATATACTTCTGCAGTTTTGTGGCTTTATAATCTCTTATAAATAGCTTTTGTTTCTAGGGGGGAATGGCAAAATACTCACAACACTGGAAAAAAATCACCTCCGACAGTGCTCTGCAATGGGACCGTGCAAAACTAGAAATAAATAACGTATCGTGGGAAAATAGTTTCAGGACTGATGCGTAGCTTGGCGGGTGAATCTCGATCTTGGCGGGTGAATTGGCCAAACACACGCTCCTTATCCTCCAACAGGACGTGAGCGCGCTCGCAGGGGAAATCAATCTGTGCCAGCTCCTCCAAAGTGACCTCGGAAGGTTGGACTTGTTTCTCTAGGCACACGTGAACCACAGCGTGTATGCGGTTTCCAAAGCAATTCCCTGAATCATTTGCAAGGAACGATCTTCAAATTAGTTGTGTGACTAATTACACGCTGTTCTTTAGTAATAGAAAGTTATAAACTGATAAACTTTTCTATACAAATACTAACCAGAAATAGTTTAAATTTGAAATTACACACAAAAACATATGTTTAATTTAGGATTTATTCCAATAGCAAGGTTCGAGAACGAATAAAGGTATGACTGCACAGCAATCTCATATGCTGCAATTGGACAAATAAAAGGTGCAGTTGAACCCAAAAATAGAGTAAATGCACCCAACAAGTTGTAAATTCACAATGCGAGACTAAAGCAAATTATAGAACTAACATAACAACCTTGTAGACACACCAGAAAACACAAACCAGTCTTGTGGGCTGTGGCCATGCACTAAGCAAAGGGGTCCAAGGTCAGGTGTAATCACGTGACGCAAGCATATGAAAAATCGACAATGTTTCAAAAGCAGGAGACCAAGATATAATAGCAAATTAAGGTTAATAGAAGTCCTCTGATTTAACCTCTTAAATCCTAAATTATTTCTTGAACTCGTGCGAGAATAAAATTAGATTAGGAGTTCGATCACCTTGCTAGTGAGGAAATATGCAAAGCCCATAACATCATCGTAATCTCTTGGATGGGGAAGTTGGAGCTTCTTCAGACCGATGGACATGTTTTCCACACATTTAATGGACAGGTCTATCATTTCTAGCACAACTTTAGCACCAGAAAACAAATGGTGCTTCCCGTCCTGTTCCAAGGAAACACATTTACAGTTGTTACTTGTTAGAACCAGATGATACCATGCATCTTATCTGATGTCGTGAACAAAATAATGCCGCAATGTATGACGATATGCACCATAAAAATATAGTCATTATACCTGGATTTCACAATCTTGAGGTAATTCACATACTCCAAAGTTCAGACATTTTGACAAAGCTAAGTGTCTGTGTTCCCGTTCCCTCATATGTTCATCTTTAGTGATTTTTTCGAACATTTCCCAATTCTTTACTGCTTCACCATCTGGTCTGATTAATTCGAAATGTCTCGATGAAGTGAACTTCTTAAGTAATTGTACTAGATGGTCAGGAATGCAATAGTTGATTGATCTTGCAAAATCAGCAATGGTACAACGTTTGGAAAGCGAGAATTCCTCAGGAAAACTGCATAGTACAAAAGTGAACATAGTAAACAACGATCAAATATCTCTAATTTTATAGGCTAAAATAAGAATAATGATATACAATTAAGGATAACATTACAAAACCATTATGTGTCTTCTCTACAAATGTGAAACAAAAATAGAGGTTTATGCCTCTCATTTGTTTGAACATGTTACGGTGTCAAGTTGTTTTTTATCATATAAAAATATTTATATTTGAAGGCTATAATAGCTACTGATAGAGAAAGTACAATCAAATGGTAATGATTATTCTTTTGTGACTAGAAAATTTCAAACATGTGATTTAGTACATTCGAAGGAACATAATATTTGATCAATCAAAAGGATGTATTAATCTACATTCATATAGGAGAACTAGCTGTTTAAATAATTAAACCAAAACATAATTAAAATAGAAGAGATACCTGTTCCTGAGACTAATGACACCATCACTTGATGAATTAATCAAACCAAGGAAGCCACGAAGATTGGATGCATCATGTTCTAGCTGTATACATGAAGAAAACAGAGTCAAATATAGCCCTCTCTGTTTAGCGATAATATTATGTATATCCTCTTAGGTAATCAAGGGTTCATCTGTGCATCAGAAGGTTGTTGTGCATGTACCCATATGGGGGTTTCAACATTGTAATGATAAGGTATATTTTTCATAACTAAGTACCCGAAGAGAAAAATAGTTACCATTTTAAGGCTTGGTAAAACAATACTCTCCAAGAACGTGTTGGCCGGAACTCGGCGAACACCACGATGGACCACACCATCCATTCTTAGTGCATAGAGAACTAGAGCAACCTGCAACCCAGCGTTGTAAATGGTAAGACAGTTTAACTAAGTTTAGTAAGCTCAATTTAACAAAAAAATGTTGGGATCTGAAGTAGATCAGGAAGCAAGATAAATGAAGAACCTGAAGCTGCTTCAGCTGTGTCCTAATTTGATCCATGTAGCTCTTACACCACATTTCCAAGATCATGAGGCAACTCTCATATTTATTAGTTATGACAAGATCCTTCGGTATTTCTCCAAGCTTATCAGCAAGTGCTTCCACAATATTAGTATACACATCTCCCCTATTTTTCACTCAAACTTTCCTAGCTCAATGTCACCTTCTATACTTTCAAGACAATGGATAATTTTGTCCCTGTCGCAAGCGGATACGGCACCCTACAGAAATGCAAAGTTTAGCGTAAGAGAAGGCATTGTGTGTACAGAAGGCCTAAAAGTGAGGGCAGTGCAACATTCAAATTCTTTAGTACTCGTCATACGGAGAACGCGGCTAGCTAGTAACACGGCACACACTGACACTCAGAAAGTTAATCTAGTTGAATAGAAAGTTCCAATAGAATGAATTTAACGAATACCTCGTTCTAAACCCCTGGAGCTTAAATTGTTTGGAACAAAAACTATTGGAACTCTTTGACAGGAAACAAAAGATAAATCATGTACATGCCAGATCTGGAGATAGAATGAAGAATAGTGAGAAACATGAATAGAATTCATGGTGAGAAGTATCACATTCATGATTTAATCCACGTTGGTCTTGCAGCCCAAAATCACATACTTGTAGAGGTCCTTGTCAAACACAATCGAGTCCGCGAAGCCACTGTCGAAGTATGTGTCAGTACTCCATTGACTCTGATTCGGCTTCCGATCCTTATAAGAGTACTATGTATAGACCGAGGCTGACCGAAGGTGGAGTGACGACCTCCGTGAGCATCTCATCCACGTTCTGGGGTACTCGGGACAGGGGTCCGCCGCCGGCGGGCAGGTGACGCAGGCGGTACAACACGCTACCACCGCCATGGGCCTCAACCTCGGTCAGGAGTTGTCGACTACCGCCTCGGTACAGTCTTGGAGCGGCTGCGGGAGGCGGCGGCCGTCTCCGAAGCGGAGCTCGCTGCGGCCTTGAAGGAAGCCATCGCCATCGGCGAGGCAGACCTCAAGGCGGGAGAAGGATCTACGGCCCTCACCGTCGCCGCGGAGACGGGCCTCGGTGCGGTCGCCGTCAACCAGCCAGCTCCCCAAGGTCAATTAGTTAATAAATATAATTATATCAAATCACTGTATTTAAATATAACATAATTTTATTTTATATCACAATCTTATAATATATATGATCTCTTTTTGGCACATATTATACTTCTAAATATGTTTTCACAATTCAGTTAACTCAATATAAACATTATGCATATCTTTCTTTTATTGTAATGTACATCAAATATAAATTTGCATAAGCAAAAGGCTGAAATAATTTTACGCCTTCTCATTTTTTGATGTATAATTAAGAATTAATTTTCCTTAATATCTGTGAGAAATATGTACTAAACATACTATAACAAATATCTTAATACCAGTTTATATTATCAACTTACAAAAAAAATTATAGAAAATTCTAGAGTATATAGCTTGACTCTGTCTAATAATTTGTATTGTGTTTAGTAACAATACCACAACACGGGCATTCTATGTACTTGATATTAAAATATAAATACTTAAACTAACCACTAATGATCAATTTTTGAACAGATTTACCAGAGGCTCGTTTTCGCTTTGCTCGAGGTCACAAAAAAGGGTGTAACTCATATAGATTTCATAACTTTTGCACTTATACGATTTGATATATTAGTCTCATCGAAATGTGCTTGGTATATTTAGTCTACATAACTTCTCGTGTAACTTTTAGAAAGTTGTATATAATATTAAAACTAAAAAATAGTTATTATAGCTTCACTATGACATGTACGACTCACACGGAAGAAAGACTAACGGTCTAATTAAACTTACCAATTTCAATCAGATTGTATTTTTTTCACGGTAAGATCAACTAGTTTTTCCACACACGATACAAGGTTTGTCTTCCCACACGGTTTCTTGTGAAGACTTTCTCCTACTGACAAATTAAAAAATAATATAAATTAATACTTATAATAGATAAATATACGATGATTATGAGAATAATTATATTATTTAGGGTCCTATACTCCCGAGTACCGTAGGGATTGTCATGTTTGCCTGATGTCTATGTTAGTCTCTTGACATGTTGATGTCACTCCCAGGTGGAAACGAGTGCCCCCATTGCGGTAGTCACATGTAACAATTATTTTGTCACCGAAATGTTGGCTCCATAATAGCATGTTCGTGTGCTATATCACTTGGAGCTATGTCATTCGTTGGCTAGTCATCATTGTCATTGACATTGAAATGCTCATCCTATTCATCATGTACCACCAAAAGCTCCAATAACAATGATATCTGATCTAAACAATGAGCTTTTTCCAGTTGTGGGATTTGCCGCAGCTGAATTATATTTTTATTTAATTTTCCGTAAATATACCAGTATATACATGCATTAATTTGGTTGGTTCCTACCACTCACTCACTCATCCGGCCCACGCCCTCTAGGCTGGCCCTGGACGCATTCGACGCGCACTACCAGTTTTTGTACAGTAGTATTGGTACACACGGGCTGGTCGAACGTGTATGTGCAAGATTCCTTGTTGAGCTTAATTTGGCTGCTAGGTATTCTTATAAGGCCGAATTAGTTTGGATGATGCATGGTACTTCGAGTATTGTCTCATATATATTTAAACTTGTTGTTTAGTTTGAAAATACTGCCTTGGGTGTAGTCCAAAGAAGATGTCGCAACCGCAGATGTTGGAGCAGGAAAACTGTATGGAGTATATGCTGAGCTACCGCGGACAAGTCCTGGGAGGATTCAGAGATACATCTAAACAGTGGCGGAGTTAGAGCAAAACTAATCAGGGTGCACTACTCGTACTAAACTAAAATTATAGACAAAATCTCTAGCTGGGTGCATGTACACCCGGCTAGGTGCAACGTGCAAGCAGCTCAGCCACCGCATATAAAAACACGAGGGCACAAGACAAGTCCTAGCAGATCTCGGTCAGACTTCAAACCGAAAATACATGGTTTTGCACATATTATTCAGTCACGTACGGGATTACATCAAGATTTCCATGTTTATTAGATCGTACATTGTAGTATATATCTGAATTAGATACATGGCGCCGGATCGGCTAGTTGGTTTGCATTGCTTGTCACGAAAAACTTCCAGAGTCCCATCCTTGTACGCCCCGTACGCCAAAGACCAGGCCGCTATATAACGTAGGTGCATGGCCGATTGAAAAGACCCCCAATCAATCGTTACACACAAATACCGATCTATTATTTCCACGTACTGTTTTTTCCTTTGTTTCTCCACTGCAAAGGCTTGGTTCATCTAGCGCTTGGTTGATCTTTGCCGCTTTGCGCTTAAAAGCGGTCGGATCTCCTCCACGAAAGTGAGGATTTTTTGTTTCTTTACTCGGAAAGCCTCCCATCTATTATTTCCACGTACCCCTTTGTTTCTCTACTGCAAAGGCTTGGTTCATCTAGGGCTGGGTTGATCTTTGCCGCTTTGTGCTGAAAAGCGGTCGGATCTCCTCTACGAAAGCGAGAATTCTTTGTTGCTTTGCTCGGAAAGCATATGTTCATCGTCACGAAAGTACAACGGGTCTTGTGGTGTCGGACAACAATTTTGTGTGACAACAAGACCATGCATGTATCGGACGAAATCTGTGTCGGTTGGAGCTACACATACGGACACAAAAATAAATAACCACGGTCAATTCATTTCGTTTTTTTATGCGCATCTCTAATGCATGCATGGAAATTTGATTAATGGTTCATAATAAACAAACACACTTCTAACCCAGGCGTGGTGTTTAGTCTGTTTATATGAATCCAATGTCTCTCTTACATTCCATTTCCATGCAGGGCTTCCGTTTACTCCACTATTTTCTTCTTTTCATTGTTTCTAAATATAAGATGTTTATCCTTTTTTCTCTAAATTCAAATGTAGGTAATGTATTTATATTACTCCCTCCGTTTTAAAATAAATGTCTCAAATTTGTTAACTTCTTTTTGACAAACTTAAAACACTTATTTGTGGACAGGGAGTACAAGTTTTCGTGTGTCCACACATTTTAATCCAGTGTGCAATATACTTTAAAAACAGAGTGTGTACTATGTGTCAGGGGCGGAGCTCCCTTAAGGCCAAATTGGGCCGTGGCCCGCCCAAGATTTGGCCCATTCTTCATATTTCTTGTTATGTCAAAGTCTGGCCCACCCAGGAATTCTGTTGAACCACAGCCACTGCTATGTGCCAGAGTTTTAAGCGTTGGAAAATCAGGTCCTTGCTTTAGCTTTTGCAGAGATGCATAGTGCAGGCGTGCACAGTCCTAACCTCCTCCGGGGGTGTCCATTGGCATTGCATAACCCCGAGTAAAATGCATCCATCGTCTTTGAACTTTTAGGTCATGTCTAAAATGGTCCTTAAACTCAGAAAATGAACCAATATGGTCCCTCATCTTGCCTAATACGCCTCGGATTGATCCATATTTTGCTCAAGTGTTGCCGTATTGGACCCATATATGCACCAGGCCGAATTCGATCCGTGTCTTTCTTTTCTCGTTGCTTGGTGTGTGGCGGAGCCAGCTCCCGGCGACCTGGGGCAGCTGCCCGGGCAAGCCGGCAACTCTCCATTGAAACTTAGTATTAAAAACAAGAGTAAAATGCATCCACGATCCTCCAACTTATCTGTAATGTCTAAAACAGTCCTTAAACTTAAAAACTGCACTAATACAGTCCCTTATCTTGTTCCTTATGTCCACATACGGTCCAAAATAGCAATGATCATGTAGTTTGCAAGCGTGGCACCGTATTTCCATCGTATTTCTGTCAAAGTTCTACCGATTCCTCACCCCCACCAAATCCTCTCTCCATCTCTTGCGAGTTCTCAAAGTCGCCGGCGTCCAGCGGCAACGCTGCTGCCGTCGTCCCGGAGACCGACAGAGCATGCCATCACCTCCAACCTGTCAGGCCATCGCATGCCATTGATTGTCTCCATCTTCTTCCTCTCCACAACTCCGGCTCTCCGCTTGCCGCATCCTTGAGCTAGCTAGCTCACAGGGGAAACGATCAAGGCATCAGCGTCCGGCTAGCTGCTCATGCACGTACAGATATTGTTAATCGATCAAGCTAGACGTACGTACAACGTGGCCGGCCGGGACGATTCTAGTCCCCTAAAACATACAGCGTCGTCTCCGTCCGATCCCCGGCAACTTCCCAAATTGCGACGAGGCGTCGAACATAGTCTAATGCCCAGCGACACCGACGACTCGTTGGACGTAGACGCCAAGCGGGCTGACTTCGACCACGCCTGGTGGCTCATGAAGACCAAGGGCATCTACGGGTACAACGACTCTCTTTGGCCTAAGAACTTGCACGGCGGTTGGCCACCACCGTATCGGTGAAGATGAAATATCGCGACGGCTGAGAGTGGAACATTGTTGTGGGCTGGATACACAGCGCCACATCAGCGAAATACGGTAATCTATCCTAGTTTTAGTGCAGTTTCTAACCTTAAGGACCGTTTTAGACATGGCTGGCAAGTTGAAGGACGGTAGATGCATTTTACTATAAAAACAATGTTTAGCAAGCATGTTTATGTGGCAAAAGCTAGCTGCCATGGATGTGTATAGCTTTTGCCCAGGCTCCCCAATTTGTCTGGCTCCGCCACCTCCCATGGTCACCTGATTTCTGTCCACATAGAATGCTGCAAACTTTACAAGCCAGACAAACGGAATGCAATACAAATTGCAAAAGTTTGGCTCTCGTCGCCCACCTTGTCATCGATCTAATCAGAGAAGGAAACTGAAGATTAATTGTTCTTGCCTATGTTGCGACTACGGCATGATCGTCCCGTTTTTCCCTCTCTCCCTCACTCTCTTTTCATCTCTTCTCCTATTCAGTACAGGGGCGAACCCAGGACCAAAAATGCCCCGGTGTAACACACTTCACAATTTATTATGTGCACCGGTAAAATACTCACCAAAACAAGACGTTCTTCTTGATATATCATTCCATCATAAAACTTGGGCAATAAAGTATGAAACACTCTAAACTATTAATCAAATATAACTCGTGAACAAAAAGTACGATATCAAAAAAATTACCTACAAAAGACAAAAAAATTAAGTCACATAAATCAATTTTTTCGGGTAACGTAGGCACGGTGCATCCCGGCCCTCGTTGGCGGGAGGGGCTCTGTTTCTCTGGTTTTAGTGTCCTAGATTGCTAGGCAGGCGCTTCTTACAATAATGTCTCCCCGGATTCAGCCCTATCTCAACGGCAACGTCAAGAACCTCATGGAAGTGGTGTGGTACTTAAGTACTTCTTCTTCTAGCGGCGGTCTCTGGATCATTATGGAGCATCATCGACGTTCAGCCTTCTTCGATTCCCGGATGATGTGGTCTACTTGACCCATATGATGGCAGAGACAAGCGGGGGCGCGTCGCCGACACGATTTGGAGATTGAATACAAAGAACACAATAAAGATCTTGTTACAATTTTGTTTATTATTACCTGGGCACCATGCATCTTAACCGTCCGATTAGGTATCTTGATGTAGCTTTTGATTGTGGATTGTAGCAAGCCAGGTTGACCCGTTAGCATTTCCTGTTAAAACTAAATGGTGCATTAAGTACATGTGAGGAGAGAGAGAGTCTGCAATTTTGAAATCATACTAATTATGTTTCCTTGTTTAATCGGCAACAGAAGGATAATCATATTTCCTTACATACAGCTACCGTATGATTCTATAGATATATGAGAGTATGTTACGGTGAATTAAATGGGAGCATACGGCATGTATTAAATGATGAATTCATTGGTGGAGACCTTGACTAAATTGGTGGAGTAATCATTGTCATCCGTTGCAGACCCATAAATACGGGAATCATAGATGTCTATTATAGTAATGGTTGGAATGATTCCTAATTAAGGTATAAGGATGATGGTACGTAATACCCAATTTTGTCTACATGCGGGTATCTGGATTTTGGGTATATGCTGGAACCAACAAATATGTAATTTTGACTGGTTACGGAACATGGTGTATCTCTACTATATAATATCTCTTACCGTGTCCATGATACGTCATTTTTATTTTCGAGTTTACCCTCCCACCGGATAAGATATTACAAGCACTGCCACCGTCAAGTCAAAATAACGTTTCGTCCTATTCCATCCCCTCGCTTTTATTTTAGATACTCCATGCCCGTCCTCAATCTCCTGCTTCGTCGCCGGCGGGATTCCTGGTGCCGCGCCCACACACTCCCAGCTCCTACTCACCTTCTTCCCCGTCGACCTCCAGCTCCTGCTTACCTTCCACCGTGCGCCGCATCCGAGAACTGCTCCGCGTGCCACTGCTGACGCGGTGACGCCCTCCGTGGCTGCCGCCGAGAACAGCCCTGCTCCAGCGAGCTGCTCCGCTGTCGCGCGCCTCTTCCCCCAACCTCCGCGACCTTCCTGCCGTTGCGAGCTTCCCCGTCGTGCTGCACCTCCGTACAGCGATGCCGCAAGCTTCTGCCCTGCTTCTCCCACCGTCTGGCAGGATCCCCAATCGCCACCTCCGTCCGTTCTTGTAGGAGAGCGGCCGCTTGGCGTCTGCCTAAGCAATCATGCAGATGGGCCGTGCCGGCCGAGTGGCTTCGAGCGCCTTCTTCCCCTATCGCTTACCCTTCACGACCACAAAAAATTGCAGGTGGTAGCCAGCGGCAGCCTCGCGCCCTCGCCCTGTAGAGACTCTCTAGGAATTTCTTCGATTCTCTCTGTTCCTTGACTTTGAGACTGAATCATCTTCATATTTTTGTCCTATAGGTGCTCGTGAGCTTGCCTCAATAATAAATCGATCCATACCGACTCATTTGATGTTTGATTGGCTTAAACTGAAATGCAGCGGTGTCGTTGCTAGAGGATCGTGTCGAGTTAGAAAGTACAGTTATTTGCATTCGACAATACAATTTGTTCCAAGCATGAGAAAACACAGTACATCAGTTCATACAGCTGCGGCGGCGTACAATCAGTCAGTCTTTATAAACGGTAGATGAAACAGGTTGTATTCCCTTGTCCGTCCCAAACAGTAAAATTGATAAAACATTTTGATCTTCTAGCATTGTCAGCTTACTAGGAAAGGGAAAGGTGCCCGTACGTCGCAATGGAAGAGGAAAAAAACAACATTTCGACAAAAAACATTGGCACAATCCAACTTTTGCCCCGGGTCAATCAAGCCGAAAAAACTTAGCAACGTTTTGCCCTTTCTGTGTTATATTTAATTTATTGCCTTTTTATTTGATATAATTAGCAAATGTTGTTTTTTCATGGAATACAAGCACTATTGTTGTCTTTTTTTACACTTAAGTTATTCTAAATATTTTAAATTCTTTGTACTTACTACACTTTAACTACACTAGACAAGCTTCCAAGAACATACCATGTACTTAGAGAGTATCACATATAGGAGCCCACTAATTAGTTATTAAAGGCAAATAGAATATGTATTTCTATTTAAGAAGTGGCTCATAAAATTTGTGGAGCAAATTAACCGGGATTTTGGCTTGCACTCCGGTTTGCATTGTGGTATACTTTTAGGTTTCAAGACTGGGCTCAAGCTAGGATCGGGATTTTTCGCCACACTTTATTTTGCATTATGGTATAATTTTAGGTTTCAAGCTGGGCTCGGACTTTTGAGTGACGTCTTTTTGTTGTGCCATGGCTCCGCTACATGTGTGGTGCTACTTGAACCGAATGACACAACAAGAAAGCATGCCTAACCATGACAACAAACTAAAAATTTCCAATAGTGAAATTCTTCATATTTTCAAAGTATTCAATAAAACTAAGAGGGGAAAGATGTGTTTTTCTAATGATTTTACAGGTTCTTCCTCACAACTAAATGATCCATAGACCTATATAGAGTTTTTTGTCGTTGTCATCATTTGGTATAATCAAAATTACCAACGTGCGGTAACCACAAGACCATATTGTTGAAAATAAATAAAAAATTTCTCACTTTTTAATGTCGCAACGCACGGGCACTTTTACTAGTATACCTAGTATGCTTTGGCATTGAAGGCAGTTTAAAATAAGAACTAGGTATACAAAATTTTGGGTATGTCCGGATACGTTACGAACCCCCGACCATCATGTCGGCAAGAGGTGAGGCGACACAAGTGAGGGGCGAAGCGTGTCGACATCATCAACACCCTCGACAGCGGAAGACCTTGACGTCAGCATCTGACACAATAAGGTATGGGACGAACAAGGTTTTGTTTAGAGTATCGTACCCATAAGGTACCCGAGCTATCAATGTATCATACCCAAGTAAACAATATGAAATGGGCGATATTGCATCCTAGGTATGCAATAACCAATTGAACGAGGTAATGAGTACCACGTACTAATTATACGATACAAGATTTAGCTATAGCATGTAAGTGATGTTACATGATGGGTATGTGATACCTGGCGCCCTCATCAGGGATCCTCCCTCCCAAATTGGGTTTCTGGCCGGCGCGGTACAATTTTCATGCGACGATTCACTTCTTGTGTGTTCCGCGACAGAGCATTGAAAGGAACATGCACATTGTGTCGAATAACACGCGTATGGAAAATGTGTGTGTCGAGTAAGTACTATTGATAATAAGATCATGAAATCATTTCTTACAAATACCCACAATATCACCAACCAAGACAAACCCCCGAGCTATGTTTACATATATACAATGCTATTCTAGGCTATGCAAACTAGGCATCTCGGACATTTCATATGAACCTGTATTATTTATGTAGGCGAACAAATTTTCCCGGATACTGAGGCATATGTCACGACGTTTGCCTGTAAGGCGCACTGCATGAGCATTTGTAAGAAACATTCATTGGTTGGGAAATCTTCCCGAGGTCTCACTTTTTCAATATGACATGTGAAGTATCTGTCACTCTATACCTCATGTATCATAAAGTGAGTATGTGATATAGTCTATTCCTTCGTATAGTTTATATTTATGCATTTAAGTAGTGTCATATCACATGCAGAGGACATGATAATACCTCATTCATCTCACATACTTCATTGCACTAAGTATCACAACTTGAGTATGTGATACTCAATACAACCTCACTAGGGTATCACATGTTGAGAATCCGAATCTGGTACTTCATACCTCAATATACCCAAGGTAACAATATTACATGACGAGTTTTGGAGTGCCGCACATAAAATATATAATACCCGAGGTATCCGAAAAATATTATAGCCAACTAAACAAGGTATTGAGTATCACATAACCTAGGTATCGATAGTGCACTCCTTATATGCGATACCTAGGGTTTCGATGGTGCACTCCTTAATGAGTATACGAAATAACCAGGGTATCAGTATCACATATAACAGGGTTATACCACTCGTAATGAGTTTTGGGGTATCACATATAAAATACATGATGGGTATGCGTTACCCAGGGTATCCATAGTGCACTCCAATATGCATTAGTATATTGCGGGGAAAGGACCCTGGCTATGTTGCGGGGATTTCAATGAGGTGCTAACACATGATGAGCATTATGGCTCGAGTGAACGTTCTAATGCACAAATGTCGTTGTTTCGGGATTGCCTGGAGGACTGTGGCCTGTTTGATCTAGGCTTTACGGGTCCCAAATATACATGGACTAATAAGCAGGAAGCAAACAACAATGTGAGGGTGCGCCTTGATCGAGCTGTGGGAAATGGGGCATTGCAAACTATGTTTGAGGATTGTAGAGTGGAAAATGTCATAACCACTAGCTCGGATCATCTTGCCATTGCGGTATCTCTGGATTTTCGGCTTGTCTCGGCAGCTAGAGCACCGGTGCAATCGGGTTTTCGGTTCGAGGCAGCATGGCTCCGATCACCGGAGTACAAGGAGGTAATGGAGAAAGCTTGGGATGCTAGCAGACATGGCCCTCCAGATTTGAGTAATATGTGTGCCTCCTTACACTCAGTGGCAATCTCTTTGAAACGGTGGAGTATGGAAACCTTTGGTTCCATCCGTAAGAAGATAAAGGACCTAGAGCGTCAGCTCCTATTCCTTCGGTTGGGACCTGTTGATAAGACAAGTTTGAGTGAAACAAGGGGTGTTGAACACAGGTTGTGTGAGCTTTTTGAAACTGAGGAAGTTATGGCCCGACAACGTTCCCGAGTAGAGTGGCTAAAGGAAGGCGATCGCAACACCGCTTTCTTTCATGCAAGGGCCTCGGCTCGTCGGCGTACTAACACTATTAAAGCCCTTATCCGTGAGGATGGGACTAGTTGTGACCAGCTCCCAGAGATCAAAGTGAAGGAGATATGCCCTAGAGGCAATTAATAAAGTGTATTCTTTATCATATCTCGTTTGTTCATAATAGGTTTTTGTGTCATGCTAGAACCGTATTAAGCGGAAACATTAATGCAGGTGTGATACGTAAACAACCAGGTCCCTAGTAGCCTCTACTAAGACTAGTTTCGTTGCGCGATTGATGATCGAGGTTTCCCGGTCATGGGGCATGGCGCCGATCGGCAATGAGGGTCATATCACTGGAGAGTGATGTGATGGACATACCCAGATTTGGAGAACATAGTCGTTACACCTTTGACCGTGAGATCAACTCTTATTGATATTTCCGGAAGATACTTTGATTGCACCAAACGTCGTATCTTATTTAGTATGACAATAACGGTGATACTTTTGGGTATTGGAAAGGAGTATTGAGACGAGGGGTCAAGAGCGGGATTTGCCAGTCCGCATAGCAGGATAGATACTCTCGGGCCCACTCGGTGAGATCATGTCTAATGAGCTTGCAAGCATGTGACTAGGTCACGGAGACATGAGATCATGAACGAGTAGAAGATAGCGTCGTCGGTAACGAGGTCGGGATTAGGTATGGAGATATCTATGGAACGACGCTCGGACATGCTAAGTATCGCTATGGCAAAAGGTCTAAGACTTTACGTTCAGGTTTGATAGATGAAAGTCATTCGTTATATCTCAGGGATTAATTCATGGGGTCCAGGCCTACGGGTTAGTCGTTGATCATTGAGGAGTCTTGATCATACCTGATATTATATCGAACCGCTAGGGTAACACACTTAAGGGGTTTCGACAAGACAACCGGAAAGGAAGGAGATCTCCGGGAGCATCCCGGGAGAGGTCCGATGGAGATCGGGCAGCACCGAAAGAGTTTTCGGAGCTAGGAAAAATTATATATATTATGTTTGATATTAATTAGTGTTATTAATATGCAAATATGATTTTATATATTTATTTTCGAATTTATTAAGGCAGATTTCCCTAAATGGGCCTTCCGGACAAAAGAAGGCCCAAGAGGGGAAAATTCCCTAGGGGAATTCGGTGGGGGCCAGGAGGGCTGCCCCAGGTGGGCCAAGGGCCCACCAAGGGGGCCGGCGCACCTCCCAAGCCGCACCAGGCTATGTGGGGATAGTCCCACATTGCCTGGCTGGCAAGGTTGGCTCCCCCTGGGAGTCTATATAAGAAAGGGCACCCCCAGCCTTTTAATTCACCAATTAATTCCCGATTTCTCTCTCGATCTCGTGGTTCCCAAGTCGGAGCCGCGCCGAGCTAGAGGAGTCGGGGATCTCCTCCACCATAGCCCGCTGCCGCGCTACTGGTGTTCCGGTCCAAGTCTTCCGCTGCTCGTCCTGGACTGGAGCTTCGGAGGCGTCGTCTCCACCGTACGTGTGCGACTCCCTGCGAGGTGTTGCGCTAGCGGTACTCGGAGGTCTGCTTCCTCTACACGACCTTGAGGTCGGCTACGTCGGTCTTCATCGACAACGTTTGTGCGGGAACGTAATCCCCGCTTTCGGTCTACAAGGGTACGTATTCCGATCTCCGTTCGTACTACTATATCTGCATAGAATAGATCTTGGCATGCTTTTAGGATATCGTCGGTAGGAAATTTTTTGTTTTCTGCACACGATCCCCTTCAGTGGTATCAGAGCCGATCTATCGTAGATATAGCTGTACGCTGTTAGAACCCGTGCTCTGCACGGGGGCACCGTTCCTGTTATTTGCTACCCTCTAGCGTGCACTTGTGTATTCCAGCGGCATTGAGTTGATGAAGCGGCCCGGACCGACTTTACGCGTACGCTTACGCGAGACTGGTTCCACTACTGACATACGGCTTGTACCGTATATGTGGCTGGCGGGTGACAGTTTCTCTCTCTTTAGTTGGTCTTCGCATTTTCAATGGAGGGCCCGAAAGGGATGCTTAAACATGCAATTATTGGATCGTTGTTGTGGTCATAAGATTCGTAGGTATGAAGCGGTTCTATTTACGAAAGCCCCAAGCCACGTAAAATATGCAAAAGATAAAGTAGAAGCGTCTAACTTTATTTTGCAGGGGCTATGTGATATGGTCAAGGTAGGTTTATTAAATTGTTTATAAACTGTGGGCGCCAAGAAGACCATGGCGCGATGGACTATATCACATTGCATTACATTTGATGTTTTGTGTGCATCTTATTTTTGTGTGATTGTGTGTTACACGGCGGTAGCTGAATAAGATGATCCATTCAAAATACCACTAGTGTTCTCCCTCCAACGCGCACCACCAATAAAGTTCTACGTTATGAGGCAGGCCGTGATGATCGGGTGTCATACATATCTTCGTTCGCATACGGTGGGTGTAAGCCATGTTGCACAAGCGTCAGCGTGGAGGTCTTTGGTGGCGAGCCTAGCATACTCAGAGGTATGGCCTCGGAACAGGAAGACCGAAAGGTCGAGCACGAGTCACAAAATTGGTGTGGCGGACGATTTTGTCTACTCTTGAAATTGTGCCGCCGGCTTTGATGATGAGGGGTGGTGCAATGGATGGGGGTCGTGTAATCGCATAAACGACCAGGAGGGATGTTCGTTTGAGTGGGAGTTATGTTAGTTATTTTCTAAAATACTATAACTCAAAATTATTATGAACAAAGTCTTATGTTGTTGCAAATTCCATTGTAGATGTCTCGCCCCTCGTTTAACCTAGGTCTGTTCCTTGAGAAAGAAAAGCTTAAGACCAATGGGTCAAACTTCATGGCCTGGTTCCGCAACCTGAGGATCCTCCTCACTCCCCATAGGGTGGCCTACGTCATTGAGGCCGCCATAGGTGACCCTCCTGCAGATGAAGCCTCTGAGGATGAGAAGAAGGTCTTCCAGACCCGATCGGAGGATTCTGCCTTTGTCCAGAGTGGCATGCTCTACGCCATGGAAGCCGACCTACAGAAGCGCTTTGAGAAGATGAGCGCCTTTGAGATCATTTCGGATCTTAAGGCTGTCTTTGCGACGCAGGCTAAGGCTGAGAGATATGAGGCTTCTGAGCTTTTCTTCTCGGCTAAGATGGAAGAGCATAGCAGTGTGAGCGAGCATGTGGTCAAGATGTCTGGCTACGTTCAACGCCTGAATGCTCTGGAGTGCAAGATTCCCGATGAGCTGGCGATTGACAGGGTGTTGCAATCTTTGCCACCGAGCTACAAAGGCTTCGTCATGAACTACAACATGCAGGGCATGGCTAAGTCCCTGGGTGAAGTGTTCGTGATGCTCAAGACTGCTGAGGTGGAGATTAAGAAGGAGCACACGATGTTGATGGTCAACAAGACCGTTGATTTCAAGAAGTCCGGTGGCAAGGGAAAGCAGAGCTGGAAGTCCCGGAGGGAGGCAAAGTTGGCTGCCAAGTCCAGGACTAACAAATCTGGTCCCAGAGCTAGCGTGGAGTGCTTCTACTGCAAGGGGAAGGGTCACTGGAAGCGCAACTGCCCCAAGTATCTGGAGGATAGGAAGTCTGGCAAGACGGTCGACAAAGAGCAAGGTATATTTGATATACATGTTATAGATGTGTACCTTACATCCGCCCGGAGCAATACATGGGTATTTGATACTGGTTCTGTTGCTCATATATCTAACTCTCAGGAGGAGTTACGGAATAGAAGGCGGCTGACGAAGGATGAGGTGACGATGCGCGTCGGCAACGGATCGAGAGTCGACGTGGTGGCTGTCGGCACGCTCCCTCTGCATCTACCATCGGGGTTAGTTTTTGTTTTAAATAAATGTTATTTTGTGCCATCCTTGAGTGTAAACATTATAAGTGGGTCTTGCCTGTTACAAGACGGTTATTCATTTAAATCAGTGTCAAGCAATTGTGCTATTTATATGAATGATATCTTTTATGTTGATGCTCCCGAGAGTAATGGTTTATTCTTGTTGAATCTCGATCGTAGTACTCACATCCATAACATAAAGGCCAAACGAATTAAGTGTAGTGACGATACCGCCATGTTTTTGTGGCATTGCCGTCTTGGTCATATTGGTATAAAGCGCATGAAGCGACTCCACTCCGATGGACTCTTGGACTCGTTGGATTTCGGATCCCTCGATACATGCGAACCATGCCTCATGGGCAAAATGACCAGGACACCGTTCAAAGGTTTCGTTGAACGGGCGTCGGATTTGTTGGGGATCATACATACAGACGTATGTGGACCAATGAGCGTTTCGACACGCAATGGTTATCGTTACTTCGTCACCTTCACTGATGACTTGAGTAGATACGGTTATATCTATTTGATGAAACACAAGTCTGAAACGTTTGAAAAGTTCAAAGAATTCCAGAGTGAAGTTGAGAATCAGCTTAATAGGAAAATCAAGCATCTCCGGTCCGATCGCGGTGGAGAGTACTTGAGTTTTGAGTTTGGCACACATCTGAAGAGTTGTGGCATAGTGCCTCAACTTACGCCCGCCGGAACGCCGCAGCGTAACGGTGTGTCAGAGCGACGTAATCGTACTCTACTGGATAGTGTCCGATCTATGATGTCTCTTACCGATCTGCCAGTGTCCTTCTGGGGTTATGCGTTAGAAACAGCCGCATTCATTTTAAATAGGGCTCCGTCCAAGTCCGTTGAAACGACGCCGTATGAATTATGGTATGGCCATAAGCCTAAGTTATCGTTTCTGAAGGTTTGGGGTTGTGAGGCGTACGTTAAGAAACTACAGCCCGACAAACTCGAACCGAAGTCGGAGAAAGTCGTCTTTGTAGGATATCCGCGGGAAACCGTTGGGTACACCTTCTACAACCAAGCTGAGGGCAAAACTTTTGTCGCGAAGACCGGTACCTTTCTAGAGAAGGAGTTTCTCGCGAAAGGAGTAAGTGGGAGGAAGGTAGACCTCGATGAAATCGTTGATCCTGAACTCGAGATTCCGAGTGGCGCAACGGAAGCAATTCCAGAAACGTCCTCCGTGGAAGGAGTGGGAGAAACTGTCGAGGAAGATGTTCTACCTCGTAGGTCTGGTAGATCTCGGATCGCACCAGAGTGGTATGGCAATATGGTTTGCACCGTCATGCTAGTCGAGCAAGACGAACCTACGAACTACAAGGAGGCAATGGAGAGTCTAGAGTCCGAGAAATGGCTTGAAGCCATGAAATCCGAAATAGGATCCATGTACGATAACAAAGTATGGACTTTGGTGGATATTCCCGAAGGGCGCAAGGCCGTAGAGAATAAGTGGATCTTTAAGAAGAAGACTGATGCTGATGGTAATGTGACCGTCTATAAAGCTCGGCTTGTCGCAAAGGGTTTCCGACAAGTTCATGGAATTGACTACGATGAAACTTTTTCACCGGTAGCGATGCTTAAGTCTATTCGGATTTTGTTAGCGGTAGCTGCCTACTATGATTATGAAATCTGGCAGATGGACGTCAAAACGGCCTTCCTGAATGGAAACATTGAGTAAGAGTTGTACATGGTACAGCCGGAAGGTTTTGTCGATCCAGGAAGTGCTAACAAGGTGTGCAAGCTTCAGCGATCCATCTATGGATTGAAGCAGGCATCTCGGAGCTGGAATCTTCGCTTTGATGAGGTAATCAAAGGTTTTGGATTTATCCAGAATGTGGAAGAGACCTGTATTTACAAGAAAATGAGTGGGATCTTGGTTGTGTTCTTAGCACTGTATGTTGACGACATATTGCTAATAGGGAACGATGTGGAACTTCTGAATAGCGTGAAGGAATATTTAAACAGTAAGTTTTCCATGAAGGACTTAGGAGAAGCTGCGTATGTTTTAGGCATAAAAATCTATCGTGATAGATCAAGGCGCCTATTAGCACTGAGTCAGAGTACTTATCTTGATAAAATATTGAAGCGTTTTTCATATGGAGAAGGCAAAGAAGGGTTCTCTGCCGGTTATCAAGAATAAGATATTGCGTAAGGCGCAGTGTCCGGTAACGGAACTGGGTAAGGACGAAATGACGAAACATCCTTATGCTTCAGCCATAGGATCGATCATGTATGCAATGTTGAGTACTAGACCGGATGTGGCATTAGCTCTAAGTTTGACAAGCCGGTTCCAGAGTAATCCTGGAATGCCGCATTGGGTAGCTGTTAAGAGCATTCTTAAGTATCTCAATAAGACAAAGGAAATGTTCCTTGTGTATGGAGGCTGCGATGAGGAACTTGGCGTAACGGGTTACGTAGATGCAAGTTTCTGCTCAGACCCCGATGACTGTAAGTCACAGACAGGTTACGTGTTCAAGGTGAATGGAGGCGCCGTGTGCTGGAGAAGTGGGAAGCAACCCATAGTCGCACAATCTACAATGGAGTCGGAGTACATTGCTGCCTGCGAGGCCGCGAATTAAGCTGTGTGGCTGAGGAAGTTCGTCATCGAACTTGGAGTGTTCCCGAGCGTGCAAGACCCCGTGATCCTCGTCTGCGACAATACGGGTGCCATTGCGAACGCCAAGGAGCCGAGGTCTCACTCCACCGCCAAACACATTCTCCGACGCTTCCACGTGATACGTCAGTACGTACAAGGAGGCGATGTGAAGATTTGCAAAGTGCATACGGATCTGAATGTAGCAGATCCGCTGACGAAGCCTCTTCCGCTTGATAAGCATGAACAACACCAGTTAGCTATGGGTGTTAGGCTTTTACCAAGTTGTAATCTAGATTAAATTGTACTCTAGTGCAAGTGGGAGACTGAAGGAGATATGCCCTAGAGGCAATTAATAAAGTGTATTCTTTATCATATCTCGTTTGTTCATAATAGGTTTTTGTGTCATGCTAGAACCGTATTAAGCGGAAACATTAATGCGGGTGTGATACGTAAACAACCAGGTCCCTAGTAGCCTCTACTAAGACTAGTTTCGTTGCGCGATTGATGATCGAGGTTTCCCGGTCATGGGGCATGGCGCCGGTCGGCAATGAGAGTCATATCACTGGAGAGTGATGTGATGGACATACCCAGATTTGGAGAACATAGTCGTTACACCTTTGACCGTGAGATCAACTCTAATTGATATTTCCGGAAGATACTTTGATTGCACCAAACGTCGTATCTTATTTAGTATGACAATAACGGTGATACTTTTGGGTATTGGAAAGGAGTATTGAGACGAGGGGTCAAGAGCGGGATTTGCCAGTCCGCATAGCAGGATAGATACTCTCGGGCCCACTCGGTGAGATCATGTCTAATGAGCTTGCAAGCATGTGACTAGGTCACGGAGACATGAGATCATGAACGAGTAGAAGATAGCGTCGTCGGTAACGAGGTCGGGATTAGGTATGGAGATATCTATGGAACGACGCTCGGACATGCTAAGTATCGCTATGGCAAAAGGTCTAAGACTTTACGTTCAGGTTTGATAGATGAAAGTCATTCGTTATATCTCAGGGATTAATTCATGGGGTCCAGGCCTACGGGTTAGTCGTTGATCATTGAGGAGTCTTGATCATACCTGATATTATATCGAACCGCTAGGGTAACACACTTAAGGGGTTTCGACAAGACAACCGGAAAGGAAGGAGATCTTCGGGAGCATCCCGGGAGAGGTCCGATGGAGATCGGGCAGCACCGAAAGAGTTTTCGGAGCTAGGAAAAATTATATATATTATGTTTGATATTAATTAGTGTTATTAATATGCAAATATGATTTTATATATTTATTTTCGAATTTATTAAGGCAGATTTCCCTAAATGGGCCTTCCGGACAAAAGAAGGCCCAAGAGGGGAAAATTCCCTAGGGGAATTCGGTGGGGGCCAGGAGGGCTGCCCCAGGTGGGCCAAGGGCCCACCAAGGGGGCCGGCGCACCTCCCAAGCCGCACCAGGCTATGTGGGGATAGTCCCACATTGCCTGGCTGGCAAGGTTGGCTCCCCCTGGGAGCCTATATAAGAAAGGGCACCCCCAGCCTTTTAATTCACCAATTAATTCCCGATTTCTCTCTCGATCTCGTGGTTCCCAAGTCGGAGCCGCGCCGAGCCAGAGGAGTCGGAGATCTCCTCCACCATAGCCCGCTGCCGCGCTACTGGTGTTCCGGTCCAAGTCTTCCGCTGCTCGTCCTGGACTGGAGCTTCGGAGGCGTCGTCTCCACCGTACGTGTGCGACTCCCTGCGAGGTGCTGCGCTAGCGGTACTCGGAGGCCTGCTTCCTCTACACGACCTTGAGGTCGGCTACGTCGGTCTTCATCGACAACGTTTGTGCGGGAACGTAATCCCCGCTTTCGGTCTACAAGGGTACGTATTCCGATCTCCGTTCGTACTACTATATCTGCATAGAATAGATCTTGGCATGCTTTTAGGATATCGTCGGTAGAAAATTTTTTGTTTTCTGCACACGATCCCCTTCACAAAGGCTTAGTGGAGAACTTTTATGCTGAGTTATTCTCCTCTGAACCATGTGTTGCTTCTGATGTGGTCCTTGAGTCTATTCGTGCCAAGGTGACGCCGGATATGAACTCTGATCTTTGCAAGCCGTATACTGACGACGAGATCAAGGATGCACTGTTCCAAATGGGACCTACTAAGGCTCCGGGTCCTGATGGTTTCCCAGCCTTATTCTACCAACACCATTGGGAGTTTTTGCGCTCAGAAGTTTGTTCGGCTGTCCGAGGCTTCTTGAATGGAGATGCTATTCCGTCGGGCCTTTGTGACTCGATTATTGTTCTGATACCGAAAGTCACACACCCTACCCATCTCAAGAACTTCCGGCCGTTCAGTCTGTGTAACGTGCTATACAAAATTGCCTCTAAGGTACTTGCAAACCGACTGAAGTTTGTTTTGCCTACGATTATATCGGAGCACCAAAGTGCTTTTGTGCCTGGTCGTTTGATAACGGATAATGCGTTGATTGCTTATGAGTGTTTGCACACTATTAGGAGACAGCATGCTAAGAAACCATTCTACGCTCTCAAGATTGATATGATGAAGGCGTATGATCGAGTGGAATGGAGCTATCTGAATGGGTGTCTTGGTAAATTAGGTTTTGACCCTGGTTGGATCAAGACTGTGATGCGTTGTGTCACTGAAGTACGCTTTGCGGTCAAAGTTAATGGTGATTTAACGGAGCCGGTTATTCCTACAAGAGGAATTAAACAGGGAGATCCGATCAGCCCATATCTATTTCTGCTACAGTGGGAGGGTCTCTCATGTCTACTACAAAGAAAGGAGGAAAGTGGACAGCTTCAGGGTATTCGTAATGGGCGCCTCGGACCTCCTATCTCTCACTTGTTGTTTGCGAACGATAGCTTATTTTTTGCCAAAAGTGATCCTCGTAGTGTGACTGCTTTGGGAGACACTCTACAGCTCTATTGTGATGGATCGGGGCAGAAAATTAATAGAGACAAGTCCTCTATCTTCTTTGGGCCTCACTGTAATGCTCAAGTTAAAGAGGCAGTGATGGATCAATTAGGGGTGCACTCAGAAATTCTCCAAGACACATATCTGGGCATGCCAACTTGGGTTGGTCGCTCCTCCACTATGCCCTTTAATTTCCTCCATGATCGTATGTGGAAAAGAATGATGAGCTGCTGTGATCGGCCACTCTCTAGAACTGGTAAGGAGATATTCATTAAGGCTGTTCTTCAAGCTATCCCTGGTTTTATTATGAGTTGCTTCCAAGTTCCAATTTCTAATTGTGACCAGATGAGGAGATCTTTAGCCAATTTCTTCTGGGGCGTCGAGTATGGAGAGAAAAAGATGCACTGGCGCTCCTGGGATTGGCTTACCTCACCGAAATCGGTTGGAGGTCTTGGTCTTCGTGACCTAGTTCTTTTTAACCAAGCAATGCTAGGGCGGCAGTGCTGGAGGCTAATCACTGAGCCGGAGTCTATTGTGCGCGAGTTTTGAAGGGAAGATACTTCCCTAACTGTGATTTTTGGCAGGCTCCTCAGCCAAGATCATCCTCGTATACGTGGAGAAGCATTCTGTTTGGGAAAGAGCTGCTGATGAAAGGGTTGCGATGGGGGTATCGGAGATGGTAACAGTATAAGGCTGCTCACAGATAAGTGGATACCAGAGATTGATCCGCAGGTTGTTATACCTCTTGTGCAGGTTCAGCAGGATGAGAAGGTTTCTTCTCTGATTGACAATGAGCTTGGCACATGGAATTCAGTCCGTGTGAATTCTGTTTTTTCGGAGGACTTGGCAGCTAGGATTCTTCGTGTCCCAATCAGCAGACTGGGTGGTCCAGATTTTCCCTCCTGGCCACATACCAAGACGGGGAACTATACCGTACGTTCGGCATATCAGCTGGCAAGAACAGAGAAGTTTCATAAGTTCATCAGTGTGCCTAATAAGGGGCTTTCATCCAACACAGCAGGGGATGCAGTCATGTGGAAAAGATTGTGGTCAATCATGGCGCCGGGTAAAATGAAAATGACGCTATGGAGGTTTGCCCATGACTGTCTTCCGCCAGGTCAGCAACTCGTTCAACGCCATATTCCAGCGACTGATGCTTGTGTATTCTGTGGCCGCTCTGAATCGGCGGCGCACACTCTGATTTTCTGCCAATATGCTAGAGAGGTCTGGGGCTCTTTGAAAGAGTCATCCTCCATCAGGTTACGCAAGAAAAACTTCTGTTATCCGAAGGCCTGGCTATTTAATTTCCTTTCACAGGCGGCCCAAGGTGAGATGACTTTGCTGGCAGTGGCGTTCTGGCATCTTTGGAATGCTCGAAACGGGATCCGTAATGGTGATCATTTGAAGGATCCCCGTCAGGTAGCCGAGCAGATTAAGGCATATGTCACTATGATCGAGCTGCACCTTCCTAAAACTGGCGCTGGACATAGGCGTGATTCTAAAACCCCAGCTAAATGGAATCCGCCGCCCGACGGCACAGTTCATATTAATGTTGATGCAGCCTTGTTTGAATCCTCCAACCGAATGGGAGCAGGCGTTGTGTTCAGGAACCACAGAGGGCAATGTCTGGTTGCGTGCAGCCAGCTACTCCATGCGTTCACGACGCCAGAACTCGCAGAAGCAATCGCAGCTAGGCATGCTATGTCTCTTGCTAGGGAGGAAGGATTTGATCAAGTCATTGTGGCGTCGGACTGCCTTTCGGTGGTGCAGCGCATCAACTCTACTTCCCAGGATCGTTCTCATCTGGGCGTAGTTATCCAAGACATGAAGCAGATGGCAAAGCAGTTTTCTTCTTTCTCCTTTATTCATGTCCCCCGTATTCTTAATGAGTCGGCTCACATTTTAGCTACACGTTCTGAACATTTTGGATTCGCTATCTTTCATCGTGACCCCCCTGATTGTATTAGGGAGGCTCTCTGTAATGATTCTAAGTGATCAATAAAGTGCTATAATCTCAAAAAAAAAAATGCATTAGTATATGAAATAGCCGAGGTATGCGTTTCAATGTACTTGTTATGTAACAAACTGCTTTTTCCGTAATATGCGATACTCGGCAATAGTTGAGAAACCTTGTAACAGCTGACTGTACTACATGATCTATTCAGAGGCATTACATATCACATAGTATCATAGATGGTAGGAACATGATATATTGTACATCATAAGTAAACCCATTATATAAAAATAGCTTGAAACCATTATCGGTATCATATAATATTCAGATAATAACATAGTGTACTTTTTACAAGACTGCTTGAACTTAGTGCAACCAACATGTTGCTAGAAGGAAATAACTGATTGTTTCTTGAAAAATGGCAAGAAGTTTGTTCATAGTTTCTCGACACATGGAAGATGTGTTTAAGACGACTTCATCCGTGAGCTAACTTGCATACAATCTGTGTTGCCTCATATGTCTCCAAATCACCAAGTGTGTATTGCCTCATCAAGTCTTACACGTTTGATATTTTGGGTGGTACGTTTGACCTGATCGGGGATCCATGAAGTCGTCGTCACGTCATGCTGATGGGCAGCAATATTGTGGCGACCAGCCACACTTTCTTCTAGCACTTGCACACTTTTGTTGCCTAGGCATCAAATATCTGCGGTTTGGAGAAACATGAACATCCTCTTCAAATAATTGGGTTTGAAAGATTGTGATGCAAAACCTCATTTATTGACAGAACCGATAGAGGATGGTGCCGCCGCAGGCAAAGGCCCCATGAACACCAAACTAAACAGTACAGTCAATACAAGTTTTTTGAAGAAAAAAATTGAGGAACTTGTACATACCTTGGCTAATATACGATGTCTAATCAACGCTTCAAGTGAGTTAGTAGCCCTCGTAAAAAGCCCTCAAGCTCTGCAATGTTTTTTGAAGATTTGGGACCTGAAAGTTCAGATCAAATGTACTTACGTTTGAAATAAAAATAACTACTGTGATGCACGATGTTTGGTTAAAGCGGCAACAAAATAATACTCAAATTCCTAAGAAATATGCAGTACCTGATGCAAACAAAGTAATATTCAAATTCCCAATGCAAAAGGAATATGCAGTACCGGATGTAAAAGGGGCCATGATGTGCATGAAAAAAATCATCATTTATGTTTGAAAGGAACTATCAGATATATTTGAAAGTACTAGCTGCGCTGAGTTCCAAGATTGACCATAAGAAGATCATTTAGATGTGAAGTATGGTGGAAGCACGTACATACCTCAAGCCACAGAATGATTGAATGAATGGACAAAATCAAGCAGCTTCACCTCCAACTAGCTCATGACGTGAGGATGAGAGTCTCTTGTCGTTTGAACCAGGACGAGCTGTGATTGTGGATCAATTAGGGGTATGCTGTTAGCCTGCCAAATAATTCGGCGTGAATCAATCAGCGCACGTATAAGAAAGGAAACCAACATTAAATGGCTGATTGAATTAATTACGAAAAATAACCACCGTTCAAAATTTCAGGGACCAAATTCGGAAATCAACATTAAATGGCTGATTGATTTTATTAGGAAAGATCACCACATTGTCAAAATTTCAAACCTGCTATTAATGGCTGATTGATTTAATTATGAAAAATAACCACAGCTAAACAATTCAAAAATGCAAACGGGTTACTAACGGGCACATACCCGATTTGGTCCCTGATTTGATGAACACGATCAAAACAAATCGAACGGTTTTGGAGCTGGGAGCCTGGGCACCTAGGAGCCCCTACTAATTATATATATATATTATATATATATAGTGAAACCCTATTCTACACCCAGGTGCAGGATGAATTATTTTGCACCCGAGGTTTTTTTACATTGTTTTATAAAAGAAAATTTATTTATCATCCAAATAATTACATTTATTTCGTCCCATATTTAAAAATGAACATAAGAAATGCAATATACAAGTCACAATAGTGAAAGAATAGGTTAAAATGCGTATTTTACATAATATTTTTTATATGCCACATAAATAAAATTTTACATTATGTTAATATTTTCTTACGTTCCTATGAACTTACGAAATACGGCAAAATTTATGTGACGTAAAAATTATTTACGGTTCAAAAGATACGGGGTGGGTGTAGAATAACTATTCTACTCCCAGGGAGTCAAATAGCGCTACCATATATATATAACATATTCATACTACTCCCGGGTGTAACTACATCCACGTGTGTTTCACACGAGTATGGAGTATATATCATACCGGGAGGTATGTAACATGTAGTATGCAGTATATAATATTATTTTAGTACTATAGATACTTCTTTTTAGGTAGTATATAAAAAAAATTACATACTCCTCTTTTATATGTATATATGACGGTATTTTTAGTATATAGTGTAAAATATGAGGACAGTTACAATTTTTTCATGAAACTTATTTTAGGATATGTTAGATATAGTATATGAACATACTCAAACCGATAAAGTATGACAAATACTTCCGTAAGGTGGTATACGAGACGTGGGTGTAGTTACACCCGGGAGTAGAAAGCATTTAGCCTATAAAAATATATATATTGGAAGCTAATCTCCAGATAAAAATAATGTGTTGCTCTAACTATAGAATCTACTCGCCGAAAAAGTAGACTCGATCGGGCCATCCGGCCAGAAAATCTACTATACCGCAGGCCTCCAAAAGAAAAGCAGGAGCAAGCTACATACGTACTCGGCGCTCCTGTCGGCGGGAAGAATCTAATAACCGAACAGAGGTGTAGGGGGAAGACCTGACGAGGAAGAACCGGGAACACAACGATGGCGGCGACGATGACTATTGTTCTACGGCAGCTGGGTTGGATTAGAGAAAGGTCGGCCTTCGCGAAGGGAAAAGCGGGAGCGACGCGCGCGCTGTCGTTGCGACACGTGGCGCAAATTAAGCAAGCGGTCCCACGTATATCCAGATCCAGATTTAAATCCAGATCTAGATCTAGATCTGGATCTATTATTAGACTTGTACAAAACACAAATTGAGATAATACAGCAACGCAGAACGGGATGTACAGCAACGCAGATCGGCTTGTACAGCAACGCAGACCGGGTTGTACAGCAACACATACCAGTTTGTACGTACAGCAACCCCGACCGGGTTGTACAGCAACACAGACCGCGTTGTACAGCAACGGACACCGCGTTGTACAGCAACGTAGACCGGGTTGTACAGCAACACAGACCGGTTTATACAGCAACACAGATCGGGGTGTACAGCAATACAGACCGGGTTGTACGTAGAAATACATTCGGTTTGTACAAACAACTACACGTAGCAAGTTGTACGTACAACTACAAAATTCAGTTTGTACGTACGACTACACTTAGCGTGTACAAAACATACACAATCCAAAGTACAAAAAAAAAGTTTGTCGAAATCTATCAATATGGGATCTAGTTTTGAAGATCTCGACGCGACGAGTTCAAAAGTGAAAACGGTTCGTAAATTGGATAAACGATTCTCAAGATATTTCGTTTTTAAAAAACGAATCTCAAAATAAATGCATATACAACCCTCTGCCCACCACCAGGAGCTGCCACTTGTCACTGCGTGGAAAAAAGGTGGGAGCAGAAACGAACGAAATTGCGACACTTGTCAGCACCGGAGCATACGCGCGTGGACCTTTGCAAAGGGAACCCTTTTTCTAAGATTTCCCACGGCAACTGCAGGGTTTATGTACACCATGTAGAAAATTGCATAGATTTATTTGGACTAAATCGTTACGGGTCAAGGCACATAAGCTGCCCTCCTGGACAGATCAGGCCTCAAGAGCAGGCGTGAAGAAGCTGGCCCAGGAGCGAACGCGCGGCCTAGGCATCCGGCCTCAGACATGAAGAAGGCCAGGCGCGGTTGTGGACCAGATATGTGTTATTGGAAGCAATGGGCGTGAGATTTCTTGGAAAAAAACAATAGGGCCCTGCCCCTAAGTAGATTTTTTAAATAAAAAGCAACAAGCATTATTACGATAGCAACAAGCAAATCGCCCACTACAACTTCGGCCATACTGGACGGAACGTGGCGACAAGTTCTTGGAGGTTTGGAAAGTAGGAAAACAGAGAAAAACGCCTTATTTGGCCAGGATCTATGAAAGCAACGACAAGTTAAGGAGGAACTTGGACTGCGTCGTGCAGAGATCAATGCATCCACGGAGTGTGGAGCATTGTACATCATTGTGCTAGGATGACATCGCATGAGGTGTAGCCTGGTTGCGGTTGGCCAAATGCAGCTGCGTAGACACACTTGACGGATTAATAGGCGGGACAATCGTAATAGAAGATGGCCGTGAGAGATCAAAGAAAACAACCAAATTGTGTGATGCTGAGATGATGTCTGAGTTCTGTGGCGGCGTGACATCATGTCGCGCATGCCAAAGGGCTTTCGAGAAAATAGCGAGGTTAACGTTACAAACAGGACGAACATGGGATATCCCCATTCGTGCCTACTCCACCCGTCAGGCTAAACGGGAGACGGGTGCGCTAATCCTGCTGGTCGAAAGCGGAATCCCACAAACTTAATAAATGGGCTATACCGGCGAGAAGGGATGCGGGTTTGTTGGTAGGCACGTCCCACTTACATCATTATTCGTTAGGCGGGATCAACTTGAAGACGACGACACATAACTGTGTGTTTCAAGTTTGCGGGCCCAAGAGTCGACCTATCATCTACCATTAGGCCATGTTGAAAGTGGAGTTGAATTCTCGTAACAGTTGAATTCAGCGGGCAAGGCCGCATGGTCCGGGTTAAAGCTGAATGGTCTTTGGATTACAGGAGAAGTCGCTTATAGCTAGCTAGCTATAGCTAGCGGTCACAACAAATTCCATTGTAACTAAAAGTATTCAACAAAAGAATTTATTCTTTACTACATGTACTGGTTAAATTAGTAGTGAGCATTCTCTTGACCATGCTACTTTTGACCATACTACTTGGGTGTGTGCATGCAACGCTTGTGCTGCTACCTGCCTACCTGCACTGGGATTTGGGACATGATCGAGCATGGTTCTCCCTCCCTGCGCATGGAGCAGGAGCAAAGAGATACTGGCATGCATGCATGTGACCAGGAAGGATGAACTGTGTTGCGTTTGTTTGCACTCGGCAGCCTCTGCGGGTTGCGGTTCACTTTCTTTGCTTTTGCTTTCTTTCTTTGCTAGCTCTGTTGCCCCTACATGCCTGTCGCGGCCGTAGTATGTACGATTCAGAGTAGGCCGATCGCATCGCATGCAATGCAGGAGTTCGCCTCTCTTCTCTTGTGTCCAAAGCATGAATCGCCCTACTCGGCTTCTACCGGACACTATCCATCGATCGATTCCCAGCCAGGAAGCAGGGCCCATCAATCAGTTACGGATGGGGCAAGTTGTCCATGGATCCTTCTTGGAGGACGTGCGGCGGATCAATATGGGATCACGGTTGTTGATCGTGTTTTTGCACTTGTTCCATGCTAGCTTGAGAGAGTCATCGATCCCAACGGTACAAAAGTTAAAGCCCAACGGCAGTGTCTGGGCTTGGACGCTTGCGGCAGAGAGTGTCCGCTTCGGTGTGCATGCTCAGGGACAAATGGAGTACTATTCTAGCGATGGAGTGCTCACCCTCTCCCTCTCCTAGCGAGCAGTGGCACGCACCGCAAGTGGTAAATTGGTGTTTGGTGTGTTGTTTCCGCTGCGCGTGCTAGCACATCGATATTTCTTGGAGTATGTGCAGGTTCGTTGTTGATGTTGGCATGTTGGGCGTACTTGCTACCTGACTGACCCAGGACGGGGGCATGAATGGATAAGCACCAGTATCCAAAGTTTCTGTCAAGGGCACCCCACACGCATGACACACAGAGGGCCGGTACAAAGTATTTTCAGGCCCAGGGCAAATTAATTAATAAATATAATTATATCAAATCATTGTATTTAAATCTAACATAATTTTATTGTATATTACATATTATAATATATATGTTCTCTTTTTGGCACATATTATACTTCTAAATATGTTTTCACAATTTACTTAACTCAATATAAAGAGTCAATAACACTGCTCATACACGAACTTTACTTGTATGTGCAAATTCACACAAAAACTTTCAAAACGTGGTACCGCGGTACACAAACTATGATTGTGAAAACATAAAATTATGTGTACCTTTCTTGTATTGTAATGTAAATATAAATTTGCATAAGCAAAAGCCTGAAATAATTCTATGCCTTCTCATTTTTTGATGTACAACTAAGAATTCTTAAATATTCATGAGATATATATACTGAATATACTCTAACAAATATCTTAATACTGACTTATATTATCAACTTATAAGCAAATTTATAACAAATTCTAGAGTATATTGCCTGACTCTGTCTAATAAGTTGTATTGTACTTAGTAACAATCCCACACTACGTGCATTCTATGTACTTGATATTAAAATATAAACACTTAAACTAACCACTAATAATCACTCATATAGATTCCCTAACTTTTGTCAGCCGATATTGCTTAGACTGAGCACATCATAGAGAGCCCATCCACGAAAAGGACGTTCACGTCTGCACGGGCGATCTCTTTCATGTACCTCTATACGCGCGGGTTTAACACAGGATTAACGGGATGGGTGCGTGGTCCAAAGAGGAATCCCACAAACTTAATAAACAGGCTATGGTGGCGGGAAGGGAGGCGGGTTTCTTGGTAGGTTCGTCCCACTTACATCGTTAGGCGGGATCAACTTGAAGACGACGGCGCACACCGACCTATAATCTACTATTAGGTCATGTTGAAAGTGGAGTTGAATTCTCGTAACAGTTGTTTCCAGTTAACCAAAGCCTAATTCAGTGGGCAAGGCCGCATGGTCTTTGGATTACAGGAGAAGTCGCTTATAACGGTCACAACAAATTCCATTGTAACTAAAAGTATTCAACAACAAAAATTATTTCTTAGTACTTGTTAAATTAGTAGTGAGCGTTCTGTTGACCATGCTACTTTTGACCATACTATGTGGGTGTGTGCATGCAACGCTTGTGCTGCCACCTGCCTACCTGCACTGGGATTTGGGACATGATCGAGCATGGTTCTCCCTCCCTGCGCATGGAGCAGGAACAAAGAGGTACTGGCATGCATGCATGCATGTGACCAGGAAGGATGCAACTGTGCTGCGTTTGTTTGCACTCGGCAGCCTGTGAGGCTGCGGCTCGCCAGCCGCGGCCGCAGTACGTACGATTCGGAGGAGGCCGATCGCATCGCATGCAATGTAGGAGTTCACCTCTCTTCTTTTCTGTCCAAAGCATGAAACGCCCTGCTCGGCTTCTACCGGGACGACTGGCTGGAGCGCGAGCCATCGATCTATTCGCAGCCAGGAAGCAGGGCCCATCAATCAGTTACGGACGGGGAAAGCTGGCCATCGATCCTCCTTGGAGGACGTGCGGCGGATCAATATGGGATCACGGTTGTTGATCATGTTTTTGCACTGCTTGTTCCATGCTAGCTTTGGAGAGCCATCGATCCCAACGGTACAAAATTTAAACCCCAACGACAGCGTCTGGGCTTGGACGCTTGCGGCAGAGAGTGTCAGCTTCGGTCTGCATGCTCAGGGACAAAGGGAGTACTATACTATACGGCCCGGTCCGCAGTGACAAAAAAAACACCCAAACATCATTGGCGGGCTATGGCAGCAGAAATTGAATTCTTCGCAAAGGTTTGGCATGAAAAATCTTAAAATCAACATAGTTTTTTCATAACCATCATACCAACAAACTATGGTTAATAGAACACCAATCAAATAAAAGGTTTCCTTCCAACTATCATTTCTATGGTTTTCAAAAAGGATGAATGATACTACATTATCTTAACAATCTAGTTGGACAAAAAAACTAGGGGATCTGAGAAGAATACCTTGTGGGATAGGGACACTAAGAAAACCCACATATATGGAGGGATTTGGAAGGAAATGGACTGGGGGGGGGGGGGGGGGGGAGATAGAGAAGAAAGGGTTTGGGCTAGAGAAGGGGGTCGCATGTAGGATCGGTTGCCTCTTTGGCCCAACCACTTAAATAGAATATTGTCATGCCGGCTTGGTCTGTGGTATTATGGCACCACTACATGCTGCCTAAGCCCCAGCCTCAGGGTGTTAAAGTAACATTTTTATGGCGCCTTATTCTGAAACGTCAAACTTACGCGTCATGGGCCCGGTCTGGCACTACTCGCCATGGTAGAAAATATGCATGGCGGTTATGACGTAAAGATATGTTTTTTAAAAAACATTAGCAGAAAAAACTAACCACTATAACAATATGATCAATTTTTTCATGAATATATCTATCAAAACATCAATGGCTCATTGACAAAGCTTGGCACACGTGTTTGCTCAATTTAGGTGTGTCAATGGTTAACATGTACAAGGTGAGATACGTTCACAACCGAAATTGGGTGATAAAAAGGCGACAAACAAGTCCGCTTTTCTTTCTTGCCGAGAGGGTGACACACAATCTACCATGTGATCTCGCTAGCGTGACCATGAGTCCCCTCCTCTTTCTTGTGCCCCTACGGCAACCAAAGAAAGTGGGGGCCTAGATTTGTGTTATTACAACGTTATATCGAGATTATTTACGGTTAGGTTTTGGTTTCTGCGGGAGGTAGTGCTAGTAAGAATATGCTTTCCACTCGTGGTCTACATTGTCAACGGTGTGGATAAGGACGGGAGATCGTCCGGTTGCCGCTATTCTGGAGTGGTATATTTGATTTCAACTTCGTGTTTTGCAGGCGTGTTTGTGTCTTTGTCCGTTGGATTCTTTTCCGAACAACAAGGCTGTTAGGCCAGTTTTGGTTTTGTCACGGGCTTTTTGAGGTTATGTCCCACTGGACGTATGTCTCTAGATGCATATAAGTTGATTATCCACCCCTTTTCATCTCTTTCTTCTCCTATACAACCGTCTTTTTCTTAGAGCATTGTCATCTTACATATTTGAATGAGTCACTAGTCAAATATTTTGGCAAATCCTCGTGTGCGATAGAGTTTGGAACCAGCATTTTGATGCTCCAATATGTTTCGAATGTACAAACGCGGCCAGGCGTCATCGAGATTCGATGACAGAGAGCCGCCGACAAGTGCAAGAGGAAGACTACCTACGTCAAGTTTCTTAGAACCCGTGTGTCATTTTCTATTCCTTGAATGGTAATGATGTAAAGATTATATACTTTACATATACTAGAAAAATGCATGTGTATTGCTAAGATAAAAAGAATTAAAATGTCAAATAAAAGGTTAGGTCACTGATATAAAGGCAACATGGTCGATATTCCGCCACACCCTTTGCTCTGAGGAAGACATGTCCCGTCAGATTTCATAATTAACTGATTTCATCCTAACGGGAAAATTACGTCCTTGAACACGTGGTCTGATTGTTTTCCGTAATAATACTCCTACTGATTTCGGCTTTAGTAATGAATATATTTTCTTTCCCCAAATCCATATAATGAGAGTATACAATGCATTCGCTGATGCCAAATAAACTGCTCCATCTTTCCATCAACAATCATGTCTCCTTACCCGCAATTTTTTCTACATGAGTATTTTGAATGTTGTTATCAAACATATCTCCTGGCTTGTACTGACTTGCACTTGTTCCATGATGACAATAAGTGAACTAAAATATCATGTCACTATATAGTCATGAGTGTAAGTTATTCATATTGTCTCAGCGGAAGCGCCATCCTCCCTAGAAGAAATCGAAGTGGTTTGAATCTGTATTTTTTAAGAAAAAATATAGGTTACATGGCATAGACCAAGAGCTATATGTATATTGATTAGCGAAAACCAGCATGGAGCGTACTAACACTAGGAAAAACATATGTGGTGTACTTCAACTTCTTTGCTTGGACTTTGAGTGATCATAATTCCTCACGACAAAGATACGATCTCTGAATTCCAACAAACATGGATATAGTTACACTGTAAATCCCCTATGTATTTACTTACACAAAAGTTATGTTTGTGTGAAATTTGTAGTAGAGGATCGCATGAAGTACCAGATACGCACACCTTCGAGTAAATCTCAATGATATGCACAAGATAATCAAACACAATTTATAGAGTTGCCAAAGTCTCATCAGCAATGTTTTTTCTCTTGTAGAACATATGTAACACCTCTACTAAGAAAATCACATGGGATATTTGTGCAAGCATATATAGAAATGTAGTAAAAACCATCAAGAACTCTTCCGTGGACTAGTGGTAGCCGTGTCAGGTCCCGGATCTGAGTCCTCACTTCTACCTTAATGACAAAGCCGGAATGGAGGCCCCCTCCGGTCTTGTTATTTTTTTAACTAAGACAGTTCCTCATTGGTTTTCTGTACACGATTAGTTTATTCTATGAAAAGGTTAACTACAGTAATTTCTTATGACAAATTATGAAAAATTTGTACTACACTAAATGTCTTCATGAACCATCCACACTGGGAGTGCATAAGTGATGCTATTTTGGAACAAATTGAACGAAGAGATACTGCATTTTAATGAAGTAGCACATATTTCCTTTATATGGTTCGTAGCAGATTAGCATTACACATATGTTGCTATGATTCCAGAAGAAATGTACCTGATGCCTGCCAACGAAATCTGCTAGTCACCCACACAGCAGCGATGCTCAGGATCGGCAAAAGGAGCCATAATGTAAAGATTATTTATTTCACATATGATCATTGAGGAACAAAAATAATATACTTTGCCCTAATTTTTGTTTTCTTGGAGCCAAAGAATTGCTTGGGTTGGCAAGCACGCACGGCAGGAGTGTACTGTAAAGTAACCATGGTAGAAGCTGACCCAAGTTAAATTAACCTTGGTAGATGGTTAACCATGGCAGAAGGTGAACTGAAGTAAAGTAGCCATGGCAAAAGTGTAACCGCAAAGTAACCATGGCAGAAGCTGGCCCAAGTTGAGTTAACCACAGTAGCAGGTGAACTCAAGTTAAAGTAACCATGGTAGAAGGTTAACCATGGCAGTGTAACCATGGTTACCTTTGTCCTGACCCGCCTACCAACCACGCCGGCCAAGTAGTCGCCTCTGTTGGGCTATAAGTACACCTCGGCTGCCTCTCCTCCCTCCTCACATTTCTTCTCCAAGTGCACCAGATTCAAAATACCTCCTGCATCCTCCATGGCGTCGGTTTTCTCTGTCGTCCCTGCCGGCTGTGTTGTCCCGTTCGCCACGCTGAACGCAGCTGCATGGAGCGGCGGCTGCTTTCAGGTCCTCAGCTCCGACGGGGCACGGGCCAAGTCCGTCACGGCTGCCATCCATGCCGCCACCAAGGGCGGAGGCCTTGTCCGCTCGTCGGCGGTGGTGGCGCGGGCCGCCAAGCGCTCCGGCGGAGGGGGTGATGGCCAGGACTAGCAGAGGTTTGGGGAGGATGTCGACAAGGCCGCGTTCAGGGAGGAGGGCGGCAAGGAGGACGACGACAAGGCCACCGGCGAGAAGAAGTTCATGGAGGAGGGCGGCAAAGAGGACGACGACAAGGCCATCGGTGAGAAGAAGTTTAAGAAGGACGGCGGCAACTTTTTCCTCTTCGGAGCCGACACCGGCGACGACCTTGGATCCTCGGAGGTATGACTGTTAGACTGCATGAGGGCCGGGTGTTCCTATCTTGTTCGTTCTTTGTTGCTGGAGCTTGTGGTCTTGTGGAACGGGCTTTTGCCGGCGCTATATGTGGTAGCGTGCGGCGAGTTCTACGGAATGTCGAGGTTTGTTTTGCATTAGATCGAGAAGTTTTCATCTGATTTCATGGATCGTCCTGTGTATGTCTCTCGGTTTTGGTCTTCTCGTCCGTCGCCCCAGCCCGACGGCGAGGGTGGCGACGGTGATGGTTTCCATCGGTGGCTCCTTTGCGTCGTCCTGGGTATCTTGGCGGGAGCTTAGGGCATCTCCAGTCGTTGCGCCCCCCAGGGCCCAAAACGCCGGATTTTTCCGCCCGCCGCGGCGCAAAACGGCGATATTCCGGAACCTGGGGGCGCGTTTACCAGCCGCGAACCCAGGTCGCCGCCCCGGACGGCGCGATTCGGCTATATTTTGGCATATGAATTCACACGTTTAATCATACAAATTCACACATAAATAAATAGTTCAACAATGTATAAAAAAATAAAATAAATAATACTAAACATCGGGAGCATTGCCATTGCCCTTGAGCGCCCACAAGTGTTGCACTAGATCATCTTGTAGAGCTTGATGTGTTGCAACGTATCGAATCTCCTGACGCGTGGCGAGGAAGTCTGTCCATGATGCCGGCACCTAGCGATCAGCATCTGCAAGAGGACCCTGACGGTAGTATGGTATCCTTACCTCACTGTCAGGCACCGGGTCATCCCGCTCACTCTCAATGATCATGTTGTGCAAGATCACACAACACTGCATCACCTCCCACATGTTGGACTTCGACCAAGTCATAGCTGGGTAACAGACAACGGCAAATCGAGACTGCAGCGCACCAAATGCTCGCTCGACATCCTTCCTGCAAGCCTTCTGGCACTTCGAAAACCAAGCTTTCGCGCTTCCTGCTACAGGCTTGGAGATGGTCTTCACAAATGTTGCCCACCTGGGGTGTATGCCATCTGCAAGATAGTACCCCTTTGTGTACTGGTGTCCATTGATCTCATAGTTCACTGGTGGAGCATGACCTTCGACAAGCTCGGCAAAGACATCCGAGCACTGCAACACATTGATGTCGTTGTGAGTTCCAGGCATACCAAACAATGAATGCAGATCCATAGATCATATGAAGCCACGACCTCGAGAATCACCGAGCACTCTCCTTCCTTACCCTTGTACATCCCCAGCCAGTCAAATGGATAGTTCTTCCATGCCCAGTGCATGCAGTCGATACTACCAAGCATCCCAGGAAAGCCTCTTGCTGCATTCTCTACAAGAAGGCGAGCAGTGTCTTGCGCATTGGGTGATCGCAAGTACCTTGGGCCAAAGACTGCAACCACTGCCCGGCAAAACCTGTTCAAGCACTCAATGGTCGTGGACTCGCTCATGCGCAGATAGTCATCCTGTGCATCTGCAGGAGCACCGTATGCAAGCAACCTCATGGCCATCGTGCACTTTTGAATAGAGGTAAACCCTACTGTGCCAGTGCAGTCCTTCTTCAATTTGAAGTAGGTGTCGAACTCGCGGATTTCTTGCATGATCTTGAGTAAGAGCTTGCGTCTCATCCTGAAACGGCGTCGGAACACCTTCGCGTCCTGGGTGGGATCATCGACGAAGTAGTCGGAGTAGAGGATGCAGTACCCCTCGTACCGCTGCCTCGGCTTGCTCTTGAGGCGACCCATTGTCGATCCAACACGCCATGGCCCGCCCTGATTCTCGGCGAGCAAGCCGTCGAGGGAGGCCAAGATCAGCAGGTGTTCTTCGTCGTCGATGGCCGCCTGATCTTCCTTGTCGAACAGCTCGGCGAGTATCTCCTTGTCGGAGTCCATTGTTGTGCCGGCTTTTCGCCGAAAACCTTGCACGCTGGGTGGTCGCCCTTTCACATTGAAGAACGCCCAGAGGCGTTTTCGCGGCGGAGGAGTGGGCGGCGCCGACGAGGCGGGGCGTGGCGGGGCTAGGCAGGGATCGTACTAGTGTGGCGGCGGCATGGCGGTGCAGTTAGGGGTGGGGGACGGCGGCATTCTGCCGGCGGCATGGGAAGGGAGGGAAAGGCGAGCCTGGTGGGTGGGGAAAAGGCGATGTCTCGACGACAGCGCTGGCCCACGCGTGCTTTTTTCTTCCGGTTCGGCCTGGGTGCGTCGGCGTTATTTTCCGCCGAAACATCACTAACTGGGCTTCTGGGGGGGTCGACTGGTGGGAAAACGACGCTATTTGCCTCTGCCGGCGCTAAAAAGGCCTCCTGGGGGCGCTGGGGGGCGACTAGAGATGCCCTTAGACTTTAGAGTTCTGTCCCTCAAGGTTGAGGATCTAGGCATCTGGCTGGCCAGGTCCATCATACCGAGTTGACACAGTTCATCAGGGTAGAACGTCTCTTTATTTCAGGGTTTCAATCTCATGCCGCCCGTCTGGATTTGGTTTCAACAGTTGTTTTCATGTTGATTACGTTGGGAAAGCGTCGTGATCGCGGGTATCTTGCAGGAGTTTAGAGTTGTGTCCGTCGAGCCAGGTCCATCGATCTGACACAGTTCATGGGGTCGAACGTCTACGTACTTCAGTTCAGTGTTTCAATCATGCCACGCGCGCGTCTGGATCTGGGTTTCTACAGTTTGTTCTTACGCTGGGTTGGTTTTCTGCACTCTAATCAATGCTGTTTTTCAGATGACGATGGAGGAGCTCGCTGTGATGTTTCCATTCGGAGCCGGCACCGGCGATGACCTTGGATCCTCGGAGGTATGACTGTTAGACTGCATGAGGGTCGGGTGTTCCTATCTTGTTCGTTCTTTGTTGCTGGGCTTGTGGTTTTGTGGAACGGGCTTTTGCCGGCGCTATATGTGGTGGCGTGCGGCGAGTTCTACCGAAAGTCGACGTTTTTTTCAATTAGATCGAGAAGTTTTCGTCCAATTTCATGGATCGTCCTGTGTGTCTCTCTCGGTTTTGGTCTTCTCGTCCGTCGCTTCAGCCCGACGACGTGGAACGTCGTCGTCCCTCTACTTTCCTGTATTTTTTTTTGAGGAATTCTACTTTCCTGTATGATGTCTCGGGCTCTCTGTTTGTTCGCTGTCTGTAAGCCTTGTGTACGGATGGCACCCGCCGGGTACGGGGCCGGGTTTGGCACCCCCATACCCGGACCCTCTCCCCGCCCCCGTACCCGCCGGCGGGTCCAAAGTTCCACCATACCCACGACCCGGCGGGTACTCGCCAACACAGCCATCGTCGTTGACTCCGACGGCGTATGCAGAAGGCGATGATGGTTTCGTTGAGGAATTGACGTCCGTGGAGGATGGTGAGCTCAGAGCTGCTACAAGATCGTTCCCATCCTCGCCGGCGACGGAGGCCGTCGTGGGAGGATCATCTCGCGACGGAGGGGTGGGCGGAGGAGAGGAGCAGAGGACCGGTGACGCGCACCACGGCAGAGACGCGTCAGCGCGGCCTTCGCTGACGCGGAGGCGGACGCGTTGGGCGGCGACGCGCACCATACCATGGCCGGAGCAGAGAAGCGATGGGCGGCGCAGCTCGTTGCGGACTTGGGGAAAGAGAGACTGTGGATTTGGGGAAAGAGAGATGGAGGCGGCGCGGCCTGGGACTGGGAGGAGAGGAAGGAAATGAGGTCGTGGCCTTGTGCAGTCGTGCGGGTGTGAGTGGAAGTTAGGGTTTTTTCGCTCAATGACAGGTGGGGTTGAAGGGGCTCGGGATTTAGGGCTATTTCAATTTCACTGACATGTGGGGTTTACCGAGTATATGGGTAAAAGGGTATGGGTTTGGCACCCCCATACCCGCACCCACCAGACCCGCCGGGTTTAGATTTTCCCCGTTAAGCACACCCGCGGGTATTTTTCTTTACCAAACCCTGCCCATTTAACACAGGTACCCGTCGGGTTAGCGGGTAACGGGTACCCATTGCCATCCGTAGCCTTGTGATAATCTGATCTGTTGTACCATTGATTTGCAGTCGACTCTAATCAACCTTTTTTGTTTGCAGATCACAATGGAGGAGCTCGTGGTGATGTTCCACAATGAGACGGCCATCATGCTCAAGAACATCAAGCGGTTTCCCATGAAGGATGACGACACCGTGCTTGACACCCTCATCGCGTCGTGCGACGCCATTGGCGACCAGCTCAAGAACGGCCCGCTGCTGCCCAAGGACAAGGCTGAAAGCCGTCGTGTCGTCAACAACCTCATCCCGCTCCACCTCCGTTGCGTGTTCTGTGTCGGCCAGGTGGTTCTGCTCAACCCCGGGAGCCACCTGCCGGACATGTGGGCAGGCCACCGCCAGCAGCTCCTGTGCAAGGCGAAGCTCGCGGGCACGCTCATGGAGCTCCTTCTTTACTCAATGATGCTTTGTTCCGCTGCTCTGGGCCCCTACGTCAGCCCCCCGACCTGGGACTTCACCGGCCTCGAGGGTGATGGCGCCGACCCCGCGATCGAGGAGGCGAACTAAGCCTGATCCATGGTCTTCCATGAGCACTCGGGTATGAAATTGATCGCCGTTGGCACATTATAACACACATTGTTGAATATTCATGGTGGAGAACACTCAGAACTTGCAGTTTGCAGTCAGCAGTTAGCTAATAATCTGCACAATCCTCAACTCTCTGAAATGTGCGCAGCAATGCAGCTTGAAGAGGCACCGTTGCTTTACCAAACTGGAGACACCAGAGTTATAATGCAGACGAGACGAAGCATTCGTGTTCACCCTTGTCCTATGTTATCTCACTATCTGTCCTTGTCCTGAAACTGATCGGACTAACATCCAATATATCACCAAATATTGCTATATTATGCAAAGAAGAAGGGCTTAATCTTCGCCCAACCTAGAAACTGAATCTTGCATATATTTTTTTGTTGTAAAAAAGAAAGGTTAACCTGCCGACCCCTGCATCTGTAGATGCACAACCGCCATTTTTAGGCTAAATCACCTCCTTTTCCGTTGTAACCCTCCTCTGTATCCCTCTTGTTAAGTCGCACCTTCTTACCAAGGATATTGATTATTTCATAGGGAAAATTCCTGCGAGAGAGATTCAGGAGGAGATGAAAAATCAACAACAAAGACACATAGCAACATTGAGCTTTTTCCTTCCCCTGAAAATCAAACTTCTGCTGTCATACCAGCTCACTTTTATCGGAGCCTTTGCTAATGCGAGTATATTTGGGATATATTTTCCTTTAACAGAGTAACAGGTGAGGATTATGCCTTTTGTCTTTGACATGCTGCTTAGTTACAGGGACCTGTGTTCTTGGTTTCCTTTCTCCAACAAACCTAGGAGGCTTAATGACTGCAATGCTTCTCGTCTGGGTCCTGGTGGAGCTGCTTGCTGGTTATTCTTCTTCATGCCTCTACAAATTGTTCAAGGGATCAACATGGTAGCAGATAACCCTGCGCACGGTTTTCCTTTTGCCGGGTATCGCTTTTGTTATTTTCTTCATCTTGAATGCTCTTATCTCGTGGACAAGTCATCTGGTGTTGTTTCATTCACCACCAGAATGGATAGAGATCATGTGAGAAAAACTTAAGAGTACAAAGTATTTGTGAAACATACAGTATATAAGTTGAACCTATCATCACAATTCCAATTTGGCTCTCCGATTTTTTTATCGGTGATGGTGATGGATCTTCTTGTCCCTGTTTTATCATTGACATTTACCTAACATTTATTTTCTTCCACAAGAAGTGCAGGATTAAAAAGGCCCTTTATGTGGTAATGGTGAAACTTCGATATTATATTTTTATGCTTATTTCCATAGTATGATTATGTTCTCTCTGTAGTCGGACAGAGGCATGGGATAATTTTCATACCATATCAATAATTTATCACCTGGATCTAAGATAACCCAACTTGTTGGTTGATAAATATTGAATTGTTACTGCATATACCTACTTTCAGGAGAACTCTTATTAATTTGATGTTTCTGGATAGCTGTTACTACTGGCTAAAAAGCAGATATAGATTGGTCTGTGAATTTGTACTAAATCGCTGTAATTTTTTGGAATCAAAATCCGCTTCTGGGACTGTAAGAACCTAATCATCAGATTGTGGAATGACTTAAGGATTTTAATTGTTACAGAAACATAACTTTTTTCCTGTAGCACATATTGTCGTTTCCCCTTCTTATACCAGCCTGAGTGGATGGCACCAGAGGTTTTGTGTAACGAGCAGTCGAAGGAGAAATAAGTGACTTTCAATTATCATCTTCACATGTTCTTATATTTCAGATTTAGGTTTTACAAATTTTACCTGCAAAATTCTGACATCTTCGAGGAGCCGCAAAATTCTGACAATAATCTGTACTCAGCCACGTCGGGGTTGGCAAAACTTTCTACATCATTCAGGTAGGTGGACAATCCCAAGAATTTATCATTGGCTCGAATGGGCTGAGGCAACCAATCATGTTTGGGAATTTTCTACCCATAATTTTGCAGCCACAACGAGAAATTGTATCACATTCAAGACGGATCAACATGTGAGAAAGCCATGATAGGCCTAAGTGAATAGTTACCGTGTGCCATTCACACATAGATTTACTCGTGCTGGCCACACATCATGTTTTTGGATGAAAATTTGTAGCTACACAAGATACGACATAATCTTTGTTTATATTTATTACCTATTTTTGAAAACTCCGTTGCAAAATATAGTTTCCCTCAAAACATCCATTCACAAAGTGAGATGATCTTGTTTAATTGGGGTGTAGTTTCATCCCTAAGGGGATTGGGGATGGGACATGATTTGTTGAAATTCCTGCTTTCACCCAATCCTCACAAATCGTCACAAATACTCTTTCCCCATAATACATTAGTATGGGACAGAGCTTTCAATTAAGTCAAAAATATGGTGGTTGGTGGAGGATATTTACGGGTTATTCCTTCCAAAACCGGATTAGTAAACGTACAATTGGGAGTTTTCTGAATCCGGAAGAATCCACCTAGTTCCCCCCAAAATACACTCCAAATACAATTGGGAGCAAAGAAGGCTTAAAGAAGTTGCGAGGCCATGGCTCCGCCGACGGAGTTCGGCCTTCTATGCTCATAATGAAAGTGTGACACACACATAGACTGTGCTAAAATTATTTCAAGCAAAGAGAACAATGCTCCTATAATTGTACACTTGTTGGGGTGAGTTGAAGACACTGCATTGTCGTCAGATTTTACAACATGCATCTCATGCATTCACCCCCGCGGCATGAACAATCAACGGCAAGCACGTACATCTTATATGTAATCCCTTAATTTATAACGAACGATGATGCCATTGGCGTCGTCGATCATTCTTCTCTAGCTAGCCCATAATCTAAATACTTCATTAAGCAGCACACTCGATGTCTCCCGCGGCATCCTTCACGGCGCCAACCCTGGTGGCCTTGACGCCATGTTTCTGCTTGTATGAGTACCGGGTGGCGACGAGCACATAGAACACCAGGTTGGCGGCGCAGATGCCGGCGAGCAGCCAATAGAAAAGGTCTAGCCTGCTTCGGCTCAGGTCTTTTCCGAACCAGCCGTCCCTCCGGCCACCGTGCGAGCTCACGTGGTCCGCCGCCGCGATCACCAGGCTGCTCAGGAAGCTCCCGGCCCCGATCACGCTCAGGTACAGCCCGATGCCGAGGCTGCGCATGGTGTCCGGCACCTGGTCGTAGAAGTACTCCTGGAGCCCCACCAACGCGAACCCGTCGGCGACGCCCATCAGCGCGAACTGTGGCACCAGCCAGAACACCGACATGGTGGTGGCGGAGTCGAGCCGGCGCCGCTCGACGACGGCGGCCGAGGCCATGGCCACGACGGCTATCCCCATTCCGATGCCAATGCGCCTCAGGACGCTGATCCCGCGCTCGCTGCCCGTCGCGCGCCGCAGGCACGGCTCGAGCACCTTGTCGTAGACGGCCACGGTGGCGATCATTGCCACGGCGGCAAGCGCGAAGACGGAGGCCGGGGGGAGCACGAAGTGCGCGCCGAGGCGGCGGTCCATGACGCTGCCCTGCTTGATGAAGAAGGTGGACACCTGTGCCGCCGTGATGCCGAATGGGAGCGTGGCCAGCCAGATAGGCACCATCGACACCACCAGCTTCGTCTCCTCCACCTGCGTCACCGTCGCCAGCCGCCACGCCCCGCGCTCGCCGCCGTGCTCCACGACCGCCGCCTTGTCTAGGAACCGGAGCTGGTCGGTGTGGCAGAGAAGCCTCTTCTTGGCGCCGCCCTGCGCCGTCCCGGCAACCTCGTGCAGCTCGCTGGCGTCCGTGGGGAGATCTAGGCGCCGCTTCCTTGCGGCGGCCACGGCGACACGCACGAGCGGCGTGAGCGGGCTGCCCCCCGGCACCCTGTACCGGTACGTCCGCCAGCCGGCGAGGAACACCACGAGGGAGCAGCCCATGACGGCGGCGATCAGGACGGTGGCGGCACCCCAACCCACGCGGTCCTGGACGTAGACGACGACGGTGACCCCGAGCAGAACCCCGGAGCAGAGAGCGCAATTCCACCAGTTGAAGAACGACATCTTCTGGCGCCGCTCCCCCGCGTGGCCGTCGTCGAACTGGTCGGCGCCGAAGCTCTCGAGGGCCGGCTTGTGGCCGCCAGTGCCGACCGACACGAGGTAGATGCCCACGAAGAAGAGCGTCTTGTGGACTCCCGGCGCGACCGTCGGCTTCAGTCCAGGCGCCAGCTGCGCCATGGCCAGCATGACCAGGCCGAGGAGGTAGACGGCGGTGGAGAGCAGCACGGTGGCGAAGCGGCCGAGGTAGGCGTCGGCGAGGAAGCCGCCGAGGAGGGGCATGAGCGTGGTGACGCTCATCCAGTACTGCGCGTTCTCGGCGGCCACCTTCATGTCCTGGTGGAGCACCTTGGTGAGGTAGATCATCAGGCTCGTCGCGATGCCGAAGTAGCTCAGCCGCTCGCTGAACTCGATCACTGAGCCCATGCAAGAAGAAGAAGACGTTTTACACACCGCTGGCGGCATCGACCAGACAAATATAGAGAAAGAAATTAAGCATATGATCTGGCAGTTTAGAGCTTACTGATGATGAACATGGCGGCCTTCCAGGAGCCGGTGGCGGCGCGGAGGGGAGGCCGGCCGCAGTGGTCGACGGAGGTGTCGTCCACCCACTTCTCCCCCTCCTCCTCGCCGACGGCGCCATGGCCGCTTAAACCCTGCTGCTGCTCCTTCCTCATCGCCAACTAAATCCCCAAACCGACCGAATCACCCCTCTTTCTTGTAAACAATTCGCCGCAAGAGAGGAATCGATTACACTTTCGACGTCCTCGACTGATCTGTGGGTTCTTGGTGTGAGGCTGGGAAGAAAGGGGGTCCTGGACTCGAGTTATATAGGCGCGCGCCGTGGGGCAGCTGACATGGACGGTGAGCAGGCAGGGAAGAATGGGGGGAGAAAGGGGCCGTCGCTGTTGAGGAGATATATAGGCCGTGTGCGCACGCGTGAACCGAATCCAGGAAAGGAGACCCTCGTTTGTTCCAAATTGTTTTGCGAATCGATTGGAACGAATTGATTAGTAATGATCTGATCTGTATTTATTTATTTCCAAATGTGTGTTTGTCAAGCTGTCAAATACAGCGGGTAGTGATTTTTTTGACTGCTAAACCCCGGAGGGAGCTCAAGCTCCAAGAAGCCTTTTTCTTGGAAAACAAAAAACAAATGGCATTTCTATGTTTTACAAAATTCGGGAAAAAATTACTTGATGATAATATTGAACTTTACCAGTGTGCAAAATCTCATTGAAAAATTCTTTACATTAGAGGCCACACAAAAACATAAATCCGACAAAATTGCAAGTTTTAAAATATACACTATATTCACCGCACTAGATCTAGACATTTGTCATTTTTTGATCAGCTTAGAAAACAAATATTTTATATTACTTTTTTTTGCATCGTAGTAGAGTTAAACATTATCTACCTATAAGATTTTTCCAAAAAAAATACAAAATTTACGAATGTCATTTTTTATTTTTAAAACGGCTCCAAAACGCCACACTCTATGTAGCAGCACAATAATACCCCATCCACCAGGTCAACGAGTAAAGTAAAGTCAATATGTAGAAAAGTGGTGGAACTTGACCAAAAAGTTCAGCGAGGGGTCGGAGGCCCCCGTGGTCATGTAGTAAGCTCTGTCACTGATTTAGAGTCATCAAGAAGAGTTATTTTGACATATCTAACATCTTGTAACTATTTCTGCATTGCATAGGGATTGTATTAATTAAATATGAGTGGCATTACAATCACATAAAAGGGAACCCATAATAGAATCTTGCCCCGATATAACCATACATCAGTCCCATCAATTAATCTACCAAACTTTGCTAATTCATCATGACTAGGTACATTTTACGATCGAGGTACTTTGGTGATCACACCAACACGCTCAGTGTCAAACAAAGCCCGTGCTTCCTTCAACGGATGACCCAACTGAGAGAAATGCTCTCGAACTCGCATCATGTTGATAATCTCGGTGCTATCTGTTTCCATAAAAAAGGGTTCATCACACCATTATATTGCCAATGCAGTTCCTTCCATGAGTGCACACAGCTCCACCTTTCAAGGCGCACAGAGTTTATATAAGCTCACACCCACAATAAAAAATACTACTCAAGTTCGGTACTTGCAAATATGGAAAAGGATGAAAACATCTTACATTTATGAAACAGAGTAAGTAATTACCGAGCATATAAGCATATGGATACAATGCTCCATTCACTGAGTTGGGTAGCAAAGTTTTATGAACTAATGATTTTTTCTCTAGAATACTACGGAATAATGTTTTTTGCCCAACAATTAGAGTTTTCTGTCAATATAAATAATGTTTTTACCTTCATATATCGATATCTCAATTCTCAGTTAGGACGAAAAGAAGATGAAGCACACGTCATGCATGCTTTGCCATTAGCCCATTATACCATTTACCCTCATTGTTGACTTCTTCATGTATGTGACAACGGTACTAGTGATGTATATGGTTCCAGAAAATACAAGTAACGTATATGCATTAATCCACTGCCAGTACAGCTAACACCACACACACAAGCCATCTTATGCAGAATTTAATCACAAAGGACGCCAACGCCAGCACATGAAAGATATCTTTATGAAAATTTTGCCTGTCGAGATATATATGCATGCAGCTAGGGACAAATTAGTTTGCATTTGCAGCAACGAAATTAATCGAGAGATTGATGATATGGAGGTGTAGCTGGCATGCATGCATTGACTTTATCTGAGGAAAGCTGGGTTTGACATTTGCATAAGCATATATACACGCGCCGTGCGGCGGAGCACGTGTTCCACGCGCGCCTGTCTCGCTCAATTCGGCAGGGAGCCAGATGCCAGATCGAACGGCCGGCCGTATGGTGTCGAGGACGATCGAGCGGTCAGGATTAACCCGGACGTATGTGCACCCAAGTCTCCGATCGAATGCCATCAGCCACCGGATCGGCGGTGCGTCCTCTTGCAGATCCACTTGGCCTCTTGAAGATGATGCGACAACGGAGCTGTGAAGATGGAGATGCAAATTCAGGTGGCCGGAATTTGGCAGTTCACGCCGAGTACCGGTGCGTTTGCTTCCATATATCCTTATTTGGCCGAGAGTGCTACTGTGTTAAAGCCTTAAAGATATGTTATAGTACTCGAATTCCTCATTTGAAAGATACAGTTTGTAACTTTTGGATAAACAAATAAAAGATAAGATTTTTTTAATTTAAAGTTTTCCATTCAAGATCTATACAGCTACACGAATATTGGGGGAATCCAGTTTTGAACCATATGCGGACATATTAAACAAGTTTAGGATGTCGTATTAGATCGCTTTCTTAGTTCAACCGTCGTTTTGTACATAGCCAATAAATTATGGTACCGTCATCAGTCTTGTGTTGCCTATGCTTGCGCCCCAAAACAGTTGCTGACTTTGTACAACTCCGTAGGGCGCGCTAGGGGTTGCATTTCACCCTTTAAGATTTGCATTGCCGCGAACTGGCAACGTAGAGTTAAGCATACACATCCATTGCTCGGTGCAAAATAGACACTAAATATTGTTAAAAAAACTAGCACCAATGCTAGACAAAGGGTTTTGGCTACAATTTGAGGCACAACTAAGTTTAGCATCCAATAATAAGCTAAGTAATTGTTTTTAATTAGCTTATTGTTTATTAGCTGCTTTGTCTAAACGATAAAATTTAACTTAGCATCTACCATCTATAGATAGGAGGTACTAAGGAATATGGAACACATCCAAAGGAGAATAAATAGATAAGTATAATGTTTTCAGCCTAACGTCCAACGTGAATGCTCTTAACCAACCTTGTTCCGATCTCTGGTCAGTCGTAATTATGTCATCATGTACAATGGAACTATATTTTAGATACAACAAAGTACAAGATGTGGACACATCCATACCAACATGGAAATTATTCCGCCTCAATGAGTTTGTCTCGGGATTATCTCAGTCGTTGCCCATTTGGAGATTCACATATATGTCTAGGCCAGACAGTACTCACCCGGTTAAGAATCACAAAATAGCATAAGTGCCAAACTAAAGTTACTTCCCCATATTCACCCCCATTAGCGACCAAGGGCTTATATTGGACCTTGCAATTCATGACCCCCACTAGTCTTTTTATGACAATGTAAAAAAGATTCATAAACCTTTTGCTTGCGCTAACAATTTTTTTCCATCATTGCCTCCATACTTGCATGTGAAATACAAAACATGATTGTTTGTGGGTGGGGGAGGGGGTTGGGGGGGGGGGGGGGGGGGGGGGTTAACATCTCTGCCTCTGGTACCAAGCACACTCCAACATGAGAAGGGGGGCCACTAGTATAGAACAACCCTAATGTGATGGGTCAAAATAATCACTGGCGACAAAAAAACATGTCTTGTCCGATGAGCTCAATGCCATTGTAGTGTATTCCACCTATAGTGTATTGTGAATACAATTAGCAAATGGTTGCGCCAAAAAACCATAAGAGAAAGAATATTTCTAGAGCCTTGTGAGTTCCCCTCGAGTTTAGCCAAGCAACAAACAGTGAATCCATGTACTCCTAGCAACGGATGAGCCTAGATCTTGTGCATGCACATGAGTTCCTATATTATTTCACACCTGACACAGAGAGACTCGATGAGATGATATGTATTATCTCGATGCAGTCACAGATCTCAGCTTCCTTGAAGATGACATCTAAATTAGTTGTCATGATAGGTTGGGTCCATGTTCATATAACAACAACTTTCAGGCACTTGAGAGATATTTTATCAATTCCAAAATACAAGGCACATAAATATTAATATGGAAACTGTTTTTTAACTATAGGGATTAATTTATATTAAAAAAAGCTAATATGTAGGAATTTTATTGTTAGATTTGTCTTGCCAACTATGTTGATATCATAATTTTCAACTAATTTTATAGACATACTCCCTCTGTTTCATGATATAAGGTGTCTAAGGTTTTAGCACGGATGTTAAGACGTCGGTATTTTGCATGGCGTCATAAATTGAAAACAACAGGTCAAATGGCCCCCTAGATTGTGACTCGTTTTTATATGAGCAAAATTGTCTATAAATCGTAATACATCTTATATTTTGAAACTTTTCTCAAAACCTTATACACCTTATATTAAGGAACGAAGGGAGCATTATATACTTCTTGATTGTAGTGAAATTCGTACATATAATACTCTAAAAAAATAAAGCGCGCCTATGTATTAGAATAGTCGATAGAGGAGTGTAAAATGTATATTACCACAGGTTGCGGTAGTGCCTACACCATAAGTTAGTAATTTAAAACAAGCAGCTGGTCGAATAATCAGCAGCAGCCGCCGGCAGTCTTATTCGAGGATTAGATCTCCTATAGGTAGCCCATATCCAGGGGAAATAATTCTTGGTTTTACTGTTTTACGACAAGTGCCAGCACCTGAGTACCATTTTGTGGTTGGCATTAATCTGACCAGGAGCTGATAATCCGCTTTGTACTGGGTGCAATCATCAACTTAAAGCAGTGGTGCTGAAATGATTACATTATTCTATTGCCAAGAACAGTGGAAATCACTGTGCTCTAGAATTTGGTAAAAACATCTGCATTTTTTTTGTTAAGCAGCTCGATAGTCTAATTGAGCCGACGATTTCCCCTGTTGCCTTTCCTCTGACAACAAAATGACGCTCGTCTCAACTATGTAAAGGTGCACTCATCGTTTCAATCCGAGTAAATGTGCATAGCCGATGGGATTTACGACTAATGATCAATCAAAATATTTTAAGATTGGTCAGCGAAGAGAGTGGTCATAACCAGCTTGAAATGCATATCAAGCGTCCGACAGGATCAAGTTGGACGCAATCGGTGATGGTCTGATGGATCGTGGATGGATGGATGGATGGAGGCCGCAACTTTCGATTTGCTTTACAAAGTAGTGCTTCCAACTAACCAAATTTAGCACATGCCCAATATAGCTCGTACTTAGCTAGCATCAGCACTTATAATTAGTGGGTGACAGTGGCACGCATGCAGACCTTCGGCTGCCCCAAGTGCTTCAGGTACTCACAAAATAGATAAATATACTAGATGTACACATAATTAGCTGGAACGAATCTGGATCGTTGGATATATTCAAGTGGGTCTGATTTTTAGGTGGAAGTAGATATGTGTACATTTTGTGGGGTGGTTGTAGAAAAGAAATGTTTGCTTAAGCAGAGGTTGTAAGAAAATTACTTGGTAAGCTATATTTGGAAGTTCTCCTTAGCCCGAAATTAATCTCCGTTCACTTCGTTACCACATGTTTGACCTGTGTCTGACGGGTCATTCCTCCACCGTCCCACCATGGCGACGCCGTCAAGGCATGGGCGCATGCTCGGCGCGGCGTCGGTGTTGTGTATTTTCCTCGTCATAGCGCCGTTCACCGCAGCGATCGGCGTCAACTACGACACCAAGGGTGACAACCTCCGGCCTCCGGCGACGGTCGCGGCTTTCCTCACGAACCGCACCCTCATCGACCGCGTGAAGCTGTTCGACAACAACCCGGACATCGTTCGGGCCTTCGCGGGCACGGGGATCTCGGTGATGGTCACGGCAGCCAACGGGGACATCCCCAGCCTCTCGCCAGCAATGAGGGGGCCGCCGCATGGGTCGCGGCCAACATCGCTCCGTACTACCCCGCCACTGAGATCTCCCTCGTGGCTGTGGGAAACGAGATCATGGACACGGCCGACCAGAACCTGATCGGCAACCTCGTCCCGGCAATGCGGACGCTGAGGGCCGCGCTCGTCGCGGCAGGCTACCGCAGGATCCGCGTCTCGACGCCGAGCTCACTCGGCATCCTGGTTGACTCCCAGCCGCCGTCGGCGACTCGGTTTCGCGACGGCTGGGACGTGGCCGTCTTCGCGCCGATGCTCCAGTTCCTCCGAAAGACCAAGGCGCCGCTCGTCGTGAACGCGTACCCGTACTTTGGCTACAACGGCGACACGCTGCCGTACGCGCTGGCGCGCCCGAACCCTGGCGTGCTGGACACCGGCACCGGCATCACGTACACGAGCATGTTCCAGGCGCAGCTCGACTCGGTGTACTCGGCGATGAAGAAGCTTGGGTTCGAGGACGTGGATATCCTGGTAGGGGAAACCGGGTGGCCGACCAAGGCGATGGATGGGCAGATCGGCGTGAGCCCGGCCGAGGCGGCGGAGTACAACCGGTACCTCATCGGCGAGGTCAGTTCCGGGTCGGGCACGCCGCTGATGCCGAAACGGACGTTCGAGACGTACATCTTCGCGCTGTTCAACGAGGACCTGAAGCCCGGGCCCGTTGCCGAGCGCAACTTCGGGTTGTTCCAGCCGGACTTTACGCCGATGTACGACGTTGGCATCATGAAAGACCCGGTACGCACGCACGGACACGGCCTTGCCAACATGGCAATACGCTGGCTTTCCACTAGCGGTACGTTCTGATGCACGTCCATCTGTAATGCAGGTCAAGACGGCACCCGCGCCGGCGTCCCCAAAAGAAGCAGCGGCGCCTATGGATGCGGCGGCGCATGACCCCGAGGCTGCGGCGCCTACGGAGGAATCGTCAGCGTCTGTGCCTTCAGAGGATAAACACTCCTCTCCTGCTCAGGCCGAGGACAAATCGACCGACAAGACACCGGTTCGTGCTAGCTAGCTGATGGTCCACTTCTCTCGCATTTTGACTAGACAGTTTACAGTTGCATCGACCGGTCCAATTTGATTTGTATGTGTGCTTGTGGCTGTGCTTTGCAGGAGGAGGCGGGAGGAGGGGATGTCTCGTCGTCACCCAAGAGCGAGCCGGTGGAAGGCAACTCGTCGGCGGCAGCTGCCAAGGTATGCAATGCATGCATGCCCAGTTCATTCGAACACCACGAACCGGACTACAGTTTCCTTTACAACACTTTTATAACTGCTCGTTACTTTTGCAAGGGTGGCAACGATGATGTAGGAAACAGTGAGAGAACAAACCCCGAAGAAGGCATTGCAAAGCAACCCCCGACTGGAGCTGCTTCGGAAGCAACCAGCTTTCTCTTGACCGTCCCTTGGGTCCTTGCAATTGCACTGCCTCTGGCTATGTATGTCTAAATTTGTCTTCTTCTTTTTTGGAAAAAGGAGAAGGACCCTGAAGGGTCTAGACTGCATTACTCGGTGGGGTTACATATTACATCAAGGATCTCAAAGTAAAAGAAAATTACAACCAATCCCTAGACTTTACAAAAAGGACCTTGCCAAGAAAATTAGGAATGCAATCAGATCCTTCTCCATCGAAATCGAGCAGTTCAACACACCGGCCGTCAGCGTCGTCGCCGGGGTCGAGACCACTTGGAGACGAGGCGACGAATGGGTACCCGATACCCGCTAACCTGACGGGTACCCGCACTAAATGGGGAGGGTTTGGTGAAGATCTACACCCGCGGGTCTGCTTAGCGGTAAAGGTTCAGACCCGACGGGTCTAGCGGGGGCGGGTATGGGAGTGCCAAACCCGGACCTGCAAACCCGTAGACCCGACTAAACACATGTGTCAAGCACACAACAGACAATACACAATACACTGTACGCACGCAGTACACCACAACACACACCACATGCACCAGCACAGCACGCATGATCGATCCCACGTCCGCACCCCTGCTTTTCTCTCTCCCTTATCTTCTTACTAATTGAATTCGGTGCAGCCACACGCCGCGCCCTTGGTGAAATCTTTCGTTGTCGGTTTGTTTCGTTGTCTTAAGTGTTTAATAGGTTTTGTAAAGAATAGTGCTTTATTATTATTAGCGATGAATTTAGTGTAGCAGCTAATGCAATTTACAGGGAGAACGAAACGTAAATCTTTATTAATAATAGAACGAAGTACTGTTTTTAGTGAAACTGCGGTGGATCTGGAAGAAATAGGTGCGAGTAGTAAAGTATGCATTTAGTTACATAGTTACCAACGATCATCTGTACAAACGCTGAACTGAAATGACGGTATCATCAAGCTGTTTTAGATGCCTAATCACTACTACAGAATAGGTTATAGCCGCCAACCTATTAGTGACGGGCAAAACAAAGCCTGTTACTAATAATAGTCATCAGTGACGGGCAAGACAATGCCCGTCACTGGTAACTGTACAATTGGTAGCTATACCAAGTACTAGTGACAACTACAATTATATGCCTGTCACTGATATTGTGCCGACATACCAGTGACGGGCACTACCAATATGTTCGTCACTAGTATTACAATCCTATGACACACTGCTCTAGCCAATAAGATCGTTGGAATCACTTACAAACGGATTGCTACACTTTTAGATCCGGACCGTCCACACCACCTGGATCTAATGCCCCAAACTTCACCCCTTCTTTCAGAGAATAAGAAAAAATAATAAGGAAAAACAAATGTAAAAAATGAAAAGGAATAAGAAGAAAAGGCCATGTCAAAAAAAAAAGGCCGAACCTTATCCTCCCACGAGACCAGCACGATCCCCTCTCCCTCTCCCCCCGTTCAAGTCTCATCTTTACAACCGCCGTCGACGCCGGTCTCCTAGACTCCTACTCTCCCCATCTCCGGCCTCCCCTCACCCCCGACCCCCCACCACACCTACTCTCCGCCGGCGGTCGGTCTCCCCAACCCCGCCGTCTCTCCCGGGTACATCTCCCTCACCGACCCCACTTTCTTGGGCCTCCAATCAGGCCGTCGTGCGTGGAACCGTAACTGCCCCTGCCGTCCGATGTCGAGAAAGAACCAGCCCGGCCTCGCGCGCCTCTCCTTATCCCGGACCTCTATCCTACCCGGCTCGGGTGCCCCCGCTACTCGCCGGTGCGGTACGTCTCCGGCGCTCGTCCACGAGGAGGACGCCAACCTCTTCCTCCATATGCGCCGCCGGCGCCGCCACTGGAAGGCCGACCCGCTCTCCTCTGACGACCCCTCCGCCTCCAACATGCCCCTGGTCAGTATAAACCCTCTCCCACCTCCGCATTCCCATCCCAAATCCCAACTCTCAACTCTCGATCCCCTTTCTCCGCGAGTCGACATTATTCTTAGCAGCCGGGCACCACGATCGGAAGTGCCGCCACAAATCAACCCTTCGACCAGCAAACATGGTGAGCGCCACTACATACATTCTAGCAATCTGGGCAAGAATGCTGTTTTCATCTTTTAATCAACACTTTTGTAATACGGAGTAGAATGTTAGTTGGATTCGGTGATGTGCTACGGAACTAGAAATCTGAATTATCTGAAAGGGAAAAGCTAATGATGTGTGAATTATAAATTGTTTGGTAATATCTTGATGCTTAAGTTAGTATTTTGTTTTGCAGGATGATATGATTTTCCCGGCTGAACCCGTCCCCTCCCAATCTATCCAAGTTTCCAACTGCTGGAGGTCATAACTCAGATTATTAGTATTGGGAATCAGACTTTCTATACGAGAGGACATCTCAGATTATTTACTACAGGTTATTGATTAATCAGTACATATGACAGGGGTGGATTTTGTCTTCAGCATCACTGTTCTGAGCCTATTATGAGATAACGTCAATGTTCATCAAAGGTATGCAACTGAATTAGTTCACCTTTCGTTTGAAAGGTAGCAATTTGTGCCACTGGTCTCAGGACATGATATCTTACCATGTGTTTTCCCCTTACGCAAGGTTTAGCACTATGTCACTCTATATATATAGCTCCTATCAGGAGACCCTGATAATACATCTGATGCATTGTACAGTATCAAATAAATAAATAAATAAATACATCCGTTACAACTTGTACGATGCATTGCCCACTAATTACCAATTCTTTGTAATCGTTGTGTTTGCATATCTGCATTCCATTTGCTGTATTTATTCAATTAGAGTCACAATGATGTATCCGATTATATTTAATAGCATGTACGTTCACAATTAATGTTAGTGTTTAGATTATACGTTTTACATATATGATTTACTTATGTTCAATTCTTACTCCCGCTGCAACGTGCGGGGTATCATCTAGTTACTTGTTAACTAGAATTACTCTGGCTTGCAGGAGAGAGCAGATTGAGAATGCAAAAAATCTGATCATGTATGTTCTAAAAACAGCGTTTGTTGTCTGCTGCAAATACTAACATCATTCTTACCTCACTAACTGCTATAGTGTACCTTTCGATTTTAGTGATGAATTGTAATAGCTAGATGTTGATGCACCTATATGCTTTATTATTTTACTGGTAACTTATGGAAGCATGGCGGTGCCCAAAATGATCACTATTTATTTTAAGCATGTTAATTGTTGATTAAGAATAAGCTATGTTCATTTCTCACTGAATGAGACTTGAGTCAGATGGTCTCCATGGTATAACGTTGGCTGTTTCTGGTTTGTATTTCCTCCATTTTTTCCTAGCTAGGAGAATTATGAACATGTTGTCTTTTAGCTAAGGTTTATAAATGTGAGAGTGGATATATAGAACATGGGGGTATATGAACCCACTAATTTGGTATGTGCATTGGTGATGCAAAACATGTCCGAAAATTTTGATACAAAATTTGTCTACATAGGGGATGCAAAACATGTGCCGTGCATGTCAGTTTCGTGAAAAAATTACTATTTACCTTGCCTCTATAAAAAAGAGAAAATTTACGTGCTATATAGCAGTATATATGTGACGTATTTTTGTCTTTTTTATATAGGCTAAGTAAAAAGTTGTTTCTTCCCGAAACTTTATATTCACCCATGGAACGTGCATATGCACACGCGGATATTTTTTTGGAACTTTTTTATGTTTAAAAAATATATTTCCAAAACATGTGCATATGCACCCATGTTCAACGTAGTACTTTCCTTATAAATGTTCTTTTCTTGGTTGATGTGTGTCACCTTCGATTGATATTACTACTCGTTCAATTATCAATAACATTGTTCTCTCTTCTGTACAATTTCGTCTGGCAATAGTCTCATGTTGTTGTGCTAGCCATGGTCTCTTGCGCCCTGCCTGTGGTGGTAGGCTCAGCTGGCCCATGTCGTTAACTACCTTGACTACTTCCTCAGCTCAACGCGTTGCAACCATGGTGCTCTCTCGTCGTCAGCTACTTATTATCGTTGGTGAGCATTGCTTCATCCCTTGAGCTCCTCTACTTCGTAGGTACCATGACTATTTCTGCTTCTACCTTTGAGCCGATGACCTAATTGATGTCCAATTGTGCTGATGCATGTATAATTTTTGCTCAACCTTGTAGTTCTATTGCCTCTAGATATTGTCACCGCCTATTTGCTTAGATTCTAGGACTTGATCATGTGGTCAGGGATAATTTTTTCTTTAATTTATCCAATGTGTTTAACTTGTTAGTTTGTTTATCATTAGCTAGCTAGTTTGTTTGACGGGTGAGCTAGCAGTCAACAACATATGCCACTGAATGTCTTCCATTTTCTTGTAGTGTCAAAGAATGGAGATGCACAAGTAGCTAATGATCCTGAGGACTATGAAGTGGACGCCTGGACATATCCGATGTGGCAGGCACCATTGTGGGAATATTTTTGGAGTGTGTTGTGTGTTTTGGATTGTCCTGTTTGTGATGTTAATGCCACGTTGTAGTTTGGATCATGCATGGTCTTATGTCATCGTATCTGTATCTGTGTAAATATTATGTTATTGGATAATGTGAATATTGTGCTATCTGGAATATAAGTGGAAAACGATTTTTTTTTTTACCGAAGTGCAGACTAGTGACGGGCAGGGTATTGGGCATGTCACTAGAAAACTGCACGATACTAGAACTTTGATCAATACTAGTGACGTGCATGTACTATTCTACATATACCAGTGATGGGCAGTACCCGTTACTAGTAACTGAGTACCAGTGACAGCATACTAGTGATGGGTAGCTTGCCCGTCACTAATGAACAAAATATGCCTGTCATTGATAAGGGTTTCTGCAGTAGTAAATCTATGGAATAGCACTATGTGATGGTCGAGAGAAAATTGTCGGTGTTGGCCTGCTAGATATATTGGTTGGATCAACACTATAGAGAATTGCACGACATCTATGCTGGCCTAATGAGCACGCTCCTTTTACCGGCCTGATCAATATGGTGGCCACACTGATATCACAAAAGAATAGAGGTTGTAGCCTGAAATATAGGTGTAATGGGTTGACTTAGAGTATATAAAAGTATATAAAGGAGTTGTACTGATGAAACTGTAGGTGCGTATATTGGTACCCACAGAGCAAATTGTCGGTGTTGGCATGATAGATATATTAATTGGATCAACGCTATAGAAAATTACACGACATCTATGCTGGGCTAATTGAGAGTGAGCATGATGTTGTTACCGGCCTGATCAATATGGTGGCCACACTGATATCACAAAAGAACAGAGGTTGTAGCCTGAAATATAGGTGTAATAGGTTGACTTAGAGTATATAAAAGTATGTAAAGGAGTTATACTGATGAAACTGAAGGTGCGTATATTGGTACCTTCACCCAAATTCCATAGGAATTTCAACTTCCACTTAATCTATTTTTTACACTCATTCAGGTATTTTCCTGTGTATCATTCAAATGAACATTCCTGTAAATTTTCTCTGTTTTGTAATCCTTTGTTTTGCACCTACCAAATTCCTGTGTTTTCCAATTCATTTTTTTTCTAATCCGATCGAAAGAAGCCCTTAAGGTGCAGCTTAGTCCTATGGGTAGTTTTGTTTTTCTCCATAATATATATAGACACCATAAGGATTGCCACATAGGGTGTGCTTTTTTTGCACATTACGGATGCCCTTTTTGTACTTCTCCTATCATATAAAACTAGAGAGGACATTACACTGTGTTTTTTACTATTTATGTGTTCAATCTGAAGGGGTTACGGTGCAGAAAACAATAATTTTCTAGCGAGCGAAACCCTAACTAGCCAGGATCTATCTATCTAGTACATGCGATATCGGTGGCGGAACGGGTTACATTACCTCCATGTAGACCGATAGCGGGGATTACGCTCCCGCACAAGCGTTGACGATGAAGTCGTACGTAGCCGACCTCGAGGTCGCGGAGAACTTGCCGCGATGTCGGAGTCGATGACGCCGGGGTGTCGATGATGATCTGCGTCAACGGGCGTCGGGCGGAAGAAGGCAGAGCGCCAGCACCGGGGCTGGTGCGCCGGCAGCAGAGGGGGGGGGAGGTGCGGCGGCTGCAGGGGGCGAGACGACGTCGCCCAAGCTCCTCAATAGAGTAGCCTCCGAGCACTCGCAAACATACGGAGCCTAGCGACAACTCCCGGTCATTCAGATCCAGCTGAAATCGCAGGAGTAGATCTTATCTGGAATCCCGCAGAGCAACGGCGCTCTGCGGTATGGTTTAGGTGGAGAGAGAGACCCTTCCTCAGCTCGGCGCGGCTCCAACTTGGGAACCACGAGATCGAGAGAAAAATTGGGAATTAATTGAATTTCCTGTGTATTAAATCAATTAATATGCCTTGCTATATAAAGGGGGAAGGGGGTGTGCAAACCCCTTGGCTCCCCCATGTGGGACTAAACAAAGGACATGGGAGGGGGGGTTCGGCCCCCACATGGGCTGGCCGAACCAGCCAATGGGGCCCACCCCCCTTTGAGGTGCGGCTCCCCTTCTTGGGCCCTCTTAGGGCCCATATAGGTAGGAGCCCCATTTTTCCTTTATTTAATTAATATTAAATTAATATAAAAATCCCATTAATTCATAATTAATATATTTATATATAATTCAATATCCCGTGACTCCGAAAACTCTTTCGGACCACCCGAACAACTTTCAGACATTCCTGGAACCATTCCAGACCTCTCCGGAACTCCTTCCGGACCACCGGAACTCTTTCCGGATCATTTCTCTCTCTCCAACAAAAACCTATAAAATTCCACAACCTATCTCCTAGCGTCTCTAAGACCTTAAGTTTGTTACGCTACGGTTCGGGAACACTCCAGACATGGTCGAGACACTCCGCTCACCAATGATCGTCAGGGATACCTGGAAATATATGACGACCCCTGTACATTCCACGAATATCGTCGTTGAACCATAAGTATGATATTCATTCCCTTTGTCTCTGCGATACTACCTTGTCCGAGATATGATCGTAGACACACCGATGCCTTTGTTGTATCTCGTTACCGACGAAGGTTATTAACTCGTCTGCGATATTACATCTCCATGACCTAGTCATAAGCTGCAGCTATATAGATGCAATATCACCGAGTGGGACCAGAGTATCTTTCCATTACAAGAATGAACAAATCCCGCTCTTGATCCTTACGTCTCGATGCTCTTTCGGAATACCCAAGATGGACACCGTTATTGTCATGCTATATAAGACACAACGTTTGATGCTCTCAAAGCACTCCTACGAAGCAACAATAAGTACGGTCTCACGGTCTAAGGAATAAACTAGCATACTCTTATCTATTGCAAATGACAAACATCGTAATACGATCTTATTGCAATACTTTGCGTATGTCCACCACCTTATTCAATTAACAAGATGACCCCATTGTCAACCGACGTCATTGTCCTTGATCGGGAATCTCGATCAACTATTGCCCAATGGACTAGCTCATATAGAGGCTTGCTAGGGACCTGGTTGTCTATGTATCACACGTGTATTAACAATTCCGATTAATACAGTTATAGCATAATACACAAACCTATTATAAACTTATAAGATAACGCAATAAATACTACTTATTTATTTGCCTCTAGGGCATATCTCCTTCAGTCTCCCACTTGCACTAGAGTACAAATAAACTAGCTGCATTTTACTTTATCAGAATCTCTTATCAAATAAGAATCATTTGATAATGCTTGCTCGTGGAAAAGTGTTACTGCACAATCCATGATTGTACATGCTTTTGCGATTCACTGGCATCAACTTGTTTGATATCACCATGTTGTCTAACAACATATATGCAAATACCGTAACTAAGTGAGACTTCTGCTTCCCAGCGCTTACTCTGATTATACTAACCAGATAACTGCCCTGAAAAAAACACTCAGCCATGCAGAGCCCCTTGTAACAATTACAAACTCGCGATATCTACATACTTTCACACCAATGTAGAAAACTTGACATTCAAATGTCAATCCCTTAACTAACGCACTTCTACTTCCAGTAAATTCCAAATTTACTTTCATAACTGTTCTTTACTCCAAGAACATCGGTTATATTTTATCGAGCAGATAATATGGTTTCTGTATGATGTCTAATATATACATAATAGACCCACATGTCATACAACCATTACCTTCATGCATCATTACTCTTAATGACCAATTGGATTCCAAAGGACCATCATTTTGATTCTATTCTGACTCCTCAGATATAATCCAACACAACTCGACTAACTATTTAAAAATTCCCGTTCTATTTCAAAATAGACACTAACTTTTAAATAGTTTTACAACTTCATCCTATTATATTGGTACAGTTTCACAATGTGTTAACTACACAAGATGAATTCGACTCCCACTCAAATTATGTCTCCACATATTTGATAACACGAGCTCCCACTCAAAAACATGTTATCCACATATTTGAGTTCCCAAGCTCCCACTCAAAAATATGTTCTTCACATATTTCTCCTGAGTGAACTAACTATGACTCCCACTTAAATTGACATCTTGGTTAAACCAAAATCATTGATCTACTATCAATTCGAATTTAATACAAACTACAGTATTACATTAATATAAATCCCTCAGACTTCAAGCATGTCTACATAAATGTAGTCAACAAATTTGATCTTGTCCAAGACACATTTCTCGACAAGACATGCTACCGCGTCTTTCTTATAGTCATATTTCTCATATAACACCTTATATGACGATTAAACAATCTTATTCCTCTAATAAGAATTGCAGCAACAATTACTCTCTTAATCCTTCCAAATGCAACTTTGGATTTCCAGGCTCAAAAAGCCTTTGTTCGTATTCCGATATTTTCTCAACTTTCTTTGTATTCATAAAGTGCACCTTGATCTGTCAACAAGATCTGAAATACTTAATACAGTGATGTGACCTGACAGCAATATTAAATATAACAACACTTTATTTAGAAGTTTCTTTCATGAAAATATTATGATCTTTATGAAGAGGATTGCAAGCAGAAAACAATTTTCTAGTCTCCCTCACTCTTAATCACTAAACTTTCATTAGCAGACATATACTCTTTGAAACATCTTCCAACATAAGTCTGACACTTTATTCCAAACTTCTAATTTCAATCCATAAACCATAATTCGAAAAGTCATCTTTTCTCGGAATTACATAGACAACAAACTGAACTTTGTTTCTAATTGATTCTGGAATACACTCTCGTCCAATGCGAGCAATCTACAAAGAACTACTCATGTATATTCCGAATTATCGCATAATCATATACACGTCGACATTACTGTCGATCCTATGAATTCTTGTTGAGAAAAATTTCTATTTTCTAAAGTGGACATCGACTATAATGTTTCGAACATATTAGGAGATTCTAAGACTGATTCTGACAGACCACACTTTATTTAAAATAGAGCATAATTATAATTCCCCACATATCACCATATATGACATTATAATATTGTGAAACGAATTTCCACAAGTCTTTTGTGTTGAAACCATAATTCAAAAATATTGTCCTTTGATCGAATCTTGTGAATACAATATTCATTAATCTTTCTTCTGAAAAACCCCATTTGATCTATTATCAAATTAATTTCAGACTCCATAATTTATCGGGCAAATACTCCTATTTACCAAAATCATGGAACAATTCGGATCATGCAATAACACCATTGATTTATCATTTAAAAATGACTCTCAATCAATTCCTCTAGTATTGCAACTTCAATACTGCATTTCAAACTTAATCAATTTTGGCACTCGAAATAGTTAAATGGACCAAAATTATCCATTACTTCTTTCATTGCCTTTATGACTAAATTCGATGGTGTTTGCTCTTTGGACACATAATTTTATCATTCCCGCTATTATAAATGTATATCATACGCATAATGTAATTGAGATGTGATGCAAATTACTCATAACATGAAACAACTGCTTTGTTTCATAACATAAAACAACTGATGTGTTCTATATGAATAATTATGTCTTGTAACATTCAAGACACCAAACTAGATCACATTCTCACTATTACAAAATGTCTCATCAAAAACTATTGATGATAACTAATATGATATCTCGAGGGCGTGAGCACTACTGGCCATAAACTTGCCATCACTTGTGCACTGTCACGTCACCCTCCGCCACATACTTGTGATAATCAGGGACTGTTTCATAAACAGAACAATTATCAAACACTTTTCATCAAGTATGAGAAGAATACATTTATATCTTTGTATATCAAATATACCCATAGCGTCGAAGAACTCTTCTTCGATGAATCAACTTTTAGAGATTTGAACTTGTTCACGAACGTGAAGAAGCTCACCGTGTCTCTATAGCATATTTACGCACATGCTATTCACAGCTAGGAGGTAAAACACAATCTCTATTGCACTGGAGTTCGCTATTTAGAAATCGTAGATATTCGTAATCCTGAAGTAGATGTCACACAACTTCTTCAACTGAGTCTCCAGACAGGTATGCTCCCCATGTGAATGGTCCGGAACTTTCTAAGCTGTCTGAACCGCTCAAGACTCAATTCATCTTTGAAGTGACCTATGATCGCATCAATCACGACATATGGCTCCATGTGTTGAAACAACTTTCAACTCAGGTGCTAGGCATACGCTCATGACGATCGTCACTTCCATGAACATGTCATGATGCTTACGGAACTCATCATCTTGCTCATTTCTATAAGAATCATCTGGTCTAACTCCTAACTAATGTTGTAGCACATATAGGATGTTTGTTGTGTTTGGAGAATGTTTCTAAAACCAATGCACCAGCTGATGAAGTTGGACCCGTCGGCTTCCAAGGTAGAATCCGAGCTCTTGAAGAAGTAACCGAAGTGTAGTTCCGTAGTCTCCAGATGTGATCGCAAAAGAGGTAAGATAAGTTTATAATATATAGGTGAGTTTTAGTTCTATAATCTCACTATCAAAAACACACCACACCAAGATTATTATCCCTAAAATAATAATGGCGATTACACGACCCTCATCCACCACACTACCCCCGATCATCACGGCCGGCAGCACAGCTTCAAAGGTGGACATAAAATGTCGATCATAACAACTCTATGACTCGTGCTCGATCTTTCGATCTTCCCGTGTTCCGAGGCCATACCTCTGAGTATGCTAGGCTCGCCAATCAAACCTCGAAGACCTGCGCATGCAACATGGCTTACACCCACTGTATGCGAATGACGAGATGTGTGACACCCGATCATCACGGCCTGCCTCATAACGTAGAACTTTCTTGGTGGTACGCAACGAGGGAGAACACAATTTTGGTATTTGTTAGGGATCATCCTATTTATGACGCTACCGTTGTATATCTAGCATATAAGCAATCAATAGGATGCACACACAACAGCACACAATAATGATGCAATGAAGTGCGATACGACATGGTCGATGCGCCTGGACCTTCATGGCGCCATGTGCCTGGCGCCCCGGCATGGCTCCGAGTCTACAGAGCCCTCCATTGCCTCCGACAGTACGAGTAATATTAAAACTTACCGTAACCATGTCACATGAAATAACGGCTCTGCAAAACAAAGTTAGACGCCTCTAGCTTTATTTAGTTTTGCAAGTTTTACGTGGCAAATAGGCTTATTCGTAAGAGAATCACTTCCCTACCTACGAACTTTGTACCACAACGTCAATCGTATAATTGCATGTTTAAGCATCCCTTTCGGGCCCTCCATTGAAAATGCTTTGCCGACTAGAGAGAGAGAAACAGACACCCGCCAGCCACAGATACGGTGCAAGCCGTATGTCAGTAGTGGAACCAGTCTCGCGTAAGCGTACGCGTAAAGTCGGTCCGGGCCGCTTCATCAACTCAATACCGAAGGCATCGCAAATGCACGCTAGAGGGTAGCAAATATAAGAAAGACGCCCTCATTCAACATGAGTTCTAACCGTACCAGCAGTACTACGCATAGATCGGCTCTGATACCACTGAAGGGGTTACGGTTCAGAAAACAATAATTTTCTAGCGAGCGAAACCCTAACTAGCCAGGATCTATCTATCTAGTACATGCGATAACGGTGGCGGAACGGGTTACATTACCTCCATGTAGACCGATAGCGGGGATTACGCTCCCGCACAAGCGTTGACGATGAAGTCGTACGTAGCCGACCTCGAGGTCGCGGAGAACTTGCCGCGATGTCGGAGTCGATGACGCCGGGGTGTCGACGATGATCTGCGTCAACGGGCGTCGGGCGGAAGAAGGCAGAGCGCCAGCACCGGGGCTGGTGCGCCGGTAGCAGAGGGGGGGGGAGCCGCGGCGGCTGCAGGGGGCGAGACGACGTCGCCCAAGCTCCTCAATAGAGTAGCCTCCGAGCACTCGCAAACATACGGAGCCTAGCGACACCTCCCGGTCATTCAGATCCAGCTGAAATCGCAGGAGTAGATCTTATCTGGAATCCCGCAGAGCAACGGCGCTCTGCGGTATGGCTTAGGTGGAGAGAGACCCCCTTCCTCAGCTCGGCGCGGCTCCAACTTGGGAACCACGAGATCGAGAGAGAAATTGGAAATTAATTGAATTTCATGTGTATTAAATCAATTAATATGCCTTGCTATATAAAGGGGGAAGGGGGTGTGCAAACCCCTTGGCTCCCCCATGTGGGACTAAACAAAGGACATGGGAGGGGGGGTTCGGCCCCCACATGGGCTGGCCGAACCAGCCAATGGGGCCCACCCCCCTTTGAGGTGCGGCTCCCCTTCTTGGGCCCTCTTAGGGCCCATATAGGTGGGAGCCCCCTTTTTCCTTTATTTAATTAATATAAAAATCCCATTAATTCATAATTAATATATTTATATATAATTCAATATTTCGTGACTCCGAAAACTCTTTCGGACCACCCGAACAACTTTCGGACATTCCTGGAACCATTCCAGACCTCTCCGGAACTCCTTCCGGACCACCGGAACTCTTTCCGGATCATTTCTCTCTCTCCAACAAAAACCTATAAAATTCCAGAACCTATCTCCTAGCGTCGCTAAGACCTTAAGTTTGTTACGCTACGGTTCGGGAACACTCCAGACATGGTCGAGACACTCCGCTCACCAATGATCGTCAGGGATACCTGGAAATATATGACGACCCCTGTGCATTCCACGAATATCGTCGTTGAACCATAAGTATGATATTCATTCCCTTTGTCTCTGCGATACTACCTTGTCCGAGATATGATCGTAGACACACCGATGCCTTTGTTGTATCTCGTTACCGACGAAGGTTATTAACTCGTCTGCGATATTACATCTCCATGACCTAGTCATAAGCTGCAGCTATATAGATGCAATATCACCGAGTGGGACCAGAGTATCTTTCCATTACAAGAATGAACAAATCCCGCTCTTGATCCTTACGTCTCGATGCTCTTTCGGAATACCCAAGATGGACACCGTTATTGTCATGCTATATAAGACACAACGTTTGATGCTCTCAAAGCACTCCTACGAAGCAACAATAAGTACGGTCTCACGGTCTAAGGAATAAACTATCATACTCTTATCTATTGCAAATGACAAACATCGTAATACGATCTTATTGCAATACTTTGCGTATGTCCACCACCTTATTCAATTAACAAGATGACCCCATTGTCAACCGACGTCATTGTCCTTGATCGGGAATCTCGATCAACTGTTGCCCAATGGACTAGCTCATATAGAGGCTTGCTAGGGACCTGGTTGTCTATGTATCACACGTGTATTAACAATTCCGATTAATACAGTTATAGCATAATACACAAACCTATTATAAACTTATGAGATAACGCAATAAATACTACTTATTTATTTGCCTCTAGGGCATATCTCCTTCATAATCAATCAAGTCTACGAAAAGCTAGCGACTACATGAAAAAATCAACTATTATCTCAGGTTCATGAAACTAATAATAAGTTTCACGAAAAATCAAATGATTGTGATTTTTTGTGGGGCCAAAGGATGAGTAGGAACACATGTGTGAAATTTTGAGGAATATTGCCTTAAATTTATTTTATTTCTATATTACTCTAGCATATAGTAGTTACATTTATACCAAGTTATGAGGAGAACCCTATGGCAATTTTTTTATTTATCTCCAGCTCGTATATGATCATATTTCTTCATTTAAATCCATATGTATATGTGTACCTCTCTACACACCCGAATCTTTCAGAACCTATAGCCATGTTTTCAGATATTCTAACTGTACATTTTTCTAGTGCGCAAACAGCTCACCAGCAAAATACTATGTTTACCAAATAAAATACAAAAATGAAATAAAAAACTTTTGAAGGATTGACCCCAGGTCTGTGGGAGCTAGACATAGGAGAAGGTGGGTGTTGCAATCCAACCAAAGATTGCGTGCACTCACACCATGACATTTTTATTTTTTTGAAACTAACACATCATGACATGAGCATCATCATCAACACATACTCCGAACTATTGTCACTGTGACATGGATACGCGTTTGACTATAAGATCTGTAGTGATCCGGATTGTGATGGTTCCTCACTAATTTCTGTGTGGATAAAGAGGTGTAGATCCACGTGTCGATGCCGGTGTGGATTAGTTTAGCTATCTCCATGCACTGAAACAGAAGGTTTTTTTTTACGAAGAGATTTTATTGGCTTAGAACGATGCACAAGACCATGTCGGAACGAATTCACATGTAGTCTCTGCATAAAAAAAATGCATATATGTTAAAACACAAATATGCATGCAGCATGTTGAGGATCGAAAGGGTAAGGATTCTCAGAACCGTGATCTGATGGCTCATGATGAGCTGCAACTTCCAGACCAACATAACTCCTTATATGTAGTACTCCCTAACAGGGGTTTCCATGCTCATCTGCAAAGTAATCTATGGTAGGTCATGTCATGTTCAAATGCTACACCTCAGGTAGGTCTAGATCCCCCAAGTCAAATCCATGGATACTGTTGCTGGACTTGGATTGGCATTTCGGCATAACCCAACGTGCTGAAGATAAGTTGTATGATGGATGGGAAATGCAATGCCACTCAAAGATGCAGAGCAGGTAGAGATAGTGTCCATACCGAATTCCACTCACTCGATCAAGATCATGACAATATCGTGTTTTTATTCTTTGGCAAAAAAAAATGTGTTCCTGCAAAGAATTTCAGTGTTGAGACGGCCAGAAGCAGAGAATGTGTCCAGTGCATCTACCACCCTTTGACATGGTCCACATCCAAAGTTTTCTGCCGATTATTAGCCCTGGGATTTAAGTTTATGACTTTTGCACATCATTTATATTGTTGCTGAAGAAAGAGGAAAGCACATAATGTTTTCTTTTCGAAAACTAGTTTAGTGCAGCTTTGGGCAGAAGGTAGATGTATATAGATAGGTTTGGATCTTCTGGTGCTAGAAGTAGAAGATAAATGCTAACTGCATATGAGATTAAAGGGAATCAATTCCTTGTGTCTTGAGTTGTCTGACATGTGGCTGTGGGTAGCATGCAATTTCCAGCCACAGCTTCATGATGGGACACAGAATGACTAGCTCTAAAGAAAGTGGGTAAACTCCTGTTTAACGCAGCCTACTTTAATTATTTAAACCTGAATCTAGAGAAGAAATGGAACACTAGCTTGGAGTAGTAGAAGTACTTTTTTCCTTGTGAGCTAGTAGCACTACTACTTAATTACCCTAACCGGTACTAGCTGGCATACTTAGCAACATGTATTCTATTACACATTATTCCAGCATTAGCCTGCAGGTTCAACTTTGATTAGGACAGGCATAAAGATTGTGGGATGACACTTCTTTTCCATGATAGGCAAGGTGGTGCATCGACACATTAATGGGAATATTTAACATTCAACAACACCCAATTAATATAATAACAGTTGGAGTACCAATTAGCTAACCTTGGTAGGGGAGTAAGAGCACAGATTGCTTTGGGTATCTCACACTGAAATTGTTCCCCAGAGTGCCTATGCCATCATCAGTGGTGAACTTTAGCTTTGGTTAATAGTTCACTTGTCTTGTTGATAACCAACTATTAATAATAAATTACTGCAGGATAGAAGAGAATAAACCTTGTTTTCTTTTTTGTACTTGCATAAACCCCTTTTGACTTGGAAAATTGAACGGAAGCATCTGTACTTGCTTAGCCACAAAATGCAGGGACACTAAGGATCAAGATAAAGGAGACCGAACATAAAACATTATAAAACTTGAATTGCTCTATACTATCAAAGATCGTATGGAAAAAAATTATCGATGATACGAGGTAGCCCCCAATCCACACAGAAAAACAAGATACGTGGCCCCCAGCGTCCACTTGTCAGGCTCATATGTGATGTTATTTTTTCAGGTTGTACTCCTTCAAATTTGTTTTCACAAGGGTGGGACTTGTAGACATATGATGGATAATCATATATGCAGAGGCAGATGATCATGGGACACGAAGGATGCACCAGATTTGGATCGCAGAACAGATTTTGCCTGCAAGAAAATAAGTAAACAGGCAAAGCAAGAAAGGTATAGGGCAGATTCTCTGAAGTGAACGGAACAGGATTCGGCAAACGTTGTGTCAAATGATGGTGGAATCCTTCAGAATTTTGGAGGAGACTCTGCAGTTGACAAAGCTACTTTCGAGCATCTGGTCTACCACCCCCATTCCAGTTAGCAGAAGGTATTTTGACTGATATTTGCAGCGACTGAGAACATATTCTTCTTCCAGACAAAACAGACCGAGATCGCGAAGTCGCGAGAAGTTGAATCAACTGATATTTGCTGGCAAGCCTTTGTCTCTGAAGGTTTGACAAACAGTGAGCTCTTCAAATCTTGCAGTGGTTATCACTTATCAGTCGATGTCTAAACTCTGAAAGACCGGGCATCTGAATAATCTTTTCCAATCTTTTGAAAGAAGCGATAAACTGTCACTGAAACGGACGAGAATGACAAAACGGTATAAAGGCAAAAATGAATGGACTGAAAGTTCAAAGGAGATTAAGGTTGAATAGAAGCACGAGCTTTGCATGGACTCAGCAGTGTACTGACAATTCAAAGCCTATAATATGCTAAAGCATAAAAAGGACCAGTTTCCAACAGAATGCAATGAACTGAAATCAAGATACATTACACGCACAGAACTGTAGAGGACATTTTACACGAACCTGTCCAATCAGAATGGAATAGTATAGTTCAAGCAGCATGAGAATGTGCCAAAAAGATCGAAAAGGCCGAAAATCATACAAAGAGGAACAGATGAGGTCCCCTCGGTTTGCAAGAACAAAAGTTTGGGCAATGGAGATGCTTCAGTTTCTAGCACAGAGATGTTCGATAACACCAACAATTCGCATAACAATACAAGGGATATATCACATTCTTCTTGTTCCGGTGACACGGGCATAGAATGTCTTAGGGCAAAAATACACTGAAAGGAAACATGATATTGCACTGAAGCCTGTTGTAAGTCTGCCAAACAATGGTCTCTACCAAAAATTTGCAACTACACATGGTATCTACCAAGGAGAATTTTCTTTCTAGCAGTATGAATTGTGATTACAAACCCCACCAGAAAATTACAAGCAAAAAGGAGTCAAAGTGACCAAGTTAACACCTAGAGTGTCGTAAGATCCATGTGAACATCCTTCTGCAGAATCACCAGCTCACTGTTCGCACCTAGGTAGAACAGCACCCTCTTTTCGTGTTACCAGACGAGTCAGCGACGTTGATGGTAGTTCCTTGAATCGGGGGTCCACTGCCTGCTGCCTCTTGGGCGGCAAGCGCCTTCTTGCTTATGATCTGATGAATGTCAGAAAGAATAGTCTGAAATGCTTTCTCAACATTCAAGGCTTCCAGTGCTGAGGTCTCAAGGAAGGATAGCCCTTCTTTCTCTGCTAATGACTGACCCTCTTCCTCTTGGACTGACCTCAGGTGGTTCAGGTCAGATTTGTTACCAACCATCATAATGACAATGTTAGAGTCAGCATGGTCACGAAGCTCCCGAAGCCACCTATTTATGTTTTCAAACGTCTGCTTCTTTGTTATGTCATAGACAAGAAGTGCTCCCACAGCTCCCCTGTAGTAAGCACTTGTGATTGCACGGTACCTCTCTTGACCAGCGGTATCCCATATCTGAGCTTTAATCGTCTTTCCTTCTATCTGTAATCATAGTTTCAAACTTGATCAGTACTGGAAACTCTGACAGTATCTCATGGAAATGTAACTTGGAAATTAGCTTGCTAAGCCTAAAATAGAGCTTACAGAGACATGCCAACAGAGAAATAAGCAAATGGTACATGAATTATCACAGAAACAAAAATCAGGGTAACACGAAAAGTCATGCGTGCACTAGGGCCATAAAATTAATATATGATAAAATTAAGGAAGTCCTAAACTTCACAAAGCAACGTGCTCTTTAGGATGTAAAGATTTGACCAAGGAATCCATCTACATAAACAAACCATGTTTCCAGACAGGAATACAAGAATGCCTGATTCACAAAATGGCAGTTTCTACTTCATAATGCATCAGCCATCAACATCATTTAAGTGATAATGCAAACCAACTGGCTAGCATAACTAAATTACTGTGCCAGTTTATAAACATATGTTCCACTCAAATTGATCTTATAAAATACTCCCTCTGTTCCTGAATGTAAGAGGTATAGTTTTCTGCACGGATATTAACACATGAGTATTTGACATACTATGGACTCATTTGTTTTACACAAAAATCAGAACCGAGGACTCCCTAATAGACAACAAATAAAAACAATCCATAAAATCACTCCGTTCGAGAATGAAACTCACTTTTTGATCGGTAAATTCGTCCAAAAACCGCTGTAAACCCTATATTTTGGATTTTTTCTTAAAAAAGTATAGCTCTTACATTCAGGAACGGAGGGAGTAGTTAAAAGTACGGTGGTTGTAGACTGCCAGCAACAAGATGTGCAATTCAAAATATTATTGGTACATAAAAACTGATATATAATAAGATGACAACGTATAAGAAACATATTCTAAAAAAAGTATAATAAACACAAAAAGGGGGAAACCAGACGACTAATAATTCAGAGGCAAGCAAAATAAAGAAGTGATGTGTAACATAATATACATGCATGGAGTTTGAAAAGACTAACAGCTTACTGAAGAGACTCCAGCTTATGTGCGTCAATGTGATCGTTAATTTACACCATCTATATTATTAATAATTCAATGCAGCAGTACAAACTTTCCACGCATTATAAATAAACAAGACAAGTCAAACTTGCAGTTGCAAGGTAAAATTAGCATCTTCAAGGTCGACAACTTTTGCCTTTAAGCTTTAGGAAAGTAGAAGGACAATAAATCAACTGACTTACAAGAAAGAAAAGACGCAAATCTTTCTGCAGGGAACTCGTCATTATGTGCTAATGTTTTAGTGGGAAACAAAATAAAGAAGTTTGTAACATAAGATGCATGTGTGGATGGACTGACAGGAGTTTTAAAAGACTAACAGCTTACTGAAAGACACGTCAGCTTATGTGTGCCAAGGAAATTGTCACTTTATATATCTACACTACTAGTACTTCCACGCAGCAGTACAAAATTTCCACATCTTCCATAAATTAACAAGACAAGTCAAAACTGACAATTGCAAGTTTAAACTAGCATCCAGGGTCAGGAACTTTCAGTAGGCTTTATTCCAGTAACTGGACACTAGCCCAACAGGTATAAAGGGGAAAAAAGATACAAATCTTTCTCCAAGGAACCCATCATATTTGTATAGCTGCTCTCTGTTATAACTCTAGTTGCAGAAGAGCCATGATAGGAAGAATTCTCTTACTTGTGAGTATTGCATAAAAATACGGCACTAATATGGGTGACGTACTATCTGCATGAACTAACGAAATTATACATACAAATTTCAGTCCCTATTGATCATTTAAATATGCACATGAAAAACGAGATTTGGATCTGGTTTATATTTGCTGCTAAACATTGCAGTTTATGAGCTTGGTCCATTTTTTGCAGCCAGTTCGAGGTTCTCCTGATCCGAGCTTAGATGACACATGCAGAAAGACCATGAGAGATGGTATGATCTTTTCCCATCTTATTCTTCAGAAATTAGCTTAGTTTGGAACAATCCAGATTAAAAAAACAGGTCTATCGCGAACCTACCATAACTACATGCAACGCAAAATGCATCAGATGGTACTACTACTACGACCGTGGCAACAAGAATCCCTAGATCGTAATCGCGACAAGGGGACACGGAGTGTGGCGGGGGGAAAGGTACCTGGAGGGTGCGGGTGGCGAACTCGACGCCGATGGTGGACTTGGACTCGAGGCAGAACTCGTTGCGGGTGAAGCGGGAGAGGATGTTGGACTTGCCGACGCCGGAGTCGCCGATGAGCACGATCTTGAAGAGGTAGTCGTACTCGTTGTCCACCCGGTGCGCCATGTGTGGCAGGAAGGACGACAACAACAGCAACCGCGACCCGCCGCCGGAGCCGCCGCGGATCCTGCACGCACCAACCACGCGGCCGAGATCCAGCCGAGACGGGGATCAGTCGGTAGGCGAGGGAATCGGAGGAAGGGATAGTCGACCGAAGCGCGGGATCGGCGCGGGGGGAATTGAGCGTACCTCGGATTGGATTTGGGTCTCCTGGATTTCGTCGGCGGTGGACGCGGAAGGGAGGAGGTGTGGGGAGGAGGAAACCGAAACGAAACGAGAGGCGGAGTGGGGGTCGTTGGTATACAGCGAGGCAGGGAAGAGGAATTACTGAATATATTTTAGAGAGGAATTACTGAATATTTTATATAAAGGAATTGTTAAATAATTAATTTATATATACTGTTATTTTGGGGGTGGGTTAAATCATGTCTTATCAAATTTATATTCAATTAATTTTATTTAACAGATTTAAAATATATATTTTATCTAAGTAGTAGGGGGATCAAAAAAAGATGAAGGACCTCCAAAACTTCTCTATTATTACCGTTTCGTCCATCAAAGTTTTTTTTTCGAAGAAGGAGTTTAAAACAACAGCTGAACCAAGGACACCCTAGCATTGTGGCCCTGACGTCTAGCCCCTAATCGACGGACCCACATGCCAGCTACCAAGTCGAAGTACGGTGCTTCCGAGACCCAAACTCATCCTTTATATAGGACACCCCGACTTGCACAACGTCAAGACAAGCGCTCTTTCTTCTCCTTCCATGTCCTTTCCTCCCCCCACCCCCCACCCCCCCACCCCCACACACTCCCAAACCTCGGTCTGATCGAGAAGAACTCCATGAGGGGGCCTTTCGCTCCCCTCCCAACAGCGGGCATGACGCTTGCCCGTGAAGTTCTCTCCCTTGTCGTCGTGGGTGCTTCTCACGGGTATGCCCTCACCGTCCTTGTTGTGGGCACTGCCCGAGGCGGCAGCATGTTCATCGATTGCAGGCCTCCGGCGGGCTGTCCCGATAGGGATCTGTCCGGGCAGACTAGGCGCGATCATCCCGCATGCCATTAAAAATACTTCTTATTTTATGGCATGTCATATAAAGATAGAGCCTTCAGCGGTCGCCTCGACAGCCTCGATCTGCACGTGGAGGAGGGCGACAACCCCTCATCAGTCGACTTCGTCCCGGCCAGAGGATGGACGTGGTGTGTGAAGCCACCGGCTTTTGCACTGGCAACCTCAACCACAACAGTCACACCCACTCCGGCAAGAGAGACATCTTCGGCTCTGGCAGCGCCAGCAAGATCACGCCGGGTGGACGCAAGACGACGTGGGAGGTGGTCCCAAGGCCGGCGAGGGCAAATTGTTTGGTTGCGGCAAGATCTCTGGGGAGGACGACCATGTCTTCCTGTCGGACGGTGCATGCAACATCACACCGGCCGACAACGACTTTCTATGCAAAGCCGGCGAGGAGACTTCCTCCGCATCGGCAATGTCTTCAGCGGCGGCCTCCCTGGACATAAATTGAGTTCGAGTCTCCTTTCTCCTTTAGATATATCCATCTGCTAGGAGCTTTTCCCATGACGACCTCCTTTACCTCCTTGCAAAGAAGACGGTGGTGGTACTTGATTGGGTGCAGCTGCCCGAGGTGGAGGGCGCTGCCTTCCACCAACTGGAGAAGCTACAATCCGACTGCAAGGATTTTGTCAAGGAGCTCACGGAAGGCTGGATCCCAGGTTCCTCGACCGTCGGGTCTCCGTCGTCCTGGACAACTTTAGCCTAAGCGCGTCCCCACAAACCTCGATGAGAAGATGAAGACCAGTCTACGACTCTCCGTGTCCACTCTCGGAACATTAAACTTGTGGGAACATGCACACGACAACAAGACTGTATTCAAATAAAATAATTTATATTAAACTTTTATACTTATTTAGAACTTATTTTATCATATCGGTGATCGTATTGAGTATAACTTAGTTTTATTTATTTTTCATGTTAACAACACAAAACGTTTATAAATATCAGTTGTAGTGTTAATTGTCATATAGTATAATATATATCGCATAAGCACACTTATCTATACCTAATAATAAAAGCAGGAAGGTTTCTGCCCAAATTTTCGTCGACCCTTTTTTATACGATTTTACCCTACCAGTGTACGATATTTGCCCACCACTGCCACCGCTAAGTTAAAAACGTTTCGTGATAAGTTATGTACTGTCCCGTGTGCTTCTGTCTCCTCTGTACCGTGGACGATCTGGCCGCCACGGCGGGGCTCCCGAAGCCACCCGCGTGACCCGGATGCGTTCGGCAGCACCTCGCCCGGGCCCTGCGGCGCGGTGGCGGTGCGTGGCCCGGCCGCCGCCGACGATTTTGCCGCGCCCTCCAATTCCTGGCTCAAGTCCTCCCACATTGCCCTCAAATCCCTTGCATCGAGAGATGGAGGCAGCACTGGGTGTTGTCGCACTTTTTACGGTCCCAACGTTCTTCAGGGCACTGATGTGTACAATGGGAGGAGGGCATTGGCAAAGGAGGGCAAGGTTGTGCCAGCGGCCAGTTGAGGCTCCTTGGGTTAAAAACCACAGGTCTAACGGAGCTGCCATGGATGAGCAAACCAAGAAGCTTCCCAAGGCAAAGCCATCAACACCCTCAGGGCCGATTGTTCCTATCAGAAGATCTTCATATAGCTACACACTATCTCGGGGGTAATCAAGGATTGGCTCCAGACATTTGAGCCCTGGTGGTGAGAAACTGAACGCATCGCCTGTGAGGATGTCTCCTGGCTACATCAGAAGTACAACACATCTCCAAAAAAGGGTGAGGGCAAGTTTCCACCTCCGATGTCCTTGGAGCAGGCACTAGATGCCTTTGAAAATCTGGGTGTCTATCAAACTGTGGCGACACAATCTCAAGCAAGGGTTTTCTTCAGATCTGATGAACATGCTTGTCCAAAAGATTAAATCAAGCCATACTCAGGTGCTCATTAGTTGGCATTATTTTTACAGGAGCCTATATTTCAGCTGGAGGACTGGGTGAGAGTAAAGTTCAGTGAACAGATCCCACTAACCAAACTGAAGATTTTTTTAATAAAAAGTTGTCTTTTCTACCGTTGCAACGCACGGGCATTTTACTAGTATTGTACTAAACTTTGTATTTATTATTTGACATTAATGTTTGACAACTATGCAAACCATTTTTTATACATAATATGGTTGAGATTTCTAAAGCATATGGTCTGAACATGTCTTTATAGCTATTTCTAGTGTAGAATGGTAATTATATATTAATGTAAACTAGAAAGATCTCCAGGCGTTGCAGCGGGAATTAATATGAATACTTAGTTGTGTAAATAAATATTATCAGATGTATGAAACAAGTAATTTTGCTATGGGAATATAAACTTTTTTTTCGATTGATCGCAATCGAAAAGCTAAATCTCAATATGAAGATGAAGCCAATGGGTCCTCGTCAACGTATTTGGAACTTCTGCGCGCTTAGAAATTGAAAGACAAGATTTTTTTTTACTTTAATACTCCCTCCGTCCATGAAAGGATGTCGCACTAAAATATGTTTAGATACATATAAATTAGACAAGGTTGAGAAACGAAGGGATTACAATGGTAGAGCATGCATTTCATAAAAGACCAAAACAATAATACATCTGACTATATATCTTTACTATTAAAGCAGAATGCGTGGTATGGTGTCACAATCCAAATGGTGTCACAAGCCAAATGCCCTCATAATTCGAATAAATTACACGCATAACACCTATAAGTGGATACCGGTTCAAGAGGAAAAGAAATAAAAAGGAAGGAAAAGAAGGAGAGAAAGGAAGGAAAAAAAAGGATGGATATGGCGTGCACAACAAACTCCGCTCGCGTTCATCGTTATAGGTAGCTACTATTCGCGACCAGACGCCGCAGAAAAAACAACCATCGCCTCTACGTGGCTAGAGGGAAGGATCTTCGTGCCACTCAAACTCCCATGGGTCCTCTTCTTGGAGTTCTCCGTAGTCGGTCCTGCCCATCTCCCTCGGCTTCTGAAAGATCCTCTGCCTGGACCGTCTCCCCTGCGTCGAAGCCTGTTAGAAAGCGAGTTGCGGCCTTGCAGGTCGCCGCTGCTCTGCCGGCTGACCCCTATCGAGAAGGGGCTGGAAGCTGGGAAAACTGAGGGAGAAGGAAATAGTTGTTGGAGCTGGAACGTTAAGGTCCGATTGGCGTATCCCGCGATGTAGACGGCAGCCCTGCCAACGTCAGGCCCTCGCGCTCTACGTTTCAGGCTGAGAGATTTTAGGGGAGCTGCTGTCCAAGTCCAATCTGTTCTATAGTTTGTGTCCTGAGGTACTCTCTTTATTACGTACTTTCAAGCTTCTGGTCATGTATTTCTTGGGTCCAATTGTTTGCTTGATTCGTTCACTTCCGGATTGGATGTCTGATGCCTCTAATTGATTCTTTTTGCCGGAAGCCCATTTTCTTTGTATTCCTAATTCCTATCTCTACAAAATTGTGTATAGAAAAAAATTCCGAACTCTGTTTTATGATTGATAACTCTAAGCAGTCTATGGTTATTCCTGTCATATGTGGTGTACTTCTCATGGTACATGTCACTGCAGACGTGCTAATGATTCATCAAATGATGACAACTTTGGTGAGATAAATTTACTAAGAAAGCTGGCAGGGGATAAATGGGACATGGTCAATCATCTGATGAAGTGCTACACAAAATATATCTTCTTTTCAGTAAGCAAAAACAAATATTGCCTTTTCATATTCCTTTTCAAGCATGGCTTACTCACGTTGTTTAGTATTCAACGAAATGTTGTGTCTTTCCATACAAAAACCACTTTTGCTGCTACTTAAATTGATTCCAAACTGAAAAGATAGTGTTAAAATCCTTTGTGATGCTATTCAAACTCCTGCTGATGCACATGTATATCGTTGTATGTTACTATTTATAAACTTGAACTTCTCAGCTACACTTTTTCTTGTAAAAGTGCAGATACTTTAGAGAGGAATTTTACTGTATCCGGGTACTCCAAGTCCATACACGGGAGTACCAGCCATCCGTGATGGAGGGTAGAGCTGGTATTTTTGATCCACCGATAGACCCTATCAGCAGCCGATCGTGGATCGTGATTTACTTTCCTGGTGTTTAGAAGGCTTCTTCCTTCTAATCTACCATGTTCATATCCGCCATGAATAAGCAATTAAGCGAACAAATCAAATCTGGAAGGGAAACACCAATCTAGCCTATAGTTTCCAACTTTAGTGGCCGCGTTCAGTTAATAGAATCCGACGACTTGGAAAGTGTGATTACACATCAAATCTCCTTACTGGACCATCTAATCCTATATGCTCATCAATACAACATGGAATGGGAACTCGATTTGTTAGTTTTATTCTACAGGAGAACTCGAATCGGTAGTTGGAGAAAGCTGCACCACGAACATCCTTCCGATACTGATTTGATGTTGGCGTCTGGAGAAGAACTCCCCAACAACGGAGAAGAGGCACAGGCAGATACCTTAATTCTCATTCTAATTCTCATTCGCTTCTTGATATTGAGATGAGAATTCGAGGAGAACTAATCGATAATATCAGGTAACTGCTAGGATTACTATTTTGCCCCCCTGAAGGAGGTACTCCGTGAGTTTTTATTAGTTTAGGAGTTGGTACTCCTTCGGCTCAGGGTGGAGTACCAAAGCACGTGAGTCATTGGATCACTCAAAATGGACGGTTCAGGTTAATCTCAGGGTACTGTAAAAGTCCTCTACTTTAGATGGTTCACAAAATTCAAAACTCTTCTTAGTTTCCTACTATAAAATAACTAATTCTCATTAGTTGTTAGAATGACAATAAGAAATAATGTATTGTACAACATATCATATTTGTCTTCCCTAAATGACGTGGATGGTTAAGAGGAGGTGTGCCTTCTCTACCATTATACATACCCTTATGTAATTTGGTGTAAGGGTAAAATCGGAAATAAAAATGGCAAGAAAGTTTCCTCCCTTTATTATTAGGTATAGAATAGAATGATAATATTAATCATACTATTTTACTTACACCAAAATAGTTGAGCAAACATTGTAGAAACCTCTCAAATTTAGTGATCCTCCCAATGATACCTTAAAAGCCTAAGTATATAATGTCGCAAATCCTTCCTAAAACTAAGCTCCCTAGGTATAGAGGCTTCTCCTTCTCCAACATGTCCACATCATGGTGGACCCCACTCATATTTCAATTTATATTTAGTTATAGTTCACATTTTTTAATTTAGTAATAGATGTTTCTCCTTATCCAACATGTTCATATCATGGTGGACCCCATTCATATTTCAATTTATATTTAGTTATAGTTCACATTTTTTAATTTAGTTTAGTAAATATTTTATTGGATATATTATATATACATTTGTATGTTCTTACCTACTAATTTTTTTTGTAATAAGTAGGTATTCCTATCTTAAAAACAAAAAAAAACAGCTTCATTTCCTCAAAATTTCTTTTTATGTAGACAAAAATACAAAAATAATCTTAGAGTTCGTAGAATATGTGCACGTAGTGGTATGTTTTATTTCAAAAAATTGAAAGCTAACCATGTCGTTTCGATTTTAAAAAAAGACATACGGTGAGTTAGGAGCTACTAGAGAGATATTCGATAACCCTCTCTCTTATCTCTGCCTAGCGTTCAACATAGTGTCATGCCGATTGTGCTACACGACACCGTTTCTCTCACTCCGCCTCCCGCGAGTCGTATTGTAACGAAAACAACCGTCTCTACATAAAGTTTGTCTTTCTCTCCACACACATATACGTAAAGTTCGCCCTTCTATCCACACATCTCTGTCTTCGTCAAGCACTTGGTACTACATGACACCTCATCCCTGATGCAACATGACACCATTTCTCTACCTCCGCCTGTCTCGAGTCGTATTGTATCGAAAACACGTCATTAATCTGACTTCTACGATCCTCATAGTAGTTGCATGCGAACACTCATGTTGTCTCCCACATCGGCCACACCGCTATCACCGTTGCTATTAGTAGTGGTTGACTCTCCAATCCTAATGTCGCCCCTCAAGTACATTAGTAACTTGCATGCTACGTACGATGATACTATAAGTCAAAAGAAGTATATTTCTTCTTACAAAAAAAAAGTATATTTCCGCAATTTAATATATAATTGTTGGTGGTATTCATACCATTTATTTTTTTATAATTTATTTTATACAATCTAGATCTAATGCACAGATTAATATTGCATAATATTGCATGTAAACAGTTTAATCCCTTAGTTCGCTCTATATTGTGAATTATTTAGTATTCATTGGTGAAATGTTCCTCTATTTTTACATAGTACCGGCCGTATTCGATGTAATTTATTTAAATATGTTAGGACATAATTATGCCAACTATTATTGATTTTGTCAAAAAATATACTTAATTTTATTATACTAAAATCAATGATCATCACTATATGACCTTGATGCCTAATGAGTTTGCAGTGTTCATCATACAATGTCTCTAGATTGTCAGAAATTGGATCAAATCATTATAGAACCATGTACAATTTAAATTTCATGACATTACAACTAAATAATTATGTCCTTTCTCTACTTCCATGTAGTTATCAAGTTGTACTATTTTTTTATCATTAATATTTTTTCAAAGTATTTTTTTATCTATCATCGTTCATATTAGTATGGACGTTGCAACGCGCGTCTTTTCCTTCTAGTATATATTGTAATCCATCTAGGTGGCATGAAATCATTTTGTCTACACCAAAAATTTTGAAGAGGCGTGATATAATTACTGTAAAAGCAAACAAACAATGTCACCATCCTTACGAATATATGATTTGAATTAACACATGCACAGTTTCCACGACGGAAGTTATAACTTACCCCAAGTGCACTATATATTAATATTTATTTGCAATATTATATAGTTAGTTCTGTTAAGTATGACATAACAAAAATAATGTTCAAAATAGTTATGTCTTAAGTATTATTCATAATTATGTAAAAGTAAAAATGTCTAGTATAACTAATTAATATCTATTAAACCACAACTGATAATAATAGTATACTTGCACTGCTAGACGCCGATTGGGGATAAGATGGAGCGTCTCCAAGACGCCGACGACCTCGCCAAGCACCTGCCGAGCACCTGAGGGTCGCCATCGATCAAACCCACTAGAGCAAAACAGGCCACTGGTCCCGGGCCGTGAGGGCTTTTTGCCCCGGTCACGCGCCCGGGACAGCGTGTTCGGGACAAATAGCCTCCCCTAATTGTTCCGGGCACGCCACGACCCGGGACCAATAGGGGGGCCACGTGGCCAATCAAGGCAGGCTCTGCCTGCGACTCATTTGTCCCGGTTCGTAATACGAACCGGGACAGTATATATGTTTTTTTTGTTTCTTTTATTTTGTTTCCTGTTTTCTATTTTTGTTTCTGTTTTCTATTTATGTTACTGATTCTTTTGTGTTTGTGTTTTTTCATTTATGTTTCATTTCAAACAATATCGAGTTGCATATTATACGTTACTATGTAATATATATCATGAATACACGATTTTTTCCTCGGGATATAGTCATGAATACTACTAGTACACGAGTTCTCCCAAACAAATATTTACAACCGGAAGATCATGTCTGTACCGGGGACACGGCTAAGTACAAATATTTTTTTACATGACAAAGAAGCATTAGACCCTATTTTTTCCTCGGGGTGGTCTTTTTTGGCGGCCGGATTATACTGCATTCTGCGCCTGGCTTTATGACATAGTCAAGCAGAAAGCCCGCAATTTCCTCCGCGATTGGTAGTAGGCGGTCTTTTGCTTCTAGCCTGTTCCGGATCGTCTCAAACTAAAAAGGAGAGATCAACACCATATATCAACCATTATGAAAATAATTCAATTTGAGAAGTGAATAAGTTTGAATGAATTGTTAACGTACCCTATTCCAGTCTGCACCCTCATTGAAGTGAATTCGGATGAACTCGCAGACATAGAATCCACACAAATTGGTGCCTTGTTGCTGCTTCGCGCACTTTATGATAGAATAAGATAAGAAATTAATAAAAAATAATCATAAATATTGAAAAAATGGTATTGTGAGACTGAAATTAAGAATATGTGTATGTGGAACCTAGCTAGTATACGTCTTTACCTCTCGCCATTTAAAAGTGAGGTTCTTAGCTATACCGACATCCTTGTGGAAACCGGTGAACTTGTCCCAAACCCTGAAGTTTACGGTATGAAAAATTAGTAAAGAAGTTAACTAATTACTATATATTATTAGAAAAGACGAGGTCGATTGTGATAATGAACGAAATTACCTCTGGAGCATCTGTTTCGTGTCGTCGAACTTTTCTTCAGGTTTCGATAATGGGTCCAAGACCTCAACGATTGCCTTTTCAACATCAATCTCTAATAATACCCAGTGAAATCTGTCATATGTTTATATTTGTTAATAACTAAATCATCAATTACATATACTTAATTAACATCGAGTATGTATAAGAAAGTAAACAACTCACTCGAAGTTGAACGGGAAAATTATGGTGCTTTTGTAATGTTGCGCCATCAAATAAGTAAGCAAAAGCTCCTCCGTTTCATCTGGGTAATGTAACAAACCATGATGATGAACTCGATTAGGGTCAATGAATCCAATCTTGTGATTGAGTCCCAGCTTTCGAGATTGTATAATTTTCAGCCTGCATAATAGAGTACAAAAGTAATATAGTGATAAGGATAATTACAAGATGAAATATAAGTAGAGCTAGAGAATTACTGACATATATACATAATTTAATTACTTACATGCAAAAGGCACTGATGATAGATTTGTCGAGCGCGTCAAAATTGAATAACTGCCATAATTCACAATACTCGATTTGAACCTCATCGTCACCTGGGCCAAAAAAAATCCTTTGGAATTTTCCCATAGAGCCAGTCTCCTTCTTGACTTTTCGTGGTACGCAAGTACCATGCATTTAGTTGGTGCAACCTAGCTGGTAGAGTGCGCACCATTGCAGGGTCGACAAGATCTTGTCCTCTCACATATGTCCGCACCACCTCATGTATGGTGACACTCTCGCCAGCTTGCAATGCCTTCAGCTCTGCCAGAGTTATACCCATATCTCTAGCTTGCTGCGAAAGTACATCATCGATCGGGTTCCGGTTGTAAGTCGCCAATATGAGTGGAGGGGCCGATTGTCCCGCCTGCATTCCGAGCTGTGGAACATCTCTCTTCTGTGTGGCAGCAGATTTTTGTTCTTCCCGCACTCTCTTAGATGTACGCACCAGAACGCGTGTGTAGTCATCGTCCATATTTAGTTCATATTGCGACGGATGCGTAAGAAATTCTATGGCCCACCGTATCGCTTCCGGAGAATAAACCGGAACAGGCAAAGACATCTTTTTTGCCTTCTTTCTCTGGGAAGTCTGGATCTCCTCGACCCATGTATCGACATCTTTGCGAGAGTTCACAAAGCGAGACTTCCCGGCCGTTTCGCTTTTCTGAGTACTAGTCGACGCAGCGGTGCACTTCCGCTTCTTTTGCGGAGGCGATGGAGTCCGTTGACGCGGCGGAGTACGCTCACGCGGCGGAGTACGCTCATGCGACGGCGGAGATGGACTAGCGCCTTGGTTGTCGTTGTGGGGGGTGTCTGGACTAGCGCATTGGTTGTCGTTGTTGTAGTTATGTGGACTGGCTTGTGGACTGGGAGGGCGATTTAGCTGCATGTGTGGGAACACGATGTATTCTTTTTTCCATAAGCAGGTACTCTTGAGGGCAAATCTCAACTCAACCTCGTCTTCACCCGTAGGGAAGTCCAGCTTAATTCCCTCATATGTCTTGATAACCTCATCAACCCCGACAACAGCATAGCCATCTGGAATAGGGCGACAATGGTAAGTTCCATTTGGGCTAGGCGGTAGGGAAAAGCCGTGCGCCAACTTCACGGTTATGTTCAAGCATGGCACATGTAGGTCGCACAGTTCCCGCTGCACGATATTATCCACGGGGTGACGAGGACCCGGCATATCATTGTGGCGATCGAGCTCCGTCGAAGCCACGCTGCTTCTCCGCATTGATTTTGGATCAGGAGAAGGATTTTCGGGCATCTCAGATTCGCAGGGCATCCGTCGAGTCTGCGCTGCCTTCAGCTCTGCTATCTCCTTCTCATGCTGTAGTAATTTATTTTCCATCCACTGGGCCCGGTCGGCAATCTCTTTCTTCTTTCTCGATCGGCTTCTATAAGTGCCAACATCTTTGGGAAACCCAAGTATCCACGGTACAGAGCCGACGGTTCCTCTTGTTCGTCCACTGTGTTCAGGATTCTTAAGGGCTCGCGATAGCTCGTCCTTCTCTCTGTTAGGGTGGAACCTGCCTTCCGTGACCTCCTTCCATACCTCTCTGAGAGCTTTAATAGGGTCAGGTCCGTGCTCCTTGGTAAAAAGACAGTCACCTGTTTCAGGGTCTAACTTTCCACCATGCCCATAGAACCAAGCCTTAAGCCGGTCTGGCCAGTCAAATGTCTCGATCTGTATACCTTTAGCCAAAAACTCTTCCTCCATTTTCAGAAACTTGGGCAGGGCCGTCAGGTAGCCACCTGACCCCATGTTATGGTGATATATCTTTTTGTCTGCATTTTTCTTATTTCTCTCTGACATGGCCTTAGCGGCTTCCGATTGCTTGTACGCCTTAAATTCGGGCCACTCATCTTTTATCTTTTCATAGACTCCGACAAATTCTGGAGTTTTACCTTCTTTTATGAACTTGTTAAGCCTTTTCTTCCAGCTGCGGAACAATTCACCCATCTCAATATAAGTCCAGGCCTTGCATCGATTCTCTATAACCGACTCCTCTACATCCTCCTCTTCCGGTAAAGTGAAATTATGCATGAACTCGTCCCAAAGGAGTTGTTTGTCTGCATTCGAGACATAAATAACCCCCTCCTTTGGCACCTTTGGCTTATACCATTCTTGAACCCTGATGGACAGTCTGTCCCGAACGATGACTCCGCACTGAGCTACAAATTTCCTTGCGTGGTTAGCGGGAGCAATCGGTTTTCCTTTTTCATTGATCTCCTCGATGTGGTACTTCTGTTTCCCTTGGAGCTTTTTGGTCCCGGTCCGTGGCCCGCCTCGTTTCACCGCTGCTTTTTTCCTTGGTCCTGGTTCATGGCCCGCCGACGGCTAAACACAAGAAAAAGTGATAGTTAATATATGTATACACACAAATCTTTTCAACGGAGACAAAAACCTGAGGGCATATATCTACCTCGGCGGCCGACTTTCCAACAGTAGAGTCGGTGAACTGTCGGTGAGCTGAACTATCGGTGACGTCTATTCCGTCACCGGACTCGTTCAGAAATTGCCCGGTGAAATCGTCTACGTGTTCCTCTTCTTGTTCATGGTTTCTGCCGGGGTCCAATTCATCACCTTCGCGAATGATGCCGAACATGTCCTCTTCTTGTTGAAGATTTCTACGGGTGTCCATAGTTTCTGCAAGAGATTTAAATCCATTTAAATAATTTTAATAACTCAACATCTAAATAACTTTACCGATATGTCATACAACTAAATAACTTTAATAACTTCATATATTTTATAATAAATGGATTATCCAAATGAACATTTCATTAGCTTAAAATGATCTTCATTTATTTTCAAAACACAAAATGATTTTCATGAATATATATTCTATATAAGAAAAGAATTAAATGTAAAATCTATTCTAAAGCAAAAATTGTATTTTCATTGCATTTTCTCTTTTCATTTCCAATAGTTGTAATATCAAAAAATGTATTCATTGATTTTCATTGATTTTCATTGCATTGTAAAATCTATTCTAAAATCTATTCTAAAGCAAAAAATGTAAAACACAATATATATTTCATTGCATTTTGTCTTTTCATTTCCAATAGTTGTAATATGTTATTTAAATAACCTATTAAAGCAAAAATTATTTTATTAACCCAAAATGAATTATTTAAATAACTAATCTCAAAGTTGACCTAAATGGGCAATTTTGCAATTTATGAATATTTCAAAATATTAATTTTCAAAATTATTCAAAACATGCCCACAACTGGTTTAACACAAAGATAATAATTTTACAAATTTTTTGAAATTTGTTTGACTTCATTTGGACATTTAAATCAAAAGATATGAATAAAATGGAAAAATCAGAAAAAGAAATTCACTTGTGACGTCAGCTATGACATCACTGCATCTTGAACTGTCGTTCATCGAGAAATCCGGCCGAAATCCTCTCCCAAATTCGTTCAAAATCGCGGTCCGTTTGCCCCCATACTCGAGCCCCCGACACCGCGGTCCGTTTGCCCCCCAAAATCCCTAACGGAGCGCCGCCAGGCCGCTGTTGCCGCTCGCCGGAGTAAGCTCAGCCGCGGAGCCGAAGTTGGGTTCGTGGCTAGGGTTCGTGGCACGCGCGCGCAGAGAGAGAAATGGAGCACGAGCTAGGGTTCAGGGCTCACCTAGTCGAAGAAGGAGGCGAGGAAGGTGGCGGCGAGGCCCAGCCGGAGTCGAAGAAGGAGGCGGCGGCGGCTAGGGTTGTTCACGGGAAATTTGGGCAGCGCTTCGCGAGGAGAGGGAAATGGCTCCGGGTTGAGCCACCACCCGTGGCTAAGTGTTGCTTATATAGCAACACTCAACTGTCCCGGGTGGTGGCTCAGCCCGGGACAGATAGCACTCAACTGTCCCGGGTGGTGGCTGCACCCGGGACACATAGCCACCCCATCTGTCCCGGGTGGTGGCTCAGCCCGGGATAGATAGCACCCCATCTGTCCCGGGCTGAGCCACCACCCGGGATAGATGGGGTTTTTTCTTTTTCTTTTCACTTTATCTTTTCTTTTTCTGTTTTCTGTTTTAAATAACTTTGGAATTTGGAAAAACTTTCAATATGAAAAGTTTTTGAATTTGACTAACTAATACAAAAACATTTTCTCTTTTCTATAACCATTATTTTAATAAGTTTAAAACTATTTTTAATGTGAATTTGTATAACTTTTGCAAACTTTGGAATTTGGAAAAACTTTCAATATGAAAAGTGTTTGAATTTGACTAACTAATACAAAAACATTTTCTCTTTTCTATAACCATTATTTTAATAAGTTTAAAACTATTTTGAATGTGAATTTGTATAACTTTTGCAAACTTTGGAATTTGAAACAACTTTCAATATGAAAAGTGTTTGAAATTGACTAAGTAATACAAAAACATTTTCTCTTTTCTATAACCATTATTTTAATAAGTTTAAAACTATTTTGAATGTGAATTTGTATAACTTTTGCAAACTTTGGAATTTGAAAAAACTTTCAATATGAAAAGTGTTTGAAATTGACTAAATAATACAAAAACATTTTCTCTTTTCTATAACCATTATTTAAATTAGTTTAAAACTATTTTGAATGTGAATTTGTATAACTTTTGCAAACTTTGGAATTCTGAGCTGTTCGATCAACACTTTAACTTCCAAACCGGGACTAAAGAAGCACACGGATCGTGTGTTTCTTTCAAGCACTTGTAAGCCGTTTGATCAGGTGTGTGTTTCCTTTTTCTCCGTGCTTCGTCCAACAATTATAGCTGGGCATGAAACCATGCCGAATAAGATGACTTTGAAGGGTTCTCACGTTTGGGTGATCTGTCTTATTCTGACAGTTGACACATGGAAAACACATGAAACCATTCGTACTGTGGGCCTGGGCTTTCTCTAGAAATTTCCTCAAACCTGTCATGTACTCGGCAGTGCGTCGGTCACCATACATCCATTGTCGGTCTATCTGCATTATATAATGAACTACATCAATAACCATTACAGAACATCGACAAATAAACACTGAACATGCACGGTATCAATTAATTACAAATGAAATGAGAGAAAAATTAACCTTGATCGAAAAGAAGAATAAACTTCTTTAAATGTACATCAAATCAATTCGTGAACTCTCTCGGGCATTTCATCAAACACCTTGCATGCATACAAAAAAAACAGACTAGCACACACCCCCTCCTTCCATTTCAAACAAAAAATGCCTCCAATGGTTTTGGGAGGGGGCTCCTAATCAGTATATATAAGCACCCCCCATTTGTCCCGGTTTCAGTCACAAACCGGGACAAAAAGGAGCCCATTTGTCCCGGTTTGAGACTGAAACCGGGACAGATGGAGGTTTTTTTCATTTTTTTTATTTTCTTTTTCTGTTTTCTGTTTTAAATAACTTTTGCAAACTTTGGATTTTGGAACAACTATGAATATGAAAAATGTTTGAATACATAGATAGTCTACTCATCAACGACATTAAGAGGATCATTTTCCGTATTATAGCCGCGTAGACTATCCCACTTCCGTGCAATCTCGAAGCCAAGGCGAGCGTCTAAAGCAGCATATACGATTTGATCGTAGCTTAATGGAACGTTGCCCCATCCGAAAATTAGGTCTTTTTGTAACGTGTCTTCCTTGTCGTCGTCCGTGTACTTCCTCTTCTTGTATTTCTTCTTCTTCTCTAGATTTGTCCCAATGACCGCATTAGAGAGATCATATAGACTAGGAGTAAAATTGCCGGTAGGGTTTCGGCGATCCCTCTGCAGGTCGACCGCGGACCGAATAATAATTCCGTAGTAGGCTAGCATCTTCATGTCATTATGGATTGCCACGCCGTAGAATTTGATTGTCTCGTCACCTAAGAAATCCACGAGGACCTGTGGCACCCGATCAGCTTTGCAAATTTGGAAGACAAGAGTCTCGGTCGCCACCGAGAGTTGAAGGACGGCGGCGCGCTGCGGAGTATCCTTCCGTCGAAGGTCGGTGAACTCGCAATCGAGTCCAACGGCTTTGATCGGAGCGGCGTCGAGGAAGTTCTTCTTCACGTCGCCGATCCACTTCTCCACGCGCCATGCACGAAGGGTGACCCACACCTTGAACCGCATGCCTTCCTTCTCGTAGCCGTAAAACTCATCGGACCGAGGCACAAGTGGCTCCATAGGAAATGGTGTACGTGGACGGAGAAAAGAGAGGAGAGATGGCCGGAGAAATGGTGTACGTGGACGGAGAAAAGAGAGGAGAGATGGCCGGAGAAATGGTGTGGGAAGAGTCGTACTGTGCAGTGCATTTTATAGCGCCGGAGAGGAAGATGAATCGCCGGCGGAGGGCAGAGGAATCGCCGGAGGGCAGAGGAATCGCCGGCGCCGCTCGTCTTCCGTGCGCGTCGAAAAAACGCGGCGGTGGCGCGTAACTGAAAGCGTGCCCATTTGTCCCGGTTCGTGACTGGAACCGGGACAAATGGGTGTCGCCTGCGGGTGCTGCATCATTTGTCCCGGTTTCAGCCACGAACCGGGACAAATGAGTGTCGTCTGAACTAGTTTGACCCTCCACTAGCGTTTTATGCCCCATCTGTCCCGGTTTGCAGTACGACCGGGACAAATGGGGTTTTGGAGTTTGGTCCTTTAGTCTGTTTTCTACTAGTGACCGCGACACTCATCGACAAGATGGCGGACATGGCTGTCGTCCCAACAAAACAAACGGTGGCCCGATGGTGAGCCTGGGTGAGGTTCTCTCCGTCTCCATGGAACTTGACCAGTGGAAGAACCAATGATCTCTCCTTGAGAAGAACATCGCCGACGGATGCATCAGTGATCTCTCCTTGAGAAGAACATCGCCGACGGATGCATCGGTCATGATGTGTCTCTCGGTATGCTTCTGGGCATTCAGTGTCGGGTCCGTGTGCTGCTTCTTGGGCTACGGGATTGCTCCTATGGCGCTAGCGGCGTCGACGGGATGGTCGCCGTTCCGGCAATCCTCGTCGGGGTCTTCAAGCGCTATCTGTGCTTTTCCGTGTGGCAGCTGGAGCAGCGGGTAGCCATCTACAAGTCCCTTCCTTACTAGATTCAGTTCTCCCGTTTAGTATGCTATGCTATTGCCATTCTCTCATGTATCCTCTGCCTCTGCTATGAGCTAGCTACCGTATCTCCCGCTTATAAGTTGTCGGTATCAAAACAGTTTTGCTGTTTGTCTGACATTTATGTATCCTCTTGTGTGATGAGAAGAACTTGTCTTTTTGGCAACTTAATTCTACCGTGTCGTTGATATGTCTTTATTAAATTGCATTGGTGGTGATGACAGCTTATTCCGTATTGGTGCACATGTCAAAACTTATACTCCCTCCGTTCCAAACTAGATTACTTACATTTGTTAAAAAGAGCATCTATGTTGTCAAGATACATGCACTTTTTGACAAATGAAATTCATCTAATTTAGAACGAAGAGTACTTTGTATGTGCACACTACATAATTCCGAACAAGGACATGCAAATTTACAACTTAAGTTCAAATAAACACTTATACTATGCACACTATACTACTATTAGCCATACTACTCCTCCTAGCTAGTCCACTCCAACGGACTCCACCTTGATCACCTTGGAGGTCCAACCTAGCCATGGCCGTCCCGTCGGACTCATAGGAGTCGAGTTCATCCTAAACAAGTCCTTGAAGAATATTTTACAATTCACCGTCAACTTTGGGTACATATTCCAAGCCTGCTCAACTTGTGGGAAAATAACCAATTTTCCCTTCAATGAATAGCCATGGTGGTCATTTTGACCTTTTTTTAAAAAAAGTGAATAAATAATAATAAAATTATGGCATGCAATCCTTTTATGTGTACTAGTTTTTAGGAAAAATGATAAACTTGTGTTCTTGTGTTCTGACAAACTTTCTAAAAAAACTTCATAAAAAGGTTAATCATTTATAAACATGTATAAGTTTCAAATCAAATGGCCAATGTATGGCCATTATCGTGTCATAATTTGTGATAAAGTGCACATGTCTGATACATTTTTTTTTATTAGAAAAGGGGCAGTCCCGGCCTCTGCATCGATCGATGCATACGGCCTTTATTTTATTAAAACAAATAGTATCTCACAAACCTTATTACATCAAAAGTCACCCAAAACAGTGTGAAGAAAGGACAACATATAGTGACTCTACATCAACATGCTATCCTTAACTCAGAACGCCAGCTGAACTGGGAATACAGATCCGACGCGACCAATTCCAGGCGGCTGCACCCAAAATCCATTGCGCCCCGCTTCTCCGTTGACTGCAGGTAAGACCACGTACGGATCCAATGAGTAGCCATGGGGATAACCTGCATAAAAGATGTTTTTTTTGCTCTGTTAAAAATATAATCGTTCCGGATATTCCAAATGGCCCAGAGTAAGGCACAAACACCAACTCGGATATGAACCTTCTCTACTTGAGAAACCCCCTTCAACCAATTACCAAACAAGTTTGTTATGTTTTTTGGTGGTATAATGTTAAAAGCCATGTGAACAATACGCCAAACCATTTTTGCAAGAGGGCAAGAGATAAATAAATGTTGTATTGTTTCCTCTTGGTCACAGAAACAACATTTCTTACATCCTTCCCATTTCCTTTTAGCCAGGTTGTCCTTAGTAAGAATCTCTTTACGATATAGGAACCACATAAAAATCTTAATTTTTAGAGGTACCTTCATTTTCCAAATATATTTACTTAGAAAGTGTGTGTGATCACTCATGATATCAAGATACAAAGATTTAACCTCTTGTTGGTTGTTAATCCCCACCTGAAATCATCTTTTTGGTCTGTAAGATTAACCTGCATTAGTCGGTTTACCAAATGTAACCATCTTGCCCATTTATTTCCCAACAATGCTCTCCTGAAACTAATATTTATGGGAGGCGCATGCGTCATGACATCAGCCACCGAAACTTGTTTCCGATGAACAATGTTGTACAAGGAAGGATATTGGTTGGCTAGAGGCTTGTCCCCAAGCCATGTATCTTCCCAAAAGCGCGCGCTCGCGCCATTTCCCACAACAAAAGAACCATGATCAAAGAATTCCCCCTTAACCTTCATTAGACCCTTCCAAAATGGAGAATCTGTCGGTTTACTCTTAACTTGTGATAAGGATTGTGAAGCGAGATATTTATTATGTATTAACTCGTGCCATACCCCTCCTTCTTCAGATAGTATTTTGAAAAGCCACTTGCTTAGCAAACATTTGTTTTTAATATCTAGAACCTCGATTCCGAGTCCCCCTTGATTTTTTGGTCTACACAACATATTCCATTTAGTAAGTCTGTATTTTCTCTTATGACCATCGCTCTGCCAAAAGAATCTAGATTGAAAGTAGTCAAGTCTTTTCCGTACCCCTATAGGTACTTCGAAGAAAGAGAACATGAACATGGGAAGGCTAGATAACACCGAATTGATCAGAATAAGTCTATCCCCATAAGATAATAGTTTACCGGCCCAACTTGCTAATTTCTTCTCGAAACGATCTTCTATAATCTCTTTTATTAAACATGTCTGATACATTTAGAAACATCATTTTCTATTCTAAGTGCAAAAATGACCTCTTTTATTAAGCATGTACAAACAGTATGGTGCAAAATTGCACCCATCTAATTTCCACATATCGTAGTGCATATTTGATCGATAATCCCAAAATAATAGGAATTTATCGATTTCTATAGAATTTTGTCTATTTAACTGACTTTATGCTGGTTTTATGTTGGTTCTTTTTTGTTTCAAAAGAAATTATTCATTATGCAAAAGATGACATGTATGCCATATATGGACACCTCTCATTTTTTAATCAATTTAGACATTTATTTTAAAATTCTGAGCTATGAAATTAAAGATATGAGTTATTCCTTATTAAATGAAAAGGTAAAAATACGTAAAATTTATTTTATTATTATTATTCAAATATTCTTATCAAATAATCATTTTAATTTATTTATTTTAAAATTGGAATTAAAACAATTGAGAAGTGTAACATCACGACCAGTGGTTAATATAATAGCATACGAGATGTCATTATAATTGGAACATCGTTAGCAAGGAACTCAATAGTTAATTATTCCCACTGAAGATGTAGCATGTCATGTGTGGTAATCGGACAACCAGACGGATGCAGACTAAGAACGAAATTTGGTTTACCTTACACGAAATATTTAAACGGTAATTCGTACTACAAACCACAAAAAATAATCAAGAACAAATGCAGAGTGGAATTACGAGAAGAAAAGCAGACAAACGCTTACGGGCAATTAATTCCCGACAGCTGAAATCACCGAAGACAAATCCCTTGTCCTGCAGTAGATCATGAACATGCTCACACGGGAAGCCTATCCGCTGTAGTTCATCCAAAGTGAGCTCCGAAGGCTGAATATGTTTCTCGAGGCATAAGTGAACCAACACATATACGATCTCCAAATCAACTAGATATGCCTGCGCTTCGCTACGCCGCATGTTGAACGTTGGTGTACACTTGTTAATGACGTAGACATATTAAGTGTACTGGGTGAACAGTGTAACGTCGATCGGATATGCGAGCTTCGTCTCGCCGTCTGCATTGTTTTTTGTTACTATGTGATAGGCATGGTAGATATTGCAGGCGATCTTGCCTGCGATTTACGTGATTCAAATAATAAAAAATGATCATTCAACAACTATGGTATATTCCTGGTAAAGCTGGTACTAAGAATCATGAAAGAAAAGAATGCATCTTAGGATACGAAAAAGAAGAGAGAGCGTCACTTTTGAGGAATGAGGATGTCCAAATTAATATTCATACGTCCCATTCTTCATGAACATCCACAGTTTGGGTAGAAGAACCAAACTTGCATGGGTGTTCCAAAAAGAGGCAGCGGATTGGGTCGAGAGTTAACCCGAGCGCCCCTGCCCTTTCGCAGCGTGAAGAGACTCGCGCGGGCCGTTTCACAGTGATATCCATTAAATCTACCAAAAAGGCTTGATTATAAAGATGACAAATGAGAGTAAATTGTGTTCCAAAAAAATGAGAGTAAATTGTGTAGAACCAACAATTAGTCTACCATTTTCAGTGCGGAACTAAACTACTAAATAGAAATTATAGATGGCAAATTCACCATCCTCGAACACAACAGTATTACCGTGTAATGCCTCCTCCCTCCCCCAAATCTCCTCAGCGTGACCCTTCTCCTTGCTCAAATTCATGTGAAAGCTGCAAAAAAACAGCAGAAAATCATCATCAACAATCGCAACAATCTGAATAACATACTGGCCAGCTCAATTTAGAACTCCAAATATGCATATATGAAGTATATGACCAGAAAAATTACACCGACTATAACTCCAGATCTTGAGTACGTGAGCACAGAGCTGGCTCCAATCTCCCTAAAAATCAAGTATGTTCAAGGGTACAGATGGATGGTTAGAGACAAGTGAGCAGCAAGCAATCTGCATGTACTGATAGACTCCACGAAAATGATAAACGATGCCAGTGAATAACCATTTTTGCTAAGCATAAAAGAGACTTCTTATAATAGCTTAACATGCAAGTATTTCTAGTTGAATGACCGTGCGTTGCCACGGTTCACTAAGTTTTGATGTGGCTTGTCAAGTTTAAATTTAACAAAAACTTATAAATTGTAATCTGATACACTCGATCGTACGACGTGGGATGCCCTCGGGCGCTTTAAAATGGCTGAACCTCTTCCATGCAAACCAAAAAAAAAAGATTGTTCTAACCTATTCTGAGTCAACAATATCTTGGTTTTTCAAATACAGTAACATATCTAACACCACACAAGCATGAGTATTTGCCAGACTAACACAAGACTCACAGGTTGGTCAGAGACACTCTACTTAGATTCTTCACAGGACAACTTACAAGTCCTACTATCTCAATAGAAATCTTATCCTACACTACGCTTTTTCCAACTCCACCATCACAAGAGTTTGGAAGCACGGAAAATACACTAATGACAGATCCGTCATTTCCTGTCAGTCTTGCCCACAAAAAGAACTTGGTTTATCCAAGAGATTATGTTGAACGATCGCCTGACCAATATCGTGCACAGACAAAATGGCCCATCTCACTCTAAGAGGAAGCAATATTTAACCTTACATGATGATCAAGTTCAGATTATAATGATCATGTCAAATTCAGAGGTCAAATTTCTTCTGAAATCAGTAGTTCAAAATGCTCACTGTTTTTAACAGTGTATGTGTAGCACTGTGTGATGTGATTCAAACAATTTGCAATTCTGAATTACATCGCATAAAAGAAATCTACAGAAAGATAAAGCTCTAACACTTGACATTACCTCACCACAAACAAAGTCGTTAATTCCAATGAACCTTCCTTTGGCATTCAGAAACGATAAGTCCAAGATGCCTTGTATTGAAACTCATATTGTACTTTTGCATCCCCCGACTTGCCCATGTACGTATGGAGGAGATAGGCAGATAGCTTCATCAGATTCACATTTTTCTTCATTTTATCAAGGTCCTGAAGTATCAACAACACTTGTACGATAAGCAATTATTTGATAAATGAATATCACAACCCCTGTTCAGGCCATGAATTTACTCGAAATAAACTTGTTCAATTGGATCAAAATTGACCCATACACTTAGTGGTCATTGTAGGATAATTGATATGGAAATTTTCATTATAAGCACAAAATACCGAGCATTTTATTCAAAGCAACCAAAAGAATAGATTTGGAGAATTTTACTCAGTTTCCATGCCAAAACTTCCTATGTTCATATTTCACTAACCAGAAAAACTAACATGCAGGTCAATAGAGAGTGAGAAAGATACCTCACTGGAGAAATAGAGGCATTTAACTGAATCAGACTCCATTAGCTTCTCTGAATGTTGTGTTTGTAACTTTGTATACCAAACTGAACATACTTTTCTTTCTCATGTATTCTCCCAAAGATGCATCTCGTCATTCCTGAATAAGAAAGTAGTCATAAAAATGCATGTCACAACTAGAACTCAGAACTGTTTAGGCTCTTGAGTTTGGAAGGAAGAAAAGGAGCATCAAGTCCTGGTCCCGTGCTACCTCCCAGATTGCGCCACTCCTGCGTCGGCAGTGGCATCCATTCATGCTCTATCAGCTCCAGGAGATTGGACCACAGCTAGCAAGCATCTTCTCCAGCTCTTCAGTTGGCAATCTATCCCAATCTATCATATTTGGAGAGATGTTTGAACTCTGCAGCTCACTGCCAAGGTTAGCTATGGAACCTCCAAATAGGGACACTCCTCGCATGTGTTTGTCGTGGAGCCACATCAGAGCAGCAGGGGTGACGATGCAAGCCGCCGCCATGACGCTCCAGTTCTGGTAGCAGAGCTCACCATCGAGATGCTCTCCATAGGACGTCTGCAATAGCAGGGAGGGCTTTGGGGTGCCAGCAGCGGCGGAAGATAGGGTCGGCGCGGTGAAAGGTTGCTCGATTCTGAGGTCGTGGTATTTCCCGACGTCATAGTCGAGTCGTGGCCCCCGTGGTCTATTGACAGAATCGGAAGGGGCAAAGAACTGATGGGGCCGGGCGGCCGGCGTCACAGTCGAGTCGTGGCCACCATGGACAGAATTGGAAGGGGCAAAGAACTTGAAACTCCTTACAGAATTTGTCCCACCCCATCCTGAACCTGATTCTACCATCAGCCAATGTGTAGTAAAATGCATCCATTTGAATATTGTGATCGCCCATTGCAAGAACTGCCCATCCCCCTTTTAGGAATATTCAATGCTGACACAATCTTTATGGGATGCGCTAGAAAACAAATAAAGAAAAGAAAAGGAAAGCATAATTAAAAATATGCAAGAAAAGATGGATGATACACTGAAATGAAAAAAAAAGACTTAAACGACAACGACCAAGGAAACTGAAAACTTTACCTGGCCGTTGTGTTTGATATATGTGACTGTTAGTTTGTGCACAAGTATAGCACCCATACCACAGCCTCGTGCGAGCATGCGGGAGTTCATTGTCTCTCTTTTCACAGCAGTAAGCTCAAGGCCGTTAGTGCATACAACAACTGAACCAGCTAGTTTAGAAATAACAGCTTCATTGATATCAGCTCCTGCAACATATTCAGAAGCATCACCCCCAACATATTCAGAAGCATCACCCCCGACAACGCCTTCAGAAACACTCTGCTCTTGCTCTTGGTGTGACACTGTTTCCAAGGCTCTGACACAGAAATGAGGCGCATGTGTGTCAAGCTCCAGTCACCCTATCACCAACCTTTGAGAAACACAATACAAACGCAGACGCTCACAAACACGCACATACAAACACCTCTATGATCGCACACATGTAAACCCTACCCCTATGAGCACCTCCGAGAGGCTGGTCCGGCATATCTTGAGGATGACGAATTCACCACGGACGCCTCGCTGCTGACGGGCACGTCACCTACCACTGAAAGCATAGCGCCGGTTAAATCCTGAAAAATCCAGTAAATGTGAGCACCCATGTCAAATCTGGGACTTGAACCTGGGTGGGCCACAAGGAACCAAACCAGTTGAGGTAGACTCACTTCACGCTATCACCAACCTTTAAATCGTAGTTCCTGATAAATTGTTCATATTCAGTACTGCAGATCAGCGTCCTACTATACTCTTTCTTCAGACAGAAAACATACTCCTCTTACCAGGTCTAGAATGAACACAACCAATGGAGGCAACAGTTAAATCTCAGCTTATCTTTCTCATTCAATAAATAGCAAACTAAAAAATGAAAAAAAAAACTTACCAGGTACATACACACAATAACGTTGCGTCGCTGGCGGAAGAAAGGAAAGAGAAATACGGGGAACAAAATAAAATGGAATCAGGAAGGGAAGGGTCGAACAAGACTAAGAAGATTTTGCTGCTGGCAACGAGAACAAAAAAGTCTAAGAAATGAAGGCAACAAATATAGAGTGAAAATGATGTGTATTTATACTCAGTTGTGTTCTACTAAGTTATGCAAACTATGACTCCGTTATTTCTCTCAATAGAGAGAGACACAAAAAGATGATTTGTTTATTTATCATGGAAGCTGTTATTATCATTGCATATCTATTTATTTTGCAACAAAGAGAGAAACCTACAAAACTACAGTGCCCGAGAAAGAAATAGTGTGATCCTCCTTTTTCCGGGCTTCAGACCGGATGCCCTACTCAAGTAGTCTTGAGTACAAAATGGCGCAGGCAGAGTTACCCACAAAATACCTCTATCGAAAATGCGAACAAAATGAATGATGAATTTCAGAGAAATAAAATAGAGTAATGTCATACTTAAAACAAATTCAGATTATGACACGAGAACGCGAAATCAGAAGCAAAAATACAAATTAAAAGAACAGTGATCAAACACCCAGAGGTATCTTTATGTGCTAAAACACCCAGAGGTGACACGCCAATGCAAACTGAAGATCAAATCACCCTGCGAGAGAACATGCAAAGACAAAAGAAAATGACGGAAGGGATAGACAGACAAGAATGACGGTAACCAAGTCATACTAAAACAATTCAGAGAAATATAACTGAGTAAGAATAAAGACACAAGGAAGCATACATCAGAATGTGAATTACCGAGATGACAAACTGGGACACAAAAATAGACAGACATTATTATAAAGAAAAATAAAAAATATAACAAAAGGCAAAAAAGAAAACGTGATCCTCCTCCTTTATCCGGGCTTGGAACCGGCTTTCCAACTCAAGTAATACTTGATTTATGGAGCAGGCGGAGTTACACGCAAAACATATTCAGACAAATACATATTAACACAAAGAAGCAATGAAAGATGAAAGAAGATATGAAGTAAAGAGAAGAGAACTAGACATACCCATAGAAATAGACAAAAAAATCAAAAAAATTAAGAACTGGGCAGGGTAATTCTCTCGGTACTTCTTGTGCATACTACTCATTGATGTGACGAGTAGAACAATATTTAGTGTTCTTTTCGTTGGTGTAAGTAGAGATATTTTGCATGTGCTACTTCTAAACCATGTTAGTTGTAGGCATGTAGCGTTGTAGAAACTGGAGTACTCCTTGGTGTGGACCTTAAAGCAGCAGCATAATGCCACATAATTTCATCTAAAAGCACTGCCAGTTAGTACTCTTGATTGTACTTTATTACTGCCAGCTACCCTGTTAAGTAAAACGATCCTCGGGATAGTTGTTACAAGCCACAATTGTTCACCACAGTCACTCATGATCATGCATGGATGCACTCGTCTTCATAGAGAATATCCATACGAACATATTTCTTAGGCCATGGATAATGGGAGGTGCACCAGATTTTTGTTATGCACTACTGCTTAATTATATTAACAATTAAACAATATGGGTTACTTTCTTAAGCATTGTCCTAAACACCATGCATTGTGTAGATGCACTTAAAGGTAGTTTGGGTCTAAATGATTATAAAAAGTGCAACTTCTGTAAAGTGAAAATATAGCTTGTATTCTTTTATTGAAGTGAAGTTATTTTTTTTGTATATAAACTTAGGCATCAGAGAATCTGAACCAGTTAAGTATAGGGAAAACTTATTAATTGTATCACGAAAATATTTTCTTGAACTTAATTGCTTATAAGCCGTACTCCTAATACTTAGCATGATATTTGGTCTAACAACGAACATGGAAGACATATTTAGTTCATCGAAGAACAAAAAAAATGCAAATATTTTAGAAAACTCTCCTTGATATTTATAAATTGTAGATATTTTTATTCAATAGAGTGATAATTACTATTCATACTATTTACTTACACCAAAATAATTGAGGAAACATTGTAGAAACCTCACAAATTTAGTGCTCTTCCCAATGATATTTAAGTAAGCTAAAGGATATACTATCACAAAGATATACTGTAATCCATTTAGGTGGCACGACTAATATATGACGACATCAATTTGTTCTATTGTATTTGTACCTGGTCTAAAAAAATATGTTCAACCAAACGTTCAGAAGACGGGTGATGCATTTTTTGTAAAAGTAACAAAAAAATTCACTATCATTGCAAATATATGATTTGAATTAATGCATTCACATTTTCCACGACATAAGTTAAAACTTACCGCAAGTGCAATGTATATTAATATTTATTTGCAATATTATATAGTTAGTTCTATTAAGTATGACCTAAATTTTTAATATTCATAATCGTTATGTCTCAAGAATGATTCATAATTATGTAAAAGTAAAAAATGTCTAGTACAACTAATTAATATCTATCAAACCATAACTGATAATAATAGAATTCCTGCATTGCTCGAGAATCAGGGGGCATGCAGATGAGTTGTGGTTGTGTTATGTTGTGCCTGTCTGAGAGGAGCAACTTCACTTATGTAGGCACGTCCGATATGAAGGGGAGGTGAGCCGAAAAACCAACCTTTCAGCTTCGTTGTCCCCTACTACGCGTGGGAAAAGCATGTCAACTTCATCAGGTTGGTGCATTTTTTCCCAAACCCGAAGGTGGCGCGTCGTGACGAGGCGGGGCGTGAAAACTACACAAACAGTTTTTAAATTTTAACATACTATGGTTGAGATTTCGAAAGCATATGGTCTAAACATGTCTTTATAGTTTTTTCTAGTGTAGAATGGTAATCATCTTTATGAAAACTAGAAAGATCTCCGAACGTTGGAACGAGATTTAATATGAATACTTACTTGTGTAAATGAAGATTATCATATGTATTAAACATGTAATTTCCTATGGGAACATATATACGTTTCTTTGATTGGTCGCAGTCAAGAAGCTAAATCTAATCAATATGAAGATGAAGACGGTGGGTCCTCTTCAACATATTTGGAACTTATGCTCGCTTAGAAATTGGAAGAGGGGATCCTTAACATTACTACTACTATAATGGTAGAGCACACATTTCATAAAAGACCTAATAAAAAAATCAATAATACAGCTGACTATATATCCTACGTATGGAGTGGATTTTTTTTTACCAAGAAATCCACCACCCACCGATGTGTCTTTTTTAGGACCACCAATCCTTGGAATCTGGTCCACAACTGCTAATGCTCTGCTTCCTCGGCTGAACGTTCATGGCCCAGATACTTCAAGCAGGCCGATCTTCCACCAGAGCAGCTTCTGCCGCCTTGGGCCCCTAGGCGACCGCGCGTGCGTGCGGCACCTCTTGTTGCCGACCGCTCTGCAAACTCCTGGATAATTTTTGACTGTTTTTTTAGACAAATACAGTCAAAAAATTATTCCTAATAGACATAGCGATCTTGGATTTTTTTTTACTGTTAGAAACTCGTGGAGATCAATTTAGCCTGAAACCGATCTCGCTGTTTCTGCTACATATCTAGTTTAGTCCTAATAGATAGACCACACGAATTGGCAAACGTGTTGCAGGTACATGATGAACGCATCGCCATATCAGCTGCAGTTCCATGGGACCAGAGGAAACCCCAGCTTAGCTTGCTGCTTTCTTTGACAACAGCCGCCAGGATCATATAGATAGACCACACGAATTGGTATCAGGTGCAGTTCCATGGGGTCACAAGAAACCTTATTCACTCTCTCCCGTACAAGATCACATGAACGTCGTCCTCGAACCGATCTAGGTTTTAGGGAGAGGGCGAATAAGGAATTTGAAAAGCGCTTTGCACGACTGCTCAAGTTTTTTATCAGGGCTCGTCTTCCTAGACGATCTCCGGGTCCGCCATCTTCTTTTAGAAGTTACAGCCGTAACTGCTCCAACGACTTCTTCATCTACTACCGTTCGTTACATACGTACCGATGTATTGTTTTAATATAGTTGTGTTCATAGATGTCTTGTTGTTCATGTTGATTAATACGTCTAGTATTTTAGAGATTAATAGGCTAGTAGCTCTTGCGTTCATGCTTTATATTCTGAAATTAATCATGAAAATTATGGCTAATTATCCAACAGTTTTTGCTCCAATCCGTTTGGGCTCCAACCTCCAAGTTTAGAAGAACGAGGTACTCGTTAAATCCCTCTATGGGAACATTCGTTTCAACTAGATGAACTTTCTGAGTGTTTGTCATATTACGAGCTAGCGACGTTCTCCATATGATGACTACTAAGATTTTCAAAGTTGCATGCTCTGACTTTTAGGACACATGCCGACCGAAGGATTCAAGGATCTAGTCATAAGCCTCATGATCTTGGAAATGTGGTGTCAGAGCTACGTCGATCAAATTAGGACACATGTGAAGCAGCTTCAGGTTCTTCATTTATCTCGCTTCCTGACCTACTCTTGGTCCCAATATGTAACTGTTGAACCGAGCTTACTTAACTTACTTAAACTCTCTTACTATTAACAATGCTTGGGTTGCAGGTTGCTCTAGTTCTCTCTGCACTAAGAATTGACGGTGTGGTCCATCATGGCGTTCGACGAGTTCCGGAAAAATACATCATGTGGTGTACTCTTTTGCACGAAGAATTGCCCCCGTGGTTGGCGCCATACGGTGTCGTGTGGTGTATTTGAATCTGAAATACGTCATGAGACCTAACAGTAACTAAGCAGCTGATTAATAACAGTTTAAAAGAACCAAGTTCTGTCAATTCCATCTACTTATTTGTTTTAGCAACCGATAAAAGCACTGCATTTCTATATATGGATAGAACGGGGAGGCCGATTCCGTACTTACCTGCTTGCTCCGCTCCAAATTAACTGACATATCTGATTTTGAACAACTTTTTTTTTTTTTTTTTTTGAACATCATGTGCGGTTAGGTCCTCAAACAGCACGCGATCGCGATAACGATAGACACGCACATGCCGAGTTTGGAACAGTGTACCCATGTGACATGTGTGAGTACAGCGCGATGCTCACCGTGGCGCGAATATCCTCCCGGCGATCCCGCATTTTAAAACTCCAAGTCCATTTACTTAATAGTATATTTTCCAGGGAAAGTAAAGAGCAAAGCTGGACGGAGCTAGAGATAAGCCACGACCACGAGGGGAACATATCACCGGTCGCCGTGTCCCTTTCGTTCCTTGTGCCACAACACAACGTCTCCCGGTCGCCGCGGTCCCATCCTCCGTCGCACGATCTTCTGCGGCGGCTCGGATGCAGGCATGCAGCTCAGCGTTCTCTCTGGCAGCGAGCGGCCATGAGTGCGCTACGGTGTCGCCGGCGCAGAGGATTCGTCGGTGGGCCATCAGGATGGTGGGCTTGTCGATCTTATCTCCTGACTCATCTCGTCTTCCGGGACAATTTTGCTAGTCCCACCTCGTGCTATCGAGTTTAGAAAATCGGTACATCCATTTTACCTAGCTTGGCATGGTTTAAGTTAGCCTATAAGAGTGTGTTTGGTTTCATAACAAGTGGAATGTAATGGTACCATTCACATTCTCGTGTTTGGTCATGGGAAGGAATTGAACCAACTGGCTTGTTCTCTGATCCGGAGTACACACGTTCCACCAAATCCGTAGAATGTGGTGGAATACACAAAGTGAGTTTGACAATATGATTCAATGATGCATTTCTGCTTTGTCGAGACGGGCGTGCGTCGTGCATAGCTACTAGTTTCAATAAACGCTTGAAGAAGCTGGTAATTTTACCTATTAAAAGTTGCACGCATTTGACATTCATGGGTCTATCCAGATAGCGTCATCTAAATTGTAGTTTAACATACGACTACTTTAAGCCGTGGTATCATGTATTCCACCTCATGAAAGGTCTTTTCGTCTAAATTGCAGTCCAACTTACCAAGATTGATAAGTTCATGTTCCTCACCTCATAAAATGGTCGATAATTCTGCTATATGTTATGTTGTATCACCTCAAATACACTGCACAAAAGGTTTTACCCGTTATTGCATACAAAAAACTGAAGTACCTGAGCGCACTATTCGATTACAAAGACTCTTCTTCATAGAAAATATCCATATGAACATATTTCTTAGGCCATGGACAATGGGAGCAACCAGATTTTTTGTTAAGGTTAATTTGTTAAGCATTGTCCTAAACACCATGCATTATGTAGATGCACTTATAGGTTGTTTGGGTCTTAAATGATTATGAAAAGCGCAACTTTGGTAAAGTTGAAATCTTGTATTCTTTTATTAAAGTGAAGTTATTTGTTTTTCTTAAAAAAAACTGATTGTGGCTAAGCTCGCTGTTCAATTACAAGACTAGTCTTCATAGGGAATATCCACATGAGCATATTGCTTAGGCCGTGGACAATGGAAAGTGTTTAGAGGTGCTAACAAAAATAAATCATATTTTTTGTTAGGCCTTACTGCTTATTTTTATAGAAGAGACGGCTAGTTAAGCATCTTTCTTGTAGAACAAACACCAACAATTTGACAATATCAGTTTATTTATCATCGCAAACACCTTGAATTGTAGATGATTGTCTCGGTTTAAAATGAATATGAAACGTATAACTTCGGTAAAGTGAAAATACAGAATGTATTCTTTTATTAAAGTGAAGTTATTTTGTTCTTCGTAAATAAACTTTGGCACCAGATAATCTGAACCAATTAAGGATAGGGAAAGCTTATTTATTTTGTCACGAAAATATTTGCTTGAACTTCATTGCTTGTAAGCAGTCTGTTCTCATACTTAGCATGCTATTTGGTCTCTTGCATGGTCGAAACAACAAACCCGGAAGACATGTTTTTTTCCTCTAAGAACAAAAGAAATGTGAATTCAAATATTAAAAAAACACTCTCCTTGATATTTTATTTATTGAAGATATTTTTATTCAATACATTGATAATTTTTATTCATAATATTTACTTTCACCAGAAATAGATGAATAAACACTCTAGAAACCTCTCAAATTAGGACTCTTCCCAATGACATTTAAGAAGCTGAAATATACAATATCACAAAGATATATTGTAATCCAATAAAATGGCACGAGTAAATCTATGACGACATCATTTTGTTATGTTGTATTTCTACCTCGTCTAGAAAATTATGTTCAACAAAAAGTTTTGAAGAGTGGTGATGAAATTTCTAAAAAGGTAGACAAAAAATGTCATTATCCTTGCACAAATAATATTTGAATTCCCGTCAAAAAATAATATTTGAATCAATGCAAGCACATTTTCCACGACGGAAGTTAAAACTTACCTCAAGTGCACCGAATATTAATATAATTATGTTGTTAGTTTCAATAAGTATGACATGAATTTGTAGTATTTAAAATCGTATGTCTCGAGAATAAATTATAAGTATGTGAATGTACAAATGTCTAGTATAAATAATTAAAATCTATCAAACCTCCAAACAATAATATAATACATACAGTTTGCCTCGGGTTGCGAGACCGAGTGCCTAGGTCGTCTAGATAATGGGGTATATCGTTGAACTTCACGGTAAAGAATATTTGCTGCAAAGATAATGCGAGCATATTCAGCTAGAGGAACGAAGACATTATATTTATGTATGCGTACAAAAATACCATATCATAAAATAAATATTTTATCTAGATCAAAGTAAACCGAGATACTTTTTTTTGTCTAAGTTACAATATTTAAAATTACATCATTTACCGTGTAGAGAGTTAGATTTTATTATAAATAATAGCAACCCTAAATGTATCCCGAGCTATATGGATTATGTTTTTGAGTTTTTCAAAATCTGCGCTTTTGTGTTACTAAAAAATCGAAACACTTTTTTTGGTGGAATAATATAGAGATCTATCGCTATACAAAATCTCAATCAAAATTTCATTTTATTTCGGTAAAAGCGACTAATATGGCAAAGTTTTCAAATTTTTGAAACTCGGAAATATTCACCATCCAGAACTGCAGATTTGTGCTTTTTAGTCTAAGATTCTATGAACTTTTCATTGATTGTCCGCACAACTATAAATCTAACCATTATCTCCACCTAGAATTTTTTGTTTTGACTTTTAAAAACAAAAAATTGTAGATGCCAATTTTTTTAAAAAAAATCTCAAGCAACTTAGAATGAGCAAAATCGAAAAAATACAATCTTCCCATACATGTAATTAGTCAATGTTGAGGGTAAGTTGGTAAGTCTAACTTGATCCATGGTTCAGATTGTTCAACCAGTATAACCATGTGATCCTCCTCAACATGTTGTTGCATGCAACCACAATGTTTTTCAAGAATATGCCTTTGAAGTTTCATAGAAGAAACATCAAGCGGTCTAAGTTACAACATGGGTTAAGGCATAAACGCCGAGCGTGCAAACATGCTACCAGACATCTACAACACAACACCTACTACTCGCGGCACCTCCATCGCTCCGCCTATAGAAAGCAACCAAGAAAAAAAAAGACTCTCATTTCCAAACAACAAAAATGTATTTGACCACACTCAAGACAACCAAGGATGAGCTGTCTACGAATTTCGAGTTGACAAGATTATCTCCCTTAAAGATCAGCTGGGGAGTAAATTTCTTATGTGTTTTTTACGTCTAAGTTATCTTACATACTTTTTAGTGTTTAAATCGATACTCGGTGTGAACTACAACATGCACCCGTCGTCGAAATGAAGTTAGTGTAATTTTCCTTTCCAGGAATTGACTTAGCCATTAGAAATGCTCAAGTGATTTAGTATTAGAAAATTAATTATTTGTAGCACAAACTTTAATTTTTAAGGTTCACGAATTCCTGGTTTATTAAAAAAAGTCATGGACCTGATTTGCAGTTTGTTCATGGGCTGATGTGCAAGAACACAACCCTTGTGAGTTGTGATAACCCTGCGATTCTATCAGCACGGTACAAGGGTCTCCCACCAAAGTTTATCCGATCATTTGTCTCAGTGGGCAGCTTTGCACCTCCGTGTCCCGGGAGACTGGACCCGCTCCCTCTATAAGAAACCGAGACTTCTTCCATTAGCCGCATACAGATTGAGATAGAGGGAGCTGCTACCAGCAGAAGAGCTGACCAAACCAAGTTTCTTTGCAAGCCAGGGCCAAATCCCAATAGGGAAAGAGAGATGGGGAGAAGAAGAGCTACCACGGCGTCGTTGTTGGCGGTGTTCGCCGTTCTCGCCGCCGTGCTGGCGTCTCTTCCTCACCTTGCCGAATCCAGCGGCATGCAACACCACCACCACTCCCACGTCCAGAGCAGAGGTATGAGCTTCCCCTTCCCTCCTCACCTACCGCCACCGGCGACGAAGAATCTCATGTCGCGCCGTTGTGCGCGGTACCAGGTTTTAATTATAGCCGCGGCCGGCTTCGCCACCGCTTACTGACCCTGTAACTGTAACCTGTAATCTAAAGCGCTTCACGCTTTCCTCCTCTAATGCTACACGGAATGTGTGAATGGTCTCTAGTTAAGCTTGTGTTGGTACAAGTCGAGCGAATGAAGAACGTGGCCATGTGATATCAATTGTTGTTTAAACGGGAAGAAACTAAACAACACAACACAACCACCGGCCGGCCTAGTCACCCCCACGTGTATCGATGCACGGGCACAGCAAGGCACTCTACGTGGTGGAATCCTGTCACGGATATCCCTCCCTCCCGAGGATCAATGGCAGACCAGCAGCACAAGTTGTTGAATTGTTTATTTCCGGGAAGGAAAAGCACGTCGTGAGAGGGGTCGAGAGATAAGCCACGAAACGTAAACAAAACTTATCGTCGTTTTCATTTTCAACATTTCCGCGTCGCCGCGGTCCCATACCCAGCGCAGCGCTCGGGGATCTTCCGTGGCGCTCAGCCCAGGGAATGTGATCTCGTGACGGTGTAAGCCGGCGTAGAGGATCCCGGCGACAACAGTGCAGGTTAGGATAATCCGGGAATAATTCTCCCAATAGGTGCACCACTGCACTGCACGGGAGTGGGGTAGTGGGCTTTGTCGATCTTATCTCGATGACTCATGTCGACATGGGAGTGGCAGCGACAGCTCGATTATTCTGGGAAAGATTTTCGCTACTTGCACCTTCGGCTAACCGAGAATGAGATTAGGCTACTAATGGAACTTATCTTAAAATAGCTGCGCAAACACTCTACAAACCTCTATCAACATCCGAGGTCTTCGCACTGATATTTAAGGAAGCTCGACCTTCACAAACATGATCTTATTAGTCTATCATGTAAGAGTTGATATTTTGCCCGAATTGCAGTCTCTTTACCATTCTTTGAATTTGTTTACATTAGTCAACGACCTAGTCCAGGTCACATGAGCATTTCCACAGTTATGATCTGGTTTGTTACGTTTTGCTTGCTTTGTTAATGTTGGCTATGTCATTCACCATGTTGGGACAATGTACATTTTTTCAAAAAGCGGGTACAACGTAGCCACATGCACACCACCGGCTCACACTTAAACAAAAACCCACGAGAAAACATCACTAGTAGTTCCAAGATTGAAATGTCCCGACCATCGTCTCCTAAAAGAATGAGAGGTTGGAACTATTTTGTGTTGTATCACCTAGATATAACGTGTGAATAAAGAAAAGACTCTCATTTCCAAAAATGTGTTCGACGACAATCAGAATAAGCAAGGATGAGCTTAGTAGGAATCTACCATTTGACAAGACTGCCACTAAAAAAATAGCTGGGGGTGTATTTCTTATGTGTTTTCTACGTCAATGTTATCTTAGCTTTTTAATGTATAAATCGATTCCCAGTTAACTGTGAAGTATAACATATACCCAATTCGTAAAATGAAGCTGTATTTAACTATGCGAGGTTGTCTTAGACACTAGCAATTCTTAAGCGATGTAGTATTTGGAAAGCCGATTTTTTAAAATCATGAACCTCACTTTTTAAATTTCATGCATTCTTGGATTTATTGAAAAGTCATGAACCTCATTGCAGTTTTGGAGAAGGAGTGGGCTGCTGTGCGAGAAGAAAACCCTCGTGATAACCATGCAATTCTATCAGCAGTATACAGAGGTCTCCCACCAAAGTTTATCCTATCATCTCTCACTTTGCTTCTCCCTGTCCCGGACTGGACCCACTTCCCTCTATAAGAAACCAAGTCTTCTTCCATTAGCCGCATACAGACTGAGATCGAGAGAGCTACTGCAACGAGCAGACCAACCAAGGTTCTTTGCAAGCCAAGGCCAAGATCCAAGGGAGAGATGGGGAGAAGAAGAGCTACCACGGCGCCGTTGTTGGCGATCCTCGCCGTCCTCGCCGTAGCTGCTCTCCCTCACCTCGCCGAATCCAGCGGCAGGCAGCAGCACCACCACTCCCATGTCCAAAGCAGAGGTACAGTACGAGGCTTCCTGTCCATTCTTGCAAGAAACGAAAACAGAGGGATGAAGCAAGACGCTCGTGGCTAACTGGGGATCCGCGACAAACTTTGGATTTGCAGGACATGGAGAAGAAGAGGTGTCCGCGGCAAAGCAGGCGAGGAGGCAGTGGCCGTGCTGCGACAACTGCGGCGGGTGCACCAAGTCGATCCCGCCGCAGTGCCAGTGCATGGACGCGGCGCGCGGTGGGTGCCACCCGGCGTGCCGGGACTGCGTCAGGTCGCCGCTCAGCGTCCACCCGCCGGTGTACCAGTGCATGGACCGCATCCCCAACTTCTGCCAGCGGCGCTGCAACGCCGTCGCCGCCCACTGACAGGAGCAACTTGCTTGCTCACCTACCGGCCGCCACCGGCGACGGATAGTCTTATCGCTGTTGTGCCTGCAAGTTTCTAATTAGCCGTGGCTGTCGCTTGTCTCTGCTGGGCTCACTGACCCTGTAACTCCGCTTTACGTTTTCCCCGTGTAATGGCAAAGCTAAGAGAGAATTTGTGAACTGTCTCTAGTCAAGTTGGTGTCAATTGGTGCGTTTGAGCTAAGAGAGACCATGGCATGATGCAGAAATCGGATGAGCAAGTTGAGAGAACAGAATAGCAAATCCCATTTTTCTAGCAATATACAAGTTGGATTTGGTTATTTCCGGGAGAGTAAAGTAAAGGATAAAGCGGGCACCAGGGAAGATAAGATAAGCCATGAACGGAAAAATACGGCCGCGTCCTTTTCATTTTTCAACGTTCCCGCGTCGCCGCGGTCCCATGCATGCCGGTGCCCAGTGCAGGTTAAGGATAATCCGGGAATAATTCCCATCGTGGCCCATAGGTACACGGGATGGCTCGATCTTATCCCGTGTCGTGATGACTCACTACGCCATGGGAGTGGCAGCGACAGCTTGATTATCTCTTCGTGCGGGAAGATTTTTTGATGGCAGCACCTAGCTAGTAAGCTAGGGTTATCGGGGTTAGGCTACTAGTCACACTTCAACTATTTTTTGGGACTGCACATGGTCGTAGTTTTAACTATTTCTTGTGTCCAATAAAGATGTCTTGACTTTATCAAAAAAAGCATGAGATATACACTAAGTCATATCTAGATACATGTTTTTTTTTTGACAAATTCAAGAAATCCTTTGTTGGCCGGAGGGAGTAGGAGTGTAAACGTATAGGATAATTTCCGCACCATATTTGATTCTGAAACCGTTTTCAATAATCCCTATCCGGTTTTAAGAAATACGACGGATAAGGATATCCGATTCCGAACTTGACACCCGGATATGGTTTGTAAAATAGCCTAAAATCGATGGTTTGAATCCAAATAATATGATTTTCTATCGAAATGTCTAATCTAATATAGCATAATTTGCAGCTAGTAAGTCATCGAGTTCGTTAGTCAAACACCATCCCACTTAAATAGTCATTGTAAAGACTATAAATTACAAATTTCTTAGTTATTAGATCATCGAACAATTGTTTTTGTATGTATGGGTTGACATTTTACTTGTACACGTATATATCCGATTAGTTTTGTTACCGCTCTGAATCCGCACCGTTTCCGCCTCCGAATCCGCCATCACGAATATCCGCATCCGGTCATTATTCAATCCGCTCTGAATCCGATGAAAAATCGTGTTAAACGATATGGTAAAGACAAAATCTGATCCGATCCGATCCATTTACTCACCTAGCAGGGAGTAGTACGTGGTATATGAGGCAAACCATGACACCAACCAGTGTTAGATGTGATAAATAAAATGCCAGCTGAATCATCGTGTGTTGTCAAACTTGATATCTAATAAACTATTTCATGAAATTGAACGTCAAACTTGGTTTCTAATTAAGTATAATATTTTTCTCCAAAATGTTTCTACCCTGCTTTGTGCTGTTTTTTGTTAATCAGCCATATGCATACCCGCAATATATATGACATACCTCCCGCATCGGCAAAAAATATAGGGCCGAACATTATGTTGAAGGAGATATGCCCTAGAGGCAATTAATAAAGTGTATTCTTTATCATATCTCGTTTGTTCATAATAGGTTTGTGTGTCATGCTAGAACCGTATTAAGCGGAAACATTAATGCGGGTGTGATACGTAAACAACCAGGTCCCTAGTAGCCTCTACTAAGACTAGTTTCGTTGCGCGATTGATGATCGAGGTTTCCCGGTCATGGGGCATGGCGCCGGTCGGCAATGAGAGTCATATCGCTGGAGAGTGATGTGATGGACATACCCAGATTTGGAGAACGTAGTCATTACGCCTTTGACCGTGAGATCAACTCTTATTGATATTCCCCGAAGATACTTTGATTGCACCAAACGTCGTATCTTATTTAGTATGACAATAACGGTGATACTTTTGGGTATTGGAAAGGAGTATTGAGACGAGGGGTCAAGAGCGGGATTTGCCAGTCCGCGTAGCAGGATAGATACTCTCGGGCCCACTCGGTGAGATCATGTCTAATGAGCTTGCAAGCATGTGACTAGGTCACGGAGACATGAGATCATGAACGAGTAGAAGATAGCATCGTCGGTAACGAGGTCGGGATTAGGTATGGAGATATCTATGGAACGACACTCGGACGTGCTAAGTATCGCTATGGCAAAAGGTCTAAGACTTCACGTTCAGGTTTGATAGATGAAAGTCATTCGTTATATCTCAGGGATTAATTCATGGGGTCCAGGCCTACGGATTAGTCGTTGATCATTGAGGAGTCTTGATCATACCTGATATTATATCGAACCGCTAGGGTAACACACTTAAGGGGTTTCGACAAGACAACCGGAAAGGAAGGAGATCAACGGGAGCGCCCCGGGAGAGGTCCGATGGAGATCGGGCAGCGCCGAAAGAGTTTTCGGAGCTAGGAAATAGTATATATATTATGTTTGATATTAATTAGTGTTATTAATATGCAAATATGATTTTATATATTTATTTTCGAATTTATTAAGGCAGATTTCCCTATATGGGCCTTCCGGACGAAAGAAGGCCCAAGAGGGGAAAATTCCCTAGGGGAATTCGGTGGGGGCCAGGAGGGCCGGCCTAGGTGGGCCACAAGGGGCCCACCAGGGGGCCGGCGCACTCCCTAGCCGAACCAGGCTATGTGGGGATAGTCCCACATTGCGTGGCTGGCAAGGTTGGCTCCCCTTGGGAGCCTATATAAGAAGGGGCACCCCCAGCCTTTTAATTCACCAATTAATTCCTGATTTCTCTCTCGATCTCGTGGTTCCCAAGTCGGAGCCGCGCCGAGCAAGAGGAGTCGGGGATCTCCTCCACCATAGCCCGCTGCCGCCCTGCTGGTGTTCCGGTCCAAGTCTTCCGCTGCTCGTCCTGGACTGGAGCTTCGGAGGCGTCGTATCCACCGTACGTGTGCGACTCCCTGCGAGGTGCTGCGCTAGCGGTACTCGGAGGCCTGCTTCCTCTACACGACCTTGAGGTCGGCTTCGTCGGTCTGCATCGACAACGTTTGTGCGGGAACGTAATCCCCGTTTTCGGTCTACAAGGGTACGTATTCCGATCTCCGTTCGTACTACTATATCTGCATAGAATAGATCTTGGCTAGTTTAAGGATATCGTTGCTAGGAAAATTATTGTTTTCTGCCCACGATCCCCTTTAGTGGTATCAGAGCCGATCTATCGTAAGATATAGCTGTACGCTGTTAGAACCCGTGCTATGCACGGGGGCACCGTTCCTGTTATTTGCTACCCTCTAGCGTGCACTTGTGTATGCCAGCGGCATTGAGTTGATGAAGCGGCCCGGACCGACTTTACGCGTACGCTTACGCGAGACTGGTTCCACTACTGACATACGGCTTGTACCGTATCTGTGGCTGGCGGGTGACAGTTTCTCTCTCTTTAGTTGGTCTTCGCATTTTCAATGGAGGGCCCGAAAGGGATGCTTAAACATGCAATTATTGGATCGTTGTTGTGGTCATAAGATTCGTAGGTATGAAGCGGTTCTATTTACGAAAGCCCCAAGCCACGTAAAATATGCAAAAGATAAAGTAGAAGCGTCTAACTTTATTTTGCAGGGGCTATGTGATATGGTCAAGGTAGGTTTATTAAATTGTTTATAAACTGCGGGCGCCAAGAAGACCATGGCGCGATGGACTATATCACATTGCATTACATTTGATGTTTTGTGTGCATCTTATTTTGTGTGATTGTGTGTGTTACACGGCGATAGCTGAATAAGATGATCCCTTCAAAATACCACTAGTGTTCTCCCTCCAACGCGCACCACCAATAAAGTTCTACGTTATGAGGCAGACCGTGATGATCGTGTGTCAGACATATCTTCGTTCACATACGGTGGATGTAAGCCATGTTGCACAAGCGTCAGCGTGGAGGTCTTTGGTGGCGAGCCTAGCATACTCAGAGGTATGGCCTCGGAACAGGAAGGCCGAAAGGCCGAGCACGAGTCACAAAATTGGTGTGACGGACGATTTTGTCTACTCTTGAAGTTGTGCCGCCGGCTTTGATGATGAGGGGTGGTGCAATGGATGGGGGTCGTGTAATCGCTTAAACGACCAGGAGGGATGTTCGTTTGAGTGGGAGTTATGTTAGTTATTTTCTAAAATACTATAACTCAAAATTATTATGAACAAAGTCTTATGTTGTTGCAAATTCCATTGTAGATGTCTCGCCCCTCGTTTAACCTAGGTCTGTTCCTTGAGAAAGAAAAGCTTAAGACCAATGGGTCAAACTTCATGGCCTGGTTCCGCAACCTGAGGATCCTCCTCACTCCCCATAGGGTGGCCTACGTCATTGAGGCCGCCATAGGTGACCCTCCTGCAGATGATGCCTCTGAGGATGAGAAGAAGGTCTTCCAGACCCGATCGGAGGATTCTGCATTTGTCCAGAGTGGCATGCTCTACGCCATGGAAGCCGACCTGCAGAAGCGCTTCGAAAAGATGAGCGCCTTTGAGATCATTTCGGATCTTAACGCTGTCTTTGCGCCGCAGGCTAAGGCTGAGAGATATGAGGCTTCTGAGCTTTTCTTCTCAGCCAAGATGGAAGAGCATAGCAGTGTGAGCGAGCATGTAGTCAAGATGTCTGGCTACGTTCAACGCCTGAATGCTCTGGAGTGCAAGATTCCCGATGAGCTGGCGATTGACAGGGTGTTGCAATCGTTGCCACCGAGCTACAAAGGCTTCGTCATGAACTACAACATGCAGGGCATGGCTAAGTCCCTGGGTGAAGTGTTCGTGATGCTCAAGACTGCTGAGGTAGAGATTAAGAAGGAGCACACGCTGTTGATGGTCAACAAGACCGTTGATTTCAAGAAGTCCGGTGGCAAGAAAAAGCAGAGCTGGAAGTCCCGGAGGGAGGCAAAGTTGGCTGCCAACTCCAGGACTAACAAATCTGGTCCCAGAGCTAGCGTGGAGTGTTTCTACTGCAAGGGGAAGGGTCACTGGAAACGCAGCTGCCCCAAGTATCTGGAGGATAGGAAGTCTGGCAAGACGGTCGACAAAGAGAGGTATATTTGATATACATGTTATAGGTGTGTGCCTTACATCCGCCCGGAGCAATACGTGGGTATTTGATACTGGTTCTGTTGCTCATATATGTAACTCTCAGGAGGAGTTACGGAATAGAAGGCGGCTGGCGAAGGATGAGGTGACGATGCGCGTCGGCAACGGATCGAGAGTCGACGTGGTGGCTGTCGGCACGCTCCCTCTGCATCTACCATCGGGATTAGTTTTGGTTTTAAATAAATGTTATTTTGTGCCATCCTTGAGTGTAAACATTATAAGTGGGTCTTGCCTGTTACAAGACGGTTATTCATTTAAATCAGTGTCAAGCAATTGTGCTATTTATATGAATGATATCTTTTATGTTGATGCTCCCGAGAGTAATGGTTTATTCTTGTTGAATCTCGATCGTAGTACTCACATCCATAACATAGAAGCCAAACGAATTAAGTGTAGTGACGATACCGCCATGTTTTTGTGTCATTGCCGTCTTGGTAATATTGGTATAAAGCGCATGAAGCGACTCCACTCCGATGGACTCTTCGACTCGTTGGATTTCGGATCCCTCGATACATGTGAACCATGCCTCATGGGCAAAATGACCAGGACACCGTTCAAAGGTTTCGTTGAACGGGCGTCGGATTTGTTGGGGATCATACATACAGACGTATGTGGACCAATGAGCGTTTCGACACGCAATGGTTATCGTTACTTCGTCACCTTCACTGATGACTTGAGTAGATACGGTTATATCTATTTGATGAAACACAAGTCTGAAACGTTTGAAAAGTTCAAAGAATTCCAGAGTGAAGTTGACAATCAGCTTAATAGGAAAATCAAGCATCTCCGATCCGATCGCGGTGGAGAGTACTTGAGTTTTGAGTTTGGCACACATCTGAAGAGTTGTGGCATAGTGCCCCAACTTACGCCCGCCGGAACGCCGCAGCGAAACGGTGTGTCCGAGCGACGTAATCGTACTCTACTGGATAGTGTCCGATCTATGATGTCTCTTACCGATCTGTCAGTGTCCTTCTGGGGTTATGCGTTAGAAACAGCCGCATTCATTTTAAATAGAGCTCCGTCCAAGTCCGTTGAAACGACGCCGTATGAATTATGGTATGGCCATAAGCCTAAGTTATCGTTTCTGAAGGTTTGGGGTTGTGAGGCGTACGTTAAGAAACTACAGCCCGACAAACTCGAACCGAAGTCGGAGAAAGTCGTCTTTGTAGGATATCCGCGGGAAACCGTTGGGTACACCTTCTACAACCAAGCTGAGGGCAAAACTTTTGTCACGAAGACCGGTGCCTTTCTAGAGAAGGAATTTCTCGCGAAAGGAGTAAGTGGGAGGAAGGTAGACCTCGATGAAATCGTTGATCCTGAACTCGAGATTCCGAGTGGCGCGACGGAAGCAATTCCGGAAACGTCCTCCGTGGAAGGAGTGGGAGAAACTGTCGAGGAAGATGTTCTACCTCGTAGGTCTGGTAGATCTCGGATCGCACCAGAATGGTATGGCAACATGGTTTGCACCGTCATGCTAGTCGAGCAAGACGAACCTACGAACTACAAGGAGGCGATGGAGAGTCTAGAGTCCGAGAAATGGCTTGAAGCCATGAAATCCGAAATAGGATCCATGTATGATAACCAAGTGTGGACTTTGGTGGATATTCCCGAAGGGCGCAAGGCCGTCGAGAATAAGTGGATCTTTAAGAAGAAGACTGATGCTGATGGTAATGTGACCGTCTATAAAGCTCGGCTTGACACAAAGGGTTTCCGACAAGTTCATGGAATTGACTACGATGAAACCTTTTCACCGGTAGCGATGCTTAAGTCTATTCGGATTTTGTTAGCGGTAGCTGCCTACTATGATTATGAAATCTGGCAGATGGACGTCAAAACGGCCTTCCTGAATGGAAACATTGAGGAAGAGTTGTACATGGTACAGCCGGAAGGTTTTGTCGATCCAGGAAGTGCTAACAAGGTGTGCAAGCTTCAGCGATCTATCTATGGATTGAAGCAGGCATCTCAGAGCTGGAATCTTCGCTTTGATGAGGTAATCAAAGGTTTTGGATTTGTCCAGAATGTGGAAGAGACTTGTATTTACAAAAAAATGAGTGGGAGCTCGGTTGTGTTCTTAGCACTGTATGTTGACGACATATTGCTAATAGGGAATGATGTGGAACTTCTGAATAGCGTGAAGGAATATTTAAACAGTAAGTTTTCCATGAAGGACTTAGGAGAAGCTGCGTATGTTTTAGGCATAAAAATCTACCGTGATAGATCAAGGCGCCTATTAGCATTATGTCAGAGTACTTATCTTGATAAAATATTGAAGCGTTTTCATATGGAGAAGGCAAAGAAGGGTTCTCTGCCGGTTATCAAGAATAAGATATTGCGTAAGGCGCAGTGTCCGGTGACGGAACTGGGTAAGGCCGAAATGACGAAACATCCTTATGCTTCAGCCATAGGATCAATCATGTATGCAATGTTGAGTACTAGACAAGATGTGGCATTAGCTCTAAGTTTGACAAGACGGTTCCAGAGTAATCCTGGAATGCCGCATTGGGTAGCTGTTAAGAGCATTCTTAAGTATCTCAATAAGACAAAGGAAATGTTCCTTGTGTATGGTGGCTGCGATGAGGAACTTGGCGTAACGGGTTACGTAGATGCAAGTTTCTGCTCACACCCCGATGACTGTAAGTCACAGACAGGTTACCTGTTCAAGGTGAATGGAGACGCCGTGTGCTGGAGAAGTGGGAAGCAACCCATAGTCGCACAATCTACAATGGAGTCGGAGTACATTGCTGCCTGTGAGGCCGCGAATGAAGCTGTGTGGCTGAGGAAGTTCGTCATCGAACTTGGAGTGTTCCCGAGCGTGCAAGACCCCGTGGTCCTCTTCTGCGACTGTAACATCCCAGAACTTAGGGTCCAGAAATAGAGTTGACACAAGAGTGTGCATTGCATTCATGCATCAGAAAATCCGGATAATTTTCGCGCATTAATTTTTCAAAACACTAAGTGATTGAAGTTTCACTTGAGTTGGTGGAATTGAAGTAGATCATCAACTCGAGCGTTATAAACTTCGAGATGATCTCGACTTAAACCTTATTTTGGGGTAAAGAGTTACACGATGAGAGGTTACACCAAAGAAAACAAAACTTGTTACATCAAAACAATATTTAAGAGTTAATGACCAGTCTGATCATCTATTCTTATCAATTGTGCTAGACATATTTCTAGTACATGGAAACCATGACATTCCTGGAGACCAATTGAATTACCTAAAGCTTAACCTAGATCTTCCACTTTTATCTTGACATCATATTTCCTTATCTCCCCATCTTCTCGAAGGCATCAACAAGAGAAGATATCGAGAAGGGAAGAAATACAACAAGAAGATATAGAGAAGCATTCATTTGATGGACATAGAAGTGTTATGCCAATCTATCATGAAGAACTGGAACTCTTACATCCTAATCCATCCATGTTAATACCTCTGGAAATGATATGACATTACAATGTTAGTGTTATATAGAAATAGGTTGATAACAGGCTTTGCAACCTTGTTGACAACTCATTTTGGTATGCACATACAATGGAGTGCCATATACACATGTATAGTAGGATAGATCATCCAGTACATCAAGTTCTTGGATGTCATAAATACACATACGTTCCTATACCACCAACTCAAGAAAGTTGGTTTGGTCAAATTGAATTGTCCTCACCACAAGGGTGAGACAAGTGATGTTGGAAATTCAATACATGACAAGAAGAACTTGTCTTGAATATCTACTTCTTGTTCCAAAGGATCTATGCCAAAGTAAAGTCACTTATGGATTTATGGTGTTTCTCCAAGGGGATCACAACCAAAGAGAAAGAAATGCCAAATCATAAGTGTATATAATCAATATACATATCTCAGAGTCACATGTATCATCTCTCAAGACCATGTGAAGGAAGAACCATATAAGAGAGGAGCCACTATATCACTAATGGATAATCATCCACTGGTTGAACCAAGAATTCATTTTCAACAAAAGATAATCTTGGACATATGACAAATTAATCATCTAGAAGCATTAGTTGATATATGATCAAGGATACCCATTTCACAAACTCAAATATATCTATTATTTGATATATTCTTAATACACTAACTCTATCAAGAAAGTATGTATCCTTCTTACTCCATCTTAACTGGAGGATTGAATGAGAAGAAGTCTAAACCCATCATCTTATCACCATAAGACCTAACCTTAGGAAGGAATTCCTATCTTGTGCTTTCATAAATAATTGATCATGTTCTCACATGATTTATTTGTCAAGGATCACAAATAAAAGCCATTTGGCAATATCTCATGCTTGGCATGGATTTGACATAAAGCATTGTGTATACTCTTCTTTGGAATCACAATGACCCATTTTGTTATTTCCATCAACCATAATTTGGTGTGGTATGAAATACCTCAATCACCATACCACCAATTGGTGTACTCCAATATTTCGATATTTTAAAATCCATAACCTAGATCATTTTAGAAGTTGATGGAAACAAATTAGAAATAAATATATAAGGCCATAGAAATAATTTCACATGGTTATAATGCACCATAAAAATGATTTAGTGGAAGCAACAAAATATAACACAATGGAATATTCATGTTCACATATACTCCTTGAAACAAAATCCCAAACCAATTAATAATTTGGAAATAACAAATTACAAATTAAATGATAGTATAGGAAAAATTCTCATATTCCTAAATGCAACCTAAAAATTTAGTCATGTGAAAGTTATAAATTTCCAATGGAAGGAAAATAACTAAATATGTCCAAACTCAATTAAAAGAATAAAATAATTCAAAATATACCTAGCAATAAAATTATATCAAGCAATAAAAATTATATAAAGGAAATAAACATTTTATCTCCATTATAAAGTTTCCAGGACTTCTCTGCAATTCTCACAATCATAAACAGATCCAAAACAGGAGATAGGGGCCTGTTTCAACGGTTTTGGCAGTTTCCCAAAAGCCCAGGGGGTTCTCTGTAAAATTGCATTTCCAATTCGTTTTCTTCTACTCGCAACAGAAGGCCGGAGCGCCGTGTCCTCGCCTCCGAGCAGCCGTGCTCCTTCCTCTCGCTCTCTTCCGTGGATAAGGTCGTGGAGGAGACATCCTCATCTCTATCCTCTCCCTCGCGCCTCTATCTTTCTTCCTCTCTCCCTGTTTCTCCCGAAGAAAATCCCTAACCCTAGCTTTCGGCCGCCGCCGTGCGCAGGCGATAGGCGTCGATTCCGGCCATCCCTCGCCGTGCCGAGCATCTAGGAAGCTCCGCCGTGACTCCTCCATCCTCCTCGTCGAGCCGTTCATGCGGAGGAGCTCGGGAGGCCGAGTATTTCCTCGTCTTCCTCGTCTCCGGCCGCCGACGCCGCGGACGAGTTCGTCGCCGTCCGACCTCCGTTCGCTGCACCGAGCCATCCATCGTGCTCAGGGTGAGCTTGTGCATCTTCCTACCCATCCGTTCATCTTAATTCGCGCGGAGGATGTGGCTCGCCGTCAGCCGAGCGCCGCCGCCGCAGTTTTGCTCGCCGCCGGCGAATTCGGTGACCATTTGGTCATCCGGGCAGCTCGGTAGACTCGCCCTTAAGCCCTCCTTTGAGTAAGATGAGAGTTCATCTCGAATTCATGCGGCATCAGTCGAATTCGTGCTCAACCGAGCCGGATTCCAATCGCTGACGTCACATGACGTCAGCATCCTAAATTTAAATAATTTCTGGTAAATCATGTCTGTATGACATGTGGGACCCCCTGTCAGACTTTTAATCTTTTAGGAAAATCTGTAAATATTAAAACCCTGACATGTGGGCCCAATTTTATTTAATAATTATAGAAATTGATTTAAATTGAATAAACTTTGTAAATTCATAACTAATTCATTTTAAATCAGAAAAATATAATCTTTATACCAAAATGATCAGAAAAATAAAATCTATATTCTTGTATCATTCTTATTTTTGTTTGAATAAAATTATGATGTAATAAAATTTGAAATACAAACCACATAATTTGCTTTTAAAATAAGAAGTTATTTTGAAATGCTATTCTGGATGCATTTCAAACTTCATTTAAATTTTTTCACATACATTCTTTTAAAACTGAAAATATAAATTCAGTATAACATATAATATTCAAAATACAATTATTGCTATTTTAAAATAATATTCTATCTTATTAAATAATAAATAAGTATTATTATTCTAAATTAAAATAAAAAAATAAAATAAAAGTATAAGCTTATGAAAGCTATTCTATTACCATTCGGTATTCATTTCAAATACATAAATAATCCAATAACATTTGAAAACTATTAAAATTTATGTTGTATGAATGCTCCACTTATTTTTTTAATAAATTACTTAACTCATGTTTACTCATAATTAGTGAAGTAAAATAAGTAGGAAATAACTTATATAAGGGCCTAATTTAATTAAAATATGTTCATAATACAAAGTCTTGGGTAAAACACACAAAAAAGAATAATCATATAACTTCCCTTAACCACTTCATATAATATTCACACTTATTTACATTCTCATGTTCTTCAAAAGTTATTCTTTTTGCCATCATAAAATATAATACTACCCTAGCTCTATTTAATTAAAGTTCATACATGTCTTCCACCAACATAAGATGAACACAACTTCAAGCAACCATTGAGTGTTTATATGTGGTTTGACCTTACTCTTATGCGTAATATGATACATGAACCTTAATGATAAACAACTCATCTTGCTTGTGAAGTAAATTTGAACACAAAACAATTCTAAATGAAAACACCCAACTCAAATAAAATACAATCTCCGAGAGTGAGATACGGGGTACTTTGCGATGCATCTCATACTTATGCATTAATCATGCTGCTTCTTTAAACATTAGTCCTTACCGGACCAATGATGTTGTTTCCAGATTTCTCGGAGTTTATATTATATCGAAGACCCTGGCTGCATAATCTTGCAGTCAGAAAGGCAAGTTCATCCCTTTTAAACACGTCCTCTTGAAAGATTTGTTACAAAACTATTTTCAAAATGCTATTATCACATGCATTACAAAAAGGACTGAAAACTTATTTTATAATGATATGACTAAGGTTACCCACCAGTGAGGTGGTAATCTCATATGGCTGGCAGATGGGACCATGGTAAGAATGTTGTGGTGGAGGTTCCATTTGCACGGGAAAGTATCACCTAGGACTTAACAACCAATGTCGCCAGTGATTCTTGCGCCGAATATTACGCGCAACCATAAGATCTGAAATGGGAAGGAGAAGTCAGTTGTACCCTTTTCCTCTCGTACACCAACGGGTACTATTCTGGGCCGGGTAGTGCGTACAAGCCACCGGTAAAGCCGTATTACCGGGAGATGTCTATCGGTGGGCTTGTTTGACGTTGCGAGTTCGCAGTTCCAGGATAAAGCCGTATTACCGGGAGATGTCTATCCTGTGAATCACAACGGCCGGATGTCTAGTATCTATTGAAGGTTGGCTTCGGGACTAGCTTGGGACGGTGCCCACTGGTCAGCAAGTTTTAGCATGGGACGGTGCCCACTAGCTTGCAACCGGAGTAATGGGGGGTGTGTGGGGATGGTGGAAAGGCGCAGTGATTGGCTTGGATTACTGACTGGGCCCCACACCAAGGAAGTGTGGACGGGAAAGTACGCCCGGTTGTGCAACAAGGTCTTGATCTCTTATGGGTAAAGCAGCGCACCTCTGCAGAGTGTATGAATGTGACATGTTACTCCACGTTCCAGGACGGAACGACGAACGCAGCAGGAAAGGAGGCTCCTCAAAGCCCTAGCCCTGTGACTCCTGACGAGCATAGTCTTCGGAATAAAAGCAACCTTTTAAAGAAATGATTTCGAAAACTTGTATTAGCCTACGACAATCCATTGTCTGTGGCTGTATTTTATGCATCAAACTTCCCACCTTGCATAATGAACTTGCTGGGTAACGCTGTTACTCACCCTTGCCTCCTAAACCCCTGCTAGACATGAAGAACCACAAGAAGGCAGCACTTTAGGTTATGAAGACTCTGAAGACGGATAAACTCAAGATACCAAAGTAGGCAACTACATCGAGTTGAAGCAATTGAAGGAAGACGGAGGACAAATGAAGGTGTAGTGTAAAATAGGATAGATTCCTAGTCATAGAACCTATCTCTGTAGGCGTTGCTATAGCTCAATTGCAAGCCTAGCTGTATTAGAAGTAGGCTTAGTATAGGTTAGTTCCTCCGAGATTTCCATTTGATGTTCTTTCATTAGGGCCTTGCCTCATTGTTTCGAGGAGGTTCTAAAGATCTGCTGTTTTGGATCTTCTATTTGTAATCTATAGTCATGCCTTGGACCTGCGATGTTTCTGTTGTACCACTCTGATGACGTAACACTGGTGGGCGGTGATCCATTGGTGCTATGTCAACGACTATAGCATACTACACCATGCAGTGGTATGCCGGGTCACCACAGCGACAATACGGGTGCCATTGCAAACGCCAAGGAGCCAAGGTCTCACTCCACCGCCAAACACATTCTCCGACGCTTCCACGTGTTACGTCAGTACGTACAAGGAGGCGATGTGAAGATTTGCAAAGTGCATACGGATCTGAATGTGGCAGATCCGCTGACGAAGCCTCTCCCGCTTGATAAGCATGAACAACACCAATTAGCTATGGGTGTTAGGCTTTTACCAAGTTGTAATCTAGATTAAGTTGTACTCTAGTGCAAGTGGGAGACTGAAGGAGATATGCCCTAGAGGCAATTAATAAAGTGTATTCTTTATCATATCTCGTTTGTTCATAATAGGTTTGTGTGTCATGCTAGAACCGTATTGAGCGGAAACATTAATGCGGGTGTGATACGTAAACAACCAGGTCCCTAGTAGCCTCTACTAAGACTAGTTTCGTTGCGCGATTGATGATCGAGATTTCCCGGTCATGGGGCATGGCGCCGGTCGGCAATGAGAGTCATATCGCTGGAGAGTGATGTGATGGACATACCCAGATTTGGAGAACGTAGTCATTACGCCTTTGACCGTGAGATCAACTCTTATTGATATTCCCCGAAGATACTTTGATTGCACCAAACGTCGTATCTTATTTAGTATGACAATAACGGTGATACTTTTGGGTATTGGAAAGGAGTATTGAGACGAGGGGTCAAGAGCGGGATTTGCCAGTCCGCGTAGCAGGATAGATACTCTCGGGCCCACTCGGTGAGATCATGTCTAATGAGCTTGCAAGCATGTGACTAGGTCACGGAGACATGAGATCATGAACGAGTAGAAGATAGCATCGTCGGTAACGAGGTCGGGATTAGGTATGGAGATATCTATGGAACGACACTCGGACGTGCTAAGTATCGCTATGGCAAAAGGTCTAAGACTTCACGTTCAGGTTTGATAGATGAAAGTCATTCGTTATATCTCAGGGATTAATTCATGGGGTCCAGGCCTACGGATTAGTCGTTGATCATTGAGGAGTCTTGATCATACCTGATATTATATCGAACCGTTAGGGTAACACACTTAAGGGGTTTCGACAAGACAACCGGAAAGGAAGGAGATCAACGGGAGCGTCCCAGGAGAGGTCCGATGGAGATCGGGCAGCGCCGAAAGAGTTTTCGGAGCTAGGAAATATTATATATATTATGTTTGATATTAATTAGTGCTATTAATATGCAAATACGATTTTATATATTTATTTTCGAATTTATTAAGGCAGATTTCCCTATATGGGCCTTCCGGACGAAAGAAGGCCCAAGAGGGGAATATTCCCTAGGGGAATTCGGTGGGGGCCAGGAGGGCCGGCCTAGGTGGGCCACAAGGGGCCCACCAGGGGGCCGGCGCACTCCCTAGCCGAACCAGGCTATGTGGGGATAGTCCCACATTGCCTGGCTGGCAAGGTTGGCTCCCCTTGGGAGCCTATATAAGAAGGGGCACCCCCAGCCTTTTAATTCACCAATTAATTCCTGATTTCTCTCTCGATCTCGTGGTTCCCAAGTCGGAGCCGCGCCGAGCAAGAGGAGTCGGGGATCTCCTCCACCATAGCCCGCTGCCGCGCTGCTGGTGTTCCGATCCAAGTCTTCCGCTGCTCGTCCTGGACTGGAGCTTCGGAGGCGTCGTCTCCACCGTACGTGTGCGACTCCCTGCGAGGTGCTGCGCTAGCGGTACTCGGAGGCCTGCTTCCTCTACACGACCTTGAGGTCGGCTTCGTCGGTCTGCATCGACAACGTTTGTGCGGGAACGTAATCCCCGTTTTCGGTCTACAAGGGTACGTATTCCGATCTCCGTTCGTACTACTATATCTGCATAGAATAGATCTTGGCTAGTTTAAGGATATCGTTGCTAGGAAAATTATTGTTTTCTGCCCACGATCCCCTTTATATGTCTCACGTTTAACCGAGATAAGATGGCATGGTAGCCCTTGTCCAACCGGTTTCATTAGTTGGAAATGATTTTCAAACATGATTACAAAATGAAAATGTATGATTGTGATGATCCGAAATAACGAATAATGGTGCACTATTCATAGATCATTATTTGATGTATTCTTTATGTATATAACACAAAATAAATCATGCTCTCATGGAGTTATGCTTACAAGTAGTGTCTTCTCGCTTACTTAATATGATATCCACTCTAGAAACCTCTGTCAACTTTAGGGCTCTTCGCACTGATATTTAAGGCAGCTAAAATATACGCTATATCACACATATATATTGCAATCCATCTAAGCAGAACAAATAATGCTACAAAGACATGTGATTTTGTTCTTTTGTAGTTGTACTTGTCTAGAAAATATGTTCAACTTTTGAGGTGGTCATGTAGTTTCTTAAAACTTAACTAAATTGTGGCCTTATTTTGTTCTTTGAATTTAGCGCAAAAGGCATTTTCTATGCAAAAAGATAAAACTTAGTGCAAGCGTGTCATATCTTAATAATTATGTGCACAATCATGTGGTTAATATTACTACGTACAACATAAAATTGTAATATTTGAAATCATTTTTCTAGAGAATAACTTATAATTATGCATAGCTAAAAATGTCTAGTATAAATAATCATCCCATGAAACATCGGAAAATATTAACTTACAAAAGCTTACACATCTTTTGACTAAATCTAGTAAACGTGCACGTGAACACATGTGTCATAAACCATGCATTTTGAAAATGGAAGGGTATGATGCTTACTTTTGTTTCAAATATATATTGGGTAGTCTGACTACAGAGGACAAATTTTTTTCCTTTTGAATTATCTATGTACCGTTCTATCTGAAACTCATTTTGATCATTTATAGGTTGTAGTAGGAGCAAACCTGGTTTGGTTGTTTAAGTTAGATTTTTTATGATTGCGGAAAAATTGATAACCAAGTTGCTTCATGCATTAATGAATATTTTGATAACCGACCTTTTAAGAAAACAAAAGGTTCCAAATCAAGTGATTTGGATGATCAATTGCCACCACCTACCATCTCCACGTCATCCTTGTTTTGTAATCCTCTGGTTTGTACCTGTACACCTCGCTCACATATTAGACCATGCGAAATTGCAAGACTAACTTACTATTTGAAGATTGAAGTGGTCTGCGTGATGCATGTACGGTACCAGACAATGAGACAAGGACTATCCTCCGCGATGATAGAATTGGTGTACTCGGTTTTGGTTGACAACTTAAAATGATTTAAAAAATTCAGAAAAATGTTTGAACATAGATCATACTCCTATATAACATGTGAAAAAATATTGGTGAGCGTATATTAGGCAGCGAAACAGAGGAATACAGGCATACAGCCAAGGAAATATTGTTGATTTAGTTCGTTTTTGGCAGGAACGATAGTTTCGGGCTGCCGTGGCAGTAGCAAAATAAAACAAGTAGTATCGGGCTGGCAACAGAGTAGACACGAATTTCCAGGCCCACATATCCATCCCCAGCCTTTGATGCCGGTCGATCCATCAGAGCACGAACTGCGGCCCAATTCAGATTTGCTGCCCGTTCCAGTTCAGCGCTCTCCCCGGCTCTGCGTTCGGGTTTTTAGTCCCACCTCGCCCAGCCGAGGGTCGTCGCGCGGGAGAGGACGCTATAAGAGGAGCCCTAGGTGCGTCCTTGCTTCATACTTACCTGGACGGGGTCGACGGCGGATCAGGAAGCGCCGTGGCCTAGATCAATGGCTCACATTGCACTTGGTGAGCGCGTTGGCCTACCATCTCCCCAAGCGGGAGAGTGGACGTCATAATTTGTGCTAGAGGGGGTACGCGTCCGCGCGGCCCCTGCCAATTCCAAGAAATTAAAGTTTGGTCCCTCGTTTGTCTTTTAACTGTAAATTCTTTTCCGTAATTCCAACAAATTTAGCAGTGATTTTAGAAACGGTTAAAATTTGGATATTTTATTCATTATTATTTTATAATAGCGGATCGTGCGAACAGCCCTCGTCCAAGCTTAAGCCAGAACCATGGCCATGGCGACCAGTGTGTGCCTCCCCTCACCTCTAGCCTCCACGTGGCACTCGGCGCGCCGCCTCCGTAGGCCCCACCCGCTCGCCCGCGCCGCCCCCGCGGGGATGGACGCCTTCCACGTGTCGTCGCGGGACGCCGAGCCGCTCCTCCTGCACACCGCCGCCAACGCTGCTCACCGCCGGCTCCGAGTACGGCGCACAGCCCCAGTCCTCACCGTCCCAAATATAGCAAATCCATGCGCACCTTCTATTCTGGGGCAGCATCCGGGATGCAGGTGAAGGAGGTTCTGACGAGATGGGGGATGCTGGTGATGTGCAGGTGCGGACGCACGCGCAGGGGGCCGAGGATGTCTCGACGGGAGCCGGAGACGGCGCCGCCGCCGCCGCCGAGGCGGCGGACTACTCGCTGGCAGCCATCATCCTCCCGTAAGCCATTCCTGGCCCTCCGTTGTGGCATTTGGGGATAGATAAATGCATTTCTACCTCGATTCATTCCACCTTCCAGATCGCGTGAACCAGTCATCTGGGGGCAAAATCGAACCTGCCACTTCAATGCATCATGAGTGTTGAGGAGGATAACCTTGTTGAACTAGGGCTGTAGCATAGCATACGAATTGGCATGATGTAGGGCATTGTATGAAATGCGCAACCTGATCTAACATTATCTTCGTATATGATGCTCATATATAGACTGCCAGAATTTTCATTCCGTGTTAAACTATGATCCTTGCGTGTCGTAATAATGGCATCACATAGTTTAGTAGAAGTTAGATTTGATTACCGTTTTGACACATGACTGTTCCATTTGGGGCTTGAACCAGTGTTACTTGTCAGTTGGCATAGCAGTTCTGTTTGGTTTATCGATTGGAATGTAATACTATGTAAAGGGATAATTCAGAGTATGTTGAGCTTCAAGTACTAATGGGCCAATGTTCGGAATCTAGGTTTGTGTTCCCGGCATTGGGTGGTCTCCTTTTTGGATATGACATTGGAGCAACTTCAGGAGCGACCATATCTGTGCACGTAAGTCCCAGTTTGGTAGTTCCACAATTTTATGGGACCCTCTCTCTCCTGTACACGTGTCAATTGCTAGAGTTGGTCCACGGGAGTCAATTCGTAGACCGGCTCTCCTAAAATTATTTTCCAATTTGGTAGTGTTCCACAATTTTCTGTATCTGATGCTCACTCTCACATGGTTGCTCCCTCATTATTCAGTCTGCTGCTCTCAGTGGCACCACTTGGTTCGGCCTCTCTCCTGTGCAGCTAGGACTTGTGGTAATCCTTTTGGAAGATTCCTGTTCTTTATAAGCTTTGCCTTCACCTTCCTAAGCAAGAACACTATTGTGCTTACTCAGCTTTATCATCATTTTATTTAGGCGAGTGGTTCACTTTATGGTGCTCTTGGTGGATCCATTCTCGCATACCGCATTGCAGATTTTCTAGGTGCTTTGAAAAGATAGTGAGCTTTATTTTTTTCTTGCTACATCAACTTTGAAGACAAAACGAAATAACTACTACTACCATCTTGGTGCAGGAAGAAGAATAGAATTAATCACAGCAGCTGGATTATATATTTCTGGTGCTTTAGTCACTGGATTGGCTCCTAATTTTGTAGTCCTGATCATAGGTCGTCTCCTTTATGGCGTTGGTATTGGGTTGGTGAGTAGCTGCAAGCCCAACTATTTTGTTCAAATGATTATGTGCAGTTGAACATGATGGACATGAGCATATCCATGTTCAACCAGAGCCTGGGAGAGATAATATATAGCAATCATGTTCTCTTTATAATTATGCTACTGAAACACCATGGTGCTCTGTGCCAGGCAATGCATGGTGCTCCTCTTTATATTGCGGAGACTTGCCCTCCACAAATACGTGGAACATTGATATCCTTGAAGGAGCTGTTTATTGTATTAGGAATACTGGTAAGTCTCCTCTACATCGCCTTAAAACTATGTTCTCTTTCAGAACTTATAACTTGAACCTGAGTATTCGATTTGATTCCTGGCTGACCAGTTTGTTAACGTCACATTTTACAGTTTGGATACCTCGTAGGGAGCCTTGAAATTGATGTTGTAGGAGGATGGCGGTACATGTTCGGTTTTAGTGCACCGCTGGCAGCTATAATGGCTGTTGGTATGTTGACTCTACCACCTTCACCTAGATGGCTACTTCTAAGGGCAGTGCAAGGAAAAAGTCCCGTGGAAGATAACAAAAAGAAAGCAATACAAGCCCTCAGAAGACTGAAGGGCCGGTCAGCAAGTGACAAGGTTTTGACAGATGAGGTTGATAGTAACCTTTCCTCAATTAGGGCTGCCTATGCAGATCAGGAATCGGAAGGAAGCATTTTCCAGGTATTTGAGGGAGCTAGCTTGAAGGCCTTCATTATTGGTGGAGGACTGGTTCTCTTCCAACAGGTATTTGTCCTTTCAACCCCACTAATAAGCAGCTGAGCTGAATTTAAAGTATGACCACCCTTCCATCATCCTTTTAAATTTGAAATCATCCACTCCTTTAAGTTTAAGTCAAAGGTCATTTGCATGTACCTCCTAATCTAAATTCATTTTTTTCTTGGCTTGAGAAGTTAAGTCCACAATGAAAATTTCCAGAATTGTTTGTGTATTTATTTCAACATACGTTGGGCCTTCTTAATCCATAATATTGATTAATATATCTAGTTAACTTATTGATGATGTCAATCAAGTAAGCTAAAGTGCCTAAACTGTTATTTGGCAGATAACAGGACAACCAAGTGTTCTATACTACGCAACCTCCATTCTTCAGGTACCTCATTTTTGCTCGGAGCTGTTCAACTGGCTCTTTTGAAGTAGGGACATTATAGCTTGTCATATTCCTGCATTGCTTTGATGCATACAATATAATTTTCTGTCTATATCTGTCTTCTGTAGACTGCTGGGTTTTCAGCTGCATCTGATGCTGCAAAAGTGTCGATTTTGATTGGGCTGTTCAAGGTAATATTACAGAGCTAGATCAGTACTGTACTGCATAGAGCCATCTATGTAATAGTTGTATCCCTTTTGCAGTTTCTGATGACAGGTTTTGCGGTGTTTAAAGTCGACGATCTTGGAAGACGGCCATTATTGATAGGAGGTGTTAGTGGAATTGTGAGTGACTTCGTTCTTTTCAACTACTTGTTTAAGCTATATGGTTTGCGGTGGAAAGTGCGCCCCTCACTCCTCACCATCTACTTGAATGGATAGCCCTACTAAACATAGATGCTAAACATCATCAATAGTAATATCCAGATAAATCTTTAATTATGCTTAAAAGCCTTTATAAATTTCATCAGACATGTAAACAGCTGTACTCCCTCCGATCCCATTTAAGTGTCGCTAGAAATCAATCTGATTAGGCATGAAACTTGCACTAAAACATGTCTACATACATGTGTGCAGAAAAAGGCTAGAAAGGCTTACATTTGGGAACGGAGGGAGTAGTACAAGTCCCGACACTTTTTGTGGATCGGGGCAGTACATTATATATTGTTATTATTCGGTTTTGCATATGTTTTGTCTAGAAAATATTATCAGGTTCTGAATGAATGATCCTTATGTTTCTTTCTTCAATCTGGAAATGCAGACCATCGCACTGTTGCTACTAGCAGCATACTACAAGGTTCTGAGCGGATACCCTTATGTTGCTGTTGGTGCTCTACTTCTATATGTTGGCTCTTATCAGGTTGGTGCTTTTTTACCGGGTCTATGAGTGCTGACTGGTACACAGACGCTGAGTTTTTGTCGCATTTCAGGTGTCGTTTGGTCCGATAAGTTGGCTGATGGTCTCAGAGATCTTCCCGCTCCGAACAAGGGGGCGCGGAATCAGTCTTGCGGTGCTCACAAATTTTGGCTCGAATGCGTTGGTGACATTTGCCTTCTCACCCTTGCAGGTAAGTCCACACAAACTGTTTTTTTCCTTTGTTATCTTTCATCAATTGCGGAACAACCATTTCTACACATGTATCATGTTCCCACGCTAATATCTACCCTGTAGTTGATAGCACAACCCACCAAGCACTTGCGCCAACCAAATAAACCCACTCTTTTTATGTCTATATACAGGGATACCTTGGACCAGCCAACATCTTCTTTCTGTTCGCGGCCATATCGGTGCTCGCCCTCGTGTTTGTCATCCTCAACGTTCCAGAGACCAAGGGGCTGAGCTTGGAGGATATCGAATCAAAGATCCTGAAGTGAAAACTGTAGGAGCTGAGTTCTCATCACGCGAACTCTGACGCTTCTCGGTGTAAAGTTGTTCCCGCTGTTCTTTTTTTATGTTGCTGCGTACGTAGTTGTATAGCTGTACATGCATCTGTAGTTCTACTACCTCTGCTGTGATGACCACGCTTACACGGCCTCATGTTTGTTCATGCCTGTAATTCTGCTGTTGCTGTTGAAGTGTATGTATGGGAAGTCAAACTGACAACTACAGTACGTAGTTGCTACGTCTACGACGACCCAATTAGAAAATCACTTTCGCCGTAAAGAAATGACACAAAATCATGCACGCTAAACAAAATTCTTTTTAGTACATGGAACGCTCGTATTCTATTCAATTAGGACACGGCTAAATCACCAGTCACCTCACAGGTTACATCAGTGGGGTAGTTTGCCATCCACGTATGGTCGCCGTGAAAATATATCGATAACTTGGTTTGGCGGTCAGCCTGTTTCTATTTAAGGTTCAGCCTTCCCTGTTCTGCCGGTTAGTGGCTAGTAACCTGACAGTTAATCTATGTAATAAGACAAGTAACCTAACAGCCGAAATCATAAGTCACCATCAACGTAGCTATTAACCGGAGTAGATAAACACGTTTGCCTGCCCCTAGACTTGTTAATCCTGACCCAGACAATTAACGTATGTATACAATTATACAGGTCAACCTCTATCATCGAGTGAAAATGAGGCGTACACAGACGCTACAATTATTGCCATTATATAAACCTTTAACAAAACTATACATCCATCTGTAGTATTTGGCGCTTGCCCCTGTTTCCGTCGAGGTGGTCCGCCCGATGTATCTGGCCACCTTCCAGTCCAAATACATGTGCTATACCGGCGTTATACCTACGCCAAGGGTTGGGCCGGGCGGCTAGGTACGTCGTACGTACCGGACATGTCCAGCGTCAACACAAGCGAATAGACGGCGAAGGAAATGGCACAGGACGCCCATGACCTCGCACTGACCTCGCACGATTAAGTTAAGATAAACAACTGCGCACGAACAATGCACAAAACGGATCGACAGCGTTCAGTGCTCAGGGTTTTGTAGTTAACCTTCTATAAATCAGTTTTTTAGGACTGCTGTAGGTATTAATTCTGAGTGATCAGTGAGTCTCTCTTCGTCGACGGGAAGGAGCATGATGAGAAGAATCGAAGGAGCCATTGAAAATAATATTGTGGTTGTCTAGCTAATGGATCCCTGACTTATACGTATGTGCTTATGTCAAAGTGGCCACTTCGAGTTGACCGAGCCTGAATGCCTGATGAGGTAGAGCTACATGAGTGAGTAAGACTAATCATAGTGGAAGTATCATAGTTAGTAACATAAATGTCACATAGACAAAAATGATAATGTAACAAATATTTAATGAGGAGAGAAGTGGTGGTGGTATCATAGTTAGATACCGTAACATAGCGGATTTGGAAATAAGATGAGTCTATAGCCTAATAAATACATGATTATATGATACTACAACTATATTACTACCCACTATTGACATAGTAATATAGAGTAATATCATATGCATGATACTATTATATGATACTCCCAGTAGGACTAGTCTAAGCGAGGGGAATGTCGACGGGGACTGTTTCCAAGGCGTCTTTTGGTGGACTAACTATATATTTGTCCACACCTTGGGGGCACAGTAATAACCACTATACTTTACGGTTCCAGAAAAAGAAAGGTGATATACCTTCTTCTTTGTTCAAGGTGCTCTTGCTACTGAAAGATAAAGATTCCCCTAGATGATCTATTCAACTGTTATCGCTCCATGCAAACGTTCGTTAGAACTTTTGGTTGGAAGCCCTGTGCCGTGGCTTAGAACAACGGCAGGATAATCAATTAACCTGATGTATACTCCCTTTGTATTAAAATACTTGACACAAATTTATGTAAATACGGATGTATCTAACATGTCTAAATACATCAGCTTTACACAAATCCGAGTCAAATATTTTGAAACAGAAGGAGTAACACGTTGTGATCTTATCCCTTATGATAGCGGGATGGATAATTAGAATCCTAGCCGATTCAGGTTGTCACGCTTTATGCTAAGATCCGTTCTCAGTAATGAGATTGCTCTTGAAATCTTCTAGGAGTCCGATTGGAAAAGCTTTTGTGAATCCATTCACAACTTGGTCTCTTGAAGGAATGAATCCGATTTCAAGAAACCTTTGTGCAACTCCTTCTCTGACAAAATAAAAATAAACCTTGTGTGTCCACTTGCTACCGTGTTCTCCCTGTCGCTTCTACCTCCACTGCCGCTGCTCGCCACGACCCCTCTTTCTCTACCAAGGCCAATCATTTTGCTTTTGCTTCCTCGTCGCTTGTAATTGTATGTCCCCGCTCTTGTGCAAACGTCGGGGTTTTTAGGACCAGCAATAGATTTGTAGGTTGGTATGACGCCAAGATCCCGAAGGGTAACACACGCAATGACAAAAGATGTGAGTATGTTCGGGTCTTAGGAAAGATCACTGATAATGAACCTACTGTTGTTGTGTGGGTGGATTTTGCGCAAGTATCGTCACGAAAGAGGGTGAAAAAGGTGACTCGGGAGTCCCTGTGAGTGTGATTGTTGGGGTGAAGTCGTTGTAGAGTGTGCTTGGTCTTGGTCCTCTCCATTGAGGAGAAAGATCTATTTATATATAATCATTATATGGGCTGCTCAGGCAGCCTCATAGACATGGCGTGACGGCTACAGTTCTCCCCACATGATGGAGAGTCCGAAAGCGGAGGCTAATGACCTTGTCTTGCAATCTGGTGAGCATCATCAAGTCCCGTTGAATAGAATGGACCTTCCGGGAGAGAGGTATGTTCGGTATTATCTCATGTCTGTAGGGCATACTAGACCAGTGCTAATGTTCTTGATTGCGGAAAACACATGAACCGTCTTTTGGAGACAACAAAAAATGCATAAAAATGAAACAACGTGGTTTTTCCACACTTAGGAGGATCTCCTCCGCTTATCTTGAGCGTTAATTTTATATTCGACGAACGATATTACTCAAACTAATTAATATGTTGATAAAGAATAAAAATATGGCAATGCATGGTTTTAATTTTATTTGTCGATGCATGTACATAAACTACGGACAAATACATGAATCTAAAATTTAACTTACATAAATCCAGAAATTATTGATAATATGTTGATATTTAAACATCTATTGATAATTTGTGCACATATATTTAAACGTTTTTTATATCTAAAAATTTCATTACCTAGCTAGTACTTTCTCCGTTTCTATGAATAAGGCGCACGAGTATTCCAAGACGAACTTTATAATCGTAAAAATTTGAAAGTCAACTTGGAAACTGACAATCACGGACCGTCCTTGTCAGCTGAGCGGAGGCAACCGACCTCAACCTTGTCCTCCTTCCGCAAACACTGCTCCCATGTCCTTCAAAATGTTACTACACTGCTCGCGCCCGCGCGTCGATCGATCGCCCCGCCAATTCGCCATGCTTCTGCATCGGCGGCGGCGGCCGATCGAGCTGGTGGCCGCGCTAACCTCGCTGTTCCTCCTCATCCTCCTCGAACGGGACGTTGCTGCTGGCGCCGCCGACGAGTTCGTGTATGCCGGATTCGCCAACGGCAGCGTGACGACCACCGGCGCCGCCACCGTGCTCGCCCCGTCCGGCGCGGGCATCCTGCGGCTCACCGACAACACCAAGGAAGTGTTCGGCCACGGCTTCCACCCGGCGCCCCTCCGCTTCCGCGACGCCTCCTCCGGCGCGCCGCTCTCCTTCTCCACCACGTTCGTGCTCGCCATCGCGCCGCGCTACCCGGACGCGCACGGCCACGGCCTCGCCTTCGCGCTCGCCCCGTCGGTCGCCGTCCCGGGCGCCGTCGCCGGCAAGTATCTTGGCCTGTTCAACACGTCGGACAGCCTCGGCAACGGCACGAGCCTCATCGTCGCCGTCGAGCTCGACACGGCGATGGACGCCGAGTTCGGTGACGTGGACGACAACCACGTCGGCGTCGACGTCAACGGGCTCCGCTCCGTCAACGCGACCGCCGCCGGGTACTGGGTTGATGACGCCGGTGCTGGCGGAGGGAGGAGGTTACACAACCTCAGCCTGAACGGCGGCGAGCCGATTCAGGTGTGGATCGAGTACGACGGCGCGCGCCTCGAGGTAACGGTGTCGCCCTCGGGCGCGCCCAGGCCGGCCGTCCCGCTCGTTTCGTGCGACGTCAACCTCTCCTCGTCCATCGTGGCCGACGAGACCTACGTCGGCTTCTCGGCCGCGAACGGCGCCGCCGCGAGCTCACACTACGTCCTCGGCTGGAGCTTTCGACTGGGCGGCGGCCGCGCCCAGGACCTCGACCTCTCCAAGCTCCCGAAGCTCCCGTCGTCGCCCGGATCATCATCCAAGGACTCACCACCGCCTCTTCTACTCCCTGTGACTCTGCTCGTCCTGGCCGTCGTGGTACTTGGCCTGGGGTCCGCGGCTGTCGGGACGCTCTACGCGCGGCGGCGCCGGCGGCTGTTCGCCGAAGAGGAAGAAGACTGGGAGAGTGAATACGGTCCGCACAGGATCAGCTACAGGGAGTTGCACGGCGCCACCAACGGCTTCCGCGACGTCATCGGTTCCGGCGGCTTCGGCCGCGTGTACCGCGGCGTGCTCCGGAGGTCCGGCGCCGAGATCGCCGTCAAGGTGGTCTCCCAAGGATCGCGACAGGGGCTCCGGGAGTTCGTTTCCGAGATCGCGAGCATGAGCCAGCTGCGGCACCGCAACCTGGTGCAGCTCCTTGGCTACTGCCGGCGGCGCGGCGAGCTGGTGCTCGTCTACGACTACATGCCGAATGGCAGCCTTGACCAGCACCTGTACGGCGGCGCCGACCGTCAAGCCGCGGCGCTTAGCTGGGAGCGGCGTGGTAGGATCCTCCGGGACGTCGCGGCCGGACTGCTGTACCTGCACGAGGGGTGGGATCAGGTGGTGGTGCACCGCGACATCAAGGCCGGCAACGTGCTCCTGGACGCAGACATGAACGGCAAGCTCAGTGACTTCGGCCTCGCGCGGCTCTACGACCACGGCGGCGAATCGCAAACGACGCGCGTCGTCGGCACACTCGGGTACATCGCGCCGGAGATGAGCAAGACCGGCAAGGCCACCACGAGCTCCGACGTGTACGCCTTCGGGGCTTTCCTGCTAGAGGTGGCGTGCGGACGGAGGCCCGTAGTGTTCCACAGATCGGACGCCGACGACTCGCCGCCGGGGCTCGTGGAGCTGGTCCTGGAGCACTGGAAGGCCGGGAGGATCACGGAGGTGAGGGATCCAAGGATCGGCCAGTGCGACGAGGATGACCTTGAGCTAGTTCTCAAACTCGGGCTGCTCTGCTCGCACCCCGACCCGCTGCGACGGCCGAGCATGAGGCAGGTGGTGCAGATCCTGGAAGGCGCCGCGCCGGCGCCGGAGATGTCGCCGAATGATCTGGGCAGCAGCATAACGCTGTATGAGTACAACGAGGCGTTCGACGAGTTCGTCGGAATGTCCTTCCCGGCGACGTCCGAGATGGTCACCATGGGCACGGCGTGCACGTCCTCGTCACACTCCGCCGACGAGAACCGGCAGCTCCTCTTTAGCTGACTAGTGATTTCTGTCGGAGCAAGATTTAACAAATATGTATTGGGATATATTTAGCGCTTAACTGTTTTTTTCTTCAAATCGCCATAACCAGATTTTTGTAGCCATCATTTACATCTTTATCTAGGGTCTCAGCTTCATCTACATCTCCCAAACCCAAAGTTTAGATGAAATACCCCAAACTTCAACTTCGTATCTCAATGTTACATATTCTGACACATTTGTGAGTGGTAGAATTGACCATAAATCGTAATACATCCTATATTTCGATTTTTTTTCTTATATAACAGAGGGAGTACATGAACTTGTCTTCTTGCGGTATGTGTATGTGATGATATAGTTAACGCAAACCGGACACAAGTTAAACCGAAAGGTAATCCTTACATATGGTAGTGATAAGAACAAAGTAAATGATAACGGAACTGATGGAAAAATTAAATGTAATATGGAGGTAGCCCCGTACAACGTTGTTTTTTCACAACTATTAGGATCTCTCTCGGTTATCATGATCATCGATTTTTTCACAAGATAATTGATGTATTGATAAAATAAAAAAATGTTAATATGTGGTTCAATAACTTTTGTAAATGCATGTACACAAATTTCTTGTTAGTGCACATATCTAAAAAAAATGAGTTACATAAATATAAATTATTGATATTTAAGGTTATTGATAATTTATGCACATCTCGTAAATTATTTGGACTTATCATATAAGCGGGGGAGATCCTCATTTTTTGATAAGGAGAGGGGGGGGGGGGGGGGGGGGGGTGTGGAGGGGGAGATCCTCATAGTTGTGAAGTTGTACTGTTTAAGTCCCGCACCGAATAACAACCCAAGAATCGTTAGGATCATGAAGATACCCTTGAAGATCAGACTCGTCCTCATGTCGCAAAACTTAATTAGGAATATTTTGTTAATAAAACCGACATCTAGAATCTTCCCAGATTGAAGCCTAAACTAGAAATTTATCCACTTGGGACGAAGTTGCCCATGAGATCAAACCAGCACACTGACACACGCTACACATCATTGACACGGGCAAATTCATCGGAGCGGAACTCACACTTTAGGGCAAAGGCCAACTCACCGACGCACAATATCAACAAAGACATCCACCAGGAAAGCATGATGGACAGCCACCAGTATCAGTTTTTCGCTGGCAGATTATCCTTGGAGAGACAGCTACGTCTTGTTACATTCACATACCGACCGCTGCTTGACGTACAATAGCTTAATTGTAGTATGGATGCCCATGACGGACGAAGCCGGGACCGTCTGTAGCTAAGCAAGCAAGGTATTTAGGCGTCTTCTGTTGGACTAACTAGTCTCTACACGGAATCCACACTATTTCATTGGTTCCAAGAAAAAGAATGAACTTTACGGGTAAGTTACCTTTTGTATACTGAATTGTGAAACACAAGCAGCTGAGATTTGACAGAAGTAAGAAACAAAGAGTCATTAGTTAAAAAAAACTTGTCTCATTGGAGTCCTATGTTCCTTGAGAACACACAACCCATCTTCTTCACACAAGAAAAAGACCTAAAAAGGGATGGTTAAGATGTCATAACTTCACCTTTTTGTATGGTCCGCATGAATTTATAAGAATTTCATAGAGAGTGGCTCAATCGACCCACTTTAAATACAGAAAATCAAGTTAGACTTGCATATTCATCCATAAGGCAAATCGAACAATGTATACCTTCTTTTAGTTCTCCCCACTAGAGTTCACAAGATAGATTTTATAGAAATTAGGTTCTTATGTCGATCGGAACCATAGTGCCGTATGATTACCAAAATCTATTTAGTTTGAATCTCGGAAGATTCAAGAAAGCAAAAAAGGGTTTCGGACATTTTGTATGCGTAAATGGTACATGCAAGACTAAGCTAAAAAAAGGTATATGATGCAAGACAGAAAGGAAATGTTGGCGCTGCCGCCGCGCTGGCGCCGGAGATGTTGCCGGACGATCTCGGCAGCAGCATGACCCAGTTTGAGTACAGAGAGGCGTTCGACGAGTTCATCCGCATGTCCTTCCCGGCGACCTCGGAGATGAGCACGCTCGTCACGACGCGGACGTCCTCGTCGTACTCGGGCGACCAGAAACGGGAGCTCCTCTCCAGACTTCAGCTGTGTAGCGATCACTGATTTGGTTAGACCATGCACTATGTCGCTTTTTTTATGACAACATGCATCGGTTCACCGTTATGTATGGAACCAAACCATATGCCACTTTGGTTCGCTTTTTCCTAACATAGTGGATGGTCTTACCATAGGCGAAGGCGTACTACTATGTGGATTGTGCAGTTCACTAGATAGAGAGATTGAGATGAAAGGTCAGCATGTGACGAACTGTAAACCTCAAATATCTCCCCAAGTTCTCTCCTGAACCCAATTTCTCTTGTATCTCGTTACATCTGATCAATTCCAACGATCGGGGTCATAATAGTACACTAATGTCAATATTACCATGGTACTTCCACTGATTCCCTCAATAACAAAAACTAAGGAGTATTTCTATCAAGAATTAAGACAAGGGATGACCATCATCCGTCAAGTATAGCTCAAAAATAATTGATAATGATACAAGTGAGCCTGATGGCGTGAGAGGCCTCCTAGGACGCCCATTATTAATGCCCTAAATAACAACAAATGTTTCTGGTTCACAGATGCTTTATGAAAGCACTCTAAGACCAAAAAACTTCGTACTACAAAATGTGTATATCATACACCAAGGGATATGCGTATATCATACACTGCACACCATTCGTGCGGAACCACACAATCGCAACTCACGCCCCCACCTCGAATAATCAAAATGCAGAGTATAGGAACTGAATTGAGTTTTGAGCTTTGAGAATCGCTCAACCAATGGTGCTCTAGAAAAGGAAGTAATTCCGAGATAATGGCACTGTGGCTGCTGGCTGGCAGCTCAGAACCTCTCCATCAGCAGTAACCGTGTAGGTTTCAGGGTCTACGTCTATTTTCGGAAGCGCGTCGTTGAGTTTCATGTCCAGCTTTGTCAAACGGCGGACACCACCAACAGATTCCACCCTCTTTGCTAGTTTGTACTCAGCCGCAACACCAGCTTCTTTAGCAGCCTGCGATCATTTATAACTAGATCAACATATTTATTTCACCAAAGATGTCACTACAAATATCCAATATTAAGCTTGTTATAAAATACTATCATGGTTGCACTTTTCAATTTGTAGTTTATGATAACAAAATCTAATGGTGAAAGTCGGTAACTGAGAATTAAAGTGCCACTTTCTTGACCGTAGGCGGTAGTACTGAGTATTGCTCATCATCCTAAATTCATTAGAAGAGTTAGTAATTAGCCTAACCTTGCTCACAAATGCGATCGAGTTAGAACTTCCCGCCTTTCCATATGCACCAAACATAGGTCGCATCATAACCTGCATCGAGAATGCACCGTTCTGCACTGTAAAATTTGAACTACAACAAAATTGTGTAGGATACATCAACAACAAAGAAAAAAATGCACGTCTGTCCTGCACATTACGGCTTCAGCATATGCATATGTAGTTGAATTTTTCTATTTTACCATGTATACCATCATAACTTAACAACGCAGACCAGATGTCGCAGCGACCATCTCTAATACCAAGGAGGAAGCAACAAAGAGCTGACAGGACCTGTGCATACGCACTGACCTAGGTCCCATTTTTAGGTCGTTGAGGTTGTGAATCTTATGGTGTCCAATCTGTACCAGCTCATGGGCGATGCTAGGGTGTACGTTTCCTGGTATGAGCCCACAGGTTGCGTATTTCTCGGTACTTTGGGCTATCAAGTCGACACCCTTGTTTGTACTTAACAAGCTAGCTACTTAGATGCAGGGTAATCACGGTCGCCCCAATTTCTTATTTAGATGTAGGTTCAAATGGCAACTACAGTGGCAGCGCCTGCTGCCACAAGTTTTCACCATTTCCTCTTTTGGTCTTTGTAGTTTTTCCATGTTCTTCTTCTCGGTTTGGTCTATGCAGATGTGTCTTTCAATCTTTGTTTTATTGGGATTTTGGTTGCAGTTTCTCAGCATTTGTTATTCTAAGATACAATGAGGCTCATTTTGATGTATCCGTGGAAAAATAAAAGATGCAGGGTAAATAGAACCAGTAGAGCAGTATTACAGAAAGACTGTAATATCCAAAGGATCTCAGAGAAAGAAGTCCATACAGGTTCAGGTGTTGGAATGCTAGCATTTGGATCACCCATGTTAGCCCACGCAACTGTACCACCTTTAATAATCAATTCTGGTTTTGCACCAAAGAACGCAGGTTTCCAAAGAACTAGATCAGCTAACTTCCCCACCTGCAAAAAGCACGTACTGATAAATATTAAAATGGAAAAAATAATCAAAACATAAGGATCATTGAACCGTTGTATTGAGATATTCAGAAAAAAATCCATAGCCAGAAGAATTTCAATAGGTGCGATACCAATGATACATATGAGGGGATAATAATTATTATAATAATTTCTGTTTTACTGTATAATTTTTTGCATACATGTACATATTGTAATAAATCTGGAATGAACAATACTATGTGCTGCCTTGGTACAGGGCATTTTCAGGAGCTACAGTAAATTAAATTTTAGGATATCAAAATTTAATAGCATCTAATTTTTTAATAGGCCTGATAGATTCATGTAATAAGGGAAATGACTTGCTGGATAGTTTTGCAAGTCATTTCCCTTATTACATGAATCTATCAGGCCTATTAAAAAATTAGATGCTATTAAATTTTGATATCCTAAACTTATATCAAGCATATTAAAGAAAGAAATTAATAATTTTCCTTTAGATGCATAATTTCACAAGTTCGTGAGGGCCTTCTCTACCTCATGTAGTCTACTGAATATGAAGCAATTAATGGAATACGATTTGAAAGTGGTCAAGAGAAGATGCATACCTCCACAGAACCAACAAAGTCTGAAAACCCGTTTACTATAGCGGGATTTATGGTGTACTTTGCTATGTATCTTCTTATGCGGAAGTTGTCATTATCCTTGGTAGAATCAGAGTCACCAGACCCAAGTAACCCACCTCTTTGGGCTTTCATCTTGTTTGCAGTTTGCCATGTCCGGATTATCACCTGTAAAGTAATCATTTCAATAACTGCATATGAGTAAATAAGGTTTAAAACTGGCTGCTTCTTACTAGAGCTTACATGCCGATCTAAAAGTTCAAGTATATCTGTTCAAGTCTCGCAAACAACTCTTTTTTCAGCATGGCTTAAACTAGAAACCCAAAGGATATATTTCATTAAAACAATTAAAGTATGATACTTAGACAGGTTAAGCACCAGTGGGCAAGCTCAAACAATGTATGGTGCAATGCAAGATGCGTACAATAAGATCTGAAAAGACTTGTTTTGTTTGGTTTGCCTTGACACTAGATTTGAAATTACCACATTTCCTAGTTGCATTCTAATGCAACAGCACTTTAAAATGAAAAGATACAATTAGGTATACAGAATAAGATGGACTGGCGTGTAATTTACTCAAACTCAAACAGAAGCAAATGATGACTTATACCCTGCAAGTGGTATTTGAATCTGCACAGGGTTATAATTAATAACAGGATTTAAAGCAGCACACTTCAATGCAGCAGAGGAAATGCACTAGCTGTTGGATCTGCCAGTGCAGATACAAGCAAAGCAACAGTTTTTCTGCTTGTCCTGCTTAAGGTTAACCCAAAGATATTCACCGAAACTATTGCTACAATGCAGGATCACTGCACTGTCCAACCACTTATTTAAGCAGAGTTAGCATGGACAGTGGTTCCATCAAATTGTTCTTTTCCTGATAACTGTCGAGTTGGCACAGGCAAAACCTTTGGCTACTCTCCCATATGTAAATATGTAATAGAAGTTTAGCAATAGAAGATGCTAAGACGTGCTCTATCTCAGCTCAAATTTATTGTATATGTGGGAACTGAGACCGAGTCATCTATTAATTCCCCTTTCAACTTTAAAAAATAAAAATCATCTTGAGCTTCATTCTGAGAGATGGAAGGATAGCCCTGCTCATATACTTTATTTTGCTTTGCTAAATGCTAAGTGGCCTCTTCATTTGTTGTTCTATCTTCACCATTGGCTAATTTATTGTTTGTATGGGAACGAATGCAGGATGCAGGTCACACCTTTGCATCCATGATGATGATCATTGACATTACTAACCAATATATCCACCAACTGAAGTACCATCAGGTGTGAAAATTGTTCACAGTGAAGAAAAATCGGGTAATGTAAGGTGAGAGTAGATAAAGGGTAATATAACATACCTCTCCAATGCGACCCATAGCCTGTGAATCAGATGATATGATACTAATTGCTCCCATGTCATGCAAGATGTCCTCAGCCGCAATTGTTTCTGCTCGAATTCTTGACTCAGCAAATGCTACATCCTCCGGGATGTTCTTATCAAGGTGGTGACAAACCATCTACAGGAGAACCACAATAGATGACGCCCAAATTCTCAAGTAAGGTTCATAACATCGCTATGAGATAATTGTTTACCAGCATATCAAGGTGCTCATCAACAGTGTTTGAAGTAAACGGACGGGTTGGGTTTGTTGATGAAGGTAACACATTTTTTACCCCACATACTTTAATGATATCTGGGGCATGACCACCACCAGCACCTTCGCTGTTTACAAGACAATAAGAACACCACTAAAACATTGCCTGCTATAATTTAGGCACAATCAAAAGAGTTGAATTCTACCAAGCAGATCTTATATTGTTTGTTTCACTTTTTGGCTATTGTGATCCACAGTAGATAAACTTCTAAATTCAATTTTGTTTTAAAGTACTTTCTACGACATAACGGAAATTTGAGTTTTCCTCTGCACACGACCCAAATATAAATAACAGTGGATAAAACGACACACTTAAATACAACATGCTCCATACCTGTGATATGTATGTATGGTCCTGTCTTTAAAAGCTGCAATTGTATGCTCCACACAACCTGATTCATTTAAGGTATCTGTGTGGATATTGACCTGCCCAATTTAGATGAGCACACCATAATAAAAATATGTAGGTATACAAGCATGATAATATGATAATACAAGACAGCTTACTTGGATATCAAAAGCTTCTGCAACAGATAAGCAGTTATCTATTGCAGCTGGGGTGCTTCCCCAATCTTCATGCAGCTTCAAACCCATTGCCCCAGCCTTAATGATCTCAGATAATCCATCCGGTTTTGCAGTATTTCCCTGCACAGTTTCCCGAGGAGAATTCAGATTTTAAGCAATGATCGAATCATGCTTATGTATTCACTTTCCAGACAATCTATAGGAACCAGCTAACTAGGATACCCAACACCATTTTTTTTCCTTTTCAGTTAAAGATACTTTGACAATCTCCATTGTTTGCTCTATGTATCTCGAAATAACAAATATGAAATGCAAATTATGAAGCTCTGAAATGCTATAAATTAAAACCTTGATATGTGTTTTGTTAGCTGTATTATTCCACCCTAGAAGCCTTCTTTTTATTTCATAACAAAAACAATTTGGTGTAAAGCTAAAATCATTTAGTCTTTGTATTGAATATTTACTTAATGTTCATAACATTACCTTTCCGGTGAATCCCACATTGATTGGAAATTCGTCGGTGGACTGCAACATTAGTTTCATTTGAGATGGTGCAGGGGTACAAGTTGTGGCACAAGTTCCATGTGCTGGTCCTGTTCCACCTCCCACCAATGTTGTTATGCCTACAATATAAATGTGAAGATGATTTAGTGACCTCGTGATTTAACATTGATTAATCATTATCAGATGTTATACAATACAGATGAGAAATTTTATCAAACGTGCTGGTCCTGTATACACATTATCAAGTGTTATAATAGTATGAAAGAAGATGAAAGCTCAAATCTTAAACAGAGACCTGATCTTCCAAATATAAATTTGAATTTTGAATAGAAATTTTATGTGTGTACATAATTCCATTCAACCGTGAAGTACACTCATAGAAAACACATGCACTGCCAGAACCAGAAGGTTTTGTCAGTGTCCGCACCCATACTTTTAGAAAGTCCTATGAAATTAAAGGTAGTCAAATCTTCAAAATAGTGCTATTCTTTGTCCCTGGTATGTAGTAAGTAGCAGGGAATGCATTTCGGGGATTCTCAGGTCATCTCAAGAAAAGCCCAACTCCGGAAAAAAAATTGACTGCCTGCTTTGACTTCACTTCCACCATTTAAATAGAAATGATTGTCATATATGATGCACACATGTTTTGGATTAGAGCTGGTATCATGGAGGCCTGGATTGAGTCTCCCTTCCCGATATTTTCTTTTCCTTTTTCCTTCACAATATTCAATTTTGAACTCACTTTTTTGTCGGTTGTTAGTACCGATTATGTTTTCCTTGGTAATAAGTGCAAGGACTAAGAAACCGTACCACTTGCAATTGCCTCGTTTATCAGCTGAGGGCATATGAAGTGAACATGGCAATCTATACCACCAGCAGTTACAATCATGCCTTGAGCAGCAATAACTTCAGTATTTACCTGCAAATGATTTAAGCATGAAATTTCTTTGAAATATGCTTAGTTTCTTTAGCAAATCAATCTGAAAAGTGCAAGTATGTTGTTACCCCCACAATCATGTTGCTATGCACACCGTCCATGACATCAGGGTTTCCAGCTTTCCCAATGGCAATAATAAGTCCATCTTTTATACCAATATCAGCCTTGTATATTCCTGTATAGTCAATCACGACAGCGTTTGTTACAACGGTGTCTAGGGAGGCAGATGCAGGATAACCTGTGGCTTGTCCCATCCCATCGCGTAGTACTTTTCCACCTCCAAATAAGCACTCATCACCATAAACAGCAAAGTCCTTTTCAATCTCGGCAAAAAGATCAGTATCACCAAGCCTAATCTTATCACCAGTTGTAGGTCCATACATGCTAGAATATTTCTCGTGATCAACACTGCAGTCGAATGTACCATCACCAATAAGACCTTCGCTGCAACCAAAGTTCAAAGGTAAACATCCAAGCCGTAAAAAATGCAGCACAGTGGGATTTCTCCTCTGGCATTAGTTAATGGTGAAAATAACAACCTTGCATTTGGATAATCTTCATGGCCAAAACCGTTCTCAGTAACCCTTTGTATTATCTCATTAAGCTGAGAACTGTCAACAGCACCATCAGCAATGCCATTTCCACCTCTGATTACTTTATGACCGCCAATGCTTACAAGGGTAACCCTTTTTGCATCCCCGGGCTGAAACAAATAAATAAGATATCAGATAATAGAGAATTATAGAAGTAGATGTGTGGGATATTTTGAGTAGGGTACTAGTAATTGAAATGTATTGCTAGTTTATACAGAGCGCCAAAATACCAAAGGATGAGTCAAATAAAATAACCTCAAATCGAACAGCTGTTCCAGCAGGTATATTCAGTCTCATGCCATAGGCTCTTTGTCTATCAAAAATCAGGTACGGATTGGCCTCTATAAAGTGGTAATGGCTCCCAATCTGCAAAGTCAAACACAATTTGGAATTTATTTCACAATTTTACAATTTACAATAGCACCAGAATTTGAACGGGAAGTATAGCTCCCATCAAAATCGAGAATTCTTCAACGCAATACAAATTGAACTTATTATGCAAACGTTGTGGATATTATTGAACATGTGTTTACATTGCCTTTATAGAAAAGGCAATTGGATCATAAAACTGTGAGAAAACATAGGTCCAAGAAAAAACCAGAGTGACCTTGTTAAATGAATAACACTCACGCAGTTGCACCACAACCAGTCACAGTAAAGCTTAGGTCAAATTGTTAAAATAATTTGGGTACAAAGTTATTTCTAAATTTGCAGCCAGGATCTCAAATGAAAACATTCACCTGTGGTTACCTGAATTGGCCGGTCTGCTTTGTTAACAACCTTCAGAGTTAAAGCCCTGCGATGAAGGTTGAGGATTATGCGTCCGGAGCAGAAACGTACTTCACCAGGAGAGTCTTCAACATCACTCCCAGAAAACTTTTCAAGTGAAGGTACTGCGACAATTTAATAATTTGTTCACAGTTACTATTTTGCTTCTTAACTTCCCTCAAACAACCTAAAACTGAATACACTTTCTACAAGAGGAAGATTACCAAATAATCCATAAATGTATTATTTTAAGAGTTGTACAAGGATAAAATTTATTACACCAAGTGTGTTGATCAGCATTTATAACCTGGGAGATAAGAGCCATGCAGAGCTAGTTCCAAGTTTCCATCATCAGAAGAGATAGGGTCATGTATAGTAATTAGTTTTGTTCCATCCATAAATGTTCCTTCAACCTAGAAAAAAATGTTATAATTGTGTTCACTTTGGAATGTTACAGTAACAACCAACAAGCATGATTTTCAAGCAATCTGTTGCAAAGTTTGTATCTGAGTCTAAGAGCAGTATAAATAATAAATGTGTCAGGTGAGAGACAGGGACACTGATTTGCATAACAGAGGATACTTGGTATGAAGTTTCCCACATAAGTTATCTTGGGTCAATGAGAGCTTATGGTTCCTCCTACAGTCCTATGGTGACATTATGTGGGCAAGTTGGATCCCTGAAGTGTTTGTATTGGTTATGCGCCTCATCAGAAGAGATATCTACATATTTATTGATTTATTGGAGGCCTATTGAGATCTTTGTTAGTACAGAACTACAGATATGTCATAACGGAGTGTTCGGCACATCCACATCGCGGTTCCTAATCATAAATCATATAACTAACTCTCAGTGCCATGTACATTCTACTGTGTTTTACAGACATAGAAACATCTCACCACGAGTATTTTATGTAGTTGATAAGTATGATCACTGGAGATAATACTAAAGAAATCAAGTACTTCAAAAAATAAGGCTTCGGGTGGTGTGGGGTGGTAGTGTCATTTGTGCTGAGATATTTAACGGATCTTTCATGCCAGTATTGCAATGGTACATGACATCAAGCTGCAATCAATATGATAGAGCATGAGCAAAGAAATAACCTGTACAGTATCCAAAAGGTATGGAACAGCTGCAAGAACTTGTCTCCTAATAGGCAAAAAAGGCAAAATTCTCAGAGCTGAAGGTTATAGAACAGTAATAGTTGAAGGACTGAAGGAAGTAACTGGTCATGATTATTTGCACTACAGCACAGTAATTCGTTTTTTTTTCCGCAGAAGATTAAATCAACAATGTATCCCTTCACATGCGAAAAGAAAGCCTTAATTGTTCACGATGCAGAATCTTAGACAACGGAAGAACTGATTAAGTAAAAAGCTGTCATAGACTAACAAAATATTCCTCTATAACAAGCAAGATGTGAGAATTAATCAACGCACGAACTGAACAAGTGGCACCGGCTTCGGCATAGGCTTATGCATCTGAAATGGAAAAATAATGATAATCTTTGGTCCACTCTCCAATGTGGAAAAGGCATGCTAGCATTCTGTTTTTTCCTTATAAACTAGTGGTGTCTCCGGTAAAGTCAGAATCACTGAAGCGAATATCATGTTTTCTTTTATCTATGTAGGCAATTGAAAATGTACGTGCTTTAGATAAGCATGATAGTGAAATGCGAAGTTTTTAAACAAAACAGGGCGTCAGAAGATGAGCACAAACCAACCTGCCCAACATCTGTTTCCCCAAGTCCATCAAGTCCGTGACGGTTTTGTCTCCGTCCCGAACAAACTCGAGGATCTGTGTCAGGAAGCACATAATAAATGCTTAATTCACACAACGGTATGCACGGTCTTCAGTTCAGTCCCAAAATAATTTGAAGACGGCATGGTTTTGCTTGCGCTCAGGCTAGAGAGATGCACATAGATCAACTTTTCGCATCTCAAAAACAGAATCGGTGATAAAAGAGGATGTCATCGTCACTCACCTGTGAGGCGATGAGCGCGACGGCCTCCGTGTAGTTGAGGCGGAGGCCGCGGGCGAGGCGCTTCTGCGCGAGGAAGCCGGCATTGTGCAGCGCCAACTTCTCCACCTCCCTCGGCACCAGCTTCATCTCCCCACCACCACAGCTAGCAACAAGGAGGGAGCTGGCCGATCAACCCCTGGATGATCTGCAGCAAGAATTCAGAACAACGAATCAAAACCCACGGGCAAGTGTATGATCGGGCCGGCCATGCCAACACCTGAGAAAAAGGAACAGATACACAGACAGTCGCGCCGGAAGAAGAAGGCACGATGCAATTGCAGTCCAATGCGTCGACCAAGCAGAAGAAGAAGGAAAGAAAGTCAACCTGGGCGGGTGTGTGGGTCTCCCGTCCGCGCCGGACCGGCGGGAGGAAGTTAAGGCGGCGCCGCTTGAATTGCTTCGCTGGGACGAGGCGCGGGCGAGGGAAGTTGTTCTGCGGCGCTGGTGGTTGGGAGAAGGTTCCGGCGGCCGCGCCGGGCTTGAGGAGGAGGAGAGAGCAGAGCGGGGCGGGGAGGGTGGAGATTGGTGGGCCGAGGAGGGAGGAGAGGATCAGAGGAGTTCAGTTGGAATCTTTGTTGATTCAGTTCATCAGTTGCCGTCTGTGGGCCCACCACCGCGAGGTTCGGGCATATGGAATCTAGCAAGTGGATCCACCACTCCTGTTGAAGAAGTCCGACGGGTTCGATGATTGGTTGCTCATGGGACACCGGCCCATCGATAGGGTCCCAAATGATATATATTTTTAGATGATTTTTCTATTCATATTAAAAATATCAAATACACCCGGCCTCTATAGTCCTAACGGCTTTACGGATGCACGCAAAAAAATAATAATGAAAAATTCCGCTACAATGATTAGTTTCTTGAAACCACGGACCAACCACCACTAAGAGAGCCGCAGAACTCTATCAACTTCAAAAACGATGCATCCAAAAAGGGAACAGAGCACAAGCCCCGTCATCGCCATGATTAAACACCATAGGTTTTCACCCCGAAGAAAGTCCGCAACAAAACAATACCTTCACTAAGGTATTGACAGGCACAACCAATTAAGACCAGACCTTGGGTTTTCACCCTACAAGTTGAGACACTGAATTCTCCATGTGTTGTCGCCCCCACTTGCCAATTCCGCTGCTCCAAGTCTCAAATCACGAAGCCAGAGTCCCTACACTCCCAAGATTCAAACTTCTATTGCCAGTCTTCAGTTCCCGGCTTCAATGCCTTTCTCCGCGTCTGACTTCACCGTGGAACCAAGGCATGTCCCATAATGGCAACAGACTGCAAAGCTTCACAACGCCCCCGCTGAAACCAAACAACCAGCAAAAAACATGGTTGCGTGTGACCGAACCACCGTCCATCCCACAAACTCCATACAATTTGTCCATTTGGAATTCGACAAACTCCAGACAATTCGTCCATTTGGAATTCACCGACAGAGTCTTCCGGAACTCGGTAGTCCACCAAAGATCAATGACGACCGACAAGCAATTCTTCAACACGGCGAGAGAGAACTCCAAGGACCACCACCTTTATTCAAAGTTGTGTCGGCAGCCCCCATGCCACCGGCCGGCAGCGGAGAAGAGGACGAAATCGAGATCAGAGCAGGGCAGGCGACTGCATGGTCGGCAACACAGGCGACTGCATGGTTGACAGCACAGTACAGCACTAGGACGGCTAGATCGGATCCAGAACGGGTCCAGAACAGCTCGCCCAGCCTCCAGCGCCACGTTCCGCCAGCACGAAGCCGTGCAGCCGCCGGCCACCGCTGCCCGCGCTCGTCCACACGCCTCCTCCGCAAGATGCCCATGACTCGCCGATGCCGTACCCCACCGCTCGTGGAGATCAGTCGCGCGAGCCCTCTCCTGCCCTTTGCCTCGGGCGAGAAGGGCACCGCCACCGTCGCCGGCGTCGGCAGCGGCCTGGCGAGGCAAAGGTGGGGGGCTAGGCGGCGGCTGAGGGCCTCCAGGTTCGCCCGAGCGGGGGCGACCCGGAAGGGGAGGGGAGCAGCGGTGCAGATGGACTGGCGGGCGAGGCGGCGGCAGCGCAGGCTAGGGTTAGACGAGTCGCGGGAGGAGTTGTCGCGAGTCGCGGGCTAACTCCTTTTAATTTGGGGGGGAATTTCACTTCCCGGACTCTGCACCAACTAAGGATGCACACAACCTTTTAAGCATGAGTAACATGATTTATATCTTGGTAAATAACCAAGAATAAATTGCATGAGTATTATGAAGGCCTAATCATCAAATATAAATATGAACATAAATTCACGTCCCTAAGAACTTAAACTTGGGTGTTGGTCTTGTACATCCACTTCCCCAACCAGTTGAGCTAAGCTCCACCCCGTGATGATATATGAGAGCACTTGTACGAATTTTTTTTTCCCTAAAAAGATCAAAACAAGAGTTGTCTTCTCGAGATAGCTTACAACAAACGAGGTTGATATGTTCAAAATCATGAGTTTTGATGATGTGGGTATTCGGTAGACTCGTGCAATCGTGGTCATGGATCATCGAAATCCTCTCTAGAATCCAAAGCAGTGACGTTATAGCACATGAGAACGGCTATAATTTTCAGAAATCGCAAGTTTTAATGATGTCGGTAGAGTGGTGTAGCGGCGGTCACGGGCCATTCAAGTTCTACCCGTACCTCAGAACGGTGCACTAAGCCACACGAAAACGACCAAAAATATATTAAATCTCTAACTTTTTGTGATGTCGGTAACCCGGGTCACGACCCATTAAAATACTCTCCGGATCAGTCCGGTCTGGGAGTTTTTTTTAAAATAATACGTTATTTTATTACAAATTCGGCCGGTAGTATGCGCGGCAGTGGATTTTGAAATCTAGCGCACCGTCGGTCCCGGGCGGGCCGAAAGTCAACTTTCGGTATCGTCCGAGCCGAAAGTCCTCTGCGCATGCAGGGTGGCAGGCGGGGTCCCCTTCTTTCGGCCCCGAGGCGAGCGAAAGTCAGGTTTCGGCCTCAGCCGGAGCGAAAGAGGCACTTTCGGCCTGGAGCGGAGCGAAAGCTCGCGGGGATAAGAATCGCCAGCTCCTCCGGCCGAGCTGCTTTCCCCTTCCTTCCTCTTTTCTTCCTCCAGCTCGTGTTCTTCCTCTGTTCTTCATCTCCACGAAATGAGCAGCTGATTCTAGTCAAAAAAATTTGCTGCAAGTGATTAGATAGCTAAAAAAGAAGAGAGAAGTGCTGGGGCATCCAAGATCTGTTGATGGGTTAGGTTTTTTTGGACTCGTTTTGAGGGGTGGAGGTGGAGGATTGGGAGCAATGGTGGTCAAGAATGGTGGAGGATAGTGGTGTTGTGCGCTGGTGTTTGAGAAGGTGGTGCTATGGTGGAGAGTGGAGGCGGTAGATTGAATCCGGAGAGCTGTGCTGACGGGATCCACACGCGTCAAGGGTAAACCCTATTTAGTCACTAGATGATTTATGTTTAGTGTAATAATAGTTTGTGAGCTAGCGTAAATAGTGTAGGTACTTTTTCGTTATATTCTGTTAGTATATTGTCTAAATAATTTATTAGATGGATACGTTAATATTAGTGATAGTCTAGACGCCGGTGGTAGTAATATTATATTTTGTCAGTTAGATTTAGTAATATTATTAAGTGCTCGTAATAATGGTCGGTCATAAATAAATTTGTTTAGGTCATGGAAGTGGTTGATATTGTTGTGCACTATGGCGCCGGTAATGTCGGTGTAAATGAGTCAGGTGTTGATTTGAGTGAATTTGGTAATATGTCGATTCAGCTTAATGAATTTGAGAATAGCTGTCATTCAGCACTATGTCACAATGAATTTCGGGTTTGATCCTAATAGCTGGACAGTTAAGATTCAGTCAATATGGAGCAAATCCCGTACAAATATTTTTCGGGAGTTGTTACCGCTGCATCGGACAAGTCAGTGGACATCTTGGCTGGCATCATGCCAACGTCGAGGTACACAACCAGAAATCTTGCTGATGTTTTATCTGAAGCAGAACAATATGGAACACGGTGGCGAGGGTCCGGAGCATGGACAGAGTAGTGAGCATACTGGATCAGAAAATATTGATTTGTTTGGCTCTGTGGCAGATATTTCTGAAAATTATGAACCAGCACTTAGTAGTTAGTCGGCCGGATCAACGGAAGTAGGGGAGGCAGATGGGGATGAGCATTCAGGAACATTACAACAAGAGATGTTGAATGAAGATGAGGATGGCCTTGCAGAAGATCTTGATTCTGATAATGAAGAGGATGATAAGGAGGATGTTGATGATGTGCCTATTCCTGACTCTTGGAATGTGGACAAGTCGAACATGACAGTCGTGCATGACAGACCCTCTTCGTCATGGGAGTATCACATGAATAATATTCAAATCGGTGCTCAGTACAGCACAAAGCAGCAGCTTCGGGAAGCCGTGATTAAGTGGGCTTTGTCCACGCAAAGGGTTTTCCGCACTGAAGTCTCAAACAGTCAATATTTGACTATGAGTTGTGTTGATATTAACTGTCCAGGAAGGGTGCATGGTCACTTGCCCAAGTATGACGTGATGTGGGTGGTATCCGGCTTCGAGCCGCACACTTGTGAAATATCGAGTACAATGAGTGACCATCCAAACCTGACTTCAACTCTCATTGCACGCCTCTTGTATGATGAGATAGTGCGGACAAAAGATATGGTGGCGAGGAGCATTCAGTTGACGGTTAAGGCTAGATGGAACACAAGCATTAAGTATGGAAAGGCGTGGAGAGCAAAACAGAAGGCTCTGGAGGAGAGGTTTGGGACATTTTATGATGCATACGATAATGTTGTCCGTCAAATTACCACATTGAGCGAGAGGAATCCTGGCACCCATGTATGTTTGCAAGTAATTCAGATTCCGGAGCAGCCAAATTATACTGTATTTCGCAGGATGTTCTTCTCGTTCGCAGTATGCATCGAGTCATTCAGACATTGTCGCCCAGTCCTCCTCATTGATGGCACATTTCTCACAGGCATGTATAAGGGGCAGATACTAACCGTAATTGGTGTCGACGGTAACCAACAGATCGTTCCAATTGCCTATGCCTTCGTTGAGGGGGAGAATTATGAAAGTTGGTTATACTTTCTCAGGCAATTAAAAGAGGCAGTCGTGAAAGATCGGCCAAATGTGTGCATACTGCATGACAGACATCCAGGCATATTGAAGGCAATCAAGGCACTTCAGGAACCTGGTTTGGAAGAAACTCATCCCTGGACTGACCTGCATAGCCGATGGTGTATGCGTCATCTTGGTGCAAATTTTTACTCATGTTTTAAGAGTAAGAGACTGATGAATCTGTTCAAAAGACTCTGCAATATGAATCAGGAAAGAAAGTATAATTTTCTGTGGGAAAGACTAACTGAATTCACGAACAAACAAGTGAAGGAAAGAAGAGCTGCACAGGCAACAACTGTCGCTGCTCAGGTGGCAGCGGCTCAGGCTTCGCAGGCTTCTGCGTCGCAGACAGATGGAGGGGATCCTGTTGGATTGTGTGACTTGCCTGGAATTGACCCACCTGGAACAAAGAGAAAGAAAGGAACTCGAATACGGAATTTTGTAGAGTGGATAGAAAAGGAGCCTCCCGTCAAATGGTCTTTGTTGCATGATACACATGGAGCACGATATGGCATCATGACAACCTTTGCTGAGGTATACAACTTCGTACTCAGAGGTAACAGGGGTTTGCCACTCACAGCATTAGTCGAGGGGATTATGCACGGAACAATGACATATTTCAGAGACAGACGTCAAGAAGCCGTGGAACATATTGAACGTTACCCCAACACACCGTATTGCAGGAGGATCAGACTGTACATGGAGAAGAAGACAATGAAGGCACGTTTGCATGGCGTCATTAGAATTGGCACCTACTCTTCAGGACGTGTCATATTTGTTGGGACTCCCGTTAGCTGGCGAGGTGATTGGGCCGTCGGAGACTCCAGTCGGTTGGTGTGACAACATGCAAGCACGGTTCGTCGGCCTGAGTCCAGAAAATCCTGAGTTGGAATACAGTTCGCACGGTGTGAGACTCGCGTGGCTCACCAATTTTAAGGTAAACTAAATTTTGTATTTCCTAACTAAGTAAATTTTATTGCTTACTTCTTATTGTTCAATGTGTCCGTACTAACTTAATTTGCCTTTCATTGCAGCTTGATAAATTAGGATACCCTGAGGTGGTTCTGAATCAGACGCAGATTACTAGAAGTCTGGAGGCCTATCTGTTGTGGCTATTTGGCAAGGTGATGTTCACCGAGACTCACCAGGACACAATTACTGCGCGATGGATACCTGTGGCGCAAGAGATTGCGGAGGCGCAGATGGAGGGGGACATCACGCCCCGTAGTTTTGGGTCTGCAGTCTTAGCCGCTACGTACAGAGCCATGTGCAACACGTGCGTGAAGAGTAAGGAAACATCTTCGCTACTTGGATGCCCGCTTCTTCTTCACCTTTGGTCTTGGGAGAGGTTCCCTGTTGGCAGACCTGCCGTCGACGCCCACATTCCTTGGGACTACAGACTCATGGATCATACTGAGGTCGATGCGCCTACGTTCGGCAGCACGTGGGCACAACGAGAGGTAAACAATCTATTATATTCGGTTATGTACTATGTTATTTTTTGGTCAACTAACTAGTCTATTATATTTACATACATCGACGATTCAAGGGTGACCAAGTGCGGAATTGTTATGGATCATTCACTGAGTGATTCGATGGGCTTCAGGACCACCAGGTTATATGGGAACCATACAACCTCGTCGCAAGGCAGACTAGATTTCCTGGGGGGATTTCTCTACTGTGCACGAGAGATCAAAGGTACTGGTTCACACGAGCTCGTATTGTGTACGACGTATCGGTAGAGGAGATGTCACAACACCGGATCATGAGACAATTCGGAGCTCGCCAGCTGCCGGAGCCTCCGAGGCGACCTCACCTCCCTTCCCACGTGCACAGGTAACTCTTCTTGCTTAAATTAATCTACATGTATTTATACTGCATCCTACATCTACTAGTTTTAAATTAGTCTACACGTACTTATACTGCAGGTTAAGTCGCCAAGGAGACAGACCACTTGTAACTTGGCTGCAGAAGGTCCAACCGTACATGGCTGAATGGGCGACTGCGACCGTGATTGAAAATGTGTGGCCGGTAAATGAGGCGTTTGTGCGCACTGATTTTGAGCAGTATCTACAGGCATACAGACAAGCCACTCGCACAAGGTTACTTCCGTCGGCACAGCCTGATCAGATGGAGCCAGCTACTGTCACCGACATGTACCCACTACACGGCATCGGAGGGCCGCGGTACTCTGCGGTACGTACGGAAAATATGATCATCCACTGAATATTCTATGTCATAATATAAATATCTAACATTTTTCGTTATTACACAGGCTGAGCTGCTAGCTGAGATTCAACATGATGTGAGTACGTACGAGCCGCCACCTGAGTGTGTGCCATGGTTCAGACGACTAGAGGACAGACTTCGTCGGGTGTACAGTGTGCTTACCTGTTCTAGGGCTACCGATGTTGTTCCACGCCAGCCAGCTCCGCGTCCTCCACGCCACTCTACACGCACTACGGATACACATGTATCACCTACCCAGCAGAACACACATCGGCATGATCCAAGACCTCGTTTTACAGCTCATCAGCCTATGAGCACACGACCTACGTTCGAGGTCGGTTCATCCTCGCACCAGCCAGAGTATTTCGAGTCGGGTCCTTCACAGCCAATTCCTACCCAGCCCGGTACTTCCTCGTGGGTCATGCCCCCTGGTATGATGATGCAGCAGCCCGGTATGCATCAGTGGGGCATGCCACGTGATTTCGGTTTTAGGCAGCCGTCTTATGGACAGATGACTTGGAGCGGGGCTTTCCCTCCTATGAGTCAGCCAATGCTCGGTAAGTATGTTTTCTTTTTGTAACATGTTATGCTTGTTCATAAATATCAAATACTAACAAAATATCATCTACAGGTGGAGGTGGTTCCGCGTACAACTCTCCCCGGTTTGACCAGGAGCATCCGATGTACTATACCCCACCGCCCGAAACACAGGAAACCCAGTTTGACCAGGAGGGCGAGGAGTTGCCGCTTCAAGGCCGTGGGATGCGACAACACCGCGCTCCGACACGCTTGTCACCCTCCGGACCTCGCTAGAGAAGACATCGCAACCATCCTCGGGCAGACGAGTAGCGATACTTTTATGTACGATATATTTCTATTTATATGGTGTACTAGACATATTTCTACCTATGTACCATTATGTAGTACACATTATGTATCGTTATGTACTAGACTTATTAGTACGATCTATGTAGCAATATTTGATATGTTCGTAACCGGTAGACATTGGTACGTAAGATAAGATACAACAAACCTCGATTACATACCGATCACACCACACAACAATAGGAAATGCAGGTACAACTACTAATTAATCGATACTCAAAGAAAGATACAACATAATTCAAATTAAGATTCTACCTATCTCCCATAAATGCAGCCTGCACCATCCGCAGATTTAGCACCCTTGCCCTTTGACGATGATTCAGGCTTCTTTCCCGCACCCTTGCTCGATGTTTCTGCCTTCTTCTCCTTGCCCTTACGCACTGCTTCAGCCCCCTTTTCCTTTGACGACGGCATGAAATCGTCGTCATCATCGCTGGAGTATACCCAGAGAAATGAACGACCGTACCTCTCACGTATGTCTTGAGTTCGATGAATCGACTCATTAGTAACATGCCTATCGAACTTATCCGCAAGCCTCAAGACTTCAGCACGGATTTGTTCTGTGGTCCTATACGGAAACCCATCTCGGCATAGCCTCGCCCCTAGCAAAGCGAGATGTCTCTCACTACCAATAATTTCTTCAAGTGGAACTTCCCTACCATCTACCTTCAAATAGGTGATAATCTTAGCTAGATGCTCGGATGCGGCTATGTGAAAGCCGGACACACACTTCTCACAAGGTACAATACACACCATGCTGGCGCTCTTTGAGAGTACCCCGCTTAGCCTAGAGTGGTTTTATAGGACAATTGAGGTGAAAACGGTCGCGGGAAATGGTGGCGGGAGGAACCGGCGGGAAACGGTGGCGGGAGAAACGGGCGGGAAACGGTGGCGGGAGAAATAGGAGGGAACGGCTGGCGGGAGAAACGCGCGCGAATCGGTGGCGGGAGAAATAGGCGGGAACGGCTGGCGGGAGAAACGCACGCGAATCGGTGGCGGGAGAAATAGGCGGGAACGGCTGGCGGGAGAAACGCGCGCGAATCGGTGTCGGGAGAGATAGCTGGGATGAGTGGGAAAAAAATGCATGCAACCCTCGTCTTCTTCCGTGCCGAAACAGCCTTTCGTCTCGGGCTGGACCGAAACCCATCTGCTTTCGGCCCGGGCAGGACCGAAAGTGTCCTTCGGCCCCTCCTGAAGCGAAAGCAACTTTCGGCCTGGCCCAAACCGAAAGTTGCAGCTTTCGGCTCTCTCCGGACCGACGGACCGGCCGAATTTGCAATAAAATAACGTATTATTTTAAAAAAAACTCCCGGTCTGGTCCAGACGGACGTGCATTATCTCTACTATATAATATTCCTTACGGTGAGGCGTCGTACGTCATGGCGTTTTTGCGATTTAGCCCCCTAGCTTCTGTGAAATTAACCCGCACTCCCTCTATCTAAGTGAAAAAAACGTTTCAATCCGAAGTCTTCGTCCTCTGTTCCCCTTCCCCTCCGACGACCAAAATCCTCCATCGCCATCTGACCCCAAAATCCTCCATCGCCGTGAGGATGGAGGTGGAAGTGCGCCGTCCCACCCCCCGCGCCGTCGCCGGAGAGGATGGAGTGAGCCGGGGAACTCCGCCATATCCCATGGCCCGCCGCGCACTCCGCCATGTCCCATGTCCCGCCGCCAAGCACAAGCGAGCCGGGGCACTCGCCCCCCGCGCCGTCGCCGGAGAGGATGGAGTGAGCCGGGGCAGCGAGCCGAGGCACTCGCCCCCCGCGCCGTCGCCGGAGAAGATGGAGTGCCGAGCGCGAGTGAGATGGGGCACTCCGCCATGGCCCATGGCCCGCCCGTGCGGCCACGACACTTCTTGCTCCTCCGCGAGCAGGCGCATGGCGACGACGCCGAGGCGGCCATCCGCGAGCACTCGTGCACTCGTGGCCGGAGGCAGTAGTGCGGAGGTGCGGTGGCACCCGCTGTTCGACACGAACTGTGCTCCAAGAAGAACTCTTCTCCGACACCTACTACTACCCGGATTGTAGTCGACCACGCGGCCATGGGGTGCCTTCATAAGAAGGACTCCAGTCCTTGATCGTAAGCACAACTCCAAATCGCAACCACAGCTCCAAATCGACACCTCTGAATTTTCGTCCAAGATCAAAATCGACACCTCTGAATTTTCGTCCAAGATCGACATTGCCGTACAGGTAAAACTCTTCCTTCCCCTTTATTTGTCTATGACAATGTTGGTTCTCGTGTGAAACCAACTAGAAATCCAGACCCCTTTCCCTTTATTTGTCTATGACAATGTTGGTTCTCGTGTGAAACCAACTAGAAATCCAGACCGTATCCAACCTTTTGCCTGAAAATCAGTATCGTTGAATGCCTGTAGCCTGCCTATTTGACCATATGGTATCATACAACACTCAGTCTGATGCATAGTGATGGATGTAGAGTCGAAACTACCAGTGTATACACTGATTCATACCAAGCTGTAGTTTTGTCAGAAAACATACCTCTCTGTATTTTTTGACATCAGGGTAACGTGTAGCGTATGACCTGAAAATGCGAGTACTCGCTTTGCTGATGTGAATAGTGATGATCGGTGACCGAATGCATGTGCACGGTACCATTACAACACCTAAAAACTTGAATAATAGCTCAATAAACCGGGGAAGAGAAGTAATAATGGGCTGGGGGTACCGCACAACATCTCATAACTGTGTTTCATGGAAGTGTGGAACAACAGATGAAATGAATACAATATACATGGTGGTTTACGGTGGCTGTGTGTTGTAAACCATTCATATTGAAAAAGCCTCTCCCCGTGTCGCACCCAGGCGGCACCGGGGGAGCCCCTCCCGCGCCGCCAGTAGCCTCCCCGCCTCCACGCTCTCCTCGCCGCTGCTGCCGCCGGCCTCCGCGCCGCCGCGGCGGCGGCGGCGCTCCCTGCCGCCACACAACTGGCGTCGGGGGTGCGTTTCTTCTTCGTCTTGGCGTGGGGGGCTCCAAGGCCGGCTGGGGACGGCGGCGGCGTCTCGCCGGCGCAGGGAGGCTGGCATGCGGGGTGGTGGATCCGGGGTTCCTCTGCCCGGATCTGGTGGCGGCTGACCTGGCCGCACGGGCGGAGGTTCGAGCTCGTCGGGGCTGCAGCGGCGCGCCCGTGGGCTGGTCGTGATGCGGCGTGGTGCGGCCGTGGGCTGGCCGTCGTCCACCTCCTTGGAGGCGGCGCAGTCGTGGGCTGGCCGTGCGTGAGGGCGACGCGCGCTGGGCGCGTGAGGTGGTGGCGGCGTTGGGCGTGCACGAGGAGGTTGTGCGGGCGGGCTGCATTGTGCCCCTGAGGCCCTGACTGTGGCAGGGTGAGGCCGGGGAGGAGATGGTCGTGCAGGCTGGCGTGGCGGCGAGGAGGTTGCTGGAGGTGGTGGCCGAGTTTGCTCCGGCACGCGTTCGTCATGTGGTTGTGGTATAGTGGTGACAGTGTGGTTGGTGTGCTCCGGGTGAAAGCCTAGCACTGATCTTGGTCACTGCCGGCGGCGTCGGCGTCTTTGGACGTCGCCCCCCTCCTTGGAGGCGTCGTTGTGGAGCACCAACCGTCACTTTGTCCCACCAATACCTCGAGTTCTCCGGGTGAAAACCTTGCATTGTCGTCGGCAATGCGGGCGATGGTGGCGTTCTCGTCATTTTCCTCCTTGGGGGCGTCGTCTTGGATCCTCGGTACCCATGCCTCGTGTTGCCCGGCTAGCTTGTCTCATCAGCAGGTGAGTGGACGTCGAGGCGGCGGCTTTGAGTTTGTTCTTGCATGTCGGGGCGGCGGCCGCGGATTGCTTTGCGGCGGTGACCCAATGAGGTGGGGTTGCGGCTCGACAGTGGGAGTGGCGACTTCGTGCCACAGGGGTGGCGAGGTTGTCGGCTCGGTCGATGCGTCCCAGAGTGGGTCGATCTTCTGTATGTCGAGGCGGCGGCCTCGGATGTGGTGTGACGGCTGAGGTCTGCGGGTGGCTGGCCCTGTGCAGTTTGGACTGCGGGTAGCTAGGCCGTGCGGCGTTACAGCTCAAGTGTGAGCGGTGGCATGGCGGGGCGGCGGCCCCGGAAGGTGGTGCTGCTTGTGTGTGCAGGGCATACTGGAGTGGTGGATGTCGGGGCGGCGGCCCCGAGCGCTTCGTGACTCTTGTGGAGGCGAGGTTGGTGTTGGCAGCTCTACTCCGACGGGTCGGTGGGTTCGTCTTGCTTGTTTGTTGCTGCGAAGTTGAAGCTGCGGTGTACGATGACGGGCAACAAGCAGTGAGCGCATTCGAGGGTTGGTCTCCTCATCTGCGTCAGAGTGTCCCGTATCTGCTCCTCCCAGAGCAGTTGCGGCTTCTTCTCTCCGGCAAGGGTGGTCGGTTGGACGGATCTTTGTGGAGTGGTCATGGGTCGTGAGCTTGGCTCTGTTGTTCTCGAGTTTGTGTGGGCTTTGCCCCGTGGGGTTGTGTTGTTGTATGGTTTTTACCCGGTTTGTTCCATAATAAACTGGGCACCTTCTTCTTAATAAAAGGAAAAGGCAAAGCTTTTGCCTTCAGTTTTAAAAAAGAAAAGAAAAAAAAACCCATTCATATTTATAATTATTTGGATGAAAGAACCCTACGTTGCACTACATTGGATTTATCTTTTATTTATTTGAAACCAACTACAAAAATGAAAAAAAACCTACGCTGCCCAAGCTTTGTTACTGATGTGAAGACCCTTATGAGCAACATAGGGAATAATAAGTAAATGCAATTGCAGATTTTGTGGACAGATTTATAACATGAAACTGAATGCAAAATTGGAATATTTCCTGTTGCTATTTTTATGATTACAATCCCTATATTGATGTGGCACACACCTTACAAAAACTTTTACTTATATGTCCAGTACAGTTAGTTGAAAAGGTTAGCGTTTAATGCTGGCATCTGGTCAGAGTTTACTTGTTTCAAAGTAATACCACTTTCCCAAATACAAGTACCAACCAGTATATCCGTTGGTGATTGGCCCCACATTGCCAATAATCAGCCGAATTCGTGATATGGAGTGAAAAGGTTAAATATGTGGTGTATTATCATGAGGCCTCAAGGGTATACATACTGTATGATTGAGGGATTGGTTTTGTGCAGCTGACCGATTTGCAGGCAACTTATGTCTGGTACACATTGCAGATATGTTTGCAGTCTTGGCTAAACTAATGTTTGTTTCCCAAGCTAAGTGCAATTTTTCCTCAAGAGAATACAAAAGTCTAACTAAGAGCAGCCTGTAAAGAAGCTAAACTATATTATTTTCTTTGATTTTTTTACTAAGCTAATTAGTATTCAATTTGTTACTTCAGTTCTGCACAGTTCTGCTGTGAAGATTTCTGGCAGAAAAGCAAAAAAGCAGTTCAGAAGCTTATTAACTAATATACCAGATTGATGCTTTTAGCACATAGAAATTTAGGAGTTAGATTCAATGATTGATGTAAGTTGGAAGCACACAGGATCAAAACGACATTTAAATAAAAATATGCTTTCGAGATGGTAGTTGATGGCAATGTATTTCCCCTTCTATATGTTGCAGTCTACTGGTTGTCATTCAAATGACTTTTTTTGGCGTTTAATTGCAGAAAATGGAAGAAAATGGTGATAGAACCGCCACTGAGGAACTTGACATCCGGCCTTTGAAAAAAATAAAGTACCCTGAATCAAGTGCTTTGGATGCTTCATTGCCATCAACTACCATCTCGAAAGCATCCATGGTCTCTGAAAGTTCTGAATCAACTGATTCTGAATCAAGTGTTCTGTTGTCAATGCCTACATTTCCAACAATGTCCACGTTATCTCCGTTTTCTGAAGTGATGAATGAGGAACATGATAAGCGAACAGTTCCAACGGATGATGATAAGGAACCAGTATGTATGGTTTCTGAATTGATGAATGAAAAAACAATTTCAACAGATGATGATACGAAATCAGAGGCAAAACATACAAAAAATGATTTAACATATGATTTTCTCCCACAAGGTAAAGTTGTCACTTTTTATTCTTGTGCTTTACATTATAACTAAATTGTAATATAATGCATATGCTTGCTTTACTTTTAATTTTTTAACAGATTATACATTGACCTACCAAGATGAATGTGCTCAATGTGTTATACTATACTCTTCGGAAGATGAAATATTGGTGCAAATTGATGACATATCTGTACAACAACGTTCTTTGGCGTGCCTGCTAGATAAATGAAAATGGCTAGATGATCAAGTAAGTAATCCTTACTAACAATGAAATATTTTTTTCATTAATAGTATGACTATTGGTACCCATTATTAATGTTTGCATTTATATCTTTAAAGGTAATCAGCGCATATATATGCTGTATGAAGGAGCAACTAAGTGTGCAAAATAAAAACAATGCTAAAGTATATTTTGAGAACCCTCTTGTTACAAGACTCTTAAAACGTGATGGTGAAATTGGAATAGATGGACCTACCGGTATGACAAATGTTGTGAAGAACTATCTAAACCATGACATGGTAACGTTCATATCCTTTGGGTTAATAAATTTTAGTTTGAACTTTTACCTGTCTCCAACTAACTCATTGTCTTAATTATAGATTCTTCTTCCAATAAATATCAAGGATTCACATTGGTATCTAGCTTGCCTCAATGTTGAAAAGAACGATACACAAGTAATCGACTCATTGTGTTGGGAGTCAAATCGGTCTGACCTCGCTCTTACGTTTAGTTACTCATTTATAATAGTTTTATGACATGTCATAAATTTATCCATTGCTGACCTGTATCTTTTTGTATCCCTAATCATTTTACAGCTGCAAGGAATACAATATCATTTGGATATTATTAAAAGCCAAGAAAATTTGAGTAATCAGAATTGGCAAAATTTTGATGAATGGACTATTATAGAACAACTACAAGTGCCAATTCAGAAAGACAGGTATAGATAAAATTATTTTTTAAAATAACAACCATATAAGAAATACTTTGATTCATCTGTTGTACTAAGTTCTACATAAATTATGTAGTTCATCATGTGGTCTATTTATGCTTAAATTCATGGAATATTGGACCGGACATGCACTATCCTATCAGATTACACAGGTAAATAACTCTTATGTATTTCAAATATATATAGTTGTGTCCATTTGATTGCTACATATATATATACTAATACGTATGGATGACGAGCAGGAAATTATTACTTCCTTTAGAATGAAGTTAGCTTCCATACTATTGTGTTGGAAAACAAATACGGCACCACCGACTGTTGACTTTGACAAAATTGATGACACTCAAGTTGATCCAAATGATTTTATAATGTCAGACAGTCCAATCGAATCAGAAGAATGCAACTCCTTATCTGTTGAAAGAAAATACCAGTCACTGTTATCTGTTCTTTCTAACTTGAGCCTACATGAGTTAGTTGGTGGACTTTGCAACTACATCAAATCAATCAGTTCTGCAGAAGCTTTAAAGTAAGCAATTTATTTTTAAGTGCATGTAATATTATTATGGTAATCAATCTTATTATCTTTGATGATGATTTACAGAAAAATTTGGGTACAAAGCTCCCAACCATATCTCATTAGCTTAACTCTCAAAAACCTACAAGAAATGTTGATGGACGAGTTGCCCATGAACCATGATTGTTTCAATCTAATCGTACGGAAGATTATGTTTGACGACATCCAAACGGTCAAAAGAAGAAGAGGATCCATATAAAAGCATTCTCTTATCTTGACATGCAATTTTGGGTACATTCATCCATTCACTACCTATATTTGTGTGTTCAAATACATAATAATTGTTTTCATTGACTTGTCTGAACACTTATATCTTTCATCATATCCTAGAGAATTACTGATTTTGGACGACATCCAAACTTCCGAAAAAAGATAGACATGGACCAACTAGAGAATTCAGTTCATAGCTGGCCTGGTATCAAATACAGTGTTTCATCCTGCAAATCGGTAAGTCAGCTCCCCTATACATATCACCATAGTTTTTTTTATGCATCTAACATCTAGCCTATTTCAGATTCATATACCAATACAAACCCATCGTGAATTTATTCTATTCATACTAGACAAAGATACCAGAACTGTGTACATCTTGGACCCTACTCCTATTGATCCAATCTACAAACTCAACCCATTAGGAAAATATGTTCAAAAACTTTTATGGATTTCTGAATATCTACCAAAAGCCATGTTGAGAGCATGCCCGGAGTCTACGTGGAATGAGAACATTTTTCTATGGTCTCAACGAATAGTACATGATATTCCCGTCGACAACATGTAACATTTTTTCTAGGAGAGACAAATACTAAGTATTTGATGTGTTGAATGTACTCCATCTATAATTTTTACATTGACTAATCTATATCTTACATAGGGAAGTGTCTGGTTATCTTGTCCCACTATTCATGTCAACATGGGAAGACGAGCAAGTCCATTTGCCACATTTAAAGGTAAAAATCATAATAATTTATAAATATATTTCACTTACGCATTTGGTGCTTGTCTTAGTAGCTTAGAATTTTTAAATAAATGTAGGCGAGGGACACGAAAAAGGAAATAAAATTTAATATTTTCATACATGTGAAGCTAATCTTATTTGTCTACAATGTATATGATGGATACGAAGTCAGACAAAATATTTTGGGACAACTACTAGCATTCAAGGAGAGAACACAACATGCCTGCCGGTGTCCTCGATTTTATCAGTTGTATCAGGAAAATCCAAACAAAAATGAATGTGAAGACCCAAGGATCAAAAGGAAACTAATACCAAAAGAGATGCATCAAAACCTCGATCTCCAGTTGCTGCTCCTCAAGTCTCCATGATGCACTCCAAAATTTTAGTTTGTGAAGCATTGTTGCGCGTCTATTCTGTTGGTGATGGGATAGAGTTGTAAAGAAACATGTGCCTTTCTAACTTGGCTATTTTGTATCACATGTATTATTTTACTTTGGATTCCGGGAACAAAGAACAAATTGAAATTATGACATGATATTTATGTTGCTTTTAACATATTAATGATTGGAGCTCTGTTTATTGGTGGAGTATGTATCAGTTGATTCACCTGAGTGGTGCCTGATCCTAAATTATCGTTGTTAGTCTATAAGGATGTCCTTACTATTTGAAATAGCTAGACTAGACATGATCAGATTAATTCACGATTAATATGTCTTACAAAACTGGTTAGCCACTCAATACATTTTAAATAAATTTTCAGTAATATTAGGACTATGCTGACAATGCTTTTTTTGCCCGTTGCAACGCACGGGTGTGAGATGAACCATTTTTAAATAAAATTTAGATTGCTCACATATCACTCTTGTTCTTTGTGTTACAACGAACATTGTATATAAGTATTTAAAAATTAATTCATTGTGTTCCAATAAATTTTTTTATAGCCCGTTGCAACGCACGGCCATTTTACTAGTAATAGTAATAGATTCAATTTCCTTTCAGATCGGAACAAACAGAATAAGTTTCGAATTCAGGTTAGATGTGTCAGAATTCAAAACCAGAATTCAAAACCAGATCGAACGAAAAAGGAAACGATTTTGCTCAGTTTAATTTTCTTCTTTCTACCACATCTTGAACCAGTCCTACAATTCTACACAGTGATAGCCTCGTGTCGAAAAATTCTACCCAGTGACAGAAGCTAGTAACATTTTACAACACCAGAGACTGCCATGAATAGTATTGAATACTGTGATATATTGCATTACTGCCAAGAACTCTCATAGGCGAGTGAATCCTCTCTTCACTGCTGGCCTGGAAGGTCGTCGAGGATGAACGGGCCGAGCTTCCCTGATCTGAAAAGAGTTAATAGCTTCTTGCAGGCTGGTCCGTGTGACTCATCGAGCGGTTTATGGGGTATCCTGAACACCTTCCGGAGCGCGACAAGCTGTGCGTCGATTAGACCCTCCAGCTCGTTGTCTTCATCGAGGTTGCCAGTGAACTCCATGGATGTACTGCAAAGCGTCCTCTGGACCTCCATCACCATGTCCTGTAACAGGAGCAGGTTGGTAAACTACTACATGACATACATGATCTGGAAGGCAAACACCATTGATTACCACAGGGACTTGTAGGCGAAATGCCCAATACTAGTTTAAATAGGAGGAAATGATTAATGTCTGGTAGACTTGCAGCATAAAATGTCTGTTGCTATGCAAGGTACATACGGTGTCAACTGTACATCATTAATGTATGTATACCATCATAAGACATGGCAACAGAAGATATTCATGACAAATGATTTACTATTGAACTTATTGCACAAAGCCACACACAATCTCAGCAAACCTTCAAACCAATAAACTAATTTGCAGATATTAAAACAGAGTTGTTACAATATGGCAGAGAATAACTAAGCAAAAAACTAGATGGATGTAATGTTTGATATTGGCCTAACTTTGCCTAATGCTAGATCTAGCAAACAAACTGAATATAAATGTAGAAGGTTAGTAATATCTATCAGCTACGCTTCACAATTATTTTGGAACTAATGTGTCAGCTACTGACATTGAGAGTGCAACAGAACAATAAAATTTAAAGGGAGCATCTAATGCAAAAAAATCAAAGCCATGACTATGAACTGCAATAAAGCAACCTCATGGCACATCTGATTTAGAAGAGTTCAGGTGGTAGGATCTCACAGATTTTTAATTAAATACCTGTGGGGTTATTATATATTCAAAATGAGCATCCATGTGCTCCTCAAACACACATAAATCTAATCCATCGAAATGTCAGCTGATGGCCTTCAATAAAAGTTTACAGCACCTGGAGTCCTGGATATGGGTTTCTACTAGACATGCCCCCTTAAAAATGACGGCAAATACAGTGCATTTTCCGGTAAGAGACATCTACCTGAACATACACAGCATCAGAGTTGTTAACACGCCTCCTCCTCCGCAGTGAATCTCTAGAGCCTTTTTCACAATTACCGCCTGGCTCTTGATCAAATTCTTCCTTTCTGTGAACCAATCGCTCCCAATGTAGAGGGGTTTTTCGAATATTGAGAAGAGATAATAAATATTTGGCTATACGCTCCTCTCCAACCACAGAATCTTTGACAGCTCCTGCACATAAACAAAAAAGGACAATGTTGCATTGTGGCAGTAAAATTATGTGTTCAGTGGAAAGTAAAACTAATAAACACAGCATGATGATCATTATAAGGGAGAAATGCCAATTATCTTGTTCTTCAGATAAGTTAATGGCACGGAGAAAATAACAGCACACACTGAGAATCTAACCTGTCAGAGCAAGTTTCAGGCCTGTTTCCATGTCTGGAATGCTTGGCACTAGAACACCCGGTGTATCAAGCACGTAAATGCTCGGCTGGCTTGCAATCTATCCAAAACACATCTTACAGTTAAGTGTACTCAGTTCATCACAACAAAAGAGAACAAACAACGAGTTGTCCTAGATTTTTTTTTTGAAAGGAGTTGTCCTAGAAATGGCTTATACTGCAACAAATGCACTGAGTTGAATAAAGGATCACTGTCACAGTGGTGTCATGTGTGGACAGTTGAAAATTATGGAGCCGAGTGATGTCGTGAAAGAGAGTGGAGTCAGGGTTATAATAAGTACCAGTCGAGCACGTTGACAAGGCCACATATACCATATGCTGGCCTGGCATGGGTTAGGCACATTTGGTTTTAACCAAATTTTGCCAAATGTTATCAAGTTCGCAAGTGTTTGGTTCGCCTCTCACCCCACTTTCCATAGTCATTTGCTAGCCGACTTCTGGCACAAGTGTGCCAAACAATTTGGGCATTTGGCAGCCTCAAAAACTGTTGTGCCACACTTGTGGCACAAAAGTGAGGCAGAAGAAGCCAAACAAACATGCCCTAAATAAAATGTACTAGATCTTGCCGTGCATGGCCAAGTGGCCTGTCATATAGAATATGTTTAAATCGTAAGCAGAACGAAGAGGTCGATGAAAACAGAGATAAAATAAGTGAAGCAAGGCAATTAATGGCTTGTTTTTCTCATGCGTCTTTGTTTTTATGTCCCGCTCACAACATAGCTAAGGTTTATAGCATGGAGAAGACTCATATTTGTCATGACTAAGATCTATTTTGTGAACTTCAAGGTGCATAGGTAGCTAAATTAGTTGCCAAATGGAGCTGCAAAGCAAGTTACCAGCAGTTAGTCTTCATACCTAGGTGTGTGCCTACTTGTTTTATATACTACATCTAGTGTTGAATATGCACCAATAACACAGTGACAAACAAGAAGATACTCTATGGCTCAACTGGGTATATTGATATATTCACTTGCATAATACGACTGACAAAGCAGTGAGATTAACTATTAACATGTGTTATCTGGTGGTTTTTCTTGGCATCTAGTGTCATAAAAAATTCAGTCGTGCGGAGAAAACATAGATTTCAGAGCCTCACCTTATATCCTGCAATGTCTTGAGTAACTCCAGGAAGTGGTCCTACCGTAGCCCGCTTTATCTTATCATTCACTGGGATAGAGAAACAACAAACATGGATTATCAATGAAACAAAACAATATTTCTGTTATAATGGTCATACCTGGAAATCTAGAATTGGCAATTCGATGAATGGCATTTATGAGTGCAGACTTTCCAACATTGGGGACACCAACTACCATAACAAGAAGTGTGGGCTCTTTCAAGATTGCTTCTCTTAGTTTCAACTCCACAAGCCCAAGCAACTGTTAAGTACCCAAGCAAACATTAGATGAGTTAAACTGAGAACTAAAGAAAGCAAAGTACCATCTGGTCAAGACAAAACTGAAAGACCCGTGCAGTTATAATACTTACAAAGCTTAAAGGCAGATAAGTCAGATGACACGATAAAGATATCAAGAATTCAGACAATAGGATACAAGCCATAGTTCCATGAGTCTGAACCTTCGCAGAAGCCTACTCCAAGTGATATTCTTATTGACAGGTGGATAGCTATCACTATGAAGGTTCAGTGTGTATCCTATTAAGTTAAGCCAGTTCATGTCATAGCAGTTTAAGTCTAGAATCCTAGTTAGCCCTAGTAGTGGAAAGTTATTCCTTACCAGTGCATGAAGCATGATATATAATTTCAGCAAGTGGTCCAGTGGTCATTCACCCTTACAATTGATAATTAGGTAAATGAACTTCACCCAAGCAACAAGTTTCAGAGCTTAATGCCTGACTGATACTTTCAGTATTATGCAGATATCATGTGAGGTTTACCAATGAAAATGGAGACATAAGCATGAAATCAAAAGTTACCTAACCTGATTAATAGAGTTGCTGCTGTGTGCATTTATTGAGATGCAATCCTGCTTACTTGATTCGAAATGATCAAGCCACATCTGCATATTTATGTAAAGTATCAGCATCAGCATTATATCTCATTGTGTCCAGAAAACAGGATTAACCCTCAGAAATCACATCAAATTATGTGCTCAAGAGCCTGACCTAACTACAGAGATGCTTCGCTTACATTCATTATATTGGGATTCGCAAGATCTTTCTTGTTTAGAGCAAGGATGCGCCTCTTAGCTTTAAGCACCGGCTGAAGGTCTTCGTTTGCTGATGACAACGGGATCTGGTCATGAGTTACATTAGGTGCGAGCAAGTAATCACAGTAACAACAAGCAACCAAACACTAAATTGAAATAGACTGTTTCATGATGACAGTGCCTGAAGCATGTTTTCACCAAATTGTAGACGATACTTTTTTTCTTTGGCGTGAGCACCGGGAGCCGCCTCCCACAGTTCCATACGTACAGTACAGGACAGTAAATGAAGGGGGAGTGGGGGAGAAGTAGCACTGGTGCGAAATGAGGACTTACACGGGCGTCGCGGACCTCGATGACGAGGTCGGCGAGCTTGAGGCGGTCGCGGATGGCGCGCGAGGCGGCGGCCATGTGGCCGGGGAACCAGTTGATGGTTCCGCCGCCGGCGTTGAGGGCCATCTCGCTGGCACGCTTCCCCGCCCGCGTCAGACCCCGCATCCTCGCTCTCTGGCCCCGCTGGAGTAATCGGCAAAGCAAGGTGCTGCGCCCGCCCGCCCGTCGTTGCGAAAAAGCTTTACGAGTTGGGAGAACAGCCAAACTAAAACACAGCAGAGGCCGGGCGGGGCGCGGCGCGGCACGGGCGAGCGGCGACCGCCGTGCTGTGGCTAGCAACGGAGGCTTGGAGCGGGAGTGGGCGGCGGGGGCGCGAGGTGGCAGCGGCGGCGGGGAGAAACGGCGGGCGTGGAGGAGGAAGAAGCCGCAACGAGGCCCATATCCTGAAGCCCAACACGGGCCCATTAACACGAATCTGTTCTCTGGCCCATCAATTGTCCAAGTCCAGAAGGTATCACTGGAGCAGGAAGAACGAATCGAACAGAGCGAACCCTTGCCCTGCTCTGCTCTACTCCATCGTCGGCGAGCTCCACCCGCCGAGCCCCGACCCTCGACCCCGTCCCCCGCAGTCGTCCCCGCCCTTCTCTACTCGGCTTCTCTAGACGGCGAGCTTCCCATCGGCCGCCTCTGCCCTCTGCTAGACGCTCGCTGCTTGCTGCGCCGAATCTGTTGGCCGTGACCGCGACCTGCTGATCCCCCACTCCGCGTCTCCACGACGAAGCCCTAAGGGGAGCGCTAAGGTAATCTATGTTCCTCCTCTGTTACTTGAAGACCTTATTTGGATCGTTGAGTTAACGAGACTTGTTATCAGCTTCATGTTTTAGAATAAAGAGAAGATGAATATAATTTATCCACTAAATCTCAATACCCAGCGAACCAGCAACCCCACAAACTAAAATTTTCTCCAAACTGAACCTTCAATTTCAAGTCAAGCAAGTAGCAACATTGCCACGTCAAGGGAAACAGTAGCACGTTGCCAATCCTCGTGTTCAACTCGGTCCGAATTGCGATCCTGATTTTTCGGACGCCTATTGGAGACACGTATTGGGGTCAAGGAAAATGTAGCAAACTAGAGATGCTGCTAGAGGGGAGCATGTCGCCGCCATAGCCGTTTTCACACCATCTGGGTCGGACCCTGGTTCTGATCACCAATTACATTGCCCAGTTCTGCCAACTTCTTTTTTAGATATAAAGGGTGGAGCTCGCCCCTGTTGCGCAGTTCACTGAAACGAAACATGATCTACCATCATCTCATTATCCTAGTTGAAGTACCTTATTCTAAGCAAGACCAAAGTATATACCTAAATTTGTGCATACATGCAACGAATCGAGTACAGATCCAACAAACAAACAAAATTAGAAGTTTTCACTAACGAGCTGTGAGGTGGTGGGGAATATCTTCTCTAATCTTTTTGAAAAACGGCTTTTATGCATTTGGGGACATGAACCAAATAGAAAATTATCGAATGACTTAATATAGAACAACTTTTTCTTAGTAAGGAAAAGGGGTTTGCTTCCCGGGCATTCATAGGTCTTCTGTCTGTAAGCGTCCTGAGAAAAGGTTAGTTTATCATTATGTTCCTCCGAGATTGATAGAACCTCAAACATTGCCATGATGCCATTTCGACTTACCAATATATAATACTAGCCAAATGGTATGTGTATGGTTCTCTTAAATGCTGTATTGACCTCCAAAAATGAAATACATGATGAGCCTTTTGAGGTAGACGGTAATCTTTGCACAGAGTGACAAAACCTATCCTTTCTTCTTAATCATTAGCCTGGCTAAAGATGGAAACCATGCCTCATGCTTTTGTTCTCTCCATCTCCCAAGGTTTCTACATCATCGATGGCACTTGTGGTGATGTGTGGGCAGCCGTGCAGCGGCAAGTCCGAGGCTGCAGCTTGTCTCACTACCGCTCTTCGCTCCTCCATGGCTGACATCACTGTCCGTGTCATTGACGAGTCATCGCTCCATCTTGGGCGCAATGATAGCTATAAAGGTATTGTCGATTTTTTGTCAGCATGTTTTCTCTATGCTAGTATTCATATTTATAGTTCTACCATCCGCTCATTCGTTCTACCAATTTTGTGCGTTTATTACTTAGATATGATTGTCGAGAAAAACTTGAGAGGAGTTCTGAGATCTGAAGTTGATAGGTCTGTGTCACGAGACAGCATAATCATCGTGGATTCTTTGAACAATATTAAGGTGAGGCCAGTACTAAGTCCTCTATTCTATTGTTGCAACTTGCAGTCACTACTTCTGTATATCATTGTTGTACTTGGTATAGTGTGATCAGGGAAAAAACCTAATATTGGTGGCCAACTCTTTGTGCTATGATTATTCTGAACCACGCAAAACTTACAATTTCCAATTCAAGTTTTCTGTCCTTCAATATCAGTTTAAAGTTTAGCTTTTTGGATATTTTCTTAGCGGTTTCTTTCTAGTGCGGGTCAAAAGGTGGGTGCAAAGGCCATCATTTTTTCTGTTCAAAAAGACAGAAAATGTTTTTCTTTTCGTCCGTATGATTGTTATCTTTTTCAAACTAGTACATGAAAGCAAACCATGTAGACAATATAGCCTTTTTCTGCTCAGTGCTTCAGCTTTACCCTCAATCCTAAGTAAATGATGGTCATTGAGAAATCTGTATGTTTATATTCAGACAGGTACCACATACATCATTGATGCAACAATCTAGTTTCTAGATGTGTTCCACTTTATAACTCATTATATCGCGGAAAGTCATTTTGGCTCCCGAGCTCTAGTGATCTCGCTTTTTAAAAAAAATCAAAAACTATATTTAAAAGTCATTTTTGGGTAGCTCAAAACATATTGTATTTTTCATTGAGATTTTGCATGCTTGTTGGATATATCATTGAGAACATGCATGATTATTTTCAGATTTTTTTTCAAACTTTTAAATATATTTTTTCACTCTATCGCAGAAAGTCATTTTGGCTCTCGAGCTCCAGTGATCTTGCTTTTTCAAAAAATAAAAAACTATATGCTTTATGAATATATCGTCATGAACTAATGTAGCTATATCGTCATTATTGCACCTATATGCTTTATGAATTCTATTGTAATATTCATGAACTAGATTCTGCAATTTGTGCTCTGTTCTAGTACAAGCTTGATGGTTTTTATCTATAATATGCAGGGGTATCGGTATGAGTTGTGGTGTCTTGCGCGTGCTTCGGGAATAAGATATTGTGTGGTAATCACTTGATGTCCTGTTTATGTACTATTACTTTCATTTTTAAATAATAGGTTTGCACTACTATTACTCTATTAGCATAGCATAAGGAAAACAATCATGACGTGCAGATGGCATTATGCCATTATGTGATTGTGTTTTGAAAGTATTGTGTTCGGTTAGCAACAGAGATGGAAAGAAATCTAGAGACAATCAAATAAGCATGAATGGCACATAAAACGAGAGCTAACATGAGTAACTTGATGTGATTCATGACTGGTGAAGACCCTCCCAACATTAAAATGTCAGTTCGGAAACTAAGTAGTATGAGAAGTTGGAGGGAAGGGAATCTACATCTGAGCTGGATTCAGTTCTATCCACAGATCTGGTTACCATGTGTAGCATATATTTGTTTTTTCACATGAGAAATTACCTATCAAAATTTAACAATAAGATAGCATTACCAAAGTGATGTTACTAAAGTATTTTCGTCACATAATTTGCAAGCCATGATTATCTTCTGCATTAAGGATCCTTTTGAAGAGAGTGCATGTAGAAACAGTTCGTGAGTTTACACTTTTGCACCATTTAATTGAAAGTGATTTCCTTCATACTTCATCTTTTATGTTTCAGTTCTATTGTGATGCAGAAGTGGACCATTGTAGGGAATGGAACGTCAAGCGTCAGGAGAAAGGAGAACCCTCATATGATAGTAATATGTAAGAAAGATGTTTTGTCTTATGGCTCTTGTCAACCTGTTGTTTGCAAAATGTGATAGCTCTTTTCAATGAGGTAGACGCTGCACATATACTACATCTGATCTCAAATTAAGACTTTGCATTATTGTTTCAAATCACTGAGGTACTAGTTGATAGGCTATGGAAGCCTCTGTTACTGTATTGGGTTTATGGGAAAAATAATGGATCTCCATCCATTTACTAAGCAGGCAAGTGCCATTGCTCTCATGATTTCTTTTGTTTTGGCAGATTTGAAGATCTGGTGAGGCGATTTGAGAGGCCTGATAGCCGTAGCCGCTGGGATTCTCCTCTCTTTGAATTCTTCCCATCTAGAGGTAATCAAATCGGCCTGTTTTGTGTGATGGTTTATTTTCACGGTATGCATGTTTTGAATCAAAACTAATCTTATGTGTTCAAGTTAAGTCTTTTTCTAATTAGTATCACATATGTCTAGTGCCTTATCCCCTATGCACTACCACTATAGTATCCCCTTCTTAATTCTTATTGTCGAACACTCATAGAAGATCGTGTGCATGTGACTGGTTGGATGGGTAATTTTTTTAGTCGATTGCTTAATCTAGGACAGAAAACTGCTGGCTTCTTTTCACAATCCTTTCTGTCCATATTTGTGTTGGATACACAGATAACTTATTAGGGATTAGTAACACCTAGCAAATGGTTATTGTACTTGCCTGCTTACCCCCTGTTTTGTTTACTTACATTTGATTGATCTGTTTTGTCTACTCTTTTCAATAGGAGAAATCGTGGAATCGTCCCCTGTTGTTGCTGAGGCTGTGTCATATTTGACTAAGAAAGTGGATTCAAAAACAAGAGACGTAAAAGTACTCCAGCCTACAATAGCCACTCAGTCTGTAAGTATAAAATATTTTCTACAAAAAGTCTTGGATACATCATTGATTGATTGCAACTGCATGCATGATCTTCTAATTCATGCGCAGTACTTCCAGAAATATTTGGTAATATGTTAATACCTGCATAAAAGTCTTTCCATATGCTTTTTGGCTTTAATCTCAACATTCCTAACTTTTGGAGGTTAGTTACTTTCCTAGAGAAGCCCCTGCCAAAATCTGTCTTTGTTACTGAAGTGCTGTTCCTCACGACACCAAGCTGATTTGGTCGCCCTCCACAGTACATAGTAGTTCCTGTAGATTTAAATAAATTCTGACTTGGTAATATTGTAGGCACGGACTACTGAGGCTAATTCCCTCTATGAGATGGACAAAGCAACACAGGTAATGACAGTTTTCTTGGTTGATGTTATCTAGTCCATAGAAATGTGAGATTTTCTTAGAAGAAACTTCAAACGTGTGATATTAAATGTACTTTGCAGGAGGTGGTCAGTGCAATTGTTGAGACGCAATCTTGTGGTCTTGGGCTTGCCATGAATAAGATCACTCTTGGGCCTAACTTGCCAACTATATCCTTTACCGTTGGAGGCAATATTCTATAGCAAATTATATTATTGCAAGTATTGCAAGAAGGAGTATATAAAAATACCAGTCTTTGTTCATCTGTAGGTTCTGTTCTATCTGTACCTGTAGCATCGAGTCTAGCAATAATAACAACTGCCCAATTCGAAATAACCTTCTGATATTACACTTATTTTTCGAACTTTCAAATGACTTAAAAAATCAAGCATGCTAAAACCCCTCAGTTAGACAAGTTTTTATCTTTTCGATTCACATTTTTTTACCATAAGATAGAATATGTAAGCTTAAGGGACATGCCTTAATTCGGCCCCAGCTGCCTTTCCTATGCATAGCATGTAATCAACAGAAGAAAACTTGTGCCATACTCGGATGTTACTATTGTTGTGAGATCCTTAACTGACTGTTACATCAATCTTCAAAGATCGGTTGGCCTGCCTGAGCTACGAAGCCTCCGGCGCACGTTCATCAAGCTGGCAGGGCAGTACAGCTTGAGCGGACCACCGCCACCAACGGATGCTGATAGTGCAAAGAGGATGTTTGTCGACTATTTGAACCGAGAAATCGGTGCGTGATGGTTCTCTTGTCCCTGATGAGTTATTCCTGCCCCTGTTGTATACATCAAATGGACAAAATACTTGAGCAGAAAAGGCGATAGGTGGCATACTTCTCCCATGGGGCAGCTAAAGAGATGGTTTGCATTGCTGTAACTTCACCACAAGTATTCTCACTGGCAAATGTTGTCAGGCTGTGCTACTATTGTACCATTTAGTATTTTTGGCCACTTTGGCAACATATGAAAATTGGCTATCCATTTCTCCAGTTTATTCTCCTTGATCTTCCGGCTTTCTTTTTCTTTTCTTTTTATAAAAAATCTCCATCCATTCTTACATTTTTTTCCTGCCGATAATGGGAGATTTCAGTCTTCATGTACAAACATAACATTGATTCTGTCTAAATATCCCAACAATGAAGCACATGTTACATTCTCAATTACACAACAAGAACACATATATTTTGCTACTTAAAAACACTCTTTTGTATTCCAGGTAACTGCTGCATGGAGTACTTTGAAAAATGTGACAAGCAATTCTAGCTTTTGTCCGTACAACAACATTACAGGCTATCCAAGTTAAAACCAACCGATACATCATAGGTTGGGTTCTCCTTATCCTTTGAAACGTCTTTGTTGGCATCGTCATCATCCTAGGAGTCGTCTTCGTTGTCGTTGTCATCATCATCATCATGGGTTCCTCGGGAAGCACCTTGGATCGTTTCGTCATCAACTCCTGGAAACAGATTTTGATATTTAGGTTTCAACATTTCCTTCGTCCTGCAGATATGATGAAGCAAGGAGGGTGTACCTTCAATGAACGACTCAAATTCATCACCCAGCCCTGCTGGGGCGACCCAGTTAAGTGGCTGATTAATGTCCATCCAGTTAGGCTGCTCGATAGGTCCCGACAACACTGCAGATCTATCCACCACCCAGTCATCAACTATGTCTATGTTATCTACTGAGACAGGATCAAAGGCCTTCGTCTTGTATTGTTGCCTGTGATATAAATCAAATCACTTGTCGCATCCATGTTTTCTAGTATTTTTCGTCTTCAGAATAACATATCAGTGGTAACATTCTATATGACGGGAATTTCCTTACCTGTGTTGTAACCGTAGGTTGCATTGAACAAAGGTGAGATGACACATTCGTTGACGTTCAAAGTTATTCATTCTTTGGTCATGGATTTGTTCAAAAGGAATGTGTGTCCGATCGCACCCTTTAGCACTGCAGGTTTGACTGAGGATACGTACTGCTAAACGTGTTAAATTCGGGCAAGCTCCGCCGTACGTATACCACCACTCAGCTGCAAGACAATTTACAAAAAAATGTTAAGATGAAATGTACCGACAAATATGATCAAGCAAAGTTAATATTTTAACATCCTAGGTCAGTGCATGTGTGCAGCGTCTATAATGTCTATCAGTATTAACATGTAAGAGAGTAAGCGAATTCAAGGCAACTGTATAGTACTAACCAGGAGGTAAAGTACGCCTTGCTCGGATAGCTATTTGCCTACGAAAATCCCCTACTGCCTCTTTCCGATACATGTTGAGCTCCTTCTGAATTTTATCTTGGATTTTGACATCAGACACCAACCTTTCTATACAGTCTAGCATTCCTGAGAAAATTCTATTCGAGATATCACCTCGAATTCCTTCAAAAAATAGTGGGTTTAGGAAGAAACCAGCTGAATAAAGTGGTCGTTGCATGTGCTTGTCCCATCTCTGGTCAATAATATTCCAGAAAGGCATGTAGTCGCTCTTCCTCACCAGCTCTTTCTTTATTGCAGCTTTGGCTTGGTATAATCCAGCATAAACATACCCCATAGCAGGTCTCTTATTGCTGCTGACTAACTTAAGAAGATGCACAAGTGGTTTGGTGGCGTGAACAACTACGGCCCAAGAAGACCAAATTTGCAAATTATTAACAATATTGCTCGTTTCTACCCCTCCAAGATTCTTTGGCAGCACGCAGAGGCCGTAAATCCATTCATCTGAATTGACCATGGCTTGCAGATCCTCCTTCAGATTGTACATATTTTCTAGTGTTACGAAGTTCATAGCACCACGGGTCTCTGCAGGAACTAGCAGATCCTTCCCATGCAGATATTTCTTCATCAAACTCAATGCAACTGGATTGTTGTAGATAAATCCTGTGATGGCCTTTGCATGGCCTATGATATCGCTAACCGCCTTCACCTTGCTGAAATCTTCGAGCATGCCATCGATGCACATGAAAGAGCAAGGAGACCAAAACAATGTAGGGTATGTTTCGCCCAGCATTTCTCCTGCCGCTGCATGAACCTCGGAGTTCTTCGTGATCACCTGGACAACATTTTCCGCTCCAATTTCCTCAACAACAGTCTTGAGCAGCTCATACAGCGCATTCGGTGACGTAACGGTTTCTGTCGCATCGACCGATTTCAGAAACATGGTACCTTCCGGGCAGTACACTGAAAAGTTTACCAAGGTCCTGCCCCTGTCGGTCGTCCACTCATCGGCCAGCACGGAGCACCCCGTGTGTGCCCATGACCCCTTGTTGAACTCCAGCTGAGTCGTCACTTCGTCCAGCGACCTCTTCAGAACGCAGCCGCGCAAGTCATGGTACGAGAGCACCTCCAATGGCCTCCCTCCCGTTGATGCAATAGCGTCGATCATCGGCTGGAAATGGACAGAATTCACCGCCTCCAACGGCACGCCGGCGTCGTACAAGAACCTCCCGACCGCCATGGAGACCTTCTCCCTGTCCGAGCCAGAAGGATCGGAATGCAGGCTCGGTTCAGCTGCGTCGAGCCCCGTGACAAACTGTTGCTGAGGCTGCGGCTGTTGAGGAGCAGCAGGCTGGAGTGGCTGATGAGGAGCGAGTGGAGTAGTAGCAGAGGCGCGCCTCACCACGAGCGCCTTCTTCCTCCTCTTGCTAGCAGTAGCAGTATCACCGCTCCACCCCATCTCTGGCGACGGTGCGGAGTCGCGCGGGTCGAGCACAACCTGGCTGAGCGGGACCATGTGGATGGGGGAGCTGGCCATATCGCCGCCGGCGACCTGGAGCTGCTGGACCTGGCCGTTGTTGGCGGGGGAGGCCATGGGCATGGAGGCGGGGTATGCGGCGGCGAGGGATCGCTTGCGCAGCTTCTTGGCGGCGACCTCCTGGAGGCTGCGGTGCATGAGGTCCTCGACGTGGTGGGGCACGCAGGGGCAGCAGCACGCGTTCCCGGGGCGGCGCGCGAGGTGCTCCTTGAAGCGGTGGATGCCGCCGCCGAGGAAGTACTTGCCGCAGTAGGAGCACCTGAGGCGCGTCCGCCCCGCCGACCGCACCAGGATGCAGTGCTTCCACGCCGGGTCGTGCTTCTGCGCCCCGACCGGCACGATCTCCTCCTCCTCCGGCCCCTCCTCCACGACAGGCACCTCCGGCTTCGCCTCCGCGGCCGCCATCCCGCCCGCGCTGCATCGGCCATCACCGCCAGCTCTCGTCACTCACAGTTGTAATCCGGAAGAATTTATGGTTCCAGAGGATTGATAATCCCCAGTTAACCGCAGTAAACCAGGCGAGAGAGGAGGGGTGGAGAAGAAGAGAAAACTCACCGGGTTTTTTTTTCTGGCTCGGAGAATCGGCCGGGCGGCACGGAATCGGCGGAAGAAATCCTGGCCGGGGCGGGGGCGAGATGCGGGAGAGAAGAAAACCAGAGGAAGAGGAGGAGCGGTTCGGTTCAGGTGGGTCGGAGAGATGTCTAGGGTTCTTGCGCTGGGTGGGCCGTCCCTCCACCTACCTGGCTAGATGGGCCGGCCTATGTGACCCAAGTCCGCAATCGAAACCTCCCGGGTGTCGCTACGTGAAGGGCGCCCTTCGCGAAGACCAATTCCTACGCGCGCGAGAAGAAGCCACGTGGCCGGCAGCGCACCGCGTACAGAGCTGCTCAGTACGAACCCCCGCGTCACGCGTGCAAAGGCCCCGCAGCGGCCGGCCTAGTATGAAGCCCCCACGTATGAGGCCCCGCGCATCTGTACGCCATGGATCCGTACGTACGAAGCCTCCCGCGCCTATGTACACGTACACACATGCAAATTCGGATACTATACGGAGCCGTTTTGTACGTGTTGAGATGCAATTGCATGTAGCCCGCGCATGTACAGAAACATATAATCGAGTTGTACAGCAATATACATCGGGTTGTACAGGAATGTAGACCGGGTAGTACAGCAACGTATACCAGGTTGTACATCAACACACAGACCGGGTTGTACAGCAACACAGATCAGGTTGTACAGCAACACAGGACATGTAGTACATAGAAATACATTCGGGTTGTACAAACAACTACACGTAGCAAGTTGTATGTACACACAGGTTTAGTTGGATGTACAACTACACATACGGGGTTGTACGAACTATACACAATACGAAGTACAAAAAAAAGTTCGTTGAAACCTATCAATAATGGATCTAGTTTTGAAGATCTCGATGCGAGGAGTTCAAAAGTGAAAACGGTTTGTAATTCGGATAAACGGTTCTCAAGATATTTTAATTTTAAAAAACGAATCTCAAAATAAATGCGCAAACAGCCCTCTGCGCACCACCAGACAGCCGCCACTTGTCACGCAGGGAGAGGAGGTGAGAGCAAGAGCGAAGGAAATTTCGACACGTGTCAAAACCTCAGTGGATGGAAATAGACCTTTGCAAAGGGAAGCCTTTTTCTAACAGTTTTCAAACCTCCCGGTTTTCTGGATCTGTTTCTGCCATAAAAGATTACTGAATCACGCTGGGACGAAAAAAGTTTCAGGATATACAGACTGCCCAAGAAAAAGTCTCAGAATGTATCTACACTGGTCTCATTTGGTCTCATTTGGTTTGGTGAAATTGTGGACGAATTGTACAAGATTCTCAGCATAATAAGTCTTGCCCCAACAATATTATATGGGAATGACCATGTCTCAGTCAACTGATTTTTTTTCTTAAAGCCATCTCAAAGAAGTATAACTACGGTTTAAAAATATAATTACACTTTTCTTTGCAATTACACATTTCTTTATTTGTGATTACGATTTCCTAAAAACTGACTAAGACTTAAAAAAAAACTGTCATCTAAGACATAGCAAATATGATATTAGATCTCTGTAAACTTCGTGCTTCAGAGTATCCCCTCCACGATTATGTCAAAACTGAAAATGGGTTCTTACATAAAAAAGGGGAATACCACACAACATGCAGGCATGAACCCAAGAAATAGCAGGAATACCAAATATCATCATCTGTTCTACCGGGATATTGCCATCTTCCACCTCAAAATTTCAAATACAAACAAACGCTTCCTCTCGTCACGCTCACTAGTGAACCAGGGAGCTCTGTCAGCTAAATTACAACATCTAATAACTATTAGCGCCATCGAGAAGAACACCGGTTCAGGAGAAACGCCTTCATATGAACATCTAGTTAGTAGCAGCTGTAACTGGCAAATTGGTTTAGCTGAGCCCAAGCTCCTTCTTCAGCTGCTCAAGGACAGACTCTATGTCAGACACACCATCATCGGAGCTATCTGTTCCTTTATTGTCACCCTCTGCATTTCTTCCTCTCCCTCCAAACTGTGTGTATGGATCATCCCCATCGTTTTCCTCGGTACTAGAGCCGTCGATATTCAGTTCGTTCTCCAGAAACTCAACAAATTCCTCACCAATCGCCTAATTGAGCAGAATGTAAGAGAGAGTTCACATAAGTGTTTACCATAGGCCAGCGTTACTAGTTGCAATATAAGAGTGTTGTAAAGATATCTTACTGATAGTTCTTCCCACAGGCTTTGGGGTTTCTGGTCTGAATTCAGGTCAGCTTCCCAGTTCTGAAATTCTGTTTGCAGATCTTTAAGGAAATCACCTGCAGAACCAGACGCAAAGTGGTGTCATCAAAAAGGACATTTTGCCCTCGATTTACACTTTTCATATCTGCGTAACTATCACATCTACAGGAAGATACAAATAAGAAAAGATGCAACGGTGTCCTAAATCCACAGTTAGTTTCTTGATAGTAAACTGCAATCGAGTTTCTTTCCAATGATTCAACCGCTGATCACTGATCAGACACCCAATTTCACTGACTAGCATACAATTTCCATTTTAAAAAATACAGTTTGTCAATCACAGTTAGTTTCTTGACAGAACACTGCAATGGGATCTCATACTATCAAAGTGCACCACCGCATAACCGCTGATCAGACATCCATTTCACTGACTATGGTATAAAATTCCCAGCCCCAAAATACAGTTTGTTAGTGGAGCAGAAGAGAATGAATTTCAGTACCAAAACCATAGAATTGCTCTTCCTCGTCAGCTGGTTTGCTGCTCCGGGGAGTCCACGAGGAATCAGTACTGCTGCTGCTGCTGCTTGCGTACTTGGACCGGCTCTCCGAATTCATGAGCGTGTTATACGCGTGCTTGATCCGCAGAAACTTCTCCTGGGCATTCGCCTGCATTTTAAACCAGGAGCTGTAAGCTGCCACGAACTCGATCGAATGTGAACAAATCCTCAAAACTGTAACAGTATCGAAGCTATATTGGCTGAATCCTGCCTGAATGGGAAGAGGGAGCAAATTGATCGGTACGCAGTACGCACCTCCTTGTTGACGTCCGGGTGGAACTTGAGCGCGAGGCGCCGGTACGCGCGCTTGATCTCGGCGGGCTCGGCTGACGGCGGAACGCCGAGCACCTCGTACGGGGACTCCTTCCTCCGCCGCCCGCCGCCGGCGCCCGCGCGCACCCGCACGCTCGCCCGCCGCGTGGTCCACCGAGACGCGGGCCCGCGAGAGATGCCGGAGCCGGAGCGGAGGGAGGCGACGACTTGGAGGAGGGGAAGGTGAGGAGGCGACGGGGTAGAGCGGCTGGGTGAGAGGGGGAGGGAGAGACGCGGGGTGCTGGCGGCGGCGGCGGCCTGCACCGGCAGCGCCATTGCGGATGGGGTTCCGGTGACTCGCGGCGGTGCGTCGAATGGCTCGCGACGAGCAGCGTCCTCCGCCGTTCAGATCAACCTGCCAGGGGCAGCAGTGTGGATCGGACGGCCGTGCGTTTATATATATCCACATGTGTATAAATTGAAGTAATCTAATTTTTCAGATTCTCCAAATAATTTTTCACGAATTTAAAAAAAAAACATTTTTTTTGCTCGGGGATGATGAACACCCTCTCAAAGTTTAATTGAACTTTATTGCTCATGGGACTACACTCGCTAACACATGATTTGTGTCAATATTCTCATTAGGATTAATCTTTTGGAACGCGACTAGAAATCTAGAATGGACAAACACACGTATGGAGTGCAGGGTAATTCACAATTGAAACATTCAACAGGTGGAGCGTAAATACAAGCTGCACTTACTTTCAGTTTTTTTTTCCAAATGTAGGTTAAAACTTCAGTCTCCACAATACATAGTCATTCTTATTAGTTATAAAACAGGGTTCTAGATTTACATGTGTTGAACCACGGCAATACTCTATTCCCCCCGGTTCCGAATTACAAATTATTTTGAACACATTGCCCACCAATTAACATCGTTTGGTGTATTCACATTGCAAACTTAAACCATAAAATATATGTTTGTGTTTAATTTACAATCATATATACACAATGTGTTTTAGTTTTATGGATATAGTTCAATTAATACAAATGGGAGCTACCAGGTTGCATCTTGAAGTTTTTTTTGAACAAGCATGTTCTGGATTTTTTTATTGTCTAAATATCCATGGCTTCTAATCTTTATTCTCTTAATTTTTTATGAACATTCATTTTAGTCTTAAGTTGCACCATGAAAATAAGTATTACGGAGTATATATCTTCATTGCGTCCTTATATCACATGTACACATTTGTCTCTACAAATGAATATCCAAATCATTTCAATTGTTTTAGTGGTGAACTTAGAACTTAATGACAATCTTAGTGCCCACCAGGTCACATATTTGAGTTATCAATGTAGCTAGGCATTTTATGTCTTGAAGCTTTAGTTTGTTCTCAAACTTTTAGCAAATAATTGTAAGTGGAAGAAGCTCAAAACTTAATTTCATGAAAGAAACTTGGAACAAGCTCAAAGCTCTTATAATTTAACTTGACGGGGCTTTAATAACAAAGGACCTTTGGGATACAATGCAAGGACTTCAAGTAATTATAGTTATCCCAAAAATGTGTTAAAATTCACCAAGATGGACTCTTATTACAACGTGACAAAATTCAAATATTCCTTAACTTTACCAAAACATAATCTAGACATTGCTCTCATGGATCCATTTCAGGACTTGGCAACTACTGTACATTTAATATACACTAGTGGAAATCGGGGCTTAGGTTCACCCCTTTAGTCCCAAATTAAATTTGGACCGAGACTAAAGGGGTGCAACCCCGCGCAGCGATTTTGCGAGGGACCTTTAGTCCCGGTTCGTGTTAGGAACCGGGACTAAAGGTCCACCGCATGCGGCAGCAGAGGCGGGTCCCAGCGTCAGAACCCTTTAGTCTCGGTTCGTGAAACGAACCGGGACTAAAGGTCCTGACTTTATCAGCTTCTTCCACCCCTGCTCACTTCTTTTTTTCCATCGAGACCGAGCTCAAAACCATTTCCTCTCCATTTCTTCTCCATTTCCTCTCCCCAAGACTAAATAATCCATAATATTTTACACCATTTGGCAAGATTGAAGGCACCCCACGGTTAGCCTCTTCATCCTCTTTCCGGCATTGCTTATTTAGCTCATTTTGCCCATTTCAATTTTTTTGTGCAAACAAGGTGTTTGATGAAATGCCTAAGTTAGGATTTTATTTGTTTCATATGTGCAATTTATGCTCAAACTAAATAATGATGTATGTGTTTTAGTGTCGTGAGGAGCCTTATCGACGTCGATCGCCCGCGCTGTCCCGTCACCGGCACCACCTCGGTGAGCCTCTATCTTTTATTTTATTTGATTTTTAAAAACATAGCTTTATTGTTTTAGATGCATAGTTATTACTTGTATAATTTTCTAACTTGTATTATATGTATAGAGTCATGGTTCTCATATCCGTTCCCGTCAGTCCTCGTCCGGTTTATGATTCGGATGTGGTATATTTTCAAAACTATTTATTTCATTCTATGTTTCTAGCAATTATGGCGACCAACTTGACATAGAATTATTTTTATCTAGGAGGTAGTTGAACTAGAAATTGAACCTGACCCTATTGTCGAGTTTTTGGATAAAGCAAAATTGAAAAGAAGTGAAGATCTTTATCTACAATGCTTAGAAGATAAGATGAAATTAGAGCTCAAACTTGCCGACGTGGTCGATGGTAACGAGATCAAGATGGATGCAATGCGCTTGAAGATAAAAAAGATTAGAAAATATGCCATTAATCGGGAGGCTTGGTATCATTATGCCGTGGGTTCAGTATTTACCTTAGTTGCGATTTTGATCGCATTTGTAGTTGGATTTAAATTCTTTAGATAATTTTTATATTTGTTTCAGTTAATGTATGTTTTATGAGAACTATGTATTACCAGTTGTCACTACTCTACTCTTATTTTAATGGATGACATTGTATTAATTAATTTGCTCTTACATATTATTAATGACAGTAGTGTAATAATGGGGTTCGATATACTTTTATGTAATACAGATGAACCGACAAGGATGTACGGTGACCGATGTTGTCCTGAGTTCATTGATGGCATGCATAATTTTCTCCATGTGGCTGAGGCAAACAAGCCGAAGAACGGTTTTATTCGTTGTCCATGTAGTGCCTGCAAGAATATGAGTGATCACTCTATCTCAAAAGTCATTCACTCACACCTCTTGCATAATGGTTTTATGCCTGGTTATTATTGTTGGACCAAGCACGGAGAAACAGGGGGTTATCATGGAAGAAAATGAAGAAGAGGAGGATAATGACAAGTATCCTTGGTTCAGTGATACTACAATGGGAGAAGACGAAACTGAAGAAGATCCCATTATTGATTAGCCCGACGATGATCTTCGTCGGGCCATTCGTGATGCACAAATGGACTGTGGAAGTGAAAACGAAAGGTTGAAGTGAAGGGGTTACGGTGCAGAAAACAATAATTTTCTAGCGAACGAAACCCTAACTAGCGAGGATCTATCTATCTAGTACATGCGATAACGGTGGCGGAACGGGTTACATTACCTCCATGTAGACCGATAGCGGGGATTACGCTCCCGCACAAGCGTTGACGATAAAGTCGTACGTAGCCGACCTCGAGGTCGCGGAGAACTTGCCGCGATGTCGGAGTCGATGACGCCGGGGTGTCGACGATGATCTGCGTCGACGGGCGTCGGTCGGAAGAAGGCAGAGCACCAGCACCGGGGCTGGTGCGCCGGCAGCAGAAGGGGGGAGGCGCGGCGGCTGCAGGGGGCGAGACGACGTCGCCCAAGCTCCTCAATAGAGTAGCCTCTGAGCACTCGCAAACATACGGAGCCTAGCGACAACTCCCGGTCATTCAGATCCAGCTGAAATCACAGGAGTAGATCTTATCTGGAATCTCGCAGAGCAACGGCGCTCTGCGGTATGGCTTAGGTGGAGAGAGACCCCCTTCCTCAGCTCGGCGCGGCTCCAACTTGGGAACCACGAGATCGAGAGAGAAATTGGGAATTAATTGAATTTCCTGTGTATTAAATCAATTAATATGCCTTGCTATATAAAGGGGGAAGGGGGTGTGCAAACCCCTTGGCTCCCCCGTGTGGGACTAAACAAAGGACATGGGAGGGGGGGTTCGGCCCCCACATGGGCTGGCCGAACCAGCCAATGGGGCCCACCCCCCTTTGAGGTGCGGCTCCCCCTCTTGGGCCCTCTTAGGGCCCATATAGGTGGGAGCCCCCTTTTTCCTTTATTTAATTAATATTAAATTAATATAAAAATCCCATTAATTCATAATTAATATATTTATATATAATTCAATATCCGTGACTCCGAAAACTCTTTCGGACCACCCGAACAACTTTCGGACATTCCTGGAACCATTCCAGACCTCTCCGGAACTCCTTCCGGACCACCGGAACTCTTTCCGGGTCATTTCTCTCTCTCCAACAAAAACCCTATAAAATTCCAGAACCTATCTCCTAGCGTCGCTAAGACCTTAAGTTTGTTACGCTACGGTTCGGGAACACTCCAGACATGGTCGAGACACTCCGCTCACCAATGATCGTCAGGGATACCTGGAAATATATGACGACCCCTGTGCATTCCACGAATATCGTCGTTGAACCATAAGTATGATATGCATTCCCTTTGTCTCTGTGATACTACCTTGTCCGAGATATGATCGTAGACACACCGATGCCTTTGCTGTATCTCGTTACCGACGAAGGTTATTAACTCGTCTGCGATATTACATCTCCATGACCTAGTCATAAGCTGCAGCTATATAGATGCAATATCACCGAGTGGGCCCAGAGTATCTTTCCATTACAAGAATGAACAAATCCCGCTCTTGATCCTTACGTCTCGATGCTCTTTCGGAATACCCAAGATGGACACCGTTATTGTCATGCTATATAAGACACAACGTTTGATGCTCTCAAAGCACTCCTACGAAGCAACAATAAGTACGGTCTCACGGTCTAAGGAATAAGCTATCATACTCTTATCTATTGCAAATGACAAACATCGTAATACGATCTTATTGCAATACTTTGCGTATGTCCACCACCTTATTCAACTAACAAGATGACCCCATTGTCAACCGACGTCATTGTCCTTGATCGGGAATCTCGATCAACCGTTGCCCAATGGACTAGCTCATATAGAGGCTTGCTAGGGACCTGGTTGTCTATGTATCACACGTGTGTTAACAATTCCGATTAATACAGTTATAGCATAATACACAAACCTATATAAACTTATGAGATAATGCAATAAATACTACTTATTTATTTGCCTCTAGGGCATATCTCCTTCATGAAGTTGGAGCGTATGTTAGCTGATCACGCCAAATTGTTGTACCCAACTTGTCAAAATGATCAGAAAAAGCTAGGTACCACACTTGAATTGCTGCAATGGAAGGCAGAGAATGGTACTTCTGACAAGGGATTTGAAAATTTGTTAAAAATAGTTAAGAAGATGCTTTCAAAGGATAACGAATTGCCTTCTAGTACGTATGAAGCAAAGAAGGTGGTATGCCCTCTAGGATTAGAGGTGCATAAGATACACGCTTGCATTAATGACTGCATCCTCTACCGCGGTGAGCACGAAAAATTGAATGCATGTCCTGTATGCGGTGCTTTGCGGTATAAGATCGGGCGAGATGACCCTGGTGATGTTGAGGGCGAGCCGCGCCCCAGGAAGAGGATTCCTGCAAAGGTGATGTGGTATGCTCCTATAATACCACGGTTGAAACGTTTGTTCAGCAATAGAGAACATGCCAACTTGTTGCGTTGGCACAAAAAAGATCGTAAAAAAGACTTGATGTTGAGACACCCCGCGGATGAGTCCCAGTGGAGAAAAATTGACAGAGAGTTCCCGACATTTTCAGATGACGCAAGGAACTTAAGATTTGGTCTAAGTACAGATGGCTTTAATCCTTTTGGAGAGCAGAGCTCCAGTCACATCACTTGGCCCGTGACTCTATGTATCTATAACCTTCCTCCTTGGTTGTGCATGAAGCGGAAGTACATTATGATGCCAGTGCTCATTCAAGGCCCGAAGCAACCGGGTAACGACATTGATGTGTACCTCAGGCCATTAGTTGAAGAACTTTTGCAGTTGTGGCGTGAAGAAGGTGTACATATGTGGGATGAGCACAAACTGGAGGAATTTGATCTACGAGCTTTGCTTTTTGTAACCATCAATGATTGGCCTGCTCTAGGCAACATTTCAGAACAGTCAAACAAGGGATACAATGCATGCACGCACTGTTTAGCTGAGACTGATAGTATTCATTTAGGTAACAAGAATGTGTACCTGGGTCATCGTCGGTTTCTTGTACCCAAGCATCCGTTAAGGAAGAAAGGCAAGCATTACAAATGTGAGGCAGATCATCGGCCGAGGCCTACCCGCCCTTCTAGTTCTGCTATACATGATATGGTCAAGGATTTAAATGTAATCTTTGGAAAGGGTCCTGGCGGACTCACTGTTCCGAATGACGCAAACAACCACGTACCCATGTGGAAGAAGAAATCTATATTTTGGGAGCTGCCATATTGGATAATGCTAGAGATTCACTCTGCAATCGACGTGATGCACGTGACAAAGAACATTTGCTGCAACTTGTTAAACTTCTTGGGCGTGTATGGGAAGTCAAAAGATGGGAAGTCAAAAAAAGGTACACCGAAAGGAAGGCAGACCCATCAACGTATGAGCGAAGAGATGCATCGAGACGATACTCATTCAGAGAATCAGCCAGGTCCTGCAAGCTACGCTCTTACTAAAGAAGAGAAGAAAATATTTTTTGAGTGCCTTCGCAGTATGAAGGTTCCATCTGGCTTCTCATCAAATATAAAAGGAATAATAAACATGGCAGAGCAAAAATTTCAGAATCTAAAGTCTCATGACTGTCACGTGATTATGACACAATTACTTCCGGTTGCATTGAGAGGGCTTCTACCGGAAAATGTTCGAGAACCCATTGTGAAGCTATGTGCATTTCTCAATGCAATTTCTCAGGTCATCAATCCACTAACTCTAAAAAATTTAGAGAAGGATGTGGTCCAGTGTCTTGTCAGCTTTGAGTTGGTGTTCCCACCAACCTTCTTCAATATTATGACGCACCTTGTAGTCCACCTAGTCGAAGAGATTTCTGTTCTCGGTCCTGTATTTTTACACAACATGTTCCCCTTTGAGAGGTTCATGGGAGTCTTAAAAAAATATGTGCATAACCGGGCTAGGCCAGAAGGAAGCATCGTCAAGGGTTATGGAACACAGGAGGTCATTGAGTTTTGTGTAGATTTTATTCCTGATCTGAAGCCGATCGGTGTTCCTGAATCACGTCATGAGGGGTGACTGCATGGAAAAGGCACCCTAGGAAAGAAAGCAACAATATGTCAAGACGGGGATTCTTTCACTCAAGCACACGACACCGTTCTACATAATTCCAGTTTGGTGGGTCCGTATGTCGAGGAACACAAGAATGTTTTACGCTCCAAGTACCCGGAGAAATCTGAAGATTGTATTGATGGAGAACACATGAAGACTTTCAGCAGTTGGTTAAAAAGACGTCTCATTAATGACACCAATGTTGAAGAACAGCTATACTTGTTGGCCACATCACCAGCTTCAACTATATTGACTTTTCAAGGGTACGAGATAAATGGAAATATATTTTACACAGCCAAACAAGATAAAAAGAGCACCAACCAAAACAGTGGAGTACGCTTTGATGCAACAAACTTCAACGGGACAAAGGACACATATTATGGTTACATAGAGGAGATATGGGAACTTGACTATGGACCTACTTTTAAGGTCCCTTTGTTCAAGTGCAAATGGTTCAACCTACGAGGCGGGGTAGAGGTAGACCCACGATACGGAATGACTACAGTGGATCTCAACAATCTTTCGTACGAGAATGAACCATTCGTCCTAGCCAGTGAAGTTGCTCAGGTTTTCTATGTGAAAGACATGTCTACCCTACCGAAAAAAAGAAAAGATAAGCAAGCGAGTACATCATACGATGAGCCAAAGCGCCACATAGTTCTTTCAGGGAAAAGAGTCATTGTGGGAGTGGAGGACAAGACAGACATGTCAGAAGATTACGATAAGTTTCATGAAATTCCGCCCTTCAAAGTCAACACTGATCCAAGTATCAAGTTAAATGAAGAAGATTGTCCATGGTTACGGCGCAATCAGAAGAACAAGTAAACACTAGGGATATTATTGTTAATGTGTAATATCCGAATGCTTTGAATCAGAAGAACAAGTGAACTGAAGTATTTTGTAGATGCATGGAACAAAACACACGATTTCACCTGCATATAGCCCAACGGTGGCTCGTGAGTGCCTGCATATGAAATGCACCGTTGGGCGTATGCAGGGAATCCAAATGCTTTGTATTCTGTCGATGAAGTAGAATGAGGAGACAATGACCGCCGAACATGTTCAAGAGGGGGCTATATATAGGGTCATGTGACTCACGAACTGGTCATGATAATATCCGAATGCTTTGTATCAGAAGAACAAGTGAACTGAAGTATTTTGTAGATGCATGGAACAAAACACACGATTTCACCTGCATACAGCCCAACGGTGGCTCGTGAGTGCCTGCATATGAAATGCACCGTTGGGCGTATGCAGGGAATCCAAATGCTTTGTATTCTGTCGATGAAGTAGAATAAGGAGACAATGACCGCCGAACATGTTCAAGAGGGGGCTATATATAGGGTCATGTGACTCACGAACTGGTCATGATAGTTCCCATCCAACAGCTCAGAATCCCTCACAAGAAACACATCTTCATCCAACGGCTCACAAGTGCTTTAAAGAAACACATGATCCATGTGCTTCTTTAGTCCCGGTTGGTGTTCCCAACCGAGACTAAAGAAGCACATGGATCGTGTGTTTCTTTCTAGCGCTTCTAAGACGTTGGATCTGAGGTGTGTTTCTTTTGAGAGATTCTGAGCTGTTGGATCAGCAGTATCACGACCACTTCGTTACCAACCGGGACTAAAGAAACACACGTACCTTATATATAGCCCCCCCTCCCGGACATGTTCATCACTCAGTGTCTACTCATTGTAGTTTATTTTGGCAGCACGCGGGTAGCAGAGAGCACTCAGTGAAGGCTGAAGGTGAACCCTCCCCTCGGCAGAGGCATCTTTGGGCAACCAGCGGCAAGACGTCTCTGATGATCTACGACCGTTCCAAACGGTTGCAGATCATCAGAGATGTTTTGTCGGACGGTTGTAGATCAACAGAGATGTCTTACCACGGTCATTTAGCTTGGGTTGAAATGACCATAACTTGGCCATTTGGCTTGAAACTTCTAGATGTTCATACATGATAGACCTTTTTGTGAAGACTTTTTTTTGCAAATATTGGCAAAAATCAAGTTTATCATTTTTCATAGCAACTAGTACACAAATAAGGATCCCATGCCAAAGGATTTGATTTTTTGAGGTGTTTATCACTTTATTACATTTTTTCTTACAACCGATCAAAACGGTCGCTACGACTAATCATCGGAAGAGGTGATATTTTGTAGAACTATCAATGTTTCTGTAATATAACCACTAGTTGTGTACCTTAAAATGTTTTTTCCAAAAGTTTCAGACCAAACTATCAAATAGTTGTAGTTCAAATTTGAATTACTTTCGATAAATCAACATAAACTCAATTAACTAGGGGAAATTAGTTAGAATTCAAAGAAAAAACTCATACTTGGGGATCATCCATCATATGTGCACCACTCTTAGTGAAAAATAGTTGGGTGCCATTTGGAATCATATTTTCTGTACTCACTTCACAAAAAACCTCATTTTTTGCACTTAAAAAAAGGAAAATGATATTTATGAAACTAATTTGAAGAATCCCTTTGGCAAGGTTGTTTAATATACCAATATGCACCTATGTGGTGAGTATGAGATCTTTATCACAAACTATGTCGTCGAAATGACCATAACTTGGTCATTTGGCTTGAAACTTCTAGATGTTCATACATGATAGACCTTTTTGTGAAGACTTTTTTTGCAAATGTTGGCAAAAATCAAGTTTATCATTTTTCATAGCAACTAGTACACAAATAAGGAGCCCATGCCAAAGGATTTGATTTTTTGAGGTGTTTATCACTTTATTTCATTGTTTTCTTAAAACCGATCAAAACGGTCGCTACGACTAATCATCGGAAGAGGTGATATTTTCTAGAACTATCAATGTTTCTGTGATATAAACACTAGTTGTGTATCTTAAAATGATTTTTCCAATAGTTTCAGACCAAACTATCAAATAGTTGTAGTTCAAATTTGAATTACTTTCGATAAATCAACATAAACTCAATTAACTAGGGGAAATTAGTTAGAATTCAAAGAAAAAACTCATACTTGGGGATCATACATCATATGTGCACCAATATTAGTGAAAAATAGTTGGGTGCCATTTTGAATCATATTTTCTGTACTCACTTCACAAAAAACCTCATTTTTTGCACTTAAAAAAAAGAAAATGATATTTATGAAAATAATTTGAAGAATCCCTTTGGCAAGGTTGTGTAATATACCAATATGCACCTATGTGTGGATTATGAGATCTTTATCACAAACTATGTCGTCGAAATGATAACTTGGTCATTTGGCTTGAAACTTCTAGATGTTCATACATGATAGACCTTTTTGTGAAGACTTTTTTTTGCAAATGTTGGCAAAAATCAAGTTTATCATTTTTCATAGCAACTAGTACACAAATAAGGAGCCCATGCCAAAGGATTTGATTTTTTTAGGTGTTAATCACTTTATTACATTTTTTCTTAAAAACGATCAAAACGGTCGCTACGACTAATCATCGGAAGAGGTGGTATTTTCTAAAACTATCAATGTTTCTGTGATATAACCACTAGTTGTGTACCTTAAAATGATTTTTTCAAAAGTTTCAGACCAAACTATCAAATAGTTGTAGTTCAAATTTGAATTACTTTCGGTAAATCAACAAAAGCTCAATTAACTAGGGGAAATTAGTTAGAATTCAAAGAAAAAACTCATACTTGGGGATCATCCATCATATGTGGACCACGCTTAGTGAAAAATAGTTAGGTGCCATTTGGAATCATATTTTCTGTACTCACTTCACAAAAAACCTCATTTTTTGCACTTAAAAAAAGGAAAATGATATTTATAAAAATAATTTGAAGAATCCCTTTGGCAAGGTTGTTTAATATACCAATATGCACTTATGTGTGGAGTATGAGAACTTTATCACAAACTATGTCGTCGAAATGACCATAACTTGGTCATTTGGCTTGAAACTTCTAGATGTTCATACATGATAGACCTTTTTGTGAAGACTTTTTTGCAAATGTTGGCAAAAATCGAGTTTATCATTTTTTATAGCAACTAGTACACAAATAAGGAGCCCATGCCAAAGGATTTGATTTTTTGAGGTGTTTATCACTTTATTTCATTTTTTCTTAAAAACGATTAAAACGGTCGCTACGACTAATCATCGGAAGAGGGGATATTTTCTAGAACTATAAATGTTTCTGTGATATAACCACTAGTTGTGTACCTTAAAATGATTTTTCAAAAGTTTCAGACCAAACTATCAAATAGTTGTAGTTCAAATTCGAATTACTTTCGATAAATCAACATAAACTCAATTAACTAGGGAAAATTAGCTATAATTCTAAGAAAAAACTCAAACTTGGGGATCATCCATCATTTGTGCATCTCTCTTAGTGAAAAATAGTTGGGTGCCATTTGGAATCATATTTTCTGTACTCACTTCACATAAAACCTCATTGTTTGCACTTAAAAAAGGAAAATGATATTTATGAAAATATTTTGAAAAATCCCTTTGGCAAGGTTGTTTAATATACCAATATGCACCTATGTGTGGAGTATGAGATCTTTATCACAAACTATGTCGTCGAAATGACCATAACTTGGTCATTTGGCTTTAAACTTCTAGATGTTCATACATGATAGAGCTTTTTGTGAATACATTTTTTGCAAATGTTGACAAAAATCAAGTTTATCATTTTTCATAGCAACTAGTACACATATAAGGAGCCCATGCCAAAGGATTTGATTTTTTGAGGTGTTTATCACTTTATTATATTTTTTCTTAAAAACGATCAAAACGGTCGCTACGACTAATCATCGGAAGAGGTGATATTTTCTAGAACTATCAATGTTTCTGTGATATAAGCACTAGTTGTGTACCTTAAAATGTTTTTTCCAAAAGTTTCAGACCAAACTATCAAATAGTTGTAGTTCAAATTTGAATTACTTTCGATAAATCAACATAAACTCAATTAACTAGGGAAACTTAGCTATAGTTCTAAGAAAAAACTCAAACTTGGGGATCGTTCATCATGTGTGCACCACTCTTAGTGAAAAATAGTTGGGTGCCATTTGGAATCATATTTTATGTACTTACTTCACAAAAAATCTTAAAAGATATAAAATGATATTTATGATTTTTTTTAAAGAAATCACCTTGGCATCTTAAAATGAAAGAATATAAAACAAAACAGAAAAATAAATTAGAAACCAAAACAATTCAAAAAATAAGTAAACCAAAAAAAGAAACAAATAAGTAAACAATTCAAACAATTTAAAAGAAAACAAAAACAAAATCAGTAAAAAGAAACAAGAAAAAAAGGCATTTGTCTCGGTTGGTAACACCAACCGAGACTAAAGGTCCACTGGGCTTCGCGCACAATTATTCGCGGCCCAGTCATACCTTTAGTCGCGGTTGGTAACACCCAACCGCGACTAAAGACCCTTTAGTCTCGGTTCGTAACACGAACCGGGACTAAAGGCCCTTTCCGCGCCGTTTAGGTTCACGCGGCCGAAAATTTGTCAATCTTCCCACCAAAATCCCCTGTTCCACGGCGAAGCCCTGCTCAGCTCTCCGCTTCGGCCTCCCTCGGCGAAGCCCTGCTCCGCTCCGGCGCCCGCATCTCGCCGGCGAAGTGCGCTCGGCGAAGCTCTTCTCCAGTCCGGCGCGCCACCACACCTCCTCTCGCCCCTTGCTCCGCTCCGGCCCGCGCTGCTCCGGTCTCCGTCCCGTGGCCTCCTCCACGCCCGCGGCTCCTCCGCTGCTCCGGCCCGCTACTCCTCCACGCTGTTCCGGTCGTCCTCGTCGCCGTCGTGGTGTATTTTCCACCGCCACGTCTCATGCCGCCGTTTGATTTAGGGTTAGGTTAAGTTAGGAACCATGGATATCCTCATTTAGACAAACATCAACGAAGCAAAAAACAGAAACCGACACGGTTTCCAGCCAAGCCACTATTCTCAGATTTAATCGTAGAAGAATCGAATTTGTTACTATTATGCATAATGTTATTTGGTGGTTCATAATCTTTCTGAAATGTTGGTATTTTCATAATGTTATTTGTTACTATTATGCATATATATGGGAACAATATTGATATATGGTCATTGGATCATTGCCGTCGTATTGACTGTTCTTGCTAGCGTGCTCGTAAAATATCTTATATTTTAATACAGAGAATGAGATGATTTTGTATTAAATATATATGCAAAGTAGGATGAGATGATTCTAAATGCATATGCAAAGTAGGATGAGCCGTCACTAGGTGTTTGCAATAGATTTGGCTAATATTGATATACAATTCATTATACAACTTGCAGGAGGTCTCTTCTTCTCTTGCTTACCAAGAAATTCTAATTGCTTAGCTTCGTTGACTTGTGGATGTGTTTCTTAGGTTCTAGATATTGGCTGGGGTTGTCCTTGGTTTAAGAACAATGTGTTGTGTAAGCTTCATTGACTTGTGTGTGCTCAGGTTTGTGTGGGATGTTTGCTCCTGCGGCTGGGGTTTATTTATAACCTCCTGAACCGACTCTACTCTCTTCAGGTTAACTGTATTGAGTGCTCACTCACTGCTTGTGGTCCATCTATCTAATTAATTGGTAGATGTGATACCATATTTGCCTAGGTTGCCTTTTTAATAACTCACTGGCATAAGTTTTTATTTGGAATGCAAATGTTGGATTAACTTGATGATCAGATGCTATTGCCTCCAGTTCAGGTTGCCTCCTTTCTGATTTTTTAGTGCAAAGCAATGCACTAAATGCCTCTGCCCATTGTTGCCTAATTACTTGAGCACTCGTCTGCTTTCTCCCAGTTGTATCAGCTGCTTCCTCCCAGTTTTATTTATGAGAGTTATGAAGGGGATCGTGTGCAGAAAACAAAAATTTTCCTAGCAACGATATCCTTAAACTAGCCAAGATCTACACTATGCAGATATAGAAGTACGGCGGAGATCGGAATACATACCCTCGTAGACCGAATAGCGGGGATTACGCTCCCGCACAAGCGTTGACGATGAAGACGCCGTAGCCGACCTCTAGGTCGCGGAGAACTCGGCGCGACGAAGACGACGAAGATGACCCCGAGGTCGGGTGGAGGAAGTAGGCCTCCGAGTACCGCTAGCGCAGCACCTCGCAGGGAGTCGCACACATACGGTGGAGACGACGGCCTCCGAAGCTCTAGTCCAGGACGAGCAGCGGAAGACTTGGACCGGAACACCAGCAGCGCGGCAGCGGGCTATGGTGGAAGAGATCCCCCTCCTCTACTCGGCGCGGCTCCGTCAAGGGAACCACGAGATCGAGAGAGAAATTGGGAATTAATTGGTGAATTAAAAGGCCAGGGGTGCCCCTTCTTATATAGGCTCCCAGGGGGAGCCAACCTTGCCAGCCAGGCAATGTGGGACTATCCCACATGCCTGGTTCGGCCAAGGCTGGTGCGCCGGCCCTAGGTGGGCCCCATTTGGCCCACCTAGGTCGGCCAAGCCTCCCCCACAAAATTCCCTTGAGGGTTTTCCCCCCCATGGGTCTTCTTTAGACCAGAAGGCCCATTTAGGGAAATCAGCCTAAATAAATTCGAAAATAAATATAGAAAATCATATTTGCATATTAATTACACTAATTAATATCAAACATAATATATATAATTTTTCCTAGCTCCGAAAACTCTTTCGGCGCTGCCCGATCTCCATCGGACCCCTCCCGGGACGTTCCCGGTGATCTCTTTCCTTTCCGGTTGTCCTGTCGAAACCCCTTAAGTGTGTTACCCTAGCGGTTCGATATAATATCAGGTATGATCAAGACTACTCAATGATCAACGACTAACTCGTAGGCCTGGACCCCATGAATTAACCCCTGAGATATAACGAATGACTTTCATCTATCAAACCTGGACGTATAGTCTTAAACCCTTTGTCATGGCGATACTTAGCGTGTCCGAGCATCATTCTCAGATATCTCCATACCTAGCATGATCTCGTTACCGACATCGCTATCTTCTACTCGTCTATGATATTATGTCAGCTGGTGACCTAGTCACATGTTTGCAAACTCATTTGACATAATATCACCGAGTGGGCCCTAGAGTATCTATCCGGCTATGCGGACTGACAAATCCCGCTGTTGACCCCTCGTCTCAACTACTCCTTTCCGATACCCAAAAGTATCACCGTTATTGTCATACTAAATAAGATACGACGTTTGGTGCGATCAAAGTATCTTCCAGGAATACCAATAAGAGTTGATCTCACGGTCTTAAGGCGTAACGACTATGTCCTATAAATACTGGGTATGTCCATCACATCGTTACACCTAACGATATGACTCTCATTGCCGACCGGCGTCATGCCCTATGATCGGAAAACCTCGATCATCAATCGCGCAACGAAACTAGTCTTAGTAGAGGCTACTAGGGACCTGGTTGTTTATCTACCACACCTGTATTAATGTTTCCGCTTAATACAGTTATAGCATGGTGTAAAACATATAATGAACGATTGGGATATTGCCAATAAACTATGTTTATTAAGTGCCTCTAGGGCATATTCCCTTCAGTCTCCCACTTGCACTAGAGTAACACTTAATCTAGTTTACAACCTGGTAAAAGCTCAACACCCATAGCATCTTGGTGCCTGCTCGCCTCGTGGAAGAGGAATACAGTCAATAGACCTCACACATCGAGACCTATATGTGCTTTGCAACACTTCTATGTCACCTAGTTTGACATCAACCCGTATCTTACGATGACGGTGAAATATATCCCAGTGGATGGAGTGAGACTCGAGCATTCGCGCAGCATGCACCTTAAAAGTCTAAGAGATCTATTAAGGAGACCACCTACGCTCGGAAAACTGCTCAGTCCAATCACACTTGCTACTTCTAAAGTCGCGATATATTTCTATACCTATGTAGATTGTGCGACAGTGCATTCACATGCCACTTCGCAAACTAACCATGTCTATCTTCAAAATAAAGGACATCTCCTATATGAGATTTCTAGTCGTATGGGTCAGTGTAATAACTTGCATCATCGTAACCGCTTTACGGCAAGTTGCCATTCCACTCTTACCCGTTACTAGAAAACCTATCTTCAGTTCTCATAGACACTGAAGAATAAACTTAACGTTTGTTCATTGATCCACACAAGGATCACTTTAGAACCTGTTCTTCAACCAAGAACTCGGGTCACACCAAGTCGAGATTTCAGCCTGATAGACTCTATGTGTGATACATAGAGAATGTCGAACATCATTTTCTATCACTGAAAAATCCAAGATTAACTTAATCTTTTACCTAGTCATACAAGCAAGAACCTCTTTCTTCGCTTGTCCTTTTCTGAAACACTTCAGAATCCTGACTTAGAAAATACTCCGACTTAATGTTATTAAGCCCCCTCTGATCTATACAATTATAAATCGGATGCCTAATACTCCTAACTTCATTTCATAGAAAATTTAATCACTTAAATAATCCTTTATACTATACTAGAGGATCTGTGTCATTCAATATGTCGTTACATACAGAATCACATTCCGCATATAAGATCAAGGAAAAGCTACTTAGCTCCCACTCAAATATGCCTTCCGCATATAAGATCAAGGAAAGCTACTTTGCTCCCACTCACTTCTTTGCAAATGTAGGTTTCTTCAACTATTTTGGACAACCCCAAAATCCTTTGATCACATTATCAAAGTGAAGATTCCAGCTCCGATATGCTTGCTTCTGCCCATGAATGGACAACCGAAGTTTGCATACATGTTTAGCATCCTCGGGATCACAAACCATTCTTAATGACACTATTAAGAACCATGGTTTTCTCATCCATCTATCAATTTCTCATTCGAAATTATAGTAATTGCTAAACGATCCAGAATAGATTTAGGCTTCGCCACTTGAGACAAACTCTCATGTGGTCTGTCGGAACTGTTTCACGACAAATCGAATCTGCTCAATGTCTACTTTCTCATAAAATTCCATATACTATTAACATCCTAGATGCCATCAAGAAGATCTCCCAAGTCAATACCTGGTAATCGTATATGAGTTTTATTTCGGATCACAAATGACTCATAGCCATTTCTCGGACTTAGGTCCACCATCTCTTCTTCGTAGTTCGTAGGTCTGTCATATTCCATTAATATGACCCTTATAACAAGATTGTCGTAACACACAGTGTGGAACACAAACTCGTATGCCCACGCTCTTAGTATGAGCTCAGAACATCATGATTTTGAATCATTAGCTTTTTCAAGCTGTGGGGGGCCTGACACCGAAAACACTTTCGATTGCGCCACTCTGATGTTTGGAGAAGAAGTTCACCAACTTCGTCTTGCTCTGCTTTCTTTCTCACTTATACCCTCAGACAAGAAACTATTTCTTTCTCAAGGTATATCCCGGCAAAGATTTTGCCTATGTCGTGAGACATGTACCCAACTAACTCTTTAGGTAGGGTATACTACAAAGATTAATCCATTTTAGGTTCGATTACATCGAAACACTAAATTGCTGAAACGACAATCCAGGCTAAAAGCCACACCATTACTCATATGGCATTGTCTCCATGGATTCAAATGGTTTACCTATTTGCTAACGTGAGTGTTTACGTTTCTACCATATGACTCTAATGATCACAATAATTCGGTAAGAGATTTATTTACCACACACTATCCGATAGGGTGCGATTACGACGCCCTAACACACCATAACACTATGGTGTTCCATGCGACGTAATTTGTGGAACTCTTCTCACAAGTCTTCCAATGATGTGCCAACATTATAACTCAAATCTTCATTCCTCGATTTGCATCGCGGGAATTTGATTTTCTTGTTAAGTTTATTTCCTACTTCATTCTGAACTTCGTTTGATCGAATAAAAAATTCAGACTAACATTCCCCGGAGTGGATATCCATATATCTACTCGGAATATTCACGAAGTCTATGAAATAAAAACTTCACTAGTAGAAAACAGGCTAGAGGACCAAACTCGGAAACCCCATTTGTCCCGGTCGTACTGCAAACCGGGACATATGGGGCATAAAATGCGCCGGGCAGTTCAGGCGACACTCATTTGTCCCGGTTCCCGGTTCCAGTCACGAACCGGGACAAATGGCATGGTTTCAGTTACGCGCCACCGTCGCGTTTTTTCGACGCGCACGGAAGACGAGCGGCGCCGGCGATTGCTCTTCCCTCCGGCGATTCCTCTGCCCTCCGCCGGCGATTCATCTTCCTCTCCGGCGCTATAAAATGCACTGCACAGTACGACTCTTCCCACACCATTTCTCCGGCCATCTCTCCTCTCTTTTCTCCGTCCACGTACACCATTTCCTATGGAGCCACTCGTGCCTCGGTCCGATGAGTTTTACGGCTACGAGAAGGAAGGCATGCGGTTCAAGGTGTGGGTCACCCTTCGGGCATGGCGCGTGGAGAAGTGGATCGGCGACGTGAAGAACAACTTCCTCGACGCCGCTCCGATCAAAGCCGTTGGACTCGATTGCGAGTTCACCGACCCTCGACGGAAGGATACTCCGCAGCGCGCCGCCGTCCTTCAACTCTCGGTGGCGACTGAGACTCTTGTCTTCCAAATTTGCAAAGCTGATCGGGTGCCACAGGTCCTCGTGGATTTCTTAGGTGACGAGACAATCAAATTATACGGCGTGGCAATCCATAATGACATGAAGATGCTAGCCTACTACGGAATTATTATTCGGTCCGCGGTCGACCTGCAGAGGGATCGCCGAAACCCTACCGGTAATTTTACTCCTAGTCTATATGCTCTCTCTAATGCGGTCATTGGGACAAATCTTGAGAAGAAGAAGAAATACAAGAAGAGGAAGTACACGGATGACGACAAGGAAGACACGTTACAAAAAGACCTAATTTTCGGATGGGGCAACGTTCCATTGAGCTACGATCAAGTCGTATATGCTGCTTTAGACGCTCGCCTTGGCTTCGAGATTGCACGGAAGTGGGATAGTCTACGCGGCTATAATACGGAAAATGATCATCTTAATGTCGTTGATGAGTAGACTATCTATGTATTCAAACATTTTTCATATTCATAGTTTTTCCAAAATCCAAAGTTTGCAAAAGTTATTTAAAACAGAAAACAGAAAAAGAAAACAAAAAAAATGAAAAAAACCTCCATCTGTCCCGATTTCAGTCTCAAACCGGGACAAATGGGCCTCCTTTTTGTCCCGGTTTGTGACTGAAACCGGGACAAATGGGGGGGTGTGCCTATATATACTGATCATCAGCAGCCCCCTCCCAAAACCAGTGGAGGCATTTTTTTTTTGAAATGGAAGGAGGGGGTGTGTGCTAGTCTGTTTTTTTTGTATGCATGCAAGGTGTTTGATGAAATGCCCGAGAGAGTTCACGAATTGATTTGATGTACACTTAAAGAAGTTTATTCTTCTTTTCGATCAAGGTTAATTTTTCTCTCATTTCATTTGTAATTAATTGATACCGTGCATGTTCAGTGTTTATTTGTCGATGTTCAGTAATGGTTATTGATGTAGTTCATTATATAATGCAGATGGACCGACAATGGATATATGGTGACCGACGCACTGCCGAGTACATGACAGGTTTGAGGAAATTTCTAGAGAAAGCCCAGGCCCACAGTACGAATGGTTTCATGTGTTGTCCATGTGTCAACTGTCAGAATAAGACAGATCACCCAAACGTGAGAACCCTTCAAAGTCATCTTATTCGGCATGGTTTCATGCCCAGCTATAATTGTTGGACGAAGCACGGAGAAAAAGGTGTTATGATGGAAGACAATGAAGAAGAGGAAGATGATGACAACTATCCTATGTTCCCGGAGTACGGAGATTCTGCAACGGGGGAAGCTGAAGCTGAAGAGGCACCAGATGAGCCCACTGACGATCTTGGTAGGGCCATTGCTGATGCAAAGAGAGAGTGCGGAACTGAAAAGGAGAGGTTGAAGTTCGACCAGATGTTAGAGGATCACAAGAAATTGTTGTATCCAAGTTGCGAAGATGGTCAGAAAAAGCTGGGTACCACACTGGAATTACAGCAGTGGAAGGCAGAGTGTGGTGTGACTGATAAGGGATTTGGAAAGTTGCTGCAGATAATTAGGAAGATGCTTCCAAAGGTCAACGAGTTGCCCTACAGCACGTACGAAGCAAAGAAGGTTGTGTGCCCTATAGGATTAGACGTGCATAAGATACATGCCTGCCCTAATGACTGCATCCTCTACCGCGGTGAGTATGAGAATTTGGATGCATGTCCAGTATGCACTGCATTGCGGTATAAGATCAGACGAGATGACCCTGGTGAAGTTGAGGGTGAGCGTCCCCGGAAGAGGGTTCCTGCCAAGGTGATGTGGTATGCTCCTATAATACCACGGTTGAAACGCCTGTTCGCGAATAAAGAGCATGCCAAGTTGTTGCGATGGCACAAAGAGGACCGTAAGAAAGACGCGATGTGTAGACACCCCGCTGATGGGTCGTAGTGGAGAAAAATTGAGAGAGAGTTCCCGGAATTTGAAGATGACGCAAGGAACTTAAGGTTTGGTCTAAGTACAGACGGTTTCAATCCGTTTGGGGAGCAGAGCAGCAGTCATAGCACATGGCCTGTGACTCTATGTATTTATAACCTTCCTCCTTGGTTGTGCATGAAGCGAAAGTTCATTATGATGCCATTGCTCATCCAAGGCCCGAAGCAACCCGACGACGACCTTGATGTGTACCTCAGGCCATTATTTGAAGAACTTTTACAGTTGTGGCGGGAAGAAGGTGTACGGGTGTGGGATGAGCACAAACATGAGGAATTTGACCTACGAGCTCTGCTTTTTGTAACAATTAACGATTGGCCTGCTCTTGCTAACCTCTCAGGGCAGTCGACCAAGGGGTACAATGCATGCACACACTGTTTGGGTGAGACTGAATGTTTATATTTGGATAAATGTAAGAAGTGTGTGTATCTGGGGCATCGTCGATTTCTTCCGATCAGGCATACCGCAAGGAAGAAAGGCAAGCATTTTAAAGGTGAGGCTGATCACAGTAGGAGGCCTGTCAACCGTACTGGTGAAGAAATATTTGATATGGTCAAGGATCTAAAAGTAATCTTTGGAAAGGGTCCTGGAGGTCAACAGGTTCCGAAAGACGCTAACGGGCACGCACCCATGTGGAAGAAAAAATCTATATTTTGGGAGCTACCATATTGGAAGGTCCTAGAGGTTAGATCTGCTATCGACGTGATGCACGTGACGAAGAATGTTTGCGTGAACCTGCTAGTCTACTTGGGCGTGTACGGGAAGAAAAAAGATACAGAGGAAGCACGGGAGGACCAGAAACGTGTGAAAGAACGAGACGGCCTAAGTCCCGAACACTACGAAGGTCCTGCCAGCTACGCTCTTACCAAACAAGAGAAAGTAATATTCTTTGAATGCCTGAGCAGTATCAAGGTCACGGCTGGGTTCTCGTCGAATATAAAGAGGATAGTAAATGTGAGACTCCAAAAATTTCAGAACCTAAAGTCTCATGATTGCCACGTGATTATGACGCAATTGCTTCCGATTGCACTGAGGGGGCTACTACCGGAAAATGTTCGAGTACCCATTGTGAAGCTTTGTGCATTCCTCAATGCAATATCTCAAAAGGTAATCGATCCGGCGATTCTACCAGGGTTGCAAATGGATCCGTCGGCGTTGATAGAACAAAACACACGATTTCACCTGCATACAGCCCCACGGTGGCTCTTGATGAGTGCCTGCATATCAAATGCACCGTGGGGCGTATGCAGGGAATCCGAGTAATTTGTATATATTCCTTAGTAGATGAATTGAACTATTCTTTTGATAGAACAAAACACACGATTTCACCTGCATACAGCCCCACGGTGGCTCCTGAGTGCCTGCATATCAAATGCACCGTGGGGCGTATGCAGGGAATCCGAGTGATTTGTATACCACACACCACCCGGCTAGGCACTAGAAGGAGGAAACACTGAGTGCTCGCCTCGTCCGAGAGGGGGCTATATATAGGGTCACGGGCTCAACGAGTGGTACTGATAGTGTTGATCCAACAGCTATCAAGTGCTCAAAAGAAGCACACCCCTGATCCAACGGCTAACAAGTGTTTCAAAGAAACACACGATCCGTGTGCTTCTTTAGTCCCGGTTTGAAACTGAAAGCGTTAATCGAACAGCTCAGAAGCAATCAAAAGAAACACACACCTGATCAAACGGCTTACAAGTGCTTGAAAGAAACACACGATCCGTGTGCTTCTTTAGTCCCGGTTTGGAAGTTAAAGTGTTGATCGAACAGCTCAGAATTCCAAAGTTTGCAAAAGTTATACAAATTCACATTCAAAATAGTTTTAAACTAATTTAAATAATGGTTATAGAAAAGAGAAAATGTTTTTGTATTAGTTAGTCAATTTCAAACACTTTTCATATTGAAAGTTTTTTCAAATTCCAAAGTTTGCAAAAGTTATACAAATTCACATTCAAAATAGTTTTAAACTTATTAAAATAATGGTTATAGAAAAGAGAAAATGTTTTTGTATTAGTTAGTCAATTTCAAACACTTTTCATATTGAAAGTTGTTTCAAATTCCAAAGTTTGCAAAAGATATACAAATTCACATTCAAAATAGTTTTAAACTTATTAAAATAATGGTTATAGAAAAGAGAAAATGTTTTTGTATTAGTTAGTCAAATTCAAACACTTTTCATATTGAAAGTTTTTCCAAATTCCAAAGTTTGCAAAAGTTATACAAATTCACATTAAAAATAGTTTTAAACTTATTAAAATAATGGTTAAAGAAAAGAGAAAATGTTTTTGTATTAGTTAGTCAAATTCAAACACTTTTCATATTGAAAGTTTTTCCAAATTCCAAAGTTATTTAAAACAGAAAACAGAAATAGAAAAGAAAAAGGGAAAAGAAAAAGGAAAAACCCCATCTATCCCGGGTGGTGGCTCAGCCCGGGACAGATGGGGTGCTATCTATCCCGGGCTGAGCCACCACCCGGGACAGATGGGGTGGCTATCTGTCCCGGGTGCAGCCACCACCCGGGACAGTTGAGTGCTATCTGTCCCGGGCTGAGCCACCACCCGGGACAGTTGAGTGTTGCTATATAAGCAACACTTAGCCACGGGTGGTGGCTCAACCCGGAGCCATTTCCCTCTCCTCGCGAAGCGCTGCCCAAATTTCCCGTGAACAACCCTAGCCGCCGCCGCCTCCTTCTTCGACTCCGGCTGGGCCTCGCCGCCACCTTCCTCACCTCCTTCTTCGACTAGGTGAGCCCTGAACCCTAGCTCGTGCTCCATTTCTCTCTCTGCGCGCGCGTGCCACGAACCCTAGCCACGAACCCAACTTCGGCTCCGCGGCTGAGCTACTCCGGCGAGCGGCAACAGCGGCCTGGCGGCGCTCCGTTAGGGATTTTGGGGGGCAAACGGACCGCGGTGTCGGGGGCTCGAGTATGGGGGCAAACGGACCGCGATTTTGAACGAATTTGGGAGAGGATTTCGGCCGGATTTCTCGATGAACGACAGTTCAAGATGCAGTGATGTCATAGCTGACGTCACAAGTGAATTTCTTTTTCTGATTTTTCCATTTTATTCATATCTTTTGATTTAAATGTCCAAATGAAGTCAAACAAATTTCAAAAAATTTGTAAAATTATTATCTTTGTGTTAAACCAGTTGTGGGCATGTTTTGAATAATTTTGAAAATTAATATTTTGAAATATTCATAAAATGCAAAATTGCCCATTTAGGTCAACTTTGAGATTAGTTATTTAAATAATTCATTTTGGGTTAATAAAATATTTTTTGCTTTAATAGGTTATTTAAATAACATATTACAACTATTGGAAATGAAAAGAGAAAATGCAATGAAATATATATTGTGTTTTACATTTTTTGCTTTAGAATAGATTTTAGAATAGATTTTACAATGCAATGAAAATCAATGAAAATCAATGAATACATTTTTTGATATTACAACTATTGGAAATGAAAAGAGAAAATGCAATGAAAATACAATTTTTGCTTTAGAATAGATTTTACATTTAATTATTTTCTTATATAGAATATATATTCATGAAAATCATTTTGTGTTTTGAAAATAAATGAAGATCATTTTAAGCTAATGAAATGTTCATTTGGATAATCCATTTATTATAAAATATATGAAGTTATTAAAGTTATTTAGTTGTATGACATATCGGTAAAGTTATTTAGATGTTGAGTTATTAAAATTATTTAAATGGATTGAAATCTCTTGCAGAAACTATGGACACCCGTAGAAACCTTCAACAAGAAGAGGACATGTTCGACATCATTCGCGAAGGTGATGAATTGGACCCCGGCAGAAACCATGAACAAGAAGAGGAACACGTAGACGATTTCACCGGGCAATTTCTGAACGAGTCCAGTGATGGACTGGAGGGGCATTCAGACGGAATAGACGTCACCGACAGTTCAGCTCACCGACAGTTCACCGACTCTACTGTTGGAAAGTCGGCCGCCGAGGTAGATATATGCCCTCAGGTTTTTGTCTCCGTTGAAAAGATTTGTGTGTATACATATATTAACTATCACTTTTTCTTGTGTTTAGCCGTCGGCGGGCCATGAACCGGGACCAAGCAAAAAAGCAGCGGTGAAACGAGGCGGGCCACGGACCGGGACCAAAAAGCTCCAAGGGAAACAGAAGTACCACATCGAGGAGATCAATGAAAAAGGAAAACCGATTGCTCCCGCTAACCACGCAAGGAAATTTGTAGCTCAGTGCGGAGTCATCGTTCGGGACAGACTGTCCATCAGGGCTCAAGAATGGTATAAGCCAAAGGTGCCAAAAGAGGGGGTTATTTATGTCTCGAATGCAGACAAACAACTCTTTTGGGACGAGCTCATGTAGAATTTCACTTTACCGGAAGAGGAGGATGTAGAGGAGCCGGTTATAGAGAATCGATGCAAGGCCTGGACTTATATTGAGATGGGTGAATTGTTCCGCAGCTGGAAGAAAAGGCTTAACAAGTTCATAAAAGAAGGTAAAACTCCAGAATTTGTCGAAGTCTATGAAAAGATAAAAGATGAGTGGCCCGAATTTAAGGCGTACAAGCAATCGGAAGCCGCTAAGGCCATGTCAGAGAGAAATAAGAAAAATGCAGACAAAAAGATATATCACCATAACATGGGGTCAGGTGGCTACCTGACGGCCCTGCCTAAGTTTCTGAAAATGGAGGAAGAGTTTTTGGCTAAAGGTATACAGATCGAGACATTTGACTGGCCAGACCGGCTTAAGGCTTGGTTCTATGGGCATGGTGGAAAGTTAGACCCTGAAACAGGTGACTGTCTTTTTACCAAGGAGCACGGACCTGACCCTATTAAAGCTCTCAGAGAGGTATGGAAGGAGGTCACGGAAGGCAGGTTCCACCCTAACAGAGAGAAGGACGAGCTATCGCGAGCCCTTAAGAATCCTGAACACAGTGGACGAACAAGAGGAACCGTCGGCTCTGTACCGTGGATACTTGGGTTTCCCAAAGATGTTGGCACTTATAGAAGCCGATCGAGAAAGAAGAAAGAGATTGCCGACCGGGCCCAGTGGATGGAAAATAAATTACTACAGCATGAGAAGGAGATAGCAGAGCTGAAGGCAGCGCAGACTCGACGGATGCCCTGTGAATCTGAGACGCCCGAAAATCCTTCTCCTGATCCAAAATCAATGCGGAGAAGCAGCGTGGCTTCGACGGAGCTCGATCGCCACAATGATATGCCGGGTCCTCGTCACCCCGTGGATAATATCGTGCAGCGGGAACTTTGCGACCTACATGTGCCATGCTTGAACATAACCGTGAAGGTGGCGCACGGCTTTGCCCTACCGCCTAGCCCAAATGGAACTTACCATTGTTGCCCTATTCCAGATGGCTATGCTGTTGTCGGGGTTGATGAGGTTATCAAGACATATGAGGGAATTAAGCTGGACTTCCCTACGGGTGAAGACGAGGTTGAGTTGAGATTTTCCCTCAAGAGTACCTGCTTATGGAAAAAAGAATACATCGTGTTCCCACACATGCAGCTAAATCGCCCTCCCAGTCCACAAGCCAGTCCACATAACTACAACAACGACAACCAATGCGCTAGTCCAGACACCCCCCACAACGACAACCAAGGCGCTAGTCCATCTCCGCCGTCGCGTGAGCGTACTCCGCCGCGTGAGCGTACTCCGCCGCGTCAACGGACTCCATCGCCTCCGCAAAAGAAGCGGAAGTGCACCGCTGCGTCGACTAGTACTCAGAAAAGCGAAACGGCCGGGAAGTCTCGCTTTGTGAACTCTCGCAAAGATGTCGAGACATGGGTCGAGGAGATCCAGACTTCCCAGAGAAAGAAAGCAAAAAAGATGTCTTTGCCTGTTCCGGTTTATTCTCCGGAAGCGATACGGTGGGCCATAGAATTTCTTACGCATCCGTCGCAATATGAACTAAATATGGACGATGACTACACACGCGTTCTGGTGCGTACATCTAAGAGAGTGCGGGAAGAACAAAAATCTGCTGCCACCCAGAAGAGAGATGTTCCACAGCTCGGAATGCAGGCGGGACAATCGGCCCCTCCACTCATATTGGCGCCTTACAACCGGAACCCGATCGATGATGTACTTTCGCAGCAAGCTAGAGATATGGGTATAACTCTGGCAGAGCTGAAGGCATTGCAAGCTGGCGAGAGTGTCACCATACATGAGGTGGTGCGGACATATGTGAGAGGACAAGATCTTGTCGACCCTGCAATGGTGCGCACTCTACCAGCTAGGTTGCACCAACTAAATGCATGGTACTTGCGTACCACGAAAAGTCAAGACGGAGACTGGCTCTATGGGAAAATTCCAAAGGATTTTTTTGGCCCAGGTGATGATGAGGTTCAAATCGAGTATTGCGAATTATGGCAGTTATTCAATTTTGACGCGATCGACAAATCTATCATCAGTGCCTTTTGCATGTAAGTAATTAAATTATGTATATATGTCAGTAATTCTCTAGCTCTACTTATTTTTCATTGCTTGTAATTATCCTTATCACTATATTACTTTTGTACTCTATTATGTAGGCTGAAAATTATACAATCTCGAAAGCTGGGACTCAATCACAAGATTGGATTCATTGACCCTAATCGAGTTCATCGTCATGGTTTGTTACATTACCCAGATCAAACGGAGGAGCTTTTGCTTACTTATTTGATGGCGCAACATTACAAAAGCACCATAATTTTCCCGTTCAACTTCGAGTGAGTTGTTTACTTTCTTATACATACTCGATGTTAATTAAGTATATGTAATTGATGATTTAGTTATTAACAAATATAAACATATGGCAGATTTCACTGGGTATTATTTGAGATTGATGTTGAAAAGGCAATCGTTGATGTCTTGGACCCATTATCGAAACCTGAAGAAAAGTTCGACGACACGAAACAGATGCTCCAGAGGTAATTTCGTTCATTATCACAATCGACCTCGTCTTTTCTAATAATATATAGTAATTAGTTAACTTCTTTACTAATTTTTCATACCGTAAACTTCAGGGTTTGGGACAAGTTCACCGGTTTCCACAAGGATGTCGGTATAGCTAAGAACCTCACTTTTAAATGGCGAGAGGTAAAGACGTATACTAGCTAGGTTCCACATACGCATATTCTTAATTTCAGTCTCACAATACCATTTTTTCAATATTTATGATTATTGTTTATTAATTTCTTATCTTATTCTATCATAAAGTGTGCGAAGCAGCAACAAGGCACCAATTTGTGTGGATTCTATGTCTGCGAGTTCATCCGAATTCACTTCAATGAGGGTGCAGACTGGAATAGGGTACGTTAACAATTCATTCAAACTTGTTCACTTCTCAAATTGAATTATTTTCATAATGGTTGATATATTGGTGTTGATCTCTCCTTTTTAGTTTGAGACGATCCGGAACAGGCTAGAAGCAAAAGACCGCCTACTACCAATCGCGGAGGAAATTGCGGGCTTTCTGCTTGACTATGTCATAAAGCCAGGCGCAGAATGCAGTATAATCCGGCCGCCAAAAAAGACCATCCCGAGGAAAAAATAGGGTCTAATGCTTCTCTGTCATGTAAAAAATATTTGTACTTAGCCGTGTCCCCGGTAGAGACATGATCTTCCGGTTGTAAATATTTGTTTGGGAGAACTCGTGTACTAGTAGTATTCATGACTATATCCCGAGGAAAAAATCGTGTATTCATGATATATATTACATAGTAACGTATAATATGCAACTCGATATTGTTTGAAATGAAACATAAATGAAAAAACACAAACACAAAAGAATCAGTAACATAAATAGAAAACAGAAACAAAAATAGAAAACAGGAAACAAAATAAAAGAAACAAAAAAAACATATATACGAACCGGGACAAATGAGTCGCAGGCAGAGCCTGCCTTGATTGGCCACGTGGCCCCCCTATTGGTCCCGGGCCGTGGCGTGCCCGGGACAAATAGGGGAGGCTATTTGTCCCGAACACGCTGTCTCGGGCGCGTGACCGGGGCAAAAAGCCCTCACGGCCCGGGACCAGTGGCTTGTTTTGCTCTAGTGCTTCCACTACACGTTAAAGTACTTCATTGATTCACATACACCCATATGCATGATTCTCAACAAGCTATACTCAAAACGTTCAGTGAAGTTCACGAAATAAAGATCTCCACTACCCGTCAATTACTTCATTGAACCACATACATCTCCATGTATGACTATCAATAAGTTATATGCCCGTTTTCCGAAAACGGTGTCACAGTTATTTTGCAAGTGTCAAAAGATCAAATCTTAGGACTTGTAGGTCCATCCAGTGTGGAGCTAATGCATATAACATTGACATGACTAAACGGTAGTGCCACACATATGTGGTGTCTTTATTAAGTTTGTATCCTTTGGCATTAATATTATGAATGTGGGAGCTTCTACCATCTAAATTCAAACCGGCATATGATCATTACTTCATAAATATAGGACACAAATTTGTCACTATCATGTATGAACAAGTGTCTCGCTAGAGGAGACACACTCGTAACGATCATACCAACACCCGATCATAAAGAATTTATTCAAATGGTAGATCTAGAGGGAGAGTGTCTATGGCCGTCACAACAACTTGACTGCCGTTATCAACACGCAATGTCGCCTCATCCTTTCAAACTACTCAAGCAGTAAACCTGATTTTTCACAAAACATGACTAGTTCAAGACTTAGTCACTACTGCGAGCACTTGCTTAGCTAAAACATTCATAACATGTATATCATATATACACCATCATCATTGATGACTTCCGGCGATCTGTTTCATCTTCTTGATACTTCCACCGTAATCAAGAACCATGAAGGTGAACGATTCCCCTTGCATGACATAGTCTATGACAGAGGATTTGCACTTGGCAACGATGTCTGTCATCCAGTGATTGAGCTGAGCGAGGCGTCTCAATGTTCATTAATCATGAACATACGTCATTAAGTATGACCGCCACATGCTCCCTCAATGTGTGTATTCTCTTCCATCTTGGTTGAGAAGACAATCAGTCAACGTACTGATAAACTTCATCAACCCAACGTTTCGGGTACCCCGAGTTTAGCGACCATATCATATGTTCGCGATCTAAAAACTCGTACCCACCGTTGGTTCTTTATGGTAGAGATCATAGCATACACTGGACTATGATGATATCATCCGCACAAAATCCGATAATCAAAATTATCTTTTGTTAGCGGAATCTCCGGGTTTATCTCCTAGCGGGTATTGTAACACAAAGAGCTAACGGTTTAAACAAGGAGTATCCTCAAGCTAAAGTATAAAACTATGAAGTTTAGACCCAACCTTTTAAGTTTCTCAAATCGCAGGAATGCGCCTAATTTGAAAAGATGCTATCACAATGGTTAATATCTACAAAGGTTTGCAAAACAGACTCTGTTCATTATATTCTGAGTTCTAGTATTTTAGAAAATAACTATCCGAACTCCCACTCAAACGAACATCCCTCCTGGTCGTTTAAGCGATTACACGACCCCCATCCATTACACCACCCCTCATCATCAGAGCCGGCGGCACAACTTCAAGAGTAGACAAAATCATCCGCCACACCAATTTTGTGACTCGTGCTCGACCTTTCGGTCTCCCTGTTCCGAGGCCATATTTCTGAATATGCTAGGCTCGCCACCAAAGACCTCCACGCTGACGCTTCTGCAACATGGCTTACACCCACTGTATGCGAACGACGAGATGTCTGACACCCGATCATCACGGCCTGCCTCATAACGTAGAACTTTCTTGGTGGTGCGCGTTGGAGGGAGAACACTAGTGGTATTTTGAAGGGATCATCTTATATAACTACCGCCGTGTAACTAATGTATACTATACACACAATCACACAATATAAGATGCACACAAAACATCAAATGTAATGCAATGTGATATAGTCCATTGCGCCATGGTCTTCTTGGCGCCCGCAGTTTATAAACAATTTAATAAACCTACCTTGACCATATCACATAGCCCCTGCAAAATAAAGTTAGACGCTTCTACTTTATCTTTTGCATATTTTACGTGGCTTGGGGCTTTCGTAAATAGAACCGCTTCATACCTACGAACCTTATGACCACAACAACGATCCAATAATTGCATGTTTAAGCATCCCTTTCGGGCCCTCCATTGAAAATGCAAAGCCAACTAAAGAGAGAGAAACAGGCACCCGCCAGCCACAGATACGGTACAAGCCGTATGTCAGTAGTGGAACCAGTCTCGCGTAAGCGTATGCGTAAAGTCGGTCCGGGCCGCTTCATCAACTCGATGCCGCTGGAATCACAAGTGCACGCTAGAGGGTAGCAAATAATAGGAACGATGCCCCCGTGCAGAACACGGGTTCTAACAGCGTACAGCTATATCTACGATAGATCGGCTCTGATACCACTGAAGGGAATCGTGTGCAGAAAACAAAAAAATCCTAGCAACGATATCCTTAAACTAGCCAAGATCTACACTATGCAGATATAGAAGTACGGCGGAGATCGGAATACATACCCTCGTAGACCGAATAGCGGGGATTACGCTCCCGCACAAGCGTTGACGATGAAGACGCCGTAGCCGACCTCTAGGTCGCGGAGAACTCGGCGCGACGAAGACGACGAAGATGACCCCGAGGTCGGGTGGAGGAAGTAGGCCTCCGAGTACTGCTAGCGCAGCACCTCGCAGGGAGTCGCACACATACGGTGGAGACGACGGCCTCCGAAGCTCCAGTCCAGGACGAGCAGCGGAAGACTTGGACTGGAACACCAGCAGCGCGGCAGCGGGCTATGGTGGAAGAGATCCCCCTCCTCTACTCGGCGCGGCTCCGTCAAGGGAACCACGAGATCGAGAGAGAAATTGGGAATTGATTGGTGAATTAAAAGGCCAGGGGTGCCCCTTCTTATATAGGCTCCCAGGGGGAGCCAACCTTGCCAGCCAGGCAATGTGGGACTATCCCACATGCCTGGTTCGGCCAAGGCTGGTGCGCCGGCCCTAGGTGGGCCCCATTTGGCCCACCTAGGCCGGCCAAGCCTCCCCCACAAAATTCCCTTGAGGGTTTTCCCCCCCATGGGCCTTCTTTCGACCAGAAGGCCCATTTAGGGAAATCAGCCTAAATAAATTCGAAAATAAATATATAAAATCATATTTGCATATTAATTACACTAATTAATATCAAACATAATATATATAATTTTTCCTAGCTCCGAAAACTCTTTCGGCGCTGCCCGATCTCCATCGGACCCCTCCCGGGACGTTCCCGGTGATCTCTTTCCTTTCCGGTTGTCTTGTCGAAACCCCTTAAGTGTGTTACCCTAGCGGTTCGATATAATATCAGGTATGATCAAGACTCCTCAATGATCAACGACTAACTCGTAGGCCTGGACCCCATGAATTAACCCCTGAGATATAACGAATGACTTTCATCTATCAAACCTGGACGTATAGTCTTAAACCCTTTGTCATGGCGATACTTAGCGTGTCCGAGCATCATTCTCAGATATCTCCATACCTAGCATGATCTCGTTACCGACATCGCTATCTTCTACTCGTCTATGATATTATGTCAGCTGGTGACCTAGTCACATGTTTGCAAACTCATTTGACATGATCTCACCGAGTGGGCCCTAGAGTATCTATCCGGCTATGCGGACTGACAAATCCCGCTGTTGACCCCTCGTCTCAACTACTCCTTTCCGATACCCAAAAGTATCACCGCTATTGTCATACTAAATAAGATACGACGTTTGGTGCGATCAAAGTATCTTCCAGGAATACCAATAAGAGTTGATCTCACGGTCTTAAGGCGTAACGACTATGTCCTATAAATACTGGGTATGTCCATCACATCGTTACACCTAACGATATGACTCTCATTGCCGACCAGCGTCATGCCCTATGATCGGAAAACCTCGATCATCAATCGCGCAACGAAACTAGTCTTAGTAGAGGCTACTAGGGACCTGGTTGTTTATCTACCACACCTGTATTAATGTTTCCGCTTAATACAGTTATAGCATGGTGTAAAACATATAATGAACGATTGGGATATTGCCAATAAACTATGTTTATTAAGTGCCTCTAGGGCCTATTCCCTTCAAGTTACACTTGGGTGCATTAGTTTGACATGCTTGAGTAGTAAACAGGTACATTGTAATTTATAGAATATTTTAAACAATCATTCAACCCAATATTCATATTCTTGTAATTTATAGGATTGCATACTTGTATCTTTTTTAGAATAAATCTAAACTTGATTGCAAATTTTATTGATTGCAGGTACATTTGAGCTATGGAGCACTTGCGAGACGAGCAGATAGAAGAAGCACAATTTCAACGAGACGAAGAGATGGAAGACCAAATGGAACAACTTATTTTTAATGATGCCCGAGCTGGAGGAGATGTAGATGATTATGATTTCGAACAATTTTTGAACGACTTTGGTGATGGAATAGAGTCACGAGATGTGGTGATAACAAACTCCGGCGGAGAGGTGTATATGTGTTTATAATAAATATGGCGATATGTTGTTGTTAACTACATGCATTAATTGATTTGTGTTGTATTTATTAACGACTCATTTTTCTTTTAGTCATCCGGATCAAGCAAATCTGTGAAAAAGCAGCCACCATGTGCTCCTCGAGGCAAGGCAAAAAGGATGACGAGCGAGGATCCAAAGTTACCGATTGAGGAAATTGCTGATTCCGGCGAACCGCTTGAACCAAAACAGAACCGCAGCAAATTTATAAGTCAAGCTGGAGGTATTGTTAGGGACATGATCCCAATAAGCATACGCGAATGGAATAAGCCGGCGGCCGCAGATGTGGAGGACCCATGTTATGTCCACCAAGTTCTTAAGGATTTGGTCTATAACACGTTGTTGTCACATTTCACCCTCCCGCCAGATCTCTCTAAAGTGAAGAAGGACAACCTCAAGAAGTGGACTCTTATTAAGATGGCGGAACAATTCCGGAACTGCAAGAAAAAGTTATGGAATCAATATGAAGAAACAAAAGAAGATCCAGATTTCAGTGGAGCACAAGGGAAGAAGTTAGAATATGAATGGGCGGCGTTTAAGGCGTATAGGAAATCACCTATGGCTGTGGCCCGATCGGAGATAAATAAATTGAATGTTGGGCTGAAGGTACACCACCATACATTGGGGACAGGTGGCTACAAGAGCGCCATTCCTAAGTGGTTAGCCTATGAAGAAAAACTGCTTCGATCGGGGGTCTTCGATGACTGGCCCGAGAGGTCAAAATTCTGGTTGTTCGCGCATGGGGCAATGTTGGACCCTCAAACCGGAGAGATTGTTGGAAAGGGAAAATGGAAGGTTCTCGTTGACATAATCAAAGAGAAGCTTGAAAAAGAAATTAATGATGTTCGCAATGGTGTGTTCAAACCCGATAGAGAGGATGACGAGCTGACACGGGCCCTGGGGAATCCTGAACATGTTGGACGAGCTCGAGGCTTTCCTGGCGGTGCTACGTTTAAGACTGCGTGGCCGGAATCCGCTCACACTTATAGAAGCCGTAGCAGAAGTAAGAAGAAGGAGGCCAACGGATATTACAATTGGAACGTGAAATGAAGGAGCAACGGGCGGAAATAAAAGCATTGAAGGAGCAAAGAACGGAACCTCAGGAGCGGCACCAATTAGACCATGAAGCAGATGCCGCCCCATCTCAGCGTAGAAGCAGCGTTGGTTCCACGCGTCAGGTCGACGTTGGTGCCTACCCAGTGGATGACATCACATAGCCTACAGGTTGTGAGCTACATATAGCAATGAGAAACATAACTTTGAAGGTGGCGGTGGGGCAAGCTTTAGTAATTCAACCTGGAGAACTCTACCATTGTGGTCAAATTCCAGATGGCTACGCTCGTGTCGGGGTGGACGAAATTATGCCGGGATTTGAAACCTTGGAACTTGAGTTACCTGGAGGTGACGAGGAGAAAACGTTGGCAGACGTCAAGCATGCCTTTGCCCTATGGCCCAAGAAATACATCGTCCTTCCAGAACAAGCAAAGTCCACTCCTCGTTCTAGGAGTCCAGCTCACCAGCAAAGTCCACTCTTCCTCAAGAGGAATCAAAGACGGAGTCCATCTCCACCCCATCAGCAAAGCCCACACCTCCCCGATAGGGACCCCAGCCCGAGTCCATCTCCAGCTCAACAGCAAAGCCAACCGCCCCCGAGAAGGTTCCTAGCGCGAGGCCATCGCAGTCTGTGCCAGTCCGCCAGAATGTTAAGTCGCTCTCGAGTAGGCGCCAGTCTGGTTCTCCTGTTAGGAAGAAACCTAGAAAGCAGAAAACACCGCCGCCTACTCCAAAGTTACCTTGGGAGAGAACCGTCGAGGAAAACGATATCGCCTGCAAAGAACATACGGATGCCTGGCTTGCTGGCGTGAAACAGAAAGCGTTAGCGAAACAATTGCCTCCTGCAAAATTTACTGCCGGAATTCCTCAGGAGAAAATTGACCGTTGCATCGATGCCCTATACAACCCCCCACCATCGCCGCCAACAGACTATGATCGCAACATTGGTAAGTCATATGACGAAGAGATGGATGATCGATCGAAAAAGGGGAAACAAGTTGCCCAACTCGGAGAACAAGACGCACAGTCGGCCCCCCCGCTCAAGGTGCTTGATGACAGAGTTCTCAAAAACATCAATGTGCGGGAGCTGGTATATTCGGGAGATGATATCCCCTTCGCGGATGTCGTTCGTACTTATGTTCACGGGGAAGATTTTGTCGACGGCGACTTACCCACAAGAATACGTCAATTTCAAGCCTGGTACAAGAATACCGTAAAGGAGACGAATAAAGACGATCTCATGATGGCAGTTAAGGACGAGCATTATTTCCAAGAATACTCCATTGTCCTTTAATTCGCCGAAATCTTTCTGAGTTCCTATTGTCTGTAAGTGATATATTCCTGTAATTTAATGCTTTAATTAGCTCTACTCGTTCATTGTCTGTGATAATCCTCTCTATAATATTTTGTTTGCTTTATTACGCAGAATGAAGATGCTCGAATGCAAGAAGCAGAAAATCAACCACATTGGGTTCATTGACCCCTCTATAATGCATGAAGATAACATAATTGATCCAATACTTAACAAGGATACACCGGGGAATTTGCTAATGTTTTTCAAGCGACAAGCTTACAAAAAATATATATTATGGCCTTACAACTTCAAGTGAGTGTTACTGCTTATTACACATTCTATTTTTCTCACCCGATGTTAAGTTTAATTGATGAGTTATGTATGACTATTTATAAACGTGCGCAGCTACCACTACATTCTTATCGTTATTGACTTGCGGAAAGGAGAAATTGTTGTCCTTGACTCGTTAAGAAGATGCCCTAAACAATACAAGACCTGTTTTGATTTGGTGGCAAGGTACTTTCTTTTCTATCGCCTCTTTCGTTCATTTCCTAATATCAAAGAATTTATGACTCATTCATTCATTTTCTTGTCATGCAGCGTTTGGAAAATGTTTCTCGCGGAACATCCGAACAGTGGATGGCCAGAGAAACTGCGCTGGCGTAGTAACGATGTAAGTAGTACTATAACTAGTCCCATGCATCATTATCATACTTTATTATTATTTGATCAAATTCTATTCTTCTATAGACTTGCCTTAAACAGCCAATAGGGACTGATCTATGTGGATTCTACGTTTGCGAGTACATGCACACTGTGGTCAACGAGAGTTTGAAGAGCAAAAGAAGTAGCGAAGTACGTAAAGATCTAGTCACAACATTATTTTTGTACCATCAATCGTGATGAGTTTTATTCATTTTATATCTCATGTATTCATTGTGATGTCATTTTTTTTACAGTTGGCAAGAAAGCGCAGCGAGTTACCAATAAAGACCCGCTTCAGGGCACTTGCAGAGGAGTTGACGGGATTTTACCTCGCCCATGTCATACCGGAGACCGGAGAGTACCACTATTTTGACTAGTGCAGACATGTAAAATATAGTGATCTCCATGTAACAAAATACTTCTAAGTATCTGGAACCGGGAAACGTGATCTTCATGTACCAGTCGTACTTAATTGTGTATGTGTTATCAACACATGATTTTCATGTAATTGTATATATGCATGATGCATTCATCTAGCTTTGTATAATAATTTATACGTATTTTTCGCGCATCAAAGCCGTAGCATCCAAAACCCCTACCCCGACGCATCGACGTGGTACCATCCGAAACCCCTACCCCGACGCATCGACGTGGTACCATCTGAAACCCCTACCCCGACGCATCGACGTGGTACCATCCGAAACCCCTACCCAGAAATTAAAAAAAAGCAAAACCCTGGAGAAAAAAAAACCCTGAAATGTAAAAAATAAAACAAAACAAACACGAACCGGGACTAAAGGGTTCGCCCCGCGCGCCCTGCCACCTCCACGTGCGGAGCTCTAATTGGTGTGTGGGGGGGGTGCGGTCCCGGTTCGTATTGAACCGAGACCAAATGGTGGGGGCTCTAGTCCTGGCCTGACAGTCCCGGTTGCTACACCGGGATTATAGGCTCTCTGGAACCGGGACTAGAGCCCCTTTTTCCACTAGTGATATCTTACTACCAGGAATCTAAATGTTTATTGACCTAGATGTAATATGACGTACAAACTACCAGCAAGCTCACTCCAGAGCTTATTTCTATGTATTGATATAAGGCAAACAAGAAATATGATCACTGAAGTGGTATTTTCAAAAATGAAACAATAAGAACGGTCCAAAAAATTGAACATGTTTGGCACACATATGATTTTATGTAAATTAATGTTGTACAAGCATATAGGTTTTGATTGTATAAGACAATAAGCTAATTAAAATGTACGTACCTACTGTAGCTCCGGCGCCCACCTCAGAGGGAGGATGGCGCCTCCAGAGTCCAGACCAAGAAGAGGAGGTTTTGATTGTATAAGACAATAAGCTAATTAAAATGTACGTACCTACTGTAGCTCCGGCGCCCACCTCAGAGGGAGGATGGCGCCTCCAGAGTCCAGACCAAGAAGAGGACGGTAGTGGCGGAGCTTAGTTGAGGTCAGCCCCCCCCCCCCCCCCCCCCCCCCCCCCCAAGCAAGTCTTGGCAAGCTCCACCACTGGAGGACAGCAGCGATGAGCACCGCTCCCAGCACGACGAGACCAAAGTCTCGTCCGTCGGAGCAGGCTCGACCCACTAGGGGCGACGTCGTCGTCGCTGCTTCCTGCACAGGGTGAAAGTCGTACACCACCAGGTCAGCCAGTGGAGCGCCTAGGGGAGTCGGGAAGGTGGTGGTCATCCCTGCAAAAATGATTTTAAAAATGCAGGCGTTAGGTAAAATCCTGGCTTAAGTTATGTGAAGAATTTTAACAGACATATGATATACTGATCGAACTTATGACAAATTGAAGGATATAAACATCATTCTACGCTCATTAAGGAGAGGGTTCCTTGCCAGTAAAGAACAAATAAAGCGAGGATAAATGAAAATTATGATGATTCCCCCTATCTTTCTTTTTCGGCCTAGATTGTGGACATGTAGGTTTATGCCTTGAAGAAGCTATCTTTCTCAATATTTGTCGGTTTCTTATGGTTCCAGTTTACATGAGAGTGTGAAGCCCCAAACTTGCTCTTTATTCAGGGGCCTTATTTTGATTCATTTGGTCCTGCTCCACTACATGTTCTTGTAACCTATTGAAGTTGACACAATGTGGAACACTAATAAAGCAGTTATTTGATCATTTGCAGGAACATTTTGTGATGCTTACTGCGTACGTCTATGTGGGTTGTTGTTCTATGTGGTCACCGTCAGGTTGCCAGCTCTTGAAGGAACGTTGTTTTGCTGGCTCCATGTGTCGTTTTAAAGTGTGTTATATTGTGTGTTGGGTTTATCATAAAAAGCTGCTCTAGTGTGCAATCTACGAAGTCGCGACAACAATCAGACATTTGCACGGGCATCCACCCTAAAGTCCTGAACAGAATGTATGAACACAAAACAGTACTTTCTGATTTCAGTAGATCTCTCAGTATGAAATTGGCTCCAGATGTTTACACCATTAATTTTTTTGATAAAAGAAAATCTTTGTTAGCATCAGGAGCTCGTGAACTTGACTAAATCCATGGAGCTACTACTTTTTGACGCGGTCCTCAGCTCTGAGAGCTGCTGTGCTGTGTGTGGTGCGGCATGTTCCTCAAAGATCCATATGACGAACTTGAGATGTACGTACTGGGTAGCACTTTGAGCGTTCAAGGACACTAGGACAGTGTAATACAAAAAGTGAAGCAGAGCTACACTTGCAGACAAGCGACACTGGAAAAAACAACAGGAAACAAATTGAGCAGCAAACTTCACAAGAGATGCGTGGCACATTTTGATGTGGCGAACGCATGTTGCCTGTGCAGAACAGCGACGCCGCGCTAGGCAGCAACGATATGCCTTTCATTAGCCTCTTAGGGCTAATTTGGTTCCAAGGGAAATGTATCCCAGGGATTTATTCCCACTAGGGGGTTTTCCGTGCGCGCAGGGATCCCCTCCCACCACGGGGAGATCTCAGGTTGTGAGTTTGGATGGACATCGTGGGGAGAGGAAATGACGATCAGAAACTTGCCACAGCAGCAAGAAAATGCCAGCGATCAACTTAGAAAATTTGTAATGATCGAAATTATTAAACTTAACTAAGTTTTTCATAGAAACATCGTACAACTTCAAAACTAATTAAAAATGTGTATTTCTTCATACATAATCCAGGAATACAAACAAAATGTTTCTTAAAGATAAGAGTTACAAATCGAGTCAACATGAGAATTTTGTTCGCTTAAAATTGCACATATCTGCTACTGATCATGCTAAATTATCTTGTTGGAACTAGTCATTCTAGTTAACTTCCACCATCAACTTGTTTTTACATTTTTGTCGGCGAAACCTGCAGAGCAAAAAAAAAGTCAAAGTAATTACTACACATTACTTTTTGAACAAGTAGTTTATATCTAAAACATCTATATCTGGTTGAAATCCGACTCGTCGCAGACATCGTCGTCGTTGCTGTTCATTCCCGATGCTCTTGTTTCAACGTTGTTACATTGGGTATTATGAACAGGGCAACAAATCGAACGGGAGATTCCCTAATAACCCCCCGGGTCACTTAAACCCCACATGTCAGTGACCCATCAAAGGGGCCTGTGGACGATACTTAAGTGACCAGGGGGTTATCGTAGATTATCCCCAAATCGAACAGCTACATTGAGATTGGTTTAGTTCAACAGAAAACACCAAGGCATCTGCTCATCCTAAACTATTCCGATCATTCGACCAGTACCACAATTAGTTAAGACGCCACAACATTTCTAAATTTTCTTTTACTACATCTTAACATAACACAGAAAAGGATAGTAATTTGTATCTGAGGATGAACAGAATTAGCACAATGCAGGAAACACAACACTAGCTCAGGTCACCTCGTACTCAGACTGTGTGCTTACCCGAGACCTCGAGCGGGACGTAGCACTTGGCCAGCCGCGTCTTCCCCTGCAGCAGGATGAACCGAATCGACAAAGAGGCCAACGGACGGAAGGATGTCAGATCCCGGAGAGGAAACCCGGAGGGGGTGATCCAGAAGGGCTCACCTGAGTTGAAGGAGAAAGGATGCCGTGCTCCACCGCCTGGACGTCATCGTCACCGGAGCACGAGATCGAGGCGGGTCAGATGTTGGGGAAGAAGATGGCGACCGTCGACGGGAGAGGCCGGACCGGAGCGACAACATCGAACATCACAGGAGGGAGAGATCGGAGCGCTTGGGAGGAGGACTTGTTTCCGGCCGCCGGAGGAAGAAGAGTCGTCGCCCCCAACGCCGTCCCCGTCACCTCTGTGGTCGCGAGCGAACCAGCAGCTTTCCTCCCCGACCTCGTGACTAGGGGAAAGCGCTCCCCGGGAAAACGAGGGGAACGGGCCGCTGTCACCCGGGTCGTGGGCAACCAAACGGCGCCGTCGGCTCCCCTGGGTCAATTTTACGCGCGGGCTTCTCACCCGGGGAAAAGCCCGGGATCCCTGTGTTTTCCCTGCCTACCAAATGAGCCCTTAGGGGAGCTCGCCATGCAGCTTTGGGACACCCAATGAATTCAACCAACTAGTTGGCTCGGAAGATTGGATGCCGTAGAGGGACGAGGTAGTGATGCAAGGGCGATAGATCCACAATTTCGAATTTTTCCAAGGCAGTGAAAAACGTAAGACTACAGGTACAAATCGTCACTGCTTTGGGTAGGCATGAAAACCAGCATGGAATAGTGAGGTTAAAAACACAAAATGCTCAAAAAGAAATTTGGGGCGTTAGACATGTGTGATGTTAAGGATGGATTGTGTGGGTGGAGGTGCATTGACACAAGGGGAGTAAATTAAAAAATTCCAAGGTTGCCAAAATGGAAAGTAATGTAAGGTCCAGAAGTCACTGTTTTGTATAGATCTCAGTGATGAAACCGTACTGTTTTGAATAGGTCATGGCCAGGATCTCTCCTTTCGAGCAGAGAGAAAGAACAATCGATGGGGTTATTCTGGAACCCCGGGGTGGAGGCCGGCCATCATCTAAAATCGTTCAGGATGTGCGCCATTCTTGGAGATAAATCAAAGTAGATAAATCGAAGGAGAGAAAGAAAGAAAGTTGTAGGAGGCAGCTAGATTTGAGGAAACACTAAAATTAGACATGACTAAACAACACATGACAATTTAGGCGAGAGATCTATGCTCTCGATCCACGAATCGAACTGACCTGCCGGAGTGGACGTAGAAGGACGAAGGGTACTCTACTCTCTCGTTGCCGACGATGTGTTGGGGGGGGGGGGGGGGGGGGGGCAAACAACCCATAAATGAACCCATTCTTCCTTGCAAGCCCATGGGCTGGGGGGGGGGGGGGGGGGGGGCTGTCTTCGTTGTAGCTCCGCCTCTGCTTGCTTGGACTAGGGCTCTCTGTCTGACGAGGAAGGGACGAGGTTAACTTATGTTATCATTATGGTTCCATCTACTCCCCATTTTGAAAAAAAAAGAAATACACTCCGAGTGGAATCGTTTAAATCTACCGCCCCGTGTGCCGGCCAAGCTCCTGACTCAACTCTTGACCATAATGAATCCTGCAGCAAAAGAGTTACTAACTAGTGAAGTATGTCTACACGTACGTATCGGTGAAGTATGTCTTAATGGTACGGATTATAAGGCTAGAGAGCCAATTTGTAAACTTTAAGAGTCTCCAAAGAGAACCAACGGAAGTGTAACTCCAAACTAAAGATTAAACCAACTGAATCATTACTTAAAACTTAAAGTAATAATTTGAATCAAAATATTGAAGTCTTAACAAAACTTTAAAGACATATATCAAGTGACAACTTCAGTGCTGAACACATCTCACAATCCGTCCACCTCTAGAACCTCGCCCAAGAGGTTACGTTATCCCCCTGGAACCGAGGACATCACCATTCAGACGCGGTCAAACTCGGGGATTTACTCGTCCAGATTTGCCTACAAGGCCCAGTTCCTTGGCGCCTCGTCCTATTCCTTCATGAGCATGGTGGAAAGACATGGACCCCGCATGCTCTTCTTTGCATGGCTTGCGGTCCAGAATATGCTTTGAATCTCGGATCGTCTGGCTATTAGGGCACCAACAATGGTGGCGATTGAAACCTAGCGTTCCATGTAAAAATGTTGTTAGGAGCATTAGCTTTTGTTTAAACGCTTCAATGGAAGCTACACCATCCCTCTGCAACAGGCACAGAAAAGAAATGAGGACCTCTCTACAGAACAGAACAACACATGCGCATGCGTGTATCTCTTCCTCTCTCCAGTTTTTGAACAGGGACGATGCAGTTTTCTCTAGAGATCCCGCCTCCTACAGAAGCCACACTGACAAGCTGCGAAGCAGCACGTCTGACAATCCGAGCCTAGGTGGACTGTGGGGCAGTAGGATGAGACCATGCGTTGGTCATGCCCTTAGGGCGTCTCCAATGTTTAGTTTTACTTTGCACCATAAGCTGGGCCCATGGTACTTCTTATGCCAACATAAAATTCTCACAATGCTTAAGACCAACTAGAACCATAACGTGGAGCCCACACATGTACCATTCAATGTTAAAAAACTTCAACATGCATGCAAACTCTCAAAGGAATGGCATGTGCACAGGAGAGAGGAGAGAGAAACATGTATTTTCTACACGCTATGGCCGGGTAGTACGGGTGAGGTCGACCCTAAGGAATCTTTTGCTAAGACCAAGCCCCATAATGTATATTTCCAGCTATGATCGACCTTAGGAGCTTAAGACCTAGACTTATTTCAACATTGGAGACGCTCTTAGGGGATGGCCTCACCAACTACTTGCCAATTGGCAGATGTCAGACAAAAACAACATGACGGCATCTGACACATCCTTTAAGAAGGCCGCCACTCCAAGAGGCCTCTTTGAATGCCGCTACTAAGAGGATCTAGGCAGACGTCGCCACCTAGCTCAAATGCCCCACGAATTTTTACAAATTACAGTCTTGAACCCGCCAAACCAACGGTATTTGATTACTGGAGGGAGTTGGCGGCCTCACCGTCGCCTTCTCGCAAGGGCTTGAAGACTGCGATCATTCTAATCGCGTGGAAAATCTGAAAGGAACGAAATGCTAGAGTTTTGAACAACAAATTTTCCCAGCATGTCATCCTTTTCTAGCACATCAGAAGCGAGAGCAAGAATTGGAGTTTAGCAGTTGGCAGTATTCAATTTGCCTAAGCTCTATATCGATGTAGTTCTCTTTTTTCGACATCACTAGGAAAGGCAAATATTTTGCCTTGTTTCAAAGGGGAAAAATATTAGAGATTAGGGCGGGCTAGCCTAGTAGGGACTAAACCTTACTCTCCATAGGACTCACGTGACTCACCTACAGTGATCGTCAGGTTGGGGTGGAAAATAATAAGGCGTATAAATAAAAGTTAACATCCTCCAAGTTTGACTCCAAGTTTGACAAATGAGAGTGCAATCACATGTGGAGTTGTGGGCTATCTGATACAAAATCAATTACTGCTGAAAAGATACCACCTAATACAAATGCTACTCCTCCGATACAAAATAAGTGTCAGGTTAGTTTAAAACTACAACACTTATTATGGATCAGATGTAGTACTAGTTAAAGAGAAAATATTCTTGAAGATTGATTGCAAAATTTTGGTTGAATATAAATTTGAGTAGCACATGAGTTACATATTGTCTGATTATTATGTAACGTATAACAAAGCTTGATAGTATAGGAAAAAGCTCGGCCTTTTGGTATTAGAGCATCTCGTATTCTCATCCCGTATCATCACATTCCGTCCGTAACTGGTGTCAAGAAAAAGATGAGCCTCGTGCAAGTGCAAGCATGTAGTAAGATTTACCAATAGAGACAAAGATAAATAGCTTGGGCATCTGTCAGCCTAGGAGAAGCAAACACTCTGTAGTACAAAGGGACATATAACGCTACAGAGTTGTACATGCAGAATCATCAAAGTACAACTTCTGACACGCCTGCTCTCGGGCTTCATGGGCCTAGCAACAATGGTGGATCCTTCTTCCCGCTGCCCGAATCTGAATCTTCGGTGGGAGCGGGCCTCGGTGCAGCAAAGGCCCTGAGCGGCGGTTCAAACATCTTCCCCGCGACATCTGGAGGCGGCTGCTGCGGCGCGTCCTCCCCAGGGAGCACCACGAGGCCCTTCTCCCTGAGAGACGACGGCTCGTTGTAGCATGCCTTCCAGAGGGAGTCCACAAGCTGTCGCTCCTCCCGAGCTGCTTGGAGGTCGTCGGCGTCCATTGCACTGATACCTTCGATTCGGCTCCTGAGGGTCTCTTTCAGCTTGTCCTGATCAGGTAGTGTATTGTCACGAGCCAGCTCGAGAAGGCCGCCCAAGGCAGCTTCCCGGACTCCGGAATCATCACTGGATGTGAGGTGCACCATTAGGTTCGGAAGACCAAGCTCTGTAGCAGCGCTCCTATCCGCCTTGTTGTGCAGCAGGTACTGCGTGAGGTGCAGAGCTTTCCTGAGATGATACAGGCACCAAAATTGTTATGTACAAACCAGGTGCATGATTCAAATAGCATGGAAACTTCTGAGTCAGAACTAAGAGAGCCCAATACAAGAGCACCAGCATGAACAAACAATGGCCTCAAATACAGATATTTGATAATTCCATAGTGAGAGATTTATCCAAGAAGAGCATAGGTTGCAAGATTTATTAAAAAAAACATTCTTGGAGCCCCTTAAAAACAAGGGTAGACATGCAAGCTGTTGTTGTACATAATAATTTCCACTAGAAGATATGATCTCTTGGATACAGGGTAAGATGGTTCTGGTGTATATTATTGTCCTTTAACAACTATAAGCCAAATCACAAAAATCTCTTAAGTGAGGTACCATACTGTTCTGAATATGACATGACGTACCTCTGAAGTCTAGCATCATCAGAAGCAAGCGCATCTTTCAGTGCAGCATAGCCATTTCCTAGGCGAAATGCAGCGAGTCCAGGCTGGTTGTTACGAATAAGAGCTGCAACACGAGGATATGATATCAATGATTAGCGTGAACAACAAAAGAGAAATGCACGAAATGGACCTAACGGTCCTTGCATGCAATAGTTGCCATATATGAAACGCAGAAACCCAAAAGTAAGAAGAACTAACTTACAAGATATTGCTCCGAGAGCTTTTGTGCGTGCATTGGTGCTAGGGTCAGATCTGAAGTTTGTCAACAGTGGCTCCAGTCCATTAGATTCCATGACAAGTTGCTGGCTTTTCGGGTTATTCTGGACAACTGTGCTCACAACTTCTGCTGCCTTTGCTCGGATGCCAGCATGTGAATTTTTTAGGTAACCAAGTAGAGGATCTAATCCACCAATAGAATGAAGATCTGCTAGGACAAAATACACATTAACGATTTTCCATGTGGTTAACTACACAATAACCATGTAAAATCAGAGAGATCATCAATCAATTCATCTGTGATCTTACCGTTTGCAAAATCAATGGATTCCACGTGCTCTTGCAACTCATCCAGCATATCTGGGCATAAGATTTAGGAAATGGTTAACTCAACAGACTTCAGCTTGCACATACAAATCAGATTCAGGTGCAGAAGGGACTTCTATACATGTACAGAGGGTATTAAAGGAAAAGCAGTAGCTGATCCAAATAGTGATATACTGCATTTACAACATGAAGCGAGAAGAAAGGAAGAAACACATAAACAGAAAAACTTGATGGCACTTGTAGCAATGCTTCCATCACTGCACGTGATTATCAGAAAGTGTCAACAATTCTGCAGCGCGCACAATTGCACAATCAAGTACAAGTAAAATAAATTTTCATCATATATAAAGGTGGAAGAAAGGCAAGCCAACTGCAAGTAACAATGTTTCACACATTTAATTTATCTATCATATCCTCTAGCATAGCATGCAAATACTATGAATTTAAATATAGTTGCATGATTCTAGTTATACAACTGAAGCATACATTATTTGCATGTAGCGAAGAACACTCTCAGATGTGAACACGAGAATCTAAACAATGCTGTGGTGTATATAACAGCTAAATGTAACAGCAGGTAAGAGCCATGATAAGCAGATGTTCGATTTGAGTATGAAGGCATGATGTAATAAAAGAATATGACTAGTTGGAAATGTACCTTCAATGTTCTCTGTAGTCACGCCATGAGACTGCAGCACGTCATCAGGGGTTTTCATCACCTGGGCAATCTCCTTCATCCTGCCAACAACGTCGACCGTATTTGCCTGCATCGCCTCCATAAACCATTTCCTGTCCTCCTCGCTGCGAACCGAAAACCAAGGGAATTATTAACAGGGACACTCAGAACGTCTTTGATCATTTTAAACTCTTAAGAAGATTAAGAAAAAAAATGAAAGGCTTGACCAGCGCCTAGCCTTCTAGATCAAACAAACAAACAGCTAATGAGCTCTACTACAGCTACGTTTAATCACATAATACAATAGGAACAAACCGCATCGATCCAAATAGAATAGTATCCTAACAGTACGACCATTAAAAAGCATGGTGAATCAGGCATGGCACCGTTAACCAAATATATACTCCCTCCGTCCCCAAATAAGTGTCACGTGGATGTATGTAGACATGACTCAGCTACTGTTGTTGTAAGCACATGGAAAATAATGTATGCTTCAATTGTATCAAAGTTGTGGCACTTACTTTCTATCAAAGTTGTGGCACTTATTTTGGGACGGAGGGAGTATAACATATGATAGTACTAGATTTACTAGGAACCGGCAACTCTAGCCTTGAAATCTGGATCCCAGTTGAGGTACACACTAGGATAAGCAAGCTCTAGCCATAATATCTGAACCTCGACTGGTAGAACGGAACCCACAGAGAACCTGAATCCTAACTGATGCACGACGGAACCACAAAACCGGCTTGGTAGCACAGCCATAGGAGGAGGAGGGGGCACGGGAGAGTGGGGGGATCTGGACGTACCTGAGGGCGCGCGGCTGGGTGGTGCCGTCGCCGCCGTGGGCGAGGCTCCACTTGAGCAGGCCGTTCCAGTCGGGCCCTCCTCCTCCTTCTTTGGCCATCTTCTCGCAGGGATGCTGCTGCTGCTGCCGGAGAGGCGATTTGTGGTCGGGTGCGCGCGGTCGCGGGACGCTGAAGTTGCTGCCTCTTCTCGGGTGCCTTCGCCTCCTTTTGTAGTGCTCTCTCCGAGTTCGTCTCCGTCGGTCGTGGGGAAGAAGCCGCGGCGGCGGAGTCCAGAGTGTTCTCGAACCTGCTCAAGGTCGGGAGGAGAGGCGTCTTGGGCCGCCTGTCTGTCTCCCCGTCAAGGCCCAATTAGGCTATAGCTACTCCATTACGTCATACTTTTGAACTGAAATTTAATTTTAAACCACGATGTTTGATTATAAATCCAAGTTAGTAGTGTTTTTTAATGTCCATGGAAACCCACTCTTTTCCCCAAGAGATTACAAAATAAATTTAAAATGCATACCAAACTGAATTGACGATATGATCCTATTGTCGTCGGGATAAAGAATTGCTTCCCCGACAATAAGATCCTATTATCGTCGGGGTAAAGAATTGCTCCACCTGCCTAAATATAACGCTTTCTTTCTCACCTGTGTGAGTAGGTGAGAAAGCGTGCGAGAGACACATAACCTCCTGGTATCACTCTGAGATGAAGACGAGCATTATTCTGAATTAGACACACCTACCATAAAAACAAGCCTTGTTGCCTGCAAAGTAACTAATTTTAGTAATTAGCACACTTTCTTAGATTGTGAGTGGTATAAGAGTAATCCTTACGGGAGATGAGGAACTCCCGGATATTCCATTTATTGTACTCATTCTAAAAAAGGTTTGGGTTGGGTTAGTTGGATCAACGCTTCCCACGAATTTTGCCTTACATCAAATAAATACAAAAGTTATTTTCTCTATCGCCCAAAATTTGAGCAATCCAACTAATCCTAGATTGACAACTCAATTCGTTGTAAATTTACTATTTACTACTGATAGATGATGTTCAGTGGAATCAGCCTCCGACATCCAGTTCCGTGGCCACATATATTCAAACACGAGGACCATATTTTGAAAGATCTGGACTCCTCTGAAGTGATTGTCTCGGCTTATCATGGATAATAGGATGTTGACTACTAACCTAACTTCGAGCTTTACCAACTCAGCAGGCTTCACAACAAGACCGCTCCAACCTCTTCTACAAATGTCGTGTAATGTTTGAACTATGGGCTGGACTTCATGATGTCACATTTCAGTTTTGGACTCATGATCTTCGTCGACGAAGAGTGGACATCCATAATCTTTGTCGTCGACCAATGGACCTCTTTTGTTGGCTTAAGCAATAGTTACGGCCTTACTCCATTATTATGATCCTTGTTTATTGACATATTTTTTAAGGAAAAATATCTACACACCGGGTGAAAGTCATCATCGCTAAGATTAAGAATAGGGAGGCAAACGGAGCATATAATTGGCCTAATGCTTGGAGAGTAGTGTTTATTTCATTTTTATTGTTTTAGTAGGCTGATCTAGTTCTTGTACCATATTTGAATTGATCCGTCAATAAGTTCACCCAAAAGAGTCTGGACGGTGGGAATAATAAGTTCACCAAAGAATCTAAACCGAGGAAATAATTTAAAAGTGGGATCGATAAAAGGCAATAATTGTTTTTCAATTCAATAGTGTGTTGTCCGGGTCCTCACTTCATACACCTTGGTTGTGATACCATAAAAGGAAGTAAAACGTGGATATAGACTGAACTTGTTTTCACTGATTCAGAATGAAAAATATCCTTACTGCATTCTGACCCAGTGGCCATACTGAGATCGTGTGCACGTTTGCAGTAGTCAAGCACATAACGGAACTTGACAATATCAACAAGTGTCGTTTTGCTTCCGATTGACATACCCTGACATAATTTTTTTAAAGGAAAATAGTAACGATTTTAAAAAGTTTAGAAAACAATTGCCAGCGGACATACAAAGTGCCTTAAATACTTGTGTAGTCTCTTTTCGTAACGAAATGATATATAACGTGCTATGTGTAAAAAGAATATGCTCTACGAATATATTTTTAAATCCTAAAATCTACTATTGTAGCAGCTGATTTTTTTTCTGCACCTAGTACTATAATATTATGATGGCACCACGAAATCGTCAAAAAAAATCTGTAATTTTCAAAATATCTTAATATTTTTAAGATTTCAATCGGGCAAATTGGTAGCCTTTTGTGAATTTCCATAACATTCTACACTTTTACACACGTCTTGTGCTAGTTTCTTCTTCTAATCAAAGGCAAAGCTTTTGGTAGAAAGTGTTTTTCCCCTCTTGCACCAATGATCCTAGTTTCTTCCATAATCCGGAAATATCTATAAGTTTCAACAAAATCTGAAAAAAAAAATCGTATGTAGCCATTAATGTATCTTTTTTATAAAATATCAACTTCAAATGCATTGTACGCCATATTAAAATGAAAAAATCTAATAAATTTAGAGATCTAAAATTATAGTATTCAGATATATAGTTCTACACCAATGTATTTTTTGTGTAAATCAAAATATTTGTGAAACACATCCAGGATTTTTTTTATTTTTTTTTAAATTAAAAAATCGGGAGCACTCCTGTTTAAGCTTTTGGCCATTAAAAAGATGGTTCTAAAATAATCCTACTCAAAAGGTGATCCACTGAATAAGAATTTGTAGGTTCAGAGAAATTTGGTCCTGGAAGCAGCTTCTCAACAAAGCAGCACATAAATGTTGGAAGAACAAGGAGCCAAAGAAGTAAAGTCTCTCCCATCAGGAGAACTTGTTTTTCAACTTGCAACAACATTTACAAACTTGATTACAGCTACACTCTCGAACTTGTCCTACTCCTAATCCCCTGAACATGCCTTGCTAGCAGGTTGGTAGCCTGCTCGATACATTTTTTGATTTTTCACATCAAAAGAGGAACCTAATAAACAAACGCAGACGCAGCGCGGCATGCACATCCTCCTGTCTCAAAAAACCAAAACGAGATGTGCGAGCGACATGTGCAATCCCTTCAACTACTACTAGGGTAACTAGGCTATGGTAGTACTGCAGAAGATTGCTTGCTTGATTGATTACGCGCAGGTGGAGGCGGCGTACTGGTGCTGCCTCCGCGGCGGCGCGAGCAGGAAGAGGGACTCGATGTCCGGCGGCTGGAAGTAGCCACCCTTGGGCGGCTCCCGGCGCGGCGCCGCCTTGACCGTGCCGTGCCTCTTCCTGGGCGGCGGCGGCGGGCACTGCAGCGCCGCCGGGATGCGGCACTCCTCCCTCCTCGGCGTCTCCCACCCCTGCTCCTCCGCCAGGCCATACTCCATCAGCGTCTCCACCTCCATAGATATCTCTTCTTCTCGAGATAGATCAATCTCTAGCTCTAGCTAATTTGGGAGGAAAAAAGAAAGCAATCTTGCAGCAGGTGGATAGCTATGCTTGGACAGATAAGTGTGAAGTGAGCACCCACATGAGCGAAAGTGCAGGAGTTATATAGCGGCCGGCGGTGAGTGGGGTGATGGAAATGCGGTGGAAGAAGCTGGGTGAAGTGGAGTACAGCGGCGTTGCGGTGGCGACGCGGCCGGCACTGGAGGTTGCACCTACGTACGCTCTTCATGACATGTAGGGCGAAGGCCAGGACGGGTCCCTGCCGTCGGTGGCGGGGTATGGATTGGAGCACGTCAGGAACGCGGTGGTCTGGCCGGAGGGTTACGTGGCGAGGCGGCTGGCGAACGCGCGGGAACCGCCGTCGGTCGAGAGTGGCGGAATGGTCGAGAGAGCTCCCGCCTCGGATCCTCTGCGGCCGTGCGTGAGTGTCCCGCTCCGGCGACACGACCACCAGGAACGGGTCACTCACACGCTCACATTTACGTCATCTCTGGATCAAAACAGTGTCTTAGGCGACAGAAAAACTCGGTGGTTCAGAGGCGATAGCGTCACAATGGATCCAAGGCGAACCGAGGTTCAAACACAGCCTCAGGCAGATTATTTATGTAACTCTAGGGTGCGTAGAACGCCCTGGAACTGATCGAGGGCCGTCCAGACGCCTCGCCGCCGCAGACGAGTTGTGGCGGAGGAGGCGACCACGTGGAGCCACCTCCGTCGCGGGGCAAGCAAAAGTGCGCGCCAGCGTGGCCCGGCCGAGTACGTCGCGTGGCGCCGTGGCATTGACACACACAGCTGCTCCACGTACAGTACGGCTCAGAGCTTCTCGTGCTTCCAAGCTGGGGCGTCAGCGAATGCCTGAACTGCGCAACGAATATACTGACTGATGGGCGGAGCATCAAGGAAGATGCCGGCCCGGCCCAATGTGATGGGGCCAGACCATTGGGCCTAGTTTACGCGTGGACGTGCTTTTGTTCTTCGGCTAATAATGTATTGCATACGGAAATCGTTAAAAAAAGTTTCCCATTGTAAAAGTGTGGTGATAAGTGTCGCTTTCTGCTTATTTCAGTCCCCCATAGTTGTTTGCATGTCCGCCAAGTGTCGTTAACAGAATAAAAGTGGGAAATGAGAATTACATACGGGAGAGGAGGGAGGGCAGTTTTTCTATTTATTTTTTAAAAACGAAATTTCGAAACAAAATATCTCGAGAACCGTTTATTTAAATTACGAACCGTTTTCACTTTTGAATTCATCGCGTCGAGATCTTCAAAACTAAATTCCATGTTGATAGGTTTTGACGAACTTTTTTGTGTACTTCCGGTTATTTACAGTCCATACACCTGATTTTATGGAGTTGTACGTCTGAGTCTGTGTAGTTATATGTGTAAAAGCTGATTCTGTGTAGGTGTACGCCCGAGTCTGTGTGGTTGTACTCCTGAGTCTGTGTGGTTGTATGTCTGAGTCTATGGTGTACGTCTGAATCTGTATAGTTGTACGCCTGAGTCTGTATAGTTATATTTTTAAGTATAGTTAAACGTATATAGTTGTCTGAATTATACGTATACCTATACGTGTGAAACTGCGTATTATATGTACAGTGGCGGAGCCAGGAATTGAGACGAGGGGGGACGAACAGTAAAACGTGTGCTACTGGCGATTTTTTTTTGACAACACATTGTAATCCATAATTGTACAGAAGCACAGGTATGAACTGACTACAAAGAACAAAAAAGTACATAAAAATAGTGATGCATTTTGATAAGAAGATAGTACCATTAAGTTGAATCCATGTTGGCAAGATGAAAGTGTCGAGGAAGATGATCTCTACAATCATTGTAGGAATGAAAACGCATCATAATCTTTTTACTATCAATTTTGTAACTACCTCTAAGATCATTGTAAGATTGGTCTGCGAACTCGGTAATGACATTTGCTACATCAAAGATTTCAGCAGCATCTGCTTTTAGAGTATCCTGGAACACAGAAATCAAAGATTGAGTATTTTGCTACAAACAACTTCATGAACAAGAACAACAGCTTATGTAGCATGATGTAATATAAAGTAGACCACGAAGATTGAGTTATTTTGGTACAAGCCTGTAGCAATCCCTGACGAAAATATGCAAAAGAGGAAAATAACATGCTCTTTCCTGCAATTCGAGACGATGTTGCAGCTGCCGCTACCCGGCAGCGGATCGAGCAGGAGGCGGCTGCTGGCGATGGATCGGGCAGCGGGCAGCGGCTGGCAGCGGATCGAGCCGGGGGCGGCGGCTGGCGGCGGATCAAGCAGGAGAAGGTGGCTGGCTATGAACGAGGATGTGCAGCGAGGAGCGGCTGGCGGCGATTTCGGCAGGGAGCAGCGGCGAGCTGCCGACGGCGGATCGAGATTCGAGGGGGAGATGCGGAGGCACTGAGCGAGCTGTGTGAGTAGGGAATCAAAGGCTGGAGGAGAGTGGAACGACCGAGCGACCTCGTCTGGTCGAGACTCGAGCGAATCAGTAATTTTTTCCTTCTTTTACACGTATACTATGCTAAAATACCACATATGTACAGGTATATGTAAAAAATCCACCGGATCGGAGGGGGCGGCCGCCCCACCTCGCCCCCCTGGTGGCGCCGCCCCTGTATATGTAGACATATAGCGTTATTACATAGAGGATGCAAGCGCGCACCTAACCGCAGGAGCTCCGTACGGCGTCGCACTGATACGCGCGTGCGGTGCTGGGAACAAAAACGCGAGGGCTCCGCATTCGTATTCACGATCAGTGATACGCGCGCGTATGCGCTACATCTACGCGCTGGAACTTCAGAAAGGTCGTCCTTTTTTTAGGGTTAGGGACACCCATTGCATACACTCAGGAGGAATGATAATAAAAACAGGTGACGGGATGTATCCTCGGGAGAGTAGTGAAGTGACGTATTTGTTTCGTACAACTGTGTAACGGAAATGATTGGCTTACCACTGTTTGGTTGTGCAAGGTGTTAATAGGTTGTACACCAACCACGGGCACAGACAACCCCTTTTAAAAATCCAGTCTTTCTTATACTACAATCACAATCACAGACAACCTATGTTTAAAAATCTCAACTTTTTAAAACAGACGAAAATTAAAACTGTCAATTTTAAACTGACCCATGCAAAATATATTGTTTCAAAATCTTTGAACAATCAAAGATCAAATGCTAAGATATCATTACAATTCTGGCACTAGATAATAAGTTCAGAATTCTATAAAAGAGTTGACCAACGTTTACAAGTTCATAATTCCATTGCACTATGAAATGTTGGATATAATTCATAATTTAAAACTAGTTGGATAATTCAAATATTGTCTTGGTCCAAAGTCTTCCATATCAGCATTTTTTTTCAACATTTCCTGTTATATCCTCATCTCTGCCAATTAAAGCTCCATCGTAGACCTCTCCTAATCTGTAGAATTTGAGCATGTAAAAAAGAGTACACGTGAGGAAAGATCCACAATACATCTTCAACAAGAGTAAGACTCAAACTTAATTTTCAATATCTTAAGCACATATTCCCTCCTAAGTGATCCCGGTAGTGCCATCATCATATGCATCTGTTTCGGTGCTTTGGCAAAAATAATCACAACATCAACAGTCTCACTTCCAGTGAACCCAAGGCTACCCAATTCACGCTCTGCTACAGCTGCCATTGTTCCCACATGTTGTGTCACATTATTAAGTTGGTTATTGACATCTTCCAACATGATAACAATAGGGTCACTCTGTGTTCCCTTCCTAGGGCCTGCAACCTTCTTTTGGCTCTTGGAACTAGTTGATGTATCAAATGAGTGGCTCTACGAATCAACAATCAACAGACCGTCTTGGAGTCTCTCTTGGCATCATGTCCTCTTCATTTCCCCTGTCTTTTTCCTCAGCAGCAATTTCATTGCCCAAATTTGTCACTGCCTCTCCAAAACCTTCAACACCTTCCCCTGTTGCTATATCCTTGCTATAAATAGCGACCAACTTATCAAAGTAAGGAAAAGAAACACCATACAAGCCCTTGGCCTCCGTGTGGTTCTACAAGTTATAAGATAATACTAGTATCAGTTTCCAACACAAGTGCAACACAAGATAACACTATCTACAATTATTATGTGAAGTGTTTTACCTTACAGTGTGCATCATACTGTGCCTTCTCACACTAAACCATGTTGATGTTTCCATCCCATGTAAAACCACTCTTGGATAGCATTACTTCAATTGCACCATATTTTTTCCTGAAGTATCTCACCCTAGACTCAATGTGTGGAACTGCAGCAAGACAACAACCATGACACCTTTCTGCAAGAATCTTCTCTAGGACAGTCGAGTAACCATTCTTGAAACCACCTTCTCCTTTCCACTTTGGATCCAAAGACAACTCATACAACGCTTTGACAAGCTCAAAGTCCTCAGCTGAAGTCCACCTCCTTTTATTCTTACCCCTGCCTCGTGACATACTCGAGTTGCTTAACTGATCCATATCTGCAAGAGTCAACATGAGGATCAAAACAGGTCATATAAGATAAAAATGCCATATTCATGAAATTGGACAACATAAAAGAAGAAACAAACCAAGATACATATTGCACAAGATTAAATCACAATACACTAGCATTGTACCTCAATGATGATTCATTGCAGCCCTATAGCTATTATACATCCCTTGAGCAAGAACATTTCGGTAATTGGTCCACTCATTACTCGTTGAGATAAATGTAATAAATTCTTGTTCACCTAATTCTCCCTCCACGACATCCCACATATCTTCCACTATGAACTCGTCATTATCAAGTGGGTGGAAAGGCATCTTTTGCAGTATATAGTTGTGCAACAGTGCACATGCCAATATAATCCGACATTGGGTTTTGATAGTATAAAAAGATGGAGACCTTAAAATTGCCCACCGGCCCTTGAGTCTTCCAAATCCCTTTTCTATAATATTTCGGGCTTTAGCATGTCGCATGTTAAAGTACTCCTCAGCACTATGAGGTGGGTTTTGTGCTGTCCAACCACCTAGGTGGTACCTTTGACCTCGGTATGGAGCTAAAAAACCTCTTACATTTGTGTATCCAGCATCAACGAGATAATATTGGTTTTCGGGGACACGTAAACCATTTGGACTTGTGATGGCATCCCTTAGCACGCGGCCATCATGTGCAGAACCCTCCCAGCCAGGCAAGACATAAATGAACTGCATGTCAGGTGCACATACACCTAACACATTTGTATCAATCTCTCTCAGCCTTGATCTGTACCTTCCTTTTAGGTGAGCTGGAGCGGTTACCCTTACATGAGTACCATCTAACGCACCTAAACAATTCTACAACATAAGCAAACATGAGAAAATATTAGTATCTTCTACAAATATTAGATTTTCAGCTACTGGATACTACATATTTTATTTTGTAGCTAATTACCTTGAAATACTTCCATGTACCATATGTGCAATCCTCGGGTATAGGTTCTGTTTTCTTAAGTAGCAGTTGGTTCAACTTCAAAACAACTAGAAGGCATGCATTAGAATTTCTACTGACTGATTCTGGGCTCCGGTAAAAAAACTTCCCTATTGTCCTATTTTTGAAGTGGTGAGATAGTATGTACAGAAATGATGCCACTATCTCCTACAGTGACATATTTCTTGAGCCCTGTAGACCACCAACATCGCGAACCATCTCACACAATATGTTAAATGTTCTCCTATCCATACGAAGCTGACTTATACACGTTGTGTTGCTCTGACTAATTAGTTCGTACAAATTGTCACCTCTTAGCTCTTTATTTTCATCCTTCTTTCAATTTTCAAACACTTCCTTTCATAAGCTAATGCAAAAAGTAACCAGACATGATAATACATCAGCATAACAGTAGTCATGATATTCCTAGTTGCTACATTCCTCCGTCGATATCTCATGTTTAAAGGGGGACGAGCCATAACACTGAAAATGAAAATTGAAATATAAAGAGATAATCATATGTTTTTAAGGGGAGATGGGTCATAACACTGAAAATGAAAAGTGAAATATAAATTATCTTATCCACTGAATTAAAATAGATGAAGATATAGGCATCCAGTGGTATACACAAACTAAATATAGTCAGTCAAGAAGCAAAATGACCAGATCATGTATATTCTACATCATGCATACTTCCACATCAGTAACAATATATATCCCCTTCCATAATCATACTACGACCACCAGATCTAGTCCATAGCAACAATAGCATCAATTTCATTACAAAAATCGACTGCAGAACGTACCAACAATCAAATTAACCTGTAGATTCGGAAGTGGTGGGAGATGGAAGATCTGACACCACAACAACAATGACGAACAAGACAGGCCATAACATGAAAATCTAAATCTAAACAGAGATTTGGAGGGAGAGCTCCCGGCCAGCCGACCGGACGGAAAGAGGAGGAGAAGGGGCACGACGTACCTTTGCTGCTCTCAAGTGGAGGAGAAGAGGACCGGTGGACTGTGACGCCCGAAACTCGGTACTATGTAGATTTAAGTGATCCCGCCGAAATCCGCATAATAATGATTTTTGGTCGCCCACCAGACATAATGGACACGCCGAAACATGCACATTATGTGGGTGGAATTGTGATAACATTATAACAGTTCCGATACATCCACAAATACAACAGAAGATATCAATACAACAACGACTCGAACGAGTCAAGATACAAATGTTACAATACAAAGATACCAATAACAGCGGAAACAAAATATTATCCATCTAAGGATAAGAAGCAAATTGGACTAAGAGTCCTGAAGATAAGCGATGGCGCCATATCCCTGCCTAGCCAAGCCGGAGGGATTCCCAAGCTAACGTCGTCAGACTTCAAACCTGCTGACTGCACATAAAGCATAACCCAAAAGAGGGTCAGGGCACTCCATGGCAAGCAAAACCGACTTGCCTACTTTCTACATCATCTCCCAAAATATAGGGGAGGTGGACTTAGCGGCAGCAGCACTAGCAACCTAGAGAGACACGCTATAACTTCCGTCTAATCAGAGAGGGATAAGAGAGCGCATAAGGTAACCAACTACTACTAACACCAAACATAACCCATTCTCGAATTAACCCCCTCAACCAAGTATGAGGAAGCAATTCGGGAAACTCACACGTTGAACAGTTTTAGTTACCATTTATTGTGAAAGTAATTCTATATTACTAGTCAGGTTAATTAACATTTATTAGGTGTAAGTTGTCTAGATCTTGTTAGCCAGCATCATCACCAAGTCGTCCATAACCGTGGACACGGCTCATCGATAAGATTATACCCTGCAGGGGTGCACTACTGGACCCATACTCGCATGATCAACCCAGTCAAAAACATTAGGGCCTTTCAACCCAACTCTTTTCCTTCACCGCAACAAGTCCAGGAGCCACAGGAGCTATGTTGGTCCCGGCCAAAAGGGTGCGGACTCCCGCAGGACACACCCCTCCGCACCAACAGGCCGCGCCCTATATGCATGTAACAAGGCACACCGCCAAAGTAAAATACTACACTAGTATCGATGCATATGAGACAAATGGAAAACCCGAACTAGGTGCAGCTCCCGGACAAGTTGAAGTTCCAGTCAAAGTCGAGGGGGGCTCCATTGGGCCACCCACAAGTGGTTAGTGCGCTCAAAATTGGATCTGAGGACAAAATCTCAGTTCCTAGGTCGACACTGAGCAGAACAAAGCACCTCGCAAGGCCTTCCGCCTGGTGCCTTATCATTTAATTATAATACCCCAAATATAATACAACATTTTATTAAGGTAAAATAATCTATCAAGCTAAGCATATGAAATAAACGACCAACAAAGGACTCACACAACCAACTCTAACATGCGCTACGACTCGCAAGGCTAACAGATAAACATTTAACAGGTGATGGGATATGGGGATAAAGCTGTATAGGCTGCAGGATAAACATGTGATGGGATCGCAACAAAGAATCGAATACTAGGGTAGCAGAGATCAACGGCAGGAATGAAAGACAATGTATAGGTAAACAAGCAAACTTTGCTTGCGTGGAATCCCGCATGGAAGCAGATCTTGTCGTTACACACACATCTCAACGTCATATCCGCGAAGAAGCAACAAAAATGGAAAGCGTAAAACATGCATTTTACAACTACGGTAAAAGATCCAGCATGATCGTATGAGAATGATGCATGGCATGGCAAGATGTCATACAATGCAGGTAATCCAAATTAAGCGGGAAAGCAACCCCGACAATTGATATTTAGGTGCAAGTTATTTATCTACTCAACAATATTAAATGTTGTTTAACATGGTAACACATGGCAGGGGTGATCTAATTGAATTAAATTGAATAGGGCAATAATTAAATAAAACCCAACACATTCCATATTTAATTGTTTAGGTGCAATAAATAAATTACACTAAGCAATTAAAATAAAAGATGGAAAAGGCATAAGAATGGCATATTAATATTCCTTGCATTTTTATGATATAAAAACATATAAAGATTATTTAATTTGGATTGATAGAATAAAAGTTATTAGCATATTAGTTTTTAGGGGTGTTTCTGAAAATGACAGGGACTTGTTCGTGATAAAAAACTTGCTGTGAGGTTTCTGTGCGAAAACAGAGAGCTCAGGGGCTTAGGTGTAAAGATTACAACCTCTCTCTTACTGTGAGTCAATGACAGGGGGACCCGCATGTCAGTGACAGACAAAGAAATAAAAAGATGGGCTTATTAGCATATTAGTTTTTAGGGGTGTTTCTGAAAATGACAGGGACTTGTTCGTGATAAAAAAAACTTGATGTGAGGTTTCTGTGCGAAAACAGAGAGCTCAGGGGCTTAGGTGTAAAGATTACAACCTCTCTCTTACTGTGAGTCAATGACAGGGGGACCCGCATGTCAGTGACAGACAAAGAAATAAAAAGATGGGTTGCATTTTTCTGATATAAAAACATATAAAGATTATTTAATTTGGATTGATAGAATAAAAGTTATTAGCATATTAGTTTTTAGGGGTGTTTCTGAAAATGAAAGGGACTTGTTCGTGATAAAAAAACTTGTTGTGAGGTTTCTGTGCGAAAACAGAGAGCTCAGGGGCTTAGGTGTAAAGATTACAACCTCTCTCTTACTGTGAGTCAATGACAGGGGGACCTGCATGTCAGTGACAGACAAAGAAATAAAAAGATGGGCTTATTAGCATATTAGTTTTTAGGGGTGTTTCTGAAAATGACAGGGACTTGTCCGTGATAAAAAAACTTGCTGTGAGGTTTCTGTGCGAAAACAGAGAGCTCAGGGGCTTAGGTGTAAAGATTACAACCTCTCTCTTACTGTGAGTCAATGACAGGGGGACCCGCATGTCAGTGACAGACAAAGAAATAAAAAGATGGGCTTTAAACCACAACGCGCCGAGGGTGATTCGAACTCGAGACCTCGTGCAGGGGGAGGAATTGCTGCGCTAGCCACTGGGCTAAGGTAGTGTTGCTGACAGGCTACACAACGAGTAGTTTTTAACCCTAAACGCTAATGCCAAGTGACGAAAATTGAAGACGCACAGGAACAGACCCGCGCCGGCGAACGGAAGCAGAAGGCCGGCGTCGACCACGGGCGGGCGGCGCTTCTCGTGCGTGTGCGTGCGGGATGCAGAACGAGTTGGGTTATGCGTTTTTTTTTGGGTGCTAGGACGCGAGGGGGAGGCGCCAAGCTTCCTGTCCGTGCTCAGAAGCGACGGCGCCCTCGGCCATGGCATGGACTTCTCCGGCGCCGGCGAATTCCCTTCGATTCGAGACGCGACGGAGGGGGAAAGGAGGGGAATCGAGGCGGCTCACCTCGGGGAGGCCGGTGGCGAGAGGAGGGGGCGCGGGGAGGCCGTATTGCGTCGGACGGTGCTCGGGAAGAGATGCGGGTTCGCGACGTAGTCGTGGACGGTGGGCTCGACGGAGACGCTTCCGGGCCCTGTGCTCGCCGTCGAGGACGAAGGGGAGGTGGGTGCGGCTGCTGGCGGGCTGGGCACGGAGGAGGAGGTATCACGTCGGAGACGGAGAAAAACTGCGCGGCGCTCCGGTGGCGTGCGGTGGAGTACGGAGAGGTAAAGGAGGAGGCGGCGGCGGCGCGAGGAGGGGAGGAAGGAGGATAGGGTTAGGGCAGAGGAGGGGTCGGGCTAAGTAGGAGAGGGGAGGGAGAGCACATGGTGGGGCTGCCATGGCTGCCTCGCTGTAAAGCGAGGTGCCCCTCTGCTCTCCGTACGAAGGAAGGGGATGAGGGAGAGTGGGCCGGCCCAAGAGGGAGAGGGGAGAAGGGCCAGGTGGGCTTCGGCCAGGTAAGTCCAGGTAAGGTTTTTTATTTAATTCAATTCTGTTTTATATTTTAAAATAAGATAGAAGGAGAAAAGATATATAGACTTTTGACAAATATTTATAGTTTCCAAATATACACAATTTGATATTTTAGTTTGATTATTTGAAAAGAAAAATAAGTATCACATTTAAATTAATTTGATTTGCATTTAGATTTAAAAGTGGAAAAGAATTTGAATGGAGTTCAATTTAAATGCAATAATTTAAATTAAGATTGACAAATGAAAATGATGCATGATGATGTCATGTTGATGCAAAAAGAAAAACAATCAATTTTCTAATTGGGAAAAAAATCCCGGGGCGTTACATGGACGCAGCTGCTCTCGCGTGGAACCTCTGCCGCTCTCGCGTGGCTGCGCAACCGCTCCTCCTGTTGTGCCCTCACGCGGCGTCGCCGGTGGGAAGTAGAGGATGTCGAGGACCGGGTCGCGTCCGGTAGCGCTCCCGGCACCGGCGGAGGAGGCGATGGAGATCGAGATCCAGCCGCCGGGGAGAGAATTGTCTCGCCTGGTAAGGCGATCTGTTACCGCACGGGGACGACCGGTATCGGGCTAAAACATGAGCGGGATTTGATTACACGGTATCTGTGTACAGGGAAAGTGAACCAAACACGTTTTAACGGTATCAGTTACCACGGTAAACATATTACGTTACGAAATGGTGAACCAAACACGTCCTCAGAAAAAAGGCTAACTAATCATGTATTGCCAAATGTTGTGGACATGAATACACATTTCAACGAAGTCCCAATAAAAAAGGTTCCTAGCCTCCACATGTGCAAATAGCTCACGGCAATCTCTATCCAGTATCTTTGTCATATCAGTATGTTGATAGCAAATATATGGGACAACACAGATTCATACAAATTATCGAGAAACCAAGAATCCGACAATTCGTATTTGTTTCTTACGTTTTATTATTTCTTTATTTGCATGAAAATCGCTAGCAAAATCCTCTCCATGAAACAATCGAAGCTGCAAGGTATAATTCCACTCCGATTTAAACAAAATTTCACATTCTTGCCCATACAATTATGTCAATGCAAAAGTCTAAACCGGCAACAAGGACACAAACCAACCCGTCCCCGATGTGAGAGCAACGCATCACCACTTTGATAAGTTTGCACAAATACCTACCCTATCGTGAACTTCATTTCCAACAACAAAAATATAGACACGAAAACTATTTAAGTTCTAAGAATCATAATTGACAACCTAAAAAACCTAAGTAAACCAAAAGGGATAAGAAACTAGGTGACCGGAGTGGAGGAACCTGTAAGCACGTGGAATGAAACAAAACTTATTGGTTTACAATAACTGCACTTTAAAGGAGTAATATTTTGTGGGATTCAAGTGTTTGATTTTGTGCCAAATTCAGATTTCCTAGTTTTCATAGCAACTTAGCAAGTTGTATCAAGCTAGTTATCTCAACCAATGAACATGCAGTCCTACGGGTTAACCCGCCCCTAAAATCCTCAAACCAAACATCCATGATTATTAAGAGAAAAGGCAAGATTGCCATAATATAGTGTGGTCTTTACAAAGAGGAAACGCATAGTAGAATGAGCCATGCACGGACAACCGAACACAAAAATCCTGAACTAAGGCTCCGATCATGTCTAAACGCATAGTAGATGACAAATGCGACAGGTAGAGGAGGACCGAGGATCATGGCATTCAGAGCACCCACTCGATGGTGTCTTCCCCGAAGAAGAAACGTGAGCACTTGTGCTTGACCATCTTAAGGCTCCGTCATCACCCATTATCATCTCTATGCCGTTGAGCACAACAAAGTGCCAACCGATCTCTTCTGATTCAAACTTCTTAGCGACGAGAAACTTTCCATGGCCGATTAATAAGTATATGGTTGACAATCCAAATATTTTTTGCTGTGCCACTAATGATGCCTCACCCTTTTGGAAAGGGGTAATATGGGCTGCGCAGGCAGCAAAAATGGGTTACCAGTGAAGTGAGCCTACCTCAACTGGTTTGGTTCCTTGTGGTGGAACCAGCCCACCCAGGTTCAAGTCCCAGACTTGACATGGGTGCTCACACTTTACTGGACTTTCCAGGATTTAACCGGCGCTATGCTTTCAGTGGGAGGTGACGTGCCCGTCAACAGCGAGGCGCCCGTGGTGACTTCGTCAAGCTCAAGATATGCCGGGCCAGTCTATCGGAGTTGCTCATAGGAGTAGGGTTTGCGTGTGTGCGGTCATAGGGGTGCCTGTACGTGCGTGTTTGTGAGCGTCTGCGTCTGTACTGTGTTTCACAAAAAAAAAGGTTACCAATGGAGGGTAGGTAATGGGAAAATGGTTAAATTCTGGGAAGACCAATGGTTTGGAACTTCCAGCTTAGCCATCCAATACTAGGAGGTTTATGTCCTGGTTAATGAGAAAACTATTATTATCCATGAGGTCTGGGATGGAGAACAGATCAAAGTCACCTTTAGGAGATGTTTTGATGCTAGACTCCTCCAACAGTGGCAGGAGATACTACAAATTGCTCAGTCCATTCATATTAGTTAAGAGGAGGACTGTTTGATTTGGAAACTAGATTCTAAGGGTATATACACAGTTAAGTCTCTTTATGCTGTGGTGAACTTTATAAGGGTATCCCCTGTTGACATTGCTTCAGTTTGGGATGTCAAGGTTCCTCCGAAAATTCATTTCTTTCTTTGGCTACTCTCCCACAACAGATTGCTCACTAGAGACAATCTGGGAAAAAGACAACATTTAGACAATGTGCATTGCCTCTTCTGTAATGAAGAGGAATCTATCAATCACCTGTTCTTTGAGTGTGTAGTAGCAAAAGAGATTTGGGTTTTTATGGAATTTACTTTAAATGCTGCTATATGTCCTGTCAACTTGGAAACAATCACTAGTAGGTGGTCGGATAACAATTTCAAAGTTGACAATATGATTTATGCTTTGATTTTGTGGATCTTGTGGCTGACAAGAAACAATAGTTTCTTTAATAATGCTCAGTGGTGGGGTTTGTAGATGATCTGGAGGAAAGCTGCCTTCACCCTTGCTCAATGGGCCGTGCTGGTCTCGGGAAGAGACAGAGAGAAGATTACGGAGGTGGTGAAAGCTTTGGAGCATCTAGCTCAGGCGCCTCCACAATTATCGTGGGATCCTGGCTAAACCTGTGGGAATTGACGGGTGTAGAAATTGTAATAACTGAAGATTCTCGCCTAGTGGCCAAGAACGGATGGGAGACGACTGAAGAAGAACTGGAGACAAGGCTCAATGACAATTCGTGATGCTTATCCAAGATGGTCTCCTGACCAAAGTGGTGAAGCGCTGAAAGTTGTCTCAGTTCCTAGCGTCCCTGTGTTTGAGAGCTGGAAGTTTTAGTCTTTAAAACATGTAGAACCTTTTTATGTTTGGCCGTTGGTGGTCTTGTTCTTGGAGCAGTAACCCTGTTGTCTCCTGTGTGCTGTAAAATGACGATATTGTGCTGGTTTCATTTCAATGGAGCAGGGGCAGGGGCCCTTTATTTCTAAAAAACTTTCCATGGCCGAGAGGTTGACAAGGTAGGAGGAACCCATTGGATTCCACACCTCTCCGTCGTCAGGTGGGTTCAGGTCTTGCCATTCTTGCAGCAGCCAGCAGGGGTGGTGGTGGTCGACCTTCTGCACGGTCTAATAACGCAGAGAGGTCCGCGACACACAGGTGGTTGGGCCAGGAGGCCGAGAAGCCAAGCCATAGGTTGAACTCAGGGACGTACTGAGCTCTGCCATCAAAGGGCAGCCGCTATGCCCCAACTCGACTCCATTCCTCCGAGGGGCTCCATCCTTCACGGCAGCTAGGGTCAAGGCGTGCCGTCTCGAAACTGTAGGTGCCGATTCCGTTATTGCATGATACGTAGATGGTGGAGCAGCCGTTGCCGTCGGCGACCGCGGTAGGCGGTGATGTAGGAGGGTCTGCCATCGTAGTTGTTGGCGGACGAAGGGAGGCGGCGGAAGAAGGCGCCAACGCTAGAACTTCAACGCCATGCTGCTCATTCCACGGTGGCTGGGCCCAACGGCGGAGCCAGGGGGGACCAGCAGGGGCCCCGGCCCCCCCTATGATTTAGGAAATGAACTAACATCTGAGATTACACTAGTAGAAAACGGGGCTTTGGTTCACCCCTTTAGCCCACATTTAAAAAGGAACCGAGACTAAAGGGTGCAAGCCACCGGATTGAATTTCGGAGGGACCTTTAGTCCCGGTTCGTGACACGAACCGGGACTAAAGGGTCACCACATGCGGCCGCAGAGGCGGGGCCCAGTGTGTGACCCTTTAGTCCCGGTTCGTGGCACCAACCTGGACTAAAGGGTCTACGGTAGGCTACTTTTTTACCGTGAAAAAACAGCGTCTAAATAAATTTAAAAAATGAAAAAAAAACTTCAAATTTAAAAATCCTTTGACGTGCCGGTACCTATCGCAACCTACTATTAGAGAAAATTTTAATTTTTGATTTTTAATTTTTTTTGTTAAAAAAGTGATCTCAATTTAAAAAAGTATAACTTTTGCGTACGAATTCGGAAAACATTGTGTATATATGAAAAACTATCTACGCAAAGAAAAAACTCATACCTGGGGATCATCCATCATATGTGCACCACTCTTAGTGAAAATTAGTTGGGAGCCATTTGAATTCATATTTTATGTACTTCCTTCACAAAAAAACCACTTTTTTCCACTTAAAAAAAGGAAAATGATATTTATGAAAATAATTTGAAGAATCCCTTTGGCAAGATTGTTTAATATACCAATATGCACCTATGTGTGGAGTATGAGATCTTTATCACAAACTATGTTGTCGAAATGACCATAACTTGGTCTTTCGGCTTGAAACTTATAGATGTTCATACATGATAGACCTTTTTGTGAAGACTTTTTCTGCAAATGTTGGCAAAAATCAAGTTTATCATTTTTCATAGCTACTAGTACACATATAAGGATCCCATGCCAAAGGATTTGATTTTTTGAGGTGTTTATCACTTTATTACATTTTTTCTTAAAAACGATCAAAACGGTCGCTATGACTAATCATCGGAACAGGTGATATTTTCTAGAACTATCAATGTTTTTGTGATATAACCACTAGTTGTGTACCTTAAAATGATTTTTTCAAAAGTTTCAGACCAAACTATCAAACAGTTGTAATTCAAATTTGAATTACTTTTGATAAATCAACATAAACTTAATTAACTAGGGGAAATTGGTTAGAATTCAAAGAAAAAACCCATACCTGGGGATCATCCATCATATGTGCACCACTCTTAGTGAAAATTAGTTGGGTGCCATTTGGATTCATATTTTATGTACTTCCTTCACAAAAAAACTCTTTTTTCCACTTAAAAAAGAAAAATGATATTTATGAAAATAATTTGAAGAATCCCTTTGGCAAGATTGTTTAATATACCAATATGCACCTATGTGTGGAGTATGAGATCTTTATCACAAACTATGTCGTCGAAATGACCATAACTTGGTCATTCGGCTTGAAACTTCTAGATGTTCATACATGATAGACCTTTTTGTGAAGACTTTTTTACAAATGTTGGCAAAAATCAAGTTTATCATTTTTCATAGCTACTAGTACACATATAAGGATCCCATGCCAAAGAATTTGATTTTTTGAGGTGTTTATCACTTTATTACATTTTTTCTTAAAAACGATCAAAACGGTCGCTATGACTAATCATCGGAAGAGGTGATATTTTCTAGAACTATCAATGTTTTTGTGATATAACCACTAGTTGCGTACCTTAAAATGATTTTTCCAAAAGTTTCAGACCAAACTATCAAACAGTTGTAGTTCAAATTTGAATTACTTTCGATAAATCAACATAAACTTAATTAACTAGGGGAAATTGGTTAGAATTCAAAGAAAAAACTCATACCTGTGGATAATCCATAATATGTGCACCACTCTTAGTGAAAATTAGTTGGGTGCCATTTGGATTCATATTTTCTGTACTTCCTTCACAAAAAACCCTCTTTTTTCCACTTAAAAAAAGGAAAATAATATTTATGAAAATAATTTGAAGAATCCATTTGGCATGATTTTTTAGTATATCAATACGCACCTATTTGTGAAATATGAGACCTTTATCACAAACTATGCCGTGAAAATGACCATAACTTGATCATTTGGCTTGAAACTTATAGATGTTTATAGATGATAGTTATTTTTGTGAAGACTTTCTTTTTCAAATTTTGTGAAAAATCAAGTTTTTCATTTTTCATACCACCTAGTACACATATAAGGACCCCATTTCAAAGGATATCCTTTTTTGAGGTGTTTATCGTTTTATTTCATTTTTTCGTAAAAAAGATCGAAATGGTCACCATGGCTATCGATGTTTCTATAATACAAAATATGATTTGGATGTCATATTTGAATTCCTCTAATTGTTTTGATCAATTTAGACATTTTATTTGTTGAATTCCGATTTAAGGATTTAAAGATACGGATTATTCCATACTATATAAAAAGGCAAAAGTAAAGCAATGTTTATTTTATCATTATTTATTTCAATATTTTATTGTATTATCATTTTTATTTATTCAACTAAAATTTTATAATACAAGCAATGAAAAAATATATCATCATGACCGAGTGGTTAATATGATAGATAAGACAGCTATATCAGTAAGTTCTCTGTTCTCTCTTAGTATCTAATTTGAATAGAACCTAAATGTTAAGCGTGCTTGGGGTGGAGTAGTGTGAGGATGGGTGACCGAGCGGGAAGTTTGAACGTAGGTATGCACTTTGACTTGAGAATAGGGATAATTATAAATTAATTGGTAAAATAATTGAAACATTTGAAGTTAAAAAACAATTAGAATATACAAAATAAGAAAATCTGAAAAAAAAAATAGTTGATTTTTTGAAAAAATGAATTTTTGCTAAAAACCTTTAGTCCCGGTTTGTAACACGAACCGAGACTAAAGGGTTCGCCACCGCGCGCCCCTGGCCCCTCCACGTGCGGAGCTCTAATTGGTGGGGGGCTCTAGTCCCGGTTCGTATTGAACCGAGACTAATGGGTGGGGGGTCTCTAGTCCCGGCCAGACAGTCCCGGTTGCTACACCGGGAGTAAAGCCCCTCTGGAACCGGGACTAGTGTCCCTTTTTCCACTAGTGTTACTTGTGCAAATTACTATGTATCCTGCTGTTTATTTACCACTCAAACTTCATTTGAGTATAGTGGAGCACACTGAAATTGCTCGTGGAAGATCCCATGCAAACATGCAGTCCTTTTTGACTTCCTTCACCCACGAGGTGCACTCTCTTCTCCCACTATCTTCTCTTCTCTCACTATGTTTTCATGCAAGCATCAGCCGGCCAAGCCCCCAAAGAATCAGCCACATCCACATGCTTCTTTCTTTTTCGATTTGGAGCACACTAGCAGGTATCACATGTAAAATGAAAGCAATATCCACTTGTGTTTCCCGTATGTGCAGTATTTATTTCTGGATCTAGAAATTTATTTTTGTTCTTTTGGTTTCGGTTGACATTATTGGTTCTCCATTTCAATTTTTATGACTAAAAAAATGAAGACCAATGGTTCTCTCTAGACGAAGAAAGTTAGACCTGATTCGGCTTGTTATTACACGAATAAAGTTACACTTGATTCGGCTTGTTATTATTTATCAGTCTTAACCGCAACAACGAAACTTGCATTTTACGCAATGAAACCGTTTAAAAAAAACCTTTGAAGTAAGATGGAAGGAAAAAGTTTTAAGACATCGCTTATTAATATACATTGAGAGAGATTGTAATGGAGTTCTTGACGAATGAAATTAATTGTCGTTGAAAATGACATGTCGGGTACTATTGAGCAGTAGTGCACGTGACAACCTTTCCGGATCAATGGTAGTATTTTGTAGTCGTTGAATTATACATTTTTTGCAGACCATATTTTGCTACACTCATGGTTTCCATATTTTCTCCATTTTAGAGTTGTGCTTAAAGTTGCCCCCTCCCCTCCCCCCGCACCCCCCAATGTTTATTTCCTGGCTCCGCCGTTGGCTGGGCCCGAACTCGAGGACCTCGAAGGCTTTTCGGAGGAAGCCGTCCAGGACGTACATGCTGTCCTGGATGCTGCCGGGATGCGCGATGGAGAGGCACATGTGGCTGAGTATCTTGGGCTCGCTGGGGACGCCCAGGGTGCTGTGTACATGCTTGTCGGCGTCGTACTGCCCGGCCTCGCCGTTGGAGTTGGAATACACGATTCTGCCTTCGCTGGTGCCGCGGGGGGCGAAGATCGCCAACATATCCAGCCTGCATTCACTGTCTGATCCAGTGAAGTTCATGCATGGGCGAGGCAGCTGCAGGGTCGGCCAAGCTGGACGAGGTTCTCTCATGGCTGCTTCAGTTGCGGCTCCTGCTGACTCGTAGAAGAACTGCTCCATGCGGCGCACTGAATAAACGCGTTCAGCATCGTGCCGTGTCACCAGATTCACAAACCGCCTCATCTTCTTCGTCCCTGGGGCGGCGGCGGCGGCGGTGGCACAGTGCGGGAGTTGGGCGGCGGTGGAGGAAACGGTGATGGAAGCTACTAGCTTTAGGTCGTGCGCGGCCCAAGCCCATTTAAGTCTTGACTAAATTTCCGCGTCATTTCTCACGCGTCCCGCTACTCGAATTGAATTCATAACCCTGATGCTCGTACAACTTTTCTCAACAAGTAAAACCTTTTAAAATTTATTAAGTTTATGAAAAATACTAACGTTCATGACATCAAATCAGCATCATCAGATTCACTATGAAGTACTGTAGTACTATCTCTACTATATAATATGGCCTAAGGTGAAGCGTCGTACGTCCTTGTCATTTTGCGTTTTAGCCCCTACCAAATTGGAAATTAACCCGCAGTCCATGTCGATCAACCCTGTCCTGATCTTCCTGCACGTGATGTGGCGACCGCGGGCGCATCATGCTCGTCTCCGTCCCCCATCCCCGTCGGCTCCTCGGGCGTTGTTGCCGCTAGGACTGGATGTCGAGACTTGGCCGCTAGGAATGGCTGCCGAGACATGGCCACGATGACCGGCGGCGGCGGGAGGGGCGAGCAGGTCGGCGCCGTTTCCACGGTCTGTGGTGGTCGGGGGAAGGGGGGTCGCCGCCTGGGAGGGGCGAGCTGGTCGGGCGCATCTGGGCATCGGCAAGGGGGACCGGAAATCCGCAGATCCGTCAGTACGTTGGAAGGAACGCCAATACCACCGTCTTCTTCCTCTAATTCCCATCGCCGTCGTCATCTCCAGGGCTACCTCGCTAGGAGCCTCCCGGTGAGCAGATGCTCCTCTCCCCTGTTTTCCTTGCTAGGTTGAATTCCGGGGGTACAAACTCTGCTTGTTTCCACGCCAATGCAACTCAGCGTAAGAGGATACTTTCTGTCTCTCTTCAGGTGTGATGATGGACCATTGTGTCATGCACCGTCGGTGTTACTGAAAACAATTTGGAGCAAATATACCCGGAACTTAATAACAATGATGATTTTTTAGAGCTCGATGATCTCGTTGCTCCTGGTGAAACCTTCTCCTATGGTTTGCCAAATGATCAGTTTTTGCAGTATCCCCTGGACCAGTCAGCATTCAACAGTGCCTTGTTTGATGCAAGCGGGTCCCTTCCACCGCTGCCTAGCATATTTGATGATATGCCTTCTGCTCCCAAGAACCTTGTGAACTCCAACTGTTTGATCTCCAAGCGATGAAGGACCCATTCTCTTAGTTGGTTTACAAAAATATCGGAGGTATAAGATTGTCATCTTTGTGGCCATTGATGTTAGAAGTTACTGCTGATTCTGATTTGCTTGTGTGAACCATCATTCTCTGATGCAACAGACTCTTCATGAATCTTTGATGTTGGCCTCTCATGCAGATGGCTAACAATTGCCTCATCATGGCATGGCTGACACCCTGTTGAAGCCGGAACTTGGTTGTGACTCAATTCTGAGCACAATACTAGACGGACTAGACATGAAGAAAAGGTCAACAAGTTATACTTGTTTGGATAATACATTCTCAGCGCAGATACCAAAGGCGATATATTTGTGTGGGCCTTCAGAGGAGCAGAACCAAGCAGTGAGCCTGTTGGAAACATATCACTGGGAAAAAAGTTTACTCCAACCTGCATTATGCATCCACATACTTACCTAAATAAGGTGCCTGAAATTATTGGGTCATTTGCAGACAATTTGCTTTATAAATTCCATGTGCGGTAGCAAGTCTGTTATAAAAGATAGCAATAAACGATGAAGAACGGAACGACCAAACCAACGGGGACACGAGATTTTAACGTGGAAAACCCCTCCAAACAAAGGAGAGGAAAAAACCACGGGCGCCAGCCAGTAATACTTCACTATATCGGGGTGAGGTTACAAACGCCGTGGGTTTACAATGTGTGGCTTACCCCAACATGCGACTTACAAGATGTATTTATAGAGGGCAGAAACCCTAAGTCGGTTGCGATCCGTCTCGGAAACGATCCGTACCGTACCGCGGGGGTGCGGGGGAACATTGCTATTGGCTCAAGTCTCCCGGCGATGGGCCTCCGCTTCGCTCCGAAGTTAGCCGCTCACTTCACTTCAACATATGAATTTGGATCACCATAAAACAACAAAGTCTGATAATCGTCGATGCATCAGGTTATTATTGGGAGTGAAGAAGGACCCTTGCAGCTGTGGAATATCAGTACAAAGAAAAAATTATATGATTTCAAGGGTTTGGATTCATCGGTACGCTGTTGTGTTTCTTCACCTGCTCTGGATATGGTCACAGTTGGTTGCTCTGATGGAACAATTCATGTTCACAATATACGATATGATGAAGAGTTGATGTCTTTCAACCATCAAATTCGTGGTGCTGTTACTGCCTTGTCATTTCGAACAAGTGATTTGATCTAACATGCTATAGAATAGAACTACATTGCCATGGTTCTACATGTTAACCTGAAGAGTTTTTTTAAATTTGCTTTGTACTACAGATGGGCAACCTCTTCTAGCTTCTGGAGGTTCCTCGGGTGTTATTAGCATTTGGAATCTTGAGAAGAGAAGGCTGCACTCTGTGATTAGGGAGGCCCATGATGGCTCTATTGTATCACTTCATTTTTTGGCCAATGAACCTATTTTGATGAGCTCAACAGATGATAATTCAATAAAAGTAAGCGTTTTTTTATTCACTTGATTCCAGTTTATTTCCTTTGCTGCAGTAATTCATTTTTTGGTAAAATTTTGCTCATTTCGTTCAATTTTTTTCCAAACTTTAAAATTTGGATTGATCATTTCCTCCGAGATTTTCTGAAATTATCCGAAAAACGAATTCCGCCCATTTGGTCCATGGGCGGAATGTAATTTATAGCCGATATGGTTTAATAATCACAAGGAGGCTTGGCCCTTTTCAATTATGGTTAGTTTTCTTTTCTTATTTCTTGGGATTGATAAGAGAAGAAAATTTTGTGTCTCTTGATATGCGGCACCTATCTTTATTTATTCCGATGCACCATTTGTACATACACGGAACTGGAAGGCTGTGTCATCATATTTGATTTTCAAAATGTATGGTGTGTAACTGGCTGGCAGAGTGTCTTCCCTAGAGGAGAAAATTACTTGTATTGCCGATTTCTATTTACTGATGTGTATAGATGTTCTGTTATCTTACACTTCATGAGATGTATGCATTTGCACATACACCTACCGGAAACACGGTGATCTTAATATTACCATGAACCGAAAGAGTTTGTTCGTGTAAAAAGTAAGGAATTATATTATTTTATCAGCCCGTAGCAACTCACGGGCATTTTACTAGTAATTTTACAATGTACCAATTTGATGTCATAATTGTTGGTGTTTTTTTAATTACTTGTTCAAACTTCAAAAAGTTTTGCTTCCGATCAGAACATAGGGGGGGGGGGGGGGGGGGGTACGTTGAGTTTTTCCCGTTGTCCGACACAGCACACGAGCCTTAAATCAAAACTTGGAATCAACATCTTCCAATGAATTGCAGTATCGATCGTACATTAGACACAAAGCATCGTCAGGAAAAATCTAAATTGAATATTGAGACACATTCTCGGTTTTGATGGAAAGCAATTTGTATATCATGATCATGGGATTTGTCGTGGTAACCCCATGTCAGTCTAATACTACCCAGAATGGGCAGAATGATGTATAGAGTATACTTTATATTATATGTATATGCTAATATAACGAGTATGATCACAAAAAGTTTGTGCGTATATTTTTCGCTATAACTTTCTATAAAACTTAGTTATTTACCAAATGATCTACTCCCTTCGATCCCTTATAAGTGTCGTAGAAAATTACATGCATTAGCATAGCTAGCGACATTTAATTCGGCTAAGAGAGGGACCATTTCAAGGCTAATCTAACAAACATTTAGAATCATAAATATAAAACACTCTAATAAAATGCTATATCTGGCCGCGTAATTGCGTAAATGCGTGAGTCACACTGCTAGTTTCTAATAATCCAAATACCCTAGGATACAAAATAATGATCTCCATGAAAAATGGCACTTGCAGTTTCTCTCTGATATCAAAATCTTAATACTGAGAGAAAGGTGTGCAAATCCAGAAAAGGTGAATCATAGCCTCCTCGTGAGCACACTCATATGTTGGAAAAGTTGAAAGTTCTGATCAAGCAAAGAATTGTGCTAGTGCACAGATTGAGATAACAATGATGAAGCAGAACGAGCTGCACCAGCTTTAGAGGCAAGTGATGGCTAAATGCTAAACTTAATAACTCCTTCAGAACTTCATAGCGGATTAGCGGAACGAACTTTCCTATACAAAAGCTGTTTCAGCTATTCTCTCTTGGTGAAAAGCTACTTGTTCTTGTCAAGCCATGCGAGAATTCCTTTCTCCGAATCCGTGAGCTCTTCCTCTTTCTTCTCTCTAACCGAGCCTTCTATGAAACCAAAGTAATCTTTGTAGTTCCTCTTGTAGAAGTCATCCAGCCTCTGGAATATGAGAGAAGTGCAGAGTTAGTTGCAACCACGTCGAGAGCTCTCTCCTCAATCAATTTGTTTCTTCTAGTGAAATTTATAGTGATAAAATCGCCACTGTGATGAGGCTGCAAATGAATTCACCTGAGACCTAAACTAGCATGATAGCTAAGTAGCTAACTGTGTAGGTTGAGTTTGCTGTTTGCAGGTGGCACACTGGCACAAGGTTTCTTACAATACGGGTCAAACTTGCCTCAAAATTTTCAAAATAAGTGACCAAGAAAAGTTTCATAGAGGTGTAAAGCAACCGAAGCAATGAAGTTGGAGCATATGGAACCAAATGAGTAGTTTGAGAGATATTTCACGATTTAATAGTGAAGTGCGCATAGATTATTGACACAAAAAGCAGAAGTGTTCTTCCATTAGCCGTGGCGGGATACCAAGGAAAAAAATCAAAGAAGGCCACACATACCTCCTTGTCATTCTTTTCCTTGTTTTCCTTTGATCTCTTCACATAATCTACATATGCAGGCATTATTATTTATACTATCCAAGGTAAGCAACAACCAACCACAATACGGTTGCTCCATAAACATGGAAAATCGGACCAGATGCTTACATACCTTGCAATAGGGCCTTTCTTGATTCACTGGCCTCGGGTATGGCCGCAGCTGATGTCAGCAGGGAGAGGAGGCACCTCCTGCTAACTCCATTCCTCCGAGCCAAGGCGACCAGTGGCTGGAGATGATTTGCCGCCGATTGTTGAAGAGATGAAGCTGCTGTCACTGGCCTTCTGATTGTGTCAACCAGTTTACCTGGAGGCTGAGCCATGGGATGAGACGACTATTCAGCGTGCTATCTTCATTCCTATGGAGGTGTCGTCAGGTTGCTACTACTTGATATCTGGAAATCCTGGACTGAACAAGGGCCACAGGTTTTTCTTTGGATGGAAGCAGACGCGCAAATCTGATCATGTGCATCACTGCCTCAGTTTTGGACCAGTCACACGTCAGACTGGTTCTTCCATTTAATCTTTTTATTTTATTTTCCGGTATCTACATTATAAGTTATTATTTTAGACCATATATTTGGATAACATTTCTTGCCTTCATCCCAACAATTTTCTAGTAATACATGCTGATTAACAAAGATATACAGCCACAATGCTAATTGTGTGATGAAGCGAAGAGTTGCAGTACTTCCAAAAAACACAGATAGTAACAATGATGAAACATAACAAGCCGCACCAGATTTAGCACCAAGTGGGTTGCTAAATGGTAATCTTATTAACTCCCTGAGAACTTCACCGTGGAAGGAATTTTCCTATACAAGATGTTTCAGTTATTTGATGGTGAGGCCATCTTGCGCCCAATAGCTACTTATTCTTGTCAAGAAATGCGAGAATTCCTTTCTCCGTCTCTGTGAGCTCCTCCTCTTTCTTCTCTCTAACTGGACCTTCCATGAAACCGAAATAATCCTTGTAATTCCTCTTGTAGACGTCATCCCGCCTCTGGAATATGAGGGAAAAAACAGCACACAATTAGTTACAACCACGATTCTTCTTGATCAATTCGTTGCTGCAGTAACATTGATAAAATAGCCACTGTAAAGAGTCTGCAGCTGAATGCACCTGATATTTAAATAAACTATATAATAATCATATTTAAATAGTATGAAGCTGAGAACTTGTGTGTGGCAAGATGGTTAGGTGGATGGTTATATCCCCAGCCCACCAGAGTTCAAACCCTAAGTTTGACGCTGGTGTTTCTCATTTAGACGGAATATTCTTTCAGTGGGAGACGACGTTCCCGTCGATAGCGAGGCGCCTATGGTGACTTCGTCAATCTCAAGACCTGACTCGCCGGCTCAGTCTCTCGGAGGTGCTCATAGGAGTAGGGTGTGCGTGTATGCGTTCATATGGTGAGTGTATGCGCATGTGTATGAGCGTTTGCGTTGTACTGTGTTTCTAAAAAAAAAATAGTATGAAGCTAGGCTGCATTGGCAGATGGCACAGGTCAACTTCGCCCAAGTTAATCATGAAAATGAAAAGGCAAATGAACAATAGGTACAAAGCAATGAAATTGGAGCATGTGACCAATAATAGTTGAAAAAAATGCTTTAGTAGTGAAGTGCACATAGATTACTGACTCAACACAGAAGCACAAGTCTTCTTCCACTAGCCATGATGGGATATAAAGGGGAAGGAATCGATGGAAGGCCACATACCTCCTTGTCATTCTTCTCTTTGTTTTCCTTTGATCTCTTCACATAATCTACACATATGCAGGGAATTTAATTTATCTATCCAAGGTGAGCAGAACCGACCAAAATATTGGTTGTCCCGTAAACCCAAAAATCGGACAAGATCTTTACATACCTTGCAACAGGGCCTTTCTTGATTCACTAGCCTCGGGTATGGCCACAGCTGATGCCAACAGTGTGATGAGGCATCTCCTGCTAACTCCATTTCTCCGAGCCAAGGTGACAAGCGGCTGAAGATGATTCGCCGCTGATTGATGAAGAGATGAAGCTGCTGTGACTGGCCTTCCGATTGAGTCCATCAGATTACCTGGAGGATGAGCCATGGAATGAGATGACCCTCTCGTTTGCTCTCCAGTGTGCTCTCCCAGTTCCTACATGTAAATGTTCTACTACTTGATTTGTGCTAATCCTGGATTGGACAAGGGCCACAAGTTTTTCTCTGGATGGAAGCAGACAAGGGCAAATCTGACCATATGCAATACTTTTGGGCCATATGCAAATCTGACCATATGCAATACATTAATAAATATACTGCACTTTAAGTGAGACAAAATCAAACATATACTAATAAATTGGTAGGAGGAGTTATTTGGCTAACCGAAAATAGGTTTTAGTCTATATATGAACATGGTTGTGTGTGTCATAGTAATCAAACAATCAATAGGCATAAGTCGATAAAAATATCACCTGTATTTGAACATAATTAAATATTCTCATAATGCCCTAAGAAAAAATGGACGAGGAATAGTAATGATGACAACTACAGTGCTATATATAATTAATGTTTGATAGAAACATTAATCATGTTCAAACTTTGAGTTATGCTGAACATATAAAAGGAATAAACATTTTGTGTGTGTCATGTATTGATAAAGGTAAATCTACCACACGGTGACATACAACTAGACAAATCACACCACTACAATATTTGGGAACTCCTTCTCATTTGAGATGATCGGATAACCAATGTTACTGGACGATGATATGGTATATGGAAAATGTATTTCTTGTTTTGTCTTTCCCTCTTGAGCAATTTTTTGGCACGACATTGATTGAGTAAGATAAAAAGTTTATTCGTTTGCAACATAAAATTTGTTAGGCTGAATGGCATGTTTGAAACTAATTAGGATGGCAACATTCAAGTCTTACGTGCATATACATCTCTCTACCAATTGTAGTGATTTGAAACCAAGAAAAAACCAAATGTAACCAAAGAAACGAAATTCCCAAACATGAAGCTCCCATGGTCGAAAAAAAAGCACCTTAACATTTTTCTAAGAAAGCATACGCAAAAAGCATCCTCCAGCGAGGTGCCGATGCGAACTGCACCATTTCTAATGGTGGAGGCAAATCAATTTCTGCCCTCAATTGAACAAAACAATAGGGAAAATCAAGAAGTGATATATGAAGGAAAAGAAAGACACATAAAGAAGTGAGAAAAGCTAAAACGGTTTGTTCTTGAAGAAACCCACATGACCGTGTCTAAGGGCATATCGGTGCAAGTAGATTCTTCTTTTCTCTCTAAAAACCGCCACAACTTGACCGAACTGAGATGATTGAATGCATAACCAAATACTCCTCACTTTCTAAATATAATACTCTAAATGTGATATAGATACAAACTGAAATAGATAAACATTATTACATACATACAATACAATATAAATATGGAAAAGAAGTTAAAACAGCTTACACCGTAGACCTTGAGGCCCCATTTGGTAGCTACGTTTTCCTAAAGTATATTGCTAATACTTCAGTTTTCTGAATACTGAAGTATTGAATACTTCAATGCGTTTGGCTTAAAAAAATACTGCAATTTATATACTTCAGTATATCACGAAATTGCAGTCATTTTGAAGTATGTAAAAAAGAGGTCCGGACCTCTTTTTCCAAATAAAACTTTGTTGCCAAACTAGGCCTGAACCTTTGACAACGCGGCCGTGAACACTCTCTGCAGTCAAAAGAGGAGGCGTCGGCAGCAGCTCCACCATTCCCCCAACCTGATACAATCCGCACCGGCGAGCGATGTCGGCGGTGCCCCCGCCTCGCCCGCGGCAGCGACAAGGTCCTTGCCGCCGTGCAGCATATCGTCAAGTCCCTGACCACCTCCAAGAACGCCGCCGACGGCATGATTTGCATCCTCTCCGGCTTCGACAACCGCCTCTCCTCCATCACCACCGAGATGTTCCCCTCCTCCGCCGACCTCTCCTCCACCGAGTCGTGCGAGATCTCCTCCGCCGCCGCCGCCTTCGACGCCGCCGAGCAGCTCATCCAGCTCTGGGACACCACCCCCGAGACCCTCGTCTTCGAGGCCCCCGAGGACGATGTCGCACATTATCTCACGGCAATCGACGTCACCGTGGAGCATCTCACGCGTGGCGGCTCCGGCTCCGGCGTCGCCGTCCAGCTCACCATGGCACGCCTCGAGGAGGAGCTCCGCCACCACATTGTCCGCCACGCCATGCCCATGGACCACACGGGCCTCTTCTTCTCGTGTCGCCGCCTCTCGCTCGGCTCCTTCGAGGACCTCGACAGCTTCTCCGAGTTCGACGCCACCACGCCGCACAGCGCCGATGCCGCCACACTGGAGACCGCGCGCGGTGGGCCCGTGGGGACCGTTTGGCCTCCAATTAACACATCATCTTCAAAAGGCGTCTTCCAAGAGGGGTCATGCTATGTAAGAGCATCCCCACCCGCCCCCTCCCCCAACGACGTCCAAAACAAGCGATTTTGCGCTCGTATGGGGGTAGCCGGCGTGGTCGCTAGAATGGGGAGGACCCGACGCCCAGCCGACCTCCCCATTGGGCCCTCAAAACTAAATTTTTGTTATGAAATATGAATCAAAATAAAGATAATTTATTAGAGTTTTACAGACCAGAGAAGCAAATAATAATAGTTTTGCAAACCACACACTCAAATAATGAAAGTTTCACACAAGCAAAAAAAACAAATTTGAATCACAATGACAAAGAGATGAAATCATGCAGCTTCTCCTTTCAGCATCCACAAATGATCCACCAGATCATCTTGCAACTGGTGATGAGCGCTTGTGTCTTGTAGCTCTTGCCGCCTATCGAGAAACTATGTTAACACCGGCGAAATTTGATCTCGCCGTGCATCAGATCGTCGCTAAAGTAGTCAGCCCACAACATGTAGTACCCTTCCATCCTCTGCCTCGGCTTGTTGTTGCGGCGTCCAGGCGCAGAACCGCAAACAATTGGTCTTTCCTCGGCGATCATGGCGAGGAGGGACACGAGGATCTGCATGTGCTGCTCGTCTATGCCCCCTTCCCTTTCCAGCGTCGCCGCAGCCACCTCCTCGCGCATCAAGGCGGCAAGCACCGACTCATCGTCGGAGTCCATGGCCTGGGCACAACGTCGAACACCTAGTGTGCACGATGCGGCACTGGTGGGAACAAAGGTGTTCGCGCGGCGTTGGAGCACAGCGGTGGGTGCTGCACGGCGGGGAGGGGTGGTCGCGCTGAGGAGGAGAGGTGGACGGCGGCGAACGAGCTCCGGTGGAGGGGTGGTGGCGGCGGGCAGGGGTGGTTGCGCCTCGGTGGCCGTCCTTAGGAAAAAAGGGCAAGGTGGGGGTGGGTTTTATGCCTCTCTGCCCGACGGGTATGGCCCGCGGCGTGTTTTCGTCACGCCGGTGCCCCCGCTAGCCCCCTGTGTATTGGGTTCAGTCTGGGGGCGCCGGAGTTCTATTTGGATCACACCGGCGCCAAAACCAAATTGGGGGCTACGGCTGGGCGCGTTTTTTTGGCGCTGGCACCCCCTAGGCCTATGTTGGGCCTTTGGGGGGACGAGTGGGGATGCTCTAAGATATCTGTATCTGAAATTGTCATTCCAGCATATCGTGTTTTTTTGGAAGATATGTGCTGTTTTATCGTGATCCAAATTCATATGACGATATGGAGTGAACGGCTAACTTCGGAGCGAAGCAGAGGCCCGTCGCCGGGAGGATGTAACTTAGCGAGGAAGTTAGCCCACCGGCGTATCCTGCGCTCGCGGGGGTGGGGGGCGACAGCCCCCGCGGTACGGTACGGATCGTGTCCGAGTTGGATCGCAACCGACTTAGGGTTTCTATCCTCTATAAATACATCTTGTAAGACGCCTGTTGGGGTAAGCCATACATTGTAAACCCTCGGCGTTTGTAACCATACCCCGATATAGTGAAGTATTGCTGGCTGGCGCCCGTGGTTTTTTCCTTTCTTTGTTGGGAGGGGTTTTCCACGTTAAAATCTCGTGTCCCCGGTTGTTAGATCGTTCCGCTCTTCGTTGTTTCTTGCTATCTTTTATAACAAGTGGTATCAGAGCCCATGTTTCAGATATGTTTTCAGATTGGGTTATTTATCAGGCTGCCCTCAGTTGTGGCATAGACCTCAGTTTTTCCCCTAGTCGCAAATCGTGCTCAGTTTTGCCCCTACTTCGTGCACAAGGATTCATTCTGTCACTCCAGCCGTCTCCGTTAGACTTTCTTACATGTGGGACCCAGAAGACAACCGTTTTTTTTTGACATTCAGAAGACAACCGTTGGTTGTGGGACCCAGAAGAGTACCGTTGGCGCGTCTTGTGGGACCCAGTCGTTGACCGTTCGCTGGTGGCGGCGTGTGCTGTAAAAGCGGCGGAGCGCGTCCCCGGAGCTCGCAGCAGTGAGCACGAATCAGCCAGGGCATTTTGAATTGGAGGCGGGCATGCACTAAGGTTGTCGGCGACTCCTCTTGGTAGTAAGCAGCAGGGCGCCGGCAACCGATTGGGCCGTGTCGACGCGGAGCGCCGCCGACGGGAAGATCGACGTGGACGGAGCGGCCGTCTGCTACAACTAAAGGGGCCGTGCGTGTAGGATCTGAGATCCCCTACGGCTCCATCCGGTCGAGAATCAAGATCGATGTCTACCTCTAGCTCTCGCGCGACGTCGCGGATCGAGATTCCGGCGCGCATGGAGATGCCGATCTTCCTCTGTCCGCGGTGTCAGGCGGACGTTGTTCGGAGGATTTCGCAGACAAAGAAGAACAGTAATCGGCCGTTCTACATGCGCAAGGCTAATGGGGTAAGAATCGGAGCAATTTCACAAATTTAGTGCATCTAGAATGGGGTGAATCGGAGCAATTTTACTAAATTGATCTGTTTGACATTATTGTAGATAACTTGTTTCTTTCTTTGGGTCGATGCTCTGGCCAAGAAGCTGACGGATGAACTGCTAGGCGAGCATGAACAATGGTTTCCCATCATGCCACAGAGGGCAGCGGCCGTAGAGCGAGCTCCGGGAGAAGATACGGAGGGTGGAGCACACATTGATGCTGTTGAGCTTAGGAGGTTGAATCAGAAGATTAAGAAGCTCGAAGAACAAACACAGATTCCGCTTTGCAATTACATTTGGGCATTTGTAGGTGTGCTAATCGCACTAGGTGAAATATTCAAATTGTATGGAAAGGCATGAATTTGGGGGAAATTTGTAAGTTTGAAATTGTATGAGAAGTTTGAAATTCATATCATTTATGAATGCAATTTAGCTCTGAAACATACTGATAATCCTTAAAAGACAAAATCGGATTCCTTTAAAAATGTGTGAATGCACTAATGGGCCAATTAGGCCCATTCGTAGTGGCCAAATGGGATTCTCTTTAAAAAAAAGGTGAGAAGGGTCCAAATGAACAAAAAATTGTGCGGGTGGGACTCGAACCCAGGACCGCGCTGTATTGTTGTCAATATGGTCGCGCTGGTAACCAGGAGGAGAATGAGCAGATGTTGGTACATGGAGAGAAAGAAGGTAACTATAGTTACTGCATGACTTTTTTTATAAATTTGAAAATGCATTTTTGTACTGATTTTGTTTGTGACATTGCTTAACCAGTTATGCAGTTATATCTTTGGGCACACATAAATTTGACGTCGTTTTTTTGCACTGATCTTTTTTCACGATCCTGAACCACTTGTGCATGACTTGGTTAAAAAATATAAACACACATTACATATAGAGTAACCCAGTAACCCTTACATATATTAGCACGTAGGGGCATATATACACACCCACATTACATATTAGCACAGAGGGGCATATATACCCACATTACATATATTAAAAAAAAACCTAAACCCTAACTGCTGGCACCGGTTCACACTTATCGGAGGGCGCCATTCTGTCTGCCGGCCAGCCGCCGGTGGTTGCCTACTCCTTCACTCCGCCGGCCTCCTTGCCGTCCACTCCGCCGCCATGTCCGCCCTCTCGCGTTCGTCAAGGGCCCGGGCATTGGCCTCCCGCATCTCGGATAGCTCCCTTTCCCGGGACTTCCTTATGCGGCGCCGCAGCCTCTTCTCCTCCATCTTCTCCTCCCTCTTCTCCTCCCTCTTCTCCTTCTTCTCCAAGGCGGCGAGGAGGTTCTCGGTCTCCTTGTTGGAGCGCTGGGTGATCCTCGCGACCTCGTCGGGGTCGGGGTTGTGGACGAAGTGGTCGTCGCGACCGCGCAACCTCTTCGGAGGTTTGTCGTCCTCGCTCACCGTCTCCTACGTCGCCTCCCACCACCGGCGAGGGGATGGGTGGTTGTCCTCGTCGCTGAGGGGCTCGGGGCTCGACGGGAGAGAGTAGGTCGACATGGTTGAGGGAGGATGCGGCAAAGGGGCTGGAGAAGGATGAGAAGAAGGGAAGATGGCTGGGGCAATACTTAAAGACCCGATGAGTGTGAAATAAATGGGGTAGATGAAGAAGGAAGAGGCGCAAATGGTGTGAAAGCGTAAGAGTAGTATGTGCCAGGCAGCCGCAGCGTTGCGGTCAATGCGGTGACTGCAAAAAATAGCTGGGCTAGGATGCGACGTGACCCTGCATGCGTGCATTCACGCAAGTCCAAAGTCTCGAGCTCACGCCTGCGTTAACTACCTGTCCAGACCGACCGAGGAAGCAAGAGGCACAATGGACAATAGTCTGCCTCTCTTTGAATTAATTCTACACTAGGGGCATGGACAATAGTCTTCCGTAGCTGCATGGCGAGCACGCATGCATGCAAACTACGGTGGCGACAGCCTGCAGACCCAGTTTAAGCAACACAAGAGCAGTAGATCGACACTAATAACATCTCTTACGACTGGCGACTACTCCCTCCGTCCTCAAGAGAGTGTGCATCTAGAGATTTGCACATGGATCAAGAGAAATGAGGACGTAACTCCATAACATAACTTTATAAGTGGTTGTGACCTCAAATTATTGAATGAGTCAGTTAATAATGATTAAGTTAAAGGTAAAGTGTATTGGGAGTGTAGATGGACAGTCTTTCATGGAATTTTTATTTGCTAGATGTACAGTTTCTAGCGGACGGAGGGAGTAGCTAGCAAGTAAGCAAATCCTAAAGCAATGAGAAAAATAATATCGTCACAATCTGAACGTAACGATCAATCCTAAATCTCATATTCAAGGAAAAATAATTCAGAGCAAAGAGAAAGAAATCAGAGCAAAATCATTTCGTCACAATCTGAAAATATCCAAAGAAATATCGCGGCCCGACTGTTTTCAGCGTCCAATCAGGTGGCCGGAACCAACCTCTCGCGGATCGCTATCGGGAATCCTTCTAGAAGATCGTATCTGAGGGCTGTCGTTTGGCAGTAGGGTTTGATCGGACGGTTAGGGTGCGACGGTAGGGTTTGATCAGATGCTGCGCTAGGATTCAAATGAGCATAATTAGTTCAAAAAAAATCAAAATGACATGAGACCAACGCCGAATGTTGTTATATGTGATATAGTTGCTATAAAAAATAATAAACTTGGTTTATGGATAATTGATTGAAAATGCTTTCAACAAAAGAGTTATCTTGTATAGACTTGTTTAGAGTTCAATAATAGAGCGATGGGTTCAAATGAGTATAATTAATTCATAAAAAATCAAAATGACATGAGACCAACGCCGAATGTTGTTATATGTGATATAGTTGCTCCTCATATTTATTTGGATCATTTAGACAAGGTCGATTTTTTCATGAAATTACAAATGGGAGTGTTTACCCTAGGTTCGGACCTCATTTGAAGCACTTTTCTCATGAGAATAGAGTGATGGTTTGAAATGAGCATAATTAAATATAAAAAAATCAAAATGACATGAAACCAACTCCTCAAATTACATGAAAACATAAATCCCACATCATTCAACACAATAGTAAGGATTGTTTCACAGAAATACAACATGATTCATAATGTTTCATAGAATTTTGGCAATAGATACTTTGCTCCTTGTGATTCTTGTGTTACTTGCTATCATTTTGCTCTTTGTGCTCCTTGTTATCACTGTGCTCACTGCTTCTTCTCTTCCCCTCTTGTGTGTCTTCTTCGAACAGACCACAGAGCTGAACAAAAAGTGAGCACAAGGTTTACATGAAGTGATATATGTACAAAAAATTCAAAAATACCATATTTTTCAAAGTGAGAAGAATATTTACATACATAGGAGTACTCAGAAGCACAAATGGTTGGTCAACATCAGTTGAAGCATCATTTTCAGCTTCATTTTTAGCATCTTTTGGCTCAACATTTGCAGCATCATCATCAAAATAATTATTTTGAGCATCATCATCAAAATAATTATTATTTGCAGCATGATAATCGAACTCATCATTTGGAGCATCATCATCCGAATCATCATTTGGAGCAACATTTTCATTTTCTGTTGCATCCGGCTGCTGATCATGATTTTCATCAGAACTCTCTCCGAATGTTGGATCTACAACATTATCACAGTACTTACCGAAATGACCAGACCCACCACACCTTTTGCACTTACGCTGGCTTGCTCCAAGTCCAGCTCCTTCGCTGCGACGTCTATACCGATTCTTCCTCGGTCTACCTGCTGCTCTCTTCAGAACTGAAGCGCAAAGTCTGAATCCAGGGTCCACTTTGTCCCACTGTTGTTTTCCCTCCAAAGCAGGCAAGGCATGTGCATATGTGGCTCTGAACCTTGCAACAGAGTAGAACTCATGAACACATTGTTGTATGTTCCCTGCTGTACCTGGGAGAGAAGTGATGAAAAACAACGCATGAATGCATGGCAACCCAGTTATCTGCCATTTCCTACAACTGCAAGTTCTAGCTTCTATATCCAATGGATATCTCCAGTTTCTCTTCTCCCTATCCATTACTGATACCTCTGCTGTGCTATCTGACAATAGAATCATGCTCATTACCAGGCCTACTGTTTTCTGCTTCAGTTCAGTCATCACCGAAGGGATAATAATGTGGCCCATGAATTTAGCCTCAGCTATTCCATCACGAAAATGAAACTTCTGCGCGTATTCTATCCTTATCTTGTCAAGAAAATCCACCAAATAAAGATCTTTAAATTTCCGGATGGCTGCATTGAAAGACTCTGCAATATTATTGTGCACATAATCAACTTTGCTCAGTTCACTAAATTGGCTTCTGGCCCATAACTTGGAGTGATGTGTTTCCAAGTATTCCTTTATTTTGGCATTGGTGTATAACTGCCTCATGTGGAAGTTGTGCTTCCTCACACTGCAAGTCAAAGATGCTGGCCATAAATTGTCTGTATATGTCTTTCCTTTGAATTTCTTCACAAAATTTGCAGCAAGGTGACGAAGCCCTCCCTATGCTCTACTCCAGGGAACACATTGTCCACAGCCACTTCTAAACCTTTACAGGCATCTGTATGAATTACCAAGCCATTGGTATGTGCAATAGCCCGGCGCAGATTCTGCAAAACCAAGTCCAACTCTCCTCGGACTCTGTCTCCAGCACACCGTATGCAAGTGGAAATACAAAATTGTGCGCATCTACTGCACAAGCTGCTACTAATTGTCCTTTAAACCTGTCTGTGAGGAAAGTAGCATCAATAGCCAAATATGGCCTGCAGCCTGCCAAAAAACCCAGTTTACAAGCCTCAAACCACACAAAAACCCTTCTAAAGCATTCCTTGGTCCTTGTCACCCCCTTCAATGTGTACTCCACTGAGTGGTGATCAATTTCAACAATACTACTTGGGCTTGTCCTCTCCACTTTAGCTTTGAATGAATACAACAATTCAAAACTTTCGTGCCAGTTACCATAGATAGATTCCATAGCTTTTTGTTTGCCATTGAAGACCCTCATGTATGGTAAATCCATCTTGAACTTGGCTTTGATGTTTCCCTGAAATTCCTTTGTACCCACTTGATGGTTTTCTGTCACCCACTTCTTTACTGCTTCTGCCACCCATTTTGACTTGGCTCTACTGATTGTTTCCTTTCTGAGAGTTGATTCTTCGCATGTGTGGGTAAACGGATTCACTTTTACCTGAATATTCAAGCTTTTCCGCATTTTAGATGCGTGCATCCTCTATTTACAACCCTCAGTCACACAATGCACTGTGTAACGTCGTTTATCGCTTTTGTCAAAAATAAAATCACGTTCTGCCTTGATGCAGTAAGATACAACTGCATTTCTACACTCACTCATGGATGCAAAAATTGTACCTTCCAGCAACTAAGGGTTTTTAGGGTCCCACTGAACAGGTGGAAGGTCTTCCTCCTCATTTTCATCTTCATCTTCTTGCTCTTAGTCACCATCATCTGGGATTTCAACAGCACGAGATGCCCGTCGTAAATTCTGAATGACATCAGAGTATAGCCTCTCTTCATCATACCCAGATATGTCAGCATCAACCTCCACTTCCGTAGGTACCCTTCTGTTGTTGCCCACGCTTGTCGAGCCACCACGTCGCTTTGGATGAACTGAACTATTCTGGCTAGAAATTGCTTTACGATGAGATGGTTCTGTCCGAGAAGATGAACCTGACACCCTTGCATTACTCCTTGATGCCGGCACAACCACATTTACTTGCAGCCTCACCTTGAATTGATCTTGCTCCTTATGCTTAGCAAACATGGTAGCGAGTTCTGCATCATTGCTAATCTTGACCCAATCCACCCCCCATCGTAGTATTTGAATTCCACTTCTTCATGCAAAGCACAAGGATATGGGTAGCAAAGAACCTCCCCAAATTGCCTAAAATTCCAATTGCAATCCATTGGCAGGTCATAATCGAAACCTCCCTGGAATTTCTTATGGGTGTTGTCTTCATTCATGATGTAGTGGTCTCTTCTAACGTCCACCAAGAAAGCAAACCACAACTCCATCCTAACCCACGAAAAAACAGAGACGCAATCAGCACAAGCAAAAATGGGAAGCTATTACAAAAGAAGGCTATGTCCAATTGCAGAAATAGACCGCGTCCTATGTATATCGACTGTTCAAATGCACTAACAAGCAAAAATTGGAAGCCTTACCCCTCGGGAGCCCAGTCGTGGACGCGGCGGGTCTCCCGCCCGACGCCAGAATCGCCAGCTACTCCAGGGTCGCTGTCGCAATCCATTTCGCCAACAACGTCCTTGTTGGATACAACAGCCCTTCACCAATCAGCGCTCCGGCCGGGCGCACGGAAGGAGCCCAGCCACAGGTCGAGAAGGTGGCGGCCACAGTGGCGGAACGAGCGGTCCTAGTGGCGGAACGAGCAGTCGTGGGACGGTGGCGGCGAATATGCTGGTGGTGCTCGATCTGGTGGCGAGGACGGCCGCGGCGGCGAAGGTTGTTGATTGGGCGGCGCAAATGGTGGATTGGCCGTGGCAAGGAAGCACAGAACGCCGGCGAAGCACAAATTGGGGATCCGGACGTTGGGCGAGGCCCACCTGTAAGAATTGCACCCAGTCGGCCCCACCTCTACGTTTTTTTTGTTTTTAAAATTAGGTCTCACCTCTGCGTTGGGCGGGCCCTCCTTTAAGAACTGCACCAAGTTGGTCTCACCTCTACGTTTTTTTGTTTTTAAAATTAGGTCTCACCTCTGCGTTGGGCGGGCCCTCCTTAAAGAACTGCACCAAGTTGGTCTCACCTCTAAGTTGCGGACCCACTGTCAGTAACGCCATCAGACGGAATAGACATTAAACTTGTCGGGGATGTGATCACCGAGACCTCTAACAACAAGACATTCGGTATGGAGGTATCCTGGTGGCTATTTATCTTTTAAGTCTACGCGCGATTCTAACAAATCCCCCATAGACTCGGGGACTAGTGTCGGGGATGTACTTCCCCGATACCCCAAAGTTGCGGGATAATTATGTTATTACAGGAGATGAAAGGGAGCGAATATGATTAACGGATAAAGATAAGGGGGAAAAAAGGAGTTTCCGGGCCGACTTCGGGGTAATTCTGAACGGTATACGAAGCTGGGCCGAGATCCATGCGGGCCGAGATCCACATCTCGGTCAAACCGAGTTGACTCTATCGAGCACTTCGGACATCTCCAACTGCGCCCACGACCGCGACCCCCTTGCTCCCGAGTTCGTCTCCCCCGACCCCCGATCTCGGCCGCGCCCTCGCCCGAGTCCGCGCCCGACCGCCTCCCGCAACTCTGGCCCGAGCTCGCCCCAGCGCACCCCCGACCTCGCCGGCCCGGCTCCGTCCTCCTCCACCCGCATCCCCGACAGCGACTTCCCCGGCTCCCCCAACCTCGGGTACCGCCATGCTCCCTCGCCTCTGAGGCGGTCGCGGCGCCCGGCATCGGCCGGGCGAGCCCGGCGTCTTCATCAACCGCGGCATCCCCGACATCGACCTCAAGGCCCCCGTCCCCCGCCGGCTTCCTCCGACCTCGGCTCCTCCACCATCATCGCCTCCCGCAACGCCGAGAGCGACCCGGCCGCCACCCGCGCCGCGCCGGCGCGCCCTCGCTTCCACTCGGACGTGCTCGCCGGTCGCCCCCCGACTTCGCTGCCCCCGGCCTCCTCTGACTCCGGCGACGGCCCAGCTTCCTTGGCCCGGCATCCTCGACCAAGCCCCCAATCTGGGTAACCTCGGCCTTGACCGCGCCGGGGCGCTCGCCTCCGCACCACGCCGGGGCGCTCGCTTCCGCCTCGCGCCTAAACCGCATCGCGGAAGCTCCCGGCCGCACCCGAGCTCGCCTCCTCCGACATCGCCCAGGCCGCTGAAGGGGATTGTGTGCAGAAAACAATAATTTTCCTACCGACGATATCCTTAAACTAGCCAAGATCTATTCTATGCAGATATAGTAGTACGAACGGAGATCGGAATACGTACCCTTGTAGACCGAAAGCGGGGAGTACGTTCCCGCACAAACGTTGTCGATGCAGACTGACGAAGCCGACCTCAAGGTCGTGTAGAGGAAGCAGGCCTCCGAGTACCGCTAGCGCAGCACCTCGCAGGGAGTCGCACACGTACGGTGGAGACGACGCCTCCGAAGCTCCAGTCCAGGACGAGCAGCGGAAGACTTGGACCGGAACACCAGCAGCGCGGCAGCGGGCTATGGTGGAGGAGATCCCCGGATCCTCTTGTTCGGCGCGGCTCCGACTTGGGAACCACGAGATCGAGAGAGAAATCGGGAATTAATTGGTGAATTAAAAGGCTGGGGGTGCCCTTTCTTATATAGGCTCCCAAGGGGAGCCAACCTTGCCAGCCAGGCAATGTGGGACTATCCCCACATAGCCTGGTTCGGCTATGGAGTGCGCCGACCCCCTGGTGGGCCCCTTGTGGCCCACCTAGGCCGGCCCTCCTGGCCCCCACCGAATTCCCCTAGGGAATTTTCCCCTCTTGGGCCTTCTTTCGTCCGGAAGGCCCATTTAGGGAAATCTGCCTTAATAAATTCGAAAATAAATATATAAAATCATATTTGCATATTAATAACACTAATTAATATCAAACATAATATATATAATATTTCCTAGCTCCGAAAACTCTTTCGGTGCTGCCCGATCTCCATCGGACCTCTCCCGGGACGCTCCCGGTGATCTCCTTCCTTTCCGGTTGTCTTGTCGAAACCCCTTAAGTGTGTTACCCTAGCGGTTCGATATAATATCAGGTATGATCAAGACTCCTCAATGATCAACGACTAACCCGTTGGCCTGGACCCCATGAATTAATCCCTGAGATATAACGAATGACTTTCATCTATCAAACCTGAACGTGAAGTCTTAGACCTTTTGCCATAGCGATACTTAGCACGTCCGAGTGTCGTTCCATAGATATCTCCATACCTAATCCCGACCTCGTTACCGACGATGCTATCTTCTACTCGTTCATGATCTCGTGTCTCCGTGACCTAGTCACATGCTTGCAAACTCATTAGACATGATCTCACCGAGTGGGCCCGAGAGTATCTATCCTGCTTTGCGGACTGGCAAATCCCGCTCTTGACCCCTCGTCTCAACACTCCTTTCCAATACCAAAAGTATCACCGTTATTGTCATACTAAATAAGATACGACGTTTGGTGCAATCAAAGTATCTTCCGGGAATATCAATAAGAGTTGATCTCACGGTCAAAGGCGTAACGACTACGTTCTCCAAATCTGGGTATGTCCATCACATCACTCTCCAGCGATATGACTCTCATTGCCGACCGGCACCATGCCCCATGACCGGGAAACCTCGATCATCAATCGCGCAACGAAACTAGTCTTAGTAGAGGCTACTAGGGACCTGGTTGTTTGCGTATCACACCCGCATTAATGTTTCCGCTTAATACGGTTCTAGCATGACACAAAAACCTATTATGAACAAACGAGATATGATAAAGAATACACTTTATTAATTGCCTCTAGGGCATATCTCCTTCAGTCTCCCACTTGCACTAGAGTACAACTTAATCTAGATTACAACTTGGTAAAAGCCAAACCCATAGCTAATTGGTGCTGTTCATGCTTATCAAGCGGGAGAGGCTTCGTCAGCGGATCTGCCACATTCAGATCCGTATGCACTTTGCAAATCTTCACATCGCCTCCTTGTACGTACTGACGTATCACGTGGAAGCGTCGGAGAATGTGTTTGGCGGTGGAGTGAGACCTTGGCTCCTTGGCGTTCGCAATGGCACCCGTATTGTCGCAGAAGAGGACCACGGGGTCTTGCACGCTCGGGAACACTCCTAGTTCGATGACGAACTTCCTCAGCCACACAACTTCATTCGCGGCCTCGCAGGCAGCAATGTACTCCGACTCCATTGTAGATTGTGCGACTATGGGTTGCTTCCCACTTCTCCAGCACATGGCGCCTCCATTCACCTTGAACACGTAACCTGTCTGTGACTTACAGTCATCGGGGTCTGAGCAGAAACTTGCATCTACGTAACCCGTTACGCCAAGTTCCTCATCGCAGCCACCATACACAAGGAATATTTCCTTTGTCTTATTGAGATACTTAAGAATGCTCTTAACAGCTACCCAATGCGGCATTCCAGGATTACTCTGGAACCGGCTTGTCAAACTTAGAGCTAATGCCACATCTGGTCTAGTACTCAACATTGCATACATGATCGATCCTATGGCTGAAGCATAAGGATGTTTCGTCATTTCGGCTGAAGCAATAGGCGCCTTGATCTATCACGATAGATTTTTATGCCTAAAACATACGCAACTTTTCCTAAGTCCTTCATGGAAAACTTACTGTTTAAATATTCCTTCATGCTACTCAGAAGTTCCACATCATTCCCTATTAGCAATATGTCGTCAACATACAGTGCTAAGAACACAACCGAGCTCCCACTCATTTTCTTGTAAATACAGGTCTCTTCCACATTCTGGATAAATCCAAAACCTTTGATTACCTCATCAAAGCGAAGATTCCAGCTCCGAGATGCCTGATTCAATCCATAGATGGATCGCTGAAGCTTGCACACCTTGTTAGCACTTCCTGGATCGACAAAACCTTCCGGCTGTACCATGTACAACTCTTCCTCAATGTTTCCATTCAGGAAGGCCGTTTTGACGTCCATCTGCCAGATTTCATAATCATAGTAGGCAGCTACCGCTAACAAAATCCGAATAGACTTAAGCATCGCTACCGGTGAGAAAGTTTCATCGTAGTCAATTCCATGAACTTGTCGGAAACCCTTTGCGACAAGCCGAGCTTTATAGACGGTCACATTACCATCAACATCAGTCTTCTTCTTAAAGATCCACTTATTCTCGACGACCTTGCGCCCTTCGGGAATATCCACCAAAGTCCACACTTTGTTATCGTACATGGATCCTATTTCGGATTTCATGGCTTCAAGCCATTTCTCGGACTCTAGACTCTCCATCGCCTCCTTGTAGTTCGTAGGTTCGTCTTGCTCGACTAGCATGACGGTGCATACCATGTTGCCATACCATTCTGGTGGGATCCGAGATCTACCAGACCTACGAGGTAGAACATCTTCCTCGACAGTTTCTCCCACTCCTTCCACGGAGAACGTTTCCGGAATTGCTTCCGTTGCGCCACTCGGAATCTCGAGTTCAGGATCAACGATTTCATCGAGGTCTACCTTCCTCCCACTTACTCCTTTCGCGAGAAACTCCTTCTCTAGAAAGGCACCGGTCTTCGCGACAAAAATTTTGCCCTCAGCTTGGTTGTAGAAGGTGTACCCAACGGTTTCCCGCGGATGTCCTACAAAGACGACTTTCTCCGACTTCGGTTTGAGTTTGTCGGGCTGCAGTTTCTTAACGTACGCCTCACAACCCCAAACCTTCAGAAACGATAACTTAGGCTTTTGGCCATACCATAATTCATACGGCGTCGTTTCAACGGACTTGGACGGAGCCCTATTTAAAATGAATGCGGCTGTTTCTAACGCATAACCCCAGAAGGATACTGGCAGATCGGTAAGAGACATCATAGATCGGACACTATCCAGTAGAGTACGATTACGTCGCTCGGACACAAAGTTTCGCTGCGGCGTTCCGGCGGGCGTAAGTTGGGGCACTATGCCACAACTCTTCAGATGTGTGCCAAACTCAAAACTCAAGTACTCTCCACCGCGATCGGACCGGAGATGCTTGATTTTCTTATTAAGCTGATTCTCAACTTCACTCTGGAATTCTTTGAACTTTTCAAACGTTTCAGACTTGTGTTTCATCAAATAGATATAACCGTATCTACTCAAGTCATCAGTGAAGGTGACGAAGTAATGATAACCATTGCGTGTCGAAACGCTCATTGGTCCACATACGTCTGTATGTATGATCCCCAACAAATCCGACGCCCGTTCAACGAAACCTTTGAACGGTGTCCTGGTCATTTTGCCCATGAGGCATGGTTCACATGTATCGAGGGATCCGAAATCCAACGAGTCCAAGAGTCCATCGGAGTGGAGTCGCTTCATGCGCTTTATACCAATATGACCAAGACGGCAATGCCACAAAAACATGGCGGTATCGTCACTACACTTAATTCGTTTGGCTTCTATGTTATGGATGTGAGTACTACGATCGAGATTCAACAAGAATAAACCGTTATTCTCGGGAGCATCAACATAAAAGATATCATTCATATAAATAGCACAATTGCTTGACACTGATTTAAATGAATAACCGTCTTGTAACAGGCAAGACCCACTTATAATGTTTACACTCAAGGATGGCACAAAATAACATTTATTTAAAACCAAAACTAATCCCGATGGTAGATGCAGAGGGAGCGTGCCGACAGCCACCACGTCGACTCTTGATCCGTTGCCGACGCACATCGTCACCTCATCCTTCGCCAGCCGCCTTTTATTCCGTAACTCCTCCTGAGAGTTACATATATGAGCAACAGAACCAGTATCAAATACCCACGTATTGCTCCGGGCGGATGTAAGGTACACATCTATAACATGTATATCAAATATACCTTTCTCTTTGTCGACCGTCTTGCCAGACTTCCTATCCTCCAGATACTTGGGGCAGTTGCGCTTCCAGTGACCCTTCCCCTTGCAGTAGAAACACTCAACGCTAGCTCTGGGACCAGACCTGTTAGTCGTGGGCTTGGCAGCCAACTTTGCCTCCCTCCGGGACTTCCAGCTCTGCTTTCCCTTGCCACCGGACTTCTTGAAATCAACGGTCTTGTTGACCATCAATAGCATGTGCTCCTTCTTAATCTCTACCTCAGCAGTCTTGAGCATCACGAACACTTCACCCAGGGACTTAGCCATGCCCTGCATGTTGTAGTTCATGACGAAGCCTTTGTAGCTTGGTGGCAACGATTGCAACACCCTGTCAATCCCCAGCTCATCGGGAATCTTGCATTCCAGAGCATTCAGGCGTTGAACGTAGCCAGACATCTTGACTACATGCTCGCTCACACTGCTATGCTCTTCCATCTTGGCTGAGAAGAAAAGCTCAGAAGCCTCATATCTCTCAGCCTTAGCCTGCGGCGCGAAGACAGCCTTAAGATCCGAAATGATCTCAAAGGCGCTCATCTTCTCAAAGCGCTTCTGCAGGTCGGCTTCCATGGCGTAGAGCATGCCACTCTGGACAAAGGCAGAATCCTCCGATCGGGTCTGGAAGACCTTCTTCTCATCCTCAGAGGCATCATCTGCAGGAGGGTCACCTATGGCGGCCTCAATGACGTAGGCCACCCTATGGGGAGTGAGGAGGATCCTCAGGTTGCGAACCAGGCCATGAAGTTTGACCCATTGGTCTTAAGCTTTTCTTTCTCAAGGAACAGACCTAGGTTAAACGATGGGCGAGACATCTACAATGGAATTTGCAACAACATAAGACTTTGTTCATAATAATTTTGAGTTATAGTATTTTAGAAAATAACTAACATAACTCCCACTCAAACGAACATCCCTCCTGGTCATTTAAGCGATTACACGACCCCCATCCATTGCACCACCCCTCATCATCAAAGCCGGCGACACAACTTCAAGAGTAGACAAAATCGTCCGTCACACCAATTTTGTGACTCGTGCTCGACCTTTCGGTCTTCCTGTTCCGAGGCCATATCTCTGAGTATGCTAGGCTCGCCACCAAAAACCTCCACGCTGACGCTTGTGCAACATGGCTTACACCCACCGTATGCGAACGAAGATATGTCTGACACCCGATCATCACGGCCTGCCTCATAACGTAGATCTTTATTGGTGGTGCGCGTTGGAGGGAGAACACTAGTGGTATTTTGAAGGGATCATCTTATTCAGCTACCGCCGTGTAACACACAATCACACAAAAATAAGATGCACACAAAACATCAAATGTAATGCAATGTGATATAGTCCATCGCGCCATTGTCTTCTTGGCGCCCGCAGTTTATAAACAATTTAATAAACCTACCTTGACCATATCACATAGCCCCTGCAAAATAAAGTTAGACGCTTCTACTTTATCTTTTGCATATTTTACGTGGCTTGGGGCTTTCGTAAATAGAACCGCTTCATACCTACGAATCTTATGACCACAACAACGATCCAATAATTGCATGTTTAAGCATCCCTTTCGGGCCCTCCATTGAAAATGCGAAGACCAACTAAAGAGAGAGAAACTGTCACCCGCCAGCCACAGATACGGTACAAGCCGTATGTCAGTAGTGGAACCAGTCTCGCGTAAACGTACGCGTAAAGTCGGTCCGGACCGCTTCATCAACTCAATGCCGCTGGAATACACAAGTGCACGCTAGAGGGTAGCAAATAACAGGAACGGTGCCCCCGTGCAGAGCACAAGTTCTAACAGCGTACAACTATATCTTACGATAGATCGGCTCTGATACCACTGAAGGGGATCGTGTGCAGAAAACAATAATTTTCCTACCGACGATATCCTTAAACTAGCCAAGATCTATTCTATGCAGATATAGTAGTACGAACGGAGATCGGAATACGTACCCTTGTAGACCGAAAGCGGGGATTACGTTCCCGCACAAACGTTGTCGATGCAGACCGACGAAGCCGACCTCAAGGTCGTGTAGAGGAAGCAGGCCTCCGAGTACCGCTAGCGCAGCACCTCGCAGGGAGTCGCACACGTACGGTGGAGACGACGCCTCCGAAGCTCCAGTCCAGGACGAGCAGCGGAAGACTTGGACCGGAACACCAGCAGCGCGGCAGCGGGCTATGGTGGAGGAGATCCCCGGATCCTCTTGCTCGGCGCGGCTCCGACTTGGGAACCACGACATCGAGAGAGAAATCGGGAATTAATTGGTGAATTAAAAGGCTGGGGGTGCCCTCTCTTATATAGGCTCCCAAGGGGAGCCAAACTTGCCAGCCAGGCAATGTGGGACTATCCCCACATAGCCTGGTTCGGCTATGGAGTGCGCCGGCCCCCTGGTGGGCCCCTTGTGGACCACCTAGGCCGGCCCTCCTGGCCCCCACCGAATTCCCCTAGGGAATTTTCCCCTCTTAGGCCTTCTTTCGTCCGGAAGGCCCATTTAGGGAAATCTGCCTTAATAAATTCGAAAATAAATATATAAAATCATATTTGCATATTAATAACACTAATTAATATCAAACATAATATATATAATATTTCCTAGCTCCGAAAACTCTTTCGGTGCTGCCCGATCTCCATCGGACCTCTCCCGGGACGCTCCCGGTGATCTCCTTCCTTTCCGGTTGTCTTGTCGAAACCCCTTAAGTGTGTTACCCTAGCGGTTCGATATAATATCAGGTATGATCAAGTCTCCTCAATGATCAACGACTAACCCGTAGGCCTGGACCCCATGAATTAATCACTGAGATATAACGAATGACTTTCATCTATCAAACCTGAACGTGAAGTCTTAGACCTTTTGCCATAGCGATACTTAGCACGTCCGAGTGTCATTCCATAGATATCTCCATACCTAATCCCGACCTCGTTACCGACGACGCTATCTTCTACTCGTTCATGATCTCATGTCTCCGTGACCTAGTCACATGCTTCCAAGCTCATTAGACATGATCTCACCGAGTGGGCCCGAGATTATCTATCCTGCTATGCGGACTGGCAAATCCCGCTCTTGACCCCTCGTCTCAACACTCTTTTCCAATACCCAAAAGTATCACCGTTATTGTCATACTAAATAATATATGACGTTTGGTGCAATCAAAGTATCTTCCGGGAATATCAATAAGAGTTGATCTCACGGTCAAAGACGTAACGACTACGTTCTCCAAATCTGGGTCTGTCCATCACATCACTCTCCAGCGATATGACTCTCATTGCCGACCGGCACCATGCCCCATGACCGGGAAACCTCGATCATCAATCGCGCAACGAAACTAGTCGTAGTAGAGGCTACTAGGGACCTGGTTGTTTGCGTATCACACCCGCATTAATGTTTCCGCTTAATACGGTTCTAGCATGACACAAAAACCTATTATGAACAAACGAGATATGATAAAGAATACACTTTATTAATTGCCTCTAGGGCATATCTCCTTCAGCCGCGTCCAACCGCCCCCTCCGGCTCACGTATGAATGACGCCCCTCGATTCGGCCAAGCCGAGTTCCCCGCGTGTCGGATGGAACAAAGGTGACGGAGGAGTGGTTATTCCGGGTTGGTCCACTGCCGGAGCGAGATGATCAAGATATAGGGGATAAGGAGATAGCCCGTGCCAATACTCAAAACACCCGATACGGGACAAACCAAACGGTGGACATGGGCTAGAAGACAAAATACAATGCATGTCCAGCAGGGCTACAGTAACGCTACAATATCTCCGACGGGACAACAGTACACTGCATGTGACGCAGTGAACAGTGCCGACGGGACCCCATCAGTCAAATCGTGAACAGTGTACCGTGCATAGTGTTTTCTGTTTTCTTGTCCCCGGCTTGTCCCCTGGGCTCTCCTATATAAAGGGAACCAGGGGGAGGGGGAGAAAGAGAGGCCACCACCCCACCACTTCATTTCCCCCTTCTCATTTGCTCTCAAGACCTCATGGAGGCAAGTGTAGCAGCTCATGGAGCGTGTTGTAGCCCGGATAGTAAGAGAGAAAATATACCGAGTAGGCTAGATGCTGCAGTAGGGGTTTTATCTCCTCACGAGAGCCCCGAAGCAGGGTAAATCCTTGTGTCCCCGTGTCGGTAGAGTTTACCTGTGCGCGAGTTCACCGCGCAATCCCTCCCCGAGATCCCCTAGCGTCCATCGGCCCCACAAATTAGCCTACCCGTAGGCATCTGTCTGTTCGCCACGACGACAAAATTTGCCGTCGAGGGCAAACCATAGTACGTGCGAACGAACTAGGGGCAAAACTGAGGACGATTCGCGACTAGGGGCAAAATTGAGTCTGAGAAGGCTGCTAGGGGCAATCCATTAAATGACCCTTTCAGATTAGGGTTTTGGATGGCATCGATGAAGTTTGATCTACTGTTGCTGGACTACAAGACGAGATTTTCATTATGGCAAGTCAAGATGCGTGCGATTCTCGACAGTCCAATGATCCTGACGAAGCGCTGGAGAAATTCGGCGATAAGGCGGCGGCCGAGTGGTCCGCCGATGAGAAGAAAAAATACCGTAAGGCTACGTCTCTTATTCAACTGCATCTGTCTAATGGTATCCTGCAAGAAGTTCTACATGAGAAAACCGCAGCTGCGTTGTGGGCTAAGCTGGAGTCGATCTGCATGTCAAAGGATCTAACTAGCAAGATGCATGTGAATATGAATTTGTTCTCGCACAAGTTGCACGAAGGTGGTTCTGTAGTGAATCACATATCGATCTTTAAGTTAGATCGTTTCCGACCTAGTGTCATGGAGGTAAAATATGAGGATGAAGATCTAGCCCTCTTACTCCTAGTTTCGCTGCCAAATTCCTATGCAAATTTCCGTGATACCATACAGCTTAGTTGTGATGAACTAACCACTTCTGAAGTTTATGTGACCCTCATGACGAGGGAAAAGATGAAGGGTATGGTACAGAAGGAGGAGTCATCTTCTTCAAAGGGTGATGCTTTGGAGGTCCGTGGAAGGCCTCAGCAGTGAGACTACAACTACTACAACAACAATATAGACAAGAGCAAGGGTGACAGAGGTCGCTCAAAGTCTAAAGGCCGTGATAAGTTGTGTAGGTATTGTAAGAAGACTAACCACAACATTGATGACTGTTGGAAGCTCCAGAACAAGGAGAAAATAAAAGGTACTTACCAACAGAAAAATAATGAAGGTAATGATACCGGTGAGACTGCTGTTGTTGATGGTAGTTTCTGATGGCGAATGCCTAGCTGTTTTAGTTGCATGTGTTTCACGTCAGGATGAATGGATTCTAGATTCTGCATGTTCTTTTCATATTTGTTGTAACAGAGATTGGTTCAGTTCATATGAGTTAGTGCAGACTGGAGACTTTGTGCGTGTGGGGAACGACCAGCAATGCACCATTGTTGGCATTGGATCAGTTCAGATCAAGACCCATGATGGCATGAAACGCATGTTGACGGACGTGAAGCACATACCAACCATGGCGAGAAATTTGATCTCGCTCAGTACCCTTGATTGTGACGGTTACAAGTATACCGGCGGGAACAGACTCCTGAAGGTATCAAAAGTTTCTCTCATTACTATGGTTGGTGATATGAATTCTGCTAAGTTATATGTTCTTAGAGGCAACGTTTTATCTGGTATTGGTGCTGCTGTTTCTCATGATGACGCAAATAAAACTAATCTCTGGCATAAGCGTCTTGTACACATGAGTGAACATGATATGGCAGAATTGATCAAGAGAGAGTAACTGCATGATTGCAGTTTGGGTAAGATGCAGTTTTGTGAACACTGCATATTTCGTAAGCACACGAGAGTTAAGTTCAATGCTTCCGTTCATACCAACAAAGGTACAATTGATTATGTACATGCTGATGTTTGGGGGCCGTCACGTAAGCCCTCATATGGTGGTGCTCATTATATGCTTGCTATTATTGATGATTTTTCTTGGAGAGTTTGGCCTTATTTCATGAAAAATAAGGACGACTCGTTTGTTGCTTTTAAAGAGTGAAAAGTTATGATAGAAAGACAAACTGAGAGGAAGGTGAAAATACTTCATACTGACAATGGTGGTGAATCATGTTCAAATGCTTTTAAGGATTTTTGCAGAACATAAGGGATTGTCAGGCAACTCACCATCCCATACACCCCTCATCAGAATGGAGTAGCGGAGCGGATGAACAAGACTATCATGTCTAAAGCTTGTTGCATGATATCTAACGCTTGCATGAGTAAGCGTTTTTGGGCTGAGACGGCTGCCACCGCATCTTACTTAATAAACAGCTCACCATCTAATCCCCTCGACAAGAAAACTCTGGTACTCCTGCTGATTACTCACAGCTTAAGGTTTTCGGTTGCACTGCTTATGCACATGTTGATAATGTAAAGTTAGAGCCGAGAGCTATTAAGTCTGTTTTCATTGATTATGGTTTGGGAGTAAAAGGATATAAGTTGTGGAATCCCTAAACTAACAAGGCATTCATGAGCAGGAGTGTTGTTTTCAATGAATCTGTTATGTACTTTGATAAGTTGTCCTCAGATGTTTTAGATAGTTCTGATGAGGAACATGTTCGTGTCAAGGTGGAGCACCCTGTGGAAAAGGATAATGTCATTGTTGACAATGATGGTGATACGTCAAATGATTCTGATAATGATACGTTTCAGCACTCACCTCCTGTTATGCTGCCAGAAAATCAGTCCATCGCTGATCGCAGAACAAGGAGGAATGTTGTTAAACCTACACGGTTAGTTGAGGAGTGTAACATTGTTAATTATGCTCTGAGTTGTGCAGAACAGGTGGAGCACGGACATGGGCCGTCCACGTATGCAGAAGCTATTGATACTAGTGATCGAGAGAAATGGATCTCCGCTATGCAAGAGGAGATGCAATCACTTGAGAATAATTGCACATGGGATGTTGTGCGCTGGCCTACGCAAAAGAAGGCTGTCCGTAGGGGTGAAAACGGTACGGATTATTTCCGACCGACCGACCGGAGGCACACGGAAGGCAAATACGGATTCAGACGGATAGTTGACGGATACGGTCACGGATACGGATAGCAATCCACGGATACGGAAAAGGATGTGATTTTACTAATATCCGTCCGTATTCAAAGTTATACCGTATTTCACGGTTATATCCGACGATTATCCGGTGAAATATCCGACAACTAATACCTCGAACCTCATGTGACCGAGATTTAGGCAAGATGAAACGTATGTACTTACATAACTCCGCCCAAATCTTGTGAATGCACTACCATGTTTGTGAATTACATTTGTTGGAGGCACCCTTAGGCCATAATAGGTAAAACTTAAGTAGCCACTTGCAAATATAAGTATGAGTTCCTAGAACATTCTTATTCACAATATATAAATTTAATTTGGAGTAAGTTGGTTGATAGTATTTAATATATGTTAATCCTATGTTCATCCGAAAAAATGTTTATCCGCAACCAAACCATATTCGCCCCGTATTCGATCCATATTCGTAACCGACATGATCCGATTCCGTATTCGTATCCGCACACTATCCGCTCCGACTCCGTATCCGAAAAAAATATGGTTACGGACATGATTTCACCACTATTCGACCGTATCCGCTCCGTTTTCACCACTAGTTGTCCGCTGTAAGTGGATCTTCAAGAGAAAGAAGGGTTTGTCTCCAAGTGAGCCTCCAAGATTTAAGGCAAGGTTAGTGGCAAAAGGCTTCAGTCAAATTCCTGGTATTGATTACAATGATGTTTTCTCTCCGGTTGTCAAGCATAGTTCTATTCGGACATTTTTCTCCATTGTTGCTATGCGTGATCTTGAGCTTGAACAGTTAGATGTTAAAACTGTGTTTCTGCATGGAGAGTTGGAGTAGGAGATATACATGGACCAGCCATAAGGGTTCATAGTGTCGGGTAAGGAGGATCTTGTTTGTAAGTTGAAAAGGTCTCTCTACGGTTTGAAACAATCCCCTCGTCAATGGTATAAAAGGTTTGATTCATTTATGTTGTCACATGGCTTTAAGAGGTCTGAATTTGATAGTCGTGTGTACATTAAGTTGGTTGATGGATCGCCTATATACTTGCTGTTATATGTCGATGGCATGTTGATTGCTGCCAAGAGCATGAAAGATGTCGCTGCTCTCAAGTCACAGTTGAGTAGCGAATTTGAGATGAAGGATCTTGGTGCTGCTAAGAAAATCCTAGGTATAGAAATTACACGTGACATAAAGTTTAGGTTCTTATTTTTTAGGCAACAGAGTTACATTAAGAAAGTTTTTCATCGTTTTAACATGCATGATGCAATGTCTATTAGTACTCCTATTGCTTCTCATTATAAGTTGTCATCTACTCAATGTCCTTCTAGTGATGATGATTTGGAGTACATGTCTGGAGTTCCCTATTCTAGTGTTGTTGGTTCCTTGATGTATGCTATGGTATGTTCACGTCCTGATTTATCATATGCTATGTCATTGGTGAGTAGATACATGGCTAATCCTAGTAAAGAACATTGGAAATATGTTCAGAGGATTTTCAGGTACCTTCGTGGCACGCCTGATGCTTGCTTGAAGTTTGGCAGAGCTGGTGAGTGACTCGTAGGCTATGTGGATTCAGATTTTACTGCCGATTTGGATAAGAGGAGGTCCCTCACAGGTTATGTGTTCACCATTGGTGGTTGTGCTGTTAGTTGGAAGGCAACGATTCAGCCGACTGTTGCCCAATCCACCATGGAGGCTGAATACATGGCCATTGCAGAAGCAGTTAAAGAAACTGTTTGGTTGAAAGGTTTGTTTGCTGAGCTTTGTGGAGTTGATACTTGCATTAACTTGTTTTATGATAGTCAGAGTGCCATTTACCTTACTAAGGATTAGATGTTACATGAGAGAACAAAGCACATTGACATCAAATACCATTATGTGTGCGATGTTGTTGCACAAGGTAAGTTAAAGGTATGCAAGATTAGTACTCTTGATAATAGGGCTGATATGATGACAAAGTATGTTCCTGTATCTAAGTTTGAGCTATGCTCAGTCTTAGTTCGTATCACTGTTTAGCCCAATAGGCTATTTGGCACTGAAAGTGTTCTTTTTGTTTTTTCAGGGGTGAAGATTATCGTTCATACTACAAGATGGAAATTGTCAAGGTGGAGTGTTGTTTTATGGTGATCCAAATTCATATGACAATATGAAGTGAGAGGCTAACTTCAGAGCGAAGCGGAGGCCCGTCGCCGGGAGGCTTGAACCGTAACGTAGCGAGAAAGTTAGCCCACCGGCCTATCCTGCGCTCACGGGGTTGCGGGGGCGCATCCCCCGCGGTACGGTACGGATCGCAACCGACTTAGGGTTTCTACCCTCTATAAATACATCTTCTAAGTCGCCTTTTGGGGGTAAGCTATACATTGTAAACGCTTGGCGTTTGTAACCTCACCCCGATATAGTGAAGTATTGCTGGCTGGCGTCCGTGATTTTTTACTCTCCTTTGTTGAGAGAGGTTTTCCATGTTAAAATATCGTGTTCCGGTTGATTAGATCGTTCCGCTGTTCGTTGTTTTTTGCTATCTTTTATAATAATATGGTAATCAAGTGGATGGCTGAAGAAGCACGGGAAGGTATATAAAATATATCCCAGAGAACTTGGAGGGTCAGCTTTCTGATTTATTTGAGGGCTCACCAGGGTCTGCCAATCACTCTAGGCGAAGAACATAGCTCATCGTGACAGGTTCCAGTTTGAGGCCAAGAACATACAACATGCAGATTGACCACGGGAACACGCGGCACGTGCATGTCTTGTGTGAGGATGTATTTTTTTCTTGCTCGAACCAAAGATCTTTCTAATCTTATCTCATACTTAGACCACAATAATCTCTACTATATAATATCTCTTGAGGTGAGGACGTACGTCGCGCCGTTTTTGCGTTTTGACCCCTAGGAATCTAAGAAATTAACCCGCACTCTCTGAAGGGGTTTGCGGTGCAGAAAACAATAATTTTCTAGCGAGCGAAACCCTAACTAGTCAGGATCTATCTATCTAGTACATGCGATAACGGTGGCGGAACGGGTTACATTACCTCCATGTAGATCGATAGCGGGGATTACGCTCCCGCACAAGCGTTGACGATGAAGTCGTACGTAGCCGACCTCGAGGTCGCGGAGAACTTGCCGCGGTGTCGGAGTCGATGACGCCGGGGTGTCGACGATGATCTGCGTCGACGGGCGTCGGGCGGAAGAAGGCAGAGCGCCAGCACCGGGGCTGGCGCGCCGGCAGCAGAGGGGGGGAGGCGCGGCGGCTGCAGGGGGCGAGACGACGTCGCCCAAGCTCCTCAATAGAGTAGCCTCCGAGCACTCGCAAACATACGGAGCCTAGCGACAACTCCCGGTCATTCAGATCCAGCTGAAATCGCAGGAGTAGATCTTATCTGGAATCCCGCAGAGCAACGGCGCTCTGCGGTATGGCTTAGGTGGAGAGAGACCCCCTTCCTCAGCTCGGCGCGGCTCCAACTTGGGAACCACGAGATCGAGAGAGAAATTGGGAATTAATTGAATTTCCTATGAATTAAATCAATTAATATGCCTTGCTATATAAAGGGGGAAGGGGTGTGCCAACCCCCTTGGCTCCCCCATGTGGGACTAAAAGGAGGAGAGGGGGGGAGGCCGGCGCACCCTCCTAGTCCAACTCGGACTAGGGGCCCAAGCCCCCCCCCCCCCCCTTCCTTGCTTGGTGCGGCTCCCCCTCTTGGGCCCTCTTAGGGCCCATTTAGGTGGGAGCCCCCTTTTTCCTTTATTTAATTAATATTAAATTAATATAAAAATCCCATTAATTCATAATTAATATATTTATATATAATTCAATATCCCATGACTCCGAAACTATTTCGGAACCACCCGAACCACTTTCGGACATTCTCGGAACCCTTCCATAGCTCCCCGGAACTCCTTCCGGACCACCGGAACTCTTTCCGAATCATTTCTTTCTCTCCAATAAAAACCTATAAAATTCCAGAACCTATCTCCTAGCGTCGCTAAGACCTTAAGTTTGTTACGCTACGGTTCGGGAACACTCCAGACATGGTCGAGACACTCCGCTCACCAATGATCGTCAGGGATACCTGGAAATATATGACGACCCCTGTGCATTCCACGAATATCGTCGTTGAACCATAAGTATGATATTCATTCCCTTTGTCTCTGTGATACTACCTTGTCCGAGATATGATCGTAGACACACCAATGCCTTTGCTGTATCTCGTTACCGACGAAGGTTATTAACTCGTCTACGATATTACATCTCCATGACCTAGTCATAAACTGCGCAGCTATATAGATGCAATATCACCGAGTGGGCCCAGAGTATCTTTCCATTACAAGGATGAACAAATCCCGCTCTTGATCCTTACGTCTTGATGCTCTTTCGGAATACCCAAGATGGACACCGTTATTGTCATGCTATATAAGACACAACGTTTGATGCTCTCAAAGCACTCCTACGAAGCAACAATAAGTACGGTCTCACGGTCTAAGGAATAAGCTATCACACTCTTATCTATTGCAAATGACAAACATCGTAATACGATCTTATTGCAATACTTTGCGTATGTCCACCACCTTATTCTACTAACAAGATGACCCCATTGTCAACCGACGTCATTGTCCTTGATCGGGAATCTCGATCAACTGTTGCCCAATGGACTAGCTCATATAGAGGCTTGCTAGGGACCTGGTTGTCTATGTATCACACGTGTATTAATAATTCCGATTAATACAGTTATAGCATAATACACAAACCTATTATAAACTCATGAGATAATGCAATAAATACTACTTATTTATTTGCCTCTAGGGCATATCTCCTTCACTCTCCGACTAAGTGAAAAAACGCCGACGCACCGCACCGAAGTCTTCTTACTCTATTCCCCTTTGTCGTCTTCCTCTGTTCCTCCAACGAGATGGGCGGTGCTGGAGGGATGGGGAGATGGTCCCCCCGCAGCTATCCATCAGGGGCTGGCTCGTCGGCGGCGTCGACAAGGTCAGGCAACTGCCCGAGGCAGGCGAACTGCAGCGCCTCCTCGAGGGCGTCGGGGGGACCTTCGTCTGTCGATGGGGAAGTAGTGGTAGGCGGCGCTGGGAGGCCCGCGAGGCAGTGGTCTGGTGGGGAGATCAGCTCCGCGCAGAGGGTGACCAGCTCATCGTTCGTGGTTTCGTGGCCCTCGATACGGAGGTCCAGCACGGAGTCCAGGTACGAGAAGGGCGCGGCGACGTTGGTGTCTGGCCTTGAGCTCTGCATGTCGCGGAGGATGGCACGGCGGCGGTTGATGAGCGGGAGCAGCGTGTCGACCTGCTCGCGGCGCACGGCGAGCACCTGTTGCTGCTGCCGCCAGAACATGGGGCGGAGGAACGGGAGGTAGTCGTCCATGCGCACGCGAACGGCGAGCAGCACACGCTTCATGACGGCGTCAATGTGCACGATGTGCTCCTCGTCCAGGTCCAGCAGGCCGAAGGTCATGTCGAGCATGATGCAAAACACCACAGTCGACGCCGCCGTGGCGAAGGTCGTAGCCTTCGGGGTCTGCCATTCGATCTGGAGTGGCAGCAAGCAAACGGCATCAATCGCCAGCGGAGAGGCGAGGAACATGTTCAGGAGGTTCAGGTTCAGTCCTGTAACTTCATTGTTGCTAGCTGCATCATTTTCTTCAGTCCAGACAGCCACACTCATGACCCGAGGTGCTTGGCTCAATGATGGCGATCAACTGTTTACTAACATTAACATAGGAATACACAGTCGTTTTTTCATTTTTACTTTGAATCTATCCAAGTCATACAAAGTGTTGACGATGAACTATTTAGCACTAGAGTCTTCGACGAATTTGAATTACACTGATGATTAGTTTCCATTGATTTTTATACACTGAAGTTGGGAAGCCCAAGCAGCTTCCGGGATACTATTCCCTACAACATGTCAGTAAGGAACAGACTGAACATAATTGAAGCATATCATCGTAAAGTTCAGGAGAAAAAATTGAAGCTGGAGTTCGTAGCTAGCTTTTGGTTTGAGATTGTGAAAAGTTGAAAATGTTTAGGAGTACTCAATCGAATGGATCTCTTGTTCTATTGTCACTATATATATTCATTCGTAGGGAGGCCTAGAGATCGAAGGGCATGATTTGACTAGGTACAACAACACTGTGCAAAAAACAGACAAGTTTGAAAAAAGAGAGAGCATTTTGGAACGTAAATAATTATACAGAATGTTCTACAAGAAAAGTTCCGCAAAATACATAGTTTTCTAGCGCCATGTCATTTGGTCATCTCGATGATGTTAAATCAACATGCATATGCAGTTTTTGCAAATCGTAAAAACACTAACAATTTGGAAGGAGCATATTACTTTAGTCTAATAGCAACTCTTTTTAATGTGAAATGGAATACAATTTTAATGTGTCACTCGATTACATATATACTAAAGTAACTTAATTACATTAAAATAGATTATGGTATTGAACTAGCGCCTCGTAGATGCGTTGAAACTGACATGTGGTTGTGCAACGTCGCGTTTTTACATACATGCATATGATCCGTATAAGTTTTACCCGTTGCAACGCATGAATATTTTGCTAGTATCTTTAGTATGATCAATGAGCCATGATGTATACGTCCCATCTGCCAACTACTAGAACATCAATATGTATCAGCGACGTCCGTACTATGTTCGAGGCATAAGTGGATAGCGTGCATGCAGCTAACCACATCGGCGGATTTCATGCATGCGACCCAAATCGGTTTTAATCAACGCGCGCGGCAGACAGATTGTACCTAAAAAAACCATTCGAGTATGGTTGCCCACCCTACTATATATAAAAGCTGAACAGATTCGTCTCCTTTCAGCGCTCCATGTCGCCCCCATTCCCACCACTGTACGATCCGCAAAACGGACGGAAAGGATCGATCCACGTCTCCCCGATTTCCTCCGCTACCGTTTATTCCGTATTTTTGTCCAATCAGGTGCTGCCCGATCGCCCGCCGGTGAGCCACGGTTCCACCAGTAACCGCACAAATTTGCAGAAAAACCCTACCAAAAAACACACACTCAACCCGCAGACCAATAGACACATCGTGGAAGGACCTAAACGTAATTTGCCATAAGCTCAAATGCTTTTTTGCAAAACGACCCGCACAATCCCCCGCTCCCTTCTCTCTCCCGTGCGGCGCGGAAGCCGCCGCCACCGCCGACCCGCACCGCGGCGCAGAGAGCCTCCCCGCTCATATCGACGGATGCGGGGAAGTGCGTCGCCGTGCCCGCCACCTCCTCGCGGAACCTCGGCTTCCGGGAGGCTCTATGCTCGCCGGGATCATCGCCGCGGCGCTCGGCAACCTCGCCCGCGTCCGCGCGCCTCCGGCGACCGCCGGCGACCTCCAGCGACCCCAATAGAGCGGCGCCGCCGCTTCGGCGCACCTCGCATCTTCGCACGCCGAAGACGCGTCGCCTTGTGGCCTGGAACGCCGAGAATCGGCGCCGTCGCGGGCAACGCCGCCCACCGCTGACGTCATCGTGGCGTCACGGTGGGGCCGGCCTGTCAGCGATTTTTCTTTTTCCTAAAAAAACAGAAAACGATTAAATTTGTAAAGTTAATATCTCCCAATGTATCCATCAGAAAAATCCAAAAAATATATCAAAATGATACAAACAAAAATGCCCAGTTATTTGTGGCCCAATGCAACATATTTAAAAAGTTTCAACTTGTTTTAAATTTAAACAAACAATCAACAACATTTTAATATTTGAAAAACAATACCTTTAAATATGAACATCAACAAATATATGAAAAACAAAACAAAATGATCTGAACATAAATAATTAAACGCTCAAAAGCTAAATACTTATTAGTGGCCCATTGCAACATATTTGAAATGTTCCAATTTGTTTCAATTTAAACAAAGAGAACAACAAATTAATATTTGAAATACGAACATCAAAAATATATATGAAAAAATAGGAGGATGATCACAACAGAAATAATTACTTATGCCGTACTGCACCACCATTTTTAAGTTTCAACTTGGCGTAATTTTAGACAAAATTAACAGAAGATTAAATACCCAACGAAATATATCTTCAACTATAACCATCAGAAAATATGAAAAAAACTAGAATGATTACAAAATGTACATAATTACTTAGCACAATGTAATGAATGCGAGAACGCACCAAATTTGAAATTTTAATACGGTATAAATTTATATATGATCCAACTTCTTTACCACAGATTGTAGACTAAATTTAATAATTTTTTATACAATGTGCTCCATCTGATTCGAAAATTCAATTAAAATTTTAGGACACAATTCAAACTTAAATACATGCACACCACAATCTATTTTTTTTATGAACGGGCGCGGCATAGCTGCGCTAAACTCCCCTAGTTATAGTTAACGCGGATTGTTATGGAATCATCAGCGCAGTGTATAAAGGCATCCACAGTGTGGCCAAATTAGGGATGTCAAATGTGATATTTGGCTGGGATTCTTATCCTAGCATGATAGTGTTATGCGTCGACACTTTCCTTTTTCTGGTATCATGAGCGCCCGGTGACAAGTGTTATGCGCGACACTTTCCTTTCTTCTGGTATCAGATGGGAATATGGCATAACAGCTGGGATTCTTATCCTATCATGATAGTGTCGGCATATAAGAGCCGCATTACGGATATTCTCATACAGTCATAAGCAAAGTGGAAGAGTCTCCCTTACAAGGAGGCCCAATATCGAAAAAAGTTATCTCTCGGGTACCGGTCGCGCCCCATATTCAAAAAACAAACTCACACAATTTCAAAACTTTTTGTCGGGAAAATTTTATCAAGTGTTGTACTTGTATATTTTTTGTCAGAGATTAAAATTAATTGCAACCCGGATCAAAGATTTGCCAAAAAGACGCTATATACGCGCTATATTAGTCAGAGATTTGTCTTTTTTACCCAGAAGTCAAAGAAAAATATGTGACTAAACTTTACTACATGCATGAATCGGTTAAATTAGACCTCTAAGGTAAATAATTATGAAACTAGAAAATAGGCTGGGCCATTCATCCCAAAATTCCAACAACATGCAGATCGACATGCATGTCTTGTGTGAAGATGTATTTTGTCTTGCTCGAACCAAATATCTTTCTAATTGCTGGAATTTTAGTGTACTTGGCTCAAGGTGTAATTAAAATCTGAAATTCTCATGGCCCGTTATGATTGGCTGGTTGTGCATGTACGTGACTAATGTTTACTGCTTGTGTAGAGTGAGCTGCACCACTTTATATAGTGAGATGTTCTAGTACTAGTATGATCTAGTGAGAATAAGAGAAGATGAAGAGTGTCACACGCACGCTTCTCATCCTCACTCGCCTCATCACGCCACGCCACTTTGTTGTTCAGGAAAATCTATGAGTCATTGATTAGTAATTAAAGAACGTGTTAATTACCTTGCCGTTTCCGATTCTAATGGGATCGTGGTGCGTTACCGACTCGATCGTGGCTTATAACCCACGTCCTACCCGACTCACACCATATATACAGCCCGGGGCAAACCCTTGCCGCCACTACGAGATACATGATCTCGCACCGTTCCAGAGCATTGCGCCGCCGTCTATAAATTCTTTTACATCGCGTCTTACGGCGTGCACCGGTTGAAGAGACAGTAGGCCTCTGGAACCCTGCCTCTTGTGATCCTGTACGGGAGAGGGGCGATCAGGTTTTTGGGGAGCGCACTCGCGGGACTAGGCTTCGAGTTCTTCCCCAACAACGACTTCTTCCCCGACATCATCATCCTCTTCATCGACGACATGGGCGACGACACGGGGAACTCCAGCGGTACGACTGCCGCTGCACTGTACATGTTCATGATCTTCCTACATGAAGTTTTACTAGAGTTCCTATTTGTAACATGTGCTCTAGATTCAATCTTTTTATCTACTGTTTGCGTAGATCACATGATTATTTTAATCTGTATTATTCTAGTCATAACTGGTTTACTGTTTTCGTGAATTAAATCATATACTAAATCGGCTAATTATTCAACACTAATCTTATCTCATACTTAGACCACAATAATATATTTAGTATGATCATTGAGTCATGATGTAATGATGTATACGTCCCATCTGCCAACTACTAGAACATCAATATGTATCAGCGACGTCCGTACTATGTTCTAGGCATAAGTAGTGGACAGCGTGCATGCAGCTAACCACATCGTCGGATTGCATGCATGCGTCACAAATCGGTTTCAATCAACGCACGCGGTAGACATATTATGCCTAAAAAAACCATTGGAGTATTCGGTTGCCCATCATAGTTAACGCGGACTGTTATGAAATCATCAGCGCAAGTGTATAAAAGCAAGCTAGCTAGAGCGACATAGGATCCATCACCCCTGCGCTTGCTTGCTTAGTTATCGATCGGCATGGCTCCTACGCTGATCTTTCTCCCTGTGCTGCTGCTGATCCTGTGCGCCATGCTGCATCCGGCGTCCGGCAGCGGCGCTGCCGGTGACCTGCTGATGCTGGACAGGTTCCACCGTTGGATGTCGGCGCACGGCCGGTCCTACCCGAGCGTCGACGAGAAGCTCCGTCGGCTGGAGGCGTACCGCGGCAACGTGGAGCTCATCGAGGCGACGAACAGGGAGAGCGAGCGCCTCGGCTACGAGCTGGGCGAGAACGAGTTCACCGACCTCACCAACGAGGAGTTCGTGGCACGGTACACCGGGGGCGCCGCCGTGCCTAAGGACGCCATTGCTCATGGCATGGGCAGCATCATCACCACTATGGCTGGTGATGTCAACGAGGGCCGCGCGTGGTCGACGCTTGATCTGAACGAATCCATGGTGTTAGCGACACAGAACGTCGACTGGAGGGACCAGGGCGCGGTGACGGCTGCAAAGTACCAAGGGACATGCGGTAAGCGCATATGCATGCACTAACGTACGTAGGTCGTAGGGATGCATCAAGTGCTGATCGATATTCACAAATTAAACATCACTTTACATAATACTCCTACCTAGGATGCTGCTGGGCATTTGCTTCTGTGGCGACAATCGAGAGCCTGATCAAGATAAAGGGCGGCAAGCTGATGAACCTATCCGTGCAAGAGTTGCTAGACTGCGATCTGTCTGGTCAGAATGGCTGCACAAACGGGTACATTCACCTGGCGCTCAAGTGGGTGCAAGCGCAAGGAGGAGTGGTGACCGAAGCTGAGTACCCGTACCAGCAACTGCAGGGCAGGTGCAAGATCACCGATCCCGCCAGACGCGTGGGCAAGATCACCGGCTTCCAGCAGCTGCGCGGGGAGACGCTGCTGAAGCTGGCCGTCTTCTACAGGCCCGTTGCCGTCGCCATGGACGCGATCGGTGCAGTGCTGCAGAACTATAAGACCGGAGTCTACAAAGGGCCATGCACCACCAAGCAAAACCACGCGGTGGTTCTGGTCGGCTACGGGGTCAGCGGTACTGGAGAGGAGTACTGGATCCTCAAGAACTCATGGGGAGCAGGGTGGGGCCAGAATGGCTTCTTCTTCATGCGCAGGGGAGCGGACGGGGCGGCAGGGCTGTGTGGCATGGCGGAGTTTGGTTACTACCCCGATATGTAGAACCAACCATCATCGCTGGAAGTGGAACTGGACTAAGCGCCATCGATCTGCTATAAATATGCGACTATATATTTCATATATGTATGCATGGTAATTGTGTGCACAATAAGATGCAGCGGATACTGCAGGCTGTAACTCCATAATAATCAGATGTACTGTATCAAGTAATTAAGTGTGCTTGATCTTTTTCTTCCTTTTTAAAGGGGTTTTCCCCGATTTCCATTAATAGAAACCGGTTATTACAAGATCTCACCACAACACAACCCCGACCAGCAACACCGTGAAGCCAACGAATTCAAAGGGTACACCCCCAGCGAGCTACTTGCAGCAACCCTCACAACAACATCACAAACTAAAACTAGCAGGCGAAAAAACAAGAAAGAAAACTAAAATCTAATACTGGCGCCACCAGCATCCTTTTTTACTCCAAAGTCTATTCTCATTGCATTGCAGTCCCAGCCTCAGCCTCCAGGTCGCCCATCCGCGCTCCTATGAATGCCTCATCCGCGACTCGCGCCAGCAGCTTTGCGCCCCGCCGTAGCTCCAATTTTGCGTCCTCCGTACCCTGCAGATTTGTCCACAAATCAATCCAATAGCATATACGTTGAATCACTTCTATCGGCTCAGCTGGCCACTTGTTCTCAAAGCACGCCAGATTCCTGGTTTTCCATAGACTCCAGAATACAGCTATCCACACTGTCATCAGGTTTTTCGAACTCTCATCAAATCTATCTAGTGGGGCATTGTTGCTTTTCCTCAGAATTAACCCTATAGAAAGGTTTGAATCCTCAAGGGGAGTTTAACTTTCCACCAAATCTTTATGGCACACTCTCAGACACCTGCATAGCTAAGTAGAAGGTTTTGACAGAGAAGGTTTGGGAGGAACACAGCAACCAAGTTAGTTTGTCGTCCTCCTCTCCCAACACTGTATTTTCACAAAGTGCCAACAATTTTTTCCATTCTTCTAGTTTAACTCCTGTAAGCGCATGTCTAAAGGTTAGAGAGTTTAACCTGAGGTAAAAGCCCCTCTCACCATTATGTTTTGGCGAGATTGCATATAATCTCGGCAGTTATAGAGCAAGACAAGTATCTGAGATCCAAAGATATTCCCATAATCTCATTTTTGCTCCGTCCCCAACTGCAAATTTACAACAAGATAAGAACCAAGGCTTAATTTCCATAAGTCCTTGCCAGAAGTGAGAATCTCCATTTTTCTGGGAGCATTGCCCCAGAGTGGTGTTTCTCAAGTATTTGTTGTGCAGAATTGTTTGCCACAAACATTTTTCATTAAATATTTTCACAACCATTTACCCATGAGCGCAATATTCATTATTTCTTGATCAATAATCCCCAATCCTCCTTGTTCTTTCGGAAGGCAAACTGTCTTCCACTTGACTAAATGATATTTCTTCTTACCCAGGATATTACTCCACAAGAAACTCGATCTAGTTTTGTCAAAAAATGTCCTAGGTCCTACCGGGATCCTATAAAAAGACGACATATGCAGAATATCACTGGAGAGAGAAGTGTTAATCAACAAGCGTACGATCTCCCTCCAATCGACATATTTTTACCATCCCAGCAACTGAGTTTCTTCATTAACTTCTCTCTTAAAGGATCCCATTCGCTGTTAAAAAAATGAACCCAGCCAGGACTAGCCCTTGGTGGTTTTTTATAAGATAGAAACCAACCCTTGTGAGAATTCCAGAAATACTAAGATAGAAGCCCACCCTTGTGAGAATTCCAGAAATACCGCCCCCGACGGGAGTTGAACTCTGGTAGATAAGTCCGCCACTGCGAGTCTGCGGCCCTAACCACTGGGCTACAACCTCGTTCTCGATCCCATTCGCTGTTATTCAACCTAGTTTCATCAATGGGAACCCTAAGATATTTCATCCGCAAACATCCAACTTTGCAAGTTAAGATTTCCTCAAATTGTTCTTTTCTACCCTGATCCATGTCGAGGCAGTAAACTTCACTTTTGTAAAAGTTTATTTTTAGCCCTGACATTTGCTCAAATAGACAAAGAATAAATTGAAGGTTCCTGGCTTGTTCTAAGTCATCCTATAACAGCAGGATCGTGTCATCTGCATATTGAAGTATCAACACCCCTTTATCTACCAGGTGACATGACAATCCACTAACCACATTGTTTGAAGTTGCTCTGTCCCGCAAGATTGCTAAAACATCGGTTGCAAGGTCAAAAAAGCAAAGGAGAAAGGGGATCCCCTTGCCTTAGCCCCTGGTGAGTGTTAAAATAGCTACCTTCTTCCCCATTTACTTCCACCCCAACTTTTTCCTCCCGACTATCTTCGGGATCATATCATTAAATTTGCTGAGCCAGCGAGTTGAGGACGAGTTTCTGACCTGGCACGCTGGCCCCATGCAATCTTTAGTTGAACATGATACGGCCCTAGGACGGGCGAGAATCCAACTTAAGTTAATAAATCCTTTCCCGAGTTGCCTTTCTCTCGAATCAGGCTTATGCCCCACTATATAAATATAACAACCACACCGATACAACAGTTTGAAACAAAGAAAATGTTGGGGAAACAACACAACCATACCCAAAGAGAGAAAATGAAAACAAAGGTGAATCGACGAAACAAAGCTGACTCGCAATCGTTGCACCCTCCGACTTCGATCCACCATGCTCCAATCACCCCGAAGCGCCTTGTACCAAGCAACACCTTCAAGAAGGAAGCACTGGCACCGACACTGTTGCCCGGACCATCGGTCCTAGGGTTTCCCCCGGAACACAGAGAACAGTTGGCAGGGAATTCCCATGGCGCCCTTCAAGAAGGAAAGGTGCCACTCGAAGGTGGCACCGCGTCAGGGTCAGACATGCCGACATGGATTTCTTCCGACCCCGTCCACAATCTCTGGCGCAACGGAGCACCACCACCTATCTTTGTCGCCAACCAGCATGCGCCACCCGATCTTGAAGTCGTCGTTGTTGTTGTCTCTTCGTGAACACTGGCGAGAGGCCTGCAAGGTAGCGGTAGACGACAACGTCGCGACATGGGACATCAGCCTCGCAACCGTGGAGAGGAATCCACCTCCACTACCCTCCACCCGGAGAGGCAGTCATCGGCCGGACAGAGCAGCCAGAGCACACCAGTCCCACACTGGCCCGGCCGAGCCCAGACGGGCCCATAAACCTCTAGCCGCACTGCTGCAATGGGCAGGCACACCACCGTTGTCCGTAGTCAGGACCTGTCTTCGCCACCGCCTACAGAGGGCTCCGCAGCCGCAGCACCTCGGCCCGTCCAAGCCCATCTGGAGCCCTCCCGAGCCCATCTGGGGCCAGGGGTGCCCAGATCTGGAGCTCAGCAGCCCCGGTCGAGCTTGTAGCCATGGAGGCCTGCCATGCCCAGCACCCTCACCAGCGACACCCGGCCGCACTGGACCAGAGCATCCCGAATGTTGAACGTATGATTTGGGGGGAACTGGCTCAACCCTCTTGGGGTGCCCTATCTCGTATATATAGGCACATATGGTACACGTACAGGTGTAGATACAATACAGAAGCTACATAGTCTAACACCCTCCCTCAATCTTAGCCACTTCCTAGAGAATCTAGAAGAGTAAGATTGCGCCTGCAGGCCTCGAATTGCGGTAGAGGCAATGGCTTGGTGAAGATGTCTGCACGTTGATCTTTCGAAGAGACGAACTTGATCTGTAGTAGCTTCTGAGAAACACGTTCCCTCACAAAATGATAATCAACTTCAATGTGTTTCGTTCGGGCATGAAATACCGGATTCGCAGAGAGGTATGTAGCACCGATGTTGTCACACCAAAGAATAGGAGGCTGTGGTTGGGAAACTCCCAATTCCTTAAGCAAAGACTGTACCCAAATGAGCTCAGCAGTGGCATTGGCAACAGCCTTGTATTCAGCTTCAGTACTGCTACGTGAAACAATAGCCTGATTCCGGGCAGTCCAGGCGATCAAGTTTGTACCAAAGTACACAGCATAGCCTCCCGTGGATCGTCTGTCATCCGGATTTCCAGCCCAGTCCGCATCAGAATACGCCGAGAGAACCCCAGTGGGGTTCGGCCTAAGATGCAACCCATAGGAGATGGTGAGTCAGATATAGCGCAAGATGCGCTTAACTGCTGAGGCATGAGGTTTGCGAGGTGCCTGAAGATACTGACAAACTCTGTTGACAGCATATGAGATATCTGGCCTCGTGATCGTCAAATATTGTAAGCCACCAACAATACTCCTGTACTCTGTAGCATCCGCAGAGGACAAAAGCTCACCATCAACTGCAGTGATCTTGTCAGTGGTAGACAAAGGCGTGGTGGCCGTCGCACACTTAAGCATCCCAGCCCGCTGCAACAAGTCCAAAGAATACTTCTTCTGCGTCATAACAAGACCATCAGACAGAGAGGCAACCTCCACACCAAGAAAATAGTGAAGTTTCCCAAGATCTTTGACAGCAAAATCAGTACCAAGAGCACGGACAAGACCATCAGCAGCGCATGAAGATGAACTGAGCAAAATAATATCATCCACATAAACCAGCAAGTACATAGTGACCTCAGGCTTCTGCAGAAGAAATAGTGATGAATCAGCAGTGGATGGTGTAAAACCATGAGCACGAAGGGCTGTCGCAAGACGAGCATGCCAGGCACGAGGAGCCTGCTTCAGACCATAGAGTGCTTTAGTGAGACGACAGACATAATCGGGGCGATCAAGATCAGCAAAACCAGGGGGCTGCCGCATATAAACCTCCTCCTCCAATAAGCCATGAAGAAAAGCATTCTGCACATCAAGCTGTCGAAGAGTCCAACCTCGAGTAACTGCAAGGGACAGAAGAAGTCTGATAGTTATAGGCTTGACCACTGGGCTGAAAGTGTCTTCATAATCAAGACCATAGCGTTGCCGAAAACCTCGGGCAACAAGACGAGCTTTGTAGCGCTCAATGGACCCATCAGAATGCTTCTTCACCTTGAAAACCCATTTAGAATCAATGACGTTAACTCGAGGGGATGGAGGAACAAGAGTCCACGTCGCATTACGAAGGAGAGCCTGATACTCCTGCTCCATGGCCTCTCTCCAATGAGGAATACTCATAGCAGCCTGATACATGCGCGGCTCAGAACTCGGATCTGCAAGAGCAGCTGACATACAAGCAGCATACCAGGCAACAGTACCATCTTTGCGATCGAGAGGGCAAAAAATACCGCTACGGCTGCGCGTGTGTGGGCGGTGCACCACAGGAGCTGGCGGAGCCGGCGACGATGAACTGCGCGGCGGCGATGGAGACGGAGAGGGCCCAGCCGACGAGGGGCTGGGCGAAGGCGGCCCAGCTGGTGATGAGCTGGGCGACGGTGAGCTGGCCTGCCGCGCAGGCGAGGCGGCGGTCGCCTGCCGCATAGGCGACACGGGAGTCGCGGGAGACACAGGCGATGCACAGTCGTCCGTCCGCTGAGGCGAGGGTGGCGTCGTGGGCCGCACTGGGCGGACTGGTGAGACGACCGGCGGAGCGTCCGATCCTGCATGATCGACGTGATCATGTGCTGCATGCTCAGCACGGATACCGAGGCCATGCACATGCACCGGAGCTACATGATCAACGTGAACCAGTGGCAATGACGAAGAGGGAGTTGTCTCGAGCAGCTCTAAACGGGCACCGCGACCAGTTCCTGCACCATGGTTAGGTAACAACACAGGAGAATATGCAACATCTTCAAATTGGTCAGCATTAAGAGAGGATGAATGCATAGGCGTAGACTCAGTGTTGGACTCATGGAGATTGGCAAAAGGAAAAACATGCTCATCAAACACGACATCCCGAGATATGTAAACACGATTAGTGGGAACATGAAGACATTTATAACCTTTATGAAGGGAACTATAACCAAGAAAGACACATTTCTTTGATCTAAATTCCAGTTTACGTTTGTTGTATGGGCGTAAGTGCGGCCAACAAGCACACCCAAACACTTTAAAGAAGGTATAATCAGGTTGTTCATTAAGGAGAAGTGCAATGGGAGTCTTCATGTTTAGAACACGAGTAGGTGTACGGTTGATGAGAAAACAAGCAGTGGTGAAGGCATCACTCCAAAAACGAAACGGAACAGATGCATGAGCCAAAAGAGTAAGACCAGTCTCAACGATATGACGATGCTTACGTTCTACGGAACCATTCTGCTGATGAGTATGTGGACATGCTAAACGATGTGCGATCCCAAGCGACTGAAAGAAGGAATCAAGGTTGCGATATTCACCACCCCAATCCGACTGAATATAAACAATTTTATGCTTGAGAAGGCGTTCAACATGTTTTTGAAACTGAACAATGATATCAAACACATCAGATTTGCGCTTAATGAGATAAAGCCAAGTAAAACGACTGTAAGCATCAACGAAACTGACATAATAATTATGACCACTAACAGAAGTCTGAGCAGGACCCCATACATCTGAAAACACAAGTTCAAGAGGATGTTTCACCTCACGAGTATACTCGGAAAAAGGAAGTTGATGACTCTTCCCCTGCTGACAAGCATCACACACTGCTACATCCTTATTACTAGGCATGCTAGGAAGCTCATGAAGACTCAAAATATGACGGACGATAGGAGTGGCAGGATGACCAAGACGAGCATGCCACTGTGACGACGACGCGCGAACTCCACTGAAAACCCGAGAAACGCCAGGGTGCTCCACACGGTAAAGGCCCTGGCAAAGGCGCCCGCTAAGAAGAACGTCCCTCGTGTCCCGATCCTTAATAAAAAGATCAAACGGGTGAAATTCACAGAACACATTATTATCAGCATTAAGTTTAGGAACTGAAAGGAGATTACGCGTCACAGAGGGAACTCGAAGGACATTACGAAGCTGGAGACTCCTATTTGCATGACTAGTGAACCTTGTGCATACCTACTCCATTGGCGGTATGAACCTTGTCGGTGCCGTGATAAGCCTCGCGGGAGTGGAGCTTGCTCAGCTCACTCGTGAGGTGATCCGTCGCTCCACTGTCCATGTACCAATGAGGATCGACGGGGAGGGACTGCGTGTGTCCCTGCTGCTCCTTAGGCGCTGGACGATCAGCCATCTGTGCTTGACGCTCAGCAACCCGCGGATCCTTGCCGTCGTTGTAGAGGCCAAGAAAACTCTTCTGGAAGCGACGATGGCACTTGGAAGCGTAGTGCACCTCGCGACCGCAGAGCTGGCACACCTTAGGAGGCCGGCCCCCCCAAGAGGTAGTCGATGCAGGAGAGGGAGCAGACTGAGGTGGTGCAGTCGGGCCCTTGCCCGAGCCAGCCGAGGAAGCGCCAGGAGAGCCGCGACCGCCCTTGTAGGCAGCGTTCGCCGAGGAGGACCCACGGCTACGGGAGCGACGCGCCTCCACACGTTGCTCAGTGAGGAGGAGGCGCGAGTAAAGCTCATGCGCCGGCAGCGGCGACGTGTGCCCACGCTCGTTGATGATCTCCACCAAGCCGTCATACTCCTCGTCAAGACCGTTGACGATGTAGGAGTTAAACTCGGAGTCGGTGAGAGGCTGGCCAATGGAGGCCAGCGTGTCGGCGATGGACTTGACCTTGTTGTAGAAGACCGTTGCCGTGGCGTCGAGCTTCTCGCAATCGCCAAGCTGTCGACGAAGAACGCTGGCACGCGCCTGCGACTGCGACGCAAACGAGCGCTCGAGGATGGTCCACGCCTCATGGGAGGTCTTGGCGAAGAGGAGCATCCCGGAAACCTCCGGGGTGAGCGACCCCTGTATAGCCGATAGGTTTGCCTGATCCTGCCCAGTCCATACACGGTGCGCCGGATTGTACACCGGACCGTTGACGCTGTCCACCAACACGGGGGGGGGGGGGGGGGGGGGCAGGGAAGCGAGCCGTCGACGTAGCCAAGCAGATGATGGCTCCCAAGGAGCGGAAGGACCTGGGCACGCCAAAACATATAGTTGTCGGGCGTTAGCTTGATGGTGATGAGGTGGCCGAAGTGGAACGGCGATGGCAGGTGCCCGGGCGTGAAGACTGCAGGCGGCGCGTACGTCGCGTGCGTCAATGCCAAGGCATGAGATGAGGCGCCCAGAGCAGGCGCCGGTGCAGCACCCGAAGGGAGCGACGGTGGGGCGCCAAGAGGAGGCGCCGATGAGTCCCCGAGGATGGGCGGCAGGGCCAACGCGGGCACCATAGGTGCGGCAGGCGCGGACGGGGCAGCAACCACAGTGGAGACGGACGGCTGCGGTTGATACGGCGGCGCTGAGAAGAGGGAGCCGACACTAATTGTGCCGACCGGTAGCGCCGTCATGGCCGCAGCGTCAACCGGACGCGACAACAGCGCTGCGAGGGAAGCCGGAAGATACCCGGACGAGGAGGAGCCAGAGGCGGCGATCGACATGAAGACGACGGCCGAAAAGACGAGAGCGGAAGCGGTGGGTGGTGGTGATCGGATCGAGGGGAAGGAGAGGTCGGCGACTCAAGGATGGCGGCGGCCAGAGAGAAGCTGCGAAACCCTAACCCTAACCTAGTCTGATACCATGTTGAATGTATGATTTGGGGGGAACTGGCTCAACCCTCTTGGGGTGGCCTATCTCGTATATATAGGCACATATGGTACACGTACAGGTGTAGATACAATACAGAAGCTACATAGTCTAACACCGAACAGCACCGACGCCAAGGAGGAAGAGGAGGCCCCAACCAAACTTCCACGGCGCGGGGAAAGGCAGGCCGCCGCCGACAGAGGTCGCCGGGCGACCTCTGCCGGCGGCGACGACGCGGGTGGAGGGCGGGGGAGGGAGGGGCGGCGACCGGAGGCGGAGGGACGCCCCGTAGCCCTCAGGGGAGCGAAGGGGCGAGAGCTCGTGTTTTTTTGGTGTTTTCTCACGGTCTTGTCCTTTCACGTTCACGCTGAGTCCTAGCTAGTAGTGCCAATCATGCATGATTAATTAGTTCACAATATAGACAAGTTCTAATTCTTTGACAACTTCTAAACTGAAAATATTAGGCAGTTAAATACATATTGTATAGCACTTCAAAAAATACATATTGTATAAAACTAAAAGGATTGTGTTTTTTGATTTGGCATGGTATTTTAGTAGTCTTAAAAATATATAAGAGGTCACTATAAAATGAGAACCATCTTGATCTAGTCAAACCTAAACCAGTCTTACACACCGACGATCAAGGATCGTTGAGTACGAACGTACTCATATTACATGCATTGGGCTTGCCCAGGTTTAAGCATGCGGGTGCGATCACGTACCAAAACTTGGGAGGAAGAAATGTTCCTTCATTTATTAGTAGGTATAGATTTTTAGTTTCAACCATCTGATGCGAGAAGCCATTAAAAAGTATGTGGAGTTGTTTCTGACCTTCATTGTAAGCCGAAGGTCCATAGAGAAGGTATAACAAGTGTCAGATTTTTTATTTGCCTTTTTCTCGTTTGCAAGCTTAAACTTAATTCTTTTCTCCCTTTCTGGTCAGTTTATAAGACTTCGCAATGCTAGATCACGGCACCAGAAATTGCAGAAGCACTCGTCATTAGAAGTGCAATCACCCTCATGCTCGAAGAATGTTTCAACAAGTTCATCTCGGTGTGAGACTGGACCTCTCGGTTGTATATCCTTCTCGAGATAGGTCACTTGTTGGTATTGTGGTTGAGGAAATTAAAACCCTCGCCACATCCGTTTCTTCAGTACCTTTCGTCACGTTAATCATCTATGTAATAATTCAGCACACACGTTAGCTCGTCGAGCCGAACTCTTTGGTTGTTGTTTCTTCCTTGATATTGCCCTGAATTGTATCTGTGACTAACTATGCAGTGATTATATTTGATCAATAAAGTGCTGAATTCTCTCTTAAAAAAGTTGTACTCTCGAAATACAACCAAAGTGATGAAAACTTCATTCTAAATTACGAGAATTTGTATGAAACCAGTCATTTGCTTCTCTTCAGTGGAAGTTTTATTTGCTCGGAATGTATCCTAATTTTGGCCTAATTCTTCATCTGATGATCGATTTAACCTCTGATAAAAAAGATAGGCCTTGATTGAAATGGTACCAATTACCAAACACTATACTCCAATCCAGCAGAGGTACTCGCTTAACACCAGCAGTCAAAACGCAGCAGCAACAGCTTAACACCGGAGTTGCCTCCGCCTCCACCAATCCCCAACCTGATACAATCAGCACCGGCCGGCGATGTCGGCGGCGCCCCCGCCGCCCCCGGATTTCGCCGGCGGCAGCGACAAGGTCCTCGCCGCCGCGCAGCATATCGTCAAGTCCCTGGCCACCTCCAAGAACGCCGCCGACGACATGATCCGCATCCTCTCCGGCTTCGACAACCGCCTCTCCTCCATCACCACGGAGATGTTCCCCTCCGCCGACCTCTCCTCCACCGATTCGTGCGAGATCTCCTCCTCCGCCGCCGCCTTCGACGCCGCCGAGCAGCTCATTCAGCTCTGGGACGCCACCCCCGAGGCCCTCGTCTTCGAGGCTCCCGAGGACGATGTCGCGCAGTACCTCGCCGCGGTCGATGTCGCCGTGGAGCACCTCGCGCGTGGCGGCTCCGGCGCCGGCCGCGCCGGCATCACCGTCCAGCTCGCCATGGCGCGCCTCGAGGAGGAGCTCCGCCACCACATGGTCCGCCACGCCGTGCCCCTGGACCCCACGGGCCTCTTCTTCTCGCTCCGCCGCCTCTCGCTCGGGTCCTTCGAGGACCTCGACAGCTGCTCCGAGTTCGACGCCGCCACGCCGCACAGCGTCGACGCCGCCACGCCGGAGACCGCGCGGGGTGGGCCCCTAGGGAGCCCGTTTGACGAGCAAGTGTTCGAGCCCGTCCGCCCCGAGGCCGTCGACGACCTGCGCGCCATCGCCGACCGGATGGCGCGTGCAGGGTACGGGCGTGAGCTTGCTGATGCCTACTGCATCATCCGGCGCGACCTGCTAGACGAGTACCTCTCCGTGCTGGGCGTGGAGCGCCTCAGCATCGACGAGGTGCAGCGCGTGGAGTGGAAACAGCTCAACGACAAGATGAAGAAGTGGGTGCAAGCAGTTAAGACGGTCGTCCGTGTGCTGCTTGCCGGTGAGCGCCGCCTCTCTGACCAGGTGCTCGCTGTGTCCGACGAACTCAGGGAGGAGTGCTTTCTGGAATCCACCAAAGGATGTATAATGCAGATTCTTAACTTTGGGGATGCTGTGGCTGTGTGCCCCCGCTCGCCGGAGAAGCTCTCGCGGATTCTTGATATGTATGAGGCACTTGCCGAGGTCATCCCTGAAATGAAGGATTTGTGCCTGGGAAGTTCTGGTGATGGTGTAGTTAGTGATGTTCAAGCAATTCTTGATAGGCTTGGGGATGCTGTAAGGGGCACCCTTTTTGAATTTGGGAAGGTTTTGCAGCAGGAGTCGTCCCGGAGGGCAATGATGGCTGGTGAAATCCACCCAATGACACGGTATGTCATGAACTATTTGAGGTTGTTGGTCGTTTATGGTGAGACACTTGATGTCCTCCTGGATTATGATGACGATGATCACAGTTCTGTGGAAAGACCTGAAGATCAGGATCGGGATCCAGAACACTTAGAGAGCATGACCCCTCTTGGAAGACGCCTTTTGAAGCTGATGTGTTATTTGGAGGCCAATTTGGATGACAAATCTAAGCTTTATGAAGATGCTGCCCTGGGATGCATATTTTCCATGAACAATTTGCTCTACATCGTTCAGAAGGTGAAAGATTCCGAGCTTGGAAAGATTTTAGGTGATCACTGGGTAAGAAGGCGCAGTGGGAAGATTCGGCAGTATTCAAAAAGCTACCTACGGATATCATGGACGAAAACTTTGTCTTATCTGAGGGATGATGTAAATGGGAGTGGCAGTGGTAGTGGCAGCGGGCATTCAAGTTCTAGGATGTCCATCAAGGAGAAGTTCAAGAACTTCAACTTGGCATTTGAGGAAATTTACAGGAATCAGACAATCTGGAAAGTTCTAGATCCCCAACTACGAGAGGAGCTTAAGATATCAATATCTGAAATTGTGATTCCAGCATATCGTGCTTTTTTGGGAAGATATGGTAGTCAAGTGGATGGCGGAAGAAGCTCGGGAAAGTATATTAAATATACCCCAGAGGACTTGGAGGGTCAGCTTTCTGATTTATTTGAGGGCTCACCAGCGTCTGCCAATCACTCTAGGCGAAGAACATAGCTCATCGTGACAGGTTCCAGTTTCAGGTATGCCTTGCTGAACTGATCTTGTATCGTTGAATTGCCATATACACATGACATCTGTTAAATGGGTATTTGTTCCTTTAGCAGTCACTATAATACTATGATCCAAATGAGGATCTTTTGTATGTTATGCACTAAGAAACATTGTATATGGATTGATTCCAAGTGTCTTGTCTATTTGCTGCTATGCTGTGTAGCTGCAGTTGACCATTTGGTGCTAAGATATTGATAATTCCTTCAATATGCTCGTGTCTGGATCAAACAATTGGTTGCCATTATTAGCAGCGCAGCCCTGCAGGCGTAACCAATTTATAATTGATGGTTGAATATGATATTTAGGAGAATTGAAACAGACATAAAGAGGTTTATAATCATTATAATTGTTCTTTTCAGAATGGTTTGGCTCATTTAGAAAACCACTTGACATTTGATAAGTATGAAAAGGCTGTATATTTTCTTATAACATGTTCTAACCAATAGTATGAGCTATTGCTATCATGAACCTGGAGACTTGTCTTGAGTCTACAAAATGATTTCGAATCTCTGACCGGATTAAAACAAAGTGACTGGGTTTCCTTATACCACCCATAAGAAGAAAACATAGGCATTCAGTAGTATATGTGATCCATCAGTAGATAGATATGTTAATTGATCGACTGATTGTGCCCTTTATAAGAAGAGTTGCATCCTTTGGATGTAACTTCTTGGTACTTGGACACGTTTGATTAGCACGTGAAGTTGCTGGAACTAGTATCCAACTTGTATAAGTGTATAAGGGTTGATTTATCTCAACTCTGCATGTGCCTGTCAATAAGATCGTTGAGGAATAGTATTTCCTTCGAGATGCGCAGAATGGCAAAAGGTTTATGCTAGTATCACAAGTTTCATATATAATTGTTATTTCAATTCAACAACTATCTTGCACTTATTATGGTTATCTCCATGTTGTTTGATATCAAAACCGTAGTCGTTCTCTCGATTGCACTTTGAAGTTTGAACATTCGAATCATGGAACAATATTTCAAATCTCTCTAATACACCTAATACCTTGAAACAACAAGTAATTACTCCTACGATAAAACAGGCTCGTATTTTTATCTTTCTTACCATTTCGTCACTATGAGAACGAAAAGCAATTTTAAGCCCAGTCAATTTCAATAATTACAGGTTCTATACCCAGAAAATAGATATTCCACAGTTAACGAAAAAGTATAATTACATTAGAAACTTAAGAAACTACAACCAAATTAAAAATGACTTACCAGGGGAAGAAATAATTTTGTTTATGTCAAATGGAGATAAATCCTTCGAAAATCTGAAGATGATACTTGTTTAAAGTGAAAGTACGTTAATGTGTTAAGTTTGTTGAAGCTGAAAATTTCCTAAGTCTCGGAAATCGGTATAGAGGAAGGTACCCTGAGAAGAAATTATGTTGAATAATCGTATGTGTGCCTCTCAGACTTCGACTCCACACCTTTTATTTACAGTGCCAAGAGTATATGGACCTGCCTTGTTTAAACTTGTACTGCAACTAGATTACAAACTCGGACACTCCATCTGAAGATAGGTTGAAGATTATGCCCATCTTGTTACAGATAGTAGCGGCCTCGCTAGGGTTTAGCTTTCTATAGAATAGTCATGTCATATTAAAATCTTAATACGTTTGGTACTATTATGATGTACTGGAATGTTTCGGGGATACACTACATATGAATCTGCATCTCAGTAGACTTCTACACTCAAGGGCCGACTCCTTTTGAACCTAAGTCTTTTGCCAAGGCTACTCTTCAAATACCCCCAGGTTCCGGAAAACAACCTCAAATTTTGTTTTCTGTATAGCTGTTGTTCTTTGTTAGGCTGTACTTGCTTTTCCTTTTTACATTTTGTGTATGTTTTGCACACTGTCAAATTATCGTATATGAAGTATCGAGTCTTGGCACAATTGAATGAGACATGCAACAAGCCTGCATGGAGCTTGTTGTTCCTATGAAAAGGCAAAGCATAATATGTTATTGTCTGCACCTTTAAATCACCATTACCGTGAGAATAATGTCCATACTACACACTGGATCTATCAAACCATGCAGGACCGGTACAGAATATATAGTTCTCTAGATCCAGCATATCTTCCTTGGAAAGATCTTCTAAATCACGTTGGACAAATGCATTCTTGACATGTAGCTGAAGTTAAATGCACATATAATCAATGCCCTCACTGTCTCATCTTTGCCACTGGTGCAAAGCATCATAGTTTATCAGTTGCATTAACCTTTTGCAGCCAACGTTGCATCATATATGTCCACATCTTCTGAAGTAAATCAAGATCCCCATATTGTCATTCTGAAGTTACGGAGTTGGAGTTTTGGTGGTGGATGATATTTATTAGGGCTCGATTCCATGAAGAATAAAAATTTAGAGACAATTGGACATATGTGTTGGCAGACCCCCCCCCCCCCCCCCCCCCCCCCCAAACCCTTTTATAGGGCTAACATCTGAATTTATATTAACCAATATTTTGTTTACGAATTACACATCCAGACCTATCTTTCTTTGAAGACCCTTCGTTTATATTGCTAAAACTTGATTGAACGTGGACTCAGACCAGACCAAGAATTCCCAACTAAGTATCAACTCAAATTTGGAGATCATAAGAGAATAAGTTGAGAAGATTTTCTTCAGAAATGTTGATCCTAATTAAATGATTATTTGTGGATATTTACTGCAAAAAAGGTTGCTTTTATCTGTTGTAAACATAAGCTTACTAGAATCTGAGAAACCTAAGAAGTACTACCTCTGTTTTTTAATATAAGATGTTTTAGTCCATTTCCATATTCACATGTCCAAAGTCCAAACTTGTATTTAGACATGTTTTAGTGTCCATATTCACTCATTTTCGTGTGTATCTAGACAACATGTGTAATAGCTAAAACATCTTATATTAAAAAAACGGAGGGAGTATGTACCAATTACACCAACTATCCATACCGTTTTTTCCTTCTACATCGTGCATCTTCTAACTGTCGCTAAGAAGGCAATGGTTAGTCCTACTGAGGACACTACAGTGGCGCCTATGGTCACTCCTGCTGAGGTTCCTCCAGCAGCAGCTAAGCAACCTGATGGGGAGGAGAGCAGAAAATGGTTCAACAGAAGAACCTAGCAAAATGCCTCAAGAGCCAAGTGCAACAGAGCAACCACAACTGGCTAATGAGGTGGAGATACCAGTGCCACAGAGTAGACTGCGCTGAGCAATTCGCTGGCACTAAGTGTTCAAGAGCTGGTTAATCGGATAAAAAAATTTCCTGGAGATCCCAACATACTTGATACACAGGAGCCCCTCCAGGATTTAGTTCGAGTACTCAAGATACTGTCATCTAGAACAGCTCCTTCAGATGCAAAGGGCTGGAAAGCACTAGTTTCCTGTGTCAAGTGAAATAAAAGCTGGTTCTGTATTGGTCCACTGCCTCCTGGTACTTCATATAGTGATCCTAATGAAGAAACTTGTACTGAAGCATGGGATGCTCGTGAAGTTGGTTGATGCTTTTGCTAATTGGCTGAAAAGTGGCCAGGAAGCCCTCAAGAAAATAGGATCCGTTCCACCACCTTTGATACCAAATCCTGCAAATTTGGATCTGAAGGAAAGATTCAAGGATCATAGGGCTGATGAAGCAAGAGCATATTTCTAGCGTGAGGAATTTTTGAGATGCTCAATTCCTGACAGAGCATTTTGCTATACTGCTGCTGACGGGGATAAATCTATAGTTGCTCCTTTGAGAAGGGGAGGTGGGAAGCCCACAGCAAAAGCTGTAGCGGAGGCGGCATCACATGCTCTTACCTGAGCTCCGCATGCCAGTGTTCTGTGTCTGTAAGAGATGCTGCCTCTAGGTTGCCTGAAAGAACTGAGACAAGAGGTGATGCCTGCACACTTCTTTATGCATAATCCAATAAAGAGGCTTCTGTTAATCAAGTTGTTAGTGGTGATCTTGATCGCTTGCATTATGAGCGTGATCCGTGTGTGCTGTATGACAATGACAAAAAATTGTGGACCTATCTTCTGCACAGGGGTAGAGAAGAGAAGATTTTGAGGATAGAGCCTGGTAGAATGTCTACTAAAACGACTACATAGATTAGATACTATATGGGGTTGATTAAGGATTTGCAGAATTATGTGGTAAAACACTTCAGTAAATGCAACAAAAAACTAATAGAGACCACTGTCATATACTCTACATAAACCAATTAATGGATGTTGGGGTTTTGATGCGTGCTGGTTGAAGAACATCTTCTGATGGCTGCTGTTAAACGAAGTTCTACAATCTACATCTGATGTGTTTCAAAGTCTGTAATTCTTATAGAGAAGCAAGCCTCTCAATTTACAATACCACTTAGCTGTCAAATAATGCTCAGACTGATGTTTTTTCGATCCCCTAACTCGGTAGGGTAAATAGTTGAGTGATTTAGTAAACATTGTTGCAATTGTTCAGATATTATTTATTCATTCACGTGTGCTGATTTCTCTTGCCCCTGCATGACTAGATGTGAAGAATGTACAGTAGGAGCACTACAAAGTCGGGCACATAACTTACCTAAGTGACGCTGGTCTTGGGTCTGAATATCTGAAGTGTGAAATCCTGTAAAATACTGAAATAAGTACTGCCTAAATGTGGAATTGTTAATCTTATTCATGATCGATCTAATCCGGGATAGTAGTTGCTTATTAGTGCTAAGAGAATTTTAAAACGGCGACATGGTAGATAGAAGAACACAACGGATGATGGGACTGCTAGCTACCATCGGCTGAAAATTCTTCGGAGCTGATAACCATTTCTAGTTGTGCCATTGCATTTTCTTCTTACCATCCTTGTATCCCCACCCCCCTCGCGTCGCTTGGCTTCGGGCGACACGGGGAACCCTAGCGCCCCGGCCGCCGGCCACCCCTCCCCACCCTGCCTCCCCCCGCCGTCGTCGGAGGAGGTCGTCGGACGGCGGCGACGGGGCGCCCCTGCTCGTTTCCCTTCAAATAAGTCTAGCAGTTTGAGTACAAGATCTGATCTGATCGTACTGCAGTTCCGGCCGGCCGCCGTGCTGAGTCCATGCGGACATGCATGTACGCCCGCGATCAGGTGCATCTTGAAGCCATCTTCCATCGGATCTGAAGGCAGAAGACCAATCCTACGCATAATGCTCAGATGTGTTGGTGTAGATGTATTCAGATCGGAGTGTCCTAAGATTTTTTTTGCATCAAGATGATTTTGCCAATGCCTGTCCTCATCGATCTGGCGGATGAGTCCGTCGGCAGTCCATTGGGCGAATCATACCTGCAGACAGCTGGATCGGATGTAATTCGGTCGTGCGCACCCATATTTTTCTGGCCGTTCGGTTTCAGAGGGAGCGCTTCGAACCTCTGCTGGCGGTTAATATTATGGAGCATGTTCTCGTTCTGTGATGCTGGCGGAGAATGACATGAAAGCCAAGATCTGAGGTCTAGCGATGGTGGTTCGAGTCTTGGTGGCAAGGGGGATTAGCTTGGTAATCTGTGACTTGAAGTAGCGGCTTGCAAGTGGGGGCGACATCACAGGAGAAGTTCAAAGTCTTGTCTTGCAGGGTGAAAATCCAAGATCTGGCCTGGCAATGACCTTGCTCAATGCGTTGTTTTGTAAGCGAGTACTCCTACACTTCTGGTGCTGTCTCGGTGGTTTTAGTGCTGCTTCTACAAGGAATAGATCACTATAGCGGGACTTGGCTTTTTATGTAATTCGTTTTTTCTTTTTTTGGCTGTGTGCATCCGTAAAACCGTTAGGGCAATACGTTGTTGTAGAGGCCGGGTGTATTTGATACTTTCTTGATATCAATAAATTCCCTTTATCTAAAAAAGCTACCATCGGCGGCTTGGGTACATCAGATTGCAAATAAACCGTTCAAATTTAGAGCCACCCATGTGCTTTTTTTACTCCTCTAAGAATAAAAGAAAAAAATACAGCACGCTCCGGTTATTTTCCTCCAAATAATTAGGAGGTAAATCAATTAGAGACCTCTGACTACTTAACCATACGGATTCGACCACAACATGCATTTTAAGCGACGTGGTGATTATTCAGCAGCTGTTAATGGAGTTAGTTCTTCTCGAGCATCTCGCAGAACCTCTTGAAGGACTCGAGCTTCTGCAGCTTCATCTGGTCGTGGAACCTCCTGATGAACACGTCGGCGACGTGGTCGATCTCGTCCTCCAGCCTGAACTCCGCGCCGCCCAGCTCCGCCGCGCTGCGGGCAAGATCGATTACCGACCCTGGCGGCGCGGTCGCCAGCTGCAGCTGCTTCGTCACGCACTCCTCTTTCTCCTCCTCGCTGCTCACCATGACCAGCGGCGAATCGCTTCCGCCGCCGTCCCGGCCCATGGAGAAGCTCGGCAGGCTGTTGAGCAGCACGAAGCTCGGCAGGTTCTGCAGCACGGCGGCCTTCCTACCACCGCTCACCGCCGTAGCAGGGTGGCTGCCGCCATTGCTGTGGCCGCCCATGATCGCGTGGATCTTGCTGTTGATGGCGCTCATCAGGAGCTTCTTGTTCCGGAGGATGCTGAATACGACGAGGCGCGTCCGCACGGCGCTCGTCTTAGACCTCCCCCTCACGGCCGCCACAATGGCGGAGAAGAGGTGCTTCAAGAACACGGATGCCTTCATCTTGATGGATCTCAAGAACCAGATGGACGACGAGAAATGATGAATGCAGCTGATCAAAGTGGCGCAGTGAGATGGACTTAGCTAATGGTCTCAGTGGTGCTGTCTATGATTGTTAGCTAGCACGCATTTGTGGTTTTGACATGGAGTTTGGTTCCTGGGGCTCCATGGGTATATATAGTGGTGGTGAGCTGAGAGTGAGATATAACTATGGTGGTTCAAAATCTTCAAGGCTTCTTCTGGGAAGCTTCAGCATCACATGCATACATGGATGAAAAGGTACATGCATGTTAGCAGCTACGAATTATGATGGGCACTGAAGAAAATAAGGAAATGAGAGGGGCTGGCCGGCTGGGCACTTGGGCGGGCAGCGGAAAGGTAATTAGTAGCATCAAAGGCTAGTGATTAAAGCCAAAGTAGCAGCAAAAAAAGATGACGCACAGAAAAAAGAAAAGGCAACAGAGACACCAATGTTTTGTTCCGTACGCGGTCCCAAGTATCGGTTGCATCTTGCTCATGTACAACAGCTCTGTTGGAGATGTGGCGACGTGAAACAGTGATCCAAATTGTAGAAACTTGCCAACCAGTTGTGCTACATAAAAAGATCAATTCACTCTTGAGTCGATCCAAGATCGATGAAGGATTAGATGCACCTCATTCTTTGAGAATCAGAAAGATACTTTTTGAGTCGATCCAATACTTTCAAAGACTGATAATCGATGATGATAGGGAAAACCATACCGTTTGGAGTTCTTTTGTAGACAAAATCGTTTGGCATCCTAATGGAAATGCATGACTTTCATCAACTTGTTCGTCAAATGGTTTGCCATTTTCATTCAATGGGGTGGAAGGTTATACTCCTAGATAAAACGAGGCAGAAGACAACAACCACAGCTATGTATGTTTCAAACCTATCTGTATGCTGCTGTTTAGTTTTCTTCTTTTATCATTTGAGTCTTTTTTTAAATTGATATATCACATAATATTGCAAGTTGCTCTTGTTTCATAAGCATGCATAGCTGGTTCGCAACCTGCCAGATGTGCTACATTGTGGAATTAACTGGTTTCTGTGCACAACCATCTTTGCAACTGTATTACGGAGTGCGAAGTATGTAAGATTCATCAGTTGCCATCCTTTGCTCAACAATGGCAGTTTTTTGAGAGTGTGCAATTTTAGCAAAACATCACAGAATGTCTATTCTGCAGTATGTGCTAAAGTTTTGCTAAAATACTGGCCAATAGTCGGAAGCCTTCGTCGCTAAGGTTCACCTCACCTTGGCCCGTTGGCCGCATCTAGCAATCCTGACCGGCCGCCTGCCTGGGGCTAGCTGCCTGTGCCTCGGGCGGTAGGAGCGCATAGTAGAATGCAGCTGTTCTCCATGGACCAAGCAAGCCCTTTTCCAAAGCTGAAATGTAGGCCAAATCTTTCATCTCCTCCCTTTTCCCCCCTGCTTTGTGTCACGACCTGTGAAAATATTGCCACTTGCCGAGTCCATGTGTTAGTAAATCTAAGACAAATCTAGCAGTAGAAATTATGAACAAAAATCTAGAAAATAATGTTAATCCAGTTCGTAAACACAGATCTAGCTAGGAAAACAAGGACAACAAAAGCTGTGTGCGAGCACATGGGCAGCTTTTCGTTTCGATGATAGAAGGTACTCCATCCATGGATCCGTACCTCGGCTTCGTCCACCATGGATGCATGCACGGGCAGAGCTTAGTGGCTCACTCGAGCTTGCATTGCCTTGTCTCCATCCCTCGTTTCCTAATTAATTCTAAGCGCACTTAACTAATCATTGATTTGAACGAAAGCTCCTCTCTCTTTTCCTCGTATCTTTCAGCGTCCTGTCACCTGCACATGCAAGCAAATAAGTAGCTTATGCTGAGTGCGCGTCAATTTGTCAACTCCAATATCGGTGTGGGATGCATGTTTCGTCAGCAACTTTCTTCAGTTTAGCAACAAGGCGTGGTGCGGGACGTAGAGATTCCGCAACTATATGGCCACCCACCATCCATCTACACCATACATTCTGCTTTGCGATTCGTGTTGGCTAGAAGCATCTTTGACCGTGGCTTAGCACTTAATTTAAGACAAGTGCTTTTTCACACTAATCCTAACTAGTATAATGTAAATATATCCGAAATACCCTTGGTCGAAAACTACATATATTTATAATATATTATTGGATAATGCATTAACATATTTTCAGATATTTTTATGCCATTTGTTGAATATACCAAAAAAATATTGAATATATTGTATTAACAAATTTATGCATAACCAAAAAATACCATTTGTTTTGTATCAACAAAACTCATGAATAAACACATTTTTTTTGGATATACAAATTTATGCATTACCAATATTTTCCTGAAAAAAGATCCTATTTTTTTTGTATTAACACAGACTTATGAATAAGCACATTTCTGGAAATGATTTCATTTTTAGATTTTATGCATTACCAATATTTTTCTGAAATTATAGAAACAAGATTTATTTTACTGGATTCATACAAGAAAATTTCGAATTTTATGCATTACCAATATTTTCCTGAACTTTATTGTATTAACATAGATCACTAAGCGACGTAGAGTTGATTGAGTCAACATCTAGGCACGGATCTCCAACAACTTTTGACGGTGTAGATAGTTGGTGGGTTCGCATATAGTTGCGTAGTTGAATTTTCACGTGGTGCGTCACAGCAAGCGTGGGCTTTACATTACATGGTCACCGGCCGGAATGAGAAATATCTCCTCCCCGCGAATCCGACAATCTATGCATAGTCGGTGAAATTTGTCAAAAACTTGGATAAGAAATGATAAGCTGACAGAAGATATATGGTTATGTTGGTTCACTCGTATTCGGTTAAGATACTATACAAAATCGTTGGTCACTAGACAAGTTAAGATAAATGGTAGTTTGATGTCCACAAAACTTGGTTCGCAAGATCTACACCCATAGCCGCCAATTCATGGCTCGCTTATTTCATCCCCTTGGGGTAAACAGTACCACACAAAGTATCAAGAAACTTCATGCGAATTTGATATTTCATATCAGCCAAAAACACAAGTAGGGATCACATCGTAGTCTGATATTGTATTGACGTCTTCAAGGTTGCACGGTCGTTCTCAAATACAAGACGACCATCTCATCAGCAAACTGAATTGCATTTGAAAGGGCTAAAACTTCAGCGTGTAAAGCATTCATAACATGATGAAGGGGTCCAGCCACATCAAATCAGATGGCAGGAGACCACCATTACCCAACCACCTTGTCGTCGCTGCCTCTCCCCGCCGCTCCGAGTCCCCGCGTCTTGTCGTCGCTGCCTCTCGCCGCCGCTCCGAGTCCCCGCGTCTTGTCGCCGCTGCTAATCGTCTTTCAGCGCCACCGTAGCGAACTGTCGGTGCCACTCCCTCTCGCCCACCCGCAAGGTGTTCAACTGTTTGTCAAAGTTATTTCTTTGTTGCGGATTTATTGAGTATCTCCATTGTTTATTGCCTGTTGTTTAGTAGGCTGTGGATAGTGACGATGATTTCACGATTCACGAAATGATGGAAGTGGAGGCTGTTGTTTTATGGTGATCCAAATTCATATGATGAAGTGAAGTGAGCGGCTAACTTCGGAGCGAAGCGGAGGCCCGTCGCGCGGGAGGCTTGGGCCGTAGCGTAGCGAGGAAGTTAGCCCACCGGCCCATCCTGCGCTCGCGGGGGTGCGGGGGCGGCAGCCCCCGCGGTACGGTACGGATCGTATCCGAGTCGGATCGCAACCGACTTAGGGTTTCTGCCCTCTATAAATACATCTTGTAAGTCGCCTGTTGGGGTAAGTCACACATTGTAAACCCACGGCGTTTGTAACCTCACCCGATATAGTGAAGTATTGCTGGCTGGCGCCCGTGGTTTTTTCCTCTCCTTTGTTTGGAGGGGTTTTCCACGTTAAAATCTCGTGTCCCCGTTGGTTTGATCGTTCCGCTCTTCGTCGTTTCTTGCTATCTCATATAACAGAGGCTCTTTTTGATGATGATGATGATGAGAATCGGCTTGTTCTCGCCGTTCTTATAGCTGCATATGTGGTGCTGTAGGCGACTCCCAAAGGCGGAGGGTCGAGAAAAGGGAAGAACGCATACAAGAACCGGTTCAGGGTCATGTGCTATTTTACAATGATTATTTTACGCTGAAACCGGCAAATAATGATTTTGATTTTAGCCAAACGTATAGGAGAGTATTCATCATGAACATTGTGTTTGAGACTATATAATGACTACGTCTATCTGAATAAAGACTGCACATGTCGTTTTGGATTATCATCCATTCAGAAAGCATTGCTCCTACTAGACATTATCTATTAGTTCTCATACTAGACATAATAATTAAAATTAGAAATGAAAATAGTACAGACACATGTACATGCAACTTGAATACATTACCTGAACATTACTTAAAATATTTTTCAGTTCAGCAAATAATAGGACGGTCGCTTATTGAGACATGCGCTAGCTGCGTGCCTGCGTGGCGCCGTGCAACCTTTACAAGCATTTTTGTAAACGAAGTTACACACATTCACATACCGGGGTAGAAAGTACAAAACCATGACTTAGAAGCTACATAAATGATACATGTGCACATGTAGTATATATCTACCGGCACATATGCAATAATGCAAGCGGACATCACTCCTTATATTGAGAACACGCAAGTCTTCGGATGGCCGGCCGGCCGGCGGCGATCAGAACTGGTAGACGCCGGTGTTCTTCTCGGAGCCAGCCTCGTCCTCCTTCCGGCGCGCCACCTCGCGCTCCTTGACCTCCTCGGCGCTAAGCAGTCCGACCACCTTATCAGCCAGCCTCTGCCCTGTTGCCGCCTCGTGCCTCTTGTGCTGCACATATACAGAGGAGATGAGTAAGCGTCGGTAGAACGTCTGGACAACACTCAATTAAGCAGCTATTGTAGGCCTATAACAGTGGTGTGATGCGTACGAGAATTGCATCGGACATCATGCTAAAATCAACGTGTGACACTGACACCAGGCCCGTCCCGCCGCCGACGTGCTGCCTTTGGTCGTCGTGGCTGTGCTTCTCATCCACCTTCTTGCTCCCCTCGGCGGCCATGGCGCCAACGGTCGGGTTACTGACCTTGGCGTCCCTTGTGATGGAACTTGTCGTCCCTTGTGGCTCGATCTTCCCGTACGGCGCGTATGGCTGCACATTTGTAGTACGGATTTATAGGCAACCGGGCGGGCAAGGCAGGTTTTTTAGGCTAACTTCGTTCTTATCTATAGTTGTGTGATGCTACACTGGTGCTTAGCTAGCTCTAGCTGAACTTGATGTTGACTTATACCTGCGCTGTTAACTCCAATTTATTCGTACCAGTCGTAGCTATAGTATGATTGTGTGGCCAACTGGCCATACGTACCAATACGGGTAGGTTTCTGTCGCTGCCGATGCTAAATTTGGATGATGGTGGCAAGGCATTGCCACTGCCACCACTCCATCCCACAATAGTGGCTGCATTTTTTCGGGGAGCTTTATTACTTTTTTTTAAGTGAGCTTTATTACATATTAAAAGTATTGCACCCGGTCCCTATATAGATAGGATAGGATACACACGGAGCTACCACAAGTAGAGGAGTCCCAAAATAAATAAAGAGCATATCAAAAAGAGAAATTGTAAAGACACCTATGCTAATGGAGGGTCGGTCCAAAGATTATTCAGTCATTCATGATAGATAAAAAGTCTCTCGCCATATCCTTCGATTACGTACACACTAGTGCCTAGTGCCCGTGAGACAGGTGCATGCATCACATATGGCAGAGGTGGATACACACGATTATCAAGGAAAATACAACATTTTATTTTAAAAGCAGGAAGGCAAGGCAACACAACTATTTTTAAAATTGATTCAAGAAAATACGATCACCACGTCCCCACTTGTCAGGAGAGACTCATTCATCAAGTTAGCACGATCTAATGTCTTCTCCAGGCCTAAGCTCAGCAAACCAGCAGATTTGTAAACGATTTCTCCATCCAGTCACACTGGGCACGTTTGTGTGAGAATTGCAAGCCAGCTCCTTCTCATGGTAGATAAGTGTTCAGACAAATCTTCTACCGTAGACCCTCACATATCAGGTAGATCTCCCTTGAACTAGATCTTGTCGCCTTAGGCCTCAGCAAAGATACTTTCTTAAACTTATGTTTGCAGAATTTGTTAAACCCTGCAGCAATGCAATTACCCGGTGTGTTATTAAAGGTTAATGGGATAGCAAAAACATAACTATTGTTAAAAACTTCATTCATGCAACCTGGTATATCCTCATTCTCAAGAAATTTGATTACTAGGCTTCCTCCACGTCTAAGAACACCGTCCTCATCAGGATCAGGATCTGTGGAACTCTGAAACTTCTCCATGGTCTCACTATAGTCAGCTGACTCTCTAACTTTGATCTTGCCAACTGCCAAAGAGAGTGCACGCATGCCCAGCTCACAGGATATAGCTTCATCTTTGGTTGTGATCCCTGAAACTACTGGACACATGTCGGACAATATCACAGAAAACCCCCTTTCCTGTACAGTAGAAATGTAGAATGACATCGATCAGTTAAATCAGCAAATGAACAGAGTGGTCACTTGTAAGATCGTAGCACAACAAATATACAGTAGGTGATAATCCTTTATCCTGTATTTCTAACCATTGATCATGAAATCAGTGACAGGCAATTCCGGTTTTCGGATTGGTGATGCGTCATAGTTTTGCAGGGTCGGTAGGATGTAGGATTGGGTTCACATACTTATCACATATGACAGATAAAACAGAACAGTTTCAAATTCTGGTAACGGTCTTGATGCAAGGCTAAAAGTTGTAGTTCAATTAATACATGTTCGTTGTTCAAAAATAAATAGCTAGGATCATATCCAGCTACATTCTCATATCTCGACTTCATTCTGCATAAAATATGTTTCAACCTTAGCAGTTATGTGGCTTGCTATCCGTTGTTATGCATATATACTGATGTACAAACTTGTCTTTTCATAAATCATGGCACAATTTTTGGTTAGCTAACAGTTCTTTTCTGACAAGTGTTGCTAGTCAAAATGTATCAATGTACATGAATTTATAGTTGAGCCATGGAGGCGTTATGAAATGAACCAATCAAGCCACATTTCACGCACGGACTAACACAAATTCGATCAGTTCATAATTTGATTAATCTAATCAAAATGCACATCCAAGCAAATTGCAGTGAACAGAATAAAAGCAGGCTACCAATCGAACCTGTGGCGACATTGCCCTGGCTTGCTGCTTCATCAGAGTCATCACATTGGCGGAGACCGTCCTGACCCTCGAGTCGCAGTGCGCCGAGGGGACCTTCACCTTCTGCTCTGCAACAACCAGGCACCAAATCAGACCAACAACCCTTTCCACCAGTCACGGCGACCAACAACGACATCCTGGACGGCGAACGACTGACCTTGACATCAACGCCGACGACCACGCCGCCCTTCTCGAGCGGGCCCAGGTTTTGGCAGGCCACCTGGAGCCACGCGCCGGGGGCGCACCCGAGGTCTAGCACGGCGGCGCCTGGGGCGATGATCTTGTGCTGCTTCTGTATCTGGATCAGCTGCAACAGCGCAGCGGCGAAGCAAAAAAAAAAAATAGGTCGCGTGAGATATCAATATCAGTCCACGGCGCGCCGAGCGGGAGGAGATCAGGGACGGCGGACCTTGAAGGCGGAGCGCGCAACGTAGCCGAGGCGCAGCGCCTCGCGGTAGAAGAAGTCGGCGGTGCCCGTCGCGCCGCTCATTGTTTACAGTTGCGCGGCAGCGAGCGGAGGACGGCGAACGGCGGCGACGCTGGGGGATTGCTAGGGTTTTAGGCCGTTTTCGCGGGAGTGGGCTGGATGGTGGGCCTCGCTGTCCCCAGTTACATGAATGGGCCTCCAACCTGAGCATTTGTCATCGGGCTGTTAAATAGGCGGGTTTGGACCGATATATTAAAACCAGATCTGACACTCAAAACATAAAAAATAAATAAAACCTCCCGTCAAAAAATAAATAAATAAATAAATAAAACCAGATCTAAATTTAAATCCATCGAGACATAGAGTTCAAACGGATAGGATAATATCCACACCATATTCAGTTCTGAAACCGTTTTAACAGTCAATATCCGGTTTATTCCGAACTTGACACCTGAATATAGTATAGGATACGATATGACAAAAAGCCTTAAATACGAAGTATCTTTATATAGGATTATTCGATGATTTTAATCTGAATAATATGATTTTCTACCGAAATGTCTAACTAATATATCATTATTTGTAGCTAGTGAGTTATCGAGTTGGTCTTTTGAACAACATCTCACTTAAAATAGTCATTGTAAAGACTATGTCGTACAAGTTTGTTAGTTATTATGTTATCGAATAATTATTTTTAGTTGTATAGTTTGTCAATTTATTTATGCGCGTACTTGTTACCGCTTCGAGTCCGTCCTGTTTCCCTTCCCGAATCCGCAATCACGGATATCCGCCTCCGAATCCACATCCGATTCTTATCCGTTCCGCTTTGAATCCGATGAAAGTTATGGTAAGGGATATGATAAAGTTAAAATCCTATTCGTTTATACCCGGAAATATCAATGTATATAGATATTGTCCCACATGAAAACCCGTCGGATATCCGATATCCACGAGTAATTTGTCATCGGGCTATTGAATAGGCGAATTTGGATGGATATATTAAAACTAGATCTAAATTTAAATCCATCAATATCACTATTACATATTCACGAAAATATCAGTGCACATAGATGTCGTCCCATATCAAAACCCATCGGATATCTGATATCCATGAATAATGCATCAGAGTATTAAAATCAACAATATTTCAAACACAAAAAAATGAGGTTTGGAGGGTTATGCAAGCCTCCGAACAACTTAGTTAGAAGAAATTCGGTGAGTATGCATGAGGGAGCGGGCGCTGGTGCTCGAACTCGAGACCTCGCGGGCATAGAGAGGTATTAACACCTCTTGACCATTCGGGCTATGCCACAGATAATTAAAATATTTCAACCACAAATACTTAAAATATATAAAATCTCAAACAATCACACAACAAAATACATAATTATCTCATCTCAACCTAACAGAACATAGCCAATACTTCTTATTACAAGTTTTCGCCACAAAAAATCATGCATTCAAAGATATAGTAAAAGATAGCAAATTGTTTTTTGTCGTTTGGGTCATTGGGCGAGTTGGGGCTCAATATAAGAGATTGGCCTAGAAAAAAAAATACATGTGGAGCCCATGTGTCAACCGGGTATCCATGAGATATCGTTGAAGAAAAATCCTTGCCCTAACCCACCCTATAAGTTAGCGAATATCCCCCCATGAAATTCATGTACAAACAAAGTTCTCCAAACCCTTATCCACTGGGTTCCATATACTCCCCTCCATGCATTGCATAGCATTTGCCAACTCTGTTAACCCTAAATTATTCTTTTGTCAACTCTGTTTTTAAATACTAGTACACTGTACACATATCTAGACGACATTATATTTAACGCGCCACAAAGATGTTTAGTAAGGTCCAACAGTGTTCAAAATCTCAAATACTTAAAATATATAATTATCCAGGCTATGCCACAAATACTTAAAACATATAAAATCTCAAACAATCACACAACAAAATACATAATTATCTCATCTCAACCTAACAGAACATAGCCAATACTTCTTACTAAGGTCCAACAGTGTTCAAAATCTAGGTGAACCAAAAAATTCAGAAGAGATCTAGATAATCTCTATTTTGATATCTCAGCACATAGGACATCTGAGTACGTACTTCCCTCCCATGAAATGAACAATACTTTGCTGATTGCGAACAATGTGACATGTAAAACGACTTGTGCACATACACCTTGAGTGGTAAAAAGTCCCCGTTCCTTTTCCTGAAAATGAAGAATACGATGAGTAAAAAATGAATGGTACGACAGACCAATAAATAACTAAAGTCTTTATGTAAAACTGTATTGTTATAGAGATTTTACTCACTGCAACTCAAAACTCTGTACCACGAATCCAGGAGCACATCAATGCATTGATATGTTTCCCGTGTTCCATTAAAAAAAAAAAGATAACCTCACCTATTCCCATTAAGAAACACAGAACACCACATGTTCTCTGCTGGAAACAATTTGTGCAACCAATTTTCTAACATTAGCAATAGCATTGCCAAGGAAAGTAGCAAGGAATAACAGTCGGATAAATTCATAAATCCATTTCTCCTGTCATATTCTAACTGTAGAAGATTATCCAATCAAGTGGTGCTTGTCTCAACAGAGACAACATGAAGAGACTTGTTTGTTTTGACAACTCTGTTTTCAAGGTCTGAGCTTGACAACTGGAGATGGACGTGTCGTGATATTTTCCCAACTACAGGGCGTGACATACAGTACCAGCCAGCAGTGTTCTCAGGGTATAGCTTTGTAAGTGGGATTGTGGGAACGGACTGTCCATGTCGCCGCCATTCTGGTCTGAATCTCACATCGCATTGGACTTCCACTACTTAACAGTTTGGCTGTTGAATTTGTGGAGTCTCCTACGTACTGCGAACCGCACATTCTAGGCCACCACCTAACTTGGTTGATGACTCGCACTCTTTGACTGGACTTAGACGAATGGAACGAGCAATCTGTTTGCTATGAAACAGAGGCATCGCTGAGGCAAACAGGAGCCACCACTAGACAAGACTCTCACTACACAAACGAGAACCCAAAATGGTCAGTCGCTTGGTGCAAGTTACGCTGATCCTCTTAGCGACGTGGTTCCGGCGAAGCTCGTCGGCCTCAGCCGTACCTGTGCTCCGACCACAAGGCACCCTCTGCATCCCCGGTGACTCGGTGAGCGGGATGCGCTTCTCGCCTTCAAGGCCGGGCTCACCGATCCGAGCAACCATTACCTCTCTTCATGGCGGGCCGAGGACGACTGCTGCCGGTGGACGGGTGTTGAGTGCAGCAACCGAACCGGCCATGTCGTCAAGCTCCAGATCAACAGCCACAACACCACGCATGCAGACGTGGGAGGCGAGATAAGTTCATCCTTGCTCACTTTACGACATCTCAGGGTGCTGGACCTCTCGTCCAACAACTTCGGTGGCAGGCCCATCCCTGAGTTCATCGGCAACCTCAGGAGCCTGACGCATCTCGACCTCTCCAACTCATACTTCGGCGGGCGGATTCCTCCCCACCTCGGAAATCTCTCCAATCTGGTCAGCCTTGACCTCTACAACTACTTAAAATTCCGTGGGTGTTACTCACCTGATCTCGCATGGGTGACGGGCCTGCGTAAGCTACGCCACCTCGCCATGTCCGGGGTGGACCTAAGTGCCGCCATCGACTGGGCTCATGCTGTCAACATGCTACCCTCCCTGGTAGACCTTGAACTAGCATTTTGCGGGCTTCGGAACACTATGCCTCTTCCATCCCATTCCAACCTCACATCACTAGAACGCCTCTACCTCCAGTCCAACCCCTTTAACTCATCCTTTGGAGCAAACGACTTCTTTTGGGATCTACCAGCTCTCCAAGTTCTGTCCATGTATAGTTGTGGAATTCAGGGTGTTATCCCTGACGCCGTGGGAAACTTGACTTCCATTGAAACACTCATGCTTTACGAAAACGACCTCTTCGGCACAGTGCCATCGACCTTCAAGAAATTGAAGAAACTACAAATGCTCGAATTAGCAGGTAACCACATCAGCGGGGACATACAAGATCTATTCCATATATTGCCAGCGGATGAGTTACGAGCGCTGTACTTGGACATCAACAATTTGACTGGGAGCATCCCAACTCATCTAGAGCGCTTTAGCAGCTTGTCCATACTTGTGCTCAGGAGAAACCAGCTATCTGGAGAGATACCAGTTGGTATACGAGATCTCACAAATTTGGAGGAGTTGTATTTATATTCAAACAATCTACATGGCACAATCACCGAAGACCATTTCACAAATATGACCAACCTACAAGTTCTGTCGATCTCCAAAAATTCCTTGACTATGCTGGTTGGCAGCACATGGAAGGCTCCATTCAAATTAACCTTAGCAAGCTTTAGATCTTGCAACCTTGGCCCCAGGTTTCCAACATGGATTAGCAGCCAGACAGCACTCGACTTTCTTGACATTTCAAACACAAGTATACATGATTATATACCTGCTGAGTTTTGGATCGCAGTTCACCGTGCTCGAGTTTTGGACTTGTCAGGAAATCGGATTGTTGGTAGGCTTCCCATATCTTCTCTGTTTATTGGACTAGAAGTTGTTGTGCTGGATATCAGTTCAAATCAGCTTGTTGGCCCAATTCCGACACTCCCAAAGAACCTAGGCTACTTGGACCTATCTAGAAATAACCTATCGGGTGCACTGCCATCAGATATTGGAGCACCAGCGCTTCAAATACTTGTGCTCTTCAAAAATTATCTTTATGGGACCCTTCCCTGTTCACTCTTTGAGTTGCAACACTTAGAGCTTCTGGACCTATCAGACAACCTACTAAACGGTACATTGCCCAATTGCTCTCAAGCATCCACGAACTCAAATATCACTATTCTTAACTTGAATACAAACAATATTTCGGGTGAATTCCCACCACTTCTCCAGAGGTGTAACGAGATAAAATTCCTTGATCTGGCATACAATAAATTTTCTGGGAGCTTACCAACATGGATAGGGTCAAAGTTACCATACCTGGCATTTCTCCGGTTACGGTCAAACATGTTTTCTGGTGGCATTCCTGTCGACATCACCAAGATGAATGGGCTTCAGTATTTGGACATAGCAAGCAACAACCTCTCAGGTAACATGCCACCTTCCCTTGGGAACCTCGTAGCTATGGCTCGTACTCCCAACCAAGATGCACTTTTCCGAAATGTCCACTTTCAACTGTCTACCCTCCTGGATGCTTATGATTCTGATAATATGTCGGTGGTGACGAAGGGTCAGCAGCTTGAATACACAACAGGAATTGCATACATGGTAAACATTGATTTATCCTGCAACAGTTTCACAGGGCAGATTCCTCAAGAAATTGGCACACTCATTGCACTGAAAAGTTTGAACTTGTCTTGGAACCATCTCAGTGGCATAATCCCCCAAACTATTGGTGAGTTGGGCGCAGTGGAATCTTTCGACCTCTCACATAATGAGCTCTCTGGTGAAATCCCTACAAGTTTAGCAGATCTAACATCACTGGCTCACCTGAACTTGTCATATAACAATCTGACGGGGATCATACCACCTGGGAACCAGTTAAACGCGCTTGACGACCAACCATCCATATACATTGGCAACCCAGGGCTCTGTGGTCCACCTCTATCAAGGAACTGTTCAGGAACCGAAACCACTCCACAGGCTCCTGAAGATCAGCATGAGGGCATGAGTGATGCATTGTCATTATACCTTGGTATCTGCACAGGAGTTATAGCAGGTCTCTGGATTGTATTTTGTGGCTTGTTGTTCAAGAGGAACTGGAGAATTCGTTGCTTCTCGTTTACTGACCACATGTATGATAGGGTTTATGTGCAAGTGGCGCTGAGTTGGGCTTCACTGACAGGAAAAAACCAGTAGCGGACCTCGCTGAGACCACAAGGGCTGGAGCTTGTGTTCTACACAATCAGGGGGATTAGTACTAAGCCTTGTTTTTTGTAATGCTCTCTTTTGTATGTAAGTTAATAAGTTAGCATGATAAAATGTAGCAGTTGCTATATTATGGATATATATATGAATTTAGACATGTGTACGGTTGTATTACCAAATTCCAGAAAGAACAAATAGATGAAAGCAGGCCCTCAAACCTGCAGCCACATTGCCCAGGCTTAGTTGCTTTCATCAGAGCCATTACACTGCAGGTACTGCGCTGACACTTGAATCGCAGGCTCGCAGTGCGCCGAGGGAACCTTCACATTATGCTCTGCAACAGCTGAGCACCAAATCAGACCAACCTTCCTGGCCATGAATCACAGCGACCAGCCAGGGTCTGGAAGCCAACGAATTACCCAAACGCAAATGCCGGTGAATGGGCCACCCATCTCAAGCGGACCGACTGAAGAGATGCACCATCTATCGCCTGGAGGCAAAGCGTCGGGGTTGCATCCCAGGTAGAGCACGGCCGAGCCAGGCGCAATGAGCTTTGCGCTGCTTCTGTATCTGGGTCAGCTGCGAAGGCAAGTGGAGGGGATGTTATAATAGTGTTTCTATACATTCCCTCTATCAAAATATAAGATGTTTTTAAGTTTTCTGTCACGCACGTATCTAGAATTGTTTTAGTGTAAGGTGCATATGAATCTAAATATTTAAACGTGTCTGAATACATTCAGTCCAGAAAAATCTAAACATGTTATATTTTGATACGAAGGGAGTACATAATACTGTTTTTATATCATACATGTGGAGGAAGAACTATAAGAGGAAAGGGTACACATCACTAAGATTGTATAAAATGCCACTATTTTTCTCAGACCAGTACGGACGCCTCTGAGTTAGGTGCAGGTTGGCGCCAACAAGATTCAGCACCGAACCCAGGTCGGTGCCACTCCTTTGCATTGGACCTTTGGAGTTTATGGGTGCGAAGTGTCTTGGCGCCACCATGCACAGGTTCTGTTTCATCCTCTTTGGCGTCGAAATGAGGGGTCTGATTTTTCAAGTCGTTCTGGGTGAGGCCAGATGCAGCATTAGTTTCGCTCGTGGGTTATATTGGGCAAATATTAATTGAGAGGTAGCAAGACACGACCAGAACTTCGGCCCAGACTCTGAATTAATCTTCAGGTTGAGCTCTTACGGCTACCGGATCTAGCCAACTGAGGTGACACGTGGTGCTTGTAGTGACAATTATTACGGTAGGGGTGCGGCAACATTGCTGCGGTGCCCGGGAAACGAGTAGAGAAAGAAGAGAGCATGACCGGAGTCGGGGACGAGAAAGATTGTGTGGCGGAGAAATAACGTTACTCATAAAGTGGTGCGGTCCACAAGTATGAGCCAAATCATCTAGAGAGGCTGAAGCTTTGAAATGGTTCACATCGGTGATAGAGAGATCTCACATAAGAGTTGATCACCTAGTAAAGCATTCTTTGTCTCTTGAGCGAGAAACTATTATGTGGAGACTAAATTGCAATGAAAGCTCCGCTTAAACCACATCTAGAGATATTTTAAATAAATGGTAGAAATAGAAGATATGCTAGAAAGATGATGGCATATAAACATGTAAATTTTATATTTATTTGGGAGGTAAGAAAAAAATGGATTTGATTTTGAAATTCAAATTTTACATTGTTATAGAACATCACAACCCCAAGATAATTTATTCTTTTCATAATTATTTGGTTTTCAACAGCTTGCACCCGACACTGTTGTACCCGACACAGTGACAGTATCCTGAATTTCCCTATAAAACGTTTCTCTCACAAAACACCCCAGCTAGCTCTGTTTTTTGAGTGAACAGGATGGAGTGCTATCATGTTCCGCCTACTATTTTCCAATGTCGTGCTGTGCAGAGGAGCTGAGCCCTCGACATTGACTTGATTTCCCAAGTCTACACGGCATGACATGTGCCACACTAGCAGCGGTGCGTCCATGCCCTGATGTGAATTTCCTGTTTGCTTTACGACTTTTGCTTGCTATGCGTTTAAATATGTGGCTGTACGTGCATGTTACGATCCATTTCAGTCAGTCAGCCAACTTGGTTGACGGGGCATTTCGCTGTTACTATTGAGTGCAACATTTTTCCGCAGCCTCAACTGCTATAGATCAAGGCGTGTGCATGGCCGAGACAGGAAACCACCACGCACAGATACTTGCCCGACCACCTGAAATGGCGAGGCCAAGGCAGCTGATCCAGGCTAGGGTGATCGTCCTCCTAACAACTTGCTTCCTCGTCTTCATCCAGAGCTCGTCAGCCCCAGACGCACCTCCCCTCCCACCACCACCAGCTCCAGCACCCTCACTCGTGCCTCGGCTCCCACCGCCACCACCAGCATCAGGAACGGGCACCCTCTGCATTCCCCGTGAGCGGGATGCGCTTCTCGCCTTCAAGGCCGGCCTCACCGTTACAGGTTACTACCTCTCGTCGTGGCGGGGCGAGGACGACTGCTGCCGGTGGACGGGCGTCGAGTGCAGCAACCGAACGGGCCACGTCGTGGAGCTCAGGATCAACAGCTATAGCACCCCGTATGCTTCAATCGCAGGCGGAATCATGGGAGGTAACATAAGCTCTTCCTTGCTGACCCTACGGCATCTGAGGAGCCTCGACCTCTCTAATAATGACTTCGCTGGCAAACCCATCCCGGAGTTCATGGGTGATCTCCAGAGCCTCACGTATCTCGACCTCTCCAGCTCAAATTTCAGCGGGCGAATACCTCCGCACCTCGGAAACCTGTCCAATCTGATCAGCCTTGGTCTTCGATTGGAGGGCTGTTATTCGCGTGATCTCGCATGGACGTCCAACCTGCAGAAGCTACGATCCCTTGGCATGTCCAGGGTGGACCTCAGTACCGTCGTCGACTGGGCTCATGCTGTCAACATGCTACCCTCCCTGGTAGAGCTTGATCTTGCATATTGCGGGCTTCAAAGCACTATGCCTCCTCCATTCCGTTCCAACCTCACATCGCTAAAGAACCTCTACCTTGAATCCAACTCCTTTAACTCGTCCTTTGGAGACAAGTACTTGGCTTGGGATCTACCTGCTCTCCAACTTATTTACTTGGATAGCTGTGGAATCCAGGGTGTTATCCCTGCAGCAGTGGGAAACTTGACCTCCATTCAATTGTTGTCCCTTCAAAGTAACAACTTTACCGGCGTTGTGCCATCCACCTTCAAGAAACTCGAGAAACTGCAAGTGCTCCGCTTAGCACAAAACTTCATCGGCGGGAACATAGGAGATCTATTCCATATATTGCCAGCAGATGAATTACAACAGCTGTACTTGCAGTCCAACAATTTTACAGGGAGCATTCCAGCTCGGATAGAGCAATTTAGCAGTTTGACAACAATTTGGCTCAGTAACAATGAAATATCCGGAGAGATACCAGTTGGTATAGGGAAACTAAACAAATTGACGGACTTGTGGTTAGACTCAAACAACCTACATGGTACGATCACTCAAGACCATTTCATGAATCTGACTAGCCTACAAACTCTGTGGATCTCCCATAATTCCTTAACTATGCTGGTCAACAATACATGGAACCCTCCATTCCAATTAATTGCAGCAAGCTTCAGATCTTGCACCCTAGGCCCCCAATTTCCTTCATGGATTATGCAGCCAACACTTAACACACTTGATATTTCAAACACAAGTATACATGATTCCATCCCTGGTCAGTTTTGGATAACAATGTCCGGTACTCAAGTGTTGGATTTATCGGAAAATAAGATTTTTGGCAGTCTTCCAACATATTTTCTGTTTGGTGATATGGAAGCTGTTAAACTGGATATCAGTTCCAACCAGCTTGTTGGCCCAATTCCAACACTCCCAAAGAACCTCGTATACTTGGACCTATCTCGGAACAACCTGTCGGGCGTATTGCCATCAGATATTGGTGCACCAGCGCTAGAAAATCTTATGCTCTTCAATAACTCCTTTTCTGGGACCATTCCGTGCTCCCTGTTTGAGTTGCAACAGTTGAAGTTTCTGGACCTATCACAGAACCAACTAAACGGGACATTACCCAATTGCCCTGGTGCACCCAGAAATTCAAATATCACCATGCTTAACGTGAACACCAACAATCTTTCAGGGGAATTCCCATCGTTTCTTCAAAGGTGTAAAGATCTAAAGTTCCTAGATCTCGCACACAATAAATTTTCTGGAAGTATACCCACGTGGATCAGGTCAAAGTTACCGTACTTGGCGTTACTGCGGCTACGGTCAAACATGTTCTCTGGTGGCATCCCTGACGAACTAACAAGGATGAAGGGGCTTCAATATTTAGACATCGCAAGCAACAATATCTCAGGGGACATACCACTATCACTTGGGAATCTCATAGCTATGGCTCATACTCCAGATAAACAAGGTGCCCTTTACACAATTGTCAACTTTGGGACAGGTGGCGTGTACACATGGACTAATGAGTACACTGATAGTTTGTCGGTGCTCACAAAAGGTCAGCAGCTTGAATACACAACAGGACTCGCATACATGGTAAACATTGATTTCTCCTGCAATAGATTAACAGGAAAGATTCCTCAAGAAATCGGCATGCTCATTGCATTGAAAAGCTTGAACTTATCTTGGAATCATCTCAATGGCACAATCCCCCAAACAATTGGTGAGCTGGGCGCAGTGGAATCTTTCGATCTGTCCCATAATGAGCTCTCTGGTGAAATCCCTACAAGTTTGGCTGATCTAACATCACTAAGCCGGTTGAACTTGTCATATAACAATCTGACAGGGATCATACCATCTGGGAAGCAGTTAAACGCACTTGACGACCAACCATCCATATACATTGGCAACCCAGGTCTCTGTGGTCCACCTCTATCAAGGAACTGTTCAGGAACCGAAACCACTCCACAGGCTCCTGAAGATCAGCATGAGGGCATGAGTGATGCGTTGTCATTATACCTTGGTATCGGCACAGGAGTTTTAGCAGGTCTCTGGATTGTCTTTTGTGGCCTCTTGTTCAAGAGGAACTGGAGAATCCGTTGCTTCTCGTTTACTGACCACATGTATGATTGGGTCTACGTGCAAGTGGCGCTGAGCTGGGCTGCACTGACAGGAAAAAACCAGTAGGGGGAGCTTGTATTCTACACAATCAGGGGGATTAGCACTAAGCCTTTTGTCTTGTCGCGTGTAATGCTCTCTTTTCTATGTAAGTTAGCATGATAAACTGTGTCTGTTGCCATTGTATGGTTATGTATATGAATTTCCACATGCTTATGACTGTATGACCAAATTCAAGTAATAAAATAGATAAAGGCAGGGTCTCGAACCTCCTGCCACATTGCCCGGGGCTTGCTGTTTCATCAGAGGCACGGCACCGTCCTGATCCCCGAATCGCACCATCTGCTCTGCAACAACCTAGCACCGAATCCTGAATATTACCATCTGCTGCCCCTGCAACAACCGAGCACCGAATCAGATGCCCCTTCCAGCCATGAATCACAGCGACCGACCAAGCTGCCATTCTCAAGCTGTCAAGCGGACCCAAGTTGCGTTGCTTCTGTATCTGTATCAGCTGAGAAGGCAGAGCGGAGGGGCTCGCGTCAGACATTCGCTGAGGGCGGAGCACCGACGCTAGCGGGGCGGTGGAGCGAGGCGCTGACCTGGAAGAGCGGAGCGGGCGACGTGCCGAAGCGCTCGGCCTCGCGGTAGAAGAAGTCGGCGGTGCCCGTTCCGCGGCGGCGAGCACCGGCGGCGGGAGGCGCGGGCCTTTGCCGTCCGTGGTGGACATGTTCACGGGCCGGTTTGGACTGTCATAAAACGCAAGTCTGTTTAGGTGCTGTACTGATGTATTTGTCACCCAAAAAAAAAAGGTTGCCACACTGTAATTGACAAGAAATGCTGCTGAGATTAATCATTTACATCCCAATTAAATAAATCACGTCGCTAATTCCGAGAAAATTCCAAAACACCAACACAATTGACCGGGAAGTCCAAAAATCCGCCGATTCTCCGTAATTTCAAAAAAATAGACAAGCATTGTGTTTGTTGGTTCAAATGTGCATTGATTCGAAAAATTCCGTGCTTAACATGATTTCAGACAACGACCCCACTGTCATGAGTGGCATGAAAGAGGTGTAGGCCCTAGTGGGAAGTTTACAAATTTCTCAAAAATCCATTGGCATTACGTTGGTTCGTTTCAAATACCACTGATTTTCGATTTTGATCTCGCAAAGACAATTTTGTGGCAAGAGGATCCATTCTCAGGCTAATATATTTTTTATAAATAACCCAGACTATCAAACCTAATAGTGGATCCCTGTTAGGAAAGTCGTTAACGCGATTAAAACGGAACATTAGTGCTATTTGGAATGGCCCCCCTTGTGACAAAACTGTCTTAGCGAGTTTAAAATCTAGAATCGGTGCTGATTGAAAAAGAAAAGATGTGCAATACCGGTATATTTTTTAGAAATTACTAAATACCGGTGGATTTGTGAACTTCCCATTCACCACGTCATCCCCTGACAGTGGGGCCCACCGTCAGAACTTGTGCTAACTCGCTGAAATTTTCAAATTAGTGCACACTGAAACCAACCAGCGTAATGTTGGTGATTTTTTGTGAAATCATGGAGAACCTAATGGCCTGTCCATGACTTTGAAAATATCATGAAGTCATGAAACCTAGAACGATTGGAGCTTGAGAGCAAACGTGAAAAACATAGTGCACCTTATATCGTACCAAAATGTTTTCTCTTGTACAGTAGCATAGCACGCACCCAAGCCCAAGCCTTGTTCAGAGTTGCTCAGAACAAAGCACGTCCAAACAGTCACATCTAAAAAAAAGAGTCCAAACAGTCTGGGGCTGAAGCGACGTGGGCAGCCTACCCGCCGCGCGCCCTCTTGGCATGCCCCGCCAGATCCTTCGACACAAAATCCTGCTTTCGCCACTCTCACCTCATCCTTCCCTTCTCTGTCGAAGCATCCAGGTTTCCGGCGGCGATCTGCGGTACCGCACCACCAGCTCCCAGGCCATGGCGGACTCGGCCGCGCCACGCCCCACCGTCCTCGTCACCGGCGCCGGCGGCCGCACAGGTACCTCTCCCTCCCCCAATTACCGAAATTCGATTGAACCGGCGTAGATAGATTCTCTATTCGCAGGTCAAATGGTGTACAACAAGCTGAAGGAGAGGTCCGACCAGTTCGTCGCGAGGGGCCTGGTGAGGACGGAGGAGAGCAAGCACAAGATCGGGGGCGCCGACGACGTCTACGTCGCCGACATCAGGGATGCGGACCGCCTCGCGCCCGCCGTCCGGGGCGTCGACGCGCTCGTCATCCTCACCAGCGCCTCGCCCCAGATGAAGCCGGGGTTCGACCCGGCCAAGGGCGGCCGGCCCGAGTTCTACTACGAGGAGGGAGCCTACCCTGAACAGGTTGGGCCCTCTGCGCTACTTGTGCCACCGTTCTGATCTTCGATGAATTTTTGTTTAAGGTGTGTTCAGGATGTGCTGCCTGCTCCCGTAAAGACAGTTTCACGATCTGTCTGTTGTGCGTTTTAGTGAGAAGATGCCATACCCTGAAACTCCATTTGGCTGAGCGGTGTGTCCTGAAAATTTTCAGCACTCTGTTGGCAATAACTAAATTTGGCTATGAATGTCCTCACAGGTCGACTGGATTGGGCAGAAGAATCAGATTGATGCCGGTAAGATTTCATGTTGATCCTGCCTTGTAGTTTGTACAACTGTTTATACATGGTTGCTAAGTGGATTGTGTTGTTGCACAGCCAAAGCAGCTGGTGTAAAGCACATAGTGTTGGTGGGATCCATGGGAGGAACAAACCCCAACCATCCACTGAACAGCCTTGGCAATGGCAATATATTGGTAAGCTCTTGGAGATGAGTCCATTCATCTTTGCTTGCGCTGCATTACACTTTGCTCTAGCTTTGACTGGACACTTATTATCTGGAATATTTTCATGTTCGGTAACAGATAAAGCTTAGAATGAATTGATCATATATTGGGAGTAGATGATGTGATTGTCTCATAAGGATGGTTCGCCGTGGAAATGTTCAGTTGATAGATAGATTTCTAACAAATTGATGACACGTGAAAGGATAGTTGACCATATCGATATGACAGATTTCTAACAGTTAACCTCTGAGGTTTTGACACCAGGCAAAAACATCTTGATAAAGAATGCTTTACAAAGGAATCTACCGGAGGTTGTGTTTTCTTTACTGCTCCGATATTGTTCATGTCTGAAGTCTTGGTTTTTTTATTTCTATCAAAGCTATTTTATTTATCTCGTTACCAATGGAAATTATTTAATCCCAATAAAGCAACTTACGAAAGGACATGGTATAGTTAATCTAGTAACCCTCTGGGACAAATGCAATTCTCAAATTCGAACAATTTATCATTGAAAATGTCAAATCCTGACTATTCATTTCTCTCCTTTAGGTCTGGAAGCGCAAGTCTGAACAGTATCTGGCAGACAGTGGAGTTCCTTATACAATTATAAGGTACATGGAAGAACATGTATGCCACAAATACATCTTCTTAGTTTTTATACTCCCTCCGTCCATAAAAGGATGCCTCAACTTTGTCTAAAATTACATGTATCCTAAAATTTATGTTCGGAGGGAGTAAATGTGTTTCCTAGTTTCTAGGAAACAGAACTTTTCTTCTCCTGTTTAGCATGCATCCGTTTGGATAAGAGGCATCCTTTAGATTAACTACCATTGAAAAACTGCTGGTCCCTTTCTCAATGGAGTAGTTAATTGAACTAAATTTACATCAGTTTGGCTAAGACTAAAGATGTAGTGATGCATATTATATATGTGATACTATAGAAGTCCAGATTAATGGCGTATGCTACTACCTTCATTCCATAATTAACTATTGTGGAAATTTCTTGCCACTCATATCTTCTTTCACTTCAATTTAGGCCTGGTGGTCTGCAAGACAAAGATGGTGGAGTGAGGGAGCTTATTGTTGGGAAGGATGATGAGCTTCTCCAGACAGACACCAAGGCGATTCCTAGGGCTGATGTGGCTGAAGTTTGTGTTCAGGTATATAACCTGTATGATAGTTGGTGCAACAGTAATCTGTTGACAGACAGTATGAGATAGCCATTCTGATTTACCTACGTTTCTTCTTAAAACAGGCCCTACAGTACGAAGAGGTAAAATTCAAGGCTTTCGATTTGGCTTCAAAACCCGAAGGTGTGGGCTCACCGACAAAAGATTTCAAGGCGCTGTTCTCCCAGGTCACAGCTCGGTTCTGAGTCATCAGTCCAGTAGCATATAGACATATATCTAGCTTTTCAACTCAGTGTGAGGATCTGGATTGTGTTCAGTGGAGAGTTCTGTGCATTATGAAGTTTCTGACCGGTGTAATTGCACAATCGTTTCATCAATAAAGCTGAAAAGAACTTACTGCAACAAGAAGCAAATATTTTGCTATTTCATAAGAATTTCTGTTGCTGATTAGAAGTGTGGGCGAAAACACATTGCTACAGTTCATAGACAGGGCTATCAATCTTTCCAACCCATGAGCTCATCAGCCTTCCACTGAACTGAGCAATGAAATAGCAGTGGAAAATAAAAAAATCAGCACTACTGATTCAAGGAACAGGCAGTTGGCAATTAACATGCAAAATTGGTACAGATCAAATGCAAGAAACTTCCTTTCTAGTCAAGTGCATCAAAACAATCCACTGCTTTTGCAACCAGAAAATGGCCAAACTCATCAACATAAGCATCAAAATATCAGATACAACAGAGCAGCAAAAGGTGATGAAATGTATCAGGCAACAAGTCTAGTGATGTCTACAGTTCTAGCTAGGTTTCCATGTGGATGAGGCAACCATGACTCTACCCTTCCAGCCTTGCAGCATCCACTTGTTATCTTCATCGACGAAGAAATCCCTGTGATAGCCCTTGGTTACCTTATATCTTGCTCTCTTCACCGTCTCTTGATTGAGCGGCTGCTGCCTAAATCCTGCCCTGAGGTTCCTTACCTGCCATTGCTTGTAAGTCTCTGGCCTCTCCACCCTCTCCGTGCCCTCACAAGCGATCACGTTGAGAGCTTCCCGTCCGAAGAAATCTCTCTCGACCGATAGCCTGTGTTCGTCCAGCCGTGAAACAGTCGTCTCGAGCATGTCGAAGAGCGAAGAGTAAAAGAACAAAGCCTCCTTGAAGCGCGTCACGAAGAATGGTGCATTGTAGGTGCCATTGACGACCGAGTGAACGAATATATTCGGGTTCATCTTCCTGATTGTGTTTAAGACTGTCATTCTGGGGCTCTGGTCCGTCACTGTCTCGTCCATCATGTGCCTCATTCTGAACAGGCAGTTGACAACCAGAAATTCATCCTTGTCGATCTTGAGATCTTCGATTCGGATGGCATCCCACTTGGCAGCAACGGCACGATACTCGAAGGGAATATTGAACATCTTGGCATACTCGTGTAACCGTCGCCCCGTCGCCTCTAGGCGCTCCGCAGGTCGGAATCCTGGCTGTGGCAAGTCAATAGCCGTGATTCGAATTCTTTTACGTTCACCTGGTATCTTGGCGATCCGCTGCAGGAAGACTGGCCACTGGAAGCCATACTCTGTACCGTAGTCGATAATGTGCAACCTTGTGGCACCCTTGGAAGCATTTAAGATGGACTGATTCGAGAAGAACCTGGAGAGCCTCAAAAAGGGGCATGCGGTCGAGTACAACTTGAGTATATTCAGTCTATCAGCAGTAGATATCCGATGCGCAACAAGCGAGCGGTGGACGGTGCTACCGGCGCCGGCAAGGCGAGCCTCGAGCCCGTTAGCAATGTAATGCGCCAGCCTCTGTCCTGCATCCCCGTGAGGAGAAGAGTGTCGTCTGATCTTACTAAGCAACTCAGCCGAACTGCGGTGATCATCGATCGCTGCAGCCTGAGCACAGTGTATGAGCAGTGTCGTCAGATCGACGGACTCCTCCTCCACGGCCGCCGCTCCGGGCTTCCCCTTCTTGCGCCCTCTTCGGTTGCCCGATCCTTTCACATACACCTTGCTGAGCTCTTTCTCGTCCGGCAGGTCTGACTGAAGCTCACAGTTAGGGCAGTTGCACAGGAGCACATTGTCGAACATCTCCCTGACGGTCTCCTCCTCGCACACCGCTGACTGCTTTCTCTGCCTCTCCTCCTCCGGCTCATCGTCGCCGTGCCGGCTCTTCCTCCGGCCTCTGTGGACAGCACACTGCTGCTCCTCCTTCACGGGTTCTTCGCAGGGCACCAGCTGGTGGCAGGAGGTCTGTCTGCTGCCGCTGCTGCTGGTCACGAACGCATCGGGGGAGCTGCAGCAAGGATCCACCCAGCTGAAATTATTCACCTGGTGGTGCAGCGCTGGTGCGGCGGCGGGCTTGGCGTGGGTGATGATGTCGACGAAGGGCTTCTCGACGGCGAGGAGCGCCGAGTCCTGCCCCGGCGGTGCGGCGACGGCGGGTCCGGAAGACTCGTCCTCCTCGTCATCTAGTAGAAGGAACTGGTTGATGTAGGCGAGCACGGCGTCGTCGGCCGAGGACAGGTCCTCCGGGCTCTCGAGCTCCGTGGTGACGGTGGAGGCGGGGCTGGGCGTGCCGCCGAGCGCGAGCGGCTGAGACGGCAGGTAACCGGCGGCGGCGGCGGGGAGGAGGCTGCCGTTGTGGAAGCCGTAGGAAGGGGGGAAGCGGAGCTGCTGCGGCTGGTGGAGGGAGAAGTCGAGCATGCGGGTTGCGGGAGCCGCGGCGGCCGGGTCGGGGACGGAGAAGACCTCGCCGTACTCCACCACATCCTCGCAAGAACCCATCTTTCGCCGTACGATCCACCTCCTTCCCTTCCTCGGAGCCGCTGCCGCTGCCGCCTCTTCTTCTCGGCGCGAGGCGAGATCTCCTCGCAGACGAAGAGCGGTGAAAAGCGGACAGGTAGATTCGTCTCGAAGCACTGGAGGATCAGCGAAAGCAGGAAGATTTCTGTGATTCTCGGAGGATCCGGTAGCAATCAATCGGTTGCGTGGAAGCGGCGGAAGAAGAAAAAAAGGATCGATGGATGTGAAGGGAGTAGAGAAAGGAAACGGGTACCTTGCGAGAACTGGCCGGACAGCAGCTACTCCGTCTGTCGATCCGTCAACACCGGCTGCGGACGAACGAAGGAACGAAGTGCAGGAACCGGAAGAGGGCGACGGCGATTGGTGGGGGCACGCACCGCTCTAGCTCTAGCAGCAGGTAGGAGGGCGACGTGTTTGATGAAATACAAAAAGTTGCGTCTTTTTCGCCATTGGAGGGAGGGTTTGTTTAGTGGAGCAGAGGTGATCGGGAGCACTAAACAAAGCGGCGACGGGGATAGTGATCTGTGACCGGGTCTTCGATCGACTTCGGAACCTGGACAGGGTGGGGGAGGAAGCGGCGAAGGCGGAGCGACGAAGAACGTGCACGAGGAATCTTCGAGGCCACGAGATTCTCTACGGGAGATGGTTACTGTGGTGTGCTACTGTAGTCGACGACTTGCCTCGTCTACGTGGAATAGGACGAGGAAGTCGGTATGGGCGTGTTTCGTTTCATGGAAGACCTAGTTTTTCACTGGTCGAGTTTTGACATGTTATTAGCCAGTGCCCACAACTTTGAGTCACTGAATCGTGCCATAATTCGAGATAAATTTCAAACGGTCGTGAAAGGACATTTTAAACGGAATCGAATGAGACCAAAATCTAGCCGTGAAAGTTGTGGGGGAGGGATGCGTTACATCTACTCGTGAAAGGAAATTTCAATAAAAAAATTTCCAAATGGTTGAATGAGTACATTGAATTTCACAAAGTTCATTAAAATAACATATGAGTTTCTATCTAAAATGACTAAGTTAGAGTCGACGAAACTCGAAACCAATCACGGCGATGGAATCTAGTCGTAAACATGTACATATTTTTTCTCAAATTATAGCACGGTTGAGTAACTCTTATTTTAATAGAGAATCAAGAAGGAAACGGCTTTCGTGTGTGCAATTGTTGAAACCCTGGTTCCAACATTACAGTTGCCGAGTTCGGCAATGGCCCTGCCGAAGGTGACCTATTTTTAAAATAAATAAAAAAAAGTGTGTTATTTATCAAATAAAGTTTCTAAAATATATTATTTTAAAAAGTTGAAAAATGTTACGTGGGTGTGTGGGCGGTTCCGCTTGCTTTCATTCATGGCTTTATAATCTTCTCTTTTGTGTGTTTTTTGCAAAAACAAATGTGTCGTCAAGTAGCTTCCGTTAATCGTGATCTCTCAAACTTAGATTGATGTTTGATTATTTTGACGAATTTTGTAAAATCCACAGGAGTCGACCGTTTGACACTTTCTCTGACAAGTAGATTAAACTCGTCATTTAGAACAACTTTTCGCGTCGACGAGCTTGCACCACCGAGCGTTGTTTCGAGTGGTTTCGAGCCGCTCTACCTTTTGGCTGCGGCGAGGCCTCCACCACCGAGCACCTACACGAGTGCCAGGTTGTTGGCTATGGGAACACGATGGTGAATCTGAGAGATCGAGCAAGGAGACGGATTGTGAGCGAGAATATCATGTTATCATGGCCAAGATTATAAGGGGTGAGTGTATGCACTTGTATATAATCCCTTACGTCTTTCTCAACAAGAAAAAAATGTAATATTTCTCGTGTGCCAACATTTACGAGTCTAACAATAAATCAGAATCCTCAAGTTTAGGGTCATAATATCCATAATTAAAAGCTTAAAGGTCGATTTATCTTTTATTTACAAGTTTGAGACATCCGCACGTGTATGTATAATGGTGACCGTCACGTCACTACTTTCGTCAATATATAGGAGGTGTGACCGGGACGAGAACCGCCGGGGCAATCAGACACACAGGGTGCTCCCACGTCGCGCCGCCGCTGCCGCCACCATGGTACTACGTTTGACCTGACCGGAGTGTCTACATCCTTGTATGAACGGGCGGCGCAAGCATTCGTGATGCCCGTGCTGCCGTGCAGCACGTACCAACCGTGGAACGATCGACCGAGCAGTAGAAGAGACGAAGAGTACGCACACGGCGCCGGAACAAGTAAAGCGAAATCGATCGATGCATCAGCTGGGTTCCCTCTTCTTCTTCTTTTCTTCTTGTACCTCGGGTCCCTGTCGAACCCCTACGTGCAGCACGCACCAACCGTGCACGTTCATGTCGGCTAACTTAAAACATGATTCTATAGTAGTGCAAGTGCTACAATAATATAACTCGAATCTCCTGCGCGTCTCATCATCGATGACGATGATAGCAGTGAAGTTACCATCTTGAAACGGTCACGCACGACTCGCATTTTTTTCAATCTTTTGCTTCGAGCTTCAGGCCCGACGACTTGGTCTAAATGGTTTTTAAATCCATCATGTCCCTATACTTGTGTCCAAAGCTCATTTTGATCACTATATGTACTAAAAACGGTTAAAACAGTCCCTATATATACATGCAGGTGATTATACACTCACGAGAAAACCGTACAGCATCGTATTAGATTAAGTTAACCGGTAAACTCCCAAGGCTGACAGACCCATTTATAAGGTGCAAGTCCATCTTCAGCGGCTCGGCAGCCGCCTCACCGTTGACCAAGCCGTCGTGCGCCGTCACGCTGAAGTGCTCGAGTGGCAGCATGAGTATCCTCCACCTCTCTGCGCTCCACCACGAGGCTATCGCCCCCGTTATTGACGTACAGGTCTTCCACGCATCTATCATTGCCGCACTCGTTGTAGAACCCCATCCATACGCCCGTCCTACAGAGTTCAATGTCACTAAGGGCCCCCTCGTGGAGAGCTTCGCCGTCAGCAGAGTCGTCGTCAAGTGCCCCGACGCTTTTATGCACTGGACGGAGTATAAATCTTGCATATACTTCCTCCCGTTTCCGTTTCACAATCTAAGATGTTGTAAGTGTTCTACATGTCTAGATTCACATTAAACAGGTGTACACGTACATAAAAAATGTGCATAGATACATGTGTATAAATCTTTAAAAAAACTAAAATATCTTATGTTGTGAAACGGAGGTATTTTTGGGTAAGTATAACTTTTGCATGGTTTTAAAAAGGGTAAGGTTCTGCTGAATGGGCCTGACAAAGTCCAGAATGTAAGCAAACCCTAAAGTCTTGAAACAAAGATAAAATGGCTATGAAAGTATAAACTGGCCCACGGCCCATAAAACGAATTCGAGAAAACCGGCCACACACGATGGCCCATAACTTTGGAAGAGGTACATTGTGAAAATAGATGGAAAGTTCGGTGCTATGCATAAAGCTAAAAAAACGTTCGGTGCTATGCATTGGGAAGCAACTTGTTTTTTTTTTTTTTAAAGGGAAGCAACTCGCACAATGTTTTAGGACGTTTTCTTTTATTTAGGTGGTGATTATGGCTGGCTCAGTTTGATAGCTGTTGCTTTAAGATTTACTTATCATTTCTTGCACTTGAATAGATTTTATGAATTCGTAAAGTCCAATTAGATGCATCACATGGTATTTGTGGTAAATAGCGAGCAGCCAAAAAAGAGTCAAACTAGATAGTTCTTGGCGCCGACTTATAAACATCCATTTCTTTGTCAATTAACAGATTGAAAAAGAGCTAAATCTTTAATTTCATAGTATATGCGGTTTTAGTGTTTGTATGATTCGTATCTATGTAGACATATTTAGTGTGTACATTCACTCATTTTAGTTCATACATAGCCTTTATAAAAATGACTAAAACATCTTATATGTAGAAATCAAAGTAGTATTATCTTATTTAATATTCCAGTCCTAGTTCTGACTACTCCATGAACATGTCCAAACCAGAACTGTTTATTTTTTCTTTAAAAGAATAGTGTTTTGTTCGAAAATAGAACGCAGTCACGAAACAATATGCATGCACACCGGGAAATAAAACGTCTTAATATAAGGGCAACTCCAACGGCACGCAAACGGACGTCTGCAGTTTGTTTTTGTCCAATTTTGACCGGGGACGGAAAAAATCTAGCCCAATGGGGTGACGCATTTTGCCCGGACCGTCCGTCGCGACGCAAACACGGCCCAAATTTGGGGTCGGTTTACGTCGCCGCGAACAGTCCGTTGTGTCCACGCGCCTTTGACCGAGCCCCGCGTGTTAGCGACAGTGGCGCTCATTTCGTCTCCCGAGGGCGCGAAGACTCAAGGAAAGGCTGCACCCGCCGCTTCATCGTCTGCGCCACCGCCATCGTTTCAGCATCTGCGCCACCGCCGCCGCTCCGAAGCAGGAGTCCGAGCAGCGCTCTCGGCAACGCTATCCTGAGCCTTGGCCGGCTTGGCCAGGCGCGTCGGGCTCCTCCTCCTCCGCACCGCTGCCACCTCATCCTCAGCTACCTCCAGCTCTGGTGCCCGCGGCGGCGTGATCCTTCCCCTGAGATCCGTGAAGGAGATATGCCCTAGAGGCAATTAATAAAGTGTATTCTTTATCATATCTCGTTTGTTCATAATAGGTTTTTGTGTCATGCTAGAACCGTATTAAGCGGAAACATTAATGCGGGTGTGATACGTAAACAACCAGGTCCCTAGTAGCCTCTACTAAGACTAGTTTCGTTGCGCGATTGATGATCGAGGTTTCCCGGTCATGGGGCATGGCGCCGGTCGGCAATGAGAGTCATATCGCTGGAGAGCGATGTGATGGACATACCCAGATTTGGAGAACATAGTCGTTACACCTTTGACCGTGAGATCAACTCTTATTGATATTCCCCGAAGATACTTTGATTGCACCAAACGTCGTATCTTATTTAGTATGACAATAACGGTGATACTTTTGGGTATTGGAAAGGAGTGTTGAGACGAGGGGTCAAGAGCGGGATTTGCCAGTCCGCATAGCAGGATAGATACTCTCGGGCCCACTCGGTGAGATCATGTCTAATGAGCTTGCAAGCATGTGACTAGGTCACGGAGACATGAGATCATGAACGAGTAGAAGATGGCATCGTCGGTAACAAGGTCGGGATTAGGTATGGAGATATCTATGGAGCGACGCTCGGACGTGCTAAGTATCGCTATGGCAAAAGGTCTAAGACTTCACGTTCATGTTTGATAGATGAAAGTCATTCGTTATATCTCAGGGATTAATTCATGGGGTCCAGGCCTACGGATTAGTCGTTGATCATTGAGGAGTCTTGATCATACCTGATATTATATCGAACCGCTAGGGTAACACACTTAAGGGGTTTCGACAAGACAACCGGAAAGGAAGGAGATCACCGGGAGCGTCCCGGGAGAGGTCCGATGGAGATCGGGCAGCGCCGAAAGAGTTTTCGGAGCTAGGAAATATTATATATATTATGTTTGATATTAATTAGTGTTATTAATATGCAAATATGATTTTATATATTTATTTTCAAATTTATTAAGGCAGATTTCCCTAAATGGGCCTTCCGGACGAAAGAAGGCCCAAGAGGGGAAAAATCCCTAGGGGATTCGGTGGGGGGCCTTGGTGGCCGGCCTGGATGGGCCAAGGGGCCCACCAGGGGGCCGGCGCACCAAGCCTAGCCGAACCAGGCTGTGGGATAGTCCCACATTGACTGGCTGGCAAGGTTGGCTCCCCCTGGGAGCCTATATAAGAAGGGGCACCCCCAGCCTTTTAATTCACCAATTAATTCCTGATTTCTCTCTCGATCTCGTGGTTCCCAAGTTGGAGCCGCGCCGAGCAAGAGGAGTCGGGGATCTCCTCCACCATAGCCCGCTGCCGCGCTGCTGGTGTTCCGGTCCAAGTCTTCCGCTGCTCGTCCTGGACTGGAGTTTCGGAGGCGTCGTCTCCACCGTACGTGTGCGACTCCCTGCGAGGTGCTGCGCTAGCGGTACTCGGAGGCCTGCTTCCTCTACACGACCTTGAGGTCGGCTACGTCGGTCTTCATCGACAATGTTTGTGCGGGAACGTAATCCCCGCTTTCGGTCTACAAGGGTACGTATTCCGATCTACGTTCGTACTACTATATCTGCATAGAATAGATCTTGGCTAGTTTAAGGATATCGTTGGTAGGAAATTTTTTGTTTTCTGCACACGATCCCCTTCAGTGGTATCAGAGCCGATCTATCGTAACATATAGTTGTACGCTGTTAGAACCCGTGCTCTGCACGGGGGCACCGTTCCTATTATTTGCTACCCTCTAGCGTGCACTTGTGTATTCCAGCGGCATTGAGTTGATGAAGCGGCCCGGACCGACTTTACGCGTACGCTTACGCGAGACTGGTTCCACTACTGACATACGGCTTGTACCGTATCTGTAGCTGGCGGGTGACAGTTTCTCTCTCTTTAGTTGGTCTTCGCATTTTCAATGGAGGGCCCGAAAGGGATGATTAAACATGCAATTATTGGATCGTTGTTGTGGTCATAAGATTCGTAGGTATGAAGCGGTTCTATTTACGAAAGCCCCAAGCCACGTAAAATATGCAAAAGATAAAGTAGAAGCGTCTAACTTTATTTTGCAGGGGCTATGTGATATGGTCAAGGTGGGTTTATTAAATTGTTTATAAACTGCGGGCGCCAAGAAGACCATGGCGCGATGGACTATATCACATTGCATTACATTTGATGTTTTGTGTGCATCTTATTTTTGTGTGATTGTGTGTTACACGGCGGTAGCTGAATAAGATGATCCCTTCAAAATACCACTAGTGTTCTCCCTCCAACGCGCACCACCAATGAAGTTCTACGTTATGAGGCAGGCCGTGATGATCGGGTGTCAGACATATCTTCGTTCGCATACGGTGGGTGTAAGCCATGTTGCACAAGCGTCAGCGTGGAGGTCTTTGGTGGCGAGCCTAGCATACTCAGAAGTATGGCCTCGGAACAGGAAGACCGAAAGGTCGAGCACGAGTCACAAAATTGATGTGGCAGACGATTTTGTCTACTCTTGAAGTTGTGCCGCCGGTTTTGATGATGAGGGGTGGTGCAATGGATGGGGGTCGTGTAATCGCTTAAACGATCAGGAGGGATGTTCGTTTGAGTGGGAGTTATGTCAGTTATTTTCTAAAATACTATAACTCAAAATTATTATGAACAAAGTCTTATGTTGTTGCAAATTCCATTGTAGATGTCTCGCCCCTCGTTTACTCTTGTTGAATCTCGATCGTAGTACTCACATCCATAACATAGAGGCCAAACGAATTAAGTGTAGTGACGATACCGCCATGTTTTTGTGGCATTGCCGTCTTGGTCATATTGGTATAAAGCGCATGAAGCGACTCCACTCCGATGGACTCTTGGACTCGTTGGATTTCGGATCCCTCGATACATGCGAATCATGCCTCATGGGCAAAATGACCAGGACACCGTTCAAAGGTTTCGTTGAACGGGCGTCGGATTTGTTGGGGATCATACATACAGACGTATGTGGACCAATGAGCGTTTCGACACGCAATGGTTATCGTTACTTCGTCACCTTCACTGATGACTTGAGTAGATACGGTTATATCTATTTGATGAAACACAAGTCTGAAACGTTTGAAAAGTTCAAAGAATTCCAGAGTGAAGTTGAGAATCAGCTTAATAGGAAAATCAAACATCTCCGGTCCGATCGCGGTGGAGAGTACTTGAGTTTTGAGTTTGGCACACATCTGAAGAGTTGTGGCATAGTGCCCCAACTTACGCCCGCCGGAACTCCGCAGCGTAACGGTGTGTCCGAGCGACGTAATCGTACTCTACTGGATAGTGTCCGATCTATGATGTCTCTTACCGATCTGCCAGTGTCCTTCTGGGGTTATGCGTTAGAAACAGCCGCATTCATTTTAAATAGGGCTCCGTCCAAGTCCATTGAAACGACACTGTATGAATTATGGTATGGCCACAAGCCTAAGTTATCGTTTCTGAAGGTTTGGGGTTGTGAGGCGTACGTTAAGAAACTACAGCCCGACAAACTCGAGTCAAAGTCGGAGAAAGTCGTCTTTGTAGGATATCCGCGGGAAACCGTTGGGTACACCTTCTACAACCAAGCTGAGGGCAAAACTTTTGTCGCGAAGACCGGTGCCTTTCTAGAGAAGGAGTTTCTCGTGAAAGGAGTAAGTGGGAGGAAGGTAGACCTCGATGAAATCGTTGATCCTGAACTCGAGATTCCGAGTGGCGCAACGGAAGCAATTCCGGAAACGTCCTCCGTGGAAGGAGTGGGAGAAACTGTCGAGGAAGATGTTCTACCTCGTAGGTCTGGTAGATCTCGGATCGCACCAGAATGGTATGGCAATATGGTTTGCACCGTCATGCTGGTCGAGCAAGACGAACCTACGAACTACAAGGAGGCGATGGAGAGTCTAGAATCCGAGAAATGGCTTGAAGCCATGAAATCCGAAATAGGATCCATGTATGATAACCAAGTGTGGACTTTGGTGGATACTCCCGAAGGGCGCAAGGCCGTCGAGAATAAGTGGATCTTTAAGAAGAAGACTGATGCTGATGGTAATGTGACCGTCTATAAAGCTCGGCTTGTCACAAAGGGTTTCCGACAAGTTCATGGAATTGACTATGATGAAACTTTTTCACTGGTAGCGATGCTTAAGTCTATTCGGATTTTGTTAGCGGTAGCTGCCTACTATGATTATGAAATCTGGCAGATGGACGTCAAAATGGCCTTCCTGAATGGAAACATTGAGGAAGAGTTGTACATGGTACAGCCGGAAGGTTTTGTCGATCCAGGAAGTGCTAACAAGGTGTGCAAGCTTCAGCGATCCATCTATGGATTGAAGCAGGCATCTCGGAGCTGGAATCTTCGCTTTGATGAGGTAATCAAAGGTTTTGGATTTATCCAGAATGTGGAAGAGACCTGTATTTACAAGAAAATGAGTGGGAGCTCGGTTGTGTTCTTAGCACTGTATGTTGACGACATATTGCTAATAGGGAATGATGTGGAACTTCTGAATAGCGTGAAGGAATATTTAAACAGTAAGTTTTCCATGAAGGACTTAGGAGAAGCTGCGTATGTTTTAGTCATAAAAATCTACCGTGATAGATCAAGACGCCTATTAGCACTAAGTCAGAGTACTTATCTTGATAAAATAATGAAGCGTTTTCATATGGAGAAGGCAAAGAAGGGTTCTCTGCCGGTTATCAAGAATAAGATATTGCGTAAGGCGCAGTGTCCGGTGACGGAACTGGGTAAGGCCGAAATGACGAAACATCCTTATGCTTCAGCCATAGGATCGATCATGTATGCAATGTTGAGTACTAGACCAGATGTGGCATTAGCTCTAAGTTTGACAAGCCGGTTCCAGAGTAATCCTGGAATGCCGCATTGGGTAGTTGTTAAGAGCATTCTTAAGTATCTCAATAAGACAAAGGAAATGTTCCTTGTGTATGGTGGCTGCGATGAGGAACTTGGCGTAACGGGTTACGTAGATGCAAGTTTCTGCTCAGACCCCGATGACTGTAAGTCACAGACAGGTTACGTGTTCAAGGTGAATGGAAGCGCCGTGTGCTGGAGAAGTGGGAAGCAACCCATAGTCGCACAATCTACAATGGAGTCGGAGTACATTGCTGCCTGCGAGGCCGCGAATGAAGCTGTGTGGCTGAGGAAGTTCGTCATCGAACTTGGAGTGTTCCCGAGCGTGCAAGACCCCGTGGTCCTCTTCTGCGACAATACGGGTGCCATTGCGAACGCCAAGGAGGCAAGGTCTCACTCCACCGCCAAACACATTCTCCGACGCTTCCACGTGATACGTGAGTACGTACAAGAAGGCGATGTGAAGATTTGCAAAGTGCATACGGATCTGAATGTGGCAGATCCGCCGACGAAGCCTCTTCCGCTTGATAAGCATGAACAGCACCAGTTAGCTATGGGTGTTAGGCTTTTACCAAGTTGTAATCTAGATTAAATTGTACTCTAGTGCAAGTGGGAGACTGAAGGAGATATGCCCTAGAGGCAATTAATAAAGTGTATTCTTTATCATATCTCGTTTGTTCATAATAGGTTTTTGTGTCATGCTAGAACCGTATTAAGCGGAAACATTAATGCGGGTGTGATACGTAAACAACCAGGTCCCTAGTAGCCTCTACTAAGACTAGTTTCGTTGCGCGATTGATGATCGAGGTTTCCCGGTCATGGGGCATGGCGCCGGTCGGCAATGAGAGTCATATCGCTGGAGAGCGATGTGATGGACATACCCAGATTTGGAGAACATAGTCGTTACACCTTTGACCGTGAGATCAACTCTTATTGATATTCCCCGAAGATACTTTGATTGCACCAAACGTCGTATCTTATTTAGTATGACAATAACGCTGATACTTTTGGGTATTGGAAAGGAGTGTTGAGACGAGGGGTCAAGAGCGGGATTTGCCAGTCCGCATAGCAGGATAGATACTCTCGGGCCCACTCGGTGAGATCATGTCTAATGAGGTTGCAAGCATGTGACTAGGTCACGGAGACATGAGATCATGAACGAGTAGAAGATGGCATCGTCGGTAACGAGGTCGGGATTAGGTATGGAGATATCTATGGAGCGACGCTCGGACGTGCTAAGTATTGCTATGGCAAAAGGTCTAAGACTTCACGTTCATGTTTGATAGATGAAAGTCATTCGTTATATCTCAGGGATTAATTCATGGGGTCCAGGCCTACGGATTAGTCGTTGATCATTGAGGAGTCTTGATCATACCTGATATTATATCGAACCGCTAGGGTAACACACTTAAGGGGTTTCGACAAGACAACCGGAAAGGAAGGAGATCACCGGGAGCGTCCCGGGAGAGGTCCGATGGAGATCGGGCAGCGCCGAAAGAGTTTTCGGAGCTAGGAAATATTATATATATTATGTTTGATATTAATTAGTGTTATTAATATGCAAATATGATTTTATATATTTATTTTTGTATTTATTAAGGCAGATTTCCCTAAATGGGCCTTCCGGACGAAAGAAGGCCCAAGAGGGGAAAAATCCCTAGGGGATTCGGTGGGGGGCCTTGGTGGCCGGCCTGGATGGGCCAAGGGGCCCACCAGGGGGCCGGCGCACCAAGCCCAGCCGAACCAGGCTGTGGGATAGTCCCACATTGCCTGACTGGCAAGGTTGGCTCCCCCTGGGAGCCTATATAAGAAGGGGCACCCCCAGCCTTTTAATTCACCAATTAATTCCTGATTTCTCTCTCGATCTCGTGGTTCCCAAGTTGGAGCCGCGCCGAGCAAGAGGAAGAGGGGATCTCCTCCACCATAGCCCGCTGCCGCGCTGCTGGTGTTCCGGTCCAAGTCTTCCGCTGCTCGTCCTGGACTGGAGTTTCGGAGGCGTCGTCTCCACCGTACGTGTGCGACTCCCTGCGAGGTGCTGCGCTAGCGGTACTCGGAGGCCTGCTTCCTCTACACGACCTTGAGGTCGGCTACGTCGGTCTTCATCGACAACGTTTGTGCGGGAACGTAATCCCCGCTTTCGGTCTACAAGGGTACGTATTCCGATCTCCGTTCGTACTACTATATCTGCATAGAATAGATCTTGGCTAGTTTAAGGATATCGTTGGTAGGAAAATTTTTGTTTTCTGCACACGATCCCCTTCAATCCGCCGCCGTTCTTCGACCTCACCGGGGAGGACAACGATGAGGAGTAGTCGTCGGCGGTGGCCGAGGAAGCCCTAACTAGGGGTTTTTAATTTATGTCTATATTTCAGTTCCTATATGTAATATAAATATATTAATATTACCAATTTATAATAAAAAATGCGTCGGTCCGCTGGTGTGGGTGGCGACGCAAACAAACATTTGGGCGGACATAGCCCATTTTCTATCGGCGGCCCGACGCAAATGGACCAAACCGGACACAATTTAATCCCAAAATGTGTCGGGTCGTTGAAGATGCCCCAACCACCACGAGGTTCCACTCGTGTTCATGTATGTTTAAACATAATAACTTTTTTGACTATGTGCATTCGTAATGCCGTTAGGGTACTACGTTGTTGCAGAGACTGGGTGTATGTGATACCTGATATTAATAAATTTCCTTTATCTAAAAAATGTTTGAACACAAAACCGTAATTCTTTCACTAAAATTCAAGATCAAGCTTTGCATGTTAATCTCGCGGTGTCTGGTTATTTATCTCTGGCTCTGGCTCTGGCTCTGGCTCTGGCTCGTCATGTTTTATTTTTCTCGACCAACATAGTAAATAAGTACGTTTCAAATCCGAGTCAAACGCAACGACACAACACGATGCCGATGCCGTACATGAACCGCACTGCACTCTCCCATCATTCGTCCTCCCTGCTGCTGCGCCTGCCTACGACTCCATGTGTCGAGAAGACGACCTTGGCCTGAACCTGTCGTCTCCACCGGTCCCAGAACCCCGCCGCTTCCTCTTTTGGATCTTCTTGCAATCGATGATGGCGGCAGATTGAATCGACGCTAGTCGTCGCTTCGTCAGTGGACACTGGTGCGGTGGCGGCGGTGCTTCCGTGCTCTACTCATCAGCAGGTTTCATTGCATGCAGATGAGCGCTGACAGTACCTTGGGTTGAGGTCGCCGTGTTGGACTTACTAGTGAGCGTGATCTGATCCTGAGGATACCCGTGGTCAATTCCTACTCCCATGGCCATGATCATCGACCTGCCCGGCCCGGCTGGACCCCTAACCGATGCAAAAGCCTGTGACCCAACAACAACAAAGTGGTAGCACTAAAATGCTGCATGTTGTCACTTCTATATCTTGGTCAACTTCTGGAATCTGGTCGCATGCATGAGAGTAAGAATTTCCTGACTCAGTTGTCACGGGCCACAATGGTTAAATAAGTACCCACACCTAATCACTTAGGCCTTCTCCAATGCTTAATTCTTTGGTAGGTAGTAAGGTGGATCTCACAACTTTTGCTATAGCAAACTAAAATCTTCACAATGCTTAAGTTCTGTCCAGGTCTTAAGGTGGGCTCCACCAGGCAATTTTTTTATTATCAAACAGTGTCTCTTTTCCCTCAGGAAGGAGGACAACAATGCATGCATGTGTCAGCCAAACAGTGCTACTACGCATGAATGGTCTGGTAACACCGGTGAGACCGAGTCTTAAGATTTTAAAGCTATGGCCGGGTGCCACAATGTAAGACCGGGTCTTAAGGGCACTTTTATTGTTATGACCTACCCTTATTTCTACATTGAAGACACCCTTATACGGTTCTACCTCAAATCTGAAGTGTTTCATGGGGTCTCAGAGTTTAACGTGAAATTTTACAAAAATAACTCTTTGAGTAAAGTTTAGCAAAAAATAACCCATTTTTAAAACTATTTTGAAATCTAACCCTTTTTGGTAGCGCCCGGCGCTACCCTCTGTGTGGTAGCGCCACAGCCTCCGTCGCTACCCTCGTGCCAGCGTGGCAACGCGGCCCCGTGTGGAAACGGCTAAGTCTGGGAGGGTAGCGCCATGCCCCTCGGCGCTACCCTTAAGAGGGTAGCTCCAAGCCCCATGGCGCTACCCTCTCAGACTTAGCCGTTTTCGACGTGCTCGGAGGGTAGCGCCATGGGGCTTCAAGCTACCCTCTTAAGGGTAGCGCCGAGGGGCATGACGCTACCCTCCGAAGGGTAGCGCCGAAGGGCTTGTTGCCACGCTGACACGAGGGTAGCGACGAGGTTGTGGCGTTACCACACAGAGGGTAGCGCCGCATCGTTGGGCGCTACCAAAAAGGATTAGATTTCAAAATAGTTTTGAAAAGAGGTTATTTTTTGTTGAACTTTATTCAAAGGGTTATTTTTGTGAAATTTCACGAGTTTAACGGACGTATCTCAAATCTAAAGTGTTCCATGGGGGCTCAGAGTCTGACAGACCTACGACGTGCGCGTCGCCTCACATGTGCGCTGGGCCAAGTACGTCAATCAACAGCGATGATCATAGGCCAAAACACACTCTCTCGTAAGTCGTAACCGCTCTATAAAAAATAAAAAGAGAGTATATAGTAGAGCAAACTTTGAAAGCCTAGGACAAAACTGAGACGAGCGCGGGTCAAACCATCTCTTTTTTATTTTAGTGGAACATCAGGTTCCATTTCAAAGTCACTTTTTTGTTTAATTAAACGAGATCCAACCAGTATCACTAGGAAACAATGAACTACTCCCCGAACATTAGCTATTTAATGAGCAACTAGAGGATGAAGTTAATGCTTAGACTAGCACTAGTAGAAAACGGGCCATAGAACCAAACAGAAATACCCCATTTTTACCGGTCGTATTACAAACCGGGACAAATGGGGTCAAATAGTTGGTCTCAGCCTACACGCGTTTCAAAATCGAACCTTTTGTCCCGGTTCCAGCCACGAACCGGGACAAAAGGTCACTGGACCCCATTTGTCCCGGTTCAAGCCACGAACCGGGACAAAAGTAGGTGCCTATATATTTAAAAATGGTTTGACACTTAAAAAATTCATTATTGACACTTAAAAAATAGAAAATAATATTTATGAAAATAATTTGAATAATCCCTTCAACACGATTGTTTACTATACCAAGATGCACTCATTTGTAGAATATGGGATTTTTATCACAAATAATTTGAAAAATATGAATTAGATTCAAATAATCATCATAAACTCATTTAACTAGACGAAATTAGGTAGAAATCAATTAAAAATCTAATACTTGTATATTATCCATCATATGTGTACTAGTTTTCATGAAAATTAAATGGGTGTCATTTTTCATCATATTTTTTGTATTTTGTTCACAAGAAAAGACATTTTTGCACTTAAAAATGGAAAATGGTATTTATTAAAATAATTTGAAGAATCCCTTTGGCATGCGCACCTATTTGTGGAATACAATATCTGTATCACAAAATATACGGTGAAAATTACCGTAACTTGATCATTTGACTTGAAACTTCTAAATGTTTATAGATGATAGACCTTTTTGTGAAGACTTTCGTTGCAAATTTTGTGAAAAGTCAAGTTTATCATTTTTCATGGAAACTAGTACACATATAAGGACCCCATGCCAAATGATATCCTTTTTGAGATGTTTATCGTTCTGTTTTATTTTTTTCGTTAAAACGATTAAAATAGTCACGATGACTATTCATCAGAAGAGGTAAGATTTTTTAGAATTACCAATATTTCTGTGATATAACCAATAGTTGTGTACGTTAAAATGATTTTTCCAAAAGATTAAAACCAAACTATCAAATAGTTATAGCTCAAATTTGAATTAGTTTCGAATAATCGACATAAACTCATTTAACTAGACGAAATTAGGTAGAAATCAAGGAGAAACATAATACTTGGGATTATCCATCATATGTGTACTAGTTTCCATGAAAATTAAATGGGTGCCATTTTTCATCATATTGTTTGTACTTTGCTCACAAAAATAGTCATGTATCGCACTTAAAAAATAGAAAATGATATTTATGAAAATGATTTGAAGAATCCCTTTTGCTATCAAATAATTATAGTTTAAATTTGAATTAGTTTCAAATAGTCGACATAAACTCATTTAACTAGGTGAAATTAGCTAGAAATCAAGCAAATACCTAATACTTGAGGATTATCCATCATATGTGTACTGGTTTCCATGAAAATCAAATGGGTGTCATTTGACATCATATTTTTTGTAATTTATTCACAAAAAAGTAGCATGATAGTTTCTTATTCCAATATGCACATATTTGTGCAATATGAGATCTTTATCACAAATTATGTTGTGGAAATGACCATAAGTTGATCATTTGGCTTGAAACTTCTAAATGTTTATAGATGAAAAACCATTTTGTGTAGTTTTTTTTGGAAATTTTGTGAAAATAAAGTTTATCATTTTTCATAGCAACTAGTACACGTATAAGGATCTCATGCCAAATGATATCTTTTTTTGAGGTGTTTATTATTTTATTTTGCCGTAAAACCGATCAAAATGGTCACCATGGCTATCTATGTTTCTGTAGTGCAAAAGATGATTTGAATATCATATTTGAAATCATCTAAGTTTTTGCATCAATTTAGACATTTTATTTGTTGAATTCTGAATTAATGTTTTAAAGATACGAATTATTCCATAGTAAATGAAAAAGGAAAAAATAAAGTAATATTTATTTTATCATCACTTATTACAATATTATTATTATTCTATAGTCATTGTTGTTTATTCAACTTAATTTTTATAATACAAGTAATAAAAAAGTATAACATGATGACCGAGTGGTTAATATGATTGATAAGATAGTAATATCAGTAAGTTCTCAGTTCTCTCTTAGTATCTAATTTGAAAGGAACCTAAATGTTAAGCGTGCTGGGGTTGGAGTAGTCTGAGGATGGGTGACCGAACGGGAAGTTTGGTTTAACAATAAGTGTGTAGTTAGTGATGAAGTGTGTGAGTTAATAGATAATTAAATGTGTGGCTAAGTGAGAAACAAAAAAAAGAAATAGAAAACACGAAAGAAAAAGAAAAACATAATAGCAGCCAGCAATACGAACCGGGAAAGAAATACGAAAGAAAAAGAAAAACAGAAAATAGGAAAAAAACTAATAGATAATTAAATGTGTGGCTAAGTGAGAAACAAAAAAAAGAAATAGAAAACACGAAAGAAAAAGAAAAACATAATAGCAGCCAGCAATACGAACCGGGAAAGAAATACGAAAGAAAAAGAAAAACAGAAAATAGGAAAAAAAACAAAAAACACTATTGTCCGGGGTCGTAATACAAACCGGGAAAAATAGCCTCCGGCAAAAAGACTGTCTGACGCGGCCACGTGCCCCCCAATTGGTCCCGGGTCGTGGCGTGCCCGGGACAAAAAGCCACCCTATTTGTCCCGAGCACGTTGTCCCGGGAGCGTGCCCGGAACAAATAGCCCATACGGCCCGGGACTAATAGCATGTTCTGCTCTAGTGTTGAACATCTACAAGTGACTCGAATAGAAAAGCTCTCACTACTAGATATCCCATATAGGCGAAATTACCGTCGGCTATTTTATTTTAACCTCGGATATACGTATATCCGACGGTTCACCATCGGCTAACTCCCGTCGGCTATGCTCGGTCGGTCATTACATTAATAGTCGACGATATGGTCAGCTAATATAATTGCCCACGGTAATATGCCGACGGTCCACGGTCGGACATGTTCTGGTCACCATGTGTCATCTAGGAAATTTGACGACCTTATAGCCGACAGTTCCTCGTCGGGTACATATTATCTAAGAGTTAGTTTCTCTCGTCGGTTTTTGTAATAATAGACCGTACATTTGACCCGTCGCAGTTAATTATGAGGTCAGTAAAAACATTTATTTCTTAATTTATTACCGTCTAAAACATGGGCCCATGCAAACAGATCAGGCCTATTGTGTTTTAATGATTCGCCTCTTTTCAGATCTCTTTGTTATACAGTACCATGTCACGAATGATTTGTAAATCCCCGTTCTTGTATTTCCATTTAATTAAGATCTTGTGTCGTCCAAGATGGAACACATTGACATTGGATACAGATACAAAACAATGATAACATCCAAATAAATAAAATATTATGGAGATTTCACAGGTTGCAGTTAACTCGAATGTATGACAAATGTGATCGCAATTACAAGACCTAGCACGTCCAAGTCTCGTTGCAGCGACCTTTGTCTGGATCTGGCGAAGGCAAGCCAGCGGGGGACTGATATGGTAGTACTGTAGATGAGGTAGATGATATAGTATGCGATATTCAGGTTCCAAGTCTCCAATGTTCTTTATTTTGGTCATCGATGTTCTGAACGCAATATTCAGGTTGGCAGAGGAGAGTGGCATGTTTGAGCCTACGACAGATTGTGGAGTACGACACCGCCTATCATTGTTTGCTGACGATGTCGTGTTGTTCATCAAGCCAGTGGCAGAAGAGGCAAGGGCGGCAATCGAGCTCCTGGAGCTGTTTGGAGGAGCGTCAGGTCTGCGGTGCAATTTGCTGAAGAGTTCTGCATCGCCTATACGCTGTGAAGGGATTGATCTGGACCCGATTGTGGATATCCTGGGCTGCCCAATTAGACACTTCCCTATTCAGTATTTAGGCCTCCCCCTTTCAATTGGCCGCTTGACAAGGGCGGATTTGCAACCCCTGGTGGACAGAATAGCCGGGCATGTCCCGACGTGGAAAGCAAAGTTGCTACAAAAAAGCGGGCGGCTGGTCATGGTCGATATTACGCTTGCCGCTACGACAGTATATCATTCGCTCTCGCTGGATCTTCCTCCTTGGTTCTTCACTTGTGCGGAGAAGATCTTGCGGGGGTTTTTCTGGTCGACGGCGACAGAAGCTAGGAAGGGGCAGTGTGTGGTGGCCTGGCGCACGGTCTGCCTGCCTAAGGAGATGGGCGGGCTGGGAGTCAAGAGTCTGCGCCTAATGAATCACGCATTGCGAGCTCGTTGGCGCTGGATGCAGTGGACAGATGCGGCTAAACCCTGGCAGGGGCTGGATTTCAAGTTGGCCCCGGAAGTAGAAGAGCTGTGTCTTGCTTGCACGCGCTGCGAGCTTGGGAACGGCTGCAAGTTGAAATTCTGGACGAGTAGATGGATTGATGGTCAGAGTGTTGCTGATCTAGCACCTAACCTGATGGAGTTCGTCTCCAAGGATGCTCTTTTGATCACGGTGGCGGAGGCGTTGCCTGAGCATAGATGGGTGGCCGGTATTCGCGGTGCACCGTCCATCCCTGCCATTGCGGAATTCTTGGATGTATGGGAATCGGTGGCAGACAAGCAGTTGGGGACGGTGGAGGATAAATTTACGTGACTGTTGTCCACTGATGGCAAGTACTCTTCCCGATCGGCGTACTCCTTCTTCTTCTTAGGAAGGGTAGGCTACCCTGCCGCGGAGGAGCTCTGGTCGTCGAAGGCGCCGTTGCTGTATAAGCTCCATATGTGGTTCGCCCTCCGGGGCCGTTTGTGGACGGCGGATAGATTGGAAAGGCGAGGGATGGATCGGCCGACTGTTTGCCCCCTATGTTGTCAAGAACCTGAAACTGCCGAGCATCTTATGATCCAATGTTCTTTTGCGCGCGAGGTATGGTATTCCATGCTGCTCCCGCTTCGTCTGCACAGGTTCACACCGTCTGCTCATGCCAGCTTAGGGGATTGGTGGTGTACTATCTCTAATGCAGTACCGGCTGGTAGACGGAAGGATGTCAACTCGATGATCATCTTAGTGGCGCGGTGTCTGTGGCTGGAAAGGAATAGTCGGGTGTTTGATAAAGTTGCTTCGATGCCTTGGGTGGTGTGTAAGTCGATTAGGGCTGAGTGGGAGATTTGGCAGAAGGCCAAGCTTTGTGGAGTGGGTTTAAATGTTAGTGAGTAATCAGCTGGTAACCAAGGCCGGAGTCCGCTTGTATTCTCCTGGCTGTTCGGCTTGTAAAACTTCTTCTATCTTAATAAGAAAGACACGCAGTCCTCGTGCGTGTTCTTGAATATAGTATGCGATGGAGTCACGCCTGGGTTCCTGCGGTCAATTCTGGGACTACTCCGGATCTAGCGTCTCCGAGATGCACAGGTGACCTACTCAGCTCATGCTCGTCTTTTCGTCAGCGCATCCTGAATTCTTACAAAGAAAGGAAAACATAAATACTGAGAAAAACCAAAACGGAGACACTGAGACAGGGAGGAGAACCATCAAATAAATCTGCTCTCGTTTGTTATCACGAACCAACGCCTGCCACTGCCAGTACTTGATCTCGTCGTCGTGGCGGCAGCACAACACGGCTATTAGCTCCAATCAGGACAACTTGGGTCTGCCCAAATTTAGAAGATCGTACAATTTAGAAGATCGTACAAGAATTGATTAGTAGTTGGAAAATATGAATCTGAGCTATGTACGTACATCAAGGTGAGAGTCCAATTTGATTAGCAGATGAAAAAGATGACCATGTGCTAGAAGCACCTGCCATCGATCTGATCTAGCAGCGACATGCATGACAGGTAGACTTAGAGGAGAGAAACCGCACACGGAGAATTAATAGAGACGAGATTACCTCGATGAAGGATCTGGAGACTCGGTTTGCTCTGGCATTGTAATGCGCATATGGAGCGGCGTCGTCCTCATCGTTGTCGTGATCACGCCTACGGTTTGGCTTCTCGCGCGAATCAGACTGGCGGTTCAACGCCGGTGCTGCAACATGTGTTGGACGAATTGATCTTGATCCCTCCTCCGCCATCATAGTGGACAGCGACGGCGCACGTCTCCTGAGACCCTGGTCTCCACACTAGTAGAAAAAGACTTGCGGAGTCCTTTTTGTGGCGCACATAATTACATGCACCACAGAAAAGCCTTTTTGTGACACATACTTTTGCATGCGCCACAGAAAGTCATATTTTTATGGCACATGGTTTTGGGTGCGCCATAGAATATGACTTTTTTGGCGCATGGGCTCAGGTGCGTCACAGAAAGTCGACATTCTGTGGCGCATCCGCTGGGTGCGCCATAGAAAGTCGATATTCTGTGGCGCATCAGCTGGGTGTGTCACAGAACTTGGACAAAATGGCGTATCAGAAAGTCTACACACAGATCCACCTCCCCCCTCGTGGATCGCCTATTCAATCTTGCGGCAAAAAGATGAAAATAAAAAATATTCAAAAATTCCATCCTTTGAAATATGGTTAGGTATTAGTGTATACTTCGTGTAGCATATTTGAAATATGAGTTTTGACCTCTTATGCAAAATCACTGTAAAGAAAGTCGAAACGGGCATAACTTTTGCATACGACGTTCTCACCTTATCCTCTCATTTCCTTCTCCTTTCCTCCACTTCTCTTCTCCCCTTCTCCTCTCCGCTCCTCCACTCCCCTTCTCCTCCACTCCCCTTCTCCTCCACTCCACCAACTCCGGCGAAGAGAGACGACTTCGACCTCCTACTCCGGCGACCACCTCCGGCGAGACTTCGACGGCAACCTCCTCCTCCGGCGACCACCTCCTCCTACTTCTCTGGTGACCTCCTCCTCCGGCGACCTCCTCCTTCTCCGGCGACCTCCTCCGATGACGACGACCACCTCCTCCTCCGGCGACCTCCTCTTACTCCGGCGACCACCTCTTCCTCGTCCTCCGGTGACCTCCTACGGAAAGCTCCTCCTCCTCGTCCACCCACCTCCGGCGACACCCTGCTACACCCACTTACGACGACCTCCTCCTCCGACCACGGGATTCGAAGAAATTCCGGCAAAAAACGGGCGGCACCAGATCCAGATTTGGATCTAGCCGCCATTTTTTTAATTCAAAAAAAAATAGTGGCGCACCTAAGTAAGGGTGCGCCACAGATATGTTTCTGTGGCGCATGGATGTGGGGTGCGCCACAAAAATATTTCTGTGGCGCACCGAGCCGAGATAACTGTTGCGCACCGACCATGCCCAATTGGTGCGCCACGGAAAGACTTTTTGGTGCGCCACAGAAAGGCCTTTTTCCACTAGTGCGATCGAGCAGCTTGTGTGGCATGAAGTAGGTCGAGGACGGGAACGAGTCGGATCTTGAGGTCACAGGAGGAATGCAAATGAGAGGGATCGTGGGTAGTGGAGGCGTAGATTGGGGGCACGGATGAGAAGATAAGGACGCGGTTTGTTTTCCAGCTACGCGCCCACAGTTTCCACGCCGTGAAAATTAGGTAAATTCCAACCATATGCGCGTGGGTGCACTGTACGTCGCAAAGAAATCATTTATATCTAAGATATAAAGTAAATAAATTGAATGACATACTAATAAATACGGAGAGTATGAGATTATACCAATATTTACGAGGATTTGGGCACGGAGAGGAGTGACAAAATTTATTGGCAGAGAAGTTAGAGGAATAGATTTGTGGGTGGATGCAAATATTTACCTTACATGGTAGACTTTTTCCTAACTATTTAATGAATATATTTTCAACTTTGAACAACAAAAAACGTCCAAATGCAAGGCAAATACATATTTAAGTACTGATGTGTTTTGTTAGAAGCTTCTAAAGTTGTCAACTTTGGTTTTTCTTTTTTAGCTGAGGCCTGGCCGCTAGATATCGAGAGGTTGTAGTTGTCCTATGTGTACATGTTAATTGGAGAGTGTGCCCGTGTATGGGTGTCCAAATGGTCTTAATAAAAGTCCTTCACAACATTATTTCAAAATAATATTTCTCCAATGACGTAAGTGATCAATGGTTATATTTTTCCCTAATTTTATTGTTATGTTAAGGAATACAACTATACAATCTCAAATATGATATCCAGCTTGAGCAGTCAAAATACAAATCCTAAGCGGATGTCTGGTCATGGTATCGAACACCTCCTTCGTCAGTTGATGACACCAATACATGAAGGAGATATGCCCTAAAGGTAATTAATAAAGTGTATTTCTTTATCATATCTCGTGTGTTCATAATATGTTTTTGTGTCATGCTATAACCGTATTAAGCGGAAACATTAATACATGTGTGATGTGCAAACAACCAGGTCCCTAGTAGCCTCTACTAAGACTAGTTTCATTGTGCGATTGATGATCGAGTTTTCCCGATCATGTGACATGGCGTCAGTTGGCAATGAAGTCATATCGTTGGTAGAACGATGTGATGGACATACCCATATTTATAGAAAGTAGTCATTACGCCTTCGACCGTGAGATTAACTCTTATTGTTATTCCCAGAAGATACTTTGATTGCATCAAACGTCATATCTTATATAGTGTGACAATAAAGGTGTCCCTCTCGGGTATCGGAAGAGGGTAGTTGAGACGAGTGGTCAAGAGCGGGATTTGTCAGTCCATATAGCCGGATAGATACTCCAGGGCCCACTCGGTGAGATTATGTCAAATGAGTTTGCAAGCGTGTGACTAGGTCACGGGGACATAAGATCATAAGCGAGTAGAAGATAGTGTTGTCGGGTAACGAGGTCAACGTTCGTGCGGGAACGTAATCCCCGCTTTCGTTCTACAAGAGTATGTATTCCGATCTCTGTTGTACTTCTATATCTGCATAGTATACATCTTGGCTAGTTTAATGATATCGTTGTTAGGAAAATTTTTGTTTTATGTCTACGATCCCCTTTAATATATACTGAATATAATTGTCAACATGTTTTAAAAAATAATAATTGCCAACTATTCAATTAAAGCAGATGAAAAAAATATATGGAGAACATCTGTCGTACATTGAAACATATCACCGAGTGTTAACTTCTACCGTCGATTATTCTATTTACCGTCGTCTATATCTACTAATAACCGAGAGTATGAAATATACCGTATGCTATTTATGCACATAGCGGAGCGTTATGTTTGCACCGTCGGATATTATGTTTTCCCGTCGGCTATTAGTAGGGATAGGCGAGAGTTATTTTTTTTCCGTCGGAAAATTTACTCCACCGTCGGTTATTGGCGTTATACGTGAGGGACATATTAGCTGACGGCCCGTCAGTTATTAATATTCACCGTCGAAAATATGGGGATTTCTAGTAGTCTATAGCTGATTGGCGAGTCGACAAGAAACTCACTTCATTATTTCATTTCTCGATATCACCAGGCGTTCCCCTGGACATTATTGTTCTCCTCTTTACTCGAGGAGTTCGACACTCACCAAAGACATTAGTTCGTCCAATACATGTTTATACTAAGCATTTTTACCTTTTTTCACATAAAACACATTCTTTCGACTTATGATTTTAACCGTTTCATTTTTTTATAGTTAGCAAATTAACACGTGTTACTACAACTATATATGAAGATAAAACCTGTTGTCATTAAGTGATTTTAACTCCAAATATTTTTATATTACACTAAGAATCAAATTAAAGCATGTAAAAAGAAAAGTTGCATGTCTTGGCAAATTAAGTAATGCCAATTAGGTGAACTCCAAATAAATGTAAGTCTCCATGTGTATTTCATTTTTTCTAAATATCATAATCCTGAACTTCAAAGCAGGCAGAGGTTTCATGAATGCATTACAGTCTATTTTAATAATAACAAATAAAAGAGAAGATATACCAATCAATATGCAATAGAAACTTCTAGAATATATATACGGTGCTTTTTTACATTGCTCATTTACAACCAGTATGATGCTGGACAAGTAGGTCTTTCACACATTCTCTGATTAAACAATTAGTACAAATGCACGTGTGTAGACAATTAGTACAAATGCACATGTGTTGCGACAACTGATAAATTTAGACAAGATTTTGTCAGAAAGAAGAACCATTCCTTCTAGCAGATGCAACCAGGTGTTGTATACGACGTACTTCATCCATATTTGCGTATCTTATGATTTAGTGTGCTATGTGAAACAAGAAAATTGTATCTTTTTGTCAATTTATCTATGGGCACATGTTTTTTACAAGTTATATATGTGCCCTAATTCTAAGTTCTTTGTCAACTTGCTGACATCTCCTTCCTGGGCAAACCAAGGGAACATTCATAACTCCCAATAGATAGAAAAACAAAAAAACAGCAAATTTCTTAGTTCAAAAGGGAACAAATGAAGACTCCACTATCCATTAGTGACCACATGATTCAAAGTTATGTGCACCAACAAGATGGGCTGGACATATCTGAGTGACGCTCATTGGACATAATTTCTTGATTTCTATGACATGCAACTTGTCGAGAGGTGCACCTTCTTTCTTTATAGGCCATGGTAACCGATACATACTTCATCTACAAAGCCCTCACTACTTCGATAGTTCCTATTTTGACGATCATGACACTAGAGATGATCGCGACTTCATGCCCGAGTTTGAGGTGGCTACCCTAGATGACTAAGTGGGTAGTTAGGAATAAGTTCGATGAATAATAAGAACTTTGTTGAGTGACACTCATATATGCTTGTTAAATGTTTTTTGTGTGTAGAGTTTATGTTTCCGTGTATTTTGCTGATAATTCTCGTATATCAAATTCAATAACAGCAACTTTTTTTGTTTTTGAAATATCATCACTGATGTGCCTCCCTTGTTGGTGATACAAATTATCACCGACCTGGCATCCCGCCCACCGGTAATTCCAAATAGCACTAGTTTACTGGTGTGGACGTCTCACCAGTAATATAAAAAGCCACGTCGGTAATTAAATATTGAGCTTCGCAATTCTTTGATAGTCACCTAAATTAAAGATAAAGTACGCCAGACATTCACTCAAGATATTTATCTCAGGTAAATAAAAAAATTTATCTCAGGTGGTGAACTGTTACTCAACAGGCTGGGTATGATGCACATTTCATTAGCGTGAGACCGAGTAACTTTTTTTCTGGACAGTTGATTGGATAACTCGCACGGAAGGCGCCAAACAAGTTGCTTGAATTTTTATTTTTACTAGAAGGTCATGAGGGCATGTACAGTAGTCTAGACGGCTGGTGTCTGTAAGCACGTCAGCTGTGGAGGCTCCCTTGGCGGCAGTGCAGGGACGCACGTGGATTTATGCCCCATCTCTACAAGAAAGCAAGCACAAGATACAGGGCAACAAATGCATCTGGGGGTATTCTGGTTTTGTGGAAAGCGGTGGTGGAGAACGAGCATGTCGTGGAGTTTCCTTCGCGCGCGAGGCAAAATTTCGCAGGAAAGGATAGACGAGGAAGACGGGATCCCATCTCTCGCCCACGACTAGCGACGACCTCAGTACAATGGGGAACAACCCGTCGGTAAGCAGCGATTTTTACGGCAATCGACCGTCTTTATTTCTACCGACGGACTGCCCCGTTTCTGCTTCTCTCTCTCCCCACATCGTCCAATTTTCCTACGTGGCTTACGTTACAGACAGCTGACTAGACACCACTCTACATGCCCTGAGTGAGAGGTGCCAAACCAACTGCTTGATTTTTATTGGACAGGGAAGGGCTTAACCTGGTCTGCCGAAAGATCGATCTCAACATTGCACTGTATTGCTTCGGTTATTAAATCGACCGATAGCTACTGTAAAACCATGCACACGCAGACGCAAGCATGCATGCATAAACATGCTCGTAATTGCTACCGATTTTGATCTCACTCGACTCAAGTGGCGCTGATGGTCATGAAATGAATTCTTCTCCTTGTCAACAGAACTTAAGTTGCCTCCTTCTTGTTGTCTCCATCTGTATGAAAATATTAGATGTTTTAGCATGAGACAGACATATCTTATTGTACAAGGTTCATGAGATATGTCTACATGCATATGGACATATTTTATGCTAGAACATCTTCTATTTTAATACTGAGGGAATAGCTAATATATAAAGTTTTTTGTTTTGTTTTTGTTGTTGCTAAAAGGCGTCGATGCGAACGCAGTTGTCAACTTCACACTCCATGCATTCACTAGCTGAAAATCGATCGAAACAACTATCCATATGCTAAGTTGCTAACGTACGTGTAGAACAACAACTTATTTTGATGCACCACAAAAGGTCTCGAAGCCGCGTCTCAGCGTCTGGCGTCTGCTTCAGTTTCATACTCCCCCCGTCCGATGAACAAGGCCTATAACTTTGGGAAATGCTGTTTGACAGCCGACTATAGCTACAGTCGGTTCCATCGAACGCGCGCGTGCTACTAGATTTTTCTCGCACCTCCGCGTGCTGCCTCCTCGTGGGCCTCCCACGTTGACCCCCTGCTGTTGCTCCTCTCTCCGCGGGTTGCCTCCTCGCGGGCCTGCACGCCGTCCTTACCGGTCGACCGCCGACGGCCGCCTCTGGCTCAACCGCTCGGATCCGGCCTCCGCCCGCTGACCCCCACGCTTCCTCTCCCGCCGGCGAGCAAGCCATCCCCACCAGCCGTCTCCGGCTCACCTCCGCCGCTCTGATCCGTCATCTGCCCGCTGACCCCCACGCTTCTTCTCCCGCCGGCGAGCAAGCCACGCCCACCAGCCGCCTTCAGCTCACCACCGCCAGAGATGCCGGCCCTGCGCGCCTCTGGTTCCCCACCACCGGAAGAGGCCCGCGGCAAGCCAGGTTGTATTCCCACGTGCGCCTCCTTGTGCTGGTGCCCCCGCTCCCTGTGGGCATGTGGGCTGTGGCGGCCAATCTGCTCCATTCATTTTTTTGTTGAGAAATTCCAATCTGCTCCGGTGGTCTTAATGCTTAGGAATTGGCGGCCCTCAGGAACTGCTGCTAAGGTTGGTGTTCTTCGCGTGGTTTGCTCGAGGATGCTAGATGATGAGGAGTTGCTGCCATGTGATTTGTGGTTCACAAAACAGAGAGGTCAGTTCGTGTTATTTTTGTTGGTGTTACATGCGATTTGTGGTTTTGCTACATGTGGGACTCGTTTTTGTTACGCAGGACAAATTGCTACACTTATTTCGGCGTACATTTTTCATGTTTTGCTACTGCTACAACTAATTTGGTATTTGTTGGATAAGTTGTTGGTTTTTGCTACATTACCGTGTTTAAATTGCTACATCATTATTTGCTACATGATCGGAAAATTTTATACATCTGAAATTTTTGCTACACACGCTGCTACATGCGACACAAAAAATGTTGTGTTTGACTTCTTCTTGCTACATTTATGGATGCAATATTTTTCTCTTTTTGCTTTGCTACATAGCGATGTTACCTACACATACATAAAATGCTACACGTGAAACATTTTTGTTACATAGATCGGACGCGCGAGATCGATTCACTTAAGTGGATCAGACGGCGGGGAGGACGGTTGTAGCAAAGTCTGGCTACAGCCGGCTGACGCCTAGCATTTGCCTATAACTTTTTGTAAAAGTTAAGCCAAATAAAGTTTTACCAAACTTTTAGAAAAATATGGCAATAAATATGATATTATATACTATCTCCGTTCCGATGAATAAGGATTATATTGTTTTTTAAAAGTCAAGCTAAGTAAAGTTTGACCAAACTTTTAGAAAAATCTATTAACAAATATGATATTATATAGATATCATATGAAAATATAGTTCATGATGTTTCTAATGACATTAATTTAATATTTTGCTTGTTAATATTTTTTCATGAAAACTTGGTCAAACTTTGCATGTGTTGACTTTTACAAAATAATATAATCTTTATTCATTGGAACGGAGGTAGTAGATATCATATGAAAATATAGTTCATGATTTTTCTAATGACATTAGTTTTATATTTTGTGTGTTAATATTTTTTCATCAAAACTTGGTCATGCGTTGACTTTTCCAAAATAATATAAGACTTATTCATTGGAACGGAGGTACTATATACTTTGCTGCGATCGATCGATTGAGAATATTTCTCGTCCCATCACTACCCGTTTATGCTCGTCTCTTTGTGGATCCACAAAAGGGACAAGCTAGCTGTGGTTACTAGCTAGCACCTATGTTCTTTTTTTTTTAAGCAAGCACCTATGTCTGCTTTCGTTTCTGTCCGTCTCCTTGTGGATCCACGACGTAGCCTTTACCAATTTTCAACGGAGCAGTGTAGTGTGGGTGAATAGCTCACATGCGACGTCGTTGAGTGGAATTGGTGGGAGTGCGATGGAGTTGGCTAGAATAGCTCGCATGCGACGTTGCTTCACGTGGAAATAGCTACGGACAGAAAACGGGCGTCGCTGTGTTAAGCAATGTCTTAACCCCACTCTTGGTTTTGTTAGGACGAGCAGTTATTCTCTCTGACAGTGGGACCCACTCAGGCGCCAAACATCTAGTCACGCAATCAGACCGTTCAGGGTGCTCTGTTCTTGTCCGGCGGCGGCGGTGGTGGCGGCGCGGTGGAGCTTTCTGGTAGCGACGGTGTCACATTCTTGTGCCTGGGGAGGAGGTTTGGAAGTGCGAATGCGGTGAGCCATTTCACAGCACTAATCCCCGTCCTCACCTTCTCAATTTGATGGATCTGTCCACCCTGATATGCGCGATTTGAAACAGGGGATCACTGCGCGTGGGCTGAAATACCGAGATGGAGTGAGGAGAGGCAGCTTCAGATCGGTAATGGCCCTTTCCCCCATCTCTGTTTTCGATTTCGATCTGGGGCTCGACGTGTTGCTGCTCACTGACGGTGTCCGCCATTGACAAGCAGGGGCGACAGTGCACGGTTCTTCGAAATTGAAGTGGAGTTCTTTTTTTCGAAGGCCCAGTTGAGTGATGGTAGCGTGAGAAATATTGAGGCAGATACAATGGTGAAGTTGGAGCTTGAATTTGACGAGATGAATCCTCAAGACATAGAGGACATGGAAGAGAAGGCAGTGCGCAATTGGGTGAAAAAAATAGGGGAGAGTGTATTTTGGGGTCCGGAGCAAGAAGTTTCACTGTTAAGGTTCGACAATTGGAAGGGCGAGTATGTTAGAATTGAAGATGGAGAAGATTTGGTCACTGAAATGGATCGGCAAGAAGCTTGGGCAAGCAAACATGCATATTTTTATGCAAAGCTTGTTGATCTGAAATCTGACTCCAAAGTTGGATATGTGGTCTCTAAGTTGGCTGCACAAATTGCAGATGATGAATGGGCTTCACAAAGGCCGATCATGCCCATAGTTACAGAAGTGACAGTTATACCTGAATCTGATGCAGCTGCAGAAGAGGGGTGTCATGGTGCTGTCAAAGCAACTGTAGTTGATTGGAATACAGTAGAAATACCTGAGCGTATTGATTTGGTCATTGCACAATTGAGTGACATTGAGATGGCAAAGTTGTATGGCATTCCTGTAGATGACAAAGATAAAGAGCAAGACAGAGATAAATCTGCAAACAGAGATGAGGATGGGTCAGATGTTGACGAAGAGTTGATGCAAGAGGCAGCAGAGGAAGTAGGGGATGCACATGATGATGAGCTATTAAATCTGTATGATAAAGAAAACCCTGTAATTGCAGTTGGGAAATTGTTTCCAAGTATGGCTGAGTTTAGAATGTGTTTTAGGACTTATGCAGTGAAAGCAGAGTTTGATGCCAAGACTAAGTGGACTGACAAATCCAAGTTTTATGCAAAGTGTAAAGGTTTTGATGGGGGTGCCAAGCCTTGCAAGTGGTACATATCAGCTAGACGGCAACCTGATGGAAGCACAGTCAGGGTAAATCAAATTCCAAACCAGCATACTTGTATGCCCAGTGGAGAACGAGTTTCAAGTATGACATCTCAACTATGGGTTACAGAAAAAATCACTCCTATTTTAGCCAAGAAACCTAACTTTACTGCCAAAAGACTCAAAGTGGACTTAGAACTAAAGTACAACATTGTACTAAAGTATACCACAGTTTGGAAGGCAAAGCAAAGGGCAATGAAAGCATTATATGGGGATTGGGCAAATACTTTTAGGATGTTGTACAATTTTAAAGCTGAGGTGGAAAAGAGGTCACCTGGGAGTTCAGTGGAGATAGATACTGAGGTAAATGCAGATGGCAAGGTATATTTCTCCAAGTTTTTTATGTGTTTGAAGCCTTGCATTGATGGATTCAAAGCGGGGTGTCGTCCATATTTGAGCATTGACTCATCTTTACTGACTGGAAAGTGGAATGGCCAATTGGCAGCATGCAACGCACTAGATGGATTCAATTGGATGTTCCCTGTTGCAATTGGTTTGTTTCAATCAGAGACAGAGGTATCGTGGACATGGTTCATGATGCAGCTGAAAAGATGCTTAGGTCCAGTGTCACCCTTGGCCATTCACACAGATGCATGTAAAGGGTTGGAAAATGCAGTAAAAAATGTTTTCCCCCATGCTGAGCAGAGGGAGTGCTTCGGTCATTTGTGGATGAATTTGATCAAAAAGTTCAGAGGAGATGAATTTGGGCGTATGTGGCCAGCAGCAAGATCCTACACCAAACAAACACATTCACATCACCTTGGTAAGGTAATGGCAGCATGCCCTGAATTTGCACCATGGTTGAACACATATCATTCTCTTCTATGGTATAGGGCAGATTTCAATACTAACATCAAATGTGATCATATAAACAACAATTTGGCCGAAAGCTTTAACAACAGGGTGAAGGAGCTGAAAAGCTTGCCTGTCCATGACTTGGTTGACCAAATTAGGATCTTGATGATGGGTTGGTGGGAATTAAGAAGCAAAATTGGTGCTCTACTTCAAGGGGATAAGCTTCCTGCAGTGGTACAACAAGTGGTCAACAGGAGCAGAGGGCTTAACCATTTGTCAGTTGACAAAGCTTCATTATGGGGTGCTGAAGTGAGAGATACCAATACTGCAAAAAGGCATGTTGTTAACATTGACTTACATGAATGCACATGTCTAGAGTGGCAACACACCGGGAAGCCAGCGTGCATGCTATACTATTTTTGGCCTCCAAACCTAGGTTAAACATGCACCCATATTTGCATGAGTATTATTCAGTGGCAAGATTTAGGGCTGCATATGCAACTCCTATTCCAGCTTTGACAGACCAGTCTCAATGGCCAGAAGTGCCTATTCAGTTTTCCATGTGTCCTCCCATGTCAAGAAGAAAGGCAGGAAGGCCAAAACAGAGTAGATTCAAAGCATGGTTTGAGAAAGCTGGGAGTAGAAAAAAGGGGAAAAAGGATAAACCTGAAAAACCTAAAAGGCTCCAAAAAGGCAACCCAAATAGATGCAAGCTGTGTGAGGAACTTGGGCATAGAATTAATTCACCCAAATGTCGTTACACGCCGGAAAGGCCTAAGTATGTACATCTTTCTCTTTTATACATTCTTCTTATTGCTGCTTGTGTTAGTTAATAACCCCTTTTATACATGCTTTGTTTTTCAGAAGAAAGCGTGGAGAAAAAGGCCCACCTCTTGTTGTTGATGAAATATGGCCAACAAAAAAGCCAAGAGTCAATGGTTCTAGAAAGAAGAGAAGTGTGCAAATTCAGATGCAAACTGAACCTGTTCTTCAGTTTTTGATTCAATCTGAACCTGAACCTGAACCTGATCTTCAGTTAGTGGTTCATTCTGAAGATGTTCTGGTTCAGTCTGATGCTGTTGAAGCTGTTCTGGAGGTTGGGGATGGTGGTGAACCTGTTCTGGAGCTTATGGTTCAGTTTGATGCAGATGTTCTTGTTGCAGATGGCCTGGTTGATGTTGCTGAACCTGCTGGACATGATAGGGTGCAAAAGAAGTGGGGGCCGAGTGTTCCTGGTATGAAGTTCAGAAGCGTGAACAAATTATGCAATGTCGAACCAAGTAGTGCAAAGAAGAGTGAGAAGAAGCAAAAGCACTAGAGTTGGACCATTGAGAACTGTTTTTCATTCATGTAATTAACTTATGTGTTGTGATGTTGATTTGAATCGGATTCAAATTTGAATTTAAACAGATATTCATATTTGAAAAACATTGTTGATGAAAAGAATTTGAATTATGATCTCATGCAATAGTTTCATATATGATGTTTCATTGTTTCATGTAGAGTTATGCACGTTAGTTCATGAAATTCTAACCATTTTGTGTGGTACAACTCATCGTCGTCGAAATGTGCTAGAAATGTGCTTCAAAGGTAGCCTAAACACCCCCATTTCTAATATTCTCATTTTTTCGACCTTCTCCAAAAGATCTCAAACTCTAGGGTTAACATCTATTGCACTAATATAGTATGATAGACTAATTTTTAACTCAAAATTTGTTCAAAATTTGGTTTGACTTTTGTTGACCAGTTTTTGAAATATTCAAAAAATATTCACAAAAGCTCAAAAAAATGCAAATCCAGTGCACATTGTCTTAGTTTGTCATATACTAACATCTCCAACTGATAAACAAGGCAAAGATACATTTTAATCAAGACATGCTTCAACATGGTATGAAATCTCACATCTCGAACTATAGAGTTCATAGTTTGAGATGTGGGGTTTCATACCATATTGAAGCATTTGTTGTGTAATATATGTTTTTCAGTTTAAGATGTTAGTACATGACAAAGTAAGACCATGTGCACTGGATTTGCATTTTTTTGATTTTTTATGAATATCTTATGATTATTTCAAAACCAGGTCAACAAAAGTCAATCCAATTTGAAATAATCATAAGATATTCACAAAAGCTCAAAAAAATGAAAATCAAGTGCACATTGTCTTAGTTTGTCATTTACTAACATATTCAGCAGATAAACACATATTAAAGCAGTTGAGATGTGAGATTTCATACCATATTGAATCATGTCTTAGTTTGAGATTTGAGATTTCATTTTTTTGATGTTAATTGAATATCTTACGTATAAACCTTGATTTCTCAGTTGCACCAGATACTACATGACAAAACAAGCCCATGTGCACTGGATTTGCATTTTTTTGATGTTTTTTGAATATCTTATGATTATTTTAAATTCGGCCTATTTCACACCATACTGAAGATCTCTTGTTTAATATGTATCTAAACCTTGTTTATCAGTTGGAGCTGCTCGTACAGTACATAATAATAGCATGTGCACTGGATTTGCAATTTTTTGATTTTTTTTTAATATCTTATGATTATTTTAAATTCAGCCTATTTGAAACGCATCATGGACCGTTCATCTCACTCTGCTGCGCTAAACTGCTACCGTGCGATTAGGTCTTCTAGAAGGAATCGCGAGCGATCCGTGGGAGCACCGTTTGTCGGACATGATTGGCCACCGTTTTTTTCCCTCTGTGACGCGGGAAATGTTGAGTGTGAGACCGTTGGGCCGTTGGGCCAGGGTTTGCTTTGTTTATCCTCTAGCTTCCCCTAGGCCTGCCATGCATGCGCTGATGCGCAACACGTCCACGCATCCTAGCCTCTAACGTGCCATGCATGGCTCATGCAGCGTCCTAGCCTGGCTATTTACGCAGCTCGCATCGTCTCAGCGTCGCAGCACGGCTATTTACGCAGCTCGCATCGTCTCAGTCATCAGCCGGCCGCAGCGCATCGTCTCAGACGTCGCATCGCTTCTTCTGCATCACGGGTGAAAGGAAGCAAGTGAGCCAGCTTATTTTTTTGCATCACGGGTGAAAGGGAGCGTTGTGTGCGGCCGTTTTGGATGCTCTCCCCATAAGTGCCACGTTCATGATTAGAAACGCCACCGCACCATCCATTTCTTTCACTCTCAGCTATATAACGCCCCCCTCTTATTATCTTCTCTCTCACTCTTCTCTCAAGACACATCCTTCCTCCTCTTCTCTCTCAAACAAGAAACTCCAACTCTAGCCATCATGCAGTACAACGGACCGACGTTCCGACGCCCTGCCACCGTGCCGGAGATACGGTTTCCGCCCGGGGTCGTCGTCGAGAACAAGCTGCGAGTATGGGCATTTTCGAGGTGGAGGGGTGCACGGGATGTAGCACACTTCTTCCTCTCCTCCGGCTACCGTCACCTCCCTGCGGGCTCGCCACGCATGTTCCGGCTTGAGGAGTACTATGACGGCAACAGCTCGCTTGTGATCGGCTACACCGTCACCTTCACCAACTTGTTCGACGCTCACCATCTCCTCGGCCAGGTGTATTGGCGTGGGTGCGAGTTCATCGCATTCCCGAACTACAACGTCTTCACGGACTTCACCGACATCCTCCGCTACAACGGCGCCGTGCACTCCCTCCCGTACGACATGGAGGATGACGAGTGAGCCACCCGCAAGGAGAGCCAAGAAGAAGTGAAGAAGGAGTTGATCAATGTTTGCGTGTCGTTCTAGTTTGTTTGCGTGCTCGAATGTTTCGGTTTCTTTTAGCTAGCTTTATTTCCATGTTTGGCTTAGGTTTATGCCATCAATGTTGATCTTGGGTACCCGTTTGTCTTAGGTTTACTTGGGCATATATGCCCCTCTTTTAGGTTTATTTCCTATATGAAAATGTTTGTGTTTGTGTCCCATGTTTGTCCGTGCTAATAAAAAGTTGTGTGTGCTCGTGTTCTACAAATGTGTGAAAAAGTGCTCGTGTTTTACAAATATGCGAAACAATGAAATAAAAAGTAGTGTGTGCTCGTGTTTTAAACCTAAACTTACTCACCATTAAAATGCTATGGAAATAATGAAATAATAAAGAAAATAACATAAGCAAAAGAAAAAACAAGCATCCTTTTATTATTGTGACTAAGGCCTAGTTTGGCAGTAAAGTTTTCTCAAAACTGAAGTATTGCTAAACTAAAGTATTACAACGCCAGGCAAACAAAAACTAAACTAAAGTATTGCTAAACTAAAGTTTTTCTCCCATTCTCAGTTTTGGGAAAAAGAGGGTCGGACCTCTTTATAGAATACTTCAAAAAAACTACACTTTTAGACAATACTTCAGTTTGTAAACCACATTATTTATTAGATACAAACACTTTAAAGTATTTAATACTTCAGTATTTTTAGAAACCAAAGTATTCCCTATATACTTCAAAAATACTTCGATACCAAACGTAGCCTAAAGTGTGTGCACGTAATTTAGTTTTAGGTTTACATGGGCCCTAACCCTTTCTGCTAGTCTTTTTTTTGTGCACGTTTGTTTTTTAAATGGGCCTTGCGCGGTATAACATTGGACTCGGCTAGTTTTACATGGGCTTTGCACACACGTTTTCTTCTCAATTTCTTCTTCTTCTCTGAACGGAACATTGCAAACACAGAACATCCCAACTCAAACTAAACAAACCAACACACTGAACATTGCACACACTGAATGTGCATATATTCCATGTCTTAGCCATAGACAAATTGATCATGTCTACAAACTGCAACCTAAACTACATTCTTTTCTGACTAATGATCGACAAATAGAGAACTACAAGAACAATTACACATACATAAAAAATTGCAGCCAGCACATTGCTCTGCTTCTTCAGATCGACAAGTTTCTCCAGCTGCTTGGTCATCTTCAACTCGTCCTTCTGCAACCCATTCTGCACCGTAGCCAGGGCAGAACTCGATTCCTTCCACGCCCCATTCTGCATCGAAGCTACCCCCAAAGAATTGCCCTCCTCTTGAATCCTCTTCATATATGCATCAAGCCACTCGAAGTGTTCGCATGGAGGCGAATCCTGCAAATACGAATGAGAAACCAAACCAAATCAGATGCATACCCAAATCGACCCCCCAAATCGGATAAAAAATCAAATCGGATGAGAAATTAAAATTGACCAAACATAATACGAAATTGGGAGAGGGGAAACACAGATCTCACCTTCCCCGGTTGTTCTTTGCTCTCGCATTTCACATACTCGCGTCCTTTGTTGCCGTTCTTGTCGCTCGTGGTCACCCGCCGCTTCAGCGACGCCGTCCGTCCGCACTCAGGGCAGCTTCCTAGCGTAACTGGACCGAGGCGTGGCCACTTGGAGTGGGAGGCGGAAGCAGAGCTCGACGGCATGCCGGCGGAGAAGAAGGGATTCGCCGGAGAAGAAGGGGAACGAGAGCAGCTCGCGGGGATGGCTGATCCGGCACGGGGGCGAGATGGATCTTATGACGTGGAGAAGCTTATGCGGGTCCGGTTTAAGTGTGGGTCCCAGCGGGGTCCGGTCTTAACCTGTCTTTTGCGGTTAAGTCACTCCGTCGCACGACAGCTATTTATTCAGCGATCAGGCGTCGCATGCAAGCTATTCTAGCCAACTCCATCGCATTTTGAACGATTACGCTCAACGACGTCGCATGTGAGCTATTCACCCGTGTAGTGTAGGTGCGTACTACTACTACATGCTGTGTGATGATTTAGTGAATTTATCTCAAGAAGTGGTTCTTTATAACGTCTAACTGGAAAATAAATGTGACACAGGTTGTCTCACAGCAAATATTACAATCCAAAACATTGTCTGAAGTAAAACAAAATTCAGGGACTCTCCTTAATAGAACTCATGAGGGTTGAAGAGAAAATGTCTTCATTAAAGAATCTTGTGCATTTGGTAATGATTCGAGTACTCGTTTTGGGAAGATACATGGCTAGGTGACATGCCTCTCTCGCACCAATATTCATCACCTTATAAAGCCATAGTAGAATTGCCTATCTATGACTTCATACGGGGTTGAGGGACTTCTAATCAACAGGAAAATGCACAAACCTTGATGATTTGGGTTTCTTAAAGTCGATTGACACCCGATTGGGTTCCATGTTATTATTTTGCTTGAGTTTTACTCAACGGAAACCAAAGGAAATGCATATTGTATAGTTGACGCTATAATTTTGTTGATTGTTAAACCCACCAGAATCTTGGGTGACATATTTACAAGCCTACACTCTATAACTTTTACTTCACGTCAAACATAATAAATGTCATATACCGTTTAATATTTATATGTACTTACATCTAAGATATCTTTTATACTCTACAATTCTCGATCAAGATATTGATTACATTATATATGTTTGGAGTTATCTATGAAGATATTTCATGATATGAGTGGAGCCAGAAACATACATATGAACTGGCTTTTATCTCTTTTCAATGAATTAGTTTCTCAAGGTACATGTAGTTTTGGTGTTATTTGTTTCACTTACATTTTATCTAAGGATTCTTGAGAAGATACATATTCTTAAACCAGTGCATCAAAAGAGAACAACTAAGTTACTTATGTGGAAAATATTGTTCTATTTCATGGAAAAGTATTTGTAATGGGAGACGCGGCAACATTTATATCCTAATATTCATCAACAACATTATTTTAGCAACATTGCTAGACATGACAAAAGGCTATACTAGTTAAGATTGTAGGTTCACATGAGAAATTATATACATGTAAAAAACTTCGGTATAAAGTTGGTTGTGTTTCATCATCCGTGAACGAAGTATGAGTTATAATTTGAAATGGACTTTTGCGGGACGAAATCCCAGCGCTGAGACTGTGAGCATGGCGATGACGGCGTACTTTGTTGTCGCTGAATTTGGAACCCCGCGGTGCGCGGCCGGCTCATCGTCGCCGTTCTCCATAGCAGGCATCGCGTACACAGCGCCAGCGGTGTGTGTGCTTATCTTATCTACCCTGGCGGCTGGATCGTCATATTTTTCTTCTTCAGCCAACGTACGATTCGTTCCGCCCTGCTGCCTGCGACTGCACGTTTCGATGCAACGACCTTGGCGTGCGCATGTCGCCTACTCGTATCCCGCCGCCGATTTTCCTTTTGGATCTTCTTGCTATCGGTGACGGCAGAGCAAATCAGCGTAGCGCTAGTCGTCGCTTCGTCGCTGGACACTGCTGCGGTGGGCGGCGGTGCCGGTGTCTTGGGTTGAGGACTTGAGGTCACCATGCTGGCCGAATTGACCGGTGAATGTAATCTGATCCTGATCGTTGCTGGCTCGACCCCTGGTCAATTCCTACTCCCCCTGGCCATGATCGACGCAACGCCAACAACAACAAAGAGGTGGCGTCAATATGCTGCATAGTCACTGGAAATGCAACTACGCAACTATATGCGACCTCTATCCCGAATGCGACGGTTCGTGTGATATGTGCAAAAAGACCCTCCACTTGAATAAATGGACAAAACGATCCCCTTATATAAAGACCCTAACAGCACTCTAAACCAATATTCCCTTTGGTGAGATGATCTGAAAATTTGCGAGAGAATATTACCTTGTGAATGCTTATTCTGTCATCAAAAAAAAAAACTCATGCTTGCAAAAAAAAGCATAACGAAATTTAGAAATCCTTTGTTGGATAATTTTTTTAACATAACGAAAAAGCTTAACGCATTCCTTGTTGAAAATGCGTTGGATGATTTTTGTAACATAACGAAATCTAGAATTCTTTGTTAGTATATAATTTAAGGCAAAAAAAAAGAATTTTAACCAATAAAATGCAAATAAAATAGTATGTTTACATTTTTTAGAAAATCTTGGTTAATTTGTTAATACGAAAATATGTTTGCATAAACACACATATCCAAATATACACTTATCCACAAATATACACATATCCAGAAAATTATGGTAATACATGCTAATACAAAAACAATTGTTTATATTTTCAGAAAATCTTTGTTAGTTTGTTAATACAAAAATATGTTTCTATAAACACACATATCCACAAATGTTAATACAAAACGAAAAAATGAAATCATCTCCAAATATTCTCATATCCACTTATTAATGGTAATGATAAAAAGTTAAGTAGTTATCCATAATATTGAGTACTTCAGTGTAAATTTTTTTAAAGGTGAAGGGGTTTGATGTAAAAAAAAAGCACGAATCATAAAGTAAAATGGACGGTTTTGATGAAAAAAGCGGTCGCATATAGTCCCGGGAAAACCGCGGGGCATAGTCGTCCGTTCCAAAATGCTCGACAGTGCCACCACTATTACCTAGGAGGGTTGTAGGCTATAACTCTCGCGCTGACGAACCATGCATGCAAGTCGTTGACTAGAGCGTCATGGAATCACACATTTTGCTGATTCCATAGCAGGACGTACGTTGTAACATAACATCTGTATATGTCGTCACTTGTACATCTTGTTCAACTATTGGAGCGCGCTTTAAAAGCCAGGGAGGGACAGATCGAGCGAGCAAGAAAGTCAGACCTCCCCCAACCTGTTCAGACAGTGGCAACAGGATCGAAAACAGTGTCTTAATTGCATTCAGAAGGAACACGAAACGAGAGGGCATGGCCAACCTGGGCTGGCTTAATGTAAGATCGATCTGAACATGCATCACACTGTATCGCTTCGATGATATATCGGCCACTACTGTAACACAGCATACACACGCAGACACTACGCAAGGCGTGGGCATGTACGTGTGTACGCCGTACACGTGGTAGGGCAAGCTAGTAATTGCCACTGACTTCTCCATCAAGTATCGCTGATCATGGATGGATCGATCGTGAAATGAATTCATCCCTGTCGACAAATTTTATATTTTCCTCTGGTTCACGCTCTTAGCTAAACATCGTGTACTATAGTGTATAGAACAAGGATCTGGTTACCGGTCGATTTTCTCGCCCCCTCCAACGGAAATGAGTTTATCGGACGAAGAAACCCATACCGTTGAATTTGGGTTGAATCACTCCCAAATTCTCATTTTAATTTTTTGTTTTAAGTTTAAATTTCATATTTCGATTGAGAATCTTGTTCGGTAACCAAAAGGTAATTTTCCAATAAACGTGGTTAACAAAATCTGGCCATGTCCGAGATTTTTATTATTATGGTAACCAAATTTTTGGCTATGACACAGGAGTCGTCGATAACCAAGCCTATGAAGATTTACCAGGACACACCACGTGGCTGACACTATGCCGATGGCCTCGCTGTCAAATCAATATGTGTGTAACTCTCTTTTGCCAACGGTCTTATTTGTCATTGGTCCAATCAAACCGCCGGCACACACATGTACGCCACGGCTTGGCTTTGTCGACGACATGTCCGTCGTCGTATGTTGACATTTTGCTGACGGTTTTAGTCTATTTGCCGACGGTCTTACCTTTTTCCGGTAGTGTATAAATAGATAGACAATTAATGTTGTACTAGACGATGACAGTGCGTACGTGTGAAAACTAGCTACGTACGTCATACATATATATAAGTGAGGCCAGTTTCAAAAAAAAAGTGAGGGGCAGCTACCATGTGCCACTGCTAGCTAACGACGGGGAATGACGCGTACGTCCTTCGTCAGTGCGAACGCGATTCTCATTCAGTTCCACATGAACGACGTACGCCAGCTGCAAAGTGATCGGAACAAATTGGTGATAACGTGGATAACAGCAGCTTTTGATCGATAGATGGATCATTGCACCACTATAGCTAGTCGCGTACTCGCGTGAAGCCGCGTGAGACCGAGCTGTTTCATTCATACTTGCCCCCATGCATCCATCGATCGACTACGAACATTTCTCGTCCATCTGCTTCCCCTTGTCTCCATTTTCGACCGGGAAATTGTAGAGGATCTAGAAGATTACTAGAAGGCGAAAGTGGCTGTAGCTAACTAGCTATGCGTATCTTTTGGAACGGCCGCACAGGCTTCTCTGCTTGTCTCTTTGCGAGTCTACAATGTAGATGTAAGTAGTAGCCTTTACAAAATTTCAACGGAGCACTGAAAGTACTAGTACATCTACAAACTGTATTGTAAAATGACGACGATCGATGAACAATAACGCATGCATGGCTCGGGGCCAGGCCGCAGTTCTAGAGTTTCTCACTCACGCAGATGTTCCGCAGGCTATATCTATTTCCCCGTCTTGATCCGTCCAACGGACAGCCGCAAAGAAGAGTGGGCAGATCGTCCTCTTCTTCCAGTCCACCGTGCTGTCTGCGTGCTAGCGGTAGCGTGCTACCCCAGCAAGTTAACTATAGACGTTGTCAATCATGCTCAATTCGATCCCAAGGGGAAATTCCAAAAGCAGACAGTGCTACCTAAATTCCGCATGGGTCTGAGGTCAACGAAAACGACCACCCTCTAATCGAACAGGCTTACGTCCCGCTTTATAAATAAATCAACCCTCCACAGTTTATAACCACAACCAGATGAGGAAAAAGTACAAAATACGAGAGAATAAAAGTTTTGTTGGAGCCACAATACAATAAAACCCAAGGGTAAAACAACTACTCCTGATATAAACTCTACACAGTAAAACGACCTCCCTCTCGCTGCCCAGCAAGATGAAACCCGTCAAATGGCTAGGCTATAGGTCATAAGCGGAGCTAAGAAAATTTCAAGTCCAGGCAAACTCTTAATTTAAATACTAATTAATCTAATTTTACCTGTAATTAGGAACATTATAATTGAGCCAGAAAAACAAGGATTCTCACGCACTGAAGTTTGAGTCATTTTCGATCGTCGGATCTCTTGCTACTCACAAATCTGGCCGTTGGATCTCCTTCCACTCCCGCACTGGGCCAGATGTCCCTAATGAACATTAAAACTAGACTGGCATAGGGGCGGTTGGGTCCGCCTCTGGCTAGGCTACCTACTGTTTCTGCTCACAAAGGGGTTTGAATGAAACTTTACGACCTTCTAGTGACCAAAATTGAGGATCAAACGTTTGCATTTTTTTCAATCCAACTATTTGAACATATTTTTATAGATTAAGAGGTTCAAATAACTTTAAATAGAAGGACATAGATTTGTCATATGGATGAACTAGGACATAAAAAAATTTAAACCACAAATCTATGAGTTGCTTTCCTCCGCTCAGATGGTGGAGTTTCTGACACGTCCTCCTCCTCTCATAGGGGTGGTGAAGAACTGAAGATCTTCTCTTCCTAGCTGCCCAACATGCCATGTTGCCAGAGCTGATGGCTATCATACAAACCATGTCATACTTGTAGTATGAACGTAATGCAAAGTTTAAATCATGCATGTTTGTAGATTGTTAATCCACGAGAATATTGGATCACATATTTGACCAACGTACACTCTAGAATTTTTATTTACTGCTAAACATAGTAAATATTATATACCTTTATTGGTCTTATGTACTTAAATCTGAGAAATTATTATACTCTACAAAGCTCGATCAAGATATCGATTACACCGTATGTGGATTAGGGCTATATGTTACGATATGTCAGGATATTAAAGCGGACCCAACAACATACACATATGCACTAGTTTTTCTTCTCTCTGCAATATGTTAATATCTTGAGACACATTATTTGAGCGAGTTTTTTTCTATCTATAGGTTCTTAATAATATTATATACCTTTTGAAGACAATGCATCAAAAGAGAAACCACTAAGTTACTTTTGTGGCAAATATTATTCGAGTTCACAGAATGTATTTGTAAAGTGATAGGTGAGAGTAATTTTATATTAATATAGATCGATAGTATTATGTGAACAACATTGCTAGAGATGAAATGAAAAAAGTTCAAAATTGCATGTTCACATGACAAATTATAAACATGTAAAAATGTTTAGTATAAAGTTTTTTGGACTGGTTCCTACGTTGCTATTTGTAACACATGTCCTCATCTTTGCAATCGAACACGTATTATTGTGTGGTATGTTGAAGAAATAAAATCTTTATTGTAGATTGTTTTATAGAGCTGAAATATACGATAATGTTCAAACATAAAGTAAACAACAGATATCCAAGAAAGTAAGTATTTAGACTGACCTACTAGTATGTAATTGATCTTTTACAACATAAGTTAACGATCAACGCAAAATGTTATGTATTGTGTAATATTAGTAGATAATAAATGATGGTTGACTTTTTTTCAAGATGCATCAATCACTAAATGGAGAGGGTTCCTGATGAAAAAAAAACTTCTTTGTCATGGACAATGCGTATTGAAACTTAAGATATTGATATGAACAATTTATTTCATATTTTGTAATTGTATGACGACAAGTTAGAATACATTTAAAATTAAATTAACCAACATGTACTCTGCACAAGCGAAATCCTATATGCCATAGAGACATGAAGAGTACATGTCATGGACTATAAGATCAGACATGTTAAATCACATCAGTTTACTTTCTCAGACATTTATGCGTTTAGAGGTGTGTAAAAATGTTTGTGTTTAGAACACGCTTATTCAAATTCAGGCCGCAACTCAGCTCTCTCCCTCCCATGCATCATTCTATCCATTGTACATTAATTTTTCAGACTCCAGAATTAAAAGGACCCAAATTTTTATCTATAAAAAGGGACCCAGATGTCCTGATCGGGACACGTTTTCACCAAAGTGTTTACATTGACTAGATGACCCGTCAAACAAGATCAAGGCGGCTATATATGTATGGTTTCGATATTTTTACATTTCATGTTCCGCAATTGTGTAAGCCAAAATAAATACCACCGCACCGCGCCGCACCCTGTTCCCACGATTCGTCCGTTCCCCTGCTGCTGAGACTCTGCGCTTGTCGTAGGATGTTCCTGCTGTGCTACTGATGACGGGAGAAGGAATCATCGCCTCCTTCGTCACTGGACACTGGTGCGCTGGGCGGCGGTGCTCATCGGCAAGTTGTAGATCGATATATACCTTGGGTTGAGGTCGCCGTGGTGGAATGCTGGTGAGTGCTTATCGTCTCGCATGTGCTTCAAAGGCACGTCAATCATCAGACTAGTCATAGTGGGGAGTATCATATAGTGGTATCATGCATATGATACTAGTCTATGTTACTATCTCAATAGTGGGGAGTATCATATGAGTAGTATCATATAATCATGTATTTATTAGACTATAGACCCATATTATCTCGAAATCCGCTATGTTACGGTATCTACCTATGTTACCACCATCACATCTCTCTTCATTAAATACTTGTCACATCATCTTTTTTATTTATGTGACACTTATATTACTACTTATGTTATTCCCACTATGACTAATCTCAGATGCGCCAAAGCGCAACTCACCTTAAAAGCCAGCGATCAAGCAAGTCAAAGTTTTATCGACCTACGTTCAGGCCGTGGCAACAGGAAACTTAAGTCACCCAACACCATCTTATATCTTATAATTGCATTCAGAAAGGAAACGAAACGAGAAGGCATGGCCAACCTGGGTAGGCGTAAGATCCATCTCAACATGCATCACTCTCTATCGCTTCCATAAGATAGATCGACCGCTACTGTATAACACCATGCATGCATGTACATCAGACGCAGGACTGGGTACACGTGGAGGGACAAGCTAGTAACTGCCACCGTCTTCTCCATGAAGTACAGTATCGCTGATCACTGGTCGCTCACGAAATGAATTCCTCACTGTTGATACATTTTAAATTTCCTCATGTGTGCTGCTCCTAACCACACGGACTGACGCGTCGTCGGTGCAAACGCGATTGTCAGTCCGTTCCACATGCTAGTCTACGCTAGCTGCAAAGTGATTCTCAGTCAGTGCAAACGCGATTATCAGTCAGTTCCACATTCACACACGTACGCTTGCTGCGGCCTGCGGGGTGATGGAAATAAATTCGTGCTACAGCAGCTTTGATCGATAGATGGATCATTGCACAACAAAAGTCGCGCGAAGCCGCGTAAGATCGAGCTGTTCCATTCATACTTGCCCCCATGCATCCATCGATCGACCGAAAGTATTTCTCGTCCATCTGCTTTCCCTTTGTCTCCATTTTCGATCGGGAAATTGTACAGGTCCTAGCTAGAAGATTTCTAAAGGCGAAAGTGGCTGTAGCTATACGTACTAGCCTCGTTTGTTCTTGCCCCTGTCTGGAACGGCCGCAAGGCCTTCTGCTTGTCTCTTCGCGAGTCTACAACGTATATAGTAGTAGCCTTTCCAAATTTTCAACGGAGCACTGTACGTCTACAAATTGCCTTGTACAGTGACGAGTGACGACGATGAACACTAATGGCTCGCGGGGTCAGGCCGAAGTTCCTGGCAGCTATACTTCTCACGCAGATGTCTGTCCATATGCTTGTCGATCGGGTTCCAAGAGGCTATCGGTCGTCACCCCGTCTTGAACTGTCAAACACACAGCCGCAAAGACCAGGAGAGGACAGATAGTCCTCTTCTGCTCTCCGGTGCACCGTGCTGTCTGCCTGCCTGCTAGCTAGTGCTACCGACCAGCCAGCCACTGCAAGTCAACTCGGCCATGAAACCCTTCATACTAGCAAACAAGAAATGATGTGCTTTTCAAAGTTAATTTTGTTTGTCAAATGCTGAAACTAAAAGGTGATCCAGATAAATGGATTGATTGGATCATGAAATCTATGAGAGAGGGACATGTGGCGATCAGGGTTAATGGTGTCACTGATAAATACTTTGTTACACATAAAGGACTTAGACATGGAGATTCCTTATCTCCGCTGTTTTTTGACCTAGCAGCCGATTTTTAGACATCATTTTTGGAAAATGCCAAGATTTTTATCTCAGGAGGACCCTTGGGGAATGATACTTATTCTTCGAAGGAATCAGTCCACTTAGTTATAATATACTTGTGTGAAAACGAAATCTAACTACTAGAGTGATCGAGTATTGAATTATACGATTCAAGCTACTTGATCTGTCATTTGACCCGCAACTACAACAACTACAACCAGATCAACTAGAACTACATATGAACTCTGACCTGGACACGTAAGACCCCCTTGTTAGTTGGCTAGAGGAATCTGCATTTTTTGGAATATAATTTAACAAACTTGCATCAAGGTAAGTTTGGTACAAAGGTAATGACAATGTGACATGTTTACTGACAAAGAATGGGTTTTCTCCATTTAATCTCTCTATATAGTGAGCTGACTGCAAATTATGTGGGTTTTCCACATAAGTACATGTGGAAAGCGAAGATCCCGCATGAAATTAAAATTTTCCATTGGCTCACTTTGAGAAACATCATTTTTTTTCATTTACAAGTTTCTAAAAAATGAAAGCTAATTATTTAACCAGAGAATGTGGAAGACATAATTGTAACATCCCAAAATTTTGGAATGTTTAAAAAATCACTAAAATTTAAAACTTTATTTCATATAAAAAAACATCAATAGACAAGAAAACAAAATGAAAAGGATTATTAAGACTTATTCAAAAGTATTATGATATTATTTCAATCAAGCAAATTTTATTTTCAAACTTGAGTGTTGAACTATAAATAAATATTCTAAAATATTTTATTTAACCTTAACACCATATTTTTAAAGTACTTTAAACTATTTAAGGTATTCCTAATTCAAAAATGTGTTGGGTTAAAGCTTATAATTCAAGACAATAGATTTGGGTTCGTAATAAAACCCTAGGTCAATATTTACAGTCACAAAACTATTTATGACATCCTCTATTTTTAAAAATATAGTTTTGATTCAAGTGTTTGAATTGAAAATGGGTTTTGAAAGATTTAATTTTCAAACATATGTATCTATGATATTTTTCTTAATTTTATTAAGAAATAAATTTCTTAATTAAAAATCTATTTTAAATTCTACAAAATTGTCAAATTATGTTATTTGAAAATATCATCATTTAAAAATGTATTACAAACATGAGTTTGAATGTTTTAAAAGAAAGGTCTTAATTTTACAAATATATAGAAATTTGTTTGAAGTCATTTGGACAAATAAAACAAAAGTTATGAAAGAAATAAGAAAACAGAAAAGAAAAAACAGAAAACGAACAGAACAAAAAAAAAAGGGTAACTGGGCCGAGCCCATCCTAATCTAACGCGCGTGCGGAGCGTAACAGCAGCAGTCCAGCCCACCCGGGCCGCTCTCCCTTCTCTCCCTATGACCACCGGGACCCACCGGTCAGCGGAGGTCGTCCCCTACCTCTAACCGTGCCCACGACCGGAGCAAAGCTCCCCACGATCTTGCCCACTCCCCCACTCGCTCGAGCCCTCCCCCACGACGCACCCCGGTCCCTGTTAAAGCCCGAAGACCGCCGCATCATTTCCCCTTCCTTTTCCCCCGAATCGTGCCCCCCAGGCTCGCGTTATTGCTCACTGGAGTTCATCCGAGCCGCCGGCGCAAATCGTCTTTTCCGGCGAGGTGAGTGGGTGCCCTAGCCCGAGACAGCGCCCCGCAGTTTCGCCGTGTTCGTGCGCATATCCTCATGCACTCCTCTGCTTCTTTCCCGCAGCCAAACGCCAGGAGTTCGCCGGCAAACGAGTGCCTCCGGCCACGCCGCTACGCCGTCCCGAGAAGCGCCGCTCGATGCCGTTGCCGTCATCTCCTTCCCCGCACCGCGCAACGCCTCCCCGTCAACTCCCTCGAGCCCGTGAGTCACCGGAGCGAGGAGAACCACCACGCCGGATCCATCCGCCGCCGTCCCTGCCAACTCCGGCCAACCCCGCCGCCCAGTTTGGGTCAAACCTCCCTGAGCCGTCCGATCTGTCCTGTACGGTCACGATTAAAAGAAATCCACGAAGAGGTATCTCCTGATCTCATCCCTTAGATCCAGATCCGACGACCACAACTAATCACTTAATTTTCTGGATTTATTCCGAATAGAAATCTAAATTGTAGTTTTACAGAAAAGCCCCTGATAATTCAAACCATCATATCTTTTAAACCACATATCCAAATTTGACAAACTTTATACCATTGGAAAGCCCTTGACACGTAGAATCTTTTGGTATTGTTCAATTTCAAATTTGAATAGTTAAAATTTATTCAAATTTCAAATGGAAGATTCGAGTAAATTTGACCAAGGTTCAAATCCATAAGTCCAAAAATTTCAAATAAAATAGTTTTGTGAAACTTAGGATCTGTCTAATAATGTTGCACTGTTAAAATTAATTTTAGCAATGTAATTTACATTTAAAATCAGAAACCCTAATGGTATGTTTATAACATAGTTTAAATTCTAATAACCTTATTAAATTGTTTTCTTTTACAATAATAACACAAGTATTACATTTTAACCAGAGCTAACAAAACTAAGCCTACTCAACCACTTTTGAAATATAAACTTGTAAATATGTGTTTATAACCTATTAGATTTCAAGATTGTATTAGTTTAAATGTATTCAAATTTCAAATTGAAGAACTGTGTAAATTTGACATAAATATAAATTCATGGATCCTAAAAATGCAAATAAAATATTTGTACAAACCTTGCAACTAGTATAACATGTTACCACTATTAGAAATGATTTTGTCTAATAAAAAAATAGTTTTATAAATCATAGATACAACTTGTGTAATTTAGATATAATTTAAATTCCACAAATCATTTTAATGTGAAATCTTCTGCAAAATGTCATTAAGATAACTATAGTCTTGGAGGAGCCAATACTAAAATTCATTAGATCCATATAGTTCAAAAACATGTGAAGTTGATTAAAATCTTATGCCTTCCTTAAATCATAACCATAGTTGGAAAATGTTATCATTTCCCTTCGATAAAAGCATTGTGCAAATATTATGAACATGACCAGACATTATAATATTGAAACAATAATTCAACCTATTCAGATTTGAAATATTCAAATTTAATTTAGACCATCACTTGACCACAAATGGCAAACCCTAAGTCCTACCACATTAATTCCTTTTGTAAATTGAATTATGTGATACGACTTGACCATAAAATAAATGAACCTATAACAAATATTAATGAACGTAGAATTGTGATGTATGCTTTTATGTGTTATGTGTTTGTTCGAATTGTTTGTTTATTGTACTTCTCTTTCCTCGTATAGATTGAACGGAGTGAAACGTTATTCGTTGAAAAGAGTGTGAGAAACGACAACTTCCAAAAGGCAAGTGACGCTCATAAACCACCTATTGTTTTCACTATATGCATAGTAGTGTTTTTCTGTAGTATTGCATGTTAGGAGTTGTGTGCAGCTCTATATTATGCTATGCTCCTATGTAGTGTTTAGCTATCCCCCACCCTGAGCTTAGAAGCAAGAACACTTAGTAGGATGCTTAGCCAAGCAATGAAAAATGTTTTGATTAGTTGGATAGTGGAAAAATTAATGAAGTTAATTAATGAACAACCTGGGTGCTGGTTGGAGAACCATGGTGGGTGGCTACTCAGGGGGTCCATGTCTATGGTTCATGTCTATGGTAATTACCCTTGGTGGAAGCGCACAAATGTGGAAAGTCACTCAGGCTTAAAGAGATTATAGACACACCTTGCTTAGAAGCTTCCAGTGCAACCACAGGTCATATGGGCTCTGTCTTGACCACATAAGTTGCGAGACCCCGAGATCCGCGTGACCAACAGATGTAGGGTGATAGGTGGGGATGGGTCCGCTTTATGGATTTTGGGGAATTGCTTTGGAAAGGTCTCGTCTTGGTCTTCTCTTTTCCATTTCATAATTGGGTGACATGGACGAGGGAATGATTGGGTCTTGTGGTGAAAGTGCACACCCTCTCGAGAGTAAAAACTAAGTATACTTAGCCGTGTCCCCGGTTACGGACATTTGAGCAACTAGACAGGGCAGATGTTGAAGATCTCCTCATCCCAATTTCTATAATAAAATTTGATGGGTGAACAAGGGTTTGGGAGAGCTCACCGCTTTCTATCGGTGGTGCTCGTTGTGAGTAGTTTTTAAAGTTGTTCACCGTTTTCTATCGGTGGTACTCTTTGTTGTCAAAGGTGTTCACTGTTTTCTATCAGTGGTACTCTTTGTCTAAGATGAAAAGTTGTTTTATAAATGATAGGACAAAACTGGCTTTATGCAAATCAGCCTGAAACTCCACCGAGCCAAATATGCATGTAGAGATAGTCTTAGTAATTTTAGCTACAAAGTGTCATCTTGCCACCACAATTTAATTGTGCTGACCCAATATACTTTGGGCTGCAACTCACCATTGCAGGACCCTCAGACGAGGAGTAAGGATTGTTAGGGTCGCGAGTCTCCAACCAACATGCCTTGCCTGTGGCACATGATGAAGATGGAGCTCACTTATCCATTTGCTTTCCGCTGTGTGTTTATTTCGGTTTGAGCTAGCTATGAGCTATGCACCTTGTATCAAACCCCTTTTATTTCTGGATCATCGTGTAATGAATATTGATGCAATGTTATGATATTTCATCTTAAACTGTGTGTGCTAGCAAGTCGATTCAGGGACTAGCACTATACACAGGAGGTCGCTACCTAAGGAGGGCCTTTACAATCATTGGCCATGAGCTCGTACTAGCTAGTAAATGAGCAATGACATAACTATAGAAATAGAAATCTTATACTCCGTAGATATTTTGTATATTCTACAAGTTTCTATTTACACATTGATTGTTATATCTTTCCTTTAGTTACAATATATATTGAAAATAAAATCATGCATTTGAGAAACGTCGACCACTTTAGAGGTCACGGTCATGATATTTAAGAAAACTAAAATACACATCGGTAGCTCACCTAATTGACATGACTTATTTTTTTGCAAGACAAGCAATTTTTTATTTACATGATTCAAGTTTAGCGCAAATGCAATATTAAATATCAAAGTTAATATTACATACAAATAATGATGTTTTATCTTCACATATAGTTGTACTATCACATGTTAATTTGCTAACTATAAAAAAATGAAATATAAAAAATGAAATAGTAAAACCATAAATGAGTGAATGAGTTGTAACTGAAAAGGTAAAAATGCTTAGTATAAATGAATGGGACATGTCTATCTTATCTTGTCACTAATTTTTTGAAATAACTCTCCGCTCACTACAACAAAAGAGGCATGTAGCGACGTTGTGCGTGAGATGCTTTAATTTTCGTCCTTTCGATCGTCGTCGACCTGTGTGTAAAGACGTTTATTGAGAGGTGAATGATAACTTTGTAGTGCCTTCGAAAAGATGCGCTGGCGGCCTCTGGTTGACGTGGAATGACGAGCTTCAAGTGTTTGTTCAGAGTTCCAGATTTTATCTTATCTTAGCTACTGCTACTATTAAAGCTTCCAATCTTAAGTTGGGTCTTATATGTATCTACGGTGACCCCTATCATCGCCAAACTAGTTTAATCTGGGAGCAGATTGCCTCTTTTGTGTATGATAATACTAATCTTCCAATGCTATGCATGGGTGATATGAATGAACTTTTATATGATACTAGGCAATAAGGCGCGGCGACACGCCGCACCTATGTCTTGTATGTGTGATGACTGTAAATCGAACATAGCATTATTAAAACAGTGAATCTTTTTTTTATTTTTTGAAAGAGGGCGTTAGTTTTTTTTGCATTGGATCAGAGAGTTTGAATAGGTGCTTGGCTCGTGTTAGTTGTTTTGTTAGTAGTTGCTTTGTAGGCATCATCCTGTGTCAGATCATGTAAGTGGACTTATATATATATGTAATCAGGCAATAGGTAAGTTAGCGCAGCGCGTCCGTCATGTAAATAAAGTTGGAACTTGGTTATTTGAATATTTTGAATTTACGTAGGTTTGATAATTTCATTCATTTAGTAAATAAAATTTGAACATTGTTGGGATTACAAAAAATGCGTTTGAAAATTCTGTGGTTTGCAAGTATTATTAAAGTTAGAGTGTTTTATATTCAAATCTGGTTTACGGTCACAAAATGGAAGACCTCAAAGTTATTCGAAAAGATATAAATATGTCCGTTTCGTTCGAGAAAGAAATATTATGGCGTAAAGTATTAGTAAGTAATTAGTTAATTTTCTAATTGGATGGGATGGAGTACATTGTATGGGCATTTACGAAATTAATTTTGTCACATGAGGGAATAAACTTATTTATTTTTCAGAATATTAACCGTATTGACCCGTTCGAATAATTATGCATTGTGCCATTAATATTATGGTCGGATGGAATACATTGTATGAGCATTTATGGAATCAAAATTTTATTTTGTGGAAATGAATTCGATTTGTTTACAAATATTGATCGTAGTAATTGAACGTGTTGAACCTTTCGAATAATTTTTCATCGTGCCATTAATTTTGTATTCCGATAGAATACATTGTATGAACATTTAAAAAAAAATTACAATTTGTGAAAATAAATTTGGTTTATTTACAAATTTTGATCATATTGAACTTTTCAAATAATTTTGCATTGCACCATAAGAAGGTAGATTATTTTTTTGTAGTCATTTTGATATTTTTGTCACATTTTTCTGACTGATATATTTAAAGATATTAATTGTTTAGACTTTTCTTTTTTCCCTTGGGAATAGCCGCTGACATGCTGGCCCCACGGCTCGTCATGCTGACGTCACCGAGGGCGAACCTCCCCGCCACGGCCGCGGCGGCGCGGACGACGCCGGCGGCGAACCACGGCGACTTGTACCTCGGGGGATAGCGCACCGCACGCGCGCCAACTTGGGCTGCTTGACGGTGGTGGCGCCGCCGACTGGAGGTCGTCGGAGCGTCGCCGGCGACGCGCGGATAAGGCGGCGGATCCGGAGTGCTGCACGGACGCCCCCGTCGACGTTGTAACGCTCCGCCGGAAGATCTCCGGTGTGGTAAGCAAGGGAGCGATGGCGCACCCCCCGGTGCTCGTCAATCTGTGCCGGGGGCACGGAGCGGCGCAGCTCGTCGGCGGCGGCAGCGGCGATCTCGGCATCGCGGTAGAGAAGAAGGGGATGTGGGGCCACTGCGGGGTTGTTTTTACAAAAAAGCTTCTGAGTTTTTCCGTAATCATGAATAGGTCCTCGGCTAGAATGAAAAGTGGACTGCGGGTTGATGTTTTGCTTTTCGAGTGGCTTTTTTGCATAAATGCACGGTGACCGGTGGAACCGGAGTCGACCGACCGGTGACCGAGCGACGTGGCGATCTGTGATTGGCTTAGAGAGTTGTGCTACAGTAATGCGCAAGTTGGGGTGTGGCGAAGATGCATCTGGACCGTCCGTTGCCCCGATCGAACGGTCGAAATAATCCAGATGACGTGGATGCTAGATTTGGGCATGAATCTGATGCTCTTTAATATATAGGGGTATAGATAAAAGTTCTCCTATTACCAACCGTTCTCGGTTGAATGCTTTCCATTCTATGGTGAAAAATTGTGGTTTATTTGATTTGGGTTATAGTGGGCCAGCTTACACTTGGACTAATAAACGGTTTTCTTCCAAACCCGTTTATGAAAGAATTGATCGTTGTCTGGTTAATGCAGAATGGTGTGCTTCTTTTTCGGTGACAAATGTTTATCATATGCCTTTAATGTACACAATCAGTGACCATGCCCCTATCTTGCTTTCTACGGAAGGTCACGTTCGGATTGTGAAACGTTCCTTTAAGTTTGAAAATTGGTGGTTAAAAGAACAAGATTTTCAAAATTATGCCAAAGCTGCCTGGTTGAGCATTTCCAATAAATCTTTTTTGCCAAGAACTAATAATCTGGCTGGAGCTCTTAAAATTTGGTGCAGGAAGAAGAAACCTTTGCAGCAGGAGATTACGGATTTGGAGAAGCATATACAACAGATACAATCTCAACCACTCCAGCAGCAAAACCACCAATTAGAAAATGATCTGGTCACCAGGTATGAACAAAACTTAACCAAGATGATTGAATTTTATATGAAGAGGGCAAAGAAGCAATGGATCAAGATGGGGACAAGAGCACATCTTTTTTCACAGAGCCATCCTCAAGAGGAGATGAAGGAATACCATAGCCTCTATAAAGGACGAAAATAACATTGTACACTATATGCCCAAACAGATCAGCAACACCTTTGTCTGCTATTTCAGGCATATTTTTGCTTCTTCCAACATCAACTTTGATAGACCTTATTTAAACTTTCAGCACCCAGTGAGTACCAACAAGTACACCTACACCATTCCACATAAGGAGGAGCTATGGAATATTCTGAAGGACATGAAGAAAATGCCTCGCCGGGACCAGATGGTTTCAATGTGGAATTCTACATCGCCACTTGGGGCTGGATTGGAGATGTTAGAAACCTAGTAAGATCTTTCTTCCACTCCAGTATCATGCCTCCACATATCAATGACACACACATTGTTCTCATTCCAAAAAAACTAGTGTCGCTTGTTCCAGCTGATTATAGACCCATAAGCCTTTGCAATGAAGTTTACAAGCTCATAGCAAAAGCCTTAGCCAATAGAATCAAGCCTCGGTTGCGAGACCATGTACATCCTTCCTAGCAGGCTTTCATTGAAGGTTGTCGTATTAGCAACAATATCATCGTAGCACAAGAGATAACTCACTCTTTTGCTTTGAGTTCTTGGAAGCACCACGCTTTCATGCTCAAAATCGACCTGGCCAAGGCTTTTGATCGTTTGGAGTGGAACTTCATCGTAGCGGCACTCGCACGTAAAGGTCTACATGGGCATTTCATTAACTTAATACATGCGTGCATTTCTTCGCCTACATTTTCAGTTCTCATAAATGGTCAATCTTTTCAAAAGTTTTGCAGCAGAGCTATAAGGCAAGGTTGTCCCCTCTCTCCCTCCCTATTCGTCCTGGCAATTAATGAGTTGTCGATGGCGATGCAAGATGCTATGTCCAACAACCGTGTGGAGGGAGTTGTTCTTGGACCGAATTGCCCTCCCATTCATTCTATGCTTTTTGCTGATGATCTTCTCATCTGCGGGAAAGCGTCCTTACAAGAAGCGATAGCAATGAAACAAATCGTGGATGCCTTCTGTACGTACTCGGGTCAAACTCCAAATTGGGCAAAGTCTGGGATAATTTTCAGTAAACATGTTCCTGACTCCACTATACAAGTAATCAAATCTATCTTTCCAGTACAACTTATTGATGAATCCTTTGTTCATCTGGGACATACTCTCATCCTTCCATCTAAAAATAGAGCAGCTGCATATAACTTTGTATTAGACAAATTTAGAAACAAGCTTAGTACTTACAAGGCGGATAAGCTCTCTCATACTGCCAGACTCCAACTCATCCAATATGTTTTTGCTTCAATCCTGGTATACTATATGTCCAATATCTTATTTTCCAAAAAGTTCATCGGGAAACTGACAGCCATCATTAGAACCTTCTGGTGGACGGGTATTAGAGATGAAAACACTAGAAGTCTTTGTCTCAAAGCTTGGCGTGACATTTGTGCTCCAAAGAAAGAAGGCGGTCTAGGCATCAAAAACTTGCAGGCGGTGAATCAAAGCCTAATTCTTATGTCTGCTTGGAGAATAGCACAAAACTCCAACGACCATCTTCACAAGGTTCTTAAAGCGAAATACTTTCCGGACTCTGTCCATTTGGCGGCCTAGTCCCAACATTCCCAAATCAGCCTTCTGGGCTTATGTTTTAAAAATTATACATATTTTGAAAGCCCATTCCTTCTACCAACTATCACAAGGAAATGTCTCAGTATGGAGTACGCCCTGGTGTGAATCTTGGACATCTATCTACGAGGATCTTATCATCCAGCCTTCTGGTTTTACATACCCTGCAGCTGTGAAGGACCTTTGGCTCCCAGATCAAAAGACGTGGAACGGGGATCTTATTGACTCTATTTTCAGGCCTCATACTGCTCAAATTATCAAATAAACTCCTATCATTGATTCGATGGAGGATGATTTCCTGTGTTGGAAGTTAACAACTAATGGAAAGTGCCATGCAAAAAAGTGCATATTATGCATGTCTACAAGATTTATATCGATGAAGTTCATATTTTCTTCACCTGTCCTTTTATCAAAGCAGCCTGGTTCTCACACCCCTAGTTCATTCGAACTGATATATTCATTCAAAGTGGCAGATCCTTGACACAAATCATTATGGACTTGTTCAACATGAATCATCCACATGGCACTTTGCCAAACATACTCAATTTCATGTGGTGTACATGGAAATCTAGGAATGATTTTTTGTTTGGCAGAAAGGAAACTTAACCCAACCAAATAAGCCTACATGCTCAAGCGCTTTCAAATGATCTTGAGTTGGCAGTTGTTCCTAATTTTGATACACATAATATGGATCTCAAATAGGACATGCATGGAAAACTTGATCAGGGACTCACTATCACATCCAACATGAGCATACATAGGCCTCATATTTTCTCCGATGCAGCCTGCAAATGTATGCCAGACAGAGGAGCCCCATCATATACAGGCTACTGGAATAGGGGTGTATATCAAGTTGGAATTAGAAGGAAGAATTTGCAACATAATGATATGGGCCTCAACAGACCAAGCCTCCTCAGCATTCCAAGAAGAGGCAAAAGCCCTTCTGTTTGCAGCAATGGTGGCGAATGTGCTCAACATTTAGAACCCAACGTTCCTTCTGGATAACCATAGCTTAGCCAAGGTGGCTGCCTCCAGGAAACTGAACCACACTTTGATGCATTGGAACACCAGGGATACACTTGCTAAATTTATACAGGCTACTTCCACGTGCACACAAACTTTTCACATCAAGAGAGATCTGAATCAAGTAGCTCACAATTGTGCTATACAGGTTATTAGGCAATGCCTAAGTCAGCCTATCTTTAGTTACACCTGTTCAGCTCACATGAATATGTTATGTCCTGTAATAGCTGCACTCCGATCTGCTCAATTTCAGGACTTTGTACTTAGCGATGTATTCTGCGCTTCAATTTGATCTGAATGAATTTTGGCGCGCTTGGCGCCACAAGCTTTAAAAAAAAGGCTTTATACAGTACTAAAATAAATAATAACAACTCCCTTGTGTGCCACCATACCGAATTTATCTTCTCTCCCCATTCTAACCCGTGGGAAAACCTAGGTCCTAGGGTAGCTGCCACAGGGCATCTGATCCGATCAAGGTACCTCTTCTGCAGAAATCTCTCCCATCCGGCTGTCTCAAGAAGCTCGAACTCTTTATATCTATCCAGAACTAGAAAACGACGTACATTTTTGAGTATTCATCTGACCGCTGTACTCGAAGTCATAGAGATTAGTTTGCCGTGGTTTGCCCCACGGCTGGCTCTTGTATCTATATGGACAATAACGTGTACAACACGAGTTACAACAGATTTACAACATGTTATCGTATTGGGTACGTATTCTATCTGATACACCCCCTCAATCTAAACCGTCGTGTACAAGATTAAGATTGAAACTAAAAGAGACAACAATTGTCGAGAAATAGGCTTAGTGAAAATATCAGCTAGTTGATCTCATGAGGCTCTCGGTTCATAATTGTATCCTCTTACCGATCAACCCAGACGAAAATCATTGAATGCCTTATCCTATGCCACGAGAAAACCTTTTATGTTGCATGTTCTACCTGTACATGAGTCGTGGCCGTGGATATCATATGTCTCCCGCAAGGTAAGGTACGTCTCCCTGTCACGCCTGGCCCCATCGTACACGCCGAGGCTCATAATTTCTCATATGTATTCCTCATTTTTCGTGCGGCGTACACACGTTGTAAATAGTGTGGCACACAGATCTCAAGTGAACTAACAATGATGCAGACATTACGTGCATGCGTGTTGGTATTAAAGAGTACGACACTTTGTGTCCAACATTCATGCGATCCACTGTAAAACATGGATCAAACATGCATCAATGGCATTGGCGGTCGTAGCCACGTCGAGTCGTACATGTATCGGACAGAGAAAGATCATACGTGAGGCAATTCCGGGTATCAAAATAAACGCCATTTGCACTGTCATTGGAATTATTTAGGAAGAAATGAAGGCCTATGACTTTAAACAAACGTGTCATTTTTATGGTGACGCAATTCATGTATAATTTGAAATCTAACTTTTGACGAACGGAGCGTGACGTGTCGCTAGAGGCTTGGACCGAGTGGAGTGCCCTCCATCTCTTTTGTGATCTCGGCTAGGTAACAAGAAATATTCCATCACATGGCTGGTTTAGCTAGGTAGCCACGGTTGGACTCTACAGTGTTTGCCATAGACAGTAGAGTCGAGAGCTAGCTAGCACATACGACCGGTGAGTGCTGTACCTAGATGGAGCTAGCAGAAGAGTAGAGCTGACTTAAGGATGCAATGATGTGGTCACCGGTCAGCTAAGTAAAAAACCAGAAACGTACTTACAATCTTGCTACTGCAATAGGACAATATGGTGTGACGATCAGAGTTGACTTGTACGTACGTGCCCGTACCCCTACCGGTAAACCATGTCAATTGGGTTACGTAGATATATAGCGACGGTTTGGGGTGCGTACAATTTGACGTCGACAGATTGTCCGTAGGGTAGAGGCGAAGGACGCGCCGCGCCTATCTGGCTAGCAACCCTATTTGACACGCGCACATTGACACAGGACAGGAGTCACGGTGCCCAAGGAAATCCTTGTTCGGTGGCCGCTCATCACGCCGGCGGCGCGCCCGCGCCGGCGTTGAGCCGGTGACGGCGCTAGGGTAGTACCTTGTGTACCTGCAGATGATCTACCTTAACGGAAAATTTAGGACATCTTCTACGGAGCTACTCAATTGTCTCGGATAATCTGGATTTGATCAGCCCCGGACAAAACCAAGGCCCTGCGGGGCTGCCCAAACGGACTGATGTCCGTTTTTGTCCGCGGCTGGTCAAATCTGAACCAAATTTGGTCCATAATTGATCAGCCTCTCGGACAACTCTGGACACAATCGTGTGCACTACTTGTCGCCCTAGCCCACCAAAAATACACATTTTGCCATTTCCTCTCCCACCCCCAGCCTCCGCCTGCCAAAAACACTATCCATGTCCCGCCCTGCCCCGCCGGCCGAAGCCGCCGCCAAAGCCGATGCAAAAGCCCAAGGTGCTCACGGACGAAGAGAGGAGGGAGCAGTCGGCCAAGAGGGCGGGGCGAAGGAGGAGAGCGAAAGAGGAGAAGTTGTCGCCGATGGACGACGAGCGTACCAGGATCGCCCAGGCGGCGGCGGAAGCGGTGATGAGCATGCTGGGCATGCGTCCGTCGACCACGACCACGACGTACGTGCCTCCCTCGCAGGCTGCCAGCTCCAACACGTCCACGGCCCGGTCGCGCTCCCCCCCCCCCCCACCCCCGACGCCGACGCATCCCCGCGCCGACGTACGGGTACTTGCCCGGCCGTGACCCGACGCTGCAACCCTTCTACTCGATTGAAGTGGAAGATTCGTCGCCGCTCCGCGGCCCCGCCGTGGGCTCGATCGATCTGAACACCGCGCCGGGCTCTGGGCTGTCCGTGCCCCGCAAAAGTTGCATCCGCGTTCCGCCGGGCGTTCTTCCCGTGCCCCGCAACCTGTTCGACGAAACGCCGGTCCCGTCGACTCAGGCGACTCCGGGACTGACGTTTGAGGAAGGCGACGCGTACATGAACGGCTTCATCAACGAGAATGGTCGTGCGAGCTACATCGACGCCGGGGACGAGCTGGAGGAGGACAGAGCGGTCGGAGCGGACGAACACCACATCACCGACATGTCGTTGTTCATGGACGAGCTCACCCAGCAGGCCAAGGCGGCGAGGAGGAACGTCAAGCGGGGCGCCGGCTTCACCGAGAAGGAGGATGAGTGTCTCTGCAGCACATGGATGGAGGTGGGACAGAACACCATTATCGGGGCCGAGATGAAGGGCAGCGCGTACGGACCGAGCTCTCCATCCAAAAGAGGTTCGGGCTCATCTCGCAGGAGTGCAGCAAGTTCACCGGCTCCGTCGAGCACGCCGCGGCCCGACCGCAAAGTGGCATCGGCATCGCCGACTTGGTGAGTGGCCCTTCCTTTCCTTGTCCATTTACTGTTTGTGATGGCGTTCCATGTCCTCCAATGACCGTTTGTGTAGGCGTTCCAAGCGTTGGAGGTCTACAAGGCCGAGCATGGGGGCAAGTCATTCAACTTCGCCCATTGCTACCGGAAGCTCAAGGACAACCAGAAATGGAAGGAGCTTCACAGCGCCCTCAAGAAAGGAGTGGTCGTGCCCGGAGGGGTGCCGCCAATGGCCACGGGTTCCGCCGATGGTCCGGAAAGCGAAAGGCCAAGGGGACGGGTCAACTCCAAGCTCGACCTGAAGCGGGACGCCACGACGATCGCGCTGCAGGAGATCCTCCAAGGCTTCATCACCCAGAAGGACAAGGAGACCGAGAAGAAGGACGAGAGGGACGAGAAGAAGCGCCGGGAGCGAGAGGAGGTGACGAAGAACTTCTTCCTCGTCCAAACGAAGAAGCTCGAGATAGAGGAGGAGAATGCAAAGACCAGGGCCTTGGAAGTCTCGACAAGGGCCATGGAGGCCGAGAACAAGAGGAGGGAGGTCGAGCTCGCTCTGGCCGCCCAAGAGGCGCAGATCATGGCCATGGACCTGACCTGCTTCACCCCAAGGAAGAGGGCCTACTACGAGAAGAAGCAGCAGCCGTACATGGAGGCCGAGGGCTGATCGGCATGGCCTGATCGTGCCCAACATGGCCTGAACCAGTGGCCGGCATCCTATTTTGTACATCTAGACTAGTCCATCACCCCGTGGCCGGCATGGCCTGATCGTGGCCGGCATGGCCTGAACCGTGGCCTCCTTTTGCATGTGCCAATTTTATTTTTTTGGTATTTCCAGGACATTTTCGTATTTGCCTATATGTGCACTTTCAAAACTCTCACAATTTGAGCAGCCCCGTAGGGCGCATGGCTCCAGTCCGCGCGGACACACCCGCGGACGGCTGCTCAAACGGACAAAATCCGGACCAAATCGGTCCGGATTTGAGCAGCCCCATAGGAGATGTCCTTAGGTCCCATATGATTTATCCGGTCTATTTATTTCTTTCTTTCCAAATTGGTCTAAACTCACCATATAAGGTTCCATCGATGCATGCGTGTCTGCTCCCTCACACATCTTTGAGCAAGGCTGCTTGCGTTGCGATGCCACAGGTTTTATGCATGTGTGCATGCACTAATCAATGAGAGGGAATAATAATCGACCTCCTTGGTCCTAACAAATTGGCCCTCTAGCCTTATAATACGTACCATTAAGACATACTTCACCAGTACGTACGTGTAGACATACTTCACCAGTTAGTAATTCTTTTGCTGCAGGATTATGGTCACGAGTTGAGTCTGCAGTAACTTGTCTGGCACACGGGCGGTAGATCTAAACGATTCCACACTCAGACTGTATTTTTTTTTAAATGGGGAGTAGGTGGAACCATAATGATAACATAAGGTAACCTCGTCCCTTTCTTATCAGACAGAGAGCCCTCGTCCAAGCAAGAAGCTCAAGAGCACTAGTCCTTCTCCACACATCCGCCGGCTACGACAGCTTAGCTCCCTTACGTCCTCCACCAGTGACGGGAGCGTGACCAAAAACAAAGAGGGGGCAAAAAATTGGTCGAGAAATGAACTTCTACGCTAATTTTGCTACAATTTCACGTAACATCAAGAGAAAATTTCAAAACTTTAAACGTCCTTAATTACTTGATTTACATAGCAAGTATATAAGATTTTTTTCTAGCCAAGATCCTAGCTAGCAGCGATTTCCCGATTCACATAGAAATTGACACATAGAATTGGCGATTTCTTTACCACGCGGGGATCCTGAATTGAAGACCAAGAGATCCCGCTGCGAGCAGCGGATCCGGCAATGACACCACATTCCAGACCACACAGTTGTGGAGGAACGTAGCGGAAAGCTGCCATCACTCCCGACGACGTGCGTGGCAACTCTCCTTCTTCAAGATTGGGATCCTATGAATCTGGGACGAAATTGACACTGTTCTCGTCACTCTCTGCGTTTGAGGACCAAGAGAAAGGAACCGAGGACGGGAGCAAGACGGAGTAAAGGGTGGCCGGTGGGATTTGGGGCTGGTTGGTGGCTAAAGCGGCTCGGCGACAGAGTAGCCCCTACGGGGTTGGGAGAGGAGCTCGTCATACGACCTCCGTAGTCTACATAGAAAAAGTTTACACTTTTGGAAGCGGGGGTTGCAGCCCACTTTCGCCTCCAAGGCGCTCCGCCACTGTCCTCCACACATCGCCAGCGACGAGAGAGAGCAGAGTACCCTTTGTCCTTCTACGTCCACGCCGGCAGGCCAGTTTGATTCGTTGATCGAGAGCATAGATCTCTTGGCTAAGTTGCCATGTGTTTTTTAGTCATGTCTGAGTTTTAGTGTTTCCTCAAATCTAGCTGCCTCCTAGTACTGTTTTCTTTCTCTCCTTCGAATTATCTTCTTTCATTTATCTCCAAGAATGGCGCACATCTTGAACGATTTTAGATGATGGTCGGCGAGATTGATACATGCATGCAATTTTTGTTTGATCATCGATAATCGGTTACCTAAACCTGTACCGAGCGCGCCACAGCGGCTTGTAGGTAGAATTGAACCATACTACATAGTATGTTGCCTTCATTTGGATTCACTGCCTGTAAAAACAAGGAGTAGGCAACTACTGTCCTGGCTCGTAGATTCTGCACGGAAGGAAGGAGAGAGCGAGCGATCCCGGCCGGTGCTACGTTCCGATGTTGTCACCGCCGGCACTACAGTCCAGTACCCTTGCAGTAGGAGTATAGTGTATCGTCTTCACACGATCTTGTTCCAATTGAAGGCACAAGAGACAGAAGTATCTTCACCCCTGGTTCCAAATAAATACGGACGCACGTAAGAGGAGATTGGCTAGCTTTGAAGTGCGGGTGGGGGCATGCCATGCCATGTCCGCGCGCGATCAATTGTGATATGTCGATCACGCCGGCCATGGACGAGGACGCGGATGGCGGCCTCCACTTGCATTGCACCCGACGAGACGTGCGTGCCCTGTTCGATTGACGCACTTCAGTACACGCGTACCCAGAAAACAACACAGCTGGTAGCTTTCTTCAGATTAAGAAAACACTCGCTTTGCATGTGGTTTGCTCACCGAAATCCCAACAGGACTCGTCATTTTGGATCCAAGTTTACATCATTTTTCGACATTTATTTTGTGAAATTCGTCACCTTTGTTCGACCATGTGAAAATTTTCTTTCACAAGTAGATCAATCTCTCATCGGTTTGCACAGATTTGATGTTATATCTTTTTCGATTCGATAGGCATACATGAACATATCTCTTAGTGTAGAACTGTAGATATGTACACATCCACAACCTCTCCAACAGTCGTTGTAAAACTGCCCGGAGCGTTAGATGTTAGATATATGTGACATATATTGTATATTGGCCCAGCCCAATAAATTAAATGTCACTATATTATAAATTCTAGAGGCCCATGTGGCCCATTCATGCATGGCAAGAGGTGGGAAGTTTAGTCCCACATTGCTAGTTGAGAGAGAGTTGGACCAACTTAAATACCCAATCTTTCCCTCCACTATTAAGAGTGTGAGAAGAGGAGACACGTACACGCGCGCTCCTCCTCCGCCGCCTCGTCACGACACGTCACGTCACGCCGCGGGTTGCGGGTTGCGGGAATGCCTCGAGCCGAGAGCTTCTCTATATTTTTGCCACGTAGAAAAAACGAACAGTCGCTGCAATTATATGGAGACAAACTGAAACGCTGTCTTAAGTGCGACAGTTTCTACCGCTTGACATCTTCCACATGGACAGCGACGGCAACGGCAACAACGGGCCTGCTCCTCCAGCACCCGCACCGTATATTTTCATATCATGCCATTTATGCCTACTGCTGCTTTTTCTAGTTGTAATAGTGGGATCGAATATGTCTGCTGCTGCATGTTTAGAGGTGATCTTCATGTTTAGGATCATACTGTCATTAGTAGTGCTTGATCTACTATTTCCACTAGTTTTATTTTGTGTTAAATTGCTCATATATTCAACATTAGAAACCATCGTTTTTGGGCTGGAGGAAAAAAAATCGGTGTTCCAATATGCGTAAGAAAAAGTTTTTGTACATGACATATTTTTTGTGCCGGCTGCCGCAAAGCTGGAATATCACACGCCGCAGACAAACACAGAAAAAAAGGCTAAAAGAACAATATACAAACGACCAAACGACATGCCCAACTTGATTTAGGCCACTTAATTTCAGGACATGGCTAGCTACATTACACCATATAGATATGAAAGACTCAAAATCGAAGCAAATGACCAGACACGACCCTAATATCACTCGCTGGCGGAGAACCGAGGGCGTATACGTGCACGTACAGGCAATGAATTCCGAGCTAGGTGTGCCTTCTTTCGTAGTATTCCAGCATCCACGTATGGCCCAACCAACAGTACTGAACCACCTCTACATACGGCTACTGCTGAGCATTGAACTTACGGATATGCACGGCAAACTAGTTCATACGCCACCCTTTTATTTGCTTAATCGATCTGGTCCACTCTACTGCCATATACTGCATGTCACGCGGACGGTGCCCGATCGATCGATCACACTTGTCCACACCACACCACGCGTCGACTAGAAGCGTGATCAGTAGCGCGTGCATGCGTTTGCCCTCGAGCGCAAACGCCCAAACCAATCATGCATTGTCCACGGCAAATTTCACATTATTATCATCTTTCATGAGGGGAATGATCGATTTTCTCTTGCAAACGACTGTTTTTTATACTCAGTTCGTTTGGAAAATTTGGAAAATTTGATCAATCGGATTTTAATTATATATATGTATGTTGTTGACTAGCTACTTAAACATCGGTCGAATATTTGAAAAATTTCCAAAGTATGTAATTTGCTACGCTCTGTGCAATTGTATTCATTTGATAATTTTAGTTGCACATTCAGTTTTCTTGTCTAGCAATGTGGGTCTTCATCTATTTTACTGTACAACTCCCTATAAAAGTGGACAACAATTAAATGTTGCGATGTTTGTCGTATTATTTTCATTTTTGAAATCGGTTGATTTAGTTTTTTTTTGTGAAATGTCAAATTTTACAGCCGTTTGAAGAAAATCAACCTCCCCTTGCATATAGATGCATTCATGCTCGAGAACAAACGGTAAACTCGGGAGGAAAATCCTAGGGCGGAATGGTGTGGCGAGGGGGATGTGGTGCGGGGGGATGTAAATTTTTCACTCTATATGTTTGTGGTTGCCCGGCCGCGTGCATGTACACCGTCCATTTCGAGTGGAAAGTTTTGTCACCCGGGTTGTTTTCACCATTGCGCGCGAGTGCCAGAAACAACGCCACGAAATACTTGCCGAAGAGTATAGGCACGAGTAGGAGGAAATGCATGATGGATTAACTGCCATCACGCCTGCCTTATTAAGCCCACACGCTACACAGCCTTGTCTGATTAAAACCACCACGCGCACCATTAATATGATGCAGTTTGTTGAGCCGGTACATGTACGTACACGTCTTTTGCCAACCACAGAAGCATCCAAGCCAAGCCAAGCCAAGCAGGCCGAGGAGGCTCGCGGTCGGTGCAAAAGCTAGCGCAATGCATACGCGTTCCCTCCATATGTTTTTTGGCGCCATTTATTTCGAAAATCGAAACTTGGCACCGGGACGGGACGGTACATACCACTACCACGACCGGCGGCCGGCGGCCGGCGCCCGATGGATCATCGGGTGAAAGCAAAAGCAGAAAGCTTCACTCGCAGCGGCCGGTGAGGTTTCACCGTAGGCTCACCGACCAGCGGCGTCATCAGCCACCGGCGGGGAGGGAGGACCATGGGAGGGAGTGGGCGGAGGGAGAAAGAAAGAACGTGCGAGGGAAGCAAAGGGAGGGGAAGCGGACAGCCGTGCTCCATGCCTACCAACATGCCGCAGCCGTGCACCGCTTTTGGTCTCCCCTCTCCTCCGTTCAATCACCCATCCTCCTACCTCCGACGATATCTCTCCTTGATTTCTTTCCCGCCGCGGCGCAGCGCCATCCCCGCCGCCCATCCGCCCGGTCGACCAGAAAATCAAGAACAATGATTTACCCCGGTTGACTTCGGATACCCATTGATTACTTCCTCTGCGATTAGGCCAGAAACAGTGCGAGTATTTGTCAGCTTCAGTGGGCATCCGATTTGTTTGCACCGTGCCGGTGAATTTGGACTATTTACCCGACAAAGGCGTGGCCGGCGCTGTCAAGTAAGTACCCAAGTCCAAACAGTGGCAGGTAGGGAAGATGAAAAAGAAAGGTTCCAACTGTCCACGGCTTTCCATCAGACGGTGCACAGCTTCAGCAGCAGTACACATGTGCCAGGCAAGCGGCATCAATGGCGGCACTGACGGACACAGCAGGACAGGACGCCGCATTTCGTAACGGGGACGCCTCCCGTCCGTCTTCTCCTCATTCCTTCTCTCTCTCACGCTCTACCTACCCTACGCGCCATTATTTGGTCTTCCTCCATAAATACCCCGCCCTCGCTCCCCACCATTTTTCAACTCCCACGCCACTCGCCACTCCCCTCCCTCTTCCTCTACTCACTGCCAGTCAGTGCGTCCGTACGCCGCCCGGAGCGACAATGCCGGCGCTCCTCGTCCTCGCAGCCCTGGTGCTGCTCCTGTCATCCTCCCCGGCCGCGGAGGCCCGCATCCCGGGCGTGTACACCGGCGGCGACTGGCAGGCCGCGCACGCCACCTTCTACGGCGGCAGCGACGCCTCCGGCACAATGGGTACGTCCCTCCCCTATCGCCCCTCGTCTCCACCACTCTCCTCCCAAATCTCATCTCCTCTCAAACTCGTTCTGCAGGCGGCGCGTGCGGGTACGGCAACCTGTACAGCCAGGGGTACGGCGTGAACAACGCGGCGCTGAGCACGGCGCTCTTCAACTCCGGCCAGAGCTGCGGCGCGTGCTTCGAGATCCGGTGCGTGGACCAGGCCGGGTGGGCGTGGTGCCACCCGGGCACGCCCTCCATCCTCGTCACCGCCACCAACTTCTGCCCGCCCAACTACGCGCTGCCCTCCGACGACGGCGGATGGTGCAACCCGCCGCGGGCGCACTTCGACCTCGCCATGCCCATGTTCCTCCACCTCGCGCAGTACCGCGCCGGCATCGTGCCAGTCTCATACCGCCGGTACGTATGAATCCATTTGCTACTCTGCTCCCGGGTGCAATGCGATGCCGCGAATCTTTTTGGTCTGTTCTTGGTTAGGGATTGTCTTGTTTGTTTGTTAATCTTTGGTAGGGGAAAACATTCGTCTTGGTTCCAGCTTGCACTGACATTTCTTTTCTGGCCAATGGGGAGAGATTCCTTTTTTTCGCGTCTTTTGAGACGTGGTGCACTGTTTACCCGTAGACTGCTGAAAAAATAAAAAAATATGCTCGACGCGTTCCATCAGGAGCAGTAACGGCCCCGGCTTTTATTTCCCATCATTATTTTCCGCTATTCTCGCCGCTACTCCTGGAGTATTATTTACACGCAAGATCTGTTGGAAAACAATGCAATATGGGCAAGTATTGATCCACTGCTGCCGTTAATACAGAGGATATCATACGGTAGATATGGGTAGCACGTACCACCACCCGGGAGGAGATGGATCGAGAAGATGCACACACACACACACAAACGGCACGGCATGGCGATAAATTCCGCCATACAACTCTGTTTCGTCAAATACATACGGCTGCGGGCTGCACTGTTCGCATGCGACTTTAAAAGCGCTAATTAGTAATAATCACTCCGGCGTGGCGTGGCGTGGTACGAGTAAAAGCGGTTTCGGCGCCAAGCTACAAATAGCTTTGCTGCCCCGCGGTGTCTTGTGCTTTCTTCACACGCCACCTGTTTTTTTTGGTGTCGTCGTTAATCAGTGGTACTCACTCACTGTACTAGTTTGCTAGTCCCTTGCACTCTTCGTAGCAGTAGATAGATCTCAGCACTTGCGAGTCTTGTTTAGGCCATGGCCACCACCACACCACGCCGCCGTGATTGGCGCCGGCGGCAGCAAAACGCCCGGAGAAACATCCAAATCCAATGCGTGTCCCCCCAGTGCGGCTGTGCAGTGTAGGGCACACCACGAAGCTTTGACCTTTGCTTTCCTCTTTCTCTCGAGTGGGCACCCGTGATCATGCCAGTACTCTACAGAGGTCCTGCCTTCACTGACATCCATGCCCCATGCCCTGCCCTGCCCTCAGGAAGAAGAAGGTGGAGCAAATGGCCCATCTGCCCCTCATTCCTTCCGTCCCTGGTCCCCGTCGTGCCCCCACAAAGCCCAGGGGCCATCTCGTCCTCTCACCAACTCCCCCACTACACTACACAACGCTCGTCCTCATCTCTGCCAACACTGCACCGTCCATCACCACCTGTGTCTTCCCGCCAAAAATCTACCATCATATATCACCGCCACAGATCACCTAGTATATTTTTTTGGGTTCTGACATGCCAATGCGTCTGCAGGGTGCCGTGCCGCAAGTCCGGAGGCGTCCGGTTCACCATCAACGGCTTCAGGTACTTCAACCTGGTGCTCATCACCAACGTGGCCGGCGCCGGCGACCTGGTGCGCGCCAGCGTGCGGGCGTCCGGCACCGGGTGGATGCCCATGTCCCGCAACTGGGGCCAGAACTGGCAGTCCAGCTCCATCCTCGTCGGCCGGGCGCTCTCCTTCCGCGTCACCGGCAGCGACCGCCGCACCTCCACCTCCTGGAACGCCGCGCCGCAGAGCTGGCGATTCGGCCAGACGTTCGAGGGCAAGAACTTCAGGGTCTGATTGATGGATCATCTCGCTGCGATCGATCGATCTTCCGTCTTCTATATACTGCTACTATATATAGTGAGTGGGTGAGTGAGTGAGTAATTACTACAGAGATCTTGGTCTGGGTTGTTGGTCGGTTTTTTCGGTCCTTGGTGCGTACTACGAGCCTGGCCTGCCAATGCATATGCGAGGTGCAAGCAGGTTAATTAGTGGTACTAGTCGTCGTCGTAAAAGTCTTCGTGCTTCTTGTTAGGGTAATGAACCTGTTAAGTCGCTGTCACTGCCACTGCTAGTAGTACCAAAGCGGTGGTGATTGATTCAAGGTTGGTGGGAGCTGAAGTGGTGGCTGAAGTGGCTGCAGAGCTGCAGCTTAAAATGGGAACGGCGAGTGTAGCCCGCAGCTGCTGCTTGTGTTGTGTCCAATGTATGTCGTGTGTCATCTTATCTCCATGACATGCACACTACTGTTATTTATCATGAACTTGATTTATAGTAAGGTATTGTCGGTTTTGTGATTGGTGCCTGCTTGCTGAGTTATGTGCCGAGTGTGTGTGTGGATCAATGTATATTTGGTTAAGCAAATTTGCAACGCTACAGCTATCATTTCCTGCCGGCTCCTTTTGGAGAATGCAAATGATCTGGGCTACCTTGCTTGTTCGCTCGATGGAGCGTGGCAGCTGGAGATACATGTGGAAGCTATCAAAGCAGGAAGAAAGCGAGAGCGAGCAGGCTTTGCTTTCGGCATGATTTTGCCTGCTCGGATGCGAGAATGGCCCCAACGGCCGCGTTGGGGAGCCACCGACCACGCCGTTTTCTGCTTCTCCTCGTCAGACGTCGCCTTCAGCGGCGACCCTGGGTGGGGGTTAGCCGTCGACATCGCCGGGAAAGGAAGGAGCAAGTTTGCAGATCGGGTCGGCTTGTCAAACAAGGACAGGTTGCTCTCACCGGTCAGGCAAGCTATACCATCGGAAAGATCTGGTCGCTGGTGAAATCGGCTGACGCCCACCTGCCACCTGAATCAGACCATCGACTATGTGTCCAAGTCAAAATGCATCTGGATTTTATGCACTGACCAGTGATAACCTACAAATGGACAAAAGTGAGCTCGACTCTGAAGGTTCAGTTCTCTGAAGGATACCTGTCCTAAATGGTTCAGTTCTCTGAAGGTTCAGAGGTTCAATTTGTCCTCAATGTCCAGAATATCTGTCCATAGGGGTAATGGCCGTTAAGAAAACTTTCAGCCAGATTTGCCCCCTCATAAAAACATCATTTCACAACGACTTAGTTGAATAGGTAGATACATCATTTGCTCTGACTTATTTGAAACTGTAGTGCAAACACGGAAGTCATTTGAAATATTCCATATTTCCATTCAGCAACAGCGTATCTCCTAGATTTAGTGAGACGACAGCAGCTACCAGACTACGCCACTCGAATATGAATTCGATCCGGTGACCAGCGGTAACTACTACAAAGGCACAGCGGTGAGCTTGACTTTGATGCCGTGAGTTTAGTGACACGCAAATGTACCCAGTTAGAGCAGCACATGACAAATGGGGAAACCACAGAGACAGACTGGTTGACAAAAGCCAGACGGTTCCCAGGAATATACAAGTGACGCGTCACGCGTATAAGCTACCACCCTAACTATCTAACAGGCACAAACTCTTCATACTTCATACGTAGAATGATCCATGGCATCCCATCTCGATCGGCCTTTATCACAAGGTCATTCAAGCTTTTATTGCCAGGTTTTCCGCTGTTCCTGCCTGAGAACTCTTCACACTTCATACGAAGAATGGGCCACGGCATCACATCTCGATCGGCCTGTACCAAAAGGCCATTCAAGCTTTTCTGGCGAGGTCTTCCGCCGTTCCTGCCTGCGGTCACGCTGGTAATCCTTTTGCGAGCACCCTTGGGCTCCTGATGCCTATCCCGCTTTCTGGTTGCCTCAGTAGGGCCCTGAATCCCTTCGAGAATAGAGACTATGACGTCCATGGACGGTCTATTCTTTGCTTCCAAGTACAGGCACTTGGCAGCGAGGGCAGCAATTTCCTGCACTCCACTGAGGGGGTATTGGCCTCCTAGCATGGGATCCATGAAATAGGATGTCTTGCTCTTCTGCATGAGATACGGTCGAGCCAATTCAACAAGGTTTTGCTGTCCCTGGGGCCGGTTCTCGTCAATAGCTCTACGACCTGACAGGATCTCCAGAAGCACTACTCCAAAGCTGTAGATGTCGCTCTTCGCTGTACGATGGCCTGAAAATGTTGAGTTGTTGAATAAGGGTTTAGAAAATTAAAAACAAGCCAACAGAGGGAGGAGCCTCTAAGGATTTGAAAAGATAGAAGCAACTCTAGACGTGGAATCCTGCAGAGCCTAGGGCTCGAACGCTGGTTGCCAGCTAGCCAATAGCCAACTGGTCAACCTGTTTAGCACATGCTGAATATGGGCTCATGGGTGGATATTATCTCTCCTCTATTATATAATACTCCCTCTGTTCCTGAATGTAAGAGCTATAGTTTTCTGCACGGATATTAAGACATGAGTATTTGACATACTATGGACTCATTTGTTTTAGACAAAATTCAGAAGAGAGGACTCCATAATAGACAACAAATGAAAACAATCCATAAAAACACTCCGTTCGAGAATGAAACTCACTTTTTCATCGGTAAATTCATCAAAAAATCGTTGTAAACCATATATTTTGGATTTTTTCTCAAAAAACTATAGCTCTTACATTATGGAATGGAGGGAGTATTGCTTAGGGACACGGGTCGTACGTCCTGTCTATTTTGCAATTCGCCCCTCAAATTTATGAGAAATTAACCCGCACTCCCCACCTCTATTCCCCTCTGTCTTCTTCTTCTATTCCCATCCGACCCCCAAATCCTCCAACGCCGGAGGTGCGCACCTCGGGAGATGGGTGCTGGGAAGCCCGCGAGGCAGTGGTCGATAGCGCTGGATTCAGGTGGTGGGGAGGCCGTCCGTCGGCTCTCACTCCGGCGGAGGGGATGCCAAGGAGGCGTGCTCCGGTGGAGGTTGGGCTCAACGGCGCGCGGTGTCCTGCTCCCGCGCCGCACCACGGCTATGGCCCAGCTCCTCCCGCTCCGTCCCCGCAGCAGCAGGCGCCGCCGCCACCGCCTGTTGCGGGGCCGGAGGATCTAATCAAGCTGTGCAAGGAGGGGCGCCTGAAGGAGGCGGCGGAGATGCTCGACAAGGGGACGCGCGCCGACGCGCCGTCCTTCTACGCGCTCGCCGCCTGCTCCGCCCTGAAGCTGCTCGAGGAGCTCTGGAAGGTGCACGACTTCCTGCTGCACTCGCCCTTCCGCGCCGACCTCCAGGTCAACAACAAGGTGCTCGAGATGTACGGCAGGTGCGAGAACATGACGCACGCCCGCAGGACGTTCGACCATATGCCTGACAGGGACATGGCTTCCTGGCACATCATGATCGACGGCTACACGACCAACGGGCTCGGCGACGCCGCGCTACAGCTCTTCGAGGAGATGAAGCGGAGCGGCATCCCGCCGAGCGCTCACACCTTCATGCTGGTGCTCAACGCGTGCGCCAACTCGGAGGCCATCGAGGAGGCCTTCCTCTACCTCAACGCCATGTCCAAGACCACGATATCAAACCGAGTGTGGAGCACTACGTTGGGATCATCGAGGTCCTGGGCAAGTCAGGCCACCTCAATGAGGTTGTGGAGTACATCGAGGTCCTAGGCAAGTCAGGCCACCTCAATGAGGTTGTGGAGTACATCGAGAAGCTCCTTTTCGAGCCCACAACCATGGTGTGGGAGTCGCTTCCGAATCTTGCACGCATGAATGGCGATGTTGACCTCGAGGACCGGGCAGAGGAGCTGCTTGTCTCGCTCGACCCGTCCAAGCTCAACCCCAAGAAGCTCCCAACCCCTCCTCCGAAGCGGCGCTTCGGCATCAACCTGCTCGATGGGGAGGAACAAGCTGAGGGAGTACAGGCTGGCGCCCAAGACCGGGAAGAAGGTGGTGACCGAGCAGCGCTATGTCCCGGACACGAGGTACGTGCTCCACGACATCAACCAGGAGGCCAAGGAGCAGGCACTGTTGTACCACAACGAGTGGCTCACGATTGCCTATAGCCTGATCAGCACCCCCGCCAAGACCCCGGTCTGCATCATCAAAAACCTCAGGGTATGCGGGGACTGCCACAAAGATCGTCAAGAGGGAGCACATTGTTAGGGACAACAAGTGGTTCCACCATTTGAAGGAAGGGAAGTGCTCTTGCAGCGACTACTGGTGAACACGGTGGATTCTGTTATCTGATTGAATTTTTCTTATCGTCGAACTCTCGTTAGTGTTGCGGTTGTCCTATATGAATATACATGCCGACTGCCAGAAATGATTTGAGCTCATAAGGAATATCAGGATATTTGTCGGTACTGGTACCAATAGACTCTCCCCCTCCTTATAGCGTAAGGTCAATTCCAGCCATCATCTCTTTATATGTACTGCAAAATCTATGTTCCTTGGTGTGAATCGTCTGCTTAATATGAGGCTTGTATCGCTGGTAGGCGATTAGTCGATGACCACATGATTGTAAGAGGTTCTTATATTGCTCTTCTTTGGATTAATAAGTAAACCAAAACGAGCCTTGTATATCCATGTTGCTTTGTACTTTATATTTTGGATCAGTCTATGCTGTTGGACTATTATCGGTCTTGTTGCATCCACTCCTAGCAGTGCTTTATCATCTTACATTACAAAGCTGGTTATCCAACTCAATCCATTTTTGAGTAATATTTCGATTGTGCTGACATTTTTTCACTGCCTGTTGTGCAAACATTTTTTAATAAGAATATGTTTTCTCTACCCGTAGCAACGCACGGACATTTTACTAGTCAGAAGTAGTATATGTTAGCTTAGACCAACTGTCCTTAACTAATGCGCCAACATTCAATGGTTTTAGTCCCACAACGATGTTGTATATCTCCAAGACAACCAAATGTGCAGAATACTGGCCCGATAAAACCCAAAACTGCAAGTAAAAGGTTACCTGTTGACAGATATTCTGGAGCTGCATAACCATCTGTTCCCATTACCCCTGTGGACCCATGACTCTTCTTGGCAACAGGACCATCCTTTGCCAACCCTAAATTAGAGAGTTTTCCAGTATAATCCTGGGCAGTAATATATGCATTCCTTTTAGTATGGATCACATGATCATAGAGATTAACTATAGTATATTGACGATTGACTTTCACTTACTTTACCAAGGAGAATATTGGATGTCTTAAAATCCCTATAAGCAAGTTGAGCCTCCTCACTGTGAAGGTAGGCTAGTCCTTTTGCAGCTCCAAGTGCAACCTTCATTCTTACGTTCCATGGAAAAGGTTTATTGTGCAAATTTCCTACATTAAGGATTCATATAGCATTTTATAACTAAAACATCTAAAGTGATATTGCACGGATATCGAATAAATGTTCCTAGGACAGCAGTAGGACACCTTGTCCTACTATAACTTACTCGTTAATAGATGATCTTCCAAACTTCCAAGTGGCATGTACTCGTACACTAGCAACCGATACTCGTCTTCTAAGCAGTACCCGATTAGCTTGACAAGGTTGCGATGGCAAAGCTTACCTAGGTAATTAACTTCCGCCTATAAATGGACACATAACGAAATCACAAAAAAAATCCAAGTGTTTGATTAGCAATTCTGAAGATACTAATGAATTCGACATCACATAAATGTAGGGATATTCAAAAGTAAACTTGGATGAAACATGAATCGGGCTTGACATCAAGGGCAAAGGCAAAAAAAAAAGTAATGGCAGTTATGCGCACCAACCACTCTTGGCGCCCTTGCAAAACCTCCTGGTTGAGCATTTTCACAGCAACAGTTATTCCAGTGCAAGGTTGGCAAGCAGACAGTGTACGCTCATCAATCCATCCTTCATAGACAGATCCAAACCTTCCCTTGCCGAGCAGTGTTTCAGGATGAAAGTTCTGTGTGGCTAACCTGAGATCATTATATCTGAAGACCTTAACGTTGGCTGACTGCAAGATCTCAAATTCATTCTTCATACTTGGAAGCATGGAAGCAGTAAGCTTACTCACATCTGTACCACTAGTCCCTGAGAACATTCCTGCAGATTATATCTTCAGTACACATTCGGAATGAAACTAAAATAAAGACAGCAGCTATTTCAAATGGAAGTATTATCTGATGAAAAAGTTTTTTGCATTGATCAATCCCAGGTGCATACTATGATAATCCTGTAGTACTAGTTCTGAATGCTTCATTCTAATTTATTTGAATGAAATTTTGCACAGCACAGGACTGGATAAAGAAAGCAATCATAAAAACAAGACCAATGAGAGAGGATCCCCGTGGCCCTTTTAATTTGAAGAGAAATGAGTTTCAAACTCTGGCTGGTTAGCTCAGCATCACATGGGCTAGCCAGTAAGATCTCATGAAGAAGAAAGCAATATTCACTTGGCCATTTTCTAAAATTGATACGGGTCCTGAGAGTTGCAAAGTTAGCCATGGCCATCTGGGTACACAATTCTAGCGGCAACGGATTAACTGGTGTCCCAGGAGTATGCGAAGACTGTTTTGCACAGCATAGCAAGCAACATAGCAAAAAGGTTGCTGCCTGTGAGTGAGCTGTGGGACAATGAACATGGTTAAAATCAGAGGGGTTTCCCTTCAAGTGAGCGGCCTTGGGGGCAACGTGAAAGGCAAGGGTAGGAGACGACTGAAGACTCGGCATCGCAATGCTTTTAAAGAGATTGTTAGCCTGGACGACAGTCACGAAGAGCTCACCGCCACTGCATGGTACAAAGTGGTGCCACCAGAGAAGGCCGTCACGACCTTCATAGGGAGATCTCCTAGGCGAAGCGAGTGAGGACTCCAGTAACGTAGAAATCCTGATTATGGCAACCTTTAGTGTCACAGGAGAAAAACTGGTTGAAGGATCAATCAAAGGAAGGAACAATTCATACCTGCTATCTGGTTGTCTGTTCCCATCTCCCCCTTTGTACTCATATTCTGCATTTTCCTCCAGGATCTCACCTAATTCTTCTATAATCCCATCTGCATTCTCTTCTGTTGACATAATTTTATCTTCCTCAGCATGGAACTTCCAGTTCACCAGTTGATCGTTTATTTTCGGATTTTTTGGATCGTTGCTAATAGAAAACCCCAAGGCAGACTGTGCGCCGGCAGCACCTGAAACCCCAATTTTTGTCGAGATCTCTCTAAGCCCTTCTAAGTGCTCGATGCAAATAGGTGCAACACCATGCTGCTGCACTTCCTGGGCACGGAAGACTAGCTTGAGCTTCTGAAGATTAGGCATTGCACCCGCCTCAAATCTCAGCAAAGGTTCACTGAGCCTCAACTTGAAGTACTGGAGAGCTGGAAATCCTTCCTTCCCAAAGATAATCCTCTCTGAAGCCGTAGTCTGGATATACAGCGAGAGGCCAGTGAGGACAGGCAATCCTTTCATGATATCAACATCACTATTCGAGAACTCTCTAACTGCTATTTTTAGACTGCCGAGTGTGCCGAGCGTTTTGAACCACTTTGGGAGACTGGGAAAGATGCAAATCCGCGGCATTAGCTCAAGTCTCTCAAGATGGGCCGAAGCAGGGGACACACCGCTCAAGCAATCACACGAAATGCTCATGCTTGAAGAATTTACGTGAGATGAGCTTGCAGATGTGAGAATTATGGATCTGAGATTGCCGAGTTTCTCCAGAATTGAGCCCAAGTATTTCATTTTGTCCTCCAGATTATCACCTGGCTGTGCTGTACAACATGTGAGATGAAGGTCGTGGAGATTGACCAACCCGCCAAGGCCCCTCACGTTAGAATGGCTTGGAAGGCGGAGGTGCCGTAAGTTCTTCAAATGACCAATATCTGATGGAACAGCAGATAGTCTTCCATCTACTTGAAGTGTTTCCAGGTATCGTAATCCTTGGGTGTTGTCTGGCAAATTGACAGTGATATTACATTCAACCTTGACATATCTGAGTCGGAACAGTTCACCAATTCTAGTGAGGTCAAAGCTTGTCTCGTCTTGACCAGCCCAGATATGAAGAATCAGAACTCGAAGAAGGCCACAATCCGGCATGGAAGGTAGACATCTGGAAAATCCACAAAAAAAAAGTGATCGAACTTGGGACATTCTAATGCTTTCCGGTATCTTTGCACCTTTTGCACCTCCAGACTGGATGGACAATCGACGAGCGTTGTCAGGAAGGCCTAGAGTTGATTCAAGACCGTTCGCATTAACGATGAAATTATCTTCCATGGATTTGTATCTGATAAGATCCAGTACCATGTGGTTAACTTTGCATGACAACACCTCGCCGTGATAGTTGGTGTCTACAGGTTGGATCATACCTCTTCTAACAAGCTCATCAAAGTAACCATGCTCAATACCACTGGCAAGAAAACTTTCAGCAACCCATTGCTTCACCAAATCATCCTTCCTGATCGTGTAGCCCTCTGGATACATACTAACATAGAGCAAACATGTCTTCAAATGAAGTGGAAGGTTGTTGAAAACAAGGATTAGAACATCTTTCATTCCTTGGGAGGTAGGATTTGTCCTCAAAGTGGATGGCAGGAAATTTTCTACCTTCTGCCATTGCTGAATTGCAGGGTTTGACTTGCTTGGTAGCAACAGGCTTGCTACATTTAGAGTTAATAACGGTAAACCACCACACTTTCTTATAATCCCATCTGCAACTACCTCAAACTCCTTAGAGCAACCACCTTCACCTTCAGAACCGAAAACAGCATTAAAGAATAGTTTGCGAGATTCACCATCATTAAGAGGTTCCATTTTAAATATGTACTCTGACTCATAACCAGAACATGCCAATCCTACATCCTCAATTTGTGTGGTTGTCAGTATTCTGCTGCAGCAATCATCATAAGGAAAAGCACGGCTAATAATGTACCATATTGATGCTGTCCATAAATCATCAACTACAATGAAGTACCTGCAAGACATATTTGTTCATTTTGAATATATTTGGTCAAGCTTACTTACAAAAAAACAGTATAAACATGATTTATTTCTAGAAGGAATGCATAAGAATGAGAATACATAAACTAAGGGAAGAGTAAATTGTGGTATTTCTGCAACAAAAAAAACATCGGACTTATCTCGTAACTTTTGCAGTTTTCCAAAGAAAATGCTTAAGATAATGTATATGAAAGGGTGGGTCCATGAGTTTAGGATGTAGTTAAGTGTGTATATCAAAAGACTGTCAGAGGATTTATAGAGATACGTCATGTTAAAACCTTTACAAGAAAAGAGAAAGAGAAGTTATGAGTTGTTTAATAAGAAAAACATTTTCAACTTCACAAAAACAACAATTAGACAATCCATGTTTGGCATATTGGCTAAATAAAGTTTCCAAGATATCAGATCCTAATCAGCTAATGATTTAAATATATTTACCAAAACTTATATGAGAGCACATTCTGGCAAAATACATTAACATAAACTTATATGAAATCACATTCTGGCGAATGCACTAGCGAATCTCACAGTCCTAATAACCACCTAGGATTTCTTTTATAGTCAGCCTTTCTTTCATATGAAATATGTCAGAAATTAGTAAGGAAGCATTCCTTTGGTCATTTAAGATAATGAGTCTGAAAGAAAACGTAGTTATTAATGAAAAAAAGGAATGTGTACTACTTTATCTGAGTCGTGTTTCCTACGCATTTCAAGCAATATAAGATCCCTGGCCTAAGCATACCAGTTTGTTCTCGAAACAGTAAGGAAATACCTTTTCCCTTGAAGATGTTTGATGATACGGTCAATAAGGTCATGCGAGTCACAAAAGGCATGATCCCCCGGTGCCTTAATTTGAGAGAGGATGGAGGTGAAAATCCTTCTCATATCAGGATTTCGGGACACCCGTACAAAAGCCCGGCACTGGAATTGCCCTCCATACTGACGGTATATTGTTCTGACAATCGTCGTTTTTCCAATACCTGTAGATCCATAGATAGGAACCACCTTAAGTTGTTTCTGGCTGTCGTCACCAAAAGCAATCAAGTTGACGAGCTTCTGCATGGGTTCCTCAATACCAAATATGCTACGGCCGGCGGTGTCCACCTGGACGTCGGAGATGGACGCAGTTGACAACGAGAGGTCAAGGTTCTGTTCAGGCCTTCGTCGGCGGCTGATACCGGCTTGGCCAGAGTCAGGCTGGATAGGTGTCTCCTGAGCAAACTTGAAACTTTGGCATCATCGACACGAGCCATTAAATGTGAGAAATCTTCTGCAATCTGGGTTGTGCGCTGTTTCCGCTTACTGATGATTCCAAAGATGGTACTAAGAGGAGCGATTCTGCCGCCCCCGACATCGTCACCGGCACCCGCCCCGGATTGCATGAACTCGTCGAATAAGTCCTCGGTGTCGTAACCAAGTTCCCGAACCTCCTTGATCCACCAGTTGGGCGTGAAGCCAGGGTCCAGATCTGCCCCCGGCAGATTCTTGAGGTAGTCGTACAACTCTTCTAGACCTTCTTTGAGAAGATGGATCCCATTTGCACTAAGCCCCTCTGGCAGAAGGTGGCCGTCAGCCCCGATTGAATTGAGTCTCCGGAGGAGGCGACCCATTGGGCCGAGCGAGACGGTGATCAAATCCTCCATTTTTGCCTCAAGAGAAGCGGAATCAGGATCGACCAACATCTTCGCCTGAAGCAAGCAGGCAGCAGCTCCGGATGAGAAGATCGAAAAACACGAAATAAAACATGCGAGCGCGGGAGGGGAAACATTACCAAGGAAAATCTCAATTCTCGCAAGCATGAACTTCTCCGGTCGTCGTTGGCATGGGGAACCCAGCACGGCAGTCAGCGACTCAGCCTCGGCGACTTTTGTGAGACAAGTCTCACGATGCCTTTTGCTCCTTTCAGAGATTTGAACTTGAAAGAGGTGTCAAACCGCACCAGCGGTCCTAATTCATGAACCTTCACTTTGGTCCTAATTCTTTGAAATTGCATATCGAACTCTTAAATCTTTCGTAAGTTATTTATCGGAGGTCCTAAATCTGTTTAACCCATGTTAACCGTTGCCACGTCCATAGCGGGCCCAGGAGAAATACATGTCACCATGCATATTTGTAAATAGACCTCCATGACTGTATTTCTTTTAGCACAGGGTCCCTAGTTACCTCACACTTTAGTAAGAGATAACTTCATCTCGGCCCCCGCGAGCTCCACGCGGTCGCTGTACCTCGGAGCGGCGATGCCCTCCAACTCCCCGGACTCTTTCTCATCGTCCTCACCCTTGAACTCTAGGTTGTTCTGCTTCGCCCACACCTTCAGTTGCTCCTTCCCCAGGCGACGGCTGTCCTCGTCCGACTCCTCCCTTTCGTAGTGGCGGATAGGCGCGCCGACGTTCTATCTACTAACAGCCATGGGCCTGAGAGCAGAGCTGGCGCCAGGGGCGGACGACGCGGCCAGGAGCTTCTCCATGGCGTGCACCAGCGGGATACTCTCTTGGAAGCCACCATGGAAGCCATGACTCAACTATTGTCTCCTTGCTTACGTTCGTCGGATGTTTCTGGATGTTGTTGCGGTGAGAATGGCGCAGATCGCCGGAGACTGGAGATTTATATCCGCGGCAGAGCTTGGAGAAGGGTTCAGAAGGTTCACGAACTTGCAGACGGGGTCTATTTAAAATATGCATGATGACATGTATTTCTCCTAGGACCTGCTATCGATGTGGCACCGGTCAACACAGGTCAAACAGATTTAGGATCTCCGATGAACAACTTACGAAAGATTTAGGACTTAGATATGCAATTTCAAAGAATTGGGATCAAAGTGAAGGTCAATGAAAAGAATTAGGACCGCTGGTGCGGTTTACTCTATGCCCAGCTACAACAGGTCAATGCTCCATTTTGGCACAACGACTCAAATGGGGGAATCACCCCGTCAGTACCCTAATGGGGGAATCACCCCGTCAGTACCAACTTTGGTGATTTTTACGTGTCGGTATTGTTTCTCAGACACGGAGCAACAAATGGCGCTGACGCTCGTGTGACAGCGTTTTAGCGAATCTGACAAGGTGACCCCACTGTTAGGAGCTGACGTAGACAAACAGCTGTCAACCGCGCGCCGTCTTGTCGTGCGCTGCTGACAGGAAGGTCCCGTTTGCCAGGTGTGAAGACCGTCTCGGTCGGTTCGGTCGGACCAGTCGTGAATCATTTATCTGTTTCCCCCCACCGGAGGCAGGCGTTGAGTTCTTCGTCAGTTTGAGCAAAAGAAGCAACTGGAGCTGACGAGCATCTCCGACGACCTCTCGCCTGTGCTTCGCCGTCGAGGGCCTCGCCGCGATGCCGAGCTGGGACGAGAACGACACGTTGATGCACACGGTGGGTGTGTTGTTGGGAGACCCCAAGAGGAAGGTGCGAAGTAATGCAGCAGCAAGTTTCACTCAGTTATGAAACCAAGGTTCTCGAACCAGTAGGAGATGAGAATTCCCCCGAGATATCACCGGCGCCAGAAAGGTGCTTGACGTAGTTGACGTGGGGCCTGCACACAAATAATTAATATACTTTGCCCCAACTTAATAGTGAGGTTGTCAATCTCACCGGCTTGCTGTAACTAAGGATTAAACGTATGTGTGGAAAAAAGATGTTTGTTTGCAGAAAGTAACAGGTTTGCAGTTTGTGGTTTTATCAGATTAAAGAGAAGGACTGGGGTCCACATTTCACTAGTGGTGTCTCTCCGTAAATAATAACAACATTCATGCGGGTAAACAAATTACAGTTGGACAATTGATATAATAATGATGAGCAAACCAATGCATATACTAACATTATGATGTCTAGTGTGAGATTCATTCGGGCATTATAACAATATACATAAACCGTTCCAACCGCATCTATTACTAATAATCCACCTTCCGGTTAGCGTCCGCACCCCTTTCAGTATTAAGTTGCATGCAACCGATTATCGCCTTCAGCATTGTGTGTAAAGTAAGTAAGTAACATCATACTTAGACAAAATACTTTGTTTTATCTCTAGTAGCAACGGTACATCTACAAGCTTAGAGTTTTCTTTCACCACAAGAACCTACTATCGAGTATAAATACCCCCTCTTGGAGTTACAAGCATCTACTTGGCCAAATAACACACGAGTAACGTAGAGGCCTCCGGAGACGATTCCCCCTCCCGGTAGGGTGCCGGGGAGAAGTTCTGATCTCTCCCGAATTGGTGTTGACGACGGCAGCGGCTCGGGACCCGTGGAGGAAAATATGAACATTGTGCTAGGGTTTTTGGCCAAAGGGTTATTTGTAGGCGAAAGGGCGAAGGCCGTGGCGCCCCGAGGGGCCCACACCTAGTCCTCGCGCGGCTGGCTCTTGGGCCGCGCGAGCACGTGGTGGCGGTGCCTCGGTGCCCCACTTCGTCTCGTTCTCGACTTTCTGAAACGTTCCCGGTGAAAAACTGATTTTGGAAAAGAAATCGTTCAATTCCAAGAATATTTCTTTAAGTACTTTTCTAAAACCAAAAACAGCAGAAAACATGGAACTGGCACTGTGGCATCTTGTTAATAGGTTAGTCCCAGAAAATGTATAAAACTATATAAAATGCATACAAAATATGTAATAACATTGTATAATATAGCATGGAACATAAGAAATTATAGATACGTTGGAGACGTATCACACGTCGGGCTCTCATAGTCTATTGTCTAGAGAGGTAAGTCATTGCTGGCACATTGGATCTAGGGTTCGTCGGTTCTAGGGTTCCAATTTGGGGATTTTCTAAAATACATCAATTTCGCGTTGATTTAGCCACGATTCTTTTGATTTGTAGTATCCAGAGGGGGGTCTACTCCCGATTCAATCGAGGATCCAACGTTTTGCGGCATTGCTTTGAATTCGACCTATTTTTGATGCGTCCACAAGGAATCGTCAGACAGACATGTACCTATGTTGGCATGCCAGTGTATTTAGCTTAGTTACATGCCATTGTATTTAGCTTAGTCACATACCACTTCTTTTCAGATGTTTCTGCATGATTAAAATTATTTACATGTCATTGTTGTGTCTTTGTGTTTTAGTTAGTTGTTGGCACTGTGTATTAATAGTAAAATTAGTTAGTTCTTGAAGGGGTTCCGGTGCAGAAAACAATAATTTTTCTAGCGTATGAAACCCTAACTAGGCAGGATCTATTTATCTAGTACATGTGATAACGGTGGCGGAACGGGTTACATTACCTCCATGAAGACCGATAACGGGGATTACGCTCCCACACAAGCGTTGACGATGAAGTCGTACGTAGCCGACCTCGAGGTCGCGGAGAACTTGCCGTGATGTCGTAGACGATGACGCCGGGGTGTCGACGATGACCTGCGTCGCCGGGCGTCGGGCGGAAGATGGCGAGGCGCCGGCGGCGGGGAGGGGGCGCCGGCAGCAGGGGGAGGCGGCACAGCGGTTGGGCTGCAGGTGGGCGAGACGACGTCGCCCAGGCTCCTCAAAAGAGTCGCCTCCGAGCACTCGCAAACATCTGAAGCTTAACAACAACCCCCGGTCATTCAGATCCAGCTGAAATCGCAGGGGAAGAACTTATCTGGAATCCCGCAGGGCAACGGCGCACGGCGGTATAGCTTAGGTGGAGAGATGGGGCAAAACGGGCGGAGAAGCAACTCGGCCGGCCTGCTATACAATTAATTGTATTTTTCTGTAATTAATCCAATTAATATGCCTTGCTATATAAAGGGGGGAGGAGGTGTGCAAACATCTTGCCTCCCCCATGTGGGACTAAAGGAATACGAGGGGGAGGGGGGTTCGGCCGAACCACCTAGTCCGAGTTGGACTAGGGGCCCAAGCCCCCTTCCTCCTATGGTGGTGCGGCTCCCCCCTCTTGGGCCCTCTTAGGGCCCATGTAGGTGGGAGCCCCCGTTTTCCCTTTATTATTTAATAATTAAATTAATATAAAATATAATTAATTCATAATTAATATATTTAAATACTATTTAATATCCCGTGACTCCGAAACATTTTCCGAACCACCCGAACAACTTTCGGACATCCCTGGAACCATTCCAGACCTTCCCGGAACTCCTTCCGGACCACCGGAACTCTTTTCGGATCATGTCTCTCTCTCCAACAAAATCCTATATTATTTCAGAACCTATCTCCTGGTGTCGTTAAGACCTTAAGTTTGTTACGCTACGGTTCGAGAACACTCCAGACATGGTCGAGACACTCCGCTCACCAATGACCGTCAGGGATACCTGGATGTATATGACGGCCCCTGTGCATTCTACGAATATCGTCGTTGAATGAATATGATATTCATTCCCTTTGTTTCTGCGATACTACCTTGTCCGAGATATGATCGTAGACATCCGATGTCTTTGTTGTATCTCGTTACCGACAAAGGTTATTAACTCGTCTGTGATATTACATCTCCATGACCTAGTCATAAGCTGCGCAGCTATATAGATGTAATCTCGCCGAGTGGGCCCACAGTATCTTTCCATTACAAGAATGAACAAATCGCGCTCTTGATCCTTACGTCTCGATGCTCTTTCGGGATACCCAAGATGGACACCGTTATTGTCATGCTATATAAGACACAACGTTTGATGCTCTTAAAGCACCCCTACGAAGCATCAATAAGTACGGTCTCACGGTCTAAGGAATAAGCTATCATATTCTATTTTATTGCAAATGACAAACATCGTAATACGATCTTATTGCAATAATTTGCGTATGTCCATCACCTTATTCAACTAATAAGATGACCCCATTGTCAACCGACGTCATTGTCCTTGATCGGGAATCTCGATCAACTGTTGCCTAATGGACTAGTTCATATAGAGGCTTACTAGGGACCTGCTTGTCCATGTATCACACGTGCATTAATAATTCCGATTAATACAGTTATAGCATAATACACAAACTTATTATAAACTTAGGAGATAATGCAATAAATACTACTTATTTATTTGCCTCTAGGGCATATCTCCTTCAGTCTCCCACTTGCACTAGAGTACAAATAAACTAGCTGCATTTTACTTTATCAAAATCCCTTATCATATAAGCGTCATATGATAATGCTTGCTTGTGAAAGAGTGTTACTCTAACAATCTGTACAATACATAATTGTGCGTTCTTTTGCGATTCATTGATATCAACTTGCTTGATATCACCATGTTATCCAATAACATATATGCAAATACCGTAACTAAGTGAGACTTCTGTTTCCCAGGGCTTACTCTGATAATGTCAACCAGGTAACTAGTTACCTTGAAAAACACACTCAGTCATAGTGAGCCCCTTGTAACAATTACAAACTCGCGATATCTACATACTTTCACACCAATGTAGAAAACTGGACATTCCAATGTCAATCCATTAACTAACGCACTTCTACTTCCAGTAAATTCTAAATTTACCTTTATAACTACTCTTCTTCTAAGAACATCGGTTATATTTCATCGAGCAGATGGTTTCTGTATGATGTCTAATATTACATAATAGACCAACATATCATACAACCATTACTACCTTGTATCATTACTCTTAATGATCAATTGGATTTCCAAGGATCATTCTTTTGATTCTATTCTGACTCCTCAGATATAATCCAAAACAACTCGACTAACTATTTAAAATTCCTGTTCTATTCCAAATAGACACCAACTTTCAAATAGTTTCACAACTTCATGCTTCTCATCTATTCTACTGGTACAATTTCACAATGTGTCATTTACACAAGATGAATTCGGCTCCCACTCAAAATATGTCCCCACATATTTGAGAACACGAGCTCCCATTCAAAAACGCGTCCTCCACATATTTGAGTTCCTAAGCTCCCACTCAAAAATATGTTCTTTACATATTCCACCTGAGTAAACTAACTTTGACTCCCACTTAAAATCGACATTTTGGTCAAACCAAAATCATTGATCTATTATCAATTCAAATTCAATACAAACTACAGTATTACATTAATACAAATCCTTCAGACTTCAAGCATGTCTACATAAATGTAGTCAACAAATTTTATCTTGTCCAAGACACATTTCTTGACAAAACATGCTTCCACTTCTTTCTTATAGTCACATTTCTCATATAACACTTTATATGATGATTAAACAATCTTATTCCTCTAATAAGAATTGTAGCAACAATTACTATTTTAATCCTCTCAAATGTAACTTGGATTTCCAGGCTGAAAAAACCTTTGTTCGTATTCTGATATTTTCTCAACTTTCTTTGTATTCATAAAGTGCACCTTGATCTGTCAACAAGATCTGAAACACTTAATACTGTGCTGTGACCTGAAAGCAATATTAAATATAATAGCACTTTATCCAGAAGCTTCTTTCATGAAAATTTTGTGATCTTTATGAAGAGGATAGCAAGCAGAAAACAATTTTTTAGTCTCCCTCACTCTTAATCACCAAATTTTCCTTTGTAGACATATACCCTTTGGAACACCTTCCAATTTTCTACTTTTATGAATATAGGTCTGACACCTTATTTCAAGCTTCTAATTCCAATCCATAAACCATAATTCGAAAAATCATATTTTCCTCGGAATTACATAGACAACAAACCAAGTTTTGTTTCTATTTGGTTTTGGAATACACTCCCATCCAATGCGAGCAATCTACAAAGAACTATTCATGTATATTCTGAATTATCGTATAATAATATACATGTCGACACTACGGTCGATCCCCCGAATTCTCGTTGAGAAAAATATCTATTTTCTAAAGTGGACATTGACTATAATGTTTTGAACATATTAAGAGATCATAAGACAAATTCTGATAGACCACACTTCATTTAAAATAGAGTATGATTATAATACCCCATATATCACCATATATGACATTATAATATTGTGAAACAAATTTCCACAAGTCTTTTGTGTTGAAACCATAATTCAGAAATATTTTCCTTTGATCGAATCTTGTGAATACAATATTCACTAATCTTTCTTCTGAAAAACCCCATTTGATCTCTTATCAAATTAATTTCAGACTCATGATTTATTAGGCAAATACTTTTATTCACCAATAATCATAGAAGAATTTGGATCAAGCAAAAACACCATTAATTAGATTCGTTTCGTGCCTTTGGCAAAACACTGGTACATGCTTCGCCCTAATTTAATAATCATTTAAAATGACTCTTAATTAATTTTGTCTCGTATTGACACTTCAATACTACATTTCAAACTTAATCGATTCGGCACTCGAAATACTTAAATGGACCAAAATTATCCATTACTTCTTTCATTGCCTTTATGACTAAATTTTATGGTGTTTGTTCTAGTAACAAAACTTGTATTCATTGGACACGCTATTTTATCATTTCTACAATTATGAACGTTTGTCATACAATTGATGTAATTGAGATGTGAAACCTTTATTCATAATATAAAACAACTGGCTTGTTCCATAACGTAAAACAACTGAACTTGTTTACTACATGAATAACTTTGACTTGTAACAATCAAGACACTGAACACACTTTCTCACTATTACAAAAGATCTTATCAAAAACTATTAATGATAACTATGATAACTTGAGGACGTGAACACCAAATGGCCATCAACTCCTTGATCACCATCTTCAGCGCCAGGTCACATCATACTTCGCCGCATATATGTGATAATCAGGACCTGTTTCACAAACAGAACCAGTATCAAATACTTTATAATATATCAAAAGGCGAATTCATAATTCTGTATATATCAAATATATACCTGTAGCATCGACGATCTCTCCTTCGATGGAATCAACTTTCAGAGATTTGAATTCAGACACGAACTTGTAGAAGTTCATATTGTCGGTCTTCAAAATGTACTTGCGCACATGCTTCTCATAGCTTGGAGGCAGAGATATCAGGACAGTCTGAATGGCACAGGAATCTGACATCCAGTAATCGAAGACCACCGTCAGCTGGAAGTAGATGTCATACAATCTCTTCAAATGAGTCTCCAGACAGGTATGCTCCTCCATATGAATGGTCTGGAACATTCTAAGCTGCCTGAATTGCTCACGCCTTAATTCATCTCGTAAGTGTGTCTTTATTGCATCAATCATGACGCATGGCTCCTTGCGTCGAAACAACTCTTTCAACTCAGGTGCTAGGCATACGGTCATGGTGATTTCCACTTCGATGAATATGTCTCGACGCCTACGGAAATCATCTTCCTCCTCCTCGCTTGCAGAATCTCCTGGTCTTTCTCCTAATGCTTCATCGAGAACATACAGAATGTTGTTGTGTTTGAGGATGTTTCTAAAACCCTTGTACCAGATGATGAATTTGGACCCGTCGGCTTCTAAGGTAGAATCCGGACTTTTGAGGAAGTAACCGAAGTATAGTTGCATAGTCTACAGATGTGATCGCAAAAGAGGTAAGGTTTAGTTTATAATATATAGCTGAGGTTTAGTTTATAATCATATTATCAAAACACACCACACCAAAATTATTATCCCTAAAATAATAATGGCGATTACACGACCCTCATCCACCATACTATCCCCGATCATCACGGCCGGCATCACTGCTTCAAAGGTAGACATAAAATGTCGATCACAACAACTCTGTGACCCATGCATATGCTAGCCTCGCCAACCAAACCCCGAAGACCCTGCGCGTGCAACATGGCTTACACCCACTATATGCGAACGATGATATGTCTGACACCCGATCATCACGGCCTGCCTCATAACGTAGAACTTTCTTGGTGGTGCGCAACGAGGGAGAACACAATTTTGGTATTTGTTAGGGATCATCCTATTCATGATGCTACCGTTGTATATCTAGCATATAAGCAATCAATAGGATGCACACACAACAACACACAATAATGATGCAATGAAGTGCGATGTGACATGGTCGATGCGCCTGGACCTTCATGGCGCCATGTGCCTGGCCCCCGGGGCCCCGACATAGCTCCGAGTCTACGGAACCCTCCATTGCCTTCGACAACACGAGTAATATCAAACTTACCGTAACCATGTCACATAAAATAACGCCTCTGCAAAACAAAGTTAGACGCCTCTAGCTTTATTTAGTTTTGCAAGTTTTACGTGACATATAGGCTTATTCGTAAGAGAGTCGCTTCCCTACCTACGAACTTTGTACCACAACGTCGATCGTATAATTGCATGTTTAAGCATCCCTTTCGGGCCATCCATTGAAAATGCTTTGCCGACTAGAGAGAGAGAAACAGACACCTGTCAGCCACAGATACGGTGCAAGCCGTATGTCAGTAGTGGAACCAGTCACGCGTAAGCGTACACATAAAGTCGGTTCGGGCCGCTTCATCAACTCAATACCGAAGGCATCGCAAGTGCACGCTAGAGGGTAGCAAATATAAGAAAGACGTCCTCATTCAACATGAGTTCTAACCGTACCAGCAGTACTATGCATAGATCGGCTCTGATACCACTGAAGGGGTTCCGGTGCAGAAAACAATAATTTTTCTAGCGTATGAAACCCTAACTAGACAGGATCTATCTATCTAGTACATGTGATAATGGTGGCGGAACGGGTTACATTACCTCCATGTAGACCGATAGCAGGGACTACGCTCCCGCACAAGCGTTGACGATGAAGTCGTACGTAGCCGACCTCGAGGTCACGGAGAACTTGCCGCGATGTCGTAGACGATGACGCCGGGGTGTCGACGATGACCTGCGTCGACGGGCGTCGGGCGGAAGATGGCGAGGCGCCGGCGGCAGGGGGGCGCCGGCAATAGGGGGAGACGGCGCAGCGGCTGGGCTGCAGGTGGGCGAGACGACGTCGCCCAGGCTCCTCAAAAGAGTCACCTCCGAGCACTCGCAAGCATACGAAGCTTAACAACAACCTCCGGTCATTCAGATCCAGCTGAAATCGCAGGGTAGAACTTATCTGGAATTCCGCAAGGAAACGGCGCCCGACGGTATAGCTTAGGTGGAGAGAGGGGGCAAAACGGGCGGAGAAGCAACTCGGCCGGCCTGCTATACAATTAATTGTATTTTCTGTAATTAATCCAATTAATATGCCTTGCTATATAAAGGGGGGAGGGGGTGTGCAAACACCTTGCCTCCCCCATGTGGGACTAAAGGAATACGAGGGGGAGGGGGGTTCGGCCGAACCACCTAGTCCGACTTGGACTAGGGGCCCAAGCCCTCTTCCTCCTATGGTGGTGCGGCTCCCCCCCTCTTGGGCCCTCTTAGGGCCCATGTAGGTGGGAGCCCCCTTTTTCCCTTTATTATTTAATAATTAAATTAATAAATATAAATAATTCATTATTAATATATTTAAATACTATTTTATATCCCGTTACTCGGAAACATTTTTCGAACCACCCGAACAACTTTCGGACATCCCTGGAACCATTCCAGACCTTCCCGGAACTGCTTCCGGACCACCGGAACTCTTTCCGGATCATTTCTCTCTCTCTCCAACAAATTCCTATATTATTCCAGAACCTATGTCCTGGTGTTGTTAAGACCTTAAGTTTGTTACGCTACGGTTCGAGAACACTCCATACATGGTCGAGACACTCCGCTCACCAATGACCGTCAGGGATAACTGGATGTATATGAGGGCCCCTGTGCATTCTACGAATATCGTTTTTGAACCATGAATATGATATTCATTCCCTTTGTTTCTGCGATGCTACCTTGTCCGAGATATGATCGTAGACATCTGATGTCTTTGTTGCATCTCATTACCGACAAAGGTTATTAACTCGTCTGTGATATTACATCTCCATGACCTAGTCATAAGCTGCGCAACTATATAGATGTAATCTCACCGAGTGGGCCCACAATATCTTTCCATTACAAGAATGAACAAATCTCGCTCTTGATCCTTACGTCTCGATGCTCTTTCGGGATACCCAAGATGGACACCGTTATTGTCATGCTATATAAGACACAATGTTTGATGCTCTCAAAGCACCCATACGAAGCATCAATAAGTACGGTCTCACGGTCTAAGGAATAAGCTATCATATTCTATTTTATTGCAAATGACAAACATCGTAATACGATCTTATTTCTATACTTTGCGTATGTCCATCACCTTATTCAACTAATAAGATGACCCCATTGTCAACCGACGTCATTGTCCTTGATCGGAAATCTCGATCAACTGTTGTCCAATGGACTAGTTCATATATAGGCTTACTAGGGACCTGGTTGTCTATGTAATTCCGATTAATATAGTTATAGCATAATACACAAATCTATTATAAACTTATGAGATAATGCAATAAATACTATTTATTTATTTGCCTCTGGGGCATATCTCCTTCAGTTCTTGCCACTGTTTATTTAAATTTTGTAGTTGAACTAATGTATGTAAACTAGTTGTACTGATTATCTGTGTTAGGAGGTGCAGAATTGTGCGTTTGTTGAGTGGATAGATCCAGAGTGGCCTGATTCACTACACTATGCATTGCACTGTTTGTGTAGCAAGTTGCATGAGGCTAATTGTGGCAGATGGATGATCAATTTGAAAATGAAGTAGTGCTGAAGAATTTGAAGCTAGAGAAAAAGGAACTGGAGAAGAAATACAATGACTTAGTGGCACAAGTTAACAAGATGATGGATGGAGCTGTGAAAGAGGTGAAGTTTGAAAAGCTACACGAAATTCAATGAAGAGAAACATAAAGAAGACTATGAGGCCTCTGAGAAAGCAATGATTGAATGTGAGGCTAAGCTGACATCCATGGAGTTGGAGGACAAGAGGTACATGGAAGAATTGGATGTGTTTAAGTGCAAGAACATTGAAGGAGAAAAAGAAACATTGAAGCGGGAGAAGAAAAGTCTGGAGTACATGTTGTTTGATCTACTGAATGCAAACAGTGCAAACAAACAAAAGCTGAAGAATATTCAGCAGATCCTGGATGTAACCACTGAAGGAGTATAAACTTGGAGTTGTGATGTTTTAGTAACAAGTTTTAGTTATAATGTGATACTTTGAGTCAGAATTTGGAGTTGAGTTGTTGAATTTGAGTTGTAGTGTGTCAGATTGTTAAGTATGCACTTTGAGTATTAATGTATGAATTGTTAAGTTTCAGGCTATGTCATATTGTGTGCCCATTTGTGAGAAGATTCAGATTTTATACTATTTTGTTTAAGCACATAGTTGTCCTCAATGAATTTGTCGATGATAACTCGATGTAACAAACTAGAGCTTACGTAGTTGTCATCGAGGAATTTGTTGACAACAACTCGATGTAACAAACTAGAGGTTATGTAGTTGTCGTCGAAGAATTTATCCTGCTCCTCAACGCCGCTAGCAGATCCAGGGCTATCGTCGCCTCCGACGGAAGCACTCCCGCCGTCGTGGTCACCGCGCCATTCCATTCGCCGCGTCGTCCATGTCCGAACGAGCGAGCGCAAAATTTGGGAGAGAAGGAGCAAAGACAGCGAAACTGACTAACCTTACAGAGCATGAGGTCGAGAGGTTCCGACCGAACCGGTCTTCGCGCTTGGCAAGTGGGCCCCTCCGGTCAGCAGCGCACGGCGAAACGGCGCACGGTTGACGGCCATTTGTCCACGTCTGCGCCTGACAGTGGGGTCAGCTTGTCATAATCGTTAAACCACTATCACAGGACCGATCAGCGACATTTGTTGCTTCGTGCCTCAGAAATTGTACTGACACGTAAAAATCACCAAAGTTGGTATTGGCTCACGTGATTGAGCGCGCAATTGTGGTAGTTTTATGTAATTTACACGTATTATCAGTTATATGGTTCGTTATCTATGTTTTTCTTCGACAACCTTTAGAAAAATACAAGACTGTGTCATGGAAGAAGAAATAGTTTGAAAACTTCGAAGATTTGCTAGTTTTTTAGAATTTATTTTTTAATTGCTGGAGTTAACTTATGTATCTCTACCATGTATTATTCACCACTATAATATATATATTGTGGTATTATTGTTCAAAACAAAAAAAATCAATGCTCCATTTTCGCATCTTACCAGGTAATAATTGCAAGTGACTGAACTACGTATACCTAGATCTAGATCGTAAATTTGAGCAACATAATATGACATATATATTATAAAAAATATCATTAGAAAATTCAGCTATATAACTTTAATATTTATATTATATTAGTTAAATTCACGACCTAAGTATTCATAGAGAACTTATAAGCCGGGACGTAGGAAATAGTTGGAAACATTATCCGTCGGTCCACCTCGGCGAGGAGCTGACGCTGTCGCTCCAGCTCCTGCTCCGTGTACTCGCCGAGACTCCATTCCTCGGCGAACGCCGGATCCGCCGGCTGCACCGTGTTGAAGGAGGCTGACGCGGCACGGGGGAGATGCTACCCGGCGAGTCGCGGTGGCGCGGGGCTCGCCAATGCGCAGGGCGCCGCTGCGAGGCGCAGGACGCCCGGAGTTGAGGAGGGGAGGGGTGAGGGATGCACAGACCGTCCCCGCCAGCGGAGGGGAGAGGTTCGCGTACCTAGTACCGGCGAGCGTCGGTCCGGAGGAGGAGGAGCCGGAGCCGGAGGAGCCCGTGCCCATCGGCGCGGCATCCACGAGCGCGGCGACATTGTCAGCCGCGGCTCGTTGCCGCGCTCGATGTAGTCCAGGACCCACGGAAGGGTCCTGTTCTCGCCGCCCCACCACCGCTTGCGCCCGATGGAGTTGCAGCGCCCCTCCACCGGTCTGTTCCTCCCGCGGTCGGCGACGTCTTCGTCGTGGCGGCGCCGGAAATACTCGGACCAGAAGCCGTCGTTGACGTGGGGCTATCTTTCGACTAGCCCACGATGAGGCTACCTGGGCCGCGCCAAGCATAGGGAGGCCCACAGAAGGCCCACTCGGGGTACCATGTATCCTAGTCTAAATCGGTTAGATCTCATAACCTTCCATATCTGTAATCGCCATCGATACCGACCACCCGAGACCTGGCTACCTATAAAGCCAGGAGGGTTGCTCGTCCTAGAGGACACGCCAACAGCCACCGCCACAAACCCTAGCGAGATCGCAATCTCGCCGCCGTTGTAACCGCAACTCGCCATCAATAACAGACAAGCAGGAGTAGGGTGTTATCCTCCGGGACCCTGAACCTGGGTAAAACCTTGCTTGTCAGTCGTCGTGATCACCAACGCTCTCCTCTCTCCCCCTTCAATCAACCCGGGGTGCACAACCCAGGGATTTGTCGAGTTACACCCTCGTCAATTGGCGCCGTCTGTGGGAAAGATATCAAGCGTTGGAATCATGGTCGCACCGGCTCCATCCGCAATGAAGATCGAGATCGACGTCACTCGGGAGCCCATCCGCTTCGGCTCCTTCGAGTATGCCCTCCACCCGCCGGCCCATCGCTCGGTGTACGCCAATCTGCGCAAAGGTATACATATCACCTTCGGCTCCATATACTGTTTCGTCGACAGTCGTGGCATGTTCAGGTCTGCAACAAACGCGCCGCACGTGGCCATGGCCCCTGCATCTGTCACCCGCGTGCCACCGTCGACGTCACCCGCCACGGAAGCCGCGCCTGCCACACCTACGAAGATCGTACCTGCATCGACTACCTCGTCAACCTCGGCGATGGCCGCGCAGATCGAGTCTACTCCAACCATCTCGATCGCACGGTCGACAAGGTCAAGATCTACCTCAACTACGACTGTACCAGTGCGTGCGACCAAGGGCGTACCGTCGACCGCCGCGTCGCGCGCACCCTCGTGGGATCATCAAGTCTACCCCAAGCCAATCGCACTCGCCCCTGCGACTGTGAAACCTCCGTCCGCGACCGCGGTGACGATCCTCCGACGACGCAACGGCGACTACGCTGCCCACGTAGCAGCAATTTTCGATCCCGGGCAAGATTCGGATCAAGGAAGCAGCAGCGGCAGCGTAAACACCCCTACCGAAGTTTACCCCCAGCAAGTCTTCATGGCTAACACCGAGCCTCCAGAAGGCAACGAGGAACCCGCATACCCACTGGAGGTGGTCATGCTTGACCAGACACGACTCACCATCACGCGAGACATGGGAATCAGGGCCCTGAAACATGTCGACGACGGCACTTTCCCTGCACCCGACGCGCCCAGAGAAGACCACCTGGCGGTCCAGTACTTGCTACGCAAGGAAGGCGAGCGACTTCGCGTCGAAAAGGCCGAACTGCTCAGGCGCAAGAGGGACGCAGATGCATCGAGTGCCAGACGGGCCGCCATCTCGTTCACTTCCTCCACGGAAGTTAACCAAGGGGGACGGCGACACAGAGCTCGTGTTCCCCACATGACAGACGCTGATCGAACAAGGGTCACCCGCAACCTCGACTCATCCTTCATCACCGAGGACGAGAACGGGATACCTGTCCCCAAGACGGCGAACGCCGCCATCATGTCATTCGAGACGTATCTCCGGCTCACGCAGCCGCCGGAGGGAGATCCACGCGCCCTTCTCCACAAACAGCAGATCATGTCCATGAAGTCAATCGAGGAAGCTTTGGCGACTGGAGCATCAAACAACCGGGCACGTGAAGAACGAGAGCGCCAAACCCGCGAGCCAGCAACATCAGGGGCTACGCAGCCACTGAGACAAGCCCAGCCAGGCGAGGATCTCCGCAACGTCATCACACAAAGGACAGTGCACCGTAATCGCAGCCAGCGCTCGGCTGATGCGATGAACCTGGATGATGCGGCCGACCGCAACTTCGAGCCGTGCGGCGCTGCATGCTTCAGCTTCAACATCCGCGATACCCGCATGCCTAAGGGTTTCAAGTTGATAGCAGGAACCCCCAAGTATGACGAAAAGCAAGACCCGCGCCTGTGGCTTGAAGATTACCTCATCGTCTGCACCTGTCAAGGCGGGACGTCGACTACGGCAGTGCAATACATCCAGCTCATGCTCACGGACTCAGCCCGCGGGTGGCTCACCAGCCAGCCCAAGGACTCATTCAAAACCTGGGAAGAATTCCAAGATACTTTCATAAAAAGTTTCTCTGGAACATTTGCAAGGCCGACAACCTACATCGAGTTGCAAGCCTGCAAGCAAGGAAAGGACGAGTCGCTCCTCGCGTACATCCAGCGATGGACACTCCTCCGGAATACTATGGAACCCGTCTCAGAGGACAGGGTGATGGACGCTTTCATGCACGGCGTCGCTCGTCGCGATCTCCGTGAATAATTTGGTAGGCTCCAGCCGAAAACTACGATCGAGCTCATGAAGGTAGCCAACCAGTGGGCCGAAGGAGAGGACTACGTCCGTGACACCTCCCCAAAGAAGGAAGCCGAAACAAACAACGGGCGAGACGAACGCCAGAAGAAGAAGCAACGTTTCACCAACTCAGACACCATCGAGCTAGTAGCGGCGGGATATCAAACCCCCCGTGATGACACACGAGATAAGAGTCGACAACATGATCAGAGTCGGCAGTCCAGCTCGGGGCAGTACAATCGCAGCAGCGGCAGCATTAGCCACAACGACGGAAGCCAAAAACGCGAGTGGAAGCGTCCATTGACCCCAGCCGAAGAGCTGATGCAACCTTGCAAGCATCACTCGTTCCGCAACCCGGAGACAGGTAAGTGGGGTGCCAACCACCTGTTGAAGGACTGTCGCAAGGCGCGGAAGATTTACCAGGCTATGCAGCAGATCATTACTCCCGTGCAAGCATTGACGACGACTCCGCAGCTCGCTATTCCGGCAGCACTCGCAAACAACAACACAAGACAAGCGGATGTAACTTTCCCCCAGCAACAGCCGCAACATGACACCCAGATGGTGGCGCACGAAACATACCCGACTGCGCGAGGACAGATCAACATGATTCAAAAAGGACGCCCTTCGAACAGGGTCCAGAAGCTCATCACCCGCCAGGTACTCCAGGCTACCACCAGCACGCGCGCAGTACCAGAATACCTGAGAGGGTCAGAGACACCAATCGCATTCTCCAGGGCAGACCACCCGTCGGAGGTGCCGCGACCCGGTCACGCTGCTCTGGTTATCGAAGCCCTAATTGGCGACTACAGCCTGAAGAAAGTATTCATGGACGGAGGCAGTGGCATCAACATCATATTCGCCGACACCCTGAGAAGAATGAACAAGTCGACAGAGAAATTGCTAGAGTCGGAGACCACCTTCCACGGCATAGTACCAGGGTAAGCAATCACGCCCATGCGAACAATCACACTCGACGTCATCCTCGGCACACCCGAACACTTCAGGAAAGAGTCGATCGACTTCGAAGTTGTCGACTGGAAATCACAGTATCTGAAGGGGATCGTGTGCAGAAAACAAAACAATTCCTAGCAACGATATCCTTAAACTAGCCAAGATCTACACTATGCAGATATAGAAGTACGGCGGAGATCGGAATACATACCCTCGTAGACCGAATAGCGGGGATTACGCTCCCGTACAAGCATTGACGATGAAGACGTTGTAGCCGACCTCTAGGTCACGGAGAACTCGGCGCGACGAAGACGACGAAGATGACCTCAAGGTCGGGTGGAGGAAGTAGGCCTCCGAGTACCGCTAGCGCAGCACCTCACAGAGCGTCACACACATACGGTGGAGACGACGGCCTCCGAAGCTCCAGTCCAGGACGAGCAGCGGAAGACTTGGACCGGAACACCAGCAGCGCGACAGCGGGCTATGGTGGAAGAGATCCCCCTCCTCTACTCGGCGCGACTCCGACAAAGGGAATCACGAGATCGAGAGAGAAATAGGGAATTAATATGGTGAATTAAAAGGGCAGGGGTGCCCCTTCTTATATAGGCTCCTAAGGGGAGCCAACCTTGCCAGCCAGGCAATGTGGGACTATCCCACAGCCTGGTTCGGCCAAGGCATGGTGCGCCGGCCCTAGGTGGGCCCCATTTGGCCCACCTAGGCCGGCCAAGTCTCCCCACAAAATTCCCTTGAGGATTTTCCCCCCCATGGGCCTTCTTTCCACCAGAAGGCCCATTTAGGGAAATCAGCCTAAATAAATTCAAAAATAAATATATAAAATCATATTTGCATATTAGTTACACTAATTAATATTAAACATATTATATATAATTTATTCTAGCTTCGAAAACTCTTTCGTCGCTGCCCGATCTCCATCGGACCATTCCCGGGACGTTCCCGGTGATCTCTTTCCTTTCCGGTTGTCTTGTCGAAACCCCTTAAGTGTGTTACCCTAGCGGTTCGATATAATAACAGGTACGATCAAGACTCCTCTATGATCAACGACTAACTCGTAGGCCTGGACTGAAGGAGATATGCCCTAGAGGCAAATAAATAAGTAGTATTTATTGCATTATCTCATAAGTTTATAATAGGTTTGTGTATTATGCTATAACTGTATTAATCGGAATTATTAATACACGTGTGATACATAGACAAACCAGGTCCCTAGCAAGCCTCTATATGAGCTAGTCCATTGGGCAACAGTTGATCGAGATTCCCGATCAAGGACAATGACGTCGGTTGACAATGGGGTCATCTTGTTAGTTGAATAAGGTGGTGGACATACGCAAAGTATTGCAATAAGATCGTATTACGATGTTTGTCATTTGCAATAAATAAGAGTGTGATAGCCTATTCCTTAGACCGTGAGACTGACTTATTGTTGCTTCGTAGGAGTGCTTTGAGAGCATCAAACGTTGTGTCTTATATAGCATGACAATGACGGTGTCCATCTTGGGTATTCCGAAAGAGCATCAAGACGTAAGGATCAAGAGCGGGATTTGTTCATTCTTGTAATGGAAAGATACTCTGGGCCCACTCGGTGATATTGCATCTATATAGCTGCGCAGCTTATGACTAGGTCATGGAGATGTAATGTCGCAGACGAGTTAATAACCTTCGTCGGTAACGAGATACAGCAAAGGCATCGGTGTGTCTACGATCATATCTCGGACAAGGTAGTATCGCAGAGACAAAGGGAATGAATATCATACTTATGGTTCAACGACGATATTCGTGGAATGCACAGGGGTCGTCATATATTTCCAGGTATCCCTGACGATCATTGGTGAGCGGAGTGTCTCGACCATGTCTGGAGTGTTCCCGAACCGTAGCGTAACAAACTTAAGGTCTTAGCGACGCTAGGAGATAGGTTCTGGAATTTTATAGGAATTTGTTGGAGAGAGAGAATTGATCCGGAAAGAGTTTCGGTGGTCCGGAAAGAGTTCCGGGGAGGTATGGAATGGTTCCGGGAATGTCCGAAAGTTGTTCGGGTGGTTCCGAAATAGTTTCGGAGTCATGGGATATTGAATTATATATAAATATATTAATTATGAATTAATGGGATTTTCATATTAATTAAATATTAATTAAATAAAGGAAAAAGGGGGCTCCCACCTACATGGGCCCTAAGAGGGCCCAAGAGGGGGGATCCGCACCCCACAAGGGGGGTGGGCCCCATGGGGGTTCGGCTGGCCCATGGTGGGGGCGCACCACCCCCCTCAACCTTTAGTCCCACATGGGGGAGCCAAGGGGTTTGCACACCCCCTTCCCCCTTTATATACCAAGGCATATTAATTGATTTAATTGATAGGAAAATCCAATTAATTCTCGATTTCTCTCTCGATCTCGTGGTTCCCAAGTCGGAGCCGCGCCGAGCTGAGGAAGGAGGTCTCTCTCCACCTAAGCCATACCGCAGAGCGCCGTTGCTCTGCGGGATTCCAGATAAGATCTACTCCTGCGATTTCAGCTGGATCTGAATGACCGGGAGTTGTCGCTAGGCTCCGTATGTTTGCGAGTGCTCGGAGGCTACTCTACTGAGGAGCTTGGGCGACGTCGTCTCGCCCCCTGCAGCCGCCGCGCCACCCCCCCTCTGCTGCCGGCGCCCCAGCCCCGGTGCTGGCGCTCTGCCTTCTTCCGCCCGACGCCCGTCGACGCAGATCATCGTCGACACCCCGGCGTCATCGACTTCGACATCGCGGCAAGATCTTCGCGACCTCGAGGTCGGCTACGTACGACTTCATCGTCAACGCTTGTGCAGGAGCGTAATCCCCACTATCGGTCTACATGGAGGTAATGTAACCCGTTCCACCACCGTTATCGCATGTACTAGATAGATAGATCCTGGCTAGTTAGGGTTTCGTACGCTAGAAAATTATTGTTTTCTGCACCGTAACCCCTTCATGGACCCCATGAATTAATCCCTGTGATATAACGAATGACTTTCATCTATCAAACCTGGACGTATAGTCTTAAACCCTTTGTCATGTCGATACTTAGCGTGTCCGAGCATCATTCTCAGATATCTCCATACCTAGCATGATCTCGTTACCGACATCGCTATCTTCTACTCGTCTATGATATTATGTCAGCTGGTGACCTAGTCACATGTTTGCAAACTCATTTGACATAATCTCACCGAGTGGGCCCTAGAGTATCTATCCGGCTATGCGGACTGACAAATCCCGTTGTTGACCACTCGTCTCAACTACCCCCTTCCGATACCCAAAAGTATCACCTATCATTGTCACACTATATAAGATATGACGTTTGGTGCGATCAAAGTATCTTCCAGGGATAACAATAAGAGTTGGTCTCACGGTCGTAAGGCGTAATGACTATGTCCTATAAATACTCGGTATGTCCATCACATCGTTACACCTAACGATATGACTTCCATTGCCGACCGGCGCCATGCCCTATGATCGGAAAACCTCGATCATCAATCGCGCAATGAAACTAGTCTTAGTAGAGGCTACTAGGGACCTGGTTGTTTATCTACCACACCTGTATTAATGTTTTCGCTTAATACAGTTATAGCATGGTATAAAACATATAATGAACGATTGGGATATTGTCAATAAACTATGTTTATTAAGTGTCTCTAGGGCATATTCCCTTCAGTCTCCCACTTGCACTAGAGTAACACTTAATCTAGTTTACAACTTGGTAAAAGCTCAACACCCATAGCATCTTGGTGCCTGCTCGCCTCATGGAAGAGGAATACAGTCAATAGATCTCACACATTGAGACCTATATGTGCTTTGCAACACTTCTATGTCATCTAATTTGACATCATCCCGTATCTTACGATGACGGTGAAATATATCCTAGTGAATGGAGTGAGACTCGAGCATTCGCGTAGCTTGGGCCTTAAAAGTCTAAGAGATCTATTAAGGGGACCACCTACGCTCGGAAAACTACTCAGTCCAATCACACTTGCTACTTCTGAAGTCGCGATATATTTCTATACCTATGTAGATTATGCGACAGTGCATTCATATGCGACTTCGCAAACTAACCATGTCTATCTTCAAAATAAAGGACTTCTCCTATATGAGATTTCTAGCCGTATGGGTCAGTGTCATAACTTGCATCATTGTAACCGCTTTACGGCAAGTTGTCTTTCCACTCTTACCCTTTACTAGAAAACATATCTTCAGTTCTCATAGACACTGAAGAATAAACTTAACGTTTGTTCATTGATCCACACAAGGATCACTCTAGAACCTGTTCTTCAACCAAGAACTTGGGTCACACTAAGTCGAGCTTTCAATCTGATAGCATCTATGACTGATACATAGATAATGTCGAACATCATTTTCTATAACTGAAAATTCCAAGATAAACTTAATATTTTACCTAGTCATATAAGCAAGAACCTCTTTCTTTGCTTGTCCTATTCTGAAACACTTCAGAATCTTGACTTAGGAAATATTCTGACTTAATGTTATTAAGCCCCTTACAATCTATACAATTATAAATCGGATACCTAATACTCCTAACTTCATTTCATGGAAAATTTAATCACTTAAATAATCCTTTACACTCTACTAGAGGATCTGTGTCATTCAATATGTCGTTACATACAAAATTACAAATGACACCTAGCTCCCACTCAAATATGCCTTCCGCATATAAGATCATGGAAAGCTACTTAGATCCCACTCAAATATGCCTTCCGCATATAAGATCAAGGAAAGCTACTTTGCTCCCTCTCACTTCTTTGCAAATGTAGGTTTCTTCAACTATTTTGGACAACTCCAAAATCCTCTGATCACATTATCAAAGTGAAGATTCCAGCTCCGATATGCTTGCTTCAGCCCATGAATGGACCACCGAAGTTTGCATACATGTTTAGCATCCTCAGGATCACCAACTCTTTCCTAATGACACTATTAAGAAACATGGTTTGCTTATCCATCTATCAATTTATCATTCGAAATTATAGTGATTGCTAAACGACCCATAATAGATTTAGGCTTCGCCACTTGAGACAAACTCTCATGTGGTCAACTTTTGAATCTGTCGAAACTGTTTCACGACAAATCGAATCCGCTCAATGTCTACTCTCTCATAAAATTCCATATACTATTAACATCCTAGATGCCATAAGGAAGATCTCCCAAGTCATTACCTGGTAATCGTATATGGATTTTATTTCGGATCATAAATGACTCATAGCCATTTCTCGGACTTAGGTCCACCATATCTTCTTCGTAGTTCGTAGGTCTATCATATTCCATTAATATGACCTTCATAACAAGATTGTCGTAACACACAGTGTGGAACACAACTTAGTATGCCTACGCTCTTAGTATGAGCTCAGAACATCATGATCTTGAATCATCTGCTTTTTCAAGCCGTGGAGCCTGACACCGAAAACACTTTCGGTTGCGCCACTCTGATGTCTGGAGAGGAAGTTCACCAACTTCGCCTTGCTCTACTTTCTTTCTCACTTATACCCTTGGACAAGAAACTATTTCTTTCGCAAGGTATATCCCGGCAAAGATTTTGCCTATGTCGTGAGACATGTACCCAACTAACTCTTTAGGTAGGGTATACTACAAAGATTAATCCATTTTAGGTTCGATTACATCGAAACACTAAATTGCTGAAAACACAATCCAGGCTCAAAAGCCATGCCATCACTCGTATGATATTGTATCCATGGATTCAAATGGTTTCCCTATTTGCTAACGTGAGTGTTTACGTTTCTACCATATGACTCTAATGATCACAATAATTCGGTAAGAGATTTATTTACCACACACTGTCCGATAGAGTGTAATTACGACGTCCTAACACACATAACACTATGGTGTTCCATGCGACGTAATTTGTGGAACTCTTCTCACAAGTCTTCTAATGATGTGCCAACATTATAACTCAAATCTTCATTTCCTCGACCTGCATCGCGGGAATTTGATTTTCTTGTTAAGTTTATTTCCTACTTCATTCTAAACTTGATTGATTGAATCAAAATTCCAGGCTAACATTCCCCGAGCGGATATCCATATATCTACTCGAATGTTCATGAAGTCTTTGAAATAAATACTCCCACTACACGTTAAAGTACTTCATTGATTCACATACACCCATATGCATGATTCTCAACAAGTTATACTCAAAACGTTCAGCGAAGTTCAGAAAATAAAGGTCTCCACTACCCGTCAATTACTTCATTGAACCACATACATCTCTATGTATGACTATCAAAAAGTTATATGCCCGCTTTCCGAAAACGGTGTCACAGTTATTTTGCAAGTGTCAAAAGATCAAATCTTAGGACTTGTAGATCCATCCGGTATGGAGCTAATGCATTGACTATAACATTGACATGACTAAACGGTAGTGCCACACATATGTGGTGTCTTTATTAAGTTTGTATCCTTTGGCATTAATATTATGAATGTGGGAGCTTCTACCATCTAAATTCAAATCGGCATATGATCATTACTTCATAAATATAGGACACCAAATTTGTCACTATCATGGATGAGCAAGTGTCTCGCTAGAGGAGACACAGTTGTAACGATCATACTAACAGGCGATCATAAAGAATTTATTCAAATGGTAGATCTAGAGGGAGAGTGTCTATGGCCATCACAACAACTTGACTGCCATTATCAGCACACAATGTCACCTCATCCTTTCAAGCTACTCAAGCAGTAAACCTGGTTTTCACAAAACATGACTAGTTCAAAACTTAGTCACTACTGCGAGTACTTGATTAGCTAAAACATTCATAACATGTATATCATATATACACCATCATCATTGATGACTTTCGGCAATCTGTTTTATTTTCTTGATACTTCCACCATAATCAAGAACCATGAAGGTGAACGATTCCCCTTGCATGACATAGTCTATGATAGAGGATTTGCACTTGGCAACGATGTCTGTCATCCAGTGATTGAGCTGAGCGAGGCGTCTCAATGTTCATTGAGTATGAACATATGTCATTAAGTATGACCGCCACGTGCTCCCTCAATGTGTGTATTCTCTTCCATCTTGGTTGAGAAGACAATCAGTCAACGTACTAATAAAGTTCATCAACCCAACGTTTGGGGTACCCCGAGTTTAGCGACCATATCATATGTTCGCGATCTAAAAAACTCGTACCCACCGTTGGTTCTCTATGGCAGAGATCATAGCATGCACTGGACTATGATGATATCATCCGCACAAAATCTGATAATCCAAATTATCTTTTGTTAGCTGAATCACCGGGGTTATCTCCTAGCGGGTATTGTAACACAAAAAGCTAACGGTTTAAACAAGGAGTATCCTCAAGCTAAAGCATAAAACTATGAAGTTTGGACCCAACCTTTTAAGTTTCTCAATCGCAGGAATGCGCCTAATTTGAAAAGATGTTATCACAATGGTTAATATCTACAAAGGTTTGCAAAACAGACTATGTTCATTATATTCTGAGTTCTAGTATTTTAGAAAATAACTATCTGAACTCCCACTCAAACGAACATCCCTCCTGGTCGTTTAAGCGAGTACACGACCCCCATCCATTGCACCACCCCTCATCATCAGAGCCGGCGGCACAACTTCAAGAGTAGACAATTGTCCGCCACACCAATTTTGTGACTCGTGCTCGACCTTTCGGTCTCCCTGTTCCGAGGCCATATTTCTGAATATGCTAGGCTCGCCACCAAAAACCTCCACGCTGACGCTTGTGCAACATGGCTTACACCCACTGTATGCGAAGGACGAGATGTCTGACACCCGATCATCACGGCCTGCCTCATAACGTAGAACTTTCTTGGTGGTGCGCGTTGGAGGGAGAACACTAGTGGTATTTTGAAGGGATCATCTTATATAGCTACCGCCGTGTAACTAATATATACTATATATACAATCACACAATATAAGATGCACACAAAACATCAAATGTAATGCAATGTGATATAGTCCATTGCGCCATGGTCTTCTTGGCGCCCGCAGTTTATAAACAATTTAATAAACCTACCTTGACCATATCACATAGCCCCTGCAAAATAAAGTTAGACGCTTCTACTTTATCTTTTGCATATTTTACGTGGCTTGGGGCTTTCGTAAATAGAACCGCTTCATACCTACGAACCTTATGACCACAACAACGATCCAATAATTGCATATTTAAGCATCCCTTTCGGGCCCTCCATTGAAAATGCAAGACCAACTAAAGAGAGAGAAACAGGCACCCGCCAGCCACAGATACGGTACAAGCCGTATGTCAGTAGTGGAAACAGTCTCGCGTAAGCGTACGCGTAAGGTCGGTCCGGGCCGCTTCATCAACTCGATGCCGCTGGAATCACAAGTGCACGCTAGAGGGTAGCAAATAACAGGAACGGTGCCCCCGTGCAGAACACGGGTTCTAACAGCGTACATCTATATCTATGATAGATCGGCTCTGATACCACTGAAGGGGATCGTGTGCAGAAAACAAAAAAAAATTCTAGCAACGATATCCTTAAACTAGCCAAGATCTACACTATGCAGATATAGAAGTACGGCGGAGATCGGAATACATACCCTCGTAGACCGAATAGCGGGGATTACGCTCCCGCACAAGCGTTGACGATGAAGACGCCGTAGCCGACCTCTAGGTCGCGGAGAACTCGGTGCGACGAAGACGACGAAGATGACCTCAAGGTCGGGTGGAGGAAGTAGGCCTCCGAGTACCGCTAGCGCAGCACCTCGCAGAGCGTCACACACATACGGTGGAGACGACGGCCTCCGAAGCTCCAGTCCAGGACGAGCAGCGGAAGACTTGGACCGGAACACCAACAGCGCGGCAGCGGGCTATGGTGGAAGAGATCCCCCTCCTCTACTCGGCGCGACTCCGACAAAGGGAATCACGAGATCGAGAGAGAAAAGGGAATTAATTGGTGAATTAAAAGGCGAGGGGTGCCCCTTCTTATATAGGCTCCTAGGGGGAGCCAACCTTGCTAGCCAGGCAATGTGGGACTATCCCACAGCCTGGTTCGGCCAAGACATGGTGCGCCGGCCCTAGGTGGGCCCCATTTGGCCCACCTAGGCCGGCCAAGTCTCCCCACAAAATTCCCTTGAGGATTTTCCCCCCATGGGCCTTCTTTCCGAAAACATATTATATATAATTTATTCTAGCTCCGAAAACTCTTTCGTCACTGCCCGATCTCCATCGGACCTCTCCCGGGACGTTCCCGGTGATCTCTTTCCTTTCCGGTTGTCTTGTCGAAACCCCTTAAGTGTGTTACCCTAGCGGTTCGATATAATAACAGGTACGATCAAGACTCCTCTATGATCAACGACTAACTCGTAGGCCTGGACCCCATGAATTAATCTCTGTGATATAACAAATGACTTTCATCTATCAAACCTGGACGTATAGTCTTAAACCCTTTGTCATGTCGATACTTAGCGCGTCCGAGCATCATTCTCAAATATCTCCATACCTAGCATGATCTCGTTACCGACATCGCTATCTTCTACTCGTCTATGATATTATGTCAGCTGGTGACCTAGTCACATGTTTGCAAACTCATTTGACATAATCTCACCGAGTGGGCCCTAGAGTATCTATCCGGCTATGCGGACTGACAAATCCCGCTGTTGACCCCTCGTCTCAACTACCCCCTTTCGATACCCAAAAGTATCACCTATCATTGTCACACTATATAAGATATGACGTTTGGTGCGATCAAATTATCTTCCAGGGATAACAATAAGAGTTGGTCTCAAGGTCTTAAGGCGTAATGACTATGTCCTATAAATACTGGGTATGTCCATCACATCGTTACACCTAACGATATGACTTCCATTGCCGACCGGCGCCATGCCCTATGATCCGAAAACCTCGATCATCAATCGCGCAATGAAACTAGTATTAGTAGAGGCTACTAGGGACCTGGTTGTTTATCTACCACACCTGTATTAATGTTTTCGCTTAATACAGTTATAGCATGGTGTAAAACATATAATGAACGATTGGGATATTGCCAATAAACTATGTTTATTAAGTGCCTCAAGGGCATATTCCCTTCAGTATCACGTCATACTTGGGCGCCCAACTTTTGTCACGTTCATGGCCATACCTCATTATGCCTACCTGATGATCAAGTTGCCCGGACCCAAAGGAGTAATCACTGTGCGTGGCGACTTCGACCGCTCGAACAGCTGGGACCGAGAGTTCAGCAGGATCTCTGAGTTCTTCGGGGTCGAAGAGCACTTCAAGGCCATATCAGCCGACAACGACAAGACCATCTTTCCACCTTGCAAGAAGCCAGCTAAGGACGCCGCCTTCAACACAAACGACGACACCGTCACCCACCAGGTCCATCCGACTGACAGTAGCAAGACGGTCAAAGTATCGTCAAGCTTGACCCCTGCATAGGAAAGCGCGCTCGTCGAGTTCCTACGTGAGAACTGGAAGATGTTTGCATGGCAACCTTCTGACATGCCAGGAATACCCAGGGAACTCGCCGAGCACTCTCTAAAGGTCCACAAGGACGCAAGACCAGTCAAACAAGCCATGCGACGCTTTTCAGGTCCCAAACGGGACGCAATCACCGCAAAAATCGACCGGCTGCTGCACGCCAAGTTCATCCGAGAAATCAAGAACTCGGACTGGGTCGCCAACCCCGTCCTGGTAGAAAAGAAGAAGACGAAGAAACTGCGCATGTGTGTAGACTTCACAGCAGTCAACAAATGTTGTCCAAAGGATCACTTTCTGCTCCCGCGGATAGACCAGATCATCGACTCGACAGCAGGCTGCGAGCGCCTATCTTTCCTGGACGCCTACTCAGGCTACCAGCAGATCAGGCTGAAAGTCGAAGACGAAGAGAAAACAGCATTCATCACACCGGACGTCGTCTTTTGCTACCAGACGATGCCTTTCGGGTTGAAGAACGCGGGCGCCACATATCAGCGCACCATGCAGGCATGCCTTAAAGGACTTATCGGGCAAATTGTCCAAGTCTGCGTCGATGACATCGTTGTCATGACCCGAAAAGAAGACACCCTAGTCGACGACCTTCGCAGGGTCTTCGCAGCATTCGACGCATATCAGATCAAGCTCAACCCAGAGAAGTGCGTATTCGGCGTGCCAGCTGGAGAATTGCTAGGCTACCTTGTCTCCGCAAGAGGAATCGAAGCAAAACCTGAGAAGGTGCAGAACATACTCACGATGCTAGCACCCACCAAACTCAGGGAAGTGCAACGATTAGTTGGCCGAGTCGCATCTCTCAGCCGGTTCATAAGTAAGTTGGGCGAGAAGGCCTTACCCTTCTACCAACTGATGAAGAAGACGGACAAATTCGAGTGGACACAGGAGGCGCAAGAGGCATTCGACCATCTCAAAAAGACCATGACGACTTCCCCAATCCTGGTGGCACCACTGGAGAACGAGCCGCTATACCTATACGTCTCAGCGACAAACAGGGTGGTGAGCACGGTACTCGTGGTTGAGCGAGAAGAGGAGGGGCATACTCATCCTGTCCAGAGGCCAGTCTACTAGCTCAGCGAAGTTCTAACACCGTCCAAGCAAAACTACCCGCACTACCAGAAGCTGGCGTACGGGGTCTTCATGACTTCACGGAAAGTTGTCCACTACTTCTCCGAGCACCCGATCACGGTGGTAAGCTCCTCAGGCCTGGCAGACATCCTCACCAATCAGTGCGCGACAGGACGAGTCGCCAAGTGGGTCATCGAACTAGGACCCTGGGGGCTGAAATATGCTCACCCGAAGTCTATCAAGGCCCAAGTCCTCCAGGAGTTCACTACCGAGTGGATAGAAGCCCAGCTACCAAACATCCCCGACTTATCCAATGCATGGACCATGTACTTCGACGGCTCCAAGAAATTCATGTCGGCTGGGGCAGGAGTTGTGCTCATCTCCCCCAAAGGTGACAAGCTGAAGTATGTCCTGCAGATGGATTTCCCAACACCCTCCAACAACGAAGCCGAATACGAGGCCCTGATCCACGACATGCGAATGGCCAAGAACTGCGGCGCCACGCACCTTATGATCTTCGGTGACTCCTACCTGGTTGTGCAGCAAACCATGAAGTCCTGCGATGCCATCGCCGACAACATGATCGCCTATAGAGACCTGTACAACCAGCTGGAGGGCGCCTTCGACGGCTGCGAGCTACGACACATCGGCCGCGACAGCAGCGAGGAAGCCGACATCCTCGCCAACATGGGATCAGATAGGGTACCAGTACCACCTGGCGTTTTCCTCGAGCGCATCACAAAGGTCCATCAAGACTCGACTCGACCCGCAGCAAAACCCTCTACACCGGCAACAAGCACCGCGAACCCGCCCAGCCAAGCAAAGGATCCCATGGAAGTGATGCTAGTCGAAGCTACCTGGACAGGGCCATACCTGGCATACATACTGCACAAGAGGATGCCAGCAGACCCAGTCGAAGCAAAGCGCATCATCAGGCGCTCCAAAAGTTTTACCGTCATCAACGAAGAACTCTACAAGAGAAGCATCTCAGGGATCCTGCAAAGGTGCATAGATCCAGTCGACGGCCAAGCCATCCTACTCGACATCCATGCGGGCATCACGCCAGCAGTCGAGCACTGGTGGCCAAAGCATTACGAGCCGGGTTCTACTGGCTAACAGCTATGCAAGACGCAGAAGATCTAGTAAAGAAGTGTACCGGGTGCCAGGAGTTCGCCAACAAGTCGCACGCGCCGGCCTCCGAGTTAAAGACAATACCGCTAGCCTGGCCCTTTGCCCAATGGGGACTGGACATGGTGGGCCCGCTGAAGAAATCCTCACCCGGAGGGCACACTCACCTCCTGGTTGCTGTCGATAAGTTCACCAAGTGGATTGAGGCCGCACCCATCACAAGTTCGACTGCATCATCAGCAGTCAACTTCATCAGCTCCATCATCTTCAGATTTGGAGTTCCGAACGGGATCATCACAGACAACGGCTCGAACTTCACAGCCGAACTATGCGTCTGTCTCGCATCCGCAATCCAATGGACAGGTGGAGAAGGCCAACGGTCTCGTCTGCAGCGGCATCAAGAAACGACTGTGTGTGCCACTCAGACGCGCAGCGGGCGCATGGGTCGAAGAACTGTCGTCAGTCCTCTGGAGTTTGCGGACCACGCCTAACAGATCCACCCAGTACACGCCGTTCTTTATGGTATATGGTGCAGAAGCAGTCCTACCCTGCGACATCAAGTTTGACACACCACGGGTGGTCGCCTACGACGAGTCAGATGCAGAAGAGGCACTCGAAGATAGCATGGACGTATTGGACGAAGCACGCGACATCGCCCTGGCGCGATCAGCCGTATACCAGCAAGACCTGCGCAACTATCACGGACGGAGATTGCGACCAAGAGCTTTCGTCGCAGGTGACATGGTCCTCAGCCTCAAACAGAAAAAAGTGCACAAGCTCGCCTCCCCATGGGAGGGTCCATACATTGTTACAGAGGCAATTGGCAACGGAGCATATCGCCTAAAGGACTCGAAGACAGGAGCAGCCTGTAGCAACCCGTGGAACGTCGCACAACTCCGGCGGTTCTATGCTTAGTCGACTCAACCATTGTAAACAAGGATAGCATGTCAACGCGACAGGTTTCAGACACACTCTTTCCCTTACCAGGGTACCTAAGGGGACTGGAAGGGTTTTAACGAGGCGACCTGTTCGCAACAATCAATAAAGTGATTTGAAGAAAATGCTGTCCACTCTACCTTCTCAGTCAAGGCAAACAAAAATCCTAGGCCGTCACTCGAATCACTCGGGGGCTGCGCCACACAGGTTGAAAGAAAAGCCTAGGCCGCTACTCGAATCACTCGGGGCGCCATACAGGCACAACCCGCAAAATCCTAGGCCTCTACTCGATCTACTCGGGAGTTGCGCCGCACATGTCCCACCCGACGCACTTGGGGGCTGCACCTCACAGGTCACACTTGAAAATCCCTAGGCCGCCACTCGAACTACTCGGGGGCTGCGCCATACAGGCTTCACTGGAAAAATCCTAGGCCGCCACCCGAGCCGCTCAGGGGCTGCGCCATACAGGTCAAGTCCTAAACCCTAAATCGCCACCCGATACAATCGGAAGCCGCGGTATACAGGTCTCACTTGAAAAAATCCTAGGACGCCACTCGACTCACTCGGGGGGCTGCGCCACACAGGTTCACAACGCAGGCTTAGGCTGTCACCCAAGGTACTCGGGGGCTGCGCCACACAAGTCAAAGCCGAAGCAAATACTCGCACAGTAATGCAAATAATTTCACTCATTACTCGAGAACTCTTTTAATTTCATATACTGTCATTTACATTGGCATATTAGCCACCTATAACTAACCCTGTACAGCAGAAGAAAGCTATTCTTAGTCTGCAGGCTCGCCCTTCGGCGCACCGAGTGGGCCTACGAGGCGCTCACTATGCTTCTGCACCTGCTCGATCATCTGGCGCGCAGTCGCCAGGGTATCAGCATACTCGGCGTCGCCAGGCAGTCCACCCATAAGCCTCTCGAACGGAAGGTTCGGCCGATGCAGCCGGACGTACGCCAGCGCCGCATTTGCCCCGGCGACAAGCTGAGCATGGACGATCTCCTTCAGCGCATCACCATCACGGAACCTCTCCAACAAGGTGGCCAGCCCATGCGGCTGCCCATTGTGCGGGAAGTAAACACGATGGATGTGCCAGAGGGTCTTCCGACAATTCTCCAGGAGGAAAGCCGCATGCCAAGTTCGGTCAAGCATAAGAGCAAGAATGCGCCCTCTCGACTTATTCACCTAGAATTGGCGAGCTTCGTAAGAGTCGCCAGACGCCTCCCGGGTAACACGCTCTTCAACGCGATCCCGCTCAGCCTCCCAATTCGGGTTTACATCTGCACACGCAAGCTAGAAGTCAGAACCAGCAAGTTTTAACAAGGAAAAGCAGACACAGAGAATACCAACCTTGAAGTTGTCGACTGATCAGATCGATCTCCCCGATCAGAAAATCCTCACGCTGGGAGAAACCTGCAGTAGGATGAGACCTGGAGCGATTCAGCAATAACTCGGTATTCTTCAGAGTCGCCTCAAGCTCAGCCACCTTATTCTTCAAGTATGTGATGATCCGCTGGTCGTTCGCGCTTCGCGGAGGAGCTGGCGTCGCCCGACGACGGTGAGCACCCGAAGAAGATCCCTCGCCACTCGGCCCAGCCGCAGACGCAGAGGAAGTGCCGACGCGCACGTCAGTCTACCATAAGTTCGCAGAGTCAATACAGATGCGCGACTGCTCAACACAAACAAATATAGTTGAAGACATACTCAATTTCAGCACACAATACTCTTCAAGGTCAGAAGACCAAACAAAATACCATTCATTACAAGCAAGAGTTATAAGTACAGGCCACGGGGACAGCCAAATCCCTACACCACTACTACTCCGGGGCAGCACACTCCGACCGGGAGCGGGTCTTCCGGGAAGCAGCCGCCTCAGTCGCCTTGGCGAGCGCCCTCTCAAAGGTGGCCACAAGCTTCACAACTAGCTGTTTAGCCTGCGCCTTCACTCCGCCCAACGACGCGGTCCGGCCATCAGCCCTCCGAGGGAAGCTGCTGACGACCTTCTCGAAATCGCCCTGAATCTGGTGACCTAGAAGGAGCTGGAAGGTGAGCTCGGAGCCGCGTACCGTCTGCGTCCGGGTGAAGTCCGCGAGGGTGGTCGCGTCGTCCTTAAACGGAGCGGCAAGAGCGTCGATGGCAGTCGGCGGCGCATCACTCGGGAAGATGCTCCGATGCACCGTCGTAAGCGCACCAGTCGACTGCTGCAGCGCAGCCGCCGACTTCCTCAGCGCATCGGACGCATACGCGCAGACGCGGTCGAGGAAGCCGGCAGCAGTCGCCAAGTCAACGGTGTCACTCGACGAGCCCTCCGGAGGAGCTCCACCGCAGTCATCTAAACAACAGATCTAATGTCAGACAAAGGAAATGCAAACGAAACAGTAGGCGTCAGGCCGAAACTTACCCCCAAAAACACCGGCAAGTGAGAGAAGACGGTCGACTTGAGTCTTCTCTTGGACGACCCGTACCCGCTCCCGCTCCTGGGACTCGTGAAGAGCTTTCTCAAGCTCAGTCTGAGCCTGAATCTTCAACTCCAGCTCAACAACCCGCCTATCAGCCTGGTCCAGAGAAGCACGCAGCTGGTCCCTCTCCTTCTCCAGGCGAACGTAAGCCGCAGCTTCATCAAGCTGCTAGCGGTAGTACGGCTGAAACACAAGCAAGAAATTAATAAAGTTGAGGGCGACTATACTAGTCACCCACACCTTCGGGGGCTACTCCCATCGGGAGCGCTGATCGCGCACCCGATGAAACTGCAGTACTACAAGCTCAAGTACAAAGGACTTACGTGGTCCAGGAGGTCGACATCTTCGGAAGACGACGAAGGAGCGCGACTTGACGACGCAATAACAGCAGGTTGCGTGCGCTCCTCGACCGCCACCCGAGTCACCAACTCGGTCGAAGGGGCGGACGTGTGCTCCACTTCACGATGAGGGGAGTTGACATCGTCAGAACGACGGCTGAAACAAAACAGTACAATGACCAACTAAAAGACTGGAACTACAAAAGACAACTCGAAGCCAACAAGATACTAACCTGGTGGTCTCGAATTCATCGTCGCTCCCCAAGGAGACAGACGCCAGCCGCGCAAACGCGCGTGGTGGCGCGGAGCTGACCGGGGGAGTAGCCAGCGGCTCACTCCAACCACCCGGGGAACACGCACCCGAGGACGTCGAGACGGCCTCCTCCGGATCAGCATCAGCCCCCCTCGCGGGCGACGAGGCAGTCGCAGAGTCACCTCCACTCTGGCGCTTCTGCTTCTTCCGTACGGGTTCCGCCTCGTCGTCTTCATCCTCCACCTCTTCGTTGGGCGAGGTAGCAGACGGAAGATCGTCGTCGTCATCCTCTTCCTCCACAACCTGCGATTCATCAGCGGGTCCGCCTTCAGGGAGAGGAGGAAGGCTGACCAACAGAGACCGACCCTGAAACAAGTAGGCGCAAGTCGAATCAAGAAGCAAGAAATCAAGAAACAAATAAAAAAAGAGAACAAGTCAAGGATTTACCTCGGGGACAGGGTTCGCTGCTCCGAACGCAGCGATTGGACAGTTGACGTTGCAGACGTCCGCGGCTCGGAGGTTGGTGATGCCCCTGACCTTGGTCTCCACCTCCTTGTCGTCGAGCGGCTCATTGCTGACGCCCTCAGCGGCCACATCGGGTGGGGCCGAGCACTCAGTGGTTGCACACGAAGACGAAAAAGGTGGCCATCAGGAATACGCCACCCGGCTCCCACCCCAGGGTCTTGATGAGGTCGTGCAGCAGGCCCATCAGTGGCCTCGCCGATTCCTTCTCCTCCTTGGCGAGTGGGTGCGCCCAGGCGCGGGTCTTCCGCAACCCGCGCTCGCCCTCAAACTGCGGCAGACCCTCCTGGTTCCACTGGACGTAGAACCATCTCCTCCGCCACCCCTGGACGGAGTCCGACTTCTTCATCTGAAAGTACGCGGTGTCACCACACACCTGGATGCCGAAGCCGCCCACTGGGTATGTCAGCCCGCTCTTCCCGACGTTCTTGCGAACCAGGAAGAGTGACTTCCACAGCGCCCAGTGGGGTGCGACCTCCAAGAAGCACTCGCAAAGCACGATGAAGCTCGCGATGCTCAAGACGCCATTGGGGGTCAGATCGTGGATCTGCACCCCATAGGCATACAAGAGACCACGAACAAAATCGTGCAGAGGGAACCCGAAGCCCCGTGGAAGGAACTCCACGAAACAAATGCGCTCCCCCTCGCGAGGTGTAGGGGACGTCTCCTTACCAGGGGCACGTACCTGGGCCTGGTCAGAAGGAGGCAGGAGGCCCTGCACGCACAGCAAGTCAAGATCCGCCCTCTTCACGGTCGACCTCTGCCAGTCGCCCTCCGGTTTCTTCATTAACCCGGCGGCGGCGGCGGAGGTGCCAGCAATGGTCTTCGGCTTTCCCATCGCTCCGCAGAACAGCAACATGTGGGAGGGCAAAACGCACTAAGCTCTCGTGGAAGCAAGAATGGCAGAAAGCAATAGAACAAGAGGCGCGGACGAATGGAGAAGACGATGCCCTCGGGCGGCGGCGCAGTACTTATGCCTCGGCGAAATCCATCTCAGCCGTCCGTCGCGAAACGGTTCCGAGCATCTCCATCCGGCCGTCCACGTGTCAAGCGAAGAGGCCAACCGTCGCCGCCCACTTCCTCCACTACGCACGAGAATCGAGGCGTCATCATCGTGCGCAAAAATTTCACGCCCAGTTCGGAGACGTGACAACTGCTGACCGCGGTCAGCTCTGCCAGTGGGCCCCGCCACGTCACGTCCCATCGGGCGCAGAGGCGCGCAAAGAAACGTCAGCAGTGACGCCATCAAGCCAACGGCTCCAAGCAAGTGAAACAGCACGATAACTCGAACGCAAGATTCGAGTAGTAAGCTTCAAAGCTGAAACAACTCAGTAGGACAGTGTGCTGGTCTGAGAACCCGAAACATCCATTCGGGTGGCAAAGAAACTTGAGTAAGCTCGAGCAGTCGAATCAAATCTACATGTAAGCCAACAGGCCGAATAGAAGCAGGCTTCACAGGAAGAACAAGACAAAGAAATTCGACTGAAGATATTACTCCCATCGGGAGTGTCCTCTTCGACTGAAGAAAACGAGTGCAAACTCAAGATCAAGCAATCCAATGGCGCGTCCAGGAGGAAGAAGTCCTTTACCCGACGCTACGCTTCGACCAAGCACTCGGGGGGCTACTGACGTGGGGCTATCTTTCGACTAGCCCACGATGAGGCTACCTGGGACGCGCCAAGCATAGGGAGGCCCACAGAAGGCCCACTCGGGGTACCATGTATCCTAGTCTAAATCGGTTAGATCTCATAACCTTCCATATCTGTAATCGCCATCGATACCGACCACCCGAGACTTGGCTACCTATAAAGCCAGGAGGGTTGCTCGTCCTAGAGGACACGCCAACAGCCACCGCCACAAACCCTAGCGAGATCGCAATCTCGCCGCCATTGTAACCGCAACTCGCCATCAATAACAGACAAACAGGAGTAGGTGTTATCCTCCGGGAGCCTGAACCTGGGTAAAACCTTGCTTGTCAGCCGTCGTGATCACCAACGCTCTCCTCTCTCCCCCTTCAATCAACCCGGGGTGCACAACCCAGGGATTTGTCGAGTTACACCCTCGTCAGTCGTTGCCGACCGCTCTCCATCGGCGTTCGGCGGCCTGGTACGGGGTGAGGGAGCGCGGACCTCCTCGATGGCCGCCCTGAACTGCTAGCCGACAAGGACATGGGGCACGGGGATGCCGCCAGCGCTGAGCTGCCAGCCCTCCTGCCCGGCAGAGGCGCTGGGGACGCGCATGTCCGGCGGGCACGGGTAGCCCGCGCGGTACAACGCCCAGGCCTCCTCCTTGTGGAGGTGCCGGCAGCCCCAACCGTTCACGACGGCGGCTTCGTTGTAGGCCATGGCTGCTAGGGGCTCGGCGGTGTGGATGAGAGGGGAGAGAGGTGTGAGGCAGAGGCGGCGAGAGAGGAATGGCGATGGGCGGCGAGGCTCGGGGGGATTTTATAGCGGCGCGGCCAGGCAAAGGGGCGGCGGTGTGTGGCCATTAGTGTTGTGTGCCGCGTGAACGCGCCACACCATTACTCCGGCAGCTTTTGACTGGGGGAGCTCACTGGCCGCCCGCCACGCCATTACTCTAGCAGCCTTTGACCGACGCGGGAGCCGAGAAGACGAGCACTGGCGGTTTCTGTTGGCGCCATTTTCTCACGCGTCGCTGACAGCGCTGGCCCGCGTCGCGTTTCGCGTCAATTCGCCCCCCGCCCCCCTCCCAGGCCGAACCCGGTGGGCTAGGTTTCGACTGGGGCGCCAGCGCTATTTTTCATTGAAACGGCGCTAACTAGGCTTCTGGGGGGCGGCTGGTGGAAAAACGGCGCTTTTTCTTTCCGCCGGTACTAAAAGGACCTCCTGGGAGGGTGCTGGGTGACTGGAGATGCCCTTAGGACGTGTATAGTCATGCCAACTAGGCCCGCCAGATACAAAGTGCTCGTTAAAGTACCCTGGTCAACGAAAAACCAGGCTCTTCTTTCATTGGGCCAGGCTCTCGCTCTTTGCTCGAGCTGTGCAACTTTCCTGCACATGAGGTTTACTTCTGCTTACTTTCCACTTACTCTTTTAGATTAACTTCCTCTCCTTCTAATTAGTGGTACACTCGATTCAAAATAACGTCTACACGAAAATAATGCACCTTGATGATGTGGTTTCATTCCGGCAATCGGTTCCGATTTCCTTCGAAAGTTAATTTTAACTTCCGTTTTCAGGTTTTAGCCTTTTAAGATGAATTTCGTCAAAGTAATCACACATGATAGACCGTTTTGAAATTTTCTTTGAGAGGTAGCTTCAGCTCGTCATTTTCAGTTTTGTGTTTCGTGTTTCGGTGGTTGTAAATGAATAGATCATGTAATGTATGTGTGACTCCACTTGGTTTAGATGTCTTCTTCAACCTCCGCTCAACCGCCGCTCTCCGTCATGAACTCCATTTTTGTAGCAGCAATATATGAGTCTCACATATCTCCCTGTGGGTTGCGTTGCCGCAAACTTGTCGTCGCCGGTGTGGCATGCTGTCTACAGAACCATGATATTCGCTCCATTGTTGGCATACGACCTCCGCCGCCCGCTGCTCGCTGCTTGTCATTGGTATGCCACATAGACATGTCTCGATATAGTGGTGAGAGGTAAAACTACATGTCTACATTAAAATAAAAAGAGGTAAGAGTAATCTATTATATACTAAAAGATGGAGGTTTAATTTTCAAGACACCACGTTAATCCACATCATCAAGATTATTTGGATAGTTAGATCTAAATTGTACGGTTAGGATTAAATAAAAATTAGTTACGTAGCCTATTTTGACATGGTTTTATTAGTCACGTAACATCTATTTGAAGAGAAAACGTACAGGGCATGGATTCCCCAACATGTTTCTAAAAACAACATCATGTTACGCACGTACAACATGAGTAGAAAACCAACAAAAACTACCCAAAAACAAAGAAGCCTGTTCGGGAGATAAATAAATGTGTATAACCAGATTTTAGGCATCAGCATGGTCACACATGCACGATGAAAAAGAAACGGATTTTTACCAATAGAAAATATGCGAATTGTTTCGTTTTCCGCCTATATGGAGACACTTATACTTTTTACCGGCCACCAAGCTTCAAACGGAATCCGGATGTTGATTGTGCATTTTGTCCTAAAACTAGCATGGTGGCCCTCGCAAATGCGAGGGCAATTCTGTAAATGTGTTGAGTTGATCTTAGAAATAAATTTACAATTTTATCCATATTCTCTGTATATATATGCTATGGAATACATGTTTTTGTGGCCACCAAAATGGTAAATATATATTGTTATGAACATTAACCAATATTATCGATTGTTGTTTCTCATTTTGAACATTAATCAACATTATTCATTGTTGTTTTTACATAATTGTACAAAAGTGTATAACTGAAGTGCAGACCAAGAGATGACTCAAGAGATGACTGATACTTTTTGTTGTGACTTAAATCAGCATCATAGGCCATTAGACATAGAGCTAAACTTTTGTTGTAACTGAAATCATCGTCATAGGTCATTAGATATAGAGGTAAACATATTTGTATCTTTTTTTCCAAAAAGTAATTCTATATCCACCTCAGCAATGACCCGATGATGTTTAGATGATACTCGTCGTAACAAAATTGATTTTCTTCATGAATAACTCTATTCTGATTAATAGGTATTCTTCATGGATTTTTACTTTCTCCAAGATCTTTGTGATCTCATTTATTTGAGTAGTTCTAAGATGCATGTCATCTCACTCTCCTCTGAAACATGACCCTTACGAAATGGGTAATCCACCAAGTGCAACTTTGAACACTATTTTCTTTATCACTATACTTTCCAAAATAAAAGCGTAAATCGAAGCTCAATTGGATTAAAAAAAACTTATCAAACATCATCATCAGTGAAGCCTAGTTAAAATATGCTTTGTACATTTTGATGAATTTTCTTGGGATGATATATAGTAGAGCCAGTCATGTTACCATCATGGCAGACTAACCCCTTGTATTTTTTTCTTGCGTAATTAGTTTCTCGCTTAATACTTTCCTCATGTAATTGATGTCTAAATTCACAAATGAATTGGTAGTAGCACCTTTTGATTTTTCAAAAAAAAAATCACAATCATGGAAGGACAATTTGGTTCTCCCTCATGATATTGGTTTCAAGAGCAACAACGAAATCAGATCTTTCATACATACAAATTTTGAACACACATTTTTTTTTCCTTTCATACACAACATCAACTCTAAGAATTGCTTTTGTAGATGTTACTTAATTCATAATGGCCCCGATATGGCTTCAAATATCACGTTCATGTTCAACATGGAACAACCATTAATAAAAAAATATTAGTTATGTTATCTAGGCGATGGTGCCCCATATAGTTACCTTTTCATGAAATTGGCATGTAAGAAAATTGATAGAGTAACACGAACCATAATTGCTACCCGTTAACCACATTTTTGATAGGTTAGTTGCTAATTAAGATCATAATGTGTATAGTGTTTCTCAACTAAAAAAAGAAAACATGTCATATCTCATCTTAGATAGAAGGTGCGACACTGACTGAACAAATCAAGACGAAGTTGCGTCAGAAATATTGGTTATGGTTTGATGCTCGTGGGTCGAGCCAACATTGATGATTTTCCTTTGTTTTTGGAGATCCTGATAAGATTTGATTTTCCGTCTCCATGGAAATCAACTTTGCATGATTATTGGATCGACTCCGATTTCTTAGTTTTCATCATTTTATGCCAATTATAGTTTATTGACGTGGGTATACCTTACGGGTACCCCAACTATGGCGTATAATGAAGAGGAGTCCCACCGGGTGGCCCAGTGAAGACCAAGAAGCTGCTTAGAAAATAACTTGAAGGACAAGACAAAGACTCCTATTCATAGTCTACTAGGACTCTCATGTAAAACCCCCATGGCTCCATATATAAAGATAGGGAGGGGTAGACAAAAAGATAGGGAACACCACAATAGACAATAGGCAACGACGCATCTAGCCCTAGCCATCTCAATCGCCATCACGGACACCATGTAGTCTTCATCAATACCAGATCAGACAAGCAGGAGTAGGTCTTTACCTCACAATGAGAGGCCGAACCTGGGTAAATTCTTGTTTGTCAGCCGTCCGGAACCACCAGCCGTCATACTTCTCTCCCTATATGAAACCCGAGGTACCTAACCGAATGATTTGCCGGGTTTACACCCCGTCATTTATATTAAGTAATGTGGTCGAGCTGTGTACGCGATTTTATTTTGTTGCCATAAAATATGTGTGTGTACGTGCATATTTGTTGAATTAAGCGTGTATGAAAAAATTAATAAATACACTGGGCCCTAATTGCCTACCACATTTTCTAATAGTTTAGCTGCTAACTGTGTAGTTATTTATTATTTCTTAGCTGATAAGTGAAAAAATGCCATACATCGTCTAGGCTAGCTAGGATGTCAAACCTATTTCTTGCCAGATAATCCATGTACATACTTGAGGATGCGACGATGCCAGAGATGGATGTCAACGTGACGGGGGGCTGCCCCCGGGGTAGGGCAGAACCCGGTCCAGATCAGCAATATGACTACAGAAGTTGACCTTTTGGAGTGGCAAAGAGTTGTCCTTTGGTATACTGAAGGGGCATCTTGATCCTTGGCTGATTGTCAGGATCGGAGTGCCTCCTGTGGGCCGCAAGGGTCATCGGTGGAGACTATAAATAGACGCCAGACCTCCAGAACAGCATAAGCATCAGCGGAGAGTTCCTCTAAGAACTAGCTTCTCGAAGATGTCTTTGGTGAGAGCCTAAGACATCTTCGGGAGGCTAGGCCTAGAGATACTTCTCTTAAGTCGCTATCCGGGCTCTAGGTGGAACTCGGTACTGACCGGAAGGATCGTCCGGCTTCATAGTATGTCGGGGTCCTCCGACATGGTCTCGGATACAGGAGAACCCGGTTACCCGGGTAGGTATCCTGGTATGAGGTTAACCGACTAACCTATCTTAGCTCTGTTTGGTTATATCCGATGGTGCGGGGGAAATTATATCCCTCCTGGCACGGAAGCATGGTCACCTCCCGCCTGACACGGGAACGTGTCAGCCGGTACAATCACACTACGACAAGATCGGACATGCCTAGCCCGGCAATCCGGAAAAGGCTACTAGGCATGGGCGAAGACATGTCTTGTCTCTGGCAAGGGGACAATGATGATCCAGGAGGGTGCCTGCAGTCCTTGCCGGGATGATGACGGCAGGGCTATGTCGGATAGCACGGCGGCTAGGTCGCACTAGCCGGTGTCGACATAACCGTTAGCCCTGCCTGGTGGGACCAAGCCGGATTAGGGTTTCCGGCACTCCCGGCAGGAACTCTATAAAAGGCGCCATAACTCCTCCTGTGGAGGGACGACCAACTTGGGTGCCAAAACTATAGTCTCATTTACTCCCACTGCAGTTACTTCCTCCTCCTCTCTAGTTCATCCGGTTCATCACCGAAACAGCTCAAGGAGCATGTTGTAGATCTTGTGACATACATATATTGAGAGGAAAGGCAGGAGTAGGGGTCTTACCTCCTCACGAGGGACCTGAACCTGGGTATATCGTGTGTGTGGACTCGCCTTCGTGCATTTGTTTTAGTTTCGTAGATGTTTGAGTGTGTTCTTCGATGTTCTTGAGTGTTTCGGTATTTCCTATTATGTGGGCTTCTTAGCTCACTAGCCCTACCCGGATCCACCAGCGTCCATCGGCACCACACATTAACCATCCCATGACATCTGTCGTGATACCACCACGACACAACACCAAGGGGCTGTCGCTGAGCGAACGAATCAATAGAAAGTTGCAGTTGTACAGATTGGTTTGATTTCTACCTCAAGCCAACCTTGACGATTATCCTTTTTTATGATAGATTGATCTTGATTTTTCATCTCCATGGAACTCAACTCTGCATCGTTATGGGGTTGACTCAGTTTTCTTAATTTTGGTTGGAAAAAATATATGTACATGAATCTTTCTTGAAAAAGGCGTGTACATAGTATGAATGATTTTGTTGAGATCTTGAGAGCTCTAAGTTGTTGTATTTCCGGCCGGACGCGTGAATACATGTTTATAGGACCGATACAAATATTTCACGTGTCATGCTAAGTACAACGTGCTGAGAGCGGATATGTGAAATTTGTTTTTTTTTTGAAACATGTGTATGTGAAAATTGGTCACCAAAAAGTGTGCGTAACTTAAAAGTAATATGCTCATTAAATCGTAGCCATATATTTTAGATCTAACACTTGTAAATAATTAAGATGATGTGGCATAACGTGACGACTCAAAAAAACTAACTCATTTTGCTTTTAGTATATGATAAACTAGATGGATCACACGAGTAAAACTTGACGACCGGCCGGCCAGCGATAGCCAGCATGAGCGACGATGGAATGATTGATCATGTCTTCGTTAAATTTTAGCATATCACCAGACAGTAGATTGATTAGAAATTTTTGGATTGTTTGCTTGTTATCACTAAGAACATAGCATGGTGTTTGGGTTTAGCTGCACACAGCCGGGTTAGCTGGAGGTCATGTAGGTTACCAAACGACTTGTAGGACATATTTTTTGTGCGGGTCTGTCCGGAATCCGGATGACTCCGGATAGGCCCTGGCCAGCCTGCCTCCAACGAGTTAAAAGTCAACACACGCAACCAAACGCGCTGTTACCTGTTAGTCGCTGGAGATGCTTTTGCCGGGCAAATCATAAAGCTCCAAAATAAACTGGCACTAGAGAGGGAGACTCAGTTATGATTCTTCTAGCGAATCTGCCTGTAGACTAGGATACATCGAGCCAGAGGTAGTATCGAAGAAGAGGGATGGAGGTTGCCATGGTAGCCGGCACGATAGCGAAGCTCCTGCCGAAGCTCCTATGGGTGATAAACCAGAGAATGAATCAGCTGGGCAACCTGGAGGAGGACGTTCGATACATCCGCCGGGCCCTTGAGTCGATCAAAGGCATCGTTGACCGCTCGAGCGGCGGATCCATCACCATCTCCGATCTCTGGATCCGAGATCTCAGACGCTTGGCAGACGACATTGAAGACTGCATCGACAGGTTCCAGGTCGGGAAGACGACCAGAATCAGTTTCGTCGCGAAGATCGCCAAGCTGAAGAAGAGGTCAAAAGAGACGCTGAAGCAATTACAGAACCGCAACAGCATCGTCGGCGCCGCCGCATCTCCTGCTGCGGCTGACCTACCCGCTGGGGGCACCGAGGATCCGGAGAAGGAACTTCGTGCGTTGCTTAAACAACGGGAGGAGGAGGAGGGGAAGCTCAAGGTGATCTCCGTCGCCGGCTTCGGCGGCCAAGGTATGACTCGCCTTGCCCACACGGTTTACAGCAACAGCGATGTGCCCAGCCAGTTCCCTCTGCGCGCTTGGGTTCGTGCGGCGCCGGGCATGAGTGTGCATAAGCTTCTTCAGGAGATGCACGACCAACTGCTGCAAGCTGAACATGGTGCAAGCGCCTCCAGCTCCAGAAGCTTACCACGAGTCAACGGAGACGTCGAACAAGGCGCTAGTACCTCTAGCCCCAAAAGCATACCACGAGTCAACGGAGACGCCGAACATGGTGCGAGCGCCTCCCACCACCGGCTCGCCGGACTTCTCAAGACCGGAAGGTGATTTGCAAGATCAATAGTTGTACTCCCTTAATCTTCTTAGAGCAACACTGACTGAATTATCTTTTCTCGGTTGATTTATTCATTATATTCTTCTAGGTACTTGATTGTAATTGATGACGTGAACATTCATGAACTGGAAGATGTACTATCTGCCTTCTCTTGGGCTGATGGAGTGGGTGGCAGAATTATCATGACGACGACCATTCAGCTGCCGGCAGCGACATGCTGCAGCTGTGGCAGTGGTTCATCACTTGCTATGGATAGCACAAGCCAGGTTTACATTGGAAAGCTGACAGAGAGTGGATTTGTGGAGGACTGTCGCAGTTTTCGTAATGACACACTAGCGAAAATGCAGGACAGCAACAACGAAATCCTATCCAGCCCCGTTGTCCAGGACTTATTGCTGTATTTCTACATGTTTCCACGCGACCATCATGTCAGGAGGAATGCCCTGATAATGCGATGGCTGGCTGAAGGACTTGTGTTTCCTCAACCAGAATCAGAGAGTTACTCCAAGGATGGGATGGCCAAGAATTTGGAGATCCTCGTCAGCCGCAATATCATTCAGCCCATTCAAGTGAGGAACAATGGAAAGGTGAAGAAATGTCAAGCTTCCGGGATGATGCTCGACTCCATTTCCTGCAAGTCCAAGTCACTGAATTTTATCACCATGTTGTGTGGTAGTCAGACGACAAGTGCGAAACCGTCAGGCAGTGAGATCCGCCGGCTTTCTCTCCATCTTAACAATGCGGCAAAGGGCCCACTGAATTTGCCAAAGGATTTATGTCGTCTCCATAGTCTTGCGGTATTCCCTGATGATGCAAAGGTCGTCAGGCATCAAGCTGTTTTGAATTGTGCCAACTATAAGCTACTGCGAGTTTTGGATCTGAAAGAATGTGCAGATGTGAAAGCAGAACATGTCAGCAAAATATGTGATCTGTTGCTGCTGAAATATCTGAGCCTTGGAGACAATATTGACAAGGTTCCAAGGAAAATAGAGAAGCTGAAATTGTTGGAGACTCTTGACATGAGGAGAACCCAGGTAGTGACGTTGCCAATTGAAGTCCTCCAGCTCCCCCAATTGAAACATCTGCTTGGAAAGTTTCAGCTACTTGAAGGTGGCCGCACACAGAAGAAGGTAGAGGAGCTCTTGTCAAAAAATAGTGATAGTGAACTGCAGAAGCTTTCCGGATTTGTCACCGGCAAAAGCAAAGGGTTTGCACAGCTGATGAGTCGCATGGGGAATTTGAGGAAGGTGAAAATATGGTGTGATTCCACTGCAGATGTGATGGAACTAGCTGAGATTTTAGAAGCCATGAAGAAATTCATCCGTGAAGGCCAGGATATGACAATAGTTGATCGTTCCTTATCTATCAACATCCAAGGATGCCCAGCAGAATGCGCAGAACTATTCATGAATTCTCTGCAAGCTACAGGCCGTCTTACCTCGCTCAAATTGCGGGGCAACTTGATGCGACTCCCTCGGTTCCAAGCAAAGCTGAACAACATCGAGGAGCTGTGCCTCTCGAGGACTAATCTGAGTGGTGGCATGATCCTTAGTGGCCTGTCTGCACTGAGAATGACACTGAAATATCTGAAGCTCGTCGAAGATAAACTTGAGCACTTGGTCATAGAACCAGAGCATTTCCGGAGGCTGGAGGGGATATGCCTCGTAGGCGAGCAAAGTCTGGAGGACATAGCAATCCAAGCTGGAGCGATGCCCTGCATCGTGTCACTTCATGTAATCTGTGAAGCTCTAGGTGATCTTCCAGGCATCGAAATCACACGCATGGCAGGGTTGAAGGAATTCGCACTCCATTCTGGAGTCAAAGATTCGATTAAAGACAGATGGCAATCAGCTGCAATGAACCATCCTAATAGACCCAACGTTTTGTTTATCCATCCTGCTGAGTCCTGCCGCGGAGACCCTCCGCCATCCGGAACAAAAGGGAAAACTGCAAGTGGGATTAAAGGAATTGCGACAAGAATTGCCTCCATCAGGGGGGGCATCTTTTCTTGTACACAGGGGGCAACTTAACTCACTGGAGCAGCATCGATCAACGTCAGGTATGTGTCCATTTCTTCTTGTATATTTGTTTTCACTTCTACTCCAGTTTATGTGATGTTAGTGCATCTTTGATTGTCTGCAGTGCAAAGCTTTGAAATCATCCACTGATCCATGGAAGAATGATGCTTTCACTTGGGATGCACTGTCTCCGCAATTAAGAGGCATTCTTCTTTTACGTTGTCAATACGAACTTACTGTCACAGGCAAAGGAAGACACTCAGCGCATTTTCTTCGATTTTTTTAGATATACAGGAGAAATGTTGAAGAGCAAATTCCAGAATCCTACCAGGGACATCTAATAAAAAATATATGTTTTGATTATGGCGTTTGAATTGTACATATAAATAAAGCAACAAACCTGAGCTCTTATCTATACATCTCATATAGACAAACTCTACTACAAATCATTAAATAGTTAAATGATGTGGAGGTCTGGAGAGGGGTATCCTATATATTGATGTGTGTCATTTGGGTAAAAGAAAATGGATGGCTGAGATTTATTAGATGATATGGAAGCTTGCATGAGCAGCAAACTTACTATCTATCATTCTATCTAATGAGTTGCAGTGGGGTTCGTGTATGTAATGCATGCATACTGGAGAAACATTCAACTATTAAGTAGCATATCATGCGGCCATCATGTATATATACTTGGACATCAATCCCTTGGTAAGCCTCCAACTGTAGTGTTACTGGTTTCTATAGAAAGAAAGTGAGTATTCATATTGCTTGTATGTTCCTTTTTCGGTCTACAATGCCAGCTATTGTTGTATCATGTTGTTGATTTTTGAATTCCAGAGGCTTCAAAAGATCAGCAATTAGCAAACTTATTTTTCATGGACTTTTTCTATGTTAGTATGGTTGGGGTTGTAAGAAAATTATACTACCTCTTTATATGTTCACCTCTTCTCTTGTATGTGCATATGTATGTTGATCAGTGGATGTTTTGTTAAGCAAATTAGTAGCGCTATGGGTATGATTCCTGCCTCCTATTTTTTTCAAGAATGTAGTAAGTGAAAGTGGTAAATGTAAAAGACTCGTAGCCGAGAAATGAAGACAAGTTTGCAGACAAGTTTGCAGATTGAGCAGCCCATGATAAGGGAGGAGAGCAGAGAGACTGGTTGACAAAATCCCAGGAATACGTTCAACATACTTACAAGTTTTTGTTTTTGTTTTTTTGGATGAGGATGTTAGATGTGTAGATGTGTATAGGTTACTGTTCATCGCACATGTATAAGTACTGGCTTTTGGCCTCCTGGAAATATAGTTGCTCATTCATAACATGGTATCAGAGCTCAAGTGCTCTCCTCCCAACCCGTAGCAACTCCGGGCTATCCCCGTCGCCGGACTGCCGCGCCGCTGCCGCCGTTTCTGGCCTGTCACGTCGTCGTCGCCGTCCCCGACCTGCTGCATCTCCCCCGGCTTGCTGCGCCGCCGCCGCTGCTGTCCGCGGCCTGCCTCGTCCGGCTGCCGCCCGTGCCCGGCCTGCCGCGACTCCACGTCTGGCCGTCCGCTCCGGCTCGTCCGCGGCCTGCCTCGTCTGGCCGCCGTCCGCTCCGGCCTGCCGCGACTCGTCGCCCTTCGTCCCCGGCTTGCTGCGCCGCCGCCGCTGCTGTCCGCGGCCTGCCTCGCCCGTGCCTGGTCTTCCGCGACCCCGGCCGCCTACGCCGCCTCCCGCGGCTCCGGCCGACTCCGCGCCGCCGCCGTCCCCGGTTGTCCGGCCGTCCGCTCCGGCTACTGCTCTCCCAGGCCGCCGTGGCCCAGCTCGTGTGAATCGAGCTGGTGAGCTCGTGCTGCGATTCAAGATCCATATTCTCTCTCCTGTGACTTTGCAAAAAAAAAAACAGCAGAGAGCCCGCGATGTCTTCTTCGGGCTATGTTGTTGTTCCTCGGTGCAGTGTGATCTTTGATGGCACCAACTATGCCGAGTTTGTGGGCTTTATGCGTATCCACACGCGCGGCCTTCTGCTTTGGGGTGTTCTCTCTGGCGAGGTCTCTTGTCCGCCGTGCCCCGTTGCTCCTGTGGCTCCTACTCCACCGGTGCCACCCACTCTTACCGCTGATGCTTCTGAGGCTGATCGTGCTGCCGCCAAAGATGCTGATGATGTTGCAGTTGAAGCCTATGACCAGCAGGTATCGAATTACTCGGAGTCTCTCTCTATTTATCGGGATGCTCTGTCTGTTTACACTCAGTGGTGCAATGATGATGCTCGTGCTGCTGCTGTCCTCACTGCTAGTGTTCTACCTCAGTTTGCTTCTGAGTTTATGGGCTTGGGCACTACTGCTGCGATGTGGACTTATCTTTGTCAGCGCTATCAGCCATCTGGTGATGCTCTCTACTTGTCTGTGGTGCGTCAGGAGCATGCTCTTCAGCAGGGTGACTCTATTGTTGATGAATTCTACACACATTGCTCTGCCATCTGGCGTCAGCTTGACTCTCTGAGAACTGTTGTTTGCGGTACTTGTCGATGCTGTCAGACAGTGAGGTCAGACTTGGAGTTTCAGCGTGTCCATGAGTTCTTGTCTCGCCTGCGTTCTGAGTTTGAGCCTCGGCGTGCACACTTGCTTGCCCGTGGTCGACGTGTTCCCATCTCAGAGGTACTTGCTGAGCTTCGCGCTGAGGAGACTCGACTCTGTTCTGCTGGCCTGCTTGTGGTTCCCACGATGCTTGCTGCCCGTGCTCCGTTGTCGTCTGTTCCACCGCTGCTACCCACTCCTTCACGGGGGGTGGGCGGACGGCCCTCTGGAGGGGGTGGTCGGCCTCGCTCTCACATGTTCTGCGACTACTGCAAAAAGCCCGGCCACCCAGAGTCTGATTGTTTCAAGAAGCAGCGTGACATGGGTCGCTCCTCTCCTGCAGTTCGTGCGCCTCCGTCTGCACAGTCATTTACTGCCCAGGATATTGCCCAGCTCAAGTGTATGTTGGCTTCCTCTGGCTCTTCTTCGACGGGCACCGTTGCTTCGCTGACTGCTTCCACTACTGCTACTCCGCCACCGCCGCCTACACAGTCAGGTACATCTCCGTGGGTTCTGGATTCTGGAGCTTCTTTTCACATGTCTTCTGATGCTTCTGCTCTGTCTTCTCTTCGCCCTCTTGATTCTCCCGTCAATGTTCTTACTGCCGATGGCACACCTCTTCCTGTTGCTAGTCGTGGCATTCTTTCTACTCCATCATTTTCTGTTCTCGGTGTTTCTCATGTTCCCCGTCTTACCATGAATCTCTTTTCCGCTGCTCAACTTACTGATTCTGGCTGTCGTGTTATTCTTGATACCGACTCTTGCTCTGTTCAGGATCGTCGCACCCAGGTTCTAGTTGGAGCTGGCCCTCGGCGCCGTGAGGCTCAGGGCCTTTGGGAGGTTGAGTGGCTTTGTGTTCCTTCCTCTGCCACCACATCCGCCAGCTCGCATGCTCTTGCTGCTTCCTCCTCTGCATCCTTCCAACAGTGGCATCATCGACTTGGTCATATATGTGGCTCTCGCCTGTCCTCGCTAGTGCATCATGGTGTCTTAGGGTCTGTCTCTGGCGATGTATCTTTACATTGTAATGGTTGTAGACTTGGCAAACAGACTCAATTACCTTATCCTACGAATGAGTCAGTCTCTCAGCGTCCTTTCGACTTAGTTCATTCTGATGTATGGGGTCCTGCTCCCTTTGATTCGAAAGGTGGTCATCGCTACTATGTTTTATTTATTGATGACTTCTCTCGCTACACTTGGCTCTATTGTATGAAATCTCGCAGCGAGGTCCTCCCTATATATAAGCGATTTGTTGCCATGGTGCACACCCAGTTCGCCACGCCCATTCGTGTCTTTCGTGCTGACTCGGCTGGTGAGTATATCTCCCAGATGTTGCGTAGTTTTCTTGCCGAACAGGGTACTCTCGCCCAGTTCTCTTGTCCTGGTGCTCACGCTCAAAATGGCGTTGATGAGCGCAAGCATCGTCACCTTCTTGAGACGGCTCGTGCGATGATGATCACCGCCTCTCTTCCACCCCACTTTTGGGCTGAGGCTATCTCCGCATCCACCTATCTCATCAATATCCAGCCTTCGGCTGCTTTGCAGGGTGGTATTCCTATGGAGCGTCTCTCTGGTCGTTCTCCTGACTACTCTGCTCTTCGAATGTTTGGGTGCGTGTGCTATGTTCTCCTTGCTCCCCGCGAACGCACCAAACTGACCGCTCAGTCGGTGGAGTGTGTTTTTCTTGGCTACAGTGATGAGCACAAGGGCTATCGATGTTGGGATCCTGTTAGTCGTCGGCTACGTATTTCCCGTGATGTGACTTTTGATGAGTCTCGTTCGTACTATCCGCGTCCTACTGCCTCGCCCTTCTCGGTTGAGGATATCTCCTTCCTTATTCTTCCCGACACCTATCCCTCTTTGCCTCGTGTTCCTCCTCCTCCACCTCCTCCTATGATGAGTCCCACTCTTCCTGATACACCACCGACGCCACCCTCTCCACCTTCCTCCACTCCTTCCTCGTCATCCACCTCTCCACCTTCCTCTCTGATACACCATCCCCTCTCTCCTTTTTCCTCTCCACTACACTCGTCGCCCTCGTGCTGTGGATGATCCTTCTGACGTGCCCTCCACTTCCAGTGCGCCTCCTTCCCCATGTACATCGGTTCATAACCTTCGTTCTCGAACCTCTTTACGGTCTCCTGATCGCTATTCTCCTTCCCAGTACAGTCTTTCTGTTGTTGCCGAGCCCACTTCCTATCGGGATGCCATGGCTCAGTCTGAATGGCAGCTTGCGATGGCTGGGGAGATTGTTGCACTTGAGCGCACTGGCACATGGGATCTTGTTTCCCCTCCTCCCGGTGTTCGTCCCATCACTTGCAAGTGGGTCTATAAGATCAAGACTCGCTCCTATGGTTCTCTTGAGCGTTACAAAGCTCGTCTTGTGGCTCGTGGCTTTCAGCAGGAGCAGGGACGTGATTATGATGAGACATTTGCTCTTGTTGCCCACATGACCACTGTTCGCACTCTTCTCGCTGTGGCTTCTGTTTGTCATTGGTCTGTGTCTCAGCTTGACGTCCAGAATGCCTTTCTCAATGGTGAGTTGCGTGAGGAGGTTTATATGCAACCACCACCGGGGTACTCTGTTCCTGATGGTATGGTTTGTCGTCTTCGGCGCTCTCTCTATGGCCTTAAACAAGCCCCTCGCGCCTGGTTTGAGCGTTTCGCCTCTGTGGTGACTGCCGCCGGTTTTGTGCCTAGCCACCATGACCCTGCGTTGTTTGTCCACACCTCACCTCGTGGTCGGACGCTCCTCCTCTTATATGTTGATGACATGATCATTACTGGCGATGACTCTGAGTATATTGCCTTTGTTAAGGCCCGCCTCCGTGAGCAGTTCCTGATGTCCGATCTTGGTCCTCTTCGCTATTTTCTTGGGATTGAGGTTTCTTCGACTTCTGATGGTTTCTACATCTCCCAAGAAAAATATATTCAGGATCTTCTTGCTCGCGCTGCTCTTGGTGATGAGTGCACTGCTGAGACTCCTATGGAGCTCAATGTTCAGCTTCGTGCTACCGATGGTGATCCCCTCACAGACCCGACACGCTATCGCCATCTTGTTGGGAGTCTTGTCTATCTGGCTGTCACTCGTCCAGACATATCATATTCTGTCCACATTCTGAGTCAGTTCGTGTCTGCTCCCAGTTCTGTCCACTATAGTCACCTTCTCCGTGTTCTACGATATCTTCGTGGCACAATCTCTCGCCGCCTTTTCTTTCCTCGCTCCAGCTCTCTCCAGCTCCAGGCCTACTCTGATGCTACGTGGGCCAGTGATCCCTCTGATCGCCGCTCGCTGTCTGCCTATTGTGTTTTTCTTGGAGGATCTCTCATTGCCTGGAAGACGAAGAAACAGAAGGCAGTTTCCCGCTCCAGTGTAGAGGCTAAGTTGCGAGCGATGGCTATGTTGACGGCTGAGGTGACCTGGTTGCGATGGTTGCTAGCAGACTTTGGTGTTTCTGCTGCTGCACCGACTTCTCTATTATCAGACAGTACAGGTGCCATCAGCATTGCGCGTGACCCGGTGAAGCATGAGCTCACCAAGCACATCGGCGTGGATGCCTCCTTTATGCGTGCTGCAGGATCAGATTCTTGCTCTTCACTATGTGCCCTCCAAGTTACAGCTAGCGGATTTCTTTACGAAGGCACAGACTCACGCGCAGCATGGGTTATTCCTCTCCAAACTCAGTGTCGTTGACCCACCATGAGTTTGAGGGGGGTGTTAGATGTGTAGATGTGTATATGTTACTGTTCATCGCACATGTATAAGTACTGGCCTTTGGCCTCCTGGAAATATAGTTGCTCATTCATAACAGAGGATACTTACAAGCTACCACAGCAGCTAACTTTTTTTGCGGGGCACAGTAGCTAAATAACAGGCACAAACTCTTCACCTGCTACCGACGAGTCCATCGAGTTTTATGTAAAGGAACAGCACATCAAGTATACACGATCGAGTTTCACTGATTAAGCAACTAGATAACTACTATAGATGCCAGCCATTGGCAGCTCCCTTATGAAAACACCAAACTTCTAATCGAGTTCACTAATTAAGCAACTAGTAGATGCCAGCCATTGGCAGCTCCCTTATGCCACTACAAAACTTCTACGAAAAATCTATACAACAGGCGTCTTTTATCGGGCATACATCCACGCACTGGCCTTTCAACGCTTTGCATGCATGCTCATCTAGCTCAGCCCACGTGCCCCTGTATGTTTATGTATGTGACAACCGAGATGATGTCATCTCACATTAATTACAAAATTCAGAAATTTAAAATGTTTTGTAGACCAACCCGTTTATCCGATTGAAAATCCGTTTTCACCGCTGAGCTAGTCGCGACGAGATATTCGAAACTAGCTCCCATGTTGGCATATTCTGAGAATATTTTATTTGGCCCAAAAGTTACCATGTCCGTAACACATAAGTTATCATACTATTTCAGTAATATTTATCATACTTTTTTGATAGATAAGCTTATCACTTGGTACACAAAATTAATATAGTTACCATACTATTTCAATTTTTTATTAATACTGATAAACTTACCACCCGATACCTATGAATTTATCTATTCATGTGTTTGTTATGTACCGATAAAGTTACCTTCCAGTACGGATAAAGTAATGTAATTATCCATCACAAAATTGATGTAGTTACTATGTCCTCTAAATATAATAGGTATGAACATAATGTCCATCTGTTTCACTATGAAATCGATAGTTATCATCATAATATTTATGAATGCATGATAACTCTACCATCTCAAAATAATGTGGTAACTTTAAGCTCATAAAAAACTAAAATAACACGAAAAATAGTTCTATTTCAACCTAAAAACTAATCACTAATATGGTTGGTAACTTAAGTATACAAGACCTGATAACTTATACGTTACGGGGTGGTAACTTCTGGGTAAAAAAGAAAGTTGTCAGAACATATCCACATGGGATCTAGTTTTGAAGATCTCGTCGCGACTAGTCTAACGGTGAAAACGGATTCTCAATCGGATAAACGGTTTGGGCTACGAAACATTTTGAATTTTCAAATTTTACTTCTAATACGTGATGATGTGAGCAATTTCAGAATTGTACTGCATGCATGCAAATATTTCGGATATGCGCAGGTGATGTGCGTAGACTTTCGCCTACTAGCAGGCGCCTGCTACATAGTCAGGTCCAACTTCTAAGTAACAAGAAACACCAAAAAAATAATTCTATTTTTTGTAATTAGAAGATAAAAGAATCACTCAAGCTAAGCTCACACCAGCACCCAACCGTGCATCTACGGGAGCGGGCTAGGCGCATGGCTTTGGGTACTGGTATCCTACGTACTTGGCCTTGGCGTTCTCGCACTTGGAGGCGGCGCCGCCCTGCCCCTTGAACTTGAGGTCCACGTCCTGCAGCACCACGCCCTGGCACGGGACGCCGCACCGGAGCAGCACGGCAACCGGCAGCGACGCCGTGCCCTTGATGTTCTTGAACGTGATGTCGCTGATGGTCACCCCCGACACGTACTTGTGCTCGCAGTTGTAGTAAGGGCAGTACTTCTGGTCGATGATGATGGGGTTCTGCACGTCCTTCATCACCATGTTCTCGAACACCATGTGTGCCGCCTTGCTCTTGGTGGGGGAGTTCTCCCACGTCTTGATCCGCACGCCGTTCATCGTGCCCTCGAAGGTCATGTCCTTGACGTGGATGCGGGTGACGTCGCCCTCGCCCACGTAGCGCCCGAGGCTGCCGACGCTCATGCCGTGGCCCGGGCCGCAGTGGACGCGGGCGATGTCGATGTTGTCGTTCCCTTGCCCGATGGAGATGCAGTCGTCGCCCGTGCTGATGCGGGTGTCCGCGATCACCACGCCCGTGCTACGTTCGATGTGGATGCCGTCTGTGTTTGGGCTGTTTCCTGGAGCGTTGATCCGGAGGTTGGTCATCTTGATGTTATTGTTCCCCAGCAGCGCAAAGTGGAAGAACTTGCTGTTCACAGACGTGATGTCGCGCACCACCGTGTTCTGGTTGTTCACGAACAGAACGCTCTTCATCCCATTTCGATCCGTGCATTCATTTTTACGGTTAGTGCACGTGAGATCGAAATCTGGATATGCAAGTGTACTTGTAACGACATTGGACTCACGGTGGGGAGGACTTTGCAGTCCTTTCGGACGGGGCACTTGTTGAAGGGCCATGAGGCGGCGCCCTGGCCGTCGAAGATTCCATTCTGGCCAGCGACGGTGAGGTATTTCACCCAGCCAAACTCGATCCAGTCATTGCCAAAACGCTTCAGATCCGTCGCCGCCTTGAGTGTCCCCTGCACAAGCATATAATCCACCGAGCAAAGTGAGCCCATCTCCTTTTTTTCTCTTCTATGTTGTGTCCTGCCTGCATTGCAGTATTATAACTGCAGTGCACGAACAAAAACTTAGTTAATCTGATGAACCTGTCACTACACAACTGCTTACCTGGAGCAAGAAGGTGATGGCGGAGGCCTTACAGGGGCCGTGAAACTGCGTTGGCCCGATGTAGTACGTCCCCGGTGGGATCATGAACGTCACCGTGCCGGCGGCCGCGCAAGCCACCTTCCATGCCGCCATCAGTGCCTGCACCAGCAACACGGGCAGATGGACGTACGCCACCATCAAGCCATCACGATCACGAAATTCACATATGAATGCGCGCAACAAACAAAGGGGCACCACCATCCAAGCCAGAACCAAACTAAATTGCGTACCTTGGTATCGTCGGTGGCACCGTTTCCTTTAGCGCCATAGTTCTTGGCGTTGTAGGTGGCTGCCCCCCCGTGGTAGGACAACGTCGGCAACAGTTGCCCCACTGTCACGTTCTCAGCCGCGGCCACGAGGGATGCAATGTAGAGCACGATGACGACAACCAGTAGCCGCAGCCGCGCCTCCATAACCGACCTAGCTAGCAGCTTCCTAGCTAATATTACAACATATTGAAAAATGACAATGCATAAATATAAGAGTGTGAGAATAGAAATTTGGTTCATACATATGATGTGTTCTGTAATAACAACGAAAACACGATTGTTTCTACCAATTCTTGTCGAACACGAGTACGAATTACAAGCAAAAAAGTTAGTACAATACAGCTAGCTAAGACTGACGAACAAAACCCCTGATGTGGAACTACACAATATTCACAAGTCCGCACAACAAAAATCGTGGCAAAGAATATATATAACACTTGGTTCAGCAAAATATTCAGTATTCGTATTAACAAGAAAGTATGTATCAGTCTGGTTTTTAATGTTTCCACAAAGCTGCTACCGGCGCTAGATCATATCAAAAGTTCATTTAACATCCAAAACTAATGCCATCTGAACATGTACAGAAATACCATGGAGAAGTTCCCTAACCTAAACAAATATTTTCATAAGCTAGAAGTAGACTATGTGCAAGAAACCACTGGTTATCTTCCAGCTACTTCCACGATCAAAATCATTAAGACTTAAGGGGGTCATCATGTGAAAACGTGCATACTCTATGGCATAAGTATGCAATCTTCAATATATATGGTATACTGAGTGGTGACTGAGAGGTGATTCAAGAATCAAGACAGCAAAGAGTTTCAGCCTCTAGTTCATTAGGAAGAACCTTTCTCCAGAATAAGTCAACTACGTCGTATACGAACCAATCAAATTTCTATGCAGCAGGACATCATTCACAATGGGGAATTAGATACATAATGTGATATTCATGATTGCTCACAGGCAAGGTTCTTGGTGTCCTCATCGAGCCGCTTGGTGTTGAGGGATGTGCTGCTGGATGTCGCCTTGTTCGTTCCAGCGTTGTCTGCAAACAGAAGAGAATGTCAGCCATAGATGAATGGAAGACTGAGAAAAAAGGCAAAACATTCAAATGCCAAAAATAGAATTAGGCAATGGTATACCAAACATATTCTAAGCTCTCAAATTTTGAATTTCTGCAAACCATGACTAACTAAGCTATTTTATTGCTCGAAACTCCCAAAACGGAACATATGTCATCGCAGGAAACTTTTCAGAAAAACAATCGATACAGACACCGATATCACCTGAATAAAAAAAACATTATATACACCAAGATAAATGTAGAAAGAAGAGAGAAGGAAGAGGGGCATTTACATGCATACAACATAGATGAAATATGAGAGATAGGCCTAGCTTCATACTGATACACTTGTACTTCAAAATCTAAATACCAACAGCGATGCAAGTTTCAACATCTTGTAAACGCTACAGAATAGAAATGAGCATCAAACTTATCTGGAAGTAGCAATCATTTTTCTACAATATCAACTAAACCAAAAGAAAAACGTGATCGTCTCAGCACCATCTTTCGCCAACCAGGAAACCCAACAGTATATATTTAAATGTAAAACGTCTTCAAATCAAATTCCACAAGTACCTTGATTTATCTTCTAGAAGACATGCATAAATATAAGTAAAAACCACCAACCACTAAAGAGTTGCAAATTGTTCTCTATGTAGTCAGCAAGATCTGATTGGTGCTACTAGTGTGGTCGCGATTACAGCAAGATCTGATTGGGATAGTGGCACACAGGAATGGGAAGATAACCTCGTCGGGAGTACTGTGATGATCGTCCTGTCTCCCAAAGACATCATCCAACACAATCTCCTATGCTGGATGCTGCATCTGCTGATGCACGATTGGTGTCTTCTTGGATAGGCAGGAACACACCATGTTCCACAAGTACAGAGCTCGATCTTATGTGATATTTACTCTCTGTATCTGTGAAAGCAAGTATATCATTTCATATCTTGGTGAACTGACATATTATCTAAGTTCCTCTAAATGCCCATAATCCCCTTGGGTTCATATTTCCCCCTAGCCTAATCCCGTGTGGTATTCAGGTTTGTCAAAAGGGTCTTCTTATTCAAGTTCTAGTGAAAGATCTCACCAGCTTGTCTTTTCAAATGTAAGTCATTGTTCTTCTTAGGTCACTTTATATTTATAGCTTCTTTTAAGTTCTTATTTTGTTACTTCAATCTGTGGACATTATGGCCTAGAACCGTTACCTTGTTATTAGGATGCTGAAGCTGACAGAATCCCCTCAGCTGCTGATAGTAATTATGAGACTTGTGGAGGGAATGATGCAAGAGATGGATTATAATTCTTACAGTAAATAGTAATTATACTTGTACAAGTTCATTATGTCCTAGTGTTCATAAATGATTATAGCAACCCACTATTCTTATATCGTCACAGAAAACCAACTTTAATTAGTCATTCGTCTAACCTTCCCAAATTATTTCAGGTATGATTGTGAAGAACAAAACACCGTGTTCGATTGTGATAATTATGCTGTAGATGAAAGTTCCTACTTCCCTTTTCCCTATTATAAGCTGTTTTGGCAAACGAATTTTAGATTGCGAAAACGGTTTATAATACGGAACAGAGAGAGTACAGAAAGAAGGAAGCAGAACTGCCAAAAAAAACTGGTTAATTTCTTGTCTTTTTACATATAGCATACTTCAAAGTACTCCAATCAAAGACTCACCAGTTCCTTTTTTTCTTGTTCATGGGAATAGAGTAGCACATATTATTGCAAGTACAGAGAAGTAGAGAACTACGGAACTGTGAATCTGTATAGAAAATGACTGAATGTACGGCCTGGTACATCATCTTCTAGCAAGAATTGGATCTAGTAAATGTCATGTGTTGTGGCTTCAGATTTCATGTGACCACCTTCTATTATACTCAAACATGTCAAAGTGCATTATAGTAGGTCAAGTACGAAGACACCATGTTAGATATATGCTTTTATTTGCCTTGGTCATAAATTGTAGTATGTTCCTAGTTAAGTTCTGGTTCCTGGTGCATCGGACATGATGAAAAGAAGTGCTTCGTCAGTAGGAAATTATATTAATCGATGATTAAATAATTCACATAACTTTTTTCAGGATGATCAAACATGTATGGAATAGCATACAGAAGAAATTAGAATGGCAAGGCAAGAATAGAATATATTTCAATTACTTACTAGCGAATGCGTTAGTCTGTCTTTTTTCTTGATTTGACAATATATGTACTCTACTTTTATTAACTATTTCATTGGCTACAGACACGTAGAGATGGTAGTCTGATCTCTGATGAGGCTCGCTCAGAGCAAGAAATTATCACAGATGACTGCTGGTAACAGACAATTCTTGGGATCTGGAGCAGTTAGAGGACAGAGGTGCAGACAATTTTCTGTTTGCAGCGTCATAGTTGAGACAAAACAAGCATCACACCAACCCTTCCGAAACCGTCCCCATTTCTCGTGCATTAGGGTTTCAAGGAACGTTACTTCTTTTGAAGTAATGAAAATATTAAATACTTTTGTAATGTAAACAAACTAGCGCAATGTTAACGAACTAAACAAGTCCATGCAGCTATTTGTCTTCTTTCCCATCTCAATTTGCTAGTATATGCTGGCTAATTGGCTAGTAGATACAGGTGTTTGGCTAGTAGATATAGGTGTTCATTGTGAGCTTGTGCATTTACCGCTCACATGTTTCCATCCTTTCTATGTCAAATTGAAAGGTATGAATTTTAATTTCACTGTTGTAAAAAACATTGTCAATCATTTTGTTGAAACGAAATTTTGCTGAACATGTGCATCTATTAGGAGCTCGCATGAACAGACTGAAATAAATTACAGTACAACACAACTTATCTATGTCACAGTCACTCACATACAGCGCAAGGGCCGGCAGAGGTCGCTGGCGGTGGTGAGGGAAGGTCGCTGGCGGTCTACTCCACAGCTCCGTCGCAGTCTTGGAGCCATCTGTGCAGGAGCACCTACACGACGTCGCCGTGGAGCGCCCCTTCAGCTCGCGCAGTTCGTCAGGCACGTACGGTGCCAACCTCTGCAGGAAGACGAAGAAGTCTGGTCCGCGGGCTCCGGCCACCGGGGGACTCGAGGGAGGAGAAAGATGGAGGATGTGATGGAGGGGGTCCGTCCAGGAGAGCTCGCTCGGTTTTGTACTGGTGCAGGAGGTAACCCACCACGAGCTCCACGATCGGCAGTTGCCATGGACTGAGCTGACCGGCGGTTGCCGTGGCGGAACTGGGACGCGGCGCGGCTGTGGATGGCCAGGCGAGACGGGGAAAATGGAGGGAAGCATCGGCGGCGCGAAGGGGCGGTGGAGGCGGCACGCGCGGTGGGAAACGGGAGCTAGCCGGCAAGGCGGCGGCGGCGGCGGGAAGGAACCGACGGCGAGCTCAGGGGCATGCGGCGGTGCGGGCCGCTGTTTGGGTCGGTTCGATCCAACCGAAGTGCGAAACGTTGGCTCTTTGCTCGGTCGGTCGGTCGGTAAGTGATTCGAATTATGGACTGAATATAACGGTGCACAATTTCGATGCGTATTTGAGGCTGTGGCTTCTGGAAAATCTATTTTTCTAAGGCCAGAAGTAATTATAGAGGCTAAAAATCCAGGGTAAGACTCTTCCTCAACATGTATTCTATGCCACTATACATGATGAGTCTTTTACTTGGGTAACCGAACCACCTGTGTTTTTCATTCAGAGCCTTCAGGCTGATTGTAATTTTGTGTATGTTGGAGACGACGAGTTTCAGACGCACTGTTTATCTAACCAGGATACCGAAAGGGACTGACAGGGTTTTTAATGAGTCGGCTCATTCGACCTAATATAAGTGTGGTAAAATGTATTTGTATGCCACTATACATGATGAGTCTTCTATTTGGGTAACCGAACCGCTTTTGTTTTTTATTCACAACCTTCAGGTTGATTGTAATTCTGTGGATGTTGAAGGCGGCGAGTTTCAGACGTATTTTTCCCCAACCAGGGTACCGAAAGGGACTGACAGGGTTTTAATGAGACGGCTGGTTCGACCTAATATAAGTGTGGATTCAAAAAAAACATGTATTCGTGTGATGTCTCAAATGAATAGAAATTCACTACTACCTCCGGTTCATAATAAATGTGTCGCGGTTTGTCGTTTTAAAACTGCGACACTTTTTGGATTCAGGGGCAGGGCAGTAGTAAAAATATATACCAGGATTTCAATACAACGACATTTATTTTGGATCGGAGAGAGCAGTAAAAGTAAATGCCAGAAGTTCAAAACTACGCCATTTATTTTGAATCGGACGGAGCTTGTGAATAGAAATACCAGGAAACAGAATTACCTGCTAAGCAACGCTGAGCGCTTGCCTGCCCGATACGGTAACTAGAGTACTAGACTGAGGCAACACAGAAATTGGTGTCCCCTTGAACCAGCGCCTCTAGAGTGTGGATGCAATTGCAGAACTGCTTGTTCCTAGTGTGAGTGTGGTGTCTGTGCGTACATTCGATGCCACTTAAGCTACTAATGGGGCAAGCCATATGCGATCTCTATAAATAGCACCCTCCGATCCATTGCATGCTTGGCAATTCTACTAAAATTAGTGGTCAATGTCCTAGCGTTGGAAGCCGAGGGATATGGCCCCCGAGGTACTCACTTGACCTTGCTCCTGTCCACAAAGTCTAAACTCACTGGAGCAGCACCGATCACGGTCAGGTATGTGCCCATTTCCTACTGCATATTCGTCTTCACCTGTAGTCCAGTTTATTATGTGGCTTTAGTGATTGTCTGCGGTCCAAAGCTTTCACTCATCGGACCCAAAAGAGCTGAGTGGTGGCGAAAGCCCCCACCCAAATTTGGCAAATCCTTTTGAATTTTGAAGAAAATATTTGAATTTTTTTTACCACAGAAGTGGTAATATTAAAAGCAAGCTCATCGCCAAGATAGGAAGAACCAAGGTTTGCAGATCAAGCCGCCTCAAACAAGAACAGGTTGGTCTCACTATCATCCCACCAGAATCATACCACCAATGTGTAAAAAATCAACAAAATGCACGGCAGCTGCCAGCAGGGGACACCACTCAGATATGGATTTCATCCAGTGATGATGAACACACAGGCACGGCAATGAGGCTTGACTTTGATGCATGAGTTCAATGACGGAAATCCACCAGTTAACTTGGTTGAGCAGAAGGTACGGCGGGACGGGAGGCCTGATTGACAAAAGCCTGATGACTCCCAAGAATATACACAGGACATTTACAGACTACCGACCTAGTTACTACCTAACAGGCTCAAACTCCACGCTGCTACGACGAGTGAAGCACTGACGGCTTTGGATCTCGACCGGCCTCCTTCCGAAGGTCATTCGAGCTTTTCCGGCGAGGTTTGCCGCTGTTCCTGCCTACACTCGCGCTGGTCATCTTCTTGCCTGCGCCCTTGGGCTCCTGATGCCTCTCTGCTGCCGGTCTTCTGGTCGCCTCACTGGAGTCTTGGATCCCTTCAAGAATGGAAACTACAGCGTCCATGGAGGGCCTCATCTTCGCTTCGAAGTTGAGGCACTCGACAGCAAGAGTGGCGATCGTCTGCGCCCCGCTGAGGGAGTATTGGCCTTCTAGCCTGGTATCCAGGACACGGAATATCTTGCGCTTGTGTGTGAGATACGGCCGTGCCCATTCAACAAGGTTGTGCTCCCCCTGCGGCCGGTTCTTATCAATGGCGCGACGACCTGACAGCATCTCCAGAAGCACTACCCCGAAGCTGTAGATGTCGCTCTTTGCAGTGAGATGGCCTGAAATGTTGAATCGATGCTTATCACATGCTAAATATGAGCTCTTGTGTAAATGTTATCAAGGAGAAGTGCAAGTTATTTGCCTATAGAACATCGTCACCATGTTTTCGCTGCAAATTAAATTCACAGGAATTCAAAATATAAGATGGCCTAAATTAGTGACTTGTCAAATGGATCTATACCACGTGATGAATATGAGCTACATATAAACTTATAAAATGTTACATGTGTGCTTTTTGACCAAAAGGCCGCACTGCAACATTTACGCACCAAATTAAATTAAGGGTGATCCAAAACATAACACATTAACGTCATTTCATGGAATGACTTGTGGTTGAAGGCGTTAAAATAATTATGAAACATTTCCTTGTATAGTTTTGTATTCACGCCATTGTACATAGGTCATAAAGAATAAGCTATAAATTTCATGCATAATTGGAGCATTAGATAATCCAATGTCAAATTCTGAAAGAAAAAAATGCATTTTAGTGCAGATGTATTAACCAAGCAAAAGTCATTCCAGAAATGGGATGTGCAAAGCAAAACATGGACAGAACATGAAAATACAACTTAAACGTTTTAATGAGCTTATTATAGGTTTGGTTGACTGCTGTTAACTAATGCACCAACATTCAACAGTTGCAGTCACATGACGATGTTGTTTACCCAACATAAGCAAATGTGCACAATCCTGGCTCAATAGAACCAAAAGTTGCAAGTCAAAGTTTACCTGTTGACAGATATTCTGGAGCTGCATAACCATATGTTCCCATTACCCTCGTCGACACATGACTCTTCTCACCGACAGGACCATCCTTTGCCAATCCGAAATCAGAGAGCTTCGCAGTATAGTCCTGGGCAGCAAAATATGCATTCCTTTCAGTAGAGATCACATGATCATAGAGGTTAATAATGGTGCATTGATGATTCCCTTCACTTACTGTGTCAAGAAGAATATTGGATGTCTTAAAATCCCTATAAATAACTTTAGCCTCTGCACTATGAAGGTAGGCTAGACCTTTTGCAGCTCCAAGTGCAACCTTCATTCTTAGGTTCCATGGAAGAGGTTGGAAGTACGAGCCTCCTACATAAAGGATTCATATAGTAAAACATACTAGTCTTCAGCTATGTTGTATGCCCCACAAATACATATTTCTAGGACACTAGTAAAGCACCAGGATCTAGTTTAACTTACTCCTGAAAAGATGATTTTCCAAGCTCCCACGAGGCATGCACTCGTACACTAGCAGCCGGTACTCATCCTCTAAGCAGTATCCAATTAGCTTGACAAGGTTGGTATGGCAAAATTGACCAAGGTAATTAACTTCCGCCTATAAATGGACACACAGCAAAGTCAGGAAAATATTCAAGTTTTTTATTAATACAACTTCAGATGTACATGGGGAATTCAACATCACCACATAAAGGAAGGATATACAAAAATAAACTTCAACAAAACATGACATCAAGGACAAGAGCAAATAAAAGAAATGGCTGTTATGCTCACCAACCACTCTCGGTGCCCTTGCAAACCCTCCTGGTTGAGTCTTTTCACAGCAACAGGTATTCCGGTGCCAGGTTTGCAAGCTGACAGTGTATGCTCATCAAGCCATCCTTTATAGACAGATCCAAACCCTCCTTCACCAAGCACACTATCGGGACGGAAGTTCCTTGTAGCTAATCTAAGATCATTATAACTGAAGACCTTAACATTGGCTGACTGCAAGATCTCGCATTCAGTCTTCGCACTTGGAGGCATGGAAGCAGAAGAGGCTCGACTGCTGCAAGCACTAAGCCTACTTCCATCCTTACCACTACTCCTTGAGAACATTCCTGTAGATCAGGACTTCAGTAAAATTTCCACTAAATGAAACAGACAAAATACTAAATTAAGGCTTCTATTATGAAGAAAGTATTCTCCAATGAACAAGTTTAGCATGTATCTGCCCAGGTCAGATTATGATCATATAGTGCATTTTTTACTACTTGAATGTGCTTAGTTGAAAGTAAACTACGCACGACAATATAGGACTGGATGAAACAAGCAATCAACCAATCATCACTCAGCTAATCTGAAATTCAATAAGAGCCCTAGAAGTTGTAAGATTAGCACCTGAGGTACACAATGCTAGCAATAATAGATTGACTGAAGATGATGTGAAGAGCATTTTGAATGGGCAAGTAATAGGGCTAAAATGTTGCTGCCTAAGACAGGTTATGCTCTGGACTAAGAGATTAAATGATTACTAGCATAGAGCAATACGGCACAGTAAATACTGTGAAAATCGGAGGAGTTCCCCTCAACCAACTGGTAACACGCATACACAATTTTCTAGAAATTTTGTCCCACCCAATATACACTTGCTGCCATGCCACACAGCATATCCAGATGCTTATCGTATGTATCTACAAAGTTTAGTTATATCACCCATAAATTACTAGCAATAAAGAGACACTTCAATTTAGTAAGCCAACACAAACAAAGCACATGGGAATTTCTATGCTAAATTTCTGGTAGACACGGAAAAAAGTTGAATTTGATAATACACATCATCAACAAGCAGAAAGATTCATTCCGTTATTGGAAAGACAAGCAATTAATGAGAGGCAAAACCCTACTGAATATGCGCGGGAAACCAAAATTAAATATGCACGGCAAAACCAAATTGATAAAAGGACGTGAATAAAAAAATCAAGATGCATGCTCTATACTGGACTTTATATAAGATATGTAAACATGTAGTTTAAGAGATTTTAATTTAAAATTAAGCAAGGAACAACTTGAGCATCTTTCTTAACTCAATCAGTAAAATATGAATTTGGATCATCATAGGAACCACAACAGCAATAGAGAGCTAACTAGTCAACCTTACGAAGCCACCCCCTAAGTTCCTGTGATACACTTTTTTAAAGGTAAACATGTACATAATCAAAGTCAACTGATAGCCATTGACGTACATACCAGAATGTCACAACACGGGCACACTAGACGTACCGCACTGTATTATTAATCTATGCTTCAATCAAATGTTTCTTGGTCAAAGAACAGAATCCAGAATGATTTGAATCCGTCACACTAAGTGGTCAGTACAGGGTACCGATATATACGATACTTAAATAACCACACACACCAAAAGAGGGCAAACCACACATGCCCCTTTTAATTTTCATGATTTCATCCGATAAGGATAACTGGATAAGCATTCTCCAGTTTAAGACGGTTTTAGAGCATGTACCAGAAGTGGTACTAGCTACTTAGCTAGTGCAGCAATGATGCAAGGAACAAAGCATCGGTATCCAGTTACTGTGCAAGGGAAGGTACCCGCTACCTAATAAAGCCTACAGCTCCATCCAATGGGAACAAGCCCTACGGAACCTTGCAAAACATAGACAAAAGCTCACTTTCGGGAGACCACCATAAAAGTGACCCCGATGGATCGCTTTAGGCTAGCTAACACGTTGAAATCGTGTACCCAAAATCCCAAATTGATGGCCCCAATTAGCAGAGCAGGCCTCGTCGTCGTCGTCGGTCGGCCAATCCAATCACGCGCACACATAAAGTTGAGCCTGTGCAAGACGGGACAAAATTCTGGAACACCGGTTTGCACCTGAATCTATCCATGGTGCTAGGGGGCGATGGTAGCTTCCGGGTGCTAGGAGAGCTATAATCAACAGGCGCGCAAGCAGAAGCTCGCTGGAGAAGCTGCTGGGAATGGATGACTGGAATTCGGCATCCCGGAACCGCCCCCACACGATCGAGTCCGGGAGGTCGCGAGCAGGAATCGACGGGAACCCTATCGGCTCACCGAAAAAAAATCAGTTTTTGAGCGAGGGAGGACGAACCAGAGGGGCCGGGGTGGGTGCTCCCATCCTTGATCCGCGCGCCCCAGCAGTTCCCCATCCTCCGCTGCAGCGCCACCGCGGCGCACCTACCGAGCGAAACAGCAGCAGCGGCAACAACCCCTACAGCGCCAGACCGAGGCCGCCCGGGATCACGGACGACGGCGAGCGGCGGGCCGACTCATCCGGCGGGGGTTCGGGCAGAGAGGCGAGCAGGGGAGCTAGCCCGCGGCAGCGAGCGGCGGTAGGCGTGGCGGGGCGCGTGAGGAGAGAGAGGGGGGGAGTAGAGAGGGGAGTGAGAGCGATAGCGAGAGGAGTTAATGGCGGGGAGAGGAGGAGGAGCGCGAGGGAAGCGTGCGTCTGCTATGCTGCTGGTGGCGCAGCCGCGCCGCTGCTCTGGGCTCTTGGGAAAAGCCGTGAGGCGTCGTGCTTCGTGCGTGACGCTGTGGCGCGGGCCCGCCCGTGCCTTTCTGCGACCGTTTCAGGTTACTTTTGGCCTGGTTTTACCGTGAGCGGGTGTGAAGACTGAAGAGTGAGGAGTGACTGGGGCGTCTACACGTGAGCAGGTGTGCGGCCGAGCGACGCGTTCCGAGTTCAGAGCTTCGGTAGGTGAGGCCTTGGGTTGGGTGAATAGTTGTATCGGGCTGGTTTGCTACAGGCCCAAAAAAGAGCTGACTAATTTTAAAAAAAAAGAGCTGACTGAAAATCTTTCGAAATCTTTTGTGAGAATCCAAAAGATCTTTGAAAATCTTATTACTCCCTACTAGTCTACTACTTTGTACCCACGGGACCACTTAGCCTTATCTTACGAGCGCAACTGTTTTAATATTTATTGTGTTTTTATTACATACTTGACAAAATAATATTAACGATTTAGGATATCAAATCAGTATCGCTTAACCCCGTATAGTGTGTTCTCATGGTACATTAAATGAGCGTTGTGAATGTTCACATTTGTATGTAACCTTAGTGACTTAGTCACATGAAAGAGTTTTGGTTGACTTAAAACAAGACTAGGTAATCGTGTTAACATGAGGAGGGAGTACTTATCAAAGAAACTTTATGAGTGCGCTTTCTGTGGGCGAGGGTGCATTTCGCATGTAATGTAATAGTGCTCCTAGGATTAGACTCTTTAGTACAATTCATTCACCTCACATCATAGCCTTGTTCGGCTATCATTTGATATCTTGGACATTAAAATTATTATATGCAAGGGCATCTATTGTCTGTTGGGGAGTCAATGCAGAAGTGCCAGTAACATGAATGTCATAAAAAAGATCATTCATGTTTCCATCATTGTTGAGAAATCGGAGGATCAAAGCCATTTGCCCTCTTTTAGAGTTAACTTTTTTTGCTTATCATTACTCGGAAAGACATCAATAAATAAAACACATGATAGGACAACACAAAGAATAAAGCAAGATCATCTTGCAATTAACATACAAGAACTGTAAAATCCATATTAATCTAAAACATGGAAAATGCAAGCGGATGTATGGTGTCTCAGCCCACATACTAACAAGTTAGGTTGTGTGATGCAGAACCCAAATTCACGGGTATCTCGATATTTCTTGTTTGTTGTCCTGCAAGTGAATCTTGAGTTGTAGCTTTATAAGGACTTCGTCCAAAATCTTGATACCCTTTGATATTTTTTGTGAGAAAGACCGCTTTGTTATTTGAGAGTTTCATATCTTCATGTATTGGCATGGGTTTTGCTTGAACAACTCATGAAGTAGTAATGTCATCAAAAAAAAAATGGTGCTATGGAAGGTTCATGGTGAACATGATGCAAATGACTCATCTGCATGACTAGGCCATGCTTGAATGCTAATTTGCTACGGGCTCGATTTTCCATAATAACCAAAAGCAAATGAACTTAAGGGGCACAAATCTGCCGACCCGAACGAAAGGCTATTTAATAAAGCAGTCATATCACTCTCGGGAGCGGCACCAATATCAGCTCCTTTGAAAACGTTATATATGACGACTAATAAAGATAAATCTGTTAAAATGGTTTATTCACGGGTTAATAAGAAACACTATGACCACACCTCAAGAAAATAATAAATGGTATCCCTACAAAAGTGTATAAAAAAATTTGATCTTCAAATGATGCGTATAATGTTATAAACCTTGGATGAGTAAGCATGTACTCGTCCCGTTTTAAAACAGATGACTTCCATTTGTACAAAAGTGGATGTATCTAGACATACAAGACTATGTACATCTACTTTTGGACAAATAAAAAGTCATCTATTATGAAACGGAGAGAGTAAGCATTAGTCGTCCTTGTTCATGATATTCATAGTGACATCAAGGTAGGGATGGTTGGTGATGGATAGCGCCCTAGCGTAAGTTATGATTGCCCTTTCCAAAAGTTTGGGAGGGAATAGCTTCACTGTATAAAAGCTAAGATCTCCATATATATATACAACCAATCTGTTTCATTTAGAAGGTCGAATTTAGTAATGGAACTTTTTGTGCAAGAGAAATCCTCGAGGCGCATGGTATTGTATGGCATTTTTGTGGAATTGAGAGTCATCAGAAAGCACAATAGTACATGATGAGCAAGTATCGCCTCATCATTGATTCACTTTTGTACGCTGTCTCCTCGCGCAGCTGCCTACCGTCACGGTTCTTGCTGGATATGATAGCTTTAAGTCCGGATGTGCATACCAACTTTGTCTAGATTCATGACACATGCCAATTCTCGAGGTTACCGACGTAGTAGACGAAGCCCCAAGCAGTAGAGCTCACCAACCGAAAGTATAAAATTGTACCAAGGTTGAAGTTCAACCGATGTTGTTCCGTGTTCCCGTGGGTGGGCATCTTGTGTCTCGGATCCTCCGCTTGCTCAATGCTTCTTGGTGTTCCTATGTAAGCTTTTCAACGATAACTAGCTAAGTGTCAGCATGTCTTGTGTGCTACGAACTCTCTCCTATCAGTATAAATGGAATTGAAGGACCGAAGGAGCTCATCGAAATTTCCAACCAGCTAATACACGACTACCATGCATAAGAAATTTTTCATGCAAACTATGGCTTAATTACAACTTTCTTTGGTTATTGTATGCACTTTAACATTGCATTTTTAGAAGTTCGTAATGTCTTTGGTGCCATATTTACATATTTTATCTTGTACGGTAATCATTTTCCTTTCAACAAATTACACTTCTTTAAAAATTTAAGCTAACATAAGTATTTATTTTAAACTGATTTACAGGTCAAAACTGTCATAATTAACATAAATGATTGAGGGAAATGAAAAACTAGCAGGATCAGTAGTCGCATCTCCATCGTCTTGCCCATTTCGACAAATTCCTCATGCTTTTTTCCTTCCCATCACTAATTATATTGCTTCACGCTATCCAATGAAATTAAAGATGCTCCACTTTGTACAAGGACTTTATCGTATTCTACGCTGATGTATTTCCCGTAGAAATGCATGGGCAATTAGAGAGGGGAGTGAGAGCGATAGCTAGAGGAGTTAACGGCGGGGGGGAGAGGAGGAGGAGCGCGAGGGAAGCGTGCTGCTGGTGATGGTAGCGGAGCCGCGCCGCTGCTTCGGCTCTTGGGAAAAGCCGTGAGGAATCATCGTCATGCTTCGTGCGTGACGCTGTGGCGCGGGCCCGCCCATGCCTTTTTGTGACTGTTTCAGGTTTTACTATGACTTTTGTCCTGGTTTTACCGTGAGCGGGCGAGCATCTGACGTAGTGAAGAGTGACTGTGGCGTCCACATGTGACCAGGTGGGAAGGCCGAGCGACCCGTTCCGTGTTCAGAGCTACAAGCCCAAAAAAGAGCTCAAGGAAAATATTTCTAAATCTTTTGTGAGAATTTATTAGATCTTTGTAAATCTTATTACTCCCTACTCTGTAGCCACGAGACCATTTAGCCTTATCTTACGTATATTAAGTATTTTAATATTTATGTTTTATTACATACTTTTATTGGGGGACGGGGAGGGGTGGTTACATACTTGACAAAAGGATATTAATAATTTACGATATCGAACCCATATCACTACCTCGTATGTTCTCACGGTACATTCAATGAGCGATGCGATTGTTCATATTTGTGTGTAACCTTAGTCACATGAAAGAGTTTTGTTTGACTTAAAACAAGACCAAGTAATCGTGTAAACATGAGGAGAGACTAGGGAGTACTCATCAAAGAAACATACTCTTCAAGAGTGCACTTTCTGAGTGTGAGGGTGCATTTGACGTGCAATAGTGAGTTTCTTAAGTGCACTCTCATGGTATTAGAGCCTTTATTACATTTCATTCACCTCACATGTTGTTTTAGCCCCATCATAGCCTTGTTCAGCTATCCAATGATATCTTGGACATTAAAATTATTATATGCAAGGGCATCTATTGTTTGTTGGGAAGTCAATACAAAAGTGTGAGTAACATGAATGCCATAAAAAGATCCTTCATGTTTCCATCATTGTTGAGAAATCGGAGGATCAAAGCCATTTGCTATCTTTTAGAGTTAACTATTTTTGGCTATCATCCATGGTGAACATGATGCAAATGACTCGTGTGCATGACTAGGCCGTACTTGAGTGCTAAGGGCTCGATCGTCCATAAATATATCAGCTCCTTTGAAGACGTTATATATGACAACTAATAAAGATAGATCCACTAAAATGGTTTTGTTATTATTTACTGGTAAATAGGAAACACTATGACCACCTCAAGAAAATAAAAAGGTATCTCTACAGAAGTTCATAACAAAGGTTATCTTCATGTGATGCTTACAAGGTTATAAAACTTGACTGAGTAAGCATGTAGTTGTCCTTGTTCATGATATTCATAATGACACCGGGGTAGGGATGGTTGGTGATGGCTAGTGCCCTAGCGTGAGTTATGATTGTCCTTTCCAAAAGTTTGGGAGGAAATAGCTTCACTTTATCACAAACCTAACCTCTCTCTATATATATCATTTGGAAGGTCGAGCTTACTAGCTTAGTAATGGATATATGTTTGTGCAAGAGAAATCCTCAAGGCACATGGTATTGTATGTCATTGGTATGGGATTGGGAGTCATTGGGAAGCACAATAGTACATGATCGTGAAGTCTCGGCTGATCACGTGTTTCCTGTTGGGGCTGTCTACCGTCACAAATTTTGTTGGATATAATAGCTTTAAGTCGGGATGCTTATAACAAAATTTTGGGATTGTAACACGTGTCACTTTTCCAGGTCATTGGTGTAGTAGAAGAAGCTACTCCCTCCATCTAAGTTTATAAGTCACTTCTCTACAATCTCTGGGACCAAGGCAGCGCTGTATTGGGCGAGCTAGAGGGATTAAAAACGTTAAATATGCCTAATTTTGTGCTAAATCAAAGTTGTATTTATTGCATAATCTAAACCATCCCAGAGGAAGGAGAGAGAAGGTGGAACCGGTTAGTTGCATGCAGATCCGAACGTCCCAAATTTTCGCGCATGCATCTCCTTCTCTCATTCTCTCCTGTGTTCACACTCCATGCAAACCAGCCTCGAGCTAAGGACCGTTGGAGAATTGATTTCGTGTGGACCTGCTCCTCTATTCCCTAAGCCAAAACACCTAATTAAATGCTAAGTACGCCCTATTGCTGGGATTTTTTCATTTGGAGAAGTGACTTATAAACCTAGATGGAGGGAGTAGTACGGCACAGAGCATGCCGACCGAACAAAAAAAATTGTAGTAAGACGTCATTGTTTGCCGCATGGTTGAAGTTCAACCAGTGTTATTATGTTTTCCAATGGGTTGGCATCTTGTGTCCTCGCTCCTCCATATGCTCGGTGTTGCTTCTTGTTCCTACATATATATATCTTGTTAATCTTTTTTCTTGAGAAACGCAATGCAGACGCAGACGCTCACAAACACACACACGTACAGACACCCTTATGAACGCACGCACGCAAACCCTACCCCTATGAACACCTCTGAGAGACTGGTCTGACAGATCTTAAGGTTGACGGAGTCACCACAGGCGACTCGTTGTTGACGGGCACGTCACCTATCACCGAAAGCATAGCGCCGGATAAATCCTGATAAATCCAGGAAAGTGTGAACACTCATGTCAAGTCTAGGACTAGAACCTAAGTGGGCTGTTTCCACCACAATGAACCAACCAGCTGAGCTAGGCCCACTTCACATCTATCTTGTAAATCTGTGCACATTAAGCATTGAACAAGTACTTAAGTACTATGGTTAGCCCCAAAGAACAAAGGCGAAGTGAGCGTACAGCTGGTTTGGTTCCTTGTGGTGAAACCTGTCCACCCAGGTTCAAGTCCCAGACTTGGCATGGGTGCTCGCATTTTGCTGGATTTTCCATGATTTACCGGCGCTATGCTTTCAGTGGTAGGTGACGTGCCCGTAAACAGCGAGGCGCCCGAGGTGACTTCGTCAAGCTCAAGATATGTCAGACCAGTCTCTCGAAGATGCTCATAGGGGTAGGGTTTGAGTGTGTACGGTCATAGGGGTGTCTGTACGAACGTGTTTGTGAGCGTTTGCGTCTGTACTGTGTATTTAAAAAAAAAGCCCCAAAGAACAAAGTTAATATTTCTACAAATTTGTAAGTATCAACTTACAGTCTGTCCACTTTGTGTTAAACATTCACACATGTGTTTCACCCCTTATTGTTATGCCTACAACAATTTTTTCAGAGCATTGAAACCAATACCGAACATGTAGACTTTAGAGAGAAAAGAGTCGGAGGGACACAAGAGACTTCAGGGAGACACACCCATGGAAATGAAGAAAGTTCAAGACCATTTGGAGATTTCTGGACATGTCTTAACAAATTGTGGATTTCAGATAATTCTTGAAACTGAGGTTTTGTTTGCTCATAAAAACAATTTGGTCAGGTAATACAAAATGGCTATGTTCAATTTTTTTTTCTTACGACCACATATGGAGGCCTTAAAACGGTTATAGATAGGCACATTTTTTACGTATGTGTCAATTTTTGGTGGAAAATAGTCGTATTCCGAGCTATATAAATGCAAGAAGATTTTGGGCACGAAAAAGGAAAAATAGTACGTTAAATGTGTCAAAGAAATTGTGATTCCCAAAATATAAGTTTTTTGCACGAAACTTCCGGTGTGCGTACATAATCTATATATGTATTTGTGTTTTCAGATTTCTTTTGAAAACTAAAATCATGATTTTTGAATTTTTGAAAAAATGGGTACACTAGTGCTCGGGAGGCCTTTTGCGACCGTTTCAGGATTTACTGCGAGCAGGCGAGCAACTGACCAAGTGAAAGTGACCCTGATCACTGACTGGGCGATGGGTCCATGTTTTACACGTGAGCGACCAGTTTAGGCTTTAGAGTTTTTTTGAAAATTATACCCCACATATACTAGGTCAACAAGCCGCCTCATCAAAACCATGTTAGTCCCTTTTGATACTCTGGTTAGGTAAAGAGTGTTTCTTAAACTTGCCGCCTTTAAGCATGAATCACAATTACATCGTTTATTACAAAAGGCAAGATAGAAGGAGAGGGATCACCATCCCAACTAATAGTGGATTGCGAATTATAAGACACCTTCGCCAGTTCATGCGCCACTTGATTAGCTTCTCTTGGACAATGCGCAAACATGACCGACTCGAAATTATATGCCTTCATAAAACGTTCAGCAAGGATAGCAGAAAAAGGGCTACCGACTTCAATCTTCACATTACACGCCTGGGTTAATTCCAGGGAATCATAATCAATTGTAATACTAGAAATTCCACACCTTTCTAAGAATTTCAGTCCTTCTAAAAGTGCATGCGCTTCAGCTGTTGCAGCACTTAATAAGCGAGTCAACACACACCCAAAACCAGCAATCGCCTCCTCTTTATGATCTCAAAGAACCATACCTGCAGCACACAAGCCATTATGATAAAACGATGCATCAATGTTAAGTTTCAACTCACCCCGCAATGGCATTTTACACACAATATCTTTCACTCGTACCAACGAAGAGGCCGATGGAATATAATTTGTTGTCAAGGCATTAATAGCAAAAGGCAAAAGCAGTACGAGCGGGATCCGCCACTGTTTCTCCCTTAACCATCTCTCTACGCTGCCACCAGATATACCAACAAGCAACAACCACCGACTCCTTAAGGTGTAGCAAACCTAGAACCGGATTCATTTGTGTCGGCCTACAAATTATATATTCAAGGATTGAAGAACCTGATCGTTCTGAGCCTAGAATCTGGTTTATATATTCCATCAAACCCAAAGCTTTCGAAACCTCCCGAGCATGAAGGCATGTAAATAAAAGATGGGCATATCTTCTGCCCCCGCACGACAGACAGGACATTGTCCTGAAACTTTAATATGCCTCGAGGCTAATGTAGACCTTTCTAGGCACCACACCATGTAATGATCTTCAAACAAAAAATTTAATCTTACTTGATACCTGAAGCTGCCAGACCTTTTCCCGAACCGGATTGGGTTTGGATTGACATTCGCTAATCCTTACCCATCCTCTCGACGAGTACAAGCCCACTCAGTATAATAAGCTGAGCGGACAGAGAACATAAAAGACTTTGACTTATCAGAGTTGAGTTCGGGGCGGCTGTGATGTCTGGAGCTGATTTGGTTTAATTTACGAGGCTCCTACAAGCCCAAAAAAGGAGCTCCAGGAAAATCTTTCAATATATCTTTGTAAATCTTATTACTCTCTATTTTGTACCCACAAGGACACTTATCCTTATCTCACGTACTATAACTATTTTAATATTTATTCTTTTATTATTACATAATTGGCAAAAGGATATTAGTAATCTACAATATCAAATCAGTATCACTATCTCGTGTAGTACGTTCTCACAGTATATTCAATGAGCGTTGCGAATGTTCATATTTGTATGTGAAGGGGTTACGGTGCAGAAAACAATAATTTTTCTAGCGAACGGAACCCTAACTAGTCAGGATCTATCTATCTAGTACATGTGATAACGGTGGCGGAACGGGTTACATTACCTCCATGTAGACCGATAGCGGGGATTACGCTCCCGCACAAGCGTTGACGATGAAGTCGTGCGTAGCCAACCTCGAGGTCGCGGAGAACTTGCCGCGATAACAAAGACGATGACGCCGGGGTGTCGACGATGACCTCGTTGACGAGCGTCGGGCGTCGGGCAGAAGGTGGCGAGGCGCCGGCGGCAGGGGGGAGGCGCCGGCGGCAGAGGGGGAAGTGGCGCGGCGGCTGCAGGGGCGAGACGACGTCGCCTAGGCTCCTCGAGAAGAGTTACCTCCGAGCACTCGCAAACATACGGAGCTTAACGACAACCCCCGGTCATTCAGATCCAGCTGAAATCGCAGGGGTAGATCTTATCTGGAATCCCGTAGGGCAGCGGCGCCCAGCGGTATAGCTTAGGTGGAGAGAGAGGGCAAAACGGACGGAGAAGCAGCTCGGCCGGCCTGCAATACAATTAATTGTATTTTCCAATGAATTAATCCAATTAATATGCCTTGCTATATAAAGGGGGGAGGAGGTGTGCAAACACCTTGCCTCCCCCATGTGGGACTAAAGGAGGAGAGGGGGGGAGGCCGGCGCACCCTCCTAGTCCAACTCGGACTAGGGGCCCAAGCCCCCCCTTTCCTTGCTTGGTGCGGCTCCCCTTCTTGGGCCCTCTTAGGGCCCATGTAGGTGGGAGCCCTTTTTTTCCTTTATTTAATTAATATTAAATTAATATAAAATATAATTAATTCATAATTAATATATTTAAATACTATTTAATATCCCGTGACTCCGTAGCAATTTCCGAACCACCCGAACAACTTTCGGACATCCCTGGAACCATTCCAGACCTTCCCGGAACTACTTCTGGACCACCAGAACTCTTTCCAGATCATTTCTCTCTCTCCAACAAAAACCTATATTATTCCAGAACCTATCTCCTGGTGTCGTTAAGACCTTAAGTTTGTTACGCTACGGTTCGAGAACACTCCAGACATGGTCGAGACACTCCGCTCACCAATGACCGCCAGGGATACCTGGATGTATATGACGACCCCTGTGCATTCTACGAATATCGTCGTTGAACCATAAATATGATATTCATTCCCTTTGTTTCTGCGATACTACCTTATACGAGATATGATCGTAGACACACCGATGTCTTTGTTGTATCTCGTTACCGACAAAGGTTATTAACTCGTCTGTGATATTACATCTCCATGACCTAGTCATAAGCTGCGCAGCTATATAGATGTAATCTCACCGAGTAGGCCCAGAGTATCTTTCCATTACAAGAATGAACAAATCCCGCTCTTGATCCTTACGTCTCGATGCTCTTTCGGAATACCCAAGATGGACACCGTTATTGTCATGCTATATAAGACACAACGTTTGATGCTCTCAAAGCACCCCTACGAAGCATCAATAAGTACGGTCTCACGGTCTAAGGAATAAGCTATCATATTCTTATCTATTGCAAATGACAAACATCGTAATACGATCTTATTGCAATACTTTGCGTATGTCCATCATCTTATTCAACTAACAAGATGGCCCCACTGTCAACCGACGTCATTGTCCTTGATCGGGAATCTCGATCAACTGTTGTCCAATGGACTAACTCATATAGAGGCTTGCTAGGGACCTGGTTGTCTATGTATCACACGTGTATTAATAATTCCGATTAATACGGTTATAGCATAACACACAAACCTATTATAAACTTTATGAGATAATGCAATAAATACTACTTATTTATTTGCCTTTAGGGCATATCTCCTTCAGTATGTAACCTGAGTCACATGAAAGAGTATTGACTTAGAACAAGACCAAGTAATCGTCTACAAGAGGGACGACATTTAACGTGAAATAGTGAGTTTCATAACGGCACTCTCCTAGTATTAGAGACTTCAGTACATCTCATCAATTCAACTCACGTGTTGCTAACCCTATCATGGCCTTGTCTAGTGTCCTATGATATCTTGGACATTAAAATTATTATCTGCAAGGACATCACAAATTGTCTGTTGGTGAGTCAATGCAAAAGTGTCAGTAACATGAATATCATAAAAAGGGATATGTATTAAAAAAAGGATCCTTTATGTTTCCATCATTGTCAGGAATCTAGGATCAAAGCCATTTGCTCTATTTTAGAGTTCAAAAAAATGGTTTCATATTTACTCACTAGTTAATAGGAAACACTATGACCACCTCAAGATAATAAAAAAGGTATCTCTACAAAAGTGCATAACAAATTTGATTGGTCTTCATATGATGCTTATAAGGTTATAAACCTTGGCTGAGTAAGCATGTATTTGTGCCGTTTCAAATTAGATGACTTCCATTTATATAAAAGTGGATGTATCTAGACGTACTCGTCTATATACATCTACTTTTAAACAAATTAAAAGTCATCTATTATGGAACGGAGAGAGGAGGCATTAGTTGTCCTTGTTCATGATATTCACAGTGACATTGGGGTAGGGATGGTTCGTGATGGGTGCGCCCTAGTGTGAGTTATGATTGTCCTTTCCAAAAGTTCAGGAGGGAATAACTTCAGTGTATCACCCTAAGCTCTCTCTCTATATATACAACCAATATGTTTCATTTGGAAGGTCGAGCTTAGTAATGAAACTGTTTGTGCAAGAGAATTCCTCGAGGCACATGGTATTGTATGGCATTTCTGTGAATCTGAGAGTCATCGGGAAGCACAATAGTACATGATGAGCAAGTCTCGCTTGATCACTTGTTTCGCTTTGTACACTATCTCCTCGCGCAGCTGGCTACAGTCACTATTCTTGCTGGATATGATAGCTTTAAGTCTGGATGTGCATACCAACTTTGTCGAGATTCATGACAGATGCCAATTCTCGAGGTTACATGCATAGTAGATGAGGCCCCAAGCAGTAGAGCTCACCGGCCGAAAGTATAAAAATTGTACCAAGGTTGAAGTTCAACCGGTATTGTTCCGTGTCCCCGTGGGTTGGCATCCCGTGTCTCGGTTCCTCCGCTTTCTCAATGCTCCTTGGTGTTCCTATCTCAAGCTTTTCGAGGATAACTAGCTATTTCCAACCAGCTAATACACGAGTACCATGCATAAGAAGAATTTTAAGTAATAAAGCGTCATTTATCGAAAAAAATGCATAAGCAGAACTTCCACGCAAACTATGACTTACAACTTTCTTTGGTTCCTGTAAGCACTTTAATATTACATTTTTATAAGTTCGTAATGTGTTTGGAGCCATAATTACATATTTAATCTTTTCATTTTCCTTTTAATAAATTACATTTCATTAAAAAATTAAACTAGCATTAGTATTTTATTTTATTTTATTTTAAACTAATTTAAATGTCAAAATTTTCATAATTAACATAAATAATTGAGGGTAATGAGAGCAGGATCAATAGTTGCATCTCCATCGTCTTGCCCATTTTTGTCATATTATGCATGCTTTTTTCCTTCCCATCACTAATTCTATTGCTTCATGCTATCAGATGAAAATCAAACATGCTCCACTTTGTACAAGGACTTTATCGTCTTCTATGCTGATGTATTCTCGTAGCAAAGTATGGGCAATCAGCTAGTAATCGTGTAACTATGAGGATGTAGTACTTATCAAAGAAGCATTCGCTTCAAGAGTGCACTTTATGTGGGCGAGGGTGCATTTGACATCCAATACTGAGTTTATAAGGGCACTCTCCTAGTATTAGAGCCTTTAGGACATTTCATTCACCTCACATGTTACTAGCCCCATCATCGGCTTGTCTAGACGTGATATGATATCTTGGACATTCAAATTAATATGTGTAAGGACATCAAAAATTGTCTATTGGGGAGTCAATGCAAAAGTGTCAGTAACATGAATGCCATACAAAATATCCTTTATGTTTCCATCATTGTTCAGAAATTCGAGGATCAAAGCCATTTGCTCTCTATTAGAGTTAAAAATATTCCTTATCATTACCCGGAAAGAGTTTGATAAACAAAACACATGACAAGAAAACAAATGATAAAGCAAGATCTATCTTACAGTTAACATAAAAGGATTGTAAACTCCCTATTAATCTAAAACATGGAAAATGCAAGCGGACTTATCGTGTCTCTGCCCACATACTAACAAGTTAGGTTTAGTGATTCAAAGCCCAAATTTTATTGGTATCTTAGTATTTTTTGATTGCTCTCTTGCAAGTGAATCTTGAGTTGTAGCTTGTTTATGGACTCATCGTCCTAAATCTTGATACCCTTTGAGATTTTTTATGAGAAAGACCGCTTTCTCATATGAGAGTTTCATATCTACATGCATTGGCTCGGGTTTTGCTTGAACAAATCAGTAGTGTCATCATTTATTTATTTTTATTGCTGTGGGAGGTCCATGGTGAACATGATGCAAATGACTCGTGTGCATGACTAGGCCGTACTTGAGTGCTAAGGGCTCGATCGTCCATAAATATATCAACTCCTTTGAAGACGTTATATATGACAACTAATAAAGATAGATCCACTAAAATGGTTTTGTATTTATTTACTGGTTAATAGGAAACACTATGACCACCTCAAGAAAATAAAAAGGTATCTCTACAGAAGTGCATAACAAAGGTTACCTTCATATGGTGCTTATAAGGTTATAAACCTTGACTAAGCATGTAGTTGTCCTTGTTCATGATATTCATAGTGACAGCAGGGTAGGGATGGTTGGTGATGTCTAGCGCCCTAGCGTGAGTTATGATTATCCTTTCTAAAAGTTTGGGCGGGAATAGCTTCAGTGTATCACAAACCTAACCCTCTCTATATATATCCAATATATGTTTCATTTGGAAGGTCGAGCTTAGTAATGGATATGTTTGTGCAAGAGAAATCCTCGAGGCACATGGTATTGTATGGCATTGGTGTGGGATTGGGAATCATTAGGAAGCACAATAGTACATAACAGTGGAGTCTCGGCTGATCACTTGTTTCACTTTGTACTGCATATCAAGTAGGAGCTGGCTACCGTCACAACTGTTGTTGGATATGATAGCTTTACATCGGGCTACATATACCAACCTTGTCAAGGTTCGTAACACATGCCACTTCTCTAGGTAATCAGCGTAGTACCCAAGGACTGTGTGGTACTCAAGATGTAGAGCAAAGTGGTAGTGAGACGTCGATGTTTGCCGCAAGGTTGTTCAACCGGTGTTATTCTGATTTCCAGTGGGTTGTCATCTTTTGTCTCCGCTCCTCCATATGCTCGTTGTTGCTTCATGTTCCTACATCTATCTTGTTCATCTGTGCACATTAATCTCTGAACAAGTACTTAAGTCCTCTGGTTAGCCCCAAAGAACTAAGTTGATATATCAACTTACAATCTGTCCATTTTGTGTTCAAACGTTCACACATGTGTTTCACCCCATGTTATTATGCCTACAACAATTTTCTCAGAGAATTAAAGACTTTAGATCATCCACAACGCGGCTCCAAGGAGCCGACCCTAGGATCATAATACCGGCCAACTCCGCAGTTGAGCACTTAATCCTGGGCGTCGGACGCCAATTTTGTCGCTCGGTGCTACTCCTTCTTTTCTCGCTCACGCTCTGGGCGTGTGGGTGCTAGAGTCAGCATGCAACGTAAATTGTTAGTGGTTAGTTAGAGCAAGTCCAGCAGTTCACCTAAAATGTCTCCCCTATATGTCCATGTAGGGGACTGTCTATAAAATAATCTCACCTAAAATATGTTCAACTGCAGCAGTTCCCCTAAAACATCTCCCCTATTTAATTTTCTTTATCTATTTTTTTTTATATTTTAAAAATATTATATAACTAAAATGTAAAATCCAACGGCTACCTCTGTAACTGCTAACTTGTAGTGTCAAAAACTTGTCCATCACCAAAATCTGAAAAATAAACAAAAAACTCACGGATATCGACATATTGCAGTGTCAAAAAGCTTACTAATATCGGGATAGGGGAGTCTTCCACCTCCCCTACTTGTAGGGGAGACGAGCGAGCAAAATCGGGGGCGCCTATAAATCGGGGGAGCGTTGAGGGAACTGATGGGCGGTTGTTTTTTAGCTTTTTCCCCTAAAATACGTATAGGGGAGGGTTTGAGGCAACTGATGGACTTGCTCTTAGTGCCGAGGCACGCGCTCACCGTTGCGAGGACAAACACTTAGCATGCACTCCCTCCGTTCTAAATTAGTTGGCTCAGATTTAGTACAACGTGCACTAAATTTGAGTCAATTAACTTAGAATGGAGGGAGTAATTCTATTTCAAAAAATATATTTTATTGCCCAAGCGCCGCATGAAGCGCATTTGGGAAACTCACAGGCTTCCATTGAGTGGCCATGAGGCTTTTTTAGTCATTCGTTACTGCGTCAGTGGTCTTTTCTTTGATCCACATCCTTAGCCAAGACAAAGTAAGTCCGCGAAGAAGGAAAAGGGAGGAGCCTACGCTTGATTCGTATAGAATTGCATGATGCACCCTATCTGGGGGCGTCCTTCTTCAACTTAAATTCAGGCGCGCCCCACCCCGTCAGTCCTGTGTTGTACTTGACTTGACTCTCCCCCGCTTGCTGCTTGCTGATCGCTGTGTTAAAAAATGACACGAAGCTGGATATGAGTAGATGTTGTTGGTCGAAAACGTCTTTCATTCACAATGAAACAGAATGGTCTCGCTCGATGCGTCATTTTATGATGTGTATTTTCATATTAAGAGTTCTTAAAAGTTATCAACTCAAAGCCCAACCGTCAAAAGGATGCTACAATGTTCGAAATTATCAACTTAACATGCCCCCTTACTTCCTTCGTGACCTCCCACTACTTCATCTACCGAAATGATTAGGCAGATCTCCTTTTTTCTAGCATTAAACCTGCTCATGATCCTTAGGCTATAGAGCATGGAGCAGACAGAGATACTACACTGTGGATGCTCTTAGAGAGAAACAAACAAGAAACAGTCAGAGGGACACATGAGACTTAAGGAGACATACCTGTAGGAATGAAGAAAGTTCATGGTCATTTCGAGATTTACCAACATGTCTTAACAACTTGTGATTTCAGATAATTCTTGAAATCAATTTTTTGTTTGCTCCAGAAAAAACAATTTGGTCAAGTACTACAAAATGGTTTTGTTCAGTTGCTGTATTTTTTTATGTTTTTCTTACGACCACGCAGGTCAGCCTTTAAAGGTTATAGATAGGTTAACGTGGTTTTATTCTTTGAGTTTTGTAGTGCAGGCTTGGTGCAGCCGAGCCCTGCTGGATTTTTTTTTTTGAATTTGAGTTTTACAAAATCTATCTTTTTCTATGATATATATATATATATATGCATATTTTCTACGTATGGAAAAAAGTTATGGAAAAAAAAGGAAAAATAGTACATTGAATCTGTCATACTTCTTTTGTGTAGCCCCCATAAGTATTTTTTAGATGAACTTCCGGGCTCCCGGCATGTGTATATAATAACTATATGTATTTGTGTATCAAATTTCAGATTCTTTTAAAACCTTAAAAGTATGATTTTCAAATTTTCAAAAAAAAAAGTGGGCACACTGCTGCTCGGAGCCACTGCCGATTTTCTACTACCTTGTCTTTTTTTAAGACACCAAGAAACGCTACTTGAAAAAGGAGAACAGAGAACTCGGAAAACAGAGAAAAGCGCGGAAACAGACTGCGGAACAACGCGTGGAAGCAACAGAATTCAAATCCAGATTTGACGTATGTGTGTTACATTTAGGTGAAATATTCTTTCAGTAGGTGTCTGGTTATTGGATTCTTAGGCACGTAAAGAGGTGTCATGCTCCTATGGTGAAGAGAGGGGGAAGACATGGCGGCTTCTACGATCGGGATTGCACACAAGGGTTTACCCAGCTTCAGAACTTGCAGCAGTGGCTAGATCCTACTTGTTGCTATAATTCACTAGATGTGAATATGTTTACAGATTACAATGTAAGTTGTAAGGCGTGTCCCCTGAGGGGATCAGGAGCCAGACTTATATAGGCGCCCTACCTTCCCCTACAAGGAAAGGCTAACCGACCTATATTAGAAGTTCTATACTAACACGGGGTAAACCCTAACTTGTTCTCTAAGGCGAACGTCGATTCGTCTGGATCCTGCTCAGCTTGTAGGCCTTCTCTTGCGATTCAGCCTACTGGGCCGCCCGACAAGCCGAAAATCTTATCACCTCTTGGGCCACCCTGGTAAGCTGGCTTAGCCCACGTGGTCGGCATACCCGTTTGGTATATCCTCCACAGTAGTCCTCAGAAAGGTTGGAGCACTCCAGCTTGTTCGTATTAATCTTCACTACGAAATTTTCGTCTTCGTCTTCTTGATGAACTGCTGCAGAGCTTGAACCATTCCCTATATAACTGAGGATACGGCTTTCCAATAAGCCGAAACGACCGTTGCACTTATGGGCATATAACCCGAATAATTCGCCTATTGATGGACAGAGAGAAAGATTCCTCGTCAGCCTGAGGTCAAGTCTTGTCAATGTTCAGTCTATGACAGTCTAGACTGTTGACTAGGCCAAATCTACTCATTGCGATTTCCCCGCGCACGACCTGAGGCTTACGGGAGAAGGAAAACGGCTCCCTCAAATTCTCCGCTCCACGTGGCGCCGATCGAGCGGTGCTAATCCAACCATTGCGGAGATCGTGGGGCGGACCATAATTACTTTCCCTTAATTCGAAAACGAAACACTCCCATCATTTCTCTGTTCATCTTCTTCCTCGCGCTCGAGCTCTGTTTTCTCTCTCCTGCGCATCCGAGCACCTCATCTCCACACCCACGCAACAACTCAATGGAGCAAACCATAGCCTCTGTGGCTGCGCGTTCAGCGGCGGAGGAGGATAAAACAAGGGCGGCAGCGGCTACGGCGAGGAGCTCGGAGGAGGGATCCGCGACGGGCGGCGCTTCCTCCTCGGGCACCGCCACGGAGGCGCTGCTCGCAGAGCCCCTTATTAGGCTCTTTCCTGGGGAAAAGATGCCTACTAACTCGAGCGACGCCGGCGCCGCCGGCGCCGTGGAGGAGGACGATTCCTCGTCGCGCCACTGGCTCCCCTCAACCGTCACCGAGGACGATCTGGTGGAACTGGAGCGTGAAGGCCTCCTTCCTCCTCGGGTCATCTGCAAGTGGCGTTCGGCTTTCGAGCACGTCACTCCGGCTCCCGAAGGCGACGAGCGGGTAATCCTGGTTTCCCACTTGCATCGTGGCATTGCTCTGCCGCCATCGTCTTTCTTTGTCTCAGTCTTAGATTTTTATGGCTTACAGCCGCACAACCTAGGACCCAATAGCATTTTGTACTTAGCCGGCTTCTAAGCCTTGTTTGAAGGCTACTTAGGAATAGCACCTAGCTTAGATTTCTTTAAATATTGCTTTCACTGTAAGCGCCAGACAGAAGGCGACGAGCTGCTCACTTTGGCCACCGTTAGCCTTAACCTGCGTAGAAATAAGGCCTGGTACCCTAAGGTTCCCAAGGTAGACTTTGTCCGTAGCTGGGTGAGCACCTTTTTCTACTGTTCAGATATAGCTCCCGCGGGGAAGACAATAGGTCTCCCGCGTTTTGTTAAAGTTGTTGCTTCTCCTCGCTTCTCGTGGGACGAGAAGCCGGAGAAAGTCTTGCCCGCACACCTCCAGCTCATCCAGAAACGGATCGAGTATATGACGACGGAGGCGACGCCGAAACTCACCAGCACAGTCACATTTTGTGCTGGCTTAAAAGGCTGGTGCAGCCTCTCCGGGAAAACAAAGACTTGTTGTGTACGTACAGCGGCAATCGGGATGATCCTCTCCGCGTCTCCAAAGACGACCTGACGAGTGACGCCTTCTTGATGCGATTCAAGAAGTTGCTCAAGGGGAGGACTCAATTCACCGAGTCTTTTCCCATGTACACCTCATCAACAAGCCGCCACCGGTGAGTGTCTTGTATGCTTATGTGTCTTTCCTTTGTTTGGCTTAATACCCAGCTTACTTGTATCTTTTCTTTGTCATCTCGACTCTTCCCCGTCTTCGGCTGTTGCCACTGGCGCCAAGATGTGCAAGCGCAAGGTCGGCGCCGATAAGGCGGCACTGACCGAGGCTGCGCTAAAGAAGAAGAAGAAGAAGGAGGACGCCTCCTCCATCCCCAAGGGCGTCATTATCCGTGACGTCCTTGATGACGATGAGCAATCCGTCTTCGCCTTGCCACAAAAAGTGTAAGTGGTTATAACCTAAGTCTCGTGTCTTGCTCCTTTGCTTCTTTCTTCTGATGTTGCTAAGCCTGGTTTCTTCGTCTTATCTCAGGGTTAAGCCTTCGGGCAAGCTGAAGGTGAAGAAGGTGGCTGGAAGGGGTAAGGCCCCAATCCCTTCGCCAGCTGCTGCTCCTCCCATGCCAACTGTTATGGCAAGCATGTCGGCTCCTTCATCTCAGGAGGTGAGAGCCGACATGGACATGCCCGACGCCATTATGGAGAGGGCTGACGTTGCTGAGAGGACGGCTGCTACTGCAAAGGAAACCGTTCCTGAAGAAACCAATAAGGCGGAAGCTCCGGCTAATGATGCCTTCGAAGACGTCAAATAAGAAGTCTTTGATGATGAGGGGTTCCTTTTCCCCTCTATCGCAGCGAGGATTGCTGCTGAGAAGGAAGTTGCTGGGCCTTTTTTGCCTAAGCCAATTGCCACGGCAGTTATAGTGCGCAAGCTTGAAGACAATTGTGACGCATTGTACGCCAAGATGAAGACTGGCTATCGGCTTCTGAAGAAGCATGTTAAGGTAAACTTTACTTCGCCTTATCCATATTTCCAGCCCCTGAGCGTCTCTTTGATCTAATGCGCTTAGTCGAAGTGACGACCTTGAATTTGATAATTAGTCTTGATCAGTCCCCAAGTGTTCTTTACTTGATCCTTGTTTGCTTGCATTTTTCTGTTATTTTTTCAGGAGGGCGAGGATTTGAACCGCGACTTGTGGAATTCCTTGGTCGCCCAGCACCAAGAGATCAAGTTTGCCAAGAATAAGTCGAAACATGATGCTAGTATGTAATACTCTTATCGGCTTTGCTTTGGTTGTTGATGTCTTTTGTCGCCTAAGTCTCTCCTTTCTTATGCTTTTGCAGAACTGCTTGCAAAGGCCCAGCAAGCTTCTGAGGAGTCTGGCGACATTGCTGTCGTTAGGCGCGAAAATGAGGCCCTCTTCAAGCAGATCCAGGAAAACCAGAGGTTGGCTGAGGATGGCATGAAGGCACTTCAGGAGAGTGCAGAGGCGTAACAGTTACGTCTTAAAGACGAACTGGCTGCCGCTCGCCAAGAAGCCGAAGACGCCAGGAAAGAGATGAAATCTCTTACTGAGAAGGCGGAGCTTCGTATCCAAGAGCTTGACGGCCAGCTGGAGCGTCGGAATGACGAAATCCAAGCCCTGGACGACAAGATCCTTCGTATGTTTTCTGCCTTTCTCTTTTCGTCTTTCGTCTTTTTGAACGAGTTTTTTCGCTTTTGCCTTACTTGCTTTTTGATTTAGCTCCTGCTGGTCTTGGCGACATTGATGATGCCACTCTCCTGGAGCTTGTGTTGGAGTTTGGTGAGCTAATTGCTCGCCAAACTGCTGCCGGGAAAGGCTTGTTAAGCCACATATTCCCGAAGCAGCTGCCTTTGGCAACCAACATGAGGACTCTGGTGCCTCTGCTTGAGGAATGCGCCAGCAACGCCGAGGAGCGTCTTCGTGTTGCCGCTCGTGGAGGTGCCAAACTTGCCTTAGGCAATGTTATGGGCCACCATCCCGAGATGGATATCAAGAGGGTGGTGAGATGCTTGCCAACCCATGATGCTGACGGCAACGAGATCAACCCTGGTGCTGTTTATAACTCTGTAACAGGCTATGCCTCCTTCATTGCTGACAAGATCAACCCCAAGGTGGTCTATGCTCGCCAGGACATGCCTGAACTTCTACGAAGTTCGTCGGAAGACGAAATTTCAGAGCAGACTGGCACCCAAGGCGATGAGCAGGAGGAGACTGCTACCTCACAAGCCGAAGGCGACGCTGATGCGCACTCTAAGTCCCCTGCACAAGATTGAAGAAAAAACTGTTGTGTTATGAAGTCCTTAATCTTAATGCGAACAAACTGTTTTATTCATGAAACCTTGTAATATATTTATGTGAACAAGTTTGTCTTGTGATGCATAGCATGCTCTTTTGGTACTTTTACTGAAGTATTGCTGGCACTGTGCTATGCGACTATGTTCCTTGTCCGTCTTTGAATTATCTGGTTTATGTCTTTAGCTTTTTCGTATGTTAGCGAAACCTCAAAGACGGTGACACTTTGTTAGGCAGCAGGACCATAGTCAATCTGCTTACACCTAATACCCGTGCCGCCTTTGGGCGCGTAGAACATCTAGTGGAGCAACCCAGAACATAAACAATCAGAGAAAAATCTTAGACGGACACAGTTTTATTTTTGTAAGGCAGTAAGCCGAACTCGTCAAGTTCGCCCCGTGGGTGCAGATGATCGGGATTTCTTTATATAAGTATATAGGTGGTATTTTGGTAGTCAACAAAGAATAAAGCGAATCTCCGCGATCTCTTCATGGATAACGAAATGCGTCCACACCTTCATTTTATCAAAGAGGGGCTCCTAGCCCAGCTAAAGAGCGATAGGAATGAAGTCGGATAAGAACAACCTCTAGTGAAGGCTTTCGCCAGTTCTCAACTTCTTTTCTTACCCACACAAGGACGGCACATTTCAGACTCGTTTCTCGTGCGAATAGCGCTCGAGCACATCCCCATTCAAAGAGAAAGCAGCGCCCACCAGGTGATAAAGGAACCTTAGAAAGAAGTATTTAGTCTCTAGCCAACTCGCCGAAGTGGTCTCTCCTAGGAAAGGTATAGATCAGAGCTATCGCCTAGTAAGGGTTGAATCCTCCTCTTTATGGAGGAGGGTAGCTGCCGTGAGATCCTCGGGGCTTTGTAGCGCGAAGCTCTGACTCCAGAACGAGGCTTCGCCCAACGTTTTGAGACTAACGAAAAAGTAAAAGTGACCAAGATGCAAGGGAAAAACTTTTGTTTCACATTTCCACCTATTTGTTCGTTTACCAGGTTCAGCACGAAATCATAAATTAGCTCGACCAAGGATTGCCATGCATTTGGCACTGACTTTCCACCTCCTTTTTTCGTAAAAAAAAACACAACTAGGATATTATAGAGATGGTGCGATTTGACTCTTTTTTTTGTTTTTTAACCCTACCTACACGTCCGTCTTCCGAGAAAGAGATGGGGTTCGCATAGAGAGAACAGTATTAGTAAAGAAAACCCACGCTTCGGGAAGGTGAGGTGAACTAACAATTCCTTTTGTCGTGTATCCTCGATTGATGCGGCCTCAGATGCTTCCACGCCCCCCTAGCCCATTCTCTTTGTTTTTTTTAATCGGGACAGATCCTTCCTTCTGGTTGAAATGAATGAATTACCACGCTTTCCGCCGGCTAATCTCTTTGAGCCGGTAGCTAAAAGAAAGTCCTCGCCTGCTCTTAAAGACGATGGATTAGAAGAAGCATCGGTATTGATCTTGATAAACTCGGTGTAGCTATCCAAGCAATATTCAGTAGGTCTTTCTTATCTTAGTAGATAAGCTAGCGAGAGAGTGTAAGGATCTCTTATACCTAGTCCGGGTTCCGCTTGGTCTTTCTTAAAAGAGGTTTCCTGAGTAGCAAGTGTGAGCTGCTTCAGCATACTACTATGATCAAGGCGGAAAGTCCAGTGCGTATTGATCAAAGAAGAAGCGATAGGGGTCTTCTGTTAAGAGACCCAAAAGTAAAGGGTCTTGGGACCTACCTAATGGTGAAGTTATGGCATTCTCTTTTACCTCAAGCGATAGTTGTTTATCCGCATTGGAAAACCATCGAGATACAAGCGGTCAAAGCAGAAAGGGTTCTCGCTTCTCCATCTGGAAGGACACCAAATGGACCAAATCCTATCGATCTTTCCTTACGACTCGACTTAGGCTCAAGGCCACAGAGGGCTAAAGGCAGTATCTTTAGTCTACCCAACTCCCTTGCTGCCTATTTCCTTTTCTACGGTCATTCCGTGGGGCCACAAGCACACCATCAATTGCATTATCCCCGGTACCACACATCACTCCACCTACTATCCTTCAAAGCTAAGTTTGTTATTCCCACTAAATGTTATATGGTGATGGGAGGTATTTATCAAATGAGATATAAAAGGCGAGGGATTGCTGGGTCCCTGAATACGCTGAATGTGTGATTGATAGCCTTTTCAGTTCGTGAGATTACGTAAGACATATTTAGAACCATCTCTGATTCACGCATTCACCCGGGTAGGGGATTTCCAAAGATCTCTAGCTCTTAGCGGATCTTTTGTATAGGGCAGGCAGAGCGCTCGAGAGCTAGATTGGCTAGTGAACAAAGAACCATCCTCAATAGATGAATTTGGTAATCGAGACAGGCCGACCTATTTCTGAATCGGGTCTCTCTCTAGATGTCCCCTACACCCTGGCCGGTACCAAATCAGGAACTTAAAAAAAAACACTCTCAAATCAACTCACGCATATTCCCTTGCTTCTGTTAACTACGCATATCTCCTGTTTCTATACTTGCTAGCTAGCAACCTCTTATCACACAGAAAGCGTGACATGAATGCATACCCCCGTTTATACAACTCCTTACTATCTCTAATATACCGTTGCTTGTTCGGCGCATAGACCTATTATTCGAGTTTGCATCAGCGATTTTCTCACCAATGGAATCAATGGGTTTTCTCAATGAATTAATCTACCGGCATCGGAGGGAGAAGCGGAGTCGGGAGCTGGAGGAAATAACACTTTTTGATGGACGGGAGAGGGAGAGGCTGTTGTTTCATTTCATTCGTTGACCCGGAAGGTCGTACAGCTCCATAATCAGAAGTTTAGTTATTCGTGTTAACAAAATTGACATGTTCAATTTAGGAATATGGTCATTGGGAAATAAAAGATGGATGAGTAAGTATGATACTATCAAATGTAAATTTTGGCAATCCAAAACTTTTTATTTCATGAGCATAGACATATGTTTACAATAGAATTGCTAAGTGTAAAAAGGACGTAGCTGCTCAATGTTCCAAGGGCGTTTTGACTCGCTGAGCTTTGCTTCTTCGCCTCTTTTCCTTTTGCGTCCATTTTTCTTCTTCTTTTTGAGATCTCTAAGGTTGTCGTGGTATCGGCATAATTGATAGGAGACGGGGGTCCTCTAGCCTACGTATGGATTGTGGGGAAGAAGGTTGGTGTCGTCGAGGACGGGATTGAACACGGCGAGTTTACCCAGCTTCGGATCCCACAATGGTGGCGAGATCCTACGTGCTGCTATAATTCACTATGAGGCAATAGCCGTGACTAGGTTACAATGAGTACGATGCGTATTGAAGCGTCCGCCCTAAAGGCTCCCTGGTGGCCGGCTTATATAGGCGGCCAGACCCCAGGGTACAAGGCAAGTACTTGTCCGGCAAGTAAACAGAGACCTAGACCTAGCCGGCTTAGTTGCCGCCTTCCGTCTTGGGCTTGGTGCCTTGATGGGCTTCGGCCTTCCGCCTTCCTTGGACCGTCCGCCTACTTCCTTGTACGTCAGCTATCTGGGCCGCCCGGCAGGCTTCAGCCTTACCACTCTTGGGCCACCCTGGACTAGCCGGATTAATCCATGTTGGTTACACCCCTAGTTGATATATCCCCAACATTAGCCCCCAGAAAGGTTGAAGTTCTCCAGGCGCCGGCTTCTTCTTGATTCTTCATCTGCCAATGTTGGCGGCTGCAGGACTTGAACCATTCTGAAAATCAACGAGGCACGCGCGTCTTGATACTAACGCGCGGCCGCCTTTATCCAATACGGGAAAAGACGGCTACTCTGCAATTTCGCCGAGCATTCTTCTTGACGGATTCCACTTAGCCGGCTCACGACTGTTTGAAAACGGCCTAGGCGGGAATCTCGCCATGATCACAAATTGCGGGAAAAGAGGAGGCGTGGAGATCGTGCGATCATGCGTTGCAGCGGATGCTGGACACGTGTCCGACTAAAAGCGCCGTTGCACAGGGAGCAACGCCTGGCCCTATAAATAGGGAACCGAACGGCTCATTTTCGCCGCCCTGCCTTTGCTCTCCTCGACCTCTTGCCCTTCCACTTCTCCGTTTCTTGCTTCCGAGCGAACTCCGGCGAGCACATCTCCTCCGACGACCTCCACGCGCGACGATGTCCACCGGCCAAGACCTTCCTTCCACGGCGTCCAGCGGTCCGGCGACCGACACCGCGCCCGCGGCAGCGATGGGCGGCGCGGTATCTCGTCCCTCGACGGCGGCGGCGGGCAATGTCGCCACCGTCGCCCCTCGGATTTCTACCGCGCGCGCGTCGGCGGCAGTCTCCTCGGCTCTTCCATCGTCCACCGCGGCGACGACGGCGAGAGGCGCTCCCGTCGACGAGGAAGAGGAAGCGGCGGACCTCGGGTCCCGCTACTGGCTTCCCTCCATAGTCGACGAAGACGCCCTTCGGGATTTGGAGGCCGTCGGCTATCTCCCCACTCGGGAAGACTGCCAATGGAGGGCCGCCTTCGGAGACGTCATCCCGGCCCCGAGAGCCGGGGAGCGGGTAATCCTCACCTCCCACTTAGTTAGGGGAATGGCGTTGTCGCCTTCCGCCTTCTTTAGCGAGGTTTTAGATCACTATGGGCTCCAGCCCCACAACATAGCACCCAATAGCATCTTAGTCTTAGCCGGCTTCACAGCTCTGTTCGAAGGCTACCTAGGTATTAGGCCTAGTCTAGACTTCTTCAGATACTGTTTCCGTTGCCGGCGCTAGACTGTGCCGGACGGCGGGCTGGCAACCTGCGGCAGTGTCACTTTCAACTGCCGCCAGGGCCGCCAATGGTATCCTAAGATACCATACCTTGAATCCGTCAAGGGCTGGACCTCCACATTCTTTTACTGCCAAGATATGGCAGCTCCGGGCCGCCAATTTGGCATCCCGGAATTCGTCAACGCGCCGCCTATGCCCCGGCCATGCTGGGACGAGGCGGTGCCCAAGCTGACGGAGGAACTCCGCCTTTTTCAAAGGCGGATTTAATTCCTCACACGGACGATGGCTCCCCCTCTGCTGGATGGGGTCGACACCGTCATCTGCTGGCTCGGCCGGCAGATCCTCCCACTGCGGTACAGCCCGCACAAAATGTGTCAGTATTCGCCTACTGCCACGGCCTCTCTCCACGTAAGCGAAGAGAGGTTGCCGGTTGCCGACCTGGCGTTGCGCAGCCTCGTCAAGGCGGGGCTGGTGAAGGCGGTGGAGGGCGTGCCCATGCACACCCACGACAACCCTCCCCTCGAGGTAGATATCTTGCTCCTTGCCCCTTTTTGATAGCTTCGCCGGCTAATCTTGAGCTCCATTAACACTTGTCTTCTTTTTCAGCTCTCCGACTTGGGGGAGGATGACCTGGCTCCCGACTTCTACGAGTCGGAAGCCGGGAAGACAAAGAAGTGCAAGGCATCCGGCGCCGCTTCCTCTACGGTGATTGCCGAGAGGAAGAAACGGATCGCATCGGCTACCGAGCCGGCTCTTGTCAACCTTGACGAGAACGCGGGGATTAACATCCCCCGAAGGTACTCAATTCTGCCTTTAACAGACGACAAACTTCTTCAATACTGGCACCCAATTGACTGTGCTTGCTTTTTATTGACAGGGAAAGGGTCGCAACTTCCCGGTTGACGACCAGGCTTCTTACCAAGGGTAAGCGGCCTCAAGGCAGCTCGCCGGCTACCGTGCCGCCAACTCCTCAGCCCCAAGCCGGCAACTTTATGGGCGACGCTCGTCGTCAGCCCCCGGCTTCGGCTTCTGGCGCGCCGCCAAGGACCTCCTCTGCTGACCGCGCACCCAAGACTCCCCTACTTTTGGCTGAGGCTACGGCCGATGAAGCTGCTCAATCGCGCGCCGCCAAGGAAGAGTTGCTGGAGGCGACTGCCGGCGGGTCCCAGAGGGCAGCCCCGACTGCGGGAGGCGGCAAAGTCAGGGACCCTTGGTCCACCTTTAAGGAGGCCAAGGAGTCAGCCTTGGCTTTTGCCAACTTCACCTCCCAAGCCTTCGCTGACTTGGAGGGCGACCTGTCTGTAAGTTTTTACCACTCCGGCATATACATAGTCTTTCCCCCGAGCACTTAGATGGCAGGTCAAAAATAAAAAAAATTGACTGCCGGCTTAGTGGTTATTCGACAATATGTTTTATGCCTTTGCTTTTTCCTGCAGGGCCTTGTGTCCGCCAACGTTGAGCTTGTCTCCTCCCGAGTCGAAATAAACCGGCGCTGCCGCGACCTGAAGAAGGAGTGCGAGTATAAGGACCTGCGGAATGCCGAGTTGGAGGTGGCCCGCAAAAAAGATGAAGGTAGGGTTGATCTTCTTTGCCTTCAGCTATATTTTCGACTTATGTTGCCGTCAATAAGATTGTTAGAGAATCCATATTTTTAGAACTGCTAGACCACGCCCAGGATATACTGAAGGCGTCCACTGATATGCACGCTCTTATGAATGAAGCTTCTGATTTGGCGGCCGCCAACTTGGCGATGAAGGAGGATCACCAGAAGGAGATGGAGGCCCAGCAGCTGAAATTTGCGCAGGAATCTAGCCAGCTTACCGGTGAGCTGGATAGCCTGTGCAAATCAAGTTGGCGGAGGCGGAGAAGACGGCTGCCGAGGAAATCTCCAAGCAGACTTCTCGCGCCCAAACTGCTGAGGACGCGTTGGCGGCTCATATGATTGAGTTGTCCGCTTTCCATAACTCGGCCCTTGGTAATTTCTCACTCCTTATTTGATTTTGCCATTTTGCTTAGCCTAAACCAAACTGATGGTTTTATTTTTGATACAGTTCCCGCCGGTTTAGGCGACGACAAGGTTGTCAGCCCCCGCCTGGATCGCCTTGCGCGTCTAGGCGAACTGATCACCGAGAGTTTGGCAGCGTCCAAGCGGTTTGCAGCCAAGTTCTTCATCTCCTCCAGCAGCCAGGAACCGACCGAATTCAGCGACGTGCCCGCTATCTTGGATCAGGCGACCAAACTGCACAAGAGCTCGCTGAAGTCGGCGGCGCGGGGTGGTGCCAAGACTGCACTTGGGTTATTTATGGCGCACTACCCCGAGGCGGAGATAGAAGCCGTCACCGAAGGCATGCCGTCTACATATGAAGACGGCAGCGAGGTCGAGCCGGCCGCTGTTCTGGACAGCGTTGCCGGCTACGCCACGCGTGTTGCTGATATGGTGGATACTTCAATCTTCTACCGGCGCCATCCTGTGCCTGCCGGAGGGGAAGCTGGAGCTGCCGGCACGGCCGAGGCGGAGGGGAGTGACAGTTTCGGGGCTGAAGTTGTCAGCCCCCAAGCCTGATGTAGACGCTCCCCCGAGACATAGCTTTCTTTTCTTGCCTCCTTCTAGCATTATTTGTCGGCCCCTGAAACAATGCAACTTTGACTTGTAATATTTGTATATACTTTTGTTGTTGCTTTGCTAGGCGGAAACTAGCTGACAAGGTTTATTTTGTCTTTATTTATATGGCCCGCCTTAACTTTACCCTGACATATATGTTTGACTTTTTGTATGTTGACGAAACCTCAGCCGGTAACTTTAGCTGAAACAACCAGGGCTAAACCATGCGTTTAGAATCAGAGACCAAAGCCAACATGTTGGTGTCAAAGACATACTACTAGGCGAACCACATATAAGTAATCAGAAGTAAAGGAATTAGGCGGCGCAAAAAAGTTTATTTTTGCTTTAGGTTGGCTCGAAAGCTGCAAGTATCTATCAGTTTGAACCTTTGCACGGAGCTAGAAAAATAGGTAACTTAGATACATAGGGGAAATATGATTGCAAGAAAAGACAAAAGATGGCATGCTTCTCAACACAGATGAGGAACCATAGACTTTTATTTCATAATCATATTTAACTTATTACAATTATAAATTGCTAAGTGTAGAAAGGACGTAGCTGCTCAATATTCCAAGGCCGTCTTGTTTGTTCGAACGGATCGTCAATGCCTCTTTTGCGCTTGGTTCCCCTTTTTCATGCCGCCTTCTTGCGCATTTTCTTTTCGTCTTCGTCGCGGATGTCGGCCAGGTAGTAGGAACCATTGAGCAGCGCCTTTGTGACTATAAACGGTCCTTCCCATGGCGGGGATAATTTGTGCAAGCCTTTTTTTTCTTGAGTTAGGCGGAGAACCAGCTCACCTGTTCGGAAGCTTCGCTTCCGCACCCTCCGTCGAAGTTGTTGCTGGTACAAAACGGAGCGATGGAGAGCGACGTCTCTTTCTTCGTCTAGCAGGTCTAGGCTATCCTGTCTTGCACCTTCTACGTCTTGCTCGATGCAGGCTTGAACTATTGGGGAATCGTATTTCATGTCGGTAGGTAGCACCGCCTCGGCGCCATATACTAAGAAGAAAGGAGTATAGCCGGTGAATCTGTTTGGCGTTGTGCCAAACTCCATAGTACCGACTGTAACTCATCTGCCCAAGCGCCGGCTGCCCTGTGTAATGGAGCTTCGAGACGAGGCTTAAGTCCTGATAAGACTAGGCCGTTTGTACGCTCTACTTGTCCATTGGATTGAGGGTGTGACATGGATACCAAATCAAGCCGGATACCCAGATCGCTGCAGTATTCTTCTATGTCGCCTTGAGATAGGTTGCTGCCATTATCAGTGATAATGTTGTGTGGAACTCCAAACCGAGAGATAATTCCCCAGAGGAAATTGGTGGATGTTCGTGCGTCAAGTTTGCTGATCGGTTTAGCCTCGACCCATTTGGTGAACTTGTCGACAGCGACCAATAGGTGGGTGTACCCACCACGCGCCTTCTTGAAGGGACCCACCATGTCTAAGCCCCAGACCGCGAACGGCCAGGTGATTGGAATCGTCCTCAGTTCCTGTGCCGGCAAGTGAGGTTGACGAGCGTACAACTGGCAGCCTTTGCATGTCTTTACGATGTTCTCGGCATCTTCTTTGGCGGTAAGCCAGTAGAAACCTTGGCGGAAAGCTTTGGATACAATGGACCTGGCGGAAGCATGATGCCCGCAGGTGCCAATATGTATGTCCTTCAGAATTTCCCGGCCTTCTTCCGGCTGTATGCACCGCTGATAGATGCCGCACGTGCTTCGCTTATATAGCTCGCCTTTTATTATCGTGAATGCCTTGGCTCGCCTTATGATCTGTCTTTTTAGCACCTCATCGTCCTCCGGCAACTTTCTGTCGATTAGGAAATCGAGATATGGGACTGTCCAATCCGGCTGTATCAAGTAGACAGCGAGACTTGCCGCTTCTACCGGTTCTTCTGCATCGGGGTCCATCAAGTCGGCGCCTTTAATGGATGGCTTGTGCAAATGTTCCAGGAAAATATATTTTGGTACCTTTTTGCGTTCTGATCCTAGTCTTGCAAGTGTGTCTGCCGCCTCGTTCTCAGCTCTTGGAACATGCCGGACTTCATAGCCCGCGAAGTTTTTTGCGAATTCGTCAACTTTGGCTCTGTATGCCGCCATTGTTGCGCTTTTCGCATCCCATATTCCGCTTACTTGCTGCGCGACCAAATCTGAGTCGCCATAACAGAGGATTCTTTTGACGCCTAGGTCGTTTGCCACGTGTAACCCATGAAGCAAAGCTTCGTACTCGGCAACGTTGTTGGTTGCTGTGAAGTGGATTTGCAACACGTAGCTAAGCTTGTCACCTTTAGGCGTGCGTAGCACGACTCCAGCCCCCGAGCCTTTGAGCATCTTTGATCCGTCAAAGTGCATGACCCAATATTCTGATTCGGGGAGTGTCGTTTCCTCCATGGCCTCTGTCCAGTCGGCGACAAAATCTGCAAGCGCTTGAGACTTAATGGCGGTCCGTGGTTTATAGATTGTATCAAAGGCGGCAAGTTCGATGCCCCATTTGGCAACTCGACCTGTTGCCTCTGCATTGTTGATTATGTCACCCAACGGTGCCTTGCTGACTACTGTCATTGTGTGTTCCTGGAAGTAATGCCTAAGCTTTCTGGCGGCGAAGAATACACCATAAGCCAGCTTTTGGTAATGCGGATACCTCTGCTTGGAGGCGGAGAATACTTCACTGATGAAGTAGACCGGTCGTTGCTCACACGTCGCGGCTTCGTTCTCCTTTCTTTCCAGAGCCAAGACAACGCTGACAACAGCTCCTGTTGCCGCGATGTACAACAACATTGGTTCCTGTGATCGAGGTGCTGCCAATATCGGAGCGGACACGAGGGCCTCCTTAAGTTGTTGTAAGGCGGCGTCTGCCTCTGTTGTCCACTCAAAGTTGTTGGATTTCTTCAATAGCCGGTAGAGAGGCATTGCCTTTTCCCCTAGGCGGCTTATGAAACGACTGACGGCTGCCGCCGATCCGGCTAGACGTTGCACGCCCTTCAGACAAGTAGGTCTGGATATGTTTTGGATGGCCTTGATCTTCTCCGGATTAACCTCGATCCTTTGTTCTGAGACGATAAACCCGAGCAGTTTGCCGGCTGGAACGCCGAAAACACACTTGGCGGGATTGAGTTTCATCTGATACCTCCTGAGATTCTGAAACGTTTCTTCCAAATCCTCTAGGAGATCTGCCTTCTTTTTTGACATTACCGCGATGTCGTCCACGTAGACGTGAACATGGCGGCCGATCTGTTCGTGCAGGCAATTTTGCATACAGCGCTGGTATGTTGCCCCTGCATTCTTCAGGCCAAAAGGCATCGTGATGTAGCAGAAAGTCCCGTATGGAGTGGTGAAAGATGTTTTCAGCTGATCCGACTGACTCTCTCATCTTTATTTGGTGGTATCCTGAGTAGGCGTCCAAAAAACAAAGCAGCTCGGAGCCTGCTGTGGAATCTACGACTTGGTCAATTCTAGGCAGCGCAAAGGGATCCTTTGGGCAGCACTTGTTAACACCGGTATAGTCAATACACATCCTCAGCTCTTTATTCTTCTTTGGAACAAGTACAAGATTTGCCACCCAATCAGTGTGTACAACTTCTTTTATGAAATTGGCGGCCTTCAGCCTATTTATCTCCTTTCCTATAGCCCTGCGTCTCTCATCTCCAAAGCGTCTTGTTGCTTGCTTCACCGGCTTGGATCCTTTTATGACGTTGAGTGAGTGCTCGGCAAGTTCCCTCGGTACACCAGGCATGTCGGAAGGCGACCATGCAAAGATGTCACGATTCTCACGGAGGAACTCGACGAGCGCGCCTTCCTATTTGCTGTCAAGGTTGGAGCTGTTGACAACTTGCTTAGACTTGTCACCTGGGATGAGGTCCGCCTTTTTGGTGTCTTCTGAAGCTTCGAAGGTCTTCTTGACATCAATCTTTGGCTTTGGCATGGAGCTGTCTGAATCCACCCCGAGCAGCGCGGGTTCTTCCTTGTGGATGACGGCCTCTGTGAAGGCGGCCATGCCACGCTCACACTCCTTGGCTTTCTTGAAGTTGCCGGAAATCGTGATGGTTCCGTGCTCCCCCGGCATTTTTGAGCTTGTTGTATATGTAGCACGGCCTTGCCATGAACTTGGCGAAAGCCGGTCGTCCGAAGATTGCATGATAGGCGCTTTTGAAGGGGACAACTTCGAACCGGAGGAACTCTGAGCGGTAGTTTTCTTTTGGTCCGAAAGTTACTTTCAGCCTAATGCTCCCCATTGACTTTGCTTGCCTGCCGGGCACTATGCCATGAAAAGCGAGGTTGCTGTGGTCCAGCTGATCCTCTGATAGGTTCATGCGGCTTAGTGTGTCATAGTACATGATGTTGAGGCTGCTGCCGCCATCCATGAGTACCTTTGTGGGTCTGAAGTTGTCGACAATGGGATCGACGACGAGGGCGTACTTGCCTGGGTGAGGAACATGATCAGGGTGGTCGGACCGGTCCCAGGTGATCGTTGCTTCCGACCAGTTCAAATACTGAGGGACGTCCGGCATTGTCGCGTTGAGTTCGCGCATTTCCACCTTATCCGCCTTAGCCGAAGGCGTGCCGACAAAGCACACAAGAGATTCCTTGACCTTCGGATATGGCTTCTTTTTCTTGGCGGCCGCGTCATCCTCGCTTGAGATAGACATGTCGTCGTCATCCTCATCCTCCTTGTTGTCTTTTTTGTCGTTCTTCTTTGACTTCTTTGACTTCCAGCCGACTGTGGGGTCCTTTTTGAAGTCGTCCATGAAACGACACTCGCCAAGCATATGGTTGACCTTGCCCAGTGAGGCGTGGATGGGACATGGCAAGAGTTTTGCCTGTTCATAAGTGATTCGCGCCGCCTTAGGCCCTGAGCCGGCGTCGCGACCATCTTTCTTATTCTTCCACTTCTTTTTGCCGGCATTCCCTTGGAATGCTACGGCTACCTCGTTGGAAGGTCCGGCTTTGTCATCTGCCGCCTGCTTGCACTTGTTGTTCCGCTTTGGTATGATGTTGACGTCTGGGTCATCGTCCCGGGCGTCGTCATCCGCCGCCGCGTATTGGGCGGCTAGGTTGAGCATCTCACCAAGGTCCGTGATTTGCTCGCGGACGAGCCTATGACGGAGCAAGGACTTCTTCTGCAGGCCCGTGTAGAAGGTGTGGATAGCCTGTGCGTCCGAAACACCATGACAGTTGGCTTTTTCGGATATCCAACGGCTGACAAAATCTGTCATGGTTTCGTCCGGCTTTTGGATACAGCGTTGCAAATCCGTGTAGGTATTTGGACGCTTGTATGTTCCTTGGAATTGCTGGGAGAAAACCTTTTCCATGTCGTACCAGCTATGGATAGACTTTTCAGGAAGGTTGTCGATCCAAACTCTTGCCGTGCCTTCCAACATAAGAGGTAGGTAGCGGACGGCAATATAGCTGCTCCCGCTGGCAATTTCTATGGCCATGGCATAATCGGATAGCCATGAATCCGGCTTAACGAGGCCGTTGTACCTAGAACAGTTTTATGACACTGATGTCATGTCCTTAGGGAACGGCTCTCTGCGGATGGCGTCACCGAAGCACTTTGGTCCAGAATATAGCGGCTCCTTTCCTCTTGCTATGTCTTGTAGGCGGTGTCGTGCGTCTTTTGGATCGAGCTGCCGTGCGCCTCTGTTTGCGTCTGGCTCGTCCTGCGCTGCCCGGCTTATGCTGCGCCTGGATCCTTCTGCCTCCTCTTTCCTCTTGCTGCCGGTGCTACGCTGTGGAGACCGGCTTCGACCTCTCCTGGGAGGGTCGTTGCCGACATCCTTCCTAGGCGGCGGCCTATTGTTCCGGCTACCGCCGTTGTCGCGTCTTGGCTGTGATGGAGGTGGCAGGTCTCCTCTGCTTCCTGTCCTTGAATTCTCGTCCCGCCTTGGCTTTGGCGGTGGCGTCTTCTTTGGAGGTGGCGTTGCCTTCCTTTTGTCGCCATGGCTACTGGAGCCAGACGGGCCTTCGGGGTCGCCACCAGGTGCAACTTTGCACTTTCCTGACTTAGACTCTAGGTCTCCCCCGCGAGCATCCGCCATGTGGCCGTAGGAATCAGCGCGAGCTTTTTGTTCTAGGGCCTTGCTTACGAAGTGTCTTTCATTGGTCAGCTTTTCTTCCGCCCTGTAAGTGTTGTCGTCCAGGGTATCTAGTGCGGCGGCCGCGTTGAGGACGGGGGTGCAGAAGACAACATCTCCCCTTCTGTCCACGCGTTGTGGTGTCGTACGCCAGTCGAACCCGAGATCTTGAGCCGCTGTCGTTGCTTGCGTTGACGGCTCTTTGCCACGGCGGTTTTTTGATGACCTTTTCTCCTCGAAGAGTTGCCGGCTTGTTTTGGCCGACATCTTCTCTTGTTCTTTCTCGATCTTCTTCGCAAGGCTCTCAACGTGCTCCTCTTTTTTCCCCAGGAAGTCAGAGTGCTTAAGCATGTTAAGCCTAAGCTCTTCCACTTCGTCAAGTGGGGTGTCTTTATTCACCGGAGTATTCATGATCTCGTCTACTTCTTTGATGACGGAGAGCAAATCCGTGGGTTTGCTGCTGCCGCCTTTCTCGAGGCCAGTTTTCTTCTTTGCGCGCACCTTGTCGGAACTTTCAATGAGTTGACCGGCAGTGGTGTCGCCGACATCTTCCGCCGGCTTGTTTTGCACTTCCGAAGTAACTGGGGTTGTCTCGTGACCGACAACAACCATCATAGCCAGCTTTTCAGGCATGTCAGTATCCGCTGTGCCCTCTGAAGGAGCCGGATTACCACTGAAAAAGCGGGTTTTGATCTTCTCTTCGAAGAGACTAGCATCATCATCAGAGTCAGAGTCTACGTTGACTTGAACGGTAGATCTGGATCCGGCATCTGACATCGCATCCTCCTGGAGAGCAGGGAGGATTGACTAAGGATCGTTGTTTTCCGGCTGGGAGTCTGATCCCAGTCCGACAACTCTGACGAAGTGGAAATCAGATTCGGTCGACTCCTGGGAGAAGGCGGATTCAGATCCATCTTTTCGGTCGACTGCTTGGTCGAAGGGTTGGTGGGTGGGGTTGTAGAAACGCGGTAGGCCGTACGCCTCTGCGTATACCCGATGAAGACGTCGATCCCTCCGATCGGTACGATTGCGCATCCGATAAGGTAGTCGTCCGCCGGGAGCCAGGACTCATCCGAGTTGACGTAGCTGTGGCCGCCATACCTTGTGACGCGACCGACGGCGATCTGCTTGCCCACGCCGCCAAGTGTTCCCGCCTGGAACGTGACGCCAGGAACCTTATGCTCCACGGTGGGCGCCAACTGTCGTGGTATCGACATAATTGATAGGAGACGGGGGTCCTCTAGCCTACGTATGGATTTTGGGGAAGAAGGTTGGTGTCGTCGAGGACGGGATTGAACACGGCGAGTTTACCCAGCTTCGGATCCCACAGCGGTGGCGAGATCCTACGTGCTGCTATAATTCACTATGAGGAGGTAAGATCCCACAACGTTGCTCGCTGGACTCGATGAAGACACACCCACGACAGAGATAGACACCGGCCTTTACCCAGGTTCACGGCCCTCGTGAGGAGGTAAGATCGCTACTCCTGCTTGTCTGTATTAGACGGGGAAGGTTACAGTACAATGGAGCTTGCCGGAGGCCCCCTTGAGGCAGTTCTTGCCTAGGGAGGGAAGCGATCGTCTTCTTCCTCCTCCAGCCAGAGGCTATCCTAACAAGTGTTGCTAGGGTTTACAAGGGTTGTAGCACGCCGAGAGCCGACCTCTGCTACGACGAATGTCTTGTCCCTTTTATAGGCGCCTCTGGCGCTCTCCTTTGGCTTGGCCTTCAAGGTGGCTCCCACATGGCAGAGTCAGGGTGGAGCAGGAGTCCACCGCCGTACCTTCGTCCATGGACGCGGTCCATTGTTGATAAAGGTGGGCGCGGTGCCCGACAGGCGGCCGACCACGCTGTCCTGCCCGCAGAGAGGGCAGTCTCTGAGGTGGAGCCCACGATGATGATCTCCGTTGGAGGGTTGCGCCGTCCACCTGCTTTATTGCCATAGTAGAAGGTCCTGGCAGCTGTGCAGCAGGCGGCGCGACTTTATTGACCACTTTATCGCTAGGGGCAGCAACGGGGGTGCGTGCGTCACCACGTGGGCGTGGCAGAGGCCATGTGCGTATTACCGTACTTCCTTGGCTGCGACGTTTCCCTTCAGGCCTGAGGAGGCCTGAGGGGAGATTCCTGTTGGACTCCCTCGAGGGGAGTTGTCGCCTCGGGAGGGTCCCCTGAGGCGAAGGATCCCTTGAGGCCCTCGTTTCCTCTTCAGGCCTCGAGGAGAATTTCCTCTCGAGGGTCCCGCCAGGCGGTGACGCCTGGTCCTTAGTCGTTTCGTCCGACTGGCCCGCGTGCGAGGCATGGGGGGAATGGGCTCTCCATACCCCAGTTCCCACTGGGCCGACAGTAGCCCCCGGGCCCATGATGGGCACGACTGAGCCCATGGTCTTAGGCGAAGCGTCGTGGGCCCTTAGTGCCCAGCCGGCCTGAGCCACGCGGCACTCGGACGAATAACGGTCTTGCACGATCCAGGGCGCGAGTCGTGGGGAGTCCCACTACGTCCCGGTAACGGCTCCTCGAGGTGACATAAAACCCGAGCGAGCCAGCAGGGAGCCGTTACCGTTTCCAATTCTTCTCGCAGAAATTTCCGCTTTACAGAGCTCTCCGCCTCTGCTCTCTCCTGCGAATCTCTGTTCTCTAACTCCTTCACTCTTCCGCGCCCCCGACGATGAGCCCACTCAAGAGCAAGGGCAAGGCCGCCGCGGGGTCTTCCTCCCAGGCGGAGGCCCCTGAGACTGTTGTGGGCGCGGCGCTGCTGGGCGTGCGCGTCAACGAGAAAGCGCTCGACAAGGTCCGGTACCTGGTGGCGGACCGGACGAACGAGCATGGCGCCACTGCCCTGAAGCCTGCGGCGCACGGAAAGCGTCCGCGCGGGTTCTTCCCGATCTTCCAGCATTGTCTGGCTGTGGGACTGGTGCCGCCCTTCTCGCCGTTCGTGGAGGCGGTGCTGGCATTCTACCAGGTGCAGCTGCTGCACCTGCACCCCAACTCCGTCCTCATCCTCGCCGTCTTCGCCTACCTCTGCGAGGCGTACCTGGGCCTGGAGCCCACGGTGGGGCTGTTCCGGTGCTTCTACGTGCTCCGGAAGACGGCGAAGAACGAGCGCTCCGGGTGCGTCTCGTTCCGCATCTTCGACGGCATGGGGAGCGTCTACATCCCCATGTCTTGGAGCGAGGGCAAGGCCATCACTTCCGTGACGAAGAAGGTAGAAGACTTCCGTCAGAAGTGGTTTTTTGTTGGGGTGGAGCGTCCCTGCGCCCTCCTCGAGGTCCCCGACGAGCCCCCGGTGAAGAACTCCCACTGGGGCAAGGCCACCTTCGACGGCGCCAGGAACGTGAGCTTGATGGGGCGCCTGAGCTTCCTCCGCGAGGAGGGCCTCACGGGGCAGATGGTTGTGGCGGACTTCGTGACGCGCCGCATCGCGCCCCTCCAGGCACACTCGGTCCCCATGTGGATGTACTCGGGGCCGAGCGATAAGATGCGGCTCCACGTCGAGGACAACGACAAGGACACCATCGACAACGTCCTCTCCGTGCTCTTCGTCAATCCATCGGTGCTTCCCGTGGATGAGCTCCCTGCGGTGCTCCGACCCCTTCACCAATACAATCTGACAGAGCGCATGGACCTCCTGGAGGGGATGCCTCCGTTCACCCCGATAGGCCAGGCGGACCTCGAGGTGCCGATGCTGGCCGCGCGTGGAGCGGAGGGGGCCGATTCTCCCTCGGCTTCAGGAGCTGGCCCAGGTGAGGAGGAGGCCGCGGCAGGGGAGGTTTCCTCTTCGAGGGCTGGGCCATTTACTGACGAGATCTGCGATATCTCGTCAGGCGATGAAGACGCCTTCGTGGTGGCGCCCTCGCGCCTCGTGGAGGAGGAGGCTGAGGAGGCCTCTGACGCGGAGGCCTCTCCGGGAGGGCGCGGACCTCGCACCAAAGCCGTCGTGGACCGCTCGGGGGCGAGGCCGTCTGACGTCCCCTCCAAGAGGAAAGCGGAGGCGCACGCGGCAAGGCCTGCTTCCAAGCCCTTCCCCTCATGGCGCTCGCCAGGCTTGGCGTGGGTCGATGATGGCGCCCCCCTTCAGGGTGAGTTTTCCTGATGTTGGATCATTCGTCTTTTAGCTTTCTCTTTCGCTTTACTTTTTCTTGAAGTCTTTTCTTGGGCACTTGTCAGTGACCTTGTACTTGCGAAGCGCCGCCGGCTTCGCAAGGCATCAGAGGTGAAGAGAGCCACGGCAGGGGCCGCAGCTGACGAGGCCGCGAGGCCTGCGGAGGCGGCCCCCGCAGTCCCCCTTGAGGAGACGCCTCAAGTGGAGGCGGTTGCGCCCCAGGCGGGGGCGGCAGGGCCTCAGGTGGATGAGGGCACGGCGGGCGCAGATGCACCTGTAGCGCCCCCCGAGCCTCTGGTGGTGGAAAGTTCGGAGTAGAGAACTTCCGCGCCGCCTCGCGCTCTGTAACGTACCTGCACTTAAAAATATGGCAGGTACCTGTGTATAGTGCAAACCCCTGGATCGATTCGTTTGCACATACAGTTTACGATGTAATATCACAACAAAGTATCAATTTTATTACATCGATGATCCAGACTTACAAAAATAAATAGTTCGATACATCTTTGCATAGCTTAAAGCTAGCTCAAAATAATAAAGCAACGGAAATAAATCTTCAATGAGCCTCCAACTTCATGATACGCCACAGGCGAAAACATGTTGGTGCAGACTCGAAATCCCTTAACGAAAACCTCACTCGTCATCTGAACAACCTGTATCAAATAAAATTTTGCAACAGAGTGGGTCGGATTCCATTAAAAATGGAGTCTGGCAAGTGACACTATGGTGGACACTTAATGGAGTAACTCTATAGCCTATATGCATATTTGGCTGGTGGAGTTCAAGGCAAATTTGCATAAAGCCAATTTTTTCTACTCTTTTGAAAACACTTTTCTTGAAATCAAGACGAGTATGGCATGAAAACCATAATCTCATCTTCCCTTGTTCACCCATCAACTTTTAACTTAGAAATTGGAATGTTGGGAGCCTCCGTTGAATCCTTGATCAGCTGCTCAGTTTGTCCGTAACCGAGGACACGGCTAAGTACTTAGTTTTACACTCTGCAGAGGTTGTGCATTTTCACCACGAGACTCAAACAACCCTTCTGTCCTTGACCCTCATGTAGTGAAAAGGAAAGGAGAAGCCTGAGACGAGACCTTTGGGAAAAAGTCAAGGCAGAGCCATTATACCACGTGGTTGCACTGGAAGCATCTTCACTTGGAGAAACTTTGGTCCCTTTGTTTCTGGGTGGCCATCCTCAAGTGTACGTACTCAGGTTCACTTATCTAAATGAGCCTGGGTCTTAGCCAGGTGCACCCACCTAAATGAGCCTAAGCAGCCACTCAACTCTAACCTCCATCCTCTTGCCACATCCACCCAGAAGTTTCTTTAACTTAGTAGAAATTTACTTTCCACAAAATAACTTTAGCATAGCATCAATATTTCTACCAAGTTACCCATAGGATTCTAGACACAACTAGTGTAAGGGATATAGTAGTTTCAGCATAGCAATACTATCCAACACATGCATATAAGAAACACACTAAGTAATGCATAGAAGATACTTAGGAAATTTATGAAGGTGTGCCACTTGCCTTGGCAACAGGGAGAGCAGGAGTAACAGTTGCAAAAGCCTTCGTTTCTCTCCGAAATTTCTAACAAGTCAAACAAAGCCAATAAACATACAAACAAAATAACAATACAAAAATATGCTATGCATGATGTGCAAAATATTTCTAAGAACTAGAGATGCATGCATGAAATTTATTCTTAAGTTAATGCAAGGCAAGTGTGTTAGCCAAATATGACTAAGGACCAAGGTCATAAAATCAATTGCTATAAGCCATCTTGACTAAGTTGTAAGACTGCTCCTAGTCTTCATCATGGTTGATCTTGAATTCTTCAAGTCCTTTGTAGTTTCCTTCATCTTCAATTAGCACTCTAAGGACTTGGTCAAAATCACTAAGGACTTGGTTTATGTCCAAAGTGGAAGAAGAATAGGGAGACAGAAAAAGATACAGGGGAGATATAGTTGATCTCCCAGGCTTCATCTCCAGATTTATAACTTTCTCCTTGGTGATGTCTTCATTGAATCATGTAGACTTGATGGTTCTTCAGACTTGATGATTTGTATATCACCAGGGCTGGTCTTGGATATAACTTAGCCACCACGAGGTCTAAGAGAGAAGAAAAGAAAAGAGAGAAAAGACTTAGAGAAATAAAGGGGTTTGTCTTCTTGAAGTTCCTCTTGATTTTCTTCAAAGTGTATTTTGTTTCTTGGCGATGCCTTCGGAGTCTGTTTTCTTCTAAGTCTTCGTTGGCCTTCTAGTCTTCATATTGAGAATCTCAAGTGTCTAAGTGCATAGCACTTTACCAAAACACTATGCTCAAAATAATCCTAACTTAGAGAAAATAAGGAAGAAGTTTTCCTCAGACGAGTATAACTATACAATACAATATGCTATGCATGCAATGCAATTTATTTCTAAGGACAACACTTAACAAAATAAAACAACTAAGTCTTCTAGATGCTAAAATTTTCTAAGGAAAAGATTTAGCATCTTTAAGATGTTGAAATTTTTCTAAGGAAGAGTGTTGTCAAAAAAAATAGTTATCAAATACTTACTAAGGAAGAATTTATTTTGTTTAAAGAGGCAAAATATTTCTAAGTACATTTTAATACCAAAGTGGTCATAATATGACTAAGTACTTTATAATTCGAATAGATGATGAAAATAATTTTTAATCAATTTTTAATCAATTTTAATCATTAAAACAACACTTAAAAGTATTTAATCAATATTAATTATAAAATCATAGAAATTATTCTATAAAAATTAGTAGAAAAATACTACTGCCAAAACTTAGACATTAAAATTTATAGCAAAAGAGTTTGATAAATTTTAAATTTCAAATTTGAAGTTATGTTCAAATTACCATTAATGCCACTTTTGAATTTCAACAAATTTTAATTTGACAAAAACATAAAAGTAATGATGCCAAAAGTTTCTAAGTGTCATAAGCTTTCCAAAAATATTTTATTTGTAAAATTTGACCAAACCAATAAAAAGTAGTGATAGATTTAAAATTTAGGATTTTTCTGCAAAACTGCCGGGTCTTCGGTTGACTGTTGACTTTGACCGCTGACGTGGGAATTGACTCGCTGATGTGGCAGGCTGACTGGGATTAACTACGAATTTGACTAAAAATAAAGTTGCTCGGATGGAAAAATACTCTTAACGAAAGTTGTAGAGAATTACGTGCTCTTTCTAATTATCACAATTATAACATAAGTGGATGAATAGATTGGTCACAAATCTCAAAATACCTTTCTGGTCCGAAACTACAAACGCGAATATCTCTCAGCTCGCTGAACCAAAAGAGGTGAGGCTTGGGGCAAAAGAAAGGTCTTGATCAGAGGAACAAATTTCGTATTGTCGTCCCAAACTTTTGAGATGGTTTGGTTACTCGAATAACATCAAACACGATCTGTATTATACAGAAAATTACGTACGTTAAAATAAAAAGTTGTCAACAGGAAAGTTGTAGATATAGAGTAGATCTACCTTTTCACAGATGGAATTTCGATTTGACGATTCGAAATTCTTCCTCCACGCTTGATGAAAAGAGTTGAGGCTTATTGGGATGGAAAGGTATCGACGAGATCTACAACAATGATTAAGGCCCCGTCGCGATTGGAGATGGTTTTGTTCGTCGAACGAACGAAATACTATTTCGCTGATTAGGGTTTCGGTGGAACGAAAAGAGTAAAATAGATACCGGCGGCTACAGGGGTTTATATAGGCTGAGGGATAGTGGAATAGATAGGGCTCGGAGTTGTGAACGCGTAGGATCAAGCGGATCCGGATTTGGAGTTATATTTCTCGACATAAACGTGTTTCAATGAAAGGTGTTTGGAAAAACGAATTTTTAGAGTTTGGATAGCAGGTCACGGTTCGGTTCGGGCTCAATCTTGGGCCGGCCGGCTGGGCTGATTTGTTTTTTTTTATTTCTTTCATATCTTTTGTTTTATAACTCCGAATTAAGTGAAATTAATTTCTAAAAATTTCTAAAAATCATATCTTTTTTTTAAAACATTTATGGACATGTTTTGACCACTTTTTAAAAATATTAATTTTTGAATATTTGATTTAATGCAAATTTGACACTTTTGTCCAATTTGAAAATAGAAATTTAATTAATTAATTTATGGCTAAATAAAATTTGGTACCACAATTGTGAACATATGAAAATAATTATTTCTAATAATTACAATCAAAATATTAAAGTAAAATAAGATAAATAGCATAATCATTATTTGTTTTTAATATTTTCTCAGATAGATTTTCAACTGGAAATAGTATTTCAACCATTGTAATTTCAAATCTAAACAATGCAAGAAAATGATGAATGCATGCATGAATTTTGTTTTCAAATTGACATACAAATAGTTTTCAAAAAGTTTTTAATTTTTCTGATTTTTCGGAATTTGAAAAATCGTAGGATGTTACACGTTCCTACTCCTCCCCGCGCGGCGGCGCCACCGCGTGAGGCCGCTCCATCGCGCGAACCAACACCGCCGCGCGTGTTGACGCCTTCGCGCGCGCCTACCCCGCCGTCTGCGGCCACTACTCCCGTGCAGACTGCGAGGGAGGCGCGCGAGGCAGCAGCAGGCACAGGCGGCCCTGCTGGGGGAGATGCTTCCTCGCCTCCTCGTCAAGCCGTGCCCGAGGAACGCCCTGCAGCTGCAGGGCCAGAAGTGGATGCCGACGCGGGCACAGGCACAGCCCAGGCTAGCCCCCGAGCTTTCCCCGAGGCCAGGCCCGCGCGACTCGACGCTGGGGCCGGGCCCTCCACGAGCCAGGAGCTGGTCCTCCGTGGATGGGACTGGAGCACGGGGCGCCGCGAGGTCGCCTACGGCCTCGTAAGGGATTCCTTGGAGGGCTTGGAGGCGCACCTCGCCCTTGGGGACATATGGCTCGCTCCGCAGCAGCAGGAGCTGGCGAAGTCATGGGCGTCCCTCAATGCGGCGGTCGAGACGCGCCGGCTGGAGGATGCGGCGCTGCAGGCCGCGCGTGAGGAGGCCACCCACTTTGCCAAAGAGGTCCGCGAGGGGGCCATCTGCGACGCCTCGGAGCTCCTTGCGCCCCTCCACTCGGAACGTGACGCCGCAGAGGAGCTCTTGCGCCAGGCCAAGGCGGAGCGCGAGGCGATGGAGGGCTCGCTAGCGCAGAAGCGCCGCGAGTTGGGCCAGCTGGAGACCCAGCTGCTCTCCGCTCACCAGGCCGCGCAGGTCGCACTGGAGGACGACCGCAAGGGCTTTGCAGAGTGTGAGCGGCAGTCGGCCCTCAAGGAGAAGGAGCTCCAGCAGCGTGAGGAGCAGCACCTTCGGGCGGAGAAGGACCTGGTCGCCCAACGCGAGGCCCTTGAGGAGCGCGAAGGAGACCTGACCAAGGCGATCGTGAAGTACGACTAAAACGTCGCTGCCCAGAAGCTAGCTTACGAGCGCTTTGAGCGGCGTTTCGCCGAAGAGAAGAAGGAGGCCGATGATGCCCTCGTGGAGCGCGAGAAGCAATTCCGCAAGTCCACCTCTCAGAAGTACCGCGACCTGGCCCAGACGCAGGAGGACCGCTTCAAGGTCAAGCACGCCGCGGATGCTCGGCTGATCGACGAGCTCGAGAAGGCCAACTCCAAGCTGGAGGCTCGCCTCACACACGCTAAGGATGGTCGTCGCCGAGCGGCGGAGGCTCGCACCGAGGCAGTCCACAACCTCAACTCCTTGGCCAAGGATGTGGAGGAGCAGGTGGCCCCGACGATGGAGCGGACGGCGGAGGCCTCGGACTCTGCCCAGGCGGCTCGCGCGCTCTCGAAGCAGCGTGAGCGTATGTTCGAGGCGCTGGTCGCTCGTGGCAACGAGCTTGCCGCGCAGCTCGGCGCGGACGCGCCGCATACTGACGTCCGAGGCCGTGGCGACGCTGCCATGTACCTGGTCTACTTTGACCAGCTCTTCCAGGCGCTCGAGTGTCCCGTCGCCGAGCTTCGCGAGATGATCGAGGACGAGAGTCGGCAGCTCCTGGGGGTGGTTGTCGACCGCATCTTCACCAACCTCAGGCTCCTCACGCTAGACTTCGACCTCTCCTCCGTGACAGAGGCTGCTCAAGGCGAGGACGCGCGGCGGGTCTCCGGTTCCCTCCGCGAGCAAGTCGACGCCTTCTGCAACCGCTTCAGGCGCGCGGAGCCTGCGGCTGAAGATAGCGAGGAGGAGGCCTGCTCTGCCGAGGCTGAAGAGGGTGCCGCGGAGGAGGTCCAAGGCGGCGTTGCTTCCACCTGAGCCTCTTCTTGTTTCGCCTACGAGCACTTGTATATGAAACAATCGTGTGTTTAGATTTCTTAAGACCTTTTGGCATGTAATATACTCTTTATTTCTGTTTGATTCGAGCTTGTTTGCCCCCCGTGAGGTCTCTTTGGACTCATCTTCATGTATATTTTCTCTCTGCGTCGGTAGGTCCCATCTCTTCGTGCCATGACTCCGCCACTTCGGTATGAAGGAGCAATGACTCCGCAAGGCCGGGGGGAGTTTAGGCCTAGGAGAGGTAAGAGCCCTGAGTCGCGATGCTCAAGTGTCCCCCTTAGACGTGCGAGTAGTCCATGAAGCGTAAGGGAAAGCGAAGTCGCTTGAGGGGCAAACGTGCGCTAGGGAGAGAAAACGCTCTTAAAGCGTGGGTACGAGACTTAGCTTCTCGAGGTTTTCGCCATGAAAGGCTTTTCTCCTGGCGAGGTTGCCCGCTTGAGGGGTCCCTCCTGGGGAGGCTTTTCGCCTGGCGAGGTTGCCCACTTGAGGGGTCGCTCTCGGATGCCTCTTCAGGCTTGTGGGGGGATTTTTTCCTGCAGATGTTAGAGGGGCGAACCCAAACGCTGGAACACGGTTCAAAGGACTCGTGCACGCTTATAGGTCCCCTCAGGCGTTCCTTGCGAGGAGAGTAAGTACCAAGGTCCTCTGTAGAGATGGCGTGTTTGTGGGGTCTTGCCCTCTAGCCAGAGCTCGGACTCTTGGATTTTGCAGTGCTGCCGGTGTGTCATTTGAGGCACTGGCACCGTACTCAGCCCCCGCTCGCGAGGTGCGCATGAGGAGAGATATAAGCGCACACTTCAACAGAGTAATGCGAAAATAAAAAAAACCCCAAATAAATTACAAAGCGGCGCCGAGGCGCTAAGTTCACTTGGGAACGAAATTGAGTCATTAAGCTCGGGGTTGCCAAGTTAATGTTTTGACCATGTCGAGGCATGGGGACCACCTATTAGTGGCGGAGACTCTCAACGGCCTGAGGTGGCTCGTTAACTGGAGAGCTCGGAGGGTTTCCCCTCGAGAGAAGCCTTTGGAGCTTGGAGGTTTAAGCCGTTAGCTTTTAACCCCTAGAGACAAAGATGCTTGGAGGTTGAGCCGTAGGCTGCCTCTTCCGCTCGTAGTCTCGACGTGACAATGATCACGGTTGCATTTGTTCCATTAGGAGACAAGAATGCTTGTGAGGTTTAACTTATGAGCTTTTAACCTCTAGAGACTAACATGCTTGGAGGTTGAGCCGTAGGCTGCTTCTTCCGCTAGAAGTCTCGACGTGACAATGATCACGGGCGTGACGATGATCACGGTTGCATTTGTTCCATTGGGAGACAAAAATGCTTGTGAGGTTTAAGCCGTGAGCTTTTAACCTCTAGAGACTAACATGCTTGGAGGTTGAGCCGTAGGCTTCCTCTTCCGCTAGAAGTCTCGGCGTGACAATGATCACAGGCGTGACGATGATCACAGTTGCATTTGTTCCATTAGGAGACAAAAATGCTTGTGAGGTTTAAGCCGTGAGCTTTTAACCTCTAGAGACAAAAATGCTTGGAGGTTAAGCCGTGGGCTGCCTCTTCCGCTAGATGTCCTGACGTGACAATGATCACGGGTGTGACAATGATCACTTTTTTAATTTGTTCCTTGTGGATACAAAGATTTGTGAGGTTTAAGCCTTGAGCTTTGAACCTTTAGAGACAAAAAGTGCTTCGAGGTTGAGCCGCGGGCTGCCTCTTTCGCTAAATGCCTTGACGTGACTATGATCACGGGTAGAACTTGTGTTGGTGCATGATGTTCCATGGATTCTTGACGGGGACACCGTCTTGCATCTCGAGGCGAGCCGCGCCAGGCCTGGCGACGTGGGTGACCCTGTACGGGCCTTCCCACATCGGGGACAGCTTGTGGAGGCCTTCCCTGGAGAAGACTCGCCTGAGGACGAGGTCGCCTGCCTCCAGGGTGCGCGAACGCACGTTGCGGCTGTGCTAGCGTCTCAGGTCCTACTGGTATTTGGCCGCCCGGAGGGCAGCACGGCGTCGTAGCCCTTCAAGGAGCATCAGGTCGTCGTTGTGGAGGTCCTCTTGCTGGTCCTCGTTAAAGGAAAGGACCCGTGGGGATCCATGCTTTATCTCAGTGCGGAGGACTGCTTCGGCTCCATAGACGAGGGCGAACGGTCTTTCCCCGGTGGGCTTGGGTGGCGTGGTACGGATGGACCAGAGCACCGAGGGGAGCTCGTTGATCCAGCCCTTGCCGTGGCCCTTGAGGACATCGAATGTACTGGTCTTTGGGCCTTTGAGGACCTCTGCGTTTGCACGCTCAGCCTGTCCGTTGCTTTGTGGATGGGCGACTGAGGCGAAGCAGAGCTTGATGGCCATTCTTTCACAGTAGGCTCTGAAGATGCCACTGGTGAATTGTGAGCCATTGTCGGTGATGATGCGGTTAGGCACTCCGAAGCGGCAGACCAGTCCTCTGATGAATTTCACCGCCGCGCCTGCTGTGATTGTGCGCGTCGCCTCCACTTCAGGCCACTTTGTGAACTTGTCAATGGCCACGAAGATGTAGCGATATCCACCTTGCGCTGTTGGGAAATGTCCCAGGATGTCCAGCCCCCAGACCGCAAACGGCCACGAGAGCGGAATGGTCTGAAGCCCCAGCGCTGGTTGGTGGATTTGCTTGGCGTGGAATTGGCAGGCTTCACATGCTTGAATTATGTCCATTGCATCCTGAAGTGCTTGAGGCCAGTAGAAGCCACTCCTGAAGACTTTGCCTGCGAGGGTGCGGGCACACGAATGGTGGCCACATTCCCCGCTGTGGATGTCTTTGATCAGCATTTTGCCTTCTTCAGGAGGGACGCGTTTGAGCGCGGTGCCGTTTGGTCGCTTGCGGTAGAGAATTCCTTTGAGGATTTGGTACGATTTTGCTTGGCGGTCAATTCGCTCCGCTTCAACATCTTCCTCGGGAAGGACTCCTTTGTCGAGGTAATCTTTGATCTCGTCGATCCATCCTGTTTCTTGGTGCACCGCTGTAAGCAATAGACGCTCCCCTGCAGGGGGCCCGCAGTCAGGAGCCCCGCTTGTAGGTGGTGGCGGGAGCGCTTCGTCTGTGCTTGTGGGCAGAGCCTCTAGGGGCTTCTTTATGGATGCCTTGACGAGCCTTTCTTCAAAGACACATGGCGGTTGAGCTTGCCTCTTTGATGCGCGCTTGGCGATGTCATCAGCCTCTTGGTTCTCCTTTCTCGGGATGTGCATGAGCTCCAATCTCCTGGAGTGCTTCTCAAGCCTACGGACCTCTTCAAGGTATGCGGCCATGTGGTCGTCCTTAGGCTTGTAGCTTTTGTTTGAGAAGTTGACGAGCAGTTGGGAGTCGCCCTTGATGAGTAGATGCTTGACGCCTAGGGTGATTGCGGCGCGTAAGCGGGCAAGCAGGCCTTCATACTCGGCGATATTGTTGGAGATATTGTCAATTCCGAAGCACAGCTGGACTGCGTAATACAACTTGTCGCCTTTGGGTGAGATCAGGACCACGCCTGCCCCGCCGTGGCGACAAGCGAAGGCTCCGTCGAACTTCATGGTCCAGTGGCTAGGCAATGCGGCTCCGGGGGGCTCATGCTCTTCTCCCAAAGGCTCTTCAGGGGTTGGGTCAGTCCATTCGGCGACGAGTCTGCCAGCGCTCTTCCTTTGATTACCCTTGTGGTATCGAAGCGCAAATTGACTGGTTGTAGCTCTATGTTTCATCCTGCGACACGGTCTGTTGCGTTTGGGTTGCACAGGATTTGTTCCAGAGGGAAAGAGGTGACCACCGTGATGGGCTGCCCCTGAAGTAGTGTCGCAGCTTTCTTGAAGCGATGAGGAGTGCGAGGAGAAGCTTCTGCTGCATCGTATACCGCTCACGAGCATCACGCAGTACTGTGCTGACGAAGTAGACTGGATGCTCGACGAGGGTAGTTCTTGTTTCCTTGACGTCTTTTGCCTGTGGTGGCTCGGCTTGGCCCTCGAGGGGGTTTTCCTCGAGGGGCTTGTCCCGGGCCTCGAGGGGGTTGGCCTCGGGGGCTTTGCCCTGCGCCTCGAGGGGGTTGGCCTCGAGGGGCTTGTCCTGTCCCTCGAGTGGGTTGGCCTCCTGAGGCTCGTCAGGCTCCTCGGCATGAATTCCTTGCAGCGGTTGACTTGGGGCGGTCCTCTCTTGAGGATTTGGGCCTGGCGGTGGTTTTGTGAGGGCTGCCCTTTCGTCGAGCTCCTTATCAGGAGGCTTTTTCTTTGGAGTGGCTACACTCTTCTTGTGGAGTACTGGCTCTTCTCTTTCCACCACAAGGACATCACTGGCTGTTTGCGGAGTAGCTGATAAGTACAACTTCAGGTGCTCGCCAGGCCTTGGGGCGACCATTACTGGAGGGCTGGCCAGATACTTTTTCAAGTCCTCAAATGCTTTTTCAGCTTCAGGGGTCCACTTGAAAGTGCCTGTTCTTTTCATGATCTTGAAGAACGGTAGAGCTCTTTCTCCGAACTTGGAGATGAATCGACCCAAGCTGGCCATGCAGCCTGCCAGGCGTTGCATGTCCTTGAGCCTGTGTGGAGGTTGCATGTCTTCTATGGCCTTGATTTTATCTGGGTTTGCCTCTATGCCTCGATGAGACACGAGGAACCCAAGCAATTTTCCTGAAGGTACTCCAAAGACGCACTTGGCGGGGTTGAGCTTGATGTTCACCTTGGGCAGGCTCGCGAAGGTTTCTTCAAGGTCTCCGAGGAGAGTATTTCCTTCTCGTGATTTCACGACGATGTCATCGACATATGCTTCGGCGTTCCGCCCCATTTGCCCGCCAAGTGCTATCCTCATCAACCTCTGGAAAGTGGCTCCGGCATTTTTCAGGCCGAAAGGCATGCAGACGTAGCAATACACACCGCACGGGGTGAGGAAAGCTGTCTTCTCCTCATCCTCCTTAGCCATTTTTATCTGGTGATAACCAGAGAAGGCATCGAGGAAACAGAGGAGGTCGCAGCCTGCCGTGGAGTCCACAATCTGGTCAATTATGGGCATGGGATAAGGGTCTTTGGGGAAGGCCTTGTTTACATCAGTGTAGTCGATGCAGAGACGGACTCCTCCGGCGGGCTTTGGGACTACCACACCGTTGGAGAGCCAAGTGGGGTGTGCGATTTCACGAACAACTTTTGCCACTTTGAGCTTCTCGACCTCCTTGACAATGAATGCTTGCTTCTCGGGGGCTTGCTTTCTTGCTTTTTGCTTGACGGGGCGCGCGTTTGGGCACACGACCAAGTGGTGCTCGATCACCTCCCTCGCTACACCAAACATATCTGACGGTGTCCACGCGAACATGTCAGAGTTTGCCTGGAGGAAGGCGACGAGCGCGCTTTCCTATTTGGGGGGTAGCGCGGCGCCAATGGTGACGCTAGCCCCCGAGCCTTCAGCCCCCGAGCTGCTGGAGCTCAAAGAGATCTTCTTTGTAGCAGCTGCCTCCTGGGAGAACAACTGCTTCTTCTTCTTGGGCCTCTCGAGAGGCTCCAGGTCCTCGTCTGCGGGGAATGACATGGCGGCGGTCTTAAGGCCGTCTCAACGGCGCGCGTAGCGTCCCGGACATGCCCACGGATGGTGATCGTGCCAGTGATGCCGGGGATCTTGACCATGTTGTAGGCATGGTGCGTGACGGCCATGAACTTCGCGAGCGCGGGGTAGCCGAGTATGGCATTGTACGGCAGTCGGATGTGTGCGACATCGAAATCGATGTGCTTGGTGCGGTAATTTTCCTTGCTCCCGAAGGTGACGGCAAGCCTGACCTGGCCTAGAGGCTCGATCGAGCCGCTGGTGACCCCCGTGAAGGGCCTCGAGAGCGTGAGCCGCTCGTAGGGCACTTGAAGCGCTTCGAACGTATCTATGGAGATAACGTTCAGGCCTGCTCCGCCATCGATGAGAGTCTTGGAGACAGCCACGTTGTCGATGGTGGGGCTACAGACCAGCGGGAGGGTTCCAACGGTCTTGGTGGACTTGGGGTGGTCCTGAGCGTCGAAGGCGATGGTGTACTGCGACCACTTGAGGGGCCTGGAGGTTTCCGTGCTTGGGAGGGCGGCGTTGAGGTCGCAGGCGAACTGCTTGAACTGGTTGTTCGACTTCGGCGCCTGCCCCCCCCCCCCCCCCCCCCCCCCGAGGATGCAGGCAATGGCGCCCCTCGGGGCTTGGTAGCCGCCACCTTCCTCGTCAGGGAGGTTGCCGTTCTTTTCCGTGGCGTTGGCCTGATTTCCAGATGGTTTCTGGTAGCCGCCCTTGCGTCCTCTTCCGTGGTAGCCACGGCCTCGGCCTCGGCTGCCACTGCCCTCTGCTTGCTCGCGCTCCTTGCTCAACCTTTTGAGGTCGAAGCAGGACTCTGTAGAGTGGCCGCGCCTGTTGTGGTAGACGCAGAAAGGGCGGTGGTCATCTTTCCTCTCTCCAGGCTCGGGGGAGTCCCTGCGGGTGCCCTTCGCGTCCGGCTCTGCCGCGAGAACTGCGGTGGCCTTGCGCTTGGGCTCCTCCTTCTTTTTCTGGATCCGGGACCCCTCAGCGTGGTCGTCCCCTCTCGAGGACATATTGACGAAAAGGAGTCGCTCTTCAGCCTTGGCGCACTTGTCCGGCAGGTCGAAAAGCTTCACCACAGAGGTGAGCTTGTCGTGGATACCCAGCTTCTCGAGCATCCTGCTGTTTGTGACGCCATCGCAGAAGGCGGCGATGACTTGGGTGTCAGGGATGTTCGGGATCTTGTTGCGCACTTGGCTGAAGCGTTGGATGTACTTGCGGAGTGTCTCATCCTTCCTCTGCACTACAGCGCACAGATCGTTGTGGGTGAGGGCGCGCTCGTATGTCCCCTTGAAGTTGGAGACGAACTGCTTGCAGAGCTCCTCCCACGAGTTCACGGAGTCCTCAGGGAGGTTCAGGAGCCACGACAGCGCAGAATAGCGAAGCGCGTGGGAAAACCAGTTGGCCATGACCTTGTCATCTCCCCCCGCAGCTTGGATGGAGGTGGCGTAGAGCTGCAGGAACTCGATGAGGTTGCTGGAGCCGTCGTAGCCCTTAGGGAGAGCCGGCCCGAACTTCTGGGGCCAGACCACGCGACGCAGAGAGCGGGTGAACTCCATGCAACCTGTGGCGTACGTGGCGACCCCGTGCTGTAGCGCGCCGCGGTTCTGCTGACCCGCTTGGCCGATCTCCTCCACGAGCCTGTTCTGGCGGTTGCGCTGGAGCTCCATCCCCACACGAGCATCGGGCGCGCTGCGCTGCACTATCAAACAATCGTGCGGCGAGGACGCGTGCGAGGCTGCCCTCTGCGTTGCAGCCGGTGCTGGCCCTGGAGGTGGCGGAGGCGCATTTGTTGCGACCGTGCCCACGAGAGAGGGGTGCACGTTGAACTGCGACGGAGCGGGGCGCGTCGTGGCGATGCCGACGAGGTGGTTGAGGCGTTGGAGCCACTGCTCGTGGGCTGATAGCGGAGGAGCTCCTGCGCCATGAGCAGCGCGGTGTGAGGCGCAGGGTCCGTCCTCCGAGGGCCGGAGCCGCTCGGGCGCTGCGTCGGGTGCGACGACTGCGCATCCTCCTGTTACTCGGAGTTGTGCTCCGGCGCTTCAGCGTGAGGGCCAGAAGGGACGCGCTCTTCATGGCGGGGTCGGCCCCGCCGTGCGCGGGTGGTCGCGGTGCCTGGCGGCGCGCGTGCTCCTCTAGGCGCACGTCGGTTGACGCGGGCTACGTGGGTGGCGCGGTTGTTCACCATGGCACGGAGACGAACTCGAAGGTTGTTGACGCGCCTCAATCCCCTACCTGGCGCGCCAAATGTCGGGTTATGACTCCCAAAAATCGGGGGTAGTCACTTCCTGAAGAGTAGTTCGTGAAGGGGATTGAACGCGAAGGTCAAGACCCTCGAGGGACCCTACGACGTTGCTCGCCGGACCCGATGACGACACACCCACGATAGAGATATACATCGACCTTTACCCAGGTTCACGGCCCTCGTGAGGAGGTAAGACCGCTACTCCTGGTTGTCTGTATTAGATGGGGAAGGTTACAGTTCAATGGAGCTTGCCGGAGGCCCCCTTGAGGCAGTTCTTGCCTGGGGAGGGAAGCGATCGTCTTCTTCCTCCTCCAGCCAGAGGCTATCCTAACAAGTGTTGCTAGGGTTTACAAGGGTTATAGCACGCCAAGAGCCGACCTCTGCTACGACGAATGTCTTGTCCCTTTTATAGGCGCCTCTGGCGCTCTCCTTCGGCTTGGCCTTCAAGGTGTCTCCCACATGGCAGAGTTAGGGTGGAGCAGGAGTCCACCGTCGTCCCTTCGTCCATGGACGCGGTCCATTGTTGATAAAGGTGGGCGCGGTGGCCGACAGGCGGCCGACCACGCTGTACTGCCCGCAGAGAGGGCAGTCTCTGAGGTGGAGCCCACGATGATGATCTCCGTTGGAGGGTTGCGCCGTCCACCTGCTTTATTGACAGAGTAGAAGGTCCTAGCAGTTGCGTAGCAGGCGGCGCGGCTTTATTGACCACTTTATCGCTAGGGGAAGCAACGGGGGTGCGTGCGTCACCACGTGGGCGTGGTAGAGGCCATGTGCGTCTTGTCGTACTTTCTTGGCCGCGACGTTTCCCTTCAGGCCTGAGGAGGCCTGAGGGGAGATTCCTGTTGGACTCCCTCGAGGGAAGTTGTCGCCTTGGGAGGGTCCCCTGAGACGAAGGATCCCTTGAGGCCCTCGTTTCCTCTTCAGGCCTCGAGGGGAATTGCCTCTCGAGGGTCCCACCAGGCGGTGACGCCTGGTCCTTAGTCGTTTCGTCCGACTGGCCCACGTGCGAGGCCTGGGGGGAATGGGCTCTCCATACCCCAGTTCCCACTGGGCCGACAATGCTGGACTTCAAGCCCTGTAAAGCATCTACCGAATTCGTCAATTGTGCGTCTATATTCCGCCATTGTTGCGCTTTTGGTGTCCCAAGTGCCGTCAAGTTGTTGCGTCACTAGATCTGAATCGCCGTAGCAAAGTAGCCGTTTCACGCCAATGTCTTTGGCGATGTGGAGGCCATGCAATAAGGCTTCGTATTCTGCAACATTGTTTGTGGCGTCTAAGTGAATTTGGAGAACGTAGCATAGCTTGTCTCCTTTTGGTGTGGTTAGCACCATGCCTGCCTCAGAGCCTTTGAGCATTTTTGAGCCGTCAAAATGTAAAACCCAGTACTCAGAGTCTGGCAAAGGCGTTTCATCCATAGCTTCCATCCAATCTACGATGAAATCGGCTAATGGTTGGGATTTGATGGTTGTTCGTGGTTTATACTGGATATCGAATGCTGCTAGTTCGATTCCCCACTTAGCGACGCGACCTGTGGCGTCTGCGTTGTTGATGATGTCTCCCAGAGGTGCTTTGCTTACCACTGTCATGGAGTGATCTTGAAAATAGTGTCGTAGTTTTCTTGCGGAAAAAAATACGTCGTATTCTAACTTTTGATAGTGGGGGTACCTTTGCTTGGACTCCGAAAAGACTTCACTTATGTAATAAACTGGTCTTTGCTCGGTGATTGCTTGTCCCTCTACTGGTCTTTCGACAACTATGACCGCGCTGATTACCAAGTTTGTTGCTGCCATATATAGTAGCATTTGCTCCTGTGGTTTTGGTGATGCGAGTATTGGTGCGCTGACTAGAGGCTCTTTCAGTTGAGCCAAGGCGGTTTCGGCTTCTTCTGTCCACTCAAATTTGTCTGACTTTTTGAGAAGGCGGTAGAGGGGTAAAGCTTTATCACCAAGCTTGTTTATGAATCGGCTTACAGCAGCAGCTGATCCTGTTAAGCGTTGGATGTCTTTGAGGCATGTAGGCCGCTTGATATCCATGATTGCTTTTATTTTATCAGGATTAACTTCTATGCCTCTCTCAGAAACTATGAAACCAAGGAGTTTTCCTGCTGGGACGCCAAAAAAGCATTTTCCCGGATTTAACTTCATCTTGTACTTTCGCAAGTTATCAAAAGTCTCTTTGAGATCGGCTAATAGATCCTCTTCACGCTTAGTCATGACTGCAATGTCGTCGACATACGCGTGTACGTTTTGGCCGATTTGGTCGTGGATGCATCTTTGGATGCACCTTTGCACCTGCGTTTTTTAGCCCGAAGGGCATTGTGAGATAGCAGTAGGTACCGAAAGGCGTGATGAAAGAAGTCTTGATTTGATCAGACTTCTTCATCTTAATCTGGTGGTAACCGGAGTAAGCATCCAAAAAGCATAGTAATTTTGCCCCTGCAGTGGCATCTACAACCTGGTCGATTCACGGTAAGGCGAAAGGGTCTTTCGGACAGGCTTTCTTTAAGCCGGTGAAGTCGATGCACATGCCCAGCGCTTTCGTGTCCTTTTTAGGTACTAGTATAGAGTTTGCAGACCATTCTGTATGAATGACCTCTTCTATGAAGTTTGCGACTGTAAGTTACGCTATCTCTTGTCCTATAGCTCTCTTCTTTTCTGGACCAAAACGCCTAAGGCTTTGCTTGACAGGCTTGGCGTATTTTGCGACATTGAGGGAGTGCTCGGCAAGTTCTCTAGGGACTCCAGGCATGTCAGATGGAGACCATGCGAAGATGTCTCGGTTCTCACGGAGGAACTTGACGAGCTCGCCTTCCTATTTGTCGCTGAGGGTGGTGTCGATGTTCGTCATCTTCTCAGCATCCTTGTCATGAATTTTTGCCTTCTTGGAGTGGGAACCTGCTGTGAAGGTGACTTCGTGTGCAGTTGGAGGCTTCTTTATGTCCGGCATAGGCTCCTGCTTGACTTCCTTCAGGTATCCTGCAAGTTCGCCTTTGCTGATGACGGCTTCTGCGAAGACGGCGTTGCCCAGCTCGCACTCCCGCGCCTTCTTGTAGCTACCGCTTACTGTGATAACGCCATTAGGTCTAGGAATCTTGATCTTGCTGTAGACATAGCATGGCCTTGCCATGAAGGTGGAAAAAGCCGGTCTGCCAAAGATGGCATGGTAGGCGCTTTTGAAAGGCACCACCTCGAAAGATAATTCTTCTTGTCGGTAGTTGTCCTCTTCACCGAAGGTGACTTCCAAAGTAATATGTCCAACGGAGTTTGCCTGCCTCCTAGGACTATACCATGGAACTTGAGGTCGCTATGCTTGAGCTGGGTTTCTGATAGGTGCATGCGCTTGAGGATTTCTAGGTAGAGGATGTTGATGCTACTGCCACCATCCATAAGTACCTTTGAAAGCCGACAATTTGCCACTATGGGATTAACGACGAGAGCGGAGTACCCTGGGTATTGGGGAATGCGATCTGGGTGATCGTTGCGATCCCAAGTGACCGGTACCTCGGACCAAGTTGCGTATCGGGGAACAGCTGGCATAGTGGCATTGAGTTCCTTCCGGATGGCCTTTTCCTTTCTAGCCGAAGGTGTTGCCAGGAAAGTGACGAAGTTTTCTTCGACTCTGGGGAACTTGCCGTTCTTCTTAGCCTTAGCTGGTTCCTCGCCTTGATCTGATGAGCTGCTATCGTCCGCCTTTGCCTCCTTGGCTGCTTCCTTGCGGACTTTGCGCTTGTTGTTCTTGCTTGCCCTATATCCAGCCTCGGGGTCTTTCTTCATGTCGTCATTGATCCTGCACTGCCAGTTGGTGTGGGTGCACTTGCCGAACTTGCCGTGATAGGTACAGGGGAGATCTTTGATGTCGTCATACGTGAGCTTGACGTTTTTTCCTCCTTTGCTATCGTTGTTCTGCTTCCACGGGCCTCCTCTTTGATTCTGTCCGCCTTTGCTGTAAGCAAACGCTACTTCATTGGAGGGGCCTGCATTGTCATTAGGTTGTGCTTTTTTCTTTGTCGACTTGGCCCGCTTTTTTCTATTGTTGATGGAGATGTCAAGCTTTGCGTCTCCATCGTCTGCACGAGCGTCATCTTCTACAATTGCGAGGTTGTTTGCACCGTCATGCAGATCTCCAAGGGTGGTGATTCTCTGGCTTAACAAGATGTATCGCATCATGTTTCCTTTCTTCAAGATGTGCATGAGAGCATGGATAGCTTGCGTCTCGGGGACACCTCCGCAACTGTTTTTCGTCTCTGTCCATCGTGCGATGAAATCGCGACTGGACTCGTTCGTCTCCTGAGTGCAACATAAGAGCTCTGGATAAGCCTTTGGACGTTTGTACGTGCAAGAGAAGTGTTGTGTGAAGCAGCGATTCATGTCTTGCCAATTATGGATACTTTTTTCTGGCAGGGTGTCAATCCACAGGCGTGCAGTACCTTCTAACATCAGGGGTAGGAAACGGACTGCGGCGTCATAGCCTCCGTTGTAAATTCCCACTGTGTTGAGATAGTCAGGTAGCCATGTTTCGGGATTATCCGCGCCATTGTACTTGTTCACAATTTTCTTGACATTGTCGAGCGCCTCTGGGAGCTGCACCTTGCGGATTGCCGGGCCAAAGCACTTGGGACCTAGATAGGTTTCTTCCCTTGCGGCTCTGATCTCATCTAGGCCAGTGCGAGCGTCTGACACTTGAGTCTTTTCTCTCCCCGCATCGCCTTGTTGATGCCGGCTTCCGTTTTGACGATGTGGTGATCGAGATGTTGAACGCCTGCGTTGGCGATCTTTGTCTGCATTCTCGTCGTCTCTCCTATTAGGAGGTCAAGGCATGTTAAGCCGGTCACCATTACGTTCTGGGGCAGCATCGTTGTTACGATTATTATCGCGGTTTTCCTCACGCCTTCTTTCCTTCCTGGCGGCCTTGTCTCCTTTGTCCTTTTGACGTTCCTCCCTATGCCGGTTGGATCATGTGCCTGATACATCGTCGCGTCGGCTTTTCAGGTTGTTTGCCTTTGCCGTGGCTGCTAGACTCAGATGGATGATTGGGTGGTCCTATGCCGGCTCCGACTTTGCATAGGACAGTGTTGTCAGCAAGGCGGCAGCTTGAGGTGGCTACCTCTTGTAGTTCTTCCGCCTTTTTGGGGAGTGCTTTTGAATAAAAACTTTCTCATCAATTGGGATCTCTTCGTCTTCCATGATCTCCCGTGCGGCTTTCATGTTTTTTGCAGGGGTGGAGAAGTATACCAGACCGTCTTTGTCTACGGTATAAGGGTATCTCTTCCACGCCTTCTTTTGAGCCGATGGTCAATCGAAGTTCTTCGTGAGATCTCTATGGAGGAGAGGGTCGTGAGTGTCCTTCACGCGCCGGAATTTTTCTCTTTCCATGTGGCGGCGAAGAATTCCTTGTCCTGGGTAGTGCCTTTGAGGGTTTTTTCCCTGTTTTGCAGAACCAAGTTATGGCGAACGCCTAACTCTCACTCACGAAGAAGGTATTGGCGCCTTTCTTCGAGTTCTTTTGGGGTTAAATTGGGACCTAGCGGCGTCTTGAGTATGTCAAGTGCTTTTTTACGCGCTTCGGACGTTAGCTTGGCCTCCAGATCTTTGTCAAGGTTTGCTTCAAAGGGAAAATTGCCTTTTGGCTTGCTTCCGGACGCCTTTGTTGTGAAGGCGTCAACATGTGACTCTAAGGGTGTGTTCGTTTTTGGAACCGGGTGGAATGGAATGGAACGATTCCATTCCACTCTCATGGAACCGTTCCATTCCTGTGTTCTTTTTGGACAAAAAATTGTCACGGAACCGTTCCATTCTTGTGTTCTTTTCTAGGATGGGGTGGAATGGAATGGACTAGAACGGCAACAAACTCGATTAAATATTTCCTAATCTTGATTAATCATTGCTAAAATTTAATTAATTATTGCTAAACTTGATTAATTATTCCTAATATTAATTAATTGTTGCTAAACTTGATTAAATTAGAGTTAATCGCCCAGTTTACTGTTCCGTTCCACCTCGTCCGGCCGAATCGGCCGGACCGGTCGGTTCCGCATATTGAGGGAATATTCCCTTTTCTGGAACCACTTCATTCTACTCCATTCCAGAAAAGAACGCAAGAACGGGCTCACGGAATGGAACCGTTCCATTCCATTCCACCCGGTTCCAGAAACGAACACACCCTAAGGTAGCAGATTTGGAAAGCGACTTCGACCCATCTGCATGCTTGCCAGGTGCATCTGTTTCCATAGGAGTTGGCCCTGCCATCATGACTTCTTTGGGCCCTCCTATGTTGAAAGAGACGACTTTCCTTTCGAAATCGCTATCTGTGCTTTCGGTATCTGAGCTTTCCACCATTGGGGTTGTGTTCTCAGATCCGGCTTCCGAGTCTGGACCAACTTGCAAAGCCGGTATGATGGACTTAGGATCAGAACCTGCCGGCTGATCGCCGATGGTTGCGATTGTTCCTACAAAGTGAAAGTCGGACTCCATGTAGCCTTTGGAGAAGCTGGAGCCAGTTTGGCTTTGAGAATCTAGATCGTAAGCCGCAAAGCCCTTAGGCGATGCCGGATGCGATCCGTCTTCTGGTTGGTGGGCGGGGAAGAATTTTCCAGATCCCCTAGGGAATCCGTATGCGGTGGCCATAAAGCCGGTGAAGATGTTGATGTCGCCGATAGGGATGATGAAGCTGGAGACGAGTTCGTCGTCTGCCGGAGTCCATGAATCTGCTTCGACGAAGCCGACATCGCCATCCAGATTAGCGCGGCCTACCACCATAGATCTTCCGATCTCGCCCAGAGCTCCTGCCTTGAAGGTGACGCCTAACGCCTTAGGCCCTACGGTGGGCGCCAACTGTCGGGTTATTGGATTCTTAAGCACATAAGGAGGTGCCATGCTCCAATGGTGAAGAGAGGGGGAAGGCATGGCGTCTTCTAGGATCGGGATTGCACACAAGGGTTTACGCAGATTCAGACCTTGCAGTGGTGGCAAGATCCTACGTGCTGCTATAGTTCACTAGATGTGAATATGTGTACATGTTACAATGTAGGTTGTAAGGCGTGTCCCCTGAGGGGATCAGGAGGCAGACTTATATAGGCGCCCTACCTTCCCCTATAAGGAAAAGCTAACCGACCTATATTAGGAGTGCTAGACTAACACGGGGTAAACCCTAACTTGTTCTCTAAGGCGAACGTCGGTTCGTCTGAATCTTGTTCAGCTTGTAGTAGGCTTTCTCTTGCGCTTCAGTCTACTGGGCCGCCCGATAAGCCGAAGATCTTATCACCTCTTGGGCCACCCTGATAAGCTGGCTTAGCCCATGTGGTCGGCATACCCGTTTGGTATATCCTCCACAGTAGGAGCCGACGTTTCCGTTGATAGCGAGGCGTCCGTGATGACTTCGTCAATCTCAAGACTCGATCCGTCGGCTTACTATTTCGGATGTATTCATAGGGGTAGAATGTGCGTATGTGTGTTTATAGGAGTGAGTCTGCGCGCGCTCGTATATGTGAGCGTTGCGTTTGTATTGTTTCTAATAAAAGTGTGCGGAAGCAACATAAACAGTATGAAACGTCATGAGAACTTGCCTGTAGCAAGATGGTTAGGAGGATGGTTATATCCCCAGCCCAACAGAGTTCAAACCCCAGGTTTGACGCTAGTATTTCTCATTTAGGCGGAATATTTTTTCATTGAGAGGCGACGTTCCTGTCGACAGCGAGGCGTCTGTGGTGATTTCGTCAATCTCAAGACCCGCCGACTTAGTCTCTCGGAGGTGCTCATATGGATAGGGTGTGCGTACGTACGTTTATAGTGGTGAATGTGTGCGCGTATATATTAGCGCTTGCGATTGTACTGTGTCTAAAAAAAACAGTACGAAACATCAGCTCCATCGAGCTGAAAACACCTACGCCACGAAGCATCTTGGGCCTCCGGTCGGGAGCCGTCCATCTCCTTCAGTCGTAGACGCGTCCGAGCCGAGCGCATCGCCGCATCCCGTCCATATATCCCTCCGGTGGCTCCGGCTCCTAGCCCCCTCCCTCTTCTCTCCAGTCTCCCCAGTCCACACCACACATCCCCTGCACAAATTCTTGCGGATTTCAACTACGCTCCGCGCCTCCTGGGCATGGACTGAGGGTGGGGATTGCAGCGGGAGACGCAGGAGCAACGGCAGAGCAAATCAGGACTCAGGAGCAGCGCTGCAACCAGCCAGATTCTAGCAAGGTAAGGTTCTTGTTTCCTTCATTTCTTTTTTGCAATTTACTGTCGAAGAACCGATAGCTACTCCTTTTTTAATTGCTACAAATTGTTTACTGCTGATAGCCACTCCTGCTATTGTGTGCTGAATACTGATCTGCTCAGAGTTCAGGATTGGGCTCCTTGTGTTATCGTGTACTGCTTGGCTACAATTTGCCGCCGATAGATGGCCTATACAGATAGCCTATGGAGCTTGTGTTTTTGTTTAATTTTTGTTGTTGCAAATTACTGTCGATAGCCAATTGGATACATGGCATAGCTATTTGTGTCATTCGTTCGGAAAATTTGTGTTACAGCTAGTGCGAATTTTTGTTAGTGTGCCCTCATTTCTGGGACTGGCACTGGATGGGCATCGTCATGGGCACCAGGCAAGAAGCTGGTGGTTTTTGTGGGGAGAAGGGGAGGAGGAAGAATGTGGAGCTATTGCAGGAAGCCATCCATGGCATTCTGGAGGATAGTAGAGTTAAACATCAGCAGCAACAGCAACACGGGGAAGAAGAGGGCTCCATGGTTCTGCGGGACCAAGAGGAAGATCTCCTCTCCTCGTTGCTCTCCAAGGTATGTGAAGGTGCCGGCTTTTACTTGTACATCTGAATTTGTTTCAGGTTGCAGATGCAATTGATGGTCTCGGAATTATGTCCGATTGCATCTGCATTGATCTCCTTTCTCAATACAATCCTTTCTTCCATTACATCCTTCATTTGACGCAATTCTTGAAAACCTGCAACATCCTTGTTTCTTCCAACAGTTAGACACACTGGAAAAAGAAGTTGAGGTGAACGGTGCTGGTCCGAGCTCTTCACATCAGGATTTGGAGAGCGGCAAGGAGGTGGGGCTAGGCGATATAGCAAAAGACCTGGACAAAATCAAGAGGCAGAACATGATCACCCACATCCTACTCGGCACCGTCATTGTCATGACCGCCGCGTGGCAGTTCAACGAGGTGTCGTTCCTCCTCGACGTGCAGAAGAAACTCACCAATCCTTTCAAGTCATTTGGGGATATGATCAATAACACCCTGAAGAGAGGTGGGAAGCCGATGATTGAGGCATCGCCTTTGCCCCCGGTCGCAATCACGGATGATCCTCGAACTGATTTGCCGACGCTAGTCATCGGTAACAGTGAGAACTAGATCTTGTGGGCGATGAAGACTGATGGGATGATAAAGAATGGCTCGTGCGACGAAAATGCCATATGTTTTCCAAGTTTATGTTGCTCATCTTGTCTACAGTTCAAGATTTGTAAGGTCATCTCTTGGTATCAAGTGGAAGGAAATGCAATTTCGCAAGTAGGTCCATTAGACTTGCAGAATACAAGCTTCTATTTGTTCTTGCATGTTTTGTCGTCAAAGCAGCTTCAAATGCATCCCCTTATCGGTATTATGTACGCTCTTCCTCTGAAATGCAAGAATTTGTTCTTTACTGAACCGGTACTGTTTAATCCTTGAGCCTTTAATTTTCATCGCTCTTGCCAACCAGAAGCGGGCATGTTTACATTCTTGTGAAATACATATATATATAGCGCATCATCAGCCACAAGCATAAACTTCTCTACCATGGAAAGAACACAACAATTGTTGCAACAAATATAAAAAGTATGAGCAACATGAACGTTAGTCAATGGGCATTTGAAATCGCTACCTTTCCATTGATACTCACAAATTAAGCACTGCTAGTTTGCCTGTTAATGGATGGATCTTCCTGAAAGTAATTCAAGTCGATGATGAGCGTGGATTTTCTCCTACTCATATGGCGCACCCGTACCTCATGCCGTCCGTTTCCGTGATTGAGCGACCGAGATTTGCCATTGAATGTGTTGAACGATCAACGACAAATCTGGGTCGTTCAATCACGGAAATGGATGTGGGAGACATGGATTGCGTGCGACTTGGAGAACCTCGTAACTGGTTGATGATAGTGGATTGCACATATAAATTATAGTGTCAAATGCTTCATTTAAAATGAGAGATAAAAGAATGACCAATAACTACAAATCTGTATTTCGGAGAGGTTCATTTAGAGAAGTTTACAAAGGAGTCATTGAGGACACAAATATGGTTGCAGTGAAGAAGTTCATCAACAATGTAAAAGAAGACTTTGCAAAAGAGTTGATCATACACTGTGAAATCAACCACAAGATTGTAGTCAGATTGACAGGCTACTGTTTTGATGAAAATATCTCAATGATGATCACAAAGTACATTAGTAAAGGAAACCTGAGTAACATCCTTCACGGTGACAGTATTCTCATCAGTCATCACGTTGGATACATGTCTGAGAATTGCCATAGAATATCGGGTTATATGCCTACATGTATACTCGGGTTATTCATCGTGATACCAAGCCTCCTAATATTCTTCTAGATGATCGACTCAAATCACGTAACCATGGGCAACATGGAGATTATTTAAGAGATTGCAAAGTTGGCCGGTAAGTGCCTGAGTATGGAACTTGACAAACGTCCTGAGATGTTAGAAGTGACAATACATCTTCACAAACTCAGGAAAGCTATTCAGCAGGCACAATAAAGGTTACTTATGTTTTCTTGGGGCATGAAGAAGAAGTCAGAAGCTCCATCAGAAGAAAACAACAGGATTGGTAAACTATTGAGAATTGGGAGCTCCAGCTGAAACAACACCATCACAACTCACAAGAAAGTAATAGCAGTGCCCCAAAAGTGGGAGTTGTCTCTCCAATTGAAGGGGCTTCATCACAAGAAATCAGCAACAATAACGAAAATGTGAGAATTACAGACCCACCCAACCCGAATGGCGCCTCCACAGGAAAGCAATTCCCTCCCCCAAAAATTGCAGTGTTGCAACAACTGAACCAGCATTAATTATCACTAGAAAGCAAATACAGTGCCAACAAAAATGTGAGAGTTGTCTATCCAACTGAAGTAGCATCATCAGAAGAAAATAGTAGCACTACACAACACTTCAGAATTATTAGTGTTTGCCCGACAGAGTCAACTCTTGAGTTAGAGCTGAAGGACCTATGTGTATCACTTAAGCCGTATGGACCAGAAAACCGCTCGCGTAACAACCGTTCCCGAGCCGTCTCCCCAGGGGCGACTCCGGAGCGACGCAACCACCACCAGAGAACTCCAGATCGCGCGGCCTCCCTCCGCCGCGGCCGCCGGCGTGGGCCGCGGTGGCGGCGGCCCCTGGTGCCGAACGGTGCTGGGGTTGGGGGTTGCAGCGAATTCCTCGTCGGGGCGGCTGGGGCGGCATCGGCGCTGGTGTTTGTCGGCGGTGGACGGGCGGCGTTCCCGGCCAGGCGGTGGCGGCTTTCCGGTCCCGGCTGCACTGCGACGGGCGGTGGAGGCAAGCCGTGGGTCTAGGGTCCCGCCTAGATCCATCGTCTTGGAGGCGGCGCGGGGGACCTGAGGCGGCGCCGGTCGGCGGACATTCGTTCCCTTCCCTGTCGAGTGGTTCCAGAAGGAGGTCGAGGGTGATGTGTGCAGCTGAGTCTGGGCTGCTTTGAGCCTATTTGGGCCTGTCAGCCCAAACAGAGCCGGCTGCAGATCTGGTTGTGGCCTTGTCCACACCATCCATCTGCGACGGCGCTTTGTTCTCGCTCCTCCTCTACAAACTCGGCTCAGATTGAATAAAAGGCGGTGGTCCTAAGATTCTTTCTCGCGCCAAGATCAAGATCTACCGATGCATGTTCCCATCGATCTAGCGGAAGTGTCGTGTTCCGGAAGGCTCCCCGGCGCTCCATTGGGCATTCATGCCTGGAGATTGCTGAATTGGGTGAGATTCGGTCGTGCGCACCTGTGTTTTTCTCTGACCGTTTGGTTTCAGAGGGAGCGTTCGAAACTCTGCCGGCTGTTATTATCATGGAGCACGTTTTTGTTTCGTGGTGTTGGCGAAGAATGTCATGAAAGTCGAGATTTGAGGACTAGCTATGGTGGTTCGAATCTGGGCGGTGATGAGGAATTGGCTTGGTGATTCGTGATTTGAAGCAGTGGTTTGTAGGTGGGGGCGACTGCATAGGAGAAGTCCAAAGTCTTATGTCTCAGGTGAAGATCCAAGGTCTGGGCTTAATTGGTTTTGCCTGACAATAACCTTGTTGGAGGCATTGTTTTGAGTCGAGGACTTTCTTCATGGTGAAAACCTATGGAGAAGTTGGACTTCTGGTGTTGTCTTGGTGGTGTTAGTACTGTTGTCTCAAAGAGTAGATCGCTGCAGCGGGACTTTTTTTTTCTTAATTCTTCTCTTGTTTTTAGCCTGTGTGCATCCGTAAAGCCGTTAGGGTACTACGTTGTTGCAGAATCTGGGTTTATTTGATACTTGATATCTATACATTCCCTTTATCTAAAAAAGTCAGGCGTCAGCTCACATTCTAGGCAAAGGGTTATTTCGGGTTAACATACAGGCTCATAAAGGAGTCTGTACTAATCCTAAAATAAAATAAAACTTTGGTTCTGTACCGACTATCGAGCCATCCGGAGCTACAGCGGTTAGCAATCCAGAGACCGTACCGTTACCGACTAAACCCTGCCTATTTGTTTACAGTTCGATTTTTTGTCTGCTGTATAAGCCCTAGAAGAGAGATCTGTCTCTGTCTGTCTAAACTTACGACCTCCGCCGTCTCCCTCCTTCGGACGACCCATGTCTTCGCCGGCGACGTCCCACTCCTCCGCCATGCCGCGCCACCCCGCCGAGATCCTACTGGACAAGAACTGTCGCATCGGTTCCTGTCAAAACTCGACGTCTGCCAAAGCCGATAACAGCGAGGGCCTCTCCGTGGAGGTGTTCTTCGAAATCCGCGATCCGCCGGCGCTGTCGCTGTGCTTCGCCCGCTGCCACGACCTCAGCGGGGTCCAACGTCTGCCGGCCCGAGGCGGGCCTGATATCCTCAGTGCGGCAGGAGCCTTCGTGCTTCTGGCTGTGCCCTTCTCCGACGACAGCGTCCACAACCAGATGTACGTGGACTACTTCGTTTACAGAGCAGGGGCAGGGCCAGGCGGCGTTCCGTCTCTCCACCTCCTCCCGAGGCCCAACCCGGACCACATAAACCGGCGGAACGTCGCCGTCATGCCCATCGGCGACGGCGGCAGCCAACACTACGCCGTGGTGTTCCCCGATATGAGCTGCCGGATCAGGCTGCTCGACACCCACAACCACTACGCTCTGCTGCAGATCTACCGCTCCGACACCAAGGCGTGGCGCACTCAGCCGGCGTCCATTGCCGACGACACGGAGACACAGGATGCCACGACGATGAAGCTGTGGGTTTACTGCGCGACGAGCGTGGCGTACGCAGGATCCGGGCTCCTAGGCTGGGTTGATCCCTGGTTGGGGGTTCTCCTATGCAACGTCCTGGATGAGAACCCCATCCTCCGCTTCGTGCCGCTGCCGGTGCCTGGACCGTGCGAGGCATACAACGAGTTCTTCAAGTTTGAAGACCTCAACCCCGGGCATTACCGTCAGGTCACCATGCACAATGGCGTGATGAAGTTTACCGAGATGCAGTTTCACCAGGGTCCCGCCTTCAACGTGAAGCGACGGGACGACAAAGGTTGGATGGCTACCACCTGGACCAGGCCAGTGGTTTCTTCTTCATCAGATGCTTGGCACGAGGGCTTGACGTTCGATACTTCCGACCTATCAGTATCAGTCGCTGCTGATGGCTCCAGTTTCCTGCATCTGTTGCCTGAAATCTTGGCTGAGGAGGAGGATCAGAAGGAGCTGGAGTTGGACTGGGATAAATTTCATAGCGGCGCCCCCACCCTCAGCTTGCATGATGACGAGATGTTGTTTACATCCTAGCCGTCAGGAGGGACTTGCCCCATCCTCCAACTACGTTTGTACTTAACGTCAACACCAGAAGCTTGACGCTTGAATCTTGTGCACAGTGCTTTGGTGATACTATGATGCAGTGGTTTCAGCCGTCCTATGTTCCTTCCCTTCTCTCTAGCTACTTTGGTTCGGTGTGACAACATCTGTACTATCGTAATGTATGCATGTAAGGTAAATGTTCAAGATTCAGTTCGCCATAAGATGTTGCAAGTTTACCAACTATTGTACTGCTACATGGTATATGATAATTGCATATATGGACTACTTCGAGAAATATTAGTCTCACAGTTCTACCATGAAAACAACCAGTACAGTTCACTACGAGACTGGCAGCTCAGCCTGACGGCAATAATAACGCCGACGACCAAATGTCGGGGCCGTCGGCGTCACAACATAACAGCGACGGCCCGTGAAATACCGTCGGGCTCAAAGTGCCGTCGGCGTAGTGACGTAGTGGTGAGCCCGACGGCATTGCCGTCAGCCTCATTCTCCAGCGTGAGCCCAGCAGCTGACGCGTGTGTCTAATGGCCGGAGCGCCGTTTGTGCGTTTCCAACGCCGAGGGCATTATGAGCCCGACGGCCGTGAATCACCGTCAGCGTATTACGTGAGCCCGACGACATTGCGAGCCCGACGGCAACAGCGTGAACCCGATGGATCACAGGCCGACGGCCTTAGCCCGACGGTGGCCGTCGGGCTCATTGAACCCGAGGGTTTCCGTGCTGAGCCCGACGGCAAATGCCGTCGGGGTGCGCTGTTACTCCTGTAGTGGTTACAATGTTTGGTATATGCAAGGAATTAAAATCTGGTGTACGTTGTTTACACAAACGACATGTCCATCATACTGAATATTTTGCACATAACTACAACTAAGCGTCAAGTCCAGGAGTCGATTTCCCTTAAGAGGCTGAAAGATGTCATTGGGCATAATTTGTTTCACCTGTCTTGTAAGAGCATATACGGAGAGAACCCGGGTACAGCTGAATCTGCCCTTTTGAACTTGTCAGAAGTCACAATTTTAGAGTTTCAAAGATTATGAAAAAAGTCAGCTGCATTTTGATATTGGTTATTGGGTAAAAGTTTACTCTTTCGTACATGTACGAAAAACATAAATGAGTTCCTGTATCGTAAGATATATTGCTATGTAACTTGTATAGTGTACCTCTTAAATCTGCAATCAAGTTCAAGAGATGGCCACACATCTCCTTTTCCAGTGTCGGTTTTCCAAGAGGATATGAACATCGCTAAAGACTCTACCAAACATGTTGCCGGTTTATTGGCACACAATTCCTATAGCGAAAGATTGGTGGAATGAAGTGATCCACAAAAAGGGCGACTCGAGAAAAGATTTGGCTCCCTTACCATGTTAGTATCTTGGGAAATATGGATGGAATGAAACCCTGGGTCTTTCGGAACAAGGCCTCTACCGCTTCGATGATTGTGTAGAATATCAAGGAGGAAGTAGTCATGTAGGGCCGTGCAGGAGCAAAAGCTTCCTATAACATATTGTCGTGAGAGTAGGCTTTATTATTTGGCCTTGACTTTCATGGTCAAGGCAGGTTTGTAATACACTCTTAAAAATTCTTCAAAAATCAATGAAAATGACAAGTCTTTAGCCTTGTTTCAAACAAAAAATTGCACAAAAGTTACAATTATTCATACATTTCGAAAGATTGAAAGCCTCCAAATAATAATATAAAATTTTCGCAAAACAAAACATGCTACATATTTCCCAAAAGAGTAAATGCACTTTACATGATACTTTTGTTTCTTTTTTTGGTACGAGCATTATGTTCTATGCTAATAATTATTTTTATTGTTTTCCCTTCGCACCAATGTAGGGATAAAGTACATGTACACTGGCTACAAAATTTATACAGAGCAAGTGAAAAAACTGTAACCAGAGAATGATGTGATCATATTATTTAACGAATTCTGGCTTTTTATGCCGTTGTATACATGACTCAAATTACTCCAAAACTTTCACGACCACTGTTTTACAAGTTTTACTATGATCAGGATTTTTAGGAACCGTCCAACCTGACAAATCCAACTGAGAAGAAATTGTGGGTACTAGAAAGTACTAGAAATAAAGTATCTAAAGTTAGGTATTGAAAAGTACTAACAAAACACTAATTCCGACTGTAACAACAAGTTTACTGGAGACATCGGTCGGAAGCCTAGAAGACGAGAAGAGACGAGAGCAAGATCTTGATAGATTAAACTCACTATTCCCTCCATCCCAAAATAACCGCCTTATGTTTTACTCTAAGTGGATATATCTAGATATGTTTCATGTCAAGATACATCCACTTTTAGTCAATCTTGAGACACAAAGTATATTTAATTGCTCTTTTAATCGACAACCCAAAATATTTAGCAGGAAGGTACTAAAACTACCCGCGATACCTCCCCAATCACCATAACATAGCTTGATTTTGTTTATTACGTGGTGCTCAATACAATATTATGGCATTAAACCTAGAGGGAAGTGAGAACTTTTACGGACTCTTACGATTGCATGATTTTTTAAAGTAAGAGCATGAAAAACATAGGGTTGAGATGTCATGCACTTCAATTTCTATAGGATTTTAAAACATAGCAAGTTTTTAAACAATGTCTTTGGATGATGCGCATGGATGAGGAGAGAAAGTAGAGAGAGGTAGATTGTGAGTGCATTGGACTTCGCAAATGAAAGGTAAAATAAGGTTTGAGCTCATGTTAAGATTCCTATGAAATACAGGGCATAGGAGTGGAATTCTTAGAAATTTGATGGGCTCAATCCTATGATCCAAATCATTCCTTAGAAAAAATTTATATGGATTGGAATCCTCCAAAATTCCTATGAAATTTCTTCAATCCAAAGAGGCTCTTACCAAACCCAATTCAACTTCTGGTGTAGAGCAGATTGTAATCTAATTTTTTTTTTCTTATTTTTGAATGATACGTGTAAATCAGTCAAAAGAGAGAAATCTTGTTTACTCTGAACTTGTACTATGGTTCACTTTACGACCCCAAATTTCGATTTGGTCCAGAATATGTCCTTGAATTCACAAAATTGTCTGACACCCTCTCATTTTGAACTAACCATTTTGACATGTTTGACTTTGATTTTGTCCTATTTCCGGTGTCACATTACATTTTCTCTCCCATCCATTACATATAATTTCATTTCTCTCTCCTCGCAACAGGAACTAGAGCAATACTGCTCTCTTCCCTCACTCGAAAAAAAGTGAACCTAGCTCATGTGGTCAGGGAGTGGTTACACGACCATCCCCCCATGTTCAAAGTCCTTACAACATGTATATAGTTATTATTATTTCCAATGAAAAAAACTCTCTAGCCCATAGAGTACTCCCATATCACATTTTCCTTTTAGACAAAAGAAGTTCTCTCAAAGTATATGTCAGTTTGAGCTGAAATATAACTCCATTAGTTACTAATTTACATTTCATTTACTGGAGTTTTTTCAAATTTTCTATGCGGTTTGAAGTTTCAGTTAAACCCTAGTTCAAAAATTTATAAGAACACCAATTTATTTCCCCTAGTGCAATGTATTTCATACGGTTTGCAATCACACAAAACAAAAAACACACATATACAAAAACTTATATGAGATTATTTTGCATAAAAAGACACTCCAAATTTGTGAAAAGGAAGTTCAAACTTATTGTAGGTAAGGAAATTCAAAAGTTGCTCATTTGCACCTGTACGACAGTACGAGTAAAGCACACGAAAACATCGAAACCTGCCGGCATCGGAATTCAGATCTCCCCCTCTCCAGCAATCAGAAGCGCACGCGGAGCGACCAGTGGCCGGAGTTGGTCGTGACCGCCACCGGCCGTCGGGATGGCCGGCGCCGTCTGGCCGCTCGCCTCCGCCGCGGAGCTGCTCCCCGCCTCCCTCTCGCTGACCCTACTCCTCGCCTCCCTCGTACTGCTCTCCCTCCCTCCCTCCCCCAAATCTCTCCCCTTCCCCCCTCCGCTCCAATTCCCTCCCCGTCGCGCCGCTCACGCCATCTCTCCTCCTCCTGTGCGCAGGTCGCCGTCCTCGGTCTGGGCGTCGCCGCCTTCTTCTTCGAGCACATCCGCAAGATCGGATGCATGCACTCGTAAGCCTCTCCCGAACCCCCATCTTCTTGCGATCGATCTGCCCGTACGTGCAAGTCGTTGACTGACTGGTACGCCGTTCCGGATCTCTGCCGCAGGCTGGAGAGGACCGCCGTCTCCGACGCCTTCTTCGAGGACCCCGGCTCGCTCAAGAAGGTGCCGATTGCTTGTCTGTCTTTCATTCATGGGCTATGACATGACATGGTGCGCGCGCGCTAGGTGTTTGCTCATTTGCTTGTGTTGTTACGTGTGGTAGGTTCCCTGCCCGTCGATATTTGACCCTGCTGAGAAGTACATTTCGTTGATCGTCCCCGCTTACAACGAGGAGTTTCGCCTTCCCGAGGCTCTCACAGAAACACTCAAGTAAGCCTCTTATACCAGCATTTGTTTTTTGCTCTAGTTGTTCTTGTTAAGTTCATTCTCTCTGAACGGTACTGTGCAGACTATACAGGTATCTGTCAATGTGTTACTGTAGTTCCACCTGCCAGTTGATTGTTTCGGTTTGCTAATTTAGTAACTGTTGTTTTCTTTCTCCATTAGCTACCTCAAACAACGGTCAGCTGCTGACAAGTCATTTTCATATGAGGTATGTGGGACTGAACATTCATGATTTTCATTTCATATGATACATTTGGAAGGAGGTTGTTAAGCAAGAATGGGGAAAAATCTGCATGTTAGTATCATGACATATGTCATGCAAGCTGGTTAATTTCTTTGCTGCAATAGATATAACATATGCCATGAATCCACATTAGAACTTCTACGGCCACCAACAGATGCTTGTTATGTACGTATTATTCTTTATTTTGGTTTGCACACAACGGCTTATATTCCATAAATTTGATTTGAATTTTATCTGTAATGGAGCTTTACCCTATCTTTTATAGTGGATAGAATATGAATGTGATATTGAGCTTAAATTGCTATGGATTTTTATGATAAATAAATACTGTAGTAAATACCTAGATCTAAAAGTACAAAGTCAGATTTACATTGCTGTTATTGTTTAGAAATGCCCTTAATAAGAGGACAAAGTTATACTAATTTCCTTGGCAGCTAGTTCGTGTGTCTGAATTATAACCTATGTTCATTGTTCCAAGTGTTCTTTGCTATCATGCACCACTGAGCGTGGTAGCTAACTAGCTATGTCATTGTAAAATGAAAACCCATAAACTAATTCACATGAATAATGTAAGTTAAGCATGGTGCATCACTTTATCCAGTAGATGGGTCTGTGAGACCTTAATAGAATCTGATATTCCATAGCAATGTTGCAGAATTCAGCCAGGCTATGTAGGCTGAACTACACATGCTATCTGAAATCATGTTATCGCCTTATTAGCTCTTCCATTCTTTTGTATTTACTTGGCCTGATATTTACCATTTGTCACAGAGTCTCTTATATAATCTTGTATAAAGCTAGCTAAATTTGAAGGTTTAATATGTTATTTGCTTGATATTATTAAGGTCTTGATTGTCGATGATGGAAGCACTGACCATACCTCAAAAGTTGCATTTGAGTATGTAAAGAGGCATAATATTGACAATGTTCGAGTTCTTCTACTCGGGAGAAACCATGGCAAAGGTGAAGCCGTCAGAAAAGTGAGTGTTGAACTACCTGCCCACACACTTGCTGTGACAACTCAATTCTAATTGATGCTTTCCAACTGTTTGTGGAAGCATTGTCTAGGGGATGCTCCATTCACGCGGGGAACTGTTACTCATGCTTGATGCTGATGGTGCAACTCAAGTCACTGATTTGGCAAAACTTGAAGCTCAGGTTTGTCATAAGCTAGATCAAATAGCTTCCTGATTTTTTTTCCCCCATCAAATAGCATGACGTTGGGCTGGTTTTGATTCTGATGAGCATAACACCTTGACATTTACGTTTTTGCTGGTAGATTCGTGCATTGGCAGAGAAAGTTGATGGCAGTCTTGCACCCTCTGCTAGTTCATCTCAGAGCCTAGGTGATGTTGAAATTGCTGTTTTTGGTTCCCGTGCTCATCTGGAGAAACAGGCTCTTGCCACGGTATATATCTCCTGGAACCCTGTTTCCATCAATTGTGTGATGTTGTTTCCTAGTCTCTTGTATTCCTCCCTTACACCATGTATGCTTTTCCTGGCTTACTGCAGAGGAAATGGTATAGAAATTTCCTTATGAAAGGTTTCCATTTGGTAGTATTGTTGACTGCTGGTCCTGGAATCAGAGATACACAGGTATGATATGGCCAACATAAGATGTGCCGAAGATCCTTATGTACGATTGTTTTTCCTTAAAGGCATCCTATTTATTTGTTTCTTTTGCTTGTTTATTGAAAATCCCAGTGTGGCTTCAAGATGTTCACTCGATCTGCTGCGCAGAAACTCTTCACAAATATCAGATTGAAGAGGTCTATTCTTCAAAAAAAAAATCATACGATGCTCTCTCTGTATAAAGTCTATTAAAAAATTCTTTTAAGGCTCTACCTGAAGGATTGACTCTTTATTTTCTTTTACCTTTTGCATGGCCAGGTGGTGTTTCGATGTTGAGATTGTATACCTATGCAAGCACCTAAGGATCCCGATGGCGGAAGTATCTGTTAGCTGGACGGAGATACCTGGATCCAAAGTGCGCATGACAAGCATCCTGCACATGGTGTTTGAGCTCCTGCTGATCAAAGTAGGGTATGGGCTGGGCATATGGAAAATTTACTCGTAGACCAAAGTCACTACAGCTTAGTTCAAAATACGTTTACCAAATTAGTTCAAGGAGCAAAACCAGCAATGTAAAAACTTCCTGAGATTTTGGAATTGGAGGGAATCCAACTCGATGTGTATGTTACTATTTTAACGTTTGATTGTAGGGAGATTTGACAGATATACATCAGAACTCAAATGTAGTTGTTCCTGCTGATATATTCTCTGATCCTTTTTCTTAGATTTTATCACATCGCCTTACTTTATAAGTGAAAAAAGACACTACTTTCAACTTCTGATCGGCTTTGGAGTTTGGACAGGATGCAGTTCAGAGCGCATCTGCGCGATTTTTTTACAAATATAACCCTCTGCCGAATGGATTTGTCAAAAATGACCAGCTCTGGAAATCTTTGTCAAAAATGGCCTGGCGGCAAGCTAAAAAGGCGACACGTGTCACCTCCCTCCATTAGGGATGGCGGGATGTTCTTTCCTCCATGGGGAGTGGCGGGAGGACTGTTACCGCCACCTGCAACGACTGGATGTGGTGGGCCCTGCGGCTGTCCGTGGCGGGAGGCCAGCGTGGGAGCGCCACGTCATCCCGCCAATGCGGTTGGAGGGAAGCTGGTGGGCCCCGTGGCGGGAGGTTCCTCCCTCCCGAGGGAGTGGCGGGATGTGGGGGGCATGTCGGCCGTCCGGAGCTGCATGCGGCGCAGATTCTCTCGCGGTGTGATGGCAGGACTGTTACCGCCACCTGCAACGACTGGATGTGGTGGGCCCTGCGGCTGTCCGTGGCGGGAGGCCAGCGTGGGAGCGCCACGTCATCCCGCCAATGCGGTTGGAGGGAAGCTGGTGGGCCCCGTGGCGGGAGGTTCCTCCCTCCCGAGGGAGTGGCGGGATGTGGGGGGCATGTCGGCCGTCCGGAGCTGCATGCGGCGCAGATTCTCTCGCGGTGTGATGGCAGGCATTCCACTGAAAAAGAGAAAGATTCTCCTGCCTCTTTTCCTGTATGTGACCACCGAAAGCAGCTAATTTGTTCCCGCGCTGTGCCTGATTGTCGTTCTATAAAACCCCTTCCTCGGCCAGATGTTTCATCGTCCAGTGTAGTCACTCAGTATTCAGTTGAGTTTGCTATGTCGAAGGGTAAGGGCAAGAGTGTTACAATGGGTTGTTGTGCGGATCGTCGTTGGCTGAAAGGCATGTCCTTGTCTCTTCTTGATTTTTCCACATAATTAAGGGTAGACAACAAAGAAGTTCCATGGGAGGAAGTAATTAGTGGTGATGACAGACATCTCACGGAGGTGGGGCAAAATTATGCCAAAGCGGATGGCCATGGCGGCACCCCCAAGAAATTCGTGAAGAACTTCTCAGGATGTATGGAAGGTATAAGAAGCAAGTTATGGCGGGGAAATTTAGGAGTGAAGCTAAGCGTAAGGAATTTGAAAACCATCCATCGTGGTGGATTAGTGATAGTGAGGACGAAGACGATATCTTCATGCCGCCTGGTGCATTATCATTGAAACACAAGTGTTGCATCGTCAAAGGGAAATAGTTCCGCCTCGTCGAAGGGTAAGAGTGCCGCATCATCGAAGGGAAAGAGTGGAGCAGGGTCGAAGGGTAAGAGTGGTGCATCGGCGGATGGTGCAGGCTGCATCGACGGAAGATAAAATCGTGGAGCTAGGCGGAGTTTTTATTTTAAGTTCTATTGTTGGTATTATTCATGTATCTTCATTGTTGTTGTATCTTAGTTTTATATTGATGTGTACTTTAAATAGTTGTGTAATAATAATATGTGTAATGGTACGGAGATCTAATATAAAATAGTGTCATTAATATGTCTCATCCATATACAAACATCGGTAGACATAAAACGTAGGTAGACATAAATAATCCCGTTTAGTTTCTCGGGCCCTTGTAAATGTGATTTGAAGGGTAACTCCAGCGATTAGGTGGACCGGTATTTGAGCGAAGATGGCGCGTTGATGGTGTAACATATTCTTGCTGGTCATCATCTTCTCGTTGGTCGGAATTTGGATTAAGATGAAACAAATTATCGAAGAAGTCTGCACTTGTGGTTGTGACGGCCCTGCGTAGTATTCAAACTGGCGTTGCTCATCTGTCTCTGACGGTCCAGCGTCATTGTATGAAGAATATGGATGATCGTGTGTATCTTCATATGAATAACTACAAACATATCCCACGCGTTGCAGCGGGGATTTTTTAAAATTAAATTCTATTATAAGATAAAGGATTATGGAGGATTTGATTTGCCACAATATTTAACTTCAAAATTTTCTTAGTTACCGTGGATGCTCATATATTTAACAACTAAAAAGTGATTGTGTGAAAATTGTATCACCAAAAGAATTAATAATGTGAATAGATTGCATATAGACTTCTATTGATAAATGTGGGATGACATGTATAAATGAATGGCTCAAAGAAGTGGATGATATGGACACCTTGCATGTTGAGATAGATTAATTTAATGCATGTTAGTGGATTTTTGTCTTATAAGAAGTATAGATAGATGGGGCTGATTATATGTCATGTGTGACGGGTGGATGGGTGGCATGGAAATATTAAGTGCAACGTCTTCATCATCCCATGCTTCATCAGGAGTCCCATGTACGTCATTATAATGTACTCATTAATATTTTTCTGGTGTAGCAATAACAAGTAAGAGTGGAAACAAGTAAGAGTGGGAGTAAAAAAGTCATACAAGGGTTTCGTCCTGGAATAATCCTCTAGATGTCTCTGGGAATTGTCCGCGACCGGTTGGTAGATGTGTTGACTCGTAGTCGATCTGAAAAACATTTTGTTAACATTTCATAATAGTAGTGCATAGACAGATAGGAAAAAACTTAAGAGTCTCACATGTGGCGGCTGTACTGAAGAGATAGGATTAGCGCGTTGCATGATAGGCCTCGATGTCGTACGAATTAGAGTTGCATCATGTCTTTCCCTTACCTGGGTGAAAACGTTATTATAAATAAATGTGGGACTGAATGTATTTCATATATTTTAAAATATGTACAGGCTCACGCATTGACAAGCTGCGTGTAGGAGGTCCCATGCTTGGCCTCGCCTCGCTCGGCCTCGACGAAGAAGCCTCAGGCATGTTGTACTGGCTTAGTTGAATATCGTTCCGCTCGACCACAACCCCACGTTCTAAAAGTTTTAAAAGTATTTTCACGTCCTAGAAGTTTTAAAAGCATTTCTGAAAATAAGTACGAACTTAGTCTTTTATAGTAGTTGGCATTGTACGAGGACTCTCGCTAACAATCTCTCGTACGTCTTGCATAATCTGTCGTTGCCTAGTTAGCTGAAAAGGGATAGAAAATATTAATCTCATTCAATATTTACTAACAATTGACTATCTGAGAAAATATATACCATGTCATCACGGCGGTCGGATGTACAACGCTCCATCCTTCCTGTAAGTTGCTCTGCATGTGTGCGATGTTCTGCTCTACCAGGTGGAGCGCGAGTGAGGTTACAGCGCGTGCTATTAATGTACCATGTGATGTAAGCATCTGATGTGGTCTCGTCGTAAGGGCTGCATGTTGACCAGTATTAAAGACAATACGAAGAAGAAATAGTATAATAATCGGTAAAAAATACCTGAAGGCGATAGGTAACACCGTGCGTGCCGATGAATTCCATCGGTCTATCCACTGCTTTTGGGTACGCATCCAATCATGATTCTTTTTGCCTTGATTGGTTTGCCTGAAATACACTATTTTAATTTATTTTTTGATCAGAATAATTACAACAATATTGAGTAATTATAAGCTCAGAACGTACTCGTGAAATTGGGACTCGAGATATCTCGAAGGCGGGGATGGACCTGTTGGACTTTTCCTAACTGTCGCATCACACGCTCAGGGTTGTACGGCTCAACCATATGGAGACATACAAAGTGACAGTTGGTGAACCAGAAGTCATGGTCTCTGAAACACTCGTCTGAAGCATCTTGCAGTACAAATTATCTGGTCCACACATTCCATGTGATATCATCCTCATGGATGGTCTCGAAATTATCATGGTAAAGAGGATAACATCTCACCGCCAAATTTCGGGCCCAACGTAATGTTCCGTGTGTCCATCTGGATCCCATAGACGCGTAATCAAACTTCTCGATGTGAACTGTGTACGGTTGCACCGAGACCTCTATGGTAGGTCGTCCGATAGGTATGTGCTCCCAGGACCATAACTGGAGGAATATGTAGCAAACAACAAGAATAGGGGACACACTACTTTTCTTCTTTCTTCTGTAAGAGGCGTCACACAAACCCCTATATGTATGACAGAGCACTGCCGAACCGATGCTATACATCTTGAAGTCCGGATTGTCTAGAGGTAGGGCGATATTTTGTGCCAATCCAATAAAAATTGGGTTTACTGAATCACCGTTTGCTGATGGGAACATCATGCTGAAAAGATAAAGCACGTACGCAACTAGATGCCTGCGTACTACCTCTTCGTGAGCATGTTCTGGGATATCAATATAATCTACAAGCCAACTAATTGTTGTTATCTCTTGTTCTTGGTATGGCTTACGGATGGCAATGGGTACCCGATACCCGCATACCCGACGGGTACCCGGCTTAAACGGGGAGGGTATAGTATAAAAAAATACCCATGGGTATGGTTAACAGGAAAATTCAATACCCATCGGGTAAGACGGGTACGGGTATAGGGGTGCCATACCCATCCCCGTTTACCCGCATACCCGACTAACCCCACATGTCAGTGTATATGAAACCCTAGAGTTTACTCTTTTCCTCACCCACCCCAGCGCCCTAGCCCCGCACGCCTTCTCTTTTCCTTCCTCTGCCCCCGCCGCCGCCTCTCCACAGTCCTCTCTGCCCTAGACGCCGTCGCCTCTCCTCAGTCCTCTCTGCACCCGACGCCGTCGCCTCTCCTCAGTCCTCTCTACCCCCAACGTTGTCGCTCTCCTCTCTGCGCCCAACGCCGCCGCAACCGTCTACGACCTGTGCTGCTGCGCTGCTGCTCCTAGCAGCTGCTCCACATGGAGTCTATCGATCTTGAGGGGAGCCAGGGCGACTCCGGCCATGGCCTGGTCGAGCAGGAGCGCAAGGGCAAAGATGAGCCCACACCTTCGTTGTCTCCGCCGTCGGGAGATGCGCCGGCCCAGATTCCGCTGGTGGGAAGCGGCGCACGGCTCGGTTTCTTGATAGGCATGTCGTCGAGCTCGAACAAAGGCGGGGGGGGGGGGGGGGGGGGGGGGGGGGGGATTGCCGGCTGTGAGCGGCCGGAAGCGTTGTTGTAGTGCGATGCCCGTGGATTCATCCTCCTGTGGCAGAGGGAAGAAGGCTGTAAAATATGCAAAACCTACCATATTGTTGTTCAGTCTAAATTTGTCGGGTACCCGACGGGTATCGGGTACCCGGCGGGTGTCGGGTATGGGGAAATTTTGTACCCGACGGCGGGTATGGGTACGGGTAATAGGGGGCGGGTAGAGGTGCGGGTGCGGGTATGGGGATGCCATACCCGCACCCGAACCCGGCGGGTGCCATCCGGAGTACTATGGCCCGATCCATGTAAATCTCGAATTGTTCTTTCCAAGATAATGGGGCTGCTGGAAGCACCACTGGAAGACCCCTAAGAGGCAAACCGGTGATAAATGATATATCCTGAAATGTAGGTGTCATCTCTCCCCAACGGAAGTGAAATGTGTGTGTCTCGGGTCTCCATCGATCAACAAGTGCCGTCAAAAGACATGCATCAAGTTGAAATAAATAAGGTGTAGATGTCATCCCTGCGAAGGGTAGAAGTCCGCACCTCTCAATATATGGTACGAACCGTTGATCAATTATCCACCGGTTTGCCGGATCTCGAAGCCTGAACATAGGCGGGGGTTGAAGGGGAGCATCATTATCTATCCAGTGTTGGCATCGATGACTAGAGTCGTACTCACGGTTCAACAACGGAGGTAATGTCGCCATAATCTGTACAAAGTAGAATACTTCTCAATATATAAAATTAAACCATAAATAATTACAAGACCACGTAAATTAAAAACATAGTTCCTTACCGTACATTACAATAGTTTAATGTGCAATTAAACCATAAATCATTACAAGACCATAACACATTACAATATTGCAATGTAAATTAAAAACATAGTTCATTACAAGACCACGTAAATTTAATAACATAGTTCATTACAATATTAAATGGTTTGTGGGCAATTTTTCCTCGTGTGCCCTGGCATCCTGCAAGTTCGACACCTACGTCCTTCTCCCAGCTGGCTATAGTCCATATCATTTTTGAAACGCCTCGATGGACGACGTCCCCTGACATCCCTCTTGAGAGTTGGGTTTGGCCACCAGGTTGGTCCACCGTACCAAATATTGTTATAATGCTCTCTACACCCCAAGCCCAGAACTCGGCATCCCACGTCTTCATTAGAATGTGTGTGCTGAAGTACGAAGAGATGTACGGATCGACATAAATCTTCTGGGCTGCAACCGCTCTATGTACATGGCTGCAAGGATTGTGGTAAAGCAAAGGCTTTTTGCAGGTGCACTCGCACGTTGTTGGATTGAGGGTAACTTCCTGCCTTTGATCTCCTCAGAGGTAACCATGGACATACTTCTACGTTGTTCTAATCTCCCACCTCTTCCTTAGCGCGTCAATCGACCCTATTACCATGTTGTTTTGCTTTTTCAGATTTTCTTTTCAAGTGTGCCTGCATCACTCCAGACCATGGCTTGTTCAGCTGAACTCGCGCGTGCGCAAGTTGAACTCTATCTGCAAAGTAAGCCACAGTGCGGGACCATGTTTCATCAACCAAAGCGGTGATAGGTAGGGCGCAGACACCTTTGAGCACACCATTATACACCTCAGACATATTGATTGTCATTATACCATAACGAGCACCATTGTCATGAGCCAGTGCCCACTTGTAAACCTCCGGGCAATTCGAGGTTACCCACTCGGACATATTCCTAGCCCTACGATGATTTCTTGTACCAGCTAACTCTGGTGGTGCATCTCCAGACGTTGTGGTGGTTGCGGCATTCAAGGTAATCCACAAGGCATCAAATTTGCGCGGCTGGTTCTGCATGCACAACACTTTGAATGCCTTGAAACATTCCTTGTTCTTAAAACTGGAGTAAAAATTTGCAGCAAGATGCCTCATGCACCATCTGGTTTCAAGATCGGGCCAACGGTATTCCATTGCCACAACATTCTTCATTTGATCTAGGGCATTGAGAAGCCCTTGATTGCGATCAGAAATGATGCATACATCGGGCCGGTCTTTCACTACTTCCTTCTTCCAGCACATTAGAAACCACAACCAACTTAATGTGTTCTCGGCCTCAACAAGGGCATACACAATAGGAATAAGCTGATTACTTGCATCTGAGGCCACCGCTATCAAGAGTGTACCAGTGTATTGGCCGGTCGACAGTAACAGAAAGCTTGTTTAGTTTGGGCAAACGACCAAAATATACGGTCCAATATGAAATGATTGGGAGTACCACTAGGGTGTTCCCTCACCATCCTTACGACAGATGTCCCGGGGTTGGCTTCACCAATCTGATGAAGCATTCTCGGAACACCAATGTACGCCTCCAGATAGGTGCCATACATACCCTCCAACACAGACTCCTTGGAACGCCTAGCCTTGCCGTAGCTGATCGGGAAGCCAATCACATCGGCTGCACCTTCTTGTAATGACTTCACAAAACAACCGATCTTGTCTTTCACCATGGATGCCACAATCTGTGCAACATATGAGGCACTCACATTGCGGTGTTCTGCCAAAGTATCGGACTGCTCACAGGTATGGGGAACCATACGAGTTATCGTCCGAGGCTGGGATATGCCGGCACGCTGCCGAGCAATGATTCTTCCGTCGCAACCGGACTCCTGGTGCACACAAAAAACCTTCAACAATTGTGTATTTGATTTTTTCACTTTATGCTCGCGAGATATGGAGATGACATATCTCCGGATCGCCTGGTCTACAGACGCCTTCGACGGGAATTGTTGGTTCTCCTGCAGAACAGTAGCTCCGACTCCCCGGACATAGTCATCATCCCCACCTATGACTAGAGCCTGTATGTCCTCAGGAGCCATTGGTGGCGCCAGTGCCCTCGTACGAGGCGGTCCACCTCCTTCGACCTCATCATCATCGTCGGATGCATCTGCACGGTCGTCATCACCAGAATCAAGCTCGTCCAATAGTCCCTCCATGCGTTCATTGAGGTCAACTATCGCCATGGAATATGGTCCGATGCGAACATCCTCATCTTCCACATGCACATCCTCCCCTACCACCGCCTCCGTATTTATAGCCATGTTGGAGATCGACAGCTGGAGCGCACCTGCCGTGGTGCTACTACCAGGTTCATCAACGGCGTCAACGAACTGCACATACACCATTGGTTGTTCATACACAGGTGCAAGGCGTGCTAGCAATTTTCATGTATGAACCCCAGGAATTTTCGACTTTCACCGGGCGTAATGCCCAACGGTAACTTTCTGAGAATCTCTTACAGATGAGAGCCTCAACGATCATCTTTTTTCTAGCCATCTCCGGCCCAAAGAGTGTGCAAATGCGCCTTCTAACATCTCTCAAACTAATTTTCTTCATTCCATCCACTGTAACATACTGTGATTGACATCGCGACAGATCAAGCCCTTGAGGCCCATCACGTGTGATATCATCACCATAAAAGACACACAAATTGTTCATCGTACCTAAACCAACAATTTTTAAAATCATAAAATTAATCCAATAAGTTATCATTATCATACACGTTACTATCAAATAAAACACAAGACATTAAAAGCATATTTACTTAGCTAAGTATGACCTAATCTGGACAACAAAACCAATGTAACACTTTTAGAATTCGACTCACATGCATGCATGCATCCATCCATCCATCAACTTAACTTATTATAATAGTGATCTGCTACTAACGTCAACTTATATCTCATAGCTAGATGAACTCACGATTTGTACATAGCTAATTGCATACCTATTATCTCACTTAAATTTTTCGTACCTAAACGCAACAGTTCTTAAAATCACAAAATTAACTATAAAAAACGAGAGCAATTATTTCTTCCCGGTAATATTTAAATCATAAATGTACTAACAAAGATTATTAAGCTAATTAGTACGTAGTTTTTTACGCTTCTGTCGTACCTTCACGATAAGTTCTTCACATACTTCTGCTCAAATATTAACGCCAGCTGATTCGAGATGACCCTTCAAACTGATAATCTCAACCTAAAACACCAAAATATATTTCGTTACGACTAAATTTACAACTATAACAAATCATGCATTTACGAATAAGTACGTATTGTAAAGTTTTTACCTTGAAATCTCACTATATCAGCCTCTAAATCTCACTCCTAAATCATCTCAAGTGGTACAACTTGGTATTGTCTGTGTTTTTCACAGCAATCAGAGAGCAGCTCTCTCTGCTCACAAACTGCGGGAGTGTAGTATGTGAGAATGAGTTGCGGGGCGTCTTTTTAAAGGCACAGATGGAGTACTGATAGGAAATCACGGATACAGAGCACACATAAAATAAAACCGTCGGTAGTCACATACAGTGAAATAAAGACAAAAGAGAAAGGAATCAGTGCACTGATTACCGGAAATGGACAAAAAAAGTGCAGATTCTTATGCCAAAACAGTGTTTTGCGTCACCTCTTGCTCCCCGCATGCGCGACCAGCTGCAAATCCCATGCGTGAAGCATCTCTTCAAAAAATAATGCATGCGTGCATGATTCCCATAAACCATTCCCGTCACAATTCATCCCATGTCATTTTCGGTGGTCACATACAGTAAAAAGAGGTGGAAGAATCTTTCTTTTTTAGTGCACATCCCGCCACTCTCTCGGGAGGGAGGAACCTCCCGCTACGGGGCCCACCCGCTTCCCTCCAACCACATTGGTGGGATAACGTGGCGCTGCCACGCTGGCCTCACGCCACGGACAGCTGCAGGGCCCACCACGTCCAGTCGTTGCAAGTGGCGGTAACAGTCCTCCCGCCACTCCCATGGAGGAAAGAACATCCCGCCATCCCTAATAGAGGGAGGTGACACGTGTCGCCTTTTTAGCTTGCCGCCAGGCCATTTCTGACAAAGATTTCCAGAGAGGGTCATTTTTGACAAATCCGTTCGGCATAGGGTCATATTTGTAAAAAAATCCATCTACGCTTCTGAATGCGCTGACAGCCTTGTCAGTGATCTACCAACGCGGTTTTCCCGAAACTACATGCGACCGCACTTCCCATCAAAACCGTCCATTTTGCTTTGCGATTCGTGCTATTTTTTGCATCAAACACCCTCACCTTTAAAAGTTTTTTGCATTGAAGTACTCAATAATATGGTTACCTACTTAAGTGGATATGGGAATATTTGGAGACGATATCATTTTTTCGTTTTGTATTAACATTTATGAATATGTGTGTTTATAGAAACATATTTTTGTATTAACAAACTAACAAAGATTTCCTGAAAATATAAACAATTTTTTTATTAGCATGTATTAACATAATTTCCTGGATATGTGTATATTTGTGGATAAGTGTATATTTGGATATGTGTGTTTATGTAAACATATTTTTGTATTAACAAATTAACCAAGATTTTCTAAAAAATATAAACATATTTTTTTGTTTGCATTTTATTGGTTAATTTTTTTTATTTTTTGCCTTAAATTATATAAGAATTCTAGATTTCGTTACGTTACAAAAATCATCCAACGCATTTTCAACAAGGAATGTGTTAAGCTTTTTCGTTATGTTAAAAAAATTATCCAACATAGGATTTCTAAATTTGTTATGCTTTTTTTTGCAAGGAATGAGTTTTCATTTTTTTTGCTGACAGGATAAGCATTCACAAGATAATATTCTCACGCAAATTTTTAGATCATCTCACCAAAGAGAATATTGATTTAGGGTGCTGTTAGATTCTTTATATAAGGGAGGTCGTTTTGTCCATTTATTCAACTGGAGGGTCTTTTTGTATATAGTTGAAGTTGCATTTCCGGTGATCTACACACAGAAAACATCAAAACCGCACGACCCCTAGCTTGCCCGCCATGCGTTCGAGCAAATGCCGCCCCGACCTCTGCTCCGCTCGCGTCCACGCCGCCGCGCGTACACCACCGCGGGCGCCTCGCACCACCCACCTTCGTCGCCGCGCGCCGCCGAGCAGCATTGCCTCCGCCTCCTGGAGCGCGCCTGCACGCCCGCGCCGCTCCTCCAGTCCCTCGCCTTCCTCCTCAAGTGCGGCCTCCACTCCAACCCGCTGGTCCTCACCAGGCTCTTCGCCTGCACGGCCTCCGCCGCCCCCGCGCTCCTCGAGACCCTCGTCGCCGCGCTCCTCCGCCCGGACACCGAGCTCGACGCCTTCCTCGTCAACACCCTCATCCGCGCCCACGTCGCCTCCCCGGTCCCCTCCGCGCGCCGCCGCGCCGCGGCCTTCTTCCCGCTCATGCTCCGCCGCGGCGTCGCCCCCAACAAGTTCACTTTCCCGTTCCTCCTCAAGTCCTGCGCCGCGCAACCGGGGTCACCCGCCGCCGGCCTCCAGGCGCACGCCGCCGCGCTCAAGTTCGGGTTCGCCGCGGACCACTACGTCTCCAACACGCTGATACACATGTACTCCTGCTTCGGCGCAGGGTTTCTCGGGGACGCGCGGAACGTGTTCGAGAGAATGCCCAAGGATAGCGCCGTCACCTGGAGCGCCATGATCGGCGGGTATGTGCGCGGGGGCCTGTCGGCTGACGCGGTGGTGCTGTTCAGGGAGATGCAGGCAAGCGGAGTGCGGCCGGATGAGGTGACGGTGCTCGGGGTCCTGTCGGCTGCGGCTGATTTGGGCGCGCTTGAGCTCACACGGTGGGTTGGGCGGTTTGTGGAGAGGGAAGGAATAGGGAAGTCTGTGACACTGTGCAATGCGCTGATTGACACGCTCGCCAAGTGCGGGGATGTCGATGGGGCGGTGGCGGTGTTCGAGGGGATGGAGGAGCGGACTGTTGTGTCATGGACGTCAGTCATTGATGCGCTTGCGATGGAGGGTCGTGGGAAGGAGGCTGTGGGTGTGTTCGAGGAAATGAAGGCTGATGGTGTGGTGCCTGATGATGTTGCATTCATCGGGGTGCTCACTGCATGTAGCCATGCCGGAATGGTTGATGAGGGTCGTGGCTACTTTGATTCAATGAAGATAGAGTATGGGATTAATCCTAAGATCGAGCATTATGGCTGTATGGTCGACATGTTTGGTCGTGCTGGCATGGTTGAGGAGGGGTTGGAGTTTGTTCACGCAATGCCAATGAAACCAAACCCGATAATTTGGCGGACGCTAGTTGCTGCCTGTCGTGCTCATGGTCGGCTTGAACTCGGCGAGAGCATCAGCAAGGACCTTCTTAATGAGTACCCTGCTCATGAGGCCAACTATGTCATGCTGTCCAACGTATTTGCATTGACAGGGAGATGGAAGGAGAAGTCAGAGATTAGGAGAGAGATGAGCAAGAGAGGAATCACGAAGGTGCCTGGATGCAGCATTGTTGAGCTTGATGGAGAGGTCCACGAGTTCATAGCAGGGGATGAGTCGCATCCACAGTACAAGGAGATATACATGATGGTTGAGGAGATGTCAAGAGAGCTAAGGCGCATTGGGCACATTGCAGCTACATCAGAGGTCCTCCTTGATCTTGATGAGGAAGACAAGGAGGGTGCGCTTCAGTGGCACAGTGAGAAGCTGGCAATTGCATTTGTGCTACTGAGGACTCGTCCTGGTACAGAGGTCCGGGTTGTAAAAAACCTACGTGTATGCTCAGATTGTCATGCGGCAATAAAATGCATATCACAGGTTTATAACCGGGAGATCATAGTGCGTGATCGGAGCCGTTTCCATCGCTTCAAGAATGGTTCCTGCTCGTGCAAAGATTTCTGGTGATTGGAATTGTGTTTCACCAGGTTATCCTGCTGGTGCCTGGTGCAGTGAAGAGTGGATTGAACTTCAACGGCACATGGGAGTGGTCATGATGTAGTTTTCGAGGAGCTTATGCAAGTCCTCAAGGTTTGCCGCACAGAGCTTTTAGTGGCTAAAAACTGATGTTTACTGAAGATTATTGGAAGTACCATTGGAACATATAACATTCAGATATTTCACCTTGTGTCTTAAATGTCTTATCAGTACATATTCAAAGACTAAGATTTCACTAGCAGTCAGCTGATGTTACATTCTTCCTAGGTGGACCCATGTCAGTAGTTACTTGGAACATCTGTACCTTTCTTTACAATTAGCAAGGGTTTTGACTTTTGATTTACCGTTTTAACTGAGCATAGTGTTTGTATTTGGATACTTGAGTTTTCTTATAGAGAATTGTGACTCGGATATTCATGGGATTATAGAATTTTATACATATTGACACTTAATGATTCTGCAGGAAATGTCAAAAACCAGTCAAGGTCTTCCCCCTTTTCCCTATATGAGTCAGCTGGAATATTCCTGAAAGCATTATTACAAGTCGAGTATTACATTTGGCACGGATCGAAGTTGCCAAGTGCCAGAATTCAGTTCCTCGTGCTCATTTTCCATGCCTATGTAGTATGAAGCGGAAAGTATCTTGAGCGCTCTTTCGGTGTGGCTTGGTTGCTTTGAGGATGGATTCTGGTCATGGAATTCCGTTTCACAGAGTTACTGCCAACCAAGAAGGGCTCTACCGTGCTTCAACGCCCAAAATGCTATGTTGGGAAACATGAGCTTCAAGAAGTAAGACTTCGTCTTATTTCTCTGCATTTATCAAATTATTTAGAGAACCCTCTTCCAAAAAAGTAATATATATTTTTAAAACCGAGAAAGTCTCATTGCTTTGTTTTTTTCTAGGAGAACAGGCTAGCATGGAACACACGTTTGGCTTAACACCGGAAGGAAATTAGTAAGGCCGACAAGTAACAACCAGCTGACAGGCTGAAGCATTCCATGTCTCCAGCCAGGCTCTCCATGATATGCGCACAAAGCTGAGGAGTTTGTTAGCTTCAAAGTCATATTGCACTGTCTACTTGCCAGCTTTGGTTCTGATGCCGGTGAGGGTGATGCAGCTTTGTTCCTAGCTTTCCTGATGATGTCTGCTAACTGCGATAGCATGCCAACTTTGATGTCTCGAAGTTCCATGATATCAATGGCCATGCTGATCTTAGCCAAGATTTACCCTTTGTGCAAGCTTAGCCAGTTCCTAGAGCTCCTGGTCATCCGCTGTTTAAGCCAAGAAAACATCACCTTAACAAGAAGCTCCTCTGTTGTGGTGAACACCTACGTTGAATCCCCAAACCGACCAACTGTATGGTGGGTGCCTCCGCTTGAGGTTTGGCGAGGCCTCTAGCCTAAGCAATCATATCAACTCCCTGATATTCTCTGACGCCTTCTCAAGCGCTTCCTCTGCACTGTTCAGCCTTTTAATGTCCTCATTTCTGGAGAAAAGCGCCATCGAAGCAGTGCGGATGCAACCGTGCCATGGCGGGACACACATCTCTTGTGAAAGACAGAGTGGTCCTACCAGCACCATGCTGGTCATTGCTGTTCCGGTGAGCGGGCTTCGTGTACGATGCTCAAACCTAATAAGCACATAGTCACCATGGGAGGCAGCCTCCTTGAACTGCTCCCGCCACTAACCAGTGTGGTACTTTCCCCTGTCGTGCTTCTCTGATACATCGACCATGCTGTGGATCCTAATAAAGAACAGCTCGAGCTGCTGCAGTTTCTCATCAGTGACCATCTAGGTTGAAGTTCTCCAGGAACTTGGACACAGCGTTGACCGTCACTAGTGACTACTGCAGCAGAAAGGGTACCCACCCCTTCGTGTGACATGACTAGCTCAAACAAGTATGACTGACCAGAGTCTCATAATACATGTATACGGATTGTTTTGAGTGGTGGTCGTCACAAAATGTCAAATTAGGGAGTTTTAAACTGAGAGAAACAACGTATGCACATAGCTGGTGTCAGCCATGCTAAGTGTGACATCCTGGCCCAAAGCTAAAGGAATTGATAGACTTCCCGTACAAGAAAAACATCTTCTTTTCCAGAAGCTCATTTCGAAAGAACCTCTTGGTGTTGTCTATGTGGCCACTGGCCAGTGTAGAGCCCAGAGAGCTGCTAGGAGTTTCTGGAAGGCACCCGCCGGCCGTGTGAAGCTGGCAAACAATTCATCACCTTGGAGGTGGCTTCCTTTAGCTTGTCACGCCATCGAGTATCCATAAATTCTTGATGGCGCGTTTCTGCAACGCCTCAACCGCACTGTGTATCTTGATTAGAAGCATCTCCAGCCGCTGCAGCTTCTCGCCAGCAGCTACCTGCTTACTGAACATCTGTATCAGCCCCGAGAACAGTCTGCCTGTGTTTCACCAGTCACGGAGGCCATAGAGTAAGCTGTCTCTTCTGCCATGGCTACGGAAATGGAGGAAAATGAGAGTCGGTATCATCAATAGGAATGCTAACTCATGCTCATAGGTTGTATCAACCTTTAAAAAAATCAGAAGTAACAGAAGTTCGGCCTTGAATCGTTTTGTCAGGTTAGATGCCTGCAAGGGGAATAAAACAGTTAAAAGAAGAAGGCCTCCAAGGTTAGCTGCATTCAATTTTTTACCATCCTCTGTACCTTTGTTGTTACAGATTCACAGGATTAAACTTACCAAGAGTAAGGCCTGCAAGGTTAGCTGCACTTAATTTGTAACATCCTCTGTACCTTTGTTATTATTACAGATACATAGGTTTACACTTAGTATGCAAGAGCTACAACATGATGTTTACTAAAAGACAAATTCTGAGTAATAAACTCTAGTATCATAGCACCTGACCTTCGCCAAGGCTGTGCGGCTCACACATATTAGACAGACCCTTTGATCCAGCTGAAGACTTACGAGAAGTTATCGGCAGATGGCAGGGTATTCTTAGAATGCAGTTTCCCCACAGCCCCCCACAATCTGCCAGTAGCTTCTCGTACGTCGACAGCTGCATTGCTCTTGGTAACCGATAACTGCAGAACTAAAGAACCACCTGACATGGCTCAAGGAATGGCATGGAGTGCATTCAAGAACATATATATTGGCATCTGTCAGCTTAGAGAAGAGGTTGTGTTGGAGGTATAGCTTGCGATCACTTCCTGGTGGCTATATAATGGAACTAGAAGGAAAAGACGCGCGTTGACGCGTCCATCCTAATATGAACAACGATAGATAAAAAAAATACTTTGAAAGAAACATACTTATAAAATAATATTAGATGAAAAATAGTACAACTTGATCACTACATGGAAGTAGAGAAGAGACATAATTATTTAGTTTTAATGTCATGAAATTTAAATTGTGTACATGGTTCTATAATGATTTGATCCAATTTCTGAGAATCTGTAGACATTGTATGATGAACATTGCAAACTCAAAGAGACAGATTAGGCATCGAGGTCATATAGTGATGATCATTGATTTTAGTATAATGAAATTAAGTATATTTTTGACATAAAGTATCCCAAAATCAATAATAGTTGGCATAATTATGTCCTAACATATTTAAATAAATTGCATCGAATACGGCTGGTACTATATAAAAACAGAGAAACATTTCACCAATGAATACTAAATAATTTACAAAAATATAGAGCGAACTAAGAGATTAAATTGTTTACATGCAATATTAATCTGTGCATTAAATCTAGATTGTATAAATAAATTATAAAAAAATTAAATGGTATGAATTCCACCAACCATTATATATTGAATTACATAAATACACTTCTTTTAACATATAGTATGAGCGTAGAGCATGCAAGTTACCAATGTACTTGAGGGGCGACATTAGGATTGCAGAGTCAACCACTACTAATAGCAACGCTGATAGCGGTGGCCGGTGTGGGAGGCGACATGAGTGTTCGTATGCAACTACTATGAGGATCATAGAAGTCAGATCAATGGCGTGTTTTTGATACAATACGACTCGAGACTGGCGGATGGAGAAAAATGGTGTCACGGGGCATCAGGGATGAGGTGTCATGTAGTCCCAAGTGCTTGACGAAGCGAGAGGTCTGTGGAGAGAAGGGCAAACTTTGCGTAGAGGTGTGTGTGGAGAGAAAGACAAACTTTACGTAGAGACGGTTGTTTTCGATACAATACGACTCGAGTGAGGCGGAGGGAGAGAAACGGTGTCGTGTAGCACAAACGTCATGGCGTTATGTTGAACGCTAGGCAGAGATAAGAGAGAGGGTTATCGGATATCTCTCTGGTAGCTCCGAACTCACCACATGTCGTTTTTAAAAAACTGAAACGACATTGTTAGCTTTCAATTTTTTGAAATAAAACATACCACTACGTGCATATATTCTACAATCTTTAGGATTTGTTTGTATTTTTGTCTACATAAAAAGAAATTTTGAGGGGAAATAAAACTGTTGTTTTTATTTTTAAGATAGGAATCTCTTCTTATTTCACAAAAAATTAGTAGATAAGTACAAACATATGTATATATAATATATCCAATAGAATATTTATTAAACTAAATTTAAAATTGTGAACTATAACTAAATATAAATTAAAATATGAGTGGGGTTCACCATGATGTGGACATGTTGGAGAAGGAGAAGCCTCTATTCCTAGAGAGCTTAGTTTTAGGAAGGATTGTCCATGAAAAGGACAGACAAAATGAATATGGAGAAAAGATACAAGAGACTTTCTTAAGGAAAACTGAAGAGATCAAGTTTGAAAGAAAAGACAACATAGTTGCTGTCACCGTTGTTTTAACAGGTCTGCACGCTAGAGACAAAATGTTGGAAACAAACAAATGATGTGTCGTTGATATCTGCCTTAAAATCGAAAGGTATCTTTACAGTTTACACACTCACAAGAATACAAAACATAGTTAGCTAAGTCTTTTTGATGACTCAGTAGAAACTTTGGATATCGGATATCTCAGCAGCTATCATTTGGGGGTGGGAGTATCTGGTGAAACATGCCATTGAGCTTGCGAAAACATGAAAATTGGGTATACTGACGTGGAAGTTTTCAAAAAAGGCCTAGAGAATGCATATATTGTATCAATATATAATTTCAAGACCAAAATCAATCGATCATTTAGCAGAAAACATTAATAGCTTCAGTACTGAATGTATAAGCTGTAACAGCTTTAATCACAAGCATGATAAAGTTGCACAATCTAGGTCGAAAATTATCTCACAAGTGCTGCCCTTTTTACGCTCCTTATCATCTTGGTGGTCTCAACTATAGAGTCAACTGCCCTCTTCCTATTCGAAGGTTGATGCACTTCCTTTCGCGACAGTGAATTGTCACATATTACTACTGGTATCGTCCCTTTTGCAGGTGCATGCTCCTCCCCCATCAAAACCTCAAGCTCAATCAATCTCGAGATATGATTATCTGCTGAGAGCTTCTCCAACATCTCTGGGTTTCTCCAACATCTCTGGGTTCATCCATTTTGCAGGTGCATGCTCCTCCCGTGTCAAGATCTCAAGCTCAATCAATTTCGACAACTCCTCAGTATCTGTTGATAGTTTCCCCAAAATATCTGGTTTCACCCCTTTTGCAGGTGCCTGCTCCTCCCGTGTCAAAACCTAAAGCTCAACCAATGTCAAGAACTCCTCATTATCTGCCGATAGCTTCTCCAACATCTCCACTGTGCTATTCAATTTCTGAACATCCTCATTGCTTGAGAGCAGCATCTTGGCAGCATTGTGGAAATAATTTACAATATTTGACACGGCAATCTTTCTGTAGTCAGAGCACCAAGTGTGCCTACCTGATGGTTGCTGCTCGTGCTGGCTTCGTTCAAGGCTCGCCATCGGAAGCCGAAAAGTATGTCGTCCCCCTCGGTGCCGGCTTCCCTCAGCTTATCCTGCCACTTGAGCAGATGTGTGCCAGTAATTCTGTTTTCAGATGCCTCAACTGCACTATTGATCTTTGTGCACAGCGTCTCCAGGTTGTGCAACTTCTCGCTGACAGACCCCTGCTTGTTGATCATTCCTATGACCTTGGAGACGGCCCTGCTCATGATCTGACCACTGCAGACCCAACGTGTCCTGCCATTGCTTGATGAACATTGTATGGATAGCTAGAACAGCCTAAAGTATGCGGATATTGATTATAATGCACAGTTGACCTGAAAAAAAAGGGAGTGCAGCTGTTTAACCATCTCCTTGGTTTAATTTAAGGTTACCCAATTATAGCAGAAGCGAGAAAACTGAGATGGATGTAGAAAAAGAGGTGATACGTGGCATAGTTTCTACCATTCACGTGCCGCCTAGAGATTTTCATTGACACTGAAAATTTAGGGGCAAGGTCATTGATTGGGCACAAGATCATCCACGAACCATGCCGTGATGAACAATGCATACAACTGGCGTTATGCTGGTCATCATATTCCAGCAAGCGGTTTCATTGACGTCCAGTGTACGAGGCATGGAGCTGAGAAGACCCCTTCACCATGGGAGGGAGCCTCCTTGAGCTTCTCAGTTTAGCGGTCTTGATAGTGTGCTTCTCCGATACCTCAGTCATGCTACGGATACTGATGGAAGCAGCTCCAGCCAGTGGCCATCTGCCGGTTGAGATCCTCCAGGAACTTGAGCACTGCTCTGTTGCCCCCACGATGGTCACCGAGGCGTTGATGGTACCAACCACATGTGTCATGGTTTTCTCAAACAAGGTACGCGATTGACTCGAGCTCCTCCAGTCTCATAATAAAAATAATACAGTATCAAGGATAGCTTTGATTGGCCATCTTCAGTGGGTAATTAAATTAGGCAGTCAGTGGCAAAATATGTATGTGCATAGTTGGTGTCACTTTCAGTCACCTTTAAGCAAGATCGACCAGCACCAAGAAAAGAAAAGAGCATGTAATTAGTTTGACGGACACATCAACACCAAGTTGCTGAAACAATGGACATCCCAACAATAACAACACGTCCATATTATGTTTTAAGTGTGCTTTCGCAAAAAATAAATGTTTTAAGTGTGGAACCCTATGTCATCTGATCATCAGAACAAACAACCACCTCATTGCCAGCTTTTTCATAGATAGCACTTGGCGCTATGTTTTATTTACACTGCAGGCCATTGTTATAAGGGCGATACAAACGGTGAGCATTAGCACAAGGTAAAGTTGTCAATCTTTTCTCAGCAGTGGTCGGCAAAACAATTGAAACATTGCTTGCTACCAGTCTGGCAAAGACGACTTACAGTTAAGTGGTAGTATAGCTCTCGAGTTCATTGCAATACGAACTTACACCTCCTATTTACTCCCCATCCTGCCATGTAGGTACTCTGTTGATCTCTGGTTATCAACTATCAACCTGCAATAGAAAAATTCACATATATGATTTTCAGAAAGGATCAGATGTGAAGTTGCTGGGACCTGTCTCTCTGAGTGTTACGATGTCCAGCTATTCCTTTGAAATGGGAATATGACTAAATACAACAGGATTTACACTAGAAAAAATGTGTTATTTTGCATGAAATAAATAAATAATCATGTTGTCGTTTTTGAAAATAAACATCTATGTTTGTAGAATTTACCTTTGCCTATGCTATAGACAGTAGGTTAGCATTTGAAATACTGTAAATGCCACTTTCCTTGAGAAAATGTCTGAATTAAAGTAAGTAAAAAACTACCTCCATTTTATAATATAAGGCCGCGCAATTATTTGCTTTGACCAACAATTAGTCTATTAGAATGTAACATATGTGACATATAATTGATATCATTGTATTTCTACTCCAAGGTACTTTCTTGCGGTTTTGATTTCTATCACATAAGTCACATGTTAAATGAGTAATTCTAGGTCAAAGCATCGGCCAAGGAAACGAAATATGCCTTACAATATTGTTGAATAACGGTTTCATAAATATGCCTTGAGACACTTATTTTGGGACGGAGGGAATATATGACAGAACTACCCAGCCCAAAAGGAAAAAAAATCTGGTGATGGCCTTATCACGTTCTCTGTCATCTTGGTGGAGTCAAGTGCTCTCTTCCTGTTTGAATGTCATGTGGTTCCTTTTTTGCGATAGACAGTCACATGTCTCACATATTAGCACTAGTTTGTTCCCTTCTGCAGGTGCATGCTTCTCTACCAAGACCTCGAGCTCAACCAATCTGAAACAATATATATGTCGATAGCCTCTATAGCCTCTCCATTCTAATGTTGATGCTCTTGCTGATTCTCTCAAACAAGGTACGTCACTGACCAGAGCATCTCAAGTCCCAAAATACATATAATGATTGTTTTTAGTGTCAATTTTAAGACTGGTGATACAAACTAGGTATGCACATAGTTGGTGTCAGTGTCAGTCACCCTAAGGCCGACCAGCACTAAGAAAACAAGATAGCATGGAATTAGTCGCACAGACACAACTACAAAATAAAACAAGATAGCATGCAATTAGTCTGACGGACAAAACAACATCCCAAGACTGTAAGCATGTCCACCAAAACAAGATAGCATGGAATTAGTCTGAGGACCAGGGTTAACTGTCGACATTTGGCGAGATAAAAGAGAACGAGGATTAGCCATATAAGAACCTCCACCAAATGTTGTACAAAATGTGAGTGGATCACTAACTCTTGGTGCCATGGCAGGACAGACAGTTAACTCTGTGACCTCGGCCGTGACTGCAGAGCTCACCAGCAGAGTGTTCTCCGTGATGATACAGAGGTACGGTAAAGATGCAGCCACCAAAGAGAAGCTGCAGCGGCTGGAGATGCTGCTAATCAAGATCCACAGTGCCATCGAGGCGTCAGAGATGCGCACCATAGAGAACTCATGGCTGCTGCAGTGGCGTGAAAAGCTTACGGAAGCCGTTTCACAAGGCGATGAGGTGCTTGCCAGCTTCCGAAATCAGGTCAAGGATGCCCAAGATACTAGGAGCGCCCACAGCAACCAGAAGCAAGGGGAAGCAGCCTCTTCTTCTTCTGCTGCTGCACCTATAGGTTGTTGAAGTGTATAGTTCAGAGTTTCAGTTAGGAGCAGCTTCGGTAGACTTGCCAACGGCTCTGTAACAGATTAGCCCGAGTCCATAGCGTCAGTAGAACACGAATAGGACTAACCTAGATTAGCGGCACTCCAGTGCGCATGACTCCCTCCACGACTGCACGATCTATGTGCAGCTCGGGTATATAAGTGTAACCTTGGCTTGATGAATAGATGTGCTGAGTTACAGAGAGTAATACAATTCTTCTTGGTATCAGAGCTTGTCTCCCTTCTCTTCCCTGTCGTTCCCTACCCCTTCTCCACAATGAGCGACGATCTGGTCGCCCCCCTCGCTAACACCTCTGTGCAGCTTCTCCCTTCTCCTCCAACCACCGATGGCGTCGACATCACGCGGTACATCAAGTTCAAGCTCGACGCATCCCTCGGCAACTACAACAAGTGGCGCACCTTCTTCCTCATCGCCCTCTCCAAGTACAACGCCCGCGATCACGTCGAAGAAGACACGGCTCCGCATCTGGCAGACGCGGCGTGGCGCGCCGCCGACGTCGACATCGTCCTCTGGATCTACGCCACGATCTCGGATTAGCTGCAGGATGTCATCCTCGAGGCCGACAGCACCGCCTACACCGCCTATCGTGCACTCCATCACTTCTTCACAGAGAATGCTGAAAGCCGCGAGATCCACCTCGACAAAGAATTCACCAACGCCGCCCAGGGCGACATGGGCGTCGTCGAGTACTGCCTCAAACTCAAGGGGATCGCCGATCAGTTGGGTGACCTCGGCGCCCCTGTCACGGACAAGAAGCTGACCATGCGTCTCATCGCCGGCCTCGACAAACGCTACAAGGTACAACAGGAAATCCTAGAAACCATGAAGCCGTTCCCATCCTTCATGCAGGCTTAGTCCTGGCTCCAGCTCGCCGAGGAAAAACTGAAGGTCGAGGCGGCAGCACCGCCACAAATCCTCCACACCAGTAGCACCGGCAACACGGTGCCGGCATACCCCTTCCGCGGCAACTGCTACGGTTGCGGGGAGCCGGGCCACATGGCTCGCAATTGTCCGCGCGGCGGCGGGCAACAGTACCACGGGCGCGGAGGCGGCCAGCAGCACTTCGGGCGCGGCGGTGGATCCTACCAGCAGGGTCGTGGAGGTGGTCAGCAGAACTACGGCTACAACGGCTACAACCAGAACCACGGCGGGTACAACGGCGGACGTGGCCGTGGACGTGGGCGCGGCGACAACGGCGGGCGCGGCGGGTACAACCCCGGATACGGGCAGCAGCAGCAGCAGCAACAGAACTTCGGCGGCGGCCGCCCCGCTGCTTCCAGCATCCTCGGACCAAGCCCAGGCGCTCACCATCAGGCGTACACACTCATGCCGTCCGGCCCTGCACCACAGATGCAGATGCAGCCCGCGTACACCTCCCAGCCTGCTGCCGGATACGACCACTCCGCCATGCTTCAGACTGCAACAAGCAACAACCACGTCTTCCCCTACGGCGCCGACTGGGTACTGGACTCCGGCGCGACATCCCACGTCACCAACAACCAGGGTAATCTCACCTCGTCTCATTCTCCTGCAAACGTAATTTCTCGTAGCATTGTTGTCAGAAACGGTACCACCATGCCCATCTACTCTGTCGGATCAACCACTCTCACCCCTCACCCTTTCAAACTCAACGACGTCCTCGTCTCTCCCTCTGTCATTAAAAGCCTAATCTCTGTGCGCAAATTTACTCGTGATAACTCTTGCTCTCTCGAATTTGACCATTATGGCTTCTCTGTGAAGGATCTTGCAACGCGGGCACTTCTTCTTCGGTCTAGTAGCAGCGGCGATCTATACCCCTTCTTCGGTGATCTTCACTCCTCCAACACTGCCCTCACCGTGACAACGTCAAGAGACCTCTGGCATCGACGGCTTGGCCACCCCAGCGACGCAAATCTCGCACGCATTACCCCCTCCCTCCCTGAACAATGTATCCCCTCTAGCAATAATTCTCCTGTTTGTGAGGCATGTCAGTTAGGCAAATAACCTAGATTAGCTTTTCCCACTTCCTCTAGCCTCACTACTTTTCCTTTTCAACTTGTTCATTGTGATTTGTGGACCTCTCCGATTCCTAGTTTTACTGGTTATACTTATTACTTAATTGTGGTTGATGATTTCTCTCACTACTCGTGGGCCTTTCCTTTACGAAACAAATCCGATACAGCCTCAATTATCCAACGCTTCTTCACTTACGTTAAAACTCAATTCAACAAAGTAATCCAATGTGTTCAATGTGACAACGGTGGAGAATTCCTTAATAACGAACTTAGATCCTTTTTCGCTGCCAACGGAGTTTCCTTCCGCTTCTCTTGACCTCATACCTCACCGCAAAACGGTAAAGCCGAAAGAATGCTCAGAACAACAAATGACAATGTAAGAACCCTTCTCATGCAAGCCAACCTACCACCCCAATTTTGGGTTGAAGCCCTTCACACATCAAACCATCTTCTCAATATACGACCTTCACGTTCAATTAATCACACAACACCTCACTTCCGCCTTTTTGGACAGCACCCCACGTATTCTCACCTTAGAACCTTTGGATGCCTTTGCTACCCTAACCTGTATGCCACAAGCACACACAAACTTCAACCCTGATCCACCCGTTGCGTATTCATTGGGTATCCACGAGAGCACAAAGGCTATCGGTGCTTTGATCTCACCACACGACGAGTCATCGTGTCACGCCATGTTATTTTTTACGAAACAATTTTTCCCTACCAACCCATAACCCCAGCTGCAGCAGCACCCACAGCACCACCCGCCACAGAAAATCCCACCAGAATCCACACCGGGATCCGGTTTGTCCACCAGCCTGCACCGGCATCCACGCTGGGATCCGTGTGGATCGAATCCACCTCGTCCGCCACCCCCACGACTGAACTGACGCCGCAATCATTGCGCACGCCCGGATCCACCTCGCCAGCTGCGTCCACGGACCCACCAGATCCACCACCAACCACTCCGGAGCCGCCACCTAGCCCAACCCTACCAAACCGAGCAGCCGCGGTAGATCCACCCCATAACGCACACAAAATGCACACACGAGCCAAATCAGGATTTTTAATGCCTCGCCGTCTCATGAACCTCTCCGCCGTGTCCTCCTCTCCGACAATATCTCCCATTCCCTCAACCTACCGCCAAGCTCTCAAGGATCCTAACTGGTCCGCTGCGATGCTCGAGGAATATAACGCTTTGTTGCGGAATGATACTTGGTCTTTGCTCCCCTGTCCTGCAGGTGTCAATGTCGTAACCGGGAAGTGGATTTTTTGCCACAAGCTGAACGCCGACGGCTCTCTCTCACGATACAAAGCTCGCTGGGTGTTGCGAGGATTCACTCAACAGGCAGACGTGGACTACGGGGAAACCTTCAGTCTGGTGGTAAAACCAGCAACCATCTGAGTTGTTCTTTCGCTTGCAACAGCGCAATCGTGGCCGATCCACCAACTTGATGTCAAGAATGCTTTACTTCACGGCGAACTCGCCGAAACTTTCTACTGTCAACAACCATCTGGCTTCTTTGATCCACATAAACCCAACCACGTTTGCCGTCTCCACAAATCCCTATATGGCCTGAAACAAGCTCCTCGAACCTGGTTTACAAGATTTACCACCTACCGCACCTCCATCGGCTTTCATGCCTCTCGGTGTGACTCCTCACTGTTCATCCTTCGTCGAGAATCAGAGCTTGCATATCTGTTATTGTATGTGGATGACATCATTCTGACAGCCAACACAACCGAGCTGCTTCGCTCCATCATCGCCTCCCTGTCCGCCGAGTTTGCCATGTCTGATCTTGGCACACTTCATCATTTCCTTGGTGTGAATGTTCATCAGAACAAGACCGGGATGTTCCTGTCACAACAACAGTATGCTCTTGAAATACTAGATCGCGCCGAGATGCTAAACTGCAACCCACTTTCCACTCCTGTCGAGACACGCTCCAAACCCTATGCTCTTGATGGTGTCCCTTATGCCAAACCTGCCAAATACAGAAGCATAGCCGGTGCTGTTGGATTATTAGGCACAATTTCCATGATTAATTCCAGTATATTTAACATTATAACAACAGCTACTAGCATGTTAATCTCGCAGATACTAGATGTATTAATTAACATGAACAGCAGCAAAACATCTACATACATAGACATACTAAATCGGCACATCGGCACGTGATGAACGTACCGAACAACTGTAGATGAAGTAGTCGTAGTAGTCATCGTAGTTGTTGCAGCAGCAGCAGCGACGGCAGCAGCTTCCTGAAGGCGATGGCGACGTTGTTGATGAGCAGCCCGCGAGTCCGGCGAGCGTACACGTCCAGGAAGGCGAGCCGTGATGAAAAGGTTCAGAGCAGTCGCGCGGAGCGCTTCCCAAAAACCTTATTCGCCCTCTCCCGTACAGGATCACAAGGACGAGGGTTCCGGAGACCTGCTGTCCCGTTCGCCGGTGCACGCCAGCGCTCGGGATGGAGTAGACTACGGTGGCGGCGCAAGGCACGAGGTGGCAAAACCTAGATCGGTTTGGTGTGTTTGCAGCGCACGCAGTGCCCGACTTTATATAGCACGTCTAGGGAAAACCCTAACGGGTACAACATGGGCCAAGTCCACGTCGCGCACGTTTAGGTCGGTTACAGTAGCCCACGATCCGGGAGCGACCTGAACCGACTATCTGTGACGCGTCCGTCCAAACCGTTTTTCCCAGACTGCAAAAATAAAGCTCGGCTCGGCGAGATTCCCGCAACCCGCGGCGCGTCGTGACGAGACGGACGGACGGGCGGGCGGTGCGGTGCGTGCGTGCGTGCGAGCGGCGGCGGAGGAGGAGGAGCGCGTGAGAAAGTCTCATGTTCTCACAAGCTTACCAAGTAGCACTCCACTCCACTATATAAGGTGGTGCCACTCCTCTTAAACTAGCAATGTGGGACTAAACTTTAGCTCCCACTCCACTCTCATGTGTGCTGCCATTTTTCCATGGGCTTTGAGATTTCAGAAATCGCTAATTGGGCTTCCCACTCATGGGCCCAAATTCTAACAATCCCCCACCAGATCTCAAATCCCATTTAGAGATGTTTGCCAGACCTCGAGTCTTGTTTATATACCAGTGTTTCAGCAGAGACTGTTAAGTTGAACTTCTGCCTAGAACCTTGAGCTACGTCTATTGGCAACTTGAACAATGGACGGACCTTGAATTGCAAGTTTGGTGCTTCTAGATTTCACACAAAATCATAACTGGTACTTGGCTGCCAGTAGCCTACCCCGCGGGTGTAGCATATGCGTCATACTACCTGGTCTCTTCATGAGTTTACTAGAGATCACCCAAATCTCATAAATTGCGACGTTTAACAATTTGACTCATATAGGTGTGTTCTTTCAAGAATGCTCTGTAGAACAGCATCTTTGCTATGAATAGCCAACAGAACCACATTAAGGCATGCAGCCAACCTGCCTTACAGATTTTGAGAGTTATGCATCTTAACATAGAGAGGGTTAGGTAATAACTCTCCTTTGTCACACCACTAGCTTGTTCTTCCCAGGTCCTAATTCACGGGATCTCCGATCACATAGGTTGGGTTACCACTATGGAGTAACGCTCACGGGTCTCAATCCCATCTCCCTCGATGCACTTTCTATCACATTACGTGATAGTCCCTTCGTAAAGGGATCTGCCAGGTTTTTGTCTGTTTGAATATACGAAACAGTTATTACTCCGGAGTTTCTCAATTTCCTGATAGACTTCAAACGTCTTTTAACGTGTCTTGATGACTTCGCGTTATCCTTAGCACTGTTCACTTTGACAATAACCGTTTGGTTGTCATAGTTCATAAGGATGGCCGGTAATGGTTGCTCAACCACCGGCAAGTCCATCAAGAGCTCACGCAGCCATTCTGCCTCAACAGAAGCTGTATCTAACGCAGTAAGTTCTGCTTCCATGGTTGACCTCGTCAATATGGTCTGTTTGCAAGACCTCCATGATACTGCTCCACCACCAAGAATAAACGCATATCCACTTGTGGCGTAGAGCTCATCAACATCTGAGATCCAGTTCGAATCATAATATCCCTCAAGCACAGCAGGGTGCCCTGAATAGTGAATCCCGTAACTCATTGTACCATTCAGATAGCGCATGACCCTTTCAAGTGCATGCCAATGATCAGTACCCGGGTTAGACATGAACCTGCTCAATTTGCTCACAGCAAAAGAGATATCAGGTCTCGTCGCGCTCGCAAGGTACATGAGTGAACCGACCACTTGAGAGTACCTTAATTGATCTCTCGTCTCTTTCTTGTTCTTTCTGAGTGTCACGCTGGGATCATAGGGTGTTGGAGAAGGCTTGCTGTCTATAAAGCCGAATCGGCTCAAGACCTTCTCAACATATTGTGATTGCGTTAACGTAATCCCACTCTCATCCCTAATCAGCTTGATGTTCAGAATCACATCAGCTTGTCCCAGATCTTTCATATCAAAGCTCTTTGACAAGAAAGACTTGACCTCATTTATCACTATCATGCTTGTACCGAAAATTAGTATGTCGTCAACATACAAGCATAATATGACACTATCGCCCCCACCATGGCGATAGTACACACACCTATCAGCCTCATTAATGGCAAAGCCTGCAGACGGTAACGTTCTGTCAAACTTCTCATGACATTGCTTAGGTGCTTGCTTCAGCCCATACAAAGATTTTAACAATTTGCACACCTTTCTCTCTTCACCTTTTACTACAAACCCATCAGGCTGATCCATATAGATTTCCTCTTCCAACTCTCCGTTAAGGAAAGCTGTCTTTACGTCCATTTGATGAACGATCAGACCATAGGAGGCAGCCATGGAAAGTAGTACACGAATGGTGGTCAGTCTAGCGACAGGTGAATAGGTGTCAAAGTAATCTTCGCCTTCACGCTGAGTGTAACCCTTGGCTACAGCCGTGCCTTGTACTTCTCAATAGTACCATCAGGCCTTAGCTTTTTCTTAAACACCCACTTACAACCCACGGGTTTGCAACCGTAGGGTCGTTCAGACAACTCCCAAGTTCCATTAGAAAGAATAGAGTCCATCTCATTATGGACAGCTTCTTTCCAGTCATCCGCATCAGGAGATGCGAATGCCTCTGCAATGGACGTATGGGTATTGTCCACAAGGTACACAATGAAATCATCACCAAAGGATTTTTCAATCCTCTGTCTCTTGCTCCTTTTGGGAGCTTCATTGTCATCTTTCTCAAGGACTTTCTCAACATGTGGTTGTTCAGAATAATCAACAGATGTACTAGATTCAGTAAATATCTCAGAAGAAATCCTAGCAGTGCTATGCATATCCTTCATAGGAAACATGTTCTCAAAAAATGTTGCATCACGAGATTCCATAATACTATCAGCATGCATATCAGGTACCTCAGATTTAACTACTAAAAATCTATAGCCGATGCTCCGCTGAGCATAACCCAGAAAGACACAATCCACTGTCTTTGGTCCGAGTTTATGTTTCTTAGGAATTGGAACATTGACTTTCGCCAAGCACCCCCAAGTGCGTAAATAAGAAAGTGATGGTTTTCTCCCAGACCACTCCTCGTAAGGGGTCTTCTCTTTATTCTTTTTAGGAACTCTATTCTAGACATGACACGAAGTCAATAAAGCCTCCCCCCACCATGCCGTAGATAAACCAGCAGTGTCCAACATGGCGTTCACCAAGTCGGTCAACATCAAGGGACGCTATCAGGTTTTCAACCGATATCTCCTGTCTCTTGTGTTTGAGAGTTGTGGCGAAGTTCCTCCATGAAGAAGGCAACTTTGCAATAATGCACCCGGCCACAAACTTGTCAGGTAAGGTACACTTAGCATGCTCAAGCTCCTTCGCAATGCACTGTATCTCATGAGCCTGTTCGACTACAGAACGGTTGCTAGCCATCCTGAAGTCATGAAAATTCTCCATGATGTACAGTTCACTGCCAGCATCTGCTACACCGAACTTAGCGTTCAGTGCCTCCCAGAGCTCTTTGCCATCTGAGATGTGCATGTACACATCAAACAACTTGTTGCTAAGAACACTCAGAACGAGTCCCACAAAGGCAGTGTTGGTATCCTTGAACTTATTCTGATCTTCGTCAGATATAGCTCCTTCAGGTAAACCCTCACTGGCCTCGAACACTTTCAGAGATCGCAACCACGACGTGGTCTTGATCTTCCATCTCTTAAAATCCGCACCGGTCAACTTGTCCGGCCTCAGCGAATCAGATAGATGTCCCATGTTTAATTCAGGAAATTGCCTATAACACACATAAGGTTTTTGGATTGTTGGATTATTAGGCACAATTTCCATGATTAATTCCAGTATATTTAACATTATAACAACAGCTACTAGCATGTTAATCTCGCAGATACTAGATGTATTAATTAACATGAACAGCAGCAAAACATCTACATACATAGACATACTAAATCGGCACATCGGCACGTGATGAACGTACCGAACAACTGTAGATGAAGTAGTCGTAGTAGTCGTCGTAGTTGTTGCAGCAGCAGCAGCGACGGCAGCAGCTTCCTGAAGGTGATGTCGATGTTGTTGACGAGCAGCCCGCGAGTCCGGCGAGCGTACACGTCCAGGAAGGCGAGCCGTGATGAAGAGGTTCAGAACAGTCGCGCGGAGCGCTTCCCAAAAACCTTATTCCCCCTCTCCCGTACAGGATCACAAGGACGAGGGTTCCGGAGACCTGTTGTCCCGTTCGCCGGTGCACGCCGACGCTCGGGATGGAGTAGACTACGGTGGCGGCGCAAGGCACGAGGTGGCAAAACCTAGATCGGTTTGGTGTGTTTGCAGCGCACGCAGTGTCCGACTTTATATAGCACGTCTAGGGAAAACCCTAACGGGTACAACATGGGCCAAGTCCACGTCGCGCACGTTTAGGTCGGTTACAGTAGCCCACGATCCGGGAGCGACCCGAACCGACTATCTGTGACGCGTCCGTCCAAACCGTTTTTCTCAGACTGCAAAAATAAAGCTCGGCTCGGCGAGATTTCCGCAACCCGCGGCGCGGCGCGGCGCGTCGTGACGAGACGGACGGACGGGCGTGCGGTGCGGTGCGTGCGTGCGAGCGGCGGCGGAGGAGGAGCGCGTGAGAGAGTCTCATGTTCTCACAAGCTTACCAAGTAGCACTCCACTCCACTATATAAGGTGGTGCCACTCCTTTTAAACTAGCTATGTGGGACTAAACTTTAGCTCCCACTCTACTCTCATGTGTGCTGCCATTTTTCCATGAGCTTTGAGATTTCAGAAATTGCTAATTGGGCTTCCCACTCATGGGCCCAAATTCTAACAGGTGCACTGCAGTACCTTACGCTGACACGGCCTGACATTGCATATGCCGTGCAACAGATTTGCCTCTTCATGCATGCACCCACCACCACCCACTACCAGCTGATCAAGTGCGTGCTTCGATATCTCCGAGGTACCACCCATTACGGACTGCAGCTCTATCGCTCGGACAACCATGATCTTATTGCTTACAGTGATGCTGACTGGGCGGGCTGTCCGGATACCCGCAAATCAACTTCTGGCTTTTGTGTATTTCTGGGGGATAATCTTGTCTCTTAGTCATCGAAGCGTCGGGCCACTGTCTCTAGATCGAGTGCAGAAGCGGAGTACCAGGCGGTGACCAACTGTGTCGCTGAATCCTGCTGGATGCGACAACTTCTGACCGAGCTTCATCGACCACCACAACGCGCAACCATTGTGTACTGTGACAACATCAGCGACATGTACCACTCATCCAACCCAGTCCAGCATCAGCGCACAAAGCACGTGGAGATTGATCTTCACTTCGTCAGAGATCGAGTATCGCTGGGCGAGGCCCGCGTTCTTCATGTCCCAACAGCTATGCAGTTCGCTGATATCTTCACCAAGGGGTTGCCAACCACGGTGTTCGAGGACTTTCGGTCCAGTCTGAACATTTCCCATCGGATGTTCAGACTGAGGGGGGATGTTGAAGTGTATAGTTCAGAGTTTCAGTTAGGAGCAGATTCGGTAGACTTGCCAACGGCTCTGTAACAGATTAGCCCGAGTCCATAGCGTCAGTAGCACACGAGTAGGACTAACCTAGATTAGCGGCACTCCAGTGCGCATGACTCCCTCCACGACTGCAAGATCTGTGTGCAGCTCGGGTACATAAGTGTAACCTTGGCTTGATGAATAGATGTGCTGAGTTACAGAGAGTAATACAATTCTTCTTAGGTGCGCTGTCTTCCACTAGGAATTCTCTGTCCGGCATGGTGCAGGGCATTTGCAACGCTAGAAAGATGCTATTCTCTAACGGAGGCGACGATCTGGAAACGCTGAATATGACGCTGGGAATGTTAGAGGTGCTCTCATCAGACATTGGTGAGTTCATAAGATTGCTTCACTTTGAGGCCTTGCCAAAGGTTGTAGATGAAACAGCGGAAGAGGAAAATATGGAATTCGCCAACGCCTTGTGCGGTGCATCACCATTACAATGTGATTCAGCGGATCTCCCGAAGGAACCACATTCTATGATCTTACAGAATAGGCTGGAGGCAGCATTCTCTGATATCTGGAAGGCTGTCCAGCTGGCCGACAGCCACGACTTAGAAAACCTAGAGTGGCTAGCGTGTTGGACTGAAATCCTCAGAGAGGCGATGGCACAAGGATGGGATTTTCTCGCCACCACCAACACATGCAGAACCATCAGCATGGAAGGTAAAGAGGAGCCGGCGCTGGAATGTGATCAAGAGGAAGATGAACTCAGTAATTTAGTGCATAGACTGGATGGCTTAGCCAGGGATGTAGTATATTTCAGCAAATTGGTAGATCTGAGTCCTGAGACTATTTTTGAATGTCGTGGGTCTCCTCAACACGAAGCTAAAAAAACACCTCTGAAATAAGAACTCGCCCACACGCAAACGTGAGCATGTCAAGGCCCAAACTCTGGACACGGAGCTGAGACAAGAACTCGTAAACCTGCTGACATCACCGTTTGGGCAACACGAGTATGAACCACAAACAACATTGTGAAGATAGTCGAGCTGGCGCCAAATAGTGTGTAGAACTCATCAACCGTGCAATCACACTGTTAAAGAGCATGCTCCTGACGGATCACACATGGGTAGAGCGCATCACTAAGAGCATCTCTAACAGAGCCCTCAAACGCCGTGGAACCTTAAAATAACTACCAAAGAAAATCCTTGCTGGTCTATCATAGTGCTCAAAAATTTGTTCGGCACCTAATTAGTGTATGTTGTACATTGAACTTTGGAGCATCTCTTCATTTTGATCTTCAAGCATGAAGTTGGTTGGTTGAATATGGATTGCATAACTGACAGCAAACAGGCATTGCTTCCATACTGAATGTCTAACACTTACAATAGTTTTTTAAAATTGCTACTTCCAACTGGTTTTGATAAACGCAGATCAAACAAGAGCCACACAAGTTATAGAACTGATTATAAGATAAACTTCCTGAATAACCTTCAGCTATCTTTTCAGGCACACGAGTCTTTAAACAAGACACTATGGTATCCTCTCAACATGGCGAGGGTCCATTTCAGGAGGGGTCAGCAAGTGAATCTTGGCTGCAAACTCAATGCCCTGTGTCAATAGCTTCTTCATCGCATTCAACTTCTTCTTTGCCGTTGGAAGCCTACCAGGTTTAAAAACGGTCAAGTGTTGGCAATTGCTACATACAAGCCTATCATACAGGTAAACATCTTTGAGATTCACCGCAGCTTTCATCACACGCCTGACATGACTCACCATGTAATTTACAAAGCCAAAGATGACAAGCTTGGCAAGGCGGCCGTGCTTGAAATTTGATTTAGATGATTCCCACTCTACACTCTTCATCTCGCTAAAAGAGAGTTCCCTCCTCTTCTCCGGATCCATTATCATTTCACACGGATTATCAATACCGACATGTACAGCTCTTCAAGAGATGGCGCAGCTTCCACAATGAACATTGTCCACGCGAGATCAGACCCTTCAGGAATGCTAACTAGATTGACAATCCTTAGTCTGTGGAACGCACATGCCAGCTTATCGGTCAGACACTCTGGTTGAACCCAAATATTTTCGCATTTAAACCCCAACCGCAGGTCTTGCACATATGTCTCAGAGAGTAAAGTGCTTAACTTGACCACTTTGTGCCAACTTAGACCAACACGTGTGAGGTCCAAAAACTCGAGCAGCGGGACATGACCAAATGACAGAGGTAGTTCTTCGAAATCCATCCAACATCTGAAGGTTGTCCGGGTGAGTCTTGGGAGCCAGTTCAGTTGGACTTTGTAAAACCGGCAGTTGACCATACTGAGCTCACTGAGTTGTGCGTGTTCAAAATCGAGTGTTATAGGATTCTCTGTGTCACAATTGAGAAAACCTAGATATTTTAATCGCTTGCAAGCGACGAAGATGTTGGAGACGCAGTCAGACTCCAAAAACCTCAGGTTCTCCAGGTAGAGGCGTGCCAGACCAGTAAATGCATTCAGACACTCATTATAAAAAGACACGAACTGTGCCCCGTAGTTCAACACATCATCAAGAGTGCACCGTTGGTGTTCCTTCACCGTCAAAACTGTGAATTCGGCTTCCTCAATCTGGTGTGTCGCCATGGCATTGCCAACGGCATGTCCAATGGATACGGGGTCGCCACCTCTCAAGTAAAACGTGGTAGAGAGGAGGCGGATGGTGACCTGTGGATCTCGGCGGGCCAGCACGCTCTTCATCGCTTTGACAGTGGCTGCATTCATCTCGGAGGAGATGGTGATGTTGGAGGAAGAGGACACACCCTTGGCCTTAGGCTTAGGCAGAGCTGTAATTATAAGTCGGGGGAGCTTGGCAGAGAGCTGACTCCACCGTCTGGAGTGGATGCTGGTTCTCGTAGCTTCACGGATGTCGAGTCGGTCGAGAATGTTGACCAGAATGTCGTCGGGCAACGTGCTGATTATATCATCTCCGTTGTCTTTCTCCATGGCTCCAGCGTAGGTCCGCTGAGGCCGAGCTGGAGCCTAGAAGAACTTGTAGCACGCAGCTGATGTGTTGGAAACGGTCTGTACACGTATGTGTGGTGTATACCCGTACGTATTGTAATTGTATCTGTAAGTATATAAATAGAGGAGAGGTGGAGGCTAGACCCCACCGAAAAACCCTAAACCTATTCTCAAACTTGGTATCAGAGCCGCCGGCGGCTCGCGAGATCCTTCCGCCGCCGCCGCGAGATCCTCTGTCCGCCGTCGCCGAGAGACACTTCCTCGGCCGCCGCGATGGCGTTCTCCTCCGCACTTCAGCTCTCCCAAACCCTCGGAGCCCTTGCTTCATCACCGTCCGCCTCCCAGGTCGTCGGGTCGCAGGTGGTGCTTCCGCCGATCGCTGTTAGGCTGGAGGCGAACAACTTCGCCCTATGGAGGGGTCTCCTTCTTCCCAACCTCGCAGGTGCATGTCTTCATCTCCACCTCGACGAGAGCATCGCGCCGCCAGCGCAGTCTATCACCCAGGGAGACGGGGACAAAGCCGTCACCGTCGCCAACCTGGAGTACGCACGGTGGTGGTCCGCTGATCAGAAGGTCATCGGCTATCTTCTCGGCTCCATGGAGCCTGATGTCGCAAACCAGCTCATCGGTTGCAAGTCCGCCGCCGCGGTATGGAGCGGCGTCCACGCCATGCACGGGGCCCAGAGCCGCGCCAACGTCCGCCACATCCGACGTCAACTATCCTCCACGCGCAAGGAGGACCTCACCGCCGCTGCGTACATGCACAAGATGAAGTCCTTTGCAGATGCAGTGGCCGCCGCTGGTTCCCCCATCTCCAACGACGAGCTCATCGACTTCATCGTCATCAGCCTCGGTTCTGCGTACAACTCCATTGCCGCCACACTCACCTTCGGCAACCGGTCGATTCCCTACGATGAGTTCTACTCCGCCATTCTCTCGTACGAGTCTATGCAGGCTCAGCAGGCGGCGGCCGAGGGGTGGTCTTCTTCAGCAAATGCGGCGCAGCGTAGCTACGCCAACCCCTACGGCAACACCGGGCACTCTCGTGCACTGGAATACACTCCACCGCATCAAGGTGGAGGGAGTCGTCCTTCTGGCAATGGTGGCCAGCCAGGGCAAGGCCGTCCAAATGATGGCAACTATGGAGGCAACGGTGGCGGTGGTCGCCAAGGTGGTGGTGGTGGCCGCGGCAACGGTCGCTCCGGCCGGAAGTGGAGGCCGCGCTGCCAGCTCTGTGGCAATTGGGGCCACGAATCGGCGAACTGCCGCAATTGGTTCGGCCAGGACTACCGCGTCGACTCTCGCGCGGGCAACGCTGCCACTACGACCTCCAACTCGATCCCGCCCTGGCTCATGGACTCCGGGGCTACGGATCATCTGACGAGTGACCTTGAACGCCTCCACGTCCATGAGCATTATGGAGGCAAGGATCAGGTCCAGGTGGCCAATGGTGCAGGTTTGTCTATTTCGCATATTGGTCACTGTACTTTAGCCGGTTCATCTTTAAAACTGAATAATGTCCTTCATGTTCCACACCTTAGCAAGAACCTGCTTTCTGTCTATCGTCTTGTCCGCGATAATGACGTTTTTGTTGAGTTTCATCGTCACTTTTTCTGTGTTAAGGACAAGGTCACGAAGAAAACGCTGCTTCACGGTAGAAGTCAGGGAGGACTCTACCCCATCCCGTTTGATCGCGCTTCCGCTCCATCGTCTCGTCATGCTAGTGTCGTCACATCTACTCAGTGGCATCAACGTCTTGGTCACCCCACCAACAATGTAGGGGGTGTTTGTTTGGGATTTTGCCTTTGGCTTTTGGAAACCAAAAAGCACCTATTTAGGTGCTTTTTGGCTTTTAACTTTTGGAAGCCAAAATCCAAGATCCAAATCTTATGGCTTCCAAAATTCAAAAGCCAAAAAGCACCTATTTAGGTGCTTTTTGGCTTCCAAAAGCCAAAGCCAAAAGCCCAAACAAACACCCCCGTAGTTCGGTCTATTGTTAAAACTCATGAGCTTTCGTGTTTGTCAGACACTTCGTCTTTGATTTGTGATGCTTGTCAGTGTGCCAAGAGCCGCCAACTATCTTATAGTGCTTCTACTCGTGTTTCAGTTGCGCCTCTTGAGTTGATTCATTCTGATGTTTGGGGTCCAGCTCGTACCTCTTCTGGGGGGTACAAATATTATGTTAGCTTTATCGATGATTTTTCGCGCCATTGCTGGATATATCTTCTTAAGCACAAATCTGACGTGGAACAAGTGTTCTATGCTTTTCAGGCTCATGTCGAACGCCTTCTTGATCTTAAAATCAAGGCTGTTCAGTCGGATTGGGGGGGTGAGTATCAACGTCTCCACCAATATTTTCAGGGTACGGGGATTTCTCATCGAGTTTCTTGTCCCCATACCTCACAACAGAATGGCATCGCCGAGCGTAAGCATCGCCATCTAGTTGAGACAGGGCTTGCCCTGCTCGCGCACTCATCGCTTCCCCTGCATTACTGGGATGAAGTGTTTCTGACAGCATGCTATTTGATTAATCACATGCCCACACCGGTTCTTAATAAGGAAACTCCGATCTCTCGCTTGCTTCGTGTTCAGCCGGACTACGATTCCCTTCGCATTTTTGGATGTGCATGCTGGCCAAGTCTACGAAAATATAATTCTCACAAACTAGATTTTCGATCCAAAATGTGTGTTTTCCTTGGCTATAGTCCTATGCATAAGGGTTACAAGTGTCTCGATTGTACCACTGGGAGGATTTACATCTCGCGCGACGTTGTTTTCGACGAGTCCGTGTTCCCTTTTTCTACTCTCGGAGTCTCCATTGATGTCGCTAGTTTAGCGGAGTCTATCACCTCGTTTCCTTCAAATAAACCGATTACGAGTGTCCATTTGCGTAAATATGACTTATCTTACCTGTCACCTGATCAACCTATATTAGGCGAAGTTCCTTCTGTGCAGGAATCGGATGCTCCAATCGCCGGCGTTTCCCGTCCGATCGACGTGCATGGCGATCTGCATGCCCCGGGGGACGTGCCCATGATGGGTCGGCCTGCCGGCCACCAGCCCATGGAGCCCGTGACGCCTCCGTGCTCCCCAGCAGCGACAGCACCCGCTGCGTCGTCCCAGCTCGTGTCGCCCCCTGCCGCGCCTTCGCCGCCGGCCGCGATACCTTCCGCTGGGTCGCCAGACTCGCCACCAGCTCCGGCTCACCCGATGGTCACGCGTACTCGTGATGCTACGCGAAAGGAAAAAGAGTTCAAGGATGGGACGATTCGGTATGATCCGCGTCGGCGTGCCTTCTTTGCTGCACCAACGACTCATCGTGATGTGTTGCATGAGCCCGCTTGGCGTTCTGCTATGGCCGATGAGATTGCTGCTCTTCGTGATACTCGCACATGGGTTCTTGTGCCGCGCCCTCCTGGCGTCAACATTGTTGGAAGTAAGTGGATTTTTAAAATGAAGCATCGACCAGATGGTATTGTTGACAAGCATAAGGCGCGACTGGTTGCTCGTGGATTCACTGAGCAGCATGGCATTGACTACGGTGACACATTCAGTCCCGTGGTTAAGCCAGTTACAGTGCGGCTGGTTCTCTCTCTTGCTGGGTCTCGGGATTGGTGTCTCCGACAGATTGATGTTAGTAATGCTTTCCTTCATGGTTTCCTATCGGAGGATGTCTACATGCAGCAGCCCCCCCGACTTTGAGGATGATCGCTATCCCTCTCATGTCTGCAAACTTCAAAGTTCCTTATATGGCCTTAAGCAATCGCCACGTGCCTGGTATGCACGTCTCAGTCAGCTCCTTCTTCAGCTTGGTTTTGAGTCATCCAAAGCCGATACATCCCTGTTTTTATTCTCGAGGGGAGGAGTTCAGATTTATATGCTGGTTTATGTCGATGACATTGTTATTGCTGGGTCGACTCCTGCTGCGGTTGATGGTCTGGTCACCTCTTTGGCTGCCGCCTTTCCTATAAAGGATATGGGCAAGTTGGAGTATTTTCTTAGTCTGGAAGCGTCCTACAATTGAGGGGGGGTGATTGTTACTCAACGGAAGTATGCATTGGATCTTCTTCACAGAGTTGAGATGGAGAATTGTAAGTCCACTCCCACACCACTATCGGAAAACCTGCAAGGAATACAGGTACATTGCTCGGCACCGGAGATGCTTTCACGTACCGAAGTATTGTCGGTGGACTACAGTACCTAACCCTCACCAGACCGGATATCTCGTTTGCAGTGAACAAGGTGTGCCAGTTTCTATCTCAGCCCACTGGGGTTCATTGGGAGGCAGTTAAACGTATCCTGCGATATGTCAAAGGAACGTTGCATACAGGCTTAAAGTTTCGCAAGTCTCCCTCCACTGGCATAAGCATATTCACTGACGCTGACTGGGCTGGTTGCCCGGATGATCGTAGATCCACGAGTGGTTTTGCAGTGTTTGTTGGACCGAACTTGATCTCTTGGAGTTCGAAGAAACAACCTACAGTCTCGAGGTCGAGTACAGAGGCTGAGTATAAGGCACTAGCAAATGGAGCTGCTGAGGCCATTTGGGTGGGCTCTTTGCTCAAGGAGCTCGGTGTGATCCAGCAGCGCACACCCATACTTTGGTGTGATAATCTAGGGGCAACATGCTCGTACTAAGCACATTCAGATCGATTTCTATTTCGTGCGAGAGTGTGTTGCTGCAGGTGCACTAGAGGTTCGCTTTATCTCCTCCAATGATCAGTTGGCTGATGTGTTTACCAAACCGGCCACTCGACAGATGTTAGACCGTTTTAAGTCCAATCTAAATCTTGTATGTAGTAGTTTAGATTGAGGGGGTGTGTTGGAAACGGTCTGTACACGTATGTGTGGCGTATACCCGTACGTATTGTAATTGTATCTGTCAAATATATAAATAGAGGAGAGGTGGAGGCTAGACCCCCCCGAAAAACCCTAAACCTATTCTCAAATTTGATGGATCAGGAGGTGGGGTTCTGCTTCGAGATCTGATGACTGCCGTTTGTGTATAAACACTTGAATCTTGTATATAAACAACGTACATCAGATTTTTATTCCTTGCATATACCAAACAAAACATTGTAACTGTACTGGTTGTTTTCATGGTAGGACTGTGAGACTAATATTATTTCTCGAAGTAGTCTATATATGCAATTATCATATACCATGTAGTAGTAGAATAGTTGGTAAACTTGCAACATCTTATGGCGAACTGCATCTTGAACATTTACCTTACATGCATACATTACGATAGTACAGTACAGATGTTGTCACACCGAACCAAAGTAGCTAGAGAGAAGGGAAGGAACATAGGACGGCTGAAACCACTGCATCATATTATCACCAAAGCACTATGCACAAGATTCAAGTGTCAAGCTTCTGGTGTTGACGGTAAGTACAAACGTAGCTGCATGATGGCCCAAGTCCCTCCTGACGGCTAGGATGTAAACGACATTGTCATCATGCAAGCTGAGGGTGGGGGCAGCGCTATGAAATTTATCCCAGTGATCCAGCTCCTTCTGATCCTCCTCCTCAGCAGCCAAGATTTCAGGCAACAGATGCATCAGGCCATCAGCAGCAGCGAGTGACAGGTCGGACGTATCGAACGTCAAGCCCTGGTGCCAAGCATCTGACGAAGAAGAAACCACCGGCCTGGTCCAGGTGGTAGCCATCCAACCTTTGTCGTCCCGTCGCTTCACGTTGAAGGCGGGACCCTGGTGAAACTGCAACTCAGTAAACTTCATCACGCCATTGTGCATGGTGACCTGACGGTAATGCCCGGGGTTGAGGTCTTCAAACTTGGAGAACTCGTTGTATACCTCGCAGGGTCCGGGCACCGGCAGCGGCACGAAGCGGACGATGGGTTCCTCGTCCAAGACGTTGCATAGGAGAATCCCCCACCAGGGATCAACCCAGCCTAGGAGCCCGGATCCTGCGTACGCCACGCTCGTCGCAGAGTAAACCCACAGCTTCATCGTCCTGGCATCCCGTGTCTCCGTGTCGTCGGCAATGGACGCCGGCTGGGTGCGCCACGCCTTGGTGTCGGAGCGGTAGATCTGCAGCAGAGCGTAGTGGTTGTGGGTGTCGAGCCTGAGGCAGCTCAGTTCAGAGAACACCACAGCATAGTGTTCGCTGCTGCCGTCGCTGATGGGCATGACGGCGACGCTCCGCCGGTTAATGTAGTCCGGGTTGGGCCTCGGGAGGAGGTGGAGAGACGAAACGCCGCCCGCTGGCCCTGCTCTGTAAACAAAGTAGTCCACGTACCGCTGGTTGTGGACGCTGCCGTCGTCGGAGAAGGGCACAGCCAGAAGCACCAAGGCTCCTGCCGCACTGAGGATTTCTGGCCCTCGGGCCGGCAGACGTTGGATCCCGCTGAGGTCGTGGCAGCGGGCGAAGCACAGCGACAACGCCGGCGGATCGCGGATTTCGAAGGACACCTCCACGGAGAGGCCCTCGCTGTTGTCGGCTTTGTCACAGGTCGAGTTTTGACAGGAACCGATGCGACAGTTCTTGTCCAGTAGGATCTCGGGGTGGCGCGGGCTGATAGATCTAGTGCGACTTGTTTCCAAGCCAATAGCTGTGGTACGACGTCTTTCCATGTAATAGCTGGAGTACGACGCCGATAGGAGGAGAAATAGCCCAGAGGCAACATGCCACTAAAACGCTCGTTAGGTGTTAGGTTAGGGTGACCGTTTGTGAACAAGGCGACCGTTGGCAACAATGGGCCCACCACTTATCCACGTACGCAATGCGTGGGTCCCACCTCATGGCAGTTAGAAGAGAACCTCGTCCGTCCCTGACCTCCCGACGGCGACATTGCTTCCCGTGTGCTCTTGCCTCCCCTCCCTGCATCCTTCTCTCCCTCTTCTCCGGCGACAAAGCGTTGATGTCTGCCTCCTCCGCCACGCGGTCAAAATGGCCGCGGTATGGTGCAGTGCCGCTGACACGGTGCCCAGACTGCCCACGCCCAGAGCCTCTCAAGCGTTGGGTCAGCAAGACCGGCGAGAATGACAATCTTGGGCGCGAGTATGTCAGCTGCTTGAGCAAGATGCACGTCGGAAGGGATGGGCAGGTATAGATCCCAGTTATTTCACTGATACTGATAAGGTCGGAAGTATCGAACGTCAAGCCCTCGTGCCAAGCATCTGATGAAGAAGAAACCACTGGCCTAGTCCAGGTGGTAGCCATCCAACCTTTGTCGTCCCGTCGCTTCACGTTGAAGGCGGGACCCTGTATTATGTTTTGGGGTAACGACAGAGGTCGGATACGTGTTATATAGGGGGTAGAAATAACCTCTACCGTGGTGTACAAGGATGTATATGACGGTTGGTGTACTACACCATACCGTGCATTATACGTACTTATGATGTTCAACACCCTGGTGAAACTGCATCTCGGTAAACTTCATCACGCCATTGTGCATGGTGACCTGACGGTAATGCCGGGGGTTGAGGTCTTCAAACTTGAAGAACTCGTTGTATGCCTCGCACGGTCCAGGCACCGGCAGCGGCACGAAGCGGACCATGGGGTTCTCATCCAGGACGTTGCATAGGAGAACCCCCCACCACGGATCAACCCAGCCTAGGAGCCCGGATCCTGCGTAAGCTACGCTCGTCGCAGAGTAAACCCACAGCTTCATGATCGTGGCATCCTGTGTCTCCGTGTCGTCGGCAATGGACGTCGGCTGAGTGCGCCACGCTTTGGTATCGGAGCGGTAGATCTGCAGCAGAGCGTAGTGGTTGTGGGTGTCGAGCCTGAGGCAGCTCAGTTCAGAGAACACCACAGCATAGTGTTCGCTGCCGTCGCTGATGGGCATGACGGCGACGCTCCGCCGGTTGATGTAGTCCGGGTTGGGCCTTGGGAGGAGGTGGAGACACGGAACGCCGCCTGCTGGCCCTGCTCTGTAAACAAAGTAGTCCACGTACCTCTGGTTGTGGACGCTGCCGTCGTCGGAGCAGGGCACAACCAGAAGCACCAAGGCTCCTGCCGCACTGAGGATATCAGGCCCTCGGGCCGGCAGACGTTGGATCCCGCTGAGGTCGTGGCAGCGGGCGAAGCACAGCGACAGCGCCGGCGCATCGCGGATTTCGAAGGACACCTCCACGGAGAGGCCCTCGCTGTTGTCGGCTTTGGCACGGGTCGAGTTTTGACAGGAACCGATGCGACAGTTCTTGTCCAGTAGGATCTCGGCGGGGTGGCGCGGCATGGCGGAGGAGTGGGACGTCGGCGGCGAAGACATGGATCGTCCGAAAGAGGGAGACGGCGGAGGTCGTAAGTTTAGACAGGCAGATCTCTCTTCTCTAGGGCTTGGCTTATGGAGTATAGCGGCTTGGGTGCAGCCTGCGATGGCAACCTGGAACACGATGGCAACTTGGAGACCGGAAACAGATGCAGCCTATCTCTATCTTGTTCTACTACTAGGAAATATAAGAGCCCTAGTCGAATTCGGCTGGGTTTATAGATCAGCCCCATACCTGATTGCAACTTGCACGTGCAGCTCCGAAAGGAGCCGCTTTATTTCTTTGATCGCGGAGCTGCTTGATTGCGGACTGCAGCTCCGACAGGAGACGCTTGACTGCGAATTGCAGGCATTTTTCTAATCTGTAGCTTATCTGAAGAATGTGGCATTTTGCTCATCTGTAGCTTATCTGAAGAATGTGGCTTTGGTGCCTGTACAGGTTCAGATGTAATCTGTAGATGTAAATTTTAACTTGACACTAAAGATGATTGCCTCAAACTGACATTTCATCAGGCATATTGTCGTGGTTCCGTAAATGAACTGACTGATGAACAGGAACGCGAGGCGCAACAACAGAATTTGTTTGCTAATCCATATCTAAGCCATGCTATTGTTATTCCCTTGTTCACCACTTGTGCAGCACGAAAGGGACTAGTTACCCACTGATAAGCATAATGAAGCGGACGGCAATGAACTCCATGAAGATTCTCCTATGCGCACGTGCAATTTTCAGGCTAAAGGACATGCAACTGTCATTCATCTAGACACTGAAGACATTCCAATACCTGGCATATGCTAGGAAGCTCTACTGCAAATTGTATATCAGATAGACCATTTCAAGTATTTGCAACTACACTGCCTAAATATGATATCTTATTTAAAATAATAATAATTGAATATGAGCCTTCACCATCAAAAGTTCTTTATTCTGCAGAAGTATTGTACAAGCAAAAGATTAGGACATATGTGCAACAACTGGAAATCTATTGGAAGATTGGTGATATCACTTACTTCCAAAGATTAGGAACATTATAACTGAGCCACATTGGAGACATCTCACGACACCTCACCTTTCGGACTTTTTATCGTCTGATCTCTTTACATAAACAAAATGGGTCAAATGTTTGTAAGAGAATAACTTAGCTGAATTACAGGCATCTCACAGCACATCACCTTTTAGTCGTCCTAACTTATCAAATGAGACTTATATGGTGCATTCGGTCCCATTTAGTGTTGAAATCCACGGAAGATCACTGCTATGCGCTGGACGAGAACGAGGGAACGATTTGGTAATGGGAAGACAGGAAGCGAGTGACCCATCAGAGTAACAGAGGGTTGGATCAGATCGTATTGTCCTGAAAAAATGGGTCAAAATTATTGGGCATACCTACGCTTCGCGCAAGCCTAATCTACATTTCATTTCCATATGCTCTAATACACAAAGGCAAAATCCATCCACACTTGTATCATATAAATACAATATAGCACATAAGTTACAGCTCTAAATTCATTATCGTTTTCAAATTATTTAATTTTTTTCTAATTTCTTATAAATATATATTCATAATGTACGGGCGCAGCAACGCGCGCCTACATGATTAAGATTCAACACATGGGCGCCATGGTGAGGAGCGTGAGGAGCTCGAGCGTGTCATGGTGAAATCATTCGACACATGGACGGAGGTTGAACTCGAGCCCATCACAGGGTACGCATGTAGGCGGGCGCGAGCGGCTGCATCGAGCAGGATTTTTTTAAATACGAGAGCATGAATTCATGGCGCCTGGAACTTGCCGACGCCTCACGTGCTACAAGTGTACCCAGGCAATGGCTGCCGCAGCCTGGCCTTCTCCTATCTCTACTGAATCTGGCAGCCGCCTTTCTTCTTCTCACGGACATGTTGGATGGTTCACCATGCAACTCGCCGGACAATACTTCGCATGGAGCTCGCCGGACACCGGCTTCTCGAGGAACGGGACAGAGGCGGCCGGAGAAGAGGAGCCTAGGCGGTAGCGGAGGAATGAGGTCATTCCTTCGGGATAGCGCCCGCCTCCATCGGCATGGAGAGATCGGAGATCTCGATACGGCAGGGCGGCGGCGGTAGCGAGCGCGCCGTGACTGCCCGCTAGGATTCTATTCCTGTCCATGAGCGTCCACTAAGCGTATTAAATGGATTTGGGTTGGGGACGCCGTGGGTAGCGCATAACCACTTACAGGCCTAGGGGTTAGGGGGGACCGAGGGAGGGTGGTCACGAAGCGGAGGCGATATGGACCGTGACGGAGTGGAATGGAGAGGCTTCGTGATAGGGGGTTAGCGTCGACGGCGGTCCGCTTGGGACGAGTCGCTAACTCCATGGTGGCACAGATCATGTTCGTGTTTTTTTACCTTATCTTGTTCATGCAAATGGGTAAACGGTGGGGGTTGTCAGCAAAAGTGTGATTTAGTGTCTGGGTCATTTCTCACGTTTGATCTATGACATAAAACAAAGTTCGTCGAAACCTATCAACAATGGATGTAGTTTTGAAAATCTCGACGCGAGGAGTTCAAAAGTGAAAACGGATTGTAATTCGGATACAGTTCTTAAGATATTGCATTTTGAAAAAACGAATATTAAAATAAATGCATGTAAAACCTTCTGCACACATTTAGGGAGCCGCCACTTGTCACGCATGAAGGAAAGCTGGGGAGCGAGAGTGAAGGAAATTTGACACGTGTCAACATCGTAGCGCGTGAGGATAATCTTAACGAAGGGAAACTTTTTTTTAAGGATTTCGGAAACCGGCTGGTCCAAATTTCTCAGCCATCTTATCTCAGATTCCAGCCCGCCCCGGCCCCATACAAGAGAGTTAGCAGGCCTGTACTCTCGCTCCAGCCTAGATCGAGGCCGGAAAACCGTATGAAGCCCAGGTTAACTCCGTTGTGGTTCTCAAAAAACAAAAACAAAAAATCTGTTACCAAAGCTCTATTTATTGTAAAAAAGAAAGCAAAGCTCTACTTCCCATGTTTCACTCAGAAAAAAATCCGTATCAGAGCAAGGGGTACAGCCGATTCTTATTGTACTTGCTGTAGAGCATGTCCAACCGTTAGGGTCTTCTAAGACTATTACTGGATAAAAAAAAGTGGGGCAAAATGCTTCCGCTGGTCATTTTTTCATCCGTACCCCACCCTAAACAAAAGTAATCTCACAAACATGTGGCGTAGGTCAGAAAAAAGGACACGCTAGAGGGGCATGATTGGGTGTTGCTTCGGCGGACATCCCCCTAATGCGTTGGGTTTGATTTGAATTCGCCGGTGCTATTTTGAGGTCTTAAGAGGGCTTTGGGTGCTATTGTATGAATTTCAAAGCTTTTTCTTCAGCCGCTGTAAAAAAGGTGTCCTAGGGATCTTGGGGGGCGCCTGGAGATGCCCTTATTACCGTCTATCTAGAAAAAGTTAAAGTCGGAGTAATTTGGCTTTTGCTTTAGGCAAATAATTTGTCGGATGCTTATGTCAGCTCCTCAAGATTGACTAGGCAACGCTGATCTGATGTGAATTTTTATACTCCCTCCGTCCCAAAATAAATGTCTCAAATCTCTTAAAAAGTAAGTAGATAATTTCTCCATTGCTTAATGTCAGCTTCCTTTTTTTTTTGTGCTCTTCTTTCCTCTTGGAAGCAGTCCTGGTGGGAACCAGGTCCGGTCACGGTTCTCTCCTGGTTTCCAGCCCGTGTGCAACGCCAGCAGCCTAGTGAGCTTCGCAAGTCCAACACGTACCGCCAAATATGCAGCTTTCGTAGCTACTGCAATGAGTGCGCTCTCCTATGACAGGGCCGTGCCATTAATCAACTTAGTCCACCTCCTTAATTTCAGTGGTTGACTAAACGCAGGATTAGTACAGCTTCGCACTATTACAAAATAGGGTATTTTATGTGTCCATCATATCGTCTAGGAACATAGGATCTGTACAGAATCAAAAGTGTAAGCATTTCTTAATCCGGGAAACAAATAATAATTAAAGGTTGTTTCTTTGGTGTGCGAGAAATAGTGTTTGATTGAGCAGCTCTATGCGTATGCATTTGACTACAACATAACTATTTGGAAACCCATGCATACGAATATACTTATTAACGAGTCGATCGGAAGCGGACATGCCAGCATACGTAGACTTTAGCTTTCCAATAATCAATAAAATGTTAGTGTATGTTTGTTTTATTGCTCCACCAATCCACCATGAGAGAGCTGCATGCCGACGTGAGGACCAACCTAATCCATGTTACCATGTAAGCATGCTGATGCAAGTGCCGGATTAGTAAACAGTAGAGTGGGTGCATGCTTACCAGCGTGCACACTTGGACTTTCACTAATCTTTCCAGGACAAATATAATTCGTAACGAATTTCACCTTGACCGGTTCGATCGATCAGTGCGCCATCAACTGGACATTTTTTATATCTTATCTTAAGAAAACCATGGGAAAATAAACAGGCGCGTCACAGTCACACTGGGCCCTTTGACGTGTGCTATATATACTTCCATTTCATTGGCTTGATATAATTAGTACCCGTACGTGTGTACTCTGCTTGATTTTAATCTTCATAAACGGCAAAAGCCAAGATGTAAATCTGATTGGAGCAGCTATAGCTCGATCTTAACTATGCGTGTGTGGATGTATGTACGTGTCGTTTGTCGACCCAGTCTAGATGAGAGTCAAACAGTGCCGTGATATATGATTGAAACAGTACTATATTTGAGGAGTTTAGCAAGTTGCTGTCAAGACGAACCTTCGCGGCGTGTTCATATGCAGATGGATACATATATGACGCTAAGTCTCTAACATAATTGAAATTTACGTATTCGTATGCATAATATCTTATGCTAGTTTCCTTCTAGAAGAGAAACGTACATGGTTTCTGTCAGTTCAAAGTTATAAGAGTGCATGCGTGCGGGTCAAACACCAATTAATCTCAGATGTTGTTTGCGTGCTTGTTTCATTGGCTTGTCACGCAGTTAAGTTACGTGGTTATCTCTTTGCGAGTTTGCCTCCGACGTTTTTGTGTCGGTTATGCTTGCTAGGACGACGTAGTGTCGACTCGTTTTTAGGGCGTGGCCTTGGGGCCAACACGGTGCGTTGTGTTGTATGATTTTCGGCCGGTTCCCTTATTAATTGACGAACTCTTTGCGATTTTATCAATAAAAGACATTGTCGAGGTTCAAAAAAAAGTTATGTGGTTATTGAACTACTACAATTACATTGGTTTGGGTTATCAAGTCTACCATATCTGCTTTATTAACATTGGTTTGGAGTAGGTTAATAACTTTAAGTAACTTTAACGTCATGCTAATTGCTAACTATCTAACGGTGAGTAGAGAGAAATATATTTGCAGCATGCATGCCAAGACGATTTGGTAAGATTGCTAGGTTGGCTCTGACAGGAGCCCAAAAAGTGCATGTGCAAGTCATCAAGATTAAGATGGATTAAGTAAGTCACCCTTTTGCTTACTACAGTACGTACTACCACATCTCGCATGGCAGTTACCTGCTGCTCATATGTGGCGACGATGATAATGCGTGTACTGTAGTACGTGCACGTGATCGATGTAGCACATGTTAGGTTTTAAGCTGTTGCACTGCAAAGTGCCTTTCCTGTTCCCCCGTTATTTCTGGTATCGTATCGCATTTATAAATAGTATGAATTTCAGGGTTGGCGGCGACACATTGCATGCCCAATCAATGGCGGTCAAGTCTAATTAAAATCCTTGGCCGGCTGCCTTTGTCAACTGCAGCTGCAGTGCAACACTAGCTTAATAATTAGCTGGATTCATGGGAGCTGTTCTGGCGGTAAAACACGGCTCGGTTTTGTCACTTCAAGCAGTAACAGAGGACAGTAGTAACAAATTTTGGCAAACCAACGATAATCCCCGGACTGAGTTGTCACCTGTCATCAGGTTAACAGAGATATGGACAAGTGAGGAATTAAGAACTCAAATCGTTACTATAGCCAGCTTGCATGATGGCGAGCTTATTACCCGTCGATCTCACATTTGTTTTTCTCTCCATAATTCAGCAGGAGTTGGTTGAATGTTGGGGGCTGCGACGATGGCGACACGGCCGGAAAAGGATGTGAGCTATTCCATGAAGTCTACCGTGCACATTCAATGCCGCTTGCACTTATAGAAGGTGTGTTGCTTACAGGTCAACGAGAAAGGTGACGCAGCGGGTCCAATAATTCCAAAATAATTGAGTTTAATTTAGATATGTCTGCCCATTAAACATGTATAAAGATATCTATATGGCAACAAAGTTGTGTCAAATATTTTAAAACAAATAGAGTACGAGCCACTGTCGAATCCTCTCGCTGCAAGTTTACACTTCTGAGGTTCGCGGATTTATCCTCCTTGCAGACCAGCGATCGGGAGCCTCCCGTCATTCTAATCTAATCGATTTTTAAGGGTTCCAAACACTCCTTCCATTTCTAGATATAAGATGTTTTAAATCTTTTTCTAGAGTCACAACTATCAACATGTATATATCCAGACATGTTTTAGTATATATGTTCAGGTATTTCAGTCCATATATAGTCAACATGTGAAATACATAAAACATCTTATATTTAGCAAGAGAGGAAGTAGTTAAAAATGCAGTTACATATCCTTATTAAGAGTGAAAAGCTTATTTATCCTCTAGTAATTGGCTAAGTTTAAATTTAGCTCATGAATTCTAGAGAACTATATAAACTTAATTTGCATTTGTAAAATTGGATACATTTGACCCTTTTCCATACGGGAAGTTGTTAAGCTCATGAGTGGCGACAATTTCATACGATGAGCCGATGGCAATCCAGTAAACACAAAAGCTAAAATCATCATAGAAGGAAATATTGCAAATCGATTGTTATTAATATTCATAATTTTACTAAAAACGGATATAATTTTTATATGTTGATAAAATCGTAAGAAAGTTCAGTTAAAAGCCAAAAAAAAAGTTAGGAAGATATAACTTGGAAATACAATGATAGCAAACTGTCCTAGGAGTCTAAGGAATGAATCATATCTATTATTTAATCCAAGATTACAAATTGATTTTTTATTTTTTATTATCTCTTCATAATTTCTCTAAATTTATGTGATTTTATTTGGTTTGCATTGGTGAGCATCCATGTACACGAAACCAATGTCATGTCATGCATGACAGGAGTCATGTAAGGGACCAACTCTATTGGGTTTTAAAATTACGATTGGTGTCTATGGTGTTCCGTTGCTTAAGAGCGGAAATATAAGTACTGTCAAATTCAAACTTTCCAACAAGATTTAAAATACTGTCAAATTCAAACTTTCCATAAATATAAATCCACCGCGTGTGTTTTGTTGCGGCGGGCTGGCTCGGTTCCCCCTGATCCACGGCAAGGAAGCTAGCTCAAGGCAGCGCGCGCCCGACCGATCCTGTCAGTGTCGCACGACCACGACGATCCTGCAGATCTTGCCTTTGCACCTCCACCACCGGATTTATTATGGTTCTTGTCTGATTGTCTCTCCCTTTTTTTTTCGCTAAATAATATTCCCGTGCGATACGATCAGCGCAGCGGTTATTCATGTGTGCACGTTTTATTCTCCTGCAGATCTCGTGTAGACTTTTTATATGCTGTACATGTTCCCCTGGATTTGTATTTGTGATGCTCTGACAAGCTGGCATAGTGGCATACAACTGTCAACGTGTTGACAAAAACTACAGTACATCACATCGCAGCTAGCTAGCCCAGTTTCCGGCTCTCTCGTCAAACCGGAATACCATGTACGTACGTGGTCAGTACACACGTTACGGGAAAATACCCAAAAGGAAAAAAAAATTGTACCCCACGCCGGAAAACAAGTAAGGAGTAGTGAATCGGTAAATAAACCATTTAGCACCCGTCTCTATATATAAGAGTTCTTATTTTTCTTGGAACCTTCCTGAGACAAAATATCTTGGAACCCTGCGAGTCTACGGTGGATGTAACAGCGCGATTAATACGTAAAGCAGCCTCCCCGCCGGCGGCCACAACTTTTCGACGACATGATTACCGGCGACGACGACCGCGTATACGTATACACGGCTGCGCCAACCATGTGTTCGATCACCGTGCGTGCTGCTTCACCTCCTACCACGTACACGTACGCAGTAACTTAACACCACAAAAAATGACAGAGGAGGAAGAGAAATGTCGTCGGTCTCGATGTCGATCGCGCGTTTGTTTTGGCATGCACACACACATGAAAGCTTGCCTTTGACCCGGGGCAGCGGCGCTGCCACTTGATACTTGATACCTGTGCTAATATGGTCTGGACTCTGGGGTGTCGCTTGTGTTAGCGCTGGATCGGAGCTGCTGCATGCACGCGTGTTGACAATACCATGTGCCGGCGACGCACTCCGGCCAGAGAGACATTTTCTCTCAATTGGAACTGTGTACCTGAAGTCTAAACACTGTCGAGCAGTCCTCCTACTCCCCCCAAAACGGAAAGAGAGATCTGACACGCATCAATCCACAATCCTAGATCGAACGAGTCCACGGAGTAGCTAGCTAGCGTACGCAAAGCTGCTAGATCGAGCTAAACCGCACCAAGTACAAAAGTCAATGATAGCTTTCGCTTTGAGCTCTCCACAACTTAACTCCCATCCCGTTTTATAGATAAAGCAAAACAAACACCAGGTACAGATGCCACACCATACATGCTGGGGCAACACCAAACACAAACTGAAAGAAAGAAAAAGAAGAAAAAACAAAATGAAAACAAAACGAAGAAAAAACAAAAAACAAGAACAAAAGAAGAAAAAGCAGGGTGAGGAGTTGTTTTGGCGACCAATGGGTCCAACGGTATGCATTGGAGAGCTCCCTTATGGAGATCTTCAAGGGTGAGGAGCTGTTTTGGCGACAGCGGAGTCGCCAGAACTGGCTCCTTAAGGGCGATGCGAATACAGCTTACTTCCATGCGATAGCCAATGGCCGTCGTAGGAAATGCTCGATTCCATGCCTCTGGGAGAATGATCGTCTGCTGGAGGTCCCAGCTGAGATCTCGTCACATATCTACTCCTTTTATAAGGAGTTATTCTCGGCTAGTCCCCGTTCTGGGGTATCCCTGACTGTAGACTTATGGCCAGTGCGGTCTAGAGTCTCCGACAGGGAGAATGCGGATTTAACCCTCCCATTCCTGCCGGAAGAGGTGCAAAGGGCGGTGATGGAGATGAAAGCCAATTCGGCCCCGGGGCCGGATGGTCTTCCGGTCGCCTTCTTCCAGACTTTCTGGGAAGTGGCTAAGGCCGTGATTATGCCTATGTTCCAAGAGTTCTATATTGGGACGCTGGTGGTATCACGGCTGAATTTTGGTGTGGTGACCCTGATTCCCAAGGTAGTGGGAGCCACGGACATCCGCCAATTTCGTCCCATCACTGTACTTAACGTCATCTATAGGATCTTGTCTAAGGTTTGCGCCGTGAGACTCGCCCCCGTGCTGGAGCGGATCACGCATCCTTACCAGTTTTCCTTTTTGAAAGGCCGGTTCATCCATGATGGAATTCTGGCTCTTAGTGAGATTATTCATAAGGTGAAAACACGCCGCCAGAAAGGTGTGTTCCTCAAGCTAGACTTCCAGAAGGCGTACGACCGTCTAGACTGGGCCTTCCTCCGCTTGGTTCTGGAGCGGAGGGGGGTTGATGATAGGATGATTGGGTGGATCTTGCAACTGGTGATGAGTGGCAACACTGCCATTAACGTGAATGGGGAAGTAGGTCCCTATTTTCGTTCTACCTGTGGAGTTAGGCAGGGGGATCCAATCTCCCCTCTGCTTTTCAATTCCGCGGTGGATGCTCTTGCGGAGGTTTTAGAGCGTGCTAAGACCGCCGACCACATCACTGGTGTGGTGGGACATCTTGTCCCCGAGGGCGGAGTGACCCACTTACAGTATGCTGATGACACTATGATCATGGTAGAGGGGTCGGAACTGGATATTCTTAATCTTAAGTTCCTACTCCTCTGCTTTGAAGCCATGTCGGGCCTTAAGATCAACTTCGACAAGAGCGAGGTGGTGATTTTAGGGTACTCGGAGGAAGATCAACAGAGGATCGCGGACAACCTGAATTGCAGGCTGGCGTCATTCCCAGTTACGTATCTGGGAATACCGATCAGGGACACTCGGATCCTGGCTAAGGATTTCACTCCCCTTGTTGCACGAGTTAAATCAAAATCGGAACCTTGGCAGGGGAGGTTCACCTCCAAGGGTAGCAAAACGATCTTGATTGACTCGTGCATGTCCAGTCTCGCCTTGTATATGATGGGGATGTATATCTTGCCAGAGGGGGTCCATGCTAGCTTTGACAGAGAGCTGGCTAGATTCTTCTGGCAGGCGTCATCTGGAAGACAGAAGTACCATATGGTGAAGTGGGCCCACATTTGCGCCCCCAAGGAGTTTGGGGGCATAGGTATACTTGCGTCACGACACATGAACAAGGCCCTCATGCTACGCTGGGTTTGGAGGATCCTTCGGGGTGAAGGGGGTCTCTGGCTCGACTTGATTAAAGCTAAGTATCTTAGGGGTTGCCCTTTGTTGGGGTGTGAGCGCAAAGAGGGGTCCCAGTTCTGGCACGCCATCCAATCGATCAAGGAACATATCAGAGTAGGGGCGATCTCTACCGTAGGTAACGGACGAGATACCCTGTTCTGGCTTGATTCCTGGTTTGGCGGAAGGCCGCTACGAGCGATGTTCCCAGACCTTTTTGCGATTTGTGCGGAACCTCTTATGTCGATAGCTTCTGCCCTACAGCAGGGGCGTTGGAACATTGGGTTCCGGCGCACGTTCGGCCCAGGGGAGGTTGCGAGCTGGAGGTCTTTGCTCGCGGCACTTCCCCTAGCCCTGTCTGACAGCCCGGATAGGGTCTTGTGGAGCCTTACGCCGGACAAGCAGTTCTCCGCCGGCTCCGCTTACCGGGCCTTTTTTAGAGGGCCTGTGTTATCTTGGGCTACACATCTTTGGAGGGCCCCTTTGCCTCTTAAGATCAAGATCTTTACGTGGCAACTTCTACGCGATCGCCTCCCCTCGGGTGTGGAGGTGGCCAAACGTTTGGGACCTGGTGATGGGAATTGTCCCCTTTGTGCGGTCCCCGAAACGGGGACCCATATCCTGTTCTCGTGTCCCGCTGCTCGGTTCTTGTGGAACTTCGTTGCGGAGGCCTTGGGTCCTGAGTGGCAGGCCCTGGACTTAGCAGAGTTCCTAGAAGTGCAGGCGAACCATACCGGGAGGAGGAGGTCCCTCTTCTGGTTGCTGTTCGCGGCAATGACCTGGACCCTTTGGACGATTCGTAACAAGTTGGTCATCGAGCATGTCTACCAACGACGGGCCACTGACTCAGTTTTCAAATTCTTGTCGTACTTGCAGGAGTGGCACCCGTTGGCTAGACAGCGGGACAGGCAGCGGCTGGACGGTATACTCGAGGATCTTCTGAGGGCGGCTCGCCTGTTATCCTCTCCGCCCGGCCGTTGAGCTCTACTGTGTAGAGTTGTACCAGGAGTAGTTGTTGTTGTACCCTTGGGCTGTTTTGTGCTGTAGCCCCAGCAAAACCTTTGGTTCCTTGCACTTCTCCCTTTGTTTCTCGTCGGGTGTTGGTTGTAAACGTTGGATGTTTGCTTTATTTATAAAGCGGTGCGCAAGCCTGTTTCGAGGAGAAGAAAAAGCAGGTGGATCGACTAAACAACGATGACCCACAACTGCTGCATCCTCCTAAGAAGTACCACCAGGCTCCTAGCAACAAGTCATCGAGTACCAAACAACACCTTAAAGTCCGCTACTGCCCGGACCGGACCATTGGCCCTAGAGGGTTTTCGACAGCAAATACGGAAGCAGACAAAGAGGTAGCCCCGACGCCCTTCAGGAAGAAATGATGCCACCCACAAACGGCACATCTTCATTGTTTAGCCACGCCGACAAGGATTTCTCTCGGACAAACCCTATATGCAACCCCGGACGATGCGTGGCAAAGGATCCCGCTAGTATGAATCTCGTCACCGTCTGACTCATCACTCGTGAGCATGCGCCACCATGTATGCGAAGCCACCCTCATCGTCTCATCAAATCCATCCTCACGAGGCCAGCCAAACAGAGGCAAAGAATAGGTTGCACCAAGGTCAACAGTAACGTAACCACGTGGGAGAAAACTATGTCTTTGGCGGTAGTCGATCGGACGTGGCCACATAGCATACCAGTACCCCATTAGGTCCGGCTAGGCACGTAAAGCCCCCTCAAGGCATACGAGTCCTACCGAGAATGACCACCCACCCAACCCATGAAAGCCCCACAGCAACAAGTCGACAACTGTCGCCACTGCCTCTTCACCCCCTACCTCGCAATCTGCCACAGACCGGTAGACCCGTTCCTACACAGATGCGCCACAGACTGGAACCGCTAGGCCGAGCTGCCCCGCGCGGGGCCTGCTTGCCTCCCTGTGCCCCAACGCCATCTCCCGGCCAGAGCCGAACCGACACCTCCCTTCTACACCTATAATCTTTTTTTATTTTTGTCAATTCTTCCGTTTTATAATCTAGTGATCCAAGGAATCCCTTAACTCAGATCTACTAGCTGGAACTGGAAGCGAGGTGCCAGCCATGATCTTGTCCTCTTAAAGGGAGGAGGATTCCAAACTGGAACAAGAGGACGTCGAGGAAAAAAATGTACACCCACCCCTCTGACCTTTGCTCCTTGTCATCCATGGCGGAGAACGGGAGAAGGTAAGCGGCGCACGCAGGCAGTACGCTCCCGCCCACGTGAACGAGCCCGATCGAGCTAGCGAGCGAGTACAGTACGTGACATACGCACGCACTCTCCCACCAACCAACCACTCCAATCCTCCGCCACCAAAACTGCGTGCTCCCGATCAGGATCAGCGTCAGCGGCCAAGACAGCGCACGGTGCTCCTCCGGGCCCACACGGGCGGCCTTTCTCCGGCGAACGCACACGAGTCAACGGCTAGAGGTGGTGGAAACCACCACCCTCCCCCTGTCTTTTTAAAATATTCCGGCATTTCAACCCCACACCCACTCCCACCTCCTCCTCCCCCAAGTCAACTCTCTCCGCCCGCCCGCCGATGCTCTCCGCATTATAATCCCCAACCCCTCCTCACCTCCACCGCCTCCACCCCTCCCACCATGGGCAACTCCCTCGCCTGTTTCTGCTGCGCCGGCGCCGCCGCCGGCCCCCGCCGCCGCCACGTCGCCCCGGCAGCGCTCCCCTCCGACCCCGCCTACGACGAGGGCCTCGGCCACTCCTTCTGCTACGTCCGCCCCGACGACAAGCTCGCCTCCCACTACTACTCCTCCGACCTCCTCCTCCCCGACCCCACCGCCGCCGCCCACGAGGCCCACACCCACCCCACCACCTTCCGGGCCATCTCCGGCGCCGCGCTCTCCGCCAACGTCTCCACCCCGCTCTCCACCTCCGCGCTCGACGACTCCTCCGCCACCGCCTCCTCCGGCTTCGAGAGCTCCGACTCCTTCGCGGCCGTCCCCCTACAGCCCGTACCGCGGTTCCCCTCAGGGCCAATCTCATCCGGCGGCGGATTCCTCTCCGGTCCCATCGAGCGGGGCTTCCTCTCGGGCCCGCTCGACGCCGCCGCGCTCCTCTCCGGCCCGCTCCCCGGCCCGGCCGCCTCGGCGCGGATGGGGTTCGCCAGCCTCTCCCACGGCGGCGGCGTCCCCGCGCTCCGCCGCAGCCTCTCCCACGGCGGCCGCCGCATCCGGGACTTCACGCGCGCGCTCCTCTCGCGCGGCGCAGACAGGTTCCAGGGCGTCCCGGATCTCGGCTCCCCCGACGCCGCCGCCTCCGCGGCCTTCAGCGGCGGCGGCGACGGCCTGCAGTGGGCGCAGGGCAAGGCCGGCGAGGACCGCGTCCACGTCGTCGTCTCCGAGGAGCGCGGCTGGGTCTTCGTCGGCATCTACGACGGCTTCAACGGCCCCGACGCCACCGACTTCCTCGTATCCAACCTCTACGCCGCCGTGCACCGAGAGCTCCGCGGCCTCCTCTGGGAACAACAACAACAGCCACCTCCACCATCAGACCAACCGCCCAGCACCACCACGACAACATCCTCGTCCGACCACCAGGACCAGTGCACGCGCCGCCGCCGCGCGCGCCGCGCCAGGCCCCCGCGCGGCGGCGGCGGCGGCAGCGCCGACTGCTCTGGGTGGAGGTGCGAGTGGGAGGACCAGCGCCGCGACTGCTCCAGCCTCAAACCGCCGCCCACGCAGACGCAGCAGCACCGCGGCGACGGGGAGCACGACCACGTCGCCGTGCTCAAGGCGCTCGCGCGCGCGCTCCGCAAGACCGAGGACGCGTACCTGGGCGTCGCCGACAAGATGGTCGCCGAGTTCCCCGAGCTCGCGCTCATGGGCTCCTGCGTCCTCTCCATGCTCATGAAGGGGGAGGACATGTACGTCATGGGCGTCGGCGACAGCCGCGCCGTCTTGGCGACCGTGGACAGCGTGGATCTCGAGCAGCAGGTCAGCGAGGGCTCCTTCGACGGTCTCATCTCGCCGTGCTTGTCGGCCGTGCAGCTTACGTCGGATCATAGCACATCCATGCCGGAGGTGATTTTATACCTACTGGATTCAGGCTAAATTCATCATCCACTGTCTCTGCTCTTGGTCTCATACTTTTAGTTTATCAATCAATGCAGGAGGTTCGCAGAATACGAAATGAGCATCCTGATGATCCATCGGCGATCTCAAAGGACCGCGTCAAGGGATCGCTCAAGGTCACCAGAGCATTCGGCGCCGGTTTCTTGAAACAGGTTAGCTTGTGTGTTTTTTATCATCATCTATATTTTGCAACAAAAGATAAGGTTCATTCTGTGAATATGATTACACTCTGCAATTGGTCAATTATGTCTACAATAATCTATGTTGATAAACTACAGTAACATGACGTAGCTATAGTTTTGGAAGTATGCTGGATGGCACAATTAGCCTTAAGTTATGGAGTAATTCAATGGTATTTCCTCTTACTACCTGACATTGAGATGAGAAATGGTGAGAAACCAGAAAGTCGTCTGAACCTAGTTTTATCAGGTGGTGCAGAATAAGCCATGGTGCTGATATTCTCAGTCAACACATAACTAAAGTCATGGTTAAGCAAGCTGATCTGATACAGTCGGTCCAAAGTTGAAAAAGAAAATGAAAGTACCGTCAGTTCTAACCTTTTGTTTTTGAGAATTGGTCCACTGTCAGTTCTAAATTCTTGATATGACCATCGGGTCGTTGAACTGACCTGGCTGACGTTGACACCATAGACTAACTTCGGCCGGCAGAATTTTTCAAAGCCTGAATAGTTTTATCTCAGTTCGCGGGTCACCGTGTGTACATCCAGATCGAAAAAATTGTAGGAGAAGCCCCCTTCCAGAGAAAACGAGGTTCCTTTTACTTCTGTCCAAGTGCAAAGAATGGACTTGGGCAGTACTGAAGTGTGGCCTGAAAGCTAGCGATTGGAGTGGCTTTCAAGGAAGGCACGTCTCTCCTTGCCATGTGAAAGTCTTGTCGGTTCTCTAAGTAGGAATTGTTCTCTATTATCAAATGGCATAATCGATCTTGCTGGTGTCCAAGAGGGAAGTCTCTTTCTTGGACCTGAAGTGAGCAATCTGATGAAAAGAACACGGAGATCTGCATTGTTCTGTCAACACAAGAAAATATTCTCAAAGTTAAGCAGCACGAATCCTATTTCGGTTTGATGCCTCGTCAAGTGTCGCACTCACATGGCATGGGAATCCCTTCTCCTGATATATCATAATGTGTCATCAGGTAGCTGAGTCAGTCAGGGATATCTGATAGAACTGTCTGAAGTGTAAACTGTTCGTTTAACAAAGCTAGTGCCCCGTAAAAATTATTCCTTGTGCTGATAGTCATTGCTATTTTTTACAGCCGAAATGGAATGATGCGCTACTGGAGATGTTCAGAATCGATTACGTTGGGTCGTCCCCGTACATCACGTGCAATCCGTCCCTTTACCACCATAAGCTGAGCACGAGGGACAGATTCTTGATACTCTCCTCAGACGGTCTCTACCAGTACTTCACAAATGAGGAGGCGGTTGCTCAGGTTGAAATGTTCATCGCAACAACCCCTGAAGGCGACCCTGCACAACACCTCGTCGAGGAAGTGCTTTTCCGGGCAGCAAACAAAGCAGGTATGCCCAGCTAGCAAATATTAAGTCATCGTCTTGCAGCAACTTTTGAACTTCTAGATGATCAAGCTGAACCAGCTCAGTCACTTGCCTCTTTTCTCACATTTCTTGTTATTATTGCTGCAGGAATGGACTTCCACGAACTGATCGAGATCCCCCAAGGCGACCGTCGGCGATACCATGACGACGTGTCGGTCATCGTCATCTCCTTGGAGGGCAGGATCTGGAGATCTTGCGTGTAAATAGACATACTAGGATAGACAGAGGAACGTATATATAGAGAGAGTCTCTTGCAGACCTTTGAGCAGTTCACGCGGCTACTCAACTCCACTCTTCTTCACACCCCAGCTGCCACTGTACAATATCAACCAAAGCACTGGGTCGGGTCTCTGGGGTTTTGGACGTTATGTCCAGCTGAACCACGATGAATCGTCCATGTAAAAGTGGATTTGTTCGAGTTATTTAAAACTGAATATGAGAGACCGATTGGTCATGTTTCTTTGACCTCTGCGTATATCTGCAACTTCTTGGTTCACACTTCACAATTACCGTGCGTGTGCTGCACGGGAGACGGAATCCAAGTTGGACTTTGGTGATTCTAGAAGTAGACTTTCTCGGCAAAGATGCAAGGTGTTTGGACTTTGGTGATTCCAGAAGGAGATTTTCTTGGCAAAGATGCAAGGGGTTTGTTTATTTGGTCAGAATAATCGTTTGCTGTGTTGACCTCTCAACTGACATCCCAGGGGCTCAGCTACCCCGAGTTGAATGAGAAATTGATCTCATCAGCAGGCAGCCAGGCATTGCCTGGTTGTGAGCCTCATCTGCTGTCCATTCTTGAAGAAGAAAAAACCGTTGAGAGATAAATACAGTGTTCTTGCCATGAATGCTGTAAGCTGACCTTGAGATCTGTGCATGTGCACGGAGTTAACACTGTCTCTTGGATTCAGCGCTCTCTGAAATTCTATCATCAGGTCAGAGGCTTGAATGGCTGTTGGTGGTTGACCAATAATTGGGGCTCTGTGTGGTGTGCTATTCCCACTTGCTTGCGTGCTTCTCCTTCTATTTGGTTTTGGGAAGAAACTGATGGCTGGCAAATAAAGTTTTTCCTCCACTAGGAAATTGAATAAATCGTATAAATGGATGGTAGGTAACCATGGCGTATAAAGCTCTGTTTTCTTTGTATTCCTCTTGAATGGTGAGGTACAGCTATCTTAAAACGTCATCTTAAAACGTTCATTTCCTTAATCGATGGTAGCACTATTCTTAAGCAAGGGAAAGTCAGATCGAGCATAGGATATCATGTAAGAAAGGCACACCTTTTTTATTCCTTGTGGCGAACAGAAAGTGGCGTTCCTTAGTTATATTTCTCCCACTATAGGCACTGACGTTGACCGCAAATCCAGTGCAAAGTTATGAGCTGAAGTATTTTCGAAGCACAACTTTTTTGTGCTGTTGGTACTTGAGAGAAAGAAACATTTCTTCCGTTTAAAAGGGCTTGCCACCATTCCAGGTCATGAAGAGTTGGAGACCATTGGCAGACATAGTTTCCCATAACATACCGTTACACTCAAAGGTAGAGACATGGAGTCAAAATTTAATCAGTTCAACTACCATATCTTTTTTTAATAGTACATAAGATACATGAATAAATATGGATAACTTTTTCTATATAAATTAAAGTATATATAACTATATTTGATTTTGGAGTAGTTGTCAAATATGCGTTGCATAAGATGTCGTTATAGCTATTTAATATGTAATAATTAAGAGTTGGGGGTGGTTCATCCACGCCTCATGTCAACCTTTTCTTCTATTGGTGGATAATCTCTTACATATGGAAATAGTTGTCAATTAACGAACTAAGTTAATGACTTCCTCGACGATCTTTCGCAAAAATCAGCACAATAGATGTCACAAATATGTCAGGACTGAGACAAACGTGAATACAACATGTTGATTTTCTTTCTAGCAAAGTATGAATTTTAGTTTATACTCATACAAGTTCCCATATATTGCATAATAGTTATCTCGTGGCTCCGTGGTTCCATCCACGTCCATGCGTGACCATCATGGTCTACTCCATGGAATCTATTGTTTCGACATCACGAACTTCCATTTTTTTCTTGTCTCCTTCATGGTCTATTTGAGTACAATTGTTTGACAACGTGCCATGATAGGGTGTATTTTCGGCCATAGTGTGTTTAACGATTTGAGGTTCTCATTAAGGATGAACAAAATAAACATATTTCTCCTTTCTATCCTCATTGCAAGTCCATGGACAAATTTTGAATTATATCCTTTCTATCCTTATTTTGTTCATCCTTATTTTTGAATTATACAATTTTTTTATCTATGATCACGTTTTTAAACCTCATGAACAATTCAAATATTAAGGAGATTGTAAAGAAATGAAAGAAAAAACATATAAATAAAACAAAAACTAAAAAATATATATATAAATAGGACAAAGATAAAACAGAAAATAGAAATAAAATAAACAGAAAAACCCATAAAAGAAATAACCTTTTTTCTTTTTTTGAGAAATATAACAGAAATAACTTATCGAATAACCGGAGTAGCCCGCGCTGAAGGGATGGTCAATATCTACACTTGTAACGATTAATAGGCCTGGCCCATCGCCTTATCCTGTGTGCGACGCAAGCCACCACATAGAGCGGTGTATAGGAAACGGGGAGCTAGCCTAGCCTAGTACACTTATCCGTCTGACTTAAGGCCCATAAGCCATAGGACACGAAATCCCGGCCAGCTTAACTTCGTCTCCATCCTCGACCGGCCAACCCTACTGCCGCCGCCGTCGCCGTCGCCGTCGCTGTCGCTTCTCCTCGCCGAGCGCTCAAGAGGTAAACGGGCACCCGGGGTTTCTTCTGCGACGTTGCATTTGCACGAGTTTTTCCTTGGCACCCAAGTTTAGGGTTTGGGTTCCGTGCAGGGGAGTCGCGATGGCGCCGACGCCGCCGAAGACGGGGCTGTTCGTGGGGATCAACAAGGGGCACGTCGTCACCAGGCGCGAGCTCCCGCCCCGCCCGTCCAACCGCAAAGGGGTGAGTCAGTCTCCCGCTTCCCCAAATCGATTACCCGTTCTCAGCTTCTTACTTAATTGCTACACTAACTAGGCGTGAGCAAGTAGGAATGCGTGTAGAAACTTGTTCCAGATATAGAGATAGGGTGAAAAATTGAATTTCTGAAGCTAGTCAAATACTAAAGTGCATTTGCTGAAGTGGATGTTGTAACGGCGAAACTGCGTGTAGCTAGGGATCGTGCAATTATTGGAGTTATTATCAGTTGATGTGACCTAACGAACGTCGATATGTGGCGATGGTTTTTCCTTGAAATTTCCACACCGGTTTGTCGTTTAGTCGCTGCCGCCGCGGCGAATTGGCACTATTTCCTGCTTCTTGGTGGGCGCTGTCAAGATCAGTGGGAAACAACGATGAGTGTGGGCGTGTGGCCATATGGCATTCTTCATTAACAAGTACTATATGCTACTCCGGTACTCCCTCCGTTCCTAAATATAAGCCTTTCTAGCCTTTCCTCCACGCATCTATCTAGACATGTTTTAATGAAAGGTTCACATGAATCTTGCACTAAAACATATCTAGATACATGCGTGCAGAAAAAGTCTAAAAAGTCTTACATTGTGGAACGGAGGGAGTATATGAAGTCTTTGCATACATAGAAGTTCTCAGTCCTCAGTTTGTTCCCAGAAAATACTCAGCAACCATCCTGTAATATTGTGACATTTATTTTTCTGTTGGTGTCTATTTATGCTTGTCTGATGCTACCTTTGATTTTAGTTTCTATGTGTGCTATTTCCATACCTCAATTTTCACTGTAAATTTGCTGTAGTGGTCACTTAAGTTCGAAATTTAGTTTATAATGGTAAAGTGCAATTTGCGATGAAATTATTGAGAAGGACAACATTGTAACATCCTATAATTGGAACCTGTTTAATTTCAGAAAATTACCAAGAGGGTCCATTTGTTCGGAGCTTGATCAGGGAAGTTGCTGGGTTCGCACCGTATGAGAAGCGGATCACTGAGCTTCTGAAGGTTGGAAAGGACAAACGTGCACTCAAGGTAGCCAAAAGAAAGCTCGGGACACACAAGAGAGCCAAGAAGAAGCGTGAGGAGATGTCCGGTGTTCTTAGGAAGATGAGGTACGTTTCTATCTGCAATTCTGTTAGCGGAGATGTTGCCACCTCCTAAAGTGAACTTGCTTTTGTTTTGTGGACATAAATTAAGCCATCAAAGCGTTCTGTGACTCGAACCTGTCATCTAAAAGTTGCTCCTAGTTGATTTACGAGCCAACTTGGACATACTCCTCTATCAATAACATTACTCTATAAAAAGCTATCTCCTTAAGGCTTATCTTTAAATTGAGTTATTTGCTCTTGCCAGTAAATCCTTGCCGCCCTTGTGCTAGTTAGAATCGTTGGGAGTACCTAGTGTTAGTATATTAATTTGTACCTAATTGTTAACTTCATGTTGAACTATAAGTCTTACAAAACCAAGGATGTATTGTTTGGAAGCTAGAGTAAACTAGATTGGTCGCTTCTATTGCGACCCATGGTTTCTTATGTAGTAAGAAAATTATTACTCAAGCCTTAAGCATTTAAGATATTGTGAGAAATTGGCATATGGATAGTACTAAAGGATCATATTAGTATTGGCAATCCTGTCTTTTCATTCGCATTGTTGGACATGCTCTTTATGTTATATCTTCACTAAGTTTTGGAACAAGAACGTGATTATTGACATAGACTGGTATATCTATTTCCTTCAGCTTTGTGTTTAGTGACGACTCTGTTGTTTAGTGTCTTATTATTAGGCTGAATTCAAGTTGCCTGACCATAATGTTGTGAATTGTGATGCATCTGTGGAAACAAGTTAACCAAATAACAACCAACTATCTTTCAGAGTTCAATCCATCACATCAAAGAATTCCTATGTGATATTGAACTGTTGCATAAAAAAATTCTGAGAATTTATGTGTAACTTCCATCGTTCCAGCCGCTGCCTAATTCTCGGAACAGATAATCAAGGACGATAAAGTGGTTACCTAGCCCCATACCATCCACTGGTGTCATCCCTTTCATCACATGTGGAGGCTTAGCTCATGTATTGTGTCCATCCATGATGTGTTGGTGCCTGACATCACATAGGATGACATGACTGCATAATCCTTGTCGCTTTTTCTAAATCTTCTCATCCTTGATCGTAGCAGCTAACCACTACACTGCTTCCAACACGACAATGATGTTATCTTAACCATCCAGAGAAGACCTTATATTTGGGAAGGGCTTGGACAAATGAAAAAAAGTGAAATCTACCCTCTTCATTGAATATATTGGAATTGCAAGTAACTCAAATCAGTATTTTTTAACAAGACGGTGATATTATGACTTCTAGCTTTGTATCTGGTGACATTTCTACGGCTTAGTTTCTGGTTAGGCTGATGCCTGACCATAAGGTTATGTATGCTATTGTGAAAATAAATAACCCAAAGTCCCAAGTAATAACCAGCTATGATTGAGAGTTCAACCGATCACTGTAAAGAAATAATTCCTGTGGATATGAACTGTTCCATTTGAAATCCTTGAGAAATTCATGCGCAATACCTTCATTCCACCTGGTGCCTAATTCTAGGAACAAATAATCAAGGACCATAAAAGAGGTTACCTAGCCAGCTACTACCATCCGGTGTCATCCCTTTCACCATATATAGAGGCTTAGCTCATGTATCTTTTCCATGTGTTTTAGTGCCTGACATGACACGGGATGACACGAGCGTACAGTCCTTGTCTCTATCTACTAGATCTGCTTGTCCATGATAGTAGCAGCTAACCACCACGCTGCTCGCGACACGTCGTTGGTGCTATCTTAACTTTCTGGAGAAGACCTTTGCATTTGGGAAGGGTAGACAATTGAAAGGCTAAATCTTTTCTGTATTTGAATGTCTTTGAGCTGCAAGCAACTCGGACGAACAGATGTGTAGCGCAGAGAGGCTTTATACCTGACGTTTGTTCTTTTCCTGATGTACTGGTATTTAACATTTTGTTCATCCCAAAACGCAGGTCTGCTGGAACCACCGAGAAGAAGAAGTGAAGCAGCTCCGATTTGCTGAGAAGGGTTGAGGTTGTTGACGACCATACTCACAAAACTAGGAACATTCATTTTCGGAGGACGTGTTTTCAGTGTGGGTGAAGCCGTGTTTCCCTCTTATCAGGTTGTGTAGGTTTGTGCATGCCATTGAATCGTCAACCATAGACTTAGTTTGACGAAGTCAATTTATGAAACAAGAAAAAAGATATGTCCGTGGAGGAATTTTTATTTGGAGGTCTTGCATGGTGTTGTCTGTCCATGGCTTCTCTGTCTTGCAACTTTTCAGTTAATATGCTCATGGCCGTAAACCCACAGCTCCAGATTTAGAAAAGGAGAATCTGTTTCTTCGAATCATCTGATGCCATTAGAGAGACTCGGCTTGTCAATTGTCGGCTGCCATGTAAGATGGATTTTTGCAGATAACACGGGAATTCCAGCCTGACCATGTGTGGAAAATGGCTGCGCCTGAGCGGATGACTGAAACGGTATGATGTGTTATCCGACCGGGACATAGCGCCTCAGGCCATCTCCAGTCGTTGCGTCCCCCAACGCCTAAAACGTCGGATTTTTGCGTCCGCCGCGGCGAGAAACGGCGCTAACTGAAACCTGTGGGTACGGTTTTCAGTCGTGTCTAACCCAAGTTTCGGCCCATGGGATTCAAAAAAAATGCCGAGCAGGAAAGAGGTGAATTTCATTCAAAGACAGGCAATTTCCTTTCAATTTCATCCAAACTCGCCGATTACAGAGATTTAAAAGTAGACATAAAAGTAACTAAAACTAGTCGAGCATGCCGAGGCTGGCGGCGATCGCCTGACTCTAGTCGGGGTCGTCGCCGTCATCGTTGGAGCTGTCGTCGTCCTTGCGCAGGTGGCTCAGGCCTACGCCGTCGTCATTGCCCCACCCGCTCGGGCCTTCGCCGTCGTCGCGGTACCACCTGCTCTGCTGCAGGGTCTGTTGCGGCTCCTCCTCTTCGTCCTCCTCCTGGCTGTCAACGTCGAGGATGATCGCCGCCCTAAACTGCTCGCCGGCAGGAACTGGGGGCATGGGGATGCCTCCCGCGCTGAGCTGCCACCCATCTGTCCGCGGAGGCGCTGGGGACGCACATGTCCGGCGGGCATGGGTAGCCCACGCGGTACATCGCCCAGGCCTCCTCCTTGTGGAGATGTCGGTGACGTCAGCGGGGCTGTAGGCCATGACGGCTAGGTCGCGGTGGTGAAGGAGAGGAGAGAGGTGTGAGCCAGAAGCGGCGAGAGAGGAATGACGACTGGCGGCGAGGCTCGGGGGGGGGGGGGGGGGGGGGGGGGGGTTTATAGCGCCGCGGCCAGGCGAAGGGGCGGTGGACATTACTGTGCGCCGTGTGAACGCGCCACACCATTAACCCCGGCAGCTTTTGACTAGGGGAGCTCACTGGCCGCCCGCCATGTCATTACTCCGGCAATATTTGATCGATGCGGGAGCCGAGAAGACGAGTACAGGCGGTTTCTGTTGACGCCATTTTCTCCCGCGTCGCTGACAGCACCGGCCCGCGTCGTGTTTCGCGCCATTTCGCCCCCAGGCCGAACCCAGTGGGCTGGATTTTGCCTGGAGACGCCGACGCTATTGTTCGCCAAAACAGCGTTAACTGGACTTCTGGGACCGGCTGGTGGAAAAACGGCGTTTTTTATTTCTGCCGGCGCCAAAAAGGCCTCCTTGGGACGGGGCGACTGGAGATGCCCTCACAACCTCACAGAGTCATCGAGGTACTGCTTCTCCCGTTAGCCTACCACATAGACGGCCAACACGTTTGTATCGATTGTTCCGTCTCTGGCTCGAGCACCTGATTGAGCCTCCGACGACGACGACGACGCCGGCGGCAGCTATCGTATGTACGTGCCGGCGGAATACCGGAGCATGTTAAAGGTGATATGTACATATATGATGCTGGCCACACGCCGGGAAGACGGGCGGTGGATATGATGAGGATTCATATTCACCGGCCGAGGCGCGCCGGAGGAGACAGGGACGATGCGAATCTGGGCGGCCGGTGGGGGGCCTGGGCTAGCAAGCTGTGGGGAGGACAGTAGAGGCTTCTCCTTGACGCCTCCTCGACCACGACTACTAAAGCCACCGCAATCAAGCGGAACGTACCTACACACACATGTGGGCGAGAGTGAAGATGATGATGATGTGTTGTTGCTTGCCGCTCGCGCGCGGCGCCCGAGAGAGATTCCGCTGTCAGATCGCCGGCCCGCGGCGAGGCAGCGACGGGACGGCCGCAAAAGCTAGCCGAGATCGACCCCCCGGCCATATCGATCGATCCCACATTCATGCTGCGTATGACAAGAGCGTAAAGCTACACCATAGCTTAGCTAAGCTAGCCGAGTACTGGAGTATTCGTACGTAGCCATGAACATGTCGATCTGTTCTTACGTACCAGCCGGGGCTCTGAAAGTCTTGTCGCCTAGGGGAGTTCAGTTCATACTGTAGTATTTCAGGTGTTCGTGCGCTGAACCCTAGGGGAGTTCAGTTCAGTTCTGCTGCGCCTACACGTACTGACGTACAGTGGTCACTGATCCGGCCGGCCAGCGTCTGCGGCCGGCGACTTCCTGCAGCTAGCTTCTTCCCATAAGCATGGAGCCATGGCCGGGACATGTCCTGCAGGGAGGGGTCGACGAGAATCCTTGCGTGGAAGCAACAGGCTCGGGGTGCCAGGACAAACGAGTCCTCGATCCACCTGGAAACGACGAACACACGTACGTGCTGCAGATTATGCTTTGGCCGCGTCTGCATGGATATTCGGCTCTTCTTACGTAACAAAATAACAATTGTAGTTATATATGTGCAGTTATGATCAGCTGAGCAGATATTGCGCGTACGTGCGTGTCTTCCTGTCGTCCCAACTGTCATTGTCGCAGATGAACGTACGCATATCATATGAAGCAGACGCATATATGGGCGCGCGGACTGACAAAATTGAGAGAAAGTAGAGTACGTGGTCTCGTTCATGCATATGTCTGACCTCTGAAATAACATGTGATTGTTCTCGCACAGTATAAATAGTTAAACGAGAAGTGCTCTGGTGCTTTCTTGAAAATATGTTGCACGAGTTTTAAAACGCATCGAAAACTATGATTAGGTTCACAAAGTGATCTAAGAGGAGTACTAATCATGTGGGATTAGCACCCTTAATCTCCACCCCTAATTACAACCATCAATTGTTTTAAATTTGTGCAACATGTTCCCTTGATAAGCACCGGAGCATTCCTCATTCTTTTTTAAAAATGATACATAACCTAGTTTAGAAAAATTACAACGACTAACAATGGAGAGGATCCAGGATTTCAACTCTGTGTAGTCTATATAAAGTTGTGTAGTCAAATACACGCATATGTAATATTTTTATTTTTTGCGTATATTGCACACACAAAAACTCGAACGTGGCTTCACCACTGCAATGATACCACTTATACATGTTCGATTCATATACCTTGGAATATATAATAGTGGTGAAAATTGTAAAGAGTATATCACAACTTATAAGGGATGGAGGGAGCATGTTTCTTTGGGTTTTGTTATCTTCATGCATGAGATATTTGTATGGATATTCGTTGGATTTTGTCACAGATGAATGAACATTGGGTGTCTGTTTGAAGAATTTCAAAATATTTATGAAGTTGCAATGATTTTTATTCAATGTCTATTGTAGTAATTGTTGTCGGGTACATTCGATAATCGCGGTATTCACAAGTCCAGTCACCCTTTGGGCTTTAGAATGAAGATTTAATTGTGATGGCTACAAAACTGAAAGTGAGACACTACATAGAATATATATACCACCATGCATTGACGGTAAAGTATCTCGAGCGTATGCACTTAAAGTTTGTACGTGTAACCAATGTCGGTTGAAATATTGCCCATATTTCAATCAAGAGGTCAAGTAAAATTAATACGTTCAGCCTTCTCCTAAGTTTGCTTCTTGGCTGCAATCGGGAGCTTATCAACTCGTGAGAAAAGAGAAAAAAACTATTTCTAAATCAAATGGCTATGCATATCGAGGATCGATGGAGAAATATACCTATATGAATGTACCCCTAAGAAAAGAGAAAAAACTATTTCTAGGTCGACTAGGAGATAGCCATTAGCAGCCGTTACTACAATAAATAAATAGATAAAGGTGATTGGTTGTAAGAATTATTAACTTATATAAGCTAGCAAAAGCAATGAAAATTAAATAGTGCAAAGATTGACTGGCATGGTTTTTAATTAAGATTATCCTACACGATGCGATATCAGGTCTGAGCTTCTATGTCGGAGATTGATCCGTGTGAGCAGTGGGGCGGGATGTTTAAACCACGTGAGTATGTACTCTCTTCGTTAAGGTGAGATTAGTTTTAGCTGCCAGGCCAGGATGACATCGCATGGCTACCCTTTGAATCAATCTCGATTTTGGTATTTAATTAGGTGTATACACGACAGGACCAGGATCTCAGAAAGAATGCAAATCAATGCTAGCTAAGCCTAGCCATAGTTTTAAAGCTTAGTTGCATATGTACAAATATGTGCGGCCAAAGGGATCAGATTCCTGTTGAGTGGCACTACAAATATATCTAGCGAGCGAGCATCGGGATCTCGGCTGGCAAGATCGAAGCTCATTAACATACAATATGGAGCATACATTCCTTGGCGCCTACCAATCAGTATATCCTCAAACCTCAATCATACATATACTACTCGCTGTTAGAGAGAGACTAGTTTCCCATATACAGCAAAATACGTGATGCATCGATCATGCATACATATGCAGTGCATGATCGTGCTCATGTGATGCAACGTGAGGCCAACCACAGAATACACATACGCATATGCATATAAGACACGGCTGTAACTGTAACTACAAAAACAACTGTTGGTGCTTTACCGTGGTGAACTTTTTACAGGACATGAGTTTTAAGAGCGTAAAAGACAGAAGATGCCATGCATTCATATATGAATACATGTGTGTATATGTGAGAGTAAGTAAATAAACATACTACATGTGGGTCAGTGAGTCTGTGAGTGATCGACTGGCTGGCTGGACCGCCTCGACGACGAACAGAAAACAAAACAAAAAAGGCGCCCAAACTCGGTGGTGTATAAAGCTAAAGCAGCTATATTGTTTTTTGCCCTCTCTCCTCCTATGCGTGCGATTGGTAGTACAGTCTCTGACACAGGAATCTGATACCCCTGACCTGGTGTCCGATTTGAACGTCCCACCAAAATCCTAGAGCTAGCTCCTCGATCTCTCTACCTAGATCTATGATCTATCTCCCCTCCCTGTCGTGCGTGCGTGTGTAGTGTGCATGGATGGAGGAGATATACATGATGCAACACATTTGCTGCAAATATGTCGGTATTAGGTCACATGCATGCAACGGTGCCCGCCACGTCGGTGGAAAAGCTAGAGAGGCAAACATAACCCATCACACACATTTGATTCATCTCGATGCAGATCTCTTCACAAATGCATGCATGGGCTGCATGGGAAAAGCGATCGAGCGAGCACCCAAGATTAGATCTGATAGATCGATGTATACAAAGTGGAGCTGTTTATTTTATTTTTCTATCAAACTGTGATCAAAATAAAGTCTTGATCATTGAGAATAAATATTGGGAGTTCACTATTGTTGACAACTTGACATAAATATCTTGCACTAGAAAAGCCAAATCATGCGCCATATATGCACAAACTCATATCTCAATTTTGCAAGGACGCGATCAATTGATGGTGTGGCAAAGCAGAATCACCAGGGCAAGCAAAATGGATACTCATATGTGTCAATCTGAAATTTATTCATGTTGAATTAATCTGTTCATATGCACATTGTTTGGTAGAATTGAGAAGGTACTCACAAAAAATTTAAGTAAAATCTCGCATCCTCTTAATTATATGCACCATCTAGTATTCTCTAAACGAATTGTAGCATGTAAATTAGGGTGACCGTGTTAATTACAAAAAGCTATCAAAAGTAACTTTGATGAAAATGAAGGACCGAGTATAATTCACATCGTCAACCATATCTGCTTCCCCTCAATTTCACATTCATAATAATATACTATTATGGTGATGTTCTTATATGTCCTGCAAAATTAGTAGTCAAGGCACAATCAAGAACACAATATTGGCAAGTCAAGAACGAAGGTATTAATAACACTATAAATGGGTGTGTGAATATTCTGATATACATTGCGTTGTTTTTCATAAGGTGTATCATGTTCTGAAAATAAGGTCAAACTTTGCTATATTGTACCAAGTTTCTATGAAATGACTATTAGCTTCAACAATAACAAATATGTGACATTATATCCATTGTGAAATATTCTTTGTGGTTTATTTATGTGCGCTGCAGATGTTGCCAGTTTAGTCTATAAATTTGGTTAACGACAGAAAAATTTGACTTTTGCAAAAATACACCCTAAAAGGGGAAAAGGGGGAGTAAAATACATTACAGATATTCTCTAACCAAAGTGCAAGCTATATCTTTGGATAGTGTACTAGCGAACTAAATAAGATAAAAAAAATAGGAGAACATGCATATTCCTTTCTCCACCATAAGTTGCAGTCAATTTCTTGATAAGTTTTTCGCTCTCTTTTTTCTACAAAACAAAGAATCACATTCCATTTCATTTTCTCACATATTCTATTGTGTCATGGCTGTAACTAAAGTATTCTTCTCCATTCCGAAAAAGGGTTTTTCTCCATGATATCCAAATTCTCTGAGAACATCCATGTTTTAGAATGTACATACATTATTAACTTCCCATGGAAAATGTTAGACCTACCAAAAAATCCTTAGATAAGTTTCAAAAAAATATTCCTTAGATACACATTATTCCGGAAGAGACCTTTATTTGTAGCCAATGACAAACTGATTAAACTCTAGTTAAAAGTATTTAAAGATCGACCTTCATGATACTTAGTGTTAGTACTTAGTACTGGAGTTACCTAATTTTTTGCATATTATCCAAAGATGTCCTGGCTGAAACAAAATGAGAACATATAAACATATGGGGTCAAGGTGAAGTCGGTCGTCTTTATTCCCTCCTCAGGAGGGGGAAGAGTGCATCGGGGTTAGCCAAAGCAGACGGAAACTCAGATTCCCTCAGACAGCGACTGCTAAACAACAAGACACAGTAGGTTGAGGAGGGGGGGAGAGAATAGAGTAGAAAGGAAGCTGAGGTAGCTTTGCACATATATAGTCACCACGGGACAACATAGATTAGAATATTGTTACTGCATTTTCACCGTCACCAGCCACTAATTACATACTTTGAATTGCTTACTTGATTTCCGCGTGTGATGCCGGGACTGGTAACTGGCTAGCTAGCTAAGCATGGAGTATATAGATGTATATGCGAGCTATTATTGGGTTATTTGGTAGTGTGGGCGTGCCATGGTAATCTTGGTCGAGTTCCTACGTAACTTAGTGACCACAAGATTTTGCTACTCCCTCCGATCCGTTTTAGGGTTCGTCAGCTCTTCACAAGTTTGTATAGGTGTAGGTCATATTTTACGTCAGTTAATCCGGATCAGAGGAAGTATTACATATTGCATGAACATCTCTTGTACATGGCAAATTAATTCGCAGCATACATATGATCATGGTTCGCCAGTTCTACGTATAATTAAAAATGTTACATACGTACATATGCAACAATATATGCACTAAATATATACTCGAGTCGATAGGTCTATATACTGTGGATACTATACGCCATATGGTCAATAGTATGGCTTGAATATTTTTGAGCAATATATGCACTAAATAGTATGGCTTGAATAGTATAGGAGGAGGCTCCCTCAGCTTCAATCAATTGCGATGTGAGGGGTGCGGCATGCACATGTAGAGAAGGTAATATTTCATAGTGCTTCTTACGTACATCCTCAAGAGAAAACAATAAAATATGCTATACACAATAAATTATCCTAATATGTTACCTCTAGTAATTAATGATTGTGTGTCTCTATTACTTCATGTTAATTAAAATACAACTAAAAATTGTGAGTCTAAGAGAATACTACTAAGATGGATTTAAAGATGATTTAAAGATGGATTCTCTGACAGCTAAGGAAATGTAGTCTCGTACCTTTCCTTTTGTTCCAAGAATTAGTCATTGTCCTGCAGGATTTGTTGAGAAAATCCTAATATTACAATGTTATAAATGTCCGTACATGAAACCTCACTCCCCATTAAATTCGCTAAGACGTACGTCCATTCTTTCCGAAGTTGAATTGGCTATAACGACCTTCTATCTTTTCCCTTTATCTAATCTTTACGGCGCTCTAATAATGGTGTCATTGCCTTCCTACGTGTGTCAGCCACCAGTGGTGCTCGTGAGCCCTGATCTCCTTCACATCAATCGTGATGATCTCAATTCTCATCCTGCTCTTCATAGCCATCAGTACACTTATCCATTGTAATTATCTTCACTGGTGATGATTCAAGGAACTACTTAAAATAAGAAAATAAGGAAGGAATGTATGGTCCATCCGAAGTCGAGAATGAATTTTATGACCGGTGTATTCAATGGTGAAGATTGGTAATGTTAGTATCACGGAAGAAGTAGAAATATGGCACTAATAAATAAGAGATACAACGGTAAGGAGATTTTTTGCGGGAGACAAGGAACTCTAAGGCAATAGATGAATATAAAACAAGGTACATGTATATGAAAATACTTCTAGTCACTGTGATATTATGTTGGTATTTTACTTTTTCATGGATGTGCCACTTACAGAAGAAAAAAAATTGTTGTTTGATTTCCGTTTTTACTTGAATATTGAGTGAAAATGGAAAAAGACAATCAATTTTCTCCATTGGTTCTATAGTAGTGTTCTTAAATAGTAAAGGTAAAATCAACTATGGGTCATGTAGACATACCTTTCAATCAAATGTGTGGGGATTTTCTACAAAATAGGCTTATCAATGATCTCCTTGGAATATCCGTACAAAGAGTTACGATGCGAGTCTTAATTTGGATAATGATACTTCTAACTTAGAGAAATAATAAAGAGGTCAATGGTATTTATTTCTCTATAAGTTTTCATAATATATTTTTCGCGAAAGATCTTTGCTCTTCCCCCATAATCTATGTAAAAAGTTGATTATCGAGCATGTCTAGATCATTAGAGATAATGGGATGACCGGGACAAGGGCAACCTCTTCCCCTCACTCTACTTTCCTTAAATTATCATGGAATCATCAAATCCACATACTAATTTAGAGGGGCTTATAATCGAGCACTCAAACATGTTTCCCTTGCTTCCCCTAGATCATTAAGTCCGCTATTATTGTCCGCTCTATATATGCTATCGGCGCTTCCAAAGACAATGATGCTATTGTCCGCTCTATATTATTGTCTTTGGCAAACAAAAATAGAGGACTCAAACATGTTGTTATGAAGAAAGGGATGAACGCGATAGCCGTTGCACTTCCATAGACGCACATATGTTCCCTTGCTAGACCAGACAGTTGGACGTTTGATACGTAAAAATATATTAGTAACTCTCCAAGGTAAGCAGATAAAATGGTCTGATTTCAACATGTGGTCAAGTAATAGTATTTTAAATTCCAAAGTATAGATAATTATAGTATCATTTCTCAGATACGCACATATACGGAAGTAGAGTGTTTAATTTTGCATGTAGCTGGCTGGTTGACTAAATCGCATAGTTACATTTGAAGTGCATAGCTATTACACGCAATTTTGAAAATCATTCATAAAACTCCATTATTCTAAAAGTAAATTATTGCTAGAGTTACAAGCTTGATTCTCCTTGAAAGTGATGAACATCTAGTTAGGAGGGACATGAGAAAACATGCACTGGAAATTTGCATTTTGGTTAGAGTTAGGAAGGCTAGACATTATGTATTTGTGTATGTGAGGGAGTGTATAATGGATGATCAGAGAGATAAATATCGTACTGCTAGTCTGCTACTAAATAAATCAAGTAGCTAAGATCATAGTGGAGTATATATAAAATCGAGTTGAGCTAGAGTGGAGCAGACAGATCAAAAGTGCACCAAAGATGAAACTTGCATGCAGTTTCAGCAGGTATGCACACTTTCATGGTGGCAGTCAATGGTTGGCTTCAAACATCTAGATATGTAAAGGTTCTTCCTCGAAACCGACGAAGCTACCCAAAGTTAAAGACGGCAAAAGAAACATAAGAAGAGATTCTTTGAGCGCGACTAAGGAGATTGCTAGCCACCCCTGCGCTAGCTACCACTGGCCCTCTTCACGCATGTCTCTCTGCCTGCGCTGCACTGTGGGGACATTGCATGATTACACTGGCAGGAGAAAGGCTTTGAATGGAGATTAGTGCTTGGAAACCTAGGAAGCTACACCATTTCTGAGAGGAGATCAGGACCATGCATGGAGAAGTGGGTCACTTGTACTACATCATGATCACTGGTACTACTACTGATGCTTTAGATATACAGTATAATCACTCTAATTAAGGAGAAATGGATCTAGTTACAGCTTCCATCGATCTACTCGCGCTTCATTTTTTCCTTAATTAGCTAAAATACAGGAAAGTTTTTGGATTTGCAATCATTGTGTAGCTAGCGTGCAATGTATATGTGAATGCCGCCACTCTAGCGGTCAAGAAAAGTACTTTGCATGTTTTCCCTACATATCAACCTAGGATGCTTGTGTTCTTGTGTTCAGTGCCTAATTGCAATTCTACGTATATTTGAGTGTACATGCAAGACTACATATATATAGCAGAAGATGGGACATATGAGAGTTTGTTAAACCCTAGCTAGTAATTTATCTGTTTTAGCAATGGGTATAGAACTACAGATATATGCACATATAAGATGATATGTATACCATGAGGATGACTATATTTGATGAATGAGCAGATAAACTATACTTCTAAGGACTCCTTGCTATATACTAGTAGTTCTAATCACAACCTAATTAATTCATTAAAAATGATAAGTTAAATGTCATGATGGATCAATTGATTGGAATTATCCGATCAAAATATGAATCCATGGACCTCATGATACAATTGTCATGAGGCTCAATCATACATGCATTGTGGACTAAATGGCTTTCATGCATATTAGTAGACAAAACCACATCGAATAAGTGTGTAGAAACATTCCAAGCCAGTTATTACTTGATCGATATATGAAGGCTGCAACAATAATACTGAATCCAACTCATCAACTCGACTTCTTTGTACACATACCCAAATATTCTAGCTCATAGATGTGTATATATAAATTAACTTCCATCATGAACACATTAATTGCACCAAGCTAGTAAACCTAGTGTTTAACGTGCATTACAACGACAAGGAAATAGAAGATAGGAAATCCAGTATACCGTACCGGAAGAGACTAATTTAGATGATGCGGTACACAAGAGCAGCATGCATGAAGATATAGAGCTTGAGAGTAAAAGCAAAACTAAATTTGATCGATCATCAATGATCTGGCCATGCACCACCGCAACTCCGTTGTTTCTTAACTCTTCCTCGATCGATCAGAGGGAAGCCATGACTAAAATTAAGCTTCAATTCAGGGCTGTATATAGCGCTACCTTTTGCAGAGAGATCGAGTCCACCATGCATGCATGTCGATCGTGGCCATGGCGTCGATCGATCACATTATGTTCCCTGACGATGATGAGTTGAAACCGGGAAGATCGACCCAGCCGCTGCCACCGCCGCCACCGGGAGCAATGGCACCACCGCTCTGACTTCCTTCACTATCGTTGCCTCCTGCGCCATTGTTGCCGCCGCCCCAGAACTGGAGGTTGCCAGGATGGCCTAGGAACTCCCTGGCCATGGCGTTGTTGGACGGCTGGTTGTCCTCCATTTTCACCGAGGCGAGCTGCGTGATCAGCCCGGACGAGCCCGGCACCTGCTTTGAACCGCCGCTGCCAATGATATGTCCGGTGACGGCAAAGCCTTCGGCGTCGGCGGCGGCGTCGAACGGGTAAATGCCAGACATTTGCTGCTGCATGCCGTCAGCGCGGCCGAAGAAGGGGAACTGCTGCATCTGCGGCATCCGCCATTGCTCCATCCCCAAGGCGGCGGCCGCGGCACCGCCGCCGCCGAGCTGGTATCCCACTGGATCCAGTGAGCTCAGCCCGGGAAACCCTAGTCTCGACGCGCCCGTGCCGTAGTACTCTCCACCGACGCCGCCCATCGGGTGTAACGAGGCGAAGAACGGCATCTGTGCTTGAGCGTGCCCGGCCTGCGGTGGCATGATGGCCGCAGCGCCGCTGTTGGCGCCGCCCGTGGTGGTGGAAGAGGTGGACGACGAGGTCCCGCCCGAAGCCGACGCGGCGGAAGACGAGGACTTTGATGACTTGGTGCGCTTGTTGCGGCGGCATCCTCCGCCGACAGGAACGCTGCGCAGCGCGCCGCCCCGTGTCCAGTAGCGGCGGCAGGTCTTGCAGAAGTGGCGGGGCTGCGTGAGGGAGTAGTTGTTGAAGTAGCAGAACTTGGTGTTGGTGGACTCGCAGCGCGGGCACTTGAGCCCTGGCTCCGGCTGCGGGATCTTCGCCATCCGCGCACGGTCCGTCATCGACGCCGCCCGCACCACCGCTCCGCCCGTGGGGCCCCCTCCGCCACCACCTCCGCCGACCACGGCAACCGCGCCTCCTCCCATGGTGTCAGGCCGCGGAGCCATCAACGCTCCAGGCGGCGGCACCAGGGGCGGCAGCTGGTGCTGTTGGTGTACATGTTGCTGCTGCTGCTGCTGCTGATGTTGTTGTTGCTGCTCCTGGTGCTGCTGCTGTTGCTGGTGGTGGTGCTGGTGCACCTCCACTCCGGCGCCGCCGCCGTTTGGAAACAGCTGGCCATGGTGGCTCAGTTGCTGGTGCTGCTGCTGCTTGAAGGAACATGGTCAAAATTCCCAATCAAAACACACACCAAAAGAGAATCAAAGAGAACAAACTAATTGCAATCACACACAAACTAACAAAGCAACTAAAGACCATGACGCTGTGGTCTTGTGGTATATTCAAGAAGGAGATTTAATTCGCAAAAGAGCATGGAGGAATATCTCCTCTCCATTTCCCCAGCTGGTTTTGCTTTTTTCATGAAGAAGCTATCTATCTATCTATGTATGTTTGTGTGCCCAGCCGGTGGCCATATAAGAGAGAAAAGGCAGGAAAAATTGTTACCTGCTGCTGCTGGTTGTTCCAATTGGGTGGATCATGATAGAGGGGAACCGAAGAAAAGACCATGGTGGTGTGGTATGGTATAGAATTTGGTTTCTTTTGATCTTTTTCCTACTTGGTGTGGAGCTTCCTTTTCGGTTTGTTTGTTCCTCCTTGCTTCTTTGTGAGAGAGGGAGAGGGTGGCAAGGGGGTATATAGGTGCTTTAGGGGAGGGATCATGCAAGAATGGATGGATTGGGAGCTGGCGAAAGGGGGAGAATAACACCCACTAGTTATACCAGTCTCTCTGCACACAAGAATGGAGCTCTCCTCTCCTCTCACAGGAAGCTGAGGGCTGGGGGAGTGAGTGAGGAGGAAGAAAGGGAAAGAGGTGGAGAGAGGGTCAGGGGGAGAATGAAAGCGAGAGGAATAAAAGGAGGACCAAGGCTCTAGCAGCTTGTTCTTTATTTATATTTTGTCTTAGTGGTGGTGTCTACATTATATATATTGGATGTGAAACATATGGGAGAGCCAGAGAAGAGAGGGGCTTTGCTTAGCATAGAAGAATGTGAGGTGGATATGGAGGGGTGTGGCTGGCCTAGTTTAGCTTAGCTTATATGAGCTAGAGAGAGTGTGTGTGGGAGATGATGAGAGCATCCCTAGGTGGTTTATGCATGGGGGAAGTTGGAAACCCTAGGAGCAGGAGAAGGTGGCGATATGGACTGCATCTGCATGATGGATGATCAGTCTACTGTTTGGAAATCTTTCACTTCTTGGCAGCTGGGTTCATCAGCAACCAGTGGATGAGAGCTAGCTGGAGGTTATCAAAATGAGCAAAACTTGTCTTGGGGGTGCTCAAGTGCATGTATCTGTGCATGGTGCAACTTTATGTCCATGTTGATGAAAGAGATCAATCAGTAAAGTTGGTCTTACTAGTCTTGGTCTCATCTTGGTCTTGCATAGTACTGATAGTAGTAGTTGCGTAGAATTCCCCTTCTCCCTGATCTCTCTATCTCTCCTTTCAATTAATTCATCTCTACCATCCCGAAGTTTACAAGTATCGCTACACAGTCTCAAGCATATGGTTAGGTAACTTTATATACACAGGGATAAAGAGGAAATAAAGTACTTGTTTCTAGGCTTAGTGCTAGTGAGGTAGAGAGATGAGATTACTTGTTTTTTTCCGGTATACGTTGAATAGTGTGTATGCATGCCTGCATTGCGCACATGGTTATTAATTCCCACCAAGTGCTTTCTAGGTTTTGTAGCAGCTGGACAAGTCTGTCATGCATATAGTTCAATTTGCAAGTACTACCGGGAAGCTTCGGTGCTCTGGATGATAGGGAAGATCTATGTGAATTAGATGCATGTATAGTAGCTGGCTTTTTTCTCCATCTCCATTGTGTACACACATTAAGCAAACATGCAGCAGGTCATTTGAATATTAATACACCATTCACAAAGCTTTACACACTCTAATTGTGCAAGATCTTAAGACATCACGATGCTATTACTAAATTCTAGTCCTTCAATTTTTTTTAAATAACCGACCTCCACTGCATGTCATAAATAGATTATTCGACGCCTTTTCTTTCATGTCAAATATTATTCGGCGACCCCATTGCCCTTGGTAGGGGCCTTAGACAAGGGGGCCTGCTTTCAACGTTCCTTTTTGATCCCCTACATTATATCCTTTGCAAGGCCACCACGCAGGGACACCCCCAGAAGCTCCGTGGTAGGGCGTCCACGGCGGGCACCTTTCTCTACGTCGAAGATTTGGCTATATTAATTCATGACCCCCAACAAGAGATCTATTTTTTGGCCATCACTTTGGCAAATTTTAGAATGGTTACCGGGCTTGTCACAAATTGTCAAAAAAGACAAAAAATAATAATTAGATGCCATGGGGTTGATCCAGAGGATATTTTGCAAGACTTTCCCGCTTGCTGCGCCAATTTCCCAATGACAGATCTTGGTATCCCGTGTTGTTGGTAGCTCGTCTTAAAAGGATTCACTTCCAACTCTTCGAAGATGTTGGTAAGCTTATCTCTTAGATTGGGAAGCATGTAACCATGGCCGGCAGTGCAACCCTTGTCAAAGCGGTGCTCGCTAGCATTGCCGTCTACTAAATCACCGTTCTCAAGATTCTGGAGGAGTCCATTTTGTGGAATGATAGCATCTGGCGAGTATTCCTTTGGGCGGCTTGTGAAAAGGTGTCCGGTGGGAAATGCAAAGTTAATTGGGAGTTTGTGTGTAAGACGAAATGTTTGGAGGCTTGGGGATCATCATTGACAAGTTTGCTTCACCACTCGCCTAAGATGGATTTGGCTTCAGTGGAGTGATGAGATCAAGCCATGGACGAGCCTTGGAAATCCTTGCACCTCAAAGAATCATGAGATTTTTTTGGCGGCGACCAAGGTCACTATTGAAAATGGGGACAAAGACTCATTTGGGACTCCGTTGGCTTCAGGGGAGGTGGCACCTCTCATTTTCTTAATATCCAAGAAAAAGAATCTCACGGTGCTTCAAGCCTTGGAAAATCATGAGCGGGTCTCTAAAATTTATTTCGATGATGGTCTCTCTGTTGAACACGTCAACCAATTTATAATCATTGGACAATGCTTGAAGGATTGCAACTACAAAATGATACCTGTAACGACCGTTTGTAACTTTCCAAATTTGTGTGCAATAAAAATATTTAATCATGTCATCATTTACATATGGGGTTGCATTTAATGAAATATGTCGTTTCAAATTCAAATTCTAAATTTAAGTCTCTTATTTAAATCCAAATGCTTTTCAAATCAATTCAAATGAGATTTCAAATTATTCATAAATAATTAAACCAGATATTAAAATGTCTATTTTGAAACTACTAAAAATTGTGTAAAAGTGTTGTCATGTTTTCTTTCTCTGATTTTGTTAAAAGACAAAAACCAGAAAAGGATTAAAAAGAAAAACTCTCTAGAAAGAAAAAATAAAACAGAGGAGATGGGCTCCTGTCCGAAATGGGCCCAGGCTACCTCCTGACTTTCCCCTCCTGGGCCGGCCCACTCCCCATCTCCTCCTTCGTACGGGCAGAGCACCACGAGCGACTCCCCTTTCCAGCTCAGCCATGGCAGAGCCACTGCCAAGCTCGCCCCACAGGCGCCCCCACTGCCACCTCCTCTCCTCTCCTATTTAGCTGCCCCGAAAACCTAACCCTAGCCCCTATTCTTCTCCTCCCCCGCCGCCGCTCGCTCCCTAGCTCCCGCCGTCGCCATGACCAAGGAGGCGAGCTCGGAGCCCCGCTGACCGAGTTGCCCCGGACCTCCCCGCCGCGCGACCGGTTGCGCCTCGTCCTCCCCTTCTTCATCCTCCACGCCACGGACACCGGGAGCCACCGCAGGCCCTCTTCTTCCCCGACACCGCCGCGGCTCCGTCATGTTCCGAGCACCGTCCGGCCGTCTTCTTCCTCCCCGCACTCTTCCACCTCGCCAGCGACCTCCCCTCGGTGAGCCGCAGCCGCTCCTCTCTTTCCCCCTTCGAATCCAGACCGCACGCCGCCGAATTTTGAGCTCGCCGGAGCGGTTGTCACGCACGGCCACGGTGGCATCCTTCCGGTCGAGCATGGACCCGACGAAAGCTTGCGCCTTTCTACGATCCAAGAACAAGAAACGAAACCCCGTGCACTCCGCGACCCCAACACACCCCAGTGCGCTCGCGCCGCCTAAATTTGGTCGCCGCCGGCATCGATCTCTCCGCCGCCGCGCCTCTGTTCTTTTCTGTCTGTCAGTTTCGTCAGAGAAACGAAAAATAGAGCGTGTAACGGTTTAAAACGAAACCTATCCTAAACTGTCACTAACACTACCTAGCCGCACTGGCTAACAGCGTTGCTTGTCCGTACCCCCGCGCAACCGAGATAGAATCTCTCCCGGGGCAGTGGAAAATCGCCCCATTTTTGCCGCACGACTGACAGCTCGGGCCCGCTCGGCAGCGGCTGCCCGGGCCAGCGCAGCGACTCGCGCCCTGTCAGCGCCACGCTGGCGCTCGGGCCCGCACGGCAATCGCTGGGTGTGCCCCGCTTCGGTGAGAAAAATCCCAGGGGCGCTGCGCAATTACACTGAGCCCCCTGGTTCCGTGTAATTGCACAGAGGACCTCCCTTGCTAAAATTCTATCATGGATAAGTCCCTGAAAATTTTCAGAAACCCCCATAGACTTATAATTGCAATAACTTTAAATCTATAAACCCAAATAAAATAATCTTTATATATTTTTATATTAGAAAAATACAATAAACATTAATATAACATTCTTATGTGATTTTGCATCATTTAATTTAAATTCTTAGTTTAATTTAACAATTGCAATTAAATAACTAAATATGGAATGGTGGGGCAACAAATATATAATGGCTAATTCCATTTAATTTAATCGTATCATTTATATCATGTCTTGACATGCTAATAAATATTTAATTTGAGTTGAAGTTAAATAATCTATAACTAATTACTAAATATGTAATGTGTTGGGCAAATAATTAACTAATGTCTATTTCATTTAAATTAATTAGATCACCATACCTGCTATATATGTTAAGCAACATTTAATTTGTTGGTTACACAAATAACTTACCACCTAATATTTTGCCGGGATTTCATCCCCGCTTTAAATATGACCTAATCATCTCATGCCATAATGCACCATCATTTGTTTGCGCATTCCTTTGTATTGATTATTGTTTCCTATTGTCTGTGTTTGGCTTTCTCTGGGTAGACGACGACGTGTCTGTTGCGAGTATCTGCGATATTGAGGTTCCAGTTTTCGTGCCAGACCACGAGCCACCAGGCAAGCTTCTGCTAATCGGTTACACGATTGTTTGGTTTTCATTCTTGCCTTTTTATCTATGCTATCCTAGTTATCGATTCTTGAACTGCGATCCCATCACATGTTTATCTTGCAGCCTATACAGCTATATCCCCACAACCCATAACCCCTTACATGTTTATCTGTTGGCCTTTGCGAGTCGTAGTGCATGCTTAGAATTGGTTGAGCGAGTCGTTCCTTTGTCTTTTATATCATATGCTTAGTATGATAAATTGTTCTACTATAATAAATTGTTGTCTTATTTTAGGGTTCTATAATTAAAAGATAAGGCACCAGGCGGAAGGCCTTACGACAATATGTAATGTGTTGGGCAAATAATTAACTAATATCTATTCCATTTAAATTAATTAGATCGCCATACCTGCTATATATGTTAAGCAACATTTAATTTGTTGGTTACACAAATAACTTACCACCTAATCTTTTGTCGGGATTTCATCCCCGCTTTAAATATGACCTAATCATCTCATGCCATAATGCACCATCATTTTTTGCGCATTCCTTTGTATTGATTATTGTTTCCTATTGTCTGTGTTTGGCTTTCTCTGGGTAGACGACGACGTGCCTGCTGCGAGTGCCTACGATACTGAGGTTCCAGTTTTCGTGCCAGGCCACGAGCTGCCAGGCAAGCTTCTGCTAACCGGTTACACGATAGTTTGGTTTTCATTCTTGTCTTTTGATCTATGTTATCCTAGTTATCGATTCTTGAACTGCGATCCCATCACATGTTTATCCTGCAGCCTATACAGCTATATCCCCACAACCCATAACCCCTTGCATGTTTATCTGTTGGCCTTTGCGAGTCGTAGTGCATGCTTAGAATTGGTTGAGCGAGTCGTTCCTTTGTCTTTTATCTCATATGCTTAGTATGATAGATTGTTCTACTATAATAAACTGTTGTCTTATTTTGGGGTTCTATAATTAAAAGATAAGGCACCAGGCGGAAGGCCTTGCGAGGTGCTTTGTTCTGCTCAGTGTCGACCTAGGAACTGAGATTTTGTCCTCAGATCCAATTTTGAGCGCACTAACCACTTGTGGGTGGCCCAATGGAGCCCCCCTCGACTTTGAACGGATCCACAACTCGTCCATGTGCCGCAAGTAGTTCGGGTTTTCCATTCGCTCATATGCATGTGCATGATGATGATGTTCGATGAGAGGTTACTTGATACAAGGGGTCATATAGGGGTGGTACGTCGCGAAGCGGACAGTTCCTACCGTGGTTTGAGCCGCATGGCGGCGTAGTCGCAAACTAATGAGTCCGCAATTGAGATTCGGTCGGACTCCTAACGCGGGTAACAACTCATATGGGTGGTACTTGGACTTGCTGCAGTGAAGGAATGAGTCGTGTTGAGAGACCCTAATGTTTTTGACTGGGTTGATCAGGCGAGTATGGGTACTGTAGTGCACCCCTGCAAGGTATAATCTTATCGATGAGTCGTGTCCACGGTTATGGACGACTTTGGTGATGATGCTGGCTAACAAGATCTTGACAACTTACACTTAATCATGGTTAATCAACTTGACTAGTAATATAGAATTACTTACACCATAAATGGTAACTAAAATTGTTAACGTGTGAGTTTTCCCGAATTGCTTCCTCATACTTGGTTGAGGGGGTTAATTCGAGAATAGGTTATGACTGGTGTTAGTTGTAGATGGCTACTTAAACGCTCTCTTATCCCCCTCTATTTAGACGGAAGTTTTAGCGCGTCTCTTTAGGTTGCTAGTGCTGCTGCCGCTAAGTACACCTACCCCCATACTTTGGGAATCTTACTGTTTTGTAACCTGTTAGCTTAACCTTGTTCGATACGCTTCGGTGTATTGACCCGTTCGCGGGCTGTGGTTTTTCTGCAGTTGAGGATTCTCCGTACGACCAGGTTGGTGGTTACTTCGTGGAGTTCGACGACGAGATCTACGACGAGTAGTTAGAGTTCCCATGGGCTTCTTCCTGGTGGACCGCGTGGATGGGCCTTCTTTTTCCGTTTCGGCCTTGAGCCCTTTGCTTCTTGTCTGTACGCAGACCGGTTTGTTTTCCGCTGCATGATGTAATGCTGGGACATGTGTCCTCTGATTGGTGTTATTCGATATATTTTGCTCAGTGAGAGCTTTGGATAATTATTTTCTTTCTTTGTATCTTAGGTTTATTCTGTGGTTCCTACTTGTTAACAATCCGACTCGTATACCATGTGTGTATGGTTGAAGTATACGAGTTGGTAGACTTTTTGGGTTCTTGCTTGCACAATCTTGAAACATATGTGACGTTGGGGTCGCCAAGAACTGTCGGCCGATGATCCATTCCGAGCCAGGCATGCTTGTTTCCTGGGATTGGTAACCCCAGTATGTTGCTTGGTTGTGTGGTCCAACCGATACGTTTCGTTTGTGTAGCTTGAATTCAGGGTCTGACAATACCCCGGACAAGATCCTGTGGACTGCAATAAATCATAATCTTCCTCTTCGGGCTACAAAATGCAATTCTTGGGCCACATCAACTCTCCTATGCCTACCTTATTTTGGAAGTTGGGGCACCACCTAAATGTAAAATGTTTGCTTGGTTGATTCTACAAAACCATATTTGGACGGCGGATAGACTTGATCGGAGAGGTTGAAAAAATTGTGTGCTTTGCAAGCTTTGAACCAAGTCCAAGAAACCCCAGCCCGCCCACTTTGTCTTCCAATGTTGGTTCTCCGCCTCGGATTTGGTCATCCTTAAAGGATTGGTTGGGCTTTCATCATGTGAAGTCCAGGGGGGGGGGGGGGGGGGGGGGGGGGTAGTGTGATCCTTACTGTCAAGGAGTGGTGGACGGCGTGATCCTTGCCTTCAAGCTATGGCCTTTCTTGCCGGTATATTTCGGGGATTGGAAAGAGAGAGGAATGCGCGTGTATTCCGCAACAAATCATTTAAATCCACTATGCTCTCGAGAAGATTAAGGATTCAGCGGCAATGTGGTGTCTTGGCCGGGGATAAGGCCCTTAGTAATGTAATATCAAGAGAGTGGGGCTTTTCTCTCAAGGCCGTGACGGTTTTCGTCCATAAATAATTTTAGTGTTGTAAGACTTCTAAAAACTTCTTATTAAATGAAAATGGCAAATCTTGTGCCTAGATTCAAAAAATATTCGAGAAAAAGTATTACTAGCTAATATATCTAGATTGGATTTGAATTGACTCAGTAGGTGCTACACACAACAAATTCAGTGGAGTTGTGAAGTCATACCTATATAGCGGGCGGGTGGCGATGCACGGCATCTCATATGGAGGCATGAAGTCATGCCTGATCCCAAAATATGCTATGCCCAACGTTTCCGCCGCGTTGTCAAGTCATGCATATTGTTGTTCGATCAAAAAAAATGTGCGAGAGTGGCTAGAGGTGTAGCGATATGGGATGTCATCTACTTCGAGTTTTCATCCATCGGCATCATATCTAGCGATAAGTCACTGGTCGGACAGCCAATGAGGGTAGAAGCGACAACATCGAGTTTGCACACTTCGGTGGAAACATTTATGACAATGTCGACTTGTGCGTGCCCATTCTCCAACGTATTTATGCACATCATGTATTTTGTTATTCCATATTTGGACTGGCGTATGTCCAGTTGCAAGTGCACCCCACTCTTTTTTCACCATGTCGTAAACTCCATTCCGGTGTAACCAACGAAGTTCAAACTTGAAATGTCGTTTACCTTGTCCTCTTGATGACCCGGTGGGCAAAAGAATGGGAGCATGGTCTGAGAAAGTCTCAATAAGCTCAAGAGCCCGTAGAGACCATTCGATACCCATAAATAGTTAAATACTTGGCCTAGTTTCTCTGTAGGTTGATATCGGTCTCATATTCGAGAAAAAAAAATTAATTGGCTTAATCTGAAAGCTGTGATCTTCTTGCATGAGTCAGTGATGGGTCCAGAATTAGGTAGTCTCTGATCTTTGTACTCCTGTCATGCCGGAGATCGAGGCTGCTAACTGCAAGCGTTGCACTTAATTTATTTTCTACTTTGTCGTGAGAAAGTAGGTGCGAACATAGAGATGAAATAGAAAACGAATACCAGCCGAACAAGACTATCACAATCCACCGCTATGGAGCCTGAGCATGAAAGGTGCAACTGGTTGATATGAACACACGTCGTCAAAGTAGTTTTCTTTTTTTGTTGGCAAGGGTACTAGGTAATATTAGCAATGATAATATTGGTTGTCTAGTGTATACCCGGGACCCATTTTGTCGATGCTATCAAGTTTAAATACTCTTTTATGAATGCATGGGCCGCCACCGGAATGACAGTTACAGAAAGAAAGCTTGTCCATGGCCGGTGCGCCGTCGTCACCTAAAGTCCAGAGCACACGCACACACTGGTCATCTAGCCGGCGCCGACCCTACTCCGGTCCTGAGTGACTCCCCGGTGGCTGCATCAACGTCACCCTTGGGGCGGGGAAGAACACTTATGAGCAGCCATCAGAACCAGATTTCCAACTGCCGGTGAACAGCAGACGGTAAGTGCTCGCTCTGCATTGCACACTACTACCTTTTCAGTTTTGCTTCAGAGAAGTTCACAGTGGACGGAAGTGGACACTGAACCTAGGCCGGATTCATCGAGCTTCGTTTGAAAAAACAAATTACCTCGTATCGATCGATTTTTGTATTCGTTTCTTTTTGTAGTTCAGAAGCAAATAAAATCAGGCATCAAGCTAATCGTGTGATCAGAAAACCTGTGATAGATGGCATTATGCGTGGCTACTAATGATGATGATTATGGTGTGTATGGACCCTCCGTGTGATGGATGCCGCCGCTTTGGCCCTGCAGAATTATTGATCATGACTCATTGCGGGATCGTCATCCCCTGATTAAAGGGAAAGAGAGAGCGGGACGCGGCGGATTTAAAAGAGATGGTCCGACCTGTCCGGCCACCGGAGCTGGATTATGGGGGCGTTCTTCTTCACTTTTCTTTCACCCCGACACCGCAGGATATGAGCTGAGATTCCCAGACTGTATGGCTGTATCATCATCGCCGGCATGTTCGTCGTCGGTTCGAGATCGCTCCAGTGGCCAGATTGAACTATTGAACCATACCATATTATCGTTGCTTTATCTTCTACAGGGCGGCCAGATTGAACCAGAACGATAATATCGTTGCTTTATCTTCTACAGGACGCGCCATAGTCCGACACTCATTTGCAGAAAATGAACGCTATAGTAGTTACCTCTGGAAGATTGCAACTGTAGTTCTATAAACGGACCCTCATTTGAAGGGCCACACAGCATCAGCTGTCTTTGTTTTATATAAAACGTCAACACAACCGAAAGTGAATATGCTTTTCACCTTGCTAGACAGTCAAAAAGCAATATTCCGATAAAGGCTGAAGCACAGAATATTGTAACCCACAAAAGAAAAGGCTACAGAATAATATAACTAAGACATTTAGAATGATCACCAGGTAGTCCAAAATGAAAAGCATTAAGCTGAATCAACAATGAGCCAAAACATGCATCATTGCATTGTACGTGACAGACAAGTCTGACATTAATCCGAAGTACAACAAAAACTTCCAGCCCGGGTGATATGATTGGCACCTGGGACTGAAACAAATGACGTATAGTGTATCACTCACTAACTCATCAAACTCACTATATAACTTAGTCGACCTCCTCAATCTTGGGGCCAGCACCGCCGCTGGAAGCAGGGGCATCATCCTCTCCGCCCATGTCAGCACCAGCGCCCTGGTACATCTTGGCGATGATGGGGTTGCAGAGGCCCTCGAGCTCCTTCATCTTGTCCTCGAACTCATCAACCTCAGCAAGCTGGTTGTTGTCCAGCCATGAGATCGCCTGGTCAACGGCGTCCTCGATCTTCTTCTTGTCATCTGCTGGCAGCTTGGAGGCAATCTTCTCATCCTGGATGGTGTTCCTCATGTTGTAGGCATAGTTCTCCAGGGAGTTCTTGGCATCAACCTTCTTCTTGTGCTCCTCATCCTCAGACTTGTACTTCTCAGCGTCCTGGACCATCTTCTCAATGTCGTCCTTGCTCAGCCTTCCCTTGTCGTTGGTGATGGTGATCTTGTTCTTCTGGCCAGTGGTCTTGTCCTCAGCAGAGACATTCAGGATACCGTTGGCATCAATGTCAAAGCAGACCGTGATCTGAGGAACACCCCTGGGTGCAGGTGGGATACCGGAGAGCTCAAACTTGCCAAGGAGGTTGTTGTCCCTGGTCCTTGTCCTCTCACCCTCAAACACCTGGATCAGCACACCGGGCTGGTTGTCAGAGTAGGTGGAGAAGACCTGCTCCTTCTTGGTAGGGATGGTGGTGTTCCTGGTGATGAGCACAGTCATAACTCCACCAGCAGTCTCAAGACCAAGTGACAGTGGGGTCACATCAAGGAGGAGAAGGTCCTGCACCTTCTCGTTTCCCTCACCACTGAGGATAGCAGCCTGGACGGCAGCACCATAGGCAACAGCTTCATCCGGGTTAATGCTCTTGCAGAGTTCCTTGCCATTGAAGAAGTCCTGCAGCAGCTGCTGAACTCTGGGAATTCTAGTGGAACCACCAACAAGGACAACATCATGGATGGTGCTCTTGTCCATCTTTGCATCCCTCAGGCACTTCTCCACAGGCTCCATGCACTTCCTGAAGAGGTCCATGTTAAGCTCCTCAAACCTAGCCCTGGTGATGGTGGAGTAGAAGTCAACTCCCTCAAAGAGTGAGTCAATTTCAATGGTGGTTTGGGCAGTGGAAGAAAGGGTCCTCTTCGCCCTCTCACAAGAAGTCCTAAGCCTTCTCAAAGACCTGGGGTTTCCACTGATATCCTTCTTGTGCTTCCTCTTGAACTCCTGGACGAAGTGGTTCACCATACGGTTGTCAAAGTCCTCCCCGCCAAGGTGAGTGTCACCAGCAGTGGCCTTCACCTCAAAAATACCCTCCTCAATAGTAAGGAGAGACACATCAAAAGTGCCACCACCAAGGTCAAAAATAAGCACATTCTTCTCACCAATACTTGTAGCCTTCTTGTCAAGACCATAGGCAATGGCAGCTGCTGTTGGCTCGTTGATGATACGCATAACATTGAGACCAGCAATAACACCAGCATCCTTAGTTGCCTGCCTCTGGGAGTCATTGAAGTAAGCAGGTACGGTGACAACAGCATTCTTGATTGTCACCCCTAGGTAAGCTTCAGCGATCTCACGCATCTTGATAAGAACCATGGAAGAGATCTCTTCTGCTGAAAACTGCTTGTCCTCACCCTTGTACTGCACTACGATCATGGGCTTGTCTGCAGGGCCAGGGATAACCTTGTACGGCCACATCTTAATGTCACTCTGGACAGGGGCATCAGCAAACCTTCGGCCAATAAGACGCTTTGCATCTGCAGAGTTTATAAACATATGCATGGTCAGAAGAATAATTTGGAAGTTAATACAGTTATAACAGATTATACACGCACGAATCAATTAAGAAACTGCACGTATTTGCTAACAATGGTTCCAACTGAATTACGATTCAACAAACCAATTCTTATCTCTTGCTGCAGAAGTGAATAAAAAGAATAAGCAAAAATACTTCAATTGTTCATTTTTGCTTATTATAGTTTTTAACATGTCACAAACTATTGCACGAGTAAATAGAAGCATGTGCAAGGTTCATATTCAAACCATACTTCACACATGCTTGCATCCACGGTGCATTGGTAATTCGATATTCAAAGTTCAAGCAGAAAGATGGTTCAAAAGAGACATAACCTCATAAACTTCAAACCAAATAAATTACCCCATTATATGTGTATAAGGCAATAATTTCAGGATAAAAATGTGATCATTTATTTAATGGGGTTATGCAGCTTTTACCCAAGATTCAAAAGGCTACCTTTGACATTTTTTATATTTCTATATAAGTAAGGATCTATAATAGTTTTCTAAGACTACCCACTCCATTCCAGAAAATAAGGCGTATAAATTTAGTCACAAGTCAAAATATAATAAGTTTGACAAATTGCATAGACAAAAATATACACTTTACGAATAACCACTTAATATTAGTGGACTCAACAAAGAATTTACATTTTATATTATGTTTACAAATCTTGCAAATAATCTTTTGATTGGACATTTTTGGTCTATAAGATTGGTCAAACTTACATTACATTGACTTTTGACAAAGAGTCAACGTCTTATTTTGGGGAAAAGAGGCACTGCACAAGTAAATTCAAGCATGCACAAGATTTGTATACACAAACAGTGAACACATGAACCCAGGACATACTTTCATCCAATGTGTCTAGGTCATAGAATTGTATTTCAAATTTCTAGGAAAGATCTAGATAACCACTTGAATTTTGGAGAAAACTCCACATAACCTCATCAACTTCAAACCATATATTCCACATTCAGATGTGTTAGGACTTAGGAAACAACTTTGGTGTAGAAAATATGTTTCTCAATTTTATGGTGCAATGCGGCTTTTCACCAAGATTCAAGAAGCTATGTAAACCTTTTTGAACATTCAATTGCTATATGGTTTACAAGTAAATAGAAGCACATATACAGTTTCTTTGCAATCCAGTAACTATATACAACTAATATGCACTTGTACCCATTAATAATATGGCAAATCCACATATTGAGATAAACAGATATGGGTAATAAAGTGATTGGTGTTTACTGTATAAGCTGCCATGTCAATATTCCGTGCAAAACCACGCCACAAAGGACATATAATCATTCAAAGAATATATTACAAAAACTCTCAAGAGAAGACATAACAAATGAATGCAAAATAGGAACAATCAAGAACCACGAAAACAGTTATTATTTAACATTTATAACAGACACTTCCAAGTCACTGTACCAAAAGGTAGCCATGTAACCGACAAATAAAGTGCACAATTTTCAAATGTTCACTATAAACTTTGACTTCAACTTAGTTGTTTAAATCAGCAAGTTTAGTAAAAAGAGATAATGTACAAAACTAACTATTAAAAAGGATTTGACATCAGCAATTTGTATAGACAACAGTTACAAAAACGAAGTTGGTTATTTGTATCAGTTTAAGTCTCAGTTTGGTAAAACATTACACAAGATCCACAATTTAAAGTGTAGACCAAGGAGAATTAATCCTCCAGCTAAATAGATCTGAGGACCATTAAACAACCAAAATAAAAGGAACACCTACTACTATGATGGTTTACAAATACAAGATCCAAGAAAGTTAGTGACAGGTATATTTACACAATCACGCCACATCACAGATCTACTCAGTCGACTACGAGATGCAGCCTACAGCCACACATAAACAATCTACGCAAACCATGGAGTGCATCAAATCTAGCACAGACCACAACCTCATTTCTATTTCTATACCACCTGCTCAGAAGAGAATATATATAACGGATCTACCAAACCGAAAAGTTTGCAAGCGCTGGCACGGGTCAACGCATCTAACTAAAACCATACAGATCTCAAAAAAAGCGGGTCAAAGAGGTGGGGGTAGTCGTAGCCGCTTACCGAAGACGGTGTTGATGGGGTTCATGGCGACCTGGTTCTTGGCAGCATCTCCGATGAGCCGCTCGGTGTCGGTGAAGCCGACGTACGAGGGCGTGGTGCGGTTGCCCTGGTCGTTGGCGATGATCTCGACGCGGTCGTGCTGCCACACGCCGACGCACGAGTAGGTGGTGCCGAGGTCGATGCCGATGGCCGGCCCCTCGCCCTTGGTCGGCGCCATGGCTCTAGATCGAGGTGGAGGCTAGGGTTAGGGTTCTTTTGCGAGTCTGGAGCAGCTGCTGGCGGCGGCTGCGACTCGGGAGAGAGGAGGAAGCAGGGAGGCGCGGGGGGCCGTATTTATACAGGGTCTGAATCGGCGTGGCCCATAGCCCCATACAGAGCCCAGCAACTCGTATCCGGTGGGGACACGATGTCAGAGTTCGATTGCCATAAATGTACTGGTGGACTTGTGTCGCTGCAAGTGGGTCCGGAGATTTGAATGCCTGTGCGGGTCCGGGTGGCAGTGTCCTGGCGCGGGACGGCGGTGGGCGTCACGATCCACGGAGGACTTTTTCTAGGCGGCTAGAGCCGTTGGATCTACTTGACGGAAGGTTCTGGAACTTCGGACAAGCACGATATTTTGTTTGCAGTAGTACTACACCTATACTGGCAACTTGTACCCGAAAAAACAAAGTTAATCGAACTGAGTTAGAAGCGAATCTTGCATGCTCCACCTAAGTCAAAATCACCTACTTCTTGGATTCTGAATGGTCAAAACTCCATATATAGCACCTTGTGACACCTCAATCTGCTTGCGGCCATGGCTTACCCCATGGTTAATTTTTTTGTGAAATGCCCCTACTTAGGCCTCCTTTGGATCACAGGAATTTCGAAGAAATTTTACATGATTTCAAACCTAAGGATTTGTTTCCTCTGGAATGTGTTTGGATCAAAGGATTGAGACGTTGAAATTCCAGAGGATTGCTTCCTAAGGTGATGCTTCAGGAAGATTTTAAGCATCTGGTCTGACCTATAGGAAATACTCCGGACGGGAAAGGAGAACACGTGTGTTGCGCCCTCGCGCCAAAACAGGCAGCACTTCACGCACCTAGCAGCACAAAAAAAATAGGGCATGTCACTTCCTGTACTATTTCCGTAGATGTTTGATTGGCCGAACTCATGAATAATTAATATTTTAATACATGCAATTCCTGCTATGTTCTTATTCCTATGGTGTAGCCAAAGACTCTTCTTTGTCAATTCATGTGCATTGGCATACCATGGGATCGGATATGTCATCAACCCAAATCATCTACTTTTCCTCTTCCTTTGATTTAAAAATCCTTTGATCCAAAGAATGCCTTAATTTGTGGATTTGAGCCCTAGTCCAATAAGTAACCTTAATTAACTATGGCCTGCTTGACATTACCCGGCTTGTGTGGCACTTTGATTGATAATAACCGAGTGGGGCGGCCGCCCCAGGCCCCCAAATTCCCAACTAGCTTAGGTAAATGTTGTGGTGGAAGAACTCATCTGGTGGCGCCATTACATCACATGTTGAGAGCTTCTCTCATAAGATTCAGAGAGGACACATCGTTTATGGTGTGTGGATGGAACGTGAGTTGTTACTTTTTCTCCTTCGTTTTGGCATGTTTTGGTAACCTTGGGCATTTTTCCTTATGTTAGTTAGGTGGGTTTGTTTGCTCTGATAATCTGGTATGAAACACGCTAAAGAAAGGAAAGCAGTGGCTTCTGTTTTTTTGCACGTCAAAATTTGCTTTCCCTTCTTTCATCAGCTTTTGGTTTCTCTTCTTGCTGACAACCCGAAATTATAAGGACATGGCAATGAATGGTATACTAGTCTAATTTTACATATGATGTGTGTGTCTTACAATATGGCGTTCGACCATTTTGGACATGAGCTGGAGACGACCCGTCGACGTCCCTCATGTGGCCACGTCAAGCATTTAGAAGCCGAGTCACCAAGAAGAGATCCTACTAGACCCACGATGTTTGCAGCATGAATTGTTTGTTGCATAGTCTACATGATTATTAATAAAATTGATGCATGACATCATCGTCGACTTTGCATCTAGTAAGGTTAGAACAAAATTCTAATAAAATATGTATGTATTATTCAATATCAATTTTTGACTTTCAGGAGTTTATTCGTAACACTTGATATTACATATATTTTTTATTTAAAAGCTCAAGGCCCCAATTGTGCTCTTGCCCCGAGACCTTGATTTGTCAGGACGGGCCCTGGTTATGCTCTCGACCAACCCGTTGGCTAGCCAAGGTTTTGGCAGTTAAACTTCAAAATGCACAATTTAACCATGTTGTCCCTCACAATCTCATCGAACCCGGGATAAGCAATAATCCCTCCATTCCAATATAGTGAAAATAAGGTTTATCCTGAGTCAAACTGTATAAAGTCTGACCAAGTTATCGAAAATACATTGACATATACCACACCAAGCTAGTTGTATTAGATTCATGATCATTATATATATTTGATGTTATAGATATTCACTTGTTTTGTTATGATTTGGGTCAGACGTTTGACTTGGGACAATGCTTAATTTCCGTACTTAGAAACGGAGGGAGTGTACGCCCGTCGCCCTACTGTGACTGTATCTCTTCCGCACACTTCTGAGGTACCCACTAGTGGCTTACGAAATTAGTGAATCCATTCATCTACATGCTAAAAGTGGTGTAAAAACGTAGACATGTGATGTTGTGAGCCGTAGAGTGGATAATTCGTCTACGAGATTGTACTCAAACATCTCTATATTTTCCGCGCTTAATGAGGATGATTCTTTTTAAATAGTACAAGTATGTTTCACTTTGAACCATATTTTTATTATTTGTGAAGCAGTAATAGCTATCATATTTTAATTTTTGGCGCCATGAATAAGATTTTGCACCCAAAATATAATTTGAACCAACTAGAGTTTAGTACTATTTGACTAAAGTGTTCTTGCTCGTGTAGGGGATTGAGGATGTGGTTTAAAGCATAATGAAGTAAGAAATTGTGTTTGAAGTGGCGCGAATTTTGTTCAATAAGTGTGGCTCTCTCTTAAATGCATGCTTTGAAGTGAATGTACTGTTTTAAATAGTAACATATAGCAAAAGTTTTGTTTTTTATGGCAAAGTATTCTAATCGGTAGTACGATCTTGACGAATCATCAGACGACCTACGAGTTGTCGATCTGTTCGCATCGCCTCAGCCTGGCCGGTAGCATCGTCGTGGAAATCTCCAGAAATTAATGCAACCTAATTTAACACCGACCCCACAATTCACGCGTTGCTGCAATTGCTAATCCACGCGCTGCTACAATTGCTAGAACCAAATCCACGAGCTGCATCCCAGAGCACCCACGTTGCCATCGACGCAGGCAGCCACCGCCTCCACCGCCGCATCCACTCGCGCGGCCGGCCGTCCTCGCCTCATCCAGGCACGCAGCCGTCAGCCACCACCGTCGCATCCATGCGCAGCGCCGCCATCGGCCACCACCGATGTATCCATGTGTGTCATGACGCGCACCGCTGCCGGCCGCTACCACCGCAACGATGTGTGCAGCCCCTGAAAGAACATTTCTTAATCCCTAGTGTTTTGAGTGTTAGTTAACAATACCAATGATGTACTAATCCTATTGTTAAGTATTTCAGTTTGTGTGAGTTGCATATCACATACCCCAAAGCCAAAATGTAAAGAAAAAGAGTTTCTGGAATTCTTCCCATAACCGGAATATTGGAGCCGGAAATTTTCAGGATCGGAAATTCCGGGTCTCCTATTTCTAACAGAAAAGTGGCTAAGGAAAAGTTCGGAAGTGGTTCTGACTCAAACCGGAAAATCAACTCGGAAATTTCATTCACCCGAAATTTCCGAGTCACCCAGAAAACCACTCCAGATTTGGCTAAGGAAAGAAGAGAAAGTGGTCCTGACTTCAACCGGAAAATCAACTCAGAAATTTCATCAGCTCGGAATTTCCGGGCCACCCAGAAAACCACTCCAGAATTTGGCTAAGGAAAGAAGAGGAAGACGTTCTGACTCCAACCGGAAAATCAGCTCGGAAATTTCACTGACTCGGAATTTCCGGGCAACCATCAGAAACTTGAAGAAATTTGGCTAAGTCAAGATGTCGAAGACGTTCTGATCTCAACCGGAAATTCAACTCGGATATTTCACAGAACCAGATATTCCGAGTGACTTGGAATTTCCGGGATCCACTTATACCGGAATTTCCGGGTCTTCGAGATAGCCAACAGCCAGATTTTGGTAGGGGGTATAAATACCCCCTCACTCACTCTAGAACAGTCAGCTCTCAGATTTTCTCTCTCCTACTATTCTTGAAAGCTCAAATCATCAAGATCTCCCAATCCCTCCACCCAAATTCGTTGATCTTTGAAGGATTGAAGGAGAAGGCCCGGATCTACATCTTCACCGAAGGGATTTGCATTTCCTCCCCATTCACTTGGGGATTTCGTGGCTAGGGTTTCCGGTGGGAAAACCTAGTTCACCATTATTGTAATATTGGTGTTGCCTTGACCTTTTGTGGTCCTTGACCTGTTGTCGTCATCTTGAGAGCCCCCAATTAAGTTGTGAGTGCGTGCCTCAAGCGTTTGTAAGGGATTCGATCTCCGCCCTAAAAGGGGATCAATAGTGGAAGGTGAACTCGCAACCTTTGTAGTTGAGTTCATCGGAGAAGAAGGTGAGTCTTTGTGGCGGTGCGGCTAACCTGTTGTGGTAGCGCACACCTCTCCAAACGAGACGTACACCCTTGGGTGGAACTCGGGATTACATCTTCGTCTCCGCGTGCTTCACTCGGTTCCCCTTATCATTACTCGCTTACTTGCTTGTCTTGTTAGCTTATTTATCTTGTTATTGCTTCGGTTGTCATTTAGGTGAATTCACCATAGTTGCATATCTAGAGAATTTACCTTTGTGTTGAGCCTAAATTTGAAAAGACCTAAAATTTGTAATAGCACCTATTCACCCCCCCCCCCCCTCTAGGTGCCGGATTCCCGTTCAATTGGTATCAGAGCCTTGTTCACCTTTAAGGGCTTAACCGCCTAAGTGTAACGATGACGGAATCCGATGCCGAGAGGGCCGCCCGTGAGAAATTAGCGGCGGAGAAGGAGGCGTTAGCCAAAGGGGCAACCATGGCCGATCTTATAGATATGAGATCGTCCTTGGAGGCCCAACTCCTCAAGATGAATGAGATGCTCATGGCACTCTTGAAGTCTAAGGAGACCGAGACTACTTCTCCCTCTCCTCCTCCTAAGGAGCTGAAGGAGATATGCCCTAGAGGCAAATAAATAAGTAGTATTTATTGCATTATCTCATAAAGTTTATAATAGGTTTGTGTATTATGCTATAACTGTATTAATCGGAATTATTAATACACGTGTGATACATAGACAACCAGGTCCCTAGCAAGCCTCTATATGAGCTAGTCCATTGGGCAACAGTTGATCGAGATTCCCGATCAAGGACAATGACGTCGGTTGACAATGGGGTCATCTTGTTAGTTGAATAAGGTGGTGGACATACGCAAAGTATTGCAATAAGATCGTATTACGATGTTTGTCATTTGCAATAGATAAGAGTATGATAGCTTATTCCTTAGACCGTGAGACCGTACTTATTGATGCTTCATAGGAGTGCTTTGAGAGCATCAAACGTTGTGTCTTATATAGCATGACAATAACGGTGTCCATCTTGGGTATTCCGAAAGAGCATCAAGACGTAAGGATCAAGAGCGGGATTTGTTCATTCTTGTAATGGAAAGATACTCTGGGCCCACTCGGTGATATTGCGTCTATATAGCTGCGCAGCTTATGACTAGGTCATGGAGATGTAATATCGCAGACGAGTTAATAACCTTCGTCGGTAACGAGATACAGCAAAGGCATTGGTGTGTCTACGATCATATCTCGGACAAGGTAGTATCGCAGAGACAAAGGGAATGAATATCATACTTATGGTTCAACGACGATATTCGTGGAATGCACAGGGGTCGTCATATATTTCCAGGTATCCCTGACGATCATTGGTGAGCGGAGTGTCTCGACCATGTCTGGAGTGTTCTCGAACCGTAGCGTAACAAACTTAAGGTCTTAGCGACGCTAGGAGATAGGTTCTGGAATTTTATAGGAGTTTGTTGGAGAGAGAGAAATGATCCGGAAAGAGTTCCGGTGGTCCGGAAGGAGTTCCGGGGAAGTGTGGAATGGTTCCGGGAATGTCCGAAAGTTGTTCGGATGGTTCCGAAATAGTTTCGGAGTCAAGGGATATTGAATTATATATAAATATATTAATTATGAATTAATGGGAATTTTATATTAATTTAATATTAATTAAATAAAGGAAAAAGGGGGGCTCCCACCTACATGGGCCCTAAGAGGGCCCAAGAGGGGGAGCCGCACCCCACAAGGGGGGGTGGGCCCCATGGGAGGTTCGGCCGGCCCATGGTGGGGCGCACCACCCCCCTCCTCCTTTAGTCCCACATGGGGGAGCCAAGGGGTTTGCACACCCCCTTCCCCCTTTATATACCAAGGCATATTAATTGATTTAATTCGGAAGAAAATCCAATTAATTCCTGATTTCTCTCTCGATCTCGTGGTTCCCAAGTTGGAGCCGCGCCGAGCTGAGGAAGGGGGTCTCTCTCCACCTAAGCCATACCGCAGAGCGTCGTTGCTCTGCGGGATTCCAGATAAGATCTACTCTTGCGATTTCAGCTGGATCTGAATGACCGGGAGTTGTCGCTAAGCTCCGTATGTTTGCGAGTGCTCGGAGGCTACTCTTTTGAGGAGCTTGGGCGACGTCGTCTCGCCCCCTGCAGCCGCCGCGCCACCTCCCTCTCTGCTGCCGGCGCACCAGCCCCGGTGCTGGCGCTCTGCCTTCATCCGCCCGACGCCCGTCGACGCAGATCATCATCGACACCCCGGCGTCATCGACTCCGACATCGCGGCAAGTTCTCCGCGACCTCGAGGTCGTCTACGTACGACTTCATCGTCAACGCTTGTGCGGGAGCGTAATCCCCGCTATCGGTCTACATGGAGGTAATGTAACCCGTTCCGCCACCGTTATCGCATGTACTAGATAGATAGATCCTGGTTAGTTAGGGTTTCGTTCGCTAGAAAAATTATTGTTTTCTGCACCGTAACCCCTTCAGTGGTATCAGAGCCGATCTATGCGTAGTACTGCTGGTACGGTTGGAACTCATGTTGAATGAGGGCGTCTTTCTTATATTTGATACCCTCTAGCGTGCACTTGCGATGCCTTCGGTATTGAGTTGATGAAGCGGCCCGGACCGAATTTACGCGTACGCTTACGCGAGACTGGTTCCACTACTGACATACGGCTTGCACCGTATATGTGGCTGGCGGGTGTCTGTTTCTCTCTCTCTAGTCGGCAAAGCATTTTCAATGGAGGGCCCGAAAGGGATGCTTAAACATGCAATTATACGATCGACGTTGTGGTACAAAGTTCGTAGGTAGGGAAGCGATTCTCTTATGAATAAGCCTATTTGCCACGTAAAACTTGCAAAACTAAATAAAGATAGAGGCGTCTAACTTTGTTTTGCAGAGGCGTTATTTTATGTGACATGGTTACGGTAAGTTTCGATATTACTCGTACTGTCGGAGGCAAAGGAGGGCTCTGTAGACTCGGAGCCATGCCGGGGCGCCGGGGGCCAGGCACATGGCGCCATGAAGGTCCAGGCGCATCGACCATGTCACATCGCACTTCATTGCATCATTATTGTGTGCTGTTGTGTGTGCATCCTATTGATTGCTTATATGCTAGATATACAACTATAGCATCATAAATAGGATGATCCCTAACAAATACCAAAATTGTGTTCTCCCTCGTTGCGCACCACCAAGAAAGTTCTACGTTATGAGGCAGGCCATGATGATCGGGTGTCACACATCTCGTCATTCGCATACAGTGGGTGTAAGCCATGTTGCACGCGCAGGGTCTTCGAGGTTTGATTGGCGAGCCTAGCATACTCAGAGGTATGGCCTCGGAACACGGAAAGATCGAAAGATCGAGCACGAGTCACAGAGTTGTTGTGAGCGACATGTTATGTCCACCTTTGAAGCTGTGCTGCCGGCCGTGATGATCGGGGGTAGTGTGGTGGATGAGGGTCGTGTAATCGCCATTATTATTTTTAGGGATAATAATCTTGGTGTGGTGTGGTTTTTGATAATGAGATTATAGAACTAAAACTCACCTATATATTATAAACTTATCTTACCTCTTTTGCGATCACATCTGGAGACTACGGAACTACGCTTCGGTTACTTCTTCAAGAGCTCGGATTCTACATTAGAAGCCGACGGGTCCAACTTCATCAGCTGGTGCATTGGTTTTAGAAACATTCTCCAAACACAACAAACATCCTATATGTCCTAGAACATTAGTTAGGAGTTAGACCAGATGATTCTGCTAGCAAGGAGGAAGATGATGAGTTCCGTAAGCATCACGATATTTTCATGGAAGTGAAGGTCGTCATGAGCGTATGCCTAGAACCAGAGTTGAAAGTTGTATTCAACACCTGGAGCCATATGTTGTGATTGATGCGATCAAAGGTCACTTCAAAGATGAATTGAGTCTTGAGAAGTTCAGACAGCTTAGAAAGTTCCGGACCATTCACATGGGGAGCATACCTGTCTGGAGACTCAGTTGAAGAAGTTGTGTGACATCTACTTCAGGCTTACGAATATCTACGATTTCTAGATAGCGAACTCCAGTGCAATGGAGATTGTGCTTTACCTCCTAGCTGTGAATAGCATGTGCGTGAATATGCTATAGAGATACGGTGAGCTTCTTCACGTTCGTGAACAAGTTCAAATCTCTAAAAGTTGATTCATCGAAGAAGAGTTCTTCGATGCTATGGGTATATTTGATATACGAAGATATAAATGTATTCTTCTTATACTTGATGAAAAGTGTTTGATAATTGTTCTGTTTGTGAAACAGTCCCTGATTATCACAAGTATGTGGCGAAGGGTGACGTGACAGTGCACGAGTAATGGCAAGTTCATGGACAGTAGTGCTCACGCCCTCGAGATATCATATTAGTTATCATTAATAGTTTTTTATAAGACATTTTGTAATAGTGAGAATGTGATCTGGTTTGGTGTCTTGAATGTTACAAGACATAATTATTCATATAGAACACATCAGTTGTTTTATGTTATGGAACAAAGCAGTTGTTTCATGTTATGAGTAATTTGCATCACATCTCAATTACATTATGCGTATGATATACATTTATAATAGCGGGAATGATAAAATTATGTGTCCAAAGAACATAAACATCGAATTTAGTCATAAAGGCAATGAAAGAAGTAATGGATATTTTTGGTCCATTTAAGTATTTCGAGTGCCAAAATTGATTAAGTTTGAAATGCAGTATTGAAGTTGCAATACTAGAGGAAATTGATTGAGAGTCATTTTTAATGATTAATCAATGGTGTTATTGCATGATCCGAATTCTTCCATGATTTTGGTAAATAGGAGTATTTGCCCGATAAATTCTGGAGTCTGAAATTAATTTGATAATAGATCAAATGGGGTTTTTCAGAAGAAAGATTAGTGAATATTGTATTCACAAGATTCGATCAAAGGACAATATTTTTGAATTATGGTTTCAACACAAAAGACTTGTGGAAATTTGTTTTCACAGTATTATAATGTCATATATGGTGATATGTGGGGAATTATAATTATGCTCTATTTTAAATAAAGTGTGGTCTGTCAGAATCTGTCTTAGAATCTCCTAATATGTTCGAAACATTATAGTCGATGTCCACTTTAGAAAATAGATATTTTTCTCAACGAGAATTCGTAGGATCGACAGTAGTGTCGACATGTATATGATTATGCGATAATTCAGAATATACATGAGTGGTTCTTTGTAGATTGCTCGCATTAGATGAGAGTGTATTCCAAAACCAATTAGAAACAAAGTTCAGTTTGTTGTCTATGTAATTCCGAGAAAAAGATGATTTTTTGAATTATGGTTTATGGATTGGAATTAGAAGTTTGGAATAAAGTGTCAGACCTATGTTGGAAGGTGTTCCAAAGAGTATATGTCTGCTAATGAAAGTTTAGTGATTAAGAGTGAGGGAGACTAGAAAATTGTTTTCTGCTTGCAATCCTCTTCATAAAGATCATAATATTTTCATGAAAGAAACTTCTAAATAAAGTGTTGTTATATTTAATATTGATGTCATGTCACAGCACTGTATTAAGTATTTCAGATCTTGTTGACAGATCAAGGTGCACTTTATGAATACAAAGAAAGTTGAGAAAGTATCGGAATACGAACAAAGGCTCTTCAACATGGAAATCTAAGTTACATTTAAAAGGATTAAGAGAGTAATTGTTGCTGCAATCCTTATTAGAGGAATAAGATTGTTTAATCGTCATATAAAGTGTTATATGGAAATGTGACTATAAGAAAGACGCGGGAGCATGTCTTGTCAAGAAATGTGTCTTGGACAAGATCAAATTTGTTGACTACATTTATGTAGACATGCTTGAAGTCTGAGGGATTTGTATTAATGTAATACTATAGTTTGTATTAAATTCGAATTGATGATAGATCAATGATTTTGGTTTGACCAAAATGTCGAATTAAGTGGGAGTCATAGTTAGTCTACTCAGTTGGAATATGTGAAGGACATATTTTTGAGTGGGAGCTCAGGAACTCAAATATGTGGATGACACGTTTTTGAGTGGGAGCGCGTGTTGTCAAATATGTGGAGACATAATTTGAGTGGGAGTCGAATTCATTTTGTGTAGTTAACACATTGTGAAACTGTATCAATAGAATAGGATGAAGTTGTGAGACTATTTAAAAGTCAGTGTCTATTTTGAAATAGAACGGGAATTTTAAATAGTTAGTCGAGTTGTGTTGGATTATATCTGAGGAGTCAGAATAGAATCAAAAGGATGGTCCTTTGGAATCCAATTGATCATTAAGAGTAATGATGCGTGAAAGTAATGGTTGTATTACATGTGGGTCTATTATGTAATATTAGACATCATACAGAAACCATATTATCTGCTCGATGAAATATAACCGATGTTCTTGGAATAAAGAACAGTTATGAAAGTAAATTTGGAATTTACTGGAAGTAGAAGTACGTTAGTTGAGGGATTGACATTTGAATGTCAAGTCTTCTACATTGGTGTGAAAGTATGTAGATATCGCGAGTTTGTAACTGTTACAAGGGGCTCTGCATGGCTGAGTGTGTTTTTCAGGGCAGTTATCTGGGTGTATAATCAGAGTAAGCGCTGGGAAGCAGAAGTCTCACTTAGTTACGGTATTTGCATATATATGTTGTTAGACAACATGGTGATATCAAGCAAGTTGATGCCAGTGAATCGCAAAAGCATGTACAATCATGGATTGTGCAGTAACACTTTTCCACGAGCAAGCATTATCAAATGATTCTTATTTGATAAGGGATTCTGTTAAAGTAAAATGCAGCTAGTTTATTTGTACTCTAGTGCAAGTGGGAGACTGAAGGAGATATGCCCTAGAGGCAAATAAATAAGTAGTATTTATTGAATTATCTCATAAAGTTTATAATAGGTTTGTGTATTATGCTATAACTGTATTAATCGGAATTATTAATACACGTGTGATACATAGACAACCAGGTCCCTAGCAAGCCTCTATATGAGCTAGTCCATTGGGCAACAGTTGATCGAGATTCCCGATCAAGGACAATGACGTCGGTTGACAATGGGGTCATCTTGTTAGTTGAATAAGGTGGTGGACATACGCAAAGTATTGCAATAAGATCGTATTACGATGTTTGTCATTTGCAATAGATAAGAGTATGATAGCTTATTCCTTAGACCGTGAGACCGTACTTATTGATGCTTCGTAGGAGTGCTTTGAGAGCATCAAACGTTGTGTCCTATATAGCATGACAATAACGGTGTCCATCTTGGGTATTCCGAAAGAGCATCAAGACGTAAGGATCAAGAGCGGGATTTGTTCATTCTTGTAATGGAAAGATACTCTGGGCCCACTCGGTGATATTGCGTCTATATAGCTGCGCAGCTTATGACTAGGTCATGGAGATGTAATATCGCAGACGAGTTAATAACCTTCGTCGGTAACGAGATACAGCAAAGGCATTGGTGTGTCTACGATCATATCTCGGACAAGGTAGTATCGCAGAGACAAAGGGAATGAATATCATACTTATGGTTCAACGACGATATTCGTGGAATGCACAGGGGTCGTCATATATTTCCAGGTATCCCTGACGATCATTGGTGAGCGGAGTGTCTCGACCATGTCTGGAGTGTTCTCGAACCGTAGCGTAACAAACTCTTAAGGTCTTAGCGACGCTAGGAGATAGGTTCTGGAATTTTATAGGAGTTTGTTGGAGAGAGAGAAATGATCCGGAAAGAGTTCCGGTGGTCCGGAAGGAGTTCCGGGGAAGTGTGGAATGGTTCCGGGAATGTCCGAAAGTTGTTCGGATGGTTCCGAAATAGTTTCGGAGTCAAGGGATATTGAATTATATATAAATATATTAATTATGAATTAATGGGAATTTTATATTAATTTAATATTAATTAAATAAAGGAAAAAGGGGGGCTCCCACCTACATGGGCCCTAAGAGGGCCCAAGAGGGGGAGCCGCACCCCACAAGGGGGGGTGGGCCCCATGGGAGGTTCGGCCGGCCCATGCTGGGGCGCACCACCCCCCTCCTCCTTTAGTCCCACATGGGGGAGCCAAGGGGTTTGCACACCCCCTTCCCCCTTTATATACCAAGGCATATTAATTGATTTAATTCGGAAGAAAATCCAATTAATTCCTGATTTCTCTCTCGATCTCGTGGTTCCCAAGTTGGAGCCGCGCCGAGCTGAGGAAGGGGGTCTCTCTCCACCTAAGCCATACCGCAGAGCGTCGTTGCTCTGCGGGATTCCAGATAAGATCTACTCTTGCGATTTCAGCTGGATCTGAATGACCGGGAGTTGTCGCTAAGCTCCGTATGTTTGCGAGTGCTCGGAGGCTACTCTTTTGAGGAGCTTGGGCGACGTCGTCTCGCCCCCTGCAGCCGCCGCGCCACCTCCCTCTCTGCTGCCGGCGCACCAGCCCCGGTGCTGGCGCTCTGCCTTCATCCGCCCGACGCCCGTCGACGCAGATCATCATCGACACCCCGGCGTCATCGACTCCGACATCGCGGCAAGTTCTCCGCGACCTCGAGGTCGGCTACGTACGACTTCATCGTCAATGCTTGTGCGGGAGCGTAATCCCCGCTATCGGTCTACATGGAGGTAATGTAACCCGTTCCGCCACCGTTATCGCATGTACTAGATAGATAGATCCTGGCTAGTTAGGGTTTCGTTCGCTAGAAAAATTATTGTTTTCTGCACCGTAACCCCTTCAGGAGCATGGTGAGAACTCTAAGGAGTCATCTCCGGATGGGTCCAAAGATGTTCCTCCAAGTGTTTCCCTCGGGAAGGCGGAAAAGGATGAATCACCTAGCTCCTCTATCATCCCCAAAGGAGAGGAATTTCATAATGTCAATCATAATTACTCTCCTAACCCTCATATCCCTCACCCTCATGTAAACTTTAGAAGTGATCCTCCTAAGCTCAAACCTACTCATTTCTCTCAATGGCAATTTCTAATGAAGTCTCATCTATGTAGTGCCTCCATTGAGCTATGGCGCATCATTGAAGAAGGATTCAAGCCCCATGGTCCAACCAACTTGACAAGAAGAGAGGTGGTTGATAGCCAAATCAACGCCACCGCTCTTCATCAACTCCAAATGGCCGTTGGAGAGAAGGACATGCCGCTCATTCAACAATTCTCCACCGCCAAAGAAGTTTGGAATGCTCTTTCTGACATCTTCGTCGGGAATGAGAGCATGAAGAAGAACCGGTATGATGCCTTATGCAATGAGGTGGAAGGGTTCTACAAGTTGGATGGAGAAAGTCACGAGGACATGTACCGTAGGTTGGTGTTGGTTGCTAACACCTTCAAGAACCTCGGGGCGGTCTACATTGATGACGCTTGGATCAAGAGGAAGTTCGTGACCGCTCTCTTGCCCTTTGAGGAAACGGATTTGAAGACACTCCAAGGGAGACATGACTTCGCGAAGATGACATCCAATGAAGTCATGCAAGAGATGACCGCATACAAGGTGGCCTCCAAGATTGCACAAGATGCAAGAGCTAGAGCCATAGGGATGCACAAGAATACCTCAATTGACTTGAAGGCCACCGTTGAAGAAGAGGATGAAGAGGAGTATGATGATCAAGTCGAGCTATCTAGTGAGACTCTCTCAAGTACTCTTATTCAACACATGGTTCTTGCGGCAAGAACGTTTGGGAAGAACCCCGGAAGGGCCAAAGCAAGGATTGACAAGAAATTTCCCCCCAATGGAGGAAAGCCAAGCAACAAGGTGAGGCTTTGCTATAATTGAGATGAAAAAGGCCACTTTGTTGCAGATTGCCCATGGGAAAGAAGAGAGGATCATGGTGGGAGGCTCGTGGCCAAGACGAAGGGCAAGGGGTCCATGCCCATGAAGAAGCCCTACTTTAAGAAGAACCAAAAGATTGTCTTGGTAACTCAAGAGCAATATCTCACCGATGATGAAGATAGTGACAAGGAAGATACTCCAACGCAAGTGGCCGCACTAGCCATTTCATCCACACCTACGTCACTCTTCTCCTCACCAAATGAGAGCCCCATCATCAAGAATGCAAGATGTCTTATGGCAAAGACATCCGAGGTAAAATTATCCCCCACCTCCATATCCCATGAAATTGATGATGGTATGAGCCTAGAAGTCAAGGAAGAAATTATTGCTTTCGATAAATTCATGACTAACTTGCAAGGAGAAGGAAAGAAACACTTTGGCTCAATTATGAGTCGTATAGGTGAGCTTGAGGATGAGCTTGAATTAAAAGGTGAGATTGAGAGAGAGGATGCACACGCTAAGGTGTCCCTCCAATCCTCTCTCAAAGATGAACAAGAAGCTCATGCTCTCCTCAAGGAGCAACTTGCTAAGATCACTAAGGATCGTGATCTTTACTTTGCTAAATGTAAAATTGTGCAAAATGAAAAGTCCGAGCTTGTAGTTGCTCATGCTAGACTTTGCGAAGATTTCGAGTCACTTGAAAATACTCACAAGGTATGACAAGTGATCATGAACGTCTCCTCAAGTATCTTGATCAACTCCAAACTCAGATATCTATTCTTGAGAAACCTAGTACTTCTACTTCTTTGAATATTAATGCAAATGTTGTCAAGGATAAAGCTAGGGTCTTGTTTGTTCCCTCCATAGCAACCGAGCCCAAGACCTCCCTTGATAAAGGCAAGGGGACACTCACTACTCCTCTTCATGAGCGAGTGCCCCACAAGGGTAAGGAAGGTCTAGTCTATGTTGCTAAGGAGAAGAAGAAGATGATCAAGAAGAAGACCAAGCCCGCACAAGCCAAGAAAGATGATATAGCAAGTGGAAATGCCACAAGGGGCACTCCCACTCGTGATGACTTTGCGGGCATATCTAACCCCAATTATGCTTTATATGTTGATTATTATGGGGATGTCTATGATAGATACATTGGTCCTTTTGATGGTTACATTGAATATGCTATTTGGGTCCCAAAGACCCTTATTGCTAACCAAAAGGCACCCATTGCAAAATGGGTACCTAAACCAAATAATTGATTGTGTGTAGGGTCTTGCTTCCGGAGGATCGAAATGGATAATTGATAGTGGGTGCACTAGTCATATGACCGGAAGCAAGGAAATTGTAACGGAGTTGAAGCCCAATGATGATCAAATGACCGTTACATATGGTGACAATTCAAGGTCTAAGGTAATAGGGCTCGGCAAGGTGGTAGTGGCACCGGACATCACACTTGTGAATGTTTTGCTTGTTGAGTCCCTAGTTTTCAACTTGATCTCCGTCCATTCTTTAACTTGTTTGGATTATACCGTTATCTTCGAAAAGGAGATGGTTATCCTCATGCGGAGCAAGTCTCTCAATGTGTCTTTCGTTGGGTACATTGAGAATGGGCTCTATGCGGTTGACTTCTCCGGAGTCACCACTTCCCATACAATGTGCCTATTCGCTAAGGCGGACTTGGGTTGGCTATGGCATCGCCGACTAGCCCATGTCAACATGAGGACTTTGCAAAGTCTCCACAAGGGTGGCCATATCCTAGGACTAAAAGACCATGTTTCTTTCTCGAAGGATCGAATGTGTAGGGCTTGTGTTGAAGGAAAAATGTATGACATTCACCATCCAAGCAAGACCATCATTTCTTCAACAAGGGTTTTGGAGCTTCTCCATGTGGACCTCTTTGGTCCCATTCCGGAAGCTAGTCTTGGTGGCAAGAAATATTGCTTGGTGATTGTTGATGACTATTCAAGATACACATGGGTTTTCTTCTTCAAGTCGAAGGTGGAGACTCAACAAACTATCATCGACTTCTCCAATGAAGCTCAACGTCAACACAATGTCCCTATCTTGGTGATAAGAAGTGACAATGGTTCCGAGTTCAAGAACTACACCTTGAACGAGTTCCTTAGTGAAGAAGGGATTCGTCATCAATATTCCGCTGCTTATACTCCCCAACAAAATGGTGTAGCCGAAAGGAAGAATCGCACTCTTATTGAGATGGCAAGGTCGATGATGGCCGAGTTCAAGTCCCCTCACAACTTTTGGGCCGAAGCCGTCAACACCGATTGCCATTCATCCAACCGGCTCTTCTTTCGCAAAGGACTCATGAAGACCCCTTATGAAGTGCTTACCGGGAACAAGCCCAATATCTCTTACTTACGAGTTTTCGGTTGTAAGTGTTTCTATCTCATCAAAGGTGTTCGTTTGGGCAAGTTTGAATCTAAGTCTCTTGAAGGGCATTTGTGGGCTACGGGTCCAAATCCCAAACTTATAGAGTCTATGATAAGCCCTCGCGCATTATCATAGAAACTTGTAGTGTGGTGTTCGAGGAGAATGACGGCTCCCTTGTGGAGCAAAGTGGTGTTTCCGTTGTAGGTGATGATCAACCTCAAGATGTTGTCCGAAGAATGGGGTTGGGTGTCCACCGGCCCGTTGAAGTCTATTATGAGGTTGCTTAACAAGGATCAAGTTCTACACAAGTGGTGGCTACCCCAACACAAGAAACACCCATCGACAACACCGTGCCTAACACGCCCAGCCAAGAAGAAGCACAAGATCCTCCAGCTGCTCCTGGAATTTCCGGAGGGCCGGAATATCCGGATCAAATTGGAGTCGGAAATTCCGGTGACTCGGAATTTCCGGTCCATACTGAACCCGGAATATCCGGTCCTGCTAATATTCCCGGTGGCAGCTCGCAGCAAGGCCAAGATCAACCCTCTCCCCCACCTTTGGACGTCACTCCAATGGTTGATCAAGGCCATCAATTCAGTCAAGGCGGAGACATGAATGATCAAGATGATCAAGCGATCCCTCCCACCACTTGGAGGGAAATCGAGATCCGCCGCTTGAATAGGGTTGGCACCTCACAAGAATTAAGAGCTCTATCTCTTGACAAGGTGCTTGGTGATGCGAGAAGCAAGGTCTCTACCCGAAGACAACTTGCAATCTTTAGTGAACATCAAGCTCACATCTCCATGGTGGAACCCAATAAGGTCTTTGAAGCTCTTGAATATAAAGATTGGCTTGATGCTATGCATGAAGAGCTCAACAACTTCGAGCGCAACAAGGTGTGGAAGTTGGTGGAAAGACCTAAAGATTGCCGCAATGTTATCGGCACCAAGTGGATTTTCAAGAACAAACAAGATGAACATGGCATGGTGGTGAGGAACAAGGCAAGATTGGTGGCTCAAGGTTACTCCCAAATTGAAGGCATTCACTTTGGAGAAACCTACGCGCCCGTGGCTCGACTTGAGTCAATTCGTATTCTTCTTGCCTATGCCTCTCATCATAACTTTAAGTTGCAACAAATGGATGTTAAATCCGATTTTCTAAATGGTCAACTAAATGAACTTGTTTATGTTAAGCAACCACCGGGGTTTGAAGACCTCAAGTATCCGAACCATGTCTACAAGTTAGATAAGGCACTCTATGGCCTTAAACAAGCCCCACGAGCGTGGTACGAGCACCTTAGAGAACTACTTGTAGACCGTGGATTCCAAGTTGGGGAAATCGACCCCACACTTTTCACTAAGAAAGTTAATGGAGAGCTTTTCAATTGTAAATTATATGTGGATGACATTATATTTGGATCTACTAACAAAGCATTTAACGAAGAATTCTCTAAGCTTATGACTGACAGGTTTGAGATGTCTATGATGGGTGAGATGAAGTTCTTCCTCGGATTTGGGATCAAACAATTGAAGGAAGGAACGTTCATCAACCAAGCGAAGTACATTCAAGACATGCTCAAGAAGTACGGGTTGCTTGAGCTCAAGGGTGCCTCTACCCCAATGCAAACCAAATGTCATCTTGAGCTCAACCCCAAGGGTAAGGATGTGGATCAAAAGGTATACCGCTCCATTATTGGATCTCTTCTTTACCTTTGTGCATCTAGACCGGATATAGTGCTAGCCGTAGGAGTGTGTGCAAGATATCAGGCGGCTCCTAAAGAAAGCCATGATACGGAGGTCAAGAGGATATTTAGATATTTGGCTTATACCCCAACCTTTGGATTGTGATACCCCAAGGATGCACATTTCTCGTTATGTGGGTACACGAATTCCGATTGGGCGGGTGATCAAGATGATAGGAAGTCAACCTCCGACGCTTATCAATTTATTGGGAGGTCCTTGGTAAGTTGGTCTTCTAAGAAGCAAAATTGTATATCTCTCTCCACCGCCGAATCCGAGTATGTTGCCTCCGCAAGTTGTTGCACTCAGTTGCTATGGATGAGGCAAACTTTAAAGGAGTACGGAGTCGATTGCGACAAAGTGCCTCTTCTATGTGATAATGAAAGTGCCATCAAGATTGCTTACAACCCGGTGCAACATTCAAGAACCAAGCATATTGAGATCCGCCATCATTTCATAAGAGATCATGTGGCCCGAGGAGACATTGACTTATCATATGTGGGCACAAGGGATCAATTGGCGGATATCTTCACGAAGCCCCTTGAGGAAGGAAGATTCTGCTTTTTGAGGAATGAGCTCAATATCATTGATTCGAGGTCCTTAGCTTGATCGCTTGCACACTCACCTAGGACGTAATTGCATCTTATCTTGTTTAGATGTAGGCATGGAAATAGGGGGAGTGCGGTCCTAATACATTGGACCATCCCTCCCCCCATTATGCCGATAGCAAGTGTTCTTTTATCTCTATATTCATTCTTATGACTAATGAGCTAAAACGACGAGTATTGGTTATGTACCCAAGATACATCTTCGCGGTGACATGTCATACACTCCTACATGGTGGCCTCGGCCACCGACCTCTTCTCTTTGAAGAGTTGGTTATATTTGGAGCTTATTGTTGCTTTTTGCCCTCCTGTTCATGCATGTGGGAAACCTACTCAACTTGGCGCTTTATGTTTCATTTTGGTAGTTGTGAGTTGAGTATGGTGTTCCAATGACAGTTTGGAAATCTATCCCAAGCCTTCTCCCCCCTGAAAACATTTCACTCTATTGCACACAAGTCATCCTTTTTGAAAACAGGGATTTTAATTCAGCAGGTCAGAATATCCGGTTCATTTATGAATCGGAATATCCGGTGACTCGGAATTTCCGGTGTAAGTTACACCCGTAAATTCCGATCGGGCGGGTTGTCTATAAAATATAAGGGCAGGCTCGGGGTGAAGGGCTCATTTGTTCCCTTCTTCCACCCCCGACCTCTCTCTCCTCCAACCGCCGCCCCTGCTGCTCCAAGATCCCTCTGGAGCACTCCGACCGCCGGGGAACCTCTTTCTCGGCCGGATTTTCTCCTCCTCCGCCCCGGGAACTCACTCCTCCAAGCAATGGCCTCAATGGATAAGGGTAACTTCACTTTTCCTTTTCCCTAAGTGCTTGCATTAGGATCTTGATGTGGAGTTATTTGTTTCAAAATTTCTTGGTAGAGATTGTTCCTACCTTCATCCCCTGCCATCTACATACATTAGTTTTGCATTGTGTTGGATCGATCTAGTTTTAGACCGAGTCAATCTCAGATCTGCACTGTTTCTGTTTAGGTCGGAATATCCGACTCAGCCTGACTCGGAATTTCCGGTCCCCCGGAATTTCCGGTTAAGTATGAATCGGAATTTCCGAGCTGAACACTACAGTTTTAAGATTAAGTCATGTTTAACTATATATGATTTATCAAATGCCTACCTAATGTGTGTATCCTCTCCTGACTTGTGTGTACTTACCTTGTGCTACCCTCTATGGTCAAATTCACAGATTCTAGTGGGAGTCCGTCCTTCGCAGGGGCAACAAGGAACACCTCAAGGGCACCTGTTCACAAGACCCCTGTCGACAAGGGTAAGGGTCCTGCCTCCTCAAGCAACCCAGTTGTTCCAAAGAAGAAGAAAGCTCTTGGTAGCAGGCCACCATCCAAGAAAAGGAAGAATGCTCCTGTTCCTCAACGTCAGAACTATGCAAAGATGAACTTTGTTGACTACTCTCAGCTCCGACAAGTGGATTGGTACCTTAGGCCAAGGGACAACACTCTGGATGATCGCAACTTTTGGTGTCAAGAGCAAGAGTTCATACTCAAGGGCCTCTACTACTCTCTGTCGAAGCCCATTCGGCCTATGCATCTGTTTAACCTTGCAGCTCTCCAGCAGAAAGCCTATTTTGTTGAAGCTATACATATTGTCAAGAGTATGGGCTTGGAGAGGCTTGTGCCCACTCGTTGTCCTTACAACTCTCAGCTCGTGATGCAGTTCTTTGCCACTCTTGTGATGAAAGGTGACTCAAATAAGACAATTAAGTGGATGACTGGTGACTCTTTCTGTGAGTCCAACTTTGAAGAGTTTGCCAAGGTTTTGGGCTACAAGTTTGATGGTGACAATCCTCAAGGCTATCGCATGCACCACCCTTTCAAGCTCAACAAGAAGCAGACCGTGCACTTATATGGTGAGGGAGGCATACCCGACAATGCTCGAGATTTGCTTCCTCTTTATGATGTCCTTGTGCGCATCCTCCGTGAGAACATTGCACCAAGTGGTGGCAACAATGACAATGTGGTGACCCCTCTGTGCAACTTGCTCCTTCATGCCAACCACATTGTGGAGAACCCCGACCTTGATGAAGACTGGAGTGTGGATGTTATGGATTACATCCACAATGAGATGTATGAAGCCATGACCACCAAGGTCACTATCCCCTATGCTCCTTACATCATGAAACTCATCAAGGTCAAGTTTCCTGACCATACCTTCAGTGATGATGAGTTGGAAGCGCATGACTTCAAGAAACTATATGAGAAGAAGACAGTGGTCAAGCCTCCTCCTGTGCCTTCTTCTAGCTCAGCTCAGGGTGGATCGTTTATGGGTGATGCTAGGAGGGCTGCTGCTCCTACTTATGTTTCAGCCACTCATGCGAAGGTGAAGAAGCTGAATTGGTTCCAACGCAACATCATGTGCATGAATGTGGACATCCGCAAGGAGCAATACACCGCCTACAAGGATCGTCGTCAGCTTGCCTACAATCAAGACTTGATTCTTCATCATGTGTCTGGCTCTCCTGCTCCTGCAGATCTCTCTGATCTCCTGACCTTTGCTTAGTGGAACCAGGATTCTTTGGCTCCTTGGACACAGATTGATCATGACCTTGGCGGCAGCTCGTACACCACTGGACATGCTTATGATGATGATGATGAGGAGGCAGATGATGATGATGATGAGGATGCAGATGATGATGATGATGAGGAGGAGACTCCCTCGGACTGAAGACCTTCACGGGACGTAGCATCGCTCCTCTTCCTTTTTGGCGTTTAGATGCCAAAGGGGGAGAAGTTGCTCTAGTATGACTTCGGGGATTTGCAGGGGTTCGGGCACAAGCATATGCGTTTACCATTTCACTACTAGAAATCCCCTTATTTCCGACAGTGAATTTTAATAACCGACGGCCGGTCGGCTATTAGACTAATAGCCGACGGTGATGAAGATTACCGACGGTTTAAGTAGAACTCTCGGATATTATCTAGTATAACCGACGGGTTTTCAGATAACCGACGGGGATAAAATATCACTCGGATATTAATGTGTAATAGCCTACAGTTCGTAGTAATATCCGACAGTACATCTACGTACCATGGATATTTCGTAACATAGCCGACGGTTTAAAAGCAACTCTCAGCTATATACTTAAATTACAGACAGTGAAAGGTCTTTCGGTAACATACTTAAATTACTCTTGGTTTATCATTTTTAGAAATTTGATAATTATTCTCACAAAGCAGACTATGTTGGGCGGTTTTTCTTCTTTACGATTAGAATTGTTGAATCTTGGCGCGATCGCCAAAATATTCCCGCCCTACCGCCACACCACTCCCACGTATTAGTTCCGTAACTTCCGCATTTTCCTGATTTTCTCGCCTTCATAACCTTCTCCTCCTTTCACTCCCTCCGGCCTCGCCTTCCAATAGAGTTCGAAGAGAAACCCTAGGCAGCCGCCACCGATGGAGGGAGCGTTAAGCGTGCAGATCTCGTGCTATACCGTTCGCCGCCTCAATGGCATTCTAAATCGTAACTCATCTCTCCACCGCGTGTTGTGGGAATAAATACAGTGTTTGTTTGTTCGTTCGCTGATTGATTTGTTGTGTCTATGCTGGGCCGCGGTTGATGCCGAGATGCACAGATGGCAGGAGCCTGGACATGAACCGGTGGCGCGGTGGCCGCCACCAGCTGCCGTGGCGATGCTTACATCTGCGGCCTCGACAAACTCGCCACCTGCTGGTACCTCATCGACACCGTCAAGCTGGACGTCAACGTAGGAAACTGCCCCAAGTAATTAATCTCTTCCGTCCCCCCCACCTCCATCTTGTTGTTCAAATCAGTCAATTATCTGTGTTGTGTACACGCGCATCGATTGTGTGTTGTGTAGACGCGGTATAGGCAACAAGTCACATGTCTATCCGGCCCATGTAACTTGAGCTGGACGTTGGTCCCGATCTCTATCAGGAAGTGAAAGATGGCGCTAATGTTCTCCATCTATTTGCAACTAAAGGTACAAGAATAGGCCGAGGAAATTTAACAGTTACATATTGGTTGTATTCTAGATCGTGAGGTCCATGCCGTCTTATTAAGATTTTACCTGACCAAGAAAATCTGTTGGGACTGCTAGATGTTCCTTTGTTTCCCCTTTAGGTGGTTATAATTTGTGATCAATAAAAGTTCACATCTGATATCCATGTATTTTTTACATTCTAACCACCAAAACTTATACATCCACTGATTTTCCAGTATTTGCAACTTGCTCGTTCTAAAATATTACCTTTTCTATTTCATTCTAGCAACTAAAACTTATATATTCATCCAAAAATGATATATTGTGCTATTTCTGTCTAGCAACAAGGGCAAGATATGAGGTCTGTTATGTCCCAGCCTAGGAGACTTTGGCAATCTCTTGATCATCTGGTTATAAATTTATCACAAGATCGATCCCCTGGTATTTCTTATTTGCTATCTGCGAAGGCTGCAATTGAGGATCAAAACAACCTGCAGTCATCATAGCGTATGGCCAAGGTTTCCATCTTTTATCCAATGCTTAAATTGTACCTAATGCTTCCTTATAAATAGACCGTTTGTCGAAATCTTAGTCGATTGGTAGTAGAATTTTTCTCTCTTTGTTACAACAATATATTTTGTTTGTACAGTTCTGTGACTGGTAGACTTATCTTGCCATCTTGTTCAGATCATTTTGAGTTATTTTCACCTTTCTTACAGCTAGTTTGGTAATATTGTAGGGAATGAGGAGCAATGATCGACCTAGTCGCAATATGATGAGAACGTATCTCTGATGATGAGCATGATAGTAGAAAATACAGTAAGCTATTCAACCAAGCGAGAACTACTCAAGCTGGAAAATTTGTGTTTGCCATTTTTGGATCAATAGTCTCATGCAAAATATTTAGAACAATCCATATTTTTATTCTGATATATCAAACGTGAGTTGGATGCAATACTTGTTAAGTTTGGATACACAATCAGATTGTGACAAATATATTTATCTTCTGTCATTTCTTTTAAATGTAATGAAATGCACACAATTCTGAAATAATGTTGTGGTTGTGAGATTTATGAACCACTTCTAATCGATATGGTTGAGCAAGTGCCCTCGACAAATAATAGAAATCATTGGCTCAGCAAGTGCCCGTTGTTAAGCTTTATGTCCCACTCATCAATGATAATGTTTGACTGTGTGTGATACCGTCGCGTATATACTCTCGATTATTGTCAATGCCGACGGGAGAAAAAACCCGTTAGTAAATGCATAACCGACGGTTAACTAGCATCGTCAGAACATGGTGAGGCAGCCCTACACCAACTGATAGCCGACGGGTCACCCTCGACTTTGTACCGTGGGCCATGATATTATCCGACCGTACCGTCGGTTATTTAAGTAATGACCGACCGAGCTTCGCCGACGGGAGATAGCCGACGGTGCACCGTCAGATATATTAATAACCGACGGTAAACTTAAATGGCCGACGGTAAATCACCCCTCGGCTATTCGGGGATATCTAGTAGTGTTTCTTTGCGCTTGTGTCCATTTATCTTATTTGTGTTTGTTTGTTAAACTCTTTTATTATCTATGTGTTTTGAGACAATGTTATGCTATCATTATCCCATGGTTGAGACTTCAAATTTATTGTGTTGGTATTCTCTTCATATCCTATATACACAAGATATGACACTCTATCTGGTCTCAAATGCTAACATAACCTTACATTTTGTCTCCTTACTCCTCTGTGATATCTTGTGTTTGTTATTATAAAATTGCTGCTATCCTTTGTCATCTTGTGTTTCATACATGCACTTGTTTAGGGGGAGCTATTTTCTGTTAAAAACATGATATTACATTTCGTTTCATTGCAAATCTTGGTATTGTCATCTAACACCAAAAAGAGAGAGATTGAAAGAACATTTCTTAATCCCTAGTGTTTTGAGTTTTAGTTAACAATACCAATGATGTACTAATCCTATTGCTAAGTATTTCAGTTTGTGTGAGTTGCATATCACATACACCAAAGCCAAAATGTAAAGAAAAAGAGTTTCTGTAATTCTTCCCAGAACCGGAATATTGGAGCCGGAAATTTTCAGGATCGGAAATTCCGGGTCTTCTATTTCTAACAGAAAAGTGGCTTAGGAAAAGTTCGGAAGTGGTTCTGACTCAAACCGGAAAATCAACTCGGAAATTTCATTGACCCGGAATTTTCGATTCACCCAGAAAACCACTCCAGATTTAGCTAAGGAAAGAAGAGAAAGTGGTCCTGACTTCAACCGAAAAATCAACTAGGAAATTTCATCAGCTCAGAATTTCCGGGCCACCCAGAAAAGCACTCAAGAATTTGGCTAAGGAAAGAAGAGGAAGACGTTCTGACTCCAACCGGAAAATTAGCTCGGAAATTTCACTGACTCGGAATTTCCGGGCAACCCTCAGAAACTTGAAGAAATTTGGCTAAGTCAAGATGTCGAAGACGTTCCGATCTCAACCGGAAATTCAACTAGGATATTTCACAGAACCGGATATTCCGAGTGACTCGGAATTTCCGGGATCCACTTATACCGGAATTTCCGGGTCTTCGAAACAGCCAACGGCCAGATTTTGGGAGGGGGTTCAAATATCCACTCACTCACTCAAGAACAGCCAACTCTCATATTTTCTCTCTCCTACTATTCTTGAAAGCTCAAATAATCAAGATCTCCCAATCTCTCCACCCAAATTCGTTGATCTTTGGAGGATTGAAGGAGAAGGCCCGGATCTACATCTTCACCGAAGGGATTTGCATTTCCTCCCCATTCACTTGGGGATTTCGTGGCTAGGGTTTCCGGTGGGAAAACCTAGTTCACCATTGTTGTAATCTTGGTGTTGCCTTGACCTTTTGTGGTCCTTGACCTATTGTGGTCATCTTGAGAGCCCCCAATTAAGTTGTGGGTGCGTGCCTCAAGCGTTTGTAAGGGATTCGATCTCCGCCCTAAAAGGGGATCAATAGTGGAAGGTGAACCTTTGTGGCGTTGCGGCTAACCTGTTATGGTAGCGCACACCTCTCCAAACGAGACGTACACCCTTGGGTGGAACTCGGGATTACATCTTCGTCTTTGCGTGCTTCACTCGGTTCCCCTTATCATTATTCCCTTACTTGCTTGTCTTGTTAGCTTATTTATCTTGTTATTGGTTCGGTTGTCATTTAGGTAAATTCACCATAGTTGCATATCTAGAGAATTTACCTTTGTGTTGAGCCTAAATTTGAAAAGACCTAAAATTTGTAATAGCACCTATTCACCCCCCCTCTAGGTGCCGGATTCCCGTTCAACCCCGTATCCACGCGCGCCGCCGCAGGCCCTGACGTTACATCCACACCTGCCACCATCGGCCGCCACTCGTCTGTGCATCCACGTGCGCCATTGACACCCGCGAGACATTGATACGTCTCCAACGTATGCATACTTTCTTGTGTTTCATGCTATGTTGTATCATGTTATTGAAGGGGTTCCGGTGCAGAAAATAATAATTTTCTAGCGTATGAAACCCTAACTAGTCAGGATCTATCTATCTAGTACGTGTGATAACGATGGAGAAACGGGTTACATTACCTCCATGTAGACCGATTGTGGGGATTACGCTCCCGCACAAGCGTTGACGATGAAGTCGTACGTAGCCGACCTCGAGGTCGCGGAGAACTTGTTGCGACGATGTAGATGATGACGCTGGGGTGTCGACGATGACCTGCGTCGACGGGCGTCGGGCGGAAGATGGCGAGGTGCCGACGGCTGAGGGGGTGGCGCCGGCGGCACGGCAGCGGCAGGGCTGCTGGGTGGGCGAGACGATGTCGCCCAGGCTCCTCAAAGGTGGTGCCTCCGAGCACTCGCAAACACACGGAGCTTAACAACAACCCCCGGTCATTCAGATCCAGCTGAAATCGCAGGGGTATAACTTTTCTAGAATCTCGCAGGGCAACGGCGCCCGGCGGTATAGCTTTGGTGGAGAGGGAGGGCAAAACGGACGGAGAAACAGCTCGGCCGGCTTGCTACAAATTTAATTGTATTTTCCATGAATTAATCCAATTAATATGCCTTGCTATATAAAGGGGGAGGGTGTGTGCAAACACCTTGCCTCCCCCATATGGGACTACACAAAGGAGATGGGAGGGCGGGTTCAGCCGAACCCTCCATGGGTTGTCCCCCTCCTTGGTGCGGCTCCCTCTTGGGCCCTCTCAGGGCCCATGTGGGTGGGCTGCCCCTTTTTCCCTTTATTATTTAATAATTAAATTAATATAAAATATAATTAATTCATAATTAATATATTTAAATACTATTTAATATCCCATGACCCCGAAACATTTTCCGGACCACCCGAACAACTTTTGGACATCCCTGGAACCATTCCAGACCTTCCCGGAACTCCTCCCGGACCACCGGAACTCCTTCCGGACCACCGGAACTCTTTACGGATCATTTCTCTCTCTCCAATAAAATCCTATATTATTCCAAAACCTATCTTCAGGTGTCGTTAAGACCTTAAGTTTGTTACGCTACGGTTCGAGAACACTCCAGACATGGTCGAGACACTCCGTTCACCAATGACCGCCAGGGATACCTGGATGCATATGACGGCTCATGTGTATTATACGAATATCGTCGTTGAACCATAAATATGATATTCATTCCCTTTGTTTCTGCGATACTACCTTGTCCGAGATATGATCGTAGACATCCGATGTCCTTGCTGTATCTCGTTACCGACAAGGTTATTAACTCGTCTGTGATATTACATCTCCATGACCTAGTCATAAGCTGCGCAGCTATATAGATGCAATCTCACCGAGTGGGCCCAGAGTATCTTTCCATTACAAGAATGAACAAATCCCACTCTTGATCCTTACGTCTCAACACTCTTTCGGGATACCCAAGATGGACACCGTTATTGTCATGCTTTATAAGACACAACGTTTGATGCTCTCGAAGTACCCTTACAAAGCAGCGATAAGTACGGTCTCACGGTCTAAGGAATAAGCTATCATATTACTTATCTATTGCAAATGACAAACATGGTAATACGATCTAATTGCAATACTTTGTGTAGGTCCATCACCTTATTCAACTAATAAGATGACCCCATTGTCAACCGACGTCATTGTCCTTGATCCGGAATCTTGATCAACTGTTGCCCAATAGACTAGTTCATATAGAGGCTTACTAGGGACTCTGGTTGTCTATGTATCACACGTGCATTAATAATTCCAAGTAATACAATTATAGCATAATACACAAACCTATTATAAACTTATGAGATAATGCAATAAATACTACTTATTTATTTGCCTCTAGGGCATATCTCCTTCAGTTATTACATGTTTTATGCATTTTCTGGGACTAACCTATTACCAAGATGCCATAGTGTCAGTTCCTTGTTTTCTGTTATTTTTTGTTTCAGAAAAGCTCTTAAGGAAATATCCGCCAAATTGAAAAGGAGCTAAGCAGGAATTATTTTGGGAAAATACGCGTCCAGGAAAACCGAAAACGAGACGAAGACGGCCCCCGAGGAGCCCACATCGCCTGCTGGCGGAGCTCCCAATGTTGTCGTGCCGAGAGGTGGTGTGGCACCCTCGGGCGCCCACCTACCTAGGTCTTTTGCCCATAAATATGCCCTGACCTAAAAACTCCAGATTGTTAATCACTTTTTCCTCCACGGGTCCCGAGCCGCCACCGTCGCCGTCACCACTTCGAGAGAAATCAGAACTGCTCCCGGGCACCCTGCCGGGAGGCGGAATCGTCTCTGGAGGCCTCTACGTCGCCATGACCGCCTTCGGACTAATGCGTGAGTAGTCTACCTTGAACTACGGGTCCATAGCGATAGCTAGATGGTTGTCTTCTCCTCTTGTGCTATCATGTTTAGATCTTGTGAACTACATGTCATGGTCAAAATCATCTTTACGTAATTCTCCATGTTGTGTTTGCTGGGATCCAATGAATATTGAGTACTAAAGTTATTGCTTCATAATATATCATGTGTGTGCTATTTAATGATCTTGCATGCTCTATGTTACTTGTGTATGCTCTGGCCAAGTAGATGCTTGTAACTCCAAGATGGGGTATTTATGCTCGATAGTAGGTTCATGTCTCTATTTAATCTGGGGCAGTGACAGAAAGATCTAAGGTTGTAGATGTGATGTTGCTACTAGGTATAAAACATTAGTACTTTGTTTAAGGATGATGTTACTTACTTTACACACTTTGCTTAAGACAATAATCTGTTACATGCAACTTAATACTGAAAGGGGTGTGGACGCTAACCGGAAGGTGGATTATTAGTCATAGATGAGGTTGGAACGGTCTATGTATATTGTTGTAATGCCCGAATGAATCTCACACTAGACACCATATCATTAGTATATGCATTGGGTTGCTTATCATTATTTTGTCAATTGCCTAGATGTAATTTGTTTACCATGCATGGATGAATGTTATTCTTATTTATGGAGAGACACCACTAGTGAATTGTGGACCCCGGTCCTTCTCATTAATCTGATAAAACCACAACTGCAAACATGTTACTTTCTTCAAACATCATTCTTTCTTTCACACATATGTTTTATCCTTTGTTACATCAAGCCGGTGAGATTGACAACCTCACTGTTAAGTTGGGGCAAAGTATCTTGATTGTTTATGTGCGGGCTCCATGTTCGTTGCTGACGCTGGTGTCGCGTCGTGCCAACGTCTCCACCAACAACCTCGAGGGAACTCTTCATCTCCTACTGGTAACCTTGGTTTCATACTGAGGAAAACTTGCTGCTGCACTACTTCACACCTTCCTCTTGGGGTCTCCCAACAACACACCCACCGTGTGCATCAAGGAGTCCAGAGCTCTGTCCTCTGATATTGCGCCTACAGAGTTTTAGATGGAGGTCCATCTTCTGATGTATGTCCTGAGCGTTTCGTCTGACTTTTGTCGACATGCTCTTAGTTTTTCGAATATTTTCGATGTTTCGCAGAGGGGGTCGAAATATTTTATGAAATCTTCCTTGAAGTGGTCCCATGAGTCGTAGGTTCCTTCGGGTAACGATTTGAGCCAGTCGCGGGCTGTGCCTTCAATCATTAATTGTAGATATTGCAGTGTCGTCGTTGTTGTTCCTCGTTGGCATATAACTGTCAGTTTGTAGTCCTATAGCCAGTCTGAGGGCTCTTGTTTTGAGTTGAATTTTGGCATGGCTGGCAGGCCAAACCTCTTTGGCAACTTTGCCTCTTGGATTTGTCGAGTGAAGAATTGTGCTCCGCATGGACCTGCGTTGTGGTTGTCAGGTGAATCGTGACTGCCTGGTCTCCTGGACCTGCTCTTTGAGCGACTTCTCGATCTGCGATGACTGGAACTCTTTCTACTGCTGCTTCGCTGAGGGCTACGACTGTGGCGTTCTCTCGAGTGGCTTCGGCTTCGTCCTCGCCTTCCACCATCCGTCAGCTCTTTTGCTTGATTTCCAGAGCCTTCATTTGCTGGAGGGACATAGCCTCGGCTGGGTCACCGACCGGTGGTTTTCCTGTCTGAAGGTACGCTCCTATGGATATGAGGGCTCCCTCTGCTGTTTTGGGTAAGATTATGCCGCTTGAGTCAACCGTTAGGAACGAATTGTCGAGATTTCGAGTGACTCTGCTCTTTCGTGTTCAGGGATTCTACCGAATCTGAATATGTGTCGTCCCTCTGTTGCTCCTATAGAGCTGATAGACAGTTGTCGTCTGCGTGCACTTGATATGCTTGCTTGCCTTCTTCTTTCCTTGAGTGTTGCCATGTATTGCTTTAGGCGCTGCGACTCCTGCCAGTTGAATCAGTTGTATGTTGCTAACTCATTTGGAGTTGCGTCTGCTGGCATCATTATGCCATCTTCAATGACCTTTGTTACTTTCGCAGCGGTTTCCGCCGAGATGTCCAGCGTGGTTGTACCATCTGGTAGAATGACCGTACGGGGGTACTAGACTGGTTGGCGGTTGGCTGCGTTCTCTGATGTCTCTGCAGCTGTTGCCACATAAACTTGCTGGGGTATATGATAAGGATATGTGTAGTCCGAGTATTCTTCATATGCTGCCTCGGTGTCGCTATCCCACTATGTGCTTGCGTTTTTCGTTTTTGCTGTTTTCGCCATCTTTTGTTTGCTGCATGTGTTCTTCATAGTCGACGGTAGCGTGATATGGGGGTTGGATCTCTGGGTTGGCGAAGTCGGTCAGACGTATGCTATCTTCTATAGGCTCATCATACTCGGAGAGGTGGAAGCTTTCTTCTGGAGCATCGATCTGCATATGATCTTCAACTGGATTGGTATGAAGAGTTGACTGTACTTCTTCTTCTATTTTGTTTTGCAGCATGAACTCGTTGAATTCTCGTGTAGACATGGATCCTGCTATGGATGAGACCGGTTCGACCTTTGGTGTTGTAGCTCCAGTGCTTCCAGCCAAAGTCGTTGATATGATCATGTCTTCGACTGAGGTAGTTGATTGTCCTTTGACTTCAGGGAACTCGTCTACCATGAATTTATTGAATTCTGCTGATGACATCGAATCAGTGGGGGATTTTGGTGGTGGGATCAGATCAAGCTGTGATAAAGTATCCTCCTTGCGATCTCAGTCGATTTCTCCTGGAGTGACTTAGTTGCGATCTGTTCGGTTAGATCCTGCACACCAAACTGATCAACAAAAAAGTTATGTTTCTCAATGGTTAGATCAAAACCTGAATCGAGATTGGAGTAAATCTCTTGAGTTTTGAGTGAGTATGGCTTGATCCTGGCTGGTGACGTTGCCTTTGGCGAGTGATCGCCTATGAGCTGGATGTGATCTGCTGTTGTTGATGCGCATCCCTTTAAAGAAATCGACGAGTTGCCGTTTGAAATTTGGACCAAAAAATCCGCAGATCCAACATTACCTGTTCCCACAGACGGCGCCAATTGACGAGGGATGTCCCCATCAATACCCATGGTTACTAGCATAGGGTAAGAGTTATGAGGTAGAGAACGCGTAGTGTTGGTCGGCTGACAAGCGGGAATTACCCAGGTTCAGGGCACTGAAGCTTCACTGCCACGCATAGAAGTAGTTTGTGGATCTAATCTGGAACAGGAGGTGGATGAAGAGAGTAGCTGGTGTTGTGCGTGGATCTGGTCGCCGGACTGGAGCTGCGAGCCCGCAACTCACGAGTCTGCTAATATTTGAAACAAATATTTAGCTTATAAATGCAATAAAAATCATATTTAGTTAATTCATTTCATCTGAATTTTGAATAAATTGGTTTACCATTTTTTTAAAATCTAACATGAGCATAGGCCCGTGTAGAAAAAGTAGTGTATTCCTTAACTAGAAGGCCAAATTAATATATTATTAGAGAATAGGCTCATAGAGTATAACTTTTATAATCATAGAACCCAGTTAAGTGGGAAGACAAAACGTATAAGAAAAAGTTGTTTGGAACATATTTACAAATTTATTCATACAACAAACAGTGTGTCGCGTGAACTACTTTTTAAAAATCTGTGGAAAAAATATGATAACCCATTTTGATTTCTTTGTTCGTATTTAGCTAAATTTGTTACCTGTAGCAACCGCACAGGTATTTTGCGTAACAATAAGTTAAGGACACGTGTTGTAAATGAGGCAAATGTCCTTTCTCCCGGCACCACCGTTCGTTCCTCCAGAAGGACCTGTCCTGGAACGCGGCAGGAGATCCCGGACAAGCTCACGAGTCCGGCGCCTCGCCCGTCGAGCCGCCGCCCTCTCCTCGCCAGCGCCGGGGAAGGACCGCTCAGGCCCCTTCTCCGCCCCACCGAATCCGCGCTGCTCACATCCAAGGCAACGGAACTCCGCCCTCTCCACTGGGCAGGCGCGAGGTGCACAAGCCGATCCACCCGTTGCCGCTGCTGATCCCCCTGCTGCTGGTATGGAAGCCCTAACTGACACAGCTCGCTCGGATATCTGAGTGCCTGGTTGCTGATTCGGTTCCCACATATCTCATTTTCCCTGTTGATCCGTCGGGGTTTGATTTGGCTGTTCTAGTTAAGCCCTGGTTCTAGTGGCAGCTCGTTTCCCCCCCCAAAAAATCGGGGACTAAACTGATCCAGCGATTAGGAAAATATTCTGCGATTCTGTTTGAATTAGGTAGCTATGTGTCCTCGTAATTTGGCCGCACGGTAGTAGAGCTTGGATTGTTTCGTCACGAGTTCTGGGGAAATTGATACTAACTGAAGCGTGTACTTAGATGTCCAGTCCTTATCTTTTGCTCACATATTCCTGAGTTTTAATAGTGCAGACATGCTTTCTGTTCGTAGTACGAAAATAAATTTAACCAGTTATAAAACGACATGAGTTACGTTCACATCAGATAGTAGATACTTATTTTCTCTGCCATCGTAGCTAGGAATGTTCAGTGATGACTCTCCTGTTTTCCGGTTTAATTCTCCATACATAACCACGTCGTTTACTTTTGTAATACCGCAGGTTGTCATAACTTTACTGCCCGTAGAGCTTGTGATCTGATTCTTCTCATGCTTTGTAGAAATGGCTAACTTTGCCAAGAACTTCCAGTCTTCAAGCAAGCCAGAGAGTGAAAAGAAGTATCAGGGCACGTTGGTTGCTTCTCCAGCAAAAGCCATTTCACCCAAGACCATTAAGCATATCGTGCCAAAACAATTGATCTTGAACAGGGAATCGACAGGTCAGGTGGCATCGTTTTTGGTGAAGGTCATTGCTCTTGAAGTAGTGAGGAGGATTTCTAAAGCAAGATGTCCCTTTCTATGGAATTCTATTCAAGCATTGCAAGTCCTTGGATATCCTCCATTTAGATGGATACAAAAATGGGCACCACTCAAATTCATCGTGCAAGGCATTCAGGTAATTCTCATCTTAGCTCGTCAAGGCCTTTGGATATCTTCAAGTTTCCAAGGTGCACATCCCTTTTTTTTTTTACAATATTAGCTGTGCTTTTGCAAATTGTGAGCTATCTGAATATTGTGTTAGTTCCTCTGTGGGCATGAAAATAAGTGAAAGAACAATTCTCTTGCTATTATTCATTTATGTAAAAGACCTTATTTTAGTCATCAGAAACCAGACCAAAGGGGTAAGGACCCTCTACTTAAGTGATTATAGCACTGCTACACTCAACCACTAGAGCTACACTTGCAAGCTGCTACCATAACCTGCTTGATAACTAGTGTCAATAATAAGTATACTTATATTCGGAGTTTCGTACCCATCTTAGTCATCTGGTTAGTTTCATACCCATCTTAGTCATCTGGTTAGTCCATCCTATGGATTTAATAGATTTGTATCCATGACCAACTGAATGCCCATGTGAGCTAAGGAAGTAAAAAAGGCAATCTGGTGGAAACACCGCAAAAGCAAGTTACTTTTGGTAAAGGGGAGGTGAAATAGCACACAAATCCTATCTTTATCTTTCTTACTAGGTTCAGGCTCACTCAAGCTTCATTGGAGCGTCTAGAAAATATTATAACAAAATTAACCGAAATGATCAGCGACGCATCGTCTAGAAAATATTATAACAAAATTAACCTATTAAACTGTGATGTGTTAGAACTTTATGTATTGGCGTGAGCATTTGAGCAATGCACTTCACTGTCCCTAGGGCACGCACGGATAAAAGATTGACCGATGTTCCTATGTAATTCCTAACTGCCCCAATCTATAATACCAGTTGTTTTATCCCGGTGCCTTTATCTTCCCTACATGTATAAATTCATTGCTCTTTATACTATGTTGGTCTTTAAGCAGATTTGTTTTGCAACAATGCTTACTCATGTCATGGTGCAGTGACAAACGGACAATTTATTTCCCTTTTGGCTCCTGCCAATACATAAGTTGAGTGCATGTTTGCATAACTCAGCAATTGTACACGTTACCCGGCTTAAAGCCCATCATACCGGGTTCTTGATCCAAAGTAGCTAAAACAAAGGATAATGCGTTACTTGTGCCCATGTGCTTAGGTCCTCTATACTGAGAGTACTTCGGAAACTTGGAAGATACTACCAGCAACCATGGCATCGTAGACAATCATCAGTAACATTATATATGTTAATCATTGGATGGTTTCCTACTTTAGGGCATAATTGATTACCTCTTTGAGAAAACGACAATATAACAAAAGTATCACACATATACAAGAATGTATTTCTGAACTGTTTAGACCGTGTTCAGAATAACTGCTCCGACAACTTCAAACAAAAAAAATTATCCATATGTCCTTGACCAAATCTTTGACAAATTGCGGGATGTTAGCTTCACATTCATTGTCAAGAGTTCATACACGTTTTTGACTGGTCAATAGAGCAACACTCAAATTTTGCTCAATGTTTCCTCGCACTCATCGCATTAAGTACTTTATACTATGATCACAGTAGATGCATATTTTTATTATATACATGTGTCCGCTAAGTGTTTGTCTATGGTCACAGTAGATGCATATTTTTTTATTATGTACACGTGTAGCACACCAAATAAGGAAAACTTCGGGAATTGATTGGAAACAACAAAGCATGGTCTTTGGATATTTCCCATTGCAAACTATCACATGATACATTTAATTTAAAAGATAGCAAACTCAGAATAGTACAACTTAACACAACAGATATTCGAGATGACACTTTTATTTAAAAGATAGCAAACTCAGAATAGTACGACTTAACACAATAGATATTCAAGATTACACTTTTATATCTGACATTGCACGACATATTTTATTTAAGCGGTAGCAAATTCAGAATACTACGACTTCACGAAACACATGATCGAGACTAGGAAAATAAATCAGCCATTACGGCCTTATAGCCTCCCTTGTTGTAGGTTCATGTATAACCCCATATTTTCCCTTCTTCATGCCAAAGCTCTAGCACGTGCTTTGAGCACGTTTCTTAGGGGTCCGCCAAGTGTTTTGACTCCAAGCCGATAGCTCACGCCCTAGCTGCATGTCTGGCTGAAAGACAATTTGGCTTTCATCTTTTGATTTCAAAGACCCTACAACAATTGGAAAAAAATGTAATTGATAAACAGAATATAATACATACCAATACCATTTTAAGTCACAACTCACAGTAAACACACCTTGCGCCACCCTAACCTCTAGGAGGGTTGCAGCCATTGTCCACAATTCCTGTTGTGCGTGTTGGTCCATCTGCGCATGATATTTATGGCATAGGCGTAGGCATGTGGACAATGGTTGCAACCCTACTAGAGGTTAGCGTGGCGCAAGGTAAGTTTACTATGCGTTGTGAATTAAAATGGTACTGGTCCGCATTATATTTTGTTTATCAATTACATTGTTTTCCAATTGTTGTAGGGGCTTTGAAATCGAAAAACGAAAGTCAAATTGTCTTTCAGACAGCCATGCAGCTAGGGCGTGAGCTATCGGCTTGGAGTCAAACACTTGGCGGACCCCTAAGAAACATGCTCAAAGCACGTGCTAGAGCCTTGGCACGAAGAAGGGAAAATATGAGGTTATACATGAACCTACGACACGGGAGGCTATAAGTCTGTGATGGCTGATTTCTTTTCCTGGTCTCGAACGTGTGTTTTGTGAAGTCGTACTATTCTGAATTTGCTACCGCTTAAATAAAATATGTCAAATATGATTAACATATACAATGTTACTGATGATTGTCATGCCATGGTTGCTGGTAGTATCTTCCAAGTTTCCAAAGTACTCTTAGTAGAGGACCTAAACGCATGGGCACAAGTCACACATTATCCTTTGTTTTAGCTACTTTGGAACAAGAATCCATAGATGTGTGATGGGCTTTAAGCCGGATAATGTGCACAATTGCTGAGTTATGCAAACATGCACTCAACTTATGTATTGGCAGGAGCCAAAAGGGAAATAAACTGTCAGTTTGTCACTCCACCATGACATGAGTAAGCATTGTTGGCTTGTTGCAAAAAAATTCTGCTTAAAGACTAACATAGTATAAAGAGCAACGAATTTATACATTTAGGGAAGATAAAGGCACTGGGATAAAACAACTGGTATTATTGAGCACAGACTTTAAGAAGCTTAGAGTGCAGAGTAAGGGACCAAACAAAAACTATGCCGAAAGAAACTCTATGCCAACTCAAAGCCAAGAGATTAAGGAATTACAAAATAAGCATGCATGTAGTTTCTCTTTCCAATATACTTTAGCATTAACCCTAACAATATATATGCCCTAAGTTACTGTACAGCATGTTAATCAGTTCATGTGATGCTGTGCTTTCTTTTTAACGAAATGTGATGATGTGCTCATGAATGACCAGTTGAGCCTATTTAATTCTCTTGAGTGTTTTTGTTTTTTTCAAGCTAAGCTTTGTTGAATTGCCTCTTTAATACATTTTTCTCTATGAAATTTTAAATTCCCTTGTATATTTTTGTGACATGAGTTCTTTGCTGAATGGCTATTATGACACACCTGCTTGATGTTGCTCCTCAAATGGTATTTGTTTTAATGATAATATATTTCTGCCTGTTTGCTTCTGAGCACTGATGATATTTCCAATGCAGAAATTATCCACGCCATTGTTGTTCCTATCTGTCACATCAACATTAGGCGATCTGTCTTCTAAGCACGATGATGAACCTAGTAGGACTACAAGAGCTCCTGACCTTCCTGCTGAATCCCATGAAACAGCATCGACTTCTGAAACACGGTTGGTTAAGACTTCATGAAGAAACACAGTAGTGTATTTTCTGATTTTCATCAACTGAAACCATGTTAGTTTTGAGCATATCTACTGGCAATATCAAGAGAGTATGGGAAAATATTTGTTTTTAGTTTGTCTTTAGTCTTACTCTCATATATGGAGCTGGTATTGGTGGGCACCATGCCATCACTCCCCCACTAGAAGTAATTTTCTGATAAGTGGTACCATCCTATCTGCCTTCTTTTTTTGTGTTAATTTTTTTGTAATGTGATTAGCTCAATATGTCCTCCTTGTTTGTAAGCTCTCTCTTTTCTTTTGAAGTGTAAGCCAATTTGTGTGACTCCAACTTGATCTGCCACAAGCATGTATTTGTTTTGTTACTTCTGATGCATTGCACATGCATTCAGCTATTATTTGATTATGTTGTTGTTTCTGCTTGTTATAGGGAGGAGGCTGATGGTGATGGCACAAAGGATATTGTTGTTTTTGAGAATTGGTTGGTGCTACTTTTGAAGGAACTTGAAAAACAAGGCATCATTTTGCCTGAGAGGTGGCTTTCTACTAGCCTATTTGAGATCCATAATAAAAGAAATACATATTTTTCACTGTTAGTCCTTTGGTGTTACTATAATGGACTACCGCTGGGAGGGGGAGCAGTTATATTACCCTGCAATTCTGAAATTTTTAATATGATTATCTAATAAAGATGGAAAATTGCAAAGATATTGATTTTTTTTGTCATGTGACTTTGTTATTGTCTACATTATCTGTGGTCCGGTGTGTCTGAGCTGGTCCTAGGTACTGTTGGTGGGGTAAAACAAATATCAACAAAATACTAGTATGTTTTTAACATGATGTTTAACCCTTTTTCTTTTCTTTCCTTTCAAATCAGTTTTATTTGGAGTCTTATGGATTTATATCAGAAGACTAGTTACAACGTTGTTGTGCTGGCAAGCATGTTAAGGATCTTACTTGCATGCAGCGAGATGCCATGTAGCTGATAATTTCTCTGGTGTATGTTTCAGGTTCAGTGAGGATGAACTACGCAGATTTCACATTGCCGCAAATGGTGACTTTGCAAGCTTGCTCTCTTCAGTGAAGAAGACAATCCGTTGGAGGGAAACTTTTCACATACTAACATTGCAAGAACTTGAGAAATGGTCCCATTTGGTCTTTTGGCATGGGTTTGACACTATGCTTCGGCCTTGTTTAGTAATCCGCCTTGGACTTGCATGCTCTAGTATAGCCCCTCGTGATAGGCCTCGTTTTGGGCAAGCAGTAGGTAATTTCTCAACCTGTTTTATCTACCTATCAATTTATTCCTTAGATGAGATATTTTCCTTTTAATACCCCATCATCAGTTAGAGCTTGGTATGGGCAAATGGATTTCTTGCTCACACACTTCTTTTGAGCTTGTTGTAGCGGTCACTAATCACTACCATCTTTCTTTTCAGTTCGTTGTAGCGGTCACTAATCACTACCATCTTTCTTTTCAGTTCGTTGTAGCGGTCACTAATCACTACCATCTTTCTTTTCAGTTTCTCAAATTGACCATGGGACTATACATTTGACCAATGAAGAAGATCCGAGAATTACTGTTTTACTGGATTGCCATGGGATTTCTCCATTCAGATTTCCGATGCAAATGATGAGGTCATTTGTCACCATAGTTCAGGACAACTATCCAAATCGTCTTGGAGTATTATTTGTTGTCCGTCTTCCTCCAGTTGTCAGAGTTATTGCACAGACATTTATCCAAGTAAGATTACTATATCTGGCCCTAATTATGCAAATCCACACGATCCACATTTGAAGATGTGTGCAATTGTGACAAGTAGCATATTTTTGAATAACTGGCACCCTCTATTACTCTTTTTGTCTATCAACCATGTAATTTACAAACTTCCATCATCAGCTATGTCTGTCTTAGTAGATAATCATCAGGTCTTCCTTATCTTGTTTGGATAGTGGGTCATGATTCGTTAAATGTACACGACTGCTAAATTTCTAAGGCATACCAGCTGCGTGTATGGTTTGGTGCCATAATTTGCCTGTCGAACGCTTGTATTGGATTTGTGGCCACCCCCAGATTAATATTTTATCAAATTTGGGCACCCATTTTTTGATACGTTCAGGCAAGGCTGGATGAAAGCCTGAATGAGCACTATATGCCCTTCTGGATAGCAGCATTTTACGGTACTAATATAACTAGTTCCTCATAAAATTCTGTGCAGCTCCTGAACCAATCGACAAAGCAGAAGCTGCGTTTTGAGGGAGAATCATACAAGAAGACATTAGCCGAGTTCTTGCAGGTCGTGCCAGCTTTCCTCGGTGGTAAATGCGACTGTTCACGATGCAAGAAGCCTCGCGATGCTTCACTAATCCAGGCAGGGGAAGGGAGCAGGAGCAAGAGCCATATCAGCACTGGCTCCGGATCACCAATTGCAGGCATGGACTTCGATGAGGAGGCAGAGGTTCCATCCCCTTACACCTGCGAGAACGCGATAAGGGCCGCAATAATCAGCCTGCTGATGGTGTGGATCTGCATCGGGTTCCTCGCCGGGATGAACGACCCCCAGCCTGTTTCTTAGCCTCCTGAAACATCTGAAGGTTCACAGAACTGCCTTTTGGTACTGTAGCATTAGCGTATGTTTGCTGCTAGGTGTTGTTTTTCGCATGTCCTTCGTCAGGGGTTCCTCTGCAAGCTGGCGTATAGTGGCGCTGCTTCAGCTGCCAAGATTTCTATGGTAAAGATGAATAAAGTTGGTGTGTGTTCAGCAGTGTGTTATGGTTCTCACTCCAGTGTGAGTTTTAGGCTCTCTCTGTACCAGACTACTACTGCAGTACTGCTGCTACTTCAACGTCGTCGTTCGCTGCTCCTTCGAAATGTATATTTTGTACTCCCTCCGTTCTAAATTAATTCACTCAGATTTAGCTCAAGGGAGTAGTACCGATCATGGCCCTGCCTCCCGTCCTACAGATTGTTGTTGTTGCTTTTTTTTCAGTTTGTTGATGCTGCTGCTGAGTAACCATGCCTCGGTGTTTTGGTCGCCATTTTTGTGGCTACCAGCTTAACGTTGCAAATATCGGTATCTGCCCACAGGATAGGGGATGGTTCAGGCTTGTTTGGTTCAAAGGAATTCTATATGGGTTTTTGAAAGATTTTAGTTTCAACAGTCCTAACTCCTAAGGGTCTCTTTGATTTCAGGATTGTCAAAACATAGGAACAGGAAAACTACAGATTGTAGTGGCATGTCCTCTGGATCCTATATAATTAGAAAACTACATAATTTTTCCTTCAAAAGAGAGTGCAAGTGAATACTTAGAAATTCTTTTAAGAGTTTCGATCCTATGGATCAAACAACCAATGTGGGAATATTTTATAAGGAATCAAATCTTCCACGAATCTTTTGAATTCCATTCAAATCAAAGAGCCATTAGAATAATTTTTTGTGTTCTAGTCAAACGAGCCTAACAATAACTATTACATATTCCCGTGTTTTTAATTCCTATGAGATTCAAACAAGTCGTAACATCCTGAGAACCAAGAAGACCCTGTGATGCATCGGATAAGTAATGATTATTTTGACATTGTCATAACACATGCATCGTAAACATAATTTTAGCTAATTTGACTACTGAAGAATAGTTTATGCCATTCGTGGCCACTAAGAATGATATGCGTCCATGACGGATTGGTATGGTTTGCCCTCTACCTCAACCGGATCATTTTTTTAAGGGTTAATTGGATCTATGCCATTGCCCAATTCACAAATTGGACATATGCCATTACAAAAACTGAAGTTGGATATATGCCACTCAAACTTTGCAATACCTCTATCTATGCCATTGTCTCTACCAAATAGAATAACTGAATAAAAAATACATATATTTAACTGCATAATGCCGTATTTATCATACTACCCCTGTACCCAACTTTTTGGCAGCAATTTGGCATCGTCCAGGTGCCCAAAATATACAAGAAAAAACAATTTTTGGCGAAAAGTTGACTTTCTCAGAAAAATCATTTTTATAGAAAATCCAAAACACTAATCTGAGCCTACTATTCAAAAACGAGTCAATTCTGGGTGCATATGGACCATTAACCTGAGTTTTAAGTTTTGTCCAGAACTTTTCAATTTTAACTGTGTATAATGGTCGTATAAATTTTGGAAATGAACACAATGGCATAGATAGAAGTACTGAGAATTTTGAGTGGCATGTTTCCAACTTCAATTTTTGTAATGGCATAAATCCAACTTATGAATTGGGCAATGGCATAGATCCAATTAACCCTTTTTTTAATGATTTTTTTGTAGCTTTTGTTGCTTATGGTTCAAGGGTTTTTGTGTTAGCTTACATACATATCGAAGGTATTGGCTGGTGGGATTAATTATCACATTTAGATCAAGGAAAACTATGAAAGTTATTAGTTTCTTCATGCAATTGCTCACCTCATCACTCCTCTCTATCTCGCTCATCTTACCACTCAGATACATTAGGGATATTAAAACTATGGTTTCCCGCTTTTGGTATGGAATATAATAATATGGCGGTGTCAGGATGATATGATGATAGAGGGGTATGATGCCGCTTTAAAGGGTGAGGTGACCGAAATGGCGAGAAAAGTGTAAGCGAGGGGAGAACCACAGGTGCAAGGGTGGAATGCTACGTCATATGTTAGACGCAACGATGTTCAACAACTTCTAAATTACGTTAAGAGCCTTGTGTTACTTTTTCGAATGAAGCTGCAGGTATAGTGTTCTTAACTGTAGTACACTTTTTTTTACTGTTTTCTTAACTGTAAGTTTAGTGATTTTTTTTCTTGAAAGGGTAAGTTTTGTGTTGTTGATGATGGTTTTACATACCCGCTGACCGACGACATGACAAGGCAGACCTCCTAACCCTAGTACAGCGGCACACTGTACCGGTCCTCTCCAGACTCCACCTACACAAACCCCTCCCTCCCCTCTCCGTCCGACCGCCGACGCCTTTCCCCCCTCGCGCCCTCGCCGGACCACTCCGCCGACGGGGAACCCCCTTCCGCGACCGCCCTCCCGCCCCATCGCCCCACGCCACCAGATCGGCCCGTCCTCCTCCAGGGCCTCGGCAGATCTGCACGGCCGGCAGCCGACCCTACCCGACCGACGGTCCTCTCCTAACTAGCCATGGTAAGCTCCTACCTTGGTCTACAGACCGTCTCATTCATTGCACGCAATCGCCGCCCCGATCCGGGCGGCCGCGGAGTCAATGGACTTCCCTGTCGGACCTCGCTAGGCTGTACGCTTGTAGATTGGACGAGCTGGTGCAGGGTAGACCGTGAATCGCGCTCTAGACGCAAAATGGTTGGTGAGGTGACTCCCAGCATTCCCGTGAGATTGTTTTGGGACAATTCCAGTTTTTTTTACTACAGTACGTTTTGCTTGATCATCGCATTGCTTACTGCCGCCAATCGCATTTAATGTACATACCACCATGGAAAATCCAGCTTATATCTCGTATCGGGGTAGCTGAATCATGTGGAAGCTAGGTTGTATGTTATGCTTGAAATTTATATAGCCGTTTCCCCGACATGTGTCGGCCACACATGTTTGTGTCTGCGCCGGTGCAACCTAGGTGTTACTTGTTTCTGTTGCTAGAGCTTGAGAGGTAGGAAGATCTAGTTTTCCATTACCAGATGTGTGTTCCTTTTCTCTGGAGCTGTTTGGAGCCTGATTGTTTGACGATTGTTTTGGAATGCATGTGCTAGGATCAAGTTATGGTGAGTCCATCAACAAGCGACATCAGCGGCGGTGGCAAGAGTGCAAGGAGCAAGAGCAGAAGCAGAAGCAGGAGCAAGAGCAATAGTAGGAGCAGAAGCAGGAGCAAGAGCAGAAGTAAGAGCATCAGCAAGAGCAAGAGCAGGAGCAGGAGTAGGAGCAGGAGCAGGAGTAGAAGTCGCAGCCGGAGCAGAAGCCGAAGCCCTCGGCGAGATAGACTCCGCAGTGAGCGGGCACCTCGCCGCAGCCGTAGCCCACCTCGTCGTGGCCGCAGCCCTCCTCGTCGCGGTGAACGTCGTGGCCACAGGTACGCACCTGCTGATGTGTTTTTCCTAGAAGCTTTCTTAGATGATGTTATACTAACTTAGCTTTACATTTGGTGCCTATGTTACCTAAATTATTCACTGGAATATTACCAAAACCATCACGTACACACATAGTGTACTGTTTGCCTGTCCTTCTACAATGCAGTATGGTTATTGACTTTATTTGGTCAGCTAGTGTTGGCGACATATGTTGGCATTCTTCTTAATAGCTTTTTAATCTGAGTAAGGTACTATGCTAATAGCTTTGCCTTCAATAAACCATGCATGGAAATGCATATCTGCTGTATGATTTAATTAGGGCAAACTCAACGGTTTTGTGATATGGTGAATATACCATGGAAATTCCTAGGAATATACATGCCTAATACTGTTATCTTCAAAAGCGTTACATGGTTTATCTGGACCAGCCCAACAGCTGTCGTTGCCGCTCTGGTCAGTCAAATATTAGGGAAGAATATTATGTGATTTTTACTTGCGCCGCTCCTGCCACTTGTCTATACCTGTGTGGCCTCTATCACTTACATCATGACTACCTCTCCTCTCTTCCCTATAGTCTTTCTTCCTCATTTTGATGTAGCAAGTTGTCTGCCCAGCCCATGCTAGTTGACCACTAGTCTCTACTGGTCAAAGTCTAATCGGCAAGTCTGCTGACTTGCCAATCTTTTTGAATTGGCGGCCTCTGGTCATCAGCCTGTGCAGTCTGGAATGACTGATTGATGATTACTCAATGGCTTGTCAGCAGGGTCGATTTCAGCGTGGGATCCTCTTTAAAAGGAAATTGTTCATCTGTGGGAATTCAACTTTCTACTAATAATGCTAGAATCATGGACTACTGGTCAACGCAAGTCTACTGACTCTAATCTTGTCGAGCTGTAGGCCTCTGATCTTTAGCCTGGACAGTCTGGATGACTGATTGATGGGTTAGTCAATGGCCTGACAGCAAGGTGGATTTCAGATTGGGATGCTCTTGAAAAGGAAACCGTTCATCTGCGAGTTATAATCCATTCAGTTTCTACCAATAGTGCTAGAATCATGGACTAGCTGGATTCTGGGGAAGTCGTCCTCTGTGTATCAGAGGTTCTCTCACAAGAGTTGGAAACAAATTTGCTACTGGTAGGATTTGGATTGTTAATAGAAACCCGGATTTTTTTTCTACATTATTCCTCTGGTATCAATCTAAGAAACAAGTGGAACTGGGCATTATGAAGTATGGATTGAATGTGATATTTCTGTGTTCCTGCATGCATCATGAAGTATCACATAAACAAAAGTGCTTCATCAAACCTCGCTCTTTCCAAAGCATGCATAATGGTGCAGATTCAACACCAGCTGTAACTAGTAGAGCACTACATTATAGATTTACCAAGGTGTGCATTACTATCAATATTACACAAAACACATCAAAGATCAAAGACCTAAATATGAGTGCACACACTGGATTCCGCTGGAAAAGGGAAACTGCTCTTATCATTTATCTCGTTATGCTCTTTCTTAGCAAGTTATGGAAATATTTACTTTTGTCATCATAGTATATCTTAAATCCTTTGATGAAACAAATCCATGTGTAACTTGAATGATTTTCCAGGGATCTTATATGCAAGAACTGCAGAAGACCTGGCCACTTTGCTAGAGATTGTCCGTCTGCTTCCACCTGTAATAACTGTAATCTGCCCGGGTAAAGTCAACCTTCAGCGCTCTCTTAATGTGTTTGTAGACTCGACTCATTTCGTTTATTTATTTTTGAGCATCAGCATGCATTTCTCGATTATTGCTTCATTTGTTTGTTCCTTTGAAGAACCTTTTGCTATATGTTTGCTTCGCTGGAAAAGTATTAAGAAGTAGACCATAACTCTAGTTTGAATACAACTCTTTGACAGGCACTTTGCAGCAGAATGCACTTCTAAAACTGTTTGCTGGAACTGCAAGAAGTCTGGGCACATTGCTACTGAATGCAAGAACGAGGCCTTATGCCACACTTGCAGCAAGACGGGTCACCTGGCACGTGACTGCCCTTCCTCGGGTTCTAATGCCAAGCTATGCAACAACTGTTTCAAGCCAGGCCACATCGCTGTCGACTGCACCAATGACCGCGCCTGCAACAACTGCCGCCAGCCAGGCCACATAGCCCGGGAGTGCAACAACGACCCCGTTTGCAACCTCTGCAATGTTTCGGGGCATCTCGCCCGCAGCTGTCCAAAGACATCAACCCTGGCCTCTGAGATCCATGGCGGGCCTTTCCGCGACATCTCGTGCCGCATGTGCGGCCAGCCGGGGCACATCAGCCGCAACTGCATGGCAACCGTCATCTGTGACACCTGTGGCGGGAGGGGGCACATGGCGTACGAGTGCCCGTCCGCCAGGGTGTTTGACCGTGGTCTCCGCCGGTTCTGATAAACCGCTGCTCTGTTCGGTGCACGACGTGTCACCGTGGATTCGGATGGTTGTGTGGTGGTGGGGGCTGAATTTCCTTCCTATTTAGATAGCTCGGTGAAACCCTTTTCGTGTGGTACATACTCTTTGCTCCCTGGAGGTTGTTGTGGAATGGTTTGTTGTAGCGCTATGTACTCTGCTGAACTGGGCCGAGAAAAAGTCGTTTATATTAACTGCTGTTGTTTAGACCAGATTATATGCCCTGTCAGGCTGTCACCTTCTCAAGAGTTCATCTGGACTCATTTTTTGTGGAGGCTATCTGCCGCCTGCCTTGTGAGTTGTGATCTGCTAAATTGTTCCGTGTAGGGTTGTTTTTGTTTTGTTTTTTGAAAGCTTTCCGTGTAGGGTTGTTAGATGCACGTGGTGGGTGAAAGTTTGTTTTGGGGTTGTTCCAGGTATTTGACTATGTTGGCTTTGATTGTTTCCTGTTGCTGTTTTCTCATATCACGAGGCAAGAAAAGTTGGCTGCTACTCCAGTATGATGTCTTGAGGCGGGGTAGAGAAGTAAGGTGAGATGATCATCGGATTGCCTGAGAAAGTGAAGGGGAAATGAATATGAAACCTACGTGGTGGACACGCCTTTGTTTGGCCGATCATCTCATGATTGGACCCGCAGGGTCACGTTATCGACCGTGGAGGGGTGGAAGCACCGAATTATTTGCTTCATGTCCATGTCGTGCATCATTGTCAGTTTGTAATCGTGGTGCTATGATACAGGTCGCCTTCGCCATCAGCATAGCCTATTTGTATACTTGGTTGATTGGCACGGTCAAAATGGGCGTCGTGGCGTAGTCACCCTATGTTTGGTTTGTGGCCAAAATATACCTTGCCGATCTCTTCGGCTATGACCACAATGATGGTGCTTGTTTGGCTGGTTTCTAAACTTTTACCATACCAAAATCTCCATACTCTAGTTCCTTTAAACCAGCTAGTAGGCACACAAATCATTTGCCAAAATTTTGGCAAAGCCAAATGTTTGGTGAGGCAATCTTGGGCTCAAACAAAACTTACACCAAGTTATCACATCAGTCTACATTTTACCCAGCAAAAAGCTCAGGAGACAAGAGATCCTACATGCCAGGGGCAGGGGATATCCAACATGCAGACATGCTTCATATGGAAATACTGAATAGACACCAGTGTTGTCCACCTTAGATGAAACCAAACAGAACATTTAGTTATTTATAATTGTAACTTGGAACAAGTGCAGCATACGCCCAACATATAAAGGGGCAGGACAGATTACATGATAGAACCAAATCTTCGTGGTCAGATGGTAGGTAGCCCAGCCACGGAGACATTTCAGACACGGTAACAAACCGACAAATCATCAAGAAAGTTTCAAGAGTCACACCGCCAAATCTATAATGACATAAATCCATATCGCGAGGGTGTCGAGGGGGCAGGATGGTTTGCCTAGCACGCGAGATCTTTGATGCGGTCTTTCATGGCATCGAGGCCAATCTCGACAGAATCGGTGGCCTGCATTTCGATCTGGATGCCGTTCAGGCCCGTCTTGAATTTCTGGTTAGAGCTCGCGTAGAGCATCTTGCTCCTCACCTTGGCAGTGTCTGGGGACCTTTTTCAATTCAGGCAGGCACAACACATCTCATAAGCAAATCAATCAGACCTTGCTGTAGAAATAACTAGGGAACGCAAGGAACAGGGAAAACAATACCAGAAGATGTAGAAGATCTTGCTCTTGGGCACATCATCCTTGGTCATGTAGTCAAAGTCAAAGACCGCGAACCGGCAGTCATTCTCAGGTAGAGCCGCTGCGAAATCCTCATAGCTTGTTGTGCGCTCCCCGAGAACATCCACGACAATCTCCTTGGAGTTCTCCAGCTTGTAAGTCACGAAACGGTGCAGCCTCTTGGCCTGGAGCTCGTTGAACTTGGTGACGCACTCGTCATTCACTGCAGCTCCTGATGACGCGTTCGCCTGTGTGCATAGATGAAAATTCAGGATAAATACCTTTGGTTATGCACACGGTAATGCTGCCTGAACATGAACATGATAACTAGAGCGAAAATACGATTCAGGTATGCAGTTGTCATCGCTCTTGTGTACTTAATTTCGATAATGGAAGACATTATGTACACAGCCGAAAAAAAAAGTACCACAATGGCAGAAATACAATTGAGGCATGTAGTTGTCACCGCGCTCCTGTACTTCATTTTAGATACACAGCCAGAAATGTATCACAATGCCATGAAGCTAAGAAAATACCAAGACGTGAATCAGGAGCAGCATATGGAATGCATGGCAGCCAATACCCACATGCATCCTAAATCAGGCCAAGCACAGACTTATTATTATCAAGAGACGTATAGTGCTAGCGGATCTCTCTATCCTTGTCAACCAATTAGATAGCCCCTCCCTACCTACACGAAGAAACACTAGTCTCGAACATGTATAACGGCGATCTCTCTCTTCCAAGACAAAACTGGCGTCTACCACTAGGCTGCAAATTGCAGATGCACGGCAGAGACCAGCAACAGTCGCCCGCTAATCGGCAGATGCACACGGTGATACAGTAGCAGCGTGAGATATCCCACGGCCAATCGATGTCGCGTAGCCTGGATCTACCGGTTCCAAGTCCCCACAGCCACGGATCCGAGGAGCCAGGCGGCCCCCTCGCTAGTCTCATCTGGTGCTACCCTAGAAGTGTTGCTCAAGCTGCTCGGGCCCAAATCCAAAAGCACGCGCCGAGAGATCCGCGACCAGACCAGACGGATTCGCGTGATCCGGTGAGGCGAAGGTTTGCCCGGCCAGACATATCGCCCCTTTCTCGGTGATGCGGGGGACGGCCCCGGTTTTCCCCGATCCAAAGCGTCCAGCCCCCAAAACAGATGAAAATTCGACTAGGCTAGGAGAGCGCCGATCTACCTGCGGCGAGATCGGCGCGCGGAGTAGGGGAAGGAGGAGGGGGAGGAGGAGGAGGGCGCACGTACCATTGCGGAGCTCGGAGGCCGGGAGGGGAGGGAGGAATCCGCCGGAGAGGGAGGGGAAAGGGGAGGTGGAGGGGGAGGGGGGGGGGGGGGGGGGGCGCTGGGGTTGTGTGCTGAGCTAGAGTTGCTCTGCTCGGCTTTTGATGGGGAGTCGTCGCCGATTCTCTCGGTTTGTGGTTCGCTCGTGGTCGCGCAACACGAGCCTCGCAACGCCAACGACGGGGTCACTCCCGGTGCGCGGTCGCGGCCCGCCCACGCCTCCCGGGCCGTCCGATCGGTCTGTGGACGGACAGGATTGCGCCGTTGCTGCTTCGGCGTGACAGGTACAGTAGTAGTAGTCGCTGCTTCTCCTGCTCCGTGGGCAAAAATGTTTAGGCCAATCCAAATACCCAAAAGAAGAAAACCACCGATTTGCCTTTTTTTCTTTTCTTATCTTTGTTCAAAATCGATTTGCTATTTCTGAACATATCGTGCACGCTTCCAACAATTCCAAGACCGAGCCAGGTTGCGTACACCAACCAAAAGGGTGCGAATGGATATATCTTGTGGGAATATGTAACTGCCAAGATATTCATCTTCAAATCTTAATAATGGTACAACTTTCACACATTCTAGCTAGAGCTAAATAATAATAATATTAAGCTTTCTCTTCCCCTCTCACGGTCGTGGCGGCTGCCGTATCTAGCATTTTTCATGGCGAACTTCTAACGCGTTATGCTTTTAGTTGACACCTAATGGTTCTCGATCTTATTTGGATCTCCCATATGGGGAAAAGATACTCCGAGGAAGTAGAGTGTCGTGATTGATAAGCCGCTGAGAAGGTTTTCTTCACCCCTAGCTCACGACTCCACGGTGAGCAGATGAATCCGCCTCCCCTCTCCCCGCCGCTCTGTGTGGCTGGTGGTGGGATGGATTGATGGTGGCGCTTCATCTTTGAGATGGTCTTCGGGTTTTGATCCTCCTCGAGTCCACTGGCCCAAACCAGAGACGACATATCTCTCCTGCCACCTCGGGGCGGAGAGGCTAGGATTTTTCCTAGTACGTGCAAGACAATGAGATTTGGTGTGAGGAACTTCGTATCGATTCATGTATTTAATGGCAACGATATCGCCTATTAGGCGCTCGCTTCTTAGGGGCACATGCATAAAGACTTTTCGCTTGTCCTCGCCAAAGTTAGGTCGGCTCCTATAGGGGAGCGACATAGCGGCTTGTTTCATCGTCGGTAGTGGTCCATGGATTGTGCCGTTGATTCACATATCCAAGTTCAAACCTCCCACGGGATGACGCGTGCCTAAATATTTAGAGTTGTCTTTTATTAGTTTCAAAGGTGATTATTTTGCCTGAACATAACGAGAATGATCAAATTTGTCAATTCTCACAGACTGCCAAAATTAGTTATAAGCCATACTACTCCCCCGGTTTTTGGGACGATATTTAGGGCCTCTTTGGATTGAACAATTTTTATAGGAATATTGGAGGATTCCACTCCCTAGGATTTTTTCCCCTAATAAATTGATTTAAATCAAAGGGATGTAAACTCGTAAATTCTTGTTCATTGCATTGCTACACCCAATTCCATAGAAATTTTAACACCCATCTAATCTCTTTCTTACACTCATTCACGTAGGGTCGAGACATTTTTGCTTTGTTTTTTTGATGTATTATTTAAATGATCATTTTTATAGTTTTCCTCGGTTTTACCACCGCAATCTTATCAAATTCACATGTTTTTTTCCATTCCTCTATTTTTCTAATCTATGATCCAAATAAGCCCTCATACAGTTATACTCCCTCATTCATTGGATGGAGGGAGTACAATTTTGAATGGAGGATACGAACTAAAATCTGCAAGTACCTCCAGTTAACCTTTGCAAGGTTTGACGAAATATGGATCGTACGAATGACCACTTGACCAGGTTTGTGTGTGGACCGCGAACGCGGGTGCACGCCGCGTCCGGTACAAGCTTCCTGTCGTGTGTAGAATAGAATCGATTCGAAGTTTTAAACGCACGATCTGAGCGTGATACATAGTACGGCGTAGTAGGGGTAGTGCGCGGCGCCGACCGAATCTTGGAACAGAAGCCGTGGCCCACCCCAAAAATATCAGGCCAACGGAACGGAACCGGAGAAAAAAGAAGCCGCGACACCGACCCCCGCCAGCCACTCGTCTTATCCCATTTCTTTAATCAGATTCTTTATTCTTTATTCGCTCCTACGCTGTCGTGTCACGTTCAGGCGAGACACCCTTGCCCATGCCCCCAGAGAGAGAGAGATAATTTTTCTGTTGAAAAATCTGTTTTTTCGCTAAAGAATGTTTGATTTCTCTTTTCATAAAAGATTATTATGCGTTACTCCGCTCCTGCCTGCGCTCATGGCTAGCCTGGATTTCCACGTCGACGCACGACACTTGCATAATCAAGTCACGTCGCGTCACCTCTGCCTCTACCAAACAGAAAGTCATAAACCGGACAGGTCGATCACCGACTCATGATCATTCTTCGTTCCCCCTTTTCTTTTCTAAACGAATTCAATCAAACCATTCAATTATTTGGACAAGCGATACATGAAAACCACTCCTCAAACAAAAAACAAACAAACAAACAGTACATACATACACGTACGTACGTACACTCGCCATCGTGGGCGGTATGTATGCACGTACACAACGCGACTAGGTGGCGAGGTCCTTGAGGATGTCGAGGGTGAGCTCGCCGGCCTCGGTGGCCTGCACGTCCACCTGCACCCCCTCCAGCTCCCTCTTCAACCCCTCGTTCGAGCTCGCGTACACCATCTTGCTCTTCACCCCCGCCGCCGCCGGCGACCACGAGATGAAGAAGATCTTGCTCCGCGCCGCCTCCCCGTCCGCGCCAGCTGCCGTGGCGTCGCTGACCGTAAAATCCAGGTCGTACACGGCGTAGCGGCAGTCGTCGGCCGGCAGCGCCGCGGCCAGGTCGTCGAAGCCGGCGTCGCGGCCGCCCACCGTGTCCACCACCACCCGCTCCGCGCCGTCGTCCATCTTGTACACCACGAACCGGTGCGCCCGGGACGCGCGCAGCTCCTGGAACGCCCTCACGCACTCCTCGCTCACCGCCACCCCCGACACCGCGTTCGCCTGCAGATCAAATTCGTCAGTTTAGTAAGTGTTCATCACAAATTTTCAGAACCAAACAGTCCACCAGCGCAGCCTGAAGTGCAGTAGTAGTAATCAAGAAGAAGCATCAAGCATGCGCCGGGATGATTCATGTATATATAGAATAGCCTACGTACCATTTTCGAGCTGGAGTTCGATCGGATCAAACGACCAAGAAATCTGTGTGACGATGCTGCAACGACGATGGCACTACGCAAGAACTGCTGGCCGGCAAGCTGATGTTTTGCAAGTGATCGATCAGTGCTGTTACTCGTGTGCTGCTGCTGCTGCTTAAATAGGACGGCGTGCCCGTGTCGGCGAGATGAACCAGGAGAGTACACGTGTGAGCAGTAGGGTGTCACTCTCGATCCTCAGATTGTTCTGGATGCGACGATGTGGCAGCAGGAAGCGGAAATGGAGTGACTCACCGTCGAATCGAAGCTACGAAAGGTGATACGGACTCACGGCCAGTTCCGCTTGCGTGGGTGAGGACGGGTGTGGTGTGACTTTTCCATTAGCGTTATCTTGATTTGGTGAAGATCAGCAGTGGTAATGTTTGATTCTAACTCCGCTGTGACGCGCACATTCTGATTAGTACGCCTGTCAATCACGCGTGAAAGGTTCGTTTCGCGTATGCAATGCAGGTGAGCGAAACACGACTGATTATTTAGTGTTGCGAGTAAGGTTTTGGTTTCCAAAATAATTTAACATACGCGTTTTTTAAAGTCTATGTTGAAAAATACCCAGACAACTTCGTATGATGAATTTCATGAAGCAAAGCAAGTTCTTTCGCAATGTATCTGTCTTTTGGTGCAACAGTCTGTGTTAGCATATAGCCTATGTATAACTTTCTCCAATCTATTTGCCGATAACTTTGTCACTATTTTATAATTGACATTTACTAAAACAGATTACTTTGCACATTTGGATCACCACAACACCATGAACCTTAGGAATCAAGGTGATGGTGCCATGATTCGGTCTTTAGTCTCCAGCTTGCCTTCACGAAAGGCATTAAATAGTTCTTTCACATCAAGCTTAAATTTCTGCAGCCAACCATCAGGCCATTCAGTCTTATTATGCTTCAGATCAGATACCTACTTGGCTGATTTCCTCCAAATCAAACTGTCGCACTGAGCAGCTCGGTACTTCCGTCATTCAGATTATCAGACTCAATCCCATCCAATCTCAGGTTTGTCCCCTCTGATCTTCGAAACAGGTTCCCATAAAACTCAGTCACATGTGAGATAAGATTGTTATCTCCCAGAAATCTCCTCTCCGTTATATTGGAGCATTGCTACGAAAAATGCAGGGTGGCTTTTGCCCGCGGAAGAACGCCTCAAAATTATCATGGCGAAACCCAGTGCGCCCGATGATTCAGATTTCAGCAGCCCTGGAACCGGCTTCTCTGCATCTAGACGTGCAAAAAGAACAGACAAGAGGACCGCAGAGACTTCTTGGGACTCCACTCAGAATGCATCAGGAAAAAATCTTGAGTATTCAGTAAAATTTCACAAATATCCAAGCTAAATATTCGAAAAATTCTGCAACAAATGCTGAAAAGTGTTGAATACTGATGATGTTGACAAAACACCGGTGCATGGATACAGTCCTGGACAAAGCAGCAGCGTTTCTCGTACTCCTACAGACCACCTGAATACTAATCTGCAGACACCTGTCCAAGCCCCCACTGCTGTAGTTCCTAGGTATTGGAAGTTTACAAGCTGACTGATTTATACTTTTCTGAACTTAAAAGTGCACTCCCTCTATATAATGAAGTCAGATCACGTCGAGAGAACAAGAAAGTCCTAAACCGAACAGGCCGATCGCCAAACGATGATCATTGCCCGTTTTCTTTTCGGGAAGGAATTAATCAAGCAGTCAATTATTTCACACACCACGCGTTACAGGGAAGCAAAAAAAATCGTTCGTCAGCTGATCGACGCACGATCCAAGCACGATCGATTTCGAAGAAGGCAAAGCAAGATACAGTGTGTTCTTTGTTTTGCTGCGGAGGATCGGAGCTTAGCGACGATCAGGTGGCGTGGTCCTTGAGGATGTCGAGGGTGAGCTCGCTGGCGTCGGTGGCCTGCACGTCGTACTGCACCCCCTCCAGCTCCTTCTTGAACCCCTCGTTGGAGCTGGCGTAGACCATCTTGCTCTTGGTGTCCGCCGCCTCCGGTGACCAGGAGATGAAGAAGATCTTGCTGCGCGGCGTGTCGCCCGCCGAGTCGTCCGCCACGAACTCGAGGTCGTAGACGGCGTAGCGGCAGTCGTCGGCGGGGAGCGCCGCGGTGAGGTCGTCGAACTTGGACTCGGCGCCGCCCACCGTGTCCACCACCACCTGCTCCAGGTCCTCGGCCATCTTGTACACCACGAACCGGTGCGCCCGCGCCGCGCGCAGCTCCTGGAACGCCTTCACGCACTCCTCGCTCACCGCCACTCCCGACACAGCGTTCGCCTGCACACGCACACGCAAATAGATGATATCCGTCAGCTGCTGTTCAGAACATCACAACCAAAACATTCCAAAACAAATCTTAAACTGATCAAGAAGAAGAAGCAGAGGAAGAACCCACCATTCTTGATCCGGAGACTGACGCTGGAACGAGAGGAGAGAACTGGGTGGTGATGCTGAAACGATATCACTCTGAAACTGCTGGTGTTTTGCAGTGATCAGTGTTGTTAATTTATCAGGGCCTCGCCTGCTTCTTTTATAGAAGAATGGCCATGGGCATGCCTATGTCGGCGAGATAAAGCAGGGAGCTGTGAGGCGTACACGTGTGGGCGCTAGCTGAGGAGTCGCTCTCGGTCGACTGCTCTGGACGTGGTCGGCAACGGGAGGGGGGGACGTGGCGTCGAACCGGATGTTGCGTGGTCGACAACCGGAAGATGTCTCTGCTAAAATAAGCTTTGTCATTAGTCCTGGACACTAGACAATGGAGTGCTGAGTGCACCATTCGCCTGAAATTTTCGAGCATCTATTCGACTCTGATTCTGCAGTGTGCGTGGAAGTTTCAGACCCTACACCTGTCAATAGTGGAGCTGTGGAAGGATCGTTTGCTTGCTGTCCGGCGACTTGTAATCCGAGAGACGACGCACTAGCTCAGAGAAAGAGGTAGAACCTCAGGTGTCCCTCACTCCCTCTCGCCGGCCTGTCCATCATCGCCGCCCAGTATATAAAAACGTAAGACACGGTATGAAGAAGTAAGCTTATGATTTTGGTAGGACAAGCTTCGATGGAGACCATCACGGAAAAAAGCCCGAAAAAGAGATGCTCCTGTAAATTGTCATTCGCCCTTCTTTCTGGCTTATGAAATTTAGATCTTCAAAATGGTAGATCCCACCTTCTATATGAGAAGTACTTCAGCCAATAGCTTCTTATAACCGTCGCAGTTGGCTATGGAAGAAGTTGAGCTTCAAACATAAGTTTGTTTGGAGACCACATAGTTGCAGCAACACAATTCCAAGTTATAGGAAAGCTTGGTGGAGCAATACGAAGCGTCTGGGAGTGATGGTGGAGGGGACGAGAGAAATCCCTGTTGTTTGACACCGACACGGTGACACCTGTGGGTATCATCGACCTTCTTAAAGGGTGTTGGGTGTATCTCCTCCCCACCTCTTATATCGTACCGAGGGAAACCCAAGGACCTGTACGAGCAACAACGTCGTCGTCGTCGCTTTCCTTTTTGGAGGTGCTGCTTGGTACGTGACGCTTCGAAGAGTTGGGAGCGTGGTGGGATTTCTCCGGAGGGCACAACGGTCGGTCGTGGGTCACCCTTCGTCGAGCCAATGTTGTTGGCTTTGTTTTCTCTTCTTTTTCTTTTTCTCCTCGTTTTCTTTTGGACGTTGTGCTGTCTGGACCAGCAGCGGTCTCAAATGGTGGTTGCTTTATTTATAAAGCGGGGCGAAAGCCTATTTCGAGGAAATTCATTACTCCTATACGTTGTCATCGAACCAGTGTACATATCCGATTGAGGAAAATCATGCCAACTCAGGCACCACCATAAGATGCATATTTTTAGAAAAAATGAAAAAGACATCAACATCTGCATAAGTAACTGATGCACAAAACCATTTTCACTACATGTAATAGCATCGAAGAAATTTATTGGACCAAAACAAAATTCATTCATTTCGCATGCGTAACGAACACATTTGACATATCCTATTGGTCCATCCTTCATCAAATTTTGGCAACCACAAATCTCATGGTTGCGAAGTTGGACCTAATGAAACAAAATGTCTCATGTTTATCAAGCCCAAACTATTTTCTTCGACGGTTGGTTAGGATTGGATCACAACTGTTTTCGGTTTCACATGGAGGCATGACCAGGTCCTTGCACCATGCTTGGCCAAGCTGCACGGATACCCGTCTAGAATTTTTTTCTTGGTAAAGCAACTAGTATCAACCATATATGCATCCTAAAAAGAAAGTTATTCTCCGTTTGCACCATCGTCTACAACATGTCATCTTTGTCTACGGTAATGGATGAAGGAGATATCTCGTTTGCACCCTAGAGGCAATTAATAAAGTGTATTATTTATCATATCTCGTTTGTTCATAATAGCTTTTGTGTCATGCTAGAACTGTATTAAGCGGAAACATTAATACGGGTGTGATACGTAAACAATCAGGTCCCTAATAGCCTCTACTAAGACTAGTTTCGTTGCGCGATTGATGATCGAGGTTTCCCGGTCATGTGGCATGGCGCCGGTCGACAATGGGAGTCATATCGTTGGAGAACGATGTGATGGACATACCCAGATTTAGAGGACGTAGTCATTACACCTTTGACCGTGAGATCAACTCTTATTGTTATTCCTGGAAGATACTTTGATCACACCAAACGTCATATCTTATATAGTATGACAATAACGGTGATACTTTTGGGTATCAGTGACGTGGGGCTGCCTTTCGGGTAGCTCACGATAAGGCTACCTGGGCCGCGCCAAGGATAGGAAGGCCCACAGAAGGCACACGCGGGGTACCATGTAACCTAGTCCAAGTCGGTTAGGAAGCATAACCTGCCATATCTGTAGTTGCCATCGGCACCAACCACCCGAGACCTGGCTGCCTATAAAGCCAGGAGGGTTGCTCGTCCCAGAGGACACGCTCATAGCTACGGCACAAACCCTACCGAGATCGCAATCTCGCCATTGTAACCACAACTCGCATCAATAACCAGACAAGCAGGAGTAGGGTGTTATCCTCCGGGAGCCTGAACCTGGGTAAATCCTTGCTTGTCAGCCGTCGTGACCACCTTGCACTCATCTCTCTCCCCATCAATCAACCCGGGGTGCACAACCCTGGGACTTGTCGAGTTAACACCTCGTCAATCGGCGCCGTCTGTGGGAAGGACAACAAGTGCTAGGATCATGGTCGCTCCGGCTCCATCCGCAATGAAGATCGGCGCGTCCGCCGTCAGGGAGTCGATCCGATTTGGCTCCTTCGAGTACGTCATCCACTCGCCAGCTCACCAGTCGGTGTACGCCGATCTGGACAAAGGTATACACATCACCTTCGGCTCCATATTCTGCTGCATCGAACCCGCGAAGATCCCATCTGCCGGACCCGCGGAGATCGCGCCTGCCGGACCCGCTAAGATCGCATCTGCCGCACCCGCGGAGATCGCGACCGCCGAACCCGCGAAGATCGCATCTGCCGCACCCGCAGGGGCCGCGCCAGCTGCACCCGCGAAGAGGGCATCTACATCGACAATTTCGGCAACGGCCGCGCGAATCGAGTCTACTACCCCACCCTCGGTCGTGCGGTCGATCAAGTCAAGATCCACCTCGACCGTCGCACCCGCACGGGCGACCAGGGGCCCGCGTCCGACAGCCATGTCGCGCGCGCCCTCATCTTCGTGGAAATCCCAGGTCTACCCCAAGCCAATCGCACTCGCCCCGGCGAGCGTGAACACATGGACAATCGCGAGAAGACGCGACAGCGGCTGCGCCGCACGCCACGTTGCAGCAATTTTCGACCCCGAGCAAGAAGCGGGCGACAGAAGCAGCAGCGACATCACCAACTCTCCGACTCAAGTCTACCCCAAGCAAGTCTTCATGGCCGGCACATCACCGCATGACGACGAAGAAGAACCCGCATATCCGCTAGAGGTGGACATGCCGGACCAGACTAAACTTGTCATCACGCGGGACATGGCGATCCAAGCCATGAAGCATGTGGACGAGGGCACGTTCCCCCCACCCAACGCACCTCGAGAAGACCACCTAGCGGTCCAGTACTTTCTACGTAAGGAAGGCGAACGAATTCGCGCCGAAAAAGCCGACCTGCTCAGGCGCGAAAGGGACGCGGATGCATCGAGTGCCAGGCGAGCCACCCTCTCCTTCACATCCTCCACAGAGGTTAACCAAGGAGCACGGCGAACCAGAGCCCGTGTCCCCCACATGGCAGAAGCTGATCGAACAAGGCTAACTCGCAACCTCGACTCGTCCTTCGTCACCGAAGATGAAAACGGGATACCCGTCCCCAAGACGGCGAATGCCGCCCTGATCTCAGTCGAAACATACCTCCGGCTCACGCAGCCACTGGAGGGGGACGCACGCTCCCTTCTCCACAAACAACAAATTGCCTCCATAAGGGCAATCGAAGAAGCTCTGGCGGCCAAGGGGCCAAGCAACCGAGCGCACGAACCAACGACATCGGACATCCCAGCGGCGCAGCGACAACCAGTCAAGGACCTTCGCGACGTCCTGACACAGAAGACGGTGGACCGCAACCGCAAGGAGCGCTCGGCTAGTGCGGCAAACGCGGATGACCATGCTGACCGTGACTTCGAGCCATGTGGCGCGGCTTGCTTTAGCTTCAACATCCGCGACACCCGCATGCCTAAAGGCTTCAAGTTGACGGCTGGCACACCAAAGTATGACGGGAGGCAAGACCCAAAACTGTGGCTCGAAGACTACCTCATCGCCTGCACCTGCCAAGGTGGAACATCGACTACGGCAATGCAGTACATCCAGCTCATGTTGACAGACTCGGCACGCGGGTGGCTCACAAGCCAACCCAAGGACTCTTTCCGAACATGGGAAGAATTCCAGGATAATTTCATCAAGAGTTTCTCGGGAACATTCGCAAGGCCGACGACCTACATCGAGTTGCAGGCCTGCAAGCAAGGAAAGGATGAGTCGCTCCGCTCTTACATCCAGAGGTGGACACTCCTCTGCAATACCATGGAACCCGTATCAGAAGATCGAGTGATGGACGCCTTCATGCATGGCGTCGCTCGCCGCGACCTCCGGGAGGAATTCGGTAGGCTCCAGCCGAAGACCACAATAGAACTCATGAAGACAGCCAACCAATGGGCCGAAGGAGGGGACTACGTCCGCGAAACCTCTCCCAAGAAAGAGGGTGAACCAAGAAACTGGTGCGAGGCACGTCAAAAGAAGAAGCCACGTTACACCCACGATTCAATCGAATTAGTAGCGGCGGGCTATGAAACCCCCCGTGAGGACAAACGTGACAGCAGCCGACCGTACGACCAAAGTCGGCAGCCCAGCTCGAGTCAGTACAACCGTGGCAGCAGCAGCATCGGCCACAACGATGGAAGTCAGAAACGCGAGTGGAAGCGCCCGTTGACCCCAGCAGAGGAGCTGATGCAACCCTGTAAGCACCACTCGTTCCGCAACCCGGAGACAGGCAAATGGGGTTCCAGCCACCTGTTGAAGGATTGTCGCAAAGCAAGAAAGATATACCAAGCCATGCAGCAAATCATCGCTCCAGTACAGGCAATACGGGCAGCCCCGCAGTAGCCATCCAGGCAGCACCCGCAAACAACAACCAGGTACAGGCGACAGGAGCGTTCCCCCAGCCGCAGCAACAACAACAGGGTCAGTCGGCAGCAGCCGACACGTACCCAGCCACACGGGGACAGCTAAACATGATCCAGAAGGGACCCCCGTCGAACAGGCGCCAGAAAATCATCACACGCCAAGTACTTCAAGCCATCAACAGCCCGCGCGCGGTACCAGACTACCTGCACGGGTCGGAGACACCAATCACATTCTCCAGGGCAGATCACCCATCAGAGGTAGTCCGACCCGGGCACGCCGCACTCGTGATTGAGGCCTTGATCGGCGACTACAGCCTGAAGAAGGTGTTCCTGGACGGAGGCAGCGGCATCAACATCATATTCGCCGACACCCGGAGAAGAATGAACAGGTCGACGGAGAAATTGCCGGAATCGGAAACCACCTTCCACGGCATAGTACCAGGGCAAGCAATCACGCCCATGGGAACAATCACACTCGACGTCATCCTCGGTACACCCGAGCACTTCAGGAAGGAGTCGATAGACTTTGAGGTCGTCGACTGGAAGTCACAATACCACGCCATCCTCGGACGCCCGACCTTTGCCAGGTTCATGGCAGTACCCCACTACGCCTACCTGATGATAAAGTTGCCCGGGCCGAAAGGAGTAATCACCGTCCGCGGCAACTTCGGGCTCTCCAACAGCTGCGACCGCGAGTTCGCCAAGATTTCTGAATTCTTCGGAGTCGAAGAGCACTTCAAGGCCATATCAGCCGACAACGACAAGACCGTCTTCCCGGCTCGCAAGAAGCCCGCCAAGGACGCAGCGTTCAACACGAACGACGACACCGTCACCCACCAAGTCCATCCGACTGACAGCACAAAGACGGTCAAGGTCTCATCGAGTCTGACCCCCGCATAGGAAAGCGCGCTCGTCGAGTTCCTACGTGAGAACTGGAAGATCTTTGCATGGCAACCCTCTGACATGCCAGGGATACCCAGGGAACTCGCCGAGCACTCTCTGAAAGTCCACAAGGACGCAAGACCAGTCAAACAATCCATGCGACGCTTCTCAGGACCCAAGCGAGACGCGATCACCATGGAAGTCGACAGACTACTGCACGCCAAGTTCATCCGAGAGATCAAGGACTCGGATTGGGTCGCCAACCCAGTCCTAGTAGAGAAAAAGAAGACGAAGAAACTACACATGTGCGTTGACTTCACCGCAGTCAACAAATGGTGCCCCAAGGATCACTTCCCGCTACCGCGGATAGACCAGATCATCGACTCGACAGCAGGTTGCGAGCGCCTGTCCTTCCTGGACGCCTACTCAGGGTACCAGCAGATCAGGCTGAAAGTCGAAGACGAAGAGAAGACAGCCTTCATCACACCCGACGGCGTCTTTTGCTACCAAACGATGCCGTTCGGGTTAAAGAACGCAGGTGCCACGTACCAGCGGACAATGCAAGCATGCCTCAAGGGGCTAATCGGGAAGTTCTAGCCGATCACGGGACCGCCTCTTTGTCCAATGAAAAGTGAGGCATTGATTGTACAAGTTCGTGAAGAGGGCTGGACGAGTAGAATGAGGGAAAGCGTCGAGAAAAAAGAGGTGTAGACCCTAGAACTTGAGATCGTCCAAGTCTACGTCGACGACATTGTTGTCACGACCCGAAAGGAGGATACCTTAGTCGACGACCTCCGCAAGGTCTTCGCCGCACTCGACGTGTATCAGATCAAGCTCAACCCAGAGAAATGCGTGTTTGGCGTGCCAGCCGGAGAACTACTAGGGTACCTCGTATCCGCAAGAGGAATCGAAGCAAACCCCGAGAAGGTGCAGAACATACTCACAATGCCAGCACCAACCAAGCTCCGGGAGGTGCAACGATTAGCCGGCCGAGTCGCAGCTCTCAGTCGGTTCATTAGTAAGTTGGGAGAGAAAGCCTTACCTTTCTACCAACTGATGAAGAAGACGGACAAGTTCGAGTGGACACAAGAGGCGCAGGACGCATTCGACCACCTAAAGAAAACACTGACAACCTCTCCAGTCCTCGTGGCACCATTGGAAAATGAGCCGCTGCACTTATACGTCTCAGTAACGAACAGGGTGGTGAGCACGGTGCTCGTAGTCGAACGAGAAGAAGAAGGGCACAGTCACCCAGTGCAGAGGCCCGTCTACTACCTTAGCAAAGTACTCACCTTGTCCAAGCAGAACTACCCCCACTACCAGAAGCTGGCGTATGGAGTCTTCATGACCTCCAGAAAGGTCGTCCACTACTTCTCCGAGCACCCGATCACGGTGGTAAGCTCCTCTGGTCTAGCAGACATTCTCACAAACCAACGCGCGACAGGACGAGTCGCCAAGTGGGTTGTCGAACTAGGACTATGGGGGCTGAAGTATGCTCACCCAAAGTCCATCAAGACCCAAGTCCTCCCGGAATTCACCACCGAGTGGGTAGAAGCCCAGCTGCCAAGTGTCCCCGACTTGTCCAACGCATGGACAATGTACTTTGATGGCTCCAAGAAATTCAAGTCAGCCGGGGCAGGAGTCGTGCTCATCTCGCCCAAAGGCGACAAGCTCAAGTATGTCCTGCAGATGGACTTTCCGACGCCGTCCAACAACGAAGCCGAGTATGAGGCCCTAATCCACGGCATGCGGATGGCCAAGAACTGCGGCGCCACGCACCTCATGATCTACGGCGACTCCTACCTGGTGGTACAGAAAACCATGAAGTCCTGCGACGCCGTTGCCGACAACATGATCGCCTACAGAGACCTCTACAATCAATTGGAAGGCAACTTCGACGACTGCGAACTGCGCCACATTGGCCGTGAAAGCAACGAGGAAGCCGACGTCCTTGCTAACATGGGCTCAGACAGGGTGCCAGTCCCACCCAGCGTCTTCCTCGAGTGCATCACGCAAAGATCCATCAAGACTCAGAATATAGCAAGCACTGCAACAACAAAAGGCGATGCCAACCCGCCAAGCCAAGACAAGGTCCCCATGGAGGTCATGCTAGTCGAAGCCACATGGACAGGACCGTACCTGGTGTACATACTACATCAGAAGCTGCCAGCCGACCCAGTCGAAGCAAAGCGCATCATCAGGCGCTCCAAAAGTTTCACCGTCATCAACGGAGAACTCTACAAGAGAAGCATCTCAGGAATCCTGCAAAGGGGCATAGATCCAGTCGACGGCCAGGCCATCCTACTCGACATCCACGCGGGTATCTGCGGGCATCACGCCAGCAGTCGGGCACTGGTGGCCAAGGCGCTACGAGCCGGGTTCTACTGGCTGACAGCCATGCAGGACGCCGAGGAGCTGGTAAAGAAATGCACAGGGTGCCAGGAATTTGCCAACAAGTCGCACGCGCCAGCATCAGAACTCAAGACAATACCATTAGCCTGACCCTTCGCCCAATGGGGTCTGGACATGGTGGGCCCGTTGAAGAAATCTTCACCCGGAGGTCACACTCACCTCCTGGTTGCAGTCGATAAGTTCACAAAGTGGATCGAAGCCGTGCCCATCACAAGTTCGACTGCATCCACAGCAGTTAACTTCATCAGGTCAATCATCTTCAGATTTGGAGTACCGAATGGGATCATCACCGACAACGGCTCGAACTTCACAGCCGAAGAATTCAAGGACTTCTGCTCAGAGTAGGGGATCAAGCTCAGCTATGCGTCTGTCTCGCACCCGCAATCCAATGGGCAAGTGGAGAAAGCCAATGGCCTCGTCTGCAATGGCATCAAGAAGCGACTGCGCGTGCCCCTAAAACACGCAGCGGGCGCATGGGTGGAGGAACTGCCATCGGTCCTTTGGAGTCTGCGAACAACGCCAAACAGATCAACCCAGTACACTCCATTCTTCATGGTGTACGGTGCAGAAGCGGTCCTCTCCTGCGACATCAAGTTCGACGCACCGAGAGTTGTCGCCTACGACGAGTCGGATGCAGAGGAGGCACTCGAAGACAGCAGGGACACCCTGGATGAAGCACGCGACATCGCCCTGGCACGATCAGCCGTGTATCAACAGGACCTGCGCAACTATCACACTCGGAGGCTGCGACCAAGAGCGTTTGTGGCAGGCGACCTGGTTCTTCGACTCAAGCAAAAGAAGGTGCACAAGCTCGCTTCCCCATGGGAGGGCCCGTACATCGTGACAGAAGCAATCGGCAATGGAGCTTATCGCCTGAAAGACTCGAAGACGGGAGCAGACTGCAGCAACCCATGGAACGTGGCACAACTCCGCCGGTTCTACGCCTAGTTCAACCCAATCATTGTACAAGAAAATCAGCGCATCAGGTTTCAGACGCACTCTTTCCCTTACCAGGGTACCTGAGGGGACTGGAAGGGTTTTAATGAGGCGGCCTGTTCGCAAGAATCAATAAAGTGGTTTGAAGAAAATTTGTTTCCTTTACCCGTTACACAGAGGAAGCTGAAATCCTAGGCCGCCACTCGAATCACTCGGGGGCTGGGCCACACAAGTTGAAATAAAAGCTTAGGCCGCTACCCGAACCACTCGGGGGCTGCGCCATACAAGTATAAGTCCAAAATCCTAGGTCGCCACCCGAACCACTCGGGGGCTGCGCCACACAGGTTGAAATAAAAGCTTAGGCCGCTACCCGAACTACTCGGGGGCTGCGCCATACAAGCATAGGTCAAAAAATCCTAGGCCGTCACCCGACCGACTCGGGGGCTGCGCCACACAGGTCAAGTTCAAAATCCTAGGTCGCCACCCGACACACTCGGGGGCTGCGCCACACAGGTAATACTTGTAATCCTAGGCTACCACTCGACCTACTCGGGGCTACGCCAAACATGCCTTCTCAGAAAAATCCTCAGCCACCACTCGAACCCACTCGGGGGCTGCGCTGTACAGGTCAAGTTCAAAATCCTAGGTCGCCACCCGACATACTCGGGGGCTGCGCCAAACAGGTAACACTTGTAATCCTAGGCCGCCACTCGACCTACTCGGGGGCTGCGCCACACATGTCTTAGCCAAAATCCTAGTCCACCACTCGAGCAACTCGGGGGCTGCGCCATACAGGTCAAGTTACAAAAATCCTAAGTCGCCACCTGTTAAAATCAGAGACTGCGGCATACAGGTCACACTTGAAAAAACCTAGGCCGTTGCCTAGCGTACTAGGCGACTGCGCCAAACAGGTTGCAAATCAATACAAGCATTTTCACTTTCGAGCAAGCAGATCAATTCTCATAGCTCGAAAGCACTTTAATCTATTACATTACGCTTGCACAGGCACATTTGGCCTATATAGCTAACCCTGTACATCAGACGACAGCTACTCTAAACTGCAGGTTCGGCCTTCGGCGCATCGAGGGGACCTACAAGGCGCTCACTCAGGTCCTGAACCTGCCTGATAATCCGGCGCGCAGCCGCTAAGGTCTCGTCGAAGTCGTCGTCACCAGGCAGGCCTTCAAGCACCCTCTCAAGCGGAAGATGTGGCCGATGCATCCGGACGTACGCCAACGCCGCATTCGCCCCAGCTACAAGTTGAGCATCGACAACCTCCTTCAGCCCTTCACCATCGCGAAACCTCTCCAGCAAGGCGGACAGCCCGTTCGGTTGCGCGTTATGCGGGAAGTACACACGATTGATGTGCCAGAGTGTCTTCCGGCAGTTCTCCAGAAGAAAGGCAGCGCGCCACGTACGATCAAGCATGGTGGCAAGGACGCGCCCTCTCGACTTGTTCACCCAAAACTGCCGAGCTTCGTAGGAGTCGCCGGACGCCTCTCGGGTAACTCGCTCCTCAACGCGAGCCCGCTCAGCCTCCCAATCAGGATTAACATATGCACGCATAAAATGCAAGTCAGAACAAGAAAGAAAGCCAGCAAAGTCAGCAGCCGCCAAAAGGATGCAAACCTTGCAACTGCCGACTGATCAGATCGATCTCCCCAAGAAAAAATCCTCACATCGCGAGAACTCCGCCGTAGGATGCGACTGGGAGCGGTGCAGCAGCCGCTCAGTATTCTTTAGGGTCGCCTCAAGCTCCACCACCTTGTTCTTCAGGTACGTGATTATCCGCTGATCATTTACACTACGTGGAGGAGCCGGCGCCGCCCGACGACGGCGAGCACCCGAAGAAGAAGCCGCGCCACTCGGTCCGGCCGCAGGAGAGGTCGGAACATCATCGCGCACATCATTCTTCCATGGATACGCAGGGTCAATACAATCATACGACTGCGAAGTGAAGTTCAACTCAGAAGAAAGAAAGTCAGCAAAAGCAATATTGAAGGCCAAAAGACCCGACAGGGCAATATTCATTACAAAGCAAGAAGTTCAAAATACAGACCACGGCGACTGCAGAATTCCTAAAGCTACGCCTACTCTAAAGCCGCGGACTGCGATCGGGAACGACCCTTCCGAGCGGCAGCCGCCTCGGTCGCCTTAGCAAGGGCCCTCTCGAAGAGTGCCACAAGCTGCACGGCCAGCTGCGAGGCACGCTCCTTCATGCCACTCAGCGACGCGGTTCGGCCATCGGGTTTGCGGGGAAAACCGCTGACGACCTTCTCGAAGTCACCTGGAACCTGATGGCCTAATAGGAGCTGGAAGGTGAGCTCGGAGCCGCGTACCGTCTGCAACCGCGTGAAGTCGGCGATGGTGGTCGCGTCCTCAAACGGCGCAGCAAGGGCGTCCACGGCTGCCGGCGGCTGGTCGCCCGGGAAGATACTCTGGTGCACCATAGTGAGGGCTCCAGTCGATTTCTGCAACGCGGCTGCGGACTTCTTCAACACGTCTGAGGCATAGGCACAGACCCGGTCGAGGAAGCCAACAGCGGTCACCAGGTCAACCGTGTCACTCGAACCGTCTTCCGGAGGAGCTCCACCGCAAGTCTCTGCTCAAAAATTCAAGGTCAAGCAAAGAAAAAGATCAAAGACACAGTAGGCATCAAGCCGAAACTTTTACCCCCAAGAACACCGGCGAGTGAAAGGAGGCGACCGACTTGAGTCTTCTCCTGGGCGACCCGCGCCAGCTCCCGCTCGCGAGACTCATGAAGGGCCTTCTCAAGCTCATCAACCCGCCCAGTAGCCTGGTCCAGAGATGCACGCAGCTGGTCCCTCTCTTTCTCCAGGCGAACGTAAGTCGCGGGTGCGTCGAGCTGTTGACGGTAGTACGGCTGAAGCAAAAGCAAGATGTTAATAAAGTTGCGGGCGACTATACTAGTCACCCACCCCTTCAGGGGCTACTCCCATCGAGAGCGCTGATCGCGCACCCGATGAAAAATCAAGAATGCAAGCACAAGCATAAAAGACTTACGTGGTCCAGGAGTTCAAGGTCCTCTGCAGCCGAAGGAGGAACGCGGCTAGATGATGCAACGCCGGCAGGCTCAGCAAGCACCTTCTCCACTACCGCCTGAGTCCCCAGTCCAGTCGAAGGGGCGGATGTATGCTCCACGTCCCGAAGGGGGGAGCTAACATTGCCAGAACGGTGGCTGCAGCAAAACCAAGCACACCTGTCAACCTAAACGTCGCAACTGCAAAATACAACTCGAAGGACACACATCATAAAGAAGCTCACCTGGGGGTACCGGCGTCGTCATAACTCTCCAGGGAGGGCGAAGCCATCCGCGCGAAAGAACGAGGAGCCGCGGAGCTGACTGGAGGAACGTTCAGGGGTTCGTCCCAGCCACCCGAGGACTGCGCACCCGACGATGTCGCGACGACCTCCTCCAGAGTAACGTCGGCATCTTTGGTAGGTGACGACGCAGTGGCAGAGTCGCCACGACTCGGGAGCTTCCGTTTCTTCCGCGCGGGTTCTTCCACTTCATCCTCTTCCTCCACCTCATCACGGGGAGAATGTGCGGAGGGAATCTCTTCGTCTTCGTCTTCCTCCTCGACAAACTTCGACTCGTCGTCGGGTCCGTTCTCAGGAAGTGGAGGAAGGTGAAAGTGCATTCTTTGTACTCCCAAGTTTTGGTGACTAATGACAACACAAAAAGTATTCTAATGTTTGTGATGAAGCATGCAGGCTATTTTACAGGTTGACTGTCAAAGAGGAATACTTAGGTTGCCTAAATATCGTTTCAATTGCACCTGGTATTTGTTCAGGAATTCAGTCAGGATATTTCCGGGGCCCGGAAATTTCCGGTCCACAGACCGGAGATTTCCGAGCCAAACTTATTTTTCACTAAGTCTGAATTCAAATGCGTACTGACTCCAAAACAATTTTAGCCGGAAATCCTCTCGGAGATTTCCGGCGCTCGGAGATTTCCGAGCCCCAATCCGGAGATCTCCGAGTGTCAGAGGAATTTCGACCAAGTCAAGAAGTCCAACCAGTACTGATCCAGTTTCTTGCTCAACCGGAAATTGCACCGGAAATTTCCGGGGTCCGGAAATTTCCGGTCCTCAACCCGGAGATTTCCGGGCTGGCGGCTGTGCAACGGGCAGATTTTGAGGAGGGGTATAAATACCCCTCCACCTACCTCCAGCTTCCTAAGCTTCCAGATTTTCTCTCTCCTCCATTGGTGCTGAAGCTCGTTTCTCCCGGATCTCTCAATCCAGCCACTCAAATCCGTTGATACTTGGGGATCTGAGGGAGAAGCCACCGATCTACATCTCCACCGAAGCGATTTGACTTTCCCCCTCTATTTCTTGAGGGGCAACGAATCTAGGGTTCCTTTGTGGATAGCTAGGTTCAACCTTGTGTATTTTGATCCTTTGTGGATTCCTTTGTGGAAGTGACCTGTTGTGGTCGTTGTGAGAGCCCCCAATTCAGTTGTGGGTGTGTGCCTCACGAATTTGTACGGGACTTTCTCCGCCCTTAAAGGAGTCCTTAGTGGAAGTGTGGATTCGCACCTTTGTGGTCGAATTCACAGGAGAATAGGGTGAGGCCTTTGTGGCGTTGAGCAAACCTTTGTGGTAGCTCACACCTCTCCAACGAGACGTACACCTATGTGGTGGAACTCGGGATAAAACCTTGGTCTTCGAGTCCCTACGGTTGTTTCGTTCCACTCTCCTTTACCGCATCTTTATTTCCTGTACTTGCCTAGTTTCCTTGTAGTTTGTCACTTGTATAATCTAGTTGCACATCTAGACAATTTACTTTCCGCTAGCCTAAAAAACTGAAAAAGAGATAAAAATTGGTCACCACCTATTCACCCCCCCTCTAGGTGGTCAACTGCCGTTCAGAAGGCTGATCAACAGAGCTCGACCCTGAAGCAAGTAGACGCAAGTCGAATAAAAAAGAAAGTAGACGCAAGTCGAACAAAGGACAAAAGGAAAACAAGACAAGACTTACCTCAGGAACGGGGTTCGAGGCCCCGTAAGCAGAAATCGGGCACTTGACGTTGCACGTGTCCGCGACTCGGAGGTTAGTGATGGATCTGACTTTGGTCTCCACCTCCTCATCGTCAAGCGGCTCGGTGCTGACGCCTTGAGTGTGTCTTCTTTTCAGTTTGAGTATCTATCCTAAGCCTTTCACTATCCTGTAAACATGCTTTTCCCCACTCATGTCCCTTTTTGGTATCTTGTTCCTGGAGTTTTTGGGTTTGAACGGAAATCTCCGAGCGTTACTCGGAAATCTCCGGGCTACCAGAAAATTTCGAGACTAAGTCCCTTCAAAAATCAGCACTGACCTGTGTTGATTTTTGACAGGAAATAGTCCCGGAAATTTCCGGCGTCCGGAAATTTCCGAGCTGAGACACGGAAATCTCCGGCCCCTGCGATTTCTGGCACCTAAGTCTTTTTCAATTTCGGCACTGACCTCAGGCGAAGCTGAATCGGAATTAGAGCCGGAAATCTCCGGGGTCCGGAAATCTCCGGTCCGACGTCCGGAAATCTCCGAGCGTGCCAAAAGTTTTCCAGGGCTAAGTCTTATCCGGAAATAGCCCCGGAAATCTCCGGCACCTAGAAATTTCCGAGCCTCAGTCCGGAAATTTCCGGTTCAAGTTTTCCTGTCTATATAAGGCCACGGGTGGACCGGCCGGTTCGGCCAGTTCATCCACCCCGTGCCCTAATCCTCTCTCTCTCCTCCGAAAATCTCCAATTCTTCCTTTCCTCGCTGCGGGTGGATCGTTCGAGGGTTTCTTGCGTGCTTCGGGGATCTGCTTCTCCTCGTCAAGGGCATCGTTTCCATCCGCACGCTTTTCGCAATGTCCTCCGGTAACTCCTCTTATTTCAAATCTAGGACGAAACTTGTTTTCGTTTAACCTAGCAGATTTAGGAGGTTGTTGGTTGTTTCCTTTGGTAGAATTGCTCCCCTAGGCATGTTCTACCTTCCATATGCACAGATCTGTTTTTCATCCATAGATTTTGTTCAGATCTGTCAAAATTTCGTGCAGACCGGAAATTTCCGGTCCTCACTCGGAAATCTCCGGACCCCGGAGATCTCCGAGTCAGACCCGGAAATCTCCGGCCTGCTCAGAATCAAAACAGCTAAGTCCAGAAACTAAGTTTGCCAAAACTTTTCTAGTATGTTCCTTTTTCAATCTTGGACATGAGTGCTTACCCCATATGCTTTCCATCCACTCTATGCTGTGTACCTGCAGGGTCCAATCCTCGTGGCCGCTTTAAGCAAATATCTACTCGCGGAAGAGCCAAACCAGTTCACTCACGCCCTCCCAGTGGGTCCTCCAGTGAAGAAAACTCACAAACTGAGCACTCATCCTTCCTCAGGAAACCTATTGGTGCTAATAAGAAGAAGAAGACCGAGCTCCGCCTTGAAGACTTCAACAAAGGAAGTTTTTGCAAGTGGCGAAGTGAACTATCCTATGATGTGGAGTCTGATGATCCCACTTACTTTTGCACTGAGATGGCATGGATCTACAGGGAAGTCTATCAGAAGTTCTCCATTGACAAGTCAATCTGCCCCATGAAGTGGATTGACTTTGACAAATTAATGAAGAAGGCAGATTATTTTGGTGGTGCTGTGAAGGTGTGTGGTCTTTTGGGTTTGGAGCCTTTGATGAGAACTGAGTGCAGCTACAACGTCTCTCTTATACATCAGTTCTATGCCACTGTGGTGTTTGACTCCTCAGAGGATATTGGGATGACTTGGATGTCTGGCAGGCAGCGCTTGACTTCTTCCTTCAGAGAGTTTGCTCAGATTCTTGGTTGCCCGTTCCGTGGTCTTACTACTGCAGCTGGTGCCCGCATGCATGTCCATGGAGTGTCCTACAACAAACACGTCATGACTGATCTATACCAGCCTGGAGGGAGGATTGGCTCTCAGAATGGCCTTCTGCCCACTTATGATATCCTGCTGCGCATGTTCCGATGGACCATTGCTCCCATTGCCGGCAATGCAGATAATATTGCCGGGGCTCTAGTAAACTTGATGCGTAAAGCTCATGATGCCTATCTTGGGGAGTATGCAGTTGAGCAGGAGGTCTATAAGGTGGATGTCATGGACTTTATTTTCCAGGAGATGTCCCTAGCAGTCTTTGAGAGGAAAGTTCCTCCATATGCTCCTTATATAATGTTGCTCATCAAGAGCCTCTACCAGCTGTCTGAGCAAGACGGTGATGACTTTGATGCAGCTTTTGCCACTCAGCCTCACAAGCCAGCCCTGCTTGTCCAGAAATCTACTCACTTGGTTCAACAACAAGCCACCATGCATGATATCAATGAGGATGACATTTTTGGTGGTCCATCTCGGGTTCCCTCCGATCCCAACATCAAGAAAGATGCCAAGAAAAGTCGCCCCTGGGTAGTTTGAGCAATTGAGAAAATCATGAACATGAATTGTTGCATTCACAGTGAGAACTACTCCATCTACTCTCAGAACCATCGCATTATGCAGCGCCAAGAAGCAATGATGGCTCACATGAAGATGCCTGCTCCGAAGCAACCTTTGAAGCCTCGGGTTCCCTTCAAGGATTGGAATGCAGATGGTCTCACTTTTGATTGGGATGATGTTGTGCCAGAGGACAGCGATCTTGAGAATGCTGACACGGAGGAGGAAGAGGAAAATGATCAGGACGCGGGTTCCGATTCTTGAGTCATGGGACGTTAGTGGAACCTCCTCCCTTTTTGGTATCTTGATGCCAAAGAGGGAGAAGTATCTCTAGGACTCTCGGGACTTGCATGGGCTGAGAGCACTTCTTTCTTTTCGCTTTGCTTTCTTCAGTGCTCGCTTATTTCGTGACTGTGTTTGTTTCGTCATGTGTGTGAGACATGAGTACTGTTAAATTCTCTATTGTAATAACTATTTATCTAAGTTTGTTGCTTCTATTGTGTTTGTGTGTGCTTTGTAAAATCTAGGGGGAGTGTTGATCCTAAGGAATGTGCACTTTGTATTCCAAAGACATTCTTAAATAGTGCACTCACCTAGGGGGAGCTCCGTCTATATTTTGCAAATCCACTTTTTTTTTGTGTTGTCATCATTCGCCAAAAAGGGGGAGATTGAAAGTGCATTCTATGTACTCCCAAGTTTTGGTGACTAATGACAACACAAAAATTATTCTAATGTTTGTGATGAAGCATGCAGGCTATTTTACAGGTTGACTGTCCAAGAGGAATACTTAGGTTGCCTAAATATCATTTCAATTGCACCTGGTATTTGTTCAGGAATTCAGTCAGGAGATTTCCGGGGCCCGGAAATTTCCGAGCCAAACTTATTTTTCACTAAGTCTGAATTCAAATGCGTACTGACTCCAAAACAATTTTAGCCGGAAATCCTCTCGGAGATTTCCGGCGCTCGGAGATTTCCGAGCCCCAATCCGGAGATCTCCGAGTGTCAGAGGAATTTCGACCAAGTCAAGAAGTCCAACCAGTACTGATCCAGTTTCTTGCTCAACCGGAAATTGCACCGGAAATTTCCGGGGTCCGGAAATTTCCGGGCTGGCGGCTGTGCAACGGGCAGATTTTGAGGAGGGGTATAAATACGCCTCCACCTACCTCCAGCTTCCTAAGCTTCCAGATTTTCTCTCTCCTCCATTGGTGCTGAAGCTCGTTTCTCCCGGATCTCTCAATCCAGCCACTCAAATCCGTTGATACTTGGGGATCCGAGGGAGAAGCCACCGATCTACATCTCCACCGAAGCGATTTGACTTTCCCCCTCTATTTCTTGAGGGGAAACGAATCTAGGGTTCCTTTGTGGATAGCTAGGTTCAACCTTGTGTATTTTGATCCTTTGTGGATTCCTTTGTGGAAGTGACCTGTTGTGGTCGTTGTGAGAGCCCCCAATTCAGTTGTGGGTGTGTGCCTCACGAATTTGTACGGGACTTTCTCCGCCCTTAAAGGAGTCCTTAGTGGAAGTGTGGATTCGCACCTTTGTGGTCGAATTCACAGGAGAATAGGGTGAGGCCTTTGTGGCGTTGAGCAAACCTTTGTGGTAGCTCACACCTCTCCAACGAGACGTACACCTATGTGGTGGAACTCGGGATAAAACCTTGGTCTTCGAGTCCCTACGGTTGTTTCGTTCCACTCTCCTTTACCGCATCTTTATTTCCTGTACTTGCCTAGTTTCCTTGTAGTTTGTCACTTGTATCATCTAGTTGCACATCTAGACAATTTACTTTCCGCTAGCCTAAAAAACTGAAAAAGAGATAAAAATTGGTCACCACCTATTCACCCCCCCCCCTCTAGGTGGTCAACTGCCGTTCAATTGGTATCAGAGCCAGGTTGTCTCTTATAAGCTTCACCGCTTGAGACCAACCTTGGACAATGCAAGTTGACCCAAAAGAGGGTTCCGAAACGGACGCCGCGACTTTGGCGGCAATGCAATAGAAAGGTGCCACTATGGCCGATATCAACTCTTTGGAAACAAAGTTGACATCGTCTATACAAACCGAGTTCAAGAAGTTTCATGATATGCTTGAGTCTCTCAAGACATCTAAAGAAACCTCTCTTGCATTGCCCACAAAGCCTCCGGTGCTTCCGGGCATTACTCTTGATGTGGACCCCGAATTGATAAAGGGAAAGCAATTGCCTTTGGATGGGAAGGGTGATGCTAGTAGTTCCTCAACCCATCAAAACACTCCATCATCCTATGATGAAGTGCCTAAAGGCTACAACGCCACTCCTCCCCCATCCCAATACCATACCCCCGATCCCATTATTCCTCACCCGCAAGTTTCTCATAGAGGTGATCCCCCATTGCTTAAAGATTATACCTTTTCTCAATGGCAATACATGATGAAGTCTCATGTTTGCAGCTCTTCAATCGAGTTGTGGCGCATCATTCAAGTTGGATACAAGCCGCATGATCCTACCAACCTAACAAGAAGAGAAGTGGTGGAGGCTCAACTTGATGCCACCGCTCTCTACATGATCCAAAAGGCGGTTGGGAACAAGGACATGGCTCGCATTCAACATCGCACCACCGCCAAGGAGACATGGGATGGTCTATCCGAGTTGTTCGTTGGAAATGATAGCATGAGAAGGAACCGCTATGACTCTTTGAGCAATGAAGCCGAGGGCTTTTTCAAGCTTGATGGTGAAGACCATTAGATGATGTATCAAAGATTGGTGACCATAGCCACAAACTTTCGAGAAGTGGGTGCCTCTCATATTGATGATGCTTGGATCAAAAGGAAGTATGTTAGCTCTATGATGGCTTGTGAGCCTACCGACGTCAAGAGTCTTCAAGGAAGACACAACTATCATCTCATGACATCTAATGAGGTTATGCAAGAGATGGCCGCATACAAGGTGGCCACTAAGAATGCTCAAGATGCAAGGGCAAGGGCTCTTGGAATGCAAAGAGGCACAACCAACCTTGCTTTGAAGGCTACCGTTGAGGAAGACAACGATGATGATGATCTTGGAAGCTTTGCCGCCATGTCCGAGGAAGCACTCAAGATTGCTTACAATGACCATCTCGCTCTTGCGGCTCGCACCTTTTGGAACAATCCCTCAAGAGGCAAGATGCGTTTTGACAAGAATGCACCTCAAGCCGATAGGGTCTCACCCTCCAAGTCAAGGACATGTTACAATTGTCAAGACAAGTTCCATTTCGTTGCCGAGTGCCCTTATGAGAAAAGAGAAGAGCATGGTGGACGTCTAGTGCTCAAGGACAAAACCAAGATGCCTCCCAAGAAGGCCTATGGAAAGAAGAGGCCTTTTAACAAGAAGCCTCGCATCATGTTGTTGACTAAAGAGGAGTATCCCACCGATGATGAAGAGTCGGAAGAAGAAACCCCAAATGAAGTGGCGGCCCTTGCCACCACCTCGACAACTATCATCTCTCCATCAACGACAAGAACTCCTTCAACTACGACAAGCTCTTCATCGTCTCTATCCACATCGCCTAATGAGAACTCCATCACCAAGAGCTCAAAGTGTCTTATGGCAAAGGCGTCGGAGGTACCTTCATCCTCCTCCTCTCTCATGAATGAAATGAATGAGCTTGATGATGCCTCTAGCTTTCAAATCAAGCAAGAGCTTGTGGCGTTCGACTCCTTTATCACTAACTTGCAAGGTGATAGCAAGAAACATGTTGGTGCCCTCATGGTTCGAATTGGTGAGCTAGAGCATCTCAATGAAGAGAAGGGTAAGATAGAAAGAGAAGACGCTATTTCTCTATCTTATTTGAAGTCCTCTCTTGAGGAGATTGAAGAGTCTCATGCTCGTCTTGAGGAGCAACTTGAAACTATTGAGGAAACTCATAACTCCTCACATGCTAAGCTCATTAAGGATCGTGATATGTACTTTGCTAAATTCAAGGTGGCTCAACAAGATAAAGCCGAATTTGCGGTTGGGCATGTTCGACTCATTGAGGACATGGAAAAGCTCGTCATAGCTCACAAAGCTTTGGAGAGTGAACATGCTCTTCTTAAAGAGTCGTATGCCCAACTTCAAACTCGGCTAACTAACCTTGATTCTCTTAGCATCTCTACCTCTAAGTGTTCTTGTGATAATGCTAATCTTGTGAAGGAGAATGCTAGGTTGAAGAGTGAGATGACTAAGGCCGCCACATCCAAGATCATCCTTCTTAAAGGTAAACAAGTTGTTGAGACTCCCATCGTGGAGCCTCACACTCGACAAGGAAAGGAAGGTCTCTGTAACATCCCAGGATTTAGAGTCCATAAATATAGAGGACACAGGAGTGTGCATTGCATTCATGCATCAGAAAATCCGGATAATTTTCGCGCATTTAATTTTCAAAACACTAAGTGATTGAAGTTTCACTTGAGTTGGTAGAATTGAAGTAGATCATCAACTTGAGCGTTATAAACTTCGAGATGATTTTGGCTTAAACCTTATTTTGGGGTAAAGAGATACACGATGAGAGGTTACACTAAAGAAAACAAAACTTGTTACATCAAAACAATATTTAGGAGTTAATGACCAAAACAACTGTTCTTAGTTATTCTCTGATCATCTATTCTTATCAAATGTGCTAGACATATTTCTAGTACATGGAATCCATGACAGTCTTGATTACCAAGATGAATCACCTAAATCTTAACTTAGATCTTCTTCCCTGACGTAGACATCTTATTTTCTTATCTCCCAATCTTCTTGGAGGCATAAATCAGAGAAGTTATCAATAAAGGAGGAAACACAACCAGAAGTATTACATGAGAATTCCTTAGATGGACATAGAAGGGTTATGTCAATCTAACATGAAGAATTGGAAACTCATATATCAACAACCATCTATATTAATGTCTCTAGTAAGGGTGTGATATTCAAAGGTTTGAGTTATATAGAAGTAGTTTGCTAACAAGCCTTATAACCTTGCTAACAAACCACTTTTGTATGCTCAAAACAATTGAGTACCATATGCAAAGTAATTAAATACTAAGCAATTTAGTACATCAAATACCTTAGACATTTGGTTATGCATCAGGCCATTTGATGTCATAAATAACCCTACATTCACATCATTCTATTTGTTTATCTAGCAATAAGACCTAACCAAAGGCAGGTTATTTATATCCTGTACTTTAAGATACATCTGATCATGAACTCTCATAATTTAGTTGTCAGGTCTATGAAAGCAATCCTATATGGTCATGTCTTAAATTTAAACATGAAATTGAATTATTCCTATGTATATACTCCTTATAGGGTATCACAACAAACATTACAATTATCACTGGACAATAACTTGTTGTGCCAGAAATTCCTATACCACCAAATTATAACTTTGAATAAATATATCCATCTATATCTTGGTGACAACCATCAATTAAATTTTAGAATGCAAATATATAAAAAGATTAAATCACAACTAAACAAAGGACTATCAAATACATGGAAATAAACAAATAGCAAATATTTTCATGTTGCTTTACTACACAAAGAAAATTAAGAAGGGAAAGCCAAGCATTACATGCCAACCAACATATCTAAATATGTTCAAATACACTTTGTAAGTTAAAAGTATTCAAAATATACAAAGCATTCAAAAATACAAAGTTTAAATAAACATATAATGCAATCCTAAAGTTTCTGGACCAATCTGTAACCTTAATAATTAGGAATCAGTCCAAAACTGTAGGCAGGGGTCTCTGTAAACTTGTTAATGAATTTTCCCTAAATATCAGGGGGTTTTCTGCAAAATGTTGTTTCTATTTCGTTTTCCCTTTCTTCTTCCTCGAGACAGAAGGACGAAGCGCTGTGTCGTCGCCTCCGAGCTGCCGTGCTCCATTTCCCCGCCTCTCGCGCGGATAAGGAGGCCCTGGAGGAGTCGTCTGCATCCATATATCCCCTCGCGTTCATCTCCTCTCTCTCTATTCCTCTCCCAAACCCTAACCCTAGTTCTCTCGGGCCGCCGCCGTGCGCCGGCGATACCCGACGATTCCGGCCGCCCCGTGCAAAACCGAGAAGTTCTGGAGGCTCTCTGTGTCTCCCTTTTCCTCCCCGATAAGCCATGCGTGCGGAGGACCTCAGGAGATGGAGGATTTCGTCGTCTTCAACATCTCCGGCCGCCGCCCGCCGCGGACGAGTTCGTCGCCGTCAGACCACCTCCCGCTTCGCCGAGCCTCCCATCGTGCTCAGGGTGAGCTCATCTTCCATCCTATACCCTCCGTTTGTTCCAATTCGTCCGGGAATTAGTAGTCCGTCGTGGCTAGTGTCCGGCCGCCGCCGAAATTCGTCTCCGGCGAGCTTCCGGTGACCATATGGTCCAAACGCCGCCACCAGATGGTTCGCCTCAACGCCTTGTAGCTGAATAAGGAAGTCGTTCGTCCCGATTTCCATCAAATCCATCGAATTGGTCTTCGGTGGAGAAGCAGGTTCAGCGCTGACGTCATGCTGATGTGAGCAGAACAAGTAAACCATTCTTTTATTCTTTTTCCGAGATGATTAAGTCTATGACACATGGGACCCATTGTAAGATATTTAATATTTTCTGTAAATAATAAAACACTGACAGGTGGGCCCAACTTAATTTAATAAATTTAGAAATTGATTTAAATTGATTAAACCTTGTAAATTCACAACTAATTCATTTTAAATCAGAAAAATATAATCTTTATACCAAAATGATCAGAAAAATAAAATCTATATTGTTGTATCATTCTTATGTGTGTTGATTAAAAATAAAATAATACAATATGATAAAAAAATTGAAATACAAATTACTTATTCCTTAAATATGAAGTTAATTTTAAATTCTATTTTAGATGCAATTCAAACTTCATTTAAAATGTTTCACATGAATTACTTTAAAATTTGAATTGTGTTTTCATTATAACATGTAATATTATTATATCAATATTTGCTATTTTAATATGATATTTATTTTAGAAAAAAATAAAAATAAAATGATATTATTTTCAAAAATCTTTAAAAAAAAGTATAAGCTTATAAAGGTTGATCTATTACTATTTGGTTATCATTTCAAATAAATAAAAAATCTCACAACACTTTGAAATACTAAGTTCCTTTTAAGTAAATGTTCCACATATATCATTATTCATATAACTTTCTTTTAATTACATTATGTGTAAATAAAACAAGTAGGAACGATCTAAAATTCATAACACCGAGATAGTAAGGCAACTTGTTATTTTCTGAACATCAAGCATTCATTCATAAGAAACAATGCATAGTTAGAAGTAATTGCCTAAAAGAAATAAAAGTTGTTTATAATGCAAAGTCTTGGGTAAAACACACAAAGAAGAATAATCATATAACTTTTCTCTTAACTACTTCATATAATACCAACGAATGTTTACATTCTTATGTTCTTCAAAAAGTTATTCTTTTTGCCATCATGTAACATAACACTAGCTCTCTACTTAATCAAAGTTCATACATGCTTTCCACCAACATAAGATGAACACAACCTAAAGCAACCATTGAGTGTTTATATGTGGTTTGACTTTACTCTTATGCTTGATATGATTCATGAACATTAATGTTAAACAACTCATCTTGCTTATGAAGTAAACTTGAAGACCATACAACTCTAAATGAAAACACCCAACTTAAACAACACACAATCTCCAAGAGTGGGATACGGGGTACGTTGCGATGCATCTCATACTTATGCATTAATCATGCCGCTTCTTTAAACATTAGTCCTTACCAGACCAATGCTGTTTGTTTCCAGATTTCTTGGAGTTTATATTATATCGAAGACCCTGGCTGCATAATCTTGCAGCCAGAAAGGCAAGTTCATCCCTTTTATTCATGACCTCTTGAAGTATTTGATAAGAAACTATTTTCAAAATGTTAGTATTGCATAACACACAAAAAAGGCAGAAAACTTATTGTATAATAATATGACTATGGTTATCCACCAGTGAGGTGGTAATCTCATATGGCTGGCAGATGGGACCACAGTAAGAATGTTGAGGTGGAGGTTCCATTTGCACGGGAAAGTATCACCTAGGACTTAACAACAAATGTCGCCAGTGATTCTTGCGCCGAATATTACGCGCAACCATGAGATCTGAAATGGGACGGAGAAGTCAGCTGTACCCTTTTCCTCTCGTTCACCAACGGGTACTATTCTGGGCCGGGTAGTGCGTACAAGCCACCGGTAAAGCCGTATTACCGGGAGATGTCTATCGGTGGGCTTGTTTGACGTTGCGAGTTCGCAGTTCCAGGATAAAGCCGTATTACCGGGAGATGTCTATCCTGTGAATCACAACGGCCGGATGTCTAGTATCTATTGAAGGTTGGCTTCAGGACTAGGTTGGGATGGCGCCCACGAGTCAGCAAGTTGTAGGTTGGGATGGTTCCCACTAGCTTGCAACTGAAGTAATGGGGGGTGTGCGGGGATGGTGGAAAGGCGCAGTGATTGGCTTGGATTACTGACTGGGCCCCACACCAAGGAAGTGTGGACGGGAAGATCGCCCGGTTGTGCAACAAGGTCTTGATATATTATGGGTAAAGCAGCGCACCTCTGCAGAGTGTATGAATGTGACATGTTACTCCACGTTCCAGGACGGAACGACGAACGCAGCAGGAAAGGAGGCTCCTCAAAGCCCTAGCCCTGTGACTCCTGACGAGCATAGTCTTCGGAATAAAAGCAACCTTTTGAAGAAATGTTTTCGAAAACTTGCATTAGCCTACGACAATCCATTGTATGTGGCTGTATTTATGCATCAAACTTCCACCTTGCATAATGAACTTGCTGGGTAACGCTGTTACTCACCCTTGCCTCCTAAACCCCTGCTAGACATGAAGAACCACAAGAAGGCAGCACTTTAGGCTATGAAGACTCTGAAGACGGATAAACTCAAGATACCAAAGAACTACATCGAGTTGAAGCAATTGAAGGAAGACGAAAGACAAATGAAGGCGAAGTGTAAAATAGGATAGATTCCTAGTCATAGAACCTATCTCTGTAGGCGTTGCTATAGCGCAATCGCAAGCCTAGCCATATTAGAAGTAGGCTTAGTATAGGTTAGTTCCTCGGAGATTTTCATTTGATCTTCTTTTATTAGGGCCTCGCCTCATTCTTTCGAGGAGGTTCAAAAGATCTGTTGTTTTGGATCTTCTGTTTGTAATTTATAGTCATGCCTTGGACCTGCGATGTTTCTGTTGTACCACTCTGATGACGTGACACTGGTGGACGGTGATCCATTGGTGCTATGTCAACGACTATAGCATACTACACCATGCAGTGGTATGCTGGGTCACCACAGTCTTGGATATGTGCCTCCCATCAAGATGAATGCCAAGAAGGGCATTCCCAAGAGCATCAAACCCATTCAAGCCAAGAAGGCCGACTCCATTCAATCCAAGGAAGGTCTTGCGAGTAGGAATGTCACAAGGGGCAAACCTACTCGTAAAGATCACGCCGGGGACAACAACCCTAACTATGCTTTATATGTCGATTATTATGGGAATGTTTGTGCTCGTTACATTGGACCCTACTATGGTTTTATTTCATATGCTATTTGGGTTCCTAAATCTCTTGTCGCTAACCATAAAGCACCCATTGTGAAGCAATGGGTTGCTAAATGCAAGAATTAATCTCTTATAGGATCTTGCTCCCGGTGGTTCAAAATGGATAATTGATAGTGGATGTACAAGTCATATGACCGGGAGCAAAGAACTTGTTACGGAGTTGAAACCTAATGAAGATCAAGTAACCGTAACTTTTGGTGACTTATCAAGGTCTAAGGTAACCGGGTTTGGCAAAGTGGTAGTTGCCCCCGACATTTCTCTTGTCAATGTCATGCTTGTTGAATCTCTTGGCTATAATTTGTTATCGGTTCGTGCCTTAACAAAGATGGGGATCTCTTCCTTCTTTGATAAGGACATTGTGGTCCTCTTGTGGAGCAAGTCGCTAAGAGTGGCTTTCTTGGGACACGTGGAGCATGAGCTCTATGTGGTGGACTTCTCCGGAGCCACCACTTCTCAAGCCATGTGTCTCTTCGGAAAAGCCGACGTGGGTTGGCTTTGGCATCGCCGACTAGCTCACGTAAACATGCGTACTTTGCAAAGTCTTCACAAGGGTGGCCACATTCTTGGACTAAAAGATCATGTTTCCTTTTCAAGGGATCAAATTTGTAGAGCTTGTGTGGAAGGCAAGATGCATGACATTCCTCATCCAAGGAAGACCATCATATCGTCATCCCGGATTTTGGAACTCCTTCATGTTGATCTATTGGGACCAATTCCGGAGATAAGTCTTGGTGGCAAGAAATATTGCCTCGTGATTGTTGATGACTATTCAAGATATACTTGGGTCTATTTCTTCAAGACCAAGGATGAAACTCAACAAGTCTTCATCGACTTCTCAAAGGAAGTTCAACGCCAATATGACCTTCCCATTTTGGTTATTCGTAGTGACAATGGGTCGGAATTCAAGAACTACACTCTTAACGACTTTCTTAGTGAAGAAGGCATTCGTCATCAATATTCCGCTGCTTACACTCCTCAACAAAATGGCGTTGCCGAAAGAAAGAACCGGACTCTCATCGATATGGCGAGATCTATGTTGGCGGAGTTCAAGTCTCCCATCAACTTTTGGGCGGAGGCTATTTCCACCGCTTGTCACTCATCTAATCGCCTCTACTTCCGCAAAGGTTTGAAGAAGACTCCATATGAGATCCTCACCGGCAATAAACCCAACATTGGCTACTTCCGAGTGTTTGGATGTAAGTGCTATTATCTATTCAAGGGTGTCCGGTTGGGTAAGTTTCACTCTAAGTCTCTTGAGGGGATCTTTGTCGGTTATGGTAGCGAGTCCCACACTTATAGAGTCTTTGATAAATCCTCCTGGATTATCTTAGAGTCTTGTAGTGTGGAATTCGATGAAAATGATGGCTCCCAAGTGGAGCAAGTTGGTGTTTGTGATGTAGGTGATGAACAACCTTTTGATGCTATTAAGAAGATGGGGGTGGGCTTTCTACGCCCAATTGAAGTCCATGAAGAAGTTGTTCAAGATGATTCAAGTTCTCCCATCGAGGAAACCTAACCATCACAAGAACCACAAGGTGGCTCACCCATAGAAAATGATGATTCCCCTCAAGAACAATCTCAAGATCCTCCTCAACAAGGGCATGCTATTTCTTCTCAAGATGAAGCTCATGATGAATCTCAACAAGATCTTCATCAACAAAAAGATCATGCCTCCTCCACCAAGATTATCGAAGCCAACTCCACTTCTCCAAGTTCTACTCAAGGGCAAGATCATCCTTCTCCACCTCATGAAAAGACTTCTCATGATGATCAAGGCCCACAAGAAGGTCAAGACGAGGATCCAAAGGATCAAGATGGTCAAGAAATTGTCCCCACCACAAGGGCGGCAATTGAAACTCGTCGTCAAGCTCGCTTTGCAAAGTCTTTGGAACTTAGAGCATTATCTCTCGACAAGGTCATTGGTGATATTCGAGCAAGGGTCTCCACACGAAGTCAATTAGCTCACTTTAGTGAGCATCAAGCACACATTTCCATGGTCGAGCCCAAGAAAGTCTTTGATGCTCTTGAAGATCCCGATTGGCTAGGGGCTATGCATGAAGAACTTAACAACTTCGAGCGCAACAAAGTGTGGCGTCTAGTTGAGAAGCCTAAAGATTGCCGCAACGTTATCGGCACTAAGTGGATCTTCAAGAACAAGCAAGATGAACATGGTATCGTTGTAAGGAACAAGGCACGGTTGGTGGCTCAAGGATTCTCTCAAATCGAAGGCATCGATTTTGGAGAAACTTTTGCGCCGGTCGCAAGACTCGAATCGATACGTATTCTCATCGCTTTTGCTTCTCACCATGGTTTCAAATTGCAACAAATGGATGTAAAATCTGCTTTTCTTAATGGTCCATTGCAAGAACTTGTTTATGTTAAACAACCCCCAGGTTTTGAAAACCCCAACCATCCTCACCACGTCTATGTCTTGGACAAAGCTCTCTATGGCCTTAAAAAAGCCCCCCGTGCATGGTACGAGCACTTGAGAGAGTTCTTGGTAGACCGTGGATTTGAGGTTGGGGTAATCGATCCCACTCTTTTCACTAAAAAGGTTAATGGTGAACTCTTCATTTGTCAATTATATGTCGATGACATTATCTTCGGTTCTACTAACCGTGTGTTCAATGATGAGTTTTCCAAGCTAATGACCGACAAGTTCGAGATGTCCATGATGGGTGAACTCAAGTTCTTTCTTGGCTTTGAGATAAAGCAATTGAGGGAAGGGACTTTCATTTGTCAAGCCAAGTATATTCAAGAGATGATCAAAAAATTCAAATTGCTTGGACTTAACGGTGTGACGACTCCTATGCAAACCAAGTGCCACCTCCAACTCAACCCCGACGGTAAAGAGGTAGACCAAAAGGAGTATCGTTCTATGATTGGGTCTCTTCTTTATTTGTGTGCCTCTAGGCCCGATATCGTTTTAAGCGTGGGAGTGTGTGCTCGTTATCAAGCCGCGCCCAAGGAAAGTCATTTGATGGCCGTAAAGAGAATCTTCAGATATTTGGTTCATACCCCTTGCTTTGGGTTGTGGTATCCCAAAGATGGCACATTGTCTCTTTGTGGTTATACGGACTCCGATTGGGCGGGTGACATTGATGATAGGTAGTCCACATCCGGAACGTGTCAATTTCTTGGAAGATCTTTGGTGAGTTGGTCCTCGAAGAAACAAAATTGTATCTCATTATCCACGGCGGAGGCCGAGTATGTTGCTGCCGCAAGCGGATGTACTCAACTTCTTTGGATGTGGCAAACTTTAAAGTATTACGGTGTCCTCTTGGACAAAGTGCCGCTTTTATGTGACAATGAGAGTGCCATCAAAATTGCGTACAATCCGGTGCAACATTCAAGGACCAAGCACATTGAGATTCGTCATCACTTCATCCGCGATCACGTGGCACGAGGAGATATTGATCTATCATATGTTGGTACAAGGGATCAATTGGCGAATATCTTCACGAAACCCCTTGATGAAGCCCGCTTTTGCTACTTGAGGAATGAGCTCAATATCATAGATTCTCGGGCCTTGGTTTGAGCTCCGTACACACACTCCAACGTTTAAGGTTTTATAAGACCTAGAGGTACGCATGGACTTAGGGGGAGTGTTTTCCTAATACATTGGACTCTTCCTCCCCCTATTATGCATATAGTGACATATCATTGCTAAAACTTCAAATTGAATCTAATTTGTGAGCTTCAATGTTGAGATGCAGTTATGGACTCAAGATATATCTTCGCGGTACCATGCTACAACTCATACACGGTGGCCTCGGCCACCAACTCTTTTTCTCTTTGGATTCCATTTGTTTTTTTTTTATTCTCACTTGCATTGTCTTTGGTTCTTTTGGGAAAACACACTCTTGTTGGTCTTCTCTTGTGTTTTATGGTTTTTGCAACTTGAGTGTGTCTTCTTTTCAGTTTGAGTATCTATCCTAAGCCTTTCACTATCCTGTAAACATGCTTTTCCCCACTCATGTCCCTTTTTGGTATCTTGTTCCTGGAGTTTTTGGGTTTGAACGGAAATCTCCGAGCCTTACTCGGAAATCTCCGGGCTACCAGAAAATTTCGAGACTAAGTCCCTTCAAAAATCAGCACTGACCTGTGTTGATTTTTGACAGGAAATAGTCCCAGAAATTTCCGGCGTCCGGACATTTCCGAGCTGAGACACGGAAATCTCCGGCCCCTGCGATTTCTGGCACCTAAGTCTTTTTCAATTTCGGCACTGACCTCAGGTGAAGCTGAATCGGAATTAGAGCCGGAAATCTCCGGGGTCCGGAAATCTCCGGTCCGACGTCCGGAAATCTCCGAGCGTGCCAAAAGTTTTCCAGGGCTAAGTCCTATCCGGAAATAGCCCCGGAAATCTCCGGCACCTGGAAATTTCCGAGCCTCTGTCCGGAAATTTCCGGTTCAAGTTTTCCTGTCTATATAAGGGCACGGGTGGACCGGCCGGTTCGGCCAGTTCATCCACCCCGTGCCCTAATCCTCTCTCTCTCCTCCGAAAATCTCCAATTCTTCCTTTCCTCGCTGCGGGTGGATCGTTCGAGGGTTTCTTGCGTGCTTCGGGGATCTGCTTCTCCTCGTCAAGGGCTTCGTTTCCATCCGCACGCTTTTCGCAATGTCCTCCGGTAACTCCTCTTATTTCAAATCTAGGACGAAACTTGTTTTCGTTTAACCTAGCAGATTTAGGAGGTTGTTGGTTGTTTCCTTTGGTAGAATTGCTCCCCTAGGCATGTTCTACCTTCCATATACACATATTTGTTTTTCATCCATAGATTTGTTCAGATCTGTCAAAATTTCGTGCAGACCGGAAATTTCCGGTCCTCACTCGGAAATCTCCGGACCCCGGAGATCTCCGAGTCAGACCCGGAAATCTCCGGCCTGCTCAGAATCAAAACAGCTAAGTCCAGAAACTATGTTTGCCAAAACTTTTCTAGTATGTTCCTTTTTCAATCTTGGACATGAGTGCTTACCCCATATGCTTTCCATCCACTCTATGCTGTGTACCTGCAGGGTCCAATCCTCGTGGCCGCTTTAAGCAAATATCTACTCGTGGAAGAGCCAAACCAGTTCACTCACGCCCTCCCAGTGGGTCCTCCAGTGAAGACAACTCACAAACTGAGCACTCAGCCTTCCTCAGGAAACCTATTGGTGCTAATAAGAAGAAGAAGACCGAGCTCCGCCTTGAAGACTTCAACAAAGGAAGTTTTTGCAAGTGGCGAAGTGAACTATCCTATGATGTGGAGTCTGATGATCCCACTTACTTTTGCACTGAGATGGCATGGATCTACAGGGAAGTCTATCAGAAGTTCTCCATTGACAAGCCAATCTACCCCATGAAGTGGATTGACTTTGACAAATTAATGAAGAAGGCAGATTATTTTGGTGGTGCTGTGAAGGTGTGTGGTCTTTTGGGTTTGGATCCTTTGATGAGAACTGAGTGCAGCTACAACGTCTCTCTTATACATCAGTTCTATGCCACTGTGGTGTTTGACTCCTCAGAGGATATTGGGATGACTTGGATGTCTGGCAGGCAGCGCTTGACTTCTTCCTTCAGAGAGTTTGCTCAGATTCTTGGTTGCCCGTTTCGTGGTCTTACTACTGCAGCTGGTGCCCGCATGCATGTCCATGGCGTGTCCTACAACAAACACGTCATGACTGATCTATACCAGCCTGGAGGGAGGATTGGCTCTCAGAATGGCCTTCTGCCCACTTATGATATCCTGCTGCGCATGTTCCGATGGACCATTGCTCCCATTGCCGGCAATGCAGATAATATTGCCGGGGCTCTAGTAAACTTGATGCGTAAAGCTCATGATGCCTATCTTGGGGAGTATGCAGTTGAGCAGGAGGTTTATAAGGTGGATGTCATGGACTTTATTTTCCAGGAGATGTCCCTAGCAGTCTTTTGAGAGGAAAGTTCCTCCATATGCTCCTTATATAATGTTGCTCATCAAGAGCCTCTACCAGCTGTCTGAGCAAGACGGTGATGACTTTGATGCAGCTTTTGCCACTCAGCCTCACAAGCCAGCCCTGCTTGTCCAGAAATCTGCTCACTTGGTTCAACAACAAGCCACCATGCATGATATCAATGAGGATGACATTTTTGGTGGTCCATCTCGGGTTCCCTCCGATCCCAACATCAAGAAAGCTGCCAAGAAAAGTCGCCCCTGGGTAGTTCGAGCAATTGAGAAAATCATGAACATGAATTGTTGCATTCACAGTGAGAACTACTCCATCTACTCTCAGAACCATCGCATTATGCAGCGCCAAGAAGCAATGATGTCTCACATGAAGATGTCTGCTCCGAAGCAACCTTTGAAGCCTCGGGTTCCCTTCAAGGATTGGAATGCAGATGGTCTCACTTTTGATTGGGATGATGTTGTGCCAGAGGACAGCGATCTTGAGAATGCTGACACGGAGGAGGAAGAGGAAGATGATCAGGACGCGGGTTCCGACTCTTGAGTCATGGGACGTTAGTGGAACCTCCTCCCTTTTTGGTATCTTGATGCCAAAGGGGGAGAAGTATCTCTAGGACTCTCGGGATTTGCATGGGCTGAGAGCACTTCTTTCTTTTCGCTTTGCTTTCTTCAGTGCTCGCTTATTTCATGACTGTGTTTGTTTCGTCATGTGTGTGAGACATGAGTACTGTTAAATTCTCTATTGTAATAACTATTTATCTAAGTTTGTTGCTTCTATTATGTTTGTGTGTGCTTTGTAAAATCTAGTGGGAGTGTTGATCCTAAGGAATGTGCACTTTGTATTCCAAAGACATTCTTAAATAGTGCACTCACCTAGGGGGAGCTCCGTCTATATTTTGCAAATCCACTCTTTTTTTTGTGTTGTCATCATTCGCCAAAAAGGGGGAGATTGAAAGTGCATTCTATGTACTCCCAAGTTTTGGTGACTAATGACAACACAAAAATTATTCTAATGTTTGTGATGAATCATGCAGGCTATTTTACAGGTTGACTGTCAAAGAGGAATACTTAGGTTGCCTAAATATCATTTCAATTGCACCTGGTATTTGTTCAGGAATTCAGTCAGGAGATTTCCGGGGCCCGGAAATTTCCGGTCCACAGACCGGAGATTTCCGAGCCAAACTTATTTTTCACTAAGTCTGAATTCAAATGCGTACTGACTCCAAAACAATTTTAGCCGGAAATCCTCTCGGAGATTTCCGGCGCTCGGAGATTTCCGAGCCCCAATCCGGAGATCTCCGAGTGTCAGAGGAATTTCTACCAAGTCAAGAAGTCCAACCAGTACTGATCCAGTTTCTTGCTCAACCGGAAATTGCACCGGAAATTTCCGGGGTCCGGAAATTTCCGGTCCTCAACCCGGAGATTTCCGGGCTGGCGGCTGTGCAACGGGCAGATTTTGAGGAGGGGTATAAATACCCCTCCACCTACCTCCAGCTTCCTAAGCTTCCAGATTTTCTCTCTCCTCCATTGGTGCTGAAGCTCGTTTCTCCCGGATCTCTCAATCCAGCCACTCAAATCCGTTGATACTTGGGGTCTGAGGGAGAAGCCACCGATCTACATCTCCACCGAAGCGATTTGACTTTCCCCCTCTATTTCTTGAGGGGCAACGAATCTAGGGTTCCTTTGTGGATAGCTAGGTTCAACCTTGTGTATTTTGATCCTTTGTGGATTCCTTTGTGGAAGTGACCTGTTGTGGTCGTTGTGAGAGCCCCCAATTCAGTTGTGGGTGTGTGTCTCACGAATTTGTACGGGACTTTCTCCGCCCTTAAAGGAGTCCTTAGTGGAAGTGTGGATTCGCACCTTTGTGGTCGAATTCACAGGAGAATAGGTGAGGCCTTTGTGGCGTTGAGCAAACCTTTGTGGTAGCTCACACCTCTCCAACGAGACGTACACCTATGTGGTGGAACTCGGGATAAAACCTTGGTCTTCGAGTCCCTACGGTTGTTTCGTTCCAGTCTCCTTTACCGCATCTTTATTTCCTGTACTTGCCTAGTTTCCTTGTAGTTTGTCACTTGTATCATCTAGTTGCACATCTAGACAATTTACTTTCCGCTAGCCTAAAAAACTGAAAAAGATATAAAAATTGGTCACCACCTATTCACCCCCCCTCTAGGTGGTCAACTGCCGTTCAGAAGGCTGATCAACAGAGCTCGACCCTGAAGCAAGTAGACGCAAGTCGAATAAAAAAGAAAGTAGACGCAAGTCGAACAAAGGACAAAAGGAAAACAAGACAAGACTTACCTCAGGAACGGGGTTCGAGGCCCCGTAAGCAGAAATCGGGCACTTGACGTTGCACGTGTCCGCGACTCGGAGGTTAGTGATGGATCTGACTTTGGTCTCCACCTCCTCATCGTCAAGCGGCTCGGTGCTGACGCCTTCGGCGGCCCACATCGGGTGAGGCCGAGCGCTGAGCGGCTGCACCCGAAGACGGAAGAAAGTGGCCATCAGGAAGACGCCACCCGCCTCGCGCCCAAGGGTCTTGGTCAGATCGCGCAGCAGGCTCAGCAAGGGCCGCACGGCCTCCTTCTCCACGGCGGTCAGCGGGTGCGCCCAGGCGCCGGTCTTCCGCAGTCCACGTCCGCTGTCGAACGCATCCAGGCCGTCCTGGTTCGACTGGACGTAGAACCACCTCCTGCGCCACCCTTGGACGGAGTCGCACTTCTTCATCTGGAAGTACGCAGTGTCACCGCGCACCTGGATTCCGAAGCCGCCCACGGGGAAGGTCAACCCGCTCTTCCCAACGTTCTTGCGAACGAGGAAGAGCGACTTCCACAACGCCCAATGGGGCGCGACACCCAGGAAGCATTCGCAGAGCACGATGAAGCCTGCGATGCTCAAGACGCCATTGGGTGTCAGATCGTGGATCTGAACCCCATTGGCATACAAGAGACCGCGCACGAAATCGTGCATGGGGAACCCGAAGCCCCGCGGAAGGAAATCCGCGAAGCAAACACGTTCCCCATCGCGGGGAGTGGGGAAGACCTCCTTGCCAGGAACGCGTACCTGGACTTGGTCGGCAGGTGGCAGCAGACCCTGCGCGCGGAAGAGCTCCACCTCGGCTTTCTTCACCGATGATCTCTGCCAGTCGCCATCGGGTTTCTTCATCACCCCGGCTTCATCGGCGGCGGCGGCGGAGGAGCCAGCGGCGCTCTTCGGCTTGCCCATGGTCAGATTGCAAGGTGTATGGACAGATTGCACGGAGCTCTGGTAGCGGCGAAAATGGTAGAGCGCAGAGGAAAGGGAGCACAGAGCGATTGGAGAAGATGAAATCCCAAGCGTCAAGACACAGTACTTATGCCTCGAAAAGCATCATCTCAACCGTCCATAGAACAAGGGCTCCGAGCAGGCACATCTGGCCGTCCACGTGTCGCACGAAGAAACCAACCGTCACCGTCCACTTCGTCCACTACGCACAAAAACCGAGGCGTCGTCATCATGCCGCGCAAATTTCGCGCCCACTTCGGAGACGTGACAACTGTTGACCGCGGTCAGCTCTGACAGTGGGGCGTCACGTCCCATCGAGCGCAGAGGCGTGCAGCAGATCGTCACTAGTGACGTCATCAAGCCAACGGCTCCAAAAATCAATTGAATCAACTCGACAGAGTAATTGGAGTAGTAAGCTTCAAAGCTGAAGTCAACAAGGTAGGATCGGCTGATGATCCAAGAACCCGAAGAAACCATTCGGGTGGCAACATAGTAAGCTCGAGCAGCCGAATCCAAACATAAGTAAGCCAAACAGGCTGAGTAGAAGAAAGCTTCACAAGAAGATGAAGGCAAAGTAATTCGAATGCAAAGGTTACTCCCATCGGGAGTGGCCGGTTCGACTGAAGAAATCGAGTTCAAGCTCAAGATCAAGCAATCCAATGGCGCGTCCAGGAGGAAGGAGTCCTTTGCTCGACTCTACGCTTCGACCAAGCACTCGGGGGCTACTGACGTGGGGCTGCCTTTCGGGTAGCCCACGATAAGGCTACCTGGGCCGCGCCAAGGATAGGAAGGCCCACAGAAGGCACACGCGGGGTACCATGTAACCTAGTCCAAGTCGGTTAGGAAGCATAACCTGCCATATCTGTAGTTGTCATCGGCACCAACCACCCGAGACATGGCTGCCTATAAAGCCAGGAGGGTTGCTCGTCCCAGAGGACACGCTCATAGCTACGGCACAAACCCTAGCGAGATCACAATCTCGCCATTGTAACCACAACTCGCATCAATAACCAGACAAGCAGGAGTAGGGTGTTATCCTCCGGGAGCCTGAACCTGGGTAAATCCTTGCTTGTCAGCCGTCGTGACCACCTTGCACTCATCTCTCTCCCCATCAATCAACCTGGGGTGCACAACCCTCGGACTTGTCGAGTTAACACCTCGTCAATCGGAAAGGAGTAGTTGAGACGAGGGGTCAAGAGCGGGATTTGCCAGTCCACGTAGCAGGATAGATACTCTCGGGCCCACTCGGTGAGATCATGTCTAATGAGCTTGCAAGCATGTGACTAGGTCACGGAGACATGAAATCATGGACGAGTAGAAGTTAGCGTTGTCGGTAAGGACGGGATTAGGTATGGAGATATCTATGGAACGACGCTCGGACATGCTAAGTATCGCTATGGCAAAAGGTTTAAGATTTTGCGTTCAGGTTGATAGATGAAAGTCATTTGTTATATCACAGGGATTAATTCATGGGGTCCAGGACTACGAGTTAGTCGTTGATCATAGAGGAGTCTTGATCATACCTGTTATTATATCGAACCGCTAGGGTAACACACTTAAGGGGTTTCGACAAGACAACCGGAAAGGAAAGAGATCACCGGGAACGTCTCGGGAGGGGTCCGATGGAGATCGGGTAGCGCCAAAAGAGTTTTCGGAGCTAGGATAAATTATATATATATTATGTTTGATATTAATTAGTGTAATTAATATGCAAATATGATTTATATATTTATTTTCGAATTTATTTAGGCTGATTTCCCTAAATGGTCCTTCTGGTCAAAAGAAGGCCCAAGAGGGGGAAAATCCTCTAGGGGATTCGGTGGGGGCCAACGGGGGGCCGATCCAAGTGGGCCAAGGGGCCCACTAGGGGGCCGGCGCACCCTCCTATGCCGCACCAGGCATGTGGGGGTTAGTCCCACATTGCCTGGTTAGCAAGTTGGCTCCCCCCTGGGAGCCTATAAAAGAAGTGGCACCCCTGGCCTTTTAATCCACCAATTAATTCCCAATTTCTCTCTCGATCTCGTGATTCCCTTGTCGGAGTCGCGCCGAGCAGAGGAGGGGGATCTCTTCCACCATAGCCCGTTGCCGCGCAGCTGGTGTTCCGGTCCAAGTCTTCCGCTGCTCGTCCTGGACTGGAGCTTTGGAGGCCGTCGTCTCCACCGTACGTGTGTGTCGCACTGCGAGGTGCTGCGCTAGCGGTACTCGGAGGTCTGCCTCCTCTACACGACCTTGAGGTAGGCTTCGTCGGTCTTCATCGACAACGTTTGTGCGGGAACTTAATCCCGCTTTCGGTCTACAAGGGTATGTATTCCGATCTCCGTTCGTACTACTATATCTGCATAGAATAGATCTTGGCATGCTTTTAGGATATCGTTGGTAGGAATTTTTTTTGTTTTCTGCACACGATCCCCTTCAATGGAATCCTTATTGTCTTATGCACAAGCATGCACTTAGCGAACCAAAAAACGTTGAATACGCAAAAATCCTCATTGTAACCTTATATGTTCTATGTCTTTACCGAAAAACACAAATTATACAACGATATTGATAGGTCATTTATAGTCCATTGCTCGCCACCTCGCTCACCCGGGTCATGTTGCACCTCCTAATGAGAATTTTAAACCGAAACAGGGAGAATACACATTCTAGACAATTTAGACCTAAGTTAAACAATATCCTCTAGAAATATATACTAAGATTTTTATCAAACATATATATATATATATATATATTTATCACAAAATTTAAAGAAACTAATGCCTCGTTTGGAACACATTAACTCCATATGCACCAAACCTACAAAGTTTCACGGATGTTATGCAGGGAAATACAAAAAATGTAGACATCTAGATAGAAAGCAAGAGGTGGGAACTTATTATTTTCCCTCCAAAATGATATGGAATAGCCCATTCCATAGGAATTTCAAAGAATCTAATATTCACATTTCTTATCCCAAATGACACCATAGAAATTTTTCTATACAAATCCTATGGTTCAAAATGCCTACTTTTTTCCCCTTTGTTCCAAACGGGGCCTAAAATGGAAGCCAACACATTTGCGGTATAATTTTTATTTAGGATGAAATGTGATATTCTCTCTTGTGTTCCGTTAATCGAGATGGTGTAGTAAAATAGAATTTATTCACTAAGAAAATGTCACAACTAAAAATACCAAATTGTTCTTTGAATATGTGGTTTGCAATTATTTGCTTTGAGAGACATTGGTGTTAATACTTTACAAAGTATAAAGAATATATTGATTAAACCATAAAATTAAAAAAGTTCAGTACAAAATGTCAAAACAATTAATAATAGACATCTAGTATTTCTCAGCTAGCTGAAATGTCATTTGACCACAATTATGCCTTATACTGTGAAATCGTCCTAATCTAGAGGCATCTCCACAGATTTAGGGTGTACGCTTCATTTGTCAGGTTTGTTCGTAAAACATTTATATGTTCAGTGGATGTTTTTCCTTTGTTTATATTTTCATTCTTAGCTTTCTTCTTATCTAGAGCGGTGAGTCTAAAGAGATGGTGGTGGGGAAGAGAGGAAAGAGCAGAGAGAGGGAGGCATACAGAAAGATAGTCGACATGGACAGGAGCGACTGGCACCGAGTTAGGATGTTAGTTTCTAGTCTCTATGTTTGAGATCCTTAAAAGAGAATAATTAAGAACGACTTATTCGGTTTGGCAAGTGTGGAAGGCGTATCGGATCTTTACGGAGTGGTGTTGTCGTTGGGGCTCCGCCCTGTTGTGTTGGTGTTCGAGTTGTATGGTTTTCTCCCGGTTTCTTTCACTAAAAATTATACAATTTCTTCTTAATTAACGAATAAGGCAAAAATTTGCCTTCGTTTAAAAAAAATGTGATAATGTTTAGGAGTATATGAAGGAAAACGTACACACGTTTTATGCTTATGCTTTATACACTTGTTCTGGAGTATAGAAAACATCAAGGAGTGTATACAAGGCAAAGATACACACGTTTTATACGCATGCTTGTTGATGCTTAGATTTGTTGATGGTGCTGGACTCTGATCGAGTCAACATATTTAGGTGCGGAAAACAGGCCAGAGTCAATTCAGTTGGAACAGAAGAAACGAACGAATCGTTGTTACAGAATCTCCGAAACGAATGGATGAACAAGTCGGGACCTAAAATATGTATGTACACATCCAGTAGAAATGAACCAGCAAGCGATCTACTACTGTACGACCTAGTGTGCAGCAACGTACAAAACCAATCGTGCACCCGACAGAAACCACCAATTAATCAGGCTAGCTATAGCTAGCTAGCTAGACGAAGAGCTGTAGCAGAACGGGCGGCGCGACGGCGGCGGCCTCGTCGCGGTGCCGGCGCATGTGCCCGCCGAGCGCCTGCCCCGTCTCGAACTCGACCCCGCAGACATGGCACCGGTGCACAGCCGCCGCCGGCTTGTAATCCTTGTCCGTCTTCTTGGGCGCCGGCGACTCGGACGTCCAGGCGAGGCCGAGCGTGAGCCCGTGGCGGCCGGCGCGGAGGTGGCTGGTCCGGTGCCCGCCGAGCGCCTGGAACGTCGGGAAGGAGCGGCCGCACGTCTTGCAGACGAACTCGTCGGACGCAGTACCGGCGGCGGAGCGGCGCGGCTTCAGCTTGTTGACGCCGAGGGAGAGCGAGAAGGCGAGGGACAGTGCTGCTTGCTGCTCTTGTGTTGCCGGTCTCTGGTGCTTCATGAACGTGCGTGCGTACGAACGAACGAAACCTGTGAGTGTGAGTGAGGTTCGAGGAGGCTGATCGAGGTTGGGAGCTCTGAGGAAATCAGAAGCTAGTTGCTGTGGTTTATATACAGTTGGGTGGTTACGTCGGGCTTGACGTCGGCGTCTTGCTTCCTGGGTAGGGAGCTCTGTGACGCGCACGCACGCGCTTTGATGGTGGCCGGAAAAAAATGTATGAAAAGGTGCTCCGTGGATGCATGTGACTGTAGACCGACTGGCGGTCCGTCAAACAACCTTACCAAATCTGGCTTCCGTTGAACGTACGTGCTCTCGAAGCTCCCGCCATTTCTAAATATATGGATGGAGTTGAATTCTCTTCATTGCTCACGTTGTCAACTTGGTTACGAAATGCATGCACAAGTGACCAAATCGTCATTGCATTGTAGGCAACACACGGGAGTACCTTATGTGTACACGTCTTCCTCAAAACTATGCATTCGTGAACGTGTAATTCCAACCCTTTTCTGAAGGAGGAACTCGTTTCATCTATCTATACATCTGTCCACAGCCCACACCGGCCAAAATAGTTAGTCAAAGGTATTGCCCGACATTTAGGAGTCATTTAGAGGCGCTGAGACTGACAGCGAATTCAGTTTGAGCTGTAGGACAGATTAAGACGAGGGGATGAAGCAACTGCTGCAGATCGTGTGCCCAGCCGCGTGAAAGTGACCGACGTATGTATGAGCTGTAAGAAGTGCCTACCACTCATTTTGCCAAACGGTTGTTGAACAAGCGTACGTGAGCTGTTTTCCCTTGTGTAACTCAGAGACGTGTTAGCACGCTTGTTCTAGATCAGTAGATCTAGATGCTGGAAGTTTAGTAGCTTCTGTCAACAGTGCAGTGATTACTGATTACTGGTACTGAGTTTATTCTACAACCTACTGTCCGTAGTCCGGACGTATTATTACGACAAAATTAACTCTGTTCGGGAGTAGATCATGGAGGAAGAACTCGTAGGTAGGCGGCGAATGTATATGGCGGTTTGTAGATATCTTGGTCCAGTTAGCTTTTCGAGCATACACAAGTACTGTATGTTCGTTTGCAATGTTGTGAAGAACTATTCTATTCTCAAGTGAACAAAACAATTCGTCTTAATTTCCAACAAGGGAACAAAGTAATATCCAACGGCATCGTTCAACAAGTGAACAAAAGAATTTGTGTTAATTAATTACAGGTGCAACTGAATATATATATACTCCTACAAGATCCGGCCGGTAGAAAACGGATGGATCCAATCCTGAAGCTGAATTCGTAGTAACCGAAAAGCTAGCTGGCAAGCAGCTATATACTGCATTCAGATGCAGCTAGACGAAGAGGTCGAGCAAGACGGGCCGCCGGTGCCCCTCCACCTCCTCGTCCGGCCCCGCAAGCAACTTGACGCTGCGCCAGACCCACCGCTCGTCGGCGCCGCCGTTGAGCGCCATCTCGTCGCGGTGCCGGCTCATGTGTCCGCCCAGCGCCTGGCCCGTCTCGAAGCCGAGCCCGCAGACGTGGCACTCGTGCTGCTCCTGCTGCTGCTGCTTCTCCTTATCCTTGATCTCCTCGCAGCTGATGAGCCGCTTCTTCTTGTCCCTGAAGTCCTTGGCGAGGCCGAGGTCGAGCCCGTGGCGGCCGCGGCGGAGGTGGCTGGTCCGGTGCCCGCCCAGCGCCTGGAAGGACGCGAAGGCCCGGCCGCACGTCTTGCACACGAACTCCCCTTCGCCGGACGTGGCGACAACCCTTCCGCGGCGCGCCCTCTTCTTCCTGGTGGCGGGCGATGCCACCACCGGCGGCGCGCCAGAGGAGGAGGAGGAGTCGGCGGACGTGGTGCAGGACGTGGTGGGCGAGTCGTTCGCCGTGGTCAGGGACAGCGCCAGCGACACCGGCAGCAGCTCGTCCCGCGCGTGCTTCGTCCCCGCCCCCATGGACTATATGGATGATTCGCTTGTCCTGCGTGTGTTCTTGCTCGCTAGCTCGCGTGTGTCGTCTCGTCGGAGAAGAAGAAGGTAGCGAATGGTTTGGATAGATGGTAGCCAGGGTCGGCCGGCGGCGCGCTTATATATAGGTTGTGGCCGGCGGTGGCGTGAGTGGAGCTGCGGGGAAGCTCGCTCGCTTACGTGCGTGTCAAGTCGGTGCGGACTTTGGCCGACCTCGCGTGGCGGTGGACCAATGGGGGGAGGCCAGCGCGAAGGTTGGTGACGTGACGGATGGGATCGTCGACGGACCGGATATACTCATATGGTTGTCGTAAATATCTCTCAAATCGAGCCGAACGTGTGGTGCTGAGTGGCGTCAGCTGGCGCGCCGGAGGAGCCGCGTGGTTTGCTTGGCCGCGGAGGCAACGCGAGCCTAGCCGGTAATCTGAACATTAGTAGCATTACATAATAATCTAGTTCTTCAAAACAGACTTTCACCACATTTTACAGATAAAATAATATGCCAATAAAGCATACTAATCTATTTGGCATAATATTAACTATCGGCTTGCTTGTGGTCTGAACATTAGTTAAACCTACTTACCTACTGATCATTTATCTTGAGCACATGACACATATATTATCACTGATATGAGGTTGCTAGATATAGTGGCCCCAAAAATAAAATTGTTCCTGTCGCCTATTTTTCCCATACCATTTATGTTGCTAACTATCCTTATTACATACGTTCAGTAATAATATATATTATGTATGGTTTAACGACTTATGCTGCATGATGATGTAACCATGAGGTAAGAGATTGTTAAACCATAAGACAAAAATATCTCTATTGGAAAAGAAAATCATCGGGAGTCGCAATTGTGTATGTGCATAAAAAAAGATCTATGACTAGTGAAACTTTTTTCCTTTTTTTGCGCAAAGACCAACCAATTTTCCGATCATCAATAATGGTACAAATTAAGAATTTTCAAAGTAACAAAAATACAAATAGGTCTTCAAACCACCTAGCGACGACTACAAACATTGAAACGAGACAAAGGTGCGCCGTTGTCATCACCCCTACCTCATCGGAGCCGTGTAGGGGCGGGGTTGTATGTGCTCACCCTGGTGCACATGCATCAGGGTCGAAATTGTTTTTCCTTATACTTTTGTCAAAACATCAGTTTGTGCACCATCTTACACCATGAAAAATGCACCGGGTGACTAAAAACTCGACATGTAGAGAGCGTCATGCACTCTGGTGAACCAGGGTTGACGTCGGTCTAGCTCCACCCTTGGAGCCGTGTAGAAATTGTCATAGTAGAGGTTGTTGTAGCAGATAGATGGGAAGTCGTCCTGCTATGGTCCCATGGAACCAACGCACCAGAGTAGTAACCATCGTCAACGATGAAAATAAAAAACCAGAAGAGTTAAATCTGCAACAACACGGACGAAAATAAAACAATTTGGATCCCATTCGCAAATATCATGAAATGCATAAAGCGGTGTTCAAATCCTTAGTGTAGCGAGCAAACGAAAGTGTGTTGGTGTTTCTCAAAAATTCTGCATTCACAAATGCACAAGTTAAAGCTTCAAAGCTTTTGTCAAGAAGAAATTAATTCCACTATACAATCTCTCTCCACACACCCCGGCCAAAATACCCAGATAGATGTTGGGCAGCCTATACTGAAACATTGGCTGTGTTGGCCGACATTTGGTAGCTGGCGGGAAATTCAGCTCTAGCCCCGGCCGTCTGCACGTCTGCAGAGTACAGACAGCGATGGACGTATGAGCTGTATGAACTATGAAGTGCATACCATCAATTTAGCCTATACGATGAAGCTAGCTAAAGCTTACGTGGGCTGTTCTCCGCGTAGTGCAACCTGGCCAGGAGACGTGTTAGCACGCATCTTCCAGAAATGGTTGAAGTTAATCACTTTTGTCAATAGTCTGTACAGCTACAGCTACGTAGCTGTTTTGGAATAGATCACGGTCTCACGGAGGACAAACACAAGAGCAAGTTTTGTTTTTACCACATAGCTGCGAGGTAGGCTGTTGAAGAACTTTCAGAATATTTAGCATATTCACTGACGACCAATCCGAGTCAGAATTCGAAATTACATTCTCGAAAGGACAAAAATTCCGGTTGCAGCAGCGTGTGTAGCCAGTATATATTAAGAACAACGTAATGACGAGTGAACAAAAAGAATCTGTTTCGATTAATTATCACTTTACAAGTAAGTACATCTAAAGCAAAAGTTGCAAGAACTGAAACGCTAATAACTAGCAAAAGCTGTATGGTACCGTGCAAAATCGTAGCTACCCAAGTCGAACATAACCTATCTCATTCTAAAGACATGATGTAGAGGCATCATCCTCCATCAAGAAATAGATAGACACGATGAATCCAGCTAGCTAGCTAACTAGACGAACAGCTCCAGCAAGACAGGCGTCCTGTCGGCTGCAGCATGCCCCAGCACCTCCTGGTCCGGCCGCGCGATGTCTACCCACTGGAGTTGCCCGCCGGTGCCGAGCGCCATCTCGTCACGGTGCCGCCTCATGTGCCCCCCGAGCGCCTGGCCCATCTCAAAGCCGACCCCGCAGATGTGGCACTCGTGCCCCTGCCGCTTCTCCTTGTCCTCGAGCCGCTTCCGATCCCTGATCGCTTTCGCAACGCCGGCGAGGCCGAGCTCGAGCCCGTAGCGGCGTCCGCGGAGGTGGCTGGTCCGGTGCCCGCCTAGCGCCTGGAACGACGCGAAGGCGCGGCCGCACGTCTTGCACACGAACTCCCCCTCCCCCGACGTCGCCACCACCACGCGTCGACCGCGCCGCGGCTTCTTCTTTGCCGCCGCGCCGGAGTAGTATGTGTCGGCGGCCGACGTCGTCGTGCAGGACGTGGTGGGCGAGTCGGCTGTGGTGAGCGAGAGCGCCAGCGACACCGCCGGCTCCTCGTCCCTCGCGTGCTTCACCCCCGCTCCCATGGAGGATGGCTTGCTCGTCTTGATTATGCGCTGGATTGATCTCTGATGCTTTTTTGTGAGTTGTGGAGACGTAGTAGGAAGAATGAATGAGTAGGGGAGGCCGGCGGGCGGCCGGCGGCGCGGTTATATATAGGCTCTCTCTGCAGCACGTACGGCCGGAGGCGGTGGCGTGTGAGTGGTGGTGTGAAGCAAACGTGGGTGTCAAGTTGGTGAAGCTACCGCGACGTGAGGCGGACTCGCGCCTGGATATGGTAGGAGTAGCGCAGCCGACTCCAGCCGAATGTGGAGTGGCGTCAGCTGGCACGGCTCCAGCCGCGTGACGGCGCGCCGTTGCTTCGCCGCGGAGGCAACGCGAGCCTAGCCGCGGCAGCCGGATTTTCGGCGGCTTAATTTATTAATCCAAGTGACTGAATAAACTAGGCGTAGGCTGTCCGGCGCAATTGCGTAAGCATGATTTGGATATAGAGCTCGCATCGCATGCAAGGGTCTTCTCTTGTTGAACGCTCTCGAATCTGTAGAAAAAAGATCTTTGATCGGGCATGGCCTTTCCGACTTGCCACTTCGTGTACGCTAGGTATTGTAATGTAAAAGTACTGTAGTTCTTTTATCACCAAAAATTTAGGCCATCGCCTTGTCGTGATGCACCGAATGATACTCTTGCTTGTTGCCACGGTCCATCCAGACGACCATCCATAACTATCCATGGAGACATGGAGTTGAAGATCATCGAGTCTAATGTGATTATTGCGCTGAAACCTTTTGTTCTGTATAAAGAGAAAAATTTGATGCTCAAAAAGGACTTTTTTACTAGGCATGCTTTTATGTTTTTACACGCGACACAAAAATATATTTTTTACAGAAATTTGTGTGCCTTCATAATATCTTTGCAGAAATTTTGCGTCTTCATAATGTCTACATGTACATCCCACTTTTTTACAAAAAAATTGACGTTGGAAATATATATATTTATAATAGGAGCATCTTGTCCCACAAGTTAAAATGGATTTTCGTGGAGTAGTTGGCTTATGTAATCTGACAGCGCATTCCATCAAGCGCGAGAGGGATGTAGTATACTTTGTCTCAAATTACACTTTATTTCAACCCCTAGGTACCCTGATATATAAAAAGATGACGAACAACCTCATTAATTAAAAAATTTCCAACCCCCTTAGGTACCCTGCTAGAGAAAAGAGTGTGTAACAAACTTGCTGCTCAGCGATTACAAATATTATCCATTTGCGGCGGCGCAGGGGCCACGTCTTTGATCCTTCACCGTGTTCCGGTCCCGTCTGGTGGAAGCATGGATGCGTTCGGCATTTGCTGGCTAACTGCCAGCTTGTTCGAGTCAACTATAGATAAGCTTTGTTTGTCTTTTTTGTTAGGATTTATTTAATTAGTTAATTAGAGATAATCCTCCGCTTGTAAAACGTCTCGAGCGGTTGCCTCCAGCAACCATCGCGACTCTCCCTCACACCCCTCGCTTCGGACGCGACTCTTCGGAGGCGACGGTTCCCTTGTATAAATACCCTGATCATCGATGGAATAAAGCGGTTGTTCGATTCATTCGTTTCCACTTGTAACACGTTATCAACACATTGTTTCTACCGAGAGAGCGAACAGAGCCGAAAAGAGAAGAAGAACGGAAAGAGAAGAAGAAAGATATCTTCAAAGAACATTCCAATGGAGGAGGAAATTTGTTTGGTGGATAGTGGTTCCACCAATACAATATTAAGGGAAGTCAAATACTTCCAAACTCTCAAGAAAAGTAAAGGGACTGTCATGACAATTGGTGGTCGTGACACGGTAATTGTTGGCTCTGGTCAGGCCACATTTACACTCCCAAATGGTACAAAACTTGAAATCCAGGAGGCGTTATTGTATCCGGATTCCACCCGTACCTTGCTGAGTTTTAAGGATATCCGGATGAATGGCTACCACATTGAAACTCATGAAGAGAATGCGGTTGAAAGCCTACTCACCAGTCAGCAAAAGGGATCTAAAAAGGAAATCCTTGAGAGACTTCCTGCTCTATCATCTGGATTGTATTACACATACATAAAGCCAGAGCCACATTTGGCGTATAAAATAATTTTTCAGAATCTTGATAAGTTCAAGATATGGCATGATCGCCTGGGTCATCCTGGTGTGGGGATGATGAGAAAAATTATTGATGGTTCAACTGGACACAACATAACGGTTGGTAATTTTCCTAAATCTTCGGATTTTATATGCACGGCATGTGCAACGGGGAAATTAATCACAAGACCTTCATACACGAAAATCAGAAGTGAGCCACTTAATTTTCTTGAATGCATTCAAGGAGATATATGCGGTCCAATTCAACCGTTATCGGGACCATTCAGATATTTTATGGTGCTCATTGATGCATCTACAAGATGGTCAAATGTGTGTCTTATATCAACAAGGAACCATGCTTTTGCAAAGCTGATCACTCAAATCATAAAACTGAGAGCAAATCATCCTGAGCACAGGATAAAATCCATCAGAATGGATAATGCTGCTGAATTTAGTTCACGAGCATTCAACGATTACTGCCTAGCTTTGGGCATAACTGTGGAGCATTCTGTACCGTATGTACACACACAGAATGATCTTGCAGAATCACTTATCAAGAGGATTAAATTGATAGCAAGACCACTCCTACAGAATTGTAATCTCCCAACATCTTGTTGGGGACATGCGGTGTTACATGCCGCGGAATTGATACAAATTCGACCAACTGCATATCATACGGCCTCCCCGTTGCAGTTAGTACGTGGAAATCACCCAAGTATTTCCCATCTTCGAAGATTCGGTTGTGATGTGTACATACCGATATCACCACCTCAGCGTACATCAATGGGTCCACATAGAAAATTAGGGATCTATGAGGGGTACAATTCTCCGTCAATTATAAAGTACCTTGAGCCCCTAACAGGGGATCTCTTTACAGCCCGGTATGCTGATTGCATCTTCGATGAGGACAATTTTCCGGCATTAGGGGGAGAAAAGAACCACAAAGAATGTCGGGAAATAGATTGGAATGTTGAATGCATTCAGTCCATAGATCCACGTACGAATGAATCTGAACTGGAAGTTCAAAGGATTATAAATTTGCAAAACATTGCAAATAATCTGCCAGATGCATTTACTGACTATAAAGGTGTCACTAAATCCCATATTCCCGCTATGAATGTTCCAGAGAGGGTTGAGATAACTCAAAAGACCACTCAACCGCCCAAGAGGGGGAGAAAACTGGACAAAAGGGACAAGGCTTCTCAGAAGCGTCCGCGGGGAGTGAGGAACCCTCAAACAGTAAATGTAGGTCAATCACAAATTGACATTCAACCTAGTGTTGAAGGACACCTAGAGGATGTTTGGCATCCAGAGCCCAGCAAAAATGTGCACACAAATATAGGTGCTAGGGCATCGGAACACCTTGACTCAATTGTTGTGGGAAATCACAATGAGTCAGAAGGTATTGAAGAAATTTCCACAAACTATATTGAATCGGGAGAATCGTTCAATAGAAAGACTACTTATGTCGACATATTTTTGTCCTCAAAGATTGCAGAGGACCTAGCATTGGACCGTGAACCTAAGTCCATGGCAGAGTGTATGAAACGCTCAGACTGGTCCAACTGGAAGGTCGCAACAGAGGATGAATTGCGCTCGCTTGCCAAGAGAGGGGTATTTACTGCAGTAATACCTACTCCTAAGCATGTTTTCCCCGTGGGGGCGAAATGGGTTTTTGTTCGTAAGAGGAACGAAAACAATGAAGTGGTGAGATATAAGGCGAGGCTAGTAGCACAAGGGTTTACACAGAAACCTGGCATCGATTACGATGAAACATATTCTCCGGTGATGAGTGGAATCACGTTCCGATACTTGATATCGCTGGCAGTGCAAATGAATTTGTATATCCAATTGATGGATGTGGTGACTGCATATTTATATGGGTCGCTGGATACAGATATCTATATGAAAGTTCCAGAGGGACTCAAGATTCCGGATCCTAAGGCTAATCGCAACATGTATTGCGTAAAGCTACAAAAGTCGTTATACGGCTTGAAGCAGTCAGGTAGAATGTGGTACAACCGACTGAGTGAGTTCCTTATGCAGAAAGGTTACTCAAACAACAGTGATTGCCCATGTGTGTTTATCAAGAAGTCCTCTAATGGATTTTGTATTATTTCTGTGTATGTTGATGACTTGAACAAATTTGGGTAAGCATGAGGCAAGATATACATGAGGCAAGCAATCATCTGAAGACGGAATTCGAGATGAAAGATTTGGGTAAAACCAAATTTTGTCTTGGTTTGCAACTTGAACATGTTTATTCAGGAATACTTGTTCACCAGTCCGCTTATATTGAGAAAATACTGGAAAAATTCAGTATGGATAAAGCATACCCGTCAAAAACACCTATGGTTGTAAGATCTCTTGAAAGAGAAAAGGACCCATTTAGGCCAAAGGATGACGATGAGGATATATTGGGACCAGAGTTTCCATATCTTAGTGCCATTGGTGCACTAATGTATCTAGCAAACGGCACAAGACCTGACATATCATTTGCAGTTAATTTACTAGCTAGATATAGCGCATCGCCAACAAAAAGGCATTGGGTTGGTGTGAAGAATATTCTCAGATATCTTCAGGTCACCAAAGATCTTGGTTTGTTATATCAGAAAAATCAAGAAAGAACCATGGTGGGGTATTGCGATGCTGGATACATGTCAGATCCCCATAATGCCATATCGCAGACTGGCTTTGTCTTCTTACATGGAGGTACGGCATTCTCTTGGAAGTCAACAAAGCAAACACTAGTGGCTACATCCACTAATCATTCTGAGATAATTGCTTTGTACGAAGCATCACGAGAATGTGTATGGCTTCGTAGAATGATGAACTTTGTGAAGGGGTTACGGTGCAGAAAACAATAATTTTTCTAGCGAACGGAACCCTAACTAGCCAGGATCTATCTATCTAGTACATGCGATAACGGTGGCGGAACGGGTTACATTACCTCCATGTAGACCGATAGCGGGGATTACGCTCCCGCACAAGCGTTGACGATGAAGTCGTACGTAGCCGACCTCGAGGTCGCGGAGAACTTGCCGCGATGTCGAAGCCGATAACGCCGGGGTGTCGATGATGATCTGCGTCGACGGGCGTCAGGCGGAAGAAGGCAGAGCGCCAGCACCGGGGCTGGTGCGCCGGCAGCAGAGGGGAGGGAGGCGCGGCGGCTGCAGGGGGCGAGACGACGTCGCCCAAGCTCCTCAATAGAGTAGCCTCCGAGCACTCGCAAACATACGGAGCCTAGCGACAACTCCCGGTCATTCAGATCCAGCTGAAATCACAGGAGTAGATCTTATCTGGAATCCCGCAGAGCAACGACGCTCTGCGGTATGCCTTAGGTGGAGAGAGACCCCCCTTCCTCAGCTCGGCGCGGCTCCAACTTGGGAACCACGAGATCGAGAGAGAAATTGGGAATTAATTGAATTTCCTATGAATTAAATCAATTAATATGCCTTGGTATATAAAGGGGGAAGGGGTGTGCCAACCCCCTTGGCTCCCCCATGTGGGACTAAAGGAGGAGAGGGGGGGGGGGGGGGGGGGGTTCGGCCGAACCCCCCTTGGGCTTGTCCCACTCCTAGTCCAACTAGGACTAGGAGGCCCAAGCCTTCCCCTTTTCCTTGTAGGATGCGGTTTCCCCCTCTTGGGCCCTCTTAGGGCCCATTTAGGTGGGAGCCCCCTTTTTCCTTTATTTAATTAATATTAAATTAATATAAAAATCCCATTAATTCATAATTAATATATTTATATATAATTCAATATCCCATGACTCCGAAACTATTTCGGAACCACCCGAACTACTTTCGGACATTCCCGGAACCATTCCACACTTCCCCGGAACTCCTTCCGGACCACCGGAACTCTTTCCGGATCATTTCTCTCTCTCCAATAAAAACCTATAAAATTCCAGAACCTATCTCCTAGTGTCGCTAAGACCTTAAGTTTGTTACGCTACGGTTCGGGAATACTCCAGACATGGTTGAGACACTCCGCTCACCAATGATCGTCAGGGATACCTGGAAATATATGACGACCCCTGTGCATTCCACGAATATCGTCGTTGAACCATAAATATGATATTCATTCCCTTTGTCTCTGCGATACTACCTTGTCCGAGATATGATCGTAGACACACCGATGCCTTTGCTGTATCTCGTTACTGACGAAGGTTATTAACTCGTCTGCGATATTACATCTCCATGACCTAGTCATAAGCTGCGCAGCTATATAGATGCAATATCACCGAGTGGGCCCAGAGTATCTTTCCATTACAAGAATGAACAAATCCCGCTCTTGATCCTTACGTCTCGATGCTCTTTCGGAATACCCAAGATGGACACCGTTATTGTCATGCTATATAAGACACAACGTTTGATGCTCTCAAAGCACTCCTACGAAGCAACAATAAGTACGGTCTCACGGTCTAAGGAATAAGCTATCATACTCTTATCTATTGCAAATGACAAACATCGTAATACGATCTTATTGCAATACTTTGCGTATGTCCATCACCTTATTCTACTAACAAGATGACCCCATTGTCAACCGACGTCATTGTCCTTGATCGGGAATCTCGATCAATTGTTGCCCAATGGACTAGCTCACATAGAGGCTTGCTAGGGACCTGGTTGTCTATGTATCACACGTGTATTAATAATTCCGATTAATACAGTTATAGCATAATACACAAACCTATTATAAACTTATGAGATAATGCAATAAATACTACTTATTTATTTGCCTCTAGGGCATATCTCCTTCAGTCTCCCACTTGCACTAGAGTACAAATAAACTAGCTGCATTTTACTTTATCAGAATCCCTTATCAAATAAGAATCATTTGATAATGCTTGCTTGTGGAAAAGTGTAACTGCACAATCCATGATTGTACATGCTTTTGCGATTCACTGGCATCAACTTGTTTGATATCATCATGTTGTTTAACAACATATATGCAAATACCGTAACTAAGTGAGACTACCGCTTCCCAGCGCTTACTCTGATTATACTAACCAGATAACTGCCCTGAAAAACACACTAGGTCATGCAGAGCCCCTTGTAACAATTACAAACTCGTGATGTCTACATACTCTCGCACCAATGTAGAAAACTTGACATTCAAATGTCAATCCCTTAACTAACGCACATCTAATTCCAGTAAATTCCAAAATAACTGTTCTTATTCCAAGAACATCGGTTATATATCATCGAGCAGATAATATGGTTTCTGTATGATGTCTAACATTACATAATAGACCCACATGTCATACAACCATTACTTTCATGCATCATTACTCTTAATGATCAATTGGATTCCAAAGGACCATCCTTTAGATTCTTTACTGACTCCTCAGATATAATCCAAAGCAACTCGACTAACTATTTAAAATTCCCGTTCTATTTCAAAATAGACACTGGCTTTCAAATAGTTTCACAACTTCATCCTATTCTATTGGTACAGTTTCACAATGTGTTAACTACACAAGATGAATTCGACTCCCACTCAAAATATGTTTCCACATATTTGACAACCCGAGCTCCCACTCAAAAACGTGTCATCCACATATTTGAGTTCCTGAGCTCCCACTCAAAATATGTTCTTCACATATTTCACCTGTGTGAACCAACTATGACTCCCACTTAAAACGACATTTTGGTCAAACCAAAATCATTGATCTGCTATCAATTCGAATTTAATACAAACTACAGTATTACATTAATACAAATCCCTCAGACTTCAAGCATGTCTACATAAATGTAGTCAACAAATTTGATCTTGTGCAAGACACATTTCTTGACAAGACATGCTCCCGCGTCTTTCTTATAGTCACATTTTCATATAACACTTTATATGACGATTAAACAATCTTATTCCTCTAATAAGAATTCTAGCAACAATTACTCTCTTAATCCTTTTAAATGTAACTTGGATTTCCAAGCTGAAAAAGCCTTTGTTCGTATTCCGATATTTTCTCAACTTTCTTTGTATTCATAAAGTGCACCTTGATCCGTCAACAAGATCTGAAATACTTAATACAGTGCTGTGACCCGACAACAATATTAAATATAACATCACCTTATTCAGAAGTTTCTTTCATGAAAATATTATGATCTTTATGAAGAGGATTGCAAGCAGAAAACAATTTTCCAGTCTCCCTCACTCTTAATCACTAAACTTTCATTAGCAGACACATACTCTTTGGAACATCTTCCAACATAAGTCTGACACTTTATTCCAAACTTCTAATTTCAGTCCATAAACCATAATTCGAAAAGTCATCTTTTCTCGGAATTACATAGACAACAAACTGAACTTTGTTTCTATTTGGTTTTGGAATACACTCTCATCCAATGCGAGCAATCTACAAAGAACCACTCATGTATATTCCGAATTATCGCATAATCATATACATGTCGACACTACTGTCGATCCTACGAATTCTCGTTGAGAAAAATATCTATTTTCTAAAGTGGATATCGACTATAATGTTTCGAACGTATTAGGAGATTCTAAGACTGATTCTGACAGGCCACACTTTATATAAAATAGAGCATGATTATAATTCCCCACATATCACTATATATGACATTATAATTCTGTGAAGCAAATTTCCACAAGTCTCTTGTGTTGAAAACATAATTCAAAAATACTGTCCTTTGATCGAATTTTGTGAATACAATGTTCACTAATCTTTCTTCTGAAAAACCCCATTTGATCTATTATCAAATTAATCTCAGACTCCACAATTTATCGGGCAAATACTCCTATTTGCCAAAGTCATGGAGGAATTCGGATCAAACAATAAACACCATTAATTAATCATTTAAAAATGACACTCAATTAATTTCCGCTAGTATTGCAACTTCAATACTTGATTTCAAGCTTAATCAACTCAGCACTTGAAATACTTAAATGGACCAAAACATCCATTACTTCTTTCATTGCTTTTATGACTAAACTCGATGGTGTTTGTTCCAGCAGTAGAACCTTTGTTCATGGGACAACCTTGAAGGAGATATGCCCTAGAGGCAATTAATAAAGTGTATTCTTTATCATATCTCGTTTGTTCATAATAGGTTTTTGTGTCATGCTAGAACCGTATTAAGCGGAAACATTAATGCGGGTGTGATACATAAACAACCAGGTCCCTAGTAGCCTCTACTAAGACTAGTTTCGTTGCGCGATTGATGATCGAGGTTTCCCGGTCATGGGGCATGGTGCCGGTCGGCAATGAGAGTCATATCGCTAGAGAGTGATGTGATGGACATACCCAGATTTGGAGAACGTAGTCATTACACCTTTGACCGTGAGATCAACTCTTATTGATATTCCCAGAAGATACTTTGATTGCACCAAACGTCGTATCTTATTTAGTATGACAATAACGGTGATACTTTTGGGTATTGGAAAGGAGTATTGAGACGAGAGGTCAAGAGCGGGATTTGCCAGTCCGCGTAGCAGGATAGATACTCTCGGGCCCACTCGGTGAGATCATGTCTAATGAGCTTGCAAGCATGTGACTAGGTCACGGAGACGTGAGATCATGAACGAGTAGAAGATAGCATCGTCGGTAACGAGGTCGGGATTAGGTATGGAGATATCTATGGAACGACACTCGGACGTGCCAAGTATCGCTATGGCAAAAGGTCTAAGACTTCGCGTTCAGGTTTGATAGATGAAAGTCATTCGTTATATCTCAGGGATTAATTCAGGGGGTCCAGGCCTACGAGTTAGTCGTTGATCATTGAGGAGTCTTGATCATACCTGATATTATATCGAACCGCTAGGGTAACACACTTAAGGGGTTTCGACAAGACAACCGGAAAGGAAGGAGATCACCGGGAGCGTCCCGGGAGAGGTCCGATGGAGATCGGGCAGCGCCGAAAGAGTTTTTGGAGCTAGGAAATATTATATATATTATGTTTGATATTAATTAGTGTTATTAATATGCAAATATGATTTTATATATTTATTTTCGAATTTATTAAGGCAGATTTCCCTAAATGGGCCTTCCGGACGAAAGAAGGCCCAAGAGGGGGGGGACCCCCTTGGGAATTCGGTGGGGGCTTGATGGCCGGCCTAGGTGGGCCACAAGGGGCCCACCAGGGGGCCGGCGCACCCCCTTGGCCGAACCAGGCTATGTGGGGATAGTCCCACATTGCCTGGCTGGCAAGGTTGGCTCCCCTTGGGAGCCTATATAAGAAGGGGCACCCCCAGCCTTTTAATTCACCAATTAATTCCCGATTTCTCTCTCGATCTCGTGGTTCCCAAGTCGGAGCCGCGCCGAGCAAGAGGATCCGGGGATCTCCTCCACCATAGCCCGCTGCCGCGCTGCTGGTGTTCCGGTCCAAGTCTTCCGCTGCTCGTCCTGGACTGGAGCTTCGGAGGCGTCGTCTCCACCGTACGTGTGCGACTCCCTGCGAGGTGCTGCGCTAGCGGTACTCGGAGGCCTGCTTCCTCTACACGACCTTGAGGTCGGCTTCGTCGGTCTGCATCGACAACGTTTGTGCGGGAACGTAATCCCCGCTTTCGGTCTACAAGGGTACGTATTCCGATCTCCGTTCGTACTACTATATCTGCATAGAATAGATCTTGGCTAGTTTAAGGATATCGTTGCTAGGAAAATTATTGTTTTCTGCCCACGATCCCCTTCAAATTTATTTTATCATATCTACAATTATGAATACTTATCATACAATCAATGTAACTGAGATGTGGAAACTTTATTCATAAGATAAAACAACTGACTTGTTCCATAACATAAAACAACTGATCTTGTCTTATTACATGAATAACTTTGTCTTGCAACAATCAAGACACACACACTCGCTCACTATTACAAAAGATCGTATCAAAAACTATTAATGATAACTATGATATCTTGAGGACGTGAACACCAAAAGGCCATCAACTCTTTGACTACCAGCTTCAGCGCCAGGTCACATCAAACTGCGCCGCATACATGTGATAATCAGGACCTGTTTCACAAACAGAGCAATTATCAAACATTTCATCATATACCATGGGCGAATTCATAATTCTGCATATATCAAATATATACCTGTTGCATCGAAGATCTCTCCTTCGATGGAATCAACTTTCAGAGACTGGAACTCACGTACGAACGTGTAGAAGTTCATATCGTAGGCTTTCAAAATGTACTTGCGCACATGCTTCTCATAGCTAGGAGGTAGAGATATCAGGACAGTCCGAATGGCACAAGAATCTGCCGTCCAGTAATCGAAGACCATCGTCAGCTGGAAGTAGATGTCATACAATCTCTTCAAATGTGTCTTCAGACAGGTATGCTCCTCCATGTGAACGGTCTGGAACATTCTAAGCTGCCTGAATTGCTCACGCTTTAATTCATCCCCGAAGTGCGTCTTTATCGCATCCATCATGACGCTTGGCTCCTTGCGTCGAAACATCTCTTTCACCTCGGGTGCCAGGCATACGGTCATGGTGATCTCTACTTCAATGAATATGTCTCGACGCCTACGGAAATCATCTTCCTCCTCCTCGCTTGCAGAATCTCCTGGTCCTTCTCCTAATGGTTCATCGAGAACATATAGAATGTTGTTGTGTTCGAGAATGTTTCTAAAACCCCTGTACCATCTGATGAAGTTGGACCCGTCGGCTTCTAATGTAGCATCCGGGCTCTTGAGGAAGTAACCGAAGTATAGTTGCGTAGTCTACAGATGTGATCGCAAAAGAGGTAAGGTTAAGTTTATAATATGTAGGTGAGTTTTAGTCCTATAATCTCATTATCAAAAACACACCTCACCAAGATTATTATCCCTAAAATAATAATGGCGATGACACGACCCTCATCCACCATACTACCCCCGATCATCACGGCCGGCAGCACAGCTTAAAAGGTGGACATAAAATGTCGATCATAACAACTCTATGACTCGTGCTCGATCTTTCGATCTTCCCGTGTTCCGAGGCCATACCTCTGAGTATGCTAGGCTCGCCAATCAAACCTCGAAGACCTGCACGTGCAACATGGCTTACACCCACTGTATGCGAACGACGAGATGTGTGACACCCGATCATCACGGCCTGCCTCATAACGTAGAACTTTCTTGGTGGTGCGCAACGAGGGAGAACACAATTTTGGTATTTGTTAGGGATCATCCTATTTATGATGCTACCGTTGAATATCTAGCATATAAGCAATCAATAGGATGCACACACAACAGCACACAATAATGATGCAATGAAGTGCGATGTGACATGGTCGATGCGCCTGGACCTTCATGGCGCCATGTGCCTGGCCCCCCGGCGCCCCGGCATGGCTCCGAGTCTACAGAGCCCTCCATTGCCTCCGACAGTACGAGTAATATCAAAACTTACCGTAACCATGTCACATAAAATAACGCCTCTGCAAAACAAAGTTAGACGCTTCTAGCTTTATCTAGTTTTGCAAGTTTTACGTGGCATATAGGCTTATTCGTAAGAGAATCGCTTCCCTACCTACGAACTTTGTACCACAACGTCGATCGTATAATTGCATGTTTAAGCATCCCTTTCGGGCCCTCCATTGAAAATGCTTTGCCGACTAGAGAGAGAGAAACAGACACCCGCCAGCCACAGATACGGTGCAAGCCGTATGTCAGTAGTGGAACCAGTCTCGCGTAAGCGTACGCGTAAAGTCGGTCCGGGCCGCTTCATCAACTCAATACCGAAGGCATCTGCACGCTAGAGGGTAGCAAATATAAGAAAGATGCCCTCATTCAACATGAGTTCTAACCATACCAGCAGTACTACGCATAGATCGGCTCTGATACCACTGAAGGGGTTACGGTGCAGAAAATAATAATTTTTCTAGCGAACGGAACCCTAACTAGCCAGGATCTATCTATCTAGTACATGCGATAACGGTGGCGGAACGGGTTACATTACCTCCATGTAGACCGATAGCGGGGATTACACTCCCGCACAAGCGTTGACGATGAAGTCGTACGTAGCCGACCTCGAGGTCGCGGAGAACTTGCCGCGATGTCGAAGCCGATGACGCCGGGGTGTCGATGATGATCTGCGTCGACGGGCGTCGGGCGGAAGAAGGCAGAGCGCCAGCACCGGGGCTGGTGCGCCGGCAGCGGAGGGGAGGGAGGCGCGGCGGCTGCAGGGGGCGAGACGACGTCGCCCAAGCTCCTCAATAGAGTAGCCTCCGAGCACTCGCAAACATACGGAGCCTAGCGACAACTCCCGGTCATTCAGATCCAGCTGAAATCACAGGAGTAGATCTTATCTGGAATCCCGCAGAGCAACGGCGCTCTGCGGTATGGCTTAGGTGGAGAGAGACCCCCCTTCCTCAGCTCGGCGCGGCTCCAACTTGGGAACCACGAGATCGAGAGAGAAATTGGGAATTAATTGAATTTCCTATGAATTAAATCAATTAATATGCCTTGGTATATAAAGGGGGAAGGGGTGTGCCAACCCCCTTGGCTCCCCCATGTGGGACTAAAGGAGGAGAGGGGAGGGGGGGGTTCAGCCGAACCCCCCTTGGGCTTGTCCCACTCCTAGTCCAACTAGGACTAGGAGGCCCAAGCCTTCCCCTTTTCCTTGTAGGATGCGGTTTCCCCCTCTTGGGCCCTCTTAGGGCCCATTTAGGTGGGAGCCCCCTTTTTCCTTTATTTAATTAATATTAAATTAATATAAAAATCCCATTAATTCATAATTAATATATTTATATATAATTCAATATCCCATGACTCCGAAACTATTTCGGAACCACCCGAACTACTTTCGGACATTTCCGGAACCATTCCACACTTCCCCGGAACTCCTTCCGGACCACCGGAACTCTTTCCGGATCATTTCTCTCTCTCCAATAAAAACCTATAAAATTTCAGAACCTATCTCCTAGTGTCGCTAAGACCTTAAGTTTGTTGCGCTACGGTTCGGGAATACTCCAGACATGGTTGAGACACTCCGCTCACCAATGATCGTCAGGGATACCTGGAAATATATGACGACCCCTGTGCATTCCACGAATATCGTCGTTGAACCATAAATATGATATTCATTCCCTTTGTCTCTGCGATACTACCTTGTCCGAGATATGATCGTAGACACACCGATGCCTTTGATGTATCTCGTTACTGACGAAGGTTATTAACTCGTCGGCGATATTACATCTCCATGACGAAGGTTATTATATAGATGCAATATCACCGAGTGGGACCAGAGTATCTTTCCATTACAAGAATGAACAAATCCCGCTCTTGATCCTTACGTCTCGATGCTCTTTCGGAATACCCAAGATGGACACCGTTATTGTCATGCTATATAAGACACAACGTTTGATGCTCTCAAATCACTCCTACGAAGCAACAATAAGTACGGTCTCACGGTCTAAGGAATAAGCTATCATACTCTTATCTATTGCAAATGACAAACATCGTAATACGATCTTATTGCAATACTTTGCGTATGTCCACCACCTTATTCAACTAACAAGATGACCCCATTGTCAACCGACGTCATTGTCCTTGATCGGGAATCTCGATCAACTGTTGCCCAATGGACTAGCTCACATAGAGGCTTGCTAGGGACCTGGTTGTCTATGTATCACACGTGTATTAATAATTCCGATTAATACAGTTATAGCATAATACACAAACCTATTATAAACTTATGAGATAATGCAATAAATACTACTTATTTATTTGCCTTTAGGGCATATCTCCTTCACTTTGTCCAAGGTTCAAGTGGGATTGGTTTGCTCGAATCGCCCATAATTATCTACGAAGATAATGCTGCTTGTATTGCACAGATGCAGACAAGTTATATTAAGAGCAATATTACAAAGCATCTTGCTCCTAAACTATTTTATCCCCATGAATTACAAAAGAGTGGGGAAATAAGTATTTTGCAAATGAAGTCATGCGATAACCTCGCTGATTTGTTTACCAAATCCTTACCAAGTTCTTTGTTCAATAAATATGTGAAGGGAATTGGTATGAGGAGACTTCGTGACTTGCAAATTTCAGGGGGAGAAATCTCCTAGATTATAACTTGTTGAAAATCGTAAGATTTTCAGTATTGCGCTCTTTTCCTTTGTGAGTTTTCCTGATGGTTTCTTAAGGTTTTTAATGAGGCAATAGTAGTACAAGCATGGACGATATATGTCAATTTCTCCTAATTTTTCCCACAGGGTTTTTAGAAGGAGTTTTTCAGGGCATATTGTATAGTTCTCCTCAGTTTTTCCCACAGGGTTTTTGGAGGAGATGATTCCAAGGATGATCGGTCGAAAGGACAAGCAAGGATTAGGGGGAGTGTTAGGATTTATTTAATTAGTTAATTAGAGATAATCTTCCGCTTGTAAAACGTATCGAGCGGTTGCCTCCAGCAACCATCGCGACTCTCCCTCACACCCCTCGCTCCGGACGCGACTCTTCGGAGGCGACGGTTCCCTTGTATAAATACCCTGATCATCGATGGAATAAAGCAGTTGTTCGATTCATTCGATTCCACTTGTAACATGTTTAAACTCGTGTAGCTCAGGGTTTGGAACCATATACTTATCACTTTTCAGACCTGTCCCCACTACCATCCTGGAAAATTTAATCCGGAAAGCGAGTCGGTGTTCTACGCTCAACATTTGGACGATGAGATTGTGGCGGTTAGTTAAGCATTGACCATCCCAAGCAAGTCACAGCGATTGCACACTAACATGGGGTGCCCCACATGACCACATGGATGATTGCAGTGCATTCGTTTGCAGCCGTACGTGCTTGCTTACGTCATGGCAACTCTAACTCCATAGAGTTATCAAATCTAAGTGCTCCAAAAAAATCAAAATATAGGATAAATTACATCATAATCAAACTTCCTCCATCCACAAAAAATGTCTCAACTTTGTCCAAACTTATATGTATCTACACATAAAAATTTGTCTAAAATATATGCAAATTTGGATAAAGTTGAGATTCCTTTTGTGGACGAATGGAGTATAAAGTTCCTTTGAATCAAATGAGTTCTAAGTTCCTTTGAAAATGAACCTTCGACCACGTAGTCCCCGCCCAAGAATTCGGAAGAAAAGCTAAAACAAGTTGAGTTTCCTTGATAGATTTGATCATGCTTGCAGAACATAATTGTCAATGGAACCAATACTTTGAGCTAGTGATTGTACATGCTGATACTTGCCTTGTGATCGCAGAGGTAGCATTTTGTGAAAAAATCTACAACTTCCCTGGGCATGGAACACACTACCTCAGCACAATCTTATAATTCGGCTATTAGTTTATCAAGCTTCTATATTAGTAATGTTATTAAAGGTAAGCTTTGTCTCAATCTTGTGTTTCTTCTTAAGCCAACTTGAACACTCCTCTAACTTATGTGCGATTGAAATCGGAGAGGAATCTCATATATAAGTCTCGATTGGGACCTATGTTCGTTAACTATCTTTTTTTTAGAAACACAATACAAACATAGACGCTCACAAATACGCACGTACACACTCGTATAACCGCACACGCGTAAACGCTACCCCTATGAGCACCTCTGAGAGACTAGTCCGTATATCTGGAGGTTGGCGAAGTCACCACAAGCGTCTCGCTGTTGACGAGCACGTCACCTATCAATGAAAGCAAAGCGCCGGTTAAATCCTAAAAAATCAAGAAAAATGCAATCACCCACATGCCAAGTATGGGAGTTGAACATGTGTGGGCTGGTTCACAAGGAACCAAACCAGTTGAGGTAGGCTCACTTCACAACTACTCCCTCCGTTCTGAATTAATTGTTTCATATTTAGTAGAACTTGTACTAAATCTGAGTCAATTTAGAACGGAGGGAGTAACTTTTATTCTTCTACTACTATGTAGTTTACTAATGATCCATGTTAATGATAATTTTCGTCGTGACCTAACAACCTAGTTTATACACTCATAAATTTATTAAGGAGTACTATACTGATTTTGTAAGGTACAACTGCATAACGCCTAGAACGATTTTTTCAACAATATTGTAAATTGCCTCCAATTATAATCTAAGACACTTTTTTAAAGTGCCTTAATCGATCTTTCCCTACACGATTTGACGCGGCACTTTTTGAAACGCACTAGATGGGTTCTTAAGACACTTTAGGTTTGTCTAGGGCACTTTTTTGCGCCTTAAAAATTCAGCTGTGATATAGTGCCTGTAGTCCTTTGATGGCTTGTGCGTGCTAATTAACTTCCCATGTCTGATCGAGTCAATAACGATCAACTTTCAGGTGTGGGGAATGGGAGTCAAATCCCTTGAAACAAGATGAATGAAGAACGAACCAATGTATATAATATAATCTCCGTAACGAATGAATGAACAGTTCCTAGGGATGTATGTACACATAGGAACGAATGAACCAACATCCACATCGAGCTAGACGAACTTCCCACATGATCTTTTTAGCGCCTTTAAAATTCAGCTATATATGATCTAGTGCGTGTAGTCCTTTGATGGCTTGTGTGTGTGTGCGAACTTCCCACATGTCTGATCGAGTCAATAACTCAACTTTCAGGTGTGGGGAACGGGAGTCAATTCCCTTGAAACAAATTGAACGAAGAACGAATCAATGTATATAATCTCAGTAACGAATGAATGAACAGTTCCTAGCGATGTATGTACACACATAGGAACGTATGAACAAACTGTCCAGTCGCAAAAAAAAGAAAAAGAATGAACCAGCTACTACAATCGAGCTAGACGAACAGCTGGAGTAGAACGGGCGGCGCCTGCGCCGTTGCGACGGCGGCCTCCTCGCGGTGCCTGCGCATGTGGCCGCCGAGCGCCTGCCCCATCTCGAAGCCTACCCCGCAGACGTGGCACTGGTGCACCGCTGCGGCCGGCTTCTGATCATCCGTAGAAGAAGAAGTGGTCTTCCTGGGCTTGACGACAGAGTAGTGATCTCCGGCGAGGGCGAGCGCGAGTCCGTGCCGGCCGCGGAGGTGGCTGGTCCGGTGCCCGCCCAGCGCCTGGAACGTCGTGAACGAGCGACCGCACGTCTTGCAGACGAACTCCCCGGCGCCCTCGCCGGCTGCTGATCCGGCCGCCGCGCGCCGGCCCAGCTTCTTCTTGCGCTCGGCCACGGCGCCGAGGGACAGCGAGAGGGAGAGGGACGAGGGCTGGTTGTTGTAGTGCTCTATAGATGAAACCATGGTGATCGGAGAGAACGAGCTGGAGAGTTGTCGGTGCGAGGTGATCGACGAGCTGAGATATGGGTTTAGGAGAAAATCTGTCGGAAGTGGCTGGGATGTGGCTGGGAGTGTGGATGTCTGGCCTTATATATATAGGAGCAGGTAGTGGTGTGGGCATGGAGGGACCTAGTAGTTGCTACGGCAGCCAGGATGGTCACGGCTCACGTGTAGACCACGTCGGGGTTGACGTCGCCCATGACCATGAGCTAGCGCGTCGCCATCGGCGGCCAGCTGAACCTTCTCTTTCTGTTTACTTGCTCGCAGTGTATACGCGCGTCCACATAGCAGGTGGACGGAAGGGCCCGCGAAATGGGACGGAAACCCAGCCAAGTAGAGCATCTCTAGCTCACGGTGTTAGTTAATTGAAGACAAGAAGGATTTGTGGTGTGGTGGGACCCACAGCACAGTGAGATATGGAGTAAGGTATTCCATTGCTTCCTGATGGTGTCCTTGTGATCACTGGCTTGTTTTATTATGGCACAGTCAGTCACTGCCGTAGGTGAACGTTGGTTCGACGGATCAGACAAGTCTTGCGCCCGAAGAATAAGACTTGCTCCTGTTTCTGGAAGCTGAAAGGAACGGCCTCGCGTTTTCACCTAGAAAATGTGGTGCTGAAACTTTTTTCCTGGGCCACGCGCTGACGCGCTCGTCAACGTCCATTGATTTTGGAAAGTACTCAATCCGATGGGTATTGATTGTCGCAAATCGAACATAATGTTTCTACTAACGCAAAGTCTATGACATTTTATTCTCGAAAAAAGAAAAATCCCATGCGCACGCTCTATCTATTCCAAAAAATGCTCACGTACTGCTCGCGTCCATCGGATCTCATCGGGTGGTCAATTACTTCCAAGTGAACCGACGCTAGGCAACAAACACGGACTGCACGTGTCCAAAACTCACAATCCCTTGTTTGTAAAGCGTCACACTGGGGTCAAAGACCCCCCGCCTCTGATGATGTAGCTCGCGTGCATCTACGACCCTACTCCACTCGACATACCACCAAACGCCACATGGGACAAAGACATAAACCTTAAACTACTATCTACATATGGGGACCGCCTCCCCTCTCCCTTGCACTCCATGCGTGGAACACCAATGCAAGCAGGGAAGAGGAGCGTAGCGAGCAGAGAGTCGAGTCTCAAAAGGTCTAGGAGAGAAAATCGAGGAGGAAATATAAGTCTTTGTTGTACTCATCTCCACCGCTTCAACGAGGCACAGTTTCGCCTTCGCTAAACCTGACACAAAATGTAGTTCCAAAAAATTACTGATGTGCATGTGTGGAGTGACAATGATTCTTTAAGGGGGGCAAAAGTGTTGCCCCAATCGATGTGCATTGCATGTGTGGAGTGACAAATGTGCATATTAATGGAAGTTAATCGTTGTTTATGTATGGATTTCACCCGGTTTCTTTCGCAAATAAATTGGGTAACTTCTTCTTAATTAATGGATAAGATAAAGTTTTTGCCTTTGTTTAAAAAAAAAATCCTCCAGTTGTGTTTTTTCTAGAGAATCTGTTGCAACTCCATGTCTTATCCATCCCAAAACTAGTTACACTGACCAAACATCCCGATTTGCCAAACCCCGGTATCCAAAGTTCCAAAGCTACCCCGGTAGTTATCTTCAGGTTCGATCAAGTGGACAAGTTATTCAAGTTTAGGTGTGAAATTTGGTTGGCAATTCCATTTTTTTGAAAGGAAAGATACTATATTAAGCACGCAGACCGTCTCATTAAAAACCTTACAGCCCCCATAGCTACCCTGGTAAGGAAAAAACGAGTCTGAAACCTGCGGCCACACACACAATTACATAACAATGTTCTTACAATCCTTCTTGAGCTGACCAACCACGCAGGGGGGTAATACATCGTGAAGGCACCCACTCACACTTACCTAATTGAGCTAAGCCATGAGCCACCTCATTACTAATCCTAGCTATTTTCTTGAGACAGATTGTGCAGGCGCCATACAAGCTATCTATGGGACACATGAGGATCGATCTACATGCTGGCATGTGGTTGGCAATTCCATTGAAACTGGTGAAAACTGAAACGAACTAATCAATGTATATGATGTCCGCAACGAATGAATGAGCATATCCTAGTGATGTATGTACACACTACACATAAGAACCCAATTAGTACATCGAGCTCGCTATCTAGACGAAGAGCTGGAGCAGAACGGGCGGCGCCTGCGCCACGGCGCCGCCGGCCTCCTCGCGGTGCCTGCGCATGTGCCCGCCGAGCGCCTGCCCCATCTCGAACTCAACCCCGCAGACATGACACCTGTGCACCGCTGCCGGCCTCTGATCATCATCGCTGGAAGTAGTAGTCTTCTTGGGCTTGACGGAGACGGAGTAGTGATCCCCGGCGAGGGCGAGCGCGAGCCCGAGCCCGTGCCGGCCGCGCAGGTGGCTGGTCCGGTGGCCGCCCAGCGCCTGGAACGTCGGGAACGAGCGGCCGCACGTCTTGCACGCGAACTCCCCGTCTCCCTCTCCTCCTGTGCCGGCGGCCGCGGCGCGCCGCCCGGGCTTCTTCCTGCGGTCGGCCGCCACGGCGCCGAGGGACAGCGAGAGGGACAAGGGCGCCTGATCGGCGTGATCTCTGCAGTGCTTCATTGACGAAACCATCGATCGGCGGCAGGGGCACCGGTATGATCTCGATCGAGTAGCTAGAGTACTAGGAGTACGTAGTATGTTCCGAGACGATGGCGAGATGGATGGATTCAGCAGGAGAAATCTGAGGTGTCCTTGGTGAGTGCATGGCCATGGCTCTCGGGGTTTTATAGTAGTGCTAGAGTTGTGAACAGGGGGAGCTAGAGGTCCGTCTCACGTCACGTGTACACCACGTCGGGGTTGACGTCGCCGGTGAGCGCTGAGCGCGTCGCGTTTGGCGGTTTGGAAAAGTGCAGAATCTTCTTCCTGTTTACTTGATCGTCAGGTAGAGCCTGGGACTGGAGCACGCGCTTCCAATCCATGGAGACTCGGCTGTCTCTATCCAGGGCCGACCCTGACGTTTTAGGGCCCCGGTGCAAGAAGAAAAATGGGGCCCTTGCCAAATGCAATACCAGTGCCATCAATACCCTAATTGCCGTTGAAGCCAGGCACAGCCGCCGCGCCGGCCCCCTTTTTGCCGCCATTGGGGCAAGGAGGAAGGAGGAAGGACAGGTGGAGAAAGAATTGAATCAAATGAACAAAGAGGCTAACCTAAGAGGGATATATGTAGGAGGAATTATACTAACCGCTGCAGATCGACGAGGAATTAGTCGGATTCAACAAATCAGGATCGTTTCCTCCGTGAATTCCCTCAAAACTGCCAGAATATCGACGGGGAAGAGGGCTCCATCGTCGGTAGTGATTGTGGAATCTGGAATGGGGAAGGAATCAGGGAGAATAAGAGGCAAGAACCCGAGAGGAGAAATCGATGCGACCAGGACGCAACCACGACGGCTGGACACCTAGACTGGAGTCGATGGGCTGATCTGCTACATACATACGTTCTCAGGCCTCATGTACAGCTGCTAGGAATCACGGTGGGCTGAACACTGAATGGCTTATTCCGTTCATTTTTTCCTAAGCGAAGGGCCTGGCCTGGCTGTACTATACGTAATATATATAGCTGGGGGCCCTACCAGTCAGAGGGCCCTGTGCGGCCGCACACGTCGCACCTGCTCAGGGCCGACCCTGTCTCTATCCATCCATCCCAGCAGAGAAGGGAAGGGAAGGGCCCGCGAAATTGGACGGAACCCAGCAAGTATATATCTCTCTTTCTCTCACGGTGTTTGTTGGAGAAAAAAGAACGATTTGTGGTGTGGTTGGGTCCACAGCACGGTGTGGTTTTGCCGCTATATTCTATTCTGTGGTCGTTGTCGTGGTTCCTTTTTGGCACACTGCCGGATGCAGCTGAAGGATGGTTAATTTGAGCGTGTCGGTGATATCAGATATCAGTCTTCCGGACGAAGACTGAGACTGAGACGGTTCAACATTTCCGTTTTTGGGCTTGGTCGTCGTCTTCGTCGAGGTAGATAATGGCTTCGATCGCGTGTTTACTTCATCAGATGTGCTGAATTTTCTACAAAATTAAGGCGCATGCCACACGCGGTTGTCACTGTGCAAACTGGGAACCCACATGTGTACGCGTTACTCTCTCTGTTTCTATGTATAAGCAATTTCTAATCTTTTTTAGTTCATAAATATCTAGACATATTTGTGTGCGTTGATTCACTCGTCTGGAAGGAGAGGCCGCATGGGTGTCTTTGGAAGGAAACATAGCAGTGGTGGCCGTGGCCCTACCTTTGGTCACGTGGGTGACGAGGGGATTGGTAGAGGGTGTTCCTCGTGTCGGTGCCTCTGCGGCGGATCCTGCTGACCCATTCTATTCCTATGGAGTGGGTCGGTTCCTTGGTATCTCACATGATACGGATGAGGATCGGAGCGAAAGCTCCATGCTTATTATCACTACAGGAGTAACAGCCCAGCCCGACAGCATTTGCCGTCGGGCTCATCACAGAAACCCTCGGCCTCAGTGAGTCCGACGGCCACCGTCGGCCTAAAGCCGTCGGGCTGTGATCCATCGGGCTCACGCCCTGGCCGTCGGGCTAGCTCGCGACGCCGACGGTGATTTTAGGCCGTCGGTGTTAAAATACCCTCGGCGCAGAAACTCGTAACGGCGCTCCGTCACGACACACGTGTCACCTGCTGGAGGCCATACAGTGAGCCCGACGGCATTGCCGTCAGCCTCACCATAGGGTTACTACGCCGACGGCAAATACCGTCGGCCTCACTACTGCATAATAATGCAATATAGCATGACGCCGACGGCATTGCCGTCGGGCTCAGTCTGGAGTGAAAACAGCAGCATTTTGCTGCATTATTATTCCCTGCAAATTTCAATTTTTTTCTGGGATTCACATATAAACATCATCAAACTCATGAACATCATCATATAGGGATCATCAAACATATAAACATCATCATATAGGGATCATCAAACATATAAACATCATCAAACTCATGAACAACATGTAGGGATCATCAGCTACCAAATATATCACACGTTTCTATATCACACAACATATATCACACGTTTCTACATGATCAAGCTCATGAAGCTACAAAATGATCTCTCCAAAGGAACTCTCAAGCACGAATTCCACCGCCAAGAGCATGATCACTACAAAATGAAAACGAACTCCGGTTAGCATGGCAAATGTATCAAGTTCAAATTCATGCAAGAGAAAATGATCAAAGTCATGCAAACCTTCTAAGTCCAAATTCATGCAAGGAAAAAGATCAAAGTCATGCAAATGTTCTAAGTCCAAATTCATGCAAACGTTATAAGTCCAAATTCATGCAAACATTCTAAGTCCAAACTGAATCATGAAAAATAGTTCTAAGTCTATGGTTGGTTTATGTCAGAGTTTTTCATGAACTAACCGGGTTTGGCGATTGTCGACGCATCTCGCGGCTCTCGTGGTGGGGTGATCGACGCAGCGAGGTAGAAGCACCCGGGCTAGGACCTTGTGAGTGAACCGGAGTGGCCATGGGTGAGGCAGAAGCTCGACCAAACGGAGCCATTGCCCGTGAAGAAGACGATCCCTACATGTTTGAACAAAATATGACTAAGTGTAAATATCTAGATGTATAAAAAATAACTTAGTGAAGCTTTGGTGAAGTACTAACAGGAGTCGCCTGGGTGTAGTGTGCGACGAAATCGGCGTAGCACGGCCATGGAGGGTACGACGGTGGTGGCGGAGCCGGTACTGGCTCGGGTAGTGGAGTACCCTCTCTCATTGCCGTACTAAGCGCCTGCAAGTGAGTTTAGATGCCATGCATTATGAAGTACAAACTCGGACAATGAAATTTATTGGCTAGGATTGGATGGACCACAACTCACCGTCATATAGGCAAACTGATGCGACTGCTGAGCTTGATACAGAGCCGCCGAATGATCCTGCATCTGCTGCATCTAAGCATCCTGAGCCTCTTGCCAGGCTTGTTCCATTTCCTTAAATATGACATAGTGAATCTCATGAGCATACCCATATATGAATGAGAACTAAGAATGAAGAAGAAAAATGAGAGAAAGCTTACATGGTCCACAGCATGGGCGGCTCTAGCACGCGGTGCACGAGGTGTAACAGAAACACCCGTGAGTGATTTGACACGTGTGTAGTTGGTGGTAGGCTCGATCACCGTGTCAAATGTGCGCGAGCGGCCATGTGGCCTTCCATGTCCTGCGATAATCACGACCCTCTCGTCGACTGGCTCCTTAACAGGGTCAGAATCCGGTCCATTCAGCTCCTTGTACCTGATGGCATTCATAACAAGTAAACAATTAGTAAGTACAAATTATTTCTTGCTTGCATTTAGTAAACATGATCTTGAAAAATAAACATGGTCTTGTACTCGTCAAGGTTATCAGTGGTTGTGCCATAGTATGGATCTTCTCCGTCCTTGACCACCTTCTTCTTATGAGCCAATTGCCACACTTCAAACTCTCCCATCTCCCGCCCTTCATTAGCGGTCATCTAAAATACATACAACAAATGGTATGCATTAAAAAGAAAACACTGCCAGGGAAAACGAGTAGGTTGTTCCATATTTATACCTGATGATCCTTGTAGTGGTAGAAGTGTCGGTTCTCTTGACAGTGAGTTCCCTCATGACCGCGATTGAGACTGTTCTGAATGCTCTTGGCCTTGAAATCTAGATCTTTCCCGGTCCACATGTCCACCAGTTTCTCCCAGCCATCCTTCTTTCCCAGACCCACTTTGGACAAATCTTAAGATGAAAACATCTCAAGTCAACATCTCAAGTGAAGAACAGATAATGCACTTTACGATGGACATGGAATAAAAAGAAAATTTCATTACCCCCATGAAATCCTCGTGGGACATCTTCTCACCAAGTTTGAGCTGAAGGATTTTCTTCTTGTTGTATCTCGTGCCTTTCTCGGCGTAGAACTGAGCGATAGCTGTAATTTTAACATCATACCACATCTGGCGTAACTTGATCCTCACCATCGTAAAGAAGACCTCCTGGCTCTTGTGCTCGTGCTCGGAAGGCACGCGATAGAACTCCTACAATCATGTAGACAATCTTATTATGGTGAGAATCACAAGTTAACAAAACTATGGTTAACTATGGTTGAGAATCACAAGTAAACAAAACACCATATAATAGTTCTTACCTAGAACTTGTGAACCACAACCTCTGCACATCTAGGCTTAAAACTCGCACCCTCCACAGTCTCCATGTAGCCGGAGCCCTGAGCGGCCTCGTAGTCCTCCCACCTCATGGCTAACTTCTTCAGAGAATTTGGATCCTCAGGATTCTCCTTGTAGAGGCCTGGCCAATGCCTCTTCAGAAGGCCCACAAGTACACCACCTGGAAGATTTCCCGAACTGGTGATGAGTTGAAATTGCTGCACATGAAAGAACAATATTAGTATGCAAGGAGAGTTAGCCACATACTTATATGATCAAAAGATAGCCACTTACTTTTTGACCGGCTTAATAAGAATTTTGCCCTCTTGAGAATTTTGCCCGGTCATATGTCCATGTGCCGTGTGCCCAAGAATGTTTCAAATCATCGATTAGCGGCTGCATGTACACACTCAAATTCTTCCCCGGATATTCAGGCCCCGGAATGATCAGAGACAACAATATGGTCTTGCGTTGCATTAAGACTCCGGGAGGGAGATTGAGCGGCATAACAAACACGGGCCAACAGCTGTACGACCTAGCCGACATACCGAATGGATTGAAACCATCGGTTGCTATCGCAATTCTGACATTTCGAGACTCTCGGGCTTTATCAGGGTATACTCTGTCGAAATGTTTCCACGCTTCACCATCAGCCGGATGTTTCATCTTCTTCTTTTTATCACTAATATCAGGGTATCTCTTCCCCGTCTTGTGCCATGTCATATGTTTGGCAGTCTCCTCATCCATGTAAAGGCGTTGGATCCTTTTTATGAATGGGAGATACCGAAGAATCTTTACAGCAACTTTCGTCTGCACCATTTCACCTTCGACGCCCTTCACCTCTACATACCTAGAGGCCTCACACTTGCTACAGTGAGTGTGATTCACAAACTCTTTCCGAAACAGAAGGCAACCCTTAGGACAACAATGTATCTTCTCATAATCCATGCAAAGCGATTTCATGATTTTCTTCGACTCATACATGGTACGAGGCAGACAATGTCCCTTAGGGAGCATGTTACCCATTGTTTTCAAATGATCTTCAAAGCTTGATCGGGTTTGGCCGTGTTTGGCCTTATCAGCTAACAGTTGCGATATGGCATCAAGCTGAGAGACTTCTGCACCCGGATAAAGAGGTTTCTTCGCGGTGGCCATCATTACAAGGAAGGCCTTCGCGGTTTCCTCTGGTTCATCCGGTAAATCCGATTCCTCCTGTTCATCCGGATCTTCGGGAGGTGGCGAATGTGCCTGATTTGCATAGTGAAGATCAACAAGCATGTTTGTAATGCCATCGTGGGCACTGCCATCGATGTGTTGCCGCATCACCACCTCTCTAACACGATCACTCTCAGGAAAGTTGATTTGCATGTTAAAGTCGGGCATATATCCGTAAAGCCAAAGGTGTTTTGTCATCTCTAAACTACCCTGACGGTTATTCATCTTGCACCGAGCACAAGGGCAAAGCGGACGAACTGTCTTAAAACCACGGTGTGCGTCCTTCACATAATATTCAGTTTTCCACTTCCACTCAGCTGTCATGTCAGTGCTACTAATACGACCACTGTACATCCACTCACCATCAGCCATCTGCACTTAGAGTTAATAACAGCTAAAAAAACATTTGATATCAAATAAATGGCATTAAATTAAATACAAGATATTCTCTACCGGGGAAAACGCATGCATCATCCTACATCTCTAATAGGATAGCCTCCTATCAGCCGCCGGATCCGTAGATTGAGTACGTTCTCCATGCTCTACCCCGATCCGAGACAGAATTTCGGCAGCACCTCCCCGCTGCTCTCCCGATACACGTCTCGGCAAAAAGCCGAGAGGATGTGCATCCGGAGAACAACGGGGAGGCACTACCGAAATTCTGACTCGGACCGGAGCAGAACACAGAGAACGTACCCAACTACGCATCCGCCGACCGTCCCGTAAATGCCGAAGCGTTACACATCATAATATGCTGACCTCTAACGCATATTTATCCACGTAACGCTTTCGGACGGGAAAAGACACCTAGGTTACGCGACTTGACGTGAAACTAAAATCTAGAACATAAAAATGCAAGAGAGGAGAAGGAGTTTTATCTCACCCTCCGTTGTAGAGGAAGTAGTCGAACAACACGAAAACAATGATGGCTCTGAGGCGACAGGGACTCCGGGACGGCGGCTCTGGACGGTGAGAAATATAATCTAGATTAATACTAGCAAATACATTACCAATTAAATCTAAAACTAAGAATAATTATAAAACTAACCCTAGCACAAACAGTAGCACTAAGCTAGCACTAACAGTAGCACTAACCCTAGCTAGCACTAACAGTAGCACTAAAAATTAAAAAAATACCGGCGTGGGCAGCTCGGGGAGGGAAGGAGGCCGGGTCCAGCAGCTCGGGGAGGAGGACGAGGTGTCGGCGGCGGCGTCGGTTGGAGCAAAGGGAGGAGGACGAGGTGGCGACGGGTACGGGTACGGGTCCGGGGAGGAGGACGAGGTGGCGCACGGGGGAGGGGCTGGTGGAGGAGAGCTTGGGCCGGTGGCGCACAGGGGAGGGCTCGGGGAGGAGATGTGGTTGCGGCGGCGGCGTCTCGGGTGGAGCACGGGGATGAGCGGCGTCTCGGGTGGAGCACGGGAAGAAGCACGACGGCGGAAGGGGGCCGGACGGCGAGGCGGCGGCGGGTGGCTGGCGGCGACGCACGGGAGGGCGTGCGGACGGGGGCCGGACGGCGAGGCGGCGGCGGGTGGCTGGCGGCGACGCGCGGGGAAGGGTGTGCGGACGCGCGGGGAAGGGTCATTGTGGCTCGATCTGGTCCGTCTGAACCAGGTCAGGGCACCAAATTAGGATATGAGTAAGCCCGACGGCATTGCCGTCGGCCTCATCATACAGTTTTTTCCCCAAAGTATTTCATTTTTAAATTTAGTTCTTTCAGTTTGATCATTAACAATTTATAAAATATAAATTTTAATTTCATTTACTAATATTTTGTTAATGAAAGATTTCGACACTCCGGAACACCGACACGGCGATACCCCTATCGTCAATCTACCCCTCTAAACGACGTCGGGAGGGGGTAGACGCATGGATTTTTTTGCTTGGATGTGTTAGGTAGGTATATTGGAACATAAAAAACAAACATTTCATGTGTTCCGTCGCACGGTTCCATGCCCGACACCCGAAACGGGGGTTTTCACCTCTAAGTGCAAGAACTTACGACGGAGAAAGAGGGGTCAGTGAAGCGGGTCGCACCTCGGAGATGTATCTTGGTTCCCAAAAACTACGAACACACTAGTATACATATGTTAGGGGTCTATGCAAGTTTTGATGGGGTCTTGACACTCTGGACCCACTCTACGGCGAAACCCTACTCCCGCTGGAGAAAAGTCTGAACCCGTCGATCTACCCCTCTAAACGGCGTCGGGAGGGGGTAGACGCATGGATTTTTTTTCTTGTATGTGTTAGGTTGGTATATTGGACCATAAAAAAAACATTTCATGTGTTCCGTCGCACGGTTCCATGCCCGACACCCGAAACGGGGGTTTTCACCTCTAAGTGCAAGAACTTACGACGGAGAAAGAGGGGTCAGTGTAGCGGGTCGCACCTCGGAGATGTATCTTGGTTCCCACAAACTACCAACACACTAGTATACATATGTTAGGGGTCTATGCAAGTTTTGATGGGGTCTTGACACTCCGGACCCCCTCTACGGCGAAACCCTACTCCCGCTGGAGAAAAGTCTGAACCCGTCGATCTACCCCTCTAAACGGCGTTGGGAGGGGGTAGACGCATGGATTTTTTTGCTTGGATGTGTTAGGTTGGTATATTGGACCATAAAAAACAAACAATTCATGTGTTCCGTCGCACGGTTCCATGCCCGACACCCGAAACGGGGGTTTTCACCTCTAAGTGCAAGAACTTACCACGGAGAAAGAGGGGTCAGTGAAGCGGGTCGCACCTCGGAGATGTATCTTGGTTCCCACAAACTACCAACACACTAGTATACATATGTTAGGGGTCTATGCAAGTTTTGATGGGGTCTTGACACTCCGGACCCACTCTACGGCGAAACCCTACTCCCGCTGGAGAAAAGTCTGAACCCGTCGATCTACCCCTCTAAACGGCGTCGGGAGGGGGTAGACGCATGGATTTTTTTGCTTGGATGTGCTAGGTTGGTATACTGGACCATAAAAAAAAACATTTCATGTGTTCCGTCGCACGGTTCCATGCCCGACACCCGAAACGGAGGTTTTCACCTCTAAGTGCAAGGAACCCCGCCACTACAAAACTCCGGAGATACCCGCATATGTGTCCTTATATTATGGCCACATATGATCACAATATTTGTACAAATTAGTTTTTATGTTATTTATTGTGATTTAGTACCCTTACGAATAATATTTTTGAATGTAACCTAATATTTCAAGAAAAACTGGAAAATAGTTCAATGAGCCCGACGGTATTGCCGTCGGCGTCAGTGTAGGTGGTTACGGCGCCGTCAGGTCGCTTCGTCCAGGACGCCCGCGCGGGGGAGACGGGGGGGGGGGAGGGGGGGAGAAGTCCGACGGTGTTTTTACGCCGACGGTGGCCGTCGGGCTCAAACTAGAAGGCCGACGGTGTTTTTAGCCCGACGGTTTTTCTCTGGCCGTCGGTGCTCGATTGTGACGCCGACGGGCCCGACGTTTGGCCGTCGGCGTTAGAATTGCCGTCGGCCTGGTCTGCCATTCCCGTAGTGTATAGATTCCAATGATGGTGATATATGTGGGTTGGGGCAGTTGTTGTGGGTATTCTCTCTCTGACTAGGTTTCGGGTGAAAATCTTTGCCTGTTATTGTGGGCTTGGCGGTGTGTTCCGTCGTTACCCTCTTGGGAGTGTCGTCCAAGAACCGAGATTTCAATTTGGGTGCAACAACTTGTGTCATCTTTCTGACTTGAAGTTTCCTCGATCGATTTTGGCCTGGAGTTGAAAAGTTGGTCTCGTATCTTTTTTCAGGGGCCCTCGACCCCTCTTCCTCGCTCCTCGCTTTATGTTGATAGGATCGGCGCCCCCACGGTTCGGGGCGAGAGGGCAAGCGACTCTATAAGGCGATACCTTGGTGTGGTATGTAGGTGCAACGGGCCCAATGGTCTTCGAAGGTGAGACATCTCCGTTCCTATTCGGTAGTCTAGCTAGGTTGCTTCATGCTAGGTGTGGTGTCTGGTGTTTTCATCTTCGGCTTAGAGTTGGTGGCATATCCTTGCTCGATCGTTAGTTTTTTCTCATTTTGACTTGGTTATATGGAGTTCGCCTCACAATTTTATATTGTTGGCGGATCATGTTTTATTTCTAAAACAGAAAGATATCCTGTTTCGAGCAGAAGGAGTGGCTTAGGGTCAAGAGTCGTGTGTTAGCGAGCGGCGACAAACTTTAATATGGGCAGCCCAAGGCAACAAGGAGGTTGGACGACCAACTTTAATATACGTGAGCGCACACATCAATCAGTTGGGTGGCTGATTAAAAATACTGCTACCCCCGTACGGCCGTACCATTGAGAGTGATAGACAGATCTAAAGCGCGCATGGATAAACAAATCGAGTAATTAAACCTAAGTACGCGGACTAGCTATAGAGAACTGGAAGTATCAGTTGTCCGGCTGCCAAGAGCTGACGCAAGCACAAGCGTGTAAGCAGTGTAACCGGACCCAGCTCGATCAGCGTGGCCTTCGCGTTGGCGCCGTGCGTTCGTGTGTGAATCTGGCCAGCAGGCAGCGGCTACTCCTACAAGCGGCGAACGGAAGTGACTGACCACTGCGGCTGTCTTTTTCAGCTGTGTTCTCGAACATCAGAATCTTGCTGCCGACCTGCCGTATACTGTATACTGTTCAAAGCTATTTTCTTTCAAACAAAATGCGGTTAGGTAATCAACCAACACAGCTGAACAAGCGTGTTAATTACGTACCGCACATACCGGTGACTAGCATGTCAGTTGTTCTAGATGCATGGACATCGATCGTCTTCACGCTAACACAAGTGCGTCGTGATTTGTATTGCAAGTGGGCTTCTAACTGCATCATTGTTGATAGTGACATGAGTACCAAGTGGGTTGTAACCACAATTTCGGTATCCGGGACAGTAAATCCGGTTTTACCACCCGCTAACAGAAAATCCTGAGCACCACCCAAAAATTGGTTTTCTGTAACCAAGGTCTCGTACTCTCACTCTCCACGCTTTTAATTATAAATAAAGTCAAACGGCCTAATTGATACAACATGATGAGAGAACCCCTACAAAACAGATCCGAAATAAAAAAAAGAACATTGAATACCAAACTTGCCACCGACACCATGGGACTAACAGACCAGACCAGACCGACGACATTTGCCGTCGGGCTCACGCAGAAAACCGTCGGCGTACACGAGCCCGACGGTGGCCGTGCCGTCGGCGTGTAATTCATCGGTCTCACGCCGTTGCCGTCGGCGTCGCAAATACCGTCGGGCTCATAGTGAGCCCGATGGTATTGTCGTCGGGTTCATAGCTTGCTACGCCGACGGCAAAGCCGTCGGGCTCATATATAGCTCTACCAAAAAAAATTCATAATTATTTTTTTCAACTTTTTTTATTATTATTTCAACTCTAATTTAGTCATATATTTAATTTCATATCACACACTTAATTATAATCTTAGCTCAAACTATCCACTCACACACTTAATCATAATCTTAGCTCAAACTATCCACCATTAGTCAAACTTTCCAGACGGTCACCCATCCTTAGAGTGCTCTAGATCAAACACGTTTAAGTATTGAATTCTATTCAAATGAGATTCCACTTGAAATATCATACCTTAGTATGATATCACTCATATTAATCCTCATTTGAGATATTATACTTTTTAATTTTTAAAATTTCAAAAATAAGATTTGAATGAACAAAATAACTATGTTTAATAATACTTGAATAATAATAATAATCAATTATTTTAGTTTAGTTTTGTCTTTTCTATTTAATAAGAAATAATTCATATCTTCATATTTATATATCAGAATTTACTAAATAAAATGTCTATGTCGATCATAAAATGAGATGAATCCAAATATGACATCCATGTCATCATTTTCATAATGAATGATGTCTTTTAAAACAAACAAGAACCAACATAAATCAGTATAAAGTCAATTAAAGAGGCGAAATTAGATAGAAAACAATGAAAATCCTCATATTTAGGTATTATCTATAAAATATGTTCTACTCATTGTGAAATTAAATGAGTGTCATTTTGAACCATATTTTATGTACTTGCTTAAAAAAATCATTTTTGACACTTAAAAAATGGAAAATAATATTTAGAAAAATAATTTTGAAAATCGCTTCGGTGACGTTGTTTCCCATACCATGAAACATATATATGCTGAATATGTGCACTTCATCACAAACTATGACATGATAATGGTCATACATTGGTCATTTGTCTTGAAACTTATGCATGTTTACAAATGATTGCCATTTTTGTGAAGTTTCGTTTTGAAACGCAGACCAACGCACGTGCGCTGATCCTAAGACAAGCAAAGCAACTATGGGAGCAGGGATAAAGCGCGAACGGGAGGAGGAGGAGCCGGTGTCGCTGGCGATGTCGCTCACCACGGCCTCGACGTCATCGTCCGCGACGTCGACGGACTCGGCCGACGCGACGCCCATGGCGGCCAGGAAGAGGGCGCGCCGTGGCGGCCGGAGGATGGTCACGACGTCGGGGAGGGGGACTTCGTGTGCAAGACGTGCGGCCGCGCCTTCACGTCCTTCCAGGCGCTGGGCGGGCACCGGACCAGCCACCTCCGGGGCCGCCATGGGCTGGAGCTCGGCCTCGCCGGCGTCGCCAAAGCCATCAGGGATCGGAAGCGGCTCGAGGACGACAAGGATAGGCGGCACGAGTGCCACATCTGCGGGCTTGGATTCGAGATGGGCCATGCGCTCGGGGGGCACATGAGACGGCACAGGGAGGACACGGCGGCACTCAGCGGCGAGGTGGATCATCGCGCTGCCGGGTAAGGAGGCGGTGGTGGGGCACGGTGCCGATAGGCCGCCGCCGGTCTTGTTCGAGCTGTTCGTCTAGCTAGTTAGCTCTGTACCTAGCTGGATCTTTGCTTCTTGATACAACACTTGACTCAGTTGACTGTACATATATATATGTCCCGTTGTATGAATATGATCAATGTTTTGGTTACCCTCGTTAGGTACGCAAACGCAGGTCCAAACTTGCCCTCATCTCTTGATCGGTATTCGGTACTACTCCCTCAGTATTCCGCAGTGGTTCGTATGGCCATGCATTTCCGAGTTGCCGCACCGCCTTTTCGTGTAACAGACATCATGCTGATTATAGTCGGTTGTCCATGTACATATATATACCCAGACCATGTAAATAATCGATCAATGAAAGCAACAGTTCAATCATTTGTCCTTCTCTCGCTTGTGTCTCTAATACTAACAACACGTTTCACTTCTGCAGCAAGGCTTGCGTCCCTTATACAACCAAAGGTGTACGTACGTAAAAGCCACGCATCGATTGATGACGTACTATATGCATGTACCGCCGTGTCGTATCGTACGCGACGCATACACCTACTCTGCTGCGGGCCTTTTTATCAGCTGGTCAAGTAATTAACTAGCTAAGGTGAAGTGGGCCTACCTCTCAACTGGTTGGTTCCTTGTGGTGTAACAAGCCCACACAGGTTTAAGTTCTAAATTTGACATGGGTGGTCAAACTTTACTGGATTTTTCAGGAATTAATCGGCGCTATGCTTTTAGTGGTAGGTGACGTGCCCATCAACAGCGATGCGCCTGTGGTGACTTCGTCAACCTCAAGATCTGCTGGACCGGTCTCTCGGAAGTGCTCATAGGGGTAGGGTTTGCGTACGTACGTTCATAGGGGTGTCTGTACGTGTGTGTTTGTGAATGTCTACGTTGTGTTTCTCAAAAAAAAAAACTAGCTAGGCAAGCACAGATTAATCAACTATAATGGAAAGGTATACTGTGGGTGGTTGTGGCAGGTTAAGTGTGTACTTATAGCTGCGAACTGAGTCTTGGCCGATCTGACCTAGACCAAAGCTTTGACGCGTGTGCATCTTCTATATCGGCTCTCGTTCACACTGTACTTGCTTGCTCCTTGGGGAGAAACCGGGAAACTTACATAAACATGCGACTCAAATTTGCTTGTGCAGAACCTTACGGGTAATCGCAGCTGATATCTATAATGGACTGATTGCAAAGCTTAACGTGGTATCTGATAGAGAAGGGCCTACTCTGGATGTACATGCATGCATGTCAATCTTCTGTACTTGTGTCCCAAGTGAGAACGTTTACGATATAGCTAATTGCTGGATACTCCACAGGCTCGGACAAGTTACGTACGTAGTGGATAAAGACACGCACAGAACGACGTCTCTATATATCCAGCCACAGCCTCAAGTCTCCACAGTCGACACGGTTAAGCTTGTCCACGGACGCGCACATGCCAATAGATTAGTCCAACCCCTCTGATAGGAGTATGTCCATGTCCTCTGCACCCAATCTGGTCAAAGAGTACTGCTTCACCCATGCATGGTTTTGGATTGATTAGATAAGCAAGAAACCATGACGGGAAGTGTCCAAACTTTGCACTCGCAAGGTAATTCAGTGCACTTTGTTTACTTAAGGATTAAGGTATTATACAAACTGACAGAGTGCGAGGTGTGATGCATACATACTCTGCCGACAAACCGTCCCGGCCGGACACACAGTGCGCTTAAACTTTGATCTGACGGAATAGAAGAAACAAACAGTTGCAAGCTACTGTAGCTTCGTCTGGCGGCAAGTGAAGCAGGCTACGGAGAGAACATGCGTCCATTTGCTGACAAAGACTAGCCAAACATATGAACAGATACATCTAGCGCTTTTAACTTGGTCCTATCAACCTCCGTGCTTGCTTTTATTTCTTGGAGAACTTATTAAAGAACAGAGATGAGTACTGTGCGGCAACGTGACGAGCCATTACAAATCCAAACATTGAAAATACATCGATCAAACAAACAATGCCATTAAAATGACAATGCAAATTTCACTGATTCCGTAAAACAACTCTAATTCAACAAGAATCCTGTTAATTGGAGAATGCAAAATATATCTCATTCTGATTAATGGAATGGTTAATTATAGTTGCTGACCATAGATAGGTTTCTCGGAGTTATTAACATCCATTACATGGCATCAACCGATATAGTGCTTGTTCTAAACATCTTGTCTTATGATCTACATTTTCTAAGTTTCATATAAAATTTCTATGAACTTTACTAGTTTCAACAAACAAAAGATTTTTATGAAAAAATATTATCGTTTTTCACTTAACTACTCGGCGTAGGGAACGATTAGCCATAGAGGATAACGAGCGTGGCGAATCCTCCACCTCATCAAACAAGCTAGAAGAGAGCCATCCGATGCCCAACTAGTATAAATTGAATTAACCACGCGAGGCTAGGGACAATAGTGAGCGACAAAATGGTCTGGTCCGACTGGTGGGACACAGCCATCAAGATTTTTGTCATGTGATGGAATGAGGCGGCACGAACATAATGATGCGGGAAGACGACAGTCCACTCACATATCCGGAGATTAATAGGTATCCTTCACGTCGAATGGTGGCGAAATAGGGACCTATGGTCTTCCGGAACATCATCAATGATACACCATGCAAAACGATAGAAAGCACAAGGTAGAGAAGAACGAGTCTAGTAACACAAAAATGTGCTTGACAATAATGATCGGGTAGGGCGGAGGGCAAGCCAATCAATGGCAACGGACTACACGAACAAATTTAGTATGTGTTGAATGGACGTGGTAGATGATTTGTAGATCATATTAGGGTTACAAAAAATATACCTATCGTAATCCCTCGGTCCCAAGATATAGGTATATAAGTAACGTTTATTTTGTTGGTCAATAATTTATAATTCCTACGACGTGCCTACAATATATCTAAAAATAGTAGTATAAAAATATATGTGGTTATACTTTTGCATCTGAAACCGTGCAAAATAAAGCATATGTATTAAATTTGAAATATTTTAAATTATGAAACGGAGGGAGTAGGACGGAGTGAGTAGGTTAGCAACTAGCAAGCTAAGCTAGCACTCCCTTTGAAAAACAAAAGAGCTAAGCTAGCACTCTAGAAGGTGGACGCACCAGCGCCGCATCACTCGCTACGTCACGTACGCCAGGTCGATCGACTGACATTATAATACAACCAGTGGCAAGGTAAAGCGTACACAGGACTTGAAAATATCCTGGCCGACCAAAAGGATCCTTTAATTCCACGAGCTCCAGAAGGTTCCACACACTTCCGAGCTACGGTCGCAATCAGCAAACTCAGCCGCCACGCGCCCAAGCCGCGCACCACACGTCCGGCTTGAGTATCCGATCGCATCCGTCCGTCACGTCGGGCACGCCGCGTGCCGTCCCCTCATTGGTCCAGACACCGCAGAAAGTCGGCCGTCCCACACCAACTTGACGGCCACGTAAGCTCTCAGGCACCGCCTCCACCGTACGTGCTCACGCAGCAGCCTATATATAACTGCCAACCCAACCACCGTTCAATCGTTCATCCATTCTTCCTTCTTCTCACGGAGCTAGAGCTACAACACATCGACATCCACACACCGATCAAAGCATCCATTGATCCAGCATACATGGGAGCGGGGGTGAAGCGGGCGCGGGAGGAGGAGCCGGTGTCGCTGGCGCTCTCGCTGACAACCGACTCGCCCACCACGTCGTCGGCCGACGACTCGGCCGGGACGTTGTCGACGAGGAAGAGGGCGCGTCGCCGTGGGAGGGTGGTGGCGACGTCGGGGGAGGGGGAGTTCGTGTGCAAGACCTGCAGCCGCGCCTTCGCGTCGTTCCAGGCGCTCGGCGGGCACCGGACCAGCCACCTCCGCGGCCGCCACGGGCTCGAGCTCGGCCTCGCCGGCGTCGCCAAGGCCATCAGGGATCGGAAGCGGGCCGGCGAGGAGAAGCAGTCGCACGAGTGCCACATCTGCGGGCTCGGCTTCGAGATGGGCCAGGCGCTCGGGGGCCACATGAGGCGGCACCGCGAGGAGATGGCGCTCAGCGCCGGCGCAGATGACGACGACCGGTGGGTCTGGCGCAGCGTCGGGATGACGTCGGGGCGTGCTGCTGCTGCCGACGATAGGCCGCCGGTCTTGCTCGAGCTGTTCGTCTAGTTAGCTTAGCTAGCTGCGTGTGCGCCGTAGCTGGATATATATATAGGATCGACTGTTTCTTGGTTAATTGTTTCATGCATCCTGTAATTATTACAACACTAGGAATTCATTCACAGAGCTAGTTTTGGTGATGAGCATTTCGGTCTTTTGAATTTCGGTTTTGCTAATCCTCAGGTGCGTGAAATTTTCTTAAGTCTCAGTCAACCAAAAAATTATGCACAAGTTACAGAAATTGCACTTTTCTAACAAAAAAACTTAGTTCGAGTTGAATTTTGCTTTTGAGCTCCGGTCGGGTTTGTTTTTTGAACCGTATGAACGAATGACTCAATCAATCCATTTTGATATGAACGCAAGGAATCATTGAGATCTGTTGTTGTAATCAAGGGTTTGGTTACCGGTAGAGAACATTTCTCAGGATTTCCGGTTACCGGGTTATCAGAAAATTCCGACTGGTATCGGACGAATTTGAAAAACTAAATTTTTTAATTTTTATATTCTTAATATGACCATTTATTGAAAGTTTTTTTAATTCAAAACATCCTGATTATTTTGCCGGTATTACCATTTCCCGACTCCTGAGGATGCTCGGGATCTCCGATTATCGTCCGGTAACCGGTTTTCCTGACCGGTAACCAGGGGCGTAGCTAGAGTAGGTTCAAGGGTATGCAATGCATACCCAATAACTTTGTACATGGCAGCCTATTTACATGTAAATCTAGGAAAAATGGACAAATGTAGGAAGAATTTTGAACTCCGCATAGCCAATCTAAAAATCCTGGCTTCGCCATTGCCGGTAACCAAAACTATGGCTGTAATCCATCAGTAATTTCCAGTTTATATGTATAAACCGATTCCATTTAATTACTTTGGATTAGTCTTGATTCAGAAAATTATAATACTAGATAAGCTTGGAAATGAACACCTTCCAGAATGAATGACAGTACACTTGTGTCTGTCTTGAATGATCAAGTCTGGCCAAGGTACGTTCGTGGTCCGCACGTAATAGCTACGTCTCGAACGCATCGAGTTCCCATGTATGAATGGCCATGGACGCTTCCCGGCCGTGTTCGATTCGCCGCACCGCACGGGCCACGTTCCCATGACCAGCTTGATCGATCACAGTCTACTTGCTCGCGCCAAACTTGCTGCCGACGTTTTACCTCGGCAGCAAGGCCAGCTGCTGCTCGATCTGCCGTGTGGAATGGCGCCCACGATCGATCACGTCTATACGGCATACGTATCGTAGTTTGTTGCGTGTGGACCTGTATGCATACTTTGCGGCCCATTTCGCATACAATGACGCGGCCGGGTTCGGGTTTGGTTAATCTCCACCCACACCAAATATGTGCGGTGTCATGGTGAGTTCTGAGATGACCGGGTAAGGTGGTCTTACACTCAAACCGTCGGCCGGGCCGGGTGGAGATTTTTTGGATTCAAAATCCGGTGCTCAATCCTGCGGTATAAAATTCGAAAACCATTTCTTTCAACAACAAGTGAAACAAATTTCAGTTTTAAATGTTAAACATAAATATATTGCCTACCCCATTCCATCAGTTCAGACTTATGATCTAGATGGCTAGTGCAGAAATTCTATATGGTATCAGATCCAAGAGGTCTTGAGTTCGATAACCCGCTTAAAAAAAGAAAGAAAGAAAATCCCGCGGCCCGCTCCTATCCCACGCTAAGGACTAAAATAGTTTAGACGTGAGGGGGAGTGTTAAATATAAATATATTGCCTAGCCCCTTTCCATCAGCTCGGACTTATGGTTTAGATGGCTAATGCAGAAATTCTGTATTAAATACTTGTGTACCTCTCATAATACAAAGTATTTGAAATTGTTATCAAATATGAATCAAACAAACATGTATAAAATAAATTTTAAATACTTTATATCCTAAGCTACAAAAAACAAGAAAAGTATGTTATCTAACTATATGTATTTCAAATCTATGAATGTTATCAGATTTTGTCATCTTTGTGTAGCACATAATACAAAGTATTTTAAACATTAATGGGATACAACATCGATTATGTCTAGATATATTTTTAGAATTATTTGAAACTCCTAAATATTTTATAAAGTAATTCTAAAACGGAGGGAGCACTGCAAATCATGAGTCATTTACATCTTTTCGCAATCCTGAAGGGTGGGTGTGGCGGTTAAGAATTAATTGACCAACAAATTAATGGCAAGTTGTTTGATCTGCCATGCACAGTACCACGTAAGACTAGTCATAGTGGGAGTAATATAGCTAGTAACATAAGTGTCATATAAGTAAAAATGTTGATTTGACAAGTATTTAATGAAGAGAGAGGTGGTGGTGGTATCATAGGTAGATACTGTAATATAGCGAATTTCGTGACAAGATAAGTTTATAGCCTAATAAATGAATTATTATATAATACTACCCCTCCGTTTAGGTGTATAGGGCCTCTACAGAAACGCAGCACGACCAAAGTAGATGCTAATTGGATTATTTGTTCCACCCTTTTCTCCAATCGGCATGCTACATTAATTAGCCTGTTAACTAGGAAAGTGAACCATGCAACATGCATTGGTCAAATCTTCTCTCACCACCGGAAGAAAGCGAGAAAGGAGATCAGCTCTCCAATTAGGAGCAATCATAGGAGGAGAGAGAGGGCATGTAGATTCCATTTAATTAGGCTAATTAATATTTGGGGCCTTATTTTGGGTTAGTTTTTGAATAAATATTTTTTCATAGAGGCCCTACACACCTAAACGGATGTAGTACTCTATGATACTCCCCACTATTAAGATAATAACATAAACTAGTATTATATGTATGATATCACTCTATGATATTCTTCACTATGACTAGTCTAAGTGGTAGGATCGCAGCGCTATATGCCTGTCAGCCTGTGTGCTTACGCCCTTGCTTACGTACTTGGTCGACGTGAAAAGAAAAAAGTTGACCAAACTATCGGAGTCTTCATCAGACTCGCTCTGGAAGCTGCGCATGCAGCCCGGCCGGACGCCACAAAATCTTGAACAATCACATGCATGTTAAGCCGTTAATTAACTGACTAGTATACTCCATGTAGTAGGATTACTAGTACGTCTATGTCCGCAACTGTTTTGAACAGGCAGGTCTCAAAGCCTCAATTGATATCCATCTTTCAAGCTCCCAATAGGTACTGTATTTGATTTCATAAGAGAACACAAGACAATCACGTCTGCAACTGACAGAAGAAATATGATGCTCACGCCCACTGAGGCACTGACTGCAATATCCAACAAAATATTTAGGCTACCAAATTAAAACTAAGACATACACCAAGCAGCCCACAAGCATTCCATCGCGCTACCTGTCAAAGGTTGGATGCTCTTGGTGTTTCTGCAGTGTATATCAGTGTCAGTGATCAGTCTCATGCCTGCACGTACGTGCAAGCTATGACCCAACAAACTGCATTAAAACGACCATGAAATGAGGAGATCAATCTTACATTAACTTTTGTTCTACGGCGTCAGCTATGCGTTCACTGCCATCATTATACTTCCCGGACAAGCTTTTTTTGCCTTGTTGAATGCCATCATACTACATCAGTTCCACAACTGTGGTGGGCAATGTTCAATCAGCCATTTTGCAGTCATACCTCATCAAAGCCATTTCTATCACAAAAGAAGCAATTTATCAAGCTGAAGCAGATAACCCTTTAATCTTCTTGGACCCCTTGGGGAGAAGACGAATTTCCTGGTGCATTTTTTCCCATAGTGCTCCAAACTGGCTGTGAAAGAGGCGCATATCGATACCCGGCGGCGGTGAATTGGCAGCCACGCCGAACTCCGGCGACCAGGGGTCTCGCGGAGACAAGCTCCTGGCTAGGGCAGCAAGGCCCATGCGGAGGCGACTGCGGAGCTTGGTCTCGGCGGCAGTGCTTGGTTTTGGTGGAAGCGAGGAGACGACCTGCTGGAGATTGCTCAGGGGAAGCAGCTCGTGTGTAGCCAGGAGGAGAAGATAGGGCAGAGCTGGTGCGCGGAGCCGGCCGGCGGCGGGAGTGCAAGGAGCTGCGGGGGTTTGATTCAAGTGCAAGGCGGGTGAACGGTAGATTCACCACTGGGCTTGTTTGATTCATAGGATAGGAAAGTCATAGGAATAAAAAAAATATAGGATTGCTATGTCATGTACACTCCAATCCTATAGAGTTTGGTTTGTATAAAAGTTTGTTTGATTCCATCAAAGGAATTGTAAAAAGAGCTTGGAGTGGATGCTATAATTCTTATGGGAAGTAGTACAAAAATTTCTATGGGAAAATTCCTATAGGAACCAATCCTATGAATCAAACCACTAGAAAAAGAAAAAATCCTATGGGATAAAATCCTCAAGATTCCAATGAATCAAACAAGCCCCGGTGTTTGCAGGATTGGAAGCAGCAAGGGTAGGTGCCCTGTGTCTGCTCGTTCCTTGCAAGAAGAAGCAGAGAAAGAAAAGAGGGCACTGCTTGGACTGTAGTGAGAAGGAGCAGCTGCAGATATTGCTGATTTGCAATTGGAAGAGTGGTGTACTAGAGTGTTTGGCTACATCGGGTCTGCTTGTGTGTGTTTGCATAATCAAGAGAAAGGGCGCAAGTACAAGATGTGGTTCAGTGCGGTTAGTAAGCATGGACTGAATAAAAGTGACAGCAAGTATTTGGAATATGGGCAATCTGGGCATATGAGAGCATTTAGTTCAGAATTGATAAGAGGCAGTCGTGGACATGTACAAGGCTGGTATGCAATGGGAAGGAAAAATACTTCTGCAGTCAGTAAGGATGCATCACATAAAGTGAAGGTCGAGATGACCACTCATGAATGGGAGAAATGGTGCAAATTTAGAGAAGTAAACACCTGTGATAATGCTTCCTATCTAGCAAATTATGAGCAGAATTATACTAGTGCAGAATGGCTAATTGACTCCGGTGCATCAAGACATATGGCTGGATCCCACAAGGAGTTCTCAATGTATCTTCCTGATGTGAAAAGAGAAAGTGTGAAATTGGGAGATGGCTCTACCCAAACTGTCATGGGTAGAGGAACAATTGTGTGTGGGTCTAATATGTCCTTATCATCTGTTTTGCATGTTCCATCGTTCCCAATAAACTTATTGTCCATTAGTTGTATCACAAAAGAGCTCAACAATGCTGCTATTTTCTACCTAACATGGTGCTTATTTAAGGAAATTGGGACGGGAAGAGAGCTTGGGAGGGGCAGCATGCGTGAAGGACTGTATTACTTAGACAAGGATACATCCCCTGTGGTAGCGGCTGTACTTTCCTATTATCCATTACAAGAATCTATGCTACTCCATTGGCGACTAGGACACATGTCTTTCAGTACTTTGGGTAAACTTTATCCTAGTCTCTTTAATAAGATTGAGAAGGAAAAGCTTGTTTGTGATGCATGTGAGTATGGGAAACATATTAGAAGTTCCTATCTGTTATCTGATAATAGAAGTACAAAACCATTTTAGACTATACACTTTGATGTGTGGGGTTCTAGTGGAGTTTCATCTATAAATGGTTATCGTTCTTTTGTTACTTTCATTGATTGCTGCACTAGAGTTACCTGGGTTTATGTGTTGAAGAGTAAGTCTGATGTGTTCGAGTGCTTCCGAGACTTTCATAACATGATCAAGACTCAATATAATGCATGTATGAAGATATTTCACACTGACAATGGCACGGAGTATGTGAATAAATAATTTGATGAGTACTTGTCCCGTCTCGGAATTATTCATCAAACCACTTGCCTAGGTGCATCTCAGCGGAATGGTTTAGCTGAGCGAAAGAACATGCATTTGTTAGAAGTCACTCGCTGTCTAATGATAGGTATGAATGTTCCTAAATTTTTATGGAGTGATGCAGTGATGACAGCAACATATTTAATAAATAGTATGCCATCAAGAGTGCTAGGATACAAGATACCAATAGAGTGTCTAACTGGGGAAACGACATATGTTGTTCCTCCAAGAGTATTTGGGTGTGTGTGTTTCGTGAGAAACCATATACCATATGTTGGGAAATTGGATCCGAGAGCTGTAAAATGTGTTTTTGTTGGGTACTCTGGTAAATTGAAAGGCTATAAATGTTGGTTTCCATGAGAGAGAAGGATGTTTGTGAGTATGGATGTTACTTTTCGGGAAAATGAACCCTTCTATGGAGAACCCACTGGCTTAACTGATGTTTTTCCTGATTTGTTTACCGATGGTAGCCCAGATGGAGATGAAGATTGCGGGACAGGGGGAGAAGATAGTAGAGAAGATAGTGATGCAATATCACAAAAGATGATAGTTGGAGTTATACCTATAGAAGGTGTACATGATGATGTGGGCGCAATGGATGCAGGACAAGAACAGGTGCAGGGGGAGGAACGGGATGAACCAAATGAAGTTGTGAGATGGCCAAAACCGAATGAAGAACAAGAAGTTCAAGTGTATAAAAGGAGACTCCGATCTGAAGTGGAAGTTATCCCAACTAGGTGTGATCTTGAAGCTCGAGAAATTCCTACAGTACAAGCACAAGGAACCTTGCCAATTGTAACACACTCAGATGTGCATGGGTCATCTTCTCAAAATGATGGTACACTTCCGTTATTGGAGGAGTTAGATATTCCTATTGCTCTCAGAAAGCAGCCACGTTCCACTACCGGGAAATTACCAAAAGACTTATCTCAATATGATATTTCTAACTATGTCTCCTATGTGTCTTTGGGTTTCCAATATAAGTCATTTATATCTGCACTAAATTCCACTCTACCTATACCACGTGATTGGCAGGAGGCGAAACAATATGCAGAATGGAGAGCAACTATGATAGAGGAGATGACAACACTTGATAAGAACAAGACTTGGGTACTTGCTACTCTTCCTCCTAACAAAAGGGTCGTTGGTTGTAAGTGGGTATTTACTATGAAACAAAACTGAGGGGAAGGTAGAAAGGTATAAAGTTCGATTAGTGGCAAAGGGCTATAGCCAAACTTATGGAGTTGATTATGATGAAACTTTTGCTCCAGTGGCAAAAATTAACACTATTCGGGTACTTATATCTATAGCAGCAAATAATAAGTGGAAACTATTTCAAATGGACGTAAAAAGGCTTTTCTTCATGGAGATTTGGAGGAAGAGGTTTATATGGAGATCCCCCTGGTTTTGGTACACAAGAAACAAAGGGTAAAGTTTGACGAGGTGTTAACTCGACAAGTCCCAGGGTTGTGCACCCCGGGTTGATTGATGGGGAGAGAGATGAGTGCAGGTGGTCACGACGGCTGACAAGCAAGGATTTACCCAGGTTCAGGCTCCCGGAGGATAACACCCTACTCCTGCTTGTCTGGTTATTGATGCGAGTAGCGATTACAATGGCGAGATTGCGAACTCGCTAGGGTTTGTGGCGGTGGCTATGAGCGTGTCCTTTGGGACGAGCAACCCTCCCGGCTTTATAGGCAGCCAGGTCTCGGGCGGTTGATGCCGATGGCAACTACAGATATGGCAGGTTATGCTTCCTAACCGACTTGGACTAGGTTACATGGTACCCCGCGTGGGCCTTCTGTGGGCCTCCATGTCCTTGGCGCGGCCCAGGTAGCCTTATCGTGGGCTACCCGAAAGGCAGCCCCACGTCAGTAGCCCCCGAGTGCTTGGTCGAAGCGTAGAGTCGAGCAAAGGACTTCTTCTTCCTGGACGCGCCATTGGATTGCTTGATCTTGAGCTTGAACTCGATTTCTTCATTCGAATCGGCCGCTCCCGATGGGAGTAACCTTTGCAGTCGAATTACTTCGCCTTTGTCTTCTTGTGAAGCTTGCTTCTATTCGGCCTGTTGGCTTACTTGTGGATGGATTCGGCTGCTCGAGCTTACTCGGTTTTTCTTTGTCACCCGAATGATTTCTTCGGGTTCTCGGATCATCAGTCGATCCTACTTTGTTGGTTTCAGCTAAGAAGCTTACTACTCGAATCACTCTGTCGAGCTGTTTCAGTTGCTTTTGGAGCCGTTGGCTTGATGACGTCACTGGTGGGCCCGATGGGACGTGACATGGCGGGCCCCGCTGTCAGAGCTGACCGCGGTCAGCAGTTGTCACGTCTCCGAACTGGGCGCGAAATTTGCGCGACATGATGATGACGCCTCGGTTTTTGTGCGTAGTGGACGAAGTGGGCGGCGACGGTTGGTTTCTTCGTGTGACACGTGGACGGCCGGATGTGTCTGCTCGGAGTTCTTGTTCTGTGGACGGTTGAGATGAAACTCTTTCGAGGCATAAGTACTGCGTTTTGATGCGAGGGCCTTCATCTTCTCCAATCGTTCTGGCCTCCTTTTCCTCTGCGCTCTACCATTTCCGCCGCCATCCCGAGCTCCGTGCTTTCTGTCCGTGCACCTTGCGCTTCCTCGCGCGCCATGGGCAAGCCGAAGAGCGCCGCTGGCTCCTCCGCCGCCGCCGACGAAGCCGGGCTGATGAAGAAGCCCGACGGCGACTGGCAGAGATCGTCGGTGAAGAAGACAGAGGTCGAACTCCTCCGCGCTCAAGGACTTCTTCCTCCTGCTGATCAAGTCTAGGTACGCGCTCCTGGCAAAGAGGTTTTCCCCACACCCCGGGATGGGGAACGCGTTTGCTTCGTGGACTTCCTTCCGCGGGGCTTCGGGTTCCCCATGCACGATTTTGTGCGCGGTCTCCTGTATGCCTATGGGGTTCAGATCCACGATCTGACCCCCAATGGCGTCTTGAGCATCGCGGGCTTCATCGTGCTTTGCGAGTGCTTTCTGGGTGTCGCGCCCCACTGGGCACTGTGGAAGTCGCTCTTCCTCATTCGCAAGAACGTTGGAAGCGGGTTGCCGTTCCCCGTGGGCGGCTTCGGAATCCAAGTGTGCGGTGACACCGCGTACTTCCAGATGAAGAAGTCGGACTCCGTCCAGGGGTGGTGCAAGATATGGTTATACGTCCAGTCGAACCAGGACGGCCTGGGTGCATTCGACATCGGACGTGGGCTGCGGAAGACGCAAGCCTGGACGCACCCGCTGACTGCTGTGGAGAAAGTGGCCGTGCGGCCTCTGCTGGGCCTGCTGCGCGATCTGACCAAGACCCTTGGGCGCGAGGCGGGTGGCGTCTTCCTGATGGCCACCTTCTTCCGTCTTCGGGTGCAGCCGCTCAGCGCTCGGCCTCACCCGATGTGGGCCGTCGAGGGCGTCAGCACCGAGCCACTTGACGATGAGGAGGTGGAAACCAAAGTAAGGTCCATCACCAACCTCCGAGTCGCGGACACGTGCAACGTCAAGTGCCCGGTTGCTGCTTACGGGGCATCGAACCCCGTTCCTGAGGTGGGTCTTGGCTTGTTTTCCTTTTGTCTTGACTCGACTTGCGTCTACTTCTTGATTCGACTTGTGTCTACTTGCTTCAGGGTCGGTCTTTGCTGATCAGCCTTCCTCCTCTTCCCGAGAATGGACCCGACGACGAGTCGAAGTTTGTCGAGGAGGAGGAGGACGACGAAGAGATTCCTTCCGCACATTCTCCCCACGAAGAGGTGGAGGACGAAGATGAAGAGGAGGAACCCGCACGGAAGAAGCGGAAGCTCCCGAGCCGTGGCGACTCTGCTACTGCGTCGTCACCTGCTAAGGATGCCGACGTTACTCTGGAGGAGGCCGTCGCGACGTCGTCGGGTGCGCGGTCCTCGGGTGGCTGGAATGAGCCCTTGAATGTTCCTCCAGTCAGCTCCGCGGCTCCTCGTTCGTTTGCACGGATGGCGTCGCCCTCCCTGGAGAGTTACGACGACCTTGAAACCACCAGGTGAGCTTCTTGATGATTTGTTGCCTTCGAGTTGTGTTTTGTAGCTGCAACGTTTGAGCTGACCAGTGTGCTCGTCTTCGCTGCAGCCATCGTTCTGGCGATGTTAGCTCCCCCCTTCGGGACGTGGAGCATACATCCGCCCCTTCGACTGAATTGGGGACTCAGGCGGTGGTGGAGAAGGTGCGTGCACAGCCTGCTGGCGTTGCATCGTCGAGTCGCGCTCCTCCTTCGGCTTCAGAGGACCCTGACCTCCTGGACCACGTAAGCCCTTTGCGCTTGCACTTGTACTCTTGAATTTTCATCGGGTGCGCGATCAGCGCTCCCGATGGGAGTAGCCCCCGAAGGTGTGGGTGACTAGTATAGTCGCCCGCAACTTTATTAACATCTTGCTTTTGTTTCAGCCGTACTACCGTCAGCAGCTTGACGCAGTCGCGGCCTATGTTTGCCTGGAGAAGGAGAGGGACCAGATGCGTGCTTCTCTGGACCAGGCTACTGGGCGGGTTACTGAGCTTGAGAAGGCTCTGCATGAGTCTCGAGAGCGGGAGCTGGCGCGGGTCGCCCAGGAGAATACTCAAGTCGATCGTCTCCTCTCACTCGCCGGTGTTCTTGGGGGGTAAATTTCGGCTTAATGCGTACTGTGTCTTGATCTTTTTCTTTGTCTGACCTTGAATCCTTTGCGCAGAGATTTGCGGTGGAGCTCCTCCGGAAGACACGTCGAGTGACGCGGTTGATTTGGCGACCGCTGTCGGCTTCCTCGACCGGGTCTGCGCTTATGCATCCGACGCGCTGAAGAAGTCCACAACCGCGTTGAAGAAGTCGACTGGGGCCCTCACCGTGGTGCACCGGAGCATCTTCCCGAGAGACCAGCCGCCGGCAGCCGTGGACGCCCTTGCTGCGCCGTTTGAGGACGCGACCACCATCGCCGACTTCACGCGGTCGCAGACGGTACGCGGCTCCGAGCTCACCTTCCAGCTCCTCTTAGGACATCAGGTTCCGGGTGACTTTGAGAAGGTCGTCAGCGGCTTCCCTCGAAGACCTGATGGCTGTGCAGCTTGTGGAACTCTTCGAGAGGGCCCTTGCTAAGGAAATTGAGGCGGCTGCTGCCCGGAAGAGTCGCTCCCGGTCGCAGTCTGCAGCCTTAGAGTAGATGTAGCGTAGGAATTTGGCAGTCGCCGTGGTCTGTACCTTTAAACTCTTTGCCCTGTAATGAATATTGTCCTGCCAGGTCTCTTGGCCTTCAACAATTCTTTTGCTAGAACTGAATTTCTTTCTGCCGAGTTTATCTTTGCTGCAGAGTCGTATGATTGTATTGACTCTGCGTATTCTTGGCAGACTGTCGTGCACGGTGGTGCTTCTTCTCCTGCGACTGAGCCAAGTGGCGAGGCTTCTTCTTCGGGTGCTCGCCGTCGTCGGGCGGCGCAGGCTCCTCCACGTAGTACAAATGATCAGCGGATAATCACGTACCTGAAGAACAAGGTGGTTGAGCTTGAGGCGACCCTGAAGAATACTGAGCTGCTGCTGCACCGTTCCAGGTCGCATCCTACTGCAGAGTTCTCACGACGTGAGGATTTTTTGCTTGGGGAGATCGATCTGATCAGTTGACAGCTGCAAGGTTGGTATCCTTTTGGCGGCTGCTATCTTTGCTGTAACTTGCATGTTCTGACTTGCAGTTTACGCGTGCAGATGTGAACCCGGATTGGGAGGCTGAGCGGGATCGCGTTGAAGAGCGAGTTACCCGAGAGGCGTCCGGCGACTCCTATGAAGCTCGTCAGTTCTGGGTGAACAAGTCGAGGGGACGCGCCCTTGCCACTATGCTTTATCGTACATGGCGTGCGGCTTTTCTTCTGGAGAATTGCCGGAAGACACTCTGGCATATCAATCGTGTGTACTTCCCGCATAACGCGCAGCCGAACGGGTTGTCCGCCTTGCTGGAGAGGTTTCGCGATGGTGAGGGGCTGAAGGAGGTTGTCAACGCCCAACTTGTGGCTGGGGCGAATGCGGCGTTGGCATACGTTCGGATGCATCGGCCGCATCTTCCGCTCGATAAGGTGCTTGATGGCCTGCCTGGTGATGACGACTTCGACGAGACCTTGGCGGCCACGCGCCAAATTATCAGGCAGGTTCAGGACCTAAGTGAGCGCCTTGTAGGTCCACTCGATGCGTCGAAGGCCGAGCCTGCAGTTTAGAGTAGCTGTCGTCTGTTGTACAGGGTTAGCTATAGAGGGCAAATGTGCCTGTGCGAGTCGCAATGTACTAGATTAAAATACTTGCGAGTAATGAAAACAGATCTGCTTGCTCGGAAGTGTAAATGCCTGTTTTGATTTTCGACCTGTTTGGCGCAGTCGCCTAGTATGTTAGGCAACGGCCTAGGTTTTTCCAAGTGTGACCTGTATGTCGCAGTCTCTGAATTAAACAGGTGGCGACTTAGGATTTTTGTAACTTGACCTGTATGGCTTAGCCTCCGAGTTGTTCGAGTGGCGGCCTAGGATTTTTGCTAAGGCCTGTATGGCGTAGCCCCCGAGTAGGTCGAGTGGCAGCCTAGGGTTACAAGTGTTACCTTTTTGGCGCAGCCCCCGAGTATGTCGGGTGGCGACCTAGGATTTTGAACTTGACCTGTACAGCGCAGCCCCCGAGTGAATTCGAGTGGCGGCTGAGGATTTTATGATAAGGCATGTATGGCGTAGCCCCCGAGTAGGTCGAGTGGTAGCCTAGGATTACAAGTGTTGCCTGTTTGGCGCAGCCCCCGAGTATGTCGGGTGGCGACCTAGGACTTTGAACTTGACCTGTATGGCGCAGCCCCCGAGTGGGTCAGGTGGCGGCCTAGGATTTTTATTTATGCTTGTATGGCACAGCCCCCGAGTAGTTCGGGTAGCGGCCTAAGCTTTTCTTTCAACCTGTGTGGCGCAGCCCCCGAGTAATTCGAGTGGCGGCCTAGGATTTTAGCTTCCTCTGTGTGAAATGTAAAGGAGACAGATTTTCTTCAAATCACTTTATTGATTCTTGCGGACAGGCCGCCTCATTAAAACCCTTCTAGTCCCCTTAGGTACCCTGGTGAGGCAAAGAGTGCGTCTGAAACCTGTCGCGCTGATTTTTCTTGTACAATGATTGGGTTGAACTAGGCGTAGAACCGGCGGAGTTGTGCCACGTTCCACGGGTTGCTGCAGTCTGCTCCCGTCTTCGAGTCTTTCAGGCGGTAAGCTCCGTTGCCGATTGCTTCTGTCACGATGTACGGGCCCTCCCATGGGGAAGCGAGCTTGTGCACCTTCTTCTGCTTGAGTCGAAGAACCAAGTCGCCTGCAACGAACGCTCTTGGTCGCAGCCTCCGAGTGTGATAGTTGCGCAGGTCTTGTTGATACACTGCTGACCGTGCCAGGGCGATGTCGCGTGCTTCATCCAGGGTATCCATGATGTCTTCGAGTTCCTCCTCTGCATCCGACTCGTCGTAGGCGACTACTCTCGGTGCGTCGAATTTGATGTCGCAGGGGAGAACTGCTTCTGCACCATACACCATAAACAATGGAGTGTATTGGGTGGATATGTTTGGCGTTGTTCGTAGACTCCAAAGGACCGACGGTAGTTCTTCCACCCATGCGCCCGCTGCGCGTTTTAGTTGCACGCGCAGTCGCTTCTTGATGCCGTTGCAGACGAGGCCATTGGCTTTCTCCACTTGCCCATTGGATTGCGGGTGCGAGACGGACGCATAGCTGAGCTTGATCCCCTGCTCTGAGCAGAAGTCCTTGAATTCTTCGGCTGTGAAGTTCGAGCCGTTGTCGGTGATGATCCCATTCGGTACTCCAAATCTGAAGATGATTGACCTGATGAAGTTGACTGCTGTGGATGCAGTCGAACTTTTGATGGGCACGGCTTCGATCCACTTTGTGAACTTATCGACTGTAACCAGGAGGTGAGTGTGACCTCCGGGTGAGGATTTCTTCAGCGGGCCCACCATGTCCAGACCCCATTGGGCGAAGGCCCAGGCTAATGGTATTGTCTTAAGTTCTGATGCTGGCGCGTGTGGCTTGTTGGCAAACTCCTGGCACCCTATGCATTTCCTTACTAGCTCCTTGGCGTCTTGCATGGCTGTCAACCAGTAGAACCCGTCTCGTAGTGCTTAGGCCACCAATGCTTGACTGCTGGCGTGATGCCCGCATATACCCGCGTGGATGTCGAGTAAGATGGCTTGGCCGTCGACTGGATCTACGCACCTTTGCAGGATTCCTGAGATGCTTCTTTTCTAGAATTCTCCGTTGATGACGGTGAAACTTTTGGAGCGCCTGATGATGCGCTTTGCTTCGACTGGATCTACTGGCAGCTTCTGATGCAGTATGTACGCCAGGTATGGTCCTGTCCACGTAGCTTCGACTAGCATGACCTCCATGGGGACCTTGTCTTGGCTTGGCGGGTTAGCATCGCCTTTTGTTGTTGCAGTGCTTGCTGTGTTCTGAGTCTTGATGGATCTCTGCGTGATGCGCTCGAGGAAGACGCCGGGTGGGACTGGCACCCTGTCTGAGCCCATGTTAGCGAGGACGTCGGCTTCCTCGTTGCTTTCACGGCCGATGTGCCGCAACTCGCAGCCATCGAAGTTGCCTTCCAACTGATTGTAGAGGTCTCTGTGGGCGAACATGTTGCCGACGATGGCGTCGCAGGACTTCATGGTTTGTTGTACCACCAGGTAGGAGTCGCCGTATATCATGAGGTGCGTGGCGCCGCAGTTCTTGGCCATCCGCTTGCCGTGGATCAGGGCCTCGTACTCGGCTTCGTTGTTGGACGGTGTCGGAAAGTCCATCTGCAGGACGTACTTGAGCTTGTCGCCTTAGGGGGAGATGAGCACAACTCCTGCCTCGGATGACATGAATTTCTTGGAGCCATCAAAATATATTGTCCATGCGTTGGACAAGTCGGGTACATTTGGTAACTGGGTTTCTATCCACTCGGTGGTGAATTCTGGGAGGACTTGGGCCTTGATGGACTTCGAGTGAGCATACTTCAGCCCCCATGGTCCTACCTCGACAACCCACTTGGCGACTCGTCCTGTCGCGCGTTGGTTTGTGAGAATGTCTGCTAGTCCAGAGGAGCTTACCACCGTGATCGGGTGCTCGGAGAAGTAGTGGACGACCTTCCTGGAGGTCATAAAGACTCCATATGCCAGCTTCTGGTAATGCGGGTAGTTCTGCTTGGACATGGTGAGGACTTCGCTGAGGTAGTAGACGGGCCTTTGCACCGGGTGACTGTGCCCTTATTCTTCCTGTTCGACTCCGAGTACCGTGCTCACCACCCTGTTTGTTGTTGAGACGTATAAGTATAGCGGCTCGTTTTCCAGTGGTGCCACGAGGACTGAAGAGGTTGTCAGGGTTATCTTGAGATGGTCGAACGCGTCATGCGCCTCTTGTGTCCACTCAAACTTGTCCGTCTTCTTCATCAGTTGGTAGAAAGGTAAGGCTTTCTCTCCCAACTTACTAATGAACCGGCTGAGAGCTGCGACTCGGCCGGCTAATCCCTGCACCTCGCGGAGTTTTGTTGGTGCTGGCATTGTAAGAATGTTTTGCACCTTCTCGGGGTTCGCTTCGATTCCTCTTGCAGATACGAGGTATCCTAGTAGCTCTCCGGCTGGCACGCCGAACACGCACTTCTCTGGGTTGAGCTTGATCTGGTATACATCGAGTGCGGCGAAGACCTTGCGGAGATCGTCGACTAGGGTATCCTCCTTTCGGGTCGTGACAACGATGTCATCGACGTAGACTTGGACGATCTGCCCGATTAGCCCCTTGAGGCACGCTTGCATTGTCCGCTGGTACGTGGCACCTGCGTTCTTTAACCCGAACGGCATCGTCTGGTAGAAAAAGACGTTGTCAGGTGTGATGAACGCCGTTTTCTCTTCGTCCTCGACTTTCAGCCTGATCTGCTGGTAACCTGAGTAGGCATCCAGGAAGGACAGGCGCTCGCAACCTGCTGTCGAGTCGATGATTTGGTCTATCCGCGGGAGCGGGAAGTGATCCTTGGGGCAACATTTGTTGACTGCGGTGAAGTCAGCGCACATGCGTAGTTTCTTCGTCTTCTTTTTCTCCACTAGGACCGGGTTGGCGACCCAGTCCGAGTCCTTGATCTCTCGGATGAACTTGGCGTGCAGTAGTCTGTCGACTTCCATGGTGATCGCGTCTTTCTTGGGTCCTGAGAAGCGTCGCATGGATTGTTTGACTGGTCTTGCGTCCTTGTGGACTTTCAGAGAGTGCTCGGCGAGTTCCCTGGGTATCCCTGGCATGTCAGAAGGTTGCCATGCAAAGATCTTCTAGCTCTCACGTAGGAACTCGACGAGCGCGCTTTCCTATGCGGGGGTCAGACTTGACGAGACCTTGACCGTCTTTCTGCTGTCAGTCGGATGGACTTGGTGGGTTACAGTGTCATCGTTCGTGTTGAATGCTGCGTCCTTAGCTGGCTTCTTGCGAGATGGGAAGACGGTTTTGTCGTTGTCGGCTGATAGGGCCTTGAAGTGCTCTTCGACTCCGAAGAACTCAGAAATCTTGGCGAACTCGCGGTCGCAACTGTTGGAGAGCCCGAAGTCGCCGCGTACGGTGATTACTCCTTTCGGCTCGGGCAGCTTTATCATCAGGTAGGCGTAGTGGGGTACTGCCATGAACCTGGCAAAGGTTGGGCGCCCGAGGATGGCGTGTTATTGTGACTTCCAGTCGACGACCTCAAAGTCTATCGACTCCTTCCTGAAGTGCTCGGGTGTACCGAGGATGATGTCGAGTGTGATTGTTCCCATGGGTGTGATTGCTTGCCCTGGTACTATGCCGTGGAAGGTGGTTTCCGATTCCGGCAATTTCTCTGTCGACCTGTTCATTCTTCTCAGGGTGTCGGTGAATATGATGTTGATGCCGCTGCCTCCGTCCATGAACACCTTCTTCAAGCTGTAGTCGCCGATCAAGGCCTCAATCACAAGTGCGGCGTGCCCGGGTCGGGTTACCTTGGATGGGTGATCTGCCCTGGAAAATGTGATGGGTGTCTCCGACCCGCGCAGGTAGTCTGGTACCGCGTGCGGGCTGTTGATGGCCTGAAGTACTTGGCGGGTGATGAGCTTTTGGCGCCTGTTTGACGGGGGTCCCTTCTGGATCATGTTCAGCTGTCCCCGTGCGGGTGGGTACGTGTCGGTTGCTGCCGACTGACCTTGTTGCTGTTGCTGCGGCTGGGGGAATGCTCCTGCCGCCTGCACCTGGTTGTTGTTTGCGGGTGCTGCCTGGATGGCTAGCTGCGGGGCCGCCTGTATTGCTTGTACTGGGGCGATGATGTTCTGCATGGCTTGGTATATCTTTCTTGCTTTGCGACAATCCTTCAGCAGGTGGCTGGAACCCCATTTGCTTGTCTCCGGGTTGCGCAACGAGTGATGCTTACAGGGTTGCATCAGCTCCTCTGCTGGGGTCGGTGGGCGCTTCCACTCACGCCAGTTGCTTGTTTCGACCTCTTTCTTAGGGGAAGTTTCGTGGACATAGTCCTCTCCTTCGGCCCATTGGTTGGCTGTTTTCATGAGCTCTATTGTGGTCTTCGGCTGGAGCCTACCGAATTCCTCGCGGAGGTCGCGGCGAGCGACGCCGTGCATGAAGGCGTCCATCACTTGATCTTCTGAGACGGGTTCCATGGTGTTGCGGAGTAGTGTCCATCGCTGGATGTAGGAGCGGAGCAACTCATCCTTTCCTTGCTTGCAGGCCTGCAACTCGATGTAGGTCGTTGGCCTTGCGAATGTTCCCGAGAAACTCTTGATGAAGTTATCCTGGAATTCTTCCCATCTTCGGAAAGAGTCTTTGGGTTGGCTTGTGAGCCATCCGCGTGCCGAGTCCGTCAGCATAAGCTGGATGTACTGCATTGCCGTAGTCGACGTCCCGCCTTGGCAGGTGCAGGCGATGAGGTAGTCCTCGAGCCACAGTTTTGGATCTTGCTTCCCGTCATACTTTGGTGTGCCTGCTGTCAACTTGAAGCCCTTAGGCATGCGGGTGTCGCGGATGTTGAAGCTGAAGCATGCCGCGCCGCACGGCTCGAAGTCGCGGTCAGCATGGTCGTCTGTGTGTGCCGCACCAGCCGAGCGCTCCTTGCGGTTGCGATCCACCGTCTTCTGCGTGAGGACGTCGCGAAGGTCCTTGACTGGTTGCCGATGTGCCGCTGGGATGCTCGAGGTTGTTGGTTCATGCGCCCGGTTGCTTGGCCCCTTGGCCGCCAGCGCTTCTTCGATTGCCCTTATGGAGGCAATTTGCTGCTTGTGGAGAAGGGAGCGCACGTCCCCCTCCGGTGGCTGCGTGAGCCGGAGGTATGTCTCGACTGAGATTAGGGCGGCGTTCGCCGTCTTTGGGACGGGTATCCCGTTCTCATCTTCGTGACGAAGGACGAGTCGAGGTTGCGGGTGAGCCTGGTTCGATCGGCTTCTTCCATGAGGGGAACACGGGCTCTGTTTCTCCGTGCTCCTTGGTTAACCTCCGTAGAGGATGTGAAGGAGAGGGCGGCTCGCCTGGCACTCGATGCGTCTGCGTCCCTTTTGCGCCGGAGTAGGTCAGCTTTTTCGGCGCGGATTCGTTCGCCTTCCTTGCGTAGCAAGTACTGGACCGCCAGGTGGTCGTCTCGAGGTGCGTTGGGTGGGGGGAACGTGCCCTCGTCCACATGCTTCATGGCTTGGATCGCCATGTCACGCGTGATGACAAGTTTAGTCTGGTCCGGCATGTCCACCTCTAGCGGATATGCGGGTTCTTCGTCGTCGCCATGTGGTGTTGTGCCGGCCATGAAGACTTGCTTGGGGTAGACTTGAGTCGGAGAGTTGGTGCTGCCGCTGCTGCTTCTGTCGCCCGCGTCTTGCTCGGGATCGAAAATTGCTGCAACGTGGCGCGCGGCGCAGTCGCTGTCGCGTCTTCTCGCGATCGTCCCTGTGTTCACGCTCGCCGGGGCGAGTGTGATTGGCTTGGGGTAGACTTGGGATTTCCACGAAGATGAGGGCGCGCGCGACGTGGCTGTCGGGCGCGAGCTCCTGGGTTCCCGTGCGGGCGCGACAGTCGAGGTAGATCTTGGGGTAGTGGGCCTGATCCGCGCGGCCGTTGCCGAAATTGTCGATGTAGTCGATGTAGATGCAATCTTCACGGGTGCAGCGGGCGCGGCCTTCGCGGGTGCGGCAGATGCGATCTTCGCGGGTTCGGCGGGCGCGGCCTCCGCGGGTGCGACAGACGTGATCTTCGCGGGTTCAGCGGGCGCGGGGGTTGCCGATTCGGATGACGCCGCCACGCGTAGTGCGGTAGTCGTAGACCTGAGTATACCACGACTATCGATGCAGCAGTATATGGAGCCGAAGGTGATGTGTATACCTTTGTCCAGATCGGCGTACACCGAGCGGTGGGCCGGCGGGTGGAGGACGTACTCGAAGGAGCCGAAGCGGATTGACTCCCTGGCGGCGGATACGCCGATCTTCATTGCGGATGGAGCCAGAGCGACCATGATCCCAGCACTTGTTTGACGTTCCCACAGACGGCGCCAATTGACGAGGTGTTAACTCGACAAGTCCCAGGGTTGTGCACCCCGAGTTGATTGATGGGGAGAGAGATGAGTGCAGGTGGTCACGACGGCTGACAAGCAAGGATTTACCCAGGTTCAGGCTCCCGGAGGATAACACACTACTCCTGCTGGTCTGGTTATTGATGCGAGTAGCGATTACAATGGCGAGATTGCGATCTCGCTAGGGTTTGTGGCGGTGGCTATGAGTGTGTCCTTTGGGACGAGCAACCCTCCCGGCTTTATAGGCAGCCAGGTCTCGGGCGGTTGATGCCGATGACAACTACAGATATGGCAGGTTATGCTTCCTAACCGACTTGGACTAGGTTACATGGTACCCCGCGTGGGCCTTCTGTGGGCCTCCATGTCCTTGGCGCGGCCCAGGTAGCCTTATCGTGGGCTACCCGAAAGGCAGCCCCACGTCAAAGTTTGTTGGTTAAAAAATCCCTATATGGTTTGAAACAGTCACCTATAGCGTGGTTTGGACGTTTTAGAAAGGAGATATGTTCCTTGGGTTATCAGCAAAGCAATGCAGATCACACCCTGTTCTTTAAGCATCATAGTGGAAAAATTGTTATCCTTGTTGTGTATGTGGATGATATTGTGATCACAGGTAACGATGATGATGGGATTGCTTGCTTAAAGAAGATGTTGGCCAAGTCATTTAAAGTCAAGGATCTGGGTTTTCTTCATTGTGTCCTTGGAATTGAGGTTGTATATGGATCACAAGGTATTTATTTATCTTAAAGAAAATATGTACTTGATTTACTTGCTGACCCGAGATCAAATCATTTCTTATGCCGTTAGTGTGGTAAGTGAAGGGAATATGCCCTAGAGGCACTTAATAAACATAGTTTATTGGCAATATCCCAATTGTTCATTATATGTTTTATACCATGCTATAACTGTATTAAGCTAAAACATTAATACAGGTGTGGTAGATAAACAACCAGGTCCCTAGTAGCCTCTACTAAGACTAGTTTCATTGCGCGATTGATGATCGAGGTTTTCCGATCATAGGGCATGGCGCCGGTCGGCAATGGAAGTCATATCGTTAGGTGTAACGATGTGATGGACATACCCAGTATTTATAGGACATAGTCATTACGCCTTAAGACCGTGAGATCAACTCTTATTGTTATCCCTGGAAGATACTTTGATCGCACCAAACGTCATATCTTATATAGTTTACAATGATAGGTGATACTTTTGGGTATTGGAAGGGGGTAGTTGAGACGAGGGGTCAACAGCGGGATTTGTCAGTCCGCATAGCCGGATAGATACTCTAGGGCCCACTCGGTGAGATTATGTCAAATGAGTTTGCAAACATGTGACTAGGTCACCAGCTGACATAATATCACGGACGAGTAGAAGATAGCGATGTAGGTAACGAGATCATGCTAGGTATGGAGATATCTAAGAATGATGCTCGGACACGCTAAGTATCGCCATGACAAAGGGTTTAAGACTAGACGTCCAGGTTTGATAGATGAAAGTCATTCGTTATATCACAGGGATTAATTCATGGGGTCCAGGCCTACGAGTTAGTCGTCGATCATAGAGGAGTCTTGAGCGTACCTATTATTATATCGAACCGCTAGGGTAACACACTTATGGGGTTTCGACAAGACAACCGGAAAGGAAAGAGATCACCGGGAACGTCCCGGGAATGGTCCGATGGAGATCGGGCAGCGACGAAAGAGTTTTCGGAGCTAGAATAAATTCTATAAAATATGTTTGATATTAATTAGTGTAATTAATGATTAAATATGATTTTATATATTTATTTTCGAATTTTTAAAGGCTGGTTTCCCAAAATGGGCCTTCTGGTGGAAAGAAGGCCCATGAGGGGGGGAAAGTCCCCCCAGGGCTTCGGATTGAGGGAGGGCCGGCCTAGGTGGGCCAAATGGAGCCCAACTAGGGCCGGCGCACCATCCTAGCCGCACCAGGCATGTGGGGATAGTCCCACATTGCCTGGCTGGCAAGGTTGGCACCCCCTGGGAGCCTATATAAGAAGGGGCACCCCTGGCCTTTTAATTCACCAATTAATTTCCAATTTATCTCTCGATCTCGTGATTCCCTTTGTCGGAGTCGCGCCGAGTAGAGGAGGGGGATCTCTTCCACCATAGCCCGCTGCCACGCTGCTGGTGTTCCGGTCCAAGTCTTCCGCTGCTCGTCCTGGACTGGAGCTTCGGAGGCCGTCGTCTCCACCGTATGTGTGTGACACCCTGCGAGGTGCTGCGCTAGCGGTACTCGGAGGCCTACTTCCTCCACCCGACCTCGGGGTCATCTTCTTTGTCTCTGTCGCGCCGAGTTCTCCGCGACCTAGAGGTCGGCTACGTCGTCTTCGTCGTCAACGCTTGTGTGGGGGCGTAATCCCCGCTATTCGGTCTACGAGGGTATGTATTCCGGTCTCCGCCGTACTACTCTATCTGCATAGTGTAGATCTTGGCTAGTTTAAGGATATCGTTGCTAGGAAATTTTTTGTTTTCTGCACACGATCCCTTTCAGTGGTATCAGAGCCGATCTATCGTAGATATAGCTGTACGCTGTTAGAACCCGTGTTCTGCACGGGAGCACCGTTCCTGTTATTTGCTACCCTCTAGAGTGCACTTGTGATTCCAGCGGCATCGAGTTGATGAAGCGGCCCGGACCGACTTTACGCGTACGCTTACGCGACACTGGTTCCACTACTGACATACGGCTTGTACCGTATCTGTGGCTGGCGGGTGCCTGTTTCTCTCTCTTTAGTTGGCTTTGCATTTTCAATGGAGGGCCCGAAAGGGATGCTTAAACATGCAATTATTGGATCATTGTTGTGGTCATAAGGTTCGTAGGTATGAAGCGGTTCTATTTACGAAAGCCCCGAGCCACGTAAAATATGCAAAAGATAAAGTAGAAGCGTCTAACTTTATTCTGCGGGGGCTATGTGATATGGTCAAGGTAGGTTTATTAAATTGTTTATAAACTGCGGGCGCCAAGAAAACCATGGCGCAATGGACTATATCACATTGCATTACATTTGATGTATTGTGTGCATCTTATATTGTGTGATTGTATATATAGTATATATTGGGTACATGGCGGTAGCTATATAAGATGATCCCTTCAAAATACCACTAGTGTTCTCCCTCCAACGCGCACCACCAAGAAAGTTCTACGTTATGAGGCAGGCCGTGATGATCGGGTGTCAGACATCTCGTCGTTCGCATACAGTGGGTGTAAGACATGTTGCACAAGCGTCAACGTGGAGGTTTTTGGTGGCGAGCCTAGCATATTCAGAAATATGGCCTCGGAACAGGGAGACCGAAAGGTCGAGCACGAGTCACAAAATTGGTGTGGCGGACAATTGTCTACTCTTGAAGTTGTGCCGCCGGCTCTGATGATGAGGGGTGGTGCAATAGATGGGGGTCGTGTAATCGCTTAAACGACCAGGAGGGATGTTCGTTTGAGTGGGAGTTCGGATAGTTATTTTCTAAAATACTAGAACTCAGAATATAATGAACAGAGTCTGTTTTGCAAACCTTTATAGATATTAAACATTGTGATAGCATCTTTTCAAATTATGCGCATTCCTGCGATTGAGAAACTTAAATGGTTGGGTCCAAACTTCATAGTTTTATGCTTTAGCTTGAGGATACTCCTTGTTTAAACCGTTAGCTCTTTGTGTTACAATACCCGCTAGGAGATAAACCCGGAGATTCCGCTAACATAAGATAATTTGGATTATCGGATTTTGTGCGGATGATATCATCATAGTCCAGTGTATGGTATGATCTCTGCCATAAAGAACCAACGGTGGGTACGAGTTTTTAGATCGCGAACATATGATATGGTCGCTAAACTCGGGGTACCCCAAACGTTGGGTTGATGAAGTTTATCAGTACGTTGACTGATTGTCTTCTCAACCAAGATGGAAGAGAATACACACATTGAGGGAGCACGTGGCGGTCATACTTAATGACGTATGTTCATACTTAATGAACATTGAGACGCCTGGCTCAACTCAATCACTGGATGACAGACATCGTTGCCAAGTGCAAATCCTCTGTCATAGACTATGGCATGCAAGGGGAATCGTTCACCTTCATGGTTCTTGATTACGGTGGAAGTATCACGAAAATGAAAAAGATCACCGGAAGTCATCAATAATAATGGTGTATATATGATATACATGTTATGAATGTTTTAGCTAAGCAAGTACTCGCAGTAGTGACTAAGTTTTGAACTAGTCATGTTTTGTGAAAACCAGGTTTACTGCTTGAGTAGCTTGAAAGGATGAGGCGACATTGCGTGTTGATAATGGCAATCAAGTTGTTGTGATGGCCATAGACACTCTTCCTCTAGATCTACCATTTGGGTAAATTCTTTATGATCGCCTGTTAGTATGATCGTTACAAGTGTGTCTCCTCTAGCGAGACACTTGTTCATACATGCTACTGACAAATTGGTGTCCTATATTTATGAAGTAATGATCATATGCCGATTTGAATTTAGATGGTAGAAGCTCCCACATTCATAATATTAATGCCAAAGGATACAAACTTAATAAACACACCACATATGTGTGGCACTACCGTTTAGTCATGTCAATGTTATAGTCAATGCATTAGCTCCATACCGAATGGACCTACAAGTTCTAAGATTTGATCTTTTGACACTTGTAAAATAACTGTGACACTGTTTTCGGAAAGCGGGCATATAACTTATTGATAGTCATACATAGATATGTATGTGGTTCAATGAAGTAATTGACGGGTAGTGGAGATCTTTATTTCGTGAACTTCACTGAACGTTTTGAGTATAGCTTGTTGAGAATCGTGCATTTCGGTGTATATGAATCAATGAAGTACTTTAACGTGTAGTGGAAGACTTTATTTCATAGACTTCATGAACATTTGAGTATATATATGGATATCCACTCGGGGAATGTTGGTCTGGAAACTTTGATTCAATCAAACAAGTTCAGAATGAAGTAGGAAATAAACTTAACAAGAAAATCAAATTCCTGCGATGTAGATCGAGGAAATGAAAATTTGAGTTATAATGTTGGCACATCATTGAAAGACTTGTGAGAAGAGTTCCACAAATTACGTCGCATGGAACACCATAGAGTCATGATGTGTTAGGACGTCGTAATTACACCCTATTGGATAGTGCGTGGTAAATAAATCTCTTACCGAATTATTGTGATCATTAGAGTCATATGGTAGAAACGTAAACACTCACGTTAGCAAATAGGGAAACCATTTGAATCCATGGAGACAATACCATACGAGTGATGGCATGGCTTTTGGCATGGATTGTCGTTTCAGCAATTTAGTGTTTCGATGTAATCGAACCTAAAATGGATTAATCTTTGTAGTATACCCTACCTAAAGAGTTAGTTGGGTACATGTCTCACGACATAGGCAAAATCTTTGCCGGGATACACCTTGTGAAAGAAATAGTTTCTTGTCCAAGGGTATAAGTGAGAAAGAAAGTAGAGCAAGACGAAGTTGGTAAACTTCCTCTCCAGACATCAGAGTGGCGCAATTGAAAGTGTTTTCGGTGTCAGGCTCCACAGCTTGAAAAAGCTGATGATTCAAGATCATGATGTTCTGAGCTCATACTAAGAGCGTAGGCATACGAGGTTGTGTTCCACACTGTGTGTTACGACAATCTTGTTATGAAGGTCATATTAATGGAATATGACAGACCTACGAACTACGAAGAAGAGATGGTGGACCTAAGTCCGAGAAATGGCTATGAGTCATTTATGATCCGAAATAAAATCCATATACGATTACCAGGTAATGACTTGGGAGATCTTCTTGATGGCATCTAGGATGTTCACAGTATATGGAATTTTATGAGAGAGTAGACTTTGAGCAGATTCGGTTTGTCGTGAAACAGTTCCGACAGATTCAAAAGTTGACCACATGAGAGTTTGTCTCAAGTGGCGAAGCCTGAATCTATTCTGGGTCGTTTAGCAATCACTATAATTTCGAATGAGAAATTTATAGATGGATAAGGAAACCATTGTTCTTAATAGTGTCATTAAGAAAGAGTTGGTGATCCTGAGGATGCTAAACATGTATGCAAACTTCAGTGGTCCATTCATGGGCTGAAGCAAGCATATCGGAGCTGGAATCTTCACTTTGATAATGTGATCAAAGGATTTTGGAGTTGTCCAAAATAGTTGAAGAAACCTACATTTGCAAAGAAGTGAGTGGGAGCAAAGTAGCTTTCCTTTATCTTATATGCGGAAGGCATATTTGAGTGGGAGCTAGGTGTCATTCGTGATTTTGTATGTAACGACATCTTGAATGACACAGATCCTCTAGTAGAGTGTAAAGGATTATTTAAGTGATTAAATTTTCTATGAAATGAAGTTCGGAGTATTAGGCATCTGATTTATAATTGTATAGATCAGAAGGGGCTTAATAACATTAGGACGGAATATTTCCTAAGTCAAGATTCTGAAGTGTTTCAGAATAGGACAAGTGAAGAAATAGGTTCTTACTTGTATGACTAGGTAAAATATTAAGTTTATCTTGGCATTTTCAGTAATAGCAAATGATGTTCGACATTATCTATGTATCATACCTAGATGCTATCAGACTGAAAGCTCGACTTAGTGTGACCCGAGTTCTTGGTTGAAGAACAGGTTCTAGAGTGATCCTTGTGTGGATCAATGAACAAACGTTAAGTTCATTCTTCAGTGTCTATGAGAACTGAAGATAGGTTTTCTAGTAACCGGTAAGAGTGGAATGGCAACTTGCCGTAAAGCGGTTACGATGATGCAAGTTATTACACTGACCCATACGACTAGAAATCTCATATAGGAGATGTCCTTTATTTTGAAGATAGACATGGTTAGTTTGCGAAGCCGCATATGAATGCACTGTCGCATAATCTACATAGGTATAGAAATATATCGCGACTTCAGAAGTAGCAAGTGTGATTGGACTGAGCAGTTTTCCGAGCGTAGGTGGTCTCCTTAATAGATCTCTTAGACTTTTAAGGCGCATGCTACGCGAATGCTCGAGTCTCACTCCATCCACTGGGATATATTTCACCGTCATCGTAAGATACGGGATTATGTCAAACTAGGTGACATAGAAGTGTTGCAAAGAACATATAGGTCTCAATGTGTGAGAACTATTGACTGTATTCCTTTTCCACGAGGCGAGCAGGCACCAAGATGCTATGGGTGTTGAGCTTTTACCAAGTTGTAAACTAGATTAAGTGTTACTCTAGTGCAAGTGGGAGACTGAAGGGAATATGCCCTAGAGGCACTTAATAAACATAGTTTATTGGCAATATCCCAATTGTTCATTATATGTTTTATACCATGCTATAACTGTATTAAGCGAAAACATTAATACAGGTGTGGTAGATAAACAACCAGGTCCCTAGTAGCCTCTACTAAGACTAGTTTCATTGCGCGATTGATGATCGAGGTTTTCCGATCATAGGGCATGGCGCCGGTCGGCAATGGAAGTCATATCGTTAGGTGTAACGATGTGATGGACATACCCAGTATATATAGGACATAGTCATTACGCCTTAAGACCGTGAGATCAACTCTTATTGTTATCCCTGGAAGATACTTTGATCGCACCAAACGTCATATCTTATATAGTTTACAATGATAGGTGATACTTTTGGGTATCGGAAGGGGGTAGTTGAGACGAGGGGTCAACAGCGGGATTTGTCAGTCCGCATAGCCGGATAGATACTCTAGGGTCCACTAGGTGAGATTATGTCAAATGAGTTTGCAAACATGTGACTAGGTCACCAGCTGACATAATATCACGGACGAGTAGAAGATAGCGATGTCGGTAACAAGATCATGCTAGGTATGGAGATATCTAAGAATGATGCTCGGACACGCTAAGTATCGCCATGACAAAGGGTTTAAGACTAGACGTCCATGTTTGATAGATGAAAGTCATTCGTTATATCACAAGGATTAATTCATGGGGTCCAGGCCTACGATAGTCGTCGATCATAGAGGAGTCTTGATCGTACATGTTATTATATCGAACCTCTAGGGTAACACACTTAAGGGGTTTCGACAAGACAACCGGAAAGGAAAGAGATCACCGGGAACGTCCCGGGAATGGTCTGATGGAGATCGGGCAGCGACGAAAGAGTTTTCGGAGCTAGAATAAATTCTATAAAATATGTTTGATATTAATTAGTATAATTAATGATTAAATATGATTTTATATATTTATTTTCGAATTTTTAAAGGCTGGTTTCCCTAAATGGGCCTTCTGGTGGAAAGAAGGCCCATGAGGGGTGGAAAGTCCCCCCAGGGCTTCGGATTGAGGGAGGGCCGGCCTAGGTGGGCCAAATGGAGCCCACCTAGGGCCGGCGCACCATCCTAGCCGCACCAGGCATGTGGGGATAGTCCCACATTGCCTGGCTGGCAAGGTTGGCTCCCCTTGGGAGCCTATATAAGAAGGGGCACCCCTGGCCTTTTAATTCACCAATTAATTCCCAATTTCTCTCTCGATCTCGTGATTCCCTTTGTCGGAGTCGCGCCGAGTAGAGGAGGGGGATCTCTTCCACCATAGCCCGCTGCCGCGCTGCTGGTGTTCCGGTCCAAGTCTTCCGCTGCTCGTCCTGGACTGGAGCTTCGGAGGCCGTCGTCTCCACCGTGTGTGGGTGACACCCTGCGAGGTGCTGCGCTAGCGGTACTCGGAGGCCTACTTCCTCCACCCAACCTCGGGGTCATCTTCGTCGTCTCCGTCGCGCCGAGTTCTCCGCGACCTAGAGGTCGGCTACGTCGTCTTCGTCGTCAACGCTTGTGCGGAAGCGTAATCCCCGCTATTCGGTCTACGAGGGTATGTATTCCGATCTCCGCCGTACTACTATATCTGCATAGTGTAGATCTTGGCTAGTTTAAGGATATCGTTGCTAGGAATTTTTTTGTTTTCTGCACACGATCCCCTTCAGTAAGCTGATTCATGCATGACCCGAGATCAAGTCATTTAGATGTTGTTCACAGAATACTCAGGTATCTTAAGAGTTGTCCAGGAAGAGGGATTCTATTTTCTAGCCATGGAACTCAAAAATAGAGTGCTATACTGATGCTGACTGGGCTGGATGCCTAGACCACATCTGGCTACTGTATTTTCGTTGGTGGTAATTTAGTTAGTTGGAGGAGCAAAGAGTGGTTGCACGATCTACTGCTGAAGAAGAATTTAGGTCCATGGCTTCAGGATTATGTGAAGTGATATGGTTGAAGATACTATTATCTGAACTTAGACTGTATGATGGCGGGCCATTACAACTTTATTCTGATAACCAAGATGCAATCAATATAGTCCACAATCCAGTTCAGCATGATAGGACTAAACATAACTTGCTGATGTATTAACAAAAGGGGTTAGCGTTGTATCCTTTGAAAAATTATGTAGCAAGATGGGGCTCATAAATATATTTGCCCCATCTTGAGGGGGGGTGTAGTGAGGGTTAGAGTTGTAAGAGGTGTGTATTTTATGAGGGTCAAAATGTAAAACTTGTGTGTATATCACCAGGTGAAGAGGAACGAAGAGTAGTTGTTCAGTTTCTAGAAATTTCCCGAGAGACAACACCAAGCCCCGCCACGGTCTTTGTTGGTCTGTTCATAGCTGAAGGGGTTACGGTGCAGAAAACAATAATTTTCTAGCGAACGAAACCCTAACTAGGCAGGATCTATCTATCTAGTACATGCGATAACGGTGGCGGAACGGGTTACATTACCTCCATGTAGACCGATAGCGGGGATTACGCTCCCGCACAAGCGTTGACGATGAAGTCGTACGTAGCCAACCTCGACGTCGCGGAGAACTTGCCGCGATGTCGGAGTCGATGACGCCGGGGTGTCGACGATGATCTGCGTCGACGAGCGTCGGGCGGAAGAAGGCAGAGCGCCAGCAACAGGGCTAGCGCGCCGGCAACAGAGGGGGGAGGCGCGGAGGCTGCAGGGGGGGAGACGACGTCGCCCAAGCTCCTCAAAAGAGAAGCCTCCGAGCACTCGCAAACATACAGAGCCTAGCGACAACTCCCGGTCATTCAGATCAATCTGAAATCGCAGGAGTAGATCTTATCTGGAATCCCGCAGAGCAACGGCGCTCTGCGGTATGGCTTAGGTGGAGAGAGACCCCCTTCCTCAGCTCGGCGCGGCTCCGACTTGGGAACCACGAGATCGAGAGAGAAATTGGGAATTAATTGAATTTCCTGTGAATTAAATCAATTAATATGCCTTGGTATATAAAGGGGGAAGGGGGTGTGCAAACCCCTTGGCTCCCCCATGTGGTACTAAAGGAGGAGGGGGGTTGGTGCGCCCCCACCATGGGCCGGCCGAACCCCCATGGGGCCCACACCCCCTTGTGGGGTGCGGCTCCCCCCTCTTGGGCCCTCTTAGGGCCCATGTAGGTGGGAGCCCCCTTTTTCCTTTATTTAATTAATATTAAATTAATATAAAAATCCCATTAATTCATAATTAATATATTTATATATAATTCAATATCCCGTGACTCCGAAACTATTTCGGAACCACCCGAACAACTTTCGGACATTCCCGGAACCATTCCATACCTCCCCGGAACTCCTTCCGGACCACCGGAACTCTTTCCGGATCATTTCTTTCTCTCCAATAAAAACCTATAAAATTCCAGAACCTATCTCCTAGCGTCGCTAAGACCTTAAGTTTGTTACGCTACGGTTCGGGAACACTCCAGACATGGTCGAGACACTCCGCTCACCAATGATCGTCAGGGATACCTGGAAATATATGACGACCCCTGTGCATTCCACGAATATCGTCGTTGAACCATAAATATGATATTCATTCCCTTTGTCTCTGCGATACTACCTTGTCCGAGATATGATCGTAGACACACCGATGCCTTTGCTGTATCTCGTTACCGACGAAGGTTATTAACTCGTCTGTGATATTACCATCTCCATGACCTAGTCACAAGCTGCGCAGCTATATAGATGCAATATCACCGAGTGGGCCCAGAGTATCTTTCCATTACAAGAATGAACAAATCCCGCTCTTGATCCTTACGTCTTGATACTCTTTCGGAAGACCCAAGATGGACACCGTTATTGTCATGCTATATAAGACACAACGTTTGATGCTCTCAAAGCACTCCTACGAAGCAACAATAAGTACGGTCTCACGGTCTAAGGAATAAGCTATCATACTCTTATCTATTGCAAATGACAAACATCGTAATACGATCTTATTGCAATACTTTGCGTATGTCCACCACCTTATTCAACTAACAAGATGACCCCATTGTCAACCGACGTCATGTCCTTGATCGGGAATCTCGATCAACTGTTGCCCAATGGACTAGCTCATATAGAGGCTTGCTAGGGACCTGGTTGTCTATGTATCACACGTGTATTAATAATTCCGATTAATACAGTTATAGCATAATACACAAACCTACTATAAACTCATGAGATAACAATAAATACTACTTATTTATTTGCCTCTAGGGCATATCTCCTTCAGTCTCCCACTTGCACTAGAGTACAAATAAACTAGCCGCATTTTACTTTATCAGAATCCCTTATCAAATAAGAATCATTTGATAATGCTTGCTTGTGGAAAAGTGTTACTGCACAATCCATGATTGTACATGCTTTTGCGATTCACTGGCATGAACTTGCTTGATATCACCATGTTGTCTAACAACATATATGCAAATACCGTAACTAAGTGAGACTTCTGCTTCCCAGCGCTTACTCTGATTATACTAACCAGATAACTGCCCTGAAAAACACACTCAGCCATGCAGAGCCCCTTGTAACAATTACAAACTCGCGATATCTACATACTTTCACACCAATGTAGAAAACTTGACATTCAAATATCAATCCCTTAACTAACGCACTTCTACTTCCAGTAAATTCCAAATTTACTTTCATAACTGCTCTTATTCCAAGAGCATCGGTTATATTTCATCGAGCAGATAATATGGTTTCTGTATGATGTCTAATATTACATAATAGATCCACATGTCATACAACCATTACTTTCATGCATCATTACTCTTAATGATCAATTGGATTTCATAGGACCTTCCTATTGATTCTAATCTGACTCCTCAGATATAATCCAAAACAACTCGACTAACTATTTAAAATTCCCGTTCTATTTAAAAATAGACACTAACTTTCAAATAGTTTCACAACTTCATCATATTCTATTGGTACAGTTTCACAATGTGTTAACTACACAAGATGAATTCGACTCCCACTCAAACTATGTCTCCACATATTTGACAACACGAGCTCCCACTCAAAACGTGTCATCCACATATTTGAGTTCCTGAGCTCCCACTCAAAAACGTGTCATCCACATATTTGAGTTCCTGAGCTCCCACTCAAAAATATGTTCCATACATATTCCACCTGAGTAAACTAACTACGACTCCCACTTAATTCGACATTTAGGTCAAACCAAAATCATTGATCTATCATCAATTCGAATTTAATACAAACCATAGCATTACATTAATACAAATCCCTTAGACTTCGAGCATGTCTACATAAATGTAGTCAACAAATTTGATCTTGTGCAAGACACATTTCTTGACAAGACATGCTCCTGCGTCTTTCTTATAGTCACATTTTCATATAACACTTTATATGACGATTAAACAATCTTATTCCTCTAATAAGAATTGCAGCAACAATTACTCTCTTAATCCTTTTAAATGTAACTTGGATTTCCAGGCTGAAGAGCATTTTTTCGTATTCCGATACTTTCTCAACTTTCTTTGTATTCATAAAGTGCACCTTGATCTGTCAACAAGATCTGAAATACTTAATACAGTGCTGTGACCCGACAGCAATATTAAATATAATAGCACCTTATTCAGAAGTTTCTTACATGAAAATATTATGATCTTTATGAAGAGGATTGCAAGCAGAAAACAATTTTCTAGTCTCCCTCACTCTTAATCACTAAACTTTCATTAGCAGACACATACTCTTTGAAACATCTTCCAACATAAGTCTGACACTTTATTCCAAACTTCTAATTTCAATCCATAAACCATAATTCGAAAAGTCATCTTTTCTCGGAATTACATAGACAACAAACTGAACTTTGTTTCTATTTGGTTTTGGAATACACTCTCATCCAATGCGAGCAATCTACAAAGAACCACTCATGTATATTCCGAATTATCGCATAATCATATACACGTCGACACTACTGTCGATCCTACGAATTCTCGTTGAGAAAAAATATCTATTTTCTAAAGTGGACATCGACTATAATGTTTCGAACGTATTAGGAGATTCTAAGACTGATTCTGACAGGCCACACTTTATTTAAAATAGAGCATGATTATAATTTCCCACATATCACTATATATGACATTATAATTCTGTGAAGCAAATTTCCACAAGTCTCTTGTGTTGAAAACATAATTCAAAAATACTGACCTTTTATCGAATTCTGTGAATACAATGTTCACTAATCTTTCTTCTGAAAAACCCCATTTGATCTATTATCAAATTAATCTCAGACTCCATAATTTATCGGGCAAATACTCCTATTTACCAAAATCATGGAAGAATTCGGATCATGCAATAACACCATTGATTAATCATTAAAAATGACTCTCAATCAATTTCCTCTAGTATGGCAACTTTAATACTGCATTTCAAACTTAATCAATTTTGGCACTCGAAATACTTAAATGGACCAAAAATATCCATTACTTCTTTCATTGCCTTTATGACTAAATTCGATGGTGTTTGTTCTTTGGACACATAATTTTATCATTCCCGCTATTATAAATGTATATCATACGCATAATGTAATTGAGATGTGATGCAAATTACTCATAACATGAAACAACTGCTTTGTTTCATAACATAAAACAACTGATGTGTTCTATATGAATAATTATGTCTTGTAACATTCAAGACACCAAACTAGATCACATTCTCACTATTATAAAATGTCTTATCAAAAACTATTGATGATAACTAATATGATACCTCGAGGGCGTGAGCACTACTGGCCATGAACTTGCCATCACTTGTGCACTGTCACGTCACCCTTCGCCGCATACTTGTGATAATCAGGGACTGTTTCACAAACAGAACAATTATCAAACACTTTTCATCAAGTATGAGAAGAATACATTTATATCTTCGTATATCAAATATACCCATAGCGTCGAAGAACTCTTCTTCGATGAATCAACTTTTAGAGATTTGAACTTGTTCACGAACGTGAAGAAGCTCACCGTGTCTCTATAGCATATTCACGCACATGCTATTCACACCTAGGAGGTAAAGCACAATCTCTATTGCACTGGAGTTCGCTATCTAGAAATCGTAGATATTCGTAAGCCTGAAGTAGATGTCACACAACTTCTTCAACTGAGTCTCCAGACAGGTATGCTCCCCATGTGAATGGTCCGGAACTTTCTAAGCTGTCTGAACTGCTCAAGACTCAATTCATCTTTGAAGTGACCTCTGATCGCATCAATCACGACATATGGATCCATGTGTTGAAACAACTTTCAACTCAGGTGCTAGGCATACGCTCATGACGATCGTCACTTCCATGAACATGTCATGATGCTTACGGAACTCATCATCTTGCTCCTTGCTATCAGAATCATCTGGTCTAACTCCTAACTAATGTTCTAGCATATATAGGATGTTTGTTGTGTTTGGAGAATGTTTCTAAAACCAATGCACCAGCTGATGAAGTTGGACCCGTCGGCTTCCAAGGTAGAATCCGAGCTCTTGAAGAAGTAACCGAAGTGTAGTTCCGTAGTCTCCAGATGTGATCCCAAAAGAGGTAAGATAAGTTTATAATATTTAGGTGAGTTTTAGTTCTATAATCTCATTATCAAAAACACACCACACCAAGATTATTATCCCTAAAAATAATAATGGCGATTACACGACCCTCATCCACCACACTGCCCCCGATCATCACGGCCGTCAGCACAGTTTCAAAGGTGGACATAACATGTCGATCACAACAACTCTGTGACTCGTGCTCGATCTTTCGATCTTCCCGTGTTCCGAGGCCATACCTCTGAGTATGCTAGGCTCGCCAATCAAACCTCGAAGACCCTGCGCGTGCAACATGGACACCCACTGTATGCGAACGACGAGATGTGTGACACCCGATCATCACGGCCTGCCTCATAACGTAGAACTTTCTTGGTGGTGCGCAACGAGGGAGAACACAATTTTGGTATTTGTTAGGGATCATCCTATTTATGATGCTACCGTTGTATATCTAGCATATAAGCAATCAATAGGATGCACACACAACATCACACAATAATGATGCAATGAAGTGCGATGTGACATGGTCGATGCGCCTGGACCTTCATGGCGCCATGTGCCTGGCCCCCGGCGCCCCGGCATGGCTCCGAGTCTACAGAGCCCTCCTTTGCCTCCGACAGTACGAGTAATACCAAAACTTACCGTAACCATGTCACATAAAATAACGCCTCTGCAAAACAAAGTTAGACGCCTCTAGCTTTATTTAGTTTTGCAAGTTTTACGTGGCAAATAGGCTTATTCGTAAGAGAATCACTTCCCTACCTACGAACTTTGTACCACAACGTCGATCGTATAATTGCATGTTTAAGCATCCCTTTCGGGCCCTCCATTGAAAATGCTTTGCCGACTAGAGAGAGAGAAACAGACACCCGCCAGTCACAGATACGGTGCAAGCCGTATGTCAGTAGTGGAACCAGTCTCGCGTAAGCGTACGCGTAAAGTCGGTCTGGGCCGCTTCATCAACTCAATACCGAAGGCATCTGCACGCTAGAGGGTAGCAAATATAAGAAAGACGCCCTCATTCAACATGAGTTCTAACCGTACCAGCAGTACTACGCATAGATCGGCTCTGATACCACTGAAGGGGTTACGGTGCAGAAAACAATAATTTTCTAGCGAACGAAACCCTAACTAGCCAGGATCTATCTATCTAGTACATGCGATAACGGTGGCGGAACGGGTTACATTACCTCCATGTAGACCGATAGCGGGGATTACGCTCCCGCACAAGCGTTGACGATGAAGTCGTACGTAGCCGACCTCGAGGTCGCGGAGAACTTGCCGCGATGTCGGAGTCGATGACGCCGGGGTGTCGACGATGATCTGCGTCGACGAGCGTCGGGCGGAAGAAGGCAGAGCGCCAGCACCAGGGCTGGCGCGCCGGCAACAGAGGGGGGAGGCGCGGCGGCTGCAGGGGGCGAGACGACGTCGCCCAAGCTCCTCAAAAGATAAGCCTCCGAGCACTCGCAAACATACGGAGCCTAGCGACAACTCCCGGTCATTCAGATCCAGCTGAAATCGCAGGAGTAGATCTTATCTGGAATCCCGCAGAGCAACGGCGCTCTGCGGTATGTCTTAGGTGGAGAGAGACCCCCTTCCTCAGCTCGGCGCGGCTCCGACTTGGGAACCACGAGATCGAGAGAGAAATTGGGAATTAATTGAATTTCCTATGAATTAAATCAATTAATATGCCTTGGTATATAAAGGGGGAAGGGGGGGTGCAAACCCCTTGGCTCCCCCATGTGGGACTAAAGGAGGAGGGGGGTTGGTGCGCCCCCACCATGGGCCGGCCGAACCCCCATGGGGCCCACCCCCCCTTGTGGGGTGCGGCTCCCCCTCTTGGGCCCTCTTAGGGCCCATGTAGGTGGGAGCCCCCTTTTCCTTTATTTAATTAATATTAAATTAATATAAAAATCCCATTAATTCATAATTAATATATTTATATATAATTCAATATCCCGTGACTCCGAAACTATTTCGGAACCACCCGAACAACTTTCGGACATTCCCGGAACCATTCCATACCTCCCCGGAACTCCTTCCGGACCACCGGAACTCTTTCCGGATCATTTCTTTCTCTCCAATAAAAACCTATAAAATTCCAGAACCTATCTCCTAGCGTCGCTAAGACCTTAAGTTTGTTACGCTACGGTTCGGGAACACTCCAGACATGGTCGAGACACTCCGCTCACCAATGATCGTCAGGGATACCTGGAAATATATGACGACCCCTGTGCATTCCATGAATATCGTCGTTGAACCATAAATATGATATTCATTCCCTTTGTCTCTGCGATACTACCTTGTCCGAGATATGATCGTAGACACACCGATGCCTTTGCTGTATCTCGTTACCGACGAAGGTTATTAACTCGTCTGTGATATTACCATCTCCATGACCTAGTCACAAGCTGCGCAGCTATATAGATGCAATATCACCGAGTGGGCCCAGAGTATCTTTCCATTACAAGAATGAACAAATCCCGCTCTTGATCCTTACGTCTTGATACTCTTTCGGAATACCCAAGATGGACACCGTTATTGTCATGCTATATAAGACACAACGTTTGATGCTCTCAAAGCACTCCTACGAAGCAACAATAAGTACGGTCTCACGGTCTAAGGAATAAGCTATCATATTCTTATCTATTGCAAATGACAAACATCGTAATACGATCTTATTGCAATACTTTGCGTATGTCCACCACCTTATTCAACTAACAAGATGACCCCATTGTCAACCGACGTCATTGTCCTTGATCGGGAATCTCGATCAACTGTTGCCCAACGGACTAGATCATATAGAGGCTTGCTAGGGACCTGGTTGTCTATGTATCACACGTGTATTAATAATTCCGATTAATACAGTTATAGCATAATACACAAATCTACTATAAACTCATGAGATAACAATAAATACTACTTATTTATTTGCCTCTATTGCATATCTCCTTCAATAGCCTCCACAACCAACGGACTCGTAGGCTGATGGACATGCGGCCCAGATCAGGGATACCCAGGCCTCCCAACTGCAGCAGGCGGCACACCCTAGCCTAGTTGACATGGCAGTGAGCCCCATTCGCCTCCGCCCTTCCGGCCCACAGAAAGCCTTCAGGGATCTTCTCAACTTTCTTTAGGGTCTTTTGGTTGACGGCCAACACAACCAGTTGGTGAAGCGGGATCGCTGCCAGTACCGATATCACCAAAGCCAGGCGCCTAGCCTTGGGCATCATGGCTTCCTTTCACGTGGAGAGTTTGTCCGCGAGCTTGTCCAGAAGTGACAGATCTGACAATTATGATGTCTATTATACTTGACCAATAGTGCCTAACGCACGCAGCAGCGAATATCCATCAACTGAAATCTTATGATTCCTGTCATGCCAAACCACCATCGGTTACGATCATCAGAAAATAAATATACACCATTCTGAGCAGAATAAGTTGAGATTAGCATACCGTAAAATCTCCATGCTTCTTGCTTGCAGTAGCTTCTTTTGCTTTTCCTCCTGCAAAAATTCAGTACATAAATGATAGAGCAACTAGGACCAATCATCAACAAAACAAATACTAGGTTAAGGAGGTTGCACCTCCAATTTCTGAAGCTTTTTAAGCTCACCCTTGAGCATCTTCGGTTCTTGTCTTCTCTTCTTGCCATTCTAGAAATCCAGGGGCTACCCTGTAAGTCACAAGATCACACTACTTCCGACACTACTAACAACAGGTCCAAAGAATTTGCATGTGGCAAGATGGTTAGGTGGGTGGTTGTACCCTCAACACACCAGAGTTTAAAACTCATGTTTGACGCTGGTGTTTCTCATTTAGGCGGAATATTCTTCAGTGGGAGACGATGTTCCTGTGGTTTGACGCTGATGTTTCTCATTTAGCTGGAATATTGTTCAGTGGGAGGCGACGTTTCCGTCAACAGCGAGGCGCCTGTGGTGAATTCGTCAATCTCAAGACCTAACCCGCTGGTTCAGTCTCTCGGAGGTGCTCATATGGGTAGGGTGTGCGTGCGTGCGTTCATAGGGATGAGTTTGCGCGTGTATATGAGCGCGTGTGTTGTACTGTGTTTATCAAAAAAAAACTAACTGCAGGTCCAACTGAAACCCGAGCGATGGGTTCAAAATTAAAACCGGGAGTACCTTAGCTTTCCCTTGAGCGTTGTTCTTCCTCTTACAGGGAAATATCAGTGCATTACTACCATCGATGTTTGAACTACAAACAGAGAAAACAGCAACCATTAACAAAAAAACTCACAGCCACGTAGGGGCGAATCCAGTATACGACATGGCTGTTTCAGGGGGAGCTCACCCTAGCACTGCCGTCGGTGCTGGATCAGGGGAAGAGAGCAAAGGGCGGCGGGTATGGATGAAGGCAGTGGGAGCTAACGGCGGAGGGCGCCGCGGAAGGGAGAGACCGTCAGGAGGCGGGGCGGCGAGAGGGAGATGTCGGGCCGGCGACCTGGGCCTTTATTGAACCGGTAAGTGAGTGGCACTCCTGTGTAAATATGTGCAAAATCCAGGAGCAAAGTCATAAGTTGGGTGCAACCGTGGAGTGATTCGAGCGAACTCAGCTCCATCGTAAAGGAAGAGGAGCATGGACACGGCCGTGTTTTTCAAGGTTTTCCTAGTTCTGAACGGATCTCTCTCGATTTGGATTGTATGTGTTGTACCGCAAAATTTGTATTGTAGCACCTACAACTGATATTTTATATGCACAAGCCAGGTTTGGGAAAAGGCGACATTTTCCGTAAGCTATGCAAAAAGACAAAAAAAAAGTATCGTTAAAAGTATTTTAACACCGAATTTTATCTTTTTATACATGATCGGTGGAACAACTTTGTGAAAACGTAGAACGTCCAGAGATACATGAGCAAAAAATATATTCGTACGAAAGGAGGGGTATTGAATTGGCAAAAGAGGGGGAAAGGGCTTCATAAAATTCATATAGAGCTGGTTGGCAGCCGGTACATAACCACTCGTTGTGCGAATTACACTACCTCAGTAGGTACAAGTCTTCAGACAAAATGATTTCGTTGCACCGAGGCCGTGACGCAGAATCTGGGACACTACTCAAGTCTAACCAATTGGATGACCGTACAGATCAGAAGTCACGCTATAATGCCAAAACTTGGGATTTGAGGTCGATTCCATTGAATATGAATGTTCCCATCAACGGCACAAACTGCTTGGTCACCAGCTGGAGAGGGGGGAAACAACTTGTTAGCAGCACACACAAACACAACATGGTAATACCTCGACTAATTTCAGTGACCAAAGGATAGCATACCTTGATTACTTCCTGGGAGGCCACTCCACCAATGAAGGCAGCGACAGGGTGGATCTCTGCACCCGCGAACCGGCACACTTCAGTAATCAGGTCTTCAGACAAGGATGCTCCGTTCAAACCCATGTCGCTTAGCACCGATACAGCAGCCAGCTTCAGCCTAGGAACATCCTCATCAATCTCACTAGTGAACCCAGTGCTTTATCAGTATTATAAAAACAGGAATGACCATCACCAAAAGTAAATGCAAACTTTTCTCATGTACCAGTCGAATGCTCCAGGTAATCTGCTATAGTTGGCAGCAAGCCGATCAACAGCACGTAGCAGAATATAGAAGTTCATCGCGAAGCTGTACCAACAAAACTGTTGTCACTTAAGAAGCCAACTGATTTGAGAAAATAAAAAAATGCAAATAAACCGGAGGCTAACAACTCCATCATAATATACTCACACAAAATATTCAATTGGGATGATCATGAAACGTAAACCCATGCGGTGCACAAAAATTGCATCACATTTCTCAATATCGTCAATATTATTTGAAAGAACCTTTACTGCTAATTTTAACAACAAAAAAATCTGCCTATGTCCACAAGGACCACCATGCCATCTCTATTCTAGTAGTTTCACGAGAAAAAAAGTGTTTACTACCTTTAAAGAAATGAGATTTCTATGGCATATTTTTTAAATGATGCTATTGTAACTAACAATATTGAAGAGAATGTAGTGATAGAATAACATGAAATATGGAACATGTACACTAATTTTCTACTTTGATTGCAACTGAAGAGTTAGAAAGAGAATAAAAGTAATAGATGCTGACCAACTGTCTTCATCAGCGAAGTACTTTTGAACTTCAGATAGTACCGGAGAGCTAAACTCTTCCTCCATACTGCGATATCTGCATACCTGGACAATGGAGATCGCTCAATAACTACCTAGAAAATTGAAATTACTGGCCTACAAGAGGAGAAAGTGGTATTGAACATGGGGGGAATTGAAATTCTCGGTTCGAAAAAAATATTTTCTTAATGTTTAAATTTCTGAACAAAAGTTAGATAGTGCATGTTCTACGTGTGCGTAGAAAGTTTCGCGAAGAAATGACCTTTTTAGTAGCCTATGTAAAAAAGACAAAAAAAATATGTCACATGATTACTGCTATATAGCACAGAATTTTCTCTTTTTTACTGAGGCAAAGTAAATAATAATTCTTCACGAAACTCAGTTTTGCGAGACTTATGCATGAAATTTTTGTTTCGGATTTTCTAGGCATGATTTTGACATTTTAAATAGGAGAGAGCATATGCCCCCATGTTCACTATATTCACACTCACATATAGTTGATGCAAAAAACACGAGGGGAAAAAGCAGATACAACATAAACATCAGACTCTGATAAGAATGATAGTCTTTTGGGGCATCTTTTACAATGTTGATGTATTTAACATTCATCAATCAAAACTGATGATTACTAACACGGTAACACCTAACAAGACAGCGTGTATAACAAGAAATATAAACCAGAAGAGTTGAATTGCCAAAAAAGAAGACTTAAATGTGCTATGCAATCTACTCTTTTTATAAGGAATCTACACAGATCATATTAGGTTTTCTTTTCAAACAAATGAGTGAGAAGTAATTAGCACATCATTTGCATGGGCTAAGATTTATAATTTATTAAACCTCTGTCCACAAATATAAAATGTTTTGGTGGCTGTTTTATCAGAACATAACATGGGAGTGGATAACAGGACACTAGGTTTATCCATCGAGACTTCAAGCAATAAGATACTACCGATAGCAACTATAAAAAGAAGTTACAAATAAAGCATCTTACTTTGAGTTTCCTAGTGTTTTTGCAAAATGTTTTGATGTATGCCCTTGAAATAGATTCAGGGTCTCGGCCAATTCGCTTCAAGATATTCTTTACACGATGCTCCATGGCAAGACAGTCAGATTCAGCCTTACCATGGTAAATCTTTTGTAGGCTTACATAGTACCTGTATTGGTAGAAAAAAAGGCACTTTATCAAATTCATGTAAAAGAAGAAAACAGCTGTGCCAAGAAAACTTGAATCTGAGATCGTAGACAGTTTAGGGGACAGTTTGAAGAAACTGACTCGGTAAGGGATGTCATGTCAGGTATTGTTCCCTCGAGAGGTAGCTCACCATTGCCCTCATTTGCGATAAATTCCTGAAAAATAGGAAGAAGGCATTGCAACTTATGAACTGCAAAACCATGGTTACAAAGACAAATGATTGCACCAAAGAAGATGTGCCGAAAACCCTGGGCTGCTTTAGCAGGTAACAGTGAAAAGTTTGTGAATAGTCCAACATGTCTACATTCATTTCTTAAATTAGCTTTCTACATATAATGGGTATAGGTCTTATTTTCTCTAAATGAGGTTTGTCCAGTAAGATAACTCACATGTGACTCTAACTAACGAAGAAACAACTTATGAACAACATGTCACCCGCTTTAGCTGAGGCTTCTGGCTAGGATTACTTCAGATTTTGACTGGCTAATTTTAGTCTATAAGCTACATCAGTTTCATACAGTAAAGTCTCACACAGACAAAAACAAAACAAAAGTTCTTTCTGAACTTATGTCAAGAATAGCAAAGGGTATCAAGAGCAGGTGGTATTTTACATAACAGAGCAGCCGTAAATGAATTGCGGAGTAGCATTTATCCACAAGGATATTAGTAAACTGTATTAGCCCAGTATGTTCAGAAGCTGAATTAGCATGGGTTATTACAGCATGTACATTGTGGATCGTAGTGAATATACCTTCAAAGCAGCTACTAAAACCCAGAAATCTGAAGAAGACAAATTGACTTCAGAAGAGTTATCATCAATTATCTGACGGATATCATTACCTAGCAGAAAAAGATCATGGGTCAGAACAAGCAATTCTGCACAGCAGCGCCTTTTGTATAAGACAGAACACGTGCATCATTCGGAAACAAATCTAACAGACCACTTGCATCATTTAGAAATAAAACTATGCAGAGTAAATTATTGAAGTATATATATCTACGGAAAGTGTAAATCAAAAAAATTGTGAGGCTGCCATTATTTTGATGACAACCAGCATGCTACCACCAGGTGACATAACATGAAAGGTACGGTTTTACTGCCATATCTACCATGGATACCAATAAGCTGACACTCACACCTTGGTACGGATTAAGGAAACTTTGAAAGGACAGACCCAGTGCTAGAAGCGGTCCCACAGCAGGTGGGGTCTAGGGAAGGATTATACAAGTCAAGCCTTATCCCTGAAAGTGCAATGCAGAGAGGCCGAGTCGAACCCAGGACCTCTTGGCACAAGTGGGGAGTACTTCACCACTGCGCCATGTCTGTCCTTCTGGTTTAAGGAAACTATAGAGAACAGTAAATGGGTCGTCATTCATATACAGTTCAAACTGACAAGCCTGTGACTGAACACCCTAGCATATGCTTGCTCCAAAAATATCAGGTGACACTCAGTTATGTTTTATAGAATAGCTGGACGGTACTCAAATATTGCATTTGCTTCTCTGCGAAGGCAGAATACAGGTATACGCTTGAACAAAGCAGGATATGTTTGCTCAACCACCCCAAATCACTAAAATACCAAGCAACACCCTCCATTTCTAAATATAAGATGTTTTAGCTTTCTTCCAGATTCACATGTATCAACACACGTTTTAGTGTGTATGTCTACTCATTTTTAGTCCGCGTCTAGTCAACATGTGAAACACCTAAAACATCTTATTTTTAGGAACGGATGGAGTACCTCGCACTTACAACCAAACGTATATAACAATCAACTTACTGATTCCTGGAGCTACTGAGACTTTATATGATGATTCTACTGCTTCTTTGTAATTATCTTCATCTACGTTCAGCATGTGCGCTCGAATTAGGTCCTGACAGAAATATTGGCTTAGTCAACAATCAGAATTGCCTACATATCCGTTCAACTATTCGGTCAGAAATCCCATAAACTACATGTACCTTAAATTCCCTTTTCTCTTGCCTGGTCGAAGGTAACTGGCCATCATGTGCATCTGCCCATTTTTCTGCAAGCCTCACAAGGATAACAATGTATGGAGTATGCTTGTGCACAACAGCATCTTTGTCGCATATATCGATCGATTTTGCAAATCTGAAAGTCAATAGCAAGTCAGCAACAAATATTCCCTTGAATAGGATAATCATCATGCAACTTGTTATGTGAACAATCAAGATATGAATGTATCTTACTGCTTGAGTTCGGTCCATGGTTTGTGCAACCGTAAGTCATCCACGAAGTGGTCCGGTTTTGATTCTATAACACAGTGCTCCTAATAAGAGGTTATAAGGGAACAATGGTCAACTTTCTCAAAATGATTTTCCCAATATGGTTAGACTCAAAGTGTATCATGTACTACCAATTAATGTTAACAAGTCATACAAACTGGGGCATGGGTGGTAAAATATATCAAATAAGCAAGAATGTACAGCTACCGGTCCTTGATGATTGTGATAATATGTCATCTGGTAATTTGGTATGTGGGTGCATTTAACATATTTGTTGGGGTTGGATATATGAAGTACCTTGATGCTGACCCTGACAAGCCCAGTTAGACCATACGAACGAGCAGCAACTAAAACGATATTTGCGCTCCTGCAGATAGTATCTAATTTCAATAAAACACTCTCCGGAAGCTGCAGTAGTTAAAACTTGGTATTAGTAACTTTGTTTGAGAGAGCCACGGGCAATGTTCTGCCTAAAAATAGGCAAAAGGACCTTCAACAGAAAACTAGGAAAGTCTAACAGCATCTAGATTACCAAAAGTACGGGAGAGGTACAAGTTAAACATGAATATGAGGTAACAGTGATACACAAACATATGAATATAGGCAATATATACTTGCTTCATCAATCTACTCAATAAACAAAGGCAAATATGATGTATATGAACCACATCTCCACATCATATTCTTAAACTACGCACACAAAAGTTAGTAAATCATTAAGGGAATACACCTAACACAATTTTAAGATAATGCTAACTCAAATGCCTGCAAACAATGACATTGCAACGAATTTTGTTGCAAATAAACTCATGTAATTAAGTGTCGAGAATTTCACTTGTAACAATGGTGCAGTGTTATGATAATACATATGAGCAGTTGACCTGCATATATTGCATAAGTAGAATAAGTGTCCATGTCACTTCTCCCTAAGTGGTCATGTTAAGTATTTATTTGACAAAATGTACCAGATTATGGTAATCATGTTTGGTTGAACCGCTTCTACATATATATTTGGGCGTTTGGCTAAATCAAGTTGCAAACAAAGGTAATATTGCCTTCCAAACAAGTGAGATGAAATCTTAGAGGACAAAAATATTTATCTAATTTTATTTATTTCCCAATAATAGCAAAAGAATTTTGCAACAGTTCTTTCATTACAGCTCGAAAAATCTGCTTAATATCATGTTATCAGTCTCAAAACATCTTATTCTTTGATATGAAACATGCATTTCAGGTAGTCATCCACCACGATCCAAAGGTTTTAGTGCTTAAAAATGCTCCGTGAAGAGTTGAGCTTTACTTTTCACTGTACAACGAAATTCACTTATTCCCTAACATACGACTTCTAAAATAGAAAGTACGCTATATATGTTATTCTTATTCGGTTATGAATATCAGACACATTGCCCCAACTCGCCAAATATCCTTATCTGTATTCCAAGATTTTTAATAGCTCCACATTCTTATTTATTTTTTGTCTTCACGGAAATTACATGTAATAATTCAGACAATAATCCACATACAAAGCACCAGCGAATTAACCACTGATTTTGGAGCTGAACTTAAGAGTGTATCAAAACACAAACCTGGGTAGCAACGACAACAGTGAACTGGGAAAAGAAGGAAGGATTTGTATCTATCATTGTTGCTGGAGACTCTTCAACATACTTGGCTTTCACAGCATCATTGAGTTCTTGTAGGAAAGAGCAGATAGATTTTGCTCTTGATTGACCCAAGCACCCTTCATCCACTGAACAAAAAATTGAAGAGCACTCAGTAAATATGAGTTTCATCACTTTAATGGAGATGAATTGATGGACAGAGCATATCACAGGAGTTACATAAAAAATTGTTTCCCAGGTCAGCAGGTTCGACTTTGGAGCCATCAACAACAGTAACACTCCCTATTCCTCCAAGCACAAGGTTCTTCAGTGCTTCGGTTCCGGTAGGGCCACAGTTAAGCAAGCATATGCTAGCCTTCTCCAGCGCAGCCTGTCCTTGATCACCCCATATCCTGTACTTCATATTAACAACGCCATAATAGCTTTCAGTATATGTATATGTTTATCCCTAGATTTCGTAAGGGGTAACTTCTACAGATAAGAAAAAACATATGCAATGACATGATGGGGAAAAGTGAGGTCTGAATGTCATACGATAGAATGACGTTCATACTAAATTTATAAAGTAAAGCTTCTGTCATGAATTGCAATTTATAAAGTAAGGCACATCAGCTAAAGTTCCACGCATCATCAAAATAACAGGTATGGTGGTCTAAGCCAGCAGCCAAGCAATCGCTAAATCAGTACCCAAACAACGCTTTCAAACACCCAAACAATGCCAGCTACGCAGACTCCAATGCAAGGCGTGCGGCGTTCGAATTTAGGGGCAGAGCAGCAGCAGCCTTAGGCGAGGCACAACCCCCCGCCTCCCTCGGACCAGTTGAGACCGCCCGCTTCCCGAATCACAGCAGAAGCATGAACCCTAGGTCATACGGCGCCCCTACTCAGACCGAGGCCCGAAGAGCGCGAGCAGGAAACCCTGAACCCCTCAGATCGACGACGAGCGCTCTGAATCTACGCATGAATCGCACGGAGCAGGAACCGAGGGTGGGGGCGAGGGAGGTGGGGACGGCGTCGACGCGTTACCTGAGCTGGCGATCGTACTTGGTCTTGGGCTCGGCGACGGCGACGGCGGCGGCGGCCATGGCCCCCTCTCTGTGGCTATGGGGTTTTCCTTCGCCTCCTCTCTCTCTCTCCGACCGAGAATAAAAAAAAGCAGACGAAGCGGCTGCGGCGGAACAAGAGGTGAAAGGGAATTTATTCGCCAAGCAGCGCGTTGGGCTCAATGGAAAATTTCGGGAAAAGCCCAGCAAAAAGGCCCAATACGATCTTGGAGCAGCCTACAATTCTACAATTCTTGGGACATGTCACCCACTCAAGTACCCTAAAGTATTCCAAAAAAAAACTCAAGTACCCTAAAGAAAACAGTGCAAGTTCTTCTAAAATACTCACTCCATACAAGTATGCTGAGAGTATGGATAATTGCTAAGCTACTTCAAAAAATAATGTTATTCATAGACAAGCTTTTTTGAGACATCAATCGCCCCTTGAATTCGGAGGATTACTTTAAATATCGCAATATGGGGTGCGCTCTTTAGTATCTCACACTCACATGTTACGGTATGGCAATAAGATTAGCCGACTCACATGTGCTAGAAGGTTGCTAAGTGCATCTTACAATATGTGATGGGTACCCTTGATACTGGACTCAAGTTTTGGAGATACTATTTGACTCGCCTTCGCATTTTCACGAATGTTGATGAGGATCGACCCGAGTTTTGTAATCTTCCTTGAACCAGCCTTGTTTCACATAGTTTGAATAAGTAGCCTAGTGTTTTGAGATCTAGCATGAAGGCGGGTTATAAAGCAAATGACTATGCTAAAACGGTTCGGATACCATATGTTCTGAAGTAAATTGGAGTAGTTCAGAATCAGCAAATGTGTTATGGTGTGATAACCTGGGTGCGACACCCAATACTCCATACACGCGCAAAGCGAGATTTTCTATTTCGTACGAGAGATTGAGGCCCACATCGCAATTCATCTCGTCTAATGACCAGTTGGCATAGACTAGTTGGCCGATGCCACCTGACGGATACTACAATAATTTTGTAGCTAAATCTTACATGTACCGTCCAAACTGAGGGGCCATATACCCAACCCTATTGATAAATAGAAGGCAAGAACCCAAAGCCTGACCATGGCATCCTTAAAGAGATGGTGGTTCCATGGAGATGTCGGAACTCAAGCTTTTCCGCGAGGACGACACAGAGAACGTCGACGTATAACCCAAAGCTTATTTTGGACGTGCTTAAAGAGCGGGAAGGTATGAGTTATATATCAGTCTGCAGCCGAATTCCAATAAATTTTGGAAATCCAAATTGGAGTTCGAACAGTTGAAAGTAAAGTTTGATTCAATATTCATAGTCATCAGTGCAACAGATATTGCACATGTCACATACATAGTACATCAGTTGACGAGAATCAACGCTTATTGCTGCGTACCTGGCAACCATGCATAGATGCAAGGCCAGTACAACTCATTACCGTATGGATGGAGCGTTTTTTACTTCTTGCACACCACGCCTTTGCCGTCCATTCCGCTGGCACAGGTGACACCAGCCAGCTCCGACATCATGGAAGCTCCGTCATTGCCACGGCTTCCGAAGCGTGCGACAGCACAGTCCGTCGCGAAAAGGCTGGAAGAGGTGAAGCTGGCATCTCCTCCCATGGTGGGCATAGAGGCCTTCACGTCGAACTTGTTCACGTAGTCGGAGCGGTATGTCTGTCCGACAACACCGTGGACGTCGTCGGTGAGCGCGTCGAACTTGAAGGCAAGCTCGAGGTGGGCGAGGCAGTCATCGGAGGTGACGCCGTAGCGGTGCACCCTTGAGTCCTCCTCGGTGATCGGCACGGCATTCGCCCTGATGCTGAACTTTCCATCAAGAGCGACGAGTACTCCGTTGGCCGCCTTGGTGCGGGTCACGGACAGCGCGGGGACACGGCTTGACGTCCATTTGGCACCGTCGACCATTTCAGTAGAGAGGTGGATGGGCTCGCCATCCAGGGTGACCTCGAGGTGTTCGACGGCGTCGTCCCAAGTGCCTGTCTTCCTGGCGCCGACATAGAGGTGGTGGTTGTCGAAGATCACAGCGATGGCCTGGATCCAGGTGAAGTCCCTGGACATGCCGCTGTGGCCGGGCTTGCCGATGAAGTGTGCGTTGATGTGGAGGTCGTGGTCGGAGACGACGCAAAAGTCGGCATCCGTGCGGCCGTGGAAGTAGAACGCGTTGCCGTCGCCACCAATGAATCGTGGGTCGCCGCACGCTCCAGGGACGCTGCACACTGCACACTCAAATCATGGGTTGCAACGAGTTATAGCCAAAACGATGAAATGACACGAGGTTAGAGACGATCGTTGTCGAGGAAGATCCAGAAGCATTCTCACCACAGACGGCTTTGCACAGGTTGCAATCAGCAAAGCATGTGTCAGGACACTCCGGTGGGCAATCCATCTGCTTGGGAGAACAGTACGGATACACCTTACGGTGGTCATGACACTTGACCTTGTTCGGCTTAGGCTTCCCCTTCGGCCCCTGAGCCTTGGGTGGCCTCTCTTCCTTGGGTCCCTGCGCCTTGTCTTCCTTGGGTTCCTTGGCCTTCTTGTCCGATTGCGCAGCGGCTGCAGCTGATGCGGCGGCGAGAAGGACGACGACCGCCAGAGCCAACACGAGTCTCAGGCGCCCCGCCATTGCGAGCGCTTACTAACTTAGTCTTAGGTTGTACTGGTGTCTTTTGGTGCTGATGATTGATCGAGATGGGTACGTTTGTATGCATGGTTCCTAGAGAATTTATAGGCGATCGATCTTGAGTTGATACCCATGTAAGCTCGCTTAATTAGTACGTGGTGCTAGCTTGTCAACGCCTGAATACCTTCAACGGAACTTAACGCGCCAGCTGCTCGCTTGAAGCTGCAAAATAGAGACCTTGCTTGCATATATAGATCCCATGCGTACAGGTAGGTTTATGCTACCTGCTAGTAATGATCCAGCTACATACATGCAATGTAAGTACCGTTAGTGCTTTCTAATCATAATTTTAGGAGCAGATTGCAGCTTAATCTTCAAGAAAAGTGGTTAATGCATGTGCTGAGCAGCCTGCTAGAAGAAGCGATAGGGTAGTTTAATTTGCCGTCCTTCATTACAATATCTCATCCTGAAGTCAGACTCTCTTCTTCTCCTATTCATTTCGTTCGATCAATCTGAAATCAGTGCAAATGTACGTGTAATGCTTGTAACTATTATAAAATCGTAGGTGTCTAATTGATCTACTGCGAGACAAGCAATCACAAGATGACGATGACACGAGACAAGCAATCACAAGATGACGATGACACCGATATTTGTTCACGCAGTTCGGCGAACTCGCCTACATCTGCGGGGCATGACTATGGGCGCTCCTCCCCACGATACTGCTGCACCGGTCGCCTTGGTCGCCGGCACAAGTCGCCGGCTCCCCTTGCGTACACACCTTGGTCGCCGGCACAAGCCGTCGGCTCCCCTTGCGTGCCCTGCTGCTATCACATCGTCATTGTCGTCAAAGGTTACAACATGTGGTGCCTCCTCATTATATGAGAGGCCCTAGGATACACGTGTTCGACACCAACACTACCCGTACCCTGTCCACACCTATTACAACACCAAGTCCATGTAACCTCCCTAGTACATATTCGACACACCAAAAACAACACTCCACCTTGGCGAATATTCTTCACCACCTTGAGCTTGTCCAAGCGTCAAACTTTCATGTACTCCAGACTTGGTTTGTCTTCTTTGTAGCTTACCGAGAGCTACCCGACGTGTCTGCCCCAGACCCGCCGCCTCCATGGAACACAACTGCTATCCCTGCAACTCCACTCCCCATAGCTCCACCTGCAATAGTGCTCCCTCGCAACTTGTAAAGATGCGACGCGGTCCTCTCTCCCGTCATCACAGTCACCTCATCCTTCATGATTCTCATGGTCTTCCTATCCCGATCACAACGGAATACCATACCACCATCATGTAGAACTCCAAGCGAAATTAGATTCCTTCTTAGCCCTGGCACATGCCTGACTCCCTGAAGCACCCGCTCTTTTCCGTCAAACATCTTGATTTTGATGTCGCCTACTCCAGCAACACGGTGACCAGTGTCATCGCCCACATAGACTGTATCAAGCTCACCAGACTTATACGAAAAGAACCACTCCTTATTGGGTGTCGCATGAAATGAGCTAGCTGAATCCAACATCCACGCTTCACCTTTGGTTGACCGTCTGTCTGACACTAAGAGGGCATCACTACTATCGTCCGAGCCAATTCCATGAGTAGTTACATTAGCACTTGACCCACCACTGAGATCTGGACAGTCCTTCTTGATATGTCCCCACTTCTTGCAACTGTGGCACTGCACCTTCTTTTTCTTGTTCTTCCATGCCTCGTATCCTTTCTTGCCTTGCCCACCATTGACCAGAAAACCTTCCCCGCGAGTGACTTCCTCTGCGGTGTTCTTCTTCCTCATATCATAGGACAATAACGCCGCAGTGACATCCTCAACCTTGATAGTCTCCTTTCCATATGTCAACGTAGTGATCAAATGCTCATAGGATTGTGGCAACGAACATAAAAGAAGAATCGCCCCATCCTCGTCGTCAATCTTCACACTCAGACGTGCTAGATCCGTGACAACCTGATTAAAGGCATTCATGTGCTCCACAAAATCCGACCCTTCTTGCATCTTAAGCATGTATAACTTTTGCTTTAGATACACCTTAGTCGTCGCAGACTTGGACATAAACTGACTCTCCAGCTTCTCCCAAACCTTCTTCGGCGAATTTTCATCCATCACATGATACATGACCTGATCAGATAAACACAACCGTATGGTTCCGGCTGCTTGGATCTGCAACTCTTCCCAGTCATCAACATCCATCTTAGATGGCTTGCTATCCCGCAACGCCTTCAAGCATCCCTGTTGTGCCAACAAATCCTTCACCCTCGTCTGCCACAACGCGAAGTTTCCAGTTCCATCGAACTTTTGCACTTCAAATCTGGAACCTTGTGGCGCCATGATTTCTTGTACGACTGACCTGCGAAGGAAAAAATCCGAGTTGATGTCCCTGTGTGCACGTAGCAATTGGAACTCCTTTTGCCTATGCTTCACGTGCTGCTACTCCTTGGCTCAACTTCCGATCAATGCTAGCTTGTCTTGATCTTGCCTGCTACTTCCGATGTATCACGGCAACACGCCGCCTGTATCCCTTGATGATTTAATCTGCTGAATCAATTTACTCGGCTCTATCTCTGACCCTGCCCTGCCTCAGCTTTTAAGGGCACAGAACTCCGTCTCTGATACGTGCTCGTACTCTCCACCTAGGACTCGGTCCCTTTTGTTTCCAAAACAAATCCGGTTCCTATTTGTTAATTGATTCCCTACCGTACAGAGCTAGCTTGCATGCATGCAAGTCCTTGTCCTTGGCCCACCACGTACTACTCTCTTGCCTAAACAAGTTTGTTGTTACGTTTGTAGAATCAATCAATCGGATTGCTTTTCATCTCCACGGAAAATTCCGATCCTTGCCGATCTGCGGAAGAACTCGCCGGAACGCGAGTACACATCGACTGATCAATTTCTCGACTCTTCTAGATCAAATATACTGCAGCCTCCGAAAAACCTGTAGCTCTGATACCACTTGTTATAAAATCGTAGGCGCCTAATTGATCTACTGCGAGACAAGCAATCACAAGATGACGATGACACCGATATTTGTTCACGCAGTTCGGCGAACTCGCCTACATCTGCGGGGCATGACTATGGGCGCTCCTCCCCACGATACTGCTGCACCGGTCGCCTTGGTCGCCGGCACAAGTCGCCGGCTCCCCTTGCGTACACACCTTGGTCGCCGGCACAAGCCGTCGGCTCCCCTTGCGTGCCCTGCTGCTATCACGTCGCCATTGTCGTCATAGGTTACAACATGTGGTGCCTCCTCATTATATGAGAGGCCCTAGGATACGTGTTCGACACCAACACTACCCGTACCTGTCCACACCTATTACAACACCAAGTCCATGTAACCTCCCTAGTACATATTCGACACACCAAAAACAACAGTAACTTGTAAGTAGGGGAAAAGCTGCAGCTCAAAGCTCTGTTTGCCACTGCTCAGCAATCATTTAAAAATGTTTTCCCCATCTTCTTAAAAAAACAAGTTAATATTCTTATTGATATTTGAATGCTAATATTATTCCTTTGACACATACTAGGAACCGGTGCAAGTTTTGGTATTACTCATAGAACCCCACAGGTACAAACTACACCTGCATTCATGGAGACGTGAGCTCGTTAACTTCAGATATAAGCTCAAACTAGTGGACATGGATTTCTCATTTGTGGCACCCGAACACCAGTGTGCTCGTTTGTTCAAAAAATTGAAAATAGTAAATTTGAGTTTGGAAAAAGAATCAACTGTTTCCGTTACAGACACATGTTTGTTATGTATTCTATATAAAAAGTTATATTTTGGGCTATAGAAAAAATACAGCATGTTCTTAGTAGAAAATTTTGAGGAATCTATTAAATGTATTTTTTTTTGGCGAATCTGTAGTTGTATAATTTATGTCATACCAAATAACATTTATTATTGCCTCTAGGCTCTAGCGCATGTATCATTCAACTACCATATAGATCCATGAGTACATTCAGTATATTAAACTACCATATGGTGGTTGAACGAGGAGAGTGATGACTATGATCGTGATACACTAGTCGACTGCACGTGATATATCTGTTGGAGCCAACACATATGTCCATTTCCGCTGCAGTTTAATGCAGTGTGTTTGACATTGGTATAACGCTGTAATAATGTTATGGATATGTTATTCATCTTGTGATCTGCGTACTACCTATTTCTTGGGACTAGCATAGTGGATGCACATATAATGAATCCTACCAGGTCTCAGTCGGTACAATGTAGTTTTCATGACCTCTCTCCTCCCGTGTCGCTCCCAGTCGGCACCGGAGGAAAAACACACGCTGCCCCCCACCCCCTCCTCCTCCTCTTCCGCCCTCGCCGCTGCTGTCGCGGGCCTCCGTGCTGCGATGGCGGCGGCCTCCCCGCGACCAAACAACTGGTTGGCGGGGTGGTTCCTCTTGTTCGGCGTCGAAGGTCGCCGGATCCGTCTGGGACGGCGATGGCGGCCCGTCGGCGCAGACACGCCGGAGCGGCAGCTCCGGAGCTAGTGCGGCACGACTCGTCGACCTGGCCTCGTGGGTGGCACGTTGGCGGCGTAGACGCGCGGCGATGACGCGATGGGCCCATGTGGACCGGATCTGGGCGCCAGCGGGCCGATCGGTGGTGTGCAGGCTAGGGAGCATTGGTGCTGGTCGGGGCTTCCTCCCAGGTCTATGGCGGTCGCTGATGGGCGCCAGTGGCTGGCATGCACGCCGGCGAGGTTTGTCTTCTTCGAGCGTGTCGGCGAGGTTGCGTGGCGGAGGGTCGAGCCGGGACTAGATCCCAATTGGACTTCGACTTGGTTTCTTTGTCGGTCTCTAGGAGCTGCAGCAGGTGGCGATCTGGGCCTCCCGCCCAGATCCAGAGCCTTGGCATGCCGGGGCGGCGACCCCGGAGTGGTGGCTTTGGTGCTCCGGTGCGGCATCTAGGCCGTGGTGTGAGGTGCCACGGCAGAGGTGGTCTTTGCCGAAGTAGGTGGTTGTCGGCGAGGTCTATGTTCCAGCTCATGTGGCCTGGGCTAGGTGTTCCGGGTGAAAGCCTCGCACCGGTCTTGGACCGGTGCCGACGATGACGACGTACCCGTGCGTCGCTACCTTCCTGAAGGCATCGTCGTGGAACCCTGACCCTCTCCGCACCTCGGAGACCATGGTTTCTTCGGGTGAAAACCCAACTCCATAGGAGTGGGCGGTGGCGGCGTCTACGTTGTTATCTTCTTGAAGACACCGCTTTGAAGTTCTTGGTGCTATGTGGGAGCCCGTGTAACATAGGTCACCCGCAAGGTTGGAGAGCGCCGGGGCGGCGGCCCCAGAATAGTTTTTGTGGCCTTTGCTTTGTGGCTCTTTCTTTTTTTTCTTAAATTATTTTCAGTTATTCCTTGGCATTACTGCCACTATGTACATATTCTACCTACTAATTAATCGATAAGCCTACTATGGAGGCGTCGGCGGCGGTGGAGTGTGGGACGAACCCCTGTTCTGTTTCTGTTGTCGTCGTTGGTGAGGCTAGGGATTTCGATCGCTTTCGTTTGTCAAACCGCACCGATGATCAAGCTCAAATCTGCCCTGTTGTTGTTGTTTGTTTTTGTTGTCGGAGTGTCTGAGAGCGGGGTTGGACTAGAGAAAGGTCGGCCTTCGCGAAGGGAAAAGCGGGAGCGACGCGCGCGCTGGCGTTGCGACACGTGGCGCAAATTAAGCAAGCGGTCTCGCGTATGTCTCGCGTATGTCAGATCCAGATTTAAATTCAGATCTAGATCTAGATCTGGATCTATTATTAGACTTATATAAAACACAAATTAAGATAGTACAGCAACGCAGAACGGGATGTACAGCAACGCAGATCGGCTTGTACAACAACGCAGACTGGGTTGTACAGCAACACATACCAGTTTATACGTACAGCAACCCCAACCGGGTTGTACAGCAACACAGACCGCGTTGTACAGCAGCGGACACCGCGTTGTACAGCAACGTAGACCGGATTGTACAGCAACACAGACCGGTTTGTACAACAACACAGACCGGGGTGTACAACAATACAGACCGGGTTGTACGTAGAAATACATTCGGGTTGTACAAACAACTACACGTAGCAAGTTGTACATACAACTACAAAATTCAGTTTGTACGTACGACTACACTTAGGGTGTACAAAACATACATAATCCGAAGTACAAAAAAAAAGTTTGTCGAAACCTATCAATATGGGATCTAGTTTTGAAGATCTCGACGCGAGGAGTTTAAAAGTGAAAACGGTTCGTAAATTTGATAAACGATTCTCAAGAGATTCGTTTTAATCTCAAAATAAATGCATATACAACCCTCTGCCCGCCATCAGGAGCTGCCACTTGTCACTGCGTGGAGAAAAGGTGAGAGCAAAAACGAACGAAATTGCGACACTTGTCAGCACCGGAGCGCACGCGCGTTGACCTTTGCGAAGGGAACCTTTTTCTAAGATTTCTCCTGAGAGCGAGGCGGGTCAAGCTTTAGGGAGCACTGGGCCGGATCGTGGCGCCAGGGCCTGGGGCAAACTCCTCCTACCAGCTACCGGTGGCCCAACTTCACAACCGGAAGGCTACCCTAAACAAGGTTTGCGCGCGAAAAAAAAAACTAACAAAAACATCGAAGAAGTCAACGTGAGCTTACTTGTTTGACTAGTATATGGTGAAGAGAGTTTGCTATGGGCAAGTATGTTGAGATCAATAGCTAGATGCATTGTATGTAGTAATGTACAGTGTAGACAGCACTAGCCGCATTTTCTCCCAGTTGCTAGTAATTAAAGATCATTTGCCCAAGTTCTGGCAGTTGCATTGCACTGCACTCCAAGTAATCACCAATTGAATTTGCCCAGGCCATGGATTACACTGGACAACATTATTAACAATTATCGTACTGATCATTCTCCACTTGTGGATTTTTATTTCCGTTTTTGATTCGGTAAGTACTGGGAGAGTGGTTGCAGCTTGCAGATGCCCTTCTGAACTATGGAATTCCGGCCGTACCTGTTAATTAATTATCATATCCATCCATCAAAGTCAGAAGATATTTCCAGTAGGAAAATAGAGAGTCAGAGGATCGATGAGTTCCAGTTATAGAAGAAGAAACAGCATATACGGGGCAAGAATAAGTTCAGACGACAAAACAATGCAAAGGACGGCAGATGAGACGAGTAACACTGTGGTGCACTCACTTTAATTGATTAACTGGAACTTGTTGACTAGAGGGCAAGCTACGAAAATGGTTAACCTGCGTAGTTAATTAGGATAGGATAGTAACAACCAACTAAAATGTACGTACCGTGCGTCAGTTAAATCTGAAGGTTGGCGGGTTGATCAATATATAAAGCCTAATCTTACTGATATGAGTATTAGGTAGTACAACCAATATAACGAAGAACTTTATTTGATGCTAGATAGTAGTACAAAGAAGAGTACAATTTTTTGCCTCCTCTGGTGCTTACTTTATTTTATTATTTTCGAAATCCGTTTTACAAGTTCTGCAAAAATCTGGAAAAAATTCTGTATGTACTCAATGATGTATCCCGTGAACACGTGCAAAATCTTACTTTAAATATTTTGTATTCTAAACTGCACATAAATGGAAAAATAACTACAGTGAATGGTGAATATTTTCTTAACTACAAAATCATAAGATATGTAATTATTTTATCCTAGAGTCAACAAAATTTTACGGTTATGATTTTGCATGCTTATAAGTGATGTTTAGTCAAAATCCAACTTTTAATAATTTGATCAAGAATATTAAAAAAATACCTTAACATTGTAGTAGTTGTTTATATGTTTCCTATATTCTTGGTCAAAATGGTAAATAAATAGAATGCCGGAGTTCGGGAGCCAAAATGAATGTTCGTACAAAGAAGGCAATTGTACTAAACACTAGTCGCTCTCAGTGCGCGCATGAGTGCTGCGGTCAGCACATTTCACCCCGGCCAGTTGGTTCCATACTCATCTCTTCTACCCTAGAGTACTCAAAGTTTATCCAAGTCAACTCCTCACAACTATAGCTATAGCTGCTTAATTTGTCTCAGCAAGAGGTAGCAGCATGTCAACTACTACTACAAAGTCGCAATGCCTACTATTATTGTTCTATTAATCTATCCATCACAAGCACCAAAGTCCAAAAGAACGAGCATAATGATTGCGAGACTTTCACAAAGAAACATATTCTTAGCATATGATAATGCTACTCGCAGTACAGTATGGCCAGTGGCATCATCCTCCAATTAGCTAAACTTAATAGTACAGTATGTAGACATGAATGGATCCTATATATACGTCTTCGTCGTCTCCTCGTGCCTGATAGAACAGTAGTACATTAATTCCTGAAGAAAGAGCTCAGCTCGATCGGGTTAGCTAGCTAGCTGCACATTTCTCTCCGATCATGAAAAGGCTGAGTTTTGGCAACGAGCCGGAGGTGGACGGCGCCGCCATAGCCCAGGAGGTGATGCTTCTGCTCGCGGCACGGGGCGCCGCGGAGCCCGTGCAGGTGCAGCGGCCGCGCGCGTTCGAGTGCAAGACGTGCAACCGCCGGTTCACGTCGTTCCAGGCGCTCGGCGGCCACCGCGCCAGCCACAAGCGGCCGCGCGGTGAGAGCGCCGTCAGGCAGCAGCCTCCCCCGCCGCCGAGGAGGCACGGGTGCGCGGTGTGCGGCGTGGAGTTCGCGCTCGGGCAGGCGCTGGGCGGGCACATGAGGCGCCACCGCGCCGCGGAAGAGGAGGCGGGGAGCGCTCGCGTGCCGGTGATCACCGAGCGGGAGCCCGGCGAGACGACGAGGGGGCTGATGCTGCTGGGCTTGGACCTCAACGCCACGCCCTCCGATGGGACGGCGCAGGCCCTGGACCTCTGGGCCTGAACCTGCATGTTCTCTCCCTGGATTTCTTGCTCTATTTACTGACTTTCTGTAGGTGAACTTTGTTACTGATTGATTGATTTCGGTTTGTGATTTGGACGGATATCGTGCAACAAGAGCTGTGTATTTGTAAATCAGTACGTAACGAGTTTTGTTTTCATGGCTGTACATGTTCGATGTAACATAAATATGCACGATCAAACGACAAAATACATTTCAACCAAGCCTATTAAGTCATCGCGCGCCATCGAAAAACTGCTCCCGGGCAACAATATCGATAAATTTAGCGTCACATACGCAATCACACTATTTCAGACGAGTTAACATGACAGTTCAGAATGTTTCCTATGCTTTCCCATCAGACTACGCCCAACTACATAGATCAATAAGCATTTACATTATGTGAGTTAACTAAGCATCATTAGTGCAGCATGGTAGTGGTAGACAAAGTTTTATAAGTAGACATTTGAAATGGACCGAGCTACATAAGATTCAACTAGATACGGACTTCCAAGCATATAACCTTCTCTCCCAGTGTCATGTATCATACTTCATACTTCCATAAGTGCTATGAATTGATCATAACATAATCGATCACCACCAGGTCACAGTCCTACAAGCAACAAGCCAACAATAGTTAGTTTATCAGGCAAACAAATAGCAGTCGTTACTTGCGTCCAAGGTTGGATAACATATCGCGGTAACATAGTCATCGATCACAGCTTCGTGTAGGCGATTTCGACCTTGCACTACGGGAAACACAGCCCAGCCCGACGGCCATTTCAACGCCGTCGGCGTCACAACGTGAAACCGACGAAACGAAAAAACCGTCGACGTCGTTTTGCCGTCGGCGTCCTAGTTGTAAGACCGACGGCCACCGTCGGGCTCACAGTGCCGTCAGCGTTCATCTAATCAGATTGTGAGCCCGACGGTAATACCGTCGGGCTCACTATACAGTTTTTCAGTTTTTCTTAAAAAATTAGATTACATTAAAAAAAATATGAAAAAATACTAAAAAAAAAGGAAACCCTTTGGCATGAAGTCTTTTGACGTGTACTAGTTTTTTGAAAAATGATAAAGTTGAGTTTTGGCAACTTTTCAAAACAAAACTTTACACAAAATATCAATCATGTACAAACATGCAATAGTTTTAACACATATGTGTGACCATTATCATGTCATAATTTGTGATAAAGTGCTCATAATCAGCACATTTATGTGTCATGGTATGGAAAACAACGTCGCGGAAGCGATTTTCAAAATTCTTTTTAGAAATATCATTTTTATTTTTAAGTGTCAAAAGTGACTTTTTTGTGAATCAAGTATATAAAATATGGTCCAAAATGACACCCATTTAATTTTCACAAAGAGTAGAACATATTTTATGGATAATAACTCAATATGAGGATTTCCTTGCTTTCTATCTAAATTCGTCTCTTTAATTAACTTTATGTCAATTTTCCGGAAGTAATTTAAATTTGAACTACAATTGTGTGATAGTTTGCCCTGAAGTTCTTACAAAAATAATTTTAACGTACACAAGTAGTGGTTACAACATAGAACCATCAATAGTTTTGAAAAATTCGACCACTTTTCATGAATAGCCATGCTCTCCATTTTAATTTTGAAAGAAATGGAAAAATATGAAAAAATACTCAAAAAAAGAAATCCTTTGGCATGGAGTTCTTTTACGTGTACTAGTTAATAGGAAAAATGATAAACTTGATTTTTGGCAAACTTTTCAAAACAAAACTTCACAAAAATGTCAATCATCTATAAACATGCATAGGTTTCAAGACAAATGACGAATGTATGACCATTATCATGTCATAGTTTGTGATAAAGTGTCCATATTCAGCACAGATGTGTGTCATGGTATGGAAAACAACGTCACCGAAGCGATTTTCAAATTTCTTTTTCGAAATATCATTTTCTATTTTTAAGTGTCAAAAATGACTTTTTTTATAAAGCAAGTACATAAAATATGGTCCAAAATGACACCCATTTAATTTTCATAAAGAGTAGAACAAATTTATGGATAATACCTGAATATGAGGATTTTTCTTGTTTTCTATCTAAATTCGCCTCTTTAATTGACTTTATATCAATTTTCCGGAAGTAATTCAAATTTGAACTACAACTGTGTGATAGTTTGCTCTGAAGTTCTTACAAAAATAATTTTAAGGTACACAAGTAGTGGTTAAAACATAGAACCATCAATAGTTTTGAAAAATTCGACCACTTTTGATGAATAGCCATGCTCTCCATGTTGACCGTTTTTTGAATGAAATGGAAAAATATGAAAAATTACTCAAAAAAGAAACCCTTTGGCATGGAGTCCTTTTACGTTTACTAGTTAATAGGAAAAATGATAAACTTGATTTTTGACAAACTTTTCAAAATGAAACTTTACAAAAATGTCAATCATCTATAAACATGCATAGGTTTTAAGTCAAATGACCAATGTATGACCATTATCATGTCATAGTTTGTGATAAAGTGCCCATATTCAGCACATATGTGTGTCATGGTATAGCAAACAACGTCACCGAAGCGATTTTCAAATTTCTTTTTTGAAATATCAGTTTCCATTTTTTAAGTGTCAAAAATGACTTTTTTTTGAAGCAAGTGCATAAAATATGGTCCAAAATGACACCCATTTAATTTTCACAAAGAGTAGAACATATTTTATGGATAATAACTCAATATGAGGCTTTTCCTTACTTTCTATCTAAATTCGCCTCTTTAATTGACTTTATGCTGATTTATGTTGGTTCTTGTTTGTTTTAAAAGACATCATTCATTATGAAAATGATGGCATGGATGCCATATTTGGATTCCTCTCATTTTTATGATCGACATAGACATTTTATTTAGTAAATTCTGATATATAAATATGAAGATATGAATTATTTCTTATTAAATGGAAAAGACAAAACAAAACTAAAATAATTGATTATTATTATTATTCAAGTATTATTAAACATAGTTATTTTGTTCATTCAAATCTTATTTTTAAAATTTAAAGATTAAAAAGTATAATATCTCAAATGAGTGTTAATATGAAAAGTTGAAAAAAAATTAGTAGAGCTATCTATGAGCCCGACGGTAATGCCGTCGGGCTCACTATGACCCCGGCGGTATTTGCAACGCCGACGGCAACGACGTGAGCCCGATGGATTACACGCCGACGGCCTTAGCCCGACGGCTACCGTCGGGCTCGTGTACGCCGATGGTTTTCAGCGTGAGCCCGACGGCAAATGCCGTCGGTCTGGCCTGTTAGTCCCGTGGTGTTGGGTAACAAGTAACAACACGACAATCTGTTACGATGCATGCTTTACTAGGAGAGAGCGAGCGTGGCGCGCGCATAAAGAAGAGATTATACTTACTAAGCCCAGGTTTTGCCCTGTGTGCATATTTTTTTCACAAGACTTTTTTTTGCAAGAACTGTGTGTATATTACTTTTTTTCATGAGAAGAAATTATTTACGGTCGTCCCCTGTCTAAATTGTTTGTGAATTCTTATGCAATGGGCGATTGCATCATCAACTAACTACAGAACTGTGAAGGTGAATAATCCACCAGCCAGGACTGTCACAAACTTACACAGTAGTACAGACAAAAGCAGATAGCTGAAACTGTAAAGAGGCACTGAGCAAGTAGACAGACTGAATGAGAAGCTCACAGAGAAGCAACCAAAGTTAAGTGCACCCCAAACGCTAAGTGTGTCATTGTTGAGCTTTCGGCACCGAGACCCACCCCCACCCCCCAAGATAAGGTTCTGCCTCACCTCCACTGCACCTCCGCGGCAAGCCACGTCGTCGCCGGCTACAGTGATGTCCATTCCTCGCCTGGCCGGCGCACCGCGGTCAGTCGCATCGTCCCCATCAACGGCGAGTGCTGCGCCCCAGTCATTTTCTTCCTCTGGTTCTCATCAAGCGTGAGGAATTGGGCAGGGCCCATAAGCCGAGAGGGGGTGTGCGGGAGGGATTAGCCTCCGACCTGGTCATGAAATAGGGTTTGCCCACCCCTCCACTCACGTCTAGACAGGTGAGCAAAGGCCTGCTGGGCTGGGTTCGGAATTCGGTTTGATTTCCAGGCCCAAAAACCACGTACAGCCAAACATCAGAAGTCAGGCAAGCCAATAACAGATTAGGCCAATTCAAACAACCCAAAAAACAAGCGAGATAATAAGTTTTTTTTAAAAGGCAGCTAATTTAATGTTATATTTCCAAGTGGTAACCTCCACAGTCCACAACACCAACCCAGCCCACCAAGTCGTGTACACGCTAATCGTGATCACTTATAAACATCAGAACCAGTCTCCACCAATACCACAAGCAACTGTTCTCGCTTAACACACACAAACTTGTCCAGACCCTAACAGCAGCAACAGCTTAAACAACGCACAAAGAAAGCGGCCGAAAAATAATCAAATGATGAAATTACAAGCACCGGGTCACCACACTATCTTATCCTTGTAGCGACAGCAGCTCAAGATCCGCAGCACGCCGACTTCTGTGACGCCTCTGCATCTGCTCCACCCTCCGGTTTGATCTTGATGGTAGCTGCTCCCTGAAACCAAGATATTTACTGTAAGGCGCCTCCCAATGTAAAGTACAGATGTGTGAAAACTACAAAAAGGATCGACATACCTCAGGCTTGGAATCTGTCTCAGAGAGTCTCTGTTTGATATCCCTTCCGATAGAAAAGAAAACCTGCTCAACATTGAGGTTTGTCTTCGCACTCTGCAGGAGAAAATATATCAATTATGAATGGAAAACAAGTGCTATCGTAAGGGTCATTGGCCACCAGTGCTTAGAAAGATGCCCTATAAGGCAATACAAAGTTTCAGAATTTATGCTACAGTGAAGGAATGGTATAGCAGAAGTTGTGACCTCTCACTAACCGTTTCAAAAAACTTCATCCCATATTCATCAGCAAGGGCTTGCCCCTTTGAAGTGGGAACAGCCTGCATGAAGGCAATTGAGGAGTTAAGACAGGTAACGAGTTAGTTCACAATAAAGATTGTGCGTTACAACTTACAAGTGAATAATGCTAAAAACATTTTCTGTTTTGTTTGCATTCTGACATGATACATAGATTCCCAAATGACACTCTAAATGCCTAAGAGTAACATCTACACAGCCTGAATATAAATATGTTTACTGGACATGAAAATGGCATGCATGCAACATGAGGTCAAGTCGAAAGAGCTATAGAACACACATGCATCGAGAAAAAAGTCAGAATAGAAGAGTGTACCCTTTTGCTTTCATCCATATCCGCTTTGTTCCCCACCAAAATTTTGTTTACATTATCTGAAGCATGTTGTTCAATGTTCCGAATCCAATTTCTTATGTCTGCAAGTCAGTAATCATAATGAAAATAATCAGTACAAGCATCATACTGAAAGAGCATGTGAAGCACAAAGGTACATACTATTGAATGACGACTCGTCCGTGACATCATAAACAAGTAAAATGCCCATCGCTCCCCTGTAGTAGGCTGCAAAGAAAAATTGTATATTTGACAAACTTCATACCAAGAAGGCTGGACTCAATAGAATTCTAGAACAATCTTGCTTTTTCTCAAAGTATACACGCATACCAGTAGTTATAGTTCGGAAACGTTCTTGGCCAGCAGTATCCCAGATCTGCAACTTAATCCTCTTGCCATCCAACTCCACGGTCCTTATCTTGAAGTCGATACTATTTTAGGAATCCAACAAGAATGGTTTATAACTTCAAATAAGCATTCCATGTAGAATACGAATTTCAGAAACAAGTAATTCTGTGATTCATACAGTACATACCCAATTGTGGTGATGAAGCTAGTGGTGAAGGAGCCATCTGAGAACCTCAAGAGCAAACAACTTTTCCCAACACCTACATAAGTATATCAACTTGGTAAATGAGCACTGATGGAACAGCATAAATAGCTATAGTCCACACCAGAAAAAACACAAGCTAGAATCTAGAAATACATTAACTGCTGATGATTCAAGAAACAACATAAATCATGAAGCGAGGCTTCTATTCATAGGAATCTCAGAGGATGTTCTGCGTTATGAATTCCTCACCAATATTAAAACAAGACCATACAGCACAACATAAATGCTGGTAAGGCCACACAAACAGGGATAAAGCAGTGGTTTAATTTCAGTAACTCAACTGCTGCAGGCAGTGGGGAATGAAATTTATCATCCTACTTGTAAGATTTACACCGACACTGGGATGCTTGATAATACCATGGCAGGCAGCCAGGCACTTACAGCAAAAGGTTGGTCCTGACAACATGTGATGATCAATCTAACTACAACCACTTGTGTGCTTTGCACCAGGTACAAACTTACAATTACACATAACAATTCCTTGTGCACCACAAGCAGGAACAAAACGACTCGAGTAGAGCAAGGACCAATCCAATATCATGGCTAGTTTCTACCACCCGTCGAATTCGACACGACATCTCTCGGTAGGAGGAAACTCGACAAAGCTGAGGGTTTAATTAACTCCGATCCAGTTACTCAACAGCTACATCCCATGGGGCGAAAATTACTATCCTATTCATACAACACAATGCTGATAACACCGTGACAGGCACTTACAGCAAGAGCCTGTCCTGACTTTATGAGACAAATCAGTCTAACTACATCGGCACTTCGATTTCTGCACCAGTTCCACAATTACATTAACTATTATTACTCCTTGTGCAGTGCAAGCAGGAAAAAAACGACTCCAACAGAGCGCATACACCAATCCAATAACACGCTTGCACAGAGGTTAAGTTCTACCCCCCTTCAAAATTTGATACAGCGCGTCAGTATCTACGTAGCACATCTATCTAGGGTTGTCAGATCCCAACCGGCGCGCATGAAAGCAGAACCGCGCACCAAACCTGGGTGGGCTCCAGCAGATCTCGCGCGGAACGAGGCAGGGAACAGGGGACTCACCGCTGTCGCCGATGAGGAGGAGCTTGATGAGGTAGTCGTAGTCGGCCCGAGCCCTAGCCGGCGGCGCCGCCATCGCGCGCACTATCTCCTCTCCCGAGCCTAAACTAAAACCGCGACGAAGTTAGATCGACAGACGGAAAAAAAAAGGGGGACGCGTAACGAAGAGAGCGAGGCCGAACGAATGGCGCCGCGGACGGACCTGGCGAGGCGCGAGCTCCGGTGCGGCGGCGATCGGTCGATGGATCGGCGCGAGCAGCGAGCGAAGGCGGTGAGGCCGGAGAGGAGAGGGAGGACCAGGCTGGGTTGGGTTGGGTTTGCAATGGTGGTGGAACTGGTCCACCTGTGGACTTTCTTCAGAGTCCAGCGGCCCTACGGGCGCCCATCTACAGCCCTATGGGCTGAATGAGCCAACCCTATGGGCCTTCCTCATTCAAACTATTGGGCCTAGTTCAAGGAAACTGTGGCCCATTGTCCTTCTGTTTGTAGTTGGGTTGGGCTATTTCAGAGATAAAGTTTATCGTTACATGTGAATGTCATGCAAAATTCTATATATAGTTAGTTTACACTCTACAGTCCTGTTGAAAATTCGTCCGACTCGTCTGGTTACGACTACAAAGTCTTGTATAATCAAGCATGAGAAGGATTTGTCGAGTAATTACAGGTCAAAACGCTATGACTGAATACAGCTGTGCACTCGTAGTCTCGTAGCAAGGTTGGAACTTAGAAGTTGGAAGTCTACTTGTTGACGCGGGAACAGTTCAGACTTGCAGGTGACTGTGTGCCAAGTCTTGCTTAAATATTAGCAGGACTTGACGAGTGATTGCATAAGCACGTTTAGTACATACCGTTACACGGCTGATAATACGGAATATGATTGCATCATTCGAATAGGTGAACTTTTGAAAGAAGTATACCAACTGTCAGCTGAAGCACTTGGCAAAATAAATAATATCCTCCCTTTCATTTTTTTTTATTGTATAACACCAAACATTGTAGAATGCAATACAAAATGGTATCATAGAAGAGCTACCCATAGATACACGATTGTAGTGCGAAAAAGCGAAACGTAGCCGGGGATGCATTACCACTTTGTTTTAGAAATTTAAAAATGATATTTTGAGCCACACAGAAAAAGACAAATCTAACAAATTTTGGATGGATCAAATTTTGACACCGTTCACTACTATAAATCTCCACTTTTAACATTTTTACACACCTTAAAATATAAAGTATCCAGTTGAAACTTTTCAAATATAATGAATACATCATTGCCCACATCTATGATTTTTTTTAAGATTTTTCTAAAACTTTCAAATATCGTTTTCTAACACTTTCAGAATAAAGGCTAGAAAAACACCACACTCATTGTAGTGTTCCAATCTATGCGACATAATTGATATCGGGTTGCTTCAAAGGAGTTCAACATAGTGCAACTACACGCACACAATGAAGTTGCAACATGGGGCTAGGGATTTGCCTTCATCGAGTTGGAAGTTTCACAACACTCAGGGACCTTAGGACAACAGTCCCGAGGCAGACTGGATTTCACACTGGCTTGTTTGCCATCCACTGTCAGCCACGAAGCCATATCCGCAAATAGGCACACTTGTACAAGGAGGACAACCACACGGATATACAGAGATTAACAATCGTCATTGTTTTAGTCTCTACGATGGACTATATGCAACTCTAGCTTAAATAAAGGAGATCAACATTGTGCAAATAAATAAGTACGGCTAGAATAAGAAAGATTTGATGAGTGATTATCCTTCAACCCGCTAGCAAGCTAGGATTGAATTGTTGCGGAAGAAAACACGATGACTGAATACAGTCGTGCAGAACAGTTCACACTCTGCAGTCGTAGGCCTATTAACAGTTCCCGCTTGGTGCCGATCGAGTCCTGCTTAAATATTAGCAGGACCTGCCGAGTGATTACACGAGCAAATTTCTTTTAGTGACACTATTACGTGAGCAAGATAATTAAGTACGGAGTATATACAGTTGCACTGCATAAAATACGGACTACGAAGAGAAGACCACTCTTGTTGAGCCACAGATTTTTCCGAGCAGTTCAAAACTTGCGACGCGCGAAGGAGCAGGTGCGGGGTCGCGGTCGACCAACGGCCGACTTTGCTTATTACAATCCCCCACGTACTTACGCTGGCAGCGTCTTATGATATATCTCAAGTAAACTATACTCACACGTATGAGATATATCTAGCCGGCGTCGATATCATGCACGATTTGAAATTCAAAAATTTGGATGGCGCGTGCTATCTACTAAACGTTGTTTTCGTAAGTCTTCACGAAACGATTTAATTACATGTACACGCAGCGGGAGACCAACATTAGGCGAAGTCAATTCCTAAATTTCGTGCTAACTCCATCGCAATTCAGAGAGTCCAAGGACCGGGCATAGCAGACGCGCCACCCCCTGGAAATGAGCTCAGTCGCCATGATTATTCTGACCAAACAAGACAAAGCATAGGCACCGGCTCCATTTGTATAGCACTCGTCCATCTCACTGTCACCCGCCCATGTCGGGCCACTGCGGCAGGCCAAGTCACTTAAGTGGGGGGCAGTTTTCGGAAATTCTCACACGGGTTGATCTACTATATTAAAAATCTTATGTGTTACAGCCCAGTATTTTCATTTTTTTAATCTAAATCGCATTGCAGGAGGCCAACCCTTTTCCTGGCATTGCAACATGCCAAGTAAAATTTCCCATTTTAGAGCCCTAGTCCATCTAGGTCGATGTTGCGTAGGTTTCGATCACATATGACATTTTAGTCGTGTATACTGGTATAGAAGGGGACTTCTCTTATCCCTCGACGTCATTAAGAGAAGTTAATAAATATCAATTGTACAATGTTTTATTTGTGCATTGTCATCTCTAATAATGAATAGTGGGATGACATTAGTCTTCTTGAAAGATACCATGTTAGACATACTCCTAAAAATTAGAGTAGAGAGAGTAGAAAAGGAGAGACACAATTAAGAGACGACCTCCTAAAAGTTAAGATAAAACTAATTTCTTTGGTAAACTCTATGATTTCCCTTATCAACACTTTCGTACCGCGCTTCTTCCACGCGGCAACGATCGAACTGGCCTACATATAGTAAATTTTTCTTATTATTCTCTACATTTTTTGTCATATAGATAAAAAAGCAAGAAATTTTTATTATTCAGAGATGATCCCATCAAGGCATCACATGCGCTGAGCGGGTGATGCGCGCGTTCACGTGCTGGCTGTTCCCGGCCGCCATCTCGATCGATCAAAAACTACTAATCACGTACGCCCCTCTATTATTGCATTGCCTCCCCAATCGATCACGTGTTGTAATATAATGTAATTTAAATTTCAGATTTGACGTTAATGTTGCTCATTTCGATGCAATAATCTACTATGGGGCTCGTTCCCGTCGACAATAAGTCGTCTCCGTCGTACTGTGTTTCGTGAAAAAAAATCCGGCGTAACACTGTTGCTTACACGCGCTAATGTAATTAGAGGAGGCACCTAATCAACCCTCGCCACGATGTGACAATAACGTCGGAGGTCAAAGCCCCGGCCGGTCAGTCTGACTCAAAGGCGAGTCCAACAGGGGGGCTTTAGCAGGCTTCCGCCTGTCCTGCAAAAATGTAACTTTTTTCTTTACTACTACTAATCTAGGCCCATTAGCAGCTGAGTATACCAGCCCAACTTGCACACAGGCTCACACATCATCTCACTCGTGCTGGAGCACCACGCGCAGCAAGTCCGACGCCAACTCCGATTCAGTATAGATGGAGAGGCGCATGGAGTAGCAGCCGATCCAGAGCTCGGTGGCGCCGCGAGGCTGAGCGGCGAGGTGGCGGAGCGACGAGCACTTGGCGACGGAGGCGGTACAACAGTGGTGCATGCGGCGGCGGCTGGCGCAGGAGGCGCGGCGGCGTCAGATGGGATCGACCACTGCGGCGGCAGTGTGAATCCGGCCGCCCTGAAGCCTAAAGGGATTCGAGCTCCACCTGAAGCCTGAAGGGATTCGAGCTCCACCTCCATCTAATTGATCACTCGAAGCTGGCCGCCGCATCTGAGATAAGGGTCTTAATCTCTCCGGACGTATGTGCTAGCTTTTTATGTGTTGTCGTATGTGCTAGCTGCCTCGTATGCGCTTGCTGCTGTCAATCTGCCTGCTGGTGCTGGAGGAGGCGAGGAGCACGAAGGGTTGGCGGGGGCGGTGTACGAGGATAGAATGGGGGCTGGGGTAGAAATGCAAAGTGCCTAATGCTAGCTAGGGTAACGATGCTTCTATTCGATTGTTCGTGTGCTTACGGCCTGGGCCGGCCCAGTATGGTTTTCTTTTCTCTATATTGCTTATATATGGCTAGAATTTCTATTTTATGTCCGTACAGTAAATATTCCTAAAAAACCTTAAACGCCGCTTAATCTCGTTTAAGCAGTGCTTCTCTAATCGGAGCCTTGCCGCTCGCTCACCGCTTTTTTTAATTTAGTTAGTCGTCGTCAACTTTCAGCGTCCCCTCCAAATAATTCCTGGACTCTCCGTTGGTCTGACTGGCTACACACACTAGCATAGCAAGCGAGAGAGGAGAGGAAATCTGTTGTCACCACTCGGGCCCACACGCAGCGGGGGCGAGTAGAAAACAGGCGAGGAGGCCGCGGACATCCACGGAGGCAGGTGCTGAATCGGACGCACGCAACCGCCGCTGCTGCCGCCGTGCGGGCGCCAGCGAGCGAGCGCGCGCCGCCACCGAACGCGCCTCTTCCCGGATTCCCCTCCCCGCCCGAGGCGACGCGACCGCCCCGAATCAAGCCCTTTCCCTCTCCTCCCGCGCGGCGGTTCGCGGCCCTCCCTCAAATACACGGACCACCCGCCAGCCCGCTCGGAGGATCGCGCGCGCCCCCGGAGTGGTCAGCGCCGCGGGGGTGATTGCTTGCTGGGTCTGTCCTGTCTGTTGGCCGGCAACGGCAAGGATGGTGGGCGGGGCCAGCGGCCGGCGGCGGAGGTGGACGCAGCGGTCGTGCCGCCGGACGGGACCGGGAGGTGGCGAGGTCGGCAGGCGCACGCCGGCGCCGGCGCCCGTCTCGACCGCCCCTGCACAGCGTGCCACAGGTTAGCGTCGTGTGTGCTCCCCCTCCCACCCTCAACGGGGATTAATCGTCTCTCTCCGCGTTTCGATTCGTGGCTGTGTTTTCGGTTGCTTCCGGGCGACACCCTATTTTCGAGAGATGTTTGCTGCTGCCTTTACGGTTGGTTGATTGACTTGATTCGAGCGTCGGAGGGTGCGTGCTCCACTGTTTTCGGTTGATCGATCTCGTTGGATCATTTCATGCGGTGGTTAGAGATTGCTTCCAGGAATGAATGGAAGCTTGTGAATTGTGATGACACGCGAAACCGAATATGTTGCTTCCTCTGTTTTGCATCGCATGGAAGCTGTACTGCTAGGAAATTACAACACACATGTCCCATTCAGTGTTTGTCCCAGGCCCAGGAAAACGGACGACGAGAAATGGATCGTGGAAAGCTTCAAAGGGCAGCCTCCTCCAACATCAATTCAGAGAGACAACGATCGTTGACCAGAGAGACTGCTGCAATAAACAAAGTATATGGAGCAGATAAATTGGGGAATTTATAGAGGATTAGTCATGTTACCTGGGTCGCGATTCCCCTTTTTGTTTCTTAGTATACGGCAATTTATATCCCCAGACAATCTAAAGCAGAAATCATATAGAAGGATCATAGACACAGCTTAATTTGGAACTCCATTGCGATGATTCTGTTATCCTATTTAGTGACATAGGAATTCAGCCATCTGAGGTTTTCATGTGTCTCTGGGCAATTTGTTGGCTTCGTTAGTGCTCTAACATCTTTGAATGCTTCTCGCTATGGGTCAAAGAAAATATGCTACATATCAAATCTTGAACGCTTCTGTAACAAAAAAAATAGTATCTTTTCTAAAATACTACTAGTTGCTTTCTAGCTGACATGTTCTTTTTTTGTTCCTTGTCTTCTTCTCAGGGTTTGCTCATGTGGACAAGCAGCAGCCTGTCAATGGACTATTACCAGACTCCAGAAGTAGCAGGGGATCCACAATAAAAGAAGATTCTGTAAGTTGTTCAATTGCTCACTGTTGTTCTGTCAGCAATACAAATGCAAATTCATAATTCTGCAACTTAGGGAACTTTCTTTTGGGAAACTTTCTTCTCTTTCTGAAATTTGTTTCATAATACAGCTTTACTCGGGCTTATGTGAATTCAAGCATAAGAGGTCCCGTGGCAATGCTACAGAATGTCTTTCTAGTGAACTCCTAAAAAATGAAACAGAAAGGCATGATTCTCTAGATTATGGGTTGCCCTATCAGCCTAAACTTTATCTTCGTCAAGACAGTGCAAAGCAAACTCCAACACTGAAGAAATCCAGTGCCATGAATAGTTTCAGTTATCAGTTGGTTAGAACTGCTGGAAGATCTGATTGTACAAAGATGGGTCCATTGAGCGCAAAGTGTTCCCTTTCAGAGAAAATGTCACAGTTACATCAACTACGGCATGGTCACAGTAATAAAAAACAAAACTGCATTGGTGCTTTAAATCAGGGGCATAGGATTACACGATTTCAAGGAGCAATTGACGCCTTAAGAAAAGAGGAGATTCATAAGCAGCCTGATTCTTCGACAAGAAGGTACTGGCAAACTTTGTTGGATAATGCATTACTCCGAAGAAAGTCACAGCCACCCAATGAAGAATCATCTGAACAACTGTGGAGCTGTACAAACAGCGAATCGGATAAGGCTGTATGTCTCTCTTCTAGTGGTAGTGTTGATGATCTGCAGGTATATTTTTCAAGTGATACTAGTTACACAAGTGACAGCTCCAAGTTTTCTTCTCTGGGCATCGTAGCCAACGATAAATGGAGGATGAGTTTCAAGAAGGTATTTAATAGAAACTGTTATTATTACTTTCAGTAATAGTGTATCATGTACTCAAACAAAAACATTGGGTAAATTTCTATTCTAACTCGTCACTCTGCTACCCCCCACATTAGAAATAAGCTAATTACAGCTATGGCTATAGTTATCTGATATCTAAGTTGAGCTCCTTCTTTGTTGTACTTCAGGTGCACTGTCCACTTGCTGCACGCATAAATGCTATGCCCGCAGTTCCCTGTAAAGAGATTGAGCAGCCAAGCCCAGTATCAGTTCTAGAACCTCAATCTGAAGATTTCTCTGATGCTGAAACCATCAAGCAACATAGAGCAGATCGTCATGGTAAGCAATCTTGCCATTCTTCAGAATCATTCATGCTTGTCTTGTAGCTAATCTTCTGTTGCTTTTGAATGCAGATGCACAGCCAAGACCTGAGCTTGTTTATATTCCCCCGGTTGAATCTGTTGCTGACATGGTAGACGTTGGTGCAATGAACAATTACTTATGGTCTGAGATGGAGGATAGCGAAAATGACGAAGCCACTCAGCTTGTTGAAGATATCCTTGAAGAATTTGGAGATGAAGAGGAAAGAGACTTCTCCTACTTGTTGGATATACTTATTTCATCTGGTATTCATGGCATCAAGGAGGATGAGCTGTACAAGGTGTGCCAGTCTCTTGACTGTCCTGCAGGCTATGCTGTGTTTGATAAGCTCGAAAAGAAGTACATGAACGTTTCTCATTGGTCAAGGTCAGACAGGAAGCTTACTTTTGATATGGTAAACTCCATATTGTCGGAAATTCTTGCCCCATGCTTGGACATGCATCCTTGGGTAAATACTGCTAGGAATATGGCACCGGTGTGGGGCTCAGAGGGTCTCTTGGAGAAGTTGCTGCAGCTGTTGACTCAAAGACGAGACGAACTTGCGCTCACTGTGCCCAAGCCTGAGAAGAAGGCATTTGATGAGAGATGGCCGGACTTAGCAGACTACATCGACAGGGCGGGAAGGGATGTTGAGAAGATGATTAAAGATGATCTTTTGGAAGAGCTGGTTCTGGATTTGATGTCCAGCTAGGTGCAAAGTTACTTTTGGAGCTGCTGCCAGGTTCCCACTTTCCAAGGCCCAAACAGTAGTAGGTCCTTTCTTTTTTTAGTTGGGTTAGGTTCATAATTAGTTGTATTGTTTCATTGGTCCTTAAGGTCAAAGTTCTTTTTTCTTAAAGCAGTGGTGGACGCCATTTTTGTTGTCGTTGTGCTTGTAGTGGTATAGGGTATCTGGGAAAGTGGTATATTCTGTTAGGTTTAGGTGAGGTTATTTGGTTAAAAATCCATTCATAGCATGAGAAGGGAAGCAGAATGTGTAAGAAACAGAGCTGTTCCCTTTTTGTTGGATTTTGTCTGTCGAGAGACGTTTCAAGTCTGTAAATCAGGAAAACTATAGTCATGTCAACATTGGGAGTGTTGTTGGGAGAAACAAACAAAATGAAGGTTGTTGATAAATTGTCTTTTTGTTTTGGGTGGAACGGGCAGTAGCAGACTGAACTAGTGAACTACAACTGTATGGCGGCATGAGGTGATTTTAGCAGCACTTTACAGTTCACGTAGAACTGTTAAGATTGGTTTATCTTTCATTACTGCAAACATATTAATTATTCCAGCGACTATATTCTTCTTCCGGGGTCTGGTTTCCGTTAACCTTCATTGACGAGTTCTGTCAGACTGCAATTGACATATTGGAGGATATACACGTGATTTGTTAGTTTTGAAATGGATCCATGAAACTGCGTGAAATGATTCTGGGTCAAGATGCGAAGATTGTCTAGGTGAGGAGGAACGCAAAAAACAGAGGAGCCTATGCAAGTCTTCTCTGAAGAATGGCTATCTGAACAGAAGACGGGACTCTTTGTCTCAATTTCATGAAAATAAACAGAGGATCACAGCGTCATAGGAGTCTGAAATTTAACCATGCGAGTGCATACATCATGCCAAGAGACAAACCAGCATGCTAGCTCCAAAACCAGTCTATTCGTGTTTGTCGCCATTCAGAGCTAGTACTTGACTACATTGGCTCTGTAAAGAAGAAGGGACTAATCTGTCGCTGAGGTTTTACCAACTTGTAGAAACTGTCGCGTTCATGGTAGTTATGACCTATGTTTAACTTGAGATAAATTTCAAAAAAAAAAAAAAACTTGAGAAAGAAAAGTGGGCTCTAGGATTGACACTACGCTGGCTGTCAAAGATTTCTTCCGGAAAGATGCTTTCACCAAATGTTGACCCTGAAATGTCGTTACCGTATTTGCATTTGGTATACAAAGTTTGGTGACGCTGAGCTCTCCCTTTTCCTCTGCCGACCCTGCCGCTTCTGGAAACACGATGCCGACGGGACGCTCCGGCTGAAGGGTAGCTTGACCTCGCCGCAAGTCCCACCGGTGATTCGCCGGCCACGTCCTCTCGGTCCCCAGTCCCAACTACCACTAACCACGCCCCCGTACTCACCCTAAAACTACGTAATTGCCACGAAGCGATCACCACCGTTGGGGCAGGATGTTTAGCCGTTCAGGATGTGCCATGGCACTGTTGTAATTACAGGCATAGTTAGTGTCCCTGAATTACAGACCCAAGCTAACCATCCGGTGCGCCCACGCTTCCCAGCCCAGGATCGCAACAACCCCCTGATTTGAACATACGTGTCTGTTTGCTATAGTACTTATACGTGCACAGCCATCTACCATGCGATCCAACCCCGTTCTCTGAGAATCCAACCATGGCCGTGTCGCAGCTCGAGGTCGATGGCGTCGTCTTCCCGCCGCTCGCCCACCCGCCGGCCTCCGCCCACGCCCACTTCCTCGCCGGCGCAGGTGACTCACTCGTTCAAAACGGCAATGTCGCGTCAGGCAGGTGGCTGATGTTCGACTTGATGTGTAGGTGTGCGAGGGATAGAGATCGGGGGCAGCTTCATCAAGTTCACGGCCATCGGCGTGTACCTGCAGGCCGACGCCGCCGTATCCGCGCTCGCCGCCAAGTGGGCCGGGAAGGCCGCCGACGAGCTCGCCGCCGACGCCGCCTTCTTCCGCGACGTCGTCACGGGTACGCCACACACACACGCTGGAGCGCGAGGCTAGCTAACTAACTCTGGAGACATCCATGCATGCAGGCGAGTTCGAGAAGTTCACGCGGGTGACCATGATCCTGCCGCTCACGGGCGCGCAGTACGCCGAGAAGGTGACCGAGAACTGCGTCGCCTACTGGAAGGCCACGGGCACGTACACGGACGCGGAGGCCGCCGCCGTCGAGAAGTTCAAGGGCGCATTCAACCCGGAGAGCTTCCCGCCCGGCGCGTCCATCCTCTTCACGCACTCCCCCGCCGGCGTGCTCACCGTCGCCTTCTCCAAGGACTCGTCGGTGCCGGAGTCCGCCAGCGGCGTGGCGATCGACAACAGGCCGCTCTGCGAGGCCGTGCTGGAGTCCATCATCGGCGAGCACGGGGTGTCGCCCGCGGCGAAGCTCAGCGTGGCGACCAGGCTCGCCGGGCTGCTGAAGGAGGCCGCGCCCGTCGATGAGCCGCCGGCGGCGGAGCCCGTGTCGGTTTCAGCGTGAATAGACCGGACACCGTCGCCGGTGGCTCGTGTGGTTGGTGGTGGTCTCCGTGGTGAGACGTCGTGTTCCGGGGATTCTATTGTTATTTTTCCTTGCATCGAGGTCAGACATTGGGTGTGTAGCTTAAATAAAAAGGCCGTAATTGCGATCTGGCATGGCAAACCTAGGTACCAGAGAACCGAGAACGCTGAAGAGGCGCCGAGTAAACCGTGACGATTTGAACCATAAAAAAATAAAAAATCATACAAAATAAAACATTTCAAAATATTTTTTAAAGTTAGTTATAAATATATACTCCCTCCATCTGGAAAAAGTTGTTGTATATCACTAAAATAAACGGAGGGGTACATGTTTTTAATACATGCCAAGTTAAATAGGTGATTAAATGATATGTGTGGTGTGATGTGTAATAACAAAATCAACGTTTAAAATATACTAAAATACTAATTTGACCACTCATTTGTTTTTTCATACACATGTCGTTTCACCGGAAAACTCGGTAAGTATATAAAACATTTGTATATGTTTGTTCCCAATTGTTTTAAGATTTTTAAGTATATCTAAAAAATATATCTTATATTCGTACAAGAGCGAACAGCTAGGGAGCCCATTTAAATCTTACGGGTGTATTATTTTTGTAAATATTTTAAAAACATGTATATTATTTTTCAAATTTGTTCAAAATATTTTCAATTCGTTTAAAAATGTATTATTATAAAAAAATAGCGCCATAGTTCATCCCAAAATTTTATTTTTTGCGCAATCCACATCTCAAAAGAATCTATCGAAAAGAATTTATGCTTGACTTCCATTAACCCCTTTCAGAAAGGACATTGTTTTTGCTAAGCTAAACTCAAATTAGTAGTTTCAATTGTGAAGTTCTAAAATTGAATTATTATTATTGAGTTTTAAAGAAGTCGGGTCTACCGTCCGATTAGATAGAATAGAAGTTTATGTGCATGGGTTCATCGGCAAGGAGCTGAAAGGACAAAGAAAAGCAAAACAACACAAAAACCGCAAAAATCAAAACCTTTTGAACAATGATGAAGCAAACATTATTGTAAATGCTCGCTCTTATCTATAGTATATAAATGGGAGTAATCCACTAAGTGTATTTCTCTTAACATGCAGCCTATCCACATCAGCAGTAATCTCATTGGTCCACATCATCATTTCTTATTTTCAGTTTAGCTTTGTCCCATTATCTCCACATGTTTCCTTCCCAAACGTCCTAATTACCATGCGTGGCACTTCTTAATGACAGCCCAGCCCACATGTGCCAGAACGTTTTACTATACACCTTCCGTCTTGCCAAAGCCAGCCACATCAGCAGTATTATTTTTCAGCCCATTCACCTTCCGTCTAGCCAAAGCCAGCCAATAAGTACAGCCTGCTGGGCTTATTCTTCTCCATAAATCCATGCAATGACGACGTCCCTTCCTCTCTTCCACTATGTCCTATAAAATCATGAACACTTCCTCTTACCAGTTATGTGTCATAATTTTCAATCTCCTTTTTCACAGATGATTGTTATGTCTTCTCTTCACATGGGCAACGCTAATTCAACCCTGAAGGAGGTACGCTGTTGTGCTACCAGTCCGACTGCTCCGTCTTTAGTTTAGTCTCAACACCGAATGCATGGACCATGCGGTTCAAATTCTGTTTTTGTCCTCTGCCTCCTTAGTCCTTACCATGCTTTAGTATCAAGATTGATCAAGAGGCAAGCTGTCGGAAAGAAGCAGAATACCAATCCAATAGAGCTTGCTTAACCTGCGTGTTAATTTTAGTCCTGCTGATATTTTTCCTTCAATTTTGTTTTGGTGTTCTTCTCCTTTTGAGGATGCAACATATTGTACGATTTTAACATTATTCTTATGTGTATTGCAGGTTGGTTAGGACTACCTGGAAAAGTAGGAATGACTGGGACGTTTTCGTTTCAATCGGCGTCTACATATATACATCTTTAGTTTTCTCTTAGTATCCTGACTCTTCAATCAAGTTTTAAGAATGTGAACCTGCATTGTCGTCACGCCCATAGCTAATATGTTCATATTTTCTAGCCTTTCTACGGTCTATTTGTATCATAGAGTTTACAAAACATAGTACTCATGTGTTTCAAGCTTTACAATTTGCGTCTTTATGGATTTTATACCACGTATCCCGCTGCAACGCGTGGGGAATTATCTAGTTATAGCAGAGAGAGAGAACAAAGTTCAGGCCACCCATCTGGGGATTTGGTTCCCTGAGACAAAGCCTGAAGGTGCGTTTATTCTGTATCATACTTTTGGCTGGCAGAGGAAAGAAAGCAAAGAAGGTTTATTCTTTGCTTCGGGAAGTGGATGACAACACCAGCCGAAAGGTGATGGATTATGCGAGCTAGAAAAGTCGCAACCTGCAACGGATTGATATAGTATATCTTCACGGTGGATGCATGGAACAATGAAACAAATTGGAGATGGAGCGCAACAACTTGATCCACTTCAAGCTAATACTAGCATGGGGATATATAGTACACACGCAGGCACGCACGGATTACAACAGATTCATGGGATGGCTGAACCATCTATCCATGAACGGGGTCGATGAACCAACCAAGAAATTAAACAGCACGCATACGAGTCTACGTAGTCAGATATGCTTGGTCTACCCTGCGTAGATGTGGATGTGTAGCGCGAGCGTGAGGATGGTGAAGGCGGCGAAGAAGACGAGGGTGTGGACGAAGATGGCCTTGCCGTTGGTGCGGAAGCTGCCGAAGTCGACGTGGCGGTGCGAGCCCGGGATCTCGAAGAGCAGCCCCGGCGAGAGCAGGATGAAGAGCACCACCCCCACCACCACCGGACCCCAGTCCGCCATCTCCCCGCTCTGCTGTACGTCGCCCGGCCGGCACACAAGCAACTGATCTGAGCTGATCTCACTGCAGCTACCTGAGGAAGAGAGTGGAGTGTAGCTAGATAGAAGTAGGAAGGAGGAGGCTGGCAGAAGGGAAAGTGCTACTATATGGGAGAGCGTCAGAGCGAGCGAGGGAACACGGAGCACCGCCCTCACATGGTTATCACGAATCGATGCGATGGCGATGGCGATGCTGATGGATGTCTTCTATCTGGATGCAAAGTACCGAGAGAGGTGATGCTTGTCGTACGTGGGTGGAGAACTGAGATCACTCCTCGAATGAACCCATCCATGGCTACTGTGCTACGGGCGGCCCAAGGAGAACACGTGTGGAGTGCAGAGGACAGGAATTCTGGCTTTGCGCCGCGGAGCCCGGGCGATGGGCGGTGCGTGCGGAAGCGACGGATACTCCTTCCCTCGATTCCGTGTTCCCTAGTACTCTGGCGTCTCCCAGTACCATCTTCAGTGGAGGTTATCGTCATCCCTCCATCGGGGCTTGAACAGTAAGCAATGCGGTTCATCTTTTCTTTAAACTAAACGTACTGGTATCAATGAAAAAATAGCGTGCTATTAAAAATAGCATGACCCTCCTCCAAAAGCTATACAAGTTATAGCATGCTATAACGAAACTACGTTTAAAATAGCGGTGAAAAGAATGTGAAATATACCTCAAATAATAAAAATTTCAGCATTAAATATTTGTCAAGAAACAATACATGCATAACCAATTAACCAGATACAAATGTCACGATTCAAATCCATGACACTAACAAATAAATCCATGAACAGATTAACAAAGTTTAAAAGATAAATTGTTTTAAACTTCTAATCAGATTTGCATGCATCAGCTTCATATTCACTAGAAAAATCACCGGATTACATCTAATCAGGGTACTCTGTAATCAAATCGTGAGACAAAACAATAAATCAAAGAGCAATGCTCGATATGAGGCTCTAGCTAAAACTTCCATTACGATCAGTACGTAGCAAAGCAAGTAGTACTAGTTTGATCTGTTAGGAGCTAGATTTGTGTACGCGCGTCTCTGCAACGGCCGACGGAGGATGTGCTTCGTCGCTGCCCACGTCATTCCTGTGTGAATAACAGAGGAAGAGGAACTGATTGGTCTAGGTTAGATCGATGTGGTGGAGTCTTTGTTTAGGGTGTGTTGGGATTTGTTTTAGTCTTTACCGATTTAGCCTTCTTTTAGACTCACGCTATTTCCCGAATACTTTTAGCGCGCTATATCCTAACACGATTTAGCGCGCTAAAAATGCCATTAGGTTCATAACGTCAACTTTTGGCTAAATATAGTGTGACCTCTTCAAATAAGCTATAGCGTGCTATTTAGCGCCAAATAGGGCGCTAGTTTTTTCGTTGACTTATATGTCCAATTTTAAATTAATAAAACCTTAAATGACGAGATTTTAATATAGAGTGATGATAACCATTTTATAAACGTCGAACAAGACAAATGCAAAAAATAAGATACCGAGAGCACAAAACCTGTAGATGTCAATGCCCTCTCCACGAAGTCGCCAAGGAGAAGACAATGTAGGTTCGAAGAGTTCGTCGACTGCCATAGATGTCGATGCCCTCCTCGCTAAGCCAACCTTTTCCAACATCGAAGAGGGAACCCTTCCCCTTCGTCCTGGCTTGAAAGGACGCCGCACCGTCGGTCGTTGGAAGCATTCACGCTGAGCTAGGCAGGGTACTGGTCACAAGGCCACCATGGCCAGAAACATGGCACACCTCGCCGGAGTTGGCAATTGGCATACCTCTTTGGCTGAACTGCCAAAGACTAGAGGTGTCACATCGAAGAGAGAAAAGTAGGAGCCATGCTCATTGATGAAGGAGGGGAAGGACAAAGAGATGCAAAGATGTCGATTACAGGCAGGATCCGACGAGAACAAAGAGAGCCCACACACTCCAAAAACCCTAACATAGTTGCCGCAGAGGAAAAGCGCCCAGGATCGAGGGCGTCGACCCACCGACGAACAGTAGCACTATGAGGAGCAGGGAGCACAACCAGAACAAGAAGAACACAAATTGACCGACCTCGCTGAAGATGCCACGACTCGGACAACACCACCACCCACCCACCCACCTTGGCCGACCTCATCGACATCCAACATTCCCAATGCAACACCTCCAAGGAGAGAGTGTCGCACCAGGCGCGGTCGTCGCCAATCCGGAGGGATTCAGGTTTCACCCGAGAACGGTGATCGGAGCGGGGAGATTGACACATCAACGATGCCTCAAGAGGGTGTGTGCCACCATCGTGGTCGGGCCAACCGACCATGGATTTCTCCCGGTCCAATTATCACACCAACAACATCACATTCATCACCAGATCCAGCACCTAGAAACACTGACACCCGTATCAGGCAGGGGAGAAAGCTCAAGGGGGGTCGGTGGGAAGATGACTGACCTTCAGATCTGAAGCGGGGAATGCTAGAGCAATCACCATGCAACGACAACCTCCCACCACCACCATCTCGCCGCCCGTTCGGACGACCGCCTCCCACTACCATCTCTCCGCTCGTGCGGACGAGAATGACCGACATGCACCCACAGACACCACTAGCAGCCTCTCCTAGACATCCAAAGCGCCCCTGCAATTTTAAGATATGACTTAACATGGCTATTCCATGACACAAAAGGGGGCTAGGAGCAATTTTGGCTCAAGAGGCATATGAAAGAGCATTTTCCCTCATGTGTGGTTTTGGTAATTATATGACAATCTATATGGACTAATGTTTGCATTGAGATATCCTTATAGATCTTGTCCATGAAATTGTGGAGTTCATGTGTTGGACTCTTGAAGTTTATGTGTTGAGTGAAGCTTCTTACAAGTATGTGTTGAAGGATTCAAGACATCATATTAGTGAAGAAATGTTGAAAGATACAAGGTTGATCAAGATATTGATCAACACACAAAGCTACAAGATGTACCAAGAGCGATCATGTATCTCTTGGGATGGTAAACACTTGTCCGCATAGCTTTGTGGACTAACCCATTATATATGTGTGTGTGGTATCATTATATGAGGTTAGGTATCTTCCCATGGGCTTGCATCAAATGAATATTTCATATAGCTCATGGAGGATGACGTCATGTGGTGATCGTCATCAAGGTGAGATGTGCAAGACCAAGAGAAACTTCTTGAAGAGATCCTATGCTTGGTGCTTGCAATGGATACATGAAGACGAAGCTAAGCGAGACTCTCCCATTGTGAGCATGGGGGAGTATTTGGAGAAGTCTTCATCAAGCATGTGCTTGGACGCGCAATCAAGAAAAGATGAACCACTTGAAGAGATCAAGATAGTCTTCATTCAACTCAAGTGGAATGCTCAAGGCAAAGGTATGATCTTGATAGGGCTATAGAATAGATAGACGTACTATCAAGAGGGGCTCTCAAGTTAGTAACTTGATCGCATCGTTATGGAGAGCTCAAATCTTTGCATACTTGGCATATCATATTTCTTGGTTCTTATTTGGCTTTTATGGTGGTGAGGAACTAGAGCTTGGTTCATCTCCATGTCAAGCTCTTGTTCATCGGAAACGGTCTTACTTTGGAAAACTTGTTGGCTTTCATCCATGTGAGGATTTAGAGCTTGGTTTATCTCCATACTAAGCTCTAGTTCATCAAAAAACGGATTTCGTATGAATATCTTGTTACGTTTTTGATATTGGAGGTTTTACCGGTTTACATGTTTTAGTAAAGTTAAATCTTTCCCCATTTGGTTTTATCCTCACATGATGGACTATGATGTTTCTATGCATATTCTCATATAGCTCGTTGTAACGGTTACAACGAGCCAAAATCATCGAAAACGGAGTCCGTATGAAAAAGTTACTGCAGTTTTCATTTCGCTGTTTCTGTCAGTTTTCGAGGACTCGGAAATTCCGAAAAAGTGAAATATCCGATCACAAGTTCCGGGTCAAGTCAGTACCGAAATTTCCGACTGGAGCAAATTTCCGGTCTAAATTTCCGACCGGAATTTCCGGTTTTCTCTGGGTCCAACGGTAAGAATTTCTGGGGGGGGGGTATAAAAACTCCCCCTCTTCTTCCTCCTTGGCCCATCCAAGGGAGCACGAATTTCCCCTCTCTCCTAATCCATTGCTGACCTTGGAAAGCTTGATTCCTCTCAATCCCTCCATTGCTTCTTCCATATTCTTTGGAGAAAGTTGAGAGGAGATCTAGATCTACAATCCTACCAATCCATCTCTCCTCTAAGTGAGGGGAACCTAGTGGATCTAGTTCTTGGAGTTCATTTGTGGTTCTTCTCTTTGTTCTTCCTCTCTTCTCCCCCCATAAGCATTAGTTGCTTTTGGTGGGATTTGGGAGTGAAGGATTTGACTCTTTTGTGGTTTCCTTTGTTCTTCCTCTCTTATTCCCCCATAAACATTTGTTGTTGTGTTGGAATTTGAAAGTGAAGGACTTGAGCACTTTGTGTGCTCTTGACATTGCATTTGCATCGGTTTGAGCCCTCCACGAGGATTCGTGGTGGTGTTACTTGTGAGCTTGTTACTCTTGGGTCTTTGGACCCTAGACGCCTTTTGTGTCCGGCCTTTTGTGGTCAAGACCTTTTGTGGTCATCTTGAGAGCCCCCAATTAAGTTGTGGGTGTGTGCCTCAAGAGTTGTACGGGATTCGATCCCCGCCCCAAAGGAGATCAATAGTGGAAGGTGAACTCGCAACCTTTTGTGGTTGAGTTCATCAGGAGAATAAGGTGAGCCTTTGTGGCGTTGCGGTTAACCTGTTGTGGTTGCGCACACCTTTTCAAACGAGACGTACACCCTTTGGGTGGAACTCGGGAATACATCCTCGTCTCCGCGTGCCTCGCTTAATTCTATACCCGAGCTCTTTACTTATGCACTTTACATTGTGATAGCCTTCGTGCTTGAAGTCATATATCTTGTTATCACCTTGTTACTTGTATTGCTTAGCATAAGTTGTTGGTGCACATAGGTGAGCATAGTATTTATATATAGGTTGTATGCTTGTTAAAGTAAACCTCTAGTTTTATTCCGCTTTTATCAAGCATACCGGAATTTCCGGGTCATTCTTGGACCGGATATTCCGGCTCTTCGAAAAAAGTTTTAAATCGCCTATTCACCCCCCCTCTTGACGACGTCTATCCGTTCAGCATACACATGGACGTAAAAGGTGCTATGATCATTTTTTTGTAAATGTGAAAGACAGGTCTCGAAAATCTAAATTGCGGTACCATGTAAAAACATTATGCACTTGTTAAAGATCAAAGAGTCTACACTGATTGGAAAAGGGTAAGTGAAATCCACACATCTCTCACGTGTGATTTGAAGATGCTAACATCGTAACACGTGCATCACAATTATTGAAATGGTTTTCTGCCAAAAAAAATGACGTTCTCTCTTCGATCGGTAATAAATGTCACGAGCTACACTAGTATTTTGAGTTTTAAAACGGTCGTATCCGTAATTAGATTAGATAAAATAGAATGTTATTTTGTATAAAGACAAATAACTAAGAGTCTCCCAGATTGTGTTACCGTATTGCAACTGGTTCTATTATATACTAATTTGTTCAGAAATATTTTTTTACTGTGGTTACACTTGATGACTGAGATTTTAAAAAAAAATCAGCATTGGCTTCTTTTGGACTCACGCTATTTCCCGAATATTTTTAGCGCGCTATAGCCTAACATGATTTAGCGCGCTAAAAAAGGCCATTAGCTTTGTAGCATCAACTTTTGGCTAAATATAGTGTGACCTCTTCAAATAAACTATAGCGTGCTATTTAGCGCTAAATAGCACACTATTTTTTCGTTGACTTATATGTCCAGTTTTAAATTAATAAAACCTTAAACGACGAGATTTTAATATAGAGCGCTGATAACTAATTTATAAACGTCGAACAAGACAAATGCAAAAAGTAAGATACCGAAAGCACAAAACCTGTAGATGTCGATGCCCTCTTCGCGAAGTCGCCAAGGAGAAGACAATGTAGGTTCGAAGAGTTCGTCGACTGCCATAGATGTGATGCCCTCCTCGCTAAGCCAACCTTTTCCAACATCGATGAGGGAACCCTTCCCCTTCGTCCTGGCTCGAAAGGACGCCGCAACGTCGGTTGCTGGAAGCATTCAAGCTGAGCTAGGCAGGGTACTGGCCACAAGGCCACCATGGCCAGAAACATGGCACACCTCGCCGGAGTTGGCAATTGGCATACCTATTTGGCTGAACTGCCAAAGACTAGAGGTGTCACATCGAAGAGAGAAAGTAGGGGCCATGCTAATTGATGGAGGAGAAGGACAAAGAGATGCAAAGATATCGAATTACAGAGTAGGGATCCGACGAGAACAAAGAGAGCCCACACACTCCAAAAACCCTGACATGTTGTCGCAGAGGTAAAGCGCCCAAGATCATGGGCGTCGACCCGCCGACGAACAATAGCACTATGAGGAGCAGGGAGCACAACCAGAACAAGAAGAACGCAAATCGACCGTCCTCGCTGAAGATGACATGACTCTGACAACACCACCACCCACCCACCCACCTTGGCCGACCTCACCGACATCCAACATTCCCAATGCAACACCTCCAAGGAGAGAGCGTCGCACCAGGCGCGGTCGTCACCAATCCGGAGGGATTCAGATTTCACCCGAGAACAGTGATCAGACCGGGGAGATTGACACATCAACGATGCCTCAAGAGGGTGTGTGCCACCATCGTGGTCGGGTCAACCCACCATGGATTTCTCCCGGTCCAATTATCACACCAACAACATCACATTCATCACCAGATCCAGCACCTCGAAACACTGACACCCGTATCAGGTAGGGGAGAAAGCTCAAGGGGAGGGTCGGTGGGAATTCAGATCTGAAGCGGGGATTGCTAGAGCAATCACCATGCAACGACAACCTCCCACCACCATCTCGCCGCCCATTCGGACGACCGCCTCCCACCACCATCTCGCCGCTCATGCGGACGAGAACGACGACAAGCACCCACAGACACCACTAGCAGCCTCTCCATCCCGAAGCCGCCGCCTAGACATCCAAAGCATCCCTGCAATTTTAAGATATGACTTAACATGGCTATTACATGACACAAAAGGGGGCTAGGAGCAATTTTGGCTCAAGAGGCCTACACATGGACGTAAAAGGTTCTATGATCATTTTTTACTAAATGTGAAAGACGGGACTCGAAACTCTAAATTGCGATACCATGTCAATGCACTAGTCAAAGATCAAAGTGTCGACACTGATTGGAAAAGGGAAAGTGAAATCCACACATCTCTCACGTGAGATTTGAAGATGCTAACACCGTAACACGTGCATCACAATTATTACAATGGGTTTCCGCCAAAAAAAAAGGCATACTCTCTTCGATCGGTAATAACTGTCACGAGCTGCACTAATGTTTTGAGTTTTAAGAGCATCCAGAGCGCGACACTATGGAGCCGGCGCTAGGATTATGGTTATGGTTGGCAATCCTAGGAAATCTGTCCCCCGGCGCTATTTTTTTTTTCTCCTTCGCGGTATGGAAACAGAGGTACCTGGCGGCTAAATTAGCGTGGCAGTTAAGACTCCTGCGTTGGCGAGGCAGGAGCGCTAGCTAATTATTATATTTTTCTATTTATTTTTATTGTTTAAGCGCCTCTCTAAGCGTTGTGCACTGTGGATGCTCTAAGACGGTCGTATCCGTAATCAGATTAGATAAAATAGAATGCTATTTAGTATAAAGACAAATAACTAAGAGTCTCCCAGATTGTGTTACCGTATTGCAACTGGTTCTATTATATACTAATTTGTTCAGAAATATTTTTTTACTGTGGTTACACTTGATGACTGAGATTTAAAAAAAAAAATCAGCATTGGATGTCCTCATCTAATCACAGTTTCGATAGCTTGTGTGGAACCTTGTTCTGGCGGTGTTGTCGTCTAGAGCGAGGAGGAGTTGGAGCGAGCCGGTGCCCTTCCATCTGAGCCGTTGGTTAACAGAAGAAGGTGTCTTGTTTAACTCACGGTGTCGACTGTGGATGTTCAGGTTCTGACACAGGGACACCCAGATCGGCACAGACGGCGGCGGCGACTCGGCTGGCGCTTGAGCCGGCGGCACTCCTGGCGGCGATGATGATACTGGGCGCGGAGGCGTTGTGGCTCGACCTGCCGCCCACGATGGACCGATTGCGTTTGTGCTCGCAGACTAGCCGACTACGCCCTCCGACGCCGTGAAGGTAAACTTGGCGCAATCCAGGCCGACTACCACCTCGCCTGTTTGGAGTGAGAAGTTTTCAGGTTGTAGTAGTTTGATCGTTGATCTGGGCCGGTGAACTGGCGCGTGCTGGGATCCAGCTGCATTATGTTGATGTCACAAAGGTAAGACCACTTGTATTTGCCTCTGAATGGAAGTAGAATAAATATCTTAAGAATTGCAGCCTCGGTTCTGTTCTTCCCGTGAACCCTTACCTTGTTCTTGAAAGTAAAGGTCGAACGATGTTCAGATTCTGTACTTAGATATTTGATTCTTTAAGTCATGCGAACATTGCAGGTTCAGCTTTAGTTTCTCCAGTTCCCACAGGTTGCCAGGTACATAGAGAATCGTTGGAGGCTTGTCTTATTCTGCTCACGAAGTTCACCCACAACCACAAAGAGAGAAGAGAGCTACATTTTTTATTCGTGCTGCCACCATAGTTTCGCAGGTTACATTTCTCCACTTCCTTCTGCTTACAGTTTCTTTTCATTAGTAACATCATATCGAAATTAGATTGATGGAGCTCAGTAATTTTTTATTCATCCGGTGCCATCCTTTTCTGCTTACAAAATTGTGTAATAGCCTTAAACTGTTGGAACAAGCCCAAATAAGCCTCCATCATGGAGGGCTGTATCAGACAGCCTGTATGGAAATGCATGGGCATAAATTCAGAGGAAGAAAGTGGATTAAATAGTAAGCCGGCCTAAATATAGATATCCCATCACAATTCATGAAAATAAACATAAAATTTATAGAACTTTCTCTTGTGCGCATTTTAATTATTCGCAGTGAAGCGCCAGACTACTAGTAGAATCGTGTACCTTTTGACTGCTAATCTGTCACACAAAGGAGTGGTGGTTAGTAGTTACATCGAGATTGCAGTCCTCGGTCGTAGCCGCGTTTTCTGATGGCTTGTTGCCATCATGAATTTTAAAAGTAGCACATCTTTCTCTCGCTGATAGGTGCAATCTTTGACTTTGTTTGCCAGCTTGTGGAAACTTCTTCTCTTAACGCTACCGGGGCCAGTGGTCCATATGGTTGTATGCTCTCAGGGTACTAATCTTTGATTTGACGCATTTTGCAACTCTGATATCCTCCATGGATGCAGCTTCAGCCTTTTGTCTTGTGCTTGTTCTGGCCACCACGATTGCTTCTCCTGCTGTCTATGCACAACACATCAACAACGGTGTATGCATCGCAAGTGAGCGGGATGCACTTCTGTCATTCAGAGCTGGCATCAGAAGCGATCCACGGAACCTTTTTTTGTCTTGGAATGGCCAAGACTGCTGCCAGTGGAGTGGCGTCACGTGCAGCAACTGGACAGGGCATATCGTCAAGCTTGACTTCCGCAACAATCTCTTCTTGGATGATCTCCTCGATGCTTGGTACAGTGAAAATCCTCATGGAATGCGTGGGTACATAAGTTCTTCCTTGGTTGCTTTGCATCACTTGGAGTATCTAGATCTCAGTGGAAACTATCTCGGTGGAATAAGCATGCCCATACCCAGATTCTTGGGCTCCCTACAAAGCTTGGTATATCTCAACCTCTCTTCCATGTATTTTGATGGTAAAGTGCCTCCTCAAATTGGTAACTTAACGAGATTGCAATATCTTGACCTCGACAACACTTGGAATCCCAATTCCTATGATAATAAAAATATGTTGTACATCGAGGATATCTCATGGTTGCTGCGTCTCCCTTTGCTGAGGTTTCTCAACTTGAGCGGTGTGAAACTCAGTGCCATTGGCAATTGGGTTCAAGCGGTTAACATGCTACCTAATCTAAGAAATCTCCGACTCCGTGATTGTCAACTTGTTTTTCCACACACACATAATGTGCATTCTAACCTCACATCACTTGAGATGCTCGATCTTACTGATAGTGGGTTTCACACCATTAATCCAGCTTACTGGTTCTGGGATGTCGGCACCATCAGACATCTTGACCTTACAAACAATGAAATTTCTGAAGCATTTCCAGATGCAATGGGAAACATGACTTCGCTTGAGGTACTTCGTCTTGGAGGCAATTATCTCAGTGGTGTAAAATCAAAGGTACTAGAAAATCTATGCAATTTGAGAGTGCTTACACTGTGGTCAAATCGGATCAATCAAGACATTTCACAATTTTTGGAGGGGTTACCTAACTGTGCATGGAGTAAGATAGAGTTGTTAGATATGTCTCTCACGAATCTCACTGGGAAAATTCCAAAGTGGATAAATCAATGGACTGATTTGAGCATTCTTAAACTGTCTTCCAATAGGCTTGAAGGGTCAGTACCTCTAGAAATTGGTATGCTTGACAAACTCAAACAATTGTATCTAGATGGCAACTATTTCAGCGGGTCTGTTTCAGAGGAGCATCTTTCCAATCTAGTGAATTTGGAGGAATTGGACTTGTCTTACAACTCGCTACACATGATGATCAGCTCAAATTGGATCCCCCCCTTTAAATTGCATCTGGCATATTTCCCACGTTGCAAAATGGGACCTCATTTTCCTCGATGGCTAAAAGGACTGACGGGTGTTATTAATCTGGACATTTCTGATGCAGGCATAGTTGATGACCTTCCGGATTGGTTTTGGACTGTGTTTTCAAATGTTGAATATTTAAACATCTCTTTTAACCAAATCAGTGGTAGGTTGCCGGTGACCCTTGAGTGTATGTCTTCAGCGGAGATATTTGACCTGAACTCCAACAACCTCACAGGTACACTACCGCAGTTGCCAAGGCGATTGGCAGTACTTGATATTTCCAGAAACTCCTTATCAGGGCCACTACCGCAAAATTTTGGAGGTCCGTTTATTCAAGAGTTATTGCTTTCTGAGAACAGTATCAATGGTACTATTCCAGTATATATTTGCAAGCTGCAGTTTTTAGAAGTACTGGATTTAGCAAAGAACTTCCTAGTAGGACACCTACCCCACTGTGCAGAAGAAACTACAGAACTGAGTAGCTCCTTTTCAGCTATAATCTTGTACGAAAACAACTTGTCTGGTGAATTCCCTTCCTTCTTGGAGAGCTGCTCACAGTTGGTTCTACTTGATCTTGCCTACAACAACTTTGTTGGAGAGTTGCCAACATGGATAGCACAAAAATTGCCAGATTTGTCTTATCTCTGCTTGCGTCATAATAAGTTCTCTGGCTCCATTCCAGTTCAGCTCACACAGCTTGGATACCTACGATATGTGGACCTTGCATATAACACGATATCGGGATCTATACCTCGTACATTGGCCAACTTAAAGGCAATGACGCAAGAACATACATTCGGGAATCCCTTAGTTTGGGGTTATGAAAGGCCAGGAAACACTGAAAGGAGCTATTCACCTAAATATGATGACAGCTTAGCAGTGGTAACAAAAGGCCAATACCTTGATTACACCAGCAACATCTTATATATGGCTGGCCTTGACTTGTCCTGCAACAATTTGGTCGGGGAGATTCCAGATGAGTTAAGTTCTCTTGTTGGACTGAATACCCTGAACATCTCCCATAATCAGTTGACCGGCAGGATCCCGGAGAAGGTCGGGTTGCTGCGATTATTGGAGTCTCTCGACCTATCGTACAACAAACTCTCTGGGGAAATTCCTTCCAGTCTCTCAGACATCACAACATTAAGCAAGCTAAATGTATCGTACAATAATCTTTCAGGAAGAATACCCTCAGGGAACCAGCTGCAGTCACTCATCGATCCAGAGTCATCGTATATCAACAACACCTATCTCTGTGGACCTCCTCTTTCCAGGAATTGTTGGGAGCCTCAAGTAACCGGAGGCGATATTGAGGGCCATCAAGAACAAGAAGTCAAGTATTTTTATCTTGGGCTGGCTGCAGGGTTTGTCTTCGGTTTTTGGTTGGTCTTCATCATCTTGTTATTTCGTTCATGTGCTGGGTCAGCAAGAAGCAGAGCAGTGCCAATACGCTGGACACGTTTGCCTGAAGGATTGGCACTGCAGCTTCGTCGTGGGTGAAAGCAAGACCTGTGAAGTTCGTATTGTTTATGCAGCTGAACTCTGCATTGCTGTTGTTGAGTCTTGATGATACTGCATGATGTTGTGATGTAGACAATTCAAGCATCACGTAGTCTTCTAGCCCAGGTTGTAAGTATCCCGAGCGACTGTAGAGCATGCTTTCATGAACGCCACGGGCCTCCTATCGATTTATTTCCATGAACTAAACAATTTTACCGATTTATGTCCCAGTAACCATGGAGACCGACCTAGTGTGTAATTGTTTTTACCTATCAATAATTGATCTCTAGTAACCAAGAACAGAGCAGGTGACTGCGGTTTTGTTCTCTAGAAGGGTGACTAAGTAATTGTACTGTGTTTATTATTGATTGTTTTGAAGTTCTCTAAATTATTGTAAAATATAGTGTTCTGAAGTACGAATAAACCTCTTTCCTTTTGCTATTTTGGATCTCTATGCTTTATGTTGAAGTTTGAGCACCACCTTTGATACTTGGAACATCAAGATGACTCCAATGGGCCGACCCAAAAAGGCAGGTCATTTGTCCGATTTTTGTCCGTTTAGGTCGCCAAACGGAGAGGGGTCCGGCCCATGTCCGCGCCTTTCCGGCCATTGTCATCAACATGCTGACATATCGAGTCTGTTCGGTCATGGTTTTTCCCATTTTCTACTTTTTTTCATTTCCAACGCATTTCCATACATTGAGGCCCTAAACCCTAACTAGGGAATTAGGACTAATATGTAATAAAAAAATAACACCAACGATCTTTGTCTCCCTGCCTTCGTCTTGACCTAAGAACGCCTATAAAAATACTCCCCCAACGCCTTTCGGGAGGAGCGCCGCAAAAACACAGAAACCACAAAACAGCTGCAGATTGAATGGGGAAAACTCTGGCGGGGCGCTGCCCGCGTGGTCTCTATCTTCTCCAACAACTCCTCCACCGTCTCCATGATGAAGGAGTAGTCCATCCCTGAAGTATGAGTTTGTGGAAGTAACTTATGTATATCTCTCTCTTGAACTTAACTAATTAGTACTGTATGAGTTGTTGAACATGATTACGGTCATCCACGTAACACCTTTGTGGTGATTCTCTTATCAAGTTGATATATGTTTGAAGATTGTTATGTCTATGTTATGAAAGTAGATGCATATTATGTACCCCGTTGTTGTTTATGTGTTTTGATCCAACATATGTATGAGGGCATGTGAGTGGGAACGTGTGCATTAGTTGGAGTAACCGGGGGGTGGCTACTGCGGTGAAAGTGATAGTAGTTCTGCGATCCACTTGGATATTTTACCTTACTTTGTTGCCTCACTAGGGATAAAAAGAAATATCATGCTACCGGGGATGTGCGTGACCTTGCTACTTCTCCATGACTAGATCTAACATGTTCTTATTTTAACTTCTAGAACTTAAAGCTATAATCTAATCTATCTTAATTATTAGGGTGTTATGATTTAGTCCGCATCTTGGTGAAGTATAAGAGAGGTTTAATAACTAAAAAGAACCTCCTAGTGATGCCCATATTATTAATAACTTGTCTTATTGCAATCTCATATGTCAATTCCTATGTTCCATTGTCTACCACTTTATCCGAAAGAGAGTGCATTTGTAAAACCATGAACCCAGTCCATTTTTAATCATAAGAAACACCTTTCCAACACCTTATAAGTACTTTTCATTTTCTAACATTTAAAAATCCTAAAATACAAAAACACTTTTACATCTTGCGTCCACATTATAAAACCCAAAAACATCATCCATTATTGTTTACACCATCCTTGCGTATTTATTTATCATCATTGCATACATTTTTCTTGTTTGCATTTTTATTTTTATCTATTTTACTCACACCTTGTGCTTGACAACCACTTGGTGAGGTTGAGGGCATAAACAATACATGTCTCATAAAGAAGGATAAAGAGACAACAACTTTTGGCACATTTCTCCGGGAGTTCGATAAAAAACACTCGAGTCACCCTCGTGGGGAAAATAAGTCACTCTGCACTTGAAGTCTGATCCTACCCCGTATTCTTTTGACACAGGTACTCCCTCGTCAATTGCAACTCAATACGCAAATGACATTCTGCATCGATTTTCACGGTGAGTCGGTTATAGTTAGTTTTACAACTATCCAACTGCATATCATGTTCCATGAGGCGTTGTCTTCTTTTTTTATCTTCACTTACAACTTGACACGCAACTGACATTTCTAAGGAACCTCCCAAACTATAGAGGGAGTAGGTTGCAATTAGTGTTGTAATTGAGGATTGAGTTGCAACTCAACACACAACTGGCATTTACGTCAATTATTAAAGGGAGTTAGTTGCATTTTTAGGGTTGCAAAACGAGGATCACATTCTATGGATCGTAGTTTTTTTGTCTTAAGTTGCAACTCGACACATAACTGACATTCCCCCCAAACGTAGAGGGGGTCAGTTACAATATGCAACTGACATCCCCCCGCGACTACAAAAGGAGTTAGTTGAAACTCAACACACTACTGACAGGTGTGTCAGTTGCAGTCAGGGTTGCAACCGAGCGTCATGTTCCATTAACCGTTTGTTGTCTTTTTTGTGCTGAGTTGCAACTTGAGACACAACTAATATTTCCAAGTAACCTGCCAAATTGTTTACGAGTCAGCTACAACTTGGGGTGCTCCATTAATTTGTTCTACCGGTCATGAAATTATAGCTAGAGATCATTAGTGGAGTACCAAAATAAACATAAAAAAATATAAATGTGAAACTACAGTACAATGTCATGCTTCTTAGATTACCTGAAACTATGCTGGGGCTATTTGAGGCTTAATATGGTTAGTCTAATGCTCACTGACCACACAATAATCACCCATACATGAAAACTAAAATAAAGGAGGCGATGATTAACAAGCAATGGGTATGTACACAAACACGTGAATGGAGTAATTTGCTGGGTCAATCTTTATTTTCACCGGGGACAAACTGTGGCCACCAGCGACGATGCACCTAGTGGTAGTACGTAGTACCTCCTTGGCATGGCATCCATCGTGAAACCGACGCGACTCATATTCCACACTGATAATTGGTCCTTACAGAAAGGTCTCTGACGAAGAAAAGGCGTATATATCCAACTCCCAATCCCATGTATGACCCGTGTGTACGTTCTGCAAATCAAAGATAGCCTTTGCTTCTTCTTCCAACTTGTAGCAAGAGCAAGCTACACCTATATTATAAATTGATTATTCCCCATCGATCAATTATTCTTCATCCGTCTCATCTTCTACTTCTAGCAAGGTGTGCATAAATAGGTTCTGAACTCTGATTCCCATCAATCGATCGATCCATGGCAACCAATCCGCGCTTCACCGCGAGCTTCGACCTGGGGAGCAGCGACAAGTACGGCAGCTTCATCTCCGGCATCCGCAGCAGACTCGGCAACCCGAAGCACTTCTCCCACAACGTACCTGTGCTGCCGCCGCTGGATCGCAACTTCCCGCCACGCCAGTGGTTCCACATCCAGCTCGGGACGCCGAACAACAGTACGCTCACGCTCGCCACCCGCGCCGACAACCTTTACCTGGAGGGCTTCTGCAGCCGCAACGGGACGTGGTGGGAGCTCACCCGCAACATCATCCCCGGCGCCACCCATGTGGGCTTCGGCGGCAGCTACCGCGAGCTCCTCGGCGAAACGGACAAGCTGGTCGGCGTCGCCCTCGGCCCGCAGCAGATGATCAAGGCCGTCAACACGCTCGCCGCGCGCACCGTGGACGACCTCGACTCCGGCGCGAGGCAGCAGGAGGCCAAGGAGGCCGTGGTGGCGCTGCTCCTCATGGTGCACGAGGCCACCCGGTTCCAGACCGTGTCTGCGTTCGTGGCCGGCCTGATGCACCCGAAGGCGGCGATGAAGAGCGGGACGATCACCAACGAGATGAAAGCGCAGGTGAACGGGTGGCAGAACCTCTCCGAGGCATTGTTCAAGACGGATCGATATGAAGACAATCCTTTGGAGAGGAAGGGCCCAGAAGCGTTCAAGGCGTTTGACCAGATGGATGTGAAGACGGCGGAGAAGGCGGCCGCGACGTTGGGGATCCTGCTGTTCGTCGAGGTGCCGGGCGGGATGACGGAGGCCAAGGCGCTGCAGCTGTTCAGTGCCAGCGGGAACTAGCTCTCCCTTCGTGTACGTGGATATGGATTGATGGTTCAGGCAGGCAAAATTCCTTGTGATCAGTGATCACTTCACTAGCTATAGACTTAATAGTGCATATACTTTGGTTTGGTATGTTTGGAACTACGTTACTATTGGTTGAAAAATAGTGGAATCCTGAATACAATGATGTTTAAACTATGTTAATGGTTAAAAAAAGTGAGTTTTTTTTAAGTGAGCGAATTCCACTATTTCCTCGTGGCATCATCAATGGTCCTGCTGAATTAGCGAAAATTCCATTGGAATTTCCCATGATGTGTGCTTGGGTACACCCGCTTAAGTTCACAATTTTGATGCATATCAACGTTGTGGATTAGACCTTACTCATTCGTTCAGATAGTCTATATTTCCATGATATTTTAGTAGGATGTAATATTCAGTCTCATGTTTTCATGATATTTTAAGCAAACTGCATTTTTTATATTATACTGTTGCCGGTGAACGCATCATATCCATTGAGCCCATATGCTGCACGAGTGCCCCTAAATAACAATTCATCTATTGTGTTTCATTTTGTAAGATTGGTTACCATTACTTTCCAATTATTCACGGAAAGATCTACACCCGAGCTCAACTCTTAATGTTATGGTTTCTATTTAATACCAATCTCTCTGCCATTACAAAAGCCATTTAGCCTGTATATTGAGTAGGTTCATAAAGTGTTTTTTGCTTATGAGAGGCTTCATATAAGAGGTGGAGAATAATCTGAGAATGGAGCAAAGAATTAGATTTACCTTTCACGTCAAAACATCATCTCATAATTTTGTAGAAAAGAATCCGTCTGATGTTACTCTCAGTGTTGTTATAGATACACGACAATGTTCTTTGACAAACTTCTATAAATTCAACATTAATTCATCATATAGTAGTATTTGTACTTCGAAATATAAAAAGTATTATGTGTTCATAATTTAGTTGAGACGTGAGTGCACGTGCAATGCACTAGTGGTATAAAATAGTGACTTTTCAAAAACAAAAATGAGCGAGTTCCACAATTTACTCGCGGCATAATCAATGGTCTCGCTGAATTAGCGAACATTCTATTGGAATTTACCTATGATATGTGCTTGGGTACACCCGCTTAAGTTCACAATTTTGATGCACTTCAACGGTGTGGGTTAGGCCTTACTCACTCGTTCAGATAGTCTACATATTTCTAAGTCGTTCAAAAAACAGACTAGCTCGGGGCGTTAAACCTTCAAATACAATCCTCCAAGATTTGCTCGGGGTCTCACTCGCCATTAGTTGTAGTGGCGATTTTTGGCTCCCAGGCACCGGTGCAACTGCTAGTTAACAAAAACCGAAATTGTATTTCTAAATTTTTTAAAAAGCTGGAGAAAAAATCCGAATATAATATATATAGTACGATTAGCTAAGCGGTGAAAACAGATTCTAAATCGGATAAACGGTTTGGTTTACAAAACTTTTTAAATTTATGAGTTTGGTATTTAATACGGGATGACATCAACTTTTTTTGGCTTTTTTACATGCATGCATATGTAGGAGGCAATTTCTCTAACTCAAGTGGGCACGGCACGAGTCTACACAATTCCGCACAACAGGATTCAAAATCAAGGTGCCACGTTCCGTCTCCCGTTAAGCTAACCAGCAGCCGTCTTACAAATAGATTTTCCGATACAGTATTTAAAATTGATATTTTACACGTCTGTGGGATACACCGTTACCTACATCCAGCGTCCCCCACAAGTTTTGTAGAAATTAGAAATACGATCTTTGATTTTTTTTTTCACCTAGCAGGAGCACTGGTGCCTGCGAGCCAAGAACGCTTTCCGCATAGTTGCCGTTTCAGAATGTCTTCACGGCGACTAGCGCCCCTCCTTACCATGTCTTTACTCTATACTGGCCGGTGCCACGTCATCATCATCTCGTAAGACTCTATACATATACTGGGCCATCAATGCTCATTGTGTCAATATAGACATTGTGAATCTTTTCTATCTAAATAGGAGAACCCATTATAAAAAAAAAATCTCAACATGTAAGGTGTATACATCATCAAGTGTCTAATTGGTTCAAGTAGAGAACTGTACTACAAAGAATTATCTTAACATGCAAGATATACACATAATCAGGTCTCTTAAAATATGGAGAATAGATATATTTTGATAATATATTATTTCCATATATTGTCGCTGCAACGCGCAGGGAATCATCATCTAGTTTAACAGTAAGAATTTTCTTACTATCGCAAATTGCCTAGTTGTTGAGCCCTCGATTGTTGAGCAAGACAGATTTTACGAACCTTAGGTCCTCTTTGGATTGAATTTTTTTCATAGGAATATTGGAAGATTTTCATGGATTGCATTCCTACAGCCCAATTCTACATGATTTCAACATCCATTTTAATTTCTTTTTTACACACATCCGCGTAGGATCGAGGCACTTTTCCTGTATGTTTCATTTGTATCATCCAAATGATTATTCATATAGTTTTTCTCTATTTTATAATCTTCTGTTTTACGTTTGCAATCCGATCAAATTTCTGTACTTTCCCAATTTCTTTGTTTTCTAACCATGTGATCCAAACAAGCCCTTAGTGTTCACGTGGAAGTTGATAGTCATGGTGTTTTGGATGGGGATTTTGGCGCACATGTGTGTGGAATTTTTCTTGGATGAGTTGATCGAAGATTTTTTTTTTGCTAAAATAGGATAATCAACATCATAAAAATAGAAAATAGGGTAAATCTAATTGGCAGGCACCTTACATCTGGCGAAAGTCGACGCACGTTCCTGCACCGTCCGATTACAAACGAACGGATCTCGCGCGTCGCCGTCCACCTGCCCACTGTTCTTCCACGGGCGAGTCGCGATACTGGCCAGCGGCGCCAGCGCGGCGCGCCATCCCCTCCTGTGACCTCACCCCATCCCCCAGCGGCGCGAGCGCCGCCACAACCTCACCCCGCTGTCTAGCACCGCCTGCCTCAACCTCGCCGCGCCTTCAGCCAGTTGCGGCTCCTTCGCCTGCCGCCGCTCTGCCCTCCGTTCTTCCATCCGCTCAGCCCTCCGGCCGACGGCGAGCAAACTGGGCGTGTGGTCGGATTTGATGGGGAAGAGGTCTAGCTCCTCACTGGCAGGCAACTACGTCCGGCGCCGGTCGACGGAGGTCTTCGGCGCGTCCGACAGCGGTCTTTGGACGAGGGGAGAAGCTGCAGGATGTGGGAGAAGGCAAGGCGATGGGCATGGTAGCCAGCTTCACCATGTTTCCTACTCCTCCTAGCCTTATTTTTGCTCACCCATTAGATCCGGGTTCGGCGGGTCGGCTTCCATGCATGCCGCCAAGCTGAGCTATCTGGGAGGTGAGGTGGAGGGGACGTGCGGCCATGGGAGGACGCCATGGCCATGGAAGGCATATTACTCTCTGTTTCCTGTTCCTCCTAGTCTGGTTTCATGGTTTGCCTCTGATCGATGGAAATATTTTGTCTTGGATCCGTGTCCGACAGCTCTGTCCTAAGCCGAGCATGTGTTATTCCTGCATCAAGCCGAGCTCGTCCTACTGCATGTGTTATTGTTGTTGCTAGCACGTCATGACAGTACGAGCTGGGTAACGGCGGCCGGAAGTCGCTTCTTCCCATTTTTCAGTGTTGTTCTGCTTCGTTCTTCCCGGAGAGACGCAGGTATTTTACTCCTGTTTTTTCAGTTCAGTGCTCCTGCTTTATTCAGGTTGGATGATCGACTCGCCTGCGTCTGTAGCAATGGAAGTTTTTACGCATCATCAATTTCTGAATAGACTACATGTGCTTGGATGTTTTTTCTTGAGAATGCTTATATTCTTGGTAATTGGAGTCACCCATTCATTTAAAACTATGTTTATACTTAGCTTACTCTCAAGCAATACATGTGACTTTATTGATCTGTATAGGAATAACAAATAAACAGAAAAAATAGTAGTCGCTATAAAGTTATCCACTCAACACTGATAAACTTACCACCCGGTACTTATAAAGTTATCATCCACGAAATTAATTTAGTTATCATACTCTTTTGCTAATATTTACCCACCCAATAGTGATAAATTTACCACCCGGTACTTGTAAAGTTATCATTGACGAAATTAATATAGTTATCATACTCTTTGGTAATATTTACCCACCCAATAGTGATAAAATTACCACCTAGTACTTATGAAGTGATCCAGCACAAAATCAATGTATCTATCATACTCTTTTGGTAATTTTATCCACCCAATACTGATAAACTTACCACCTGGTACTTATGAAGTTATCAACCACGAAATCAATATAGTTACCGTACTCTTTTTGTAATATTTATACACCCGATACTCATAAAACTTACCACCCAGTAATTATGAAGTTATCAACCATGAAATCAATATATAGTTGTCATACTTTTTCGGTAATATTTACCCACCTAATACTGATAAACTTATCACCCGACACTTACGAAGTTATCACCATAAAATCAATATAGTTATCATATCGTTTCGATAATATTTACCCACTCAATACCGATGAACTCATCACTCGGTAGTTATGAAGTTATCTATCATGAAATCATTGTATTTACCGTTTTTCGATAATATTTACCCATCCAATACTGATAAACTTATCACCCGATACCTATAAAGTTATTTATTCATGTGTTTGTGATGTAGTTATCCATACACGAAATCCATGTAGTTAGCAAACTCTCTTTGTAATAGTTACGCACTCAATATTGATTGATTTACGTACCCAATTTTTATTAAGTTTATCCATGTGTTCATGAATATTTACAGACACAATGCACATCATATGGTGTAGTAGTCACTATGACATCAGTCGGTATCGTAATACTTATGAAGTTGTATAGTGTTTTAGTGTACAGTTACCAACTTGTGCATTATACATTGACCATCAAAAAGTGATATCCACTTATGGAAAATTAGGTGTAGTATAGCGAAAAATGATTTTATATCAACCCGAAAACTAATCGTTAATACGGTGGTAACTTACATACAATAGTACTGATAACTTACGTGTTAATGGGTGGTAACTTTAAGGTCATAAAAAAATATCGTCGGAACATATCGATATGGGATCTAGTTTTGAAGATCTCGACGCGACTAGTCCAAAGCTGAAAGCGGATCATAAATTAAATAAACGGTTTGAGCTACAAAACATTTTGAATATTCAAATTTTGCATTTAATGCGCGATGATGTCACCAATTTCGGATTTTGGTGCAGGATTTTGGTGCATGCATGCAAAACAGCTTCTCCCGCACACATAGGCAAGTATTTTCAGACATGACGTGCGTGGACTTGTGCCCCCTAGTAGGCGCCTGCCACAAAGTCAAGTCCTAAAAATACAATCATAATAAAAGGGGAAATCTAAATAGCAGGCGCCTGCCACCGGCGTAGCTCGACGCAAGGAGATCCGAAAATTGCCTCTCCGCATGCATGCATGCACAAACAATTTAATGTGAAATTCGAAAATTCAAAAAGTTGTGTAGCCCAAACCGCTTATTCGATTGAGAATTCGTTTTCACCGCTGAGCTAATCGCGACGAGATCTTCGAAACTAGATCCCATATTGACATATTCTGACAACTTTTTTTTCGGACCCAAAAGTTACCCACCCCGTAGCATATAAGTTACCAGGTTGTAGTATGTAAGTTACCAACCATAATTAACGGTTAATTTTCGGGTTGAAATAGAACAATTTTTATTGTTCTTTTCGATTTGTTAAATTACCACACCTAGTTATTCATAAGTGAATATCATGTTGGGATGGTAAATGTATCATACATAAGTTTATAACTATACACTAAAACAGCCATTCAACTTCATAAGTATTAGAATGATAACTCGCGTTTTCATAGTGATAATTACATCATAAGAAAGACTATTGATAATCCCCACCTAGTACTGATAACGTTACCCACACAGTACTGATGGATTTACCCACCTAGTACTGATAAAGTTACACATGTGTTAATGATATCACCCTAATACTAATTGTTTTAGTTAGTTGTCCTAAATTTATAATACCACGAAATTGATAAAGTTACCCATATGTTTTTCATGGTGAAGTTACCCACTCAGTGTTTATTAAGTTATCCATGTGTTCATGATTAGTTATCTACCACGAAATTGATGTAGTTACCATGTCCTCTAAATAATAGTTATCATCCTAATACTTATTCATGCAGGATAAATTTACCATTTGAAAATAATGTGGTAACTTTAAATCTCGTAAAGATCTAAAATAACAAGAAAAATGTTCTATTTTCAACCCCAAAACTAATTTCTAATATGGTTGGTAACTTACGTATAAAAGACTGGGTAACTTCTTTGTTATGGGGTGGTAACTTTCTGGGCAAAAAAAAAAGTTGTCGAAACATATCGACATAGGATCTAGTTTCGAAGATCTTGACGCGACTAGTCTAACGGTGAAAACAAATCATAAATTCGATAAACGGTTTGAGTTACAAAACATTTTGAGTTTTCAAATCTTGCATTTAATGCGCGATGATGTCAGCAATTTCGGATTTTAGTGCATGCATGCAAACATTGCTATTTCTCTCACACGCAGGAGAGCTAGCTGAGATTTTCTTGTCGTCTAGCGCGTGGAGCTACGCCTCGTAGCAGGCGCCTGCTGAATAGCACAGTCCTAATTTAAAAGTGAATTTCGCTCCAAGCCCCTCTTTGAATTGTAGGATTTCAATCCTTCTGATTTTTTTTCTGGATATTGCATTCCAAAAAAAAAATGGTGCTATATTTCTATTGATCGCATCCAGGTGACTCAGTCCCATAGTCCCATAGAAATTTGAATATCTACTCCGTCTCCTTTGCTCCAAAAGAGGCTCATGTAGCATCACTGAGCACCTGATGGTATGCTGTACCCCTTGAAGTGCTATTAGTGAAGTTCCAAATAAAAGTCATGGTGGATATATTTACACGTGTCGTTAGTGAATTCACGGGGGAGAAGTGGCCGGCCGGTGACCAGAACGTACGAAGCTTGAAGCAGCTAGCGCTCCCTTCCCTACTTGGGGCGAGACAAGCAAGCCAGATCGACCCCCGTCGGACCCGCGCTACACATGGTTTCTCCCATGCCCGGCCACCGCCGCTTCATGCGCAAACGACGGGCGCCTTTCACGTGCACGCATTCCCATGTCTGCCGCTCCGATCCTCCGCTGCTGTCCGCTGACACACGCAACGGCTCGTTTCTTACCCTGATCGAAGAACGTGGTGTGTCTTCTGCTCGCACCGTCGCCGGCGTGTCGCAGACGCCGCTCGCCGCCCCGGAAAGCTTCAGTCGGGCCGCGCTACCGTTCCTGGCAGGCGGCAGGGATGCTGAAACAAACAAACGCGAGGAAATTAAAGTGATCATGACCGGGCACGCCGGCGGCCGGCGACCGGCGACGGCGGAATCCGTGATGCCGACGCGCGCGCCCACTGTTCATCGAGTGATCTGGAAGAAGAACCTGATTCTGCTTCTTGATGGACCGCTGCAACAGGCCGCCGCGGGACAAATCTATCTGCTTCCTTCGCCACCTTTTCGTTTCTTTCGAACCGGCCGCAACCGTTTCCCTGCAAGCTCCGGCCGGTGCAGAGTTTCCGGTTTATTTCCGTTGGGGTCGAGGGATGAAAACAACCGACGAGGTGAAAAGAACTTGCAACTTGCCAAGGTTTATCTGGACCCATCTCTGATTGCATGCATCGGTAACATTAATCTCCCAGGAACAACTGAAGTCATCGTCTCTCCTAAGGTCGCCGCAATTTGAAGCCGTCGCTCTTGGGCATTAAGAAACGGGGCAGGCCGCAGACATGGACGTGCACCGGCTGCCTTTGTTCTGCCATCAAGATGCTGGACCTGTTGACATGATGTTCATGGAGGCAAATCAGCCAGATGAGCTGCTTCTGCTCAAACCTCTCTTTCGCTGAATTATCCGGCATCATATTGCTTCATCAACGTTTCTTATTATACACACTCAGAAACTGCGCATGAAAGACCCCTGCAGAATCAGTGTTAGTATCACCATCTTTCTTTGACCATCCTGCAAGCACTAACCAAAAAAACTAGCGCATCCATGGCGTTCTCGTGAACCATGAAGCGGTGCACTATTCTGAACCCATTTGTCAGTTAAGTCTGTGTCCATCTTTGATGGAAATGAAACTATACCAGCGAGATGAAGTCAATTAAACGCATTATTAGGTCAATAATTCAGTGCTGCTAGTTACATCAATCTCAAGCTCATATTAATTTCTTGACAGAACTTTCTGTGGTGGAAACGAAGAGGGCTGCTAGCCGACCACGCTACAGAGAGAAGTGCAAGTGAAGCTTGAAAACAACAGGGGCAACGTGGTTGAAAGCCTGAAACAGTCAGGACCTTCATACAGCTACATGTATAAAGCTAAAAACTGCACCGTTTTCCTCAGGTTAACTCTGGATACGAAATCGTGCAGAAATCTGTAGCTCTGTTACTAACTTTGCCTCATTAATCTGCACTAAAAATTTCCAAAAAACGAGAATATTCTGTTTATTTTCATGTACAAGAACATGCAAGCAATTTTTAACAGAGCTGCTGCAACCACCATCTGACTCTTCACTGCGCCACCACCATATCCTATAAAAGTATTTTCCCTCACTCCATCAGTGCACTGCGCTGCGCCACCACCATATCCGAAATAGCTCTGCTCAGCTCAACTTGCCACTGACTGACTGACTGGTGGTGAGTACACAGCTCACACAGCACGCCATGGCTCCGCTGCTGTTCAAGGACATGAGAAGCCTCTCGTGCTCGTCGCCGGCGTCCACCGCCATATGCCCGAGCCTGGAGCGGCAGCCGATGGTGCGGCCACAAAAGGCCGCCGCCAGCCCGCTGTGCCAGGCCCCCACCGAGCCAAGAACCAGGCAGGACGGCGTCAAGAGAGGGCAGTACCACAGGGCTGTCGTTGCCAATGGCGAGCTCGCCAGCCCGGCTGGGTCGTCCAGGTTCCTGCTTAGCGGCTGTGCCAGTGCCGCGGAGATCCAGGAGGTGGTGGCGCCGGCGCCGGCGGTCGCCCCTGTTGCCCCGGTTCCGGTTGGTGATGTCACACGGGAGGAACCAGCTGCTGAAGTGAAGAACACAAACACGCAGGAGCAGGTGAGTGTTTTCGTTCTGCATCATTGCCGATTACTACGATGTACTTGTGTTTTTGAGCTTTGCTTTCCACTCTTGGTGATACTCCCAAAAAAAAGTGAAGAGAGGAAAAAAAAAATACAGAGATGAGGCAATCATCAGTATTCAGTAATCATACCAGTGTTAGACTTGGACAGTACTTTGTATCAGTCAGATCTCTGAACTTCATGCTAAAGATTTGGAAATACAATGACCGAAATAGAGCGTGTTTCAGAATTCGACGTTTGCAGTCAGCCCTCAGCCGTGTCTTGAGAATTAGTTACTGCTGACTGCTCTGCATTTGTCGACGCGTTTGGTTCCAAGATTTCAAAGCCATGACGCGTGGTTGTTCTGAAGTTAGTTAAGCTCTTTAATCTGTTGCTGGTCATCGTTTCAGGTGGTCGTGCTGAAGGTGTCCCTGCATTGCAAAGCATGCGCCGGAAAGGTGAAGAAGCACCTCGCCAAGATGGAAGGTGAGCATCGCAGGCCGACAGACACAGCTTCAAGATCCTCTGGAACCTTTTCTTCTTCATATAACCAAACCAAACTGCGTTTTGTTCCGAACAACACAGGCGTGAGGACGTTCAGCATCGACTTCGCGGCGAAGAAGGTGACGGTGGTGGGCGACGTGACCCCGCTCGGCGTGCTCACCAGCGTGTCCAAGGTCAAGAACGCCCAGATCTGGCCGCCGCCGCAGCCCGCCATCGCCGCCTAGCTCGCTCCGGCCAACCAAACAGCTTGGGATCCCGACGACGAGTCATGGTGGTACTGGTAGGTAGCTGTGTTGTATGTATGTGAGGAGCACACACACGCATGTACGTACGTCGCTCATGGCAGGCAGCCACTGACGACGGCCAGCCCGTGCCGGCCGGCCGGCCGGCACGCTGGACCAGCCGCGCGGCGTACAGTGACACGCGTGCACATGCGTACGTGTCGTCCTCACTCACTCACACTCCTCAACGGGCAGAATCGGCTGCGGCTGCAGCTTTGGTTATGTGTTGCTGTGGTGGAGTGGATCGTCTGTGTGATCCCTTTGTACTGTTGTGGTTGGCGCGTGCTGTTTCTACTCTAGTCCTGAGACTCAGAGCGTGTGAGTGTCTCTTTTGTTTCCATCTGCATGTAATATATGAGAATTTCACGTGTAGACGTGCTGCACTGCAATTTTGCAATACGTTTTTTTGCCTTTTGTAGTGACGATAATGTGGTGGCACATAAAATAATTCTCCAAGCAACTTTTTTTGAAAATGTGAGGCGGCGTATCTCCATCTCCGTGAAGAAGGAGAACAAACACAAAGATGAAAAGAGTCATACCAGATTGATCTACACCCATAACAACAAATTTGAAAACCGATTGAGTTCCAATTGATCCGCTAGACTTATAGCTCCACGTGCTCTCAACTTAAGTTAGGCACACCACTTGAGTGGCGTTACAGCGAGAACAATCTTATTTTGACACGGGGATACACCTCATCACCCCGACCAACACAGAAAACTAATTAAAATAAGAAACGAAAATGCTTCGAACTGCCTTCACCTTGGAGAGGACGAAAATCCATATCTGTATAGGATCGTCCTTCTATTCTCTCAGCTCTTATTGGTTCGGTTGCTAGCGCCTCACAAACGGCTTATTCAATATGATCTAGATTTCCCAATATGTATCATATATAGGTAAGCTACCGTAAAACAGGATTTAGATCTCTCTACTAAGATATTTAAGGATATTAGAGAGAATCAAACACATAAATATATGCATACCTATAATTTATCTAAGTTTCACATCTCCAGTCTTGTGGGTTCGAACCTACGTTTTGAAGATCCATTCCTTCTCTTCGAGATTAAACAATTCTAGCAATTCATAGACATGTTGTAGAATAACGACACCTAACCCCTCATACCGACTCCAAATAATTATTTGAATTTCTATATCTATAATAATATAAGTTAGAATATGACGTACATTAATTTTCTGACGGAGAAAACAATTTTCACTTACACTCATGAGTAAAGTTTGCTAATGTAGATTAACTTAAACAAATAAGTTTAAGGGCCTATGTATACGAAAGAAAAAAAACTAACACCCTTACTCTATAAAATATGGTTTTGATGTGCTAGTTTGTTTGAAAAGGCAAACATTACAACAATTCAATATCCAAATATTTAGCGACATGGTTAAATCTTTTGTTTTATAATTGTAATAGAAAACTATAATGGATATCAAACCCGAGCCATCGTATGGTGTAAGCACAAATCAGGTGTTACCTCTTTAACTAGTTGAATGATTTTGCTTCGGAAAACAGAAAATAACATATCTCTCGGAAATTTCGGACCCATAAATCTACCCAGTTAAGTGGACTAAGAAAGTGTTAGGAGCAAGATTGCAGGCTAAGATCAAATATATAGTTGACGGAGACCAATCAAGTTTCATGAGAACTAGATGCATTGCAGATAACTTTATGTATGTTATTGACCTTGTACATAGAAAGAGGGAAAAGAAAGCTATGATCTTGAAATTGGATTTCAGCAAAGCCTTTGACACGGAAAAAGGAAGCTATGTGCGTTTCAAAAAAAATGTGAGCTACAACATTTAATGATGGGTCAACGTTCTAGAGTTTTTTTACTGGACATTCTAGAGCATTTGCACATACACCCAAGGAGCATATTTTTGCAATATCATAACTCGTCCCGCATGTGCACTTAGGTCACACAAGTGAAAACGTGAAAAACTTGTCACACAATTGTTGGACGTGAGCACCACTTTGGTCACAAACATGTCAGGCCATCCCATTTTCGACTTAAGCTTTTCAAAAAATCTCTGATCACACATATTTGGTCAAAATTCTGTTAATTATTCATCCCATTTTTTGTTTTGGACGAAATTATCCCCGCCACACATAACTTCATATTTCTGCCTTACCCGCCGGCGAGGGCGGACGTTGCACGTGGTGCCTCGAACCAAACCGAGCTCACCACGAGTAACCCCCGTGCCTTCCTAGTCCTTCTAGCCAAAGGAATCGAGATGTGGTGCACTGAGACAAAGCGAATCGAGCGGTTCTTCCCCGCCTCGGGGAGGCCTTTGCCGAACAATTCCTTTTACACTGCCCTTCCTCCGACATCATCAAGCACGCAGCCGTCCTCTGGGTGAGCTAGTGACTCGGCTGCGCTATGTATCGGCCTCCCATGCTTCCTGTAACGTTCTACCACCGGCGCCGTTGTATTATGCCATTTTAGGTGGACACCAGAGTCGTTCCTGGTCCCGTGCGTCGCTCATGTTGGGACATCCTCTCCAAGTCACGTGATCCAGGGCGCTTGAATTCGTGCGCGACACATTTATCTTCCCGGACTCCGACGGGTGTCCGCTACGGTCGATCCCAACATTTCAGACCTCCTCAACCTTCTCTTCGAGCGTGTGGTGAGCCCTCGGTCTGGATGTTCCCTCTCATTCCTCGCCCCATTATCCCAATGCCACCATGCGTCGCCGCCACTAGTTGTCATGGAGCCCTTGCCAACGGCCAGTTACTGTGTGCAGGTCTTATAGAAAGTTACATTCCATAACAGGATGACGTGTCCTGTTTATGATTGAAGTGTACACATTTGGTCACATGTGTGACAAGTTTTTATCGTTTTTCAATTGTGTGATTTAAGTGCGTACGTGGAAAGAGTTGTGGTAGAGCCGGTGTTAGTTACTCTTTTTCTCGTATCCCTCAGCGTGACCTGTCCCAGGGTCGGATCGGACCAATAAGGGCATGTACAGTCGTTCCGACGCTGGCTGTCTATATACAACGGGGAGTCTGTCTAGTTGTTTATAACAACAAAGACGCAGGAAAGTTACAGTTTTGTTTTCATAAAAATCGGATCTAATCTGACCCACTACAGACGTCTCTCGGTATAATGGGGAATAGCCTATCGCTAAACAACTATTTTCACGCTAACAGATCATTTGTATTTCTACCGACGGACTATTCTGTTATTCGTTTTCTCTTTCCCCCCACTTAATCAGATTTCTATGTGTGTTGTGTTACAGTCGGCTGACTAGATGGTTGTACATGCCGTAAGTGAGGTCGAAACAACCACAGGTTTGACACTGGTGTTTCTCATTTAGCCGGAATATTCTTCGTGTTTTCGTCAATCTCAAGACTTCACCCGCCGACTCAGTCTATCGGAGGTGCTTATAGGGATAGTGTGTATGTGCGTGTGTTCATAGAGTTAAGTGTGCGTGCGTATATATGAGCGCTTGTGTTGTACTGTGTTTTAAAAAAAATGTCGAAGCAGGACGGATTACGACTCGGGCTAGGTCGGTCTGGCCGGTCTGGTCTGAACCTAGACCCAAACTGTTCGAGGAGACCTTCTTCCTCCTCTCCCCAGTCCCCAACGGCAGCCGAAACTCGCCGTCCGATCCGAACTGCTGCTGCTGCTAGGGTTCCTCACCCGTGGTAGTTCCTCCAGCTCTGCACCAGCGCTTCGTCAGGATCTGCAACACCTCTCCTCCTACGGAATTCAGGTGAGAGCTTCGACAAATCCTGGCCACGGTTGCTGGGCGCCGTTTTTTTTTTGCGATAGTGCTATTTAGGGTTCATGGGTGAAAGATACGGGAGCAGATTGCTGATAAAATACATATCTTGTCGAATTGTTTTTCAAAGATGCATAATACTACTGTCGATGATTGCATTCGACTGTTCCTATCCTCTTCGATTCGATCACATATCCCCTTAGTGGGAACAGTTGTTTGTTTGTGAATCCCATCTAAGCAGACCCTAGAGAGTTAGGCGCAGCTTGCATAAGAGCTCTGTCGCCCGCGTCTCATCAACCTGATGAGTTGTTTGGTGCTTGGAAGCTTAAGTGATCCAAAAAAAAGTTGCAGGTTGCTGTTTATTGTCAAGCGTACTGCTGTACTGATTGTCTGTACGTTGCACATTGGTATGATTAATGAACCCACTTTTCCAGAGAAATTTACTGTCCGTTAGTAAAACGAAAACATAAAACTGTTATTTGCAGGTTTGCCTGAAACAGTATTGATGTTTTACTTTTACTGCAGAGTACTTTTAGCGAATTGTTGCTTTGCTGATTGAAAATTACATGCTTGTGTAGTCCAGTTACAAGATAACATTATATTCTGTGGATTTCTTTATTGATCTAATTTCAGTTTGTAAGTACCTGGGGGCATGTATTTTTACATGATACCTCAGAGTATGGATATGGATGTAGAGGTGATTTTGGTCAGTTTTATCTTATTTTTAGAGACTTTTCCTTTATCATCTGGCGTATTTGTGTTTTTCCCTGACGGCGCTGGCTATGTGATTATGCTTGTTTATGTAGCAGTTGATGTATTCAACTATGTTTTGCTTAATGGTTTTTTAATAATTAGCTTTCTCAGGTTTTTCTAAAGCATATCTCTGTTACGACAGGGTTCTAGAAGTTATATGCTGCACGGCAGAATTTTAGAATTGTATTGCGGTTGATTTGCCCCCATGATTGTATTTTTTGTTTTCCGGCTTAAACATGAGAGCCTTATTGTTTTTTAAATACTGTTTTCTAATCCTGCATAGTTATATAGTTATATGCAGATTCAAGTTTCCCTACAATTTTAGTTACAATTGCTATTTTCGTAGAAACTCAAGTATTAAGCTACTTTCTCATTCTATCTCAAAATTTCTTCAGGTGCTCTACTACTACAGGATTTAGGATGCCTCAAGTCGGTGATCCAGAGTCATCTTCTGTTTACAGAATCGCAGCAGAGCTTGGCTACCTTTGTTGCATCATCGTGGGGAGCTCGCTTAGAGGGAATACAACTATAAATGGCTTCGATTGTATAATAGCATCCAATCATTGGTGTGAAGCAGTGAGTGGTCTAGGTGATCCTTTCTTGTTATGGAACTCTATCTGGTTAGTTCTTGAGAAAATCAATTCGCCCTATGCACGGCCTTGGAATGCACGGAGGATTTGAGATGATGTAAGAGAATATTAGGTGGATGTAAGAGTTCCGGGAAATAGCTGTATGACATTTCTGCCGAATAAATGTATAGAATTGTGCAAATTCAAAGCTACTTCTTTTCTGTCAAATATAAATAGTAGTACTGTTTGTGTGACATTTTATTTGGAATAAACATATAAATACACGTTTCAGCGTGTCATTTCAGTATGTTTAGGTGATATGTAGTACGCACTAAAATATCTAAAATATATTATAATTTGTGAAGGTGGGAGTATTTCACATTCCGCGAATGGTCATAATGTCGTTTTGTCATTGATCGCTGGCAGCTGCCTTATGTGTGCGATGGCGTGTTTTCTTCAAGTGCGCGCGGAGCGAACTTCTTCAGTTCTTCCGGGATTCCCAGGCCCAAAAATGCTTGATCAGCTCCTTGTACAACTCGTCGCTCACCCTCGCCGCCGGTTCTTGCGGGTACGGCACGGCGGCCATGACCTTCAACTGTGGGATGCTCGCGGCGGCGGGCCCGGCTCTGAACACGGCCGGCGTCGGCTGCGTTGGGCGTCAGGTTCGTGGTTACGAGCCGCGCCAGGACGAAGTCGAACGGCACGACCTCGTGCTCAGCACCCGGGCGGTCGCTGCATGCCATGGCCCGCCCTGGCATGGTCGCGCGCGCGGCTCGCCAAGCTCGGAGCCATCGACTTCAAGTACAAGAGGGTTTGTGCGAGTACAAAGAGGCTGTTTGGTTGGGCTGTGGCTTTCAAATAAGCAGCTGTCGGCTGTGGGCTGTGAAAAAGCTGCTGTTCTATAAAGCTGCTGTGAGCAGTAAAACTGTTTGGCAAACTAGCTGTCGGCTGTTAGCTGTTAGTGGTGCAACGTCTGAAATACCCTCGGAGGTTGAGAGTGTGTTTATATATTGAAATATTGATACTGGCCTAATATAACCATATTTCAGTGAAGTTTGAACTATTTTACATAAGAAAATCAATAAATTAAGTATTTTGGAAAATGGTAGTAAATCTAGCAATTACGTTGTTGTAAATAAGTGAACCAGGGTAGCGTGGTAAATGGCAGTAGTAAACTAGAAGACACATGAGATTATATTATAAAGTTCATAATATATTACAGATGCACTACCAAAAGACTAGATGTTCTCGCATATATATACATACCAAAAGACACCACTCCTTCATACATTTCCAACATATCTACTCTTCTTCATCTTGTCTAGCACTAAACAACTTGCTACTTGCTCATTTCTTCGTGTTCCCTTTGAAGCCAATCAAACCGGCCTTCCTTGGTTTTAATCAACATGAATAGCTCACGGTATGATGGCTTCATCACAATCTTGGTGGCGGTGTGAAACAAAGGAGTCCCTTCTTCGGCTCCACACTCCACCATCAAATTAAGGACTTCGGCCATGGTAGGAGTATTACTCTTGTCAACTCCATGAATTGAGTATACTCTTTCTTCAACAAGTCCCATTTGTTCTTAAATTGCTTCTTTGTGAATTTTTTCTTTGTGGTAGCAAAGAATTTTTCCTCAAGATGTTTGTAACCTTTATGATTCAAACATCCAAGCGGCCTATTGTTCTTTTCAGTTTCATCCTTGCATATCTCACAAAACACTTGAGTGTGATATGCATCCCAATTTGCCTTCTCCATCTATAACCATTCCGACATAATTTATTATACACAAAATTTATTCTAGTACAAGCACGTATCCTATAAGTTACATACAATAATTTCCAACCAATATTTATCAAACATGCTATAATTTACCACACACATACATGCTAAAGTACTAAATCCATACAAGCAATTCACCATAATTTTTTTTGAAACAAGATGCATATATTGAATCACGTCATGTCCTAACCATCCATACAGAATACATGTACGTGGTACTGTGAACAAATGAAAAAATATAGCAGGTTTCTACCTCGTTTTGGAAAAGCAGTAGCCGGCCTGCCCGTCTGGTCACCTATAGCAGGGCCCAATCTTGACGAGGAAGCAGGCACGACCTGGTGATAGACCTGAGGATATGCAGTGGTGAGTTGGACGAGCTGCAAGTCGCGCCGCCGGCCGTCGGTCTTCGTCCACGGCAAGCACAGAAGCTCCGTCCGTACAAGATGAGATGGGAGGAGGCGAGCTTGGGGTCGTGCTAGAGAGGAGAAGACGCGGGGGAGGGAGGAGACAAGCGGCGGCGGCCGGGAACCCGCCTCACTTCGCCGGAGATCGGTCTTCCAAGGGCAGTGGCGCTAGGGTTTCAAGAACGGCGGCGCTGGGAGCTGCTCCATCCACGAACAGAAAGGGGGAAATGAGGTTGGGGGTCGATTCGTGGGAGTTTTTCTGAAGGGTCACCGGATATATATGTGGGGGCAGTTTGACTGTAATTTCGTGTAAGTTGTAGGGAGAGGATGGGCGTGGGATTTGTGGGATTGGAGAAAGCCAGAAAAAGCACCGTGAGAGGTGCTTTCCCCTCAGCGTACAAATAAGCACGGCTGGCTGCCCAAACGCGGGTCAAAGTTTTGCCCTTTGGTTGGGCTTAGGCTTATAAGCCTGAAAAGCCAGCACAAAAGCTCAACCAAACAGCCTCAAAGGCCAGAACCTGTCGGTCCTGGGTGGAACAGAGGGCTGGCCATCAGGTTACTCTACCAGTGCCAGGGCGGCCAAACCGACATCGTCGCGCAGCGCAGGTTGAGTCGTCGAGTTGGAAGGAACTTGGAAGTTAGTTCATGGCACGGGATCACGGACAGGCGCGGAGCACGGACTTGGCGCGGCTGGGGCCGCTGCAGTTCAGGATCATGGTGACTGGCGTGTATGACGGGAAGTGGGTGTGGGCCGATCGGGAGGTTCTGCCACGCCGGTGGTGCGCCGGCGAGGTCTACGACACGATCGCCCAAATCACTGACACCGGCCAATTCAAAGTTTTATGCAGACCGCAAAGGTCTTTTTTTTTCTTCTGAAAAGGGTAGTCCCAGCCCTCTGCATCGAAGAGACGAAGAGATGCATACAACTTTCTTTATTCAACTATTCCCATAAGCCTTACAAAGGGAATACATCAAGAAAACCCAAAACCACCACACAACACCTACAAACCTGACAATAAGAGAAGTTCATGTTAGCAGGACAATTAGAGAAGTGCATGTTAGCAAAGGTCAAATTAAAATTGTGCACGTGAAATTGTGATTTTAGTACTCCCCAAGTAATCAAATTCAGTGTTTATATATGCTAAAAAAAACTCACGCCGATTGCAGTTCAAAGGGAAAATCTGTCCGTGTCGTAAGCTCGCAATGGGTTCGGTTTGGGTGGGTGCAATGGATTACGACTCGGGCTAGGTCTGGTCTGGACCGATATATACGTACTTTTTTTTTACGAGAAGGTCTGCACCGAACCGAGCCCTTCTTCCTCCTCTCCGCAACAGCAGCCGAACCCCTCAGTCCGGTCCGAACCGCTAGCTGCGCCAGGGTTCGCCACGCCGCAGTCGTCGTCCTAGGAACACCCTACACCGCCGCTTCGTCAGGTCTACACCACCTCACCGCCTTCGGAATTCAGGTTAGATAGGTTATTTCGGAATTCGGAATTCACCTAATTATCCTTTGGTAATCTTTCATTTCCTTGGAACCCACTTTTACAGGGAAACTACCTCTTGGTTAAATGGAATGGTTGCTTTGCTGATTGGATATGGCATGCTCATGTATTGTAGAAAAAAAATGAAAAAGATGTAATCAACGGAACGGAGGGAGTACTAGTTAACATTGCATTGTGTAGGATATCTTTATTTATGTGCTTTCAGTTACTCGTTAGGGATTTGTATATCTATATGATACCACGGAAAATAGATGTACGAGTGATTTAACTGTTTTATTCTCTCCTTGTCATGTGTCGAATTGGGGCGTTGCTCCCTGACTCTTCCCCGTCCTCTCCCTCTTGTCATCCATGCTTAGCCAGTTCCTCCATTTACCCACCACTGGTCACTGGAGTGCCCCAACCATGGCTGCCTTCTGCCACAGCCATATGCCAGCATCTCATTTTTGTCAACACTGGATCGTCGTAATCATTTCTCGAGCCCATGCTGTGTACGTTGCCCCCTTGTTGAGGGAGAGAGATGGAGAAAGAGGAAAAACATGAACTCTGTCCCAGTAGCTAGCATTACTCATACTTTACTACACATAAAGGGGAAGTGATTAGACAGTTTGGATCATTTGAAATACGTTGCCTCATAAACCATGGTTCTACTATTTGTTTCTTAAAAAATGTGGTTTTTATGCAGCTGACTCGAAGTAGCAGTTTTATACTCCCTCTGTATCAAAATATAAGATGTGTTAGCACAAGATATGTCCACATGCATGTTGACATATCTTAGTGCAAGGTCTTGTGCTAAAAACATCTTATATTTTGATATGGAGCGAGTAGATTTTACTCATGTTAGGCTTCTTTGGAGATTGATTTTAGGTTTATAGTAATGATGTATTCAACTGCCTTTTCTCAAATGTGAAAGCATTTTCTCAAACAGTTCCTAGGTGTTATAGAAGTACCTTAGGATTTCAGATATACATGGGAACTGATTTACCCTTTTCACTATGTTTGTTATTTCCGTAGCTGCTGATGTCTTCAACTACCTTTTGCCTCATGAGAGTTCTTATTAACACTGTTTTCCTCTCTTTCCTCTGTATTCCTGAAACATTCTTTAGTTTTCGGCAACTGCATATTTTTCATACTTATATGGAGGTTTACTTTGCCGTATAATTTGAGTTATATTTGCTATTTTCGTAGAAACTTCTGTATTAAGCTACTTTTTCGTGTTGTCTCCAAATTTGTTCAGGTGCTCTACTACAGCAGGATCAAGATGCCTCGAGTTGGAGATCCAGATTCATCATCTGTTTTCAGAATCGCAGCAGAGCTCGGATACCTTTCTACCATCCTTGTGGGGAGCTGGCTTGATAGGAATATATATATAAATGGCTTGGATTATATAAGAACATTCAATTATTGGAGCGAAACAGTGCGTGCTGTAGGCGACCCTTTCTTGTTATGGAACTGTATCTACTTAGTTCTTGATAACATCAATTCGCCTTATGCACGGCCTTGGAGTGGATGGAGAATTTAAGACGATGTTAGAAAATATAAGGTGAATGTATGATTTATAGTGAATACATTTGTATGACACTTCCGTGGAATTTGTGCAGTGGTTTGCTGTACTTGCATTCGTCATATGTAAATCTGGGAAGAGGTGACCCAGCTGATCAGCAATACCTATGCCATATCTCCAGAGTCTCCGCATGGAGAGCATCGCTGGCATGTGAAATACTCCCGGTAGCTTATAATGAAGGAGGTTCCTCAGTATTAACATTGATTTCTCCAGGGACGCCCCACAGTATTAACCTTGATAACTTCAGTTGGCGGGCATGCCCACCGAGGGTTGCCTATCTTATATGAAGGAGGTTCGCCACGATTTGCTACAACCACATTACTTTGACAATTTGATTTTGCATTGTTTACACTAATAGTTTACTAGTATAATCGTTTTGCTCAGTTTCATGCTACTTTGTGCTACCTGCAGACCTGCAGTAGGCACTAGGTTGGAATATGCATTTCATATGTATGGTTTTTATAACGAGAAATCATCCAGATAGATAGTACTATTTAGTACACTAGAGCTAATCGAGTCTTGTTCCTGGAGAGAAAGATATGATATCTTTCAGAGCAGTACCGTGTTAACTGAAGATGATGAACTCAATGGGTTGCAGGCTAAAACATCTTCAGTCTGGTTCCTTGCCTGAACATGATGAACCCGTCAGTGACTCATCATCCAACTTCAATGGTGTCACATAAGCACAGTGACACAGTCAATTTCTAGGGATCCCACATTTTCTACTACCAAGCAATAAACACTAGTAGACATAAGCAAATCTGTGAAGAACATATAATTCAGAGAGTTATTTGGGGCAGTGCTATGTAAATTCTTGAGACATGTATTGGGGTTGAAACTGAAGACGGTGTACTCGACGGAATTACTGAGTTTTTTTTTATCTAGTTGCAGCAACACACAGTTATAGGGATGCAAAACAGGTCCCACACAAATTTGAATTATCTAGTTCAAATTTTGACCTAAAAAATCTCAGAATTAACTAGAAGAGAGATATGTGGCGGAATCCCGCTTGAAACATACACGTGTTTCAGCGGAAGCCGGCACAGCAACGACTACAGGTGTGAGATATGGAGTCAATTGAGTTTCTGAGTTTTGATCTAGCTGTGTTAGTACCCGACAAAGAGATTGGAGTTGAAAATGAAGACAGTCAACTCGATGAAGTTCCTCAGTTTCAGAGATTGGATCCAGTTGCAGGCACACACAGTTTACATGTGTTTCAGTCTGAAGCTGATACACCTACGATTCAATGCCAATTCTCTCACCTATAGCCTTAAACTGTGTCGCCACTTCAGGGCAGGGCCTGCAAATGCGCTTGCCAACGGACCATTCTTCTTCGGTAGTGGTAGCATTCCTTTTGGTCAGGTGATATCAGGCCAGGCTACGAAACCAAGGCTTGTAGGTTGGAAGTTGGAATATGCATTTCATATGCACGTTTTTGCAGGCAAAGAACTCAGTTAGTAGGCTCCTAACCTCCAAACTTTTGTTTAGGTTTCCAATTAGTCAACCTCCAGAATATAGTTAGAGCAAATTCAAATAAGTTCCTGAGCCTTCAACTGTTCAAGGAACATGGTTATATCAACACAGATGCTCAAACCAATTTTCCATTCTGACTTCACGACAGCAACAGTTAAAATCGAAGTTCATCCAGACTACAGGGAACACACTAATTTTCCATTCTGACTTCACGACAGCAAAAGTTAAGAGCGAAGTTCACCCAGACTACAGGAACACACTAATTTTCCATTCTGGATTCACGACAGCAAAAGTTAAGAGCAGAGTTCACCCAGACTACAGGGAATACACTAATTTTCCATTCGACTTCACGACAGCAACGGTTAAGATCGAAGTTCATCCAGACTACAGGGAACACACTATTTTTCCATTCTGAATTCACAGCAGCAACAGCTAAGATCGAAGTTCATCTCCCAAGATTGACAGCACGATGGATCTGCCTCCGTTTCTTTGTACCTAAAATGAATACCATGCTTCAGTTTTACATCTTCACTGCCCTTCTCCCAGCACTCTCTTCCGCCATATCCGTGTCTTCTGAAAGTATAATTTCCACGTCCCTTGTGTCCCTTTTTAGCACATTGCCCAACTTTGCAACGGCTTCCGTCTGTTGCTGCAAGGTCTCAAGAAGCCCGGTAACACTCTGCTCATCAACTTTGGCTGCACTAGGAATATATATGGAACCACTAGCACCACCAGCGCTTGCAAGAAGACGTGAGGTTGAAACAAGATTGTTGGTTCTCTTGGAGAGATCACCACCGGTTCCTTTGATCTGCTTCATTACAGCAACCAATCTTTCATACAAATCAGCTTCTTCCTTCGTCAACGGAGCACGGAAGGCCCGATTCTCCAGCGCCTCCACGATTCTCATGATCCTCAGGAGGCGCCTCTCAGTAACGAGCTCTTGATGCTTGAGCCGCTGGATCCAAGGATATGTGTCGGCCTGGAAATGTCTCTGCAGCTTCTTCACATTGGAGTGCGTCATGCTCAGTCTCTCAGTATCCGAAGCAAGAACTTCATCTTGAAGCTTGAGCCGGCAGGAGAGATCCTTAGACCCCTGCAGGAGCTGCGGCCACAGCCTCTCCCTGTCCGAACTGTCCATGCACTCAAGCTTCCCCATCGCCTCCGCCCACATGATGTCAGACGCCGCTACAGGCTTCACCCTCTGTGAAGGATCCGTCACGCTGAACAGCAGGTGCCGAAAAGCATACCGAGGGTTGCCTGGGTCCTCCTTGTACGCGTCCACGATGGCCTGGATGTCGCGGTCCGAGGGCGAGAGGGGCAGCGGCGCCACGGGGGCCATCTGGGTGGTGATCTGCCCGCCGGCGAACCCGAACGGCGAAGGGGACGGGCTCGCCTGCTGCGGTAAACCGAACGGAGACGGCGATGGCGACGGCGCCGCTCCGAACGCCGTGGTCGACGAGGGCGTGCCGAACGCCGGGCTCGAGGTGGGCGTCCAGAAGGCCGGCGTGGAAGAGGGCGCGCCGAATGCCGAGGTCGAGGACGGGGTCCCGAAGGCGGGGCTGGGAGACGGCGAGCCGAAGGCCGGGGTGGAGGACGGCGCGCCGAACGCCGGCGTGGAGGATGGGGTGCCGAAGGCAGGGGTGGAGGAGGGGGTGCCGAAGGAGGGCGTCCCGAAGAGGCCGGGAGAGGAGCTCGGGGTCCCGAACATGGCGGCCGGGGAAGGGGATCGCGATCGGCCGGCGGCGAGGGTTGAAGAAGGGGATTAGGGTTTTCTTTGGGGAGGGGAGAAATACCGGGGAAGGAAATCCCTCCAAACTTTAATCTGGTCGTGTAGATGTACGCAGGGTGGGCCGTTAGATGGGCCTAGCCCACGGCTGGCCCATATATAAAATGCGTACTTATTTTAATGCTCCATATCGATCGCGGCGATGGCGACGCTGCGATCAGCCCTCAGCCGCCTTGCGCCGGCCGCTCGCTTCCGCAGCCATGGCGGCAGCGGCAGCTCTGGGACTATAAATCATTCACTGTTTATAAATTACAAGTTTCAGGCGAGCCGCGGTAGTATGTAGGGTAACTTTTTGGCTTTCCTTTGACAATTTGATTTCATCTGTTGTGATTTGCAGCGTAATTTATTCACCCATGCCGGTGGATTCAGGATGTATTTCACTGAGCGATTCAGTCCGTACGTAGCACATTATCCTTCTTTTCCTATCAAATATTGTGGCCAGATTCTTCAGTTAATTAACGGGGATTTGAGTCCTATGTTTATTGATGGTCCCTTGCAGGAAGAGGCCGGAGACTTGGTTTTTAGGCATCGCCATGGCCTTCGGAGGTACTTACAGAGTAATTGTGCAGAAGGAGTGGAAGGGTGCCAGCGATAGCACCATCTTAAAAGATGATGAAGAGGAAGGCAAAGCTCTGAAGAACCTAATCACCTGAACCATGCATCAGTGTCTTCTCAGAAGCATTGTCTTAAGAAAGGAGCCTAGCTAGCTAATGTGCTTCATGTACTTGTACGGTACAAATACACATGTACTGTCTACATCTCAAACAAAAAAAGTACTGTCTAGGCTGAAACTACTGACAGAAGGAACAGTGTTACCCAACTCAGTATTTTTTTCGAGATTGACGTGGGGGGACAGCTATCCAACTCAGTATGAAGTTGCAGGATTTCACACGCATGGAATGCAGAAGGGGATGGGAGTTGAAACTGAAGACGATGAACTCGAATGTATTGCTCAGTACGAAGTTGCAGGCTTGAACGTCATCAGTTCCCAGTGGCGGAGGACGGAAAAAAATGGAGGTAGGGCTAACTTTAAACAAAATGTAAAGAGAGAAATAATGTTAAAACATGCGCACCGTGTATGATTTATTGTTGGATAAATAGACATATAAAATTGTTAAATATAATAAAATCTAAAACATGCTAATTACAAATCTCTACTTTTTTGTCATACTCGATTTAGCATCTTATCAAGTCATCAATAAGCCATTGTGAACATCTTTTTACACAAATCGGTCTTGATCTTTATTTTGTAAAAGATCCTTTCAACTACGAAGATTACTCATCTAACTAATGGTCAAAATCGATAGTAATATGGTCTATAGCAATATAGAAGACGTCTATACCGTAAAATAATCAACGATGTGACATGATATTTTATCTTCATAACTACTATACAAAGGATATTATTTAGAGTCGTATTTAGTTAGATTGAGTTAGCTAATGGAGAAAGAGTTGGAGTCCTAGTTTTTTAAATTCAGAATCGGTTTCACTAAAATAAGCATAACTTTCTCATACAGAGTCCGTTTTTTACGTTCAACCACTCAAATTATTCAGGACAAACACATGCATATGAATATGCTTGCCAAAAAATCAAGGTAGGGCGGCTGCCCTACCTTGCCCTAAGGGGAGCTCCGCCCCTGTCAGTTCCGCTCCTCGCATGAACATATTCAGGTTCACGTCAGACTTGATGTCCAGAAGAATCACATCACACCATCATCAAACACGGAACACCAGTCGTGTCACATAACCCTCGATCTTTAGGGATCCCATGTCTTCTACTTTTAGTAGTACTACCAGACCATAAGTTAACACTAGAACAAACCTGGTCTTGCTCCTGGAATGAGAAGATATTGGAGTGGAAAGCGAAGACGGCGAGCTCGATGGAGTTACCAAGTTTCAGAGATTTGATCTAGTTGCAGGCTGATGGGCGTAGTTACAAGTGTTTCGGCCGGGCTGCGATTCTCAACGGGAAAAAGGTGAATCTCAAGTGGGGAAAGGACGATGAAATAAACAAATAGTCAAATTTTCTCTTCTGATTTGGATTCACCGGAATGAACATAGGCGAGGAGTGATGGTGGGATGAGAGGGATTAGCTAGAGGATAGGCTAGATATATGTACAATTGGATCCAAAACCAATATGAGTATGACCAAAAAAAGACTAGGCAAACTCGTGAAATAGACACACTCAAGAGTCAAGACATAACGATGTACGACCAGAAACAAAGAATTGGTTGCCAAGACGATACAGAATGGATCACACGTGAAGAGCTCCAGTATAATGAGAATGAAACTGTGAGAAATGGAGCTTGTATTCCTCCCGCATTTGAAGAAACAAACATGGATATGCGGAAATATCATCTACGACGCTGTATTAACCACATTTCTTCCTCATTCACTTCCATTTACGCCCGAACATCTTCTTGTGCTTGCCGTACTTCCCGTGCTTGAACTTTCCATGTTTAAACTTGCCGTGGTGAGCGCTGTGGCCGTGTCCATACATCCCGTAGGCGCCGCCGTGCGACACTTTGTGAGCACCATATGCTGCAGCTGCGGCGGCTGCCCCACCTGCGAGCATCCCGCCTGCAGCATGGCTGCCTCCATACATAGCACCATGACCTGAGAAAAATGATTTAGTAATCTTAAATCGTTGCATGCTTTCGTATGAAGTACTAGAACTTTGCTGTCTTAATAATTTTTAGTTACCATTTCAGACATGGTCACATTATCTCATATGCATATTTCACAAATCGAGAATTGTCTTTTTTTATTTGTCAGTTGAAAATATTATTAACAGTGCTATCGAATGTGAACATGTGTTTTCATAGCAAATGTGTATTGCCTGACATTGTGGACATGCCTTCTGTCAAACTTATATAAACAAAATCCTACTATCATTATTTTAATTACTAATATTAGAAAATGGAAAACCATATATAGTGTCTCAAAAATTATTTGTAAATTATTATATAGTTTTGTTTTTGTACTTATAAACAATAGAAATTAATGGTAACATTTACCTTGAAGGACATATAAATTATATCTTATCTATTTGCGAAATTGTTTGAGTAATAAGTTGTGTACTCAATAAATCTTGCTTACGTACATGGTAGCGGTCAAAAATAAAAACATCTTATAACAAAGAAATAAGTATATAGGGGCAAGAGTGTAAACAAGACAAGTACCATAAGGAGGACCCTGCATTGGCGGTGCATGACCAGGATAACCAGCCGGAGGGTAGGCCGTAGGCTGTTGCGGATACCCTGCAGGGTAACCACTCGGAGGATATGCGACATGTGATGGTTGGTACCCACCAGGTTGAGGATACGCGCCGGAAGGCGGATAATACCCAGGTGGAGCAGCATACCCTTGTGTCGATGGATATGTACCTACCGGAACGGGGTAACCTGGATATCCTGGCGGAGCAGGATAGCCACCGGGGTACCCTCCATGGAGCCCTCGGTCAGCTTCGCCATTTTTGTCTTTTCCACCTTCCATGCGACTCCCTTCTTCCAACCTGAACGAAGGACGATAATAAATTAAGATTTCAAGAAGCGAGATTGGTAACATAAATACGATTTACATTTGCGAGGAGGAGACGAGGTTACCTGGATATCGGCGAGCAATGCGGAGGGAGACGATGATGGCGCTAAGGTATGACTAGACGGGAGGCTAATTCCAGATGGCTAGCAGCTTCTTCTCCTCATCCCATGGACGGGCATATATACGTACGATGCTTGCGAGCAACAAATAAGGGGGTCGTCTATCTTTAGGGCTTTCACGGTGGGGGGCTCTTCTCACCGTAATCTTTTTGTCGAGGACAGCCAAACAGAGAGCTAATACTTGATGGCACCGTGTAGATAGGTCGCCCGTGCTAGGGTGAACATAGTAAGATACGAGCATGTTCGACCAGTAGCGTTTTTAGCTGTTCGTGCTAAGAATAGCAATCTGCGTTACGACTTTTTTCAGCCATGTTTTTATATAGGAACTATGCATAAGTCAATGCTGGAAATCCGTCGTAGTCTAGGTGGTTAGGATACTCGGCTCTCACCCGAGAGACCCGGGTTCAAGTCCCGGCGACGGAATTTTGCGTTTTTTTTTACGGACCCCTGATATAATTTTTCTGCATCAGCAACGATTTCTTTTTGTGCATTATTGTAAGCACCGATCATATATTTTTCTGAAGAAAAAGCACCGATCATTAGGAGGTCCAGTGGATCATTGATCATTCGTCGCGGCGACTTGGCCGGAATGCAGAAGCGGCGTGCAAGTTGCAACGGGTGATGGTAGTAGTAGCTAGCGGTGCCCGGAAAGTTGTTTTCACAGGTGGGCTACATCTTGTTTCGAAATATGCTGTATTTTAGACTACATCGTATTATCCCGGATGCGGCCTTGCTGTTGTCTTCGACGTTCCTCGTTGCTGGCCCGTCGTCGTCTTTTGCTAATACGGTCTGGGTTCTATCGCTAGAACGAACAACCAAACATGCACCGGGTCGCGTTGCTGATTGTTATCATCACAACATTATTGGTTAGAGTTCATCTTGGTGTCTGCAGTTCACCTTTGTCAAAAGTTCTGCTGTCATACACCAACAATCACAATGGATGTACTAAAATACCATTCCAGACTTCACACTTTGAAGCTGAAATCAACAAGACATTTAGGACTAAAGGTTCCAGTTACTGGTATAGATACAAGGTTTAATACTGATTAAATAACCTTTGTGTTCATCCTATTCATGACATCGGCCAGAGATTTGAATGGCGCCACAAAGAGCAAATTATACATAACACCAACCTTTGTGTAAAAGTTGCACAAAACACAGAAAGCAAACACCTTTTGTGGCTAGCCCTACCTTTTGATTCAATAAGTTGAATCTAGCCCAAAACGTTGATTTTGACATTGAGTTGGACGATTAACACGTATCTGACATATGGAGTACCATATTTTCATACCATAATTCATAATTATACAACAATCTATATCATCTATGCTATTTGATTGTTGGATTTAAATTTATGTCTAATATTGAACATAACAATTATAGTTATGTAACTACGTAATCTAGGTTGATAAGATTAATTTAGAGTATTCTAAATATACAAAACGTTACGTACATAGTAATCAAGTACGCGGATATATTTAATCGTCTGTTTTATTCGTCTTACACTCTAATGTTTTTCCTCTTTTTCCTCTGACACGAAGCACAAGAACGTTGCCACCTGAAGCTGACAAACGACACCTTTCTTTTTTTTGCGGGGGGAAAGAGCTTCAATGAAGCTCAGGGAGGATTACAATCATCAGCCACAGCTTTGGCAATTTCCTGGGGGAAACTCCTAAGCCAAAACGCTGATCTAGCGTGAATCCTACCAATCCTAGCTAGCTCGTGACTTACAACATTCACGTCACGGCTGATACTTTTGGGGCTCTCTTTCCCAGATTGATTCATTTTGATTCGTGATGTTTTTTAGCTACGGTAATCTCTCTTTCCCAGATTAAATCTCTGATAGAGTTTATCCTGTAGGCATAGATTGATGCATTTGGGGCTCCTTCCTTGATCAGGCCGACGGCGTCTGCGCAGTCAGTCTCCACATCAATCTTCAGGGGTGTCCATACAAGGGAGAGCTTCAGGCCTTCCTCTATTGCACATAGCTCTGCCTCCGTTGCGTCATTGCAGTTCTCAATCATTCGGCAAGCCGTAAAGATGATCTCTTCCGTGTGATCCCGGAGAACCATCCCTGCTGCGACCATCATCGGAGAAGGCGCCGTCAGCATTCAACTTAGCTTTTCCCGGAGCCGGCGCAACCCAGCATTTCCGCTCCTTTTGACGCCCACCCCCGAGTGGTGCCGCCTTCTTAAAACCTCTGTCTTGGTTAATCACCATTTTGCCTTTCACAATATCTGCACAAGGAAACTGTTTAACCATAAGCAACAAATCAAAATAACTTACTAAAAAACATCACGATCCCTCGACCAGAGGGCAAGGTTTATCATGTGTCATTTCATTATGGGCATGCCATATACGCCATATGAGCATCATCGTCCTAGCTCTTTGATCCTCCGATATCTGTGCGAGCAGCTGCATCAGCCATTCCCTCCCTTCATTTTTCAGTAAATTATCCGCCGGCAGGTTCCACTCTTCAGCCATAGCTTGCCACAGTGCTGACGCATGAGGGCATCTCACCAATGCATGGAACGTGTCTTCATCCTTCCGGCCACATATATCACATGTAGCTGTTGTCACTATACCTCTTTGCCGCAGGTTCGCTTTGGTGTCTAGTCCATTGCCACAAACTTTCCAAGCTAATAGTCTCACCTTCGGAGGGACCGGTCAATTCCATATGAATTTCCAATAAGGCCGTTCACCATCCGGTCTGGAGCTCATGGCTCCCCTGTCCTGGTCCATCATAGTTTTAGATAACGCGAGACGGTACACACTCTTAACCGAGAATATACCATGCTTGTCTGGATGCCATGCAATAAAATCCTCCTCATTCTGCCTGGAAGTTTTTATTTTCAGGATCGCTGAGATGTCATCGTTGTTGAAATAAAGTTGTAACCTTTGCACATCCCATTCACCATTATCCTGGAGGAAGTCTGCAACCCAGCGAAAACGGCAACGGCCCTGGGCGGATGATGGCCGATGATTAGTGTCGTTGGGGATCCACGGATCCCGCCACGCCCTGATCTGTGTTCCATTGCCAACACGCCAAATGACACCTTCTTTGAGAAGTTCCAAGCCATACTCAATCGCGTGCCACATGGATGATCCATTACTAGAAAAGACAGTGTCAACGAGCGATCCATTGGGGTAATATTTAGCTTTTAGTACACATGCACATAAGGTGTCAGGAAACTGGATCAATCGCCAAGCTTGTCTAGCAAGCAAAGCTTGGTTGAACAGCCGCATATCCCGAAATCCTTTCAACAAACGACACCTTTCAAACAGACAAATATCAACAATTTTTTTTTGAAATTTAAATGCCCATATATTAAGTCAGTAAGCCGACTCATTAAAAACCTTCTAGTTCCCGTAGGTATCCTGATAAGGAAAAGAGCGCGTATAAAACTTGCCGCTTTTTAATCATTGTACCGAGCGGTAAACAATGCCTTATCGTGGCCATGCATATATTTTTTAGACAAACTAAGCGGGCAGGGCTGGAGTCGGGCCCGGTGCTACCTGGGCTGTAGCAGCCTGATATTAGTAGGCCCATTCGAGGCTTTGCCCGTGAGGCCGTGACCGATCGCGAGTTCCGGAACCGGACGGCCTCCTCCTCCTCCTCCTAACCCAACAGAGCTCCGGATCCTCAATCCCCCGCCGCCGAGACCTCCATCGTTCCTAAGAGAGGCTTACGTCGGTGTTGGCGATGCTCCGATCCGGCGCTGGATTCGCGCTCCGGCGCCTGGCGCCGACCCCTCGCTTCTCCAGCAACGGCGGCCGCAGCAGCCCTGGATGCCGCGACATCTCCAGGGTAGGTACCTCTACTTTGTCCATGCGGAATTTTCTTGGTATGCGACTCGGCATGTTGGACTTGGATTAGGTTATGAGATTATGATTTCCAGTGTAATTTGCGGATCCACCTTATCAGCAAGCTTATATGTCGGAGTGAGATTATGAAATTGAGATGTTTTTTTTTGGTTTGTAAGACACAACGATTTCGTGTACGACAGCCTCTAGAATATCAACTCTGCCCTGCTCGGTTCACAGGATTTCTGTAGGAATTTCGTAGGAAACCTGTTCCTATGGTATTTTGTCCTTCCCAGCGAACGAAGTAGAATGGTGTTCCACAGGAGAACTACCTTTCCCACGCTGATTCCACAGGATTGAAAACATCCACCGCAAGCTCATTTTCTGGCAGAAGCCAGAGGCAAAACGCTGGTTCACATGCATTGTGGGGGTGTGAACGGCACTAAAAAGAGAGATACTTGAGATGGAGACAAAACAATGGGTGCTTAGCCAAGCAGAAAACTCCAGCACATGTCCATGCCTGTAGGATTCCGGATATGTTTCGTTGCTTGTCCTGCCATGCTTCCGAACGCTGGTCGCTGCGGTTTTCCTTCATTTTCTCCTACCTACTAAGTTTTGCCATTGCATTCCTTTCCTATTACCGCACTCTTCCCTATTCCTTTGTTTTGCACACCTGTGTTCCCAACAGGCCCTGAAACCAGGAGTGAGGATGGCCGGGTGCCAAATTTGTGGCTCTCCTAACGCTTATGGTTGCTAGAAACTTGGACGGTGTCGCCCTATCTATCCTGTCAAGTTTTAAATAATCTGAGCATTCAAGAGGCATATATATTATCTTATAGATGTAATAAACTGTAATTTTCAGCTCGCTTGGTATCAAGTTTAATATCAATTCAAATACTTTGGTTTACAGCGGATGTACTCCTATGAAACCACTGATGGCTCCAAGGAAGCAATGGCTTATATCTATGACTTCAACTGGTACTTGCATCATTATTTTTAATTGTGAAATGTTTTGTTATATGAGCTGGGACAACGAGACAATAACTCTAAAGAACTCCATCCTTGAATAACTGTATTTCTATGTTTAGTACCGAGTCAAACAAATTAAAATTTGGCCTAATTTATAAAAGTAGCAACATACATGACATCACATTGTTATATTTTGAAACATCAAGATGAATCTATCTAGTGATACTAATTTGATGTCATAAATGCGGGTACTTTTTCCTATAAAATTGGTACAAAATAAATAAGTTTTACTTACCCTATAAGATAGAAGTACACTTATTAGAGGAAGGAGGGAGTAGGTAATATGAGAATGCACGACCCCTTTCTTGTTTCTATACGTCTTGCATGGTTTTGCGGTGGGAAGTTAGGTTTGTTGGGGGATTCCTGTTGGGTGAAATTGTGATGAAAACTTCAAATCTATTTGTGACAAAATTATCATCTGGAACAGATACGCAACATCATGAGAACTTTAGTGAGAATAGTGACGGATTCGTGAATAGAAGAGAGAAGAATATAGTAAGAGAGCTATCAAGCACACAAAATGGAATGAGGTTGGACCAGGGAGATTTGCTGTTGCTGTTTGTCCTCTGCACACCCCCAACTACTTTGCATAACACTTATGTATATTCTTGTCATTCTTTACTAGCTCATTTGATGTTTTTATTATTTTGTGTTAATATATTTGCTTGTTTGCAGTTATTTTCTGTTTTTTTTGTACATTTCAAAAATAAATGTGAGTGGGAGAAAACAGTAGTGCATGGGTGCTCGCTTATTTGATGCTTTTGTCTCAACCTCTTGTTGGTCCACTCTTTTCTTTCATAATTATTATCCATCTGCTGCTGAGGTTTGGATTGTAGCTTATATCTATTTATGGTGGTTTGTAGGAAAAGGCCTGAAGTGTTGTTTGGCTGCATCGCCGCTACCTTAGCGAGTACATACGCGTACAATGTGAAAGGAAAGACAATTCTAAGATACAATCCTGAAGAGGCGAGGAAAGAACGCGAGGCGAGAAAGCAGAGGGAGGAGATGGCGAAAAATAATATTGATATTTCTTTCTGCTGATCTCTTTGCACACCCTGAGCATATGCTAATTAACTTGGAATATCAGAACAAAGAGCTATATATACTTGCTGGCACCGTGTGGATATGTCACCCGTGCTAGGATTCACCGGAATGAACATAGGCGAGGAGTGATGGTGGGATGAGAGGGATTAACTAGAGGATAGGCTAGATATGTACAATTGGATCCAAAATTAATATGATTATGACCAACAAAAGACTAGGCAAACTCGTGAAATAGACACACTCAAGAGTCAAGACATAACGATGTACGACCAGAAACAAAGAAATGGTTGCCAAGACGAGACAGAATGTATCACACATGAAGAGCTCCAGTATAAAGAGAATGAAACAGGGGGAAATGGGCTTGTACTCCTCCCGCATTTGAAGAAACAAACATGGATATGCGGAAATATCTTCTACGATGATGCAACAAGTAGAGAAGGCCGGCTTTCTCTTAGCTCTCCACGTCACTTAGAGAAAGCAACAAGTAGTAGTCATACAATGCGTTAACTCTTGTTGTCATCTCTAGCAATTAATGAGAACTAATTAAATTTAGTAAAAATTATGTTAATTAGGGAAGGCATATGGTACAATGCACAAAATAGTCTTCTCTTAATTTTAAGAGATCATCCCTTAGGTAAGGGAAGGCAACCCTCTCTCTTCATTCTCTTTTCTCCAACTAAGCAAAAATCTGACATGGCATCTCTAAGAGAAGGTTGACGTCACCGTATTGTACATGCCCTTAGCCGCGTTTACTCCTCATTCACTTCCACTTACGCCCGAACATCTTCTTGTGCTTGCCGTACTTCCCGTGCTTGAACTTTCCATGTTTGAACTTGCCGTGGTGAGGGCTGTGGCCGTGTCCATACATCCCGTAGGCAGTGGCGGAGCCACGGGGCATACCCTGCAGTCCGGCCGTACACGGTACTAGTATAAGGGAAAAAGACTTGATCGCTCGTATCAATTTGCAGCCAGCTCCATGGCAACGTACTTGTCCGGCTTACCTTCTCTACGAGTCCAGCTTACCTTCTAATCGATACGGTAATGTACTAGTATAAGGAAAAAAGTATATTGATCTAGATTGATACGAAGGTGGTCAGCTGCAAACCGTGATCTAGATCGATATGAGGCGGCCTTCATATATCCTCCACCGGTCTAATCGAATCAGCAAGAGACTCGCGACCGCCGCTGGCCGCCGGACGTCACGAAGCCTCCCGGTTTAGTGATGTCCGGTCATATGCGGATACGCCGATCTACCGATCTCCAGTTATACGCGGATACATTCGTATGTCACTGGCCGTCGGAAGCCTCACCCTTACCGATCATCAGGTATACGCAGATACGCCCTTACTGTCTGTGCCTTTTTATATAGATCGTGAGTATATAAAATTATCCATGTTGTTCATCTCTACTTATAATTCTATTGCCTATATGTTTTTTATACATGATCTTTATTTCATTTTTTTCATTTCTTAAAAAGTCAAAGAAGTAGTACTATAAATTCTTTTATAATTTTTTGTGACTATTAGTATGGATTTTAAATTTTGTCCGCCCAATATTCTTGCGGTTTGTAAGAATTAGTATGCTTATAAGCATGTTAAGCGAACTTACGCTGTTGTTGGTGGGTGGTGGTTGTTTTTCATTATAAAATTAATGGAAATCGAATCCTATTTGAGGTTTTGCGTTTAAAAAAAAAATTGCGGCATACCTAATGTCAAAATCCTGGCTCCGCCACTGCCCGTAGGTGCCGCCGTGCGACACTTTGTGAGCACCATATGCTGCAGCTGCGGCGGCAGCCCCACCGGCGAGCATCCCGCCTGCACCATGGCCGCCTCCGTACATAGCATCATGACCTGAGTAAAATGGTTTAATAATCTTTTATCATCGAACGCTTCTTAAAGAAGTAGTACTTTGATGTCTTAATCTGTTGTAGCTACCATTTCAGACATGCATGGTTACATTATCTCATATGCATATTTATGTTTTGTCTTTTTTTTTTCTGTAAATTGGAAAAATTATTAACAGTACTATGGCATGAGAACATGTGTTTTCATGGCAAATGTGTACCGCCTACATATCACAAATGCATGACATTGTGGACAAGACTTCAGGCAAACTTATAAAAACTCTCACTTCTTATATCATTTCAGTTATTAAGATTGGAAAATGGAAAAACATATGTATATTTTGCCTCAAAAAATATTACTAAAATATCATATAGTTTTGTTTTTGTACTTATGTATAATAGAAATTAAAGGTAACATTTATACCTTTAAGAACATATCAATTTTCAAAATCTCATCTTTTCACGTAATGTTGTGAGTAATACAATGTGTATTCAATAAATCTTGCTTACATTCATAGTAGCGGTTTAAAAGACAAACATCTTTTAACAGAGAAATAAGTATATAGGGGCATAAAAAAGAGTATAAACAAGACACGCACACCATAAGAAGGACCCTGCATTGGCGGTGCATGACCAGGATAACCAGCCGGAGGGTAGGCTGTAGGCTGTTGCGGATACCCTACAGGATAACCACTCGGAGGATATGCGGCAGGTGATGGTTGGTACCCACCAGGTTGAGGATACGCGCCGGAAGGCGGATAATACCTAGGTGGAGCAGCATACCCTTGTGTCGGTGGATATGTACCTACCGGAACGGGGTAACCTGGATATCTCGATGGAGCGGGATAGCCACCTGGGTACCCTCCATGGAGCCCTCGGTCAGCTTCACCATTTTTGTCTTTTCCACCTTCCATGTGCTCCCTTCTGCCAACCTGAACGAAGGACGATAATAAGTTAAGATTTCAACAAGTGAGAATGAAAACACAAATACGATGTACATTTGTGAGCAGGACACGAGGTTACCTGGATATCGGCGAGCAATGCGGAGGGAGACGATGATGGCGCTAAGGTATGACTAGACGGGAGGCTAATTCCATATGGCTAGCAGCTTCTTCTCCTCATCCCATGGACAGACATATATACGTGCTTGCGAGCAACAAACAAGGGGTCATCTATCTTTAGGGCTTTCACGGCGGGGTTCTCTTATCATTGCAATCTTTTTGTCGAGGACAACCAAACATAGAGCTATATATATACTTGCTGTCACCGTGTGGATAAGTCGCCCGTGCTAGGGTGAAACATAAGAAACGGAAGTTGTCCAAGCCCCGCTCCTCGTCGTCGCCTCCAGGCGACAGGGGGGCGAAAACCCTAGCCCGCGGCCGCCCCGCCGGCCTCGTCGCTCCTCTCTCCTCGTCGCCCCCCGAGGCCACCGGCGGACTAAGGCCGCCCGACGCCGATGAAGGGGGCGGCGGGGATTCGCCCCTCGGCCTCTGCTCGGCCGGCCTGGAGGGATGCCGCCGGGAAGACCATCGTCGCCGCCCGCCCTCGTCTCCCTGCCGCCGCCCCTCCCCTCGCCCCTCCTTGCGCGTGTTGTGCGCCGCCGCGCTGCCATGGCTGGGGCGGCCTCTTCCGTCTCGGGCTTTTCCGAGCCAGATCTGGGCCTCGGATGGGCCTGGCAGGCGGCTTCGCCGTCCGTTGACGGTCAGGCCGCTGCTGGCCGTTGTGGTGCGGTGCTGGGCGGGGCTTGATGTCCGTGCTCACCGTGCTTTGTGTCCTGCTGTCCGGCCGTCGATCCCGGCTCCGGGGCTGTTGTCGGCTTGACGGCGCTCGGCCTTACCCTCCGATGGTTGCAATGGTGGCAACCTCCACTCTCTGCCATATTCCTGCAACGGGGCGCCGTTGGGGAGGGCGGTGTTATGGCTTTGCAGATGGCGACCATGGTGGTGACATGCGGCCTACGTGGGGCGCCGTCGTGGTGGGGAGTCGAGCCACCTCTGTCTTGCCATCAGTGTCATGATGGTGTGATCCATGGTTCTGCAGATGGCGGCCATGGACGCGGTCTTCTCTCCGATGCAAGGTGAGCCGTGGCAGTGGTGGTGGTTGCTTCTACTTGCCGGTGCTAGGTCCTCGCGTCAGATCCTTGTCGGAATTTTTTGGTGTGTAAGGCGTGGGTGGTCTTCGTGCGTGCTCTAGGCTAGCTCACCCTTCGGGTAATCGAACCCAGGTGGGGTTGGGGTTACACTCGGTGGTGCTACGCCGTGCGATTATGACGATGACCCCATGTGCGGTGAGGGCATCAAAGATGCCCTTTAGCTTCAGTCGGTGACACACAGGCGTTGTGGCGTCGTCTCGCCGCGCGCGCCTCTTCGGACATGCCCCCGACACAGGTGGTGTCGGCGCGCCGTGTGGCCTCGGGTGAGCGTTGGCTTTCGACTTCGTCGATGGTGCAGTGTGGTGGCTCGATCTCTGCTATCATGTCATTTGGATCCTCCTTGTGGTCGCTGTGCTTGGGTCGTGATGAGCTTCTCATCAGTCAATTGCCTCTGAGATTTTCTACTGGAGTGACCCTCTCTCTTGTTATTTGTGTGTGTGTTTTTATTTTATTTCTCCTCGCTTGTATCCCTCTGTAAACTCTGATTCATTTGAACCTATATTGTAGAGGCTGCAAAGTCTAATATGCAACATTTGATTATAAAGTTCAGGCTAGCTCTAAGAGCCCGCCGTAGTCATAGTAAAAAAAACATAAGAGACGAGCATGTTCGGTCATTATCGTTTTTAGCTGTAGATGCTAACAATAACCTCGGTGATCTCTGTACTCTACCATCTGCGTTACACCGGATCAGAGTGGAGTTGGCTGCGGCAGCCAACGGGTTCGGAGTATTTTCACGGGTACTTGTTTGTATAGACGATGCTTTAATTTTTTATTGTATCCGTAAATCCTTCGTAGTTAGGTGGTTAGGATACTCGGCTCTCACCCGAGAGACCCGGGTTTAAGTCCCGGCGACGGATTTTTTTTTTGCTGAATCCTGATCTCCTTTTGTGCATAAAGGAACGATCATATTTTTTTACCTGAAGAAAAAGCACTGATCATTAGGAGGTCCAGTGGATCATTAGTGATACCTTCGTTCGTTAGTGTTGACCTCCGTCTAACAGAAGCGGCGTGTTTCCATCGGTGCAGAATCCACGGACGCGGCGTCTTGGTCACACGAATGCGGATGCGGCAGTGTCGTGCTTGCAATATCCGACAAAGCCTCCAACCTGTCGCTCTTTGACAGAGCTGCATCAATATTTACCTTGGCAACTCTCGCGGTCAAGCCGGTGGCGCAAGCCAACCCGGCACAACCATCACTCTCCCCTCGTTAGAGCAAGTATAATAAACTTATGTAAGCGGGCTATAAGGATTAGAATAATATTTATTAGATGATATGAAGGAGAGAGAGGAGGAGAGAGAAGGGGAGTGGGCTCTTAGGACGTCTCCAATGTTGAATAAGGTTGGTCTTAAGCGCCTTAAGGTCGACCGTAAGCTAAAATAAACATTGTGAGGTTGGGTCTTAGCACAAGAAAACCTAAGGTCGACCATACCGGTATCACCCGACCACAAGAAATAAAAAATAATTCTTTCTCTCAGCTCTCCTCACGGCCGCGCAGTAGAGGCACAAAGTCGTTTCTCTCCCGCGACCCCGAGCTGCAGCAGTGGGCACCAAACTGGTTGCCGGACTTCCGCCGCACCTCGGTGATGTCCACCGAACGAGGAGCTGGTCGCCCGACTTCCACCACGGCCAAGCGGAGCTGAGCTCCATACTATCATCGTCGTTGCTGCACTGCCACCACCGCCCCAAGGATCTGGGGCCTGTGCTGCAGCCATTTGGGATGGAGAAAGGGAGATACAGATTGGCTCGTCTTAGCAAGAAGTTCTTCTATAGGAGTAGGACGTGATCTAGTTGGCACCGAGATCCAAGCAAATCGAAGCAACAATGAATTGAAGAACTTGCTACTCTCGTTCGCAGCCTTGAATCTGGACAGTTTTGGCACCGAGATCAAGGGTAGCGACGAGCCGCCGAGTACCGCGACCTCAGCGCACTACGAATCATACCGACACGAATGGATGTTTGGCCGTCACGCCCAGCGGCCAGCAAGGTGTCGGCCGAGACCGACGGCCGCAGTGAAGGCCACCACACCTACAGAGCGGCGGCGTGCATGCAGCCGAGACAGAAAACCGCGAGATGGGGGCCTCGACCAGCAGCCAGCATGGAGCGGCGAGCCGGATGGCGGCAGCTCAGGCCATGACGCCGAGCGTAGAGGCTCTGGTCGTGCGAAGACCGGTGAAGAAGACCATGGATTTGGGGATTTCTCTCATTACTCTTTGCGAGAGAAGAGTCATCGGTTCGGTAAAAAAGAAATAAATATGGCAGGTGGGCTCCAGCTTAAGACCTCTTGCGATCCTTAAGCATTGTGAGGAATTTAGCATGCTATAGCAAATGTAGCCGGGCTCACCTTAAGACCCAAGTTGAAAATAAGCATTGGAGATGCCCTTATGCAATAGCCAGCTCTAATACGTGCTACTAGGCACTTTATGAGTATAGGTGGTGGGCCATATTTTAATAAAGTAGTATATTTTTACATCTAACTATTATACATGTTGGCTATATAGTTGGCTATAAATGACATGACAATTTCTTATAATCAACTGTTGGCTATACTATTAAACTTGCTCTTAGGAGTCTGATAGATTATTCTAAATCTACAGATCCAAGAAGATAAATGAATGCTTCTAAGTGGGCACGTGAAGAGTTGGTCCCGGACTCCTGGTGCTACCTGGGTTGTAGCACCAGTACAACCCAATATGTCAACAAACCGGGTAAAGATAAACAAGAAAAAATCGTGAGGATGCTATCTCCGCACCAGGTGGCCGCACTCGTTTGGGTCATTTAGCTAGCCCTATCCCATGTGCAACGCTCGTTGCATTTTTTCGTCCGATTTTTTCTATTACTTTTATAATTTCACGTGAAATCAAATAAATGTCAACTAATTCAAAAAAAGTTCACATTTTTTTATAAATGCTCATGAATTAAAAAAACGTTTGGGGATTATGAAATTATCATAAATATGAAAATGGTTCATGATTTTGAAAAGTTCATGAAACATATTCATGAGTTTTTAAAATTCATACAAAAATGTTCATGAATTTAAAAATAGTTCACATATTTGAATGGTTCATAAAATAAAATATATCAAATTAAAAAAAAACATAGTTCACAAAAATATCATGAATTTGAACATGGGTCTAAATTGAAAATGGTTCATTATGAAGTTTTTCAATTTTGAAAAATGGTTCATGACTTATTGACGTAATGGGTGTATGATAGGAGTGTCGTTTTAACCGATACAACAAAGTTCACCGGAAAAAAGGTTGTGGGCCTTGTGTCAGAAAATAATTTTGTGAGAACCAGTTTATGAATTCATCCACATTGACCAACTCGAACAATTGACATGTAGCATAAACGATAGTTTATATTTAATAATAGACAATCAAATCTTATACTTTTCTCTCTCCTAGGCACCTATCAATTGCGCTACAGTTGATCCACAAATGAATTTCTAGTCCGTAAAATTAATTTCCCGGCGTGCGCAACCCTGGCTCGATAAAAATGTAGCTCAATTCGTAACGGACAGCTAAGAGCATCTTTAACAGAACCATTATACCTCAAAAATATTTTAAGGTTTAGTTTTTTTTAGAATTCTGCCCGAATGAACGTGCGACGCATAACAGAAACCATAAAAAGAACTGCAAATTTTATAATTTTGGCGGGAACAAACTAGTGTTCATCCCCAATTCATATCAAAGATACGTTCATCACCGATCCAAACTTAATTTACATATAATCCGCCGCTAAACCTAGTGTTAATCGGCTCGTCGCCGGAGCCTACCGTACTACCAAATGGTGGCTCACCGGAGCCCAGACGCGGCGGAGACGATGTCGAGGCGGCGCCGTCGATCTTCACCCGTCGTCGGAGACAAGGTCGATGACCTCCTCCGCGTACGCCGCCCAGTACGCTTTCTTCTCGGTGGCGACGACATCTGCCTCGAACCCCTGACGGAGGAGGATCTCATCGATTTCCTCCTCGCAGGCAGCCTGCGCCGCTTTCTCCTCAGCCTCCCGCACTGAACGGAGCAACACTTGCGGCGTGATGGCGTCAAATGCGTCCTCGGGGACGAAGTCCTCCGCCGTTTCTCGGAGAAATCCCCAGTCACGGCGGTGCGGCAACGTCGAGGGCTCGCGCTTGGGGGCCATCACGCGGCAGCGGCGGACTTCGGCAGCGACGGATTTCACGTCGGAGAAGAAAGGATGTGTCGTGGATTTCTCGTAGGCGGCGTGGGTGGATAAGGTCTTTGACCTAGAAATGTGCCCGAGCCCAGCATAAACACGGATCGACGCGCCGTCGCAACGGACGCCCTTATCGCGTTTAAGGATCGGTTCGCATTCACGGGCTCTGCTATGGGTCAACAAAATATAAAGCCCGTAAAATCACAAGAGTTTTAAGGTTTTTTTGTGTCTTTGATAACTTTGTTAGAGATGCTCTAGGAACCGGACGGCCTCCTTCCTCAGTTCCCAGCCGCCGGGACCTCCATCGTTCCTAATAAGAGAGGCATACAGCGGTGTCGGCGATGCTCCGATCCGGCACTGGATTCGCGCTCCGGCGCCCGGCGCCGATCCCCCGACCCAACAGCAACGACGGCCGCAGCAGCCCTGGATGCCGCGACATCACCAGGGCAGGTATACTTTATGCATGTGGAATTTTCTTGGCATGCGAGTCGGCATGTACGTTGGAGTAGGATACGAGGTTAAGATTTCCAGTGTAATTTGCGGATCCATCTCATCAGCATCCTAATATGTCGGAGTGAAATCATCAAATTGAGATGTTTTTTTTACCTTTTTTGGTTTGTAAGACGCCACGATTTCGTGTACGACAGCCTCCAGAATATCATCAAATTGAGATGTTTCGTTGCTTGTCCTGCCATGCTTCCGAACGCTGGTCGCTGCGGTTTTCCTTCATTTTCTCCTACCTACTAAGTTTTGCCATTGCATTCCTTTCCTATTACCGCACTCTTCCATATTTCTTTGTTTTGCACACCTGTGTTCCCAACAGGCCCTGAAACCAGGAGTGAGGATGGCCGAGTGCCAAATTTGTGGCTCTCCTAACGCTTATGGTTGCTAGAAACTTGGACGGTGTCGCCCTATCTATCCTGTCAAGTTTTAAATAATCTGAGCATTCAAGAGGCATATATATTATCTTATAGATGTAATAAACTGTAATTTTCAGCTCGCTTGGTATCAAGTTTAATATCAATTCAAATACTTTGGTTTACAGCGGATGTACTCCTATGAAACCACTGATGGCTCCAAGGAAGCAATGGCTTATATCTATGACTTCAACTGGTACTTGCATCATTATTTTTAATTGTGAAATGTTTTGTTATATGAGCTGGGACAACGAGACAATAACTCTAAAGAACTCCATCCTTGAATAACTGTATTTCTATGTTTAGTACCGAGTCAAACAAATTAAAATTTGGCCTAATTTATAAAAGTAGCAACATACATGACATCACATTGTTATATTTTGAAACATCAAGATGAATCTATCTAGTGATACTAATTTGATGTCATAAATGCGGGTACTTTTTCCTATAAAATTGGTACAAAATAAATAAGTTTTACTTACCCTATAAGATAGAAGTACACTTATTAGAGGAAGGAGGGAGTAGGTAATATGAGAATGCACGACCCCTTTCTTGTTTCTATACGTCTTGCATGGTTTTGCGGTGGGAAGTTAGGTTTGTTGGGGGATTCCTGTTGGGTGAAATTGTGATGAAAACTTCAAATCTATTTGTGACAAAATTATCATCTGGAACAGATACGCAACATCATGAGAACTTTAGTGAGAATAGTGACGGATTCGTGAATAGAAGAGAGAAGAATATAGTAAGAGAGCTATCAAGCACACAAAATGGAATGAGGTTGGACCAGGGAGATTTGCTGTTGCTGTTTGTCCTCTGCACACCCCCAACTACTTTGCATAACACTTATGTATATTCTTGTCATTCTTTACTAGCTCATTTGATGTTTTTATTATTTTGTGTTAATATATTTGCTTGTTTGCAGTTATTTTCTGTTTTTTTTGTACATTTCAAAAAAAAATGTGAGTGGGAGAAAACAGTAGTACATGGGTGCTCGCTTATTTGATGCTTTTGTCTCAACCTCTTGTTGGTCCACTCTTTTCTTTCATAATTATTATCCATCTGCTGCTGAGGTTTGGATTGTAGCTTATATCTATTTATGGTGGTTTGTAGGAAAAGGCCTGAAGTGTTGTTTGGCTGCATCGCCGCTACCTTAGCGAGTACATACGCGTACAATGTGAAAGGAAAGACAATTCTAAGATACAATCCTGAAGAGGCGAGGAAAGAACGCGAGGCGAGAAAGCAGAGGGAGGAGATGGCGAAAAATAATATTGATATTTCTTTCTGCTGATCTCTTTGCACACCCTGAGCATATGCTAATTAACTTGGAATATCAGAACAAAGAGCTATATATACTTGCTGGCACCGTGTGGATATGTCACCCGTGCTAGGATTCACCCCCAACTATCAAGCAGACAAAATGGAATGAGGTTGGACCAGGGAGATCTGATGTTGATGTTTGTCCACTTCACACCCCCAACTACTTTGCAAAACATTTATGTATATTCCTGTCATTCTTTACTTGCTTATTTGATGTTTTTATTATTTTTGTGTTAATATATTTGCTTTTTTAGAGCGCATATATACACGCGCACACACTCACCCCTATGAACGCACGCACACACACCCTACTTTTATGAGCATCTCCGAGAGACTGAGTCAGCGGATCAGGTCTTGAGATTTACAAAGTCACCATAGGCGTCTCGCTGTCGACGGGAACGTCGCCAGTTATTTCCTGGATTTCCTGACATTTGAAAAAAATGCGAGTGAGAGAAAGCAGTAGGGCAGGGTACACGGCTCATTTGATGCTTTTGTCACAACCTCCTGTCAGCCCACTCTTTTTTTCTTTCATAATTATTATCCATTTGTTGCTGAGGTTCGGATCGTAGCTTATATATATTGATGGTGGTTTGTACTTTGTAGGAGAAGGCCTGAAGTGTTGTTTGGATGCATCGCCGCTACCTTAATGCTTACATACAAGTACAATGTGACAGGAAAAACATTTCTAGGATACAGACCTGAAAAGGGAAGGAAAGGGAGACGAGAAAGCAGAGGGAGGAGATGGCGAAAAATAATATAGATATTTCTTTCTGCTGATCCCTTTGCACACCCTGAGCATATGTCAAACAATATATATAACTTGTGGCACCCAATGCGGCAATGCCCTGGTGTGTGAAAAATAAATTAGTTTAAATGTTTCACCATATCTTCCCTTCTAGAGTTAAATGCCCGCGTGGTCTATAAAGTTGTCGAGCATGATCATATTGGTCACCAACTCAAAATTGTAACAAATTAGATGCATGCTGGTCATTCTGCCAAGGTGGCCGTTAACTTTTGAAAATACCACTTGATTTTTTGTTTCTTCTGTTTCTACCATCCTCGATTTTACACAATATGCTTTGAGCATCTGTGGCTACAGTGTTTCTCAGAAAACAATATTTCTGTTGGAAACTTATTATTAGGCAAAAACAAACATAAGGTCTCACCCTCATGTTTTAATCTTCCTATATTTTTCCCGCATGCCATCCAAACAACACTGCAAAATTTTCTGTCATTTTGATCCCCACCAAGAACGCTAACGGAACTATCTAGAAGGTTCTTGGAATGGATCTTTGTGGTTAGTTTTCATTGCTTTGCTCACTTTGTAGTTTGTACAAGAGCGCCTCACATGGTACCTATTGTCAGGCAACTTGGCAAAATCTAACATCTCCAGGCCTCATTTGGTACTAATGAAAAGCATAGGAATTTTGAAAGATAGAAATCTTATAGAATTTTTTTTTATGGTACCGTTTGGAACAAAGTAATAGGAAACTTGCATTCATTTGAAATTCCTATGGGTAGTCTATTATATAGGAATTTTGGAGAAAAAAAACATGAGGTCTCACCTTATGTTTTAATATTCTTATTTCTACAATTTCTATGCTTTTTCTAGGTGACATCCAAACAACACTTTAGAAAATTCCTCATGTTTTAATATTCCTATTTCTACAATTTCTATGCTTTTTCTAGGTGACATCCAAACAACACTTTAGAAAATTTCATGTGGTTTTGATTCCTGTAGAAATACAAGAAACATGACACCTGACTTCCTACGCCTTTTCTATTCCTACATTTTTATTCCTGTGTTACAAACGGGCCGCGGAGTGTTCTGTAGGAATCAGCCATTTCTTCTCGGGACCGAATCAGATACACATACTTGGTTGTTTTTCTGTTTCCTAGCATGTACTGAGACGAAACCGAAACATGAGCTACCCTCACTAAGGGTGTGTTCGTTTTTGGGATGGGGTGGAATGGAATGGAACCGTTCCGCACCCAGAGCCCGTCTCTGTGTTCAGTTTTTAGGTGGAATGGAATTGGGTGGTTCCTCAGAACGGAATATTCCGTGTAGATCCGGAATACACCCGTCTGGCCAAATCGGCCGGACCGAGTGGAACGGGGCTCTCTCGCGCGCTAATCTCTCCCCTAACCTCTCTCTGTCCGCTCTCTCTCCCGTGACTCCCTCCTGCACGGGTGCGGCGACCAAGACGACACGAGCACGGCAGCCACGCCCAGGCGCGGGGGCGACCAGCAGGCCGACGGCCTCGGCCATGCGCGCCGGTCTCGCCGCGGAGCTGCGGGCCAAGGACGCGGACCTCGCCGCGGAGCTCCGGGACGAGCGGGCCATGGAGGTGCGCCTCCACCAGGGCGAGCACGGCGCGGGGCGGAGGACGGCCGAGGCGGAGGTCGCTGGGGCGGGCAGGCGCAGCGTGGGGCAGAGGCCGGCGGAGGCGGAGGTCGCTGGGGCGGGCGGGCGCGGCGCGGGCCGGAGGTCGCTTGGGCGGGCGGGCGCAGCGTGGGGCGGAGGCCGGCGGAGACGGAGGCGGGGTGAGGGTGGAGGTCGCCGGGCACGAGGCGGAGGATGGAGGTTGCCTTGGTCCTCTCCGGTGGGTTTGGGGAATAATTAGACTAATTAAATATTTAAATTAAATTAGGGTGTAATTAATTAGATGTTTAGACTAATCAGGCTCTATTCCATTCCGCTTATGAAAACAAAACTGAACACACAGATGGAATGTGATGATATGGAATGGAATGGTCGGGCATATGAAATCTAGCAAGTGGATCCACCACTCCTGTTGAAGAAGTCCGACGGGTTCGATGATTGGTTGCTCATGGGACACCGGCCCAGCGATAGGGTCCCAAATGATATATACTTTTAGATGATTTTTTTTATTAATGTTAAAAATATCAAATACACCCGGCCTTTATAGTCCTAACGGCTTTATGGATGCACGCAAAAAAAATGAAAAATTCCGCTACAATGATTAGTTTCTTGAAACCACGGACCAACCACCACTAAGAGAGCCGCAGAACTCTATCAACTTCAAAAACGATGCATCCAAGAAGGGAACAGAGCACAAGTGTAACAGCCCTACTGTAACTTTCCTTTTGGTGTGCAATAAAATTGTTGAATCATGTCATCATTCCATAATTGGTTGCAATTAATTAAATATGTCTCCCAAATGTTTTCCAAATTTAAATTCTTATTTTGAATTCAAATGCTTTCAAATAAATTCTTTTGAAGTTTCAAATTATTTATAAATAACCAAACTAGATATTAATATGACTAATTTGAAACCATTAAAAATTATTAAAAAGTTATTTTTATGACTCTTCTCTTATTTGTTTTACAAATACAAAAAACAGAAAAGTTTTAAAAAGGAAATTCAAAACCAGAAAAAAAAAAATGGGGAGAGGCTCTCCTGGCCGAGCTGGGCCAGCTCGGCCCAGCAAACCCCAGCCCGACCCATCTCTCCTTCCCTCTCCTCTGTACCACTTTCCAGCGTGGAGGAGCACGGCAATGGCAGAGGCTGCCATGCCGCCCCCACGGCCACCTCCTCTCTCTCCCCTTCTCTTTAAACCGCGCAGCCCGGAGCGAAACCCTAACCCTAGACCTTTCTTCCTCCTCCCCCGCCGCTGCTCGCTCCCTAGCTTCCGCCGTCGCCATGGAAACCGAGGGGCTCCGCTCGTCGCCGGCGTGACTCCGGCCTCCATCTCCTTCCTCCTCGCGCCAGCAGAACCACCGGCGAGTACTTCGTCCGCGCTTGCCAGCAAACGGACCCGGGAGCCTCCGACGTCGCTGCACCGAGCGCGTCCTTCCACGACGCCCGCACGGCCGAGCTTCTTCCCCATCACCGTCTCCTCTTCTCCGTCGCTCCCGCGCCTTCCCGCCTCGCCACGAGCCTCCTGGTGAGCTGCGCCGCCGTCTCCCCTTCTTTCCCCTTCGTCTTCCGTCTCTGTTCGTCGAAATTTGGCCGGCGCCGGAGTGTCCCGCCGCGGTTCGTGCGTCCCCGAACCGGTCGAGCAAGAACAGGTGGTGGCCGAGCCTCCCCCTTCACTGTCGAGCACGGGAACGAAAAACGTCACACGTTCCCGCACGCATAGCACACCCACACGCACGCCAGCGCCGTCGAGAAGGTCGCCGGCGTCGAGTTTGCTTCCGCCGCGCGCTGTTCTTCGTGCCGTTCGTCCGCGCCTGTTTTTCTTCAGTTCCGTCAGTTAACCGATTGCCGTACCTGTTAAAAAGAGCGTTTCCGCTTCTCTGACAACAACACGCACCAGCTCCAGTGGTTAACGCCACCGATCCATACACGCCGCGCTCCGAGTTCGAATCCCCGGGGCAGATGATTTAAGCCCCCCTTTTTCCTCTTTTGTAATCACACTGACCGGCGGGCCCCGCTAGTCAGCCACCGCGTGCACCAACACACCCCCACGCGCGCCCGCGTGGCCTGGGTCCCTCTGGTCAGTCAGGGGGTGTGTTTGCCCCTCGGTGACAAAAGTCCCAGAGACAGAGGAGCTGGTTTATTACACCGAGCCCCCTGCACTTACTGGTTTAGTGTTTAAGCCCCTCCCAGAAACTTTTTCATCACGAACAAGTCCTTACTTTTGCAGTTTGGTCCAGAAACTTAAAACATTTATAACTTTAGTTTTATAACTCCAAATTAAATAAACTTTATATGTTTTTATATCAGAAAAATGCAATAAACATTAATATCACATTCTTATGTCATTTTGCATCATTTATTTTAAATGCTTATTTTAAATTAACAAATGCAATTAATTAATTAAATATGGGGTATGAGGGTAATAATTATATAATGCCCTAATTCCATTTAATATGCTCATCCCTTTTACACCATATCTTGCCATGCTATTAAATATTTAATTTGAGTTAAAAATAAATCACTTGCAATTAAATACTAAATATGGAAGGTGTTGAGCAATTAATGCCTATTCCATTCAAATTAATTTGATCACCACATCTGCTATATATTAAGTAACATTTAAATTGTTGGATACACAAATAACTTGCACCCTAATCTTTTGCCGGGATTTCATCCCCGCTTTAATATGACCTAATCATCTCATACCATCTCGCATCATCATTGGTTTGCGCATATCTCTATATTGATTATTGTTCCTATTGTCTGTGTTTGGCTCTTTTTGGGTAGACGACGACGTGTCTGCTGCGAGTACCCACGACACCGAGGTTCCAGCTATCGTGCCAGGCTACGAGCTGCCAGGCAAGCTTTTGCTAACCGGTTACACGATTGTCGGGCTTTCATTCCTGCCTTTTGATCTATGCTATCCTAGTTATCGATTCTTGAATTGCGATCCCATCACATGTTTATCCTGCCGCCTATACAGCTATATCCCCACAACCCATAACCCCTTGCATGTTTATCTGTTGGCCTTTGCGAGTCGTAGTGCATGCTTAGGATTGGTTGAGCGAGTCGTTCCTTTGTCTTTATCTCATATGCTTAGTATGATATTTTTGTTCTACTATAATAAACTGCTGTATTATTTTGGGGTTCTATAATTAAAAGATAAGGCACCAGGCGGAAGGCCTTGCGAGGTGCTTTGTTCTGCTCAGTGTCGACCTAGGAACTGAGATTTTGTCCTCGGATCCAATTTTGAGCGCACTAACCACTTGTGGGTGGCCCAATGGATCCCCCCTCGACTTTGAACGGATCCGCAGCTCGTCCATGTGCCGCAAGTAGTTCGGGTTTTCCATTCGCTCATATGCATGTGCATGATGATGATGATGATCGATGAGAGGTTACTTGATACAGGGGGTCATACAGGGGTGGTGCTCACGAAGCGGACAGTTCCTACTGTGGTTTGAGCCGCATGGTGAGCAGACACAAACTAATGAGTCCGCAATTGAGATTCGGCCGGACTCCTGACGCGGGTAACAACTCATATGGGTGGCACTTGGACTTGCTGTAGTGAAGGAATGAGTCGTGTTGAGAGGCCCTCACGGGTTGATCATGCGAGTATGGGTACTGTAGTGCACCCCTGCAGGGTATAATCTTATCGATGAGCCGTGTCCACGGTTATGGACGACTTTGGTGATGATGCTGGCTAACAAGATCTAGACAACTTACAACTAATCGTTGTTAATTGATGTGACTAGTAATATAGCATTACTTACACCCTAATTGGTAACTAAAATTGTTAAGTGTGAGTTTTCCCGGATTGCTTCCTCATACTTGGTTGAGGGGGTTAATTCGAGAATGGGTTATGACTGGTGTCAGTTGTAGGTGGATATTTTTTAAACGCTCTCTTATCCCTCTCTAATTAGACAGAAGTTTTAGTGTGTCTCTTTAGTCTGCTAGTGCTGCTGCCGCTAAGTACACTTACCCCCATATTTTGGGAATCTTACAGTTTTGTAACCTGTTAGCTTAAGTTTGTTCGATACGCTTCGGTGTATTGACCCGTTCGCGGGCTGTGGTTTCTCTGCAGTTGAGGATCCTTCACTCGACCAGTTGGGTGGCTACTACGTGGAGTTCGACGACGAGAGCTACGACGAGTAGTTAGAGTTCCCCTGGGCTACTTCCTGGTGGACTGCGTGGATGGGCCTTCTTTTTCGTTTCGGCCTTGAGTCCTTTGCTTCTTGTCTGTACTCAGACCGGTTTGTTTCCGCTGCTTGATGTAATGTTGGGACATGTGTCTTCTGATTGGTGCCATTTGATATATTTTGCTCAGTGAGAGCTTTTGGATATTATTTCCTTTCTTTGTGTCTTAGGTTTATTCTGTGGTTTCGACTTGTTAAAAATCCGACTCGTATACCATGTGTGTATGGTTGAAGTATACGAGTTGGAAGACTTTTTTTGGATTCTTGCTTGCACAATCTGAAACGTATGTGACGTTGGGGTCGCCAAGAACTGTCGGCCGATGATCCATTCCGAGCATGGCCTGATTCTTCCTGGGATTGGTAACCCCAGTATGTTCTTGGTTGTGTGGCCCAACCGATACGTTTTGTTTGAGTAGCTGGAATTCAGGGTCTGACAACAAGCCCCGTCATAGCCATGATTAAACACCATAGGTTTTCACCCCGAAGAAAGTCCGCAACAAAACAATACCTTTACTAAGGTATTGACAGGCACAACCAATTAAGACCAGACCTTGGGTTTTCACCCTACAAGTTGAGACACTGAATTCTCCATGTGTTGTCGCCCCCACTTGCCAATTCCGCTGCTCCAAGTCTCAAATCACGAAGCCAGAGTCCCTACACTCCCAAGATTCAAACTTCTATTGCCAGTCTTCAGTTCCCGGCTTCAATGCCTTTCTCCGCGTCTGACTTCACCGTGGAACCAAGGCATGTCCCATAATGGCAACAGACTGCAAAGCTTCACAACGCCCCCGCTGAAACCAAACAACCAACAAAAAACATGGTTGCGCGTGACCGAACCACCGTCCATCCCACAAACTCCATACAATTTGTCCATTTGGAATTCGACAAACTACAGACAATTCGTCCATTTGGAATTCACCGACAGAGTCTTCCGGAACTCGGTAGTCCACCAAAGATCAATGATGACCGACAAGCAATTCTTCAACACGGCGAGAGAGAACTCCAAGGACCACCACCTTTATTCAAAGTTGTGTCGGCAGCCCCCATGCCACCGGCCGGCAGCGGAGAAGAGGACGAAATCGAGATCAGAGCAGGGCAGGCGACTGCATGGTCGACAACACAGGCTACTGCATGGTTGGCAGCATAGTACAGCACTAGGACGGCTAGATCGGATCCAGAACGGGTCCAGAACAGCCCGCCCAGCCTCCAGCGCCACGCTGCCGCCAGCACGACGCTGTGCAGCCGCCGGCCACCGTTGCCCGCGCTCGTCCGCACGCCTCCTCCATCTGCTCCTCCGCAAGATGCCCATGACTCGCCGATGCCGTACCCCACCGCTCGTGGAGATCAGTCGCGCGAGCCCTCTCCTGCCCTTTGCCTCGGGCGAGAAGGGCACCGCCACCGCCGCCGGCGTCGGCAGCGGCCTGGCGAGGAAAAGGTGGGGGGCTAGGCGGCGGCTGAGGGCCTCCAGGTTCGCCCGAGCGGGTCGACCCGGGAGGGGAGGGGAGCAGCGGTGCAGATGGACTGGCGGGCGAGGCGGCGGCATCGCGGGCTAGGGTTAGACGAGTCGCGGGAGGAGTTGTCGCGAGTCGCAGGCTAACTCCTTTTAATTTGGGGGGAATTTCACTTTCCGGACTCTGCACCAACTAAGGATGCGCACAACCTTTTAAGCATGAGTAACATGATTTATATCTTGGTAAATAACCAAGAATAAATTACATGAGTATTATGAAGGCCTAATCATCAAATATAAATATGAACATAAATTCACGTCCCTGAGAACTGTTCAACTCCGGCTTGATACCCAGGAATCAATGCGCTGAGACATCTTGTACCTTGTACGGATGATATCAGTGAGCAGCTCCCACCAAGATAAGTACTAGACTAAGCCGAGTGCTCAAAATTTATCGGCCCATGACACTAAACAGTGACCGTTATGAATTCATATACGGAAGACAAAGCGTGAACCTTCAGTCTCATCATATGCATGAAAATATATTTTCGTGCCACGCTAGAATCTCTGATTGTGGCCGTGGGGTGCAAACTCTTCTATGTGATTAGCAGGACGGTCCTCCCTCTGGACTTTATATAATGAAGGAAGAGCGCTCCTGCGTATTTATCAAGAAATCGAGATTCTAAAGGTAGACAGGGGTAACAATGGTGTTGCTCATGCTTTAGCTCAATTAGGCAAGTCAGGTTCTAGTGGTTTTCCTCGTGATTCAGCTCTGACCTGCATGTTCTAAGGATTTGTAACCATGAAAAAGACTGCATGTTTTTTACACACTCTTTTCTTTTAAGGATATCTAAGAGGACTGTAAGGTTTTTAAGCAGGCGCCTTCATGTTTACAGTTTAGTGATTTGTGATTTTTTTTAAAAGAAGGCATAATTTCATCGTCAGTTAAACAAGGTGTATTCCGATTCACTTAAGATCAAATCATCCGCTGGATCGGCTAATGGCGATCCAGGTGTATCACATAGGGAAGAAAGCTGACCTTTCCGTGAAAAAGACAACCCGGTTTGGAATTTGTAAGTTTAATTAGACTGTTAGTCTCTTTTTTCAATGGGAGGCCAACAGATAGTAGTAAAGTTATGATAACTATTTTTAATTTTAATATCATGTATAACTTTCTATTTGAGCATAAGAATTTGTGTGGAATAAATATAGCAAACACATTTCAATGATCCTAATTGATCAAATCGCATGAATACAAAAGTTGTGAAAATCTATTAAAAAAGATCATTAGTGGTTAGTTTGAGTGTTTACGTATTAATATGAAGTACACAAAATGTACGTGTTATGAGATTGTTATTGAACACGATGCAACTTAAATATTAGATAGAATCAAGCTATATACTCTAGAATTTGTTCATAAATTTTCTTATAAGTTGATATAAGCCTGTATTAAGATATATTTGGAGTATAATTCATATATATGTCTCACAATTATTAAGGATAATTTTTAGAGTATAATTAAATTTTAGTTTATGTAAACTTATATTTGATGTACATTACATATAATAAGATTCACATAAAATTTATATTTAGTTAAGTTAACTGTGACTATATATTGAGAAGATATAATTTATGCCAAAAAGAGAACATATACCCCGTAAGACTGTAATATATAATAAAACTATGTTATATTTGAGTTTGATATAATTATATTTATTAATTAACTCACCATGTGTCCAAAACTATGGGACACTGGAACTGGTGCGCGACACAAGCAGATCAAATCTCTCCCATGGATATGGTCCAAAAATCGCCTCCCCGAGATTGACCATGCCCTCCTCGCTTGTCCTCGGAAGGTTCGAGACAGGTTTGGTCTGGTGCACGACAAAGGGTTCGCCATTCTCGTTCACCGCAACCACCGTCGGTGTGTCATACAGAGCAAGCAATAAGGTTGTATCTGAACCGTCTAATATAGGATCTGTTTCCTTTCTTTATTTCCAAGTAATAGTCGTTTAGAATCAGGAGTCCTAGTTGGATAAGATTTCTATCTCTAGTTGGCCGGCTCCTATATAAAGCCAGGTCGGACTGTGTAATTAGGTATCAAAGAAATAAACAGAGAAAAGGGGAGGTCTTCCTCTAGATACGATCTATCCCTAGGGCATCACGGCGCCCAAACCTAAACCAGTTCGCACCAGGCCTCCCACCTCTCACGACTATCCCCTACGCAATCTAGCTCGTGACAACTTGGTATCAGAGACACCGATCCTTGGATCTTCCCCACCACCAACAACCATGGCTTCCCTCGCTGACATCTCAAAGCTGCTCGACCAGAAGCTCGCTGCTGCACGGAAGGAGATCGTGGATGACCTACAAAACACCTTCCTCCACAAGATCGAGGCGGACATTACAGATCTCAAAGAGCAATCAGCAGCCAACCAGGTTGCCATTGCAGGCCTCAAGGAGCAGGCTGCGGCCACCCAGGGTGCCATTGCATGCCTGGAAAAGAGCAGCTCCAGTCCACTCTTCAACAAGGAGGATCCCGCTCAGGAAAAGTAGAGCCCCCGCCTCAGTTTCCCCTCTGGTTCAGCGAGCACAGGCGTGTGGAAACCCAAATTTCACAAACTGGAATTTCCCATCTTTGATGGATCAGAAGATGCTCTGCCATGGCTCACTCGTGTTGAGCAATTCTTTGATGGGCAGGACACGCCGGAAAGTGGCAAGGTATGGCTCGCATCCTATCATCTGGCTGGTCGAGCATCACTAATTCACTATAGTACCGCCGTCTTAAGCTGGTGCACGGCGCACCGTCCTGGGATGAGTTCAGCTCTTTGCTGAACCGGCGTTTCGGGCCTAAAATCCGGAACACCAAGCTGGCCGCGATCAAGAACCTGGGTCAAATAGGTTCTATTGACGACTACGAGGAGAAGTTCTTAACCCTCGTCTGCAGATGTGAAGAACTTATAGAGGCGCATCAAGTAGAGTTGTTTGTGGCTGGTCTCCATAAGCCAATCCGCACAGATGTCAAGCTCATGTACCCGACATTGCTGGAGGATGCCATGGATCATGCACGGGCGTACGAGGAGCATAACACACCAGAAGACAGTGATTCCACTCTCATTCCGAGGGGTAACTCTTGTGGAAGCGTTAGGCCATCCACTCCAGAACTTGTGGCTCTGCCGAAGGCTACAGTGGCATTGCCAAACAAGCGGCCACTCATGCGGCTATCACCGGTCGAGATGGACGAGCGGCGTGCCAAGGGCCTTTGCTACAACTGTGACGAGAAGTACAGCCCTGGCCATCATTGCAAGCGCCTTTATGCTTGTTGTGTGGAGGCTTCTGAAGAAGAGACGCCTGATTTGCTAGAAACAAGCTATGGTTCCTGAATGGCCGGGTCTTCTATGGCAGACTATTCTTCTTTCAAGCTCGAGGACGAGCTGCTTGTCGAAGGAGGAAGCGATGTCATACAGAGCAAGCAATAAGGCTGTATCTAAACCGTCTAATATAGGATATGTTTCTTTTCTTTATTTCCAAGTAATAGTCGTTTAGAATCAGGAGTCCTAGGAGTCCTAGTTGGATAAGGTTTCTATCTCTAGTTGGCCGGCTCCTATATAAAGCCAGGTCGTACTGTGTAATTAGGTATCAAAGAAATAAAAAGAGAAAATTGGAGGTCTTCTTCCAGATACGATCTATCCATAGGGCATCACGGCGCCCAAACCTAAACCAGTTCGCCCCAGGCCTCCCACCTCTCACGACTATCCCCTACGCAATCTAGCTCGTGAAACGGTGCTAGGACGACATCGACAAGGCCATGGCTAGCAAAACCTGACTTTGGTTGCCCATAGCGGCCGCCTGGAGCTCTCCAATTGCAGTACAAGCGCCACACAAGGTATACAGACAACACAACAATCCCGATACAACAGCCTCGTTTCTAGTTGAAGGACGTAAATTTTCTCCACACTGTCGGGGTTAGTTCGTGCATGTAAATACATATATGAATTTTACATTGTATTACTTATACTTCAATCATATTTGTTATATCATTGTTTTATATTGATTTTGAGAATATTTCACCATTTCTCTTTTTTTGGAATTAACCTGCACTAGCAGAAAACCCTATTGAGGGCTTCTTTGGATCACAGATTAGAAAACAAAGGATTAGAAAAACGCAGGAATTTGATAGGATTGCATGTATAAAACAGAGGATTACAAAACAGAGAAAATCTATAGGGATGGTCATTTGGATGATACATAGAAAAAACAGAAAAATTGTCTCGATCCTACACGATTAGAGTGGATGTTGAAATTCCTATGGAATTGCTGTATTTCTATAAAAAAGAGGTTAGAGTGGATGTTGAAATTCATATGAAATTGGGGTGCAGGAATGCAATACATATTCCTATGAAAATCTTTCAATCCAAAGAGGCCTTAGTGAACGAGATTGGATCGGAAACAAGCTCGAGAAGACAACACTCCCATCCTCCACCTCCCAGGCCATGGTTACCGGATGATTCAAACCAAAACTGGTGCAGGCAGAGCTAGATCATCATGATATCAGCCAGTTCGTCAGTTATACTCAAGCATCACTAAAACTACACACATGCAATCCCACACCAGTATATGATATCAAGAGACCATCTTGAGTTTCAAGTTCCTTACAGGTCAGACAAATTACGGGCATGCAAATCCAGATAATTCATTACCTACAGACATTTCTGAGTTTTTTTCCCAGCGTTAGCTCCTCCAGGAGGAGAGATAATTTTATGCAGAAGAAATAAGCGAGCAAACAGCGGCTTTCTCCCTACTTTAGGTTCAGTAAACTGCACCTGCCACTACCCATGCTTTGAAAGGATGCTCTCTGCGACGCTGCGAGCTATCGGGTGGTAGAACTCCTGGGCCTCCGAGAAGATCCTCTTGGCCAGCATCTTCTCCTCCTCCGAGCACTTTGCCAGCGAGCTGTAGAGCGGACGCAGGTACTTCATCCTTCCCACTTGCTTCAGGCATTTCTCCACCTCGTTGAAGTAACACCTGCAGCCGGTGGGGATCGCTAGCTGGAGAAATGCAACCTTGACCTCATAGTCGCGGCTTTCTGACAGCTTGTACCGTTCATCAAGAGCAGTGACCTGGATAAAGCAAACATGGGATGGAATTAGTTAATCTGAAATCACTTATAGCATGCAAAAAACACAAGTAGAGACTAAGAAATTCAGAAGTGTTACAATGCAACAGTGAAAAGGGTATCTTAACATTAAACAATTGAAGCTGGGATAACTGTGCATGATCTGACGAATGGGGGGGAGCTCAATATTCTCTGCTAGGACTGATTCTTGTACCAGAACCGTTTCTACAAATTTCCAACTTAAAGACCCACCATGCAGTGTTTAGAGCCAAAAAAACTAAGGCCTGAAAAGTGTTCCTAGCACAGGGTTCAGGCTCACATTGCACACGCCCTTATAAGATATGTGACTTGTGTCAATATTTATTTGGAAACAAGCTCTCAACAGAATGCTACATATCATAAATTAGTACTTTCATTGCCAACGAATGAAAATCCAAAGATAAAAAACTTCATAGTATAGCATTATGAAAGATAGTAACAAACTCCTAAGATATTAGTGGCTTGAGTTTGAAGCTACCCAGGCTTGCTAGATACTCAGACAGGACAATATCCAGCTATGCGCTACTTATTATTGACCACATGAGTATTGAATTCAAAAAGGGACTTCCTATCATGAGAACATTTTAAGTCGGGCATTAAGTAATTGCAATTGAAGTAACCTAGCTGAAGAGGTTGCACCTTTAAGGACTTCTCACAAGTCATAAGTAAAAAACTAAGATTTTTTTTTGACATGCAATCTCTAAACATGTTACTCGAACTGAACCCAGTGCTCCATGCAATCTTCAAATATGTTACTTGAATTGAACCCACTGCTCCACCATCAATAGTGTGAGAAAATGAAAGTATGATGTAGTTTTCCTTCCATGTTACCCCATATATTTCAAGTTCTCATCACATTCACAATATACTCTTCTATATGGTGAGCAAGGGTTCCTATTAAGTCCCTTCCACATAACTGATATTCAAGCTAGCAACTGGTCGACATTGTCAACAATTCTACATAACCAGTTTCAGAAAGATGTAATAAGCAGAATCTGGTCCCTGAGAAAAGCAGACAAACTAAGGAATATATGCTTCTGCCTCTCATTTCAATGTAATTAAAATCCGTTTCTAATTTGATTTCTTGGTAAATCAAAAGACACTAGGTTGACTTGCTCTGGGCAACCATTCTCAGGGGTTGACTTGCTCTGGGCAACCATTCTCAAAGATAGAGTGCATGTACACAAAGACAAACTATTTGAACTGAGGGAGGAAGTAATAAAGAGAGCATTGTTATTTGCTAATAATAGAAACCTGTGAGGCTTCAACATCTGTGGATAGATTCTCCAAGTAGAGTTCCCATTCTTGTCCACCCCAGTCTGACACCTCATCTTCACTTGGAATTTTTCCAGACTTAAACTCTGCAGCTAAGGTGCAAATCTTTCGATAGGTAGCTGAATCTGGTTCCATGGCATCCGGAGGGATACCAGTACCCCCAATCCACAGTTCAAGGTCAATTTGACTTTCTATCCCAGGAACATTGGCTTTCAGGAATTCAAGAAATGTCTCAGTATCTATTGACTGGAACTTGAAGGTCGCAATATACTTCTTCAGGAATTCATCAAACGCAGGCCGGCCAATCTAGCACAATCAACAAGCATAGCACAGTGTCACACTCACAATTATTCATCATTCATCAAAGAATGGTGCAAAAAAGTGTAAACCAAATCTTGTACCTGGCGCTCGATGCGCCATAGGAACTGGAAGCCTTTCTCATAGGGAACTTCCGAGTAGACGTCATCAGGATCAATCCCTGCCATCTTTGGCTTCAGCTTGGTAAACTCCATGTTATCCTTGAACCTATCCATCATTCTGTTCAAGCCCCTCCATCCAATTCCCATATTTAAGGCTGCCCGCTCCTCACCTTGCACCACCTCAACAATCCTCCTCTCAGCATATGTTGTGAATCCCTGAAGGAAGAAACGATTTTAGCACGAGATGAGAGTTCTAGATGAATATATCAGCCACAGTAATAACAGTTGAGACAACGCAGACAATAATCTACTGTAGAACGAGTTCCAGTTACATAAAATTGCAACTCAAATGATTGAGGTTCCATCTAAAACTAAACTTACTAGGGCTTTCACCTTAATACTACAAGGATTCTACAAACACTTATCGGTGCAAAATGTAGCTCATGCACATGAATACGTTATTAATGATTAGTAGCTAGAACTCTGGCCCCTCAATTAAACTATATCAGGTTTTTCACACTGGCACATGAGTGCAATGTCTAAATTCGAGTTGCATTGATTATTATCCATCAGCTCAAATAAGGAAAAACAAGCACACATGAGAGCAAGAAGATCACCTCATTCAGCCAGAAATCCTCATTGGTTTTGTTGGTGATGAGATTGCCAGTCCAGCTATGTGCGAGCTCATGGGCCACCACCTGCGCCCCCGCGGCATCCCCCTTGATCACAGTGGGCGTGAGGAAGACCATCCTGGGGTTCTCCATGCCTCCATAGGGGAAACTCGGCGGCAGCACGAGCAGATCGAACCTCTCCCACTCATAGGGCCCAAACAGCGACTCCCCGACCTTGACCATGTCCTCGACCCCGGCGAACTCCCTGGCGGCGTCGTCCAGCAGCGTGTCCCCTCCCTCGGCGTAGACCCTCGTCCTGGGGCCGAGGTCCCTGGAGCCGATGGCGCCGGCGGCGAATGCGAAGAGGTAGGGCGGCACGCACTGCGCCATCTCGAACTCCTCGACGATGCGTCCTGGCGCGCACCATAGCGCGTCGTCGCATCCGCCGCGGTGGTCGGCGGCGACGGGGTCGCGGCGGGCGACGTGACGCGCGGCGGCGACGGCGGAGAGGCGGGCGGGGACGTTGAGGAGGAGCGAGTAGGTGATGCGCGCGGCGGGGGTGTCGTGGCAGGGGAAGATGGAGCGGGCGTGGATGGACTGGCACTGGGAGAAGACGAAGGGGAGCCCGGAGGCGGTCTGCGGCGGGGAGAGCCACTGCAGCGCGGAGGCGTCGGGGGAGGTGGAGAAGGTGAGGAGGAAGGAGGAGGTGTCCGCGGGCAGGGTGAGGGTGAGCGCGGAGCCGAGGACGGGGTCGGCGTCGGCGGCGAGGGAGAAAGGGATGGGCTCGGGGGCGGCGGTGGCGGTGGAGGCGGAGTGGACGGCGAGGGCGCGGGTGTCGAGGAGGAGGTCCCCGGAGTGCGGCGCGGAGAGGGTGAGGAGCGCGGAGGCGTGGATGGCGGAGGCGTCGAAGTCGAGGTAGAAGGCGAGCGCGGCGTGAGCGGTCACCGGGTGCGCGCCGTCGGTGTAGGAGTGGGGATCCACCGGCGCCATGGCTGCCCCTCGTTGGCTCGCTGCGGCGGCGTGGGGAGGAGGAGGGGAACTGTGGGGAACGGGAAAGGGTTCAGTCCAGTCGGAGTGGGGTGTGGTTTGGCCTTTACGGTCGGGGTTTGGTCGAGCCGGCTTGCAACTTGCTTAAGCGCACAAATACTATTGACGATTGAGAAATTACTAATTCTGTAATTCACCTTCTATAAAAAGTAAGGTACGCATTCACGTATTCTCAAAAAAAAATTACTAATTTTACATCGACGACAAGAATCATCCGAAGTAACACAAAGCTCGATGTAAGCAAAAAAACATAAGTTTAGTGTATTAGGTCAAACGGTGAAAGGATTTTGGTACGACATTTACAATTTCGCGACGATACTTTCCTAGACATGCAGAGGTGCCTTCTTGTGCAAAATGAACGACTAAGATCATGCTATACAAAAAAAATCATACGTTCATGTCCGGAGAAATCACATCTCGAAGACTCGGCCATGATGTTAGTGTTATCAAAGGTGATGTCCATATATGTATCTCCCTGACCCTACTCGAACCTACTAGCCATAGTGCCTTTTGTTTTTCTTGTTTTCCATTTCTTTCTTTCTCTGGCCATTTGTATATTTCTCTCGTCATCTACCTCTCTCTCTCTATCTCTCGTATTAAGATATCATAATAACTGTAATCACTTTTCTGGTTACTTCCCATCTCTCTCTCTCTTTATATATATATATATATATATATATATATATATATATATATATATATATATATATATATATATATATATATAGGTTAAATGCTTTCTACTCCCGGGTGTAAGTGTAACTACACCCATGTCTCATATACCACATTATGGAAGTATTTGTCATACTTTATCGGTTTGAGTATGTTCATATACTATATCTAAGATACTCCAAAACAAGTTTCATGAAAAAATCACAATTGTACTAATATTTTACACTATATACTCGAAATATCGTCATATATGCATATAAAATAGAAGTATGTAGAATTTTTTTACATACTACCTAAAAAGAAGTATCTATAGTACTAAAATAGCATTATATACTCCATACTACATGTTACATACCTCCCGGTATGATAGATACTCCATACATGTGTGAAACACACATGGGTGTAGCTACACCCGGGTGTAGTATGAATATATATATATATATATATATATATAGGGTAGCGCTATTTGACTCCCTGGGAGTAGAATAGTTATTCTACACCCACCCCATATCTTTTGAACCGTAAAGAATTTTTACGTGACGTAAATTTTGCCATACTTCGTACGTTAATAGGAACGTAAGAAAATATTAACATGACGTAAAACTTTATTTATGTGTCATATAAAAATATTACTTAAAATACGCATTTTTACCTATTTTTACAATGTTATGACTTATATATTACATTTCTTATGTATATTTTATAGTTATGGGAAAAAATAAATTAAGTTATTTGGATCATAAACATATTTTCTTTTATAAAAACAATGTAAAAACTCTCGGGTGCAAAATAATTTATTCTGCACCTGGGTGCAGAATAAGGTTTCTATATATATATATATATAGGTAAAATGGTTTCTACCCTCAAAGGTAACTACCCCACGTCTCATATATATATACATACATATATATATATATATATATATATATATATATATATATATATCTATTATGTCTCTTGCACTAAAATATCATGGTCTAGGTAAGAGCATTTCCATCCGCAGCCCATAAAACTAGGTAGGGGTTGGTCACTCCTCGGGAAGTGACACCAACTTCGGTAGTAGGCTATATAATTTACGTATTCAATGACGCGTGTGGTATGTTCGTCAGTGATATATACCACAACTTAACTAAGGGTAAAGAATGTTGAACGAGAATGAGAATATGCTCACAACTTGCTTCGTCGAATGTTACTAGAGCATTAAGGTTTTTTTATGTTCTTTTTCTCAGAACCATGTTTCTTAAGGTTTCAAAACGACTTGTGTGTGGGTGTGAGTAGTTCATAGGCTCCGTAAACAGATTTATTCAGTGGATATTTTACTCATGAAATTCGTCCGAGGGAATGATTAATTTATTACCTTATACTATCATTAGCAGCTTTCATAACAAATCCGTCGTAGTCTAGGTGGTTAGGATACTCGGCTCTCACCCGAGAGACCCGGGTTCAAGTCCCGGCGACGGAATTTTTGATATTTTCTTTTTTTCATTTTAATGATCCGTACACACATTTATTAAGAAAAGTAAAAAAATAGCGTCGACATTTAGCTATGCTTGGTTTTATCTATAGCTGTGTCAATTGCTTTTTTTCTACTTAAGGAGTCCATGCTCCCGAATTCATTAAAATGAAATCGATAAACAATGTCTTCGTCTGTTAAACATCAGGGACACTATCCTCCGTAGTCTAGTGCCAAACTTTTACCAGCCTAAACTCCTACTCCAGGAAGAATCAGAGGAAAACATACAATAACAGAACAGATTTTTGAATCAAAAGGAAGCTGGCCGAAGTGACTGACCTAACTCCTACTCCATATTTTTGAATCAAAAGGAAGCTTACTGACGAGGAGAATCAAACTACATATACACATCCAATCAACCAGCATTTTCTAGACGGTGCCCTACCGTGACGGGTGCTGAACGCTTCCAGACTTGAGTCCGTCGAACGTTTGGTGTGTTATTTGGTTTGTCAATACAGTTCACAGTGCTCCCTGGTATCTAGAGGCTCTCCAAAAGAGAAATTGTGGAAAACAATGCATTATTTTACGTCAGACTGGGAGCTATATATTTTGTCCTAACAGTTCCTACATTTTGTATTTTAGGACCGTCTTCTTTAGCACGTGTAGTTGGAACATTGCATTTGAGAAAAAAAGAAATGTAGCACCTAGATTCAGAGAAGTTCCAGTGCCGGCAGGCTGACAGTGTCATGCTGCTCGACGTTGTGGATGGCCTTGCCTTGAACGGCGAAGCTCAGGTGGACGAGCTCGGATTCGAGCCATGTGCGGCAGACGGATGGGCACGTCTTTCCTTGCAGCACACATGGTATCAGCCGTTGGTGAGTTGGTCAGTTACAACAAGTATCACTGAAACAACACACATGCAATCTTCTGTTAAAAAAAACACATGCAATCCCACAGTATTTGATATCAAGAGGCTATACTGAGCTCCAAGTTTCTTTCAGGGTCAGACAAATTACAGATATGCAATCCCACATGATATATTTAATAAATGCTGAGTTTTTGTTTTCACATTACATTACCGAGGGTTGTACATAGTTCCCTCGTGATCATAGTTTCGATCACACTTTCTGATTTATTTGATAAAAAAGGTCCTATTTATGTGAACTATACATATTATACATGAGCATTTGTCAAAATAATGGGTATACCGTGTACATATGTACGCCCACGTTCCTGTGTAGCTCTGCCCTTGTAGGGAGATAATTTGTGCAGAAGAAATGAGGCCTTTGTCCCAACTTTAGAGGTTCAGTAAACACTGGCTACAACTACTCATGTTACGAAAGGATGCTCTCCGCGACACTGCGGGCTATCGGGTGATAGAACTCGTGGGCCTCCGACAAGATCCTCTTGGCCAGCATCTTATCCTCATTGGAGCACTTTGCCAGCGAGCTGTAGAGCGGGCGCAGGTACCTCATCCTTCCAACTTGCTTCAGGATTTTCTCCACCTCGTTGAAGTAACACCTGCAGCCCGTGGAGATCGCTAGTTGGAGAAATGCGACCTTCACGTCGTAGTCACGGCTTTCTGACAGCTTGTACCGTTTATCAAGAGTGGTTACCTGGAAAAACATAACAAATGGCGATGAAAGAGGCTAAGCATGAGCAATGTAGGAAGAGGCAGCAAACAAGTCTACCTTAATAAGCAGAAATCTAGTCCATGAGCAAAGAAAATAAACTGAAGAATATATGCTTCTGCCACTCATTTCAATGTTGCTAAAATCTGATTCTAGCTCACTTTCCATTGGTAAACCAAAGAGAATAGGTTGACTTGCTCTCAACAACCATTATCATGGGGTTGAGTATACTATCCATTGAGCATTCAGCTGAGCTAAATATTTTGATGGCAGATAATCATAATCGGTCTCAAAGAGAGGAAAAAATGAAATCTAACTAATCATGTTAAGATATTACATGATTTTTTATTAAAAAATTACAATCCTTCAACAGTTGACCGAAAAAGCATTCACAAAATACTGCTTGATCAACTAAACATGGATGATATAAGTTAACTGCCGAAAAGATAGAGTACATGCACACAAAGACAAACTAGTGAAGTTGGGCAAAATAACAAAAGAGAGCACTGTTATTTATTACTTGTAATTCAAACCTGTGATGCTTCAACATCTGTGGACAAATTTTCCAAGTAGAGCTCCCATTCTCGTCCAACCCAGTCTGCCACCTCGTCTTCACTTGGAATTTTGCCAGACTTAAACTCTGCAGCTAAGGTGCAAATATTTCTATAGATAGCTGAATCTGGTTCCATGGCATCGGGAGGGATACCAGTACCCTCAGTCCACAGCTCAAGGTCAATTTGATTTTCTATCTTAGGTACATTGGCTTTCAGGAATTCAAGAAATGTCTCTGTATCTATTGACTGGAACTTGAAGGTGGCAATATATTTCTTCAGGAATCCATCAAATGCAGGTCGGCCCATCTAACACAATCAACAAGCATAGCACAGTCCACATTCACAATTGGTCATAATGGATCAAAGAATGGTGCAAAAAATTGTAAACCAAATCTTTTGTTATACCCACCTGCCGCTCGATGCGCCATAGGAACTGGAAGCCTTTCTCATAGGGCACTTGTGAGTGCACATCATCGGGATCAATCCCTGCCATCTTCGGCTTCAGCTTGGTAAACTCCATGTTATCCTTGAATCTCTCCATCATTTTGTTCAACCCTCTCCATCCAATTCCCATGCTTAAGGCTGCCTGCTCCTCACCTTGCACCACCTCAACAATCCTCCTCTCAGCATATACTGTGAACCCCTGTATGTAGAAACGATATTACCATGAGAATCCTAGATGGACGTGTCATGTGTGAACCTCAGTCATAATAGTTAAGACAAAGATGACAGTTCACAATTGCTCTAGTCGAATAAAATTGCAATCCAGTTGATTCCAACTAAAACTAAACTGCTTATAATGCTTAATACTAAAACTAAACAATAGAAGGTTTGTCTCAGTGGTACATGATGTAAATTCGAGTAGCATTCATGATAGAGAAGTGATCGCATAAGGAAAAACAAGCAGAAATGGGGACAAGAAGATCACCTCATTCAGCCAGAAGTCCTCATTGGTTTTGTTGGTGATGAGATTCCCAGTCCAGCTATGTGCGAGCTCGTGGGCCACCATCTGCGCCCCTGCAGCATTCCCTTTGATCACAGTCGGCGCGAGGAAGACCATCCTGGGGTTCTCCATGCCTCCATAGGGGAAGCTCGGCGGCAGCACGAGCAGATCGAACCTCTCCCACTCATATGGCCCAAAGAGCGACTCCCCGACCTTGACCATGTCCTCCACCGTGGCGAACTCGCTGGCCGCGTCGTCGAGCATCGTGTCCCCTCCCTCCGCGTAGACCCTCGTCCTGGGGCCGAGGTCCCTGAACCCGATGGCGCCGGCGGCGAAGGCGAAGAGGTATGGCGGCACACACTGCGGCATCTCGAACTCCTCAACGATGCGGCCGGCCGCGCACCAGAGCGCGTCGTCGCATGCGCCGCGGTGGTCGGAGGGGACGGGGTCGCGGCGGGCGACGTGGCGCGCGGCGGCGACGGCGGAGAGGCGGGCGGGGACGTTGAGGAGGAGCGAGTAGGTGATGCGCGCGGCGAGGGTGTCGTGGCAGGGGAAGATGGAGCGGGCGTGGATGGAGTGGCACTGGGAGAAGACGAAGGGGAGCCCGGAGGAGGTCTGCGGCGGGGAGAGCCACATCAGTGCGGAGGCGTCGGGGGAGGTGGAGAAGGTGAGGAGGAAGGAGGAGGTGTCCGACGGCAGGGTGAGGGTGAGCGCAGAGCCGAGGACGGGGTCGGCGTCGTCGGCGGCGGCGACGGAGAAGGGGATGGGGTCCGCTGAGGCCACGGTGGAGGCGGAGTGCACGGCGAGGGCGCGGGTGTCGAGGAGGAGGTCCCCGGAGTGCGGGGCGGAGAGGGTCAGGAGCGCGGAGGCGTGGATGGTTGAGGCGTCGAAGTCGAGGTAGAAGGCGAGCGCGGCGTGGGCGGTCACCGGGTGCGCGCCGTCCGTGTAGGAGTGGGGATCCACCGGCGTCATGGCTGCTGGCTGGCTGGCTGCGGCGGAGGGAGGACACTTGCAGAGGAAGAAGAACACACAGAGACAAATGACAGCGAGGGAGATTCAGACGTTTTGTATCTTTAGAGTTCAGTCTTCACAACATTCAGTAAACACCCTGCCACACTCACCACCACACAAGCCCACGCACTACACACAAACACACTTTGTTTCTAGAGTTTTTGTGGGATTGGTGAAGATTATCTCGGTTAAACCCTAAACCTCGACATATGGTCAAAACGCCGTTTTGTTTAGTGTATTTGATCTCCATTTTTCTCCATTTTTCTCTAAACTGGATGGGTTTGGTTGAACTTTAGGGTTCCGGGTTTATCCTCAACGGGTAGATCATGAAAGGCATGTAGGTTGCATTAATGTGGTGTACATGTTAAAGTGAGGGCCGGACTATAAGAGCATGTAGATAGGAAAAGCGGCCGTCCCGACGCTATAAAACCGTTAGCGAGGGTTGAATCCCTTCGTCGTGTTTTGTCTCCCACCACCGCTAGCCTCTCTCATCTCCGGCGAACAATTAGGTGAGCTCTGTGACACATCTCTCCTCCTTGTCCTTTGTGCAGTCTAAAATTCAAATTTCATCTAGCAAAACTTGGTAGATTGATATATAATACGTGTCTATATCCACATTAGTTGTTTTGTATTTTTTTGGAAGACTGATGTTCACTCAATTCGGGAGGCAAAACACCTCAATAATGTTATACTCTTAAAATGAAGAATGTTATATGATAACATGGTTGCAGCTTCGATTTGCCCGATTTTTTTTGGCATGATTTTATCTATAAACATCAGTTGTTTTGTTTGTACAGACTGCAATGCTCATGCTATCTAAAGGTTTTTAAAAAAGAAACTGTGGAAAACAATGCATTAGTAATATTAGGACTGTGCTTAACACCCTGTTTGTTGCTGCCACGTAGAGGTATAGTGGATCTTTCTCCTTTGACGCTGCTAGGATAAGTGCCTTGGTGAGTGTTCGTTTGAGGTCGATGAAGCCTGTTTCTGCTTCTTCTGTCCATTCGAAATTGTCTGCCTTTTTCATCAGTCGTTAAAGTGGCAACGCCTTTTCGCCTAACTTGCTGATGAATCGACTGAGTGCCGCTACCCTTCCTGTTAGCTGTTGTACTTCGTAGAGTTTCCGAGGCCTTTGCATAATTAGTATGACATGTATTTTCTCCGGATTTATTTCGATTCCTCGGGCTAAGACCAAGTAGCCCAATAATTCTCCAGCTGGTACTCCAAAGGTACACTTTTCCGGGTTCAAATTTATGTTGTAACTTTTGAGGTTATCGAATGTCTCTTTTATGTCTGATAAGAATTTATGTTCAAATTCTCCAGCTGGTCTTCTGCTTTCATTCTTATCTCATGATATCCTGAATATGCGTCGAGGATTGACAATCGAGCGCATCCTGCAGTAGAGTCGACGATCTGGTCTATGAGAGGCAGCGGGAAGTGATATTTTGGGCAACATTTGTTTAGTCTTGTGAAGTCGATGCACATCCTGGTTTCGGCTGTCTTCTTCTTCTTGACTATCACAGGGTTAACTACCCATTCCGATTTCTTGATTTCTCAAATAAAGTTTGCTTTGAGTAGTTTGTCCACGTGCTTCTCTATGGCCTCCCTTTTAGGTCCTGAGACACTTCATACTGTTTGTTTGAGCGGTCTAGTTCCTGGACTGAGTTGGGAGAGTGCTTGGCGAAATCCCTGGGTATGCCTGGCATGTCAGCTGCTGACCATGTAAACATATCCCAGTTCTCACGGAGGAATTCGACGAGCGCGACTTCCTATGCGGGAGGCAAACTTGTTGATATCTTGACTCTTTTCGCCGGGTCAGTCGGATGTACTTGGTGTGTCCGTGTATCATCTGCGGTGTTGAATGCTCTGTCGGTAGCCTGCTTTTTAAGCTCTGGCATGTATGTTGTGTCGCTGATAAGCGAGAGTTCCTCCAGTGTTTGTTCTGCTCTGAATGTCTCAGAGATTTTGTTGTCACGGTCGCAAGCATCTGACATTTGAAAGTTTCCATTGACCGTGATTACCCCCTTTGGGCTCGGCATCTTCAATTGGAGATATGTGTAATGTGGTACTGCCATGAAGCGGGCAAACGTTGATTGTCCTAGTATTGCGTGATATTGTGATCTCCAGTCGACGACCTCGAATTCCATTGATTCGGTGCGTAAGTGTGTTGCGTCTCCGAATGTGACATCGAGTTGTATCGTGCCTTTCGGTACGATAGCTTTGCCTGGAACTATACCATGGAAAGTATTTGATGATGGAAGCAAATTGTCGACTGACCTGTTCATTCGGCGTAGTGTGTCGGCGAAGATGATATTGATGCCACTTTCTCCATCCATGAAGACCTTGGTCATGGTGTAGCTACCTATTTGTGCTTCTAGTACCAGGGCAGAATTGAACGGATAGACGTCGCCTAGAGGGGGGGGGGGGGGGGGGGGGTGAATAGGCGATTTAAAACTTTTTCGAGGAGCCGGAATATCCGGTCCAAGAGTGACCCGGAAATTCCGAGGAGCCGGAATATCCGGTACACGAATGACCCGGAAATTCCGGTATGCTTGATAAAGGCGGAATAAAACTAGAGGTTTACTTTAACAAGCATACAACCTAGATATATAAACCAGGCTCACCTATGTGCACCAACAACTTAAGCTAAGCAATACAAGTAACAAGATGATAGCAAGATATATGACTTCAAGCACGAAGGCTATCACAATGTAAAGTGCATAAGTAAAGAGCTCGGGAAAAGAAATGACCGAGGCACGCGGAGACGAGGATGTATTCCCGAGTTCCACCCAAAGGTGTACGTCTCGTTTAGAGAGGTGTGCGCAACCACAACAGGTTAGCCGCAACGCCACAAAGGCTCACCTTCTTCTCCTGATGAACTCAACCACAAAAGGTTGCGAGTTCACCTTCCACTATTGATCTCCTTTGGGGCGGAGATCGAATCCCGTACAACTCTTGAGGCACACACCCACAACTTAATTGGGGGCTCCCAAGTCTTGAGGCACACACCCACACTTAATTGGGGGCTCTCAAGTGACCACAAAAGGTCTTGACCACAAAAGGTCTTGGTCACAAAAGGCCGGCCACAAAAGGCGTCTAGGGTCCAAAGACCCAAGAGTAACAAGCTCACAAGTATCACCACCACGAATCCTCGTGGAGGGCTCAAACCGATGCAAATGCAATGGCAAGAGCACACGAAGTGCTCAAGTCCTTCACTCTCAAATTTCAATACAACAACAAATGTTTATGGGGGAATAAGAGAGGAAGAACAAAGGAAACCACAAAGGAGTCAAATCCTTCACTCCCAAATCCCACCAAAAGCAACTAATGCTTATGGGGGGAGAAGAGAGGAAGAACAAAGAAGAAGAACCACAAAGGAACTCCAAGAACTAGATCCACTAAGTTCCCCTCACTTAGAGGAGAGATGGATTGGTAGGATTGTAGATCTAGATCTCCTCTCAACTTTCCCTAAAGAATATGGAAGAATCAATGGAGGGATTGAGAGGAATCAAGCTTTCCAAGGTCAACAATGGAGTAGGAGAGAGAGGAAATTCGTGCTACCTTGGTTGGGCAAGGGAAGAAGAAGGGGAGGGGTATTTATACCCCCCAGAAAATAGAACCATTGCACCCAGAATTTAGACCGGAAATTCCGCCCAAAAGTGAAATTTCCAACCTGAATTTCCGGTTCCAATCAGTGCCTCTTTTTCGAGAAAAACTGCGAGAAATGGATATTCCGATTCATTCAGAATCGGATATTCCGAGTGACTGAAAACTGACAGAAACAGCAAAACCAAAACTGCAATATCTTTTTCATCCGGACTCCGTTTTCGATGATTTTTGGCTCGTTGGAATCGTTACAACGAGCTCTACTTGAATATGCATAGAAACATCATAGTACACATGTGAGGATAAAACCAAATGGGGAAAGGTTTAACTTTTCTAAAACATGTAAACTGGTAAAACCTCCAATATCAAAAACGTAACAAGATATTCATACGAAATCCGTTTTTGATGAACTAGAGATTAGTATGGAGATAAACCAAGCTCTAAATCCTCACATGGATGAAAGCCAACAAGTTTTCCAAAGTAAGACCGTTTCCGATGAACAAGAGCTTGACATGGAGATGAACCAAGATCTAGTTCCTCACCACCATAAAAGCCAAATAAGAACCAAGAAATATGATATGCCAAGTATGCAAAGGTTTGAGCTCTCCACAACGATGCGATCAAGTTACTAACTTGAGAGCCCCTCTTGATAGTACGCCTATCTATCCTATAGCCCTATCAAGATCATACCTTTGCCTTGAACATTCCACTTGAGTTAGATGATGACTATCTTGATCTCTTCAAGTGGGTCATCTTTCTTGATTGGGCGTCCAATCACTTGCTTGATGAAGATTTCTCCAAATACTCCCCCATGCTCACAATGGGAGAGTCTCGCTTAGCTTCATCTTCATGTATCCATTGCAAGCACCAAGCATAGGATCTTTTCGAGAAAGCTTCTCTTGGTCTTGCACAACTCATCTTTTCTTCACTAAGATGATGTCTTGAATCTTCAAGACATACTTGCAATATGCTCCACTCAACACATAAGCTTCAAGAGTCCAACACATGAACTCCACAATTCTATGGACATGATCTATAATGATATCTCAATGCAAACATTAGTCCATAGAGATTGTCATTCAATTACCAAAACCACACTTGAGGGAAAATGCTCTTTCAATCTCCCCCATTTTGGTAATTGATGACAATCTCTTTTGAGAGGGTTTATAATATGGAATTTAACGAACAAGAATGGTTGCACTAACATCAAATACTACAAAGGTATGTGATGTTAGTCCATCCACATATATAGAGCAAACTCCCTCATAATTTATGCACGTGTGTATGAACATGAATTCATTGCATATATTATCGACCATTACCGATGGTGGAGTTTCCACTATATATATAAAACCAAGCAACGAATGCAAAGGCAAGGAAGGCAAATACTTAAGAATAAACCAAAGTACAAATCCAATTCCATACAACCCTCCAAAACTTCTCCCCCATTGGCAACGATTGCCGAAATGGGCGAAAGGCTTTGGAAAGGTTACATAATAAAATCTCCTTCATGATTTATGCATTTCTCATGATATGAGTGAAATCAAATGCACTTATCCAATGACGAATAGATGAAGGGGATCAAACTATATTGAGGATCCAAAAATTGCACAAGAAGGATATCAATTGAAATCCACTGGAAGGATACCAATTGCAAAGGGGAAAAGCATTCACAAAGAAGCAAGCAATCAAGGGATCCAAAACCAATTGAGCAAAAAAAGATATTATGATACGATCAACCAAGTGTTCTAGAAATCAAGAGGAAACTCCCCAAGGTACATGCACAATGAAAACATTTGTATTTCAATATGGTGTGCATAACATGGAATCCTCATTCCCTTCTAGATTCTTTCGAGCACAAAAAGGTGCAAGATTGTATAGTTAAGAAAATAATTATACCTTGCAACAAACAAATGTTGAGCAATAAAGAGAAAGAAGTGACAAAATGAAGACTTGCTCAAACGAGAAAGAATGGGTGTGTCATGAAAATACATTTTAGGAGACTAAACAAGGATGTGCCTAAGCATCACCATAGTCTTTCAAATTATGAGGCACATAGTGCATATCATGTATTTCGTAAACAAGCACACCCAAGAGGATAAATCAAATAGGATCACAAGCTTATTAAGAGGCAATGTGAAACCAATAGAAAAACAAAGCTTGTGCCATTTAGAGATCACCAAAGAATCAAGAAAGTAATAAAAGGTGATCACTAAAGATTTTGAATACCAATTAACTATGTAACTAACCTCATGTGTATAAGTTTCTAAGTGGACACTAAGTCCACAAAGAAACATGCACACACAATGTAGGTGCAAGTTAACGCACGTGGTATCCAAGAGGAAGTCATAAATACACCAATAAGAATTTTTGCTTGAAAGAAAAGCACATAGCTCAAATTATTCTTAGAGGGTATAGATGAACTTCCAACACCAAGTTCTCAAAGCATCACAAATACCCACATAGGATAAGTGATAGTTGGGATACTTTGAGACACAAAACAAATATCACATAAGGCAAATGATTTATGAGAATTCAAAAATATTGCATATGAGAGACTTTGAAATGAAATTGCTAGATTAACATATTGGGATCCGTGAATCATGAAAATGATTATATATAAATATATATATTCCACTTGATGTTTAATCATCCCGGCTAACTCACATTTGCAATGAAGATGTTTTGAAAGAAACTTTGCAAAAACCATATCAAATGCAACTTAGAGAAACTCATGCCAAAGAGCAACCTACACAAGGTTGAGAGCTAGAAGTATATGCATGAGTTAGATACTTGTTACCGAGATAGCATTGACGGTGTAGAGGATGAGAGTTCACAATCATCCAAGCTTGGCTCCAAGAAGCACATGGTGAAGGCATCTTCTTTAAAAAGAGGCAAGCAACCCATGCATCTCTCATGTACCTAATACAAATCAAGTACACTATGGCACCCAAACTTATTGGGTCCAAAGTAGTTAGTCCAACTACAATACATAGGACAAACTCCGCATAAATATGTGCATATTGATATGAAATAGAATTTCATGCACATCTTAGCCATTTAGGATTTGATGGAGTTTAACCTATATATTGGATCAACGAAAGTAAACATGCCATAAGATATACAAATAGTAAATATGCATGCACACAACTTTCAAGAACCAAGCGAGATACAATTTGGACAAAACACCAATTAAATCAAGAAGCTACACAAAAGTGTGGCAAGAGAAGGATTTGTCCTCATTGTATCAAAAGACTCAAACCAACACATGATTGGAGAAACCAATTTGAAAAGATATCAAATGAAATCAAGGTCAAGGCTAAACCAATGAGCATAAGAAATAAATCAAACAAGCATGCTCGAAGGTTTATCTCATCCAAAGAGGTAGACTAGGAACCATGAGATGAGATAGCCAACTCCACAAAGAAGAGTAAGGTTTTCAACAAATAAACCAAGCCCTCTACAATTTTCATGATGGCACAAAGTACCAAGACGAAAAATGTTTGTCTTTCAAAGAGACATGTCATCGGGAACAAACACCAATTGAAGACAACTAATGTTGAATAACATATAGGATTGCTCCCCCAAGATTTGTGCATTACTTATGATCTTGTATTTGAATACAAAATGCACAAAAATGGGATCATCACTTTTCATACATATTGTTAACCATTTAGTCATGTTCAAGAAGAGCAATAATGCGCCTAAAAAAAAAAGAGCAATAAGATACAAAACCAATTTTAAAAACCAATTTAAAGAATAGTGTTCTAAAGAGTATAGAGTAGGTTCCCCATAATTAGTGCATTTTTAAGATCTTTTATGTAAATACAGAATGCACACAAGTGGGATCATTACCCTCCATATATCTTTTTGAACACAAAGTTCAAGAAAAACAATAAGACCCGATAACAATTAAAAGGATGATGTTCTATTCAATGTAGGATAGCTCCCCCAAGAATAGTGCATTACTTAGAATTAAGTCTTCGAATGTAATTGCACAACAATGGGATCCTTGCTTGTCCTAACTCAAGAAAGCACAACACAAATTATGAGTAGAGCAACAAAAAGATCTAAATGAAGCAAAGAAGACAAATGGGTGGTTAAACCAACACAAACTTGGCGATAGAATAATACAATTTAGGAACAAAAGCCAATGTAAATATGATCAATAATTTTACCACCAATATAATTATCACTTGTCAAAGACAATGATTGTATGGAGATATTTCTCGGTGGTACATGCCATATATAATTAAGATCATATTCACAAAACATAAGCACGTGGCAAAATAAAAGAATTCAAAAACATGCTTATCTAGATATTCTTGATGACTTCACATATTCAATGATCATTCTAGGCATCAAGAAACTTTCTCACAAACAAGATACCAAAAGATGGTTGATCAAAATGCATTTAAGCAAATATGGAACTTGTTTGAGTACCATGCCACCTAGGAACAAGATAATCAACAATATCAACTCTAGGTGACACTACCTCACGTGTTCACATTTTCTAGGCTTGTAATATGCACATAGCTTATTACTCCCCCATCATGTGATAATCCATTCTTTTTTTTTAACAAGAGGCAAAAGAGATCCAACAAGAGATAATTAATGGACATTAGAATTTGAATTTCTCATGAGTAAGACTTACCACAAAGAGAGTAGATAATATTGAAATATCACTACTAAGTGGTATTCCTCATGAATACACATTTTAGGGTGGTGAGTTACCAAAAAGCACATCACTACCTCAAAATGGGATAGTCCATTAATATCCCTAAAAGAGCCAATTAAGATGAAAGCAAATAGATAAGAGGCTCAAACATACATGGTGTGCAAACCAACATACACAAGCTTGATTATTCAATCATAAGTAAGTAGAGTGCACAACACATATGAAACAATAGTAAGGCACAAAACCAAACACATGCAAGGGTGCAAGTAACTTTCAAAGAGTACATATGAAGTAAATAGAAGTTACCGCAAGGAGGAGCATTGGATAAATGCTAAGACAATATAATCCACTTGACTTGACTTGAGATAATATGGATGATGAAGATCCCTTAATTCTTCATGATGTAGTCAAGTCTCCAATGTCCTCCATTTACACCTATTGATCAAGTTTTAGCTTGTTGGTCCCCAACCAAGTTGGGTCCTAAGAGGTTAGTCACAATAGTCTTGGCAACCCAAATGGTTCTTTTCTTGACACCACTTTGAGTACCAATAACTTTGGCAAACACATTGCCAACCTTATCCTTCCGAAGAGAATGGACATTATCAATAGTAGAAGGGTTAGATAAGGTACTATGAGTGCATGAAGAAGCAAAGTGATCCTTCCTACGACATTTGTAGCACAGGCGGCTTTTACCTTTCTTCTTGGGAAGGAAAAGTTCTTCAACTTGGGAAGCTTGAGTTTGAACTTGAGGTTGCTTCCCTTGTTGCTTCTCACTAAGAGGCTTCTTCTTCAAAGGGCAAGATCTCACATGGTGCCCTTCTACCTTGCACTTGAAGCACACAATCTTGGCCAAATCAATAACTTGTTCTTGGCCCTTCTTCTTGACGAACTTGTGCTTCATCTTGTTCTTGGACTTGTTCTTGTTGTTGGAGTTGAATCCAAGTCCACTCTTGTCATGAGGAAGTTGTTGCACTCTCAACATGTTGTCGAGGGTGGACTTTCCTTCATGACACTTCTTCAAGTCTTTCTTCAAAGAAGTGACTTGTGCCTTGAGCTCTTTGAGTTCCTCTACACGGTTAGTTTCAACACAAATACTAGAGGAAGTAGATGCTACATTGTTAGAGCAACAAGGCAAGGAATGTAATTCATCACAAGATTTAGCAATGGTATGTGATGTAGAATTACTAGTACTAGCACATTGCAATAAAGCATTAGTAGTAGAGTTTGTACTAGTGACCACAAGAGGCTCACAATATTTTACCTTCGTAGTGACCGCCTCATGAGCTAACTTTAGCCTAGAATGGGATGCTAGAGGATCCTCATTAGAGCTTGAAAGCTTTTCATGATTTTCTTCTAATATCCCATACTTGCTAGTTAGCAAATCAAGTTGAGCCCTTAGCTCAACATTCTCCTTCAATATAGATGCTTCACATAAAGTGGAGTTAGTAGCACAAGCATTATTATCATTAGAAGTGGAAGGAGACAACATGACAAGCTCATTGTGTAACTTAGCAATTTCTTTACTAAGCACATTACATTTAGCAATAGCATGGTCATGTTCTTTAGTGAGTTTAGCAATTTTGGAGTTGTGAGACTCCATGATAGTTTCAAGTTGCTCTTGAAGGTGAGCATTAGTTTCTTGTTCATCTTCTAGAGATGATCGAAGAGATACCTTTTCATAGGCATCTTCTCTCTCAATCTCACCTTTTAGCTCAAGAACATCCTCAAGCTCACCTATACGGCTCATAAGAGAGCCAAAGCGTTTCTTGCCAACTCCTTGCAAGTTAGTCATGAAATGATCAAAAGCAATAATTTCTTGTTTGATTTCAAGACTAGTATCATCATCAACATCATCATCATCACCATCACCATGAGATATATTGGAGTGCACGGTAGGAGATACCTTAAACTCCTTAGCCATAAGGCAAATGTGAGTAGTGGATGAAGACGATGAGGAGTTACATGAAACACCATTGAGGTCCAAGTCTTGTTCCAACAATTGTTGGGATTCCTCTACATTGTTAGCCAAACAAGTACTAGAGGAAATAGAAACACTTTGATCATGACAACAAGACAAGGGAAGCATATCATCATGAGATTTAGCTAAGCAACTACTACATGATATGCAAGGACTATCAACACTAGCATTTAAGACATTTGAAGTGCTAGAGGTGTTTAAGTCCAAAGATAGAGCATTGCAATAAGATGGGTGAGAAGTATAGTCAATAGTGGATTCACCATCAAGATTGCAATTTCTATCACCACTCACCATATCATTACCTTGTGACAAACCACATGTCGGTGAAGTGGAAGAAGACGTGAGCTCATCACGACCGGAAGTGGAAGGAGGACAATCATCCTTGGAAATGTTGGACACCTCATATATATCTTGAAGTTTTGTCCATAATTCATGAGCGCTCCGAAAAGGCATGATTGACGCAAGGACTACATCGCTCAAAGCACATATGAGACCATTAGATGCTAGAGTATCGAGATAAGAGTTTTTCTCATCCTCTAAAGATAATTCTTGTGAATCCTTTGGAGGAGAAAAACCCATATCTACAATACTCTCTAAATTTAAACCCATGTCTCTAAAAAGATTAAGCATGCGAATTTTCCAAACATCATAGTTTGTGCCATCGAATATATAAGTGGGATTGTGCACTAGATCTCTAAACGACATCTTTATCTCTAGGCGGTTAGTCCTAATAATGAGATAACCTGGCTCTGATACCAATTGAACGGATAGACGTCGCCTAGAGGGGGGGGGGTGAATAGGCGATTTAAAACTTTTTCGAGGAGCCGGAATATCCGGTCCAAGAGTGACCCGGAAATTCCGATGAGCCGGAATATCCGGTACACGAATGACCCGGAAATTCCGGTATGCTTGATAAAGGCGGAATAAAACTAGAGGTTTACTTTAACAAGCATACAACCTAGATATATAAACTAGGCTCACCTATGTGCACCAACAACTTAAGCTAAGCAATAGAAGTAACAAGATGATAGCAAGATATATGACTTCAAGCACGAAGGCTATCACAATGTAAAGTGCATAAGTAAAGAGCTCGGGAAAAGAAATGACCGAGGCACGCGGAGACGAGGATGTATTCCCGAGTTCCACCCAAAGGTGTACGTCTCGTTTAGAGAGGTGTGCGCAACCACAACAGGTTAGCCGCAACGCCACAAAGGCTCACCTTCTTCTCCTGATGAACTCAACCACAAAAGGTTGCGAGTTCACCTTCCGCTATTGATCTCCTTTGGGGCGGAGATCGAATCCCGTACAACTCTTGAGGCACACACCCACAACTTAATTGGGGGCTCCCAAGTCTTAAGGCACACACCCACACTTAATTGGGGGCTCTCAAGTGACCACAAAAGGTCTTGACCACAAAAGGTCTTGGTCACAAAAGGCCGGCCACAAAAGGCGTCTAGGGTCCAAAGACCCAAGAGTAACAAGCTCACAAGTATCACCACCACGAATCCTCGTGGAGGGCTCAAACCGATGCAAATGCAATGGCAAGAGCACACGAAGTGCTCAAGTCCTTCACTCTCAAATTCCAATACAACAACAAATGTTTATGGGGGAATAAGAGAGGAAGAACAAAGGATACCACAAAGGAGTCAAATCCTTCACTCCCAAATCCCACCAAAAGCAACTAATGCTTATGGGGGGAGAAGAGAGGAAGAACAAAGAAGAAGAACCACAAAGGAACTCCAAGAACTAGATCCACTAAGTTCCCCTCACTTAGAGGAGAGATGGATTGGTAGGATTGTAGATCTAGATCTCCTCTCAACTTTCCCTAAAGAATATGGAAGAATCAATGGAGGGATTGAAAGGAATCAAGCTTTTCAAGGTCAACAATGGAGTAGGAGAGAGAGGAAATTCGTGCTACCTTGGTTGGGCAAGGGAAGAAGAAGGGGAGGGTTATTTATACCCCTCCAGAAAATAGAACCGTTGCACCCAGAATTTAGACCGGAAATTACGCCCAAAAGTGAAATTTCCGATCTGAATTTCCGGTTCCAATCAGTGCCTCTTTTTCGAGAAAAACTGCGAGAATCGGATATTCCGATTCATTCAGAATCGGATATTCCGAGTGACTGAAAACTGACAGAAACAGCAAAACCAAAACTGCAATATCTTTTCCATCCGGACTCCGTTTTCGATGATTTTTGCCTCGTTGGAATCGTTACAACGAGCTCTACTTGAATATGCATAGAAACATCATAGTACATCATGTGAGGATAAAACCAAATGGGGAAAGGTTTAACTTTCCTAAAACATGTAAACCGGTAAAACCTCCAATATCAAAAACGTAACAAGATATTCATACGAAATCCGTTTTTGATGAACTAGAGCTTAGTATGGAGATAAACCAAGCTCTAAATCCTCACATGGATGAAAGCCAACAAGTTTTCCAAAGTAAGACCGTTTCCGATGAACAAGAGCTTGACATGGAGATGAACCAAGATCTAGTTCCTCATCACCATAAAAGCCAAATAAGAACCAAGAAATATGATATGCCAAGTATGCAAAGGTTTGAGCTCTCCACAACGATGCGATCAAGTTACTAACTTGAGAGCCCCTCTTGATAGTACGCCTATCTATCCTATAGCCCTATCAAGATCATACCTTTGCCTTGAACATTCCACTTGAGTTAGATGATGACTATCTTGATCTCTTCAAGTGGGTCATCTTTCTTGATTGCGCGTCCAATCACTTGCTTGATGAAGACTTCTCCAAATACTCCCCCATGCTCACAATGGGAGAGTCTCGCTTAGCTTCATCTTCATGTATTCATTGCAAGCACCAAGCATAGGATCTTTTCGAGAAAGCTTCTCTTGGTCTTGCACAACTCATCTTTTCTTCACTAAGATGATGTCTTGAATCTTCATGTCTTGAATCTTCAAGACATACTTGCAATATGCTCCACTCAACACATAAGCTTCAAGAGTCCAACACATGAACTCCACAATTCTATGGACATGATCTATAATGATATCTCAATGCAAACATTAGTCCATAGAGATTGTCATTCAATTACCAAAACCACACTTGAGGGAAAATGCTCTTTCAAGAATGACCTGGTCTATATACAGATGGCGGGTGGTCTTCTCGACTGAATGTGATTGTTGTCTCGGATCCTGGTAGGTATTCTGGTACAGCTGGTGGCGCCATGACCACCATGTTGATGTGCCTAGTGTGCAGCTTCTGTTGTCTGTTGGATGGTAGTCCCTTCTGGATCATGTACGTTTGCTTCTGATGATTGGAGTACTGATCTGTCGAGTTCTGGTGTGTGTAATGTATTGCTCCCATAGACTGGCTGTTAGGGTCATACGATGGAGGTGGTGGTAGCGCTGCGACTTGTGGTGCAGGTGCCATATACTCGAATGTATTACTTCTGCGCCTTTTTGCGTATTCGATTTCTAACTGCTCGAATTCACGACAGTTTTCAATGGTGTGACTGGATATTAATTTTCTGGTTTCTGGGTCTTTGAATAAGTTTAATCTGCATGGATTTTCTATTCCTGGATTGGAGCGTTTTTGTCCGTCTTGTCTACTGTAGTCTCCATTCTGGTCGCGGCTTCTGTTGTCACGTCGGTCGACTGGTCTGTCGTGTCTGTAGTTGTTACTTCGTGTGTCTCGACGATCGTCTTGTCGACTGTTACGTCGGTCATCTTGTTTTCTGTCGTCTTAGTTACGATCGTCATGTGAGAATCCAGCTGCTACAAATTTTACCTTGTCTTTGCTCCCGCGGTCATAATCGCGTCTTCTTCGCTTGTCGTCTCTATCTCGGCGATCTCGGTTGTCTCGATGGTCGCGACTGTCTCGTCGGTCATGATGTCGTTGTGGTGAGTGCGGAGTTTTACTTTGGACTGCATCTTCGCCATCCGCCCACTCGGTTGGCAGTTTCATGAGCTCTGCCATGTTTTTCGGCTTTTGTCGTTCAAGTGCTTCTCTGAAATATTTTCTATAGACTCCATTTGTGAAAGGCGTCCATAGCTCTGTCCGCTGATATTGCACCGATAGAGTTTCGGATGGAGGTCCATCTTTTGATATATGCCCTGAGTGCTTCTTCTGACTTTTGTCAACATGCTCTTAGCTCCTCGAATGTTTTTGACCTTTCATAAAAAGGGTCGAAATATTTTATGAAGTCTTCTTTGAATTGGTCCCAGGAGTCGTAGGTTCCTTCGGGTAGTGATTTGAGCCAGTCGTGGGTTGTGCCTTCAAGCATCAGTTGTAGATATTGTAGTGTTGTTGTTGTTGTTCCTCGTTGGCATATGACTGCCAGCTTGTAATCCTCGAGCCAGCCCGAGGGCTCTTGCTTTGAATTGAATTTGGGCATGGTTGGCAGGCCAAACTTCTTTGGTAGCTTTGCTTCTTGGATACGTCAAGTGAAACATTGTGCTCCGCATGGACCTATGCCACGATTGTCAGGTGAATCGCGACTACCCGATCTCCTAGATCTGCTCCTCGAACGGCTTCTTGATCTGTGATGGCCGGTTCTTCTCTAGGCACTGCTGTGCGGAGGGATGCGACTGTGGTACCCTCGCGAGTGACTTCTGTTGCGTCCTCGCTTTCCTCCATCTGCTAGTTCTCTCGCCGCGATTTCCAGAGCCTTAATCTGCTGGAGGTACATTGCTTCAGCGGGGTCACCCGCTGGTGGTTTTCCCGCTTGGAGGAATACCCCTATGGATATGAGGGCGCCTTCTGCTGTTTTGGGTAGGAGTATGCCGCTTGAGTCGAGTGTTGGGAACGAGTGGTCCAGGTTTCGAGTGACTCTTGCCCTTTTGTCCTCAGGGATTCTTTGGAACTGGATCTGCATCGTCCTTATGTTGCTCCTGTAGAGCTGACAGACAGTTGTCGTCTGCGAGCGCTTGATATGCTTGCTTGTCTTCTTCTCTCCTCAAGTGTTGCCTTGTATTGCTTTAGGCGCTGTGATTCCTGCAAGTTGAAGTACTTGTATGTTGCTAACTCATCTAGAGTTGCGTCTGCTAGCATCATTATGCCATCTTCGATGATCTTTGTTACTTTTGCAGCCATCTCCGCCGTGATATCTAGATTGGTTGTACCATCTGGTAAAGTAACTATGTGAGGGTAGTGCCTGCGTTTTTATTTTTGCAATTTTTGCCATCCCTTGTTTTTTTGTATATGTTCGTCGTAGTTGAGGAAAGCGTGATGAGGAGATTGGATTTCTGGATCGGCGAAGTCGGTAAGACGTATGCTACCCTCTGTATGCTCCTCATACCCAGAGAGGTAGAAGCTTCCTTCTGGAGCGTCGCTCTGCATATGATCCTCGACTGAGTTGGTCTGGAGGGTCGACTGTACTTCTTCTATCTGGTTCTGGGTCATGAACTCGTTGAATTGTCGTGTGGACATAGATCCTGCTATGGATGAGATCGGATCGATCTGTGATGTTGTAGCTCCTATGCTTTCAGCTGAAGCCATTGATATGACCATATCTTTGACTGAGGTAGCCGATTGTCCTTCGACTTCAGGGAATTCATCTGCCATGAATTTGTTGAATTCTGCAGATGACATCGAATCCGTGGGGGATTTTGGTGGCAGGATCAGATCGAGTTGTGACGGGGTATCCTCCTTGTCTGCTGAAGATGCGATCTCAGTCGATCTCTCCTGGAGTGGCTTAGTTGCGGTCTGTTCGGCTAGATCCTGCACACCAAACTGATCAACAAAAAAGTTATGTTCCTCGATGGTTAAATCAAAACCTGAACTGAGATTGGAGTAAATCTCTTGAGCTTCGGGTGAGTACGGCCTGATCCTGGCTAGTGATGCTGATTTTGGTGAGTGGTCGCCTTTGGGGCTGGATGTGATCTGTAGTTGCTGATGTGCGTCCCTTTGAAGGAGTTGGCGAGTTACCGTTTGCGATCTGGACCAAAAAATCCGTAGATCCAACACTACATGTTCCCACAAACGGCGCCAATTGATGAGGGATGCCCCCATCAATACCCATGGTTACTAGCCTAGGGTAAGAATCATGAGGTAGAGAACATGTAGTGCTGGTAGATTCGTCGGTTGATAAGAGGGATTTACCCAGGTTCGGGGCCCTCGAGTGAGGTAACACCCTTACTTCCTCCTTGTCTGTTATTGATTGTGAATATGCTGTGAGTACAGGGGTCTAGCCAGATGTCGATCTTGCTAGGGTTTGGTGATTCTGGTTGGGCGCGTCCTTGATCGGCCACCCTCCTATCCTTTATATAGTGGTATAGGTCTCGGGTAGTAACTGACTAGGACTACAAATATAGAAAGTAATACCGACTATGCTATTAGTGGTAGAAGTCTTCGACTTGGGCTTCACTTGTTGGGCTTCTTTACCTTACTGACAATTGGGCTTTAATCATCACGTGCACCGGGTACTCACACGAAGGGGTACCCGTTTGGCATAACCTCATCAAAGGGTTTGTATACCGATCTCCTCTGTATTACTGTATTTGTATAGTATAGATCCTGGCTAGTTTAAGGTTATCGTTGCTAGAATTTTTTTGTTTTCTACCTGTGATCCCCTTTAGCACCCGCCCTTCCCCCGCCGCTCTCAAACATATAGAAAGACCACCACACCACCATCCTTCACCGCCGACATCTCCCTCGCCGTCCTCCTCCTTGATTAGGCCGCAAGGTCTCCTCCGCAGTCGCGGCTCACCCACCTCGACCCCATGGTGTTCGGTGTTTTGCCTGGTCGGCCATGGACTCTGAATACGAAGAGATGCTCGCCGACCTGCTTGAAGAAGAGGCTGTCGCCAAGGTCGAGGACGAAGAGCATCGGATGGCCGTCGCCGCTCTTGCCGGCCTCATGTTCCAGCAAGCGCAACCGCGGCGAGGTGGCTCGAAGTCGGGTCGTCGGAAGGCGAAGCTGTGGAAGTGGTTGGAGGGCTATTGCATGCTCGACGCCGACTACTTCGCCGATGATCCACTCCATGGTGAGTTGACGTTCCAGCGTCATTTCAGGATGAAGTGGAATGTCTTCCTCGACATTGTCCATGCCATTCGAGAGTTCAACCCGTACTTCAAGTGCAAGAGGGTTTTGCACCAGCACTGTTAGATTTACTTCTCTTCAAAAGTGCACAGTGGCGATGAGGATGCTGGCATACGGGGCTCCCGGGGATTCCCATTATGATTATATGCGCATGTACGAGTCCACCGCCATTGATACTCTGAACAAGTTTTGTAGGCAAGTGGTGGAGGTGTTCGGGTCCAAGTACCTGCGAACACCAACTTCGTAAGACACTGCCAAGATCCTAGCCACCAATGCAGCAAGAGGATTTACTGGGATGCTTGGAAGCATCGACTGCATACATTGGTCATGGAAGAACTACCCCTTTGAGTGGCAGGGGATGTATAAAGACCAAAGGAGCTTGCACTGTGGTACTCGAGGCAGTTGCTACACAGGACCTCTGGATATGGCATTTGTTATTTGGCATGCCAGGATCCCACAACGACATCAACATTCTGCAGTGCTCCCCCATCTTTGCCATGCTTGTTGAAGGGCACGCTCCCCTTGTGGACTACGAGATCAATGGGCACCATTACACGAAGGGTACTACTTGGCTGATGGCATCTATCCAAGGTGGTCAACATATGTGAAGACCATCTCCAACCATGTGCCTAGAAGTGCCAAAGATTGATTGCCAAGCAGTAGGATGCTTGCAGAAAGGATGTCGAGCGGGCATTTGGTGCGTTGCAGTCTCGATTTGTCGTTGTCCGGTACCTCGCTCTGACTTGGTCGAAGGCTCACATGGGGAAGGTGATGAATTGTTGTGTTATTTTACACAACATGATCATTGAGAGCGAGCAGGGTGAGCCGGCGATTGATGTCGAAGAGTACTATAGACAGGGTCTGCTTGCAGATGTTGATCACCAGGTGCCGGCAACATGGGCAGACTTTCTCGCTATGCGCCAGGAGATTCGAGATCCATATGTGCCCAACTGACTTCAGGATGATCTATTGGCACATATGTGGACTCTCAAAGGCAATACCTAGTTTGATTTGTTGTAATTTGTATGTCAAACATGAAAAACTATTTGTATGGTTTTGCTGCATGATTTTGTATGTCAAACTACCTATGTATTTGTTTTATTTGTTGAAATATGTCAATTAGTCTTTCAGAAATGTGAATGCATGTGCAATTTTCGGCCAAATTCAACGGCTGGGGGCAACGGGTAGCCGACCGGCTTGAAATAGCCCCCCCCCCCCCCCCCCCCCCCGGACGACGATTCTGTCTGACGCCGGCCGGGGGCCAAAATTACGTCCGGATCGGCGTCCTAGGGGCTCGAGGACTGGAGATGCCCTTACATGTAGGAACACAATTTTTTCTGCTTTTTTTATTTTGCTTCATTCGTCCCTCACTTCTAGCGTAGGTTTTTCTGGTTCTTGTTCCCGTTCCTTTAATGGTTCCACGACACAAATTTGTGTTCCTTTTCATGATTCTTTGTTTCTCAAGTCCAAAATATTGTTTCTCTTTTGTAGAATTTTGTTCAATTTTTGTTCCACATGATTAACTCAATCAAGATTTGTTCCTATTTTTAGAGTTTTGTTCCTCTAAATAGGATTTTTTTTGTTCCCTTTTATAGATTTTTTGTTCCATTTACAAGATAATTTTCTAGTTTTGTTTCTTTTCGTAGAGCTTTTGGTCCTTTTATTAGAGATTTTTTCCTCTCTCCGATAATTTTGTTCCACAAAAAGCAGTTCTTAACAAGGAGTTTTGTTCCTTCGTGTTCTTGCCTATTTATTCATGTAAAAGTGTGCAACAAAATGATAAAGAACCACGTGAGTCTTGTTCCTTCATGTTCTCTTATTTGTTCCTAAATCCGTGGAGTTTTATTCTCTCAATAGGAGTTTTGTTTCTGTTTATAAAGCTTTTGTTCCATTTACTGGAGACATATTCCTATCTCATATATTTTTGTTCAATTATAGTTTTTTGTGCCATTTAGAGTGTTTCCCTTTCAAATAGAGCTTTGTTTCTCTCAAAAATAGTTTTTGTTTCTTTTCGTAGAGTTTTTGGTCCTTTTATTAGAGATTTGTTTCTCTCCCCGACAATTTTGTTCCCTAAAAAAGTTGTTCTGAACAAGGAGTTTTGTTTCTTCATGTTCCGCTGATTGTTCTCGTCGAAGTGTGTAACAAAATGAAAAAGAACCACCTGAGTCTTGTTCCTTCATGTTCCTAGAAGTGTGCTACAAACTGATCAAATCGTAGCGAAAGATTCTTATTCCTCCACATTTGCAAACAAACTGTCTTGTTTCTTCTTGTTCCCACTATATTGTTCGACTCCTCGCAGCGCACAACATGGGTGGTACAAACGTGTAACTTTAGTCCCAACTCGGAAGATTATAAGATGCACACCAGTTTAAATATCTCGCTCTGTTGTCCACCCATGTATGAGCTGCACGAAGCCGCTAAATACCATCTGACAAGTAAATACCATGTGACAAGTAGGCCCAAGCAAGAGAAAATATAAGAAGGAAAGGAAAATGAAGGATTTATTGGGTCGGCCGAATCAGGTGAAACGAGGGCAAGGGATTGCCCGAGCGCGAGGGAGGGAGGCCCCAATTCAATGGCTGGTGGACTTTGGTGAAACACGTTAAAATGCATGCCATTTCAAATGTTTTTAGTTATATCATCAATCTTCGATATAAAAGGTTCAAAAACCAACAAGACGGAGAGGAAGACGCCGTCCCATCATGTCATTAAGGTAGAAGTGTGACTCGAACCCGGCAAGAGTTCACCTATAAAAATTTCTGGTATCAACTGAGAAAAATATCAGCAATGATAACAAGGAATTTATACTACTACTACTACATCTGTCATAAATTTATACCACTAAATCTGGCAACCAATAAATAGATGGTCAAAATATTATTTGGTTAGCCACTCTGTGAATGTGCTAAAAAACATCATGTATTTGGAACATGGGGTGGTGCTACTTTCATCCAAACCACTCAACCAAGTCCCAGAAAAAGAGCAAGGGAAGCATGCCAGATTACCAGAATACGACTACACCGATTCTTCAGCAGTCCTTTTTCTCAAACAAGGCAGAAACATTTCAGTAACAAGTAAAATTCTTCAGTAGTCTTTTTTCTCAAACAAAGCAGAAACATTTCAGTAACAAATAAGAACACTAGCGAGATAAATTGTCAACAGTCCAAAAGGCATCAAGCAGTCCAACTTCTGACATTTTCGCACAACAGCACGGCAGATAGTCTACGCACGATAATAACAGCAAAACAAAACGTAAACACCCAGCAGTATCCACGGCAACTACCTAAAATATATGAAGAACTCTTCCACACAACTCCTCATCAGGCAACAGAGTGTGTATGTACACGGCACATGACAATCAGTTTCCTATCCTGGAAACAGCAGCTTCGATGGGGGTTCGACGTGGAAAGGTCATCCAGAGCGCGTGGACATTTCATCACAAATCCTGCAGAAGTTCGGTGACAATGCTCGGGTCATCAGTATGTTTACAAAAGGAAATTTTAACAGCAATGCTCAGGACATCTGTGTATTCAAAATGGTTATGCATTTTCATCGATGCACTTACTTACATTAAAAGGACGGGGCTCTAGAGGTATTGCGTGACTGAGCGTCTTCAAAGACTTCCACATCTTCAAGCTTCTCTGGCTTCAGGCAAGGAGGGATGTACGCAGCATAGATGGCGCCCACGTTAGGTGTCTCTTTGAGCTCCTGGCTTGCCACCTCAAGAGGGGTTTTGGCAAACGCAGGATAGAAGCGGGTCTGGCAAGTGTAGGCGAAGATTAAGCTCATTGGAAGGAGTGGTAAAAGGATTGGAGTATATAAGAATTTTTTCAATCCGATGACACCCATCATGGTGGCCTGGTAGATCATTAGAGCAGCAATGATCCTCGTGTGCATGTGTGGCCAAAATCGCCCATTGCTCTCATAACTAGGAACATAAACTCTCAAAACCTGCATTTAGAAATAAGAACGTAAAGGTAAGGTCTATTACCAAATCAATCAGACATCTGTGTTCTTCAAATGTATAATGATGAAAAAGTATCCCAAAAGCCATCTATAGGTTAGTCCGACTATGCTGAAATTACGTTGAAGTAACATTCTGCGTACCTGGTTTTTTGCTATAAGCCATCCAAGAGCAAAGTAAGCAACACCAAATGGGATAATCAAAGGTGCAATGACGCAGTAGCACAGCACAATTGTCACAATCAGCATGTCATTTGGAACCCTGGTGTTATACCCTAAGTCTCCTGGACTCCATGCTGCTCTCACTTCATCCTCAGTCTTGCATAGATACTTCTTTTTCAGGTGGAAAATGATGAGGGGGACCAAGCGAGAGAGCTCAAGCCCATAACCAACAAAGAATCTGTCAAATACAGCAATCAAACAGTTACATTCCATAGTTGTAGCGAATTCAGGCATAGTAGATTTGAGTAAATGGACAAAAAAGGCTTTACTTCAGGGCAACGAAGGAGAGGAAGAAAGTTGCATTTCGAGGAAGACTCTTGCCTAGCATCGTAGTGACCCCTTTAGGCTGATTGATAATGCTTGTCAAGGCTCCGAACAATGATGAGCCGATTGTAATGCCAAGGAAGACATTGAAGACAATGAAGTAGAAATATTTTCCAGACGCTGCCCTGACTACATGGCTCTGTGAAGGGATCCCCTCTGACTTTGAGAGAAACACAAGGAGAGCAGGCAGCAAAGCAAGAAAAACAATAAGTGCAAGCTGCGGCAGGTAAGCTTGTAAGACTGTCGCAACTACCGGTTGATCAACAATCACCTTCAGAAAGGGCAGCTTCTCCCTCAATTGTTGCAGCGTCGTAACAGCAGAGATAGCGGTGATGGGAATATAGTAGAAAAATACTGTGAGAAAGACGATGAAATAGACCACACTCTGTCTTATTTGCCTGTCATACATTTTCCTCGGGAGATTGGGCCATATTGTCTCACGTGGTTCAGGAGCTTCGATAACTGTCCATTTATCAAACAGTTGAGCATGGAGAGTCTGAGATGCAGAGGCTGCAGCAGCTCTGCTGTTGAAGACAACAATGGCAGCCCGTTGTTGTTTCTCACTAAGGGTGTTCTTTTGCTCGTCCTCCAGCTTGGGCATCAATTCCTTGATCTTCTCATTACAATATTCAATCGTGTCAACTTTTTTTCCGATAAGGCCAAGGAAACCAGTCCTGTGAGTAGGCTTGGTGCCTTCAGGTTTGTTTGCTGTTTTCGACTCTGCATAGACAGCTTCAGCATGAGTAATTTTCTGTTTGTGACCTTCAATCTCTTGGAAAATTTTATCAGCCTGCAAGGGGTTTAGACGGCAGGGATGAGACATGTGTCACGAATAAAATATACAAAGGGCAGCAGCACCCTTAAATGAACTTGAGAACTACAGTACCTTCTTGATGTCTGTCACAACCATTGCTTTGTAGAATGTATCAGGATGGAGTGCTCGGAAATAGGAGTCAACTGAGTCCTTTATACTTTGATCAGGAGGCGGTACAGGAACATCTCTCACCAACACGGCAAACTCCTCTGGTTTAACATCTGATGTTGATCTTGCAGCTGCTCTCACATTCGAAACATGCTTGTAGGATTTCCATAGTACAAAATAGGTGACAAAGGAGACCCAATAGACTGAGAATATAAATCCCCACAGCCTCAAACTTTTTTCCTGGAGAAAATGTGAAGACATCACCGAGTTTAGTTGTCAGTGTGACTATGATAGTATGCTTGCTGTCTGGAAATCACACTTAAAGTAAGCATTACCTTTGGGAAAAAATGAAACAACAGTTGCGGTAGTTTAAAATGTAATTGTTTCAATTTAGACTTCAAATAATTTTGAATTTGCAAAAAATCAATAATCAAATTATTAGAAATCTTTTAACTTATTACAGGAAGAATCAGTAAACTGGACACAATGCAAATACATGAAGAAAACATAATTTCATTTCAATCCCAACTTTTGAAATGATGAACCTAATGGTTTTCAAACCAATCGTCTGCCTGGTTACTAGATGGGCCCGATCTCAACATGCTTCAGAAAGTCTGTAGTTCTGTAGAATTGGAACAATCTAGATCTATTCGTGGCAACAAAAACAGGCCGAAACTCAAATAAAAGGATTACTTACTTGGACATTGCCCAATGCTAGCTTTTCAATAACCGTGAAATTCTGCGCCGACTTGCCATTTTGGAGGCCAGCAGAATTCTCCAGTGCATGATCAGTTGCAGCAAGGGGTAACAGAAGCGGAAGCAACACAATTCCAGAGAACACAAGGATTGCCAACACTGGAACACAAGAGAGCAATAAATATTGTGAACTGCCTCAACTGCTGAATCTTTTAATAAAAGGGTGTGTGCCTCTATTGATGCAGAGGCCGGGGCTTCGCTCCCCTTAAAAAAAACTGGCAAAAACTCTGTGATCTGTCCACCAACTTATAATTCACCAAACAAAGTGTAGACAAAACCGTTTCACTTGCAAAATTTCGTAACTCCAGCAATCTCTATATACACCATAGCTTTGTCTCGTTTGATCCTGGCCTTAAAAGACATGTGGTGATGGTAATTGGCATTTTAACTGTATAAACAAAACGAGATGGCTCTAGCTCATTCTACAGAAATTATTTTCGCAAATTTAACAACGGCACTCTAAAAGGCATTGTAACGTGAACAGATGGCAGCAATTAGCAGTCGTTATTGCTGTTCAGGCCGTTCATGAAGCGCATATGCCTTTTTTTTTATGTTGGCATATACAAAAGTAAAAGAGTAACTTGGTTTCTACAACACTGCGCTACTTTTTGTTTTAGAGATGGATCTTCGTTTCGAACAGAGTTATGCAGGCATACAGAAGTAAAACAATAACTTCGTTTCTACTCCTACAACACTGCACTTCTTTTTTTTAGAGATAGATCTTCGTTTCGAGCAGAATAGAGTAGAATACAGCTTCACATCAGCAAATTCATCAGGAAAATCATGCTCCGCAACAGCGGCACGACTTGATATTTGCAAAAATAAGACCGCAGAGACGCACGAACTATATGCGGTACAGGAATCAACCAAACGCAACCAACTCAAGCAACGCATGGGTAATATTGTAATAAACAAACAAGCAAACAAACAAACAAGCTCAGGAGCCCAGTTTGGTTTTCCCGTACCGGAGGAGAGGAAGACGAGGTATACGGCGGCGTCGACCCCGCCAGCGGCGACGACGTCGGCCTCTGACGCCCTGAACGCCTCCTTGATCCATCCGACGGGGCTGAGCGTGCCCCTGCCGCGGCCCTCCCAGGGGTCGAGCCCCCGCAGCAGGACGCTCGGGTAGTACACCGGCGCGTTCCCAGGACGGCGCGAGAGCCAGGTGAAGACGAGGACCAGCACGACGAAGATGAGGAAGGACGTCAGAAGCGACGTGATAAACGCCGAGATGTCCATCTCGCCCCCGCCGCTCTCCTCTAGGCGAACCTCCTGGGGATTGGAAGAAGGGTTTAATGGTGGAAGGAGCGGCTAGCGGTGGACATTGAATGGGGAGGGGGAAGCATTGGATGCTTTGCTTTGGTGTGGCTGGCGTGGTGGTGGGGAGTTTATGAGTTGCGCTGGCTGCCGGGCCGAGGAAAGGAAGGGGAAGACCGGAAGAGGAAGGGAATGAGACAGCGGAGATTTTCGAGGGAAATGACTGGGTTGCCCCTATAGGCAAAGGGGATGGGTAGTTTTGTGGCGAGTAAATTACATAAATCTACCACAATTCGGCGCTCAACCACGGGTCAGTACCATTTTTGGTGATTTTGTCATATCAATACTAATTCTGAGGCGAGAAGAAACTGATAGCGCTGATCGCTCAGCTGATAGCGTTTTAACGATTCTGACAGGGAGACCCTACTCCCAGGCGCTGATGTGGACAAAATTGTCGTCAACAACGTGAATTTCAAAAAGAAAAAGTCTACAACGCGAAAGCTAGTGTTGGCCTCGTCGCCGCAGCCGGCCTGGCCCTCGCCGGCGCCGCCAATCCGCTCATCACCGTCCGGAGCGCAGCTAGCACGCACGCACGAACACACGCGCCGCCGCATCCGCACTAGTACGCCCTAAGCCCGCCGCCATCATTCTCTCTCTTCCTTGCTTGCTTCCTTGGCTCGCAAGTCGCAACAACAAGCAGAGTCCGTCACGCACCGCCGGCAGCGGCACACTACCTTGCGCGGCGCCGTCCATGGCGACGCTACAGGACCTCGGGGTGTCGTCCTTCATCAACATTGTGGGCGTCTTCGTGTTCCTGATCGTCGCCGCAGCAGGAATGGGCTCACCGGCGAGCTCCCCTGGTGGGTCTTCGGTCTGCCACTTCAGCGCGTCTCGGTCGCAGGCAGCCTGCGGCAGGCCAGGGCCGCCCGGTGGCGCGACCGCACGTCGTCGAGGAAGCCCAGGATGAGCAGCAGCAGCGGCTCCGGCAGGTTATGGCCGACGACCCCGCGGCATCCGCCACCACGACCTCCGCCATGTCGTCGCGTCTGGCAGATGCTGCGGAGAGGACATCAATGGATTTGGGCCGGGCGGAGTGGGGACGAGACGAGCCGGCTCTTCAAGGTGCGCGCGTTGGCATCGTCCTCCTGTTCACCACCGTGTGAATAACTATGTGCTCGCCAAGGAGGCGCTCCAGGAAGCTGAATCCATCTACGGGTCCGTGTCGCCGTCCAACCTGGCGTTGCTCTGCTCGTCGTTGCTGAGGACGCGCACGGAGAATGCCGTGACCTGGCCGCTGTTTGCGAGACGGGGAGTCGGGAAGCTCGCCTCCTCCCTCTGCGGCAGATCTCTCTTTGTTCTTGCTACGGCCGCGGAAGCTGGCACGCGCGGCCGGAGCTGATAGAGGGCGTGTGGCGGAGCTGGGGACCGCCAAGGGCGGGTGCGAGGGCGCGGGAGCAAGCGGTGGCGGCGGCGGACGGAGCTCGGGTGAGGTGCGTTGACTTGGGTGTGTTGTGAGGATGACAAGCTGGCCCTATATCACTTTTAGCGATTCAATTATTTTTTCAGCTCGCACCATATGTGGGCAGTGGGACCGAGCCGGACGGGCGAGACGACGTTGTCCACGTCATCATCTGACAGTGGGGTCTCCCTGTCAAAAACGCAATCAACTCCGATCAGCGTCATCAGTTTCTCCTCGCCTCAGAAATGGTACGGACATGTTAAAATCACCAAAAATGGTATTGACTCGTGGTTGAGGACCGAATTGTGGTAGATTTATGTAATTTACTCCTTTGTGGCTCTCTTTTTCTTTCCCCCTCGTTGCTCGTCCGTGTTTGGCTTTCACGTTTCAGCAAAGTAATTTGAATCCCGTCGTGTTGACTTCTTTAGTGGATTTGCCACCGTACCAAGTTGCACGTTTTGAAATATGCAGCTACTAGTGTTTAGTGTATTTTTAAAGTAAATCGATCAAATACTCTCTCCGTTTATACAAAGATGTCTCAAATTTATTTAGATTTACATGTATCTGTTGAACGGGAATCCGGCACCTAGAGGGGGGGTGAATAGGTGCTAGTTCAAATTTTAGGTCTTTTCAATTTTAGGCTCAACACAAAGGTAAATTCTCTAGATATGCAACTATGGTGAATTTACCTAAATGACAAGTTAAGAGAAACAAGATAACAGGACAAGCGAGTAAGGGAGAAAGGATAAGGGGAACCACGTGAAGCACGCGGAGACGAAGATGTAATCCCGAGTTCCACCCAAGGGTGTACGTCTCGTTGGAGAGGTGTGCGCTACCACAACAGGTTAGCCGCAACGCCACAAAGGCTCACCTTCTTCTCCGATGAACTCAACCACAAAGGTTGCGAGTTCACCTTCCACTATTGATCCCCTTTTAGGGCGGAGATCGAATCCCTTACAAACGCTTGAGGCACACACCCACAACTTAATTGGGGTCTCCCAAGATGACCACAAAAGGTCAAGACCACAACAGGTCAAGCTTACACCAAGTACCAACAATGGTGAGACCTAGGTTTTCCTTGAGGAAACCCTAGACTCGAAATCCCCAAGTGAATGGGGGAAGATTACAAATCGCTTCGGTGAAGTAGTAGATCGGGGCCTTCTCCTTCACTCCTCCAAAGATCAACGGATTTGGGTGGAGGAGTTGGGAGATCTTGAAGATTTGAGCTTCAACAATTTATGATGAGAGAGAGTGTAAGAGCTGAAATGGCTGGAGGTAGGTGGAGGGGTATTTATACCCCCCCCCCCCTCCACCAACTAGCCGTTTTTACTGCGCAGGCCGGAACTTCCGGTCACTTAGGCCGGAACTTCCGGTCACCGCGGAAAGTTCCGGAGAAACTTCCGGCCTGGCCAGGGCGCAGGCAGTTCCAGACTTAGAGAAAAACCAGCATGTTCAGCACTTGAACTTCCGGTGGTTTGGCCGGAACTTCCGGTCGCCCGGAAAGATCCGGCCAAACTTCCGGCCAAAGTTCCGGCTTTGCCCGAGCGCGAGCAATTCCTGACTTAGCCGATTTTCTCGTTTGTCTGGAACGGAACTTCCGGTCGAGGGCCGGAACTTCCGGTCGCCCGGAAAGTTCCGGCCAAACTTCCGGTGAAAGTTCCGCCTTTGCCAGGGGCTAAATCCTAAAAGGACTTAGCCGTTTTCTGGCCAGATGGAAATGTCCGGTGCAGGCCCGGTACTTCCGGCCTGTCAAAACAGGAAAAACTGCCAGCCAGTTCTCTCATTCAACCCTAATGATCTTCATCCTTTTTGTTCTTCAAGGTTATGTAGTATCTGAAATACTCAGGCACACCGTTAAACATCATTTTCGTGTTGTCATTCCTATCCAAAACTCAGGAGACAGAAAATGCTCTTTCAATCTCCCCCTTTTTGGTTAGAGATGACAACACAAACGGGATAAAGGATTTGCAAAACATAGACGGGCTCCCCCTAAATATGTGCACTATTAAATCTTGTGTTTGAATACAAGTGCACATCTATTTAGGATCACAGCTCCCCCTATCTTTTACAATCCTAGCAAGTTCATCAAAGGAAGAATAGATAGCATAACTTGCTGAAATAGACAATAAGGTAAGACACGAATAACTGATTACATCACAACACAATGTTTCACATGTCTTACCACATGCTGAAAGATAGAGTTCCAAACCAAACGACTAAAAGTTCAAGAAGCACAAATTAAAACCGAAAGAGAAATAAAGGTTTGTGCTTCCACCCTTGCAAATCCCCGAGAAGTCCTAATAGATAAACTTCTCCCCCTTTGGCATCTCGCGAGACCAAAAAGGGAGAAGATCGATGCTAACGCCCCAAGAGTCAGTCGGCGTCGTGGTGCAGGCCCTCCTCATCTTCATCCATGGCATCTTCGTCATCTGTGGCATCTTCTAGCACATCAATGTCCCAACTAATCCCTCTGGCGTTCCAGTGCTCGTAAGCAATGAGTGGAGGAGGAGCAGCCGGTGGGTTGGGCATCTTCAGGTGAGCCATCATAGCGGACTAGTTGGTGAGGATGGCATGGTTCTGCTCGTACATGACATAGTTCTCCCTGTGCAGACAAGAACCCATGTGCATGATCTTCTCAAGAGCCCTCACAAACCACGTGCTTCTTCTAGCAGCCTTCTTGACAGTGGGATCAGAGGGAGCGCGGTTGCGCCCAGTGGTGGCTTCCTCATCATCATAGGTACCCATGGGGCGAGATGGAGCAGCCAAGTGGGATTTCTTCATGTGGAGACGAACAGGCTTGTGAATGGTGCACTCAAGGGCAGCGTCCACATCAATACGCTCCTCAGGGGTGAAAGGAAACCTGTCCTTAATGAGCAGCATGATGTAAGGTGCATAGGGAGGCACCTTCCTGTGGAAAATAGCATAGTGCATCTCGCGGAAAATGAAGTCCATGACATCAAAGGAGAATGCATTGGGCTCTGGCACTGAGTCTGAGAGGTACGCTTGGCTTGCCAATGCCATGAGATGGACAAGTCCTCGACGAATAGCATCATTGTTTATTTGTTCCCAACACTTGGAGCAATGGAGTGGCGGAACATCCGAAGGACAATGTCATACACGGGCTTCACGCCATGAGTGCCGCCAATGGTGCCATTAGTCTCATAGCACTCGGCCATGTCATTCTTGTCGTAGCGGTCATCATCATTGTGCAGTCTTATACCAGCAGGCTCATCTAACCCTTGGAAGGGGTAACCAAGAAGAGCAGCCAAATCCTTGATGGAAGCCTGAAGTTTGAATCTTCCTGACATCCAAGTCATCCCAATGTTGGGGGAGTCATCAAACACCACAGTGGCGAAGAACTGATGGATCAAGGGAATGCTGTAGTTGCATTGACGGGTCATAAGGGGCCGAAGCTCAAGAGCATCCACAATAGTGACAGCACCCCCATAGTAGCTTCTCTTCTTCTCAAGATAGTCGAAGTCAATGCTCTGCATCGGGCACACGCGCTTCTTCTCAGAGAAGCCGCAATAGAGCTCATCATGAAGGAGCTTCATGTCCAAGCTGTGGAAAATCTGGTGCTCCTTCGGATTGGCATAGTCAAATGAGCACCTCCAGTGATAGAAATCCGAGACAGACATGCGCAGAACTGAGACAGCGGGCCCCTTGTTTTTCTTGTTGGAGCGAGCTGCAGAAGACTGAACCCAAGCTGTATCTGATTGATGCTCTTCCTCAGACAAGATCTCCTCTTCTTCTTCGTCTTGAGCTGGTCCACGACTTGCACTTCTCTTCACAACCTGCTTCTTAGCGCGACCAAGGCGACTACCAGCCTGACTCCCTGCCCCTGCATGAACACAACATAGATATAGAGGAAAGCACGGGGATAAGCACTCATGTCCAAGGAAACAAGATTCAGTAGCAAAAAGAATTAGTCCTGAAATTTCTGATTTTGGGCCGGAAGTTCCGGTTTCAGTCTGAAAGTTCCGGTCTGGAGGACCGGAAGTCCCGGTGCCCCGGAAACTTCCGGCAATTCTTCCGGGCAAAGTTCCGGTTTCTCAAGGGGCTGGAGAAACTGGACTTAGTCGTAGGAGGAATTGCTGGAATTTTTCCAGGCACCGGAAGTTCCGGCCTGTAGGCTGGAAGTTTCGGTTTTTCAGACAAAAACCAAAAATTCCATGTAACTTCTAGAAATTTCAACAAAAATTCAGATTACTACTGAGAGATTGTAGGGCAAGCCTAAGAGATGGTTTCTACCAAGGGGTTCTACATAATATGTTCTAAATTCACTAGGTTAAACGAAAGAAGATTCGTCCTAGATTTGAAAATAGAAGACATTACCGAAGTCCATGGCGAAAACCGAACGGAGAGAACGGATCCCCTCGTCGAGGAGATGCAGATCCGGCTTTGAACCGTAGAAATTCGAGGTCGGAAGGCCTCGGATTGATTTGGTGGAGTTCTAGGGCTCGGGAGAGGAGAGAGATTGGATCTGGGCTGCGCGGGGTGGAAGAACCGTTCAAAACGAAACGGTTCACCCAGCGCAGCCCTATTTATAGACCCGAGCCACTTAAGCCAGAAGTTCCGGTCCACACACCGGAAGTTCCGGTGCACCGGAAGTTTCCGGTCTTTCTTCCGGGCAAAGTTCCGGTTTCTCTAGGGGATGGAGAATTCCGGACTTAGCCACTGGAGAAAGGCTGGAAATTTCCTAGCACCGGAAGTTCCGGCCTGGAGGCCGGAAGTTCCGGTGCCCCGGAAACTTCCGGTTTTTCTTCCGGGCAAAGTTCCGGTTTCTCCAGGGGTTGGAGAATTCCAGACTTTGCCACTAGAGGAAAGGCTGGAAATTTCCTGGCACCGAAAGTTCCGGCCTACTGACCGGAAGTTCCGGTGCACCGGAAACTTCCGACACTTCTTCCGGGCAAAGTTCCGGTTTCTCCAGGGAGTGGAGAAAACTGGACTTAGCCACAGAATGAAGTGCTGGAGTTTCCTGAGCACCGGAAGTTCCGGTCTGAGACCCGGAATTTCTGTACTTAAGGAAAACCAAACCAAATTATCTGGAAAATAAAAAAATGGACATGAGCGATGGAATAGCAGGGTTCAAGGGGGAAGGCTTAGGTGAGAAATCCAAACTGATGATGGTACTTCACACTCAAGTTGCAAAAAGCAATAAGTTGTCAAGGAGACCAACTTGAGTGTGTTTTCCATAGAACCAAGAAGATGCAAATGAGAAATCAGCGTAAGTCATTAAAACCAACTCGTCCTAGAAAAATAGGAAGAGGTTGGTGGCCGAGGCCACCATGTTGGAGTGTCGGGCATGTCACCGCGAAGATATATCTTGGGTACAAACCACTACTCATCGTTTTAGCTCAAGATAGTCATAAGAATGAATATAGTGATAAAAGAACACTTGTTATCGGCATAATGGGGGGAGGGATGGTCCAATGTATTAGGACCGCACTCCCCCTATATCCATGCCTACATCTAAACAAGATAAGATGCAATTACGTCCTAGGAGATTGTGCAAGCGATCAAGCTAAGGACCTCGAATCAATGATATTTAGCTCATTCCTCAAAAAGCAAAACCTTCCTTCCTCAAGGGGCTTCGTGAAGATATCCGCCAATTGATATCTTGTGCCTACATAAGATAGGTCAACATCTCCTCGGGCCACATGATCTCTAATGAAATGATGGCGGATCTCAATATGCTTGGTTCTTGAATGTTGCACCGGGTTGTAAGCAATCTTGATGGCACTTTCATTGTCACATAGAAGAGGCACTTTGTCACAATCGACTCCGTATTCCTTTAAAGTTTGCCTCATCCACAGCAATTGGGTGCAACAACTTGCGGCAGCAACATATTCGGCTTCGGCGGTGGAAAGAGATATACAATTTTGCTTCTTTGAAGACCAACTCACCAAAGACCTCCCAATAAACTGACAAGCACCGGAGGTTGACTTCCTGTCATCTTGATCTCCCACCCAATCGGAATCCGTGTACCCACAGAATGAGAAATGTGCATCCTTGGGGTACCACAATCCAAAGGTTGGGGTATAAGCCAAATATCTAAAGATCCTCTTGACCGCCATATCATGGCTTTCTTTAGGAGCCGCTTGATATCTTGCACAAACTCCTACGGCTAGCACTATATCCGGTCTAGATGCGCAAAGGTAAAGAAGAGATCCAATCATGGAGCGATATACCTTTTGGTCCACATCCTTACCCTTGGGGTTGAGCTCAAGGTGGCATTTGGTTTGCATCGGGGTAGAGGCACCCTTGAGCTCAAGCAACCCGTACTTCTTGAGCATGTCTTGAATGTACTTAGCTTGGTTGATGAATGTCCCTTCCTTCAATTGTTTGATCTCAAATCCTTGGAAGAACTTCATCTCACCCATCATAGACATCTCAAATCTGTCAGTCATAAGCTTGGAGAATTCTTCATTAAATGCTTTGTTATTAGATCCAAATATAATGTCATCCACATATAATTGACAAATGAAAAGCTCTCCATTTACTTTCTTAGTGAAAAAGGGTGGGGTCGATTTCCCCAACTTGGAAGCCACGGTCTACAAGTAGTTCTCTAAGGTGCTCGTACCACGCTCGTGGGGCTTGTTTAAGGCCATAGAGTGCCTTATCCAACTTGTAGACATGGTTCGGATACTTGAGGTCCTCGAGCCCCGGTGATTGCTTAACATAAACAAGTTCATTTAGTGGACCATTCGGAAAAGCGGATTTAACATCCATTTGTTGCAACTTAAAGTTATGGTGAGAAGCATAGGCAAGAAGAATACGAATTGACTCAAGTCGAGCCACGGGCGCGTAGGTTTCTCCAAAGTCAATGCCTTCAATTTGGGAGTAACCTTGAGCCACCAATCTTGCCTTGTTTCTCACCACCATGTCATGTTCATCTTGCTTGTTCTTGAAGATCCACTTGGTGCCGATAACATTGCGGCAATCTTTGGGTCTTTCCACCAACTTCCACACCTTGTTGCGCTCGAAGTTGTTGAGCTCTTCATGCATGGCATCAAGCCAATCTTTATCTTCAAGAGCTTCAAAGACCTTCTTGGGTTCCACCATGGAGATGTGAGCTTGATGTTCACTAAAGCTTGCGAGCTGTCTTCGGGTAGAGACCTTGCTTCTCACATCACCAAGCACCTTGTCAAGAGATAAAGCTCTTAATTCTTGTGAGGTGCCAACCCTATTCAAGCGGCGGATCTCGATTTCCCTCCTAGTGGTGGGAGGGATAGCTTGATCATCTTGATCATTCATGTCTCCGCCTTGACTGATTTGATGGCCTTGATCAACGAATGGTGAAACTGATGAGGGAGGAGGTTGATCTTGGCCTTGGGGAGAACTGCTCCTTGGAAAATCCTTGGTACCGGAAGTTCCGGCAAGGGGGACCGGAAGTTCCGGTCTTGGCACCGGAAGTTCCGGATCGGAGACCGGAAGTTCCGGACATGGGACCGGAAGTTCCGGACCAGACACCAGAAGTTCCGGTCCATCGACCGGAAGTTCCGGGCCAAAGGCCGGAAGTTCCGGTGTACCAGAAATTTCAGGGGCAGATGTAGTTTCTTGAGCTTCTCCTCGTTGAGACAAGTTGGGCACGGCGTTGTTGTCGAGTGTTTCTTGTGAGGTAGAACCTTGTTGAGCAACCTCACAGTAGAGTTCGACGGGGCGGTGAACGCCTAACCCCATTCTTTGGATAGCATCTTGAGGTTGATCATCACCTACATCGGAAACACCACTTTGCTCCACAAGGGAGCCGTCATTCTCCTCGAACACCACACTACAAGTTTCTATGATAATGCGCGAGGCCTTATCATAGACTCTATAAGTATGGGATTCGGAGCCATAGCCCAAAACTTTCCCTTCAAGAGACTTAGAATCAAACTTGCCCAAACGAACACCTTTGATGAGATAAAAACACTTACAACCAAATACTCGGAAGTAGGAGATATTGGGCTTGTTCCCGGTAAGCACTTCATAAGGTGTCTTCATGAGTCCTTTGCGAAAGAAGAGCCGGTTGGATGAATGGCAAGCGGTGTTGACGGCTTCGGCCCAAAAGTTGTGGGGGGACTTAAACTCGGCCATCATCGACCTTGCCATCTCAATAAGTGTGCGGTTCTTCCTTTCGGCTACACCATTTTGTTGGGGAGTATAAGCAGCGGAATATTGATGACGAATCCCTTCTTCACTAAGGAACTCGTTCAAGGTGTAGTTCTTGAACTCGGAACCATTGTCACTTCTTATCACCAAGATAGGGACATTGTGTTGTCATTGAGCTTCATTGGAGAAGTCGATGATAGTCTGTTGAGTCTCCACCTTCGACTTGAAGAAGAAAACCCAAGTGTATCTTGAATAGTCATCAACGATCACCAAGCAATATTTCTTGCCACCAAGACTAGCTTCCGGAATGGGACCAAAGAGGTCAACATGGAGAAGCTCCAAAACCCTCGTCGATGAAATGATGGTCTTGCTTGGATGGTGAATATCATGCATTTTTCCTTCAACACAAGCCCTACACATTCGATCCTTCGAGAAAGAAACATGGTCTTTTAGTCCTAGGATATGGCCACCCTTGTGGAGACTTTGCAAAGTTCTCATGTTGACATGGGCTAGTCGGCGATGCCATAACCAACCCAAGTCCGCTTTAGCGAATAGGCACATTGTATGGGAAGTGGTGACTCCGGAGAAGTCAACCACATAGAGCCCATTCTCAATGTACCCAACGAAAGACACATTGAGAGACTTGCTCCGCAAGAGGATAACCATCTCCTTTTCGAAAACAACGGTATAACCCAAACAAGTTAAGGAATGAACCGTGATCAAGTTGAAACCTAGGGACTCGACAAGCAAGACATTCACAAGAGTGATGTCCGGTGCCACTACCACCTTGCCGAGCCCTATTACCTTAGACTGTGAATTGTCACCATATGTAACGGTCATTTGATCATCATTGGGCTTTAACTCCGTTACAATTTTCTTGCTTCCGGTCATACGACTAGTGCACCCACTATCAATTATCCATTTCGATCCTCCGGAAGCAAGGCCCTACACACAATCAATTCTTTGGTTTAGGTACCCATTTTGCAATGGGTGCCTTTTGGTTAGCAACAAGGGTCTTTGGAACCCAAATAGCATATTCAATGTAACCATCAAAAGGACCAATGTATCTAGCATAGACATCCCCATAATAATCAACATATAAAGCATAATTGGGGTTAGATATGCCCGCAAAGTCATTACGAGTGGGAGTGCCCCTTGTGGCATTTCCACTCGCAATGTCATCCTTCTTGGCTTGTGCGGGCTTGGTCTTCTTCTTGATCTTCTTCTTCTCCTTAGCAACATAGCCTAGACCTTCCTTACCCTTGTGGGGCACTTGCTCATGAAGAGGAGTAGTGAGTGTCCCCTTACCTTTATCAAGAGAGGTCTTGGTCTTGGTTGCCATGGAGGGAACGAACAAAATCCTTGCTTTATCCTTAACACCATGTGCATTAGTATTCAAAGGAGTAGAGGGGTTAGGTTTCTCAAGAGTAGATATCCGAGATTGGAGTTGATCACGAGACTTGAGAAGACGTTCGTGATCACTTGTCAATACCTTGTGAGTATTTTCAAGAGACTCGAAGTCTTCGCAAAGTCTAGCATGAGCAACTACAAGCTCGGACCTTTCATTTTGCATAATTTTACATTTAGCAAAGTAAAGATCACGATCCTTAGTGATCTTAGCAAGTTGTTCCTCGAGGAGAGCATGAGTTTCTTGTTCATCTTCAAGGGAGGATTGGAGAGACACTTTAGTGTGAGCATCCTCTCTCTCAATCTCCCCTCTTAACTCTAGCTCATCCTCAAGCTCACCTATACGGCTCATAATTGAGCCAAAGTGTCTCTTTCCTTCTCCTTGCAAGTTAGTCATGAATTTATCAAAAGCAATGATTTCATTCTTGACTTGGAGACTCATACCATCATCAATTTCATGGGATATGGAGGTAGGAGACAATTTTACCTCGGATGTCTTTGCCAGAATACATCTTCCATTCTTGACGATGGGGCTCTCATTTGGTGAGGAGAAGAGTGACGGAGGTGTAGAGGAGATGGCTAGAGCGGCCACTTGAGTTGGGGTATCCTCATTGTCACTATCTTCATCATCGGTGGGATATTGCTCTTCAGTCACCAAGACAATCTTTTGGTTCTTCTTGAAGAAGGGCTTCTTCACGGGCATGGGCCCCTTGCCCTTGGTCTTGGCCACGAGGCTCCCACCATGATCCTCTCTTCTTTCCCATGGGCAATCTACAACAAAGTGGCTTTTTTCATCACAGTTATAGCAAAGCCTCACCTTGTTGATTGGCTTTCCTCCATTGGAGGGGAACCTCTTATCGATCCTTGCTTTGGCCCTTCCGGGGTTCTTCCAAAACGTTCTTGCCGCAAGACCCATGTGTTGGGTGAGAGTACTTGAGAGCGTCTCACTAGATAGCTCGACTTGATCATCATACTCATCTTCATCCTCTTCTTCAACGGTGGCCTTCAAGGCAATTGAGGCATGCTTGTGCATCCCTATGGCCCTAGCTCGTACATCTTGAGCGATCTTGGAGGCCACCTTGTATGCGGTCATCTCTTGCATGACTTCATTGGATGTCATCTTCGGGAAGTCATGTCTCCCTTGGAGTGTCTTCAAGTTCGTTTGCTCAAAGGGCATGAGAGCGGTCACGAACTTCCTCTTGATCCAAGCGTCATCAATGTAGGCCGCACCGAGGTTCTTGAAGGTGTTAGCAATCAACACCAACCTACGGTACATGTCCTCATGACTTTCTCATCCAACTTGTAGAACCCTTCCACCTCATTGCATAAGGCATCATACCGGTTCTTCTTCATGCTCTCATTCCCGACGAAGATGTCGGAAATAGCATTCCACACTTCTTTGGCGGTGGAGAATTGTTGAATGAGTGGCATGTCCTTCTCTCCGACGGCCATTTGGAGTTGATGAAGAGCGGTGGCGTTGAGTTGGCTATCGACCACCTCTCTTCTTGTCAAGTTGGTTGGATCATGCGCCTTGAATCCTTCTTCAATAATGCGCCATAACTCAATGGAGGCACTACATAAATGAGACTTCATTTGAAATTTCCATTGAGAGAAATGATTAGGTTTAAGCTTAGGAGGATCACTTCTAAAGTTTACATGAGGGTGAGGGATAGGTGGGTTAGGAGAGTAATTATGGTTGACATTATGAAATTCCTCTCCTTTGAGGGTATTAGAGGAGCTAGGTGATTCATCCTTTTCCGCTTTCTCGGGAGAAGCACTTCGGAGAACATCTTTGGACCCATCCGAGGATGATTCCTTAAAGTTCTCACGGTGCTCCTTAGAAGGAGGAGAGGGAGAGGTAGCCTCGGGCTCCTTATACTTCAAGAGTGCCATAAGCATCTCATTCATCTTTAGGAGTTGGGCCTCCAAGGACGATTTCATGTCCATGAGATCGGCCATGGTTGCCCCTTTGGCTAACGCCTCCTTCTCCGCCTCTAATTTTTCACGAGCGGCTCTCTCGGCATCGGATTCCGTCATCGTTGCACTTAGGCGGTTAAGCCCTTAAAAGTGAACTTGGCTCTGATACCAATTGAACGGGAATCCGGCACCTAGAGGGGGGGGGGGTGAATAGGTGCTAGTTCAAATTTTAGGCTCAACACAAAGGTAAATTATCTAGATATGCAACTATGGTGAATTTACCTAAATGACAAGTTAAGAGAAACAAGATAACAGGACAAGCGAGTAAGGGAGAAAGGATAAGGGGAACCAAGTGAAGCACGCGGAGACGAAGATGTAATCCTGAGTTTCACCCAAGGGTGTACGTCTCGTTGGAGAGGTGTGCGCTACCACAACAGGTTAGCCGCAACGCCACAAAGGCTCACCTTCTTCTCCGATGAACTCAACCACAAAGGTTGCGAGTTCACCTTCCACTATTGATCCCCTTTTAGGGCGGAGATCGAATCCCTTACAAACGCTTGAGGCACACACCCACAACTTAATTGGGGGCTCCCAAGATGACCACAAAAGGTCAAGACCACAACAGGTCAAGCTTACACCAAGTACCAACAATGGTGAGACCTAGGTTTTCCTTGAGGAAACCCTAGACTCAAAATCCCCAAGTGAATGGGGGAAGATTACAAATCGCTTCGGTGAAGTAGTAGATCGGGGCCTTCTCCTTCACTCCTCCAAAGATCAACGGATTTGGGTGGAGGAGTTGGGAGATCTTGAAGATTTGAGATTCAGCAATTTATGATGAGAGAGAGTGTAAGAGCTGAAATGGCTGGAGGTAGGTGGAGGGGTACTTATACCCCCCTCCACCAACTAGCCGTTTTTTACTGCGCAGGCCGGAACTTCCGGTCACCCCGGAAAGTTCCGGCCAAAGTTCCGGAGGAACTTCCGGCCTTGCCAGGGCGCAGAAAGTTCCAGACTTAGAGAAAAACCAGCATGTTCAGCACCGGAACTTTCGGTGGTTTGGCCGGAACTTCCGATCGCCCGGAAAGATCCGGCCAAACTTCCGGCCAAAGTTCCGGCTTTGCCCGAGCGCGAGCAATTCCTGACTTAGCCGATTTTCTCGTTTGTCTGGAACGGAACTTCCGGTCGAGGGCCGGAACTTCCGGTCGGCCGGAACTTCCGGTCGCCCGGAAAGTTCCGGCCAAACTTCCGGTGAAAGTTCCGCCTTTGCCGGGGGCTAAATCCTAAAAGGACCTAGCCGTTTTCTGGCCAGATGGAAATGTCCGGTGCAGGCTCGGAACTTCCAGGCCTTCGGCCGGAACTTCCGGTCACAACACCGGAACTTCCGGCCTGTCAAAACAGGAAAAACTGCCAGCCAGTTCTCTCATTCAACCCTGATGATCTTCATCTATTTTGTTCTTCAAGGTCATGTAGTATCTGAAATACTCAGGCACACCGTTAAACATCCTTTTCGTGTTTTCATTCGTATCCAAAACTCAGGAGACAGAAAATGCTCTTTCATCTGTACGCTGACAGAGTTAGGATATTCTTTTATGGCGGAGAGAAATTTTAGAACCAAAATAAGTTACTGAAACATATGTTATTAGTGTAAAACATTGTTCATCGCAATTAAGTACCACATTACGCAGTAAAACACTAGTTGCACTGAAATTAGTGTACACCTAAAATATATTAATAGACCAACAAAATCTGGAACACAAGTTGCACCTACAGATACAATGGTTACTTTGTTAACGTGAAATCAGCGTGGGTTAAAGTGCAATCGCACATAAGCATTCACTTAGAAATTAAAATGAAAAATGATAATTGTTTAGGAAAGTAAATTCTTGTTGACTATTCCCTCCATTTTTAAATCTTAGAGTTTTCTATATTCATATATATATAGAAAACTCTAAGATTTTAAATCTTGTTGACTATTCCCTCCATGGGAAATAGTGGGATGCCCATGGTGATAGCTGCGCACCAGCATCCAACCATCCATACGCGATATTGAGTGAACTTCCCCGGAGACATTGCAACCTCATAGTTAACAGACATTCGACGGAGCTTGCTATCAACGTCGTAACGAGAGAACGAATTCTTACACACGTCTTTCACGCAACTAGACCGCTAGCCGATGACCATGCTTTTTTGCATACAAAAAATGAGATTCACGCTGCCACCATGTAGTGGAGAGAAATCATGCTAGCCATAACTCATCAACACCGTCGGGTGGAGAGAAATCATGCTAGCTAGAATTATACATCAACACCGTGTTGTGGAGAGAACACATGCTGGCTAGTACTTATCACTACCGTGGTGTGGAGTGAAATAATGCTAGCCAAAACTAGACATCACCATGGTGGTGTGGAGAGAAAACACGCAGTGCACAACTTGATGTGTGATGGACGGTAGCGTTATTTCACGGTCCCCATGGTTGATTTGTGATGGACGGTCGCGTGTTTTCATGGACACCGGTTGGCATCATTATCATGGGAAGCTTGGTAGCCCATGCCTGCGTAAATGATGTGATGCACCGAGTATATGACATGGAACGGCTTACGGAGCGTTTAAAGCCTCCGTGAAAGAAACTTCTGAAGGGGATCGTGTGCAGAAAACAAAAAAATTCCTACCGACGATGTCCTAAAAGCATGCCAAGATCTATTCTATGCAGATATAGTAGTACGAACGGAGATCGGAATACGTACCCTTGTAGACCGAAAGCGGGGATTACGTTCCCGCACAAACGTTGTCGATGCAGACCGACGAAGCCGACCTCAAGGTCGTGTAGAGGAAGCAGGCCTCCGAGTACCGCTAGCGCAGCACCTCGCAGGGAGTCGCACACGTACGGTGGAGACGACGCCTCCGAAGCTCCAGTCCAGGACGAGCAGCGGAAGACTTGGACCGGAACACCAGCAGCGCGGCAGCGGGCTATGGTGGAGGAGATCCCCGAATCCTCTTGCTCGGCGCGGCTCCGACTTGGGAACCACGAGATCGAGAGAGAAATCGGGAATTAATTGGTGAATTAAAAGGCTGGGGGTGCCCCTTCTTATATAGGCTCCCAAGGGGAGCCTACCTTGCCAGCCAGGCAATGTGGGACTATCCCCACATAGCCTGGTTCGGCCAAGGGGGTGCGCCGGCCCCCTGGTGGGCCCCTTGTGGCCCACCTAGGCCGGCCCTCCTGGCCCCCACCGAATTCCCCTAGGGAATTTTCCCCTCTTGGGCCTTCTTTTGTCCGGAAGGCCCATTTAGGGAAATCTGCCTTAATAAATTTGAAAATAAATATATAAAATCATATTTGCATATTAATAACACTAATTAATATCAAACATAATATATATAATTTTTCCTAGCTCCGAAAACTCTTTCGGCGCTGCCCGATCTCCATCGGACCTCTCCCGGGACGTTCCCGGTGATCTCCTTCCTTTCCGGTTGTCTTGTCGAAACCCCTTAAGTGTGTTACCCTAGCGGTTCGATATAATATCAGGTATGATCAAGACTCCTCAATGATCAACGACTAACCCGTAGGCCTGGACCCCATGAATTAATCCCTGAGATATAACGAATGACTTTCATCTATCAAACCTGAACGCGAAGTCTTAGACCTTTTGCCATAGAGATACTTAGCACGTCCGAGCGTCGTTCCATAGATATCTCCATACCTAATCCCGACCTCGTTACCGACGACGCTATCTTCTACTCGTTCATGATCTCATGTCTCCGTGACCTAGTCACATGCTTGCAAGCTCATTAGACATGATCTCACCGAGTGGGCCCGAGAGTATCTATCCTGCTACGCGGACTGGCAAATCCCGCTCTTGACCCCTCGTCTCAATACTCCCTTCCAATACCCAAAAGTATCACCGTTATTGTCATACTAAATAAGATACGACGTTTGGTGCAATCAAAGTATCTTCCGGAAATATCAATAAGAGTTGATCTCACGGTCAAAGGTGTAACGACTACGTTCTCCAAATCTGGGTATGTCCATCACATCGCTCTCCATCGATATGACTCTCATTGCCGACCGGCGCCATGCCCCATGACCGGGAAACCTCGATCATCAATCGCGCAACGAAACTAGTCTTAGTAGAGGCTACTAGGGACCTGGTTGTTTACGTATCACACCCGCATTAATGTTTCCGCTTAATACGGTTCTAGCATGACACAAAAACCTATTATGAACAAACGAGATATGATAAAGAATACACTTTATTAATTGCCTCTAGGGCATATCTCCTTCAGTCTCCCACTTGCACTAGAGTACAACTTAATCTAGATTACAACTTGATAAAAGCCTAACACCCATAGCTAACTGGTGATGTTCATGCTTATCAAGCGGAAGAGGCTTCGTCAGCGGATCTGCCACATTCAGATCCGTATGCACTTTGCAAATCTTCACATCGCCTCCTTGTACGTACTGACGTATCACGTGGAAGCGTCGGAGAATGTGTTTGGCGGTGGAGTGAGACATGGGCTCCTTGGCGTTCGCAATGGCACTCGTATTGTCGCAGAAGAGGATCACGGGGTCTTGCACGCTCGGGAACACTCCAAGTTCGATGACGAACTTCCTCAGCCACACAACTTCATTCGCGGCCTCGCAGGCAGCAATGTACTCCGACTCCATTGTAGATTGTGCGACTATGGGTTGCTTCCCACTTCTCCAGCACACGGCGCCTCCATTCACCTTGAACACGTAACCTGTCTGTGACTTACAGTCATCGGGGTCTGAGCAGAAACTTGCATCTACGTAACGCGTTACGCCAAGTTCTTCATCGCAGCCACCATACACAAGGAACATTTCCTTTGTCTTATTGAGATACTTAAGAATGCTCTTAACAGCCACCCAATGCGGCATTCCAGGATTACTCTGGAACCGGCTTGTCAAACTCAGAGCTGATGCCACATCCGGTCTAGTACTCAACATTGCATACATGATCGATCCTATGGCTGAAGCATAAGGATGTTTCGTCATTTCGGCCTTACCCAGTTCCGTCACCGGACACTGCGCCTTACGCAATATCTTATTCTTGATAACCGGCAGATAACCCTTCTTTGCCTTTGACGTGGGGCTACCTTGCGGGTAGCCCACGATGATGCTACCTGGGCCGCGCCAAGGATGGAAAGGCCCGCAGAAGGCCCACTCGGGGTACCTAGTATCCTAGTCCAACTCGGTTAGGTCTTGTAACCTACCGTATCTGTACCAACCACCCGAGACCTGGCTACCTATAAAGCCAGGAGGGTTGCCCGTCCTAGAGGACACGCTGAGAACCACCACAAACCCTAGCGAGATCGCAATCTCGCCATTGTAATCGCTACTCGCATCAATAACCAGACAAGCAGGAGTAGGGTGTTATCCTCCGGGAGCCTGAACCTGGGTAAACCTCGCTTGTCAGCCGTCGTGATCACCTTGCACTCTCCTCTCTCCCCATCAATCAACCCGGGGTGCACAACCCTGGGACCTGTCGAGTTAACACCTCGTCAATTGGCGCCGTCTGTGGGAAGTTCAACAAGTGCTAGGATCATGGTCGCACCGGCTCCATCCGCAATGAAGATCGGCGCATCCGCCATCAGGGAGTCGATCCGATTCGGCTCCTTCGACTACGTCATCCACTCGCCAGCTCATCAATCGGTGTACGCCGATCTGGACAAAGGAATACACATCACCTTCGGCTCCATATTCTGTTGCATCGATAGTCGTGGCATGCTCAGGTCTACGACTACTGCGTTACGCGCGGCGGCGTCACCAAAATCGCCGACCACCGCGCCCGCTGAACCCGCGAAGATCGCATCTGCCGCACTCGCGGAGATCGCAACCGCTGAACCCGCGAAGATCGCATCTGCCGCACCCGCGGAGATCGCGACCGCTGGACCCGCGCAGATCGCATCTGCCGCACCCGCGGAGATCGCGACCGCTGGACCCGTGAAGATCGCATCTGCCGCACCCACGGAGATCACGACCGCTGGACCCGCTAAGATCGCATCTGCCACACCCGCGGAGATCGCGACTGCCGAACCCGCGAAGATCGCATCTGCCGCACCCGCAGGGTTTACGCCAGCTGCGCCCGCGAAGAGGACATCTACATCGACAATCTCGGCAACGGCCGCGCGAAACGAGTCTACTACCCCAACCTCGGTCGCGCGGTCAATCAAGTCAAGACCCACCTCCACCGTCGCGCCCGCACGGGCGATCAGGGGCCCGCGTCCGACAGCAACGTCGCGCGCGACGTCATCTTCGTGGAAATCCCAGGTCTACCCCAAGCCACTCGCACTCGCCCCGACGAGTGTGAGCACATGGACAATCGCGAAGAGACGCGACAGCAGGTGCGCCGCGCGCCACGTTGCAGCAATTTTCAACCCCGAACAAGAAGCGGGTGACAGAAGCAGCAGCGGCAGCACCAACTCCCCAACTCAAGTCTACCCCAAGCAAGTCTTCATGGCCGGCACAGCACCGCATGACGACGGAGACGAACCCGCATATCCGCTAGAGGTGGACATGCCGGACCAGACCAAACTTGTCATCACACGGGACATGGTGATCCAAGCCATGAAACATGTGGACGAGGGCACGTTCCCCCCACCCAACGCACCTCGGGAGGACCACCTGGCGGTCCAGTACTTGCTACGCAAGGAAGGCGAACGGATCCGCGCCGAAAAGGCCGAACTTCTCAGGCGCAAAAGGGACGCGGATGCATCAAGCGCCAGGCGGGCCGCCCTCTCCTTCACATCCTCCACAGAGGTGAACCAAGGAGCACGGCGAACCAGAGCCCGTGTCCCCCACATGGCAGAAGCTGACCGAACAAGGCTCACCCGCAATCTCGACTCATCCTTCGTCACCGAAGATGAAAACGGGATACCCGTCCCGAAAACAGCGAACGCTGCCCTGATATCGGTCGAGACATACCTACGGCTCACGCACCCACCGGAGGGTGACGCGCACTCCCTCCTCCACAAGCAACAAATTGCCTCCATAAGGGCAATCGAAGAAGCTCTGGCGGCCAAGGGACCAAGTAACCAAGCGCACGAACCAACGACGTCGAGCATCCCGGCGGCGCAGCGACAGCCAGTCAAGGACCTCCGGGACGTCCTGACACAGAAGACGGTGGACCGCAACCGCAAAGAGCGTTCGGCTAACGCGGCACACGCGGACGACCACACCGACCGCGACTTCGAGCCATGTGGCGCGGCATGCTTTAGTTTCAACATCCGCGACACCCGCATGCCTAAAGGCTTCAAGTTGACGGCTGGCACACCAAAGTACGACGGGAAACAAGACCCGAAGCTATGGCTCGAAGATTACCTGATTGCTTGCACCTGCCAAGGCGGAACATCGACCACGGCAATGCAGTATATCCAGCTCATGCTGACAGACTCTGCACGCGGGTAGCTCACAAGCCAACCCAAAGACTCTTTCCGAACATGGGAAGAATTCCAGGATAACTTCATCAAAAGTTTCTCGGGAACATTCGCCAGGCCAACGACCTACATCGAGTTGCAGGCCTGCAAGCAAGGGAAGGATGAGTCGCTCCGCTCTTACATCCAGAGGTGGACACTCCTCCGCAATACCATGGAACCCGTATCAGAGGACCGAGTGATGGACGCCTTCATGCATGGTGTCGCTCGCCGCGACCTCCGGGAGGAATTCGGTAGGCTCCAGCCGAAGACCACAATAGAACTAATGAAGACAGCCAACCAATGGGCCGAAGGAGAGGACTACGTCCGTGAAACTTCTCCCAAAAAGGAAGGCGAAACAAGCAACTGGCGCGAGGCACGTCAGAAGAGGAAGGCACGTTACACACACGATTCAATCGAGTTAGTAGCGGCGGGTTATGAAACCCCCCGCGAGGTCATGCGTGAGGGCAGCCGACAGCACGAGCAAAGTCGACAGCCCAGCTCGAGTCAGTACAACCGTGGCAGCAGCAGCATCGACCACAGTGATGGAAGTCAGAAGCGCGAGTGGAAACGCCCGTTAACCCCAGCAGAGGAACTGATGCAACCCTGTAAGCATCACTCGTTCCGCAACCCGGCAACAGGAAAGTGGGGTTCAAACCACCTGTTGAAAGATTGCCGCAAAGCAAGAAAGATCTACCATGCCATGCAGCAAATCATCGCCCCGGTGCAGGCCATTCAAGCGGCACCGCAGCTGGCCATCCACGCAGCACCCGCAAACAGTAACCAAGTGCAGGCGGCAGGAGCGTTCCCCCAGCCGCAGCAGCAGCAGAAAGGTCCGTCGGCAGCAGCCGACACGTACCCAGCCGCACGGGGACAGCTGAACATGATCCAGAAGGGACCCCCGTCGAACAGGAGGCAGAAGATCATCACACGCCAAGTTCTCCAGGCCATCAACAGCCCACGCGCGGTACCAGACTACCTGCGCAGGTCGGAGACACCAATCACATTCTCCAGGGCAGATCACCCAGCAGAGGTAGTCCGACCCGGACACGCCGCACTCGTGATTGAGGCCCTGATCGGCGACTACAGCCTGAAAAAGGTATTCCTGGACGGAGGCAGCGGCATCAACATCATATTCGCCGACACCCTCAGACGAATGAACAGATCGACAGAGAAATTGCCGGAGTCGGAGACCACCTTCCACGGCATAGTACCAGGGCAAGCAATCACGCCCATGGGAACAATCACACTCGACGTCATCCTCGGTACACCCGAGCACTTCAGAAAGGAGTCGATAGACTTTGAGGTCGTCGACTGGAAGTCACAATACCACGCCATCCTCGGACGCCCAAGCTTTGCCAGGTTCATGGCAGTACCCCACTACGCCTACCTGATGATAAAGTTGCCCGGACCGAAAGGAGTGATCACCGTCCGCGGCGACTTCGGGCTCTCCAACAGCTGCGACCGCGAGTTCGCCAAGATCTCCGAGTTCTTCGGCGTCGAAGAGCGCTTCAAGGCCATATCAGCCGACAACGACAAGACCATCTTCCCGGCTCGCAAGAAGCCCGCCAAGGACGCAGCGTTCAACACGAATGACGACACTGTCACCCACCAAGTCCATCCGACTGACAGCGGAAAGACAGTCAAGGTCTCATAAAGCCTGACCCCCGCATAGGAAGGCGCGCTCGTTGAGTTCCTACGTGAGAACTGGAAAATCTTCGCATGGCAACCTTCTGACATGCCAGGGATACCCAGGGAACTCGCCGAGCACTCTCTGAAAGTACACAAGGACGCAAGACCTGTCAAACAATCCATGCGACGCTTCTCAGGGCCCAAACGAGACGCTATCACCATGGAAGTCGACAGATTACTGCACGCCAAGTTCATCCGAGAGATTAAGGACTCGGACTGGGTCGCCAACCCGGTTCTAGTTGAGAAAAAGAAGACGAAGAAACTACGCATGTGCGTGGACTTCACCGCAGTCAACAAGTGCTGCCCCAAGGACCACTTCCCGCTCCCGCGGATAGACCAGATCATCGACTCGACTGCAGGTTGCGAACGCCTATCTTTTCTGGACGCCTACTCAGGTTACCAGCAGATCAGGCTGAAAGTCGAGGACGAAGAGAAGACAGCCTTCATCACACCCGACGGCGTTTTTTGCTACCAGACGATGTCGTTCGGGTTAAAGAACGCAGGTGCCACGTACCAGCGGACAATGCAAGCATGCCTCAAGGGGCTAATCGGGCAGATCGTCCAAGTCTACGTCGACAATATCGTCGTCACTACCCGGAAGGAGGATACCCTAGTCGACGATCTACGCAAGGTCTTCGCCGCACTGGACGTGTATCAGATCAAACTCAATCCGGAGAAGTGCGTGTTCGGCGTACCAGCCGGAGAGCTACTAGGGTACCTTGTATCCGCAAGAGGAATCGAAGCAAACCCCGAGAAGGTGCAGAACATACTCACAATGCCAGCACCAACGAAGCTCGGGGAGGTGCAACGACTAGCTGGCCGAGTCGCAGCTCTCAGCCGGTTCATTAGTAAGTTGGGAGAGAAAGCCTTACCCTTCTACCAACTGATGAAGAAGTCAGACAAGTTCGAGTGGACACAAGAGGCGCAGGACGCATTCGACCATCTCAAGAAGACACTGACAACCTCTCCAGTCCTCGTGGCACCACTAGAAAACGAGCTGCTCTACCTATACGTCTCAGCAACGAACAGGGTGGTGAGCACGGTGCTCGTAGTCGAACGCGAAGAGGAAGGGCACAGCCACCCGGTGCAGAGGCCCGTCTACTACCTTAGCGAAGTACTCACCTTGTCCAAGCAGAATTACCCGCATTACCAGAAGCTGGCATACGGAGTCTTCATGACCTCCAGAAAGGTCGTCCACTACTTCTCCGAGCACCCGATCACGGTGGTAAGCTCCTCCGGACTAGCAGACATCCTCACAAATCAGCGCGCGACAGGACGAGTCGCCAAGTGGGTTGTCGAACTAGGACCATGGGGGCTGAAGTATGCTCACCCAAAGTCCATCAAGGCCCAAGTTCTCCCAGAATTCACCACCGAGTGGATTGAAGCCCAGCTACCGAACGTCCCCGACTTGTCCAACGCATGGATGTACTTTGATGGCTCCAAGAAATTCAAGTCAGCCAGGGCAGGAGTCGTGCTCATCTCCCCCAAAGGCGACAAGCTCAAGTATCTCCTACAGATGGACTTTCCGTCGCCGTCCAACAACAAAGCCGAGTACGAGGCCCTGATCCACGGCATGCGGATGGCCAAGAACTGCGGCGCCACGCACCTCCTGATCTACGGCGACTCCTACCTGGTGGTACAGCAAACCATGAAGTCCTGCGACGCCGTCGCTGACAACATGATCGCCTACAGAGACCTCTACAACCAGATGGAAGGAAACTTCGACGGCTGCGAGCTGCGCCACATTGGCCGTGAGAGCAACGAGGAAGCCGACGTCCTCGCTAACATGGGCTCAGACAGGGTGCCAGTCCCACCCGGCGTCTTCCTCGAGTGCATCACGCAGAGATCCATCAAGACTCAGGGTACAGCAAGCACTGCAACAACAAAAGGCGATGCCAACCCGCCAAGCCAAGACAAGGTCCCCATGGAAGTCATGCTAGTCGAAGCCACATGGACTGGACCATACCTGGCGTACATACTACATCAGAAGCTGCCAGCTGACCCAGTCGAAGCGAAGCGCATCATCAGACGCTCCAAAAGTTTCACCGTCATCAACGGAGAACTCTACAAAAGAAGCATCTCAGGAATCCTGCAAAGGTGCATAGATCCAATCGACGGCCAAGCCATCTTACTCGACATCCACGCGGGTACCTGCGGGCATCACGCCAGCAGCCGGGCACTGGTGGCCAAGGCGCTACGAGCCGGGTTCTATTGGCTCACAGCCATGCAGGATGCCGAGGAGCTGGTGAAGAAATGCACAGGGTGCCAGGAATTTGCCAACAAGCCGCACGCCCCAGCATCGGAGCTCAAAACAATACCACTAGCCTGGCCCTTTGCCCAATGGGGCCTGGACATGGTGGGCCCGCTGAAGAAATCCTCACCCGGAGGTCACACTCACCTCCTGGTCGCAGTCGATAAGTTCACAAAATGGATCGAAGCCGTGCCCATCACAAGTTCGACTGCATCCACAGCGGTCAACTTCATCAGGTCAATCATCTTCAGGTTTGGAGTACCTAACGGGATCATCACCGACAATGGCTCGAACTTCACAGCCGAAGAATTCAAGGACTTTTGCTCTGAGCAGGGAATCAAGCTCAACTACGCGTCGGTCTCGCACCCGCAGTCAACCGGACAAGTGGAGAAAGCCAACGGCCTCGTCTGCAACGGCATCAAGAAACGACTGCGCGTGCCCCTAAAACGCGCAGCGGGCGCATGGGTGGAAGAACTGCCATCAGTCCTCTGGAGTCTGCGAACAACGCCGAATAGATCTACCCAGTACACGCCATTCTTCATGGTGTATGGTGCAGAAGCGGTCCTCCCCTGCGACATCAAGTTTGACGCACCGAGAGTAGTCGCCTACGACGAGTCGGAAGCAGAGGAGACACTCGAAGACAGCAGAGACACCCTGGATGAAGCGCGCGACATCGCCCTGGCACGATCAGCCGTGTATCAGCAGGACCTGCGCAATTATCATACTCGGAGGCTGCGACCAAGAGCGTTCGTTGCAGGCGACCTGGTTCTTCGACTCAAGCAAAAGAAGGTGCACAAGCTCGCTTCCCCATGGGAGGGCCCGTACATCGTAACAGAAGCAATAGGCAATGGAGCTTACCGCCTAAAGGACTCGAAGACAGGAGCGGACTGCAGCAACCCGTGGAACGTAGCACAACTCCGCCGGTTCTACGCCTAGTTCAAAGCAAGCATTGTACAAGAAAGTTAGCGCGGCAGGTTCCAGACGCACTCTTTCCCTTACCAGGGTACCTGAGGGGACTCGAAGGGTTTTAATGAGGCGGCCTGTTCGCAAGAATCAATAAAGTGGTTTGAAGAAAATCCGTCTCCTTTATCTGTCACTCAGAGGAAGCACAAAAATCCTAGGCCGCCACCCGAACCACTCGGGGGCTGCGCCACACAGGTTGAAATAAAAGCTTAGGCCGCTGCCCGAACCACTCGGGGGTTGCGCCATACAAGCATAGCAAAAATCCTAGGCCGCCACCCGAGCCACTCGGGGGCTGCGCCACACAGGTTGAAATAAAAGCTTAGGCCGCCACCCAACTTACTCGGGGGCTGTGCCGTACAAGCATAATCAAAAAAAATCCTAGGCCGCCACTCGACCGACTCGGGGGCTGCGCCATACAGGTCAAGTCCAAAATCCTAGGCCGCCGCCCGCCACACACGGGGGCTGCGCCACACAGGTCACACTTGCAACCCTAGGCTACCACTCGACTTACTCGGGGGCTACGCCAAACAGGCCTCAGAAAAATCCTCAGCCGCCACTCGAACCTACTCGGGGGCTGCGCTGCACAGGTCAAGTTCCAAATCCTAGGTCACCACCCGACATACTCGGGGGCTGCGCCAAACAGGTAACACTTGTAATCCTAGGCCGCCACTCGACCTACTCGGGGGCTGCGCCAGACAGGAATTAGTCAAAATCCTAGGCCACCACTCGAGCGACTCGGGGGCTGCGCCATACAGGTCAAGTTACAAAATCCTAAGTCGCCACCTGATAAAATCAGAGACCGCGGCATACAGGTAACACTTGAAAAGCCTAGGCCGCTGCTTAGCATACTTGGCAGCTGCGCCACACAGGTCGCAAATCGAATCAGGCACTCTCACTTTCGAGTAAACAGATCAATTCTCATCACTCGAAAAAGTATCATAATCTGTTACATTATATTTACACAAGCAAATTTGCCCTCTATAGCTAACCCTATACATCAGACGACAGCTACTCTAAACTGCAGGCTCAGCCTTTGGCGCATCAAGAGGGCCTACAAGCCGCTCGCTCAAGTCCTGAACTTGTCGGATAATCCGACGCGCAGCCGGCAAGGTCTCGTTGAAGTCGTCGTCACCCGGCAGGCCTTCAAGCACCCTCTCAAGCGGAAGATGTGGCCGGTGCATCCGAACGTACGCCAGCGCCGCGTTTGCACCAGCCACAAGCTGAGCGTCGACAACCTCCTTCAGCCCTTCACCATCGCGGAACCTCTCCAGCAAGGCAGGCAACCCGTTCGGCTGCGCATTATGCGGGAAGTACACACGGTTGACGTGCCAAAGTGTCTTCCGGCAGCTCTCCAGAAGAAAGGCAGCGCGCCACGTACAATCAAGCATGGTGGCAAGGACGCGCCCCCTCGACTGGTTCACCCAGAACTGTCGAGCTTCATAGGAGTCGCCGGACGCCTCTCGGGTGACTCGCTCCTCAACGCGAGCCCGCTCGGCCTCCCAATCGGGATTGACATCTGCGCACACGAATTGCAAGTCAGAATGAGAAGGAAAAACAACAGTGACGGTAGCTGCCAAAATGATACATACCCTGCAACTGCCGACTGATCAGGTCGATCTCTCCAAGCAAAAAATCTTCACGACGCGAGAACTCCGCCGTGGGATGCGACTGGGAGCGCTGCAGCAGCCGCTCCGTATTCTTCAGGGTCGCCTCAAGCTCCACCACCTTGTTCCTCAAATAGGTGATTACCCGTTGATCATTGGCACTGCGCGGGAGAGCCGGCGCCGCCCGACGACGGCGAGCACCCGAAGAAGAAGCCGCGCCACTTGGCTCGGCCAAGGGAGAAGGTGGAGCATCATCGCGCATAGCACTCTGCCAGGAATACGCAGAGTCAATACAATAATGCGACTACGAAACACAGTTCAACTCAGAAGACAGATAAGTCAGCAAAATCAATATTGAAGAGCAAGAGACCCGACAGGGGCAATATCCATTACAAACATGAAGTTCAAAATACAGGTCGCAGCGACTGCCGCATTCCTACAACTACGCCTACTCTAAGGCCGCGGACTGCGACCGGGAACGGCCCTTCCGAGCAGCCGCCTCAGTCGCCTTAGCAAGGGCCCTCTCGAAGAGTGCCACAAGATGCGCAGCCAGCTGCGAGGCGCGCTCCTTCACGCCACTCAGCGACGCGGTCCGGCCATCGGTTTTGCGAGGAAAACCGCTGACGACCTTCTCGAAGTCAACTGGAACTTGGTGGCCTAATAGGAGCTGGAAGGTGAGCTCGGAGCCGCGTACCGTCTGCGACCGCGTGAAGTCGGAGATGGTGGTCGCGTCCCCAAACGGTGCAGCCAGGGCATCCACGGTCGCCGGCGGCTGGCTACCCGGGAAGATGCTCTGGTGCACCACGGCCAGAGCTCCGGTCGACTTCTGCAACGTGGCGGAAGACTTCTTCAGCGCGTCCGAGGCATAGGCGCACACCCGGTCGAGGAAGCCAACCGCGGTCGCCAAGTCAACCGTGTCACTCGACGCATCTTCTGGAGGAGCTCCACCGCAAGTCTCTGCGCCAAAATTCAATGTCAAGACAAGAAAAAGAACGAAGACTCAGTAAGGGTCAAGCCGATACTTACCCCCAAGAACACCGGCGAGCGAAAGGAGACGACCAACTTGAGTTTTCTCCTGGGCGACCCGCGCCAGCTCACGCTCTCGAGACTCACGAAGAGCCTTCTCAAGCTCATCCACCCGCCCAGTAGCCTGGTCCAGCGAGGAACGCAGTTGGTCCCTCTCCTTCTCCAGGCGAACATAAGCCGCGGCTGCGTCGAGCTGCTGGCGATAGTATGGCTGAAAACAAAAGAGAAAGGTGTCAATAAAGTTGCGGGCGACTATACTAGTCACCCACACCTTCGGGGGCTACTCCCATCGGGAGCGCTGATCGCGCACCCGATGAAAAATCAGGAATGCAAGGAAAACACGAGAAGACTTACGTGGTCCAGGAGCTCAAGGTCTTCGGCAGCCGAAGGAGGCACCCGGCTAGACGATGCAAGGCCGGCGGCCTCAACATGCACCTTCTCCACCACCACAGGCGTCTCCAGCCCAGCCGAAGGGCCAGATGTGAGCTCCGCGTCCCGAAGGGGGGAGCTGACGTTGTCAGAACGGTGGCTGCAGCAAAATCGAGAACACAAGTCAACTAAACGGCGAACCTGCAAGGTACAACTCGAAGGACATATCGCAAAGAAACTAACCTGGGGGTGCTGGCGTCGTCGTAGCTCTCCAGGGAAGGCGAAGGCATCCGCGCGAACGAGCGTGGCGCTGCAGAGCTGACTGGAGGAACGTTCAGAGGTTCCTCCCAGCCACCCGAAGACTGCGCACCCGGGGACGTCGCCACGGTCTCCTCCTCAGCAACGTCGACACCCCTGGCAGGCGACGACGCAGTGGCAGACTCGCCGCGACTCGGAAGCTTCCGCTTCTTCTTCGCGGGTTCCTCCACTTCATCTTCCTCCTCCACCTCATCGCGGGGAGAGTGTGCAGAGGGAATTTCTTCGTCCTCGTCCTCCTCCTCGACGAACTTCGATTCATCGTTGGGTCCGTTCTCAGGGAGAGGAGGAAAGCTGATGAACAGAGCCCGACCCTAAAGCAAAGTAGACACAAGTCGAATCAAAAAGCAAAGTAGACTCAAGTCGAACAAGTACAGAAAGAAAGCAAGATCAGACTCACCTCAGGAACGGGGTTCGCGGCCCCGTAAGGAGAAATTGGGCACTTGACGTTGCATGTGTCCGCGGCTCGGAGGTTGGTGATGGACCTGACGTTGGCCTCCACCTCCTCGTCATCCAGCGGCTTGGCGCTAACGCCTTCGGCGGCCCACATCGGGTGAGGCCGGGCGCTGAGCGGCTGCACCCGAAGACGGAAGAAGGTGGCCATCAGAAAGACGCCACCCGCATCACGCCCAAGGGTCTGAGTCAGCTCATGCAGCAGGGACAGCAGGGGCCGCACCGCCTCCTTCTCCACGGCAGATAGCGGGTGCGCCCAGGCGCCGGTCTTCCGCAGTCCGCGCTTGCTGTCGAATGCGTCTAGTCCGTCGTCGTTCGACTGGACGTAGAACCATCTCCGGCGCCACCCTTGGACGGAGTCGGACTTCTTCATCTGAAAGTACGCGGTATCACCGCGCACCTCGATTCCGAAGCCGCCCACTGGGAAGGTCAGCCCACTCTTCCCCACGTTCTTGCGAACGAGGAAGAGCGACTTCCACAGTGCCCAGTGGGGCGCGACGCCCAAGAAGCACTCGCATGGCACGATAAAGCCCGCGATGCTCAAGACGCCATTGGGGGTCAGATCGTGGATCTGAACCCCATAGGCATACAGGAGACCGCGCACGAAATCGTGCATGGGGAACCCGAAGCCACGCGGAATGAAGTCCGCGAAGCAAACACGTTCCCCATCGCGGGGAGTGGGGAACACTTCCTTGCCAGGGACTCGTACCTGGACTTGGTCGGCAGGTGGCAGCAAGCCTTGCGCGCGGAGCAGCTCCACATCGGTCTTCTTCGTCGATGACCTCTGCCAATCGCCCTCGGGTTTCTTCATCACCCCGGCGTCGTCGGCGGCGGCGGAGGGGCCAACAGCGCTCTTCGGCTTGCCCATCGCCTAGGTCGCAGGGTGCGTGGACAGATTGCTTTGAGCTCGGGATGGCGGCGGAAATGGCAGAGCGCAAGAGGAGAAGAAAGGCAAGAATCGATTGGAGAAGATGACATCCCAAAGGCCAAGGCGCAGTACTTATTCCTCGAGGATCGGCATCTCAACCGTCCATCAAGCAAGGGCTCCGAGCGAGAGCATCCAGCCGTCCACGTGTCGCACGGAGAAACCAATCGTCGCCGCCAACTTCCTCCACTACGCACGAGAACCGAGGCGTCGTCATCGTGCCGCGCAAATTTCGCGCCCACTTCGGAGACGTGACAACTGCGGACCGTGGTCAGCTCTGACAGCGGGGCCCGCCACGTCACATCCCATCGGGCGCAGAGGCGTGCAACGAATCGTCATCGACGACGTCACCAAGCCAACGGCTCCAAAATCAACCGAAGAAACTCGAAGAAATCATTCGAGTAGTAGGCTTCGCAGCTGAAATCAGCAAGGTAGGATCGGCCAACGATCCGAGCACCCGAAGAAACCATTCGAGTGACAACGCAGTAAGCTCGAGCAGCCGAATCCATCCAACAAGAAAGCCAAAAACAGGCTGAGCAGGAGCAAGCTTCACAAAGAAGATGAAGACAAAGTAATTCGACTGCACATATTACTCCCATCGGGAGTGGCTGGTTCGACTGAAGAAATTCGAGTTCAAGCTCGAGATCAAGCAATCCAACGGCGCGTCCAGGAGGAAGGAGTCCTTTGTCCGAGTCTACGCTTCGACCAAGCACTCGGGGGCTACTGACGTGGGGCTACCTTGCGGGTAGCCCACGATGATGCTACCTGGGTCGCGCCAAGGATGGAAAGGCCCGCAGAAGGCCCACTCGGGGTACCTAGTATCCTAGTCCAACTCGGTTAGGTCTTGTAACCTACCGTATCTGTACCAACCACCCGAGACCTGGCTACCTATAAAGCCAGGAGGGTTGCCCGTCCTAGAGGACACGCTGAGAACCACCACAAACCCTAGCGAGATCGCAATCTCGCCATTGTAATCGCTACTCGCATCAATAACCAGACAAGCAGGAGTAGGGTGTTATCCTCCGGGAGCCTGAACCTGGGTAAACCTCGCTTGTCAGCCGTCGTGATCACCTTGCACTCTCCTCTCTCCCCATCAATCAACCCGGGGTGCACAACCCTGTGACTTGTCGAGTTAACACCTCGTCAGCCTTCTCCATATGAAAACGCTTCAATATTTTATCAAGATAAGTACTCTGACTTAGTGCTAATAGGCGCCTTGATCTATCGCGATAGATTTTTATGCCTAAAACATACGCAGCTTCTCCTAAGTCCTTCATGGAAAACTTACAGTTTAAATATTCCTTCACGCTATTCAGAAGTTCCACATCATTCCCTATTAGCAATATGTCGTCAACATACAGTGATAAGAACACAACCGAGCTCCCACTCATTTTCTTGTAAATACAGGTCTCTTCCACATTCTGGATAAATCCAAAACCTTTGATTACCTCATCAAAGCGAAGATTCCAGCTCCGAGATGCCTGCTTCAATCCATAAATGGATCGCTGAAGCTTGCACACCTTGTTAGCACTTCCTGGATCAACAAAACCTTCCGGCTGTACCATGTACAACTCTTCCTCAATGTTTCCATTCAGGAAGGCCGTTTTGACGTCCATCTGCCAGATTTCATAATCATAGTAGGCAGCTACTGCTAACAAAATCCGAATAGACTTAAGCATCGCTACCGGTGAAAAAGTTTCATCGTAGTCAATTCCATGAACTTGTCGGAAACCCTTTGCGACAAGCCGAGCTTTATAGACGGTCACATTACCATCAGCATCAGTCTTCTTCTTAAAGATCCACTTATTCTCGACGGCCTTGCGCCCTTCGGGAATATCCACCAAAGTCCACACTTTGTTATCATACATGGATCCTATTTCGGATTTCATGGCTTCAAGCCATTTCTCGGACTCTAGACTCTCCATCGCCTCCTTGTAGTTCGTAGGTTCGTCTTGCTCGACTAGCATGACGGTGCAAACCATATTGCCATACCATTCTGGTGCGATCCGAGATCTACCAGACCTACGAGGTAGAACATCTTCCTCGACAGTTTCTCCCACTCCTTCCACGGAGGACGTTTCCGGAATTGCTTCCGTTGCGCCACTCGGAATCTCGAGTTCAGGATCAACGATTTCATCGAGGTCTACCTTCCTCCCACTTACTCCTTTCGCGAGAAACTCCTTCTCTAGAAAGGTACCGGTCTTCGCGACAAAAGTTTTGCCCTCAGCTTGGTTGTAGAATGTGTGCCCAACGGTTTCCCGCGGATATCCTACAAAGACGACTTTCTCCGACTTCGGTTCGAGTTTGTCGGGCTGCAGTTTCTTAACGTACGGCTCACAACCCCAAACCTTCAGAAACGATAACTTAGGCTTATGGCCATACCATAATTCATACGGCGTCGTTTCAACGGACTTGGACGGAGCCCTATTTAAAATGAATGCGGCTGTTTCTAACGCATAACCCCAGAAGGACACTGGCAGATCGGTAAGAGACATCATAGATCGGACACTATCCAGTAGAGTACGATTACGTCGCTCGGACACACCGTTACGCTGCGGCGTTCCGGCGGGCGTAAGTTGAGGCACTATGCCACAACTCTTCAGATGTGTGCCAAACTCAAAACTCAAGTACTCTCCACCGCGATCGGACCGGAGATGCTTGATTTTCCTATTAAGCTGATTCTCAACTTCACTCTGGAATTCTTTGAACTTTTCAAACGTTTCAGACTTGTGTTTCATCAAATAGATATAACCGTATCTACTCAAGTCATCAGTGAAGGTGACGAAGTAACGATAACCATTGCGTGTCGAAACGCTCATTGGTCCACATACGTCTGTATGTATGATCCCCAACAAATCCGACGCCCGTTCAACGAAACCTTTGAACGGTGTCCTGGTCATTTTGCCCATGAGGCATGGTTCGCATGTATCGAGGGATCCGAAATCCAACGAGTCCAAGAGTCCATCGGAGTGGAGTCGCTTCATGCGCTTTATACCAATATGACCAAGACGACAATGCCACAAAAACATGGCGGTATCGTCACTACACTTAATTCGTTTGGCTTCTATGTTATGGATGTGAGTACTACGATCGAGATTCAACAAGAATAAACCATTACTCTCGGGAGCATCAACATAAAAGATATCATTCATATAAATAGCACAATTGCTTGACACTGATTTAAATGAATAACCGTCTTGTAACAGGCAAGACCCACTTATAATGTTTACACTCAAGGATGGCACAAAATAACATTTATTTAAAACCAAAACTAATCCCGATGGTACATGCAGAGGGAGCGTGCCGACAGCCACCACGTCGACTCTCGATCCGTTGCCGACGCGCATCGTCACCTCATCCTTCGCCAGCCGCCTTCTATTCCGTAACTCCTCCTGAGAGTTACATATATGAGCAACAGAACCAGTATCAAATACCCACGTATTGCTCCGGGCGGATGTAAGGTACACATCTATAACATGTATATCAAATATACCTTGCTCTTTGTCGACCGTCTTGCCAGACTTCCTATCCTCCAGATACTTGGGGCAGTTGCGCTTCCAGTGACCCTTCCCCTTGCAGTAGAAACACTCCATGCTAGCTCTGGGACCAGACCTGTTAGTCCTGGGCTTGGCAGCCAACTTTGCCTCCCTCCGGGACTTCCAGCTCTGCTTTCCCTTGCCACCGGACTTCTTGAAATCAACGGTCTTGTTGACCATCAACAGCGTGTGCTCCTTCTTAATCTCTACCTCAGCAGTCTTGAGCATCACGAACACTTCACCTAGGGACTTAGCCATGCCCTGCATGTTGTAGTTCATGACGAAGCCTTTGTAGCTCGGTGGCAACGATTGCAACACCCTGTCAATCGCCAGCTCATCGGGAATCTTGCACTCCAGAGCATTCAGGCGTTGAACGTAGCCAGACATCTTGACTACATGCTTGCTCACACCGCTATGCTCTTCCATCTTGGCTGAGAAGAAAAGCTCAGAAGCCTCATATCACTCAGCCTTAGCCTGCGGTGCAAAGACAGCCTTAAGATCCGAAATGATCTCAAAGGCGCTCATATTCTCAAAGCGCTTCTGCAGGTCGGCTTCCATGGCGTAGAGCATGCCACTCTGGACAAAGGTAGAATCCTCCGATCGGGTCTGGAAGACCTTCTTCTCATCCTCAGAGGCATAATCTGCAGGAGGGTCACCTATGGCGGCCTCAATGACGTAGGCCACCCTATGGGGAGTGAGGAGGATCCTCAGGTTGCGGAACCATGCCATGAAGTTTGACCCATTGGTCTTAAGCTTTTCTTTCTCAAGGAACAGACCTAGGTTAAACGAGGGGCGAGACATCTACAATGAAATTTGCAACAACATAAGACTTTGTTCATAATAATTTTGAGTTATAGTATTTTAGAAAATAACTAACATAACTCCCACTCAAACGAACATCCCTCCTGGTCGTTTAAGCGATTACACGACCCCCATCCATTGTACCACCCCTCATCATCAAAGCCGGCGGCACAACTTCAAGAGTAGACAAAATCGTCCGCCACATCAATTTTGTGACTCGTGCTCGACCTTTCGGTCTTCCTGTTCCGAGGCCATACCTCTGAGTATGCTAGGCTCGCCACCAAAGACCTCCACGCTGACGCTTGTGCAACATGGCTTACACCAACCGTATGCGAACGAAGATATGTCTGACACCCGATCATCACGGCCTGCCTCATAACGTAGAACTTTATTGGTGGTGCGCGTTGGAGGGAGAACACTAGTGGTATTTTGAACGGATCATCTTATTCAGCTACCGCCGTGTAACACACAATCACACAAAATAAGATGCACACAAAACATCAAATGTAATGCAATGTGATACAGTCCATCGCGCCATGGTCTTCTTGGCGCCCGCAGTTTATAAACAATTTAATAAACCTACCTTGACCATATCACATAGCCCCTGCAAAATAAAGTTAGACGCTTCTACTTTATCTTTTGCATATTTTACGTGGCTTGGGGCTTTCGTAAATAGAACCGCTTCATACCTACGAATCTTATGACCACAACAACGATCCAATAATTGCATGTTTAAGCATCCCTTTCGGGCCCTCCATTGAAAATGCGAAGACCAACTAAAGAGAGAGAAACTGTCGCCCGCCAGCCACATATACGGTACAAGCCGTATGTTAGTAGTGGAACCAGTCTCGCGTAAGCGTACGCGTAAAGTCGGTCCGGGCCGCTTCATCAACTCAATGCCGCTGGAATACACAAGTGCACGCTAGAGGGTAGCAAATAACAGGAACGGTGCCCCCGTGCAGAGCACGGGTTCTAACAGCGTACAGCTATATCTACGATAGATCGGCTCTGATACCACTGAAGGGGATCGTGTGCAGAAAACAAAAAAATTCCTACCGACGATGTCCTAAAAGCATGCCAAGATCTATTCTATGCAGATATAGTAGTACGAACGGAGATCGGAATACGTACCCTTGTAGACCGAAAGCGGGGATTACGTTCCCGCACAAACGTTGTCGATGCAGACCGATGAAGCCGACCTCAAGGTCGTGTAGAGGAAGCAGGCCTCCGAGTACCGCTAGCGCAGCACCTCGCAGGGAGTCGCACACGTACGGTGGAGACGACGCCTCCGAAGCTCCAGTCCAGGACGAGCAGCGGAAGACTTGGACCGGAACACCAGCAGCGCGGCAGCGGGCTATGGTGGAGGAGATCCCCGAATCCTCTTGCTCGGCGCGGCTCCGACTTGGGAACCACGAGATCGAGAGAGAAATCGGGAATTAATTGGTCAATTAAAAGGCTGGGGGTGCCCCTTCTTATATAGGCTCCCAAGGGGAGCCTACCTTGCCAGCCAGGCAATGTGGGACTATCCCCACATAGCCTGGTTCGGCCAAGGGGGTGCGCCGGCCCCCTGGTGGGCCCCTTGTGGCCCACCTAGGCCGGCCCTCCTGGCCCCCACCGAATTCCCCTAGGGAATTTTCCCCTCTTGGGCCTTCTTTCGTCCGGAAGGCCCATTTAGGGAAATCTGCCTTAATAAATTCGAAAATAAATATATAAAATCATATTTGCATATTAATAACACTAATTAATATCAAACATAATATATATAATTTTTCCTAGCTCCGAAAACTCTTTCGGCGCTGCCCGATCTCCATCGGATCTCTCCCGGGACGCTCCCGGTGATCTCCTTCCTTTCCGGTTGTCTTGTCGAAACCCCTTAAGTGTGTTACCCTAGCGGTTCGATATAATATCAGGTATGATCAAGACTCCTCAATGATCAACGACTAACCCGTAGGCCTGGACCCCATGAATTAATCCCTGAGATATAACGAATGACTTTCATCTATCAAACCTGAACGCGAAGTCTTAGACCTTTTGCCATAGCGATACTTAGCACGTCCGAGCGTCGTTCCATAGATATCTCCATACCTAATCCCGACCTCGTTACCGACGACGCTATCTTCTACTCGTTCATGATCTCATGTCTCCGTGACCTAGTCACATTCTTGCAAGCTCATTAGACATGATCTCACCGAGTGGGCCCGAGAGTATCTATCCTGCTATGCGGACTGGCAAATCCCGCTCTTGACCCCTCGTCTCAATACTCCCTTCCAATACCCAAAAGTATCACCATTATTGTCATACTAAATAAGATACGACGGTTGGTGCAATCAAAGTATCTTCCGGAAATATCAATAAGAGTTGATCTCACGGTCAAAGGTGTAACGACTACGTTCTCCAAATCTGGGTATGTACATTACATCGCTCTCCATCGATATGACTCTCATTGTCGACCGGCCCCATGCCCCATGACCGGGAAACCTCGATCATCAATCGCGCAACGAAACTAGTCTTAGTAGAGGCTACTAGGGACCTGGTTGTTTACGTATCACACCCGCATTAATGTTTCCGCTTAATACGGTTCTAGCATGACACAAAAACCTATTATGAACAAACGAGATATGATAAACAATACACTTTATTAATTGCCTCTAGGGCATATCTCCTTCAACTTCTCTGCCCGCTCGTCGTTCCAATGCGCTTCTTATCAGACTTACTTTACTCTCTGTATCCTACGGTAGCTACCACCATATGCGCAGCTATCCCCATGGGTAGGAAATCCGCGTTGATATATATATATATATATATATATATATATATATATATATATATATATATATATATATATATATATATATATATATATATATATATATATATATAAGTGTATTAAAACACATTCTAGTGTGTATGTTCATGAAAAAGTAGCACTTGAATACGAGAACATATACTCCTTGTTCGACAAAACATATTCTAAATGCTTTTTTAATAAAGAAAGTTGCACGCGTAGATCTGCATGTTTCATGTGTGTATATAGTTTTACAGAGAAACGACGTTTTATTTGGCCTATCAAAAAAGTACAAATATGTCACATGATTACAACTATGTAGGACCGAAACTTTATCTTTTTAGGAAGCAAAATAAATACTAGTAATTTCATCATCAAACTCATGTGTAGGGAAAATGTGAGTGAATTTTTATTCGAACTTTTCAGACGTGTTATTGGACATTTCAAATAATAGATCATGATTTTGTAGCGAGAACAAATGTATTGCCTTATGAGCATTTACTGTATTACAGCATTAGCCTAGTTATGAGAACTCAAAAGTGTTAACGGGCAAAACTCGTCCAAATGCCTTGGAGCGGATCGTCACCAATGTATGCTGACAACTGGAAAATAGACTCAGCCTAGCAAAACTTTGGAGTGAGAAAAGAAAGATAAGGGGAACTACGCAACTTATGCCACGCCCGTGTTGTAAATAAAATTTGAATTTTATGTTTTGAACATTTTGAAATTTTGTAGGTTTGATATTTACATAATCCTAGTAAATTTGGTATTTGGATATTCTAAAATTATGGGGTTTCAAGATTAACGAAATTTGAAAAAGTCCGCGTCTGAAAATTGTTTAGTTTGCGGAAATTATTGAAAGTGGTGCGTTTTCAGATTTGTTTTATGCTCAAAGAAATGAGTAGATTTGAAAGTTATTTAAAGATTTGAAATATGTCTGTGTCGTTAGAAGGAGAAACATCATGAAATATTATAGTAAGCTTGTATTTGTGTCTAAATTTTTTAATTTAATTTGTAAGCACATGAAATTCGTTGTATGAGCATTTGTGAAATTAAATCTATAATATAGGGAAATGAATTTGAATTATTTCCAAATCTACACCGTATTACAAAGTTCAAATATTTTAACTTTGTGGCATAAGTAATGAGATCTTCTGTTGTGATCATTTGTTTTTCATTTTCCTGATGGATAGTTTAAAGATATTAATTTTACATCACTAAATCTACAATAATAAGCATTGAATCTGAATAATTTTCAAATTTACGCCGTTTTAAAAACTTTCAAATATTTTAGTAACATGGCATAAATAATTAGGTTATTTTTTTGACCGTTTTGATAATTTTTTCATATTTTTCTGATGTATAGATTTGAAGTTATTAATTTACAAAAAAAAATTAAAACCTGGCTAGAGGCTGACACTCTGGGCCCACGGTGACGTCCTGCTGATGTCACCCGTAGGCGGAGCGGGTGCCGTGGTCGCCGGCATCGCGCGACGGCGAGTCAGGACGCACGCATACGCTCTCCCGACGCGCACGGAAGCGGCGTACCCGTAGGTGGCGGCGCCTCCTCCTCCTCTGGGTCGCCGGAGCGGCAGCGGCGGCTAGGTGCGGCGGAGCGCAACGCAGATGACGCCGTCGATTCCGACGACGGCGAGGCGTCTCAGCCGCCGATCTGCGTCGAGGAGGGACCTAGTGTGGCGAGCTACCCAGGCCCGTAGATCTGACGGGGGAGGCTCGCAGCGGCGGCGGAGCACGGCGCCGCCGGCGGCGATGTCGCGGTCGCAGGAGAGAGAAAGGGGAATAGGGTTTCTACGGGGTCGTTTTACAGAAAAGCATCTAACTTTTTTCGAATTCACAAGAAGGTCCTCCGCAGTTCTAGAAAAAGGACCACGGGGTGTGGACTGAATCTTACAATGGCTTTTCTGCAAATTGGCTCGGTGACCGGTGGAAACCGGGGCGACCGAGACACGTGGCGCATCGTGATTGGTCTAGAACGCTGAGCTACAGTAATGCACATTTGGAGGGGGTTTTGCGCGCATCTAGACCGTTGGTTGCCGATCGGACGGCTGTGGCTTTCCAGGTGACGTGGACGCAGGACTGGGCTCCAATTCGTCCAACTTTTATATATAGGGTATGCAAGTGTCAAGCTTCATGCGCTAACCATAATTTCATAAAACCGGTCTCATGCAAAGGGCTAGCACAATCCAGTAACAACAATAACTCAGTAGATCGATCTATAGATACGCAAGGGAAATTTCAGTTGGCCTGATGGGTCCAAGCAGCTTGTAACGGTAGTATGGTGTAATTTTGAAGAAAAAAAATGGCATACGTGAACCACAAAGCACTCGTCTCCTTAGCAAAAGCTCCCTGTTCACGAGTCTGAGTCTCCATGGGTAAATATTTAGGCTCAGATACACAGATGAAACACGGATTAAACACAGATGCCCACATCCCTCCAGAGAAATGGTCAACCAGATGAAATGCAAAGATGAAACATTGATTACTACACACAGCTCAGGCAAAACGGCTTGTGTTTTATCAGGAGAGATGAGTGAACCAGTTCGACAGAGAATGTACTTCCTCCGTTCTGAATTAATTGACTCAGATTTAGTACAACTTAAACTAAATCTAAGTTAATTAATTTAGAACAGAGGGAGTAATTAGACTGAAATATCAAACCGATAGTCAACATAATAAACATAAACAGCAAACACGTTAAGCAGTAATGTAAAATTCATGGCGCTGTGCCACGACCTCTAAACCAGATCGATGCTGATTGTAGACATCAGGATGGACTGTTTGCCCCCAAATTTGTTCCCATTAATTTCCTCCATCTGATTTGTGCCTTTTCTCTTTGTGCGTCTAGCGACAACGATCCATCAACAACAAGGTTCATGACCGCGAGGCAGGATAGCCAATCAATCTCATATGGGCAGAGGACGTACTTCTTGATCACATACTCACTGTCAATCTTCCTCAACGACCTATCGCTCAGACTGAACAGAAAGAGGCCTTCCCCTTCCACCCAGAGCACCACCATGCCACTCTTCCCTCGGAACATCTCCAACCTTACCTTTGCCCTGATCTCCAACTGGACCACCCGCGGCGGCAAGGAACTTCTCATGTCAATCCTTTCAGAAAGCACCCAGCCGCTGCTGTCACTGCCAACCACACTGCTGTGCCTCCAAAGTGACATCTGAAGGCCTTCCACAAAGAGCAACAGAAGCCCCCCGTCTGCTGAAGTCGCCAGCAATGGCGCCTTGTTGCGCGTTGCTTCGGGTGGGAGCTCCACGTAAGACAGCTCCATCTCGCCAGTGTGCAGCGTAACGATGTGAGTGAGCGCCATTTGTCTCCAGCTACCACAGAGCCAACGGATGACACCATCAGAAGCAGCGGCTGAGGTCGACACCAAGTAAAGGCTAGGCATCAGCTCAGGGACTACTAGAGACCGTGTCCATTCTCCAGTATTCGAGCTGTAGCACAGAGAATGGAAATGCTTCGCCTTTATGACCCAAACGGCAATCAGCTGGAAGGACTGGGACGTGCGTCCAGAAAGGTCGACATCATTGGTGACAAACAAGGTATAACAGTTAGGAGGTGTATCAAATCTGAGGCCAGGAATATCAAAGGTTTCACCAGTGAGAGGATTGCAGACGCAGAACAAGTCCTTAATGGACTGACCATTGGAGTCTTTCCATTGGCGGCGGAGAGCCAGAAAGCCGTCCTGAGATGCAATGGGCTTATAGAAATTCAGGCTTGCACCAATACCTTGAATGAAGGTTTCAAGGGATAGCGGCTTCATCGCATTGCGAGCGGCTTTGCTCCCAACGTATTGTGACAATTCCGACATTCGCATGAAGCTTGGTGCCAAACAGCGGCTTTTGTCTATGTGATACTTCCAGAGGTTCGAGGAAGACCTTTTATTGTCCTGGTAGAAGAAGCCAAGTAGGAGGGATGGGGTGAAACCGTGGTCGCGATGACGCCTCCTAATGGAATCTAAGAAGGCTGGGTCCTTAACGAAATCGCGCCAGAGCTTGCAGGACGAAGCGAGGCGCGCAAGGGAGGCTGGATCAGAGATGTGCGCTGGGATCTTGTACATGATGTCCACAGGAAGCTGCGGCGCTGGCGCTGAGTAGTCGTCGTCCATGGTGTAGTCGTCCTCCATAGTCTTTCCCTGTACAGAAAAGAAAAAAAGGGTCATGTGTGTTTATCTCATGAAACTTTCTTATGTGTTGACCTAACAGAAGAATCTGATAGAAATATCGACCCAACACATTTGGAAGAAATTTGCAGGAAAGCTGCAAGCTTCAGTTAAATAATCATCTAGCATAAAAGTACAAAAAATATGAAATATTCAACACACGGCACCTATGATGATTTTATTGTAGGACCATGGTATGCCTAAAAGAAGAGACGATCAATTCATCAATCTACACGGTAATAACACATCCCACATTGTTCAGCAGCGTTATGGCTAACTGCTAAGTAAAATACCAAAGCGATTCAGCTGTCTAAACTGCAATTGATTTAACACAATATTGGGACACAGTTGAAATAATAAAAGACTAATACGGCCAGAACCATGGGCACATGCCACCGTATCATCACGATTAGGGTTGGGACTGGGTCGTCAGCTATTATCCCCAACTGATCGAGCAGCTAGAACCTACCAAGATCCAAAATTGAACACAGGATAACAGCCCCTAAACAGGGGATCACAGGAGGGCAGGGGAACGGACTACGAATCGATTGCGCCGGCTCGGGAGTGGCGCGCGGACAGTTCGTGGTCGTGGAGGAAAAAATTCAGACAAAGAACTAATTAAGAGCGCCTTTGACCAGGATGTACAGTACAATCCATCAACCCCAGGTAGTGGAGTGCATCATAACTCGCACCGGAGAGACGTAGGAGTGGTACCTGGCCGCCGCCGTCGCTGCCGCTGCCGCCGCCGCGTCTGCGCCTCGAGCTCCCCGGGTGGGCCGTGGTGTGTTGGGACTGTGGAGACGACGAGCGACAGGTGCCGTGGTGTTTTTTTTTCCTTTTTCACGAGAAAGAGACCGTTTCTCTCCGACACGGTTTGTACGGCCCGGTCCACAGCCTGCTGAGACGGATGTACGCGCTTAGTCAAGGAAAAGCCCAATTCAACCTGGCCATGTCGAATTCCAATTTTTATTTGAAATGGCTATTTCTCAAGTGAGTTTTTTTTGCACTTTACACCGCTTGTTGGATCATTCCCCATTTGAAAACAATTATTGAGATTTGTTTTGCATAACCACAACCCTATGATCTTTTCCATTCCTTGAAAACACCAATGTGTGAGGTGATGAAGTCCATAAAATACAAAAACATTTAACTACATCATTCGACAACTAACCAGGAGAGAAACCTTTCTGATTTTAGGGTTCCCTACTCCCTTTGTTTCCACCGTTAGCGAGATTTCTTTTACCTCGATCTTCCTGGGTGACCTATCGTTGAGACTAGACAAGAAGTGGCCTTCCCCATCCATGCTGAGTACCACCGTGCGTGCCAATCTTCCATCGGTGGCTGGCTCCGACAAAAATTCACCCCCCCCCCCCCCCCCCCCCCCTCATCAGAGAGAACAAAAAAATTGTTCACTGAAAGTGCTTGGAAGACTGGGAGCAGGAACGGAGTCAGGATTTCACCATTAGGGGGGCGAAGAGGATGAAGGCATCACGTGGATATTTTTTCCTCGACACACACAATATATATATATATGATCTAGCTATAGCATATATTTATCAAAATATAGCAAAACAATTTGCTAATACAAAAACAATAAGCGTAATTTCTAAATTAGGTCTCCGAGGATATCTATCTAAATTAGATAGCCCGTCGTCGTCGCCGTGTTCGCGCCTCGCTCCCCCGGGTGTGCCCTAGTTTATTGGAACTTTGGAGAGGATTGCCGGCGGACAGGTAACCATACGACATGGTTAACAAGAGGGTATGAACGGTTGAGACTAATCATAGTGGGAGTAACATAGGTAGTATTATAAGTGTCACGAATGCAAAAATAGTGATGTGGCAAGTATTTAATGAAGAGAGAGGTGATTGTGGTATCATATGTAGATACCATAACATAGCGGATTCCAAAATAAGATGAGTCTATAGGCTAATAAATGCATGACTATATAATACCACTCCTATGATACTCCCCACTATTGAGATATTAACATGGACTAGTATCATAAGAGTCCATGTTAATATCTCAATAGTGGGGAGTATCATAGGAGTGGTATTATATAGTCATGCATTTATTAGCCTATATACTCATCTTATTTCAGAATCCGCTATGTTACGGTATATACCTATGATAACACCATCACCTCTCTCTTCATTAAATACTTGTCACATCACTATTTTTACATAGGTGACACTTATGATACTACCTATGTTACTCCCACTATGATTAGTCTAAACATGATACCACTCTGTGATACTCCCCACTATTACTAGTCTAACATCAGGGAATACCCCAGGTGCAATAAACCTCACAATCTCTTCCGATCAGCACGAGTCTGAGTTCAGATTCAGTACGATGAGAGCATTAATTAATTAATTATAGTTCAGGTTGAATACGAGGAAGATTTACTACTCCCTATATATAGCATGGAACTGTGTTGGGTTGCTCGACAAGGCCTTTTTCGATCTCTCGATCTGCAGCCTCGCGATCTCATACCATGCCACCGGCCAAGCCATGGTGCGAACTCCCGCACGACCTGCTCAGCGCCATCCTCGACCGACTCGCTGCGGCCTTCGGCGACCGCGTCCGCTTCCGCGGCGTGTGCCAGGCATGGCGCGCCGCCGAGCTTGCCCATCCGCGTCGTCCCATGCCATGGCTCATCTCACCCGGGCACTGCGTCAGCCTCCACGACGCCTCCATCCATCGCGTCCCGCTGCCCGAGGATGCCGCCGCCGCCCTCTGCCTAGGCTCGTTCGGCCACTGGCTTGCCCTCTTGCCGTCGGCGTCGTCGGACCGGCCCTTCCTACTGAACGCTTTTACCAGGCAGCGGATCAATCTACCAGGCAGCGGATCAATCTGCCGCTTTTACCACGAGACACCCAATGGTTAAGTTCGTCCTGTCGTCGGCACCGGACTCGAAGAACTGCACGGCGGCTGCCATCGTTGAGAGCATGAGCTGCAGCGACTATAACATGAGAAGCAAGATCGTGGTCTGCCGTGTAGGGCGACGGGGCTCCAGCTGGCGGACCATTACTGGGCCGTTCAATCTCCACGACATCATCTTCTTCGAGGGGAAACTCCATGCGCTCGACGCGCAAGCCCGCGTCCACGTCTTCCAAGACAACGACCTCCAACCTGACGTGGCCTGGAGGCCACCCAAACATGAGCACATAGATCAGCGACGTCACATTTCGCACAACACCAAGCTGCACCTGGTTGTCCTCCATGGGAAGCTGCGCATGGTCGGTAGGGTCTTGCGGACGAACCGCGTGCCGGACTGCACACACTTCACCTGCGCAGTCGGGGTGTTCGCGCTGGACGAGACGGCAAAGCTGCCGGAGCCGGTGAAGGACTTGGGCGGGCACGCGGTCTTTGTCGGCGACTCCTGTTGCGGCGCTTTCCCCGTCGTCTCCCCACGGGGCAGCAAGATCAGAGAGAACCAGATTTGCTTCGTGGACGACGAGAAGAACCGCCTGTCGTCGTCGCTGGCCGCCCGCGGCAGCCGGCTTTTCCGGCTGCTGCTATCCTACGACGTGCGCAACGACTGTCTTCGTACGTACAGGCCACCGGAATCCTTATCTGCAGGGACATGGCGGTGCGTGACGGCACAGCGCTTCCCGCACGCCAGCCCCATGGGACCGCAGCGGCGCGAGGCGCTGTCGGAGGAGGAGCTGCAGCTGCGGGACTTGGCCAACTGCCTGGGAGCAAGTCTTCGACCCTCGTACACAACCGTGGAGATCCCTGAGACAGAGTCACTACAAGCCACCGTGCAGATCCACGTCCCTAAGACAGCATCACGACGAGCTCAAAACCACGACTGGAGTTTCACGCAGAGCCGGCCGTCGGCCAGGGAGGCCAGGCAGGCGGTGGCGCACGAGGCCGCCACGTTCCTCCGGAGCCGGTTCCGCATCTTCTTTGATGACAGCCCGTGGAGCTCCGTCCCTCACTACCATAGCCGCGTTGATGAGGACGAAGAAGAAGAGGAAGAGGGACAAGGTCAGGCCTTGCACTTGCAGTACTGTCTGTTTAGGTATAGATATTGGCAAGGAATGTTCTAGTTTCTTAGCCCGATGGTCTTCGGCTCAGTTGAGCGTCACTGATTTGCAAAATAACTATGCAGACTGTGCACAACATGCGGTCGATTGGAGTGACCGATCAAGTAAATTTGAATCAATTTATAAAAAAGACTCGTAAGCATTGGGACCCTTGGATAGTTGGATCATTTGGAGGCAGAGTGGTAATAAGTAAAATTTTAGTTTAGGTTAGTTGAAATAATTATAGTATTAGCAGTATTTTTATTTATGTGGTTACTGTGATAGCGCACCAAATTTTGCCAATTCGACCTATGATTGATCATTCATGGATGTTGATAAGATCCTTCCATTTCGTCGAAGCAAAAAACAACATATAAGAGACCAACTAAGAGACCGAACCTTAAAAGTCGTTTACAGGTCACGGTTAATTGTTTTCTAGCCTGCTAATAGGTTGCAAACACGCACGGCTGAACAGAAACCATAATACACCAACTGAGAAATTGAAAATCGATTTCCCGTAAAATTTCAGAGACAAACAAACGAACACATTTTCATAGTGCGTTCGATTTCAGACACATTTTTATAGAAAAAATTCGCTGGCATTACTAAGAGCAAAATAAAAACTATCTGCAACAACCCCAAAACATGGAATCACTCTTTGGGGAGTACCAACCGATTCCGCTGTAGCCTAGGAGGAGCGAACAATTCATGGGGCGAAAAAATCACACAAAGAGAGCGACGTTTGACCATGATGTAAAACAATCCGTTAACCCGAGGTTGTGGAGTGCATGATAGCTTCGTACTTAAGAGACCTAGGAGAGATACTTGAGCTTCCCGGGTGCGTTGGGCCATTGGAGACGACGAACAACGGGTACGCCATGGGAGCTTGTGTGTATCGCTTCAGGCCGTTGAAGCAATGCTTTATGAGCCACTTTCAAGCGACATAGTTTTAAAATTTTGAAAAAAGTTCACAACGGAATAATTAAAATTTATTTTTTTCTTCAAAATATAAAATGTTTGTAAACATATTTTCATTTTCTCAAAACATGAACAACTTCAAATCTAAACAAAATTAAGTTTATCATTTTTTTGTTGAATAAATTCGAAAGTAAACTTTCTAAAACCTAATCTAAATTTTTAGAAAAGAAAACCTTTTTAAAAGTATGAAAAAATCAGTTTTGAACATTTTGAAAATCGTTTCAAAAATCATAAAACGTGAAGAGAAAAGGAAATAAAAAACGGAAGAGAAAAAGAAGAAGAAAATAGAAAAGAAAACAGATAAGAACGCAAGGGAGTAAAAAAGGAAAGAGGAAAACAAATGACCGAATGGGCTCGGGTAGAGCCGTAGAAGAGACGACATGACTTTTACCAGACGGTCGTCGTGGGCTTAGTTCAAGCCCAAACGAGCTTTGATTTCGTTACACCCTTACAGGTCCACCAAACCATGCCATGTTTTCTCAAAACAAAAAACAAAAAACTCCATCATGCCATGTTGGGGTGCAACGTGCAGGGTGATGGTTCTCCTCCGTTTGTGCCTTTCCCATTCCGTAAGACACCATCGTGATCATGAAAACAGGCCAAGAACATTCTATATCTCCGAAAGAGAGACAAGATGTGATGCGTTCCCGTAAAACATATATATACTACAAAGCTCGACGATCGAATTAAAGAAGCTTTTGTTCACTTTTACGCACTTGGCATGACTCATGAGAGTGAGAGTGTGAGCCGTGGGTGCTTTGCAACCGTATACTCCAGAACTGCGAAGCAAACCATATAAAAATAAAAATAAAAGTGAAGCACTCTGACTCGGATGGCTGTAATTTAGCGGAAAGACGATGCGATCGAGCGGCCCGATGAGCGACGAAGCCAACGCTAACCATGATCTGGCACCGATGTGTATGTACGTATACGTACGTACGGTCAACGTACCGTGCCGCGCCGGTGCGGCCCATCTACGGCGCCGTCGCCGTCCTCCATCCACCACCGTGACTGACGTAGGTAGCGGTAGCGCGCGCGTTGGCGTATGCATTTTTCAGGAAGGAACGACGTTCTCCGTCTCCGATGGAGCTGAACGGCACAGTGCCCCGGACAGGAACGTCTGTGGCCTGCGGCGTCTGGGTCTCCCCACCATCGAATCAGTGCTTTGCTTGCCTGCACCTGGGCCCCGCCCGCGTACACCCATGGGTCCACATGTCTGTGGCCTGCGGTACAATACGTACACCTACGAACCTCTGTGTGGTATACGCGCGATGGAGCAGCGCACGTACGTATACTACCGGCAGTAGTGCATGGTAGTGCTGAGCTGAGATAGAAGGACATACAGAGTGACGGATGGATGGATGTGTCCCGCTCGATCGTCCAGAAAAGGGGTGGTCAACGGGGTGTCCACTCCACTCCACTCCACATCGGCCGCGGTATCTACACTTATTACGTACCACTGGAGTACGTACGTACGAGATTTGTAGTAGTAGTAGTGCGATCGACCGACCGACCGTAGCGGCGCGGCTACGTACGTGCTCCGCGCGCGATGTACTACGAAGCGACACGGCCGGATTAATTAGGGAGGTGATTAGACGGACTGATCGACTGACGGAGGGGTGCACGGTCCCCCCCTGCCTGCGGGTGCGAGGGTAGCTAGCAGTAGTACGTACGGCCACGCGCGCCATATATAGCTTACTTTGCTTATGGCTTGCTTAAATAACACCATGACTTGATGGTGTCTCTGACTACTCACATTAACCAAAGACAAACTGCCTGGCGCACACACACGCACCCCCGCAGCCGCATCTATATCTATCTATCTGCACATGATGGATCAATCGGTGGGTTCTTCGCTAAGCCAAGCCAACGGGGTGTATCTACCACTTGGTTCCACAATCACTCTCAGGACTTGTTTGATACCGTGTGACCAATCATCTGAATACGTTGTTACCAGGTATCTTAAGTTTTTTTTTTGGATTGTAGAAATTTCGAAAAAAAAAACATAAGATTCCAATTCTTAGGACTTTTTTTATTATGGATTGCTTTTGGTTAAAAACATCCACTCCAACCTTTTTATATACTAAGACGTGTAAGACCGAGACACTTTTTCTTTGTTTTCCTGCGTTTGATTTCGACAAATAATCCTGTATTTTTCCTGCCTTTCGCAATCCTTTGTTTACACAAGTTAACTTGTCGGATTTCTATATTTTTTCGTGTTCTTATGTTTTATTAACTCTGTGATACCTAAACATTTGTTTCATTTGGGCCAGAAACAAATACCACGGAAACGGATGACACCATACCGCCCACACTCCTTCGTAATCGCATCACGTTATCATCGTCTCTATCCTGCAGGCTGCCGCGACAAGCTCATCATCCACGACCCCCTTCATCGAAGCTCTCTTGCCTGACTCCCTCTAAAACGGATCTCCTTCAGCGCCTACGTCGTCCGCTGATGCCTGTGGTGGTCGGTGTTCTCCCCATTCAGAGGTGCTGATGTCATCTCATTTAGACCAGTGACGCCAGCTGCTAAGCCGTGTTCGCCGTTGTTCCTCTTCATTTAAACATGCATAATCGTATCGTCTTTGAAGAGTTGACTCGATCGAGTAGGCCAAAAGTTATTTCACCCTTGCACGATGATAAACTTTACAAATTTAACTGGCCATGGTGCATGATTCTTGTTTTTTTGGGACCAGCAATCTGGGGAAACCGGAACAAAAAGTCCAACAAAAACAGTGACAAACTAAAGCTATATCAAGCAAATCATCCCCTAGCCGTTGATGCATTGCCTTTTGTAAACGTGCAATTAATAAGAAAAATGATTCACAATCGGTACCAAATGGATGTATAAATATTCACAACACGTTTGCACTTCTGTTTTCATATGACACAACGACAGCTAGTTGTATTACTTCCCATGGTATAGAAAAATATGGACGCGAACCACCCACACTATAACAGGCTAACCTTGTAAAACCTCGTCTTGATGTCGTTTCAAACGTGTAACTCTTTATCCGACTAACAAACATCTTACAAGAGTCACTTAATTTACAGGAATAAAGGACATGCCGAAAACTTGTTTGTACTTGGAGCGCTTATTTAACATTTATATTGCAACATCTCACGTAATAATAGTATTGGTGTGTGCGCTAGAGTAGCGCAAGGCCCATAGTTTACTCAGGGACAAAGTCCAAAACAAACCTTGAACTTGCAGCCAAAAGCTAAATCAAACCCTAAACTTACAATCCCTGAAATTGGCAGTCTAAACTCTGTTATCCCGGACATTTTGAACCCTAGACCGGGATGATTCGTAAATAAAAATGAAGTGTTTAACCAATAATTCGATACTGTTACCGACAAACAAGGCCCACTTGTCATCCAATTTAAAAAGTCAACAACTCGTGCCCTAGCCTGACCGGACCGCGTCCACGCCATGAACACTCGTGGCCAGAGCGCGTCCGCGCCCAAGTCTGTGTCCGTGCTCAGAGCTCGTCTACGCTCGCACTTGGCCGGAGCGCGTCTGCGGCATGGCCGCTCATAGCCGGAGTCTGTGACTGTGGCCAGAGCTTGTCTGCGCCCGTGCCATGGCCGCCCATGGTCGGAGCTCGTCTGCGCCTGGCTGGACTGTGGTCTGCGTGAGGGGTGCACTTGGTATGCGTCAGGGGCTACGCGTTGGCGTCGTCGCGCACGGACGTTGCGGCCTCCGTCCAACCCGTCCCCTCCCTCCTGGTATCACATGGCTCGCCTCCACTAGAGAATCGCCGACGCGGCATGGTGGTGGAGGATCTCGTCGTACTTCTGATCGAGACAGTGGCGGAGGACCTCGCCCTTCTCCTGGGCAAGTGCGGCCATTTTTCTCTGCGGTGGTCGGCGCCCGTGCCCGGAGCTCCTCTAGACTCCAGTCCCTGGTTGGATTTAGAGAATAAAAATGAATTTTATTGATTATGACATGTGGGTCCCATATGTCACTGTCAGTAATCTTCAATCCCGGTCAGGATTATTGCTTTCCCGGTGTGCCAAACAGGCGTCGGGTTCAAAATGTCCGGGATCGCAGAGTTCAGAGTGCCAATTTTAGGGATTGTAAGTTCAGGGTTTGATTTAGCTTTTAGCTACAAGTTCAAGTTTTGTTTTGGACTTTTTCCTTTACTCAGGCTTGAAAAATATTGCTTCTTTTATAAGATGAATATTTTTTTTATAAAGTGTGTATGTGTTGTCTATAAGAATGTTGATGTCGTCGACGTGTCACTTTCCTAGCGGCAACTGTATGGATGTATATATAAATTTATAGTACATGTGTTATCCTGTTTGGATATGAGTAAATTACTAAACAAGTTGACATTTATGTATTACTACATAGTCTCCACGGCACACACGCCATACAAAATTGTCACACAAATGACAACCAAAATATGCGCCAAACCTACATGACTTAATTCCAGCAACAAAAAATAGCAGTCAAATATGCTTAAGTTTTCGCGTTATTACAGAAGCTCAAAAAGCCCTACGGCTAACCATTAACCAAAGCTTCGTCCAGCTCGAGCGGGCGACACGTGGCGTCCCCGCTCCGGTGGTGTGTGGCCGTAGCGATTAGCCCCGGCAGCACAAAAATAGTGTAGTTTAGCAGTGACAGTGATGCCCTCGGCCTCCCGGACGTCCCATCTCTCTTTCCTTTTCTCCAACTGGCCCCCCTCCTCTCCTCGTCCTCGTCCTCCTCCTCCTCCCCCATGGCCACCACCACCGCCTCCTCCTCCTCCCACCACTACTTCTACTACTACCTCGTCCCCGCTTCCACCCGCGGCCACCGCGCTCCCACGCCTGCATAGACACGCGCTTCCACCTTCCAGAGGCGGCAACCAAACTATATATCATTCTTCGAGCTGAGCTGCCCGGGAGTACTGGTACGGTGGTGGTGGTGAGGCGTACGGCTTGGTTCCGGGTCGGCGATGGTGCTGGATCTCAATGTGGAGTCGCCGGAGGGCTCCGGCACGTCGAGCTCGTCCGTGCTCAACTCCGGCGGCGGCGCCTTCCGGTTCGGCCTGCTCGGGAGCCCCGACGACGTCGACGACTGCTCCGGCGAGCTGCCGCCGGCCGCGTCGGGGTACGTGACGAGGCAGCTCTTCCCCCCGCCGCCGCACGGCCACGCCGCCGCGGCCTGGACGACGATGCACCCGGAGCCGGTACAGCAGGCGCCTGCGGCGTGGCTGCCGCGCCGCGCCGAGGAGCTCGGCGGCGTGGGGCAGCGGGTGGCCGTCCCGAAGAAGACGCGGCGCGGGCCGAGGTCCCGCAGCTCGCAGTACCGGGGCGTCACCTTCTACCGGCGGACCGGCCGGTGGGAGTCGCACATCTGGTACGGCGTCTCGCCTCGCTACCTAGCTGTTAATTATCCTTCTTTGCACAAACTAAACCGTTAATCCCTCTGCGTCTCCGTCTGATTTCCGGCAGGGACTGCGGGAAGCAGGTCTACCTAGGTGAGCTCTAAATTACTCGTAGTCCCGTCTGTTCATCATAATTAACCAGTTATCCATCTCTCTGCTGATTAACTGAACTTGTTGCTCGATTCCTTCAGGTGGTTTCGACACGGCGCACGCCGCCGCGAGGTGAACCAATCAATCAGTCAATCAAGCTTCGTCTCAACTCATACATACTGATCTCGATTTGGTAACTGACTAATTGCAGGGCCTACGATCGCGCGGCGATCAAGTTCCGGGGTCTCGACGCCGACATCAACTTCAATCTGAGCGACTACGAGGAGGATCTGAAGCAGGTAAGAAAACTCAGCTAGGAATCTAGGATTGTTGCATCAAATCCGTCCGTAGGATAGGAATCATGCATCATGGCTTCACTGTCTGATGGTGGTTGTCGCGTTTTACCAGATGAGGAACTGGACCAAGGAGGAGTTCGTGCACATCCTCCGCCGCCAGAGCACGGGGTTCGCGAGGGGCAGCTCAAAGTACCGCGGCGTCACGCTCCACAAGTGCGGCCGCTGGGAGGCAAGGATGGGCCAGCTGCTCGGCAAGAAGTAAGCCAGCTCACGCAAACCCAACCCTAATTTCAGCTTCACATCACAGAAACAAAATTGGTGGAGGTGACAGCGTAGCTGCTCATGCTAGGGACGCCTCATGAATCAGCTTTGTCGTAGACTCGTAGGAAATCAAACTTAGCTGAAACTTAAGCCGAACAGAACAGTGAGGCTAATCCATACAGTATGCTGCTACTGTACAAGTTGATAGCGTGTCCTGTTTGGTTTGGTGAAACGTCCAGTTCCCCCTGCACTGCCCTGGATTGCCAATTTCTATTTGGAGCAATTGTTAGGTTCCACATATACATGTTGGCGAAACCCGTGCACACCATACTTCATTGCCACTACTGTCAAGAGTAGGCATCGTTGTCTCTGTCCAGAAGTGATCTCGTAGCTGATATTTTTTAAATTGCTACGCGCAGGTACATTTACCTTGGGCTGTTCGACAGCGAAGTTGAAGCTGCAAGGTACTATACTCCACTAGCTAGCTACTAATTAAGCGATGATCAGTCTGAAGCAAACATCCTTAATTCTTGCCCGCTCACTCACACTCTCGTGTCCTGTTGGTGTAGAGCTTACGACAGGGCAGCCATTCGCTTCAACGGGAGGGAAGCTGTGACTAACTTCGAGACTAGCTCCTACAACGGGGATGCTCCTCTACCCGACACCACCGAAAATGAGGGTATTGCCACAATCTGTCTCAACGTCGAATTTTTCCCTATCATGCCCATCTTTGTCTCATGGTTACCTGCAAACAATGTTTTCCCTAGCAATCGTTGAGGCCGATGTTCTTGACCTGGATCTGCGGATGTCGCAGCCCGATTCCAACAGAGACAACAACAACAACATGGCTGCTGGCCTCGGGTTAACCTTCCCTGAATCGTCAAGGGCAATGGTCTCTCAGGTAAATAAACTGCAGCACCGAATCATGAATTTCAGTTAACTTGTGTCGATTTGATAATTTCATATTGGCGCTGTAGTGTCGGCTGATGATCCGAGGAATATATATAAACTTATATTTTGCACTGGCTTTTGATATTGCTGTAGCCAATGAGCTCGTCTTCCCAGTGGGCTGTGCATCAACATAGCACAGCAGTACCGCCTCAGCAGCACCAACGTTTGTACCCATCTGCTTGTCCTGGCTTCTTCCCCAACGTACAGGTACGACTCCTCTGTTACTCCACCAGCTAACTAAAACTGTTACTGAACAATGCTTTCAAATGAAACTGTTACTGAATAATGTCCCCATGGAAAAACAGTTAGCACTGAAATATGTTCCCAATGAAACTGTTACTGAATGTGTCCCGTGTTAAGGATTGCTGTTCCGGACGAGCTGATTTTGGACAGGTAGAACAGTTCAACTAGTTTTCGCTAAAACTAAAACTAAAACATGCCTTTTTTCCTAAACCATCTAGCAATGTAGCTTAAAAGCTTCTCTCCGATGTCTGTGTCCACTGAACATGCATGCATGTTTCCTTTCTTCAAACGCAAGCTTTTTATTGGCATCTCAAGGACAGAGCATGAGTACTTACCAGATGTGGGTACTACTGTTTCCCCTGTGAGCTGATTGATGGTTCAATCAGGTTCATCCGTGAGCCTGCATGCATCTCGTCCAGTTTTTACAGTTCCGCGACACATCTTTAGATGCAGCTTATTAGTAGGTACACTGATCACATGGCGCAGCTTTCGTCTGTGTTGAACATACTGTGCACTCACATGAAAGCTTGCACTGGTACTCTTGCCTTGCCGTGGTACTCTTTCATGGTGCTGCTGCCGCACGTATATATGCACTCTAGATTCTCCTATCGTTTTCATCATCTCAACGATAGTATGTTTTTTCAACCTGTAATAAATAATTAAGATGGTAATGTTGTTGCTGCTGGTGTTATAACAAACAAAAGCTCATGGCTGCGGTGCTTAATGCAGGAGCGGCCGACGGAGCGAAGGCCCCCTGAGTGTGAGTTGGTTCTTCCCCAGTCGTACCCGAGCTGGGGGTGGCAAGTGCCGGGGCCCTCCTCCCAGCACTCGCCGTTGCTCCATGCTGCAGCATCATCAGGATTCTCCACCGCCGCCGGCGCAAACACCGCAGCCGCCGCGCCGCCGTCGTTCCCAGATCATCACCACCGGTTCTACTACCCCCCGTCCGCATGACGACGGCGACCAGCCAGGGACGTCGCCGCCTGCGCTGTGTGCGCGCGCGCCTTGTCGGCGGTAACGACCGTTGTGAATTAAATTAATTATTATCCAGAGAGACAAATCCCAAGTTTGTTTGGTGTCTCTGCCTCGCCATGATCGATCGACCGATCCCAATCGCATCATGGTTCCCCTCTACTATTAGATTATGTATACTAGTACGAAGTATGTATCATTTCCATGCTTTCTCCGGCCGATCGACCAGCTGGAAAGAAGAAGAACAAATTCCAAATGTCAGCAGATTCATTCGCACATTGCAGCATAGATAGATGGCGTGTGTGAGTTTAACCGTTGGCAAGGCAAGCATCGATTGACTGACAGGTCGCGCCCTGTTGAAAAAAAAAACATCGGATGCGATAGCTCGGGCTAGGGCCGCGGGTGTCAGTGATTGTTCGTTGGCACCCTCCATTCTGGGAGCAACCTCTGATTGACGGGCCGTAGCCGCAGCAGCGCCATTTCCATCTAAACTCGATTCAATCACGCACAGTGAGCGAGAGGTCGAAAGCCACCACTCCTACAGTAGTCTGTAGCAAGCAAGCAAGGTGCACGGCACGGGGGTCCCGCCGTCTGGGTCTGGGTGGCCGGCCGGCCGTCCTCATCACATCACAGTGGCACAGTACACTGGAGGGCGAGGCAGCTGCGTGCACAGTGCCGCAGTCTCCCAGTGGTTTCTCGTCCATTGCCCCCAATGGCGCCGCGCCGTGTGCTGCAGTGGTCTACTGGGGTACTGCCTAGCTACTACTATCTCCATAGCCATAGCCATTGCTTCGCTTGCTTGCTTCCCCGGTCCCGAGGCCGCGCGCGGCGCAGTTCAGTCAGCGCTGCAACTGCAAGCGAGCGCGATCCCCACCACCCTCTTTTGAGTTTTGGCTCACCCCTCCGTTTGTGTAGGCTGCCGGCGTGCCTCGGGCGCCGCGAACTGCAGCTGCTACCTCTTCCTGAAACATAGATAGACTACTCCAAGGATTGAAGGGGGAAGCCAGCCAATGGAGGGGGCCATGGCCTCGTTCAAGCACAGCTGTCACTGTCCGGGTGTGTGCTGCTGTTCCAACTGCAGTGCCCGGGCCCCTACTTGCCGGTTTGACCGCCTCTTTCTACTAACTTTTATCCCTTTCTTTCTTTATTTCTTTCTTTACTGCTCGTGTGGCGGTAAATTTGACTGAATTGATCTATTTTCAAATTTATTTCATAAATGGATCAAATTTCAAATCAATTCACGAGCTAACCCTTCTGCTTGAGCTTTGCGCTCCGGCCCGGGATCCGTGTTTTTGAACCTGAAGCCCTGACATAGGGCTTCGTGCTGTTGAAATTGAAGCCCCGGGTCAGGACTCCATACCACTTAGGGTTATTCCCCATCTAGACGCCAGATGTTCCTTTGTACTCTCCTACGTTGCAACCGCTCCATCCTCCTTCGTTTGTCGTCATCCTCCTTCATCGCCCGCTGTCGCCACCACCCTCGACCCTCTTTGCACACCACCCCCCATGTCAATACAAAATAGGATGAACAACAAATATTGCAATGATCATTATGTACTATTGGTTAACTAATGATACAAAATAAGCAAGTGCCGCCGTACCCCAACTAAGTCTGGGACAGAGATCGGGTGACATGCCCCCATCTTAGCTGTCGTCTGATCTTCATCCAACGGTCAAGAACGATCCCAAATTTAACTGAGAAAATCAAACATTTTGGTAAAAAATGAAAAAAATCCTCTAAGTGTAAAAAAGTCTGGTATTCATTCTGAGAAAGTTAAGATACATTTGGATCACTCGTTTACAAGTTAATCACTTTTTGAAATCGAAATTTGAATGATATTTAACGATAAACCAATTATCCACATAAACTGAAACTTTCTGTGAATGCAGATCAGACTATATTAAACTCATTTTTTTCTAAAAATGTTTGGTTTTCTAATTCAAAATTTGAATTGTTGTTGACCGTTGGATGAAGATCAGATGGCTGAGATGGGGCATGTTACATCGTTACATGTTAGATGGGCATGTCACCTGATCTCAGTCCCTAAATCGGCGCCCCAACCAGCAAACAACTGTTGGTACATAAATGGTGCGTTAACCCACACGACAGTCCGTAAAAAGAACCTGACCGAAAACATACCACATGTATGCTCGGGCCTGCCGTTCCACCGCTTCAGAATCCCCGTTTAGCCCGGGAGGGCAAAATACGTTATTGGCAGTAATCCAAGAAAAAGGGTGCTCCAACCGCCTAGTTAGTGATACCCGAATCCTTCCGTACGAGGCATGTCACAAAAGCACTCTATCCATCCATGTCAGTGCTTTTACACAGGGGATCCCCCCTCTATAGGATGTGTCAGGATCATTGAAACTCTATGGAAATAACCCTAGGTCATATAGAGCCCTGGCCCGGGGCTTCAAGGTACCGGCTTGGAGCCCTGACCCAAGGCTTCAAAGTATTAGCATACATCGTTAAGATGGGGCTTCAAGTTCAACAGGCTGATGTGGCGAGTTCATGAAGCCCCGGGCCGAGGCGTCCTATCGTAGTGTATACATGGACCCTTGGGGGCGGGCGCCAAGCAAATGGGTTTGATCGTGAATTAATTTAAAATTTGGTTCATTTATGAAATGAATTTGGAAAAAGGTTAATTTGATCAAATTTACCTGGTGTGGGCTGGACTTGGAGAGGTTTCGTTGTTGTTTATTTCCTTTGGTCCAAGTGGTGACCAGACCAGACACCAGAGTGGCCGCCGCTGAATTGCTTACCACATTTTCGTGTTTGGAGAGACGACTCGGGCCGGGATTGATCGGTCAGCAGCAACAGTTGTAGTAGCGGTAGAGCTGTACAAGTACTAGATAGATAGAGGTGAATGCTTGGCAATGCTTGCTTGTTGCTCTGCAGTCTACACCCAACACCCAACGGGTACTGTTCGGTGCGCACATCGTTCGTCACTGTGGCGCCTCGATCTCTGCCCATGTCTTTGTGCTTGCTCGCTGGATTTAGCAACAGTTTCCACAAATTCCATATGTTGGGGCGTTGCCGTTTCTGGGGGTCTGCGCGCTTGTATGGTTTCGCCGATCTTCTCCACTCTCCCATCACGTGTTACCTGCCTGTGATACATCGAAGAAAGCCATGCACAAACAATGTCGTCGTCTGTTTATAGATCATATATATTCCTGACGACAATGCGGGAGGGAGCTTATCCTATCTCGGTGTTATGAAACAAGATTGGATTGTGGATTTCGACACCTCTTAAATCGGCCACTGCAACATTGTATAGAAGTATCAATGGTACGAATACAAGTCCTACAAGGTTTCTGAATACAAGTCCTACAAGGTTTACAATACGTACATAATTACAACTCTAACACCCTCCCTATATCTTAACCGTACTCTGAAGCATTCAGAAGATTAAGATTGCGTCGACATCACTCAAACTGAGGTAGTGGCAATGGTTTCGTGAAGATGTCAGCCAACTGATTATTTGAAGGAATGAACTTAATCTGAAGCAACTTCTGCGAAACACGTTCTCTGACAAAGTGATAGTCCACTTCAATATGTTTTGTCCGAGCATGAAACACTGGATTTAAAGATAGATGTGTGGCACCAATTGAAGGGGATCGTGTGCAGAAAATAAAAAAATTCCTAGCAACGATATCCTTAAACTAGCCAAGATCTACACTATGCAGATATAGAAGTACGGCGGAGATCGGAATACATACCCTCGAAGACCGAATAACGGGGATTACGCTCCCGCACAAGCGTTGACGACGAAGACGACGTAGCCGACCTCTAGGTCGCGGAGAACTCGGCGTGACGAAGATGACCCCGAGGTCGGGTGGAGGAAGTAGGCCTTCGAGTACCGCTAGCGCAGCACCTCGCAGGGCGTCACACACATACGGTGGAGACGACGGCCTCCGAAGCTCCAGTCCAGGACGAGCAGCGGAAGACTTGGACCGGATCACCAGCAGCGCGGCAGCGGGCTATGGTGAAAGAGATCCCCCTACTCTACTCGGCGCGGCTCCGACAAGGGAACCACGAGATCGAGAGAGAAATTGGGAATTAATTGGTGAATTAAAAGGCCAGGGGTGCCCCTTCTTATATAGGCTCCCGGGGGGAGCCAACCTTGCCAGCCAGGCAATGTGGGCCTATCCCACATGCCTGGTTCGGACAAGGCTGGTGTGCCGGCCCTAGGTGGGCCCCATTTGGCCCACCTAGGCCGGCCAAGCCTCCCCCACAAAATTCCCTTGAGGGTTTTGAAGGAGATATGCCCTAGAGGCAAATAAATAAGTAGTATTTATTGTATTATCTCATAAGTTTATAATAGGTTTGTGTATTATGCTATAACTGTATTAATCGGAATTATTAATACACATGTGATACATAGACAACCAGGTCCCTAGCAAGCCTCTATATGAGCTAGTCCATTGGGCAACAGTTGATCGAGATTCCCGATCAAGGACAATGACGTCGGTTGACAATGGGGTCATCTTGTTAGTAGAATAAGGTGGTGGACATACGCAAAGTATTGCAATAAGATCGTATTACGATGTTTGTCATTTGCAATAGATAAGAGTATGATAGCTTATTCCTTAGACCGTGAGACCGTACTTATTGTTGCTTCGTAGGAGTGCTTTGAGAGCATCAAACGTTGTGTCTTATATAGCATGACAATAACGGTGTCCATCTTGGGTATTCCGAAAGAGCATCGAGACGTAAGGATCAAGAGCGGGATTTGTTCATTCTTGTAATGGAAAGATACTCTGGGCCCACTCGGTGATATTGCATCTATATAGCTGCGCAGCTTATGACTAGGTCATGGAGATGTAATATCGCAGACGAGTTAATAACCTTCGTCAGTAACGAGATACAGCAAAGGCATCGATGTGTCTACGATCATATCTCGGACAAGGTAGTATCGCAGAGACAAAGGGAATAAATATCATATTTATGGTTCAACGACGATATTCGTGGAATGCACAGGGGTCGTCATATATTTCCAGGTATCCCTGACGATCATTGGTGAGCGGAGTGTCTCAACCATGTCTGGAGTATTCCCGAACCGTAGCGTAACAAACTTAAGGTCTTAGCGACGCTAGGAGATAGGTTCTGGAATTTTATAGGTTTTTATTGGAGAGAAAGAAATGATCCGGAAAGAGTTCCGGTGGTCCGGAAGGAGTTCCGGGGAGCTATGGAAAGGTTCCGAGAATGTCCGAAAGTTGTTCGGGTGGTTCCGAAATAGTTTCGGAGTCATGGGGTATTGAATTATATATAAATATGAATTAATGGGATTTTTATATTAATTTAATATTAATTAAATAAAGGAAAAAGGGGGGCTCCCACCTAAATGGGCCCTAAGAGGGCCCAAGAGGGGGAAACCGCACCACACAAGGAAGGGAAGGCTTGGGCCTCCTAGTCCAACTCGGACTAGGAGTGGGAGAGCCCATGGGGGGTTCGGCCGAACCCCCCCTCCCCTCTCCTCCTTTTAGTCCCACATGGGGGAGCCAAGGGGGTTGGCACACCCCTTCCCCCTTTATATAGCAAGGCATATTAATTGATTTAATTCATAGGAAATCCAGTTAATTCCCAATTTCTCTCTCGATCTCGTGGTTCCCAAGTTGGAGCCGCGCCGAGCTGAGGAAGGGGGTCTCTATCCACCTAAGCCATACCGCAGAGCGCCGTTGCTCTGCGGGATTCCAGATAAGATCTACTCCTGCGATTTCAGCTGGATCTGAATGACCGGGAGTTGTCGCTAGGCTCCGTATGTTTGCGAGTGCTCGGAGGCTACTCTATTGAGGAGCTTGGGCGACGTCGTCTCGCCCCCTGCAGCCGCCGCGCCCCCCCCCCCCTCTGCTGCCGGCGCACCAGCCCTGGTGCTGGCGCTCTGCCTTCTTCCGCCCGACGCCCGTCGACGCAGATCATCGTCGACACCCCGGCGTCATCGACTCCGACATCGCGGCAAGTTCTCCGCGACCTCGAGGTCGGCTACGTACGACTTCATCGTCAACGCTTGTGCGGGAGCGTAATCCCCGCTATCGGTCTACATGGAGGCAATGTAACCCGTTCCGCCACCGTTATCGCATGTACTAGGTAGATAGATCCTGGCTAGTTAGGGTTTCGCTCGCTAGAAAATTATTATTTTCTGCACCGTAACCCCTTCAGTGGTATCAGAGCCGATCTATGCGTAGTACAGCTGGTACGGTTAGAACTCATGTTGAATGAGGGCGTCTTTCTTATATTTGCTACCCTCTAGCGTGCACTTGCGATGCCTTCGGTATTGAGTTGATGAAGCGGCCCGGACCGACTTTACGCGTACGCTTACGCGAGACTGGTTCCACTACTGACATACGGCTTGCACCGTATCTGTGGGTGGCGAGTGTCTGTTTCTCTCTCTCTAGTCGGCAAAGCATTTTCAATGGAGGGCCCGAAAGGGATGCTTAAACATGCAATTATACGATCGACGTTGTGGTGCAAAGTTCGTAGGTAGGGAAGCGATTCTCTTACGAATAAGCCTATATGCCACGTAAAACTTGCAAAACTAGATAAAGCTAGAGGCGTCTAACTTTGTTTTGTAGAGGCGTTATTTTATGTGACATGGTTACGGTAAGTTTTTGATATTACTCGTACCGTCGGAGGCAATGGAGGGCTCTGTAGACTCGGAGTCATGCCGGGGCGCCGGGGGCCAGGCACATGGCGCCATGAAGGTCCAGGCGCATCGACCATGTCACATCGCACTTCATTGCATCATTATTGTGTGCTGTTGTGTGTGCATCCTATTGATTGCTTATATGCTAGATATACAACGGTAGCATCATAAATAGGATGATCTCTAACAAATACCAAAATTGTGTTCTCCCTCGTTGCGCACCACCAAGAAAGTTCTACGTTATGAGGCAGGCCGTGATGATCGGGTGTCACACATCTCGTCGTTCGCATACAGTGGGTGTAAGCCATGTTGCACGCGCAGGTCTTCGAGGTTTGATTGGCGAGCCTAGCATACTCAGAGGTATGGCCTTGGAACACGGGAAGATCGAGCACGAGTCATAGAGTTGTTATGATCGACATTTTATGTCCACCTTTGAAGCTGTGCTGCCGGCCGTGATGATCGGGGGTGGTATAGTGGATGGGGGTCGTGTCATCGCCACTATTATTTTAGGGATAATAATCTTGGTGAGGTGTGTTTTTGATAATGAGATTATAGAACTAAAACTCACCTACATATTATAAACTTAGCCTTACCTCTCTTTTGCGATCACATCTGTAGACTACGCAACTGTACTTCGGTTACTTCCTCAAGAGCCCGGATGCTACATTAGAAGCCGACGGATCCAACTTCATCAGATGGTACATGGGTTTTAGAAACATTCTCGAACACAACAACATTCTATATGTTCTCGATGAACCGGTAGGAGAAGGACTAGGAGATTCTGCTAGCGAGGAGGAGGAAGATGATTTCCGTAGGCGTCGAGACATATTCATTGAAGTGGAGATCACGAGGACCGTATGCTTGGCACCCGAGTTGAAAGAGATGTTTCGACGCAAGGAGCCAAGCGTCATGATGGATGCGATAAAGACGCACTTCGGGGATGAATTAAAACGTGAGCAATTCAGGCAGCTTAGAATGTTCCAGACCATTCACATGGAGGAGCATACCTGTCTGAAGACACATTTGAAGAGATTGTATGACATCTACTTCCAGCTGACGATGGTCTTCGATTACTGGATGGCGGATTCTTGTGCCATTCGAACTGTCCTGATATCTCTACCTCCTAGCTATGAGAAGCATGTACGTAAGTACATTTTGAAAGCCGACGATATGAACTTCTACGTGTTCATACGTGAGTTCCAGTCTTTGAAGGTTGATTCCATCGAAGGAGAGATCTTCGATGCTACAGGTATATATTTGATATATGCAGAATTATGAATTCGCCCATGGAATATGATGAAATTTTTGATGATTGCTCTGTTTGTGAAACAGGTCCTGATTATCACGTATATGCGGCACAGTTTGATGTGACATGGCGCTGAAGCCGGTAGTCAAGGAGTTGATGGCCTTTTGGTGTTCACGTCCTCAAGTTATCATAGTTATCATTAATAATTTTTGATACGATCTTTTGTAATAGTGAGCGAGTGTGTGTCTTGATTGTTGCAAGACAAAGTTATTCATGTAATAAGACAAGTTCAGTTGTTTTATGTTATGGAACAAGTCAGTTGTTTTATCTTATGAATAAAGTTTCCACATCTCAGTTACATTGATTGTATGATAAGTATTCATAATTGTAGATATGATAAAATATCTTGTTCCATGAACAAAGGTTCTATTGCTAGAATAAACACCGTCGAGCTTAGTCATAAAAGCAATGAAAGAAGTAATGGATGTCTTTGGTCCATTTAAGTATTTCGAGTGCTGAGTTGATTAAGCATGAAATCAAGTATTGAAGTTGCAATACTAGCGGAAATTAATTGAGTATCATTTTAAATGATTAATTAATGATGTTTATTGATTGATCCGAATTCCCCATGACTTTGGCAAATAGGAGTATTTGCCCGATGAATCGTGGAGTCTGAGATTAATTTGATAATGGATCAAATGGGGTTTTTCAGAAGAAAGATTTGTGAACATTGTATTCACAGAATTCGATCAAGGACAGTATTTTTGAATTATGTTTTCAACGCAAGAGACTTGTGGAAATTTGCTTCACAGAATTATAATGTCATATATAGTGATATGTGGGGAATTATAATCATGCTCTATTTTAAATAAAGTGTGGCCTGTCAGAATCAGTCTTAGAATCTCCTTATACGTTCGAAACATTATAGTCGATGTCCACTTTAGAAAATAGATATATTTCTCAACGAGAATTCGTAGAATCGACAGTAGTGTCGACATGTATATGATTATGCGATAATTCGGAATATACATGAGTAGATCTTTGTAGATTGCTCGCATTGGATGAGAGTGTATTCCAAAACCAAATAGAAACAAAGCTCAGTTTGTTGTCTATGTAATTCCGAGAAAAGATGACTTTTCGAATTATGGTTTATGGATTGAAATTAGAAGTTTGGAATAAAGTGTCAGACTTATGTTGGAAGATGTTCCAAAGAGTATATGTCTGCTAATGAAAGTTTAGTGATTAAGAGTGAGGGAGACTAGAAAATTGTTTTCTGCTTGCAATCCTCTTCATAAAGATCATAATATTTTCATGAAAGAAACTTCTGAATAAGGTGCTGTTATATTTAATATTGCTGTCAGGTCACAACACTGTATTAAGTATTTCAGATCTTGTTGACAGATCAAGGTGCACTTTATGAATACAAAGAAAGTTGAGAAAATATCGGAATACGAACAAAGGCTTTTCAGCCTGGAAATCCAAGTTGCGTTTAAAAGGATTAAGAGAGTAATTGTTGCTGCAATTCTTATTAGAGGAATAAGATTGTTAAATCGTCATATAAAGTGTTATATGAAAATGTGACTATAAGAAAGACGCAGGAGCATGTCTTGTCAAGAAATGTGTCTTGGACAAGATCAAACTTGTTGACTACATTTATGTAGACATGCTTGAAGTCTGAGGGATTTGTATTAATGTAATACTGTAGTTTGTATTAAATACGAATTGATAGTAGATCAATGTTTTTGGTTTAACCAAGATGTCGATTTAAGTGGGTGTCATAGTTAGTTCACTCAGGAGAAGTATGTGAAGAACATATTTTTGAGTGGGAGCTTTGGAACTCAAATATGTGGATAACATGTTTTTGAGTGGGAGCTCGTGTTGTCAAATATGTGGAAACATATTTTGAGTGGGAGTCGAATTCATTTTGTGTAGTTAACACATTGTGAAACTGTACCAATAGAATAGGATGAAGTTGTGAAACTATTTGAAAGTCAGTGTCTATTTTAAAATAGAACGGGAATTTTAAATAGTTAGTCGAGTTGCTTTGGATTATGTCTGAGGAGTCAGAATAGAATCAAAAGGATGGTCCTTTGGAATCCAATTGATCATTAAGAGTAATGATGCATGAAAGTAATGGTTGTATGATATGTGGGTCTATTATGTAATATTAGACATCATACAGGAACCATATTATCTGCTCGATGATTTATAACCGATGTTCTTGAAATAAGAACAGTTATTTTGGAATTTACTGGAAGTAGATGTGCGTTAGTTAAGGGATTGACATTTGAATGTCAAGTTTTCTACATTGGTGCGAAAGTATGTAGACATCACGAGTTTGTAATTGTTACAAGGGGCTCGGCATGACTGAGTGTGTTTTTCAGGGCAGTTATCTGGTTAGTATAATCAGAGTAAGCGCTGGGAAGCGGTAGTCTCACTTAGTTGCGGTGTTTGCATATGTGTTGTTAAACAACATGGTGATATCAAGCAAGTTAATATCCGTGAATCGCAAAAGCATGTACAATCACAGATTGTGCAGTAACACTTTTCCACGAGCAAGCATTATCAAATGATTCTTATTTGATAAGGGATTCTGATAAAGTAAAATGCAGCTAGTTTATTTGTACTCTAGTGCAAGTGGGAGACTGAAGGAGATATGCCCTAGAGGCAAATAAATAAGTAGTATTTATTGTATTATCTCATAAGTTTATAATAGGTTTGTGTATTATGCTATAACTGTATTAATCGGAATTATTAATACATGTGTGATACATAGACAACCAGGTCCCTAGCAAGCCTCTATATGAGCTAGTCCATTGGGCAACAGTTGATCGAGATTCCCGATCAAGGACAATGACGTCGGTTGACAATGGGGTCATCTTGTTAGTAGAATAAGGTGGTGGACATACGCAAAGTATTGCAATAAGATCGTATTACGATGTTTGTCATTTGCAATAGATAAGAGTATGATAGCTTATTCCTTAGACCGTGAGACCGTACTTATTGTTGCTTCGTAGGAGTGCTTTGAGAGCATCAAACGTTGTGTCTTATATAGCATGACAATAACGGTGTCCATCTTGGGTATTCCGAAAGAGCATCGAGACGTAAGGATCAAGAGCGGGATTTGTTCATTCTTGTAATGGAAAGATACTCTGGGCCCACTCGGTGATATTGCATCTATATAGCTGCGCAGCTTATGACTAGGTCATGGAGATGTAATATCGCAGACGAGTTAATAACCTTCGTCAGTAACGAGATACAGCAAAGGCATCGATGTGTCTACGATCATATCTCGGACAAGGTAGTATCGCAGAGACAAAGGGAATGAATATCATATTTATGGTTCAACGACGATATTCGTGGAATGCACAGGGGTCGTCATATATTTCCAGGTATCCCTGACGATCATTGGTGAGCGGAGTGTCTCAACCATGTCTGGAGTATTCCCGAACCGTAGCGTAACAAACTTAAGGTCTTAGCGACGCTAGGAGATAGGTTCTGGAATTTTATAGGTTTTTATTGGAGAGAAAGAAATGATCCGGAAAGAGTTCCGGTGGTCCGGAAGGAGTTCCGGGGAGCTATGGAAAGGTTCCGAGAATGTCCGAAAGTTGTTCGGGTGGTTCCGAAATAGTTTCGGAGTCATGGGGTATTGAATTATATATAAATATGAATTAATGGGATTTTTATATTAATTTAATATTAATTAAATAAAGGAAAAAGGGGGGCTCCCACCTAAATGGGCCCTAAGAGGGCCCAAGAGGGGGAAACCGCACCACACAAGGAAGGGAAGGCTTGGGCCTCCTAGTCCAACTCGGACTAGGAGTGGGAGAGCCCATGGGGGGTTCGGCCGAACCCCCCCTCCCCTCTCCTCCTTTTAGTCCCACATGGGGGAGCCAAGGGGGTTGGCACACCCCTTCCCCCTTTATATAGCAAGGCATATTAATTGATTTAATTCATAGGAAATCCAGTTAATTCCCAATTTCTCTCTCGATCTCGTGGTTCCCAAGTTGGAGCCGCGCCGAGCTGAGGAAGGGGGTCTCTATCCACCTAAGCCATACCGCAGAGCGCCGTTGCTCTGCGGGATTCCAGATAAGATCTACTCCTGCGATTTCAGCTGGATCTGAATGACCGGGAGTTGTCGCTAGGCTCCGTATGTTTGCGAGTGCTCGGAGGCTACTCTATTGAGGAGCTTGGGCGACGTCGTCTCGCCCCCTGCAGCCGCCGCGCCCCCCCCCTCTGCTGCCGGCGCACCAGCCCTGGTGCTGGCGCTCTGCCTTCTTCCGCCCGACGCCCGTCGACGCAGATCATCGTCGACACCCCGGCGTCATCGACTCCGACATCGCGGCAAGTTCTCCGCGACCTCGAGGTCGGCTACGTACGACTTCATCGTCAACGCTTGTGCGGGAGCGTAATCCCCGCTATCGGTCTACATGGAGGTAATGTAACCCGTTCCGCCACCGTTATCGCATGTACTAGATAGATAGATCCTGTCTAGTTAGGGTTTCGCTCGCTAGAAAATTATTGTTTTCTGCACCGTAACCCCTTCAGGTTTTCCCCCTCATGGGCCTTCTTTCGACCAGAAGGCCCATTAAGGGAAATCAGGCTAAATAAATTCGAAAATAAATATATAAAATCATATTTGCATATTAATTACACTAATTAATATCAAACATAATATATATAATTTTTCTAGCTCCGAAAACTCTTTCGGCGCTGCCCGATCTCCATCGGACCCCTCCCGGGACGCTCCCGGTGATCTCTTTCCTTTCCGGTTGTCTTGTCGAAACCCCTTAAGTGTGTTACCCTAGCGGTTCGATATAATAACAGGTACGATCAAGACTCCTCTATGATCAACGACTAACTCGTAGGCCTGGACCCCATGAATTAATCTCTGTGATATAACGAATGATTTTCATCTATCAAACCTGGACGTATAGTCTTAAACCCTTTGTCATGGCGATACTTAGCGTGTCCGAGCATCATTCTCAGATATCTCCATACCTAGCATGATCTCGTTACCGACATCGCTATCTTCTACTCGTCTATGATATTATGTCAGCTGCTGACCTAGTCACATGTTTGCAAACTTATTTGACATAATCTCACCGAGTGGGCCCTAGAGTATCTATCCGGCTATGCGGACTGACAAATCCCGCTGTTGACCCCTCGTCTCAACTACTCCTTTCCGATACCCAAAAGTATCACCGTTATTGTCATACTAAATAAGATACGACGTTTGGTGCGATCAAAGTATCTTCCAGGAATAACAATAAGAGTTGGTCTCACGGTCTTAAGGCGTAATGACTATGTCCTATAAATACTGGGTACGTCCATCACATCGTTACTCCTAACGATATGACTTCCATTGCCGACCGGCGCCATGCCCTATGATCGGAAAACCTCGATCACTTCTTTGGAGAAAATAAGATATCTTAACTTAATTTATTAGAAATGTCAATCGCGCAACGAAACTAGTCTTAGTAGAGACTACTAGGGACCTGGTTGTTTATCTACCACACCTGTATTAATGTTTTCGGTTAATACAGTTATAGCATGGTGTAAAACATATAATGAACGATTGGGATATTGCCAATAAACTATGTTTATTAAGTACAGGCGGTTGTCACACCAAAGTACAGGCGGTTGAACCTGAGAGACTCCCAACTCTCGAAGCAAGGACTGAACCCAAATGAGCTCAGCGGTGGCATTGGCAACTGCTTTGTACTCAGCTTCAGTACTACTGCGAGACACTGTAGCTTGCTTACGAGCACTCCAGGCGATCAAATTTGGACCATGAAATACTGCATATCCCCCCATAGATCGCTTATCATCCGGACTGCCAGCCCAATCTGCATCAGAAAATGCAGAAAGAATACCAGAAGGGGCAGGCCGAAGATGCAGTCCAAAAGTAACAGTGAATTGAACATAGCGCAAGATGCGTTTGACAACCATCATGTGAGAATCACGAGGAGCATGAAGAAACTGGCAGACACTGTTAACCGCATATGAGATATCAGGATGAGTACTCGTCAAGTACTACAAGCCACCAACAAGACTGCGATACTCAGTAGCATCATCAGATGAAAGAAGAGTACCATGAAGTGCAGACAGTCTATGAGAGGCGGACATAGGAGTGTTAGCAGGCTTGCACTTAAGCATACCAGCACGACCAAGAAAATCACGGGAGTACTTCTGCTGAGTGAGAGTCAGACCAGCATCAGAATGAAAAACCTCCAATCCGAGGAAAAAATGAAGCCGTCTAAGATCTTTAAGAGCAAAATCACCACCCAGAGCAGAAACAAGACGATCCGTAGCAGAGACTGACGAGCTGACCAAGATGATGTCATCTACGTACACCAGTAGGTACATAGTGATAGTAGGGCGCTGGAGCAAAAACAAGGATGTATCAGCTTTCGAGGGAACACAGCCATGTACACGAAGAGCAGCTCCAAGCCGCGCATGCCAGGCACGAGGCGCCTGCTTAAGACCGTAAAGAGCCTTCACCAAGCGACACAAATGTTGCGGACGAGCAGGATCAACAAAACCAGGAGGTTGGCGCATATATACCTCTTCTTCAAGAACTCCATGAAGAAATGCGTTCTGAACATCCAGCTGTCGAAGAGACCATCCACGAGTAACAGCAAGCGACAGCAACAAACGAGTTGTCGTAGGCTTAACCACAGGACTGAACGTATCCTCATAATCAAGACCATGACGTTGTTTGAACCCTCTAGCAACAAGACGAGCTTTATACCTTTCAATGGAGCCATCGGCATGTCGCTTAACTTTGAATACCCACTTGGAATCAATAACATTGACACCAGCCTTTGGAGGAACAAGATGCCACATATTATTTTTCAGCAACGCTTGATACTCTAGTTCCATCGCAGATCGCCAGTGAGGAATACCCAAAGCAGCCTGAAAATGTCGGGGTTCAACAGTAGGATCAGACTCAGCCAGAGCTACACATGCTGCTAGCCACGCAACCGTGCCATCTTTGCGTTCAAGCGGTTTATAAATCCCACTCCGACTGCGAGTGTGAGGACGTATGACAGCAGGAGCAGTTGATGAAGGCGAGGTCGGTACAATCGGCACTGTCGACGTAGACACGGGCGCCGAACTGTGCTGGAGAGCAGAGATCGGCGAAGCAGGAGGAGACGCAAGCGAGGCATGCGATGGCGACCCAACAACACCAGGCGAGGACGGCGGAGCATCACGAGGCGATGGCGTGAAGATCGGTGGGGCGAGCAGCAACGCACGATCAGCAGTCGGTCACACAGGCGAGGAAAACTGATTTCCAGAGGACGGCCCATCATCATCTGGTGGGCTGGGTGAAGTTGTTGCGGACCGCGCAGGCGAGAGCAGAGGCGCACTCTGCGCGAGCGAGGGAGCTGGCGCGGGCCTTGCTAGCGTGGCCGGAGCGAGACTCCGCGCGGGTAAGGCGGTGGGCGCAGTCGACGAGGAGGTCGCTGCATGCCCCATGCAGGGGACGTCGGGCGGAGACGCTGCCGCGGGTTCGACTTGATCCGTCGAGGCAGCAACAGGAGGATCATCCAGAAGAAGAAGACGAGCCCCTCTACCAGTTCCTGCACCATGGTTAGACAACAAAAACGGCGAATGTGCATCATCTACAAATTGATCAGGCAAAACAGGAGATGTATGCAACGACGGAGTAGATGTGGTGGCAGGAGTAGGAAGAGTGGAAAAGGGGAAAACATGCTCATCAAAAACAACATCACGCGAGATATACCCACGATTTGTCGGGACATGAAGGCATTTATACCCTTTGTGCATCGAGCTATACCCAAGGAAGACACATTTTTTAGAACGGAACTCAAGCTTGCGATTATTATAGGGACGGAGATGCGGCCAGCACGCACAACCAAACACTTTAAGAAAAGTGTAATCCGGAGTCTCATGAAGCAAGAGTTCGAGAGGTGTTTTCATGCCAAGGAGTCGCGAAGGGAGCCTATTGATAAGAAAACAGGCGGTAGTGAAAGCGTCGCTCCAAAAACGAAAAGGAACCGAGGCATGAGCTAGCAAGGTTAACCCAGTTTCAACAATGTGACGATGCTTACGTTCGGCGGAGCCGTTTTGCTGATGTGTATGAGGACAAGACACACGATGTGAGATCCCAAGTTTCTCAAAGAAAGTACTAAGATTATGATACTCACCCCCCAATCCGACTGAACATGAATTAGTTTATGCCCGAGGAGACGTTCAACATGTGCTTAAAATTTAAGGAAAACATCAAAAACATCAGACTTGCGCTTAAGCAGATAAATCCAAGTAAAGCGACTATAAGCATCAATGAAGCTGACATAGTACTCATGACCACTAACAAACAGCTGGGCAGGACCCCAGACATCAGAAAACACAAGCTCAAGAGGAGTTTTTACGACATGACTAGAAACAGAAAAAGGAAGTTGATGACTCTTTCCCTGTTGACAAGCATCACAAACTAAACCATCTTTAGTACTAGACACAGACGGTAACTCATGACGATGAAGAACATGGCGAACGATGGGTGTGGCAGGATGACCAAGACGAGAGTGCCACTGAGAGTGGGACACCAGAACACCACTAAAGACTTGGGAAACAGCTGGGGAGGTAGATCACGACACATCAATCGCATAGAGTCCATGGCAAAGCTGACCTCTAAGAAGTACGTCCCTTGTGACCCGATCCTTTACAAAAAGATCAAATGGGTGAAACTCACAGAACACATTATTATCATAAGTAAGCTTAGGAACATAAAGCAAATTACGTGCAACTGTGGGAACGCGGAGGACATTTTTAAGATGCAATTTCCTAGATGTGTTGGTAAGAAGAGATGCCTGACCAATATGAGAGATGTGCATACCTGCCCCATTTGCTGTTTGAACCTTGTCATGCCCGTGGTAGGCCTTACACATGGCAAGCTTGTCCAACTCGCTAGTCACGTGATCAGTAGCACCAGTGTCCATGTACCAGGTGGGATCAACAGAGTAAGACGGAGTGTGTCCGTGTTCTTGTGTCATGTTGACCTGACGCTCATTGCCCTTGCCGTTATTGCCTAGACCAAGGAAGTACGGCTTGAAACGGCGATGACAGCGAGACGTGATATGGCCAGCAAGACCACACAACTGACAAGGAGCTGCAACACCGCAGGCGGCACAACACGCATGCAGACGTCCGTTCTCCATCACAATGGACGGACGCGGCTGCGTAGTGGGAGTGGGTGGTGCGGCATTTTTGCCCCCTTTAGAGGGCATCGATGCAGATGGACGGTGCCCCCCCTTTCCTCCGCGGTAGGCAGCGTTGGTTGAGGGGCCCCCATCCGGATGACGAGCAGCAAGGCGTTGCTCCGTCGCAAGGAGACGCTGGAAAAGCTCCTGTGGCTTGATGGGAATTTGACGCTCATTGATCACCTCAACAAGAGAGTCATAGTCACCGTCCAGACCTTTGAGGATGTACCCCGTAAACTCGGAGTCACGAAGAGGCTCGCCAATAGAGGCAAGTGTATCGGCCAAACGCTTGACCTTGTTGAAGAAGACGGAGATGGAGTTGTTCTCTTTCTGAGTCTCGCCAAGCTTGGCACGAAGCGCCATAGACTGAGACGAGGACTGCGCGGAGACGCTCGACTCCGGAACCTCCCACGTCTCATGTGACGTGGTAGCAAAGAGAACCAACCCGGCGACGCCCTCGGTGAGAGAGGACTGAATTGCCGAGAGGATCGCTTGATCTTGAGCAATCCAGGGCCGGAACATGGGATGCGTCGGCGAGGGACACAGCAGGGTACCATCGACGAACCCCTCCAGGTAGTGACTACGGAGGAGAGGTAGAATCTGCGCACGCCAGAACAAGTAATTGTCCATCTTCAGTTTCACTGGAAGGAGATTGCCGAAGTAGAACGGCGGAGTCGTGATGACGTCGAGCGCAAATGGCGAGGCAGGTGGGAGCTCGGCCAAAACCGGAGCAGCGGTAGCCGGCGGTGGAGGAGGCGGCACCGTAGATGAAGAGGGCGCCCCGTACGTGGCGTGGCCCGGGACAACACCATAGCCAGCGCCGTATCCCACGGCGTAGGGTGGAGGCTGACCGTAGCCTGCGGCAGGAGGAGCACCGTAGCCTGCAGCAGAAGGGGCACCATAGTGGGCGCCATGGAGAGCACCGTAGGGAGCGCCATAGAGAGCACCATAGGGGACACCATAAGGTGCATCGTGGTATGCGCCATAGCCAGCAAGATCATACGGCAGAGGCGGTGGCGCGTAGGGTGCAAGCACACCAAAGGGTGACCTTGGCGTTGGAGCACCGGAGTAGACCGAGGCACTCAGGCCGGAGGAGAGCGCGCCCGCCGATCGTGTCATCAGCGGGGTGGCGGCGGCGGCCAGAGCAGAACCACTCAGAAACAAGTGGGACAAGAACGACGGCACCGGCGGCAGAGCGACCGGCGCGGCCGAGGCGAGCGAGTCGAATGCATCAGCAGTCAGGACATGAGGAGCCATGGCGAGGGAGGCAGCCGGCTCGGAGGTGGCGGCGGGCGCGGTGGCGGCAGCCGCCGCAGCAGCAGCGGAAGACGAGGACATGGGCAGGGTTTCAGATCGTACGATCGCGTCTGATACCATGTTACGAAACAAGATTGAGTTGTGGGTTTCGACACCTCTTGGGTTGGCCACTGCAACATTATATAGAAGTACCAATGGTACAAATACAAGTCCTACAAGGTTTCCGAATACAAGTCCTATAAGGTTTATAATACGTACATAATTACAACTCTAACACTCGCCAACCGGCCAAGTGCCGTTTACCTTCGACCGGTGTCCAAAGCGTCACTCTCCCAGCGAGTCCGAGTCCACGGACGCATGTGCTGGAAGTGACTGATTTTTCCAGCGTTGGTGCATGGCTCGCTTCATGAGAGTTACCGCTAACTATATCGTCCTCTGTATGTTCAAGAAATAATTGGCTTTAGGGTTCATGCCGGATTTAGAGATACTCGTTTTAGGAGTGCAGACTTGTCCTTTTTCCAGTCATGTGTCTAAATACATTTGAGCATACATATCCTTTCTTTTTAATTCAAATCTAAACGATATATATTGCACGGTGCACCTTGTGATGTTTGTGCTGGCCATGCATGCCAGCCGAGGCAGTAGCCGGTGGTGATATGATATGCGGTCCATTTCCAGATAATTGGCGTGGAGCCACCTTATTTATTCCGAAATGACGCGTGAAACATCAGACCAGCTCGCTCGATGTGCCCTTGTACCACGTCCTCAACCAGTACTGAATACTGATGGCCTGCTAGGAGTAGGAGTAGCTGGTTGTTGTAGCGACCTACGTGTAGCAGTACTGCTTGATATGCGACTCGTCCTGTGTACTGTACACAACAAGTATGCAAGCACATCGTAGGTGTTCAAGCCCAAGGACTAGCGAAAATGCATAGCCACAACCCGTATACCCGTGCCACTTATCACAGCCACTCACTACTTGGAGATTCGTGCTGCGTTTTTGAAAAAACGACCTTCTATAAAGTTTTCTAGGACTGATTTGTAACTTGCTTTAGAAGGATTTTTATCTGATTCTTGCCTAAGTTTAGTGGAGCATTTAATTAACATTAATAGGAGAATATGTACAGACCGAGGGATTTTTTTGGTAAGAGATTTTTTTTGGTAAAAAACGGATCCATATATTGTAAAAAACGGATTATACAATATATTTAGAAGAAATACGGATTAACATTTTGTTCTTGCTTGAGTATGATCCATAAATTTAAGATAATATTTTGTTAACAGAAATTCATGTATTGGATGGACACGAGGAGAGCACATGCATCTTCTCGGAACAAAAAATTAGGAAACAAATTTCTTCCATTAAGAAACAAACATTATATGATAACAGTGCATAAATTTCGGGAAAAAATCCATTTTCGGAAGGAAATATTCCATGCATTTACATTTTTCATGTATAAATTTTCAGAATGTTCGGATTTATATACATACGTGAACAAGAACAATTTTATTCATTAAGATACATCGAGAAAGTTTAATAGGAACCGGTGTTGTTGCAATTAGGGTCAACAAATAGAGGTGTCGTTGTGTCTATTTTCGTCGCTCCGTAATTTCTACAAATACAGGGTCTCATTTGCAAAAAAAATGTTACGATCGTCCGATGGAAAATGGACGTCCCAGATAAGTGGCACGGGAATACCATGGTGTGGAAAAACCAAACTCAAGGACTAGCTATGATAGAGCTGAAACAAGAAAATGTGCACATAGCTATATATGCAAGCCTAATTAACGACAACCGTAGCTTGCTCATAGGCAGGAACGATTACAGGGTATTTTGTTGGGTGCTTTTCTTTCTTTCCCGAGAGGATGACATGCTTGTGTTCTATTTAAGACCAGGCTTAAACATGTGAGCCGAGTTACCGAGTATTCATTTAGTTCGTTTAACTCGGTAAGAAACTGCTACCTGATTTGCCTTTTGTTTATGCAAACAATTGGTCTTGATTATAGTAGTTCATTGGCTACAACTTACTTAGTGGTATCCAATTATTATTGATTGGACTGATGATTGCACCGTGCTTGTCAAAATAACTAGGAAAAAATAATGTACAAACCACTGATATTGAAAAGTATGCCAACATCATGTCGTTATTTGTGCTTTACCTTTTGTCTTCTTAGGGACACAAAGGATTACATTTTTCTAATAATTTCCAAAGAGAATTATGCTATCCGTCAATTGTTTACATTTTTATCGGCCGAATTTAATTTAGATAACGTAGTGGCAAGGCAAAACCAGCCCGCGTCAAAAAATGTCTGGGATACATAAGTATTGGGCCACTCACAAAAAATTAAAGGTCCACAGTGTGAGGGGTTCAAACTCGTGACCTAGGTGAAGGAAATGAGCGACATGGCATGTGAGAATACATACACTTAGGTGGACTACATTTTGTGATTAAGGCGTTAAATAAATGAGTTCATATTTTGTTTAAGTTTCTAAGTCGGTAAAAGGTCGAGATTTTTTGATAAATTTGGGAAAACAGAAATTTTGTTGTTCATCATAAAGAATATCGATCGAGTAAAATATTTGGTTTATGTGAACCTATTGTGGGACGACATAATACGCGAAACTGTCCCCTCTTACTTGTTGCTGGAGCAAATCGTGATATAAAAACCAACTTGTTGATGTTGTGCTATACACTTTAAGAAACATAACTTAAAATCGATACATACATGTATCAGGTGAGAACCTATGTTGTTAAACCAGAGTTTAATCTTTGGTGATTCAAGGTAGATCCCATCACCAATAGAACCCATAATTTTTATGTTGAAGCATCATCATAATTTATGTTTTATAACATTTATAAACCATGGTATGCTTCAACTTTATTATTTTATATGTGCTCTATGGAAAATCTGGACTATGATTTTCAGCTTCCTCAAAGTGGGCCTGGTTAAATAGAAAGTCGCAATAGCAGAAAGCTCTGGACCAGAAATACAGAAGCAATTGATCATCAGTACGGATGGCACCCGCAGGATATGGGTACGGGTAGAGCCATCCCATACCCTTACCCGTCACCCGTACCTATGCCCTTATGCGCGTACAACTTTTTCTTGTACCCTTCACCCGTCACGGTCAAGAGTTACCCGTGGGTGAAAATACCCTCATTTGCAACACACTGATAACTTTAACCAGCATCACAGTTTTAACCACAACACATAATTGTGACTACCAGCACATTGTTAAAAGCAACACACTGTACATATACTTATAAACAACAACATTTGCGCATAAACAACATATGCATACAAGAACAATTACACATAAACAACACATGTATACAAGAACAATTACACATAAACAACGATAAATAACGACACATAGTCATAAAACAAGAGCACTTAGTCATACGCTTTAAATTCACAAACTCACGGCAAAGTACACAATAATTTTAACCGTACATAGGGCTATAAAATAATCATTACAATAATAATTATTATTAGAATGGTACATGGGTATGGGTTATATGAACCATACCGTACACTCGCCACCCGGTGGGTACAAGATTTCTCCATTTATATTTTTATGGGTATTTTGTTTATTTAAATCCTTAACCTAACAGGGTTTTTATCCGTAGACAGGGTACGTGGGTAATGGTACCCATTGACAATGTTCTCTAAAAAAACTGATCATCAGGCAGCCCTTAAAAAAACATCAGGCAGGCCTACGCCAATGAAATTACCGAGGCTGGTCCGACAGGCCCACGGCCCAGTTTCCCCGATAAACCCTTCGCCCACTGCGCACCTCGCGTCTCCAACCGAATCCTGCCGCCGCCTCCTCCGCCGCCGCCGCCGCCGCGCTAGCTCCAGAGCCCACGCCGTCGGCCACCCAGCGACACCTTCGAGCTTAGCAGCTCACCTCGCCGATCCAGCATGGGGTAATTACGTCATTCTCTACTCTCGACCTCGTTGCCGACAATCTGCGCGCTATTCCGTTGGATTTCGCTCTCTCGACAGATCTATTCGATTCTCCTGATCTAGTTCCTCCACCTTATGACGTGTTCATGTGGTGTATCCTTACGCGGCTGTTAAATTTGAAGTGGATTATTGAATTTAGGGATTTGTATTTGCTTCGGTGATAAGTTAGAATCGCGTGTGCAGTAGCAATTTAATTTGTTAATGATGGGTGGGATTAGCTCAAAAGGGGGCACGGCCGCACTAGTGGCATTCAAACCCGTGGCGCCCTTGACGGTTTGGCTGTGGTGTGTACACTAGTTAACTAGAAGGCACAACTAATATAGTCTGAATTGATCCTTGCCTTGCTCGCCTTTAAAGACTTGGTTTTGCTTTTGACCTTCGGACCTTATAAGAAATAATGTAGAATTACTTTAGTTGTCTTTTAACGTGAAGCTGCTTGCTGCATTGTTCACTTCTGATTGATGAAACATATACCTCTATGGTGTCCAACGCTCTAGTTGCATACGTACAAATAGTCTGAAATGATATTTGGTTTGGTTGCAGGACTTGCTCACCTTTAATACTTGGTTATGCTTTTGACTTACTGGCCATTAGAAATATTTGAGAATAATTTAGTTGTCTGTTAACATGGCCCTAGTTGCTTCGTATGCTCTGGTTAAAGAAACTTTCACATCTACCATGTCCAGTGCTCTCGTAACGTCCTTCTGTTTTCTTATGGTTTTGCCGTATATTAGAACACAGGGTATTCATGCAGTAGGCTAGTATTTCCATGGATTATCCATATCGTAAGAGGACACAATATTTGTCCTGAACATGATCGCACTTCCTATATATCCCTCTATCAGCTGGACTTTTGGGCCGCATATCCTACCTTTTGTTAGTGGTATTATTGTGTGTCTCTAGTTCATTGCGATATGACTGTGACAAAAAGTAAATGTGTGATTGTATATGTCGTGTCACATTTGGATATATGTAAAAAAAATATTCATTATCACATTACTTACCACTTCTGTCCATAATAAGTGTCGCAGTATTCAACTAAACCCAGTTAAAAAATGCGACACTTCTTTTGGGTGGGAGGGAGTAGTTGAATTGTTCCAGGAAATCTAGATATTGTTTGCCCTCACTGTTTGGTCCAACTGAGGTTTTGTGTTCCTGCTTTGAGGACTGATGCCTTTTATTTTCAGTTTTTAGTATATATTTTTTGTTTTCCAATTTGTACTGCTTCTTGGCTATACAAAGCCAGAGTGAGACGTTTATTTTGAAGTAGAGAATCAGCTTATTCATGGAGTTCAGGCATTAAGCAATGAAGCTTTCTTGCGATTTTCCATTGCCTACTGAAGAAGTGTCATTAAGCTAATTAATTGCATGTACTGTCAAGGAGTGCTTTAAATTGTGTAATAAAAGAATCTAAGGTAGTCAGGTGGGGGTAAATGGTATGGGCTTCCATTTGTGTTATTTGTTTTGCCAGCATCTGCTTTAATCATCGCTTGTGCAGTTGTGCTCCAAGCTTAGCATCCGTCACTTTCCTACACTTTCCTTTTCAAATGTCTGTGTTAATTGCTTGTGGTGACTTGAAAATTATTTCATACTTTTGGGTAGTGGAAATGTATCAAATGTATTGTGCTTTGCGAAAATACTTCTTGATCCCGAGCTCCTCTGCTCCTGGTTTTCAAAAAATGAAAATTTTATTTCTTTATCTCAGAAACTTCTGAAAGGAAATCATACAAGAAAAAAATCGTACATATACATGTCCACTATGTACGCCTAAATTTCAGAGAAATATCTTTTCATGCTTGGCCTGCATAAAAAAGACAGAACTATCAAGTAAAACAAGGTTGTTTCACCCTTTTCAGATCCATGATGTTGTTATTATTGTGTAGCATAAAATACAACGTATTATTGAGCGAAACTACACTGATATTTAGATAACATGTGTATGTATCCACGATATTTTTGGAGATTTTTGAAACTTTGAAATACAATTTTCGAATTATTTTAAAAGGCAGGAGCACTAGAGCTCGAGATCAAAAATATCTCTCTGTGTACTTTTTTACTTTTATATGCATGTTAACTGTATTAACTTACCGTGTACTTGTTAAATTAAACATAAATGCAACTGTATTCATTTACAGCCCTTTTTTGCTTGTAGTTTTACCTTGGTACTCTTTGTAGGATATTCGAAATGGAGCTTTTATGCAACAGTTTCTCTGGAAAATATTTCTTGAATCCTAATATTTGAATTGCTGATGCAGTAAGACACGTGGTATGGGAGCTGGGCGCAAGCTCAAGACCCACAGAAGGAACCAGCGGTGGGCGGACAAAGCCTACAAGAAGAGCCATCTTGGGAACGAGTGGAAGAAACCCTTTGCTGGTTCATCACACGCTAAGGGGATTGTCCTTGAAAAAATGTAAGTTCAATCATTAGCTCGTGCCTGCTTCTTCTTCTGAAGAACAATGACTCATTGAAACAAACTGCTTTGAATTGCAGTGGCATTGAAGCCAAGCAGCCTAACTCTGCTATCCGTAAGTGCGCGCGCGTCCAGCTGGTGAAGAACGGGAAGAAGATTGCAGCCTTTGTGCCAAACGACGGTTGCTTGAACTACATCGAGGAGAATGTAAAAGCATAATTTCTGCCCTCCAGAACTTCGTTGATGTCACCTCCCCATCTGCTTAGGTGCTAACACTGACCACCATCCTGAATGTGTAGGACGAGGTGCTGATCGCTGGGTTCGGTCGGAAGGGACACGCCGTGGGAGACATTCCCGGCGTCCGGTTCAAGGTCGTGAAGGTCTCTGGCGTGTCCCTCCTCGCCCTCTTCAAGGAGAAGAAGGAGAAGCCCAGATCTTAAATCAGCCTTACTTCCGTTTGGTTGGTTACTCGCGGTGTTGTGATTTTGGATCTGTTGATCGCTACGTCAGAGCTCATGTACTGTATGTTGAGATGAACTTGTCAGCTGCCTGTTTCTGTTTTGTGCCTAGTTCTTGTCGACGAAAAATCGAGTTTCAGTTTCTGCCATCAACTTTGCCAGCATAACTTCCGTGTCTGTCTCGGTTGTTTACCCGTGGCAAAAAGAATTTTCAGCATTCACGCTGCTACTGTTTTGTTAGAACAGTTCGGCTAAGTGTAATGGTCGAACGTGTTCATCTGGACCGTTGGTGGCGAGATCTAACGGCTGGTAGTGTGAGTCGTGGTCCCCGACAACGTAAAGCCGGCGGCCAGTTCGATCTGAGATGGTCGGGGTCAGCCATCCCCATCGGCGCCAGGTCAGCACGTCCATGTGGGACCGGGCGCCAGATCCGATCTCTGGGCCCGCCAGTCAGCCTCCACGTGACCGAGGCCGAACAGGATCCTTTGCGCACGGCCGGCTGTAATAAAAACACAAGGAATCCTATTCTTGCTTGCGGTTCGAACTCGACGCCGCAGCCGCTCCCCTGCCCCTCTCTGTCGGTCTCCGCCTCCGCCGCCGCCGCTGCCGCCCGCCGGAGCCGATGGAGACGGCGCGGGCACCGGTGGCCTCGTCCAGGCCGCGCACCGTGGAGACCATCTTCAAGGACCTCGACGCCCGCCGCGCGGGCATCATCCGCGCGCTCACCTCCGGTCAGTAACCGCTCCGCCCTGCCCTGCCCCCCTTCTCGTCTCGTCTCGGCTCCGCCCTTCGCCGCGCCGCGCTGACGGACGGGCCACACCCGCACGCAGATCTAACACCGCGCTCCCCCGCGCCTCGTGTGTCGCCGTGCAGATGTCGACGACTTCTACGACCTCTGCGACCCAGGTGAGTAGCGAGTTCGCCTCAGATTGGGTTGGGTACCAGCTGCCGACGAGTTCCGTGGGATCTGGCCGGGGATTTGATGGGATATACCGGGCTGGGTGTTTGTTGTCTCTGTGGGCGCAGATAAGGAGAATTTGTGCCTGTACGGCAATCCCGACGGGAGCTGGGAGGTGTCGCTGCCCGCGGAGGAGGTGCCGCCCGAGCTGCCCGAGCCGGCGCTCGGCATCAACTTCGCCCGCAACGGCATGCGCCGGCGCGACTGGCTCTCCCTCGTCGCCGTGCACTCCGACTCCTGGCTCCTCTCCGTCGCCTTCTTCTTCGGCGCGCAGCTCAGCGCTAATGAACGGTACTACTACTATACTTTACTACTGCCGCTCTTCCTCCTTCTCCATTACTGAATTCGATTTCTCTCTGCTTGGTGTGTATTCTTGCTGGTTTAGTTTCCACAGTAAATAAATTATTATCTGTTCCCGATAGACAATTCAGGGAAGATCCAGTGAGCCCTTTTTGGTGGACTACTTTAGCTTGCTTGCTTGCTAGGTAGGTGGCTTGGGAGTTGGGATACGCGTGACTGATTTGATGGTCCAATTTATTTTGTTTCACTTGGTAATTGGTGCTTGTGTGGGCATGTGCACAGCACATGTATCCTGTGCTCCCTCTTCTTCTTTCTTTTCTTTTCTTTTCTTTGAGTGTGAATCGGAGGATCATGCTTTTTCTATGTGTTTGCGTTATTGCTTTCCAGTTAGTTGCTTCCCTTCTTTCTGTGACTCTTTTGTTTGTACTCCTGGGTTTGATTATGATCTAGGGCTCAGCTGTTAGGCTTACGGGCTCATTGCGAAAAACAACTGTTCATTTTCACTTTATTTCAGAAATGACATACACAAATGGAGGATAGCGTGCTTCTATGTAGTCCCATCCTTGTAGTTTTCTATGATTTAAAGAATTTCAACGTGTCTCCTGTTTTTCTGTTTGTGGCGACGAACTGTACCGCATTGCCACAACTCGCTCTAAGCTTAGCTATGTTGAACCGAATATAAATTGCCGTCTGTAGTAAATTCAAAAGTTCCAAGGTTCTTCTCACAAGGAAGGAAGAATCCCATATACTGATGGTGGGACCATCCCTATCTGAAGTTCCTGCCATGTTAATTGCAGAGTTATTTACTTCTGTAGATGTGGTTGTAGTAGTTGAAGAAGTTGTGCATTTACTGACTGATGTGACGCATTACACATATGAGGGCATGAGGCAAACACGGAATATACAAATAGCGATCATGATCAAACAAGTGATCGGATGCTATATAAGGCACCATCTGCAGTTGTAAGGCTTTTATGCTGGCTTACCGAATTACTAAAGTAATTATAGGAATTTTATTTCCTCTGATTTGATGCCTTTGCCGATGGCTTAATCAAGAATTTAAGTAGAGGTGGAGTGCCTCCATTTACTCCTCCAGCAACATCTACTTTTTGACCGTGGTGAACAAAAATATTGTCAAAGCAATGTTTGCTGTGTTGCAGTTGTTCGAGATCATTCAAATCTTACTTCTTTGGTACTTGCTTGTCCAGTTCATTGGTGTACATCACTATCCAAATATGAAATTGTGAGAAATTACACACATAATTTAGCGAGGACAGATGTTGATTTTATGGTTGGGAAGGTAATCTGTTTGTGTAGTATTGTTCTGTTCGGATGTTGAGAATAAGTACATAACAGGGAATTAAGCAAGTAAGCAACATATACTTATGTTTTCATTATTATGGTGGTGGTAATCCAAAACTTGCTGAGCAACTTTATTTTTATCTCCTATGACCTTTTCTGGGCAACATATTATTAACTCATTCCTTATCTCTATACACTGAATGAAAACTAGATAATTTGCTATGTTCTCTTGTTGCATTCGATAACAACCAATGCCCATTGTTTTATTCATGTCTTGTTCCGACATGTTAGGAAGCCATCATTCTAGTTTTTACATTGATGTATGTCTTTAGTTGCGCACAACCTTTTAGTTTTCTCTCTCTCACAAGAAGTACAGTAAGAATATTATGTTTAGGTACTTTATATTGCAGCTTCAACGTTCCAGCTTTATGTTATGCATTTTTGTTTTCAAAATGCGGCAAACGTAAATAAAAGAAAACGAAGTAACTTAACAATCTTCACTTCAGTATCGCACTCCACCATGAATCCGTTTATCTGTCACTCGTCATCTCATCTCTGGAAATTGACAATTGGACTGCAATATTCTTAATTAATGGTATGTTAAACAATTTACTTAGAATTAGCTACTTTTCATTAGAATGTCCATTTACTCCTGGCTTACTCATCATACTAAAATTCATACTTTTGTGGTTTTCCTTTGCCTACTTGAATGGCTTCTTTCACAACAAATAGTTTCAGAAGGCTTGACAGATTTTTCATTGTACAGATACCTACCACTTAGGTGGCCTGCCATGCTAGTAATCTATTTACATTCTGTTCCCTTGTGTTAGCACTAAAATATTAGAACTAAGAAGATCACTCTGTGTAATTGATTGCATGCACAAACCAGTTCAATGACTTGCTAATTTTGTTCTTGATATCTTCTCTGTTAAGTTTTCTGTCATTTAGTTGTCCTGTGTAGCCATCAATTTTCTGCAAAAGCTTTTAGCTGTTACTGATTGCACGAGGAAACTGATACTCCCATCTTTGTTTTCCAAACCGTTTCATCATTCAGTACTTCCTCAAATTCCAGGCTTCTGGTTATATTATTATTGTAGTTGTTCTCTCTCTTTTTCTTGCCCCCTTTTGTCCAAGAGAAATGTTACTCCACTTTTTAAGGAAGTGCTCCGTCAAATAGTAGTTCTTAAGATATGTTGTGTCAACTGTCAAGTTTGTCTGAAAAACTTTAGCTGCAATCTGTTGCTAGTCCAACAATTCCGTGTTCTTGTGTTTGTCAGGAAGCGCCTGTTCAGCCTGATCAATGATCACCCAAATGTGTATGAAAGTATGGTTGCCACGAAGCACAGCAGGGACAGGTCTGGTGTTGATAGCAGCGGCAAATCCAGACACCCATCAAAGCCAAAGGTACACGCAGAGTGATCACCCCACAGTAGTTTGTGTTTTTGTTCGAACGCAGAGTGATCACCCCACAGTAGTTTGTGTTTTTGTTCGATATTCAGAATCGGAAAATCCTGTCTCTGAACCTAACTTGAGCTCTTTATTTATTTAGCAGCAGCGAAAAGATGATGTGCGGGCAAAGAAATCAAGGCCAGTCGCTCAAAGAGTAGAAGAATACGATGACGACGACGAGGAGGAGGGAGAGGAAGAACACAGCAAAACCTTCTGCGGAACCTGCGGTGGCCTGTACAATGCGGATGAGTTCTGGATCGGTTGCGACATCTGCGAGCGGTGGTTCCACGGCAAGTGTGTGCGGATCACCCCGGCAAAAGCGGAGCACATAAAGCACTACAAGTGCCCCGACTGCAGCAGCTCCAAGAAAATCAGGCTGTAGGACTTCGTTCAGTTCTGCAACAGCCGTCACTGACTTAAATCTGATCAAAATACACCATGTGTCCGTGTCTTTTTCTGCGCAAGGGCGCAGCTAGCGGATGTGGATCCTTTTAGAACCTCTACTCCCTCCCTCCTGTGTTGCAGACTCCTAGGCAGGTGCTGTGAAAGACTGATGTATACCTTGTTATAGATGTCCCCTTCATTGACATTCGATTACATGTGTGGTCAATGTTGTTGTAGCCTTCACCGGTGATGATCCAAATGTACACTCCCTCCATTCTATAATTTAAGCCTTTTTAGCTAGCTTAGTTTGTTAAAAAGGCTTACATTTTAGAACAGAGGTAGTATTTGTTTGGGTGTTTTTTGGTCTTGGTTTTGCATGTCTTTGTCTACATTTAACATATATACACTAAGTATCTAGACACGTTTTAGTTTATGTGTTCATTAATTTATATGAGTCTAAACAACATGTGTAATTCTTGAAACATACTATATTAAAAAAGGATAGAGTATTTGACATAGATTTGTATATATGCGGATATATCTACACAGTAAAACAATCCAAATATATCCATTTAGGTCAAATATTTTGAAACAGAGGTAATAGTATATTTTTAAGCGATTTTACAAGTTTCCGGGTTCAGACTAAAAACCGCTAATCCCCTGACTCCAGTTCAACACAGTTGTCTTGACTCCGGAACGTGTTAGGTTTGGATTGGTGTTAAGAGCATCTACATTCCTGCTCATCCACGGATTGGTGTTAGACTAAGTGGTTTGCATGGCTATACATTGACTAAGCAACCACAGTAACGGATAACAGAAACAGTCCAACAAAAATAGTCTAACAGCCCCCCACAGTCGCATCGGGAGGGTGACGAACGATGAGACTGGTCCGAAATTCAGAGAAAACAGTCGGCGGCAAGCCCTTGGTGAAGATGTCTGCGTATTGCGATGATGTTGGAACGTGAAGAACGTGGATTTCACCCAACGATGAAGTGTATGTCGATCTCGATATGTTTGGTCCGCTTGTGCTGCACAGGATTAACAGAAATATACACAACAGAGATGTTATCACAATAAACGACAGTCGATTTAGTGATCACCCGATGAAGTTCTTGCAGTAGGTGACGCAACCAAGTACTCTCGGCAACGGCATGGGCAACAGACCTGTACTCCGCCTCGGCACTTGACCTAGACACAGTTAGATGTCGCTTTGACGACCAAGATATCAAATTATCCCCAAGAAAAACGCAAAACCCTAAGGTCGAACGTCGGATGTCAGGACACCCAGCCCAGTCGGCATCGGGGTACGCTTGTTGTTGAAGAAGAGTGTGTCGATCGTCGTCCAGACGGAGAACGCCAAAGAGTCGGAGTTCATGAGGAGGCCCTGGAGCTCGAGGCTCATGGTGCCGAGGAGCCACCCCTTGACGGAGATGTTGATGATGCGCCACTCGAGGTCGCCGTCGTGGTCGTCCAAGTCAGCGGCGAGGTGGGCGCCCACGTCCCAATGCGCAACTAGCTGATGGATCACGCGGCACCAGAGGGACAGATGCGTGCCGTTGATGTCGAGGGTGATCTTGACAGTGTTGTGGACGTTGACACTGGCCACGAGCTGAGCCCTGCCATGCCCGAAGATGGGGTGGAGAGGACGCACGTGAGGCGCGAGGGTTTGGAGAGGAAGAGGAACAGAGGCCGACAAGGGGGAGAGGCCGGGGGTTGGGAGCTGCTTACGGTGGCGGGGGAGGCGACGCCGGTGGAATCGCTCATTGCGCAAGCGTGAGAAGAGGGTCGAGAGTCTGATATCATGTAAGAGTATGATTCAGTCTAGAACTCAGCACAGTTGTATTCATCCTCTCGGGGTGTTTATATAGAAGTATACACAGGGGAGAGAGAGGGGGATACAACCACGACTCAACTACAGATCCTAACATCTAGGAGAGTGAGTGCGTGAGATCGTGCGATAGACTAAGTGGTTTGCATGGCTATACATTGACTAAACAACCACAGTAACGGATAACAGAAACAGTCCAACCACCAATGCTCAAGCACAGACTGATCAAACCGACATAAGTGCGTCTCAGGAGAAGTGAATTACAGTCATACTCCCTCTATTCTAAATTAATTGACTCAGATTTAGTGTAAATTATACTAAATCTAAATTAATACCTCTATATATAAAAGTGCGTCATATTTGCATCCAATTCCAGCATCCACGTCACCTTTTTTTTCTAACCGTCCGATCCGTGCAACGGACGGACCAGATTGCAAGTTTCTGGGGCCAAAAGGCGCATTACTGTAGCTACGCCGTCTCCACCAATCACAGCGCGGCATGTCGCCCGGTTACCGGCCGGTAACAGCCGGTTCCACCAGTCACTGCGCCTGTTTTTCACAAAAAACCCCCAAAGATCCGCGCAGTGACCCGCGGTCCAAAATTTAGCACAGAGAAGGACCCAATTGCGAATACGGAACAGTCCAGATGATTTTATGAAAAAAATCCCCCCAGAATCCCAGCACCCCTTCCCTCTCTCTCCCACAACCCCGAGTTCGGCGCCGCCGCCAACGCGCCGCGCGCCTTCTCCCCCCCCCCTCGCGTCCTTCCGCGCTGCGGCGGCTCCGCCCGCCCTCCCCCCCCGCCTCTTCCTGCGGCGCCTCCCCCGACGCTGCGGCGCCTCCACCCGCGACCCCCGCCTCCTCCCGCGCCTCCGCCCGCGATGCCCCGCCTCCTCCCGCCGCCACGCCTTCTCCCGTCTCCTCACCCGTCGCCCCGCCTACTCCCCCGCTGTGAACGACGGTCAGGCATGCCCTAGCGCCGCCCGTCCAGGTCTGTGCGTTCCCGCCCGCCTGGTGCCTCCCCGAGCTCTTCACAGGTTCGTGATCCATGTCCCTCGGAAGAATTGTTCTTCAATGCTCTTGTTCTGACAAAGTTGGTGTCGTTCTCTCAGATTGGGCACAGTGGTTGCTTGCACGCTACTGAAGCAGAAGGAACATGAATAGATGCATCAGCAGGAACTCCTACAGAAAAACCGCTAGATGGATCGAAGGGGAAGACAGAGAGCAGCTGGAGAGATCAGAATAAGCAAGGTAAAGAATCACTGTATAGCCTATTACCTTTTTGTATCAAATTTAGCATCTATTCACAATATAGAAATAGATTCGGTGATACATAGCGGTAATTTCAGCTGAATTCTATCAAGTAAACGAAGTGTGGTTACATTTTATGTAACACACAGGAATTGCGTGCATTTGTGCGTGTGGTTCTTTCTAGGTGCAGGTTCTTTCGGGAGTGCGCCCACCCGGATCAGAAGCAGCGGGCGGAGCTGGGCAAGAGGCTCGGCCTCAGTCATAGCCAGGTCAAGTTCTGCTTCCAGAATCGCCGCACGCAGATGAAGATACCACCTTCTGCTTCTAGAATCGCCGCACGCAGATGAAGATACCACCTGCCTCGACTAAGGGGTATGTACTAATGGCTGAATTCTAGATTTCATTTTTGTGAATGTAATTGTGTGTTCCTGTGTTAATGTGTGCTTAACTGAAATGAAATTCAGAAAATTTCTGAACCAATGACTAGCCATGAGGGAAAACAGTACGCATGCTACCTACCTGTCGAAAAAACTAAGACCAGGAAGTCAATTGTCCCACAAAATGCAACTAGCGTTATAGTAGAAAGTGAACGAAAAGTTAAACCAAAGAGCGGTGTTTTTACAGGGTGAGCATGCAAATATTTGTTTGTTGTGCGTGTATACCTGGTTAATAGAATGCCTGATAAAAGGATCTGATCATTACTATTGTTGTTAACGCAACACGAAGGTTGATGGTCTTACGAAATCTGCTATTATGCGAAAATCTAACAGGTTCATGTAGAGGGTGAGAAGGTAAGCTATTTTCTTTGGCGAGACTCATAATTATCATACTCATGTTGGTCTTTCCACACATCCACCAAAAACTAATTATGAACAGTTTCAGTAGAAGAATATGTTGCTTTAACTTGAGAGACTAGAACTGTACTCATTTCATTTTAAAAGAACACAACAATTTTAAGCTCCAATAGTATTAGTGTTGCTTCAGTTACATGTCTTTATGCTCTGACACTGTCACATATTGGCACTTCATAGCTGCTATAGCTTTTAAACTCCAGTAGTATTAGTGTTGCTTCAGTTACATGTCTTCATGCTCTGACACTGTCACATATGGTCACTTCATAGTTGCTATAGCTTTTTTGAGTTGCTTTATTAAGTGTGTATCTTTTGCTGAAGGTTATTCAAGAGTATGCTTTAGGAGAATTTGATGCTGAGGATGCTTACCATGAGAATAGCACCTCTAAGTTTGCTGAATGCTTATGAGGATCGCCTGAAAGATACTTCTAAGAGGTATTATCCTAAAATTTTGGAAAGTGAGGGAACAAACAATAGACTGCATCTGGGAGCAGAGCTCTCTTGAACGAATGTTTGTTGTTACTATGCCATTGCATGTATAATGTCCACCAGTACTCAAATGGAACTGTATGTGATCTCGCTGATATACCACGGTACATAGAGGTAAGAAAAACTAGGGAAACAAAACTATCGTAATCTGTTTCATCGGTAATCAATGTGGTGTCCTCCTGTTGTGTACCAATAACCGCAGGAGAATTGAGTACTTTTCACCGTATTTGACTGCACCCACTCTGGCTTCTTCCTACAGGTTAGATTTGTCTGTTGTGAGCCAAGAGCACTGATCTGCTCAATAAAGGAGATATCTTCTGTTTGCAGGTTATTTCAGCGGGAGAAACGCACCTTCATCCACTCCAACAAGCTGCTTGCTGAAGTGGAAGCCACTGAGGACAACAATGACTCCCTTCCAAAAGAGGCTCAGATGTCTATTACCGCGGATCCAGATGAACTGCACAGTTACGCGACCTATGCTCCTCGATTGCCGCCAATCACACTACCCTTATCCATTCAGTTAAGAAGCTGGTTAATTTGGAGGCGCATGCAGCTGCAAGTCGGCAACCGAGCAGCAGTCCTGTTCTTGAATAAGTGTATAACTATATATAAAGGAAAACGTTCAAATTCTTCATGCAAAGAGGATCAATTAATATGTCAATAAGTATATATAAGGCGCCCTCTGCCGTAGTGGATTGCTGGTGCTTGGCCCCAACCTCCCGCCTCTGGTGGTTTTGATGCAGGTACCATGACAAGTATAGTCTACCGCGAGGATGTGCTGGCCAGCTTCAGACGAGGACACCAGCACGCTGCTGGTGCCAACAAAGGTTATTTATGGTCATGTTTGCATATATTTTGTTGCTACTGCAATACGCCTAGATAATTGTGCGCGCTTCAGGGAACAATTAGCCATTTGGTTTGATTTTGGTTAGGATTTGTGATTTGGGGTTCAATTTTGGAAATGATTGATCTTGGGTTGTATCTATAGGAGATGTGCTATAGCGATCCAGAAACTTGATAAAGGAGAAGAAGACAGGAGATGCATGTGTTTCAGTAGAGGAAGCAAGCTGAAAAAGAATTAGACTATAGCTTTTAGCTTTGTTGGCTTACATAGCAAGAGCATGCTCCCAGTCCAGCAAGTTTTAGTGAATAGTGGAAATCTGTACTCTGCCCAAAACTCATATTCCAGTTGCTTTAGGAATTTGCAACGTGAGGAATTAATTCTATGAGTACTCCAACCTAATTTCTCTATGTCCACTCCTTGTTACATTTTTTTTAGATTACTAGCCTATATTTGTTAGTCTTTGTGAAGCATGTAAAGTTAGTTTTTCAGTCAACCATGGACGATGAATGATCCACTGTAAAGTATTTGTCAGTACTCAGTATTGATCGTTATGAATTAATTCTGAGTACTCCAGCACTGAAGACATAATATCTGATATTTTACATGCCAGACCATAGGACCTTCAGATTTTCCTTTCTCTGTATCCTAGATAACAGCAATAGTAGTCAGTTGGAGTTTATTCTGTTCTGAACAGTTCAAGTTTTGTCATATTATTTGCAGCCAAGAACTAAATGTCACCACACGGGTGCGGTGTGTGGCCGCGCCATATTCCCTAGTTAATTTAGAACAAACGGAGTATTAAACTGCATAACATAATGGAACTCATACTCCAGTCGTCCCATCGTCTGTGTCACCGACTAGAGTAAATGGAGTGCAACTCCCAGCAAGCCAGCCGCCTTTTTTGACTTGGACGCTCCCGTTCCCCACTCCACCAAGCAGCTGCCTCCTGCTCATGTTGCACAGTTCCACTTCACCTCCAACCAGACCTGCATAGCTTGCCCACCGTCCCCCTCCATCTCTCACCGGAACACTCACGCGGAGTCGCTCGCCGGACCACCACCGTCTATCCTCCCGCGAGCAGGTGACAAAAATGGCCGTTCTTGAGAGAACGAGCACACCCTGCTGTATGTGTGAGCGCCTGCAGCCGGCCGCCGTCACAGTCTGTTCTTGCGATGAAGCCGCCGACGCAGCGCCCCCATTTGGTTTCTTGGTGTTGTAACGCTCGAGCTGCTTCTTGTAGGTGACCGAACGCAATGCCGGACAGGAGAGGCGCGGCCGTGCTCGATGACCTGCCGGACGACGTCGTCGTCGACAAGATCCTTCTCCTGCTGCCGCCCAAGGACGTCGGCCGCTGCCGCGTCGTCCGCAAGTCGTGGCGCAGCGCCACCTCCACGCCGGAGTTCATGGTGGAACACCGCCGCCGCCAGCCATCCCTCCCCATCATCGATGGGAACGGGCGGCTCGCCAGTTTCGTCATCCTCAGGGGCGTCAAATACTCCAGTGCGGAGCTCTGGCCCTTCCCCACCCGCCCCCGGTGCCGTAAATTCTGCTGCGAGATTTGCCTCCACGCCGCTTGCGACGGCTTCCTCATCGTCTCCCGGAGAGTCCGATTCTACATCTGCAACCCGACCATCCGCAGGCAGGCTCTCCTACCATTTCCACGGCCTCAGCAGTACAATCCAGACACTTGCGTCCTCGACGACAGCTGCATACACGGATTGTACCGGCATAAGTCAACAGGGGAATACAGGGTGCTCTGGTCTAGACTTGCCCTCCGTCACAGGGACAAGGCAGCATTGTACGTCCTCATAGTGGGTGATAATGAGTCGAAACGCATCGAGGTCATCGCGCCAACATTCCAGTTATGCTATCAGCTACGCCGATCCCCACCAGCCCAATCCCGTGGCAACCTGCACTGGTATTTGCCTACGCCCAATGACATTGCTGGGAGCACCGGAGACATTATTGTGTTTGACACAGAAGCCGAGTCATTCCGATGGATGAGCAGTCCTGCCGAGCGGCTGTTGGGAGTTCAGGGTAGGGTCTTCGACATGGAAGGTACCCTTGCTTGCCTCAACATCTCTCCAGGTGGCACCGCCTTCGAGCTCTGGTTGATGCAGGACTACGAGGCTGAAATCTGGGTCTTCAGGTACCGAATTGACATGTCAATGATAGAGGCATCACGGCCGCTTGATTTATATTCTCTCGAAGAGAAAAAGAGAAAGAGACTACCACTTGATTCAACGGTGAGATTTTTCACTGGGATGGCTATGCTTAATGGGACCGAGCTGCTGATTTCCTTTAATTATAATCGTGTGTTGCGTTGTGACACTGACGGCCAGTTCTTACAAATGGTGACCATTGGTAAGAGACAGTATCGTATGCAGCTTACTGAGTATCGCCTCCAAGAGAGCATTATGCCAATTCCGTCCATTCAGATGCAAGAAGAAGATGAGGAGTTTCCATTCTCCACAGAGCATGTTTGAAGGTTCAGGCTTCTGAGTTGTTTGCCCCTGCCTGGAGTATCTACTTATCCTACATGCGTTGTGTCTTCTGTTCTTGGCCCTTATTTCTTATTAGTAGTACCAGAACAATTTATTTTGGACTGCAGTAGCACTTACACCGTCATCATTTGAACTTATTATTATGTCTTGAGCACTACGGTTTAATGTTCTGAACTGGAGTATCTATGCTATTATAATTTTCTACTGTACGCGCCCAACATTCACTTCCAGTAATATAGCCTTTTTAGTTCTTGAAATGGTTACTTTGGATCTTTCCTTTCATGACCTGACTTATTTGTGCTGATCAATATGTTATACCACCTAGTTGATCCTGCTCTTGTGATCAGATATTTTTGTCAGAGGATTACTTGCATTGCCTAACTGTGTGCATTTGGTGCGTGTGTCCTTTTTTGGGAGAGCACCAATGTCAATGTGTGTGTTAATTCAATACGGACATTGTTAAAAAATATTTGGAAAGTAGTAGTAGTTTGGTACTTTGACTTTGATCTGGTTGGCTAATGAACTTGGTGTATTTTGGTCCTGCATTGGAAGTATTGATAGGCTTAATTGGCTAATGAACTTGGTGTATTTTGGTTCCGCATTGGAACTATTGATAGCCTTTTTGTTTCCTTCTCCTTTAGGGCAACCGTAATGGTTGTGGATGAACCACCCCACAAGCTGGGACCCACTACCCAATCTTGTGACAATTTCTTCTCCCGCAATGTATGTGGTTAAAATCACACCATAAGGTGGGGCCATGACGTCAGACGAGGTTGGCAAAGAGCAACCGCTCTCGCATCTCTCCAGCATCCTTCCCGCGATTCCCCTCCTCCAACCCTACCTCGTTGACCCAGAAAATCGCTGGCACGATTCTCCTCTCAATCCGCCGCTCCCGCGAGAGCCCGCCCCGCGCCCTGCGCCCCGAGCCCACGGCGAAGGAGACGACGTCGGCCGCGCTCCGGCCGCTCCTTCTCCGGCCTGCTCCGGCCGCTCCTTCTCCGACCGCTCCTTCTCCGGCCTGCTCCGGCCGCTCCTTCTCCGACCTGCTCCGTCCGCCACTGCTCACCTCGGGCATGGGGTGGTCGAGAATCTGGCCGTGGTCGTGGGGGAGGCAGCAGCGATGGAAGCCATGGCAAGAGGATGCTATGCTAGCCATGGCAAGAGGCAGCAGCTATGACAGTTGTACAACAGGTAAAGTACTTGGTCAATCATTCGGCAGGACGACATCAGCGGCAGTTCCTTTAGCTAGCTATAGTTTCTAATGGCACATGACTTGCCAATGGTATATGTAATGAAGTGAGTGATTGCAGTTAAGAGTAGGCAGCATGTGCAACACGATTAGTGTAAAAAGATAGATAATCATGTTGCATAGTCGTAGGTCTGTGTACTGAATATAGACTAATGATAAACTTGAGATGAACCCTATTTATTTAGCTTAATACTGAATACTGTTTATTAATGTTAAAAGATACATAATACTGAATACAGACATTAAAAGTAACATAGCACACATAATAATGATAAACTTGAGCAATTACATAAATTGAGCGTAACCCTGCTTACTTCTACACTAAATGCTAATTGAAACGTTGCCAAATATGCTCTACCAAGTCATTCTTCAGTTTTCGGTGTGTCCCTCGTTCATGAATTTCTGTGTTCTTTTCAAGGACACCATTAAATCCATGAAGTGGGCCTTGTGCAAGTCCTCTTATTGGTTCTGTATCTTTTCCTTCCTTGTAATTGTAATCTAATCTGTCCTCCCTCTCATCTTCAATTATCATATTGTGCAAAATAACACATGCATACATAATGTCACCTATATCTTCTCTTGGCCATGAACGTGCTGGTTGACGTATAATAGCCCAACGCTTCTGCAAAACTCCAAAAGCTCGCTCCACATCTTTCTTTGCTCCTTCTTGTTGCTGTGCAAAAAATTTATCCTTCTCACTTTGAGGTAGTGGAATTGTTTTAACGAAAGTTGCCCACTCGGGATAAATACCATCTGCAAGGTAGTATCCTAGATTATAATCAGACCCATTAATAGTAAACTTCACCTCTGGAGCTCTTCCTTGTAGCACTTGTGTGAACAATGGTGATTGGTTCAACACATTTATATCATTGTTAGAACCTGGAACTCCAAAAAAAGCATGCCAGATCCATAGGTCTTGAGAAGCAACAACTTCGAGCATGATAGTGGGCACTCCATGATCACCTCGTGTAAATTGGGCCCTCCAACCAATTGGACAACTTTGCCAGCTCCAGTGCATGCAGTCAAGACTTCCTAACATACCAGGGAATCCACGAGCTTCCCCTTTTGCAAGCAAAATTTTCACATCTTCATCCGTAGGTCTTCTAAGATAGGTATCACCAAATATTGCCTTCACACCTTCAACAAACATGGCCATGCAATCCAGCGCTGTCCTTTCAGGAACTCCAAAAGCTTCATCCATTAGGTCAGCTGGTACACCATATGCCAACATTCTTATGGCTGATGTGCATTTTTGCAGTGGCGATAGTCCCACCTTGCCAAATGCATCGCTCCTTAGACGAAAATAAGGAGACCATTTGCCAAGTTCTTCAACAATATGAAGGAATAAATGCCTTCTCATCCGAAACCTTCGACGGAATTGTGCACTTGTGTACAAGGATTCACTGGAAAAATATTTAGCAAACAGTTTATCATGATCACCTTGGTGGTCTCTATCGAGGTGCCTCCTTGAGTGGCGCATTTGCTGCTCTGGATCAGCAAATAATCTAGCTTCTATCTGTGCTTCAACCTGAGCTTCGATATTAGCCATATATGGATCATTTATTTCTTCCTCCATGAGCTCTTCAAGATAATCCTCATTGATAGGATCATCTGAATGGTCAGACATCTTCTATTGAAGTAGAGGGACCGTTGTGTAGAAATGAAGTGGGCTGGAGTGAATGTTGTGAAGAAATGAAGTGGGGTGGTCTGTTTGGAATGAAGTAGAGGGAGTGTTGCATATTTATAGATGAAGTTGTCCAACAGCTAGTTTTCCAACGGCTAGTTTTCCAACGGCTAGTTTGAACAGCTACCTTTTATGCATTATTTTTACTTTCCAGCAACTACTTTTTGTGCATTTTTTTACTTTCCAAAAGCTATTTATACAGCAACTACGTTGTGTGTGTCTTTGAATTTCCATGAGCTATTTTTCCATTACCTATTTTGTATTCGGTGCCCTGTCTAGTAGACATAACAAACATTGTATAATGAGACTTGAATTAATTATGCATACATAGTATAATTAAAAGGAAACTTGCATTAATTATAGCAAATAGTACATTTAAATAGATTGAGATTACAAGAGATACAAAGACTAACAGAACCATGCTCATGTCGGAGATTACAAAGAGATTACATCTAAATAGAGAACTTCCATACTAATACTAATAGATCAACTTTCTAGAAATAGTTCTTTGCCTAACAGGTCTAGAACATGCTCATGCCGGAGTAGCTGTGCATCTGTGTACGTTGAAGTATCCTTAGCCAACAGATCCAAATATGTTTTCATCTTAGTCATTTTTGTCCTCTCTTTAGATGCTTCAGCTGTTTGAATCAAAGCAGCTGCTCTCTTTGCAATAGCATCATGAAACAATAACATATCTTCAGATGGCTTGTCGTCTGAAGAAGATTGTGCCTTTCCTTTCCCTTTTCGCTTCTCTTTTGCCTTTTTCTGCCCTTCTGGACGCTTCTCTCGTTCTCCATCCTCCGTTTCTTGGTTGGAAGATGATGTGTATGCTCCAGACTCTGAGATCTTTGCTCTCTTGTTCTTCTCATTACCATATATGTTCTTCCATTTTGGTTGTTCACTTAGTATTTCCCACAAATACTCCAATGTGAAAGTTTTTTGCTTGTTTTGTAATTTGAACAACTCATGAGCTCTATCCATAAGCATTTTATCACACTGCCCACTTGCATAAGTGCTCTTAACTCGACCATGAACACCATTGAACTGCTGAATGATCTTGTTAATGCTGCTACAATGACTCATCATTTGCTTGACTACTCTTTTTGTTCCATTGACAGGTCTGTTGCTGTTGAACTCATCGGCTACTTGTTTCCAGTAGTATGTGGACTTCTTCGCATTGCCATCAACACAATCAACGGAATGTTTCAGCCATGAACTTGCAAGCCGCCGGTTCTCCTCTTCTGTCCAGTTCATGCGCGCCCCTTTCCTCCCATCTTCTTCGCTGCTATCAGATTCATCAACGGGAATTGTCTCTGTTCCTTCTCTTCCGGATCGTGGAGTTGCTGATTCTGATCCATGTGAAGATGTGTTTCCCATACCTCCAAACAAAGCAACAGGTTGCATAAGCTTCATGAGGTGAGTGCCCCAAACTTACTTGTTGTTGTAAGCCTTGATAGCTTGCTGGAGATTGCGAATATTGTTGGTAGTTGTTTGTGGAAGCAAAGGGATTAAAGTTATGCATGAAGTTGGGTGGTGGAATGCTTTGCATGTATGGGGAGTGGGGATGAAGATTTGTGTGAGGCTGTACGGGTGGGTAGCCTAGAGGATATTGCAAACTTGCATATAGCTGATGTTGATTTGGAGCATCCGGAGCTGCATGCTTCTTCTGTGGATCCATCTAAGATTTTCGAAATGTTGGCTTCTGTTTGAGAGAAAGGTTTGAGTAAGAGAACTGATGAGATTGTGTGTATTTGTAGGGAGAAGAACCTGATCGGAAGAACTGTGCAACAGCTAGCTTTGTCCCAACGGCTTTGGCTCAACTATTGTATTTTATTCCTGTATGAACTGTTCTTGTAAAAGTAATGTTATTTTATTGCTTGTGGATAGTCCACAAGCTTGTGGTGTGGTCTTAATTTTTGTAGCTTGTGGATAGGTTCCACAATGCTTATGTACAAGCTTAAGGTGTGCTTTTGGCCTTACGGTGTGGTTCTGAAGTACATTGCGGCTGCCCTTAGGATGTACATAATTTTGTGTTTTTGAGGTAGAACAGGTAAATATGTGTGACATGGTTACGAGGTAAATTATCTTGTTCTATGTTCATATTCTCTGAACCAAGATTAGTAATTTACATGGTAACAGCTTGGTCAATTTAAGACCTGACAGTACATTTTCTTGTGATTCAGGTAGAGATCACATTGAAATAGCACCACTTCATTTGGATGTCTGCAGTAGCACTTATGCTATGGCATTTTAAGAAGCGTGAACGACATTATTGTGACAAGAGATTCAGTCTTGGCCATGCTGAAAGGAAAGACGTCGCCTAGAGGAGGGGGGGGGGGGGGGTGAATAGGCGAGGAGCACTTTTTATAATTTAGGCTTGATAAATGCGGAATAAAACTTAGTGTTTAACTTATCAATGACACAACCTAAATATACTAGGTTCACCTATGTGCACCAACAACTTAAGCTATGCAAGACAAACAACAAAGGGATAGCAAGGTAAAGAACTTCAAGCACGATGGCTATCAAAAAGTAAAGTGCATAAGTAAAGAGCTCGGGTATAGGGATAACCGAGGCACGCGGAGACGATGATGTATTCCCGAGTTCCACCATAAAATGTGTACGTCTCGTTGGAGAGGTGTGAGCAACCACAACAGGTTTGCTCAACGCCACAAAGGCCTCACCTTCTTCTCCGATGAACTCGACCGCAAAGGTCCGAGTCCACCTTCCACTATGAACTCCTTTGGGGCGGAGAACAATCCCGTACAACAACCTTGGGGCACACACCCACAACCGAATTGGGGGCTCCCAAAATACTACAAGAGGTCTTGACCACAAAGGTCCCAACTAGCCACAAAGGCCTTGACCACAAAAGGTCCTATGCCACAAAGGCGTCTAGGGTCCAAGACCCAAGAGTAACAAGCTCACGAATTTCACCACCACGAATCCTCGTGGAGGGCTCAAACCGATGCAAGATGTAATGGCAAGAACACACAAAGTGCTCAAGTCCTTCACTCTCAAATTCCAACAAAGCAACAAATGCTTATGGGTAATAAGAGAGCAAGAACCAAGAAACCACAAAGGAGACAAATCCTGCACTCCCAAATCCCACCACAAGCAACTAATGCTTGTGTGGGGATAAGAGAGAGCAAGAACAAAGGGGGAGAACCACAAAGTAACTCAAAGATCTAGATCCACTAAGTTCCCCTCACTTAGAGGAGAGATGGATTGGTAGAATTGTAGATCTTGATCTCCTCTCACTTTTCCCTCAAAGATATGCAAGAATCATGGGAGGATTTGAGAGGGGGCAAGCTTTCCCAAGGTCAACAATGGCAAGGGAGAGAGGGGAAAGTCGTCAACCTAAGGAAGAAGAAGGGGAGGGGTATTTATAGCCCCTCCCGGATTTCTAGCCGTTGGGAATCTCCAGTCTGAAAATTTCCGAACTGAGGTCCGGAGATTTTCGGACCCCGGAAATCTCCGGTAGGAATTCCGACGCGAGCTGAGAAAAGATCAGTGCTGAAGGCAAATAAGACTTGGCGAAAAACTGCAACTTGTTGTCCGGAAATATCCGAACCAGGGCCGGAGATTTCCGGACCCCGGACATCTCCGGTAGAAAATCCGAAGGAAATCTGAACTGAGTCAGTATGCAACTGAGATCTGGACTTGGTAAAAATCTTCTGCCACTCGGAGATCTCCGGACTGGGGCTCGGAAATCTCCGAGCAAGGTCCGGACATTTCCGCCCCTTTGAAAAACTGCAGAAACAACAGAACTGAAAGAACTTTTGCAAATAAACTCCGAATGATTTGAGACCAACTCCGTTGGAAAGGCACTGACAAGGAGAGGGACATAAATAGAGCAAAGTCTCCACACATGTGAAGGTGTGGAACTTTCCTCAAGGTTGAACGGGTAATATTTCCACACCGAAAACGTAACGAGTTTTCTAAACTAAAACCGTTTTCGAAGAACTTGGTCTTGTCATGAAGATCACGACAAGCACCAAAAACCAACAAGGATAAAAGCCAAATAAGAACCAAAAAAGATGATATGCCAAGCATACAAAGGTTTGAGCTCTCCACAAAGATGCGATCAAGTTACTCACTCGAGAGCCCCTCTTGATAGTACGCCTATCTATCCTATAGCCCTATCAAGATCATACCTTTGCCTTGAGCAATCCACTTGAGCTAGATGATGACGATCTTGATCTCTTCAAGAGGACCACTTTTCTTGATTGCGCTTGCTAGCACATGCTTGATGAAGATTCCTCCATGTACTCCCCCATACTCCATCATGGGAGAGTCTCGTTTAGCTTCGTCTTCATGTCTCCGGCAGCTTCCCTTGGTCTTGCACTAGTCAACCTTGATGACGATCATGGCATGACATCATCCTGCATGAGCTATATTAATTGATCTTCTTGTTGTAAGCCCATGGAAGATACCATCTTTCTTCATATAGGTGATGGCTTGACAACTTCAAGCCAGCAATATGATCAAAACACATTAGTACTTAGGGATTGTCATTAATTACCAAAATCATACATGAGGGCACATGCCCTTTCACATGCTCTTTGAGTGCATGCTTTTGACAGAGACAGAGCATTTTTTTTTTGAGTTTTTGAAATGGCTAGTTTGGATCTTTCTTTCCATAAGCCGATAGGTTATCTTTGCTGATCAATCTGCTATACCTATACCACTTCGCTTTTTCCTGCTCTTCTGTCTTGAGACGTTTTTGTCAAGTATAGTACTTGATAGCACCAATTTGTGCCTGATTGTTACTTCGGTACGGTCATATTTATCTGGGCATTTAATCATGGGATATATGACACTGTCTGCTGATGTATTCTATCCACAAAACGGATTTGCTGATACTGTTGATCTTCCTTGAAAAGAGCACTGCTTCATCCTTTATTTGTTGCCCTTCCACCTATTTTTGGATCCACAGTTTGGCATCTTCTGAAAAAGATGCTATATCTCCCAAATTTTGGATGCAAACCAGTTGGCAGCCATGTTTTGTAGACTTGCATTGGTTTGTCTACATCTGTTTACGAAACAAATTATAGTACTTGTGTTGAAATAGAGCAAACGAGGCAGCTAGAAAGCCAACCCAACTAAATACTAGTAGTGTGGAGAATAATAGCATGCTGTACAAAATTCTTCAACAAGCTTTTCGCGTGGGGGAAAGAAAAAAACTGAATCTTTTGTTTTGATATTTTTTTGCTGTTAGTCGTATCTGCGATTCTGCGTTCTTAGCTGTGTATTTTTGGCACTCAATTATCATTGTGTCTGATGATCACAGAAGTACAGTCATTCATGAGACAAAGACTATCTCTGAATCTACCGTTTTATCTGAATGTTGTGGGGTTTGCTGCGTCCTTTGCAGTATCAATCCTATCCGAGCATTTTCTCATGTTCTTAATTTTTAGTACTATTATTGGAGAATACATATTTTTGGTGGGCGCAGAAGCACTTACTCTATCATCATTTGGCCCTTAACATACTGTCTTTAACTTCATGCTAATGTAACTTTTTAATTCAAAAGAACATGAGCTTCACGGTTGGCATAATAGAAAATTTTGTGGAAACACTAATATACCCGTTTGTTAACCTAGGAATTTTTTGACATAGTGTTTTACCAACGACTAGTTAAGCAAGTATAAAAGAGACAAACACACACCTCTCCTGTAGGCTCCTTGAACATCAAGAATTGGGACGTGCAGCGACTCCAAGCCAACCACGACGCCTAGAATTGTGCCCTTAGCAAAATTGGCCTTGTTTCATTTTTCTAGCAAAATTGATCATGCGCCCAGATTTGAAAACTTAGCATTTTTGCACACAAAGGACAGTTCACAAGATCCTTGTGCTATACTAGTACTTCATTGTACTTCTTAAATTCTTGTATGTTCTGCATGCATTTTGTTTTGATTCCATACAAAAAAATAGATAATTTTTCACATAAATTATACAAGGAAATAAACAACTAAAAGATGGTGCATATTGTGATGGGTTCATGGTCGTTGCGGGATCTGGATGGTAATATGTTAGAGCGGCGATGGCGTAGCGTTGGTGACATCCTTGTGGTGGACTTATGTTCTTGGGCTTCCTCGTTAAGACGACGTTCTCTCTAGCGTCGGAGCGGATCTCGGAAGATCGTCTAGGAGTATGTGCAGACGGTTGTCTCTGGTGCCGGCTAGAAGATGGTGTATATTGTGATGGGTTTGTGGTTAGATGCTGACAGTTATGGTTTTCTTCTCTGACGTTATTGTGTGAGGTGTATGATCTCGAGTTTGATGGCGTGTCTGGGGTCATGCTTCCCTCGTCTCAATTTAAAGAGCTCACTACAAACACAAAGGAAACAGCCTCCTTAGACATCTAAAAGTCATCACTGTCTATTCCATGCTTGCCAGCCAAGATGAAACATCAATCTAAGACCTGGCCTTCTCCTTTTTTTTTCCTTGAAGAGGGCAAGCATAGACACACCAGAAACTTGACGACCTTGAACCGGACACCGGGAAAAACTCCCACGGCATGACCCTTACGACCGAATCCAGCAATCAACACCTCATCCTGGATAGCAAGAGAAATAGGAGAATTAGTACATATGGCAACCATCATTGGGCACAAAACGTACAAAGATGAAGAACATACATTTTCCTCAATGCAGTTCAAGCAACCATTATTGGGCGCATCAATCTTCTTGTTAGAGTACAATACGGTTTAACTATATTTGGTAGTATTATGATTGTAATCCAAGTCTATCTCTATTATGTTTCGTAGTCTCTAAGTCTTGTACCCATTTATATACAGCCCACCGTGGCTCATTATAGTCAATCTAGTATCAATACAATACAACATATTCCACAATCTTACACTTCTTGCCATTCTTCACGAGCTGCACACAGGCAGACTTACGGATGGCAGAGTTAGGCTGCTTGGCCTCAATACCACTGCAATAGTCATCACATATTAGCTTCACCTCATAAATCATTGGTCTCCAAAACAATGCCCTTGGCATGAGATGACCCAACGAAGGGTTTCTTCCACTTGTTACCCAAGTGGTTTTTCTTGTATGCCTTGTCAGCCCACCTCTGGTTCCTACAGTGGGTCTTGAGCTTGCACCCAGCTCCCATACCATGTCTTACTGATATGAGATTAATTCAAGGTTAAAACATTACAAAATTAATGCATGTATCAGAAAAGATTGACATTTGATTCATCGAAAATGGAAGGCTATTATATAAAATTACCCTACAGCATGAGTAATAAAAGTATATACTACAGGAATGGAGCAGGAAACAGTTGGCAATGGGACCAAAGCATGGGTAAGGGAATGACTGAAGATTTGAAGGGCAACAGTCTTACACAAAATGTTTGCTAAATTTTCATACAATTGATCAGAATACGTACATCTCCTGCATGTCCAAATGACTGACTACAAATAATGGGTTAGGGGAAACAGCTGTAGTACTAAACTAAGGAAAATCCCTTGATCAGAGTGTATGCTACCATGCATAACCCCCCCAGATCCAAGATTGGGACCAAGGAAAATATGACCACACAGCAGCAACGAATTAATGTCGCTTATGAATATGTTTGGTGCTGACGTTGTAACATCTGATCAGCACCTGACCGTCCATAAGCTCGGCTTCATGACACACGATTAGCACAATCTATCTAACGAAATAACATCGAGAAAGCTCACACCATGCCTCTAAATCAAGCAGTACAGAAGGCACAAGACTGCCACTCAAGGACGCAGAATGCTATCTAGTCCATGCATGCCCAAGAATTTGGTGCTTCTGGATTCTACAACTTAAACAACACCAATAGCTATTTTACCAATTCCACTGTGCATAAATTGAAGACAATGAAACCCATATAATAACAAAATACTATGGACAAAAAAAAATATACAGCCCCAATCGGGCTAGAGAAGCTAACCAGCAAAAAAAATATACAAGCAGGAACTCCCTGCCAGCATAGTGATACACTAAGAAAAAGTATAGAGGCCATTGGAGGCAAGGCCGTGAGGAATTGGTCGAAGAGGAACTCATCAACCGAAGCACATCCTTGTACTATGAGACCACTGCATTTTATCTAGGGCCCCAACATCCGAGCACCCCGCAGAGAACCTGCAGGTATTTCGAAGCTACCAAAAGAGCTTCCCCCAAATGGCATGGGGCCCTTGAACGCGCAAACATAACAAAAAAAAAACAAAGATTCGCAGCATTCCTTCACTTGTGATGATCAGTAGATATCCAGTATGATATCCACAAAATTGCCCTCGCTTGACACAATCACTGAGCAGTAAACAAGCTTAAAAAAACTAAAGTCTTGCTAACCAGTATAACGTTCTAACTTAGGTGCTGCTGGGGTACATCCGTACATGAGGATCGGACCTTCTTGCCCTGCACAACCAATTCAGCCAGCAAAAACGCGCAAGCGAGCAAGGGATGTACCATGGAGGTCGCCGGGAGGTTGGACCGGACCTGCGTGCGCACGACGCCAGAGTTCCCGTGGGGGTGGTCACCTCTTGAGGCCCAGGATGGTGCCCCGCACGTAGAGCCTGACGCGCTTGCCTTGGCGTCCCTGCGCCATTGTCGTCGCCGCCGGTCGCCGGGAGAGTGGTGGTGGTGCTGGTGTGAAGGGGGAGGAGGTGACGGTGCAGAGGAATGAACCCTAGGGCTGTGTTTAAAAAGCTTCCGGTCATGGATTGGACGGTCCAGATTGCGAATAGTGTTAACAGCCCTATCGTAGCCCATATGATCCATGGGCTTGTAGACATTGGGCCTGACATAAGCCTATATTTGGAAATCATTAGAAAAAGAGTTCCTTCGCAAAGGTTCACGCGCGTGCGTTCCGGTGCTGACAAGTGTCGCAATTTCGTTTATTTCTGCTCCCACTTCTTCTCCACGTGGTGACAAGTGGCAGCTTCCTGCTGTTGGGCAGAGGGTTGTACATGCATTTATTTTAAGATTCGTTTTTTAAAAACGAAATATCTTGAGAACCGTTTATCCGATTTACGAACCGCTTTCACTTTTGAACTCCTCGCGTCGAGATCTTCAAAACTAGATCCCATATTCATAGATTTCGACAAACTTTTTTTTTGTACTTTCGATTGTGTATGTTTTGTACAACCTAAGTGTAATTGTACGTACAATCTGAATTTTGTAGTTGTACATACAACCTGTTAGGTGTAGTTGTTCGTACAACCCGAATGTAGTTGTACGTACAACCCGGTCTGTGTTGTTGTACACCCCGGTCTGTGTTGATGTACACTCCGGTCTGTGTTGCTGTACACCCTGGTCTGTGTTGCTGTACAATCCGGTCTGCGTTGTTGTACAACGCGGTCTGTGTTGCTGTACAACCCGGTCTGTGTTGCTGTACGTACAAACTGATCTGTGTTGCTGTACATCCCAGTCTGCGTTGATGTACAGTCCGGTCTGCGTTGTTGTACATCCCGTTCTGCGTTGCTGTACTATCTTAATTTGTGTTTTGTACAAGTCTAATAATAGATCTAGATCTAGATTTAGATTTAAATCTGGATCTGGACATACGCAGGACCGTTTGCTTAATTTGCGCCATGTGTCGCAACGACAGCGCGCGCGTCGCTCCCGCTTTTCCCTTCGCGAAGGCCGACCTTTCCCTAGTCCAACCCCCTATATTTCCCAAAGTCCCAAGGTAGAGGCCACGGGCCAACCTTCATACTCAGAACCGCTAAAAAAACTACATACTCAGTTTTTCCCCTAAAGTTGTTAATATGAGCTGGCATTTTATATGAAACATATTTGTGTTTTTCATCACAACATCGCACGCACTACTTCTCTCAAATCCTTGTCCCACTTTTCTTCTTTTATTATGGTTTTATAACACTTGACGCAGTGCAAACATCCACAGATGTACACTTCGCGATCAGAAGTACTACGGTCCCATTTGGCATGAAATTATATTTGAATATGCAGAGAATACTTCAGTTTATTACTTTCTTTTCAAACTGAGAGTGAAAAAAAAACAGAAATATTGATTTGCCAGGCATTGAAATACATCAGTTTTAGTTTAGAAAATACAGATGTAGTACCAAACTGGGCCTACATGGGCTTCGGCCCGTCAAGTTGCCTATATAAGCCTTCGCCCACTGCGCTCCTCGCGTCTCCACCCTAATCCTTTCGCCTCCTCCGCTGCCGCCGCCGCGCTAGCTCCAGCGCCCGCGCCCGCGCCTTCGGCCGCCACCTTCGAGCTCTGCAAGCTCACCTCGCCGATCCAACATGGGGTAATGTGTCGTTCTCTACTTCTGACGATGTCGCCCACAAGCTACGCGCTAGTCCGTGGATTTTTGTCTCTGGACAGATCTATCAGAGTCCGCTGATCTAGTTCCTCCAACTTATGGCGTGTTCCATGTGACGCGGCTGTGAAATTTGAAGTGAAATATTAGCATTAGCGATCTCTATTGCTTCGGTGCTTAGTTCGAATCGCGTGTGTAGCATTCAAATCCGTGGCGCACTTCACGTTTTAGCCGTGGTGTGGACTAGTTAACTAGAAGAGGCAACTAATGGTCTGAAATGATCCTTGGCTTGCTCACATTTAAGAACTGGTTTTGCTTTTGAGTTTCGAGCCTTAAGAAATAATTGAGAATTACTTTAGTTGTCTGTTTACATGAAGCTACTTGCTGCATCGTTCACTTCTGATTGAAGAAACATATACCTCTATGGTGTCCAACGCTCTAGTTACATGCGTACATCTGTATGCATTTCAACTGTATTAACTTACTGTGTACTTGTTCAATTTAACATAATACAATTGCATTCACTTACAGCCTGACCCTAGTTTGTAGTTAACCTTGATACTGGCTGTAGGACATTGGAAATGGAGCTTCTTATGCAAAACCTGCTCTCTTTCTTGAATCCTAATTTTTGAAATGCTGATTCAGTAAGACACGTGGTATGGGAGCTGGGCGCAAGCTCAAGACCCACAGGAGGAACCAGCGGTGGGCGGACAAGGCCTACAAGAAGAGCCATCTCGGGAATGAGTGGAAGAAACCATTTGCTGGTTCGTCGCACGCCAAAGGGATTGTCCTTGAAAAGATGTAAGTTCTATCAGTAGCTAGTGCATTCTCCTTGTGAAGAACAATGAATCATTGACACAAACTGCTTTGAATTGCAGTGGTATTGAAGCTAAGCAGCCTAACTCTGCTATCCGTAAGTGTGCTCGTGTCCAGCTGGTGAAGAACGGGAAGAAGATTGCTGCCTTTGTGCCAAACGACGGTTGCTTGAACTACATCGAGGAGAATGTAAGCATTATTTCTGCCTCCCAGAACTGCATTGTTAATTGACCATGCTACATATCCTTCCTCCCTGCTAACATTCCTCATGCTGAATGTGTAGGACGAGGTGCTGATCGCTGGATTCGGTCGGAAGGGACACGCTGTGGGAGATATTCCCGGTGTCCGGTTCAAGGTCGTGAAGGTCTCTGGCGTATCTCTCCTCGCCCTCTTCAAGGAGAAGAAGGAGAAGCCCAGATCTTAAAGCGTCTGTCCTCTTTGCAGCTTACTTTCCGCTGCTTACTTGTAGTAGTTTTGGGCCTGTGGATCGTTACTTCAGAACTCGTGTTGAGATAAACTTTTAAGCTGCCTGTTTATGTTCTGTGCTTAGTTCTTGTTGGGCAAACATCTGAATTTTATGTTCTGTCTGTGTCTCGGATGACAAGTGGCAAAAAGAATTTTCAACATTCACGCTGTTGCTGTTGTCTTGAACAGTTTGGTGAAATGTCACTATTGAACGTGTTCATCTGGACCGTTGATCAGTATAGCATTTTTTTGTTTTACGTGGCTGTGGGATTAGCTGCATGGGCTTCGTTTGGCCAACAAATTAATCGCTTTAATTAAATAATTAGAAGAAATAAGTTCTTAATTATCTCATTTGTAGCCACTTCACTTTTTGACGACTGCTTGCCATCAGAACGAGCAATGATACGATGCGTCTGCACCACCCTGGTTCTGATTCTGATTGCAAGCAGTCGACCTTGCAAAGGTCACCTTGGTATAATATGCTAGATATGTGTCTAGTACTACCAAGGTGGACCGAACCCCATCTGAGTCGAAGCGTTTTCTACCTAGGCTCTGGTGACGCCAGGGCGACTAGGGTTTTTTACTCGCCGCCGGCTTCGCGTGGCAAGGATCGGCAATCTCTCCCGTTTCTTCGTCTGCTCTCGGGTGGTCTTGATCTGGCTTGGAGATCTTGCTGGTTGATTCCATAGGTTTGTGGAAAGTTCTTGGTTCCTTAGTCTCGGCAGATTGGCGTCCTTGTGGTGCCATGGCGGGCTCGGAAAACTCGGGAACTTGGCAGGGTGATTCTAGCAAGGAGAAGGAGGAAGGTATTGATGATCTACTTCACCGTCTGGGAATAGGTGAAGAGGAATTCAATGATTTTATTTTCGAAGATGTGGAAGGGGCTCCAAAAGAAGGTATTAAGTGGATGGCTTTGGCCAGAGTACACACAAATAATTACTTCAGCTCTACCACTTTTGAACAGCATATGAAGGTAGCCTGGAGCCCTGCAAGAGATATTGAGTTTCATCACATTGAGGGCAACTTATTTACTGTCCAATGTTTTTGCCTTGGTGACTGGTTGAAAGTAGATCAAGGAGGACCGTGGCTGTTTAGGCAGGCAATTGTCTGCATAGAGGAATATAATGGGCTTTCAGATCCGTATTTGACAGATCTTAACTTCTTTGAGACATGGGTGCAGGTGCACAAATTGCCGATAGGGTATCGTAGAGAGAATATCATCAAAAACCTAATGAAGAAGGTTGGTCACGTGATAGAAACCCAAACAGATGTTCAAGGAGCTGGCAACTTCATACGAGTGAAGGTTAGGCTAGATGTTCGTAAAGTGCTGGAAAGGTTTGTGTCAATGATTAGGGAGGGTAAACGAGAGATTTTCCAACTGAAATATGAAAAAATGCCGAGGTTTTGTGGCGCATGTGTACTGATTGGGCATACTCATCTCGAATGTGGTTCGGGTGAACATGCTGAAGCGGAACTGAAGTGGGGTGAATGTTTCAGAGCTGATTGGAACACTTGGAACGGAAGAGGATCAGCAACCCGAGGGGGCGGCAGGGGCAGAAGTAGGGGGCGGTTTGACAATAGGGATGGAGGCAGAGGTAGCGATTTCGATGGAGCTAATCAGGGAAGAGGCCATCCTAATGATGGTCGACAAACCAGCTGGAGACACAATGTGAACGGATAGACGTCGCCTAGAGGGGGGGGGGGGGGGGGGGGGTGAATAGGCGATTTAAAACTTTTTTGAGAAGCCGGATTATCCGGTCCAAGAAAGACCCGGATATTCCGGTATGCTTGATAAAGGCGGAATAAAACTAGAGGTTTACTTTAACAAGCATACAACCTAGATATAAAAACTAGTCTCACCTATGTGCACCAACAACTTATGCTAACCAATAGAAGTAACAAGGTTATAGCAAGATAGATGACTTCAAGCACGAAGGCTATCACAATATAAAGTGCATAAGTAAATAGCTCGGGTATAGAAATAACCAAGGCACGCGGAGACGAGGATGTATTCCCGAGTTCCACCCAAAGGGTGTACGTCTCGTTTGGAGAGGTGTGCGCAACCACAACAGGTTAGCCGCAACGCCACAAAGGCTCACCTTCTTCTCCTGATGAACTCAACCACAAAAGGTTGCGAGTACACCTTCCACTATTGATCTCCTTTGGGGCGGAGATCGAATCTCGTACAACACTCTTGAGGCACACACCCACAACTTAATTAGGGGCTCCCAAGTCTTGAGGCACACACCCACAACTTAATTGGGGGCTCTTAAGATGACCACAAAAGGTCTTGACCACAAAAGGTCTTGGCCACAAAAGGCCGGCCACAAAAGGCGTCTAGGGTCTAAGGACCCAAGAGTAACAAGCTCACAAGTATCACCACCACGAATCCTCGTGGAGGGCTCAAACCGATGCAAATGCAATGGCAAGAGCACACGAAGTGCTCAAGTCCTTCACTCTCAAATTCCAACACAACAACAAATGTTTTGAAGGGGATCATGTGCAGAAAACAAAAAATTTCCTACCAACGATATCGTTAAACTAGCCAAGATCTACACTATGCAGATATAGAAGTACGGCGGAGATCGGAATACATACCCTCGTAGACCGAATAGCGGGGATTACGCTCCCGCACAAGCGTTGACGATGAAGACGCCGTAGCCGACCTCTAGGTCGCGGAGAACTCGGCGCGACGAAGACGACGAAGATGACCCCGAGGTCGGGTGGAGGAAGTAGGCCTCCGAGTACCGCTAGCGCAGTACCTCGCAGGGAGTCGCACACATACGGTGGAGACGACGGCCTCCGAAGCTCCAGTCCAGGACGAGCAGCGGAAGACTTGGACCGGAACACCAGCAGCGCGGCAGCGGGCTATGGTGGAAGAGACCCCCCTCCTCTACTCGGCGCGGCTCCGTCAAGGGAACCATGAGATCGAGAGAGAAATTGGGAATTAATTGGTGAATTAAAAGGCCAGGGGTGCCCCTTCTTATATAGGCTCCCAGGGGGAGCCAACCTTGCCAGCCAGGCAATGTGGGACTATCCCACATGCCTGGTTCGGCCAAGGCTGGTGCGCCGGCCCTAGGTGGGCCCCATTTGGCCCACCTAGGCCGGCCAAGCCTCCCCCACAAAGTTCCCTTGAGGGTTTCCCCCCCATGGGCCTTCTTTTGACCAGAAGGCCCATTTAGGGAAATCAGCCTAAATAAATTCGAAAATAAATATATAAAATCATATTTGCATATTAATTACACTAATTAATATCAAACATAATATATATAATTTTTCCTAGCTCCGAAAACTCTTTCGGCGCTGCCCGATCTCCATCGGACCCCTCCCGGGACGCTCCCGGTGATCTCCTTCCTTTCCGGTTGTCTTGTCGAAACCCCTTAAGTGTGTTACCCTAGCGGTTCGATATAATATCAGGTATGATCAAGACTCCTCAATGATCAACGACTAACTCGTAGGCCTGGACCCCATGAATTAACCCCTGAGATATAACGAATGACTTTCATCTATCAAACCTGGACGTATAGTCTTAAACCCTTTGTCATGGCGATACTTAGCGTGTCCGAGCATCATTCTCAGATATCTCCATACCTAGCATGATCTCGTTACCGACATCGCTATCTTCTACTCATCTATGATATTATGTCAGCTGGTGACCTAGTCACATGTTTGCAAACTCATTTGACATAATCTCACCGAGTGGGCCCTAGAGTATCTATCCGGCTATGCGGACTGACAAATCCCGCTGTTGACCCCTCGTCTCAACTACTCCTTTCCGATACCCAAAAGTATCACCGTTATTGTCATACTAAATAAGATACGACGTTTGGTGCGATCAAAGTATCTTTCAGGAATACTAATAAGAGTTGATCTCACGGTCTTAAGGCGTAACGACTATGTACTATAAATACTGGGTATGTCCATCACATCGTTACTCCTAACGATATGACTTCCGTTGCCGACCGGCGCCATGCCCTATGATCGGAAAACCTCGATCATCAATCGCGCAATGAAACTAGTCTTAGTAGAGGCTACTAGGGACCTGGTTGTTTATCTACCACACCTGTATTAATGTTTCCGCTTAATACAGTTATAGCATGGTATAAAACATATAATGAACGATTGGGATATTGCCAATAAACTATGTTTATTAAGTGCCTCTAGGTCATATTCCCTTCAGTCTCCCACTTGCACTAGAGTAACACTTAATCTAGTTTACAACCTGGTAAAAGCTCAACACCCATAGCATCTTGGTGCCTGCTCGCCTCGTGGAAGAGGAATACAGTCAATAGACCTCACGCATTGAGACCTATATGTGCTTTGCAACACTTCTATGTCACCTAGTTTGACATTAACCCGTATCTTACGATGACGGTGAAATATATCCCAGTGGATGGAGTGAGACTCGAGCATTCGCGTAGCATGCACCTTAAAAGTCTGAAAGATCTATTAAGGAACCACCTACGCTCGGAAAACTGCTCAGTCCAATCACACTTGCTACTTCTAAAGTCGCGATATATTTATATACCTATGTAGATTGTGCGACAGTGCATTCATATGCGACTTCGCAAACTAACCATGTCTATCTTCAAAATAAAGGACATCTCCTATATGAGATTTCTAGTCGTATGGGTCAGTGTAATAACTTGCATCATCGTAACCGCTTTACGGCAAGTTGCCATTCCACTCTTACCCGTTACTAGAAAACCTATCTTCAGTTCTCATAGACACTGAAGAATAAACTTAACGTTTGTTCATTGATCCACACAAGGATCACTTTAGAACCTGTTCTTGAACCAAGAACTCGGGTCACACCAAGTCGAGCTTTGAGCCTGATAGACTCTATGTGTGATACATAGAGAATGTCGAACATCATTTTCTATCACTGAAAAAGCCAAGATTAACTTAATCTTTTACCTAGTCATACAAGCAAGAACCTCTTTCTTCGCTTGTCCTTTTCTGAAACACTTCAGAATCCTGACTTAGGAAATACTCCGACTTAATGTTATTAAGCCCCTTCTGATCTATACAATTATAAATCGGATGCCTAATACTCCTAACTTCATTTCATAGAAAATTTAATCACTTAAATAATCCTTTACACTCTACTAGAGGATCTATGTCATTCAATATGTGGTTACATACCAAATCACAAATGACACCTAGCTCCCACTCAAATATGCCTTCCGCATATAAGATCAAGGAAAAGCTACTTAGCTCCCACTCAAATATGCCTTCCGCATATAAGATCAAGGAAAGCTACTTTGCTCCCACTCACTTCTTTGCAAATGTAGGTTTCTTCAACTATTTTGGACAACTCCAAAATTCTTTGATCACATTATCAAAGTGAAGATTCCAGCTCCGATATGCTTGCTTCAGCCCATGAATGGACCACCGAATTTTGCATACATGTTTAGCATCCTCAGGATTACAAACCATTCTTAATGACACTATTAAGAACCATGGTTTTCTCATCCATCTATCAATTTCTCATTCGAAATTATAGTAATTGCTAAACGACCCATAATAGATTTAGGCTTCGCCACTTGAGACAAAGTCTCACGTGGTCTGTCGGAACTGTTTCACGACAAATCGAATCTGCTCAATATCTACTCTCTCATAAAACTCCATATACTATCAACATCCTAGATGCCATCAAGAAGATCTCCCAAGTCATTACCTGGTAATCGTATATGGATTTTATTTCGGATCATAAATGACTCATAGCCATTTCTCGGACTTAGGTCCACCATCTCTTCTTCGTAGTTCGTAGGTCTATCATATTCCATTAATATGACCTTCATAACAAGATTGTCGTAACACACAGTGTGGAACACAACCTCGTATGCCTACGCTCTTAGTATGAGCTCAGAACATCATGATCTTGAATCATCAGCTTTTTCAAGCTGTGGAGCCTGACACCGAAAACACTTTCGATTGCGCCACTCTGATGTCTGGAGAGGAAGTTCACCAGCTTCGTCTCGCTCTACTTTCTTTCTCACTTATACCCTCGGACAAAAAACTATTTCTTTCGCAAGGTATATCCCGGCAAAGATTTTGCCTATGTCGTGAGACATGTACCCAACTAACTCTTTAGGTAGGGTATACTACAAAGACTAATCCATTTTAGGTTCGATTACATCGAAACACTAAATTGCTGAAACGACAATCCAGGCTCAAAAGCCATGCCATCACTCGTATGGTATTGTCTCCATGGATTCAAATGGTTTCCCTATTTGCTAACGTGAGTGTTTACGTTTCTACCATATGACTCTAATGACCACAATAATTCGGTAAGAGATTTATTTACCACACACTATCCGATAGGGTGTAATTACGACGTCCTAACACACCATGACACTATGGTGCTCCATGCGACGTAATTTGTGGAACTCTTCTCACAAGTCTTCCAATGATGTGCCAACATTATAACTCAAATCTTTATTTACTCGATCTGCATCGCGGGAATTTGATTTTCTTGTTAAGTTTATTTCCTACTTCATTCTGAACTTTGTTTGATCGAAACAAAATTTCAGACTAACATTCCCCGGAGTGGATATCCATATATCTACTCGGAATATTCATGAAGTCTATGAAATAAAGACTTCCACTACACGTTAAAGTACTTCATTGATTCACATACACCCATATGCACGATTCTCAACAAGCTATACTCCAAACGTTCAGTGAAGTTTACGAACTGAAGGTCTCCTCTACCCGTCAATTACTTCATTGAACCACATAAATCTCTATGTATGACTATCAATAAGTTATATGCCCGGTTTCCGAAAACGGTGTCACAGTTATTTTGCAAGTGTCAAAAGATCAAATCTTAGGACTTGTAGATCCATCCGGTATGGAGCTAATGCATTGACTATAACATTGACATGACTAAACAGTAGTGCCACACATATGTGGTGTCTTTATTAAGTTTGTGTCCTTTGGCATTAATATTATGAATGTGGGAGCTTCTACCATCTAAATTCAAATCGGCATATGATCGTTACTTCATAAATATAGGACACCAAATTTGTCACTATCATGTATGAACAGGTGTCTCGCTAGAGGAGACACTTGTAACGATCATACTAACAGGCGATCATAAAGAATTTATTCAAATGGTAGATCTAGAGGGAGAGTGTCTATGGCCATCACAACAACTTAACTGCCATTATCAACACGCAATGTCGCCTCATCCTTTCAAGCTACTCAAGCAGTAAACCTGGTTTTCACACCATAACACTATGGTGTTCCATGCGACGTAATTTGTGGAACTCTTCTCACAAGTCTTCCAATGATGTGCCAACATTATAACTCAAATCTTCATTCCTCGATTTTCATCGCGGGAATTTGATTTTCTTGTTAAGTTTATTTCCTACTTCATTCTGAACTTCGTTTGATCGAATCAAAAATTCAGACTAACATTCCCCGGAGTGGATATCCATATATCTACTCGGAATATTCATGAAGTCTATGAAATAAAGACTTCCACTACACGTTAAAGTACTTCATTGATTCACATACACCCATATGCATGATTCTCAACAAGCTATACTCAAAACGTTCAGTGAAGTTCACGAAATAAAGATCTCCACTTCCCGTCAATTACTTCATTGAACCACATACATCTCCATGTATGACTATCAATAAGTTATATGCCCGTTTTCCGAAAACGGTGTCACAGTTATTTTGCAAGTGTCAAAAGATCAAATGTTAGGACTTGTAGGTCCACCCAGTGTGGAGCTAATGCATATAACATTGACATGACTAAACGGTAGTGCCACACATGTGTGGTGTCTTTATTAAGTTTGTATCCTTTGGCATTAATATTATGAATGTGGGAGCTTCTACCATCTAAATTCAAATCGGCATATGATCATTACTCCATAAATATAGGACACAAATTTGTCACTATCATGTATGAAAAAGTGTCTCGCTAGAGGAGACACACTCGTAACGATCATGCCAACACCCGATCATAAAGAATTTATTCAAATGGTAGATCTAGAGGGAGAGTGTCTATGGCCGTCACAACAACTTGACTGCCGTTATCAACACGCAATGTCGCCTCCTCCTTTCAAGCTACTCAAGCAGTAAACCTGGTTTTTCACAAAACATGACTAGTTCAAGACTTAGTCACTACTACGAGCACTTGCTTAGCTAAAACATTCATAACATGTATATCATATATACACCATCATCATTGATGACTTCCGGCGATCTGTTTCATTTTCTTGATACTTCCACCGTAATCAAGAACCATGAAGGTGAACGATTCCCCTTGCATGACATAGTCTATGACAGAGGATTTGCACTTGGCAACGATGTCTGTCATCCAGTAACTGAGCTGAGCGAGGCGTCTCAATGTTCATTAATCATGAACATACGTCATTAAGTATGACCGCCACGTGCTCCCTCAATGTGTGTATTCTCTTCCATCTTGGTTGAGAAGACAATCAGTCAACGTACTGATAAACTTCATCAACCCAACGTTTGGGGTACCCCGAGTTTAGCGACCATATCATATGTTCGCGATCTAAAAACTCGTACCCATCGTTGGTTCTTTATGGAAGAGATCATAGCATACACTGGACTATGATGATATCATCCGCACAAAATCCGATAATCAAAATTATCTTTTGTCAGCGGAATCTCCGGGTTTATCTCCTAGCGGGTATTGTATCACAAAGAGCTAACGGTTTAAACAAGGAGTATCCTCAAGCTAAAGTATAAAACTATGAAGTTTGGACCCAACCTTTTAAGTTTCTCAATCGCAGGAATGCGCCTAATTTAAAAAGATGCTATCACAATGGTTAATATCTACAAAGGTTTGCAAAACAGACTCTGTTCATTATATTCTGAGTTCTAGTATTTTAGAAAATAACTATCCGAACTCCAACTCAAACGAACATCCCTCCTGGTCGTTTAAGCGATTACACGACCCCCATCCATTGCACCACCCCTCATCATCAGAGCCGGCGGCACAACTTCAAGAGTAGACAAAAGTCCGCCACACCAATTTTGTGACTCGTGCTCGACCTTTCGGTCTCCCTGTTCCGAGGCCATATTTCTGAATATGCTAGGCTCGCCACCATAACCTCCACGCTGACGCTTGTGCAACATGGCTTACACCCACCGTATGCGAACGAAGATATGTCTGACACCCGATCATCACGGCCTGCCTCATAACGTAGAACTTTCTTGGTGGTGCGCGTTGGAGGGAGAACACTGGTGGTATTTTGAAGGGATCATCTTATATAACTACCGCCGTGTAACTAATGTATACTATACACACAATCACACAATATAAGATGCACACAAAACATCAAATGTAATGCAATGTGATATAGTCCATTGCACCATGGTCTTCTTGGCGCCCGCAGTTTATAAACAATTTAATAAACCTACCTTGACCATATCACATAGCCCCTGCAAAATAAAGTTAGACGCTTCTACTTTATCTTTTGCATATTTTACGTGGCTCGGGGCTTTCGTAAATAGAACCGCTTCATACCTACGAACCTTATGACCACAACAACGATCCAATAATTGCATGTTTAAGCATCCCTTTCGGGCCCTCCATTGAAAATGCAAAGCCAACTAAAAAGAGAGAAACATGCACCCGCCAGCCATAGATACGGTACAAGCCGTATGTCAGTAGTGGAACCAGTCTCGCGTAAGCGTACGCGTAAAGTCGGTCCGGGCCGCTTCATCAACTCGATGCCGCTGGAATCACAAGTGCACGCTAGAGGGTAGCAAATAACAGGAACGGTGCCCCCATGCAGAACACGGGTTCTAACAGCGTACAGCTATATTTACGATAGATCGGCTCTGATACCACTGAAGGGGATCGTGTGCAGAAAACAAAAATTTTCCTACCAACGATATCCTTAAACTAGCCAAGATCTACACTATGCAGATATAGAAGTACGGCGGAGATCGGAATACATACCCTCGTAGACCGAATAGCGGGGATTACGCTCCCGCACAAGCGTTGACGATGAAGACGCCGTAGCCGACCTCTAGGTCGCGGAGAACTCGGCGCGACGAAGATGACGAAAATGACCCCGAGGTAGGGTGGAGGAAGTAGGCCTCCGAGTACCGCTAGCGCAGTACCTCGCACGGAGTCGCACACATACGGTGGAGACGACGGCCTCCGAAGCTCCAGTCCAGGACGAGCAGCGGAAGACTTGGACCGGAACACCAGCAGCGCGGCAGCGGGCTATGGTGGAAGAGATCCCCCTCCTCTACTCGGCGCGGCTCCGTCAAGGGAACCACGAGATCGAGAGAGAAATTGGGAATTAATTGGTGAATTAAAAGGCCAGGGGTGCCCCTTCTTATATAGGCTCCCAGGGGGAGCCAACCTTGCCAGCCAGGCAATGTGGGACTATCCCACATGCCTGGTTCGGTCAAGGCTGGTGCGCCGGCGCTAGGTGGGCCCCATTTGGCCCACCTAGGCCGGCCAAGCCTCCCCCACAAAGTTCCCTTGAGGGTTTTCCCCCCCATGGGCCTTCTTTCGACCAGAAGGCCCATTTAGGGAAATCAGCCTAAATAAATTCGAAAATAAATATATAAAATCATATTTGCATATTAATTACATTAATTAATATCAAACATAATATATATATAATTTTTCCTAGCTCCGAAAACTCTTTCGGCGCTGCCCGATCTCCATCGGACCCCTCCCGGGACGCTCCCGGTGATCTCCTTCCTTTCCGGTTGTCTTGTCGAAACCCCTTAAGTGTGTTACCCTAGCGGTTCGATATAATATCAGGTATGATCAAGACTCCTCAATGATCAACGACTAACTCGTAGGCCTGGACCCCATGAATTAACCCCTGAGATATAACGAATGACTTTCATCTATCAAACCTGGACGTATAGTCTTAAACCCTTTGTCATGGCGATACTTAGCGTGTCCGAGCATCATTCTCAGATATCTCCATACCTAGCATGATCTCGTTACCGACATCGCTATCTTCTACTCATCTATGATATTATGTCAGCTGGTGACCTAGTCACATGTTTGCAAACTCATTTGACATAATCTCACCGAGTGGGCCCTAGAGTATCTATCCGGCTATGCGGACTGACAAATCCCGCTGTTGACCCCTCGTCTCAACTACTCCTTTCCGATACCCAAAAGTATCACCGTTATTGTCATACTAAATAAGATACGACGTTTGGTGCGATCAAAGTATCTTCCAGGAATACTAATAAGAGTTGATCTCACGGTCTTAAGGCGTAACGACTATGTCCTATAAATACTGGGTATGTCCATCACATCGTTACTCCTTACGATATGACTTCCGTTGCCGACCGGCGCCATGCCCTATGATCGGAAAACCTCGATCATCAATCGCGCAATGAAACTAGTCTTAGTAGAGGCTACTAGGGACCTGGTTGTTTATCTACCACACCTGTATTAATGTTTCCGCTTAATACAGTTATAGCATGGTATAAAACATATAATGAACGATTGGGATATTGCCAATAAACTATGTTTATTAAGTGCCTCTAGGGCATATTTCCTTCATGTTTATGGGGGAATAAGAGAGGAAGAACAAAGGAAACCACAAAGTAGTCAAATCCTTCACTCCCAAATCCCACCAAAAGCAACTAATGCTTATGGGGGGAGAAGAGAGGAAGAACAAAGAAGAAGAACCACAAAGGAACTTCAAGAACTAGATCCACTAAGTTCCCCTCACTTAGAGGAGAGAAGGATTGGTAGGATTGTAGATCTAGATCTCCTCTCAACTTTCCCTAAAGAATATGGAAGATTTAATGGAGGGATTGAGAGGGAAGTGAGCTTTCCAAGGTCAACAATGTAGTAGGAGAGAGGGAAAAGTCGTGTTGCCTTGTATTCTTAGGAAGAAGAAGGGGAGGGGTATATACCCCTCCCAGAAATCTGACCGTTTTCTGCCCGTTGGGCCGGAACTTCCGGCCACTAAACCCGGAACTTCCGGTCGGCCGGAAAGTTCCGGCCAAACTTCCGTCCTGGCCAGGGCGCAGGCAGTTCCAGACTTAGAGAGAAACCAGCATGTTGAGCACCGGAACTTCCGGTGGTTTGGCCGGAACTTCCGGTCGCCCGGAAAGATCCGGCCAAACTTTCGGCCAAAGTTCCGGGTTTGCTCGAGTTCGAGCAATTCCTGACTTAGCCAATTTTCTCGTTTGTCTGGAACGGAACTTCCGGTCGAGGGCCGGAACTTCCGGTCGCCCGGAAATTTCCGGTGAAAGTTCCGCCTTTGCCAGGGGCTAAATCCTAAAAGGACTTAGCCGTTTTCTGGCCAGATGGAAATGTCCGGTGCAGGCCCGGAACTTCCGGTCACAGCACCGGAACTTCCGGTCGGTTGCTAGGCCGGAACTTCCGGACGAAGTTCCGCCCCCGCCAGTAGGCCTCACCAAAACTGAAGTAACTTTTGCAAATGAAGTCCAAAAGAGGTGAGACCAATTTTGTTGGAAAGATAGCGACGATGAGTACCCAACAAATAGAGTAAAATCGACACACATGGCAAGGTGTGGGACTTTCCTCATGGTAAAACCGACAATATTTCCGCCACCGAAAACACAACAAGTTGTCCAAGTAAAACCGATTTCGATGAACAAGAGCTTGACATGGAGATGAACCAAGCTCTAATTCCTCACCAACATAAAAGCCAAATAAGAACCAAGAAATATGATATGTCAAGTATGCAAAGGTTTGAGCTCTCCACAAGAATGCGATCAAGTTACTAACTTGAGAGCCCCTCTTGATAGTACGCCTATCTATCCTATAGCCCTATCAAGATCATACCTTTGCCTTGAGCATTCCACTTGAGTTGGATGATGACTATCTTGATCTCTTCAAGTGGATCATCTTTCTTGATTGCGCGTCCAAACACTTGCTTGATGAAGACTTCTCCAAATACTCCCCCATGCTCACAATGGGAGAGTCTCGCTAAGCTTCGTCTTCATGTATCCATTGCAAGCACCAATCATAGGATCTTTTCGAGAAAGCTTCTCTTGGTCTTGCATAACTCATCTTTTCTTCACTAAGATGATGTCTTGAATCTTCAAGACATACTTGCAATAAGCTTCACTCAACACATGAGCTTCAAGAGTTCAACACATGAACTCCACAATTCCATGGACATGATCTATAATGATATCTCAATGCAAACATTAGTCCATAGAGATTGTCATTCAATTACCAAAACCACATATGAGGGAAAATGCTCTTTCACAATGCTCTGACATTTTGTTGACGGTAAAGCAGTCATGGATCCATCTCTCAAGGGCACAGCTACCAGTCCTCTGAAAAAGCAAGACAAAGACTCACAAGATATTGATATGACTGATACTGATAGCTTAAATTCAGGATCAAAGCGCAACCTGGCTAAGCAACTCGATGCGAGCATTGATATGGAAATTAATGGGCCAGGAAACTCAAATGCGCATGAGCTTAAGGATGGAGACCTATTGGAGACAGGAAATCTCGTGATGACTACTATAATAGAAAGAAGTAAAAGAACGAAGACTGGAGCAGACCCCTCTTCACTCGGATTGGCGGGCTCTCGTGGAGAGCCTGTCCGGTCGCAATGAGGATCCTCGTTTGGAATTGCCGCGGTTTGGGTAACGCTGCGGCAATTCGTGCTCTTATGGACGTCGTCAGGCGCCATAAACCGGATGTTATCTTTCTCTCGGAAACACATCTGGATAGTTACCCAGCTGAGAGCCTTCGTCGGCAAATATGTATGGACTTTATCATTGTTCAGGAAAGCGATGGTAGGAAAGGTGGTGTTCTGATGGTGTGGAAAATGGAAATTCAAATCCACCAATTGGATGCACAGCCAAATTTTATTGATGTGCGTATCATAGAGGATGCAAACAAAGAGTGGAGATTCACATGGATGTATGGAGAATTCAAATGGCAGGAAAAACATAAAACGTGGGACAGAATCAAAGCTATGCATCAACAATATTCACTCCCTTGGTTGATAATGGGTGATTTAAATGAAATTATGTTTGTGAGTGAAAAAGAAGGTGGAAGGGTGAGACCTCAAAGGTTTATGGATGCCTTTCATGACACTTTGGATGTTTGTAATCTCTCTGACTTTGGATACATTGGAGACCCTTTCACGTGGCATAGAGGAAGTATGAGAGAACGGCTGGACAGAGGATTGGTGAATGAAGATTGGAGACAAATGCACAACAGTGCTGTAATTCTCCATCTAGAGTATAACCATTCTGATCATCGACCTCTACTACTAGATACTGAATACTTCTCAGCGGCCCATGCCGATCCAAATAGAAAACAAGCTAAGTTTGAAGCTAAGAGGTTCAAAGAAGAAGGCTTCATGGAGATTGTTGAAGAAAAATGGAATGATACTGGGCATAGTACGTCGGTCGCTGTACTCGATCGTTTGAAGGCCATGCATAGTGGATTGCACGCTTGGGATAAACACGTTCTTCAAAAACCCAAGAAAAGGCTGAGAGGAGCCCAACGGGAATTAGAGGCTCTTATGCGTGGTCCTTTTGACCCGAATGATGATCAAAAGAAACTGGAACTGGCCCGTCTAATTGAAAATCTGTTGGAACATGAATAAATTAAGTGGTGTCAACGCTTCCGTGCGAACTGGATTCAAAACGGCGACAAAAATACAAATTATTTCCATAATTATGCTACAGCCTGGAAGAAGAGGAATTTTATCAAGAAGATTAAAAATGTTGCTGGGCATTTTGTTGAAGGTACGGACAACATAAAACATGTAGTTCTTGATTATTTTGCTAATCTTTTTTCGTCTGGAAACACAATATTAGATCGCAATTTTTTGGAGAAGATTGTCCCACGTGTGACAGCTGAGATGAATGAAAAACTGCTAGCTCCGTTTACAGCTGAGGATGTAAAAAAGGCAGTGTTCAGTATTGGCGATTTGAAAGCCCCAGGGCCTGATGGACTACATGCTCTCTTTTATAAAAGATTTTGGCATCTGGTTGGAAATGATATCACCCAAGCTGCTCTTAAGGCAGTTAATGAGAAAATCTTACCTGACGGCTGGAATGAAACAGTTGTGGTGATGATCCCAAAAATTGATTCCCCGGAGGAAGTCTCTCAATTTAGGCCTATCTCTTTATGTAATGTGGTGTATAAAATCATTTCAAAAATGTTAGCGGCAAGATTGAAGCTCCTCTTACCTGAGATTATTTCACCAACGCAAAGTGCCTTTGTCCCTGTAAGGCTTATCACGGATAATGTTTTGGTGGCTTATGAATGTGTCCATAAAATAAAGAATAAAAAGAAAGGCAAATTTGGTATTTGCGCAGTTAAGCTTGATATGCACAAAGCTTACGACCGAATTGAGTGGAATTTTTTGAAGGAGATGATGTTGAGATTGGGGTTCCACAGTAACTGGGTGGAGCTTATCATGGAGTGTGTTACCTCAGTGACCTACAAGATTAAAGTGAATTCAGAATTGACAGAGGAATTCACTCCTACTAGAGGTATTCGACAAGGGGACCCCCTGTCCCATTACTTGTTTCTTTTGTGCGCAGAAGGTCTCTCAAGTTGCTTGTTACATGCAGAGGAGATTGGTGGCATGGAAGGGATCAAAGGGTGCAAAAATGCACCATCAGTTTCTCACCTTTTATTTGCTGATGACTCTTTGATTCTCTTGAAGGCAGATTTACATAATGCAATCTCGTTGAAACAAGTCCTTGACGATTACTGTGGAAATTCGGGGCAATTGGTTATTGTGGCTAAATCAAGTATTTTCTTTAGTCCAAATACAGATGTTAATGTCAGGGCCGAAGTATGTGAAAGGGCATGTGCCCTCATGTATGGTTTTGGTAATTAATGACAATCCCTAAGGACTAATGTGTGTTTTAAGCATATTGCAAGTATGGCTTGAAGTTTTCAAGGCATCACCTATATGAAGAAAGATGGTATCTTCCATGGGCTTGCAACAAGAAGATCCATTAATTTAGCTCATGGAGGATGATGTCATGCCATGATCGTCATCATGGTTGACGAGTGCAAGACCAAGGGAAGCATGTCGGAGACATGAAGACGGAGCTAAGCGAGACTCTCCCATATTGGAGTATGGGGGAGTATATGGAGGAGTCTTCATGAAGCATGTGCTAGCAAGCGCAATCAAGAAAGGTGGTCCACTTGAAGAGATCAAGATCGTCATCATCTAGCTCAAGTGGAATGCTCAAGGCAAAGGTATGATCTTGATAGGGCTATAGGATAGATAGGCGTACTATCAAGAGGGGCTCTCGAGTGAGTAACTTGATCGAATCTTTATGGAGAGATCAAACCTTTGCATACTTAGCATATCATCTTTCTTGTTTCTTATTTGGCTTTTCTCCTTGTGAGGTTTTGGAGCTTGTTGTGATCTTCATAACAAGCTCAAGTTCATCAAAAACAAAGTTCGTTTGAAAAGCTTCTTGGTTTTTGATGTTGGAGGTTTTACCGGTTGTTCCTTTTTCGAGAGGTTTTATGTTTCCCCATTTGGTTTTAACCTCCCATCTTGGACTATGATGTTTCTCTTCATTATCTTGTAGATTTCTTCGTTGTGATTACAACGAGCCAAAATCATCGAAAACGGAGTTCAGATTGTCAAGATATTGTCGTTTTCGTGTTGGTATTTCTGCAGTTTTCGGGTGCTCGGAAATCTCTGAACCGGGCTCGGAGATTTCCGAATCGGGCGGATTTCAGTACCGATGTCGCCCAGAAAACTTCGGAGATCTTTCCGGAAATCTCCGGGGCTCGGAAATCTCCGGCCCTAGGCCTGAAATCTCCGGTCTGAGCTGCTGTAACGGATAGATTTGTGGGAGGGGTATTTATAAATACCCCTCCCCTTCTTCTTCCTTGAGTGAGCACGACTTTCCCCTCTCTCTCTTGCCATTGTTGACCTTGGGAAAGCTTGCCCACTCTCAAATCCTCCCATGATTCTTGCATATCTTTGAGGGAAAAGTGAGAGGAGATCTAGATCTATAATTCTACCAATCCATCTCTCCTCTAAGTGAGGGTAACATAGTGGATCTAGATCTTTGAGTTCTTTTGTGGTTCTCCCCCTTTGTTCTTGCTCTCTCTTATCCCCCCATAAGCATTAGTTGCTTGTGGTGGGATTTGGGAGTGTAGGATTTGTCTCCTATGTGGTTTCTTGGTTCTTCCTCTCTTATTCCCCCATAAGCATTTGTTGCTTTGTTGGAATTTGAGAGTGAAGGACTTGAGCACTTTGTGTGTTCTTGCCGTTGCATCTTGCATCGTTTTGAGACCTCCACGAGGATTCGTGGTGGTGGAATTCGTGAGCTTGTTACTCTTGGGTCTTGGACCCTAGACACCTTAGTGGCCGCCTTTGTGGCATAGGACCTTTTGTGGTCAAGGTCTTTGTGGCTAGTTGGGACCTTTGTGGTCAAGACCTCTTGTGGTCATTTGGGAGCCCCCAATTCGGTTGTGGGTGTGTGCCCCAAGGTTGTTGTACGGGATTGTTCTCCGTCCCAAAGGAGTTCATAGTGGAAGGTGGACTCGGACCTTTGTGGTCGATTTCATCGGAGAAGAAGGTGAAGCCTTTGTGGCGTTGAGCAAACCTGTTGTGGTTGCTCACACCTCTCCAACGAGACGTACACCTTTTGTGGTGGAACTCGGGAATACATCATCGTCTCCGCGTGCCTCGGTTATCCCTATACTCGAGCTCTTTACTTATGCACTTTACTTTGTGATAGCCATCGTGCTTGAAGTCCTCTACCTTGCTATCCCTTTGTTGTTTGTCTTGTATAGCATAAGTTGTTGGTGCACATAGGCGAACCTAGTATATTTAAGTTGTGTCACTGATAAGTTAAACACTAAGTTTTATTCCGCATGTATTAAGCCTAAATTTTAAAAAGTGTTCCTCGCCTATTCACCCCCCTCTAGGCGACGTCTTTCCTTTCAATTGGTATCAGAGCCCAGGTTATCTCATAATTAAGCTTTACCGCCTAGAGATAAAGATGTCGTTTAGAGAATTAGTGCATAATCCCACTTATTTATTTGATGGCACTAATTATGATGTTTGGAAAATTCGGATGCTTAATATCTTTAGGGAGATGGATCCTAATTTAGAGAGAATTGTAGATATGGGTTTTTCTCCTCCAAAGGATTCCCAAGAATTATCTTTAGAGGATGACAAAAACTCTTATCTCGATACTCTAGCTTGTAATGGTCTTATCTATGTTTTGAGCGATGTAGTTCTTGCGTCAATCATGCCTTGTCGGAACGCTCATGAATTATGGACAAAACTTCAAGATATATATGAGGTGTCCAACATTTCCAAGGATGATTGTCCTCCTTCCACATCCGGTCATGATGAGCTCACGACTTCCTCCACTTCACCTACATGTGGTTTGCCACAAGGTAATGATATGGTGAGTGGTGATGGAAATTGCAATCTTGATGGTGAATCCACTATTGACTATACTTCGCACCTATCTTATTGCAATGCTCTATCTTTGGACTTAAACACCTCTAGCATTACAAATTTCATACATGCTAGTGTTGATAGTCCTTACATATCATGTAGTAGTTGCTTAACTAAATCTCATGATGATATGCTTTCCTTGTCTTGTTGCCATGATCAAAATGTTTCTATTTCCTCTAGTACTTGTTTGGCTAACAATGTAGAGAAATCCCAACAATTGTTGGAACAAGACTTGGACCTCAATGGTGCTTCAAGTTTCTCTTCATCGTCTTCATCCACCACTCACATTTGCCTAATGGCTAAGGAGTATAAGGTATCTCCTACCGTGCACTCCAATAGATCTTGCCCTTTGAAGAAGAAGCCTCTTAGTGAAAAGCAACAAGGGAAGCAACCTCAAGTTCAAACTCAAGCTTCCCAAGTTGAAGAACTTCCCCTTCCCAAGAAGAAAGGTAAAAGTCGACTTTGCTACAAATGTTGTGGGAAGGATCACTTTGCTTCTTCATGCACTCATGGTAACTTATCCAACCCCACTACAATTGATAATGTTCATTCCCTCCGGAAGGATAAGGTTGGCAATGTGTTTGCCCAAGTTATTGGTACTCAAAGTGGTGTCAAGAAAAGAACCATTTGGGTTGCCAAGCCTATTGTGACTAACCTCTTAGGACCCAACTTGGTTGGGGACCAACAAGCTAAAACTTGATCAATAGGTGTAAGTGGAGGACATTGGAGACTTGACTACATCATGAAGAATTAAGGGATCTTCATCATCCATATTAACTCAAGTCAAGTCAAATGGATTATATTGTCTTAGCATATATCCAATGCTCCTCCTTGCGGTAACTTGTATTTAAATCATATGTATGCATTGAAAGTTACTTCCACCCTTGCATATGTTTGGTTTTGTACCTTACAAGTGTTTATATGTGTTGTGCACTCTACTTACTTATGTTGAGTAATCAAGCTTGTGTATGTTGGTTTGCACACCATGTATATTTTGAGCCTCTTGCCTATGTGCTTTCATCTTAATTGGCTCTTATAAGGATATTAATGGACTATCCCATTTTGGGGGAGTGATGTGCTTTTAGGTAACACACTATGCTAAAATGTGTATTCATGAGGACTACCACTTAGTGGTGATATATCAATGTTATCTACTCTCTTTGTGGTATGTCTTACTCATGATAAATTCAAATTCTAATGTCCATTAATCATATCTTTGATTTCTTTTGCCTCTTGTTAAAAAGAATGGCTTATCACATTATGGGGGAGTAATAAGCTATGTGCATATTACAAGCCTAGAAAATGTGAACATGTGAGGTAGTGTCACCTAGAGTTGATATTGCTGATTATCTTGTTCCTAGGTGGCATGGTACTCAAACAAGTTCCATATTTGCTTAAATTCTTTTTGTTCACCCATCTTTTGGTATCTTGTTTGTGAGAGAGTTTCTTGATGCTTAGTATGATCATCGATTATTTGAAGCCATCAAGAATCTCTAGATAAGCATGGTTTTCAATTCTTTTATTTTGCCACATGCTTATGTTTTGTGAATATGATCTTGAATACATATATGTCTTGTACCACCGAGAAATGTCTCCATACAATCATTGTCTTTGACAAGTGATAATTAAATTTGTGGTAAATTTATTTATCATATTCACATTGGCTATTGTTCTTAAGTTGTATTTTTCTATCGCCAAGTTTGTTTGGTTTAACCATCATTTTGTCTTCTTTGCTTCATTTGGATCCTTTTGTTGCTCTACTCATAATGTGTGTTGAACTTTATTGAGTTAGGAAAAGCAAGGATCCCATTGTTGTGCATTTACATTCGAAGATTTAATTCTAAGTAACGCACTATTCCTGGGGGAGCTATCCTACATTGAGTAGAACATCATCCTTTTTAATTGTTATCGGGTCTTATTGACTTTCTTGAACTTTGTGTTCAAAAAGATATATGGAGGGTAATGATCCCACTTGTGTGCATTTTGTATTTACATACAAGATCTTAAAAATGCACTAATCATGGGGAAGCTACTCTATACTCTTTAGAACACTATTCTTTAAATTTGGTTTGGTATCTTATTGCTCTTCTTGAACATGACTAATGTTTTAACAATGTATATGGAGAGTGATGATCTCTTTCGTGTGCACTTTGTATTCATATACAAGATCATAAAGAATGCACAAATCTTGGGGGAGCAATCCTATATGGTATTGAACATTAGTTCTCTTCAATTGGTATTTGATCCCGATGACATGTCTCTTTGAAAGACAAACATTTTTCGTCTTGGTACTTTGTGCCATCATGAAAATTGTAGAGGGCTTGGTTTATTTGTTGGAACCTTACCCCTCTTTGTGGAGTTGGCTATCTCATCCCACGGTTCTTAGTGTACCTTCTTGGATGAGATGAAACCCTCGAGCATGTTTGCTTGTTTTATTTCTTATGCTCAATGGTTTAGCCTTGACCTTGTTTTCATTTGATATATTTTCTTATTGGTTTCTCCAATCATGTGTTGGTTTGAGTCTTTGATACAATGAGGACAAATCCTTCTCTTGCCATACTGTTGTGTAGCTTCTTGATTTAATTGGTGTTTTGTCCAATTTGTATCTCGTTTGGTTTTTGAAAGTTTTGTGCATGCATATTTACTATATACATCTTTTGTCATGCTTACTTTCCTTGTTCCAATATATAGTATAAACTCCACCAAATCCTAAATGGCTAAGATGTGCTTGAATTTCAATTTCATATCAATAGGCACATATTCATGTGGAGTTTGTCCTACGTATTGTAGTTGCTCTAACTACTTTGGACCCAATGAGTTTGGGTACCACTTTGTACTTAAATTTGTTTTAGGTACATTGGAGATGCATTGGAAGCTTGTCTCGATTACAAGGAGAAAGTCCTCATCATTTGCCTTTTGAGCCAAGCTTGGATGATCATGAGCACCTACCGTCTACTTCTTCAATGCTATCTCGGTAACAAGTATCTATCTCATGCATACTCTCCTAGCCCTCAACATTGTGTAGGTTGTTTCTTGGCATGAGTCTCTCGAGTTGCTTTTGATATGGTTTTTTGCAAAGTTCCCTTCAAATCGTCTTTATTACAAATATGAGCAAGCCGGGATGATTACATAGTAAAGGGAACATACTTGATCGTGTTCATGATTCATCAATTCCAACTATGTTAATCTAGCAATTCTTCTTATTTTGTCTCATATGCAATATGGATGAATTTTCAAAATCATTTGCCGCTTGAGAGAGTGGTTACCATTCTCAAAGCATCTCAACTATCACTTATTATTTTGGGTATTTGAGATACTTTGAAGAGTGTGTGGTGGAAGTCTTCCAAGCTTTGTGCTATGGGTGTATGCAAAATTCTTATTGGTTTATTTTAGACTTCCAAGTGAATATCATGTTCTTTATCTAGTACCTATTTTGTGTGTGCATGTTCTTTGTGAACTTAGTGCCTACTTAGAAACTTATATACATGACATTAGGTACATCTTTAATTGATATTCAAAATCTTTATTGATCACCTTTATTGCTCTCTTGATCCTTTTGTGATCTCTAAAAGGCACAAGCTTTGCATTTGATTTGGTATCCTCTTGCCTCTTAATAAGCTTGTGAATCTATTTGACGTGTTTTCGTTGGTGTGCTTGTATGCGAAATACATGATATGCACTATGTGCCACATACCTTGAAAGACTATGGGAATGCCTAGGCTCATCCTTCTTAGTCTCCTAACATGTGTTTCCATATTACATCCATCCTTTCTCGTTTGAGCAAGTCTTTGATTTTCTCGTTTCTTTTCGTTTGCTCAACATTTGTTTGTTGCAAAGTGCATTCTTTCTTTTTCCGTCTATGCACTCTTGCACTTATTGTTCAAATTAATCTAGGAAGGAACAAGGATTCCATGTTGCGCAACCTTTATTGAATTACAAATTCTTCATTGTGCATGTTCCTTGGGGAGTTCCATCTTGATTCATTTGAACACTTGATTGCTTTTATCATAACATCTTCTTGTGTCCAATTGGTTTTCGGATCCTTTGATGGCATCTTTCGAGTTGCAATTGGTATCTTTCTATTTTTTTGATATCTTTTCTTTTGCATTTCTTGAATCCTCAATATAATTTGATCCGCTCCATGTATTCGTTATTGGATATATGCATTTGATTTCACTCATATCATGAGAAATGCATAATTTATGGGGAAGCTCTTATTATATTGGCCTTCTAGATTTTTCTCCCATTCCGGCAATGGATGCCAATGGGGGAGAGATTTAGAGGGTTTTAAGGGATTTAGTTATTTTCTCTTGCAACCTTGCTTTGCTTAGTGTGTTGCATGGTTGTTTTTAATTCCTTATATAAACCCTCATAAAAGGGATTGTCATCAATTACCAAAATGGGGGAGATTGAAAGGGCATGTGCCCTCATGTATGGTTTTGGTAATTAATGACAATCCCTAAGGACTAATGTGTGTTTTAAGCATATTGCAAGTATGGCTTGAAGTTTTCAAGGCATCACCTATATGAAGAAAGATGGTATCTTCCATGGGCTTGCAACAAGAAGATCCATTAATTTAGCTCATGGAGGATGATGTCATGCCATGATCGTCATCATGGTTGACGAGTGCAAGACCAAGGGAAGCATGTCGGAGACATGAAGACGGAGCTAAGCGAGACTCTCCCATATTGGAGTATGGGGGAGTATATGGAGGAGTCTTCATGAAGCATGTGCTAGCAAGCGCAATCAAGAAAGGTGGTCCACTTGAAGAGATCAAGATCGTCATCATCTAGCTCAAGTGGAATGCTCAAGGCAAAGGTATGATCTTGATAGGGCTATAGGATAGATAGGCGTACTATCAAGAGGGGCTCTCGAGTGAGTAACTTGATCGAATCTTTATGGAGAGCTCAAACCTTTGCATACTTAGCATATCATCTTTATTGTTTCTTATTTGGCTTTTCTCCTTGTGAGGTTTTGGAGCTTGTTGTGATCTTCATAACAAGCTCAAGTTCATCAAAAGCAAAGTTCGTTTGAAAAGCTTCTTGGTTTTTGATGTTGGAGGTTTTACCGGTTGTTCCTTTTTGAGAGGTTTTATGTTTCCCCATTTGGTTTTAACCTCCCATCTTGGACTATAATGTTTCTCTTCATTATCTTGTAGATTTCTTCGTTGTGATTACAACGAGCCAAAAATCATCGAAAACGGAGTACAGATGGTCAAGATATTGTCGTTTTCGTGTTGGTATTTCTGCAGTTTTCGGGTGCTCGGAAATCTCCGAACCGGGCTCGGAGATTTCCGAATCGGGCGGATTTCAGTACTGATGTCGCTCAGAAAACTTCGGAGATCTTTCCGGAAATCTCCGGCCCTAGGCCTGAAATCTCCGGTCTGAGCTGCTGTAACGGATAGATTTGTGGGAGGGGTATACCCCTCCCCTTCTTCTTCCTTGAGTGAGCACGACTTTCCCCTCTCTCTCTTGCCATTGTTGACCTTGGGAAAGCTTGCCCCCTCTCAAATCCTCCCATGATTCTTGCATATCTTTGAGGGAAAAGTGAGAGGAGATCTAGATCTACAATTCTACCAATCCATCTCTCCTCTAAGTGAGGGGAACATAGTGGATCTAGATCTTTGAGTTCCTTTGTGGTTCTCCCCCTTTGTTCTTGCTCTCTCTTATCCCCCCATAAGCATTAGTTGCTTGTGGTGGGATTTGGGAGTGTAGGATTTGTCTCCTTTGTGGTTTCTTGGTTCTTCCTCTCTTATTCCCCCATAAGCATTTGTTGCTTTGTTGGAATTTGAGAGTGAATGACTTGAGCACTTTGTGTGTTCTTACCATTGCATCTTGCATCGGTTTGAGACCTCCACGAGGATTCGTGGTGGTGGAATTCGTGACCTTGTTACTCTTGGGTCTTGGACCCTAGACGCCTTAGTGGCCGCCTTTGTGGCATAGGACCTTTTGTGGTCAAGGCCTTTGTGGCTAGTTGGGACCTTTGTGGTCAAGACCTCTTGTGGTCATTTGGGAGCCCCCAATTCGGTTGTGGGTGTGTGCCCCAAAGTTGTTGTACGGGATTGTTCTCCACCCCAAAGGAGTTCATAGTGGAAGGTGGACTCGGACCTTTGTGGTCGAGTTCATCGGAGAAGAAGGTGAGGCCTTTGTGGCGTTGAGCAAACCTGTTGTGGTTGCTCACACCTCTCCAACGAGACGTACACCTTTTGTGGTGGAACTCGGGAATACATCATCGTCTCCGCGTGCCTCGGTTATCCCGATACCCGAGCTCTTTACTTATGCACTTTACTTTGTGATAGCCATCGTGCTTGAAGTCCTTTACCTTGCTATCCCTTTGTTGTTTGTCTTGTATAGCATAAGTTGTTGGTGCACATAGGCGAACCTAGTATATTTAAGTTGTGTCATTGATAAGTTAAACACTAAGTTTTATTCCGCATGTATTAAGCCTAAATTTTAAAAAGTGTTCCTCGCCTATTCACCCCCCCTCTAGGCGACATTTTTCCTTTCAGTATGCACCACCCTTGATATTAATACTGAGGCTTTATCAGACAAGTATCTGGGATTACCAGCTCTAGTAGGAGCAGATCAGAGTGATTGCTTTATGCATTTTGTGGAACGAGTGATGCAGAGAATAAAAGGTTGGATGGAGAAGCTCCTCTCTATTGGAGGAAAGGAAATTTTATTTAAAGCTATCGCACAAGCAATACCAGTTTATGCCATGTCGGTTTTTCTCCTCCCAAAAAACATTTGCAAGAAAATCACTGATGTTATTGCTCAGTTTTGGTGGGGTGATAATGATCAAGGGAAGAAGATGCACTGGTATTCATGGTGGAAGCTTTGCTTCCCAAAAAATGAAGGTGGTATGGGTTTTCGTGACCTTCACTCCTTTAACTTGGCGATGCTTGCAAAACAGGTCTGGAGGTTAATTGATTGTCCTAATTCTTTGTGTGCCCAAATTCTTCGGGCAAAATATTATCCATCGGGCGATATCTTAAAAGCTGGCCCTAAGGCTGGTTCTTCATTTACCTGGCAAAGTCTAGTGGCAGGTATCCAAACTTTTAAAAGGGGGTACATTTGGAGAGTTGGCAATGGCAATTCAATTAATATCTGGAAGGATCCCTGGATCCCCTCAAGCCCTGATAGTCGAATTATCTCTCCCCGTGATGGTTACCTTCTGAGTAAGGTTTCGGACCTGATAAACCCTATTACTGGTTCTTGGGATGCCGAGCTACAGTCTATTTTTCATCCGATAGACGCCCAACGGATCGTACAAATTCCTTTAAACCAAAATGGGTTTAATGATTTCATATCCTAGCACTTTATTAAGACTGGTTTCTTCTCTGTTAGATCAGCATATCATGTTGAATGGAAACACCAGTTTAATGGTGTTACTTGCCGCTCTCTAATTACTGCTCTCTAATTACTGGTACATCTCTGAATAATCCAACTTGGAAAATTTTATGGAAGCTCAACGTCCCTGCTAAAGTGAAGATTTTTGTTTGGAGAGTGTTACACGGTGTCTTGCCCCTTAAAGCAATTCTTTTGAGCCGACACATTGGCACAAGTGATATATGCCCGGTGTGTAACGTTGGTCAGGAGGATATTCTGCATATGCTATTTAAATGCACAGCTACTGCGGCTATCTGGAGTGGACCGGGCCTTGAAGAGTGGGTCACAGGTTTTAGTACGGATGAAAATTCAAGTGCACATGTACTAGAGTCAATTCTTAAATCTCCGGTAAGAAACCTAGAGGGATATGATTCAATTATTGTTCAGGATATTACGGTTGTGGCTGCTTGGTACATCTGGTGGATCCGTAGGAAGCTAACACATGGAGAACAAATTCCTCTAATTTCGTCCTGTATCAATTCTATTAAAGGCATTACTGCAAACTTCACAAAGTCTAAACCCCAAACTCAGGCGCTGAAAGCGAATTGGACAAGACGTTGAGCAAGAGTTTTAAAGGTAAATATTGATGCAGCTTTTTACCTGGAGAATCATACAGGGGCTGTAGGAGCAATTATCAGGAATTCTCATGGAGATTTCATTGCCGCGGAATCAAATTTTTTGCCACATGTTGCTTTGGCAAACATGGCAGAAGCTATGGCAATGCTGAAGGGCCTATCATTGGCGAATCGTTTAGGCTATACCGATATTGAGGCCGAATTAGACTCAGTTGAAGTTATTAACCTTTGTTCTGGAGGAGATCAAATTTGGAGTGATGCTGTGGCAGTTTATGCGGATATCTTGGTACAAGCGGGAGAAATTGGCAAGGTGGAATTCATACACTGTAGGAGAGATGCGAACAAGGCAGCACATGAGATAGCTAGAAATTGTTTTTCTACGTCTAGTGATCATAGTTGGGTATTGCAACCCTCTAGCTTTATTTTTCAAACTCTCTTAGATGATGTAACTATTATTTGATTGAAAGGCCGCAAGTTCCAGACGTGCTCTTTTCCTTACAAGGTACCTGAGGGGACTGGAAGGTTTTTAATGAGGCGGCTTGCGGACCTAATATATGAGGTGGTTTAAATTTCAAAAAAAGTTGGACCGAACCCATGTTCTAAAATCTAAACACGCGCGCGCGCTCTAGCACACACGACATGTAGGTAGGAGCAATGTTGCTACAGGTGCCCTAGTAAGTCACTCAACCAGCCGTTATTGCACAAATCATACAAGGAAAACAAACACCTAATGATCCAATCATCAGGCGATGCAACCTCTGCTCCGGAGGCTCTCCACGGCGTCCCTGATGATCTTCTCCAGAGGACTGAACTGCAGACCCAGGGCCATCAGCTTCTTCCCCGCCGCCTGCGCTCTCAAAAGCCCAGGCTGCGTATCTTCAGGAAACCTGCCGGCAAAACCGATAGCAAGCCAAGGGGGTCAGCGTCTTCGACAACGATTCTTTCATTTGACCTGCCAGAGCTCAACTCCTTGATAGTATGGAATTATTTCATAGCGTGTTCAGTGCGCGGTCTGAGGGCTCGCTTACTTACTTTGGGACTTTGTAGTCGGGGTAGAGCTCGGCAACTTTCGACGCGAAATCACTCCAGTGACAGATGTTCTCGAGGCAAAGGTGCCTCCCGGCTGCCGATGGGGTCTCGTACAGCAGGATATGGGCTAGCGCGACGTCTTCCACGTGGACTGGCCCGATGAAGAAATCCGCGTACTCCTCTGTGCAACCTGGGTGTGCATAGGTATGGATTTATCCGTTGAGGGGTGTTTTACTTATCATAGTCATAGCAACCACACACTGAACCCAACAAGACAAGTCATGTAAATAGCAAATGTAGTTAATTTTCAATGCCACAGTGCCACGTGATGATTTTTTATACCGTCTGACTCAAAAGAGTTCATGCAAATTATGGAGCAGAAAAAAGGGTACATGGATGACCACACTTCATGCAGTTTATACTTAACACTGCAGGATGTTCAGTAGAGCATAAATGTATAATTAGCTAAATGACAGCTAGCAACAACACACACACTGTATCCGACAACAAAAAAGTTCTTCTGAATAGAAGAAAATGCAGGTAATTTTTCATTGCCACGGTGTCGAATGGCGATGCATGATGATTTTTGTTTAGCCTACGATCTTTTTTATGCCGTCTGAACCGAAACATGAATAGTTCATGTAAAGTATATAGCAGAAAAGGAGTAACATGCAGTTTTACTCTCTAATGGTACTTGCCACTACAGAATATGCAGTGCAACATAATTAGGCTTCATTTTACCAGTTCTCTGAAGTACTAGTGGATAGTTTCTTAGCCAGCTGCAAATTTCTAATGCTGTAATTCAAATGTTATTAAAGGTCTCATCAGAGGTACTCCCTCCGTTCCATATTAGATGACTTTATTTTGTCAAAAAGTGGATGTATCTAGACTTATAGCATATCTAGATATATTCACTTTTGTCCAAATAGAAGTCATCTAATATGGAACAGAGGGAGTAAAATGCATTCAGTGCCCCTGCTTCAGTTTTCCACTCATGACCCGTATATGTTTGTAAACAATATTAGTGACCTATCAGCCAACTTTCTGGAGCCTCGAAGCACTAAGAAAATGATCAAAGAATGATCCTTATCAGGCAAACTACTATCAAACACATCTTAAACTATGGTCTCCGTCGCATCACAACTACATGATCAGATCTGAGGCTGCAATGCATGTACCTTCAAGCAAGCGAAGAAACATGGCCATGCTAGCATTGATCCTTGGCGGAATCATCTCGCCCAAAACAGTCCCCGGATTAACCGCCACCACATCCAGACCATTCTCCTCTGCAAACTTCCATGCGGCCTTCTCTGCCAGTGCCTTTGAAGCAGGGTACCAGACCTGTCCAAAGAAAAAAAAGGTAGAGCCCAGTCGGATCAATTGTGCAAGAGAAGATTACATGTTTTCATCTCATCAAAGAAACTCTGCAGTAACCAAGTGCACTGACTACAGGGTGCAGAGAACCTTTTCAATGTCTTGTAGTAGTAACTGAATTCGTAACAGCAGATTCCTTTTTACACCGTGATCCAGTAGGAATGTAGGATCAATTGTGCAAGACAAGACTTCATGTTTTCATCTTATCAAAGAAGCTCTGCACTTGCACTGACTACAGGGTGCAGAGAACCTTTTTTTTTTTTGAATTTAAAGAGGCAAAAGCAGAGAACCTTTTCAATGCCTTATAACTGAATTTGTAACAGCAGATTCCTTAGCATAATTGGCAGCTGCAGATTTGTTTCTAAAGTGGTAGTAGTAATATCATCTCACTCTTACCCCGTTCTTTTGGCAGTAGTCGATGTCGGTCCAGCAGCGCTCGTCGAGAACCTCGCCGGCCGGCCACCCCGGGCAGGGCACGAGGGCGGAGACGGAAGAGGTGAGCACCACTCGCCGCACTCCCCCGGCTTCCTTGACGGCGCGCAGCACGTTGAGCGTGCCCTCCACCGCCGGCACCACCAGCTCCTTCTGCGACCAAGAAACGAGGTAGACACACACCGCCGGAGCGTGTGATGTGAGGAGCCCTAGCGGACGGACGGGACTAGGAGTAGGAGGAGCAGACGGGGGAGTAAGCAAGCACCTGGGGGTCGATGACGCGGTCGACGGTGCAGGGGGACGCGAGGTGAAACACGCCGGAGCATCCCCGCACGGCGGCTAGCATGGAGGCGCCGTCGAGGAGGTCGCACCGGAAGGAGCGGACGCGGCCCTCGTCGCCGGCGGCGGCGAGCGCGCGGAGGTGGTCCGTCTCGGCCTTGTCATCTACGCCCCAGGCCAACCAAAATCAGTGCTTAGACTTACCTCCGCCGCATTGCGCGCGCGTAGCGATTCAGCTCAGATGGCATGGCACTGACCGGGATTGAGGACGGCGGCGTGGACGGAGTAGCCGCGGGCGAGGAGGCGGCGGACAAGGCAGGAGCCGATGACGCCGCTGGCGCCGGTGACCAGCACCGTCTCAGCCCTGGTTTGACCTGCTGCTGCTGCTGCTGCTCCGGTCGCCATGTGCGGTGCTCCTTGGAGTGGACACTGGAGGAGTGACCACGTGAGCGAGTAGCAGAGTGCGCGACAATCTAGTTGTGGGTGGCTACCAGAAACAAGATGCGCTTCGTAGTTGGTACCAGTACCACTTCGTGGAGAACTGGAGAAGCAATATAATCCGATGTATTTTAAAATTTGTTGGTGATTATTATAAGCAATGTTATATCAGACGTTAAAAAAAACAATGTTATACCAGAGCGCAAAACCCTCATAGCTGATTATACATTGAAAAACATCCCACGATTTTAATGTCTATATCCTCGTAGACACCTCATATACTCTAGAACTTTATATTTAATTATTTAAGTAATCATATAAATAAACCAGTATATAGATGCATATATTGCACCTTATGCTTGAGTGCTATCTGTGTCTGTAGTATGTTTCTCAAAAAAAAAAGTGCTATCCGTGTCCATTTGAAAATATTGAGATACTATTAATTAAGTGGTGGATGAGGAGATATAATTTATATTAAATCAAATATAGATAAATAAAAATGTTTATTATAAAGACCATTAGCCTTCCCCTCCTCTACCTTGACGTGATGGAAGTCATTACTTCAAGCCTAAATGTGAGTTTTATCTATTTTGACTTACTCGCCCGACGCGAGCGAACATGAATGGATAAGAGGCTTGTGGGATTGACATGATAGGGTAGGGTTGACTATACTGCTAGTCAGGGGCGGACCTAGGACAAAAATGACCCGGTGTCCAGTGTGTATCAACCAACTCAACACACTACACAATTTGTAATATACAACGGTAAAAAGACTCACCAAAATAAGACGTTCTTCTTGATATATCATTCCATCATAAAACTTGAACAATAAAGTATAAAAATCTCCGAACTATGAAATCAACTATAACCGGCGAGGAAAAAACATCAATTTCGGTTACCTACAAAAGGAACAACAAAGTTTAGTCACATAAATAAGCATGTGTAGTAATGTATAAACTATAAAGTTAAGAATATTACATTTTAAAATGGCTTTCTACGGTTTTTCAGTATCTCAAAGCGATCAATGACTGCATCATTGGTAACTTTCCTCATTTCTCCTTTCTCCACATAGCAAATAAGATTGTATTTCAAGGCATCATCACTGAGACGATTGCGTAAATATGTCTTCACAATTTTCATGGCAGAAAAACATCTCTCAACTGTAGCAGTGGCAACAGGCAAGACTAATACTAGCTTCAATAATCGGTAAACCAAAGGATAGCATATATGTTTCCTTGTATCCACCATTTTCTGAGAGAGCTCACAAATATTATTTATGCTAGAGAATCGATCATCTCCTCGAACGTCATCAATGTAAAGGCGGAGGTGATGTCTAAGGTCCCTCAGTTCTCCATCATCAAAATCTTTCGGATAAAGACTAGCTAGATCCATCAAATGCTCTAAATTGAAACCTCGAAATGATTCGCTTGGGTTCAAAGCGGCTGAGCATATTAACAATTTAGAATTCCTTTCATTGAAACAGCTATCAAGTTCTTGGAGAAGCCAATCAATAACATCATTGAAACAATCCACTTCATAATGGTGCTGGTTAGTGATACCTGTTTTTTTTCGTGGCTGCTTTGGGTTGACATACTGTTCTCCCATATTCAACTTGGACAGGTCATGCTTGTCACAAAAGGCATACGCTTCAGCTAGGATTAGTTCCCAACCATTCATCCTCAGATCATTCAAAAGATTCTTGGTTGACTTGACACCGTTTATTGCATTAACAATGTCCTGCTTCTTCGGTTGTAGAGCCATTGATAATGTATTTGTGATTGATAATATAGTGAACATAAGCTGTAGGTAGAACACAAAATCAAATGACTGGAAATATATTTGAAGGCCACATGCTTGCCTTCTATTTGTGGCATCCTTGTCTGCTTCTTCTACGTACTGAAGTACTTTGATAACTGTAGGGAATAAATCAATCAAACCATTAAGAGTTCTAAAGTGAGAACTCCAACGAGTGTCTCCGGGTCTTTGAAGAGCTAGCTCTTGATTTAATCATGTCCCACTTTGGAGCTGACCACAACCTAAGGCTTCACGTACTTGTTCTTTATATTTGTCCGGAATCATGTCTTTTCTCTTTGAAGATCCGTTTACCACATTCAACAGTACATGGATCAAATCAAAAAAATTACCAATCCATTTGTGCTTCTTTACTACATCAACAACGACTAACTGCAGCTGGTGTGCAAAACAATGAACATAATAGGCGGTGTCGTTTTCTCTCATGATCAAAGACTGCAAGCCATTAAATTCACCTCGCATATTGCTCGCACCATCGTATCCTTGGCCTCTAACTTGCTTGATACTTAGCTTATGGTCCACGAATAAAGAATCAATGGCATACTTGAAGTACATAGAAGTTGTCTCCTTCACATGAACAAGACTAACTAGCCTCTCTTTTACAGTTCCACATTTACCAACATATCGCAGGACCACAGCCATTTGTTCTTTGCCAGCCACATCCCTTGACTCATCGACCAGCAAACAAAATACATCATGTCCAATTTCTTCAAGAATAGAATGCAAAATCTCCTTTGCAAAACATTCAGCTATGGCCTTTTGAATCTTTGGGGAATTCAATTGATTATTACCTGGAGCATTATGGCCCACAACCTTGCCTACCGCTGGATTTTGCTCCGTTGTATAATCATGAAATTCCTTAAAATTCCCTTTATTATGGGACTCCTCAGTCTCGTCGTGACCACGAAAAGGCAACCCCTGCTTCAATAACACTCTAGTTACATCAATTGAAGCATTTAGTCTAGTGTAATATGCCTTCTTTGCAGCATTACTTTGATTATTTAGAGCAACATAAATGTGTTGGGGCTGCTGCAATAAAGCTTCAGAATCACTTTTGGCTTGGTTGTGAACACTGTTGACATCTCCTACATGCTCCTTCAACCTGTATGTTTTGCCCCAACTATTCCAACCGTCTGACACAAATGCTGCATATCCAGAAACAACAAAAACAATATACTTTATCCGTGGACTCACTGTATTCAAGCCAACTCCCATACTGATCAAACCACATATTTTTCTTGCTGGAAAACGATAAGTCCGAGGTTGACATGGCCCATTGGCCAAATATTTTCTTCTCACCATATCCTTGATATTGGGAGGATATTCATCAATGCTTCTCCGTTTGCCAGGATCAAATTCAATTTCCTCTTCCCAATTGATATCTTCCTGATCTTGACATGAGTTCGTTGTATTGGGGACAGATTCATGTTCATGTTCATCAGATTGGACATCATCTATGTCATCATCTAATGAGACGTTATCCTGGTCCTCGTCCATGGCATGATTCGGTTCATCTGCTGGGGCATCATCATGTGTATCATTGCCTTCATGTGATGGACCAGCACTTCCATCTTGTGTCGAGGCTTTCCTCTTCTTACAAAAGTTTTCCATAAATTGTCCTGTAATTTGCCAATATTTATTTATCATAACTAATAAGATTATAATTATAGAAGTACAGAACAATAAGTAAAGCATATATTATATTAACTAGTTGTACAGTTATAGAGTTTAGGAGTTAAACTTACGTGACATTACGCCCTGCGTTCCTCAGCCATCAATTGAGGAATAACCTAGAAACAAAGTGTAATTTGGTGTCCAATAACCGGCAAGTGCAATTTGGTGCCCAATAATCCAATTCCCTAAGCCGGCAAACCCTAGTACGGTTCTAGAGGAAATAATATACCAATACGGTATTAGACAAAAGCCAAAAGGAAAATTACTCAAGGATGAATCAGGGATGAGCGACTCGCAAGATCGTACCTTTTCCCCTTCTCTTCTCCGGCGATTTATGATCTGTACCGGAAGAAACGGCGAGACGAGAGCGGCGCCCAGAGATACGATACAGACAGAAGAAGAGACGCAGGTACGGATCGATCAGCTATAGATCGATCAGTTGTGCTGCGCGCTAGGTGGGCCACGATAGGCTACATACTCAGCTGGGTTGCGCGCTAGATGGGCTGCATGCTACATGAGAAACAGCATCCGGTGTCCACAATTTGTTTTTTACCGGTGTCACGATCGATTCCTAGGCTATATGTATAGGTAAAACGAAAATCTACCGGGTATCCAGTGACCCCTGCTGACCCAACGTGGGTCCGCCCCTGCTGCTGGTAGTGAACTCTAGTCTAATAATCTGAAACGCATGGATAACAAGTGATATGTCTCCAACGTATCTATAATTTATTATGTTCTATGCTATATTATACCAAGTTATTACATGTTTTATATGCATTTTATATAATTTTATGTATTTTCTGGGACTAACCTATTAACAAGATGCCACAGTGCCAGTTCCCTGTTTTCTGCTTTTTTTTGTTTCAAAAAAGTAGTTAAGGAAATATTCTCGGAATTGGACAATTTCTTTTCTGAATTCCGTTTTTATTTGAGAACGTTCCAGAAGACCGAACACGAGACGAAGTGGGCGACCGAGTGAAAGAGCATTTTCCCTCATGTGTGGTTTTGGTAATTGAATGGCAATCTCTATGGACTAATGTTTGCATTGAGATATCATTATAGATCATGTCCATGGAATTGTGGAGTTCATGTGTTGGACTCTTGAATCTTATGTGTTGAGTGGAGCATATTGCAAGTATGTCTTGAAGGATTCAAGACATCATATTAGTGAAGAAATGTTGGAAGATACAAGGTTGATCAAGATGTTGATCAACACACAAAGCTACAAGATGTACCAAGAGCGATCATGTATCTCTTGGGATGGTAAACACTTGTCCGCATAGCTTTGTGAACTAACCCATGATATATGTGTGTGTGGTATCTTTATATAAGGTTAGGTATCTTCCCATGGGATTGCATCAAATGAAGATTTCATATAACTCATGGAGGATGACGTCATGTGGTGATCGTCATCAAGGTGAGATGTGCAAGACCAAGACCAAGAGAGGCTTCTTGAAGAGATCCTATGCTTGGTGCTTGCAATGGATACATGAAGATGAAGCTAAGCGAGACTCTCCCATTGTGAGCATGGGGGAGTATTTGGAGAAGTCTTCATCAAGCATATGCTTGGACGCGCAATCAAGAAAAGATGAACCACTTGAAGAGATCAAGATAGTCAACATCCAACTCAAGTGGAATGCTTAAGGCAAAGGTATGATCTTGATAGGGCTATAGGATAGATAGGCGTACTATCAAGAGGGGCTCTCAAGTTAGTAACTTGATCGCATCTATGTGGAGAGCTCAAACCTTTGCATACTTGTGAATGGATAGACGTCGCCTAGAGGGGGGGGGGGGGTGAATAGGCGATTTAAAACTTTTTCGAGGAGCCGGAATATCCGGTCCACGAATGACCCGGAAATTCCGGTATGCTTGATAAAGGCGGAATAAAACTAGAGGTTTACTTTAACAATCATACAACCTAGATATATAAACTAGTCTCACCTATGTGCACCAACAACTTAAGCTAAGCAATACAAGTAACAATATGATAGCAAGATATATGACTTCAAGCACGAAGGCTACCACAATGTAAAGTGCATAAGTAAAGAGCTCAAGTAAAGAAATGACCGAGGCACGCGGAGACGAGGATGTAATCCCGAGTTCCACCCAAAGGTGTACGTCTCGTTTGGAGAGGTGTGCGCAACCACAACAGGTTAGCTGCAACGCCACAAAGGCTCACCTTCTTCTCCTGATGAACTCAACCACAAAAGGTTGCGAGTTCACCTTCCACTATTGATCTCCTTTGGGGCGGAGATCGAATCCCGTACAACTCTTGAGGCACACACCCACAACTTAATTGGGGGCTCCCAAGTCTTGAGGCACACACCCACAACTTAATTGGGGGCTCTCAAGTGACCACAAAAGGTCATGACCACAAAAGGTCTTGGCCACAAAAGGCGTCTAGGGTACAAAGACCCAAGAGTAACAAGCTCACAAGTATCACCACCACGAATCCTCGTGGAGGGCTCAAACCGATGCAAATGCAATGGCAAGAGCACACGAAGTGCTCAAGTCCTTCACTCTCAAATTCCAACACAACTGAAAGAACATTTCTTAATCCCTAATGTTGTGTGTGTTAGTTAACAATACCAATGATACTAATCCTATTGCTAAGTATTTCAGTTTGGGTGAAACTCATATCACAAATCCTAAAGCCAAATTGTAAAGAAAAAGAGTTTCTGGAATTCTTCCCAGACCCGGATATTCCGGTTCACCAACTCGGATATTCCGGGTCATCCCCAGAAAAGTGGCTAAGTAAAGTTCAGAAGTACTACTGACTTCATTCGGAAAATCAGCTCGGAAATTTCAAGGACCGGATATTCCGGTTCACCAACCGGATATTCCGAAGCAACCTCAGGAAAATTGGCTAAGTCAAGATTCAGAAGTGGCACTGACTTCAATCGGAAAATCAGCCCGGAAATTTCAAGGACCCGGATATTCCGGTTCACCAACCGGATATTCCGAGTCAACCTCAGGAAAATTGGCTAAGTCAAGATTCAGAAGTGGCACTGACTCCAACCGGAAATTCAGCTCGGAAATTTTAAGGACTCGGATATTCCGAGTCAACCGAAGAAAATCGGCTAAGTCAAGTTCAGAATTGGTTCTGATCTCAACCGGAAATTCAGCCCGGATATTTTCAAAGGCCCGGATATTCCGGGGCACCGGAATTTCCGGTGTAACTTGAACCGGAATTTCCGGGTGACCAAGACAGCCAACGGCCAGATTTTGAGGGGGAGTATAAATACCCCCTCACTCACTCAAGAACATGGAGCTCTCAGATTTTCTCTCTCCTACCATTCTTGAAAGCTCAAATCATCAAGATCTCCCAATCCCCCCACCCAAATTCATAGATCTTTGGAGGATTGGAGGAGAAGGCCCAGATCTACATCGTCACCGAAGGGATTTACTTTTCCCCCCATTCACTTGGGGATTTCGTGGCTAGGGTTTCCGGTGGGAAAACCTAGTTCACCATTGTTGTACTCTTGGTGTTACCTTGACCTTTTGTGGTACTTGACCTTTTGTGGTCTTCTTGGGAGCCCCCAATTCAGTTGTGGGTGTGTGCCTCAAGCGTTTGTAAGGGATTCGATCTCCGCCCTAAAAGGGGATCAATAGTGGAAGGTGGACTCGAAACCTTTGTGGTTGAGTTCATCGGAGAAGAAGGTGAGCCTTTGTGGCGTTGCGGCTAACCTGTTGTGGTAGCGCACACCTCTCCAAACGAGACGTACACCCTTGGGTGGAACTCGGGATTACATCTTCGTCTCCGCGTGCTTCACTTGGTTCCCCTTACCCTTTGCTCCCTTACTTACTTATCTTGTTATTGCTTAGATTCTCATTTAGGTAAATTCACCGTAGTTGCATATCTAGAGAATTTACCTTTGTGTTGAGCCTAAATTTGAAAAGACCTAAAATTTGTAATAGCACCTATTCACCCCCCCCCCCTCTAGGTGCCGGATTCCCGTTCAATTGGTATCAGAGCCTTGTTCACTTTTAAGGGCTTAACCGCCTAAGTGCAACGATGACGGAATCCGATGCCGAGAGGGCCGCCCGTGAAAAAGTAGAGGCGGAGAAGGAGGCGTTAGCCAAAGGGGCAACCATGGCCGATCTCATTGATATGAGATCGTCCTTGGAGGCCCAACTCCTCAAGATGAATGAGATGCTCATGGCACTCTTGAAGTCTAAGGAGCCCGAGGCTACTTCTCCCTCTCCTCCTCCTAAGGAACATGCGGGGAACTCTAAGGAGTCATCTTCGGATGGGTCCAAAGATGTTACCTCAAGTGTTCCCGGGATGGCGGAAAAGGATGAACCACCTAGCTCCTCTAACACCCCCAAAGGAGAGGAATTTCATAATGTCAACCATAATTACTCTCCTAACCCTCCTATCCCTCACCCTCATGTAAACTTTAGAAGTGATCCTCCTAAGCTTAAACCTACTCATTTCTCTCAATGGGTGTTTCTAATGAAGTCTCATCTATGTAGTGCCTCCATTGAGCTTTGGCGCATCATTGAAGAAGGATACAAGCCCCATGATCCAACCAACTTGACAAGAAGAGAGGTGGTTGATAGCCAACTCAACGCCACCGCTCTTCATCAACTCCAAATGGCCGTTGGAGAGAAGGACATGACGCTCATTCAACAATTCTCCACCGCCAAGGAAGTTTGGAATGCTCTTTCCGACATCTTCGTTGGGAATGAGAGCATGAAGAAGAACCGGTATGATGCCTTATGCAATGAGGTGGAAGGGTTCTACAAGTTGGATGGAGAAAGCCACGAGGACATGTACCGGAGGTTGGTGTTGGTCGCCAACTCCTTCAAGAACCTCGGGGCAGAGTACATCAATGATGCTTGGATCAAGAGGAAGTTTGTGACCGCTCTCATGCCCTTTGAGGACACGGATTTGAAGACACTCCAAGGGAGACATGACTTTGCAAAGATGACATCCAATGAAGTTATGCAAGAGATGACCGCATACAAGGTGGCCTCCAAGATTGCACAAGATGCAAGAGCTAGAGCCATAGGGATGCACAAGCATGCCTCAATTGCTTTGAAGGCCACCGTTGAAGAGGAGGATGAAGAGGAGTGTGATGATCAAGTCGAGCTATCTAGTGAAGCTCTCTCAAGCACTCTCACTCAACACATGGGTCTTGCGGCAAGAACCTTTTGGAAGAACCCCGGAAGGGCCAAAGCAAGGATTGACAAGAAGTTTCCCCCCAACGGAGGAAAGCCATTCAACAAAGTGAGACTTTGCTATAACTGCGATGACAAGAGCCACTTTGTTGCCGATTGCCCATGGGAGAGAAGAGAGGATCATGGTGGGAGGCTCGTGGCCAAGACGAAGGGCAAGGGGCCCATGCCCATGAAGAAGCCTTTCTTCAAGAAGAACCAAAAGATTGTCTTGGTGACTCAAGAGCAATATCCCACTGATGATGAAGATAGTGACAAGGAGGATACTCCAACGCAAGTGGCCGCTCTAGCCATGTCTTCCACAACTCCATCACTCTTCTCCTCACCAAACGAGAGCCCCATCGTCAAGAATGGAAGATGTCTTATGGCAAAGACATCCGAGGTACAACTATCTCTCAACTCCATATCACATGACATTGATGATGCTATGAGTCTAGAAGTCAAGGAAGAAATCATTGCTTTTGATAAATTCATGACTAACTTGCAAGGAGAAGGAAATAAACACTTTGGCTCAATCATGAGTCGTATAGGTGAGCTTGAGGATGAGCTTGAACTAAAAGGTGAGATTGAGAGAGAGGATGCACACGCTAAGGTGTCTCTCCAATCCTCTCTCGAAGATGAACAAGAAGCTCATGCTCTCCTCGAGGAGCAACTTGCTAAGATCACTAAGGATCGTGATCTCTACTTTGCTAAATGTAAAATTGTGCAAAATGAAAAGTCCGAGCTTGTAGTTGCTCATGCTAGACTTTGCGAAGACTTCGAGTCACTTGACAATGCTCACAAGGTGTTGACAAGTGATCACGAACGTCTTCTCAAGTCTCGTGATCAACTCCAATCTCGGATATCTACTCTTGAGAAACCTAGCACCTCTACTCCTTTGAATGCTAATGCAAATGTTGTGAAGGGTATTGCTAGGGTTTTGTTTGTTCCTTCTATGACAACCAAGCCCAAGACATCTCTTGATAAAGGTAAGGGGACACTCACTACTCCTCTTCATGAGCGAGTGCCCCACAAGGGTAAGGAAGGTCTAGGCTATGTTGCCAAGGAGAAGAAGGAGATCAAGAAGAAGACTAAGTCCGCACAAGCCAAGAAGGTTGACATTGCGAGTGGAAATGCCACAAGGGGCACTCCCACTCGTAATGACTTTGCGGGCATAACTAACCCCAACTATGCTTTATATGTTGATTATTATGGGGATGTCTATGCTAGATACATTGGTCATTTTGATGGTTACATTGATTATGCTATTTGGGTACCAAAGACCCTTGTTGCTAACCAAAAGGCACCCATTGCAAAATGGGTACCTAAATCTAAGAATTGATTGTGTGTAGGGCCTTGCTTCCGGAGGATCGAAATGGATAATTGATAGTGGGTGCACTAGTCATATGACCGGAAGCAAGGATATTGTAACGGAGTTGAAGCCCAATGATGATCAAATGACCGTTACATATGGTGATAATTCTAAGTCTAAGGTAATAGGGCTCGGCAAGGTGGTAGTGGCACCGGACATCACTCTTGTGAATGTCTTGCTTGTCGAGTCCCTAGGTTTCAACTTGATCTCCGTCCATTCCTTAACTTGTTTGGGTTATACCGTTGTCTTCGAAAAGGAAATGGTCATTCTCTTGCGGAGCAAGTCTCTCAATGTGTCTTTCGTTGGGTACATTGAGAATGGGCTCTATGTGGTTGACTTCTCCGGAGTCACCACTTCCCATACAATGTGCCTATTCGCAAAGGCGGACTTGGGTTGGCTATGGCATCGCCGACTAGCCCATGTCAACATGAGGACTTTGCAAAGTCTCCACAAGGGTGGCCATATCCTAGGACTAAAAGATCATGTTTCTTTCTCGAAGGATCGAATGTGTAGGGCGTGTGTTGAAGGAAAAATGCATGACATCTACCATCCAAGCAAGACCATCATTTCATCAAAGAGGGTTTTGGAGCTTCTCCATGTTGACCTCTTTGGTCCCATTCCGGAAGCTAGTCTTGGTGGCAAGAAATATTGCTTGGTGATTGTTGATGACTATTCAAGATACACATGGGTTTTCTTCTTCAAGACGAAGATGGAGACTCAACAAACTATCATCGACTTCTCCAATGAAGCTCAACGTCAACACAATGTCCCTATCTTGGTGATACGAAGTGACAATGGGTCTGAGTTTAAGAACTACACCTTAAACGAGTTCCTTAGTGAAGAAGAGATTCGTCATCAGTATTCCGCTGCTTATACTCCCCAACAAAATGGTGTAGCCGAAAGGAAGAACCGCACACTTATTGAGATGGCAAGGTCGATGATGGCGGAGTTCAAGTCCCCTCACAACTTTTGGGCCGAAGCCGTCAACACCGCTTGCCATTCATCCAACCGGCTCTTCTTTCGCAAAGGACTCATGAAGACACCTTATGAAGTGCTCACCGGGAACAAGCCCAATATCTCCTACTTCCGTGTATTTGGTTGTAAGTGCTTCTATCTCATCAAAGGTGTTCGTTTGGGCAAGTTTGATTCTAAGTCTCTTGAAGGGACATTTGTGGGCTACGGATCCGAATCCCACACTTATAGAGTCTATGATAAGGCCTCGCGCATAATCATAGAAACTTGTAGTGTGGTATTCGAGGAGAATGACGGCTCCCTCGTGGAGCAAAGTGGTGTTTCCGGTGTAGGTGAGGATGAACCTCAAGATGCTATCCGAAGAATGGGGTTGGGAGTCCACCGCCCCGTTGAACTCTATTATGAGGTTGATCAACAAGGACCAAGTTCTTCACAAGTGGTGACCACCCCAACACAAGAAACACCCATCGACAACACCGTGCCCAATGCACCCTGCCAAGAAGAAGAACAAGACTCTACAGCTGCTCCAGGAATTTCCGGAGGACCGGAATATCCGGGTCAAGATGGACTCGGAAATTCCGGTGGCCGGAATTTCCGGTTCCTGAACCCGGAATATCCGGTCCTGCTGACATTCCCGGTGGCAGTTCGCAAGGCCAAGATCAACCCTCTCCCTCACCAATGGACACCACTCCAATGGTTGATCAAGGCCATCAAATCAGTCAAGGCGGAGACATGAATGATCAAGATGATCAAGCGATTCCTCCCACCACTCGGAGGGAAATCGAGATCCGCCGCCTGAATAGGGTTGGCACCTCACAAGAATTAAGAGCTCTATCTCTTGACAAGGTGCTTGGTGATGTGAGAAGCAAGGTCTCTACCCGAAGACAACTCGCAAGCTTTAGTGAACATCAAGCTCACATCTCCATGGTGGAACCCAAGAAGGTCTTTGAAGCTCTTGAAGATAAAGATTGGCTTGATGCCATGCATGAAGAGCTCAACAACTTCGAGCGCAACAAAGTGTGGAAGTTGGTGGAAAGACCCAAAGATTGCCGCAATGTTATCGGCACCAAGTGGATATTCAAGAACAAGCAAGATGAACATGGCATGGTGATAAGGAACAAGGCAAGATTGGTGGCTCAAGGTTACTCACAAATTGAAGGCATTGACTTTGGAGAAACCTACGCGCCCGTGGCTCGACTTGAGTCAATCCGTATTCTTCTTGCCTATGCCTCTCACCATAACTTTAAGTTGCAACAAATGGATGTTAAATCCTCTTTTCTAAATGGTCCACTAAATGAACTTGTTTATGTTAAGCAACCACCGGGGTTCGAGGACCTCAAGTATCCGAACCATGTCTACAAGTTGGATAAGGCACTCTATGGCCTTAAACAAGCCCCACGAGCGTGGTACGAGCACCTTAGGGAACTACTTGTAGACCGTGGATTCCAAGTTGGGGAAATCGACCCCACACTTTTCACTAAGAAAGTTAATGGGGAGCTTTTCATTTGTCAATTATATGTGGATGACATTATATTTGGATCGACTAACAAAGCATTTAACGAAGAATTCTCTAAGCTTATGACTGACAGGTTTGAGATGTCTATGATGGGTGAGATGAAGTTCTTCCTCGGATTTGAGATCAAACAATTGAGGGAAGGAACGTTCATCAACCAAGCAAAGTACATTCAAGACATGCTCAAGAAGTACGAGTTGCTTGATCTCAAGGGTGCCTCTACTCCAATGCAAACCAAATGCCACCTTGAGCTCAACCCGAAGGGTAAGGATGTGGATCAAAAGGTATACCGCTCCATGATTGGATCTCTCCTCTACCTTTGTGCATATAGACCGGATATAGTGCTAGCCGTAGGAGTGTGTGCAAGATATCAAGCGGCTCCTAAAGAAAGCCATGATGTGGCGGTCAAGAGAATCTTTCGATATTTGGCTTATACCCCAACTTATGGATTGTGGTATCCCAAGGATGCAAATTTCTCATTATGTGGATTCACGGATTCCGATTGGGCGGGAGATCATGATGATAGGAAGTCAACCTCCGGTGCTTGTCAATTTATTGGGAGGTCCTTGGTGAGTTGGTCTTCTAAGAAGCAAAATTGCATATCTCTCTCCACCGCCGAAGCCGAATATGTTGCAGCCGCTAGTTGTTGCACTCAGTTGTTATGGATGAGGCAAACTTTAAAGGAGTACGGAGTCGATTGCGACAAAGTGCCTCTTTTATGTGACAACGAAAGTGCCATCAAGATTGCCTACAACCCGGTGCAACATTCAAGAACCAAGCATATTGAGATCCGCCATCATTTCATAAGAGATCATGTGGCCCGTGGAGACATTGACTTATCATATGTGGGCACAAGGGATCAATTGGCGGATATCTTCACGAAGCCCCTTGAGGAAGGAAGGTTTTGCTTTTTGAGGAATGAGCTAAATATCATTGATTCGAGGTCCTTGGCTTGATCGCTTGCACACTCACCTAGGGCGTAATTGCATCTTATCTAGTTTAGATGTAGGCATGGAAATAGGGGGAGTGCGGTCCTAATACATTGGACCATCCCTCCCCCCATTATGCCAATAGCAAGTGTTCTTTTATCTCTATATTCATTCTTGTGACTAATGAGCTAAAACGACGAGTATTGGTTATGTACCCAAGATACATCTTCGCGGTAACATGCCATACACTCCTACATGGTGGCCTCGGCCACCGACCTCTTCTCCTTGAAGAGTTGATGTTATTTGGAGCTTTATGTTGCTATTTGCTCTCCTTTTCATGCATGTGGGAAACCTACTCAACTTGGCTCTTTTGGTTCGATTTGGTTGTTGTGAGTTGAGTATGGTGTACCAATATCAGTTTGGAAATCTATCCCAAGCCTACTTTCCGCTGAAAACATTCATCTCTATTGCACACAAGTCATCCTTTTAAAAACTGGGATTTTGGTTCAGCAGGTCGGAATATCCGGTTCATTTTGAACCGGAATATCCGGTGACTCGGAATATCCGGTGTAACTTATACCGGAATATCCGGTCTGGCAGTTTGTCCAGAAATATAAGGGCAGGCTCGGGGTGAAGGGCTCATTAGTGCCTTTCTTCCACCCCCGACCTCCCTCTCCTCCAGCCGCCGCCCCTGCTGATCCCAACTCCCTCCGGAGCACTCCGTCCGCCGGGGAACCTCTGTCTCGGCCGGATCTGCTCCTCCTCCGCCCCGGGAACTCACTCCTCCAAGCAATGGCCTCAATGGATGAGGGTAACTTCACTTTTCTTCTTCCTTATGTGCTTGCACTTGGATCTTGATGTGGAGTTATTTGTTTCAATGTTGCTTGGTAGAGATTGTTCCTAGGTCTATTCCCTGCCTTCTACATACATTAGTTTTGCATTACATTGGATCGATCTAGTTTTAGACCGAGTCAAATCTCAGATCTGTAGTTTCTGTCTGACTCGGAATATCCGGTCCATCGTGACTCGGAATTTCCGGTCCCCCGGAATTTCCGGTCATGACTGACCCGGATATTCCGAGCCAAACAGAGCAGTTTTAAGATTAACTCAAGTTTAACTACATATGATCCATTGAATGCCTATCTAATGTGTGTATTATCTCCTGACTTGTGTGCACTTACCTTATGCTACCATCTATGCTCAAATTCACAGGTTCAGGTGGAAGTGAGTCCGTAGGGGGATCAAGGCACACTGGTAGAGCACCTGTCTCTAAGCAATCAGTCAACAAAGGAAAGGGCCTTGCACCTCAGAGGAAGAAAGCTGTTGCTAGCAAGCCCTCATCTAAGAAGAGAAAGAATGCTCCTAGTCCCCAACGTCTGAACTATTCCAAGATGCATTCTGTTGACTACTCTCAGCTGAGGCAGGGGGATTGGTACCTCAGCGCAAGGGACACCTCTCTCGATGATCGCAGTTTTTGGTGCCAAGCACAAGAGCATATATTTGTGGATCTATACCTCTCACTGTCGAAGCCAATTCGACCCATGCACCCGTTTGACTTTGCATCCCTACAGAAGAAGACTGCTTTTTCTGAGGCCATCCACATTGTGAAGACCATGGGATTGGAGAGATTGGCACTCATCCGTTGTGCCTACAACGCGCAGCTTGTTATGCAGTTCTTCGCCACCCTAGTGATCAAGGGTGACTCGAAGAAGACCATGAAATGGATGACTGGAGAAGCTTACTGTGAGTCCAACTTCGAGGAGTTTGGCAAGGTACTGGGCTACAGGTTTGATGGGGAAAATCCCAAGGCACTCGCATGCACTCCCCATACAAGCTCAAGAAGGAGATAGCTCACTTATATGGTGTGGGAGCCACCCCTGGATTCACTCGTAACTTGCTGCCTTTGTATGATGTTCTTGTGCGCATCCTGCGTGAGAACATTGCACCGAGTGGTGGCAACAATGACAACGTGGTTACCCCTCTCTGCAACCTGCTCCTTCACGCCAACCATATTGTGGAGGACTCGGGTTCTGATACTGACTGGAGAGTAGATGTGATGGATTACATCTACAATGAGATGTATGAGGCTATGACCACCAGGGTCTCCATTCCCTATGCTCCATACATAATGAAGCTTCTCCTGTTTAAGTTCCCTAACCTCAACGCCAGCAACAGTGATTTGGTGCCTCATGACTTCAAGAAGCTCTATGAGAAGAAGACTGTGGTCAAGCCCCCTCCTAGGCCTTCGACTACTTCAGCTCCAGGTGGATCTTTCATGGGTGATGCTAGGAGGGCTGCTGCTTCCTCTACTCATGTTCCCACCACTCATGCGCATGTCAAGAAGCTGAACTGGTTCCAGCGCAACATCCTCTGCATGAATGTGGACATCCGCAAGGAGCAATACAATGCCTACAAGGATCGCCGTCAGCAGGACTACAAGCAAGACTTGATCCTTCACCATGCTTCTGGCTCTCCTGCTCCTGCAGATCTGTCTGAGCCCCTGTCCTTTGCTCAGTGGAACGAGGGTTCCTTGGCTCCATGGACACTGATTGACCAGGACCTTGGTGGCAGCTCGTACACCACAGGTTATGACTATGATGAGGAGGATGAAGATGAGGATGAGGAGGCAGCGTCTGAGGAGTATGAGGACGAGGATGATGATGAGGAGGAGGCTGATGCTGATGATGATGATGAGGACCCCTCGGACTGAAGACTTCCATGGGACGTAGCATCGCTCTTCTTCCTTTTTAGCGTTTCGATGCCAAAGGGGGAGAAGTTGCTCTACTAGGACTTCTTCGGGGATTTGCAAGGGTCGGGCACAAGCTTATGCGTTTATCATTTATTTGCGCTTGTGTCCATTTATCGTGTTTTTAGTTACTTGTGAAACTCTCGTTTTGTCTTTTGTGATATCTTTGTATTGAGACAATGGTTGATGCTATCATTATATTATGCTTGAGACTTGGAATTGATTGTGTTGGTATTCTCTCCATATTCTATATGCACAAGGTATGAAAATCTATCTAGTCTCAAGTGCTTCCATTATCTTACATTTTGTCTCGTTTCTCCTTTGTGATATCTTGTGGTTGTTGTTATAAAATTGCTCCTATCCTTGGTTATTTTGTGTTGCATACTTGCATTGATTTAGGGGGAGCCATTTTCTGCCAAAAACATGATATTGCTGTTTGTTTCTATGCAAGTCTTGGTATTGTCATCTAACACCAAAAAGGGGGAGATTCAAAGAACATTTCTTAATCCCTAATGTTTTGTGTGTTAGTTAACAATACCAATGATACTAATCCTATTGCTAAGTATTTCAGTTTGGGTGAAACTCATATCACAAATCCTAAAGCCAAATTGTAAAGAAAAAGAGTTTCTGGAATTCTTCCCAGACCCGGATATTCCGGTTCACCAACTCGGATATTCCGGGTCATCCCCAGAAAAGTGGCTAAGTCAAGTTCAGAAGTACTACTGACTTCATTCGGAAAATCAGCTCGGAAATTTCAAGGACCGGATATTCCGGTTCACCAACCGGATATTCCGAAGCAACCTCAGGAAAATTGGCTAAGTCAAGATTCAGAAGTGGCACTGACTTCAATCGGAAAATCAGCCCGGAAATTTCAAGGACCCGGATATTCCGGTTCACCAACCGGATATTCCGAGTCAACCTCGGGAAAATTGGCTAAGTCAAGATTCAGAAGTGGCACTGACTCCAACCGGAAATTCAGCTCGGAAATTTCAAGGACTCGGATATTCCGAGTCAACCGAAGAAAATCGGCTAAGTCAAGTTCAGAATTGGTTCTGATCTCAACCGGAAATTCAGCCCGGATATTTTCAAAGGCCCGGATATTCCGGGGCACCGGAATTTCCGGTGTAACTTGAACCGGAATTTCCGGGTGACCAAGACAGCCAACGGCCAGATTTTGAGGGGGAGTATAAATACCCCCTCACTCACTCAAGAACATGGAGCTCTCAGATTTTCTCTCTCCTACCATTCTTGAAAGCTCAAATCATCAAGATCTCCCAATCCCCCCACCAAAATTCATAGATCTTTGGAGGATTGGAGGAGAAGGCCCAGATCTACATCGTCACCGAAGGGATTTACTTTTCCCCCCATTCACTTGGGGATTTCGTGGCTAGGGTTTCCGGTGGGAAAACCTAGTTCACCATTGTTGTACTCTTGGTGTTACCTTGACCTTTTGTGGTACTTGACCTTTTGTGGTCTTCTTGGGAGCCCCCAATTCAGTTGTGGGTGTGTGCCTCAAGCGTTTGTAAGGGATTCGATCTCCGCCCTAAAAGGGGATCAATAGTGGAAGGTGGACTCGAAACCTTTGTGGTTGAGTTCATCGGAGAAGAAGGTGAGCCTTTGTGGCGTTGCGGCTAACCTGTTGTGGTAGCGCACACCTCTCCAAACGAGACGTACACCCTTGGGTGGAACTCGGGATTACATCTTCGTCTCCGCGTGCTTCACTTGGTTCCCCTTACCCTTTGCTCCCTTACTTACTTATCTTGTTATTGCTTAGATTCTCATTTAGGTAAATTCACCGTAGTTGCATATCTAGAGAATTTACCTTTGTGTTGAGCCTAAATTTGAAAAGACCTAAAATTTGTAATAGCACCTATTCACCCCCCCCCCCCCCCCTCTAGGTGCCGGATTCCCGTTCAACAACAACAAATGTTTATGGGGGAATAAGAGAGGAAGAACAAAGGAAACCACAAAGGAGTCAAATCCTTCACTCCCAAATCCCACCAAAAACAACTAATGCTTATGAGGGAGAGGAGAGGAAGAACAAAGGAGAAGAACCACAAAGGAACTCCAAGAACTAGATCCACTAGGTTCCCTCACTTAGAGGAGAGATGGATTGGTAGGATTGTAGATCTAGATCTCCTCTCAACTTTCCCTAAAGAATATGGAAGAATCAATGGAGGGATTGAGAGGAATCAAGCTTTCCAAGGTCAACAATGGAGTAGGAGAGAAAGGAAATTCGTGCTACCTTGGTTGGGCAAGGGAAGAAGAAGGGGAGGGGTATTTATACCCCCCAGAAAATAGAACCGTTGCACCCAGAATTTAGACCGGAAATTCCGCCCAAAAGTGAAATTTCCGATCTGAATTTCCGGTTCCAATCAGTGCCTCTTTTTCGAGAAAAACTGCGAGAATCGGATATTCCGATTCATTCAGAATCGGATATTCCGAGTGACTGAAAACTGACAGAAACAACAAAACCAAAACTGCAATATCTTTTCCATCCGGACTCCGTTTTCGATGATTTTTGGCTCGTTGGAATCGTTACAACGAGCTCTACTTGAATATGCATAGAAACATCATAGTCCATCATGTGAGGATAAAACCAAATGGGGAAAGGTTTAACTTTCCTAAAACATGTAAACCGGTAAAACCTCCAATATAAAAAACGTAACAAGATATTCATACGAAATCCGTTTTTGATGAACTAGAGCTTAGTATGGAGATAAACCAAGCTCTAAATCCTCACATGGATGAAAGCCAACAAGTTTTCCAAAGTAAGACCGTTTCCGATGAACAAGAGCTTGACATGGAGATGAACCAAGATCTAGTTCCTCACCACCATAAAAGCCAAATAAGAACCAAGAAACATGATATGCCAAGTATGCAAAGGTTTGAGCTCTCCACAAGAATGCGATCAAGTTACAAACTTGAGAGCCCCTCTTGATAGTACGCCTATCTATCCTATAGCTCTATCAAGATAATACATTTGCCTTGAGCATTCCACTTGAGTTAGATGATGACTATCTTGATCTCTTCAAGTGGGTCATCTTTCTTGATTGCGCGTCCAATCACTTGCTTGATGAGGACTTCTCCAAATACTCCCCCATGCTCACAATGGGAGAGTCTCGCTAAGCTTCGTCTTCATGTATCCATCGCAAGCACCAAGCATAGGATCTTTTCGAGAAAGCTTCTCTTGGTCTTGCACAACTCATCTTTTCTTCACTAAGATGATGTCTTGAATCTTCAAGACATACTTGCAATAAGCTTCACTCAACACATGAGCTTCAAGAGTTCAACACATGAACTCCACAATTCCATGGACATGATCTATAATGATATCTCAATGCAAATATTAGTCCATAGAGATTGTCATTCAATTACCAAAACCACACATGAGGGAAAATGCTCTTTCAACTTGGCATATCATATTTCTTGGTTCTTATTTGGCTTTATGTTGGTGAGGAGTTAGAGCTTGGTTCATCTCCATGTCAAGCTCTTGTTCATCGAAATCGGTTTTACTTTGGACAACTTGTTGCGTTTTCGGTGGCGGAAATATTGTCGGTTCTACCGTGAGGAAAGTCCCACACCTTGCCATGTGTGGTGATTTTACTCTATTTATGGGATGCAATATTTCCAACAAAATTGGTCTTTGCTGTCTTTGTTGGGTGCTCATCGTCGCTATCTTGTTGGGTGCTCATCGTCGCTATCTTTCCAACAAAATTGGTCTCACCTCATTTGGAGTTCACTTGCAAAAGTTATAGCAGTTTTTGTTTCGGTGTTTTGCTGATTCGGATTATTGGGGCCGGATATTCCGCTCTACCGGAATTTCCGGTTCCCCAGCTCATCCAAGAAAACGGCTAAGGAAAGGAGAAAAAGGGTTCTGACTCCAGTCGGAAATTGTGCTCGGAAATTTCCGTCTACCGGAATTTCCGAGTGCCCCTAGAAAAGTCCTCCAAAAATGGCTAAGGAAAAGTTTGGTTTTGCTTCTGACTCCAGCCGGAATTTCAGCTCGGAAATTTCATGGACTCGGAATTTCCGGGTAACCGGAATTTCCGAGTCTCACTTATACCGGAATTTCCGAGTGTCGAAACAGCCAACGGCTATATTTCCTGGAGGGGTATAAATACCCCTCCCCTTCTTTTTCCCCAGCCAATCGAAGGCAACATGACTTTCCCCTCTCTCCTACTCCATTGTTGACCTTGGAAAGCTCACTTCCCTCTCAATCCCTCCATTGAATCTTCCATATTCTTTAGGGAAAGTTGAGAGGAGATCTAGATCTACAATCCTACCAATACATCTCTCCTTTAAGTGAGGGGAACTTAGTGGATCTAGTTCTTAGAGTTCCTTTGTGGTTCTTCTTCTTTGTTCTTCCTCTCTTCTCCCCCCATAAGCATTAGTTGCTTTTGGTGAGATTTCGGAGTGTAGGATTTGACTCCTTTGTGGTTTCCTTTGTTCTTCCTCTCTTATTCCTCCATAAACATTTGTTGTTGTGTTGGAATTTGAGAGTGAAGGACTTGAGCACTTCGTGTGCTCTTGCCATTGCATTTGCATCGGTTTGAGCCCTCCACGAGGATTCGTGGTGGTATTACTTGTGAGCTTGTTACTCCTGGGTCTTTGGACCCTAGACGCGTTTTGTGGCCGGCCTTTTGTGGCCAAGACCTTTTGTGGTCAAGACCTTTTGTGGTCACTTGAGAGCCCCCAATTAAGTTGTGGGTGTGTGCCTCAAGACTTGGGAGCCCCCAATTAAGTTGTGGGTGTGTGCCTCAAGAGTTGTACGGGATTCGATCTCCGCTTCAAAGGAGATCAATAGTGGAAGGTGAACTCGCAACCTTTTGTGGTTGAGTTCATCAGGAGAAGAAGGTGAGCCTTTGTGGCGTTGCGGCTAACCTGTTGTGGTTGCGCACACCTCTCCAAACGAGACGTACACCCTTTGGGTGGAACTCGGGAATACATCCTCGTCTCCGCGTGCCTCGGTTATTTCTATACCCGAGCTCTTTACTTATGCACTTTACATTGTGATAGCCTTCGTGCTTGAAGTCATATATCTTGCTATCACCTTGTTACTTGTATTGCTTAGCATAAGTTGTTGGTGCACATAGGTGAGCCTAGTATTTATATCTAGGTTGTATGCTTGTTAAAGTAAACCTCTAGTTTTATTCCGCCTTTATCAAGCATACCGGAATTTCCGGGTCATTCTTGGACCGGATATTCCGGCTCCTCGGAAAAAGTTTTAAATCGCCTATTCACCCCCCCCCCTCTAGGCGACGTCTATCCGTTCACCGAGGCGGCGCCATCACCTCCTCGCGCGGCAGCCCTCCTGGCCGCGCGAGCACATGGTGTGGGCCCCTCGGGACGCCACTGACCTCGCCCTTTCGCCTACATATACCCTCCAAACCAAAAAAACCCTAGCACGGTGTTTAATATTTCTTCCACGGGTTCCGAGCCGCCGCCATCGTCAACACCAATTCGATGGACAAAAGTCTTTGTTCCGGCACCCTGCCGGGATGGGGAATTGCCCCCGGAGCCATCTCCATCGACTCCACCGTCATCTCCATCGCCGTTTGTGACTCCTACGATGAGGAGTGAGTAGTTCTCCCCCGGGGCTGCGGGATCTACGGTAGCTATGTGGTCCATCTCTCTCTACCATGATGTGATCTTTTATGTGATCATGAGTTTTGTAATCTAGTTGAATATGTGATGCTACTCTTTATCTATTATGCACTCTAGAGGTTACTTTAATATGAACTTCGGGGTTATTCAGGGTTGTGTGACAGTGTGTGCACCGTGTGTGATTCCTATATGACGTTGTTGGTGTTATTTTTACTCTAACTTTGAGGGTGCTCTTGTAGCGCTACATAGTGAATGGTGTTTGTTATCCAACATGATAGTGTTTGAGAGTATTGTTTATTTATTTAACTTTGATGTCATTGTTGAGAATGTCCACTGGTGAAAGTAGGATCCCTAGGCCTTGTTTCTAAGCATTAAAACACCGTTTCCAACAAGTTCTGTTTCCTGTCATTTTTATTACAGATTGCAATTACTACTTATAATCATCCATATTACTTATATTTCACTATCTCTTCGCATAACTAGTGCACATATACATCTGACAAGTGTACAGGGTGTGTTGTGGACACAAGAGACTTCTTGTATCTTAATTGCAGGGTTGCTTGAGAGGGTTATCTTTGACCTCTACCTCCCTGAGTTTGATATACCTTGGGTGATTCACTTAAGCGAAACTTGTTGCTGTTCTACAAACCTCTACTCTTGGAGGCAGAACACTATCTACGAGAATAGAAGCGTGCGTAGACATCAACAAGTTATCCTTGGAAGAAAAGACAATTTCGAATCCGCTTTGTTTATGAATAAGGAAGTTGCAAGTAATGCACTTCACCTCCATCTCCCCTCTCCCACTCCCAATCCCCTCGCGAGCTTGTAAAATACATACGCTCCTAGTGCTAGAGCGATCACTGAGCCGAAAATGGAAACTAGGGTCGAGATTTCCCATGGATATATAGCATTCGTCCCCGCCACTATGGATCCTCCGCCTCACTACAACTCCACCCACTTTTTTTGAAATTCCGGATAGCTTATCCCATTATATCCTCCTATATGACCGTAATCACAGGACAGAGCACCGGCTGCACAAACTCGTCGGCATCGATGAGAAGGCGGCAGCGTCATCGGATGTGTAATGGAGGAGGGAACCGGACTAGGGTGTACACCCCCACCGTGAATTGTGGGATAAGACACCACATCTTCTCCTCCAGGCTCCATGCCATCTCCTTGGCGGGATGGCAACAAGCTGCCACATCGGCATTTGGAGGCGGGGGTGCGAAGGGAGGAGGTGACATCGAGAGTTTGGAGGTGCACGATGTGGTGTATGTGGCGGGGACTCACATCTGCACCTCTATTACGTGGCATTGATGATTGAATTGACGTGGTTGCTTTCCTTTTCATCACCATAGAATTTTTCCGACTAATCGCTAAGATATAGGCTATAATATGGAGTGAAGAAAAAATAAAAACAATCTCATAAATAGTGCAAAATGGACGCAGCCGTGTCAACTCGTGCATAAAACACATCGCTGCAGTTGCACAACAAATATCTTATTCTACAACCAACACGAAGTATGAACAATGGTGAATCTACTAATATTTAGTATAAAGAAATGCCCACTAAAATGCATGTAAATTCCTTTGGATGAGTCGATTATCAATGAATTGCCTCAAATTTCTCTACATGAGAACAACATTATAACAATAGACTTCTGTGAAAGAGGTGTTAGATGTATGTAATACTCAGATGGATCATAGCAGAGCCCCAAGGTTAGATGGGTTCATGGCGGAGTTTTACCAAAAAAAACTTGGGATGTTATCATTTTTTTGCTTAGTTGCAAAATGGCGATATTCATTATTTGAGTAAAATTTTGGGGTGATTACCTTGGTACCCAAAACAAACAAGACACAAGTAAAATCGAACAATATAGGCCTATATGTACCTTTTAAAATCTTTAACACGGTGGGTACGAATCGTATTCCGTCAATAGCTCATCCTTAAAGAGGTTGCAATTCTACATGAATCTATCCATGAAGTTCATAGGAATAAAATTGATGGAGTGCTCTTTTAAAATTGATTTTGAAAAAGCCTATGATAAGGTCAAAATGGCCTTCTTACAACATCGCATGAAAGGTTTTGTGATGTGAATGGGCTGCGAGATTTGTTTTGGAATGTTTGGCATTCGTTTAAAGGAAAATAGTGTGCTGCCTAGGAGATAGCTGCCCCCTCCCATCCATCGTAAGGATCAATAATTTGGAGGTATGTGTGCGCCTACTTAATGATTTTGTCGACAAAAGTTGTGCAGTGACTATGTTCTTAATAATATTCCCCCGTCTCTGTAATTTCTGTAAGTACACATCACATCATCAACATGCATTGCTTCCCCTTTTTCATTCACGGTGCTTCTTGGTCTTCATGTTAGAAGGTTTGTACTCCATATATATACCTTTGGAAAATCGATCTTTATACTTATGCTTGTTGCTAGTTGGTCACTGGCACACACATCCCTACGTACATTGCACGGTACATGAAAGGGGGCAGTATTCCCGTGGCAGCAAATCCGCACTCTTCATGTAAATGATGGCACTGGTTATTATTGATTTTGAAAGGTCTCAAACAGGGAGATCAACTGATGCATCCTCTGGTGCGGAGGCTCTCCACCGCGTCCCTGATGATCTTCTCCAAAGGACTGAACTGCAGACCCAGGGCCATCAGCTTCTTCGGCGCGGCCTCAGCTCTCACAAGCCCAGGCTGCGTGTCCTCAGGAAACCTGTCGACAGAACCGATAACAAGCCAAGCGGTCAGCACCCGCGACAAAGATTCCTTCATATGATCATGCCAGGTCGGAGCTGCATTGTTTGCAATGAAATTCTTGTGCTGCAAACATACTATGAAATAGATGTTCCGTTTGAGTTAAGGGTCACTTACTTTGGGACTTTGTAGTCAGGGTAGAGCTCGGCGACTTTACCCGCGAAATCGCTCCAGTGGCATATAGGCTTCACGCAGAGGTGCCTTCCGGATGCCGACGGGTTCTCGTACAGCAGGATATGGGCTAGTGCGACGTCTTCCACGTGGACTGGACCGATGAAGAAATCCGCATACTCCTCTGTGCAACCTGCGTTCGCAGAGGTATTGTGTTGAAGAGGTGTTCCCTTTTATCATAGCACCTACTGAACTGAACAAAATGGTCATCTGGATAGCAATGTAGCTAATTTTCATTGCCATTTTTATTTACCAAATGCCGATGCAGGATGATATGTTAACCTATAATTTTTTTTCTATGTCATCTGAACTGAAAGATGCATTGCTACTATGGGGCAGAAACGGGTCAGAGGTGGCAAAACATGCAGTTTTGCTCTCTAGTACTAACCATTGCAGAATATTCAGTACAGAGTAATTACCTTCGTTTCAGCCAGTTATCCTAAAGTAGTAGCGAACTTAACAAAATGGCCATCTGGATAGCAAATGTAGCTCATTTTCATTGCCATTTTTACCAAATGCCAATGCAGGATGATATTAACCTATGACATTTTGTATGCCATCTGAACTGAAAGAGGGATTGTTAAAGTAAACTATGGAGCAGAAAAGGTTCAGAGGTGACAAAACATGCAGTTTTACTCTATAGTACTAACTAATGCAAAATATCCGGTAGACAGTAATTACCATCGTTTTAGCCAATTCTCCTAAAGTAGTAGCGACGAGTTACTAATTTGCTCACCTACCAGCGAACTTTGAACACATCTTAAACTATGATCAGAGCTTCATCGATAGAACATGATCAAACAGACAAACACCGCAATACTCTACCTTCAAGTAAGCGAAGAAACATGGCCATGCTAGCATTGACCCTTGGCGGAATCATCTCGCCCAAAACAGTCCCCGGATTAACCGCCACAACATCCAGACCATTCTCCTCTGCAAACGTCCATGCGGCCTTCTCTGCCAGTGCCTTTGAAGCAGGGTACCAAACCTATAAAAGAAAGTAAAGCCTGAGATAAATGCCAAGATCTTTCAGCAGAATAATTGTTGCATTTGACAGTTTTGCAACGACTTTATGTGCAAGTATCTACCCCCATTGATCCGTAGAATCAAATGGGGGAAAAACTTCTGTCACCTGCACTGCACAACTGAAGTTGCTACTGCATCTGGAGAACCAAGTATGTTACATATTTCAATCCAATCAAATAAACTCTGCACTTCTGCATTGACTAACCGAACTGCAGGGTGAGCTGATATCTTCATATCTTGCTAATAGCTGCAGATGTTTTGCCTGCATTTTAATTTTATTTTCTAAGATGATCATACAAATGATCTCACCCCGTTCTTGTTGCAGTAGTCGATGTCGGTCCAGCAGCGCTCGTCCAGGACCTCGCCGGCCGGCCACCCGGGGCAGGGCACGAGGGCGGAGACGGAGGAGGTGACCACCACCCGCCGCACTCCCCCGGCTTCCTTGGCGGCGCGCAGCACGTTGAGCGTGCCCTCTACTGCCGGCACCACCAGCTCCTTCTGCGACCAAGAAACGAGGCGGGTAAGGAGCCGAGAGCAATGGCAGGACACGGTCAAGCAGTGCACGCGGTGCAGTAGTAAGTACCTGGGGGTCGAGGACGGTGTCGACGGTGCAGGGGGAGGCGAGGTGGAAGATGCCGGAGCATCCCCGGACGGCGGCGAGCATGGCGGCACCGTCGAGGAGGTCGCACCGGAAGAAGCGGACGCGGCCCTCGTCGCCCCCGGCGAGCGCGAGGAGGTGATCCGTCTCAGCCTTGTCGTCTGCGCTACGCCAACGAGAAGATCGCCGGTGAGTGTCCTCCGCCGCACCAGTGCGCGGGCGCAGCTATTCGTTCAACTGAGAAGAGGTAGGAGGAATGGGCAGTGGCATTTACCGGGGTTGAGGACGGCGGCGTGGACAGAGTAGCCGCGGGCGAGGAGGAGGCGGACGAGCCAAGAGCCGATGAAACCGCTGGCGCCGGTGACCAGCACCGTCTCCCCCTTGGCTTCCCCTGCTGCTCCGGTGGCCATGTTCGGTGCTCCTCGGAGTGACCAGGTCCAGGTGTGTGAGCAGGAGATAGGGATCCCCAGGAGATGTGGATCCGATTGCGCGAAAATCGAGTGGTAGCTACCAGAAATAAGATTTTTTTAGAGATGTACGAGAAACAAGATTGTATGGGTGCGCTTGGTGCCAGTTTCAAAACTGACAAGAAAGCTACTGTCCTGGAGTACAATGAAGGGCTCCCCTGCGGGGTTTGCTGCTTAGTGCCATATTTTTGTTGTTTCTCTTCCTCTGTATCCCCATGTACAAGTGCTATTCTGTTGTAAGAACATGATCCGCTAGGCTATTTTCAATGAATGCAACAAGTGGTGGGAATTTATTCCCCCGTTATTCTAAAAAAAAAAACTGTGTATTATACACACATTTCACCGACACATCAATATTAGTCATTTTTTTATTCGAGAACTGCTCAGCTGGTTCTCTTATTTTTCTAAATCTTATTAAAATAGTTAATTAAAATGGTATTCCAATAAATACCGAGTCTCTTAAACAAGGCATTCTAAAACTTCCGATACTATTTTTTCTAGTGATAAGTGACGTGCCTATGGGACGTCCATAAGGAAGAGTTCATCGAGATAGTATTTGAGTGCGAACGTGTATGTATTGTGTTTCTTAAAACAAATATTTAGTTATTTCAACCGACAATTCAAAAAGATATTATTTGAGATTTCGTATGTAACACCTTATATCCCACCGAAACCTGAGAGGACATCCCACGTTCCAGCCATGGAAAGCGGCACATCCACGGTACAGTTGGAAAGCTCTACCATTACTGTGGAAGGCTAAGGCTATCCGCAAGGCTAGATATACTAGTAGTTCTAATAACATAGTAGTAGTTAAATGAGACATGGTCCTCTTAAACAGCAACAACTTCAGTGACAATTCGATATGGACCAACTCATCAGTCAATCAGACGACGAAGCTAGGTACAAAAACACCGTCGGTTAGTGCTCACAAGTCAGTAGTCCCCTTCCCAGGTCGTGCTTTTCCGTAGCAGCACAGGGCGACCAGTCACACTCATGCATTCGCTGGTCAAGTCTACAGCTCCGTCTTCACATCTTCTGCCTTGACATGATACCCTTGCCGAGAGAACAGGCCCAGGAAAAAGTTGTAGAGCTTGTAGCTAAGAGAGGATGACTCCTCCGTAGCATCCGGCTTCTTTATCTTGCATAGCATGTCGAAATCATGCTTTAGGTGCGGTGCGACGATCTTCTCCTGCAAGTACATAGTCGGAAACGTTCTGCATCAGCTGATGTCAAAAGAAACACACAGATTGCTTATTGAACATGATGCCTGAAGAAACATTAGCCACCGTTGTATTTACCTTGAACTCCTCGAATGGACAGAAATCCTTGTTGCCGCAGCCCTGCATTGAGGTAACCCACCAAGGGGAAGAACATATAGTCAAACAAGGGACTTCCCAATAGAAACCACACGAGGCACGAAAACACAGCACTAGCCGGCCAGGTGCATGAAGGGAAGCAGCCATAGCCCCTTTTTTTTACATAATAAGATATTTTATTAGTTTTCAATCAAGTTAGTTAGGTACATTGGTATGTGTTCTGTGATTCCATAATAATACTCGCTCCGTTCCATATTAGTTGACGCTGATTTAGCAAATTTGTATTATATCAGCTACAACTCATGAATTTTCTTAAAGCACATTCACTAGAGCGGTTAGTGGGGTTGTAACTATTGAACAAGGCAAAATTAAGCACCTTGGATAATATACACCAGAACAAAAAACAGGTTAGTAGACAATAAAGCACAGAAAGCGTATAGTCTTACCGGCATAGAAACCGGAGCTTCGTTGTGTAAAACTTGCACGAAGTAGGAGCTGTTCTGACCCTGGGATATTCCTTTGTCATCAGTTTTGCGAGGGCATTGGTATAAAACCAGCATATTGTTACTAGCGAAAGGTGCTACAAGGCTGCCCTTCCAGTTTCTCTTCTGTGGTGGCATGGGAGGTAGATCCAATGGTTCCTCTCGCTGTATCTTCTCGAAATCTTGGTGAAAACAAAGAAAAAACATCAAATGGGCAATCAGTTCTACGGTATATAGTTCATGGAAAAAGATCATGCATGGACAGACTGTAAAAAATAAGAACTATACCTGATCCTTCAAGAAAAAGACCAAGAAGGCATGAGAAAGGAACAAGAGTCTCTGCATGTGCAAATCGGAGCCTCGCCTTCTCATATGTACCATCAGGATAGTTTTCTGCAATTCCAAGCATTTAAAATTCAGTCTGGAGCTTTGACAGTCTCCGTCAGGTGTAAAACGAATCTACAGTGTTCATTACGACATTATCACTGCTTTAGAGTATTGTGTGTTCTTCTCTTTTGACCATGCCAATATTGCGTTGTCTAGCTAATAGCTATACACCTAGAAAGCTACAACAAGAGACACATCATGCCACACGTGTCTGGTACTACAAGAATTCAAGATCATAGCGGATTCAATAAAGGAGAAAATGTAACAAGGTCATGACGTAGTGTTACCTTCTTTAGCTATGATTGATTCTTCCATTGACTGGACGACATCCTTGAGCAATGGGAGTCCCATTTTATAGTTTATTGACTCACCATAACCTTTAAGCACAAAACCCTCCAAATCATCTGCCCATTCTAGCATATGAACCTGAACATAGAAGATTTGTTAGGCATTAATAGGACAAATCAAAGCATGCCATTAATTTGAGAACTTACAGCTGTCTAAGAGTCTTTACATGAAGTATGGAGATGATTATACTTAGAAGTAATCTTAGTCTTCCAATTTAAAACGAAGTAACTAACTCTAAAGGGCAGCCTAGCACGAAAAGAGTAACAGACCAAACTTGTTCCAAACTAAGAATATTTAACTGAAGTTGCATGTCAGAAGCTTGCAACACAGGTACGTGACTGAATTGAGAAATTAACCTGCCTTAATAACTTAATCTTAGAAACATGACAAACTTAACCAACTTCTGGGATGTATCATCCTCTTAGCATATCAAGGTGACTAAAGTTATGGTTCTAATGAAATTACTAAAACAGAACCATGTCTCTGAATCGATCTGTATACAAATCATATAATTCCTACAGAGAGTAGTAGGGTGTATGCCATCTGACTGAATGCAGACTAGACTAGTGTGACTAGATTTGTAGTGCTGAAATTGCTTAATAGACTCTGAAATCTGAAAGCAGCCTACCTCGGCTTCATTGAAAAGTTGACAAGCTTGATTGGTAATATTCAGTAAAGATGCTTCCTGCAAAAGAACAGCCACAACTGACAAAATGTCCAAAGAAACCCACACTGAACTCCAGCACACACAAGGAAGTATATACCTGTTTGCAAAGGAACCAGAGGGAAGAAACATCTTGTTTCGTAAAATTGAGGCGATAACGGTTCACTAAAGCAGATGTGACATGTTCTAGAATCGGTTCCGTTTGCTTCTCAACGTCGGGCTCCTTTCTTTTCCTATAGTCCTGAACATGTTATTGCGGTTACACCTTTTTGGCAATAATAACACATCAATAGCACCAGAGAGGCAATAGTTGTAGTAACGAAGAAAAGATACCATGCATAGAAGGAACTACAACTAACAATTTACTGGCACTGAGAAAAAACCTAGATGTGTGCCTTGGAGAATTATTCAAAATAGGAAGTGTTAATGAAGAACAAGGAATAAAATCTGATGTCCAGCATACAAACTACCTAACCAACAGGTGGAAGCAGAAGAGGGTACGCAGCAAAGCATGAGAGACTGCATAAATCCGTAAAACTACAGGTACAGATTGACTGCACATATTACGGTCATGTAAACATTTTGTACTAATGCAACAGGCCAACATAAAAGCACAATTTGCATCACAACTGGCAAATTAGTTTCTCTCTTTCATCTGCAAATGTGAGCAACCAAACCAAAAGGAATAAAAATGACCGCATTTATATTCTTAAATTATGTTATTTATTTCTTAACATGTTATTGCTACCATAAATATTTATAGTACCTTGTATGTTTGACAGCTGTCAAAGAACCGCAGACAAATATCACTTGCACGACTCTCACTCAGAACAGAGAAGGCACGGTTTTTCCCTGCTCCAAGTTTCCCTTTCCCAGAAAGTAGCCCCAAACCAAATGCTACTGCACTAGCTGATGCTCGAGGAACCTGTATATCAAGCACACAAACCACACTGAGCGGCAGCAAAAAATTCAACAACATTGGTAACTGAACTAAAAAATAATTAACTACCACATCGACAATGTTGGATTCAAAACTACTTAGTTCAGGACCCATGAGACTCAGAAAACTGAGGTTCTCTGAAATGCTATATGTTGCCCATTTCATCTGATGATGCACAGAGCAGTAGAGCACAACCAAGAATCCTAAACTCCGTTGATATCCATTCATTACGTATGGCAAGAAGATATAGAGCTTACCTGGGTTGCTCTTATTGAGTACACGACAGGGTGATATTCTTCATCAAACAGGTCTCGAAATCTCTCCTTCACTCTGTTAGCAAAATTGAACAGCTCTTCCTCGCCTTCGCTAACCAGCTCACCCCCTTTCCCTGTGACCCTATCCTTCCAGCCTGACTCCCACCCATTCATCCATGACGGAATTTTCTTTAGAGACTCACTGTCAGGCCCTTGTCTTGCCTCATTTACTAGAGCCCCCAACCGTACTGCCAACCTATCCAACTCCTTGACTCTCTTCTTGGTAGGCGCACGAGTCCCATGTCTCGCCTGTCAAAAAAAAAATGATCAAATCAACTCGGCCAATTGTATCCTGCAGCATATTAATTCAGTTGAGCTTAGTGAAATAATTTCTACAGTATGTAAAAGCATAAACGACTCGGCGAAACCCATAGCATCGTAAACCATATTACCAACACGATTGGTATTAGTTAATGCCATTCGCTTCCATGCAGAACTGGACAACATGTACACTAACTGGGTACCAAAATGAAGGTACAAAAATTTGTAAACCAAATTCTGCACTAGAGCTGAACTTAAATAACTCATTGAACCTGATAGCAGGAGTACCATGTCTTGCCTGGTAAATACAATGATAGCAAAATGTTGGCACTAAGTTGTTTGCAACAAAATTATGCACTAGAAAAAAATTAAATAACCAGCAAACCCCACAGCAGTGCGTATCATCCTGCCAACACGATTGCTAGTTTGCTACTGGTTACATGTGGAGGTACATACAGGAATACACTAGAACTTGGTTCGCAAAATGTTGGCACGAAATTAGTTAAAATGCAGGGGAGGGGAGGTTGAGCTTACGACGAGATTGAGGTGGATGACGCGGCAGTCATCCGACATAGAGGGCGCGGCGACCATGCTGTTGGACCCTCTGGACACGTCGTACCTGCACAATAAAAGCACCGCCAAGGCGCCAAGGGAGGATTAAACCCTACCATTCCGCCTCAGACACCACTACACGAGCACCTTGCGTGTGGAGGAGGCTACCTAGAATCCCCCTCTCCTCTCCACCGCGAATCCACCGGCGGACAGGCCGGGATCAGGCGGTTGCAAGGACGGAGAGGAAGAGGGAAGGACCGAAGGGGGGATAAGAAAAGAAAAAAGTACCTGGTGACAGTGGAGAGGTGGCGGCGGACGTCGAAGGGCTCGGACTCGGCCGCCTGCGAGAGGGGCCCGGCCGCGAGGAGCGTGGCGAGGAGGAGGAGGAAGGGGAGAAGCGTGCCCGGAGCCATGGCGAGTCGCGATTTGCTTCCGATTCGGTGGGAAGAGAAGACGGCAGCAGGTTCGAGTTTTGGGCAGCGCCGGGCATGTCGTGTGCAGCGTCTAGATGGTGGTCGGCAGGAGGGAGGGTGACACGTCCCACGGGCTATCTGGACGGTGCGGGTCGCGCTGGACGGCCAGGATCGCGCTGAGCCCGTCGTGCTGGCTTTTCAAAATCTGGATGCGTGTCGCGTGCGTGCGTGGCTACTTTGAGTGACGTGCTACTGTCTTCACGCTGTTAAGAATTAATTAATTAGTTTAATTAAAGGGTTAAATCTCTGCTATGTCGGTTCCACCTTTGGCAACCGCTTCCTTGTAACTGCCTTTATATCCGGGTATATATACCCAATATTCTATCAATGAAACCAACCGTTCCTCATTTTGTTCCTCTCTCGTTCGCTCCCGAACTCAACTTCTAACACACGCTACTAGTATCATGGAGTATAATCCAAGGACAAACAGGTCGGCATTGCCGAAGGAGAACCACGGCTTGTCATTCTAAAAAATGTCGCGGCTGATTTGGTCCAGTTTTAGAATTTCGTTGCGATTATTTCAAAAGGATTAGCGCTTCTTTGGATCATAAAATTAGAAAATATAGAAATTAAAAAACACATGAATTTGGTAAGATTTTATATGCAAAATAAAAACTATAAGAATGGTCATTTGGATGATATATACGAAAAATGTCTCGATACTACGTGAAGCATATTAAAGTGGATATTAAAATTCCTATAAATTAGTGTGTAGAAATGCAATACTTATTGTTTTGGATGAGTCCTTGCTTTGATCCAAATGGATTACTTAGGAAAATTTCTATGGATTGGATTTTTTATGAAAATCTTTTGATTCAAAAAAAGCCTTATAGTGAAAAGAATTATGTGTGCTAGTAGTAAATTTTCAGGTCGCACATAAACTCCTGGTGCTAAGCAAAACGCCATCATCACTTTTATAAAGCCGTGTCGTTAAGGCGCTAAGTAGCCACGATTATCACTTATAGGATGTCATGATGTCCATGACAGATTAAAAGCCATGATTCTTATTTTTGTTTATGGAAAGTGTTGAAGGGATGATTCTTCTCTTTTTGCTTTTAAAAACGGAAAAGTTGGCATGACGAAAATAAATTTCAATGTGAATTGAACGGGTCAGAGGGAATACATAAAAGAGCTAAATCTGGGGACTTGGCTGAAAAGATAAAATATCTACGGGGACTTGCACCGTCAAGACCAACAGGGACCAAAATTTAATTTCGTGGAATTGGCAGGGGCCGCGCGGACGCGTACCCCCTCTAGCACAAATTATGACGTCCACTCTCCCACTTGGGGAGATGGTAGGCCAACGCGCTCACCAAGTGCAATGTGAGCCATTGATCTAGGCCACGACGCTTCCTGATCCGCCGTCGACCCCGTCCAGGTAAGTATGTTGCAAGGACGCACCACGCCCTCTTCTTATAGCCAGCTCTCCCGCGCGATCCTCCTTGGCTGGGCGAGGTGGGACTAAAACGAAACGAAGGAGCTCCCCGCCGTTTCCCGTTGTGCGCGCACACGCGAGACAACGTGCTGTGCTGTGCTGTACGTGGGCTTCTACGTGCACCTCGTCTTGGGCCTTGGAGAATATGGGCGGGTGACCCAGCTAACGTTGCCTGATTTTTTATTTATATTGAATAACGTCGCCTGAGGCCCTGCCTTTTCTTTGCTCGTATTTTTCTCTTCTTTTCTCTCACGCAGAATGCCCTGATATTTCCTTCTTCGCACTCAAACTTTCCTCTTTCAGATTTATACTACTGTATTATACAGAAGAAATACGCAGATAGATGTTTCGCTCGAAATCAACGGCAATAGAGCACGCCACTCCAGTTAGCGCCAAGATTTCATTCACCCAGCATGAGAGAACCAACAGATCGCCATTTTATCTCCTGAAATCATGAAGCGATGGGGCTGTAGAGCCGTCTCCGTTTCCACAAAGCAAACAGTACGTACCAAACATTCAATCCAATCCAAAAGAAACAAACAAGAAGCGAAGAATGTGAAGCTTTTATCGCTCTCACCGGCAAGCAAACACATGGAACACGAGACAAGAGAGTGACTACAGAAATATAGCAACTTACTGAGGAGATCCATTATACTATGTATGTACAAACAACCTCACAACACTACTGCATGTGCGAATCACAAGAATCCCTAGCAAATGGGGGCACCGAAACGCATCTCTCAATGCAGCTAACTGAATGAGCCGGGTACATCCAGAGAGTTTGCAGGCTATCGATCAGCTTGTACATCCGAGATTGGAATAACTAAATGGTAAGTAAGAACAAAGATCTGCAGCACTTCCACGCGGTGGATTCCTCTTATCAACCTTAGTTCGGTGCGTCCTGCATCTATCCGTTTACACCGGACAAGCCTAAGAAGATCGCACCCGGGGGTCAAAGATACCCTCCCTGGGTCAGCATTCATCTTTGCACGTTGGTGTGCTGCTGCTGCTCGTACTGCGCATAGTGGACGGGTTGAGCCATGTAATGCGGATTGCCATCTGTGCGAGTATGTGCCTGTGGAGAACCAAGAAAAATATCAGCACTATGCAAAGGTCGCTAGGAGTATCCCTGTTTATTTTCGAAGTTCAAAGAGATACCGAATACTACAAAGTAGATTCATTACTTTAGTGGAGGTGTAAAAATTAACCCCTAACATGGTGGGATCTATGTGGTTTTTTCGATCACCAGTGCTAATCGCCTATATGTAGATGTGTTTTGGTTGAGTTTGGAAGTACATTTTTTAGTTATTATGACTGTTTATGTTTAGTGAAAATGTTATTTGGTGAAAACTGACTTTCAGATAAGACGAAGAGGTACCCATCATGACACTCAGCATGCTGAAACCTAATGTTATAGATCAGTGAAGGTGTAAAGAGTGGGAACCATAACAGTGGTATTCTACTCTGCTTCTTACATACAGGGAATAAATGAAAAATATTACACAACACACTAATCATTCATAGATCCCCAGTGCAAGAAACAACAATGTCAATGTTAAAGCTTATGTTAAATGTGTGCCGAAATATCAATGTGAGGAAAATATGCAAACCCCCTGTTGAGGGTTAAAATGAGTCAAACATAAATAATGTAGATGAAAACACAAAATATACATAGTAGACTAAATGGCAAAGGTATTATACCAGTTACTCAAGTAACACAAAAACTGGAAAATGAGATCAATACTTGAACTTATGATAGTCAGAGAGTTTCTGAACTCGATATGCTACACAGTTTTTACATCTACATCAATCTAGGCATAAATTATTGGAACTAGTTAATGTACCTGATTAGTGCTGTAAGCATCGGAACTGACATATGTTCCAGCATATGTTGCCTCAGCATTGCCATATGTAGCAGCATAGGCTGCCTCGGGATGGCCATATGTTGCGGCATAGGTTGCAGCATAGGTTGCCTCTGAACTGCCATATGGTGCAGCATACCCTGAAATAGGATTGTAAAGAACTGATTCAAAGGATGGCGCAAGAAAAGAAAAACATAATTGGACATAAGAAGTATTTAGTGCAATAGCCTGTCTAGCCTAACTTCATATTCAGCTTCTCTAAGCTAAAATCTGAAGACGGGCCAAACGGCTTGTTTTAGCAGTTCTATAGGAAGCTAATTTTATTGGCTACTCTGCCATAATCCCCCATCCCCACAATTAGGATTTTAGAAAAGCTGAAGTGGTTGTACTACAGGTCCCAAGATACTAAGGTAGTAAGCTCAAAAAAAAAGATGCCAATTTCTGTAACTTCACTTGGCATCGCGACAGTTTTCAAACAGACTTTTCTTTGTGTATCTTTTGCATATAATACTCGAAAGCATATCTTTCTTAGGTAGTAGGAAAATCTTATTGAAGCTACCAAAGATTCAGATAACTAACTAGATTCCACAACACAACCCAACGCTTGCAAATTGGCACTACAACTGCTATAACAAGTTTTCAATGTAAAGTGTCTAATGACTGCAACCTATGATAGATGATATGCTAGCCGCTCCTCCCTAACTACTGTAACTTATAATTAACATTAATTGTAGTAGTATATTTTTTATCTCAGGCAGTCATGGGCCAAAATAAATTGTTCCATAATATGGTGGATTTGGTTGTCAATTGTATGCTAAGGAAGTTTAAAAACACCAACTACAATAATTACCATAATACTTTCAAAGCTACTCCCTCCGTACCAAAATATAAGATGTTTTAGCACAAGATGTCCACATGCATGTAAAACATCTTATATTTTGATATGGAGGGGGTATAATAAGCTTATACAGAAGAGGAAAAGGATGATAGCCAGATAGGAGATTCAGTAATATACCAGGGTTAGCTACAGCTGCTGCTGTGGTGACAGCAGTGGCCCGCTTTTCAGCATTTACAAGGTCACCCCGAAGCTTCTCAATCTCACTAGCAACAGCAATCATATTTTTCTCCATCGCTTTACTTTGTTGAAGGTTATCAGCATGTGCCTTCTTTTCGAATTCAACCGCAGCCCTACCAATATTGTAAGAAGAGACATTAAGGAAGAGAGTGGATCCAGTCTGATGGTACACAGCAAGACCCACTAGATTAGATCGATGTCGCAGAGAAGCTTGCCGAACATGAATGGGCAACAAGGACAACATATGTAACAAGGACAACATATGTATTGAGTTTGAAGGCGAATCATAAATGCCCGCATAACCCTAGCTAATTGTTATAATACCAGAATAGTTGATCTCAGATGAGAGTACTTGAAACCTGAAAGTGATATAGAGTTCCTAAAATCATTGTGCATTGACCAGTTCAATTAGCCAATTCATCTTATACAGACAACCCCGGTAGCCATCATCAAATGTCCTTTTTCTACTCTCTCATGCAACAAATCCAAAATTTTGTTTGATCCTTCCTACCTTTCTACCCGTGAAGAAAATGTTTATGCAGCACAGAAAATAGAAATGGGATGTGGATGTGGGAAGTGCCTTGCAGCAGCAAAGGTTGCCTAGTGCAAAGTTTATGTTATGTAGGCCAATGACCACTGGAATCTGGATAAGGAATTAACAAGATTTGGATGCACTGTATATTGTGCCTATTTTATTTCAGATACCATGTCTTCCATTGGGCCTCCTAATTTTATATGCCTGCGATACGCGTCAAATCATTCAGTTTCCAATATCCATTCTATGCCTTATGCGTACAGACTCTAATAGAGTTATATGACACAGTGATTGAGGTGGGCGGTAGATGCAGTGGCAGATTCACGGAAATACGAATTAGCACTTTCACAACATAACATGCAACCACCCAACACTTCATTTTCAGGTGGTGAATTAAGGTGATTGTCATGACCTCGAATCTAAATTTCTTATTCAGACCAAACTGAACATGGACGTAGCCAACTCATTCTAGTCTAGGCACCAGCATTAACAGTTTAAATATGTATAAAGATTTAAAACACAGATACTTGTCATTTGCATGCTGTGAGTTCGGGTATTTGGTGAAGGTGGAAGGAGATGGCGACAGAATCAGGATTTCCTCATGAGCGTGGAGGGGCCTGTCCCAGGTCATGGTATGCAAGGCTCTCAACACCCAAGCCGGTTTTTCTTCATTTCTTATTGAGCTAAAATAATATGCCAAATCAGTTTGTAGAACAGGGAGAACCGTAACACAACTAACCACATCTAGCTCACTTATAAGCTAACTTAAGGAAATGGATAACTTGGCCATGAAGCCGCCTTACCACCTTACACCAAGGTGGTTGCAGCCTTGCAGGCACTCCCATGCTGGTTGTAGCTCTGGCCCCATAAGCGTCTAATACACGACAAGGGTTATAATCGCTAATAGAGCAACTCTAACTGCAATATAATTTTGAATGTTGCTCTTGTATATTATATCTACAAGGTTATTTGGTTCATACACATCGGTAACTGTGGTATCATACTCATACATCATACGTCTTATATGGAGGGGAGAAACCAGAAAAAGTGGTCGATGGGGTCAGAACGGCTAGTAACACACACTTGCTTATCTTGAATGGGTCATTTTTTGCTTACACACTTTAGCTACAAGGGATTGTGTCTTGGTCATCGGTGTCATTTGATAGCAGCCATTACACTGTAGCTCCACCCCTGCCTATATGGCCAACATTTGATTTGTGATAGCCATTATGCTTTTAAGTCATTAACAGAGGCATCAACTATCAAATTAAAAAGCAGCTGAATGTGAACCCCTCTACAAGTTAAAATAACAAACTACAAAAGTGCTAAGAAAATAATTCGCCACGGAGGGCTATGTTGAATTCTCGTCTCCAGCAAACAAGGAAGGTGCCATTTATAGCAGCTCCCATGAGTAACTCTCCCTTCCTACCCAAAATGCCACAGCTAGACCTTAAAACAACAACTGCTAAAACAAATATAGTGAATTGCTAAGCGCATAACCAGTGGAATTTTCTCATGACACAAGTGTTGATACTTCTACAAATGCAAACATTGTATGGAAGGTTCCAGAAAACCAGCTCAATTGTGGGAACATCATTGATCTTCCAGAAAAGCAAGAAAACATTGATTTGGTATAACCCTAATGCTATACATGCTAGAAATCTAAAAGCATCCTTAGACAGAGTGACTTGCTGGAGCAAAACAATCTATAGCGGTTCAACAATCAACACAACAAGAGCTGATTAGCATACACATGAATGTCTGCACAAGTTTTCGTAGCAGGTTCTCGGGAATACAATTCCTAACTATGCTAACCATATGTGACTTGGCTCTAGGTGCATTCACAAAATCCACACGAACCATCCACAAAGATATATTTCAGTGTTATTAAAACTTATGGCGTGAACTGGGGGTAAAGTTTGGTCTCAATTTGAATAAGAGTGGTAGTACGAAGAAAAATTGAGGCGACGGTAGGTAATACCTGCCCTTCTGGATCTCCCGGCGCATGGTCTCAATCTGCGCACGGGCGTTCTCGGCCTTGGCCGACTCGCTCTGCACGCGCCCCACCTTCTCGCGGAGCCCATGGAGGCGGTCCATGAGCTCGCTGCGCGCGCCGGCGAGCACCCGCACGTCGGCGTGGACCTGGTCGACCTCGGCGCGCGCGCCGGCGACGGCGCGCGCCTCGGCCTCGACGCGCGCGGCCTGGTCGGCGACGGCGCAGAGCTCGGCCTCGCGCTCGGCGCGGGCCTTGTTTCCCGCGATGGAGACGGCCCGGAGCTCGTGCTGCGCGGAGATGAGCTGCTGCTGGAGCGCGACGTGGGTGGCGGCGAAGCGCTGGTTGTCGACGAGGAGGTCCTGGATGTCGCGGTCTCTGGAGAGGATCCGGTCCTCGAGGGCGGCCACGGCGGGGTGCGGGTGCGGCGCGGGCCCCCCGCCGCGCGGGAGCTGGAGGAGGGGCTCGTCGTCGCGGGAGTTGGAGGAGCCGGGCTGATGCTGCGGCGCGCGGCCGAGGAGCGCCGGGGTGGAGTCGTGGAGGCTGATGACGTGCGGGCCGCGGCGGGCGGCCATGGGGAGGGGGACGGCGGCGGGTGGCGTCGCCGGGTGGGTTTGGGGGTGAGGCTGATCGGCCGGTCGACTCGATGAGGGCAGGGCAGAGGGGAACGGAGAAGAACAGGCTGGAAGAACTGGCCTCCGTACTGCGCCTTGTTTGGGCTGTTCTTTCTAGGAGTATCTTCGTATGGGCCTACCACCGGAGACTCAAACAGGCCATCTTGTGGCAAGCCCAGAACTAGTGGCTCGGTGAAAAACGATCCTTTTTTTCTTCTTCTTTTGACGATGTGGATAGTGGGGTAGACCCCACTACATCATTTTTCATTTTTATCAACGAGGAGTAATTATAAGATGGAGCGTTTAAAAATAAATTACAAGAGGTCAAGCCGAGCTTGCAGGCCTTCTTTTAGAATAGGTTCGATTCTATGTTTGATTATCCTACAGAATCTTTAAGAAAAGTATAACGAGTATCTAAACTTTTCTCAATTCATCATCCTTATCTATTGTGTGGTTCCATATGCTCTAGCATCCAACAATCAAGGCAATCTTAAAAATAGGATTTGAAAATATGTTCTTTGCATCAATTAGTATATCTATAAATTGCTTGTCGTCATGTCAAGGAGAAAAATGATCCTAGTTAGTAGTTTCTCTCCACTAAAAGGACCCAAAAAAATCGAAAAATAAACTGATTTTCCAGGTTTTGGATGGAAAAAGGTTCTCAAAACGAACCCGCAAACGTGGCCCAACAGTAGACTTAACAACAAGCATCCAATTTTCTGTTGAATATATGAGCAATTTTCTATATGATTTAATCCATAATAACATTAGATAAAACATGGCTAGAGAAGTATAAAACAGACTAGTCATGCAATCTAACGTAGAGTACGGATATAGCAATTCTACACATCCTGCTAGAGAAAAAGTCTGAAAGATGATCTCGACTAGACAGAATAGGAAGACGTACGGTCCAGTGGAGGAAGATCCGTTTGCGGTGGCAGACATGTTGTCGAAGATGGCGTCGACGTCGGGGAAGAAGTCGTCGTCCGGGAAGTAGTCGTCGGAGTCCGTGCTGGGGAAGAAGCCAGTAGTCGCGTGAAGGCGCTCCCTAAAAACCTTATCGCCTCTCTCCCGTACAGGATCGCGAGAGACGGGGTTCCGGAGGCCTACTGTTCCGTCACGCGGTGCACGCCGCGGAACGAAATGAGGAAGACTTGATCGGCGGCGGAGTGCTCGAGAACCAGGAGGCAGGCGCATGAGTTGTGGCTGTGTTTCGGTGTGTCTAACTTAGAGGAGCGACCTCTATTATGTAGGCACACAGGTTGGAGGCGAACAGATACCGCAGGAGATGAGACGAAAAACCAGGAGGCGAATTGAAGAGGTAGCCATCCGTTTTCGTTTCGTATTAATCTCCCATTAGTGCTAGCGTTTTCATTCGTATTCATTTGCATTTAGAGCGAAGCGTTTCAGCTTCGTGCAACTGTTCACCTTCATATTTATCCATTCACGTGTGGCAAAAAGAACACATCGGCTCGGCGAGATTCCCGTAACCCGCGACGTGCGCGCGTCGTGGCGAGGCGAGGCGGGCGGCGGAGGAGGAGGAGCGCGCGTGGAGCTCTCTCTTATTCCCATGCTCGTACTAGTGCTAGAGGAGCTCACCTTATAAACTGGTGTGACACTCTCTAAACTAGGCATGTGGGACTAAACATTTGTCCCACCTCTTGCCATGTATGAATGGGCCACATGGGCCTCTAGGATTTTCAGGAATTATAGAAATGGTTAAATGGGCTAGGCAATTAAGGCCAAAATTCCAGCAATTTCAGGAATTATGGAAATGGTTAAATGGGCTAGGCAATTAAGGCCAAAATTCCAGCAATCCCCCACAAGATTCTAGAGGCACATAAATTTTATTCTGGTTTCAAACACAGTTTATATACCGGTGTTATAGTGGAGACTGTTAAGTTGAACTTCCACCTAGAACTTCATGTTACACTAGACTGCGACTTGGACAGTGGACTATGCCTTGAACTGCATGTTTTCTGCGAATCTAGCTTCACACAAAGCCTTGACCGATACTAGGCCGTCGTGGGTCTTCCCCGCGGATGGAGCTTATGCGTCGTACTCCGAGGCCTTTCATGAACTTATTAGAGAGCACCCAACTCTCACGGACTGCGACGTTTGACAGTCATGCTCATATAGGTGTGTTCCTCAAAAGATGTTCTGCAGGACAACATCTCTGCTTAAAATAAAGCCTCTTGGTACACATTAAGATATACATCAGCCTACCGTGCAGTTTAGGAGAGTATTGCATCTTTGCGGAGTGGTATTATACAGAAGTAAGGATACTCTCCTCTCAGTTGATCAACAACTTGTCTCCCAATTCTACTTCACGGGTTCTCCGATCACATAGAGTGGGTTGCTATTGTGAACAACTCATATTGTGGGTCTCAAACCCATCTCCCTCGATGCATTATCTATCACATTACGTGATAAACCTTTCGTGAAGGGATCTGCCAGATTTTTAGATGTTTGGATATAGTCCAATGCAATAACTCCGGAGTTCTTCAATTTTCTGACAGATTTTAATCTCCTCTTCACATGCCTTGATGACTTCATATTATCCTTAGAACTGTTCACTTTTATTATGACAGTTTGATTGTCACAATTCATCAGGATAGCGGGTATTGGTTTTTCAACCACAGGTAAGTCCATCAAAAGCTCATGAAGCCACTCTGCTTCAACAGTGGCTGTGTCTAATCCTGTGAGTTCTGTTTCCATTGTTGACCTCGTTAAGATGGTCTGCTTGCAAGACTTCCAGGAAACAGCACCACCACCAAGTGTAAAAACATAACCACTCGTTGCCTTAATCTCATCAGCATCAGATATCCAATTAGATTCACTATAACCCTCAAGTACCCTCGGATACCCAGTATAGTGAATACCGTAACTCGGAGTTCCTTTTAGATAGCGCATAACCCTCTCAAGAGCATGACAATGATCATCTCCCGGATTTGATACAAATCGGCTCAGCTTGCTTACAGCAAAGGAGATGTCAGGCCTCGTGGTGCTGGCTAGATACATGAGCGAGCCTATAATCTGAGAGTATCTCATTTGATCCTTCGAAATACGTCGATTCTTTCGAAGCAACACGCTAGGATCGTACGGTGTTGGAGAAGGCTTGCAATCGCTATACCCGAAGCGACTCAAGACCTTATCCACGTAGTGGGATTGAAGCAGAGTGATCCCACCATTGTCATCTCTCAGGAGCTTGACGTTCAAGATAACATCAGCTACTCCTAGATCCTTCATCTCAAAACAGCGAGATAGGAAATCCTTGACTTCCTTAATCGCCTTAAGGTTGGTTCCAAATATCAGTATGTCATCGACGTATAAACAGAGAATAACTCCCTCGCCCCCACCATGGCGATAATACACACATTTGTCAGCTTCGTTTACAACAAAGCCTTCAGCGGTTAAAGTCTTTTCGAACTTCTCATGCCACTGCTTAGGAGCTAAGGCCATACAAAGACTTTATCAACTTACACACCTTTCCTTCCTGACCAGGTACCACGAAACCATCTGGCTGCTCCATGTAAATTTCCTCATCCAACTCTCCGTTTAGGAAAGCCGTCTTTACGTCCATTTGATGAACGAGAAGACCGTGTGAGGCAGCCAATGATAGCAGCACACGAATGGTTGTCAGTCTGCCTACAGGTGAGTAAGTGTCCAAGAAGTCTTCACCTTCTTTTTGGGTATAACCCTTGGCCACAAGCCGTGCCTTGTACTTTTCAATGGTACCATCAGGCCTAAGCTTTTTCTTAAACACCCACTTGCATCCTACTGGTTTGCACCCGTAAGGACGATCAGTGATTTCCCAAGTTCCGTTAGCTAAGATGGAATCCATCTCACTACGGACAGCTTCCTTCCAGTAGTCAGCATCCAAAGATGCATATGCTTCTGAAATAGAACTGGGAGTGTCATCCACGAGGTACACAATGAAATCATCACCAAAAGACTTTGCAGTCCTCTGTCTCTTACTCCTTTTCGGAGTTTCACTATCATCCTCCACGATATTTTCATGGTGTTCTATCGCAATGGTGGGTTCAGGAATTGCAACTAATTCCTGACTAGATGAACTTGGTATCTCCTGATTTGATGAGCTCGGCATATCCTGAAGGAGATATGCCCTAGAGGCAAATAATTAAGTAGTATTTATTGCGTTATCTCATAAGTTTATAATAGGTTTGTGTATTATGCTATAACTGTATTAATCGGAATTTTTAATACACGTGTGATACATAGACAACCAGGTCCCTAGCAAGCCTCTATATAAGCTAGTCCATTGGGCAACAGTTGATCGAGATTCCCGATCAAGGACAATGATGTCGGTTGACAATGGGGTCATCTTGTTAGTTGAATAAGGTGGTGGACATACGCAAAGTATTGCAATAAGATCGTATTATGATGTTTGTCATTTGCAATAGATAAGAGTATGATAGCTTATTCCTTAGACCGTGAGACCGTACTTATTGTTGCTTCGTAGGAGTGCTTTGAGAGCATCAAACGTTGTGTCTTATATAGCATGACAATAACGGTGTCCATCTTGGGTATTCCGAAAGAGCATCGAGACGTAAGGATCAAGAGCGGGATTTGTTCATTCTTGTAATGGAAAGATACTCTGGGCCCACTCGGTGATATTGCATCTATATAGCTGCAGCTTATGACTAGGTCATGGAGATGTAATATCGCAGACGAGTAAATAACCTTCGTCGGTAACGAGATACAGCAAAGGCATCGGTGTGTCTACGATCATATCTCGGACAAGGTAGTATCGCAGAGACAAAGGGAATGAATATCATACTTATGGTTCAACGACGATATTCGTGGAATGCACAGGGGTCGTCATATATTTCCAGGTATCCCTGACGATCATTGGTGAGCGGAGTGTCTCGACCATGTCTGGAGTGTTCCCGAACCGTAGCGTAACAAACTTAAGGTCTTAGCGACGCTAGGAGATAGGTTCTGGAATTTTATAGGTTTTTGTTGGAGAGAGAGAAATGATCCGGAAAGAGTTCCGGTGGTCCGGAAGGAGTTCCGGAGAGGTCTGGAATGGTTCCAGGAATGTCCGAAAGTTGTTCGGGTGGTCCGAAAGAGTTTTCGGAGTCACGGGATATTGAATTATATATAAATATATTAATTATGAATTAATGGGATTTTTATATTAATTTAATATTAATTAAATAAAGGAAAAATGGGGCTCCCACCTATATGGGCCCTAAGAGGGCCCAAGAGGGGGAGCCGCACCTCAAAGGGGGGTGGGCCCCATTGGCTGGTTCGGCCAGCCCATGTGGGGGCCGAACCCCCCCTCCCATGTCCTTTGTTTAGTCCCACATGGGGGAGCCAAGGGGTTTGCACACCCCCTTCCCCCTTTATATAGCAAGGCATATTAATTGATTTAATACACAGGAAATTCAATTAATTCCCAATTTCTCTCTCGATCTCGTGGTTCCCAAGTTGGAGCCGCGCCGAGCTGAGGAAGGGGGTCTCTCTCCACCTAAGCCATACCGCAGAGCGCCGTTGCTCTGCGGGATTCCAGATAAGATCTACTCCTGCGATTTCAGCTGGATCTGAATGACCGGGAGTTGTCGCTAGGCTCCGTATGTTTGCGAGTGCTCGGAGGCTACTCTATTGAGGAGCTTGGGCGACGTCGTCTCGCCCCTGCAGCCGCCGCGCCTCCCCCCCCCCCTCTGCTGCCGGCGCACCAGCCCCGGTGCTGGTGCTCTGCCTTCTTCCGCCCGACGCCCGTCGACGCAGATCATCGTCGACACCCCGGTGTCATCGACTCCGACATCGCGGCAAGTTCTCCGCGACCTCGAGGTCGGCTACGTAGGACTTCATCGTCAACGCTTGTGCGGGAGCGTAATCCCCGCTATCGGTCTACATGGAGGTAATGTAACCCGTTCCGCCACCGTTATCGCATGTACTAGATAGATAGATCCTGTCTAGTTAGGGTTTCGCTCGCTAGAAAATTATTGTTTTCTGCACCGTAACCCCTTCAGTGGTATCAGAGCCGATCTATGCGTAGTACTGCTGGTACGGTTAGAACTCATGTTGAATGAGGGCGTCTTTCTTATATTTGCTACCCTCTAGCGGGCACTTGCGATGCCTTCGGTATTGAGTTGATGAAGCGGCCCGGACCGACTTTACGCGTACGCTTACGCGAGACTGGTTCCACTACTGACATACGGCTTGCACCGTATCTGTGGCTGGCGGGTGTCTGTTTCTCTCTCTCTAGTCGGCAAAGCATTTTCAATGGAGGGCCCGAAAGGGATGCTTAAACATGCAATTATACGATCGACGTTGTGGTACAAAGTTCGTAGGTAGGGAAGCGATTCTCTTACGAATAAGCCTATATGCCACGTAAAACTTGCAAAACTAAATAAAGCTAGAGGCGTCTAACTTTGTTTTGCAGAGGCGTTATTTTATGTGACATGGTTACGGTAAGTTTTGATATTACTCGTACTGTCGGAGGCAATGGAGGGCTCTGTAGACTCGGAGCCATGCCGGGGCGCCGGGGGACCAGGCACATGGCGCCATGAAGGTCCAGGCGCATCGACCATGTCACATCGCACTTCATTGCATCATTATTGTGTGCTGTTGTGTGTGCATCCTATTGATTGCTTATATGCTAGATATACAACGGTAGCATCATAAATAGGATGATCCCTAACAAATACCAAAATTGTGTTCTCCCTCGTTGCGCACCACCAAGAAAGTTCTATGTTATGAGGCAGGCCGTGATGATCGGGTGTCACACATCTCGTCGTTCGCATACAGTGGGTGTAAGCCATGTTGCACGCGCAGGTCTTCGAGGTTTGATTGGCGAGCCTAGCATACTCAGAGGTATGGCCTCAGAACACGGGAAGATCGAAAGATCGAGCACGAGTCACAGAGTTGTTGTGATCGACATGTTATGTCCACCTTTGAAGCTGTGCTGCCGGCCGTGATGATCGGGGGTAGTGTGGTGGATGAGGGTCGTGTAATCGCCATTATTATTTTTAGGGATAATAATCTTGGTGTGGTGTGTTTTTGATAATGAGATTATAGAACTCAAACTCACCTATATATTATAAACTTATCTTACCTCTTTTGCGATCACATCTGGAGACTACGGAACTACGCTTCGGTTACTTCTTCAAGAGCTCGGATTCTACCTTGGAAGCCGACGGGTCCAACTTCATCAGCTGGTGCATTGGTTTTAGAAACATTCTCCAAACACAACAAACATCCTATATGTGCTAGAACATTAGTTAGGAGTTAGACCAGATGATTCTGATAGCAAGGAGCAAGATGATGAGTTCCGTAAGCATCATGACAAGTTCATGGAAGTGACGATCGTCATGAGCGTATGCCTAGCACCTGAGTTGAAAGTTGTTTCAACACATGGAGCCATATGTCGTGATTGATGCGATCAGAGGTCACTTCAAAGATGAACTGAGTCTTGAGCAGTTCAGACAGCTTAGAAAGTTCCGGACCATTCACATGGGGAGCATACCTGTCTGAAGACTCAGTTGAAGAAGTTGTGTGACATCTACTTCAGGCTTACGAATATCTACGATTTCTAGATAGCGAACTCCAGTGCAATAGAGATTGTGCTTTACCTCCTAGCTGTGAAAAGCATGTGCGTGAATATGCTATAGAGACACGGTGAGCTTCTTCACGTTCATGAACAAGTTCAAATCTCTAAAAGTTGATTCATCGAAGAAGAGTTCTTCGACGCTATGGGTATATTTTATATACGAAGATATAAATGTATTCTTCTCATACTTGATGAAAAGTGTTTGATAATTGTTCTGTTTGTGAAACAGTCCCTGATTATCACAAGTATGTGGCGAAGGGTGACGTGACAGTGCACAAGTGATGGCAAGTTAAAGGCCAGTAGTGCTCACACCCTCGAGATATCATATTAGTTATCATCAATAGTTTTTGATAAGACATTTTGTAATAGTGAGAATGTGATCTAGTTTGGTGTCTTGAATGTAACAAGACATAATTATTCATATAGAACACATCAGTTGTTTTATGTTATGAAACAAAGCAGTTGTTTCATGTTATGAGTAATTTGCATCACATCTCAATTACATTATGCGTATGATATACATTTATAAAAGCGGGAATGATAAAATTGTGTGTCCAAAGAACAAACACCATCGAATTTAGTCATAAAGGCAATGAAGAAGTAATGGATATTTTTGGTCCATTTAAGTATTTCGAGTGCCAAAATTGATTAAGTTTGAAATGCAGTATTCAAGTTGCAATACTAGAGGAAATTGATTGAGAGTCATTTTTTAATGATTAATCAATGGTGCTTTGCTTGATCCGAATTCTTCTATGATTTTGGTAAATAGGAGTATTTGCCCGATAAATTATGGAGTCTGAAATTAATTTGATAATAGATCAAATGGGGTTTTTCAGAAGAAAGATTAATGAATATTGTATTCACAAGATTCGATCAAAGGACAATATTTTTGAATTATGGTTTCAACACAAAAGACTTGTGGAAATTCGTTTCACAATATTATAATGTCATATATGGTGATATGTGGGGAATTATAATTATGATCTATTTTAAATAAAGTGTGGTCTGTCAGAATCAGTCTTAGAATCTCCTAATATGTTCGAAACATTATAGTCGATGTCCACTTTAGAAAATAGATATTTTTCTCAACAAGAATTCATAGGATCGACAGTAATGTCGACGTGTATATGATTATGCGATAATTCGGAATATACATGAGTAGTTCTTTGTAGATTGCTCGCATTGGACGAGAGTGTATTCCAGAATCAATTAGAAACAAAGTTCAGTTTGTTGTCTATGTAATTCCGAGAAAAGATGACTTTTCGAATTATGGTTTATGGATTGAAATTAGAAGTTTGGAATAAAGTGTCAGACTTATGTTGGAAGATGTTCCAAAGAGTATATGTCTGCTAATGAAAGTTTAGTGATTAAGAGTGAGGGAGACTAGAAAATTGTTTTCTGCTTGCAATCCTCTTCATAAAGATCATAATATTTTCATGAAAGAAACTTCTAAATAAAGTGTTGTTATATTTAATATTGCTGTCAGGTCACAGCACTGTATTAAGTATTTCAGATCTTGTTGACAGATCAAGGTGCACTTTATGAATACAAAGAAAGTTGAGAAAATATCGGAATACGAACAAAGGCTTTTTGAGCCTGGAAATCCAAAGTTGCATTTGAAAGGATTAAGAGAGTAATTGTTGCTGCAATTCTTATTAGAGGAATAAGATTGTTTAATCGTCATATAAGATGTTATATGAGAAATGTGACTATAAGAAAGACGCGGTAGCATGTCTTGTCGAGAAATGTGTCTTGGACAAGATCGAATTTGTTGACTACATTTATGTAGACATGCTTGAAGTCTGAGGGGTTTGTATTAATGTAATACTGTAGTTTGTATTAAATTCGAATTGATAGTAGATCAATGATTTTGGTTTAACCAAGATGTCGATTTAAGTGGGAGTCGTAGTTAGTTTACTCAGGTGGAATATGTATGGAACATATTTTTGAGTGGGAGCTCAGGAACTCAAATATGTGGATAACACGTTTTTGAGTGGGAGCATGTGTTGTCAAATATGTGGAGACATAATTTGAGTGGGAGTCGAATTCATTTTGTGTAGTTAACACATTGTGAAATTGTACCAATTGAATAGGATGAAGTTGTGAAACTTTTTTTAAAGTTAGTGTCTATTTGGAAATAGAACGGAAATTTTGAATAGTTAGTCGAGTTGTTTTGGATTATATCTGAGGAGTCAGAATAGAATCAAAAGGATGGTCCTTTGGAATCCAATTGGTCATTAAGAGTAATGATGCATGAAGGTAATGGTTGTGTGACATGTGGGTCTATTATGTATATATTAGACATCATACAGAAACCATATTATCTGCTCGATAAAATATAACCGATGTTCTTGGAGTAAAGAACAGTTATGAAAGTAAATTTGGAATTTACTGGAAGTAGAAGTGCGTTAGTTAAGGGATTGACATTTGAATGTCAAGTTTTCTACATTGGTGTGAAAGTATGTAGATATCGCGAGTTTGTAATTGTTACAAGGGGCTCTGCATGGCTGAGTGTGTTTTTCAGGGCAGTTATCTGGTTAGTATAATCAGAGTAAGCGCTGGGAAGCAGAAGTCTCACTTAGTTACGGTATTTGCATATATGTTGTTAGACAACATGGTGATATCAAACAAGTTGATGCCAGTGAATCGCAAAAGCATGTACAATCATGGATTGTGCAGTAACACTTTTCCACGAGCAAGCATTATCAAATGATTCTTATTTGATAAGGGATTCTGATAAAGTAAAATGCGGCTAGTTTATTTGTACTCTAGTGCAAGTGGGAGACTGAAGGAGATATGCCCTAGAGGCAAATAAATAAGTAGTATTTATTGTGTTATCTCATAAGTTTATAATAGGTTTGTGTATTATGCTATAACTGTATTAATCGGAATTGTTAATACACGTGTGATACATAGACAACCAGGTCCCTAGCAAGCCTCTATATAAGCTAGTCCATTGGGCAACAGTTGATCGAGATTCCCGATCAAGGACAATGACGTCGGTTGACAATGGGGTCATCTTGTTAGTTGAATAAGGTGGTGGACATACGCAAAGTATTGCAATAAGATCGTATTACGATGTTTGTCATTTGCAATAGATAAGAGTATGATAGCTTATTCCTTAGACCGTGAGACCGTACTTATTGTTGCTTCGTAGGAGTGCTTTGAGAGCATCAAACGTTGTGTCTTATATAGCATGACAATAACGGTGTCCATCTTGGGTATTCCGAAAGAGCATCGAGACGTAAGGATCAAGAGCGGGATTTGTTCATTCTTGTAATGGAAAGATACTCTGGGCCTACTCGGTGATATTGCATCTATATAGCTGCAGCTTATGACTAGGTCATGGAGATGTAATATCGCAGACGAGTAAATAACCTTCGTCGGTAACGAGATACAGCAAAGGCATCGGTGTGTCTACGATCATATCTCGGACAAGGTAGTATCGCAGAGACAAAGGGAATGAATATCATACTTATGGTTCAACGACGATATTCGTGGAATGCACAGGGGTCGTCATATATTTCCAGGTATCCCTGACGATCATTGGTGAGCGGAGTGTCTCGACCATGTCTGGAGTGTTCCCGAACCGTAGCGTAACAAACTTAAGGTCTTAGCGACGCTAGGAGATAGGTTCTGGAATTTTATAGGTTTTTGTTGGAGAGAGAGAAATGATCCGGAAAGAGTTCCGGTGGTCCGGAAGGAGTTCCGGAGAGGTCTGGAATGGTTCCAGGAATGTCCGAAAGTTGTTCGGGTGGTCCGAAAGAGTTTTCGGAGTCACGGGATATTGAATTATATATAAATATATTAATTATAAATTAATGGGATTTTTATATTAATTAAATAAAGGAAAAGGGGGGCTCCCACCTATATGGGCCCTAAGAGGGCCCAAGAGGGGGAGCCGCACCTCAAAGGGGGGTGGGCCCCATTGGCTGGTTCGGCCAGCCCATGTGGGGGCCGAACCCCCCCTCCCATGTCCTTTGTTTAGTCCCACATGGGGGAGCCAAGGGGTTTGCACACCCCCTTCCCCCTTTATATAGCAAGGCATATTAATTGATTTAATACACAGGAAATTCAATTAATTCCCAATTTCTCTCTCGATCTCGTGGTTCCCAAGTTGGAGCCGCGCCGAGCTGAGGAAGGGGGTCTCTCTCCACCTAAGCCATACCGCAGAGCGCCGTTGCTCTGCGGGATTCCAGATAAGATCTACTCCTGCGATTTCAGCTGGATCTGAATGACCGGGAGTTGTCGCTAGGCTCCGTATGTTTGCGAGTGCTCGGAGGCTACTCTATTGAGGAGCTTGGGCGACGTCGTCTCGCACCTGCAGCCGCCGCGCCACCCCCCCTCTGCTGCCGGCGCACCAGCCCCGGTGCTGGTGCTCTGCCTTCTTCCGCCCGACGCCCGTCGACGCAGATCATCGTCGACACCCCGGCGTCATCGACTCCGACATCGCGGCAAGTTCTCCGCGACCTCGAGGTCGGCTATGTACGACTTCATCGTCAACGCTTGTGCGGGAGCGTAATCCCCGCTATCGGTCTACATGGAGGTAATGTAACCCGTTCCGCCACCGTTATCGCATGTACTAGATAGATAGATCCTGGCTAGTTAGGGTTTCGCTCGCTAGAAAATTATTGTTTTCTGCACCGTAACCCCTTCATATCCTTCATGGGAAAGATATCCTCAAAGAAAGTCGCATCATTCGACTCCATGATTGTACCAACATGCATGTCGGATACCTCAGATTTTACTATCAAGAATCTATAACCAATGCTATGAAAAGCATAGCCCAGGAATACACAATCAACGGTTTTGGGTCCAAGCTTGCGTTTCTTGGGAATTGGTATATTCACTTTCGCCAAACAACCCCAAGTCCACAGGTAAGAGAGTTTTAACCTTTTCTTCTCAAACTCCTCAAACGGAGTTATCTCTTTGTATTTTACGGAAACTCGGTTTAGGACATGACACGCAGTCAATATCGCCTCCCCCCACCATGCCTTGGAGAGACCCGATGTGTCTAACATGGCGTTAACCATATCAGTTAGAGTACGGTTCTTTCTTTCAGCAACTCCATTTGACTGGGGTGAGTAGGCAGGCGTCCTCTCATGAATTATACCATGTTCCGCACAAAAAGAGTCAAAGTCATTCGAAAAATACTCTCCACAACGATCAGACCGAAGCCTCTTAATCTTTCGATCGAGTTGGTTTTCTGTTTCAGCTTTATAGATTTTGAAGAAATTTAGAGCCTCATCTTTTGTTTTTAGGAGGTACACATAGCAGTATCTAGTGGAGTCATCAATCAACGTCATGAAATATTTCTTTCCACCCTTTGTCAACACGCCATTCATCTCACAGAGATCAGAATGTATGAGATATAGAGGTGCCAAGTATCTTACTTCTGCAGTCGTATGAGACTTGCGAGGTTGCTTTGCTTGAACACAAACTTGACACTTAGACCCCTTGACAGTAGTGAAAGAAGGGATTAAGTTCAATTTGGCTAGTCGCGTCATACACCCAAAATTAATATGACAAAGACGAGAATGCCATACATTTGATTCAATAGTAGTGCAAACATGATTCGCAACTTTATTACAAACGTCTGACAATGACAGGCGGAACAAGCCTCCGCACTCATAGCCTTTACCAACAAAAGTTCCAAATTTAGAAACAACAAATTTATTGGACTCAAATACTATCTTGTAGCCATCTCGACACATAAGAGAACCGCTAACAAGATTTTTATTGATGGTGGGCACATGATGAACGTTCTTCAGGCGCACGATCTTCCCCGAAGTAAACTTCAGATCGACCGTACCAACACCACGAACAGAAGCATGTGACCCGTTTCCCATCAGCACGGGAGAAGACCCTGCGACCTGATAAGAAGAAAACATTGAGATGTCAGAACAAACGTGTGAACGGGAATCCGGCACCTAGAGGGGGGGGGTGAATAGGTGCTATTACAAATTTTAGTTCTTTTCAAATTTAGGCTTAACACAAAGGTAAATTCTCTAGATATGCAACTACGGTGAATTTACCTAAATGATAATCTAAGCAATAACAAGATAAACAAGCTAACAAGACAAGCAAGTAAGGGAGCAAAGATAAAAGGAACCGAGTGAAGCACGCGGAGATGAAGATGTAATCCCGAGTTCCACCCAAGGGTGTACGTCTCGTTTGGAGAGGTGTGCGCTACCACAACAGGTTAGCCGCAACGCCACAAAGGCTCACCTTCTTCTCCGATGAACTCAACCACAAAGGTTTCGAGTCCACCTTCCACTATTGATCCCATTTTAGGGCGGAGATCGAATCCCTTACAAACGCTTGAGTCACACACCCACAACTGAATTGGGGGCTCCCAAGAAGACCACAAAAGGTCAAGGACCACAAAAGGTCAAGGTAACACCAAGAGTACAACAATGGTGAACTAGGTTTTCCCACCGGAAACCCTAGCCACGAAATCCCCAAGTGAATGGGGGAGAAATGCAAATCCCTTCGGTGAAGATGTAGATCTGGGCCTTCTTTTCCAATCCTCCAAAGATCAATGAATTTGGGTGGGGGGATTGGGAGATCTTGATGATTTGAGCTTTCAAGAATAGTAGGAGAGAGAAAATCTGAGAGCTCTCTGATCTTGAGTGAGTGAGGGGGTATTTATACTCCCCCTCAAAATCTGGCCGTTGGCTGTCTCGGGCACCCGGAAATTCCGGTATAAGTAACACCCGGAAATTCCGGTCACCCGGAATATCCGGGTCTTTGAAAATATCCGAGCTGAATTTCCGGTTGAGATCAGAACCAATTCTGAACTTGAAAGAGCCGATTTTCTGAGGGTGACTCGGAATATCCGGGTCCTTGAAATTTCCGAGCTGAATTTCCGGTTGAGATCAGAACCACTTCTGAACTTGACTTAGCCGATTTTCTGAGGGTGACTCGGAATATCCGAGTCCTTGAAATTTCCGAGCTGAATTTCCGATTGAAGTCAGTACCACTTTCTGAACTTGACTTAGCCAATTTTCTGGGGTTGACTCAGAATATCCGAGTTGGGGAACGGAATATCCGAGTCTGGGAAGAATTCCAGAAACTCTTTTTCTCTACAATTTGGCTTTAGGATTTGTGATATGAGTTTCACCCAAACTGAAATACTTAGCAATAGGATTAGTATATCATTGGTATTGTTAACTAACACACAAAACACTAGGGATTAAGAAATGTTCTTTCAATCTCCCCCTTTTTGGCGTTAGATGACAATACCAAGATTTGCATAGAAACAAAAAGCAATATCATGTTTTTAACAGAAAATGGCTCCCCCTAAATAAATGCAAGAAAGCAACACAATATGACAAAGGATAGGAGCAATTTTATAACAACAAACACAAGATATCACAAAGGAGAAAAGAGACAAAATGTAAGATTATGGTAGCAATTGAGACTAGATAGATTTTTATACCTTGTGTATATAGAATATGAAGAGAATACCAACACAATCAATTCGAAGTCTCAACCATAAGATAATGATATCATCAAACCATTGTCTCAATACATAGTTATCACATAATGAAATAAAAGGAGTTCACAAATAACTTAAAACACGATAAATGGACACAAGCGCAAATAAATGGTAAACGCATAAGCTTGTGCCCGACCCTTTGCAAATCCCCGAAGAAGTCCTAGTAGAGCAACTTCTCCCCCTTTGGCATCGAAACGCCAAAAAGGAAGAAGAGCGATGCTACGTCCCATGGAAGTCTTCAGTCCGAGGGGTTCTCCTCATCATCATCATCATCATCATCACCATCATCATCCTCATCATCATCATCATCCTCTTCATACTCTTCAGACTCTGCCTCCTCATCATCATCTGCCTCCTCATCATCATAGTCATAGCCAGTGGTGTAAGAGCTGCCGCCAAGGTCCTGGTCAATCAGTGTCCACGGAGCCAAGGAACCCTGGTTCCACTGAGCAAAGGTCAGGGGATCAGACAGAGCAGCAGGAGCAGGAGAGCCAGATGCATGGTGAAGGATCAAGTCTTGCTTGTATTCCAGCTGACGGCGATCCTTGTAGGCAGTGTATTGCTCTTTGCGGATGTCCACATTCATGCAAAGGATGTTACGCTGGAACCAGTTCAGCTTCTTGACATGCGCATGAGTGGCAGGAACATGAGTAGGAGCAGCAGCAGCCCTCCTAGCATCACCCATGAAAGATCCACCTGGAGCTGAGGTAGTAGAAGGCCTAGGAGGGGGCTTGACCACAGTCTTCTTCACATACAGCTTCTTGAAGTCATGTGGCTCCATATCACCATTGCTGAAGTTGTAGTCAGGGAACTTGAACTTGAGGAGCTTCATTATGTAAGGAGCATAAGGAATAGAGACCCTGGTGGTCATAGCTTCATACTTCTCATTGTAGATGTAATCCATCACATCTACACTCCAGTCAGCATCAGAACTAGAGTCCTCCACAATGCGGTTGGCGTGAAGGAGCAGGTTGCAGAGAGGGGTAACCACGTTGTCGTTGTTGCCACCACTCGGTGCAATGTTCTCGCGCAGGATGCGCACAAGAACATCATACTGTGGAAGCAAGTCACGAGAGCTTCCAGGGGTGGCTCCCACACCATATAAGTGCGCAATTTGCTTCTTGTTGAGCTTGTAGGGGGTGTGCATGCGAAAGCCTTGGGGATTGTCACCATCAAACCTGTAGCCCAGTACCTTGGCGAACTCCTCGAAGTTGGACTCACAGTATGATTCCCCAGTCATCCACTTCATAGTCTTCTTCGAGTCACCCTTGATCACTAGGGTGGCGAAGAACTGCATCACAAGCTGGGCGTTGTAGGGACAACGGGTGAGCACCAACCTCTCAAAGCTCATAGTCTTGACAATGTGGATAGCCTCAGCAAATGCGGCTTTCTTCTGCAGAGATGCAAAATCAAACGGGTGCATGGGTCGAATGGGCTTCGACAGAGAGAGATAGAGATCCACGAATATGTGCTCTTGCGCTTGGCACCAATAGCTGCGATCAGCGAGAGAGTTGTCTCTTGGGCTAAGGTACCAGTCCCCCTGTCTCAACTGAGAATAATCCACTGAGTTCATCTTGGAGTAGTCCTGAGGTTGGGGACTAGGGGCATTCTTCCTCTTCTTGGATGAAGGCTTGCTGACAACAACTTTCTTCGGCCTTTGAATTGCAGGACCCTTGCGCTTGTTGACTGGTTCTTGTGGACAGGTGCTCTTCCTGTGTTCCTTGATGCCCCAGCGGACGGACTCCCACCAGAACCTGTGAATTTGAGCATAGTGGGTAGCATAAGGTAAGTGCACAACAGTCAGGAGATAATACACATATTAGGTAGGCATTTGATGAATCATATGTAGTTAAACATGAGTTAATCTTAAAACTGCAGTGTTTGACTCGGAAATTCCGATTCAGACATGACCGGAAATTCCGGGGAACCGGAAATTCCGAGTCAGACTGAGTCGGAAATTCCGAGTCAGACAGAAACAGTGCAGATCTGAGATTGACTCGGTCTAAAACTAGATCGATCCAACATAATGCAAAACTAATGTATGTAGAAAGCAGGGAATAGTGCTAGGAACAATCTCTACCAAGCAATGTTGAAACAAATAACTCCACATCAAGATCCAAGTGCAAGCACATGAGGAAGAAGAAAAGTGAAGTTACCCTCATCCATTGAGGCCGTTGCTTGGAGGAGTGAGTTCCCGGGGCGGAGGAGGAGCAGATCCGGCCGAGAAAGAGGTTCCCCGGCGGTCGGAGTGCTCCGGAGGGACCTTGGAGCAGCAGGGGCGGCGGTTGGAGGAGAGGGAGGTCGGGGGTGGAAGAAGGGCACTAATGAGCCCTTCACCCCGAGCCTGCCCTTATATTTCTGGACAAACAGCCTGACCGGATATTCCGAGTGTGACTTACACCGGAAATTCCGATTCAAAATGAACCGGATATTCCGGCCTGCTGAACTAAAATCCCAGTTTTCAAATGGATGACTTGTGTGCAATAGAGAGAAATGTTTTCAGGGGTAAGTAGGCTTGGGATAGATTTCCAAACTGTTATTGGTACACCATACTCAACTCACAACTACCAAATCGAAACACAAAGCGCCAAGTTGAGTAGGTTTCCCACATGCATGAAAAGGAGGGCAAATAGCCACAATAAGCTCCAAATAAAATCAACTCTTCAAGGAGAAGAGGTCGGTGGCCGAGGCCACCATGTAGGAGTGTATGGCATGTTACCGCGAAGATGTATCTGAAGGAGATATGCCCTAGAGGCAAATAAATAAGTAGTATTTATTGCGTTATCTCATAAGTTTATAATAGGTTTGTGTATTATGCTATAACTGTATTAATCGGAATTATTAATACACGTGTGATACATAGACAACCAGGTCCCTAGCAAGCCTCTATATGAGCTAGTCCATTGGGCAACAGTTGATCGAGATTCCCGATCAAGGACAATGACGTCGGTTGACAATGGGGTCATCTTGTTAGTAGAATAAGGTGGTGGACATACGCAAAGTATTGCAATAAGATCGTATTACGATGTTTGTCATTTGCAATAGATAAGAGTATGATATCTTATTCCTTAGACCGTGAGACCGTACTTATTGTTGCTTCGTAGGAGTGCTTTGAGAGCATCAAACGTTGTGTCTTATATAGCATGACAATAACGGTGTCCATCTTGGGTATTCCGAAAGAGCATCGAGACGTAAGGATCAAGAGCGGGATTTGTTCATTCTTGTAATGGAAAGATACTCTGGGCCCACTCGGTGATATTGCATCTATATAGCTGCAGCTTATGACTAGGTCATAGAGATGTAATATCGCAGACGAGTTAATAACCTTCGTCGGTAACGAGATACAGCAAAGGCATCGGTGTGTCTACGATCATATCTCGGACAAGGTAGTATCGCAGAGACAAAGGGAATGAATATCATACTTATGGTTCAACGACGATATTCGTGGAATGCACAGGGGTCGTCATATATTTCCAGGTATCCCTGACGATCATTGGTGAGCGGAGTGTCTCGACCATGTCTGGAGTGTTCCCGAACCGTAGCGTAACAAACTTAAGGTCTTAGCGACGCTAGGAGATAGGTTCTGGAATTTTATAGGTTTTTATTGGAGAGAGAGAAATGATCCGGAAAGAGTTCCGGTGGTCCGGAAGGAGTTCCGGAGAGGTCTGGAATGGTTCCAGGAATGTCCGAAAGTTGTTCGGGTGGTCCGAAAGAGTTTTCGGAGTCACGGGATATTGAATTATATATAAATATATTAATTATGAATTAATGGGATTTTTATATTAATTTAATATTAATTAAATAAAGGAAAAAGGGGGCTCCCACCTATATGGGCCCTAAGAGGGCCCAAGAGGGGGAACCGCACCACCAAAGGGGGTGGGCCCCATAGGCTGGTTCGGCCAGCCCATGTGGGGGCCGAACCCCCCTCCCCTCCTCCTTTGTTTAGTCCCACATGGGGGAGCCAAGGGGTTTGCACATCCCCTTCCTCCTTTATATAGCAAGGCATATTAATTGATTTAATACACAGGAAATTCAATTAATTCCCAATTTCTCTCTCGATCTCGTGGTTCCCAAGTTGGAGCCGCGCCGAGCTGAGGAAGGGGGTCTCTCTCCACCTAAGCCATACCACAGAGCGCCGTTGCTCTGCGGGATTCCAGATAAGATCTACTCCTGCGATTTCAGCTGGATCTGAATGACCGGGAGTTGTCGCTAGGCTCCGAATGTTTGCGAGTGCTCGGAGGCTACTCTATTGAGGAGCTTGGGCGACGTCGTCTCGCCCCCTGCAGCCGCCGCGCCTCCCCCCTCTGCTGCCGGCGCGCCAGCCCCGGTGCTGGCGCTCTGCCTTCTTCCGCCCGACGCCCGTCGACGCAGATCATCGTCGACACCCCGGCGTCATCGACTCCGACATCGCGGCAAGTTCTCCGCGACCTCGAGGTCGGCTACGTACGACTTCATCGTCAACGCTTGTGCGGGAGCGTAATCCCCGCTATCGGTCTACATGGAGGTAATGTAACCCGTTCCGCCACCGTTATCGCATGTACTAGATAGATAGATCCTGGCTAGTTAGGGTTTCGATCGCTAGAAAATTATTGTTTTCTGCACCGTAACCCCTTCAGTATCTTGGGTACATAACCAATACTCGTCGTTTTAGCTCATTAGTCATAAGAATGAATATAGAGATAAAAGAACACTTGCTATCGGCATAATGGGGGGAGGGATGGTCCAATGTATTAGGACCGCACTCCCCCTATTTGCATGCCTACATCTAAACAAGATATGATGCAATTACGCCCTAGGTGAGTGTGCAAGCGATCAAGCTAAGGACCTCGAATCAATGATATTTAGCTCATTCCTCAAAAAGCAAAACCTTCCTTCCTCAAGGGGCTTCGTGAAGATATCCGCCAATTGATCCCTTGTGCCCACATATGATAAGTCAATGTCTCCTCGGGCGACATGATCTCTTATGAAATGATGGCGGATCTCAATATGCTTGGTTCTTGAATGTTGCACCGGGTTGTAAGCAATCTTGATGGCACTTTCGTTGTCACATAGAAGAGGCACTTTGTCGCAATCGACTCCGTACTCCTTTAAAGTTTGCCTCATCCATAGCAACTGAGTGCAACAACTTGCGGCGGCAACATACTCGGCTTCGGCGGTGGAGAGAGATATACAATTTTGCTTCTTAGAAGACCAACTCACCAAGGACCTCCCAATAAATTGACAAGCGCCGGAGGTTGACTTCCTATCATCATGATCTCCCGCCCAATCGGAATCCGTGAACCCACATAATGAGAAATGTGCATCCTTGGGGTAGCACAATCCATAGGTTGGGGTATAAGCCAAATATCTAAAGATTCTCTTGACCGCCATATCATGGCTTTCTTTAGGAGCCGCCTGATACCTTGCACACACTCCTACGGCTAGCACTATATCCGGTCTAGATGCACAAAGGTAGAGAAGAGATCCAATCATGGAGCGGTATACCTTTTTATTCACATCCTTACCCTTGGGGTTGAGCTCAAGGTGGCATTTGGTTTGCATTGGGGTAGAGGCACCCTTGAGCTCAAGCAACCCGTACTTCTTGAGCATGTCTTGAATGTACTTGGTTTGGTTGATGAATGTCCCTTCCTTCAATTGTTTGATCTCAAATCCAAGGAAGAACTTCATCTCACCCTGAAGGGAATATGCCCTAGAGGCACTTAATAAACATAGTTTATTGGCAATATCCCAATCGTTCATTATATGTTTTACACCATGCTATAACTGTATTAAGCGGAAACATTAATACAGGTGTGGTAGGTAAACAACCAGGTCCCTAGTAGCCTCTACTATGACTAGTTTCGTTGCGCGATTGATGATCGAGGTTTTCCGATCATAGGGCATGGCGCCGGTCGGCAATGGAAGTCATATCGTTAGGAGTAACGATGTGATGGACATACCCAGTTTTTATAGGACATAGTCGTTACGCCTTAAGACCGTGAGATCAACTCTTATTGGTATTCTTGGAAGATACTTTGATCGCACCAAACGTCGTATCTTATTTAGTATGACAATAACGGTGATACTTTTGGGTATCGGAAAGGAGTAGTTGAGACGAGTGGTCAACAACGGGATTTGTCAGTCCGCATAGCCGGATAGATACTCTAGGGCCCACACGATGAGATTATGTCAAATGAGTTTGCAAACATGTGACTAGGTCACCAGCTGACATAATATCATAGACGAGTAGAAGATAGCGATGTCGGTAACGAGATCATGCTAGGTATGGAGATATCTGAGAATGATACTCGGACACGCTAAGTATCGCCAGGACAAAGGGTTTAAGACTATACGTCCAGGTTTGATAGATGAAAGTCATTCGTTATATCTCAGGGGTTAATTCATGGGGTCCAGGCCTACGAGTTAGTCGTTGATCATTGAGGAGTCTTGATCATACCTGATATTATATCGAACCGCTAGGGTAACACACTTAAGGGGTTTCGACAAGACAACCGGAAAGGAAAGAGATCACCGGGAGCGTCCCGGGAGGGGTCCGATGGAGATCGGGCAGCGCCGAAAGAGTTTTCGGAGCTAGGAAAAATTATATATATTATGTTTGATATTAATTAGTGTAATTAATATGCAAATATGATTTTATATATTTATTTTCGAATTTATTTAGGCTGATTTCCCTAAATGGGCCTTCTGGTCGAAAGAAGGCCCATGGGGGGGAAAACCCTCAAGGGAACTTTGTGGGGGAGGCTTGGCCGGCCTAGGTGGGCCAAATGGGGCCCACCTAGGGCCGGCGCACCAGCCTTGGCCGAACCAGGCATGTGGGATAGTCCCACATTGCCTGGCTAGACAGGTTGGCTCCCCCTGGGAGCCTATATAAGAAGGGGCACCCCTGGCCTTTTAATTCACCAATTAATTCCCAATTTCTCTCTCGATCTCATGGTTCCCTTGACGGAGCCGCGCCGAGTAGAGGAGGGGGATCTCTTCCACCATGGCCCGCTGCCGCGCTGCTGGTGTTCCGGTCCAAGTCTTCCGCTGCTCGTCCTGGACTGGAGCTTCGGAGGCCGTCGTCTCCACCGTATGTGTGCGACTCCCTGCGAGGTGCTGCGCTAGCGGTACTCGGAGGCCTACTTCCTCCACCCGACCTCGGGGTCATCTTCGTCATCTTCGTCGCGCCGAGTTCTCCACGACCTAGAGGTCGGCTACGGCGTCTTCATCGTCAACGCTTGTGCGGGAGCGTAATCCCCGCTATTCGGTCTACGAGGGTATGTATTCCGATCTCCGCCGTACTTCTATATCTGCATAGTGTAGATCTTGGCTAGTTTAAGGATATCGTTGGTAGGAAATTTTTTGTTTTCTGCACACGATCCCCTTCAGTGGTATCAGAGCCGATCCATCGTAGATATAGCTGTACGCTGTTAGAACCCGTGTTCTGCACGGGTGTCGTGGTGGTGTCACGGCAGATGCCATAGGATGGCTAATTTGTGGGGCCGATGGACGTTGGTGGATCCGGGGAGGGATAGCGAGCTGAAGAGCTCACACGGGGAGGATCCCGGTAAAACCGAGATCTCCCAAGAACAAGGAATAAGATCAAAGTGCGAAGGGGAAGATCTAACAAATACAAACAAATGCACGAAGGCACACAACACGCACACGATATACCCAGGTTCAGGGCCCTCGTGAGGAGGTAACACCCCTACTCCTGCCTTTCCTCTCTATATATTGGTGGTATAAGGACTACCACTTGCTACAAGATCTCTCAAAGGGAGGAGTACAAGGAACTAGATGAACTCAAGGTGAGAAGGAGTAACTGCTCTAAGAGTAAATATGACTATAGCTTTGGCTCTGAAGTTGGTCTCTGCCTCTCAGGAGCAGTTATGGCGCCTTTTATAGAGCTCCGGCCAGGAGGGACGGAAACCCTAACTTGGCTTGGCCCCACCGGACAGGCCTAGCCGGCATGCCGTCACCGGCTAGTGCGACCTAGTCGCCGGGCTATCCGGTGTAGCCCCTTCGTCATCATCTCGTTAAGGACGGCAGGCGCCGTCCTGCATCACGATTGTCCCCTTGTCAGAGACAAGACATGTCTTTGCCCATCCCGGATAGCCTTTTCCGGATTGCCGGGCTAGGCATGTCAGGTCTTGTCGTACCACGATCGTACCGGCTGACGCGCTCCCGTGTCAGGCGGGAGGTGACCATGCTTCCGTGTCAGGCGGGAGGTGACCATGCTTCCGTGTCAGGCGGAACGGTACTTCCCCCCGCGACAGACGGGAAAGCCTGCTCTAGACCGTTGACGGCCTACCGGAAGCCCTTACGCCGGCTACCTCCTCGCTTGCCACTGTGAGCCTCTTCTGCATAAGATCAACACCGAGACATACATTCCGGTTAGTACCTACCGGGCAACCTATCCGGTAAAACCGAATACACCTCCTTCCGGGAGTTTCCTTGGACCGCGAGACTCGGGACCCTTTCCGGATACGTCCGAGCTCGTCCCAGGATGAGTATCTCTAGGCCTAGCCTCCCGAAGATGTCTTAGCCTATCAGCAAAGACATCTTCGAGAAGCTAGTTCTTAGAGGAACCATCCGCTCATGCTTGTGCTGCGATTGTGAGGGCCGGGGTGTCTATTTATAGCTGCCAGAGCTGACCCTTGTGGCTGCCAGGAGGCACTTTGCCCTCTTCCAGTGCCCAAGGGTTAAGCTGTCCTTTCAGCACACCAGGAGTTGTCCCTTGCTGTCGCCAAAGGTCAAGTACTGTTGGTACCTTACTGGATTATACCGGGATCTGCCCCTACCCGGGTGGCAGCCCCCCGACACTAGTCTCCGAAGCTGGTGCTGTACAGCGACCTCGGATGATGTGCGGGATCAGCTTTAAACAACAACTATCTTCCGAGAACACATGCCACCAGCCTTTCCCTTTCTGCCGAAGTCGCTTCTTCCGAGACCTTCTTACTGAGACTATGTTTACCGGGAGGCGAAGCCTGCAACCGGATAACACCTTCCTCCGTGAATCTCGACCGTTGGCCTCCTGATGAATTCGAGACAGTGAGCCAGGGCCCACCCGACGTCCCGTCTGAGCAGAGACGCACTCGAGTGCTCCTGCGCGAGCACGCCGTCGCTTGGGTTCCCGCGCCGGGGAGCCGCAGCCGATCCGGAATCCAACCGTTGGGGCCGTGTGGCCCTCGGTGTGGCCGGATCGGGCGCTCCGGATAGCGCCACGTGGCTCGCGGCACAAAACAGATCCCACCCACGATCGTGGAGATCGTGGGCGGCAAAATCGGAAACCGCTCCGGAATCCCCCCCCCCCCCCATAAATAGGGGACCGGAACGGTTTCCCTCCTTCTTCCTCTTCTTCGCATTTTCCTCCCTCGCCGTCTCGAGCGCCCCGCTGCCGCTGCATTTTCCGCCGTTCGCCGGAGCTCGGACACCGTCGCCCTCTCCGTTCGCCGGAGCCCGGACACCGTCGCCCTCGCCGACCTTCTCTTCTCCGGTAAGTTCCTCTTCTCCGCTCCGATGATTTTCTTCGGTAGAGCAACCGCCCGACCCCGGCCGTGCCATAGCGCAAGTCCGGTAGAGCCGCCGCCGGTGAGCACAACCTGGGCGGCGCGCACGAGGCGCACGGCGCTGTTGTACCATCACGGTAGGATGCAGGTCCTTCACTTGCATTGCGCCTCGCCCGAGCCTAGCGCGAGCCTTTTTTCCTCCCTTTTGTCTTGATTATTTAGCACACGGTAGATCTTGTTTCCCAGGAACCCGGTAGTGTTTAGCAGTTTGTACTCCGGCATCCTAGTTTCCGGTAGACTAACTCCGACTAACCGCCGCTGCGCCTGCAGAGTAGCTCGGATACCCCTGCATACTTCTCCGACATGGGCGAAGAACATACTCGGGGATGCTGGGATGGGTCCGAGACCAAGCAGTCAGATCTGGACTGGCTGTATCGGACTCACCGGATTCCTCCGGAAGTCGAGAGCCGTCTCCCGGAGGGGGAGGTTGCACCGGAACCCCAACCCGGGGAATACGTGGTATTCCTCGCGCACTTCGAGCGTGGGTTTGGGCTTCCGGCTAGCCCCTTCTTCCGCGACTTTCTCGACACCTACGATCTCCAACCTCACCATCTTCCCGCCAACGCGATAATGATGCTCTCGGTCTTCACCACCTACGCGGAGGCATATCTCGGCATATGGCCATTTTTGGATCTCTGGGCCAAGTATTTCATTCTTCGCCGCCAAGCCATCCCCAATCCGGATAAGAAGATAAAAGACTTAGTCGATTGCGGAGCGGCCACCATCATCCCTCGCGCGGACTCCGGATTCCCTATAGTCAAGGGACTAGAGTCCTGCCGGAAGTGGCAGCGTAGCTTCTTCTACGTGAAGAACCGGGAGCACTCGGGAGACGGTCCGGGATCCTCGAATCCGGACTTCATCAATCTGCCGGAGTTCGTTATTGGTCCTCCGCGCGAATTCCGTCTCTGGAAGCAGCTTCCGGATAACGACGAGGTCAATTGCATGCACGACGTTCTGAACGTGCTAAATGAGAAGATGACCGGGGATGATCTCCTGCGTTGCTTCATTGTTCGCCGGGTCTGCCCCTTCAAAACCGAGTGCACAAGATGTGCCACATGGCTGGGAACTATGACCCCACTAGGACCAGTATCTTTGGGCTAGATCACGCCGGGGTCGTCCGTCGCGTTCGAGCTATTTCCCGGACGGAGATGACGGATGACTACTCTTGGGGTGTCATTGGGGGATCCCGGAAAAAACCATGCGACCAGGTGCTCATATCTGTCTTTCGTGCATTCTCCTTCGTTCATGCGTTCACTTGGACACCGACACGGCCTGTTTTGTTTGCGCAGTTGTTCGAGCGTCAACTCGAAGAAGACGCTGTCCACGCCAACGGGAATTACGCGCCGAACTTCCCGAGACCGGACGTGATGCCGAGAGAGGACCCCGACGGCGAGGACCATCTCGCCATTCCTTTCGTCAAGGCTGCTGCCCCGGGTAATCCTTCAACCCCAGAGGCAGTTTTCATTTCTTCGGATGATGAGGATGAGATTGACTGCCAGATTCTCGATGTTATTGACGCTCTCCCTCTGAATTGGGCCTCAGCAGTGGTTCCGAAACCGACAACCGGGACCAAACGTGCCGAGAGCCGGAAGCGCGCGGCTTCCGACACCGAGGGGGCCGATAACTCCGGCAACCCCCCCAAGAGGAGCAAACCGAGTAAGCAAACGACCGAGAAGCCTGCTCGGCGCCGGAAAAGGGGTCCTCCCATTGTGGATTCCGGGTATGTTTTCCTTGCCTTATGTTATCTGACTTTGTTTTCTCCACAACTATTACTAAGACACTTCCTCTCAGGGATGCGCTCGAGCTCCCGTCACCTGCAGTTCCTCCTCCTCCCGGGACTCGGACTCCCAGCCCGGCTCGGGCTTCTCCTTCACCTCCTCGCCCTTCTACTCGAGGAAGTGAGCCTGCCGCCTCCGGTGCCGCACCGGCTACCGTTGCGACCCCGGATGCACATCCGGTGATCGAGGAGACCCCGGTGCAGGCCACGACCACCTCGGGAGAAGTGCTTCTTCCGGAGAGTCCGCGCCGGGTGCCCGGGCTTGAGGCAGAGATCCTTAGCCCTCGCCGGCAACCTGCGGCAAGCGGCTCCTCTCGGCCAGCCGTGACCAAGACCATCTCGGAGAAGCAGCCCACAGCCTCCTCCCGGCCAGCTGACCATCCTCCCGTGAAGTCTCGCGCCAAGGTTGCCGGACAGAAAACACCCTCTGCCCCGCCTGCCGCTGCCCCGACATCCTCGGCCCGCGACTTGGTGCTGCGCACGGGTACGTTTTCATCGTTACCACCGCCTCCCGCCGAAATCCCTACTGCTGCCTTGCGGATGTTGCGAGCAACCGTCAGTTCCTTTGTACCTTCAGGATCCCGGGACGCTGCTGCTACCCGCGCTGCCGGCGGCTCCGGCATACAGGTTGTTGACGAATACAACCAGGCCTGGCTTGCCGCCGATGCCTCCGAGACTGCCGGAGACTTGCACGCTGCAGGCCCAAGCCGCAACGCTCAAGCCCTGCATGCTCTCCAGGTGGCCGCGTTGGATGTTACTCGGGTGACCGAGGTAAGCTTGTTCTCTTTCTTTTATCAAAAAATACTTGTTCCTTCCACCACCACTAGTCCCCGAGATTGGTGCTTAGTGCTCTAGATTCCACCGAATAGCAGATCACTAGGTTCCAATCTTAGAGAAAGTTGCAGGACTCGGACACCGAGTCCTCGAGATCTTCCCAACCGGGTAGGTTGCTTCAAAATTTGCTCCATCACCACTAGTCCCCGAGATTGGTGCTTAGTGCTCTAGATTCCACCGAATAACAGATCACTAGGCTCCAATCTTAGAGAAAAATCCAGGACTCGGACACCGAGTCTCCGAGATCCTCCCAACCGGGTTCCTTACATCCTTTCCTGACTAACTCCTTCTTTGTCTTGATTTCAGGAGTGCAGCCAGAAACGCCGCAACATCTTCAACCGGGTTCTTGCTGATCTCGGTCAGTCCAAGAAATCCGAAGGACGCCTGCGGGAGGAGCGCGACGCCGCGCGCAAGGTCTCGGTTGACCAGAAAACTGCACTTGCCACCGCGCAAGCCGAGATCGCGCGGCTCAACGGCGAGCTCGAAAAGGTCAAGGCTGCTATGGCCGACATGAAGACGCGCTTCATCGAGGCGACCAAGAAGCAGAAAGAGACCTTGGACCAGTCCGAGGAGCGCGCGCACACTGCCGAGACTTCGCTTGCTCTTCTCCGGTCCCGGTCTGATACTTGGCTCTCGGAGCTCACAGTATTGAACCGGGATCTGAACAGTAAGTGGACCGACATCCCTCTTGTCTTCTCTCTGCTTTCTTTCTTGCTGTTACTCTTATGACTTAGTCGTTTGACAGCTCTTCTTTTTAAAGGAGAGTTCGAGCACTCCCGCGAGGCTGCCGCCCTTGCCGCCTCCCGAGAGAAGCGCGCCGGGAAAGGTCCCATTTCGGATGCCTGGGACATCGAGGATCACCTCATCGCCCTGAAGGCCCGGATAGTACCTCTCCGTTCTATCGGGACGGATTTGCTCAGCGCTGCGGTCCACGTTCACGGCGCACTGTGGCCGAGTATCCGGGGGACGCTCTCGATTCCCGAGCTCGCGAGCGCACTTCGGGGTGCCGGGAGGCGCATCCACGCCTGGAAACGTTCCGGTGCGCGGGCTGGCGCCGACCAGGTCTTGACCCAAGTACTTAGCTGGTACGAAGGTCTTGATTTGGGGGCGATCCTGCGCCTGCGGACGGTTTCTCCGTGGGTCACCGATCCGGAAAAGGTCCAGCGCCGACAAGAGGTGTCGCACCGCATCGCTACGTGGGCAAGCATCCGCGCCTTCACCTCTAGCGTCCTTCCTTCCGACTCGGAATCAGATTACGAGGACGACGAAGAAAGCGGCGCGAGCGACGACGCGGAAGACGAGGCCCCGGAAGAAGATGACGCTGCTTCCGGTGCCGCGCCCAAGAAGGTGGTTCCCCGGGACGCCGCGACTTCGCCAAGACCCGAGGCCCCCGAGATCGAGGTGCGTCCCGAGGCCCCGAGTAGTGCTGCCGGAACTGAAGCCGAAGTCGCTCCCGCTGCTGCTCCTGCTGCTGCTGCTGCTCCCGAGGCTGCTGCTCCCGAGGTCTCCGTCGAGAAGCCGACTTCCCCTGCCGCTTGAAAAACTTAAGAGTGGATTCGTTAAATCCCCGGGATGCCGGGTGCCATATGTAATATACACTTATAATATTTTCGTTTCTTACTGAACTATTTATTCGAGTAACTTATGCCAATTTATTCTGTTTTGAGTTCCCGAATTGCCTCTCATGTTTACCGTACTTAGGTAATTTCTGCTCTTGTCTACCATTTCGGCGTTCGACAGTCGAGTCACAAAACTCCTCATACGGCATACATTACTTAAAACAATCCGAGTTCCTACTAACCGAATTCCCGACATAAAAAGCAACTAAGTTAGTAAAAAACAGGTATGCCGGATAAGTTCCTTCTCCGAGTCCCCGAGACCATTTTCGTGTTTCCCACCTTCCCTCTCTTTGCTCTTGACTACCATTTCGGCGTGCGTCAGTCGAGTCACAAGATGATTTCACATGACATACATTACTTTGACTTTGAGAGTCGAACTCGGAACTTTCCCGGCATACAAAAGAAAAGTAGAGAACAGTTATCCGGCAGTCCCCGGGTTCCTTCCCGAGATGCCGGTAAAAAATAGTAAATGAATTTGACAAAAATAACAACAAGACAAGCTCATAACCAGGCAGTCCCCGGGTTCCTCCCGGGGTGCCTTACTTTCATTAACACTGGAAATTGAGATACAACATACACTGAACCTTTTACGTGTAAAAGGGGCGAAGTAGAGCTACATTCCATGGGCGCTTGGTTTCCTCACCGGATTTGTCCATTACACCTTTCCTAGCCTCCTGTGCATCTACAAGGTAATAAGAATCATTGTGCAACGCCCTGCTTATCACGAAAGGTCCCTCTCATGGAGGTGACAACTTATGCATTCCAGCCGTGCGTTGGATGAGCCTCAGCACCAGATCTCCCTCTCGGAACACCCTCGGGTGTACTTTCCGGCTATGATAGCGACGGAGATTTTGCTGGTAAATTGCAGACCGAGAGAGTGCCAACTCTCTTGCCTCTTCGAGTAAATCAACATCATCTTCTCGGGCCTCCTTTGCCTCAGTCTCGGTGAACATTGTTACTCTCGGGGAGTCATACTGTATGTCGGTCGGGAGTACTGCCTCAGCACCGTATACCATGAAAAATGGCGTGTACCCAGTAGATCTATTCGGTGTAGTCCGGAGACCCCATAGAACTGCCGGTAACTCCTCTATCCAGCATCCCGGAGTTCTCAATAGTGGTTCGATCAAACGAGCTTTGATGCCGGCCAAGATTAAGGCATTTGCTCTCTCGACTTGCCCATTTGCTTCCGGGTGTGCAACTGATGCTACATCCAGCCGGATTCCCTTCTCAGCACAAAATCGAGCGAATTCCCCCACAGCAAAGTTTGTTCCATTATCTGTGATAATGCTGTGTGGGTATCCGTATCTCAAGATGATGTCTTTCAGGAATTGCACAGCGGTGTGTCCATCGCACTTCCGGATTGGCTTGACCTCTATCCACTTAGTGAATTTGTCCACCATCACCAGTATATGTGTCATATTGCCTCTTGCCGGCTTGAATTGCCCGACCATATCCAAACACCATACTGCGAATGGCCAAGTGATGGGGATTGTTTTCAGTGCCGACGCCGGCATGTGTATCCGGTGAGCAAATCTCTGACATCCCCCACACTTCCGGACAATGTCTTCTGCTTGCTGCAATGCAGTGGGCCAGTAGAACCCATGCCGGAACACCTTTGCCACCAGGGCCCGGGATGATGCATGATGTCCACATTCCCCTTGATGTATTTCCACCAGCATCTCTTGTCCTTCTGCCGGTTCCACACATCTCTGGAGTACCTCAGTGACACTTCTCTTGTACAGTTCTTGATTGATGACAGTGTATGCTTTTGATCTTCGCAGTATTTGCCGGGCTTCCACTTCATTCTCCGGGAGAGTTCCCTCCAAGATGTAAGCCATAATGTGCTGTGCCCATCCCGGGACAGGTCTAACCGGGAACAAGGGAGCGTCTATGTCCATTGGCTCTGCCGACATCACCTCTATCATCATCTTTCTTTGCCTCTCCGAGCATTGTGCCGCAGTCCCCGGGTTCGATGTGATGCTTCCAACATCTACTTCCATGGGTACTGCATCTGCACCAGGTTCCTTCGGGATGAAGATAGAATCCGATTCGGGTGAGGGTTGGATAGATGGCTTCCACAAATGCTCCAGAGCTATTCCGGGTGGGATTGCATCCCGGGATGATCCTAGCTTGGACAAGACATCCGCTGCCTCGTTTTCTCCTCTGGGTATGTGCTTGAACTCGCATCCTTCAAAAAATCCAGAAATTTTCTGCACATGAAACCTGTACAAGGCCATGTTTGCATCCAGGGCATCCCAATTCCCCGACACCTGTTGTACTACGAGGTCCGAGTCACCAAAGCACTCTATCCGGCGGATGCCGATCTCCTTGGCGACGTTCAGTCCATGAACCAAGGCCTCATATTCTGCGACATTGTTGGATGCCCGAAAATGGATCTGCAGCACATACTTCAGTACATCTTGCTTTGGGGAAGTGAGGACCACTCCGGCACCCAATCCGATCTTAGCCTTCGAGCCATCGAAATGCATCCTCCAGAAATTGTAATCCGGCACCGGAGGTTCATACTGCATCTCGGCCCAGTCTACCAAAATGTCCGGCAACGCCTACGACTTGATGGCATCTCGTCTCTCGTATGCCGGAGCGTACGGAGACAACTGGATGGCCCATTTGGCTACCCGGCCGCTAGCATCCTTGCAACCGATGATCTCGGCGAGAGGAGCTTCGCATACCACTGTGATCGGGTGTTCCTGAAAGTAGTGCTTGAGCTTGGTCACTGCCATGTACACCTCATATGCCATCTTCTGGTAGTGCGGGTAGTTCTGCTTGGATTCCGAGATCACCTCACTGAGGTAATACACCGGCCTCTGTATCAGCTTGCCCCCTTCTTCCCTTTCTACTACCATCGCCACACTGACTACCCGGTTGGTTGCGGCAATATACATCAGCATAGGTTCCTTGGGTAACGGGGATGCCAACACAGGTGCTGTTGAGAGCATTCTCTTCAGATCGTTGAACGCCGCATCAGCTTGCGGAGTCCTGTAACATCCTGGGATTTGAAAAATCAGAAAAATTTAAAACTTTTAAAAATTACTTTGTATGTTACTTTTAAAAGAGTATTCAAGCATTGCATTCATGCACTCATGCATTCATGCATCAACATCATTTCATCTTATGGCTTAAATTAAATAAGAGTTTAAAATTTAATATTTATTTATATGTTTGTTTTGAAAATTATCCCATAAACATGTTATTTGTATCCTTTATAATTTCCCTTTTATTTAATTTTATTTTGGGCAAGAATACTACCAAAAAGTTCTAAATTAAATTAGCTTTCCAAAACATATTTTTGTGAATTTTTCTGAAAAGTTTTGGTTAAGTTTTTAAAATCAAATTTGATTTAAAAGTTTGAAAACAGAGATGATTTTGTCAAAAAAAAAATAGAACAGGCCGCTCCCCGAGCTAACTGGGCCGAAGCCCATTTTCTCTCTCGCGCGCGCGCAGCAAGCTGTGGCCCAGCAGCAGCCCACTCCGGCCTCGCACCCCCTGTCTCTCACTGACGTGCAGGACCCACTTGTCATCCCCGTCGTCGTGCCTTCAACCTCTCGCAGGAGATCTTCCCGGACGAGTTCGTTCCGATTTCGCCTCGCATCCGAGCCGTGCGAGACACGAAGTCCAGCCCTGAGCCCCCTTTATATACCCCATCCCCCACCGCCTCTTTCCCCCTCAAACCCTAGACAGGACTCGCCTCCAGGCTGCCGAATTCGAGCTTCATAGCGTCGCCATTGCCGCCGGCGAGAAGCTCGCCTTTCGGTCAACTCCGTCGACCCCGAGCCCTCCTACCCCTTTGCTCTCCTTCCTTTCTCCTTGCGCTTCCTTTTGACACGGTTTGGTTTGCTATCATGCGCCAGAACATCGCAAAGGTGCACACCCGAAGCAACTCGCCGCCGTGCGCAACTCCGACGAGGAACAGGAGAAGAACCGAAGCACGCAGCAGTCGCCAGGCTCGCCACCAAGTCCGCCGTGACCTCCTCTACGATCTGGTATGATCCGTCTGTCCCGGCTCGTTTTTTTTATGCGTAGAACACGGACGATCGTGCGCCACCGCCGCGGGCACGTCTCCGGCGAGGCTTTCCGGTGACCTAGCGCCGCCCACTTTCGGTCGTTAGATCCAGACCGTTGGATCAAGATCCGTTGGCGCAGATTAGATGCCTTACTCGAACCGGTATCTTCCAATCAGAGGAAGCCACGTCATGCCCAGTCAGTGCCTCGTCAGCAGCACAGTCAGCGCCACGTCAGATTTGTTTTTCTGCGATTTTTCTTAAATAGATTAAAACTGGCAGTTTTGCAGAAAAGCCCCTGTATCTTAAATCTATTATAACTTTTTATTGGTTTGGCCAAATTTAACAAACTTTATATTTTTGAAAAGCTCTCGGCTTGTAGAATATTCTAGCACTGTTGTTTTTCTGTTTTGAGTTTGTTTAAATTATTCAAATTTCAAATTATGAGTTTAAGTAAATTTGACTTAAATTTAAATCTATAAGATCAAAAATTGTAAATAAAATTGTTTTGGAAACATTATAATATGTGTTATATGATTACACTATTAGAAAATATTTTTCAGTATTATTTGGACTATTTCAAAATCATAATTTTAAATGGAAGAAAGTTTGAGTAATTTTGACATAACTTTTGATAGAAATATTATTTTTGAGTAAATCTAATTACTATAAATTGAATGACTAAGTATTTGTAGTAGGAATTTTCTACTCATTTTTTTAGAATGATTTTCTATTTATTTTGTAAGTAAAATTGATTTAATACTTTTAAATGATATTTTAATGAATAAAAACTAATTAAAAATATATTAAAATTAACTTCATCATATATTCGAAATTATAAAGTACTTAGGCATATTATGAACACTTTGGTGACAAAAAGTACTTAGAAATATTTTGCCTTCTTAAAACAAAGTAAATTCTCTCTTAGAAAATATTTGATAAATATTCGAGAATACTTTCCTTAGAAAAATTTCAACACTTAGAAATGCTAAATCTTTCCTTAGAGAAATTTAGCATCTACAAACTTAGTTGTTTTTATTTTGATAAGTGTTGTCCCTAGAAATAAAAGGCATTGCATGTATAGCATATTGTATTGTATAGTTATTGTTTTCTCTAAGTTAGGATTATTTTGAGCATAGTGGTTTGGTAAAGTGCTACAAAATGAAGACTAGAAGATCAACAAAGACTTAGAAGAAAACAGACTCTGGAAGCAGCTCCAAAAAGTAGAAGCACTTAGAAGAAAATCAAGAGGAACTGCAAGAAGACTATTCCCTTTTATTTCTAAGTCTCTCTCTCTTTTCTTTTCTTCCCTCTTGGACCTCGTGGTGGCTAAGTTATATCCAAGACCATCCCTGGTGATATACAAATCCTCAAGTCTGAACCATGAAGTCTACATGATTCAATGAAGACATCACCAAGGAGAAATTACAAGTCAGGAGATGAAGCCTGGGGAATCAACTCTATCTTCTCTGTATCTTTTCTGTCTTCCTATTCTTCTTCCACTTTGGACATAAACCAAGTCCTTAGTGATTTTGACCAGGTCCTTAGAGTGCTAACTGAAGATGAAGGAAACTACAAAGGAGTTGAAGAATTCAAGATCAAACATGATGAAGACTAGGAGCAGTCTTACAACTTAGTCAAGTTGACTTATAGCAATTAATTTTATGACCTTGGTCCTTAGTCATATTTGGCTAACACACTTGCCTTGCATTCACTTAGAATAATTTCTTGGCATGGCATGCATCTCTAGTTATAATTTTTTTTGCACATCATGCATAACATGTTTTTGTATGGTTATTTGGTTTGTATGTTTATTTGTGTCTTGTTTGATGTGTTAGAAATATCGGAGGGAAACGACAACTGTTGCAGCTGCTGTTGCTATTCTTCCTGTTGCCAAGGCAAGTGGCACACCTTCATAAATTTCCTAAGTATCTTCTATGCATTACTTAGTGTGTTTATTATGTGCATGTGTTGGATAGTATTGCTATGCTGAAACTACTATATCCCTTACACTAGTTGTGTCTAGAATCCTATGGGTAACTTGGTAGAAATATTGATGCTATGCAAAAGTTGTTTTGTGAAAAGTTAATTTCTACTAAGTTAAAGATACTTCTGGGTGGATGTGGCAAGAGGATGGAGGTTAGAGTTGAGTGGCTGCTTAGGCTCATTTAGGTGGGTGCACCTGGCTAAGACCCAGGCTCATTTAGATGAGTGAACCTGCGTACGTACACTTGAGGATGGCCACCCAGGAACAAAGGGACCAAAGTTTTCTCCAAGTGAAGATGTTTCCAGTGCAACCACGTGGTATAATGGCTCTGCCTTGACCTTTCCCCAAAGGTCTCGTCTCAGGCTTCTCCTTTCCTTTTCACTACATGAGGGTCAAGGACAGAAGGGTTGTTTGAGTCTCGTGGTGAAAGTGCACAACCTCTGCAGAGTTAAAACTAAGTACTTAGCCGTGTCCTCGGTTACGGACAGTCTGAGCAGCTGATCAAGGATTCAACGGAGGCTCCCAACATTCAAATTTCTAAGTTAAAAGTTGATGGGTGAACAAGGGAAGATGAGATTATGGTTTTCATGCCATACTTGTCCTGATTTCAAGAAAAGTGTTTTCAAAAGAGTAGGAAAAATTGGCTTTATGCAAATTAGCCTTGAACTCCACCGGCCAAATATGCATATAGGCTTTAGAGTTATTCCATTAAGTGTCCACCATAGTGTCACTTGCCAGACTCCATTTTTAATGGAATCTGACCCACTCTGTTGCAAATTATTATTTGTTGCAGAAATTTCTGACGAAGAGTAAGGACTACGTTTGGGTTTCGAGTCTGCACCAACATGTTTCCGCCTGTGGCGTGTCATGAAGTTGGAGGCTCATTGAGGATTTATTCCGCTGCTTTATTGTTTTGAGCTAGCTTTAAGCTATGCAAAGATGTATCGAACTATTTATTTTTTTGTAAGTCTGGATCATTGATGTAATAAATTTGATGCTTTGTTGTGATATTACATCGTAAACTGTGTGTGCAAATGAATCGATCCAGGGGTTTGCACTATACACAGGTACCTGCCATATTTTAAGTGCAGGTACGTTACAGATGGTATCATAGCACTGTGTTGCCTGTAGGTTCGAAACCCCTAAGTCTGGATAGAAATAGGAATTGGCCATAGGATGAAAATCTATTTTTATTCATTTTGTTAAAACAAAACTTTACTAATTTTCCTTCTTGTAACTATCTTATCTATTTACTTTCTAAAAATACTATATCTTCTTTGTAGATGACCAACCTCTTTGAATCACTCAAGAAGGGACCAGTGATGACCATGACCCTACAATGTGAGACTGACTTTCCAAGAGCACTTAAGGATAACATGAAGAGCTTGGGCTTTGAAGGAGAAGCAGTTTACAAAGGATTTCCTTTCATGGGTGAAGGTCAAGAGTACTGGTGGGTGCAACTCTATCTATACAAAAGCAAAGAAGATAACCACAAGACCAAAGACTACTGCATGTTCACCAACCCAATACTGTACACATCATTCTTTGACTCAGCAAGGAGTGCAGCAAGCGAAGCCATCGAGAACCTTGGAAGAAGACTTCGATTTAGGCTTCATAACACCCAAAAGTATCTTGATGTGCTCAAGGAAATAGGAGAGGAACTTGATCCACTCAGGAAGGACATAGACTAGACCACCTATCTGTTAGAGTAACGAGATCCTAATGATGTATTGACCTATCAAATTGGGGTATGGCAGTATCATCGTATGTGTTCTCCATAATATCGGTGTACTTCGTTCAAAAAAAAAACGATTAGTTAGGCTTTTCAAAAACAAGTTTGGAAATGTAATGATTGTGGTTGATTGTGCAATTGCTTGTATGGGTAGGAAATTTTCTCCTAGATCTGTCTATCTTTTACTCATCTATGCTAAAACCCACAGATGCCTCCCCGACGTGCTCCTGGAAACAACAACAACAGCAACAACAACAATGATGATATGCAGCAGTTGATGGCCGCCCAAGCCCAGTTGATGACTATAATGACTCAGTTCATTGCAGGGAGCCACACCAACAGAAACAACAACAACAACAATCCTCCACCGCCACCACCTCCCCAAGTGGACAGGCTTACCAGGTTTCTGAGGCTTAGGCCAAACAAGTTCTCAACCTCAACTGAGCCAATGGTGGCTGATGATTGGTTGCGTTCTGTGCAAAAGGATCTGGTGACAACTGAATGTGATGATGCTGAGAAAGTCAGGTTCACCGCACATCTTCTTGAAGGACCTGCTGCCCAATGGTGGGAAACCTATCAGATTACTCACCCATTGGACACCTTGACCTGGGAGGAATTCAAGGAAGGATTTCGTAATGCTCATGTCTCCACGGGGATTATGAATCTGAAACAGGAGGAGTTTCGCAATCTGCGTCAGGGTAACAGAAGTCTTAAGGAGTACATGGATGACTTTCATGCCTTGTCTCGATATGCTCGTGAGGACATTGATACAGATGCAAAGAGGAAGGCAAAATTTCTCAAAGGACTATGTGATGAGCTGAAGATACCTCTGACTGTTGCTTATGCTCCAAACTATCAGATACTCCTCGATCAAGCAATCACCCTAGAAGATAGCATGAAGAAAGCTGAAAACAGGAAGAGGAAGATGAACAAGCACTCCTCTGAACCCTCATTCAAGAAGAATTTTGTTCATGATGGGAACCATGGTCACAAACTTGGAAACCACCATAGTGGAGGAAGCAACCATAAGCATCATGAACACAATGGTGGATTCAAGGGAAACGGACACGATGCTCCTAACCACAATCACCGCCCAAATGGGGAACCCAAGAAAAACCTCAATCATATCACATGCTACAACTGCAAGAAGCAAGGACACTACTCCACTGACTGCCCAGAAAAGAAAGGGGCCGAGGCCGCTGTCAAGCCAAATCCTTTTGATAAAGGATATGCGAACCACATCACCGTGGAGGAAGTGAACGGTACATTTTAAATCAAGTTTCTTATTGAAGTTTCAGTACCATCAAAGATTCCTTTTAAGGGTGGTAGCCCACCCAGTTAAACCAGCCACAACCTTCTGCTAGCCTTCTTGAATCTCGAGGACGAGATTCCTTTTAAGGGTGGTAGTCTGTAACATCCTGGGATTTGAAAAATCAGAAAAATTTAAAACTTTTAAAAATTACTTTGTATGTTACTTTTAAAAGAGTATTCAAGCATTGCATTCATGCACTCATGCATTCATGCATCAACATCATTTCATCTTATGGCTTAAATTAAATAAGAGTTTAAAATTTAATATTTATTTATATGTTTGTTTTGAAAATTATCCCATAAACATGTTATTTGTATCCTTTATAATTTCCCTTTTATTTAATTTTATTTTGGGCAAGAATACTACCAAAAAGTTCTAAATTAAATTAGCTTTCCAAAACATATTTTTGTGAATTTTTCTGAAAAGTTTTGGTTAAGTTTTTAAAATCAAATTTGATTTAAAAGTTTGAAAACAGAGATGATTTTGTCAAAAAAAATAGAACAGGCCGCTCCCCGAGCTAACTGGGCCGAAGCCCATTTTCTCTCTCTCGCGCGCGCAGCAAGCTGTGGCCCAGCAGCAGCCCACTCCGGCCTCGCACCCCCTGTCTCTCACTGACGTGCAGGACCCACTTGTCATCCCCGTCGTCGTGCCTTCAACCTCTCACAGGAGATCTTCCCGGACGAGTTCGTTCCGATTTCGCCTCGCATCCGTGCCGTGCGAGACACGAAGTCCAGCCCTGAGCCCCCTTTATATACCCCATCCCCCACCGCCTCTTTCCCCCTCAAACCCTAGACAGGACTCGCCTCCAGGCTGCCGAATTCGAGCTTCGTAGCGTCGCCATTGCCGCCGGCGAGAAGCTCGCCTTTCGGTCAACTCCGTCGACCCCGAGCCCTCCTACCCCTTTGCTCTCCTTCCTTTCTCCTTGAGCTTCCTTTTGACACGGTTTGGTTTGCTATCATGCGCCAGAACATCGCAAAGGTGCACACCCGAAGCAACTCGCCGCCGTGCGCAACTCCGACGAGGAACAGGAGAAGAACCGGAGCACGCAGCAGTCGCCAGGCTCGCCACCAAGTCCGTCGTGACCTCCTCTACGATCTGGTATGATCCGTCTGTCCCGGCTCGTTTTTTTATGCGTAGAACACGGACGATCGTGCGCCACCGCCGCGGGCACGTCTCCGGCGAGGCTTTCCGGTGACCTAGCGCCGCCCACTTTCGGTCGTTAGATCCAGACCGTTGGATCAAGATCCGTTGGCGCAGATTAGATGCCTTACTCGAACCGGTATCTTCCAATCAGAGGAAGCCACGTCATGCCCAGTCAGCGCCTCGTCAGCAGCACAGTCAGCGCCACGTCAGATTTGTTTTTCTGCGATTTTTCTTAAATAGATTAAAACTGGCAGTTTTGCAGAAAAGCCCCTGTATCTTAAATCTATTATAACTTTTTATTGGTTTGGCCAAATTTAACAAACTTTATATTTTTGAAAAGCTCTCGGCTTGTAGAATATTCTAGCACTGTTGGTTTTCTGTTTTGTGTTTGTTTAAATTATTCAAATTTCAAATTATGAGTTTAAGTAAATTTGACTTAAATTTAAATCTATAAGATCAAAAATTGTAAATAAAATTGTTTTGGAAACATTATAATATGTGTTATATGATTACACTATTAGAAAATATTTTTCAGTATTATTTGGACTATTTCAAAATCATAATTTTAAATGGAATAAAGTTTGAGTAATTTTGACATAACTTTTGATAGAAATATTATTTTTGAGTAAATCTAATTACTATAAATTGAATGACTAAGTATTTGTAGTAGGAATTTTCTACTCATTTTTGTAGAATAATTTTATGTTTATTTTGTAAGTAAAATTGATTTAATACTTTTAAATGATATTTTAATGAATAAAAACTAATTAAAAATATATTAAAATTAACTTCATCATATATTCGAAATTATAAAGTACTTAGGCATATTATGAACACTTTGGTCACAAAAAGTACTTAGAAATATTTTGCCTTCTTAAAACAAAGTAAATTCTCTCTTAGAAAATATTTGATAAATATTCGAGAATACTTTCCTTAGAAAAATTTCAACACTTAGAAATGCTAAATCTTTCCTTAGAGAAATTTAGCATCTACAAACTTAGTTGTTTTTATTTTGATAATTGTTGTCCCTAGAAATAAAAGGCATTGCATGCATAGCATATTGTATTGTATAGTTATTGTTTTCTCTAAGTTAGGATTATTTTGAGCACAGTGGTTTGGTAAAGTGCTACAAAATGAAGACTAGAAGATCAACAAAGACTTAGAATAAAACAGACTCTGGAAGCAGCTCCAAAAAGTAGAAGCACTTAGAAGAAAATCAAGAGGAACTGCAAGAAGACTATTCCCTTTTATTTCTAAGTCTCTCTCTCTTTTCTTTTCTTCCCTCTTGGACCTCGTGGTGGCTAAGTTATATCCAAGACCATCCCTGGTGATATACAAATCCTCAAGTCTGAACCATCAAATCTACATGATTCAATGAAGACATCACCAAGGAGAAATTACAAGTCAGGAGATGAAGCCTGGGGAATCAACTCTATCTTCTCTGTATCTTTTCTATCTTCCTATTCTTCTTCCACTTTGGACATAAACCAAGTCCTTAGTGATTTTGACCAGGTCCTTAGAGTGCTAACTGAAGATGAAGGAAACTACAAAGGAGTTGAAGAATTCAAGATCAAACATGATGAAGACTAGGAGCAGTCTTACAACTTAGTCAAGTTGACTTATAGCAATTAATTTTATGACCTTGGTCCTTAGTCATATTTGTCTAACACACTTGCCTTGCATTCACTTAGAATAATTTCTTGGCATGGCATGCATCTCTAGTTATAAAAAATTTTGCACATCATGCATAACATGTTTTTGTATGGTTATTTGGTTTGTATGTTTATTTGTGTCTTGTTTGATGTGTTAGAAATATCGGAGGGAAACGACAACTGTTGCAGCTGCTGTTGCTATTCTTCCTGTTGCCAAGGCAAGTGGCACACCTTCATAAATTTCCTAAGTATCTTCTATGCATTACTTAGTGTGTTTATTATATGCATGTGTTGGATAGTATTGCTATGCTGAAACTACTATATCCCTTACACTAGTTGTGTCTAGAATCCTATGGGTAACTTGGTAGAAATATTGATGCTATGCAAAAGTTGTTTTGTGAAAAGTTAATTTCTACTAAGTTAAAGATACTTCTGGGTGGATGTGGCAAGAGGATGGAGGTTAGAGTTGAGTGGCTGCTTAGGCTCATTTAGGTGGGTGCACCTGGCTAAGACCCAGGCTCATTTAGATGAGTGAACCTGCGTACGTACACTTGAGGATGGCCACCCAGGAACAAAGGGACCAAAGTTTTCTCCAAGTGAAGATGTTTCCAGTGCAACCACGTGGTATAATGGCTCTGCCTTGACCTTTCCCCAAAGGTCTCGTCTCAGGCTTCTCCTTTCCTTTTCACTACATGAGGGTCAAGGACAGAAGGGTTGTTTGAGTCTCGTGGTGAAAGTGCACAACCTCTGCAGAGTTAAAACTAAGTACTTAGCCGTGTCCTCGGTTACGGACAGTCTGAGCAGCTGATCAAGGATTCAACGGAGGCTCCCAACATTCAAATTTCTAAGTTAAAAGTTGATGGGTGAACAAGGGAAGATGAGATTATGGTTTTCATGCCATACTTGTCCTGATTTCAAGAAAAGTGTTTTCAAAAGAGTAGGAAAAATTGGCTTTATGCAAATTAGCCTTGAACTCCACCGGCCAAATATGCATATAGGCTTTAGAGTTATTCCATTAAGTGTCCACCATAGTGTCACTTGCCAGACTCCATTTTTAATGGAATCTGACCCACTCTGTTGCAAATTATTATTTGTTGCAGAAATTTCTGACGAAGAGTAAGGACTACGTTTGGGTTTCGAGTCTGCACCAACATGTTTTCGCCTGTGGCGTGTCATGAAGTTGGAGGCTCATTGAGGATTTATTCCGCTGCTTTATTGTTTTGAGCTAGCTTTAAGCTATGCAAAGATGTATCGAACTATTTATTTTTTTGTAAGTCTGGATCATCGATGTAATAAATTTGATGCTTTGTTGTGATATTACATCGTAAACTGTGTGTGCAAATGAATCGATCCAGGGGTTTGCACTATACACAGGTACCTGCCATATTTTAAGTGCAGGTACGTTACAGGTCCAAACAAATGTCTTGCTCTTCTTCATCAGTTGATACAGAGGCGAGGCTTTCTCCCCAAGTCGGCTCACAAACCGACTTAGGGATGTGAGACACCCGGTAAACTTCTACACATCCTTGAGTCGCACGGGCAACTTCATGCTCTCAATAGCGCGAATTTTACCCGGGTTGACCTCGATTCCCCGGCTTGAGATGAGGAAACCGAGTAACTTCCCTGCCGGAACACCAAACGTGCACTTATCCGGGTTCAACCTCATCCGGAATCTTCTTAAGTTCTTAAATGTTTCCCTCAGATCATCTATTAATGAGGCTTTTTCTTTTGTTTTTATGACTATGTCATCGACATAGACCTCGGCATTTCGGCCTATTTGGTTATGCAAACATTTATGCATGCATCTCTGGTATGTAGCACCAGCATTCCTCAAACCGAAAGTCATGACACGATAGCAATAAGCCCCATAAGGGGTAATGAAAGCAGTTTTCAATTGATCATCCGGATTCAAAGGTATCTGGTGAAAACCAGAATAAGCATCTAGAAAAGTTAAAAGCTCACTCCCGGCAGTGGAATCTATTACTTGATCTATCCGGGGCAGCGGAAAGGGGTCTTTCGGGCATGCTTTGTTGAGGTTGGTGAAGTCGATGCACATGCGCCACACCTTAAGCAGGAGGGGATCATCTTTCTTCTTCTCCACCAGGACCGGATTCGAAATCCAATCCGGGTGCAACACCTCCATTATGAATCCAGCCGCCAGCAGTATAGCCAGATGCTCCATGACAGCAGCTCTTCTCTCATCCGAGAGTCGCCTAGTCGGTTGCTTCACCGGCTTCGCATCCGGTCTAACAAACAGAGAGTGCTCAGCCAACTCCCTCGGGACGCCTTGCAGATCGTCACTCGACCACGCAAAGGCATCCCGATTCTCACGGAGGACGTCGACGAGCTCGCCTTCCTATTTGCTGTCCAGGTTGCTGCCAATGATAACTTGGCGCTCCGGGTTGTTGGGGTCCACACACACCTTCTTGGTCTCCTTGGGGGGCTGAAATGATGCCCCCTGCTCCGGGTTCACCATCCCGGGCATTCCGAGTTGGGAGGTCTTGGCCATTGCCACCACCTGCTGGATCCTCTTCTTTTCTTCCGCGATCACCAGAGACTCAGCCAAGCACGACCCCGCCGAGGCACACTCCATGGAGCATTTGTGGTCTCCCGAGATGGTGATTACACCGTTAGGTCCCGGCATCTTCATCTTGAGGTAGCCCACATGAGTCGAGATCATGAACTTGGCGAGGGCCGGTCTGCCGATCAGTGCGTGATACGGGCTCTCGAGGTCCACGACCTCGAATTCCAAGCTCTCGGTTCGGCAGTTCTCCCGAGTTCCGAATAGCACCTCCACCCAGATCTTTCCCATGGGCGAGCAAGAGACTCCGGGCACAATGCCGTGGAAGGTTGTCTCGGTAGGCAGCAGGGTGTTCATAGACACTCCCAGCTTCAGCATCGTGTCCTTGTACATGATGTTAATGGCACTGTCATTGTCAATCAGAAACCGGCTGAAGCGGACGTTGAGGTTGGGTCCTACAAAAGTTGGGTCCACCACCAAGGCATACGCCCCCGGCTTAGGCATAACTCGGGGGTGATCCTTCCGGCTCCACGTGATCTCCATCTCGGACCAGTGCAAGAACTTGGGCACCGCCGGGATCACAGCATTCACCTCCAGTGCACGCTGCCGCACACTCTTTCGGTCAGTGGGTTCGGTCACAAAGACCACATAGCTCTGATGAGCCTCCCGGTAGTTGCTCTGCTGGTGTCCGGCTTGGTTACCGTTGTCGTTCCGGGTATGCACCACATTCACTGGGCGAGGCGGGGGTCCTCTCGGAGGAGGGGGAAGTCGCACAGCATTGGCCCCCGATGTCGGAGGAGGGGGTCTCGGGATATTGGGCCGAGATGCCGGAGCATTCTGCCGAACAGCTCCCGAGCTGCCCTCCTGCAACGTGCGCTGATACCAGCTGCACTGCCGAGTAGAATGGTTTGCGGGCTTGTTGGCCTCCAGAGTGTGGTAGCAGCACGGCTTGTTCAGCATTTCCTCATACGTCAGGGGCTTCTTCTGCTCCACCCAGGTCTTTTGCACCTCCTGACTCTGACCCCAAGCCGGGCCACTTGTCTTTTGACGCTGGCTGTTGCCGGCATCCTTCTGCTCCCGGGTCACCGCTGCGACATGCTGCTCGGCATGGTGGTACTCGGGCTGATTCCTCTTGTGGCCGAACTCCTGGCGATCATGGCTCCTGCTCGGTCCCGAACGCTGAGGCCCCGCATTCCTCCTGTTGGAGTCACCGACATCCACCAGGGGTTGCATGGGATCTCCAAGCGTGTAGGTATCGGCGATGCGCATGGTTTCTGCCAAGGTTGTTGGCATCTTTCTCTGCAATTTCTGCCACAGCATAGAGCCATGCCGGCATCCTTGCGCAAACCAGGAGATGGCCTGTGCCTCCACCACCCCTTCGCAAGAGTTGCGAATATTGCTCCACCGGGTAAGGTACTCCCGATCTGTCTCATTGCTCCTCTGCCTACAGATGGCGAGCTGCTGAGGCATGTTGGGCCTTTTGTACGTGCTGGTGAAGTTGCTGATGAATGCCTCTTCAAAGTCTAACCAGCAGTCTATACTGCCAGTTCTCAGATTGTTCAACCAGATCCGGGCTGGTCCCTCCAACATCTGCGGTACATAGCGTACCGCCCATCGTCTGTTTCCACCGGCTATGCTTACTGCAGTTACATAGTCGGTTAGCCAGTCCTCCGGCTTCTTGCTACCGTCATAGGTCTTGGCACCTCGGTTGAGCTGAAAGTTCCGAACAGGAGGTTCCCGCATGATCCGAGGTCCAAAGCAGGCAGGTCCCGGAGGTCCTTGCTCTTCCACCAACTCGGATTGGTGAATCCGGTCGAGCCGGAATCTGGCGTCTGCCGGGTTCAGCTGCCTGGTTCCTATCCGAGATCCCAAGGGGTTCTCGTCTGGCTGATATCCGAGCTGCTGCAACCTCGAGTTGCCATCGTTGAGCCTGTCTTGCGCAGGGACCAGGGCCTGCTGGGGAACGGAGACAACCTCCCTCTGCGGGTTTCCCTGAACGTGAGGAGGATTCCGGGGTGGATTACCACGGCCAACCGGGTTATTGTTTCCTACACCCAGGTTACCATCCCCACGGGTACTTCCCGCCTGTCCCGAGTTACGCTGTCCGGCCTGCCCGGCTTGCTGGATACCGGCGAAGGCCGGATCATAGGTCTGTAGCTGCTTGTTCTTCCCGGAACCTCGACTCCGGCTCCGGCTCTTGCTCTTGCTCTTGCTTCTGCTCGGATGCGGGGAAGAGGCCTCCCCATCCGACTTCTGGCTGTTGGGTCTGGCTGAGTGCACCTGGGATCCTGCCCCGGGGTTCTTCTTCTTGAAGGCCAGATTCTGACGATTGGCTTCAGTCACCAACTCGTTTACCCTCTCATGTTGCTTGCGTAGGGCTTCACCGGATAATCCCACCAACTCGGCCATGGCGGCTTCGGCGGCCCTAAGGGTTTTCGCCGGTGAGCTGTACACCGGCTTCCCTGCTGAAATCCGACTTCCAGTGTTACTGGTGGTGGCTCCACCAGCCAGCTCCTCATTCACCCTTCTTCCTTTCTTGCGCAGATCTGCAATGCGCTTCTCCCGGGAGTCTATCTTAGGGAATCCGTGAGCTGCATTGTACTCCCGGAGGCTAGCGCTGAGCTCGCGGCGGATCTCGGCGATCTCCTGTGCTTCAGCGAGTAGCAACTTCCGATGCTCCTCTAACTCAGCCGAAGTGGCCTGGGCATCTGCTCCGGCAGCAACCGGTACAGCCAACTTGGCCACGAGTCCCGAGAGGGGATCCGGTCGACGTCGCGGCTGGGATGACTGCGGATCACCATCTCGGGCCGCAGGCCTCTTCTGCGGGGGTTTGGCCAAACGGGGGTGGCCGTCGGTATCGCCGTCAGCGTCTTGATACTCCTCCTCGGTTGCCCCGACCATCATCACTGCGACGGAACTCGGGGGGCGACCGGCACGCAAACCCCGAGCAGCGCAGAGCATGGGAGGGTCCTCAGCTTCCAGGAACACGTCCGGGTAGCTACAGACAACCTCGGTGGCCACGTAGGTTGTGAAACCACCGAAATCGATGAGACATCCGTTCACCGGAAACGGTCTGTTCCGGAAGCACCCTGCGTTGTCGCAGACGAAGTCCATCTCCCCTAGCCTTACGACTAGGCCAGAGAGAACCCGAACGTCGAAATGAACGGGGGAGCCCGTCCGGATGTGTACACCAGCCAACGCCTCTTTCCGCCCCACGGTGGGCGCCAACTGTCGTGGTGGTGTCACGGCAGATGCCATAGGATGGCTAATTTGTGGGGCCGATGGACGTTGGTGGATCCGGGGAGGGATAGCGAGCTGAAGAGCTCACACGGGGAGGATCCCGGTAAAACCGAGATCTCCCAAGAACAAGGAATAAGATCAAAGTGCGAAGGGGAAGATCTAACAAATACAAACAAATGCACGAAGGCACACAGCACGCACACGATATACCCAGGTTCAGGGCCCTCGTGAGGAGGTAACACCCCTACTCCTGCCTTTCCTCTCTATATATTGGTGGTATAAGGACTACCACTTGCTACAAGATCTCTCAAAGGGAGGAGTACAAGGAACTAGATGAACTCAAGGTGAGAAGGAGTAACTGCTCTAAGAGTAAATATGACTATAGCTTTCGCTCTGAAGTTGGTCTCTGCCTCTCAGGAGCAGTTATGGCGCCTTTTATAGAGCTCCGGCCAGGAGGGCCGGAAACCCTAACTTGGCTTGGCCCCACCGGACAGGCCTAGCCGGCATGCCGTCACCGGCTAGTGCGACCTAGTCGCCGGGCTATCCGGTGTAGCCCCTTCGTCATCATCTCGTTAAGGACGGCAGGCGCCGTCCTGCATCATCATTGTCCCCTTGTCAGAGACAAGACATGTCTTTGCCCATCCCGGATAGCCTTTTCCGGATTGCCGGGCTAGGCATGTCAGGTCTTGTCGTACCACGATCGTACCGGCTGACGCGCTCCCGTGTCAGGCGGGAGGTGACCATGCTTCCGTGTCAGGCGGGAGGTGACCATGCTTCCGTGTCAGGCGGAACGGTACTTCCCCCCGCGACAGACGGGAAAGCCTGCTCTAGACCGTTGACGGCCTACCGGAAGCCCTTACGCCGGCTACCTCCTCGCTTGCCACTGTGAGCCTCTTCTGCATAAGATCAACACCGAGACATACATTCCGGTTAGTACCTACCGGGCAACCTATCCGGTAAAACCGAATACACCTCCTTCCGGGAGTTTCCTTGGACCGCGAGACTCGGGACCCTTTCCGGATACGTCCGAGCTCGTCCCAGGATGAGTATCTCTAGGCCTAGCCTCCCGAAGATGTCTTAGCCTATCAGCAAAGACATCTTCGAGAAGCTAGTTCTTAGAGGAACCATCCGCTCATGCTTGTGCTGCGATTGTGAGTGCCGGGGGTGTCTATTTATAGCTGCCAGAGCTGACCCTTGTGGCTGCCAGGAGGCACTTTGCCCTCTTCCAGTGCCCAAGGGTTAAGCTGCCCTTTCAGCACACCAGGAGTTGTCCCTTGCTGTCGCCAAAGGTCAAGTACTGTTGGTACCTTACTGGATTATACCGGGATCTGCCCCTACCCGGGTGGCAGCCCCCCGACAACGGGGGCACCGTTCCTGTTATTTGCTACCCTCTAGCGTGCACTTGTGATTCCAGCGGCATCGAGTTGATGAAGCGGCCCGGACCGACTTTACGCGTACGCTTACGCGAGACTGGTTCCACTACTGACATACGGCTTGTACCGTATCTGTGGCTGGCGGGTGCCTGTTTCTCTCTCTTTAGTTGGCTTTGCATTTTCAATGGAGGGCCCGAAAGGGATGCTTACACATGCAATTATTGGATCGTTGTTGTGGTCATAAGATTCGTAGGTATGAAGCGGTTCTATTTACGAAAGCCCCGAGCCACGTAAAATATGCAAAAGATAAAGTAGAAGCGTCTAACTTTATTTTGCAGGGGCTATGTGATATGGTCAAGGTAGGTTTATTAAATTGTTTATAAACTGTGGGCGCCAAGAAGACCATGGCGCAATGGACTATATCACATTGCATTACATTTGATGTTTTGTGTGCATCTTATATTGTGTGATTGTGTGTATAGTATACATTAGTTACACGGCGGTAGATATATAAGATGATCCCTTCAAAATACCACTAGTGTTCTCCCTCCAACGCGCACCACCAAGAAAGTTCTACGTTATGAGGCAGGCCGTGATGATCGGGTGTCAGACATCTCGTCGTTCGCATACAGTGGGTGTAAGCCATGTTGCACAAGCGTCAGCGTGGAGGTCTTTGGTGGCGAGCCTAGCATATTCAGAAATATGGCCTCGGAACAGGAAGACCGAAAGGTCGAGCACGAGTCACAAAATTGGTGTGGCGGACGATTTTGTCTACTCTTGAAGTTGTGCCGCCGGCTCTGATGATGAGGGGTGGTGCATGGGGGTCGTGTAATCGCTTAAACGACCAGGAGGGATGTTCGTTTGAGTGGGAGTTCGGATAGTTATTTTCTAAAATACTAGAACTCAGAATATAATGAAAATAGTCTGTTTTGCAAACCTTTGTAGATATTAACCATTGTGATAGCATCTTTTCAAATTAGGCGCATTCCTGCGATTGAGAAACTTAAAAGGTTGGGTCCAAACTTCATAGTTTTATACTTTAGCTTGAGGATACTCCTTGTTTAAACCGTTAGCTCTTTGTGTTACAATACCCGCTAGGAGATAAACCCGGAGATTCCGCTAACAAAAGATAATTTGGATTATCGGATTTTGTGCGGATGATATCATCATAGTCCAGTGTATGCTATGATCTCTGCCATAAAGAACCAACGGTGGGTACGAGTTTTTAGATCGCGAACATATGATATGGTCGCTAAACTTGGGGTACCCCAAACGTTGGGTTGATAAAGTTTATCAGTACGTTGACTGATTGTCTTCTCAACCAAGATGGAAGAGAATACACACATTGAGGGAGCACGTGGCGGTCATACTTATGACATATGTTCATGATTAATGAACATTGAGACGCCTCGCTCAGCTCAATCACTGGATGACAGACATCGTTGCCAAGTGCAAATCCTCTGTCATAGACTATGTCATGCAAGGGGAATCGTCCACCTTCATGGTTCTTGATTACGGTGGAAGTATCAAGAAGATGAAACAGATCGCCGGAAGTCATCAGTGATGATGGTGTATATATGATATACATGTTATGAATGTTTTAGCTAAGCAAGTGCTCGCAGTAGTGACTAAGTCTTGAACTAGTCATGTTTTGTGAAAAACCAGGTTTACTGCTTGAGTAGCTTGAAAGGATGAGGCGACATTGCGTGTTGATAACGGCAGTCAAGTTTTTGTGACGGCCATAGACACTCTCCCTCTAGATCTACCATTTGAATAAATTCTTTATGATCGGGTGTTGGTATGATCGTTACAAGTGTGTCTCCTCTAGCGAGACACTTGTTCATACATGATAGTGACAAATTGGTGTCCTATATTTATGAAGTAATGATCATATGCCGATTTGAATTTAGATGGTAGAAGCTCCCACATTCATAATATTAATGCCAAAGGATACAAACTTAATAAAGACACCACATATGTGTGGCACTACCGTTTAGTCATGTCAATGTTATATGCATTAGCTCCACACTGGATGGACCTACAAGTCCTAAGATTTGATCTTTTGACACTTGCAAAATAACTGTGACACCGTTTTCAGAAAACGGGCATATAACTTATTGATAGTCATACATGGAGATGTATGTGGTTCAATGAAGTAATTGACGGGTAGTGGAGACCTTTATTTCGTGAACTTCACTGAACGTTTTGAGTATAGCTTGTTGAGAATCATGCATATGGGTGTATGTGAATCAATGAAGTACTTTAACGTGTAGTGGAAGTCTTTATTTCATAGACTTCATGAATATTCCGAGTAGATATATGGATATCCACTCCGGGGAATGTTAGTCTGAATTTTTGATTCGATCAAACGAAGTTCATAATGAAGTAGGAAATAAACTTAACAAGAAAATCAAATTCCCGCGATGCAAATCGAGGAATGAAGATTTGAGTTATAATGTTGGCACATCATTGTAATACTTGTGAGAAGAGTTCCACAAATTACGTCGCATGGAACACCATAGTGTTATGGTGTGTTAGGGCGTCGTAATCGCACCCTATCGGATAGTGTGGTAAATAAATCTATTACCGAATTATTATGATCATTAGAGTCATATGGTAGAAACGTAAACACTCACATTAGCAAATAGTTAAACCATTTGAATCCATGGAGACAATACCATATGAGTAATGGTGTGGCTTTTAGCCTGGATTGTCGTTTCAGCAATTTAGTGTTTCGATGTAATCGAACCTAAACTGGATTAATCTTTGTAGTATACCCTACCTAAAGAGTTAGTTGGGTACATGTCTCAGGACATAGGCATTTGCCGGGATATACCTTGCGAAAGAAATAGTTTCTTGTCCGAGGGTATAAGTGAGAAAGAAAGTAGAGCAAGACGAAGTTGGTGAACTTCTTCTCCAAACATCAGAGTGGCGCAATCGAAAGTGTTTTCGGTGTCAGGCCCCACAGCTTGAAAAAGCTAATGATTCAAGATCATGATGTTCTGAGCTCATACTAAGAGCGTAGGCATACGAGGTTGTGTTCCACATTGTGTGTTACGACAATCTTGTTATGGAGGTCATATTAATGGAATATGACAGACCTACGAACTACGAAGAAGAGATGGTGGACCTAAGTTCGAGAAATGGCTATGAGTCATTTATGATCCGAAATAAAATCCATATACGATTACCAGGTATTGACTTGGGAGATCTTCTTGATGGCATCTAGGATGTTAATAGTATATGGAATTTTATGAGAGAATAGACATTGAGAAGATTCGATTTGTCGTGAAACTGTTCCGACAGACCACATGAGAGTTTGTCTCAAGTGGCGAAGCCTAAATCTATTCTGGGTCGTTTAGCTATTACTATAATTGATAGATGGATGAGAAAACCATGGTTCTTAATAGTGTCATTAAGAATGGTTTGTAATCCTGAGAATGCTAAACATGTATGCAAACTTCGGTGGTCCATTCATGGGCTGAAGCAAGCATATCGGAGCTGGAATCCATTCATGGGCTGAAGCAAGCATATCGGAGCTGGAATCTTCACTTTGATAAATGTGATCAAAGGATTTTGGAGTTGTCCAAAATAGTTGAAGAAACCTACATTTGCAAAGAAGTAAGTGGGAGTATTCCCTAAGTCAGGATTCTGAAGTGTTTCAGAAAAGGACAAGCAAAGAAAGAGGTTCTTGCTTGTATGACTAGGTAAAAGATTAAGTTAATCTTGACTTTTTCAGTGATAGAAAATGATGTTCGACATTCTCTATGTATCACACATAGAGTCTATCAGGCTGAAAGCTCGACTTGGTGTGACCCGAGTTCTTGGTTCAAGAACAGGTTCTAGAGTGATCCTTGTGTGGATCAATGAACAAACGTTAAGTTTATTCTTCAGTGTCTATGAGAACTGAAGATAGGTTTTCTAGTAACGGGTAAGAGTGGAATGGCAACTTGCCGTAAAACGGTTACGATGATGCAAGTTATTACACTGACCCATACGACTAGAAATCTCATATAGGAGATGTCCTTTATTTTGAAGATAGACATGGTTAGTTTGCGAAGTCGCATATGAATGCACTGTCGTATAATCTACATAGGTATATAAATATATCGCGACTTTAGAAGTAGCAAGTGTGATTGGACTGAGCAGTTTTCCGAGCGTAGGTGGTCCCTTAATAGATCTTTCAGACTTTTAAGGCGCATGCTTCGCGAATGCTCGAGTCTCACTCCATCCACTGGGATATATTTCACCGTCATCGTAAGATACGGGATGATGTCAAACTAGGTGACATAGAAGTGTTGCAAAGCACATATAGGTCTCAATGTGTGAGATCTATTGACTGTATTCCTCTTCCACGAGGCGAGCAGGCACCAAGATGCTATGGGTGTTGAGCTTTTACCAGGTTGTAAACTAGATTAAGTGTTACTCTAGTGCAAGTGGGAGACTGAAGGGAATATGCCCTAGAGGCACTTAATAAACATAGTTTATTGGCAATATCCCAATCGTTCATTATATGTTTTACACCATGCTATAACTGTATTAAGCGGAAACATTAATACAGGTGTGGTAGGTAAACAACCAGGTCCCTAGTAGCCTCTACTATGACTAGTTTCGTTGCGCGATTGATGATCGAGGTTTTCCGATCATAGGGCATGGCGCCGGTCGGCAATGGAAGTCATATCGTTAGGAGTAACGATGTGATGGACAAACCCAGTTTTTATAGGACATAGTCGTTACGCCATAAGACCGTGAGATCAACTCTTATTGGTATTCCTGGAAGATACTTTGATCGCACCAAACGTCGTATCTTATTTAGTATGACAATAACGGTGATACTTTTGGGTATCGGAAAGGAGTAGTTGAGACGAGTGGTCAACAGCGGGATTTGTCAGTCCGCATAGCCGGATAGATACTCTAGGTCCCACTCGATGAGATTATGTCAAATGAGTTTGCAAACATGTGACTAGGTCACCAGCTGACATAATATCATAGACGAGTAGAAGATAGCGATGTCGATAACGAGATCATGCTAGGTATGGAGATATTTGAGAATGATACTCGGACACGCTAAGTATCGCCAGGACAAAGGGTTTAAGACTATACGTCCAGGTTTGATAGATGAAAGTCATTCGTTATATCTCAGGGATTAATTCATGGGGTCCAGGCCTACGAGTTAGTCGTTGATCATTGAGGAGTCTTGATCATACCTGATATTATATCGAACCGCTAGGGTAACACACTTAAGGGGTTTCGACAAGACAACCGGAAAGGAAAGAGATCACCGGGAGCGTCCCGGGAGGGGTCCGATGGAGATCGGGCAGCGCCGAAAGAGTTTTCGGAGCTAGGAAAAATTATATATATTATATTTGATATTAATTAGTGTAATTAATATGCAAATATGATTTTATATATTTATTTTCGAATTTATTTAGGCTGATTTCCCTAAATGGGCCTTCTGGTCGAAAGAAGGCCCATGGGGGGGAAAACCCTCAAGGGAACTTTGTGGGGGAGGCTTGGCCGGCCTAGGTGGGCCAAATGGGGCCCACCTAGGGCCGGCGCACCAGCCTTGGCCGAACCAGACATGTGGGATAGTCCCACATTGCCTGGCTAGCAAGGTTGGCTCCCCCTGGGAGCCTATATAAGAAGGGGCACCCCTGGCCTTTTAATTCACCAATTAATTCCCAATTTCTCTCTCGATCTCGTGGTTCCCTTGACGGAGCCGCGCCGAGTAGAGGAGGGGGATCTCTTCCACCATAGCCCGCTGCCGCGCTGCTGGTGTTCCGGTCCAAGTCTTCCGCTGCTCGTCCTGGACTGGAGCTTCGGAGGCCGTCGTCTCCACCGTATGTGTGCGACTCCCTGCGAGGTGCTGCGCTAGCGGTACTCGGAGGCCTACTTCCTCCACCCGACCTCGGGGTCATCTTCGTCATCTTCGTCGTGCTGAGTTCTCCGCGACCTAGAGGTCGGCTACGGCGTCTTCATCGTCAACGCTTGTGCGGGAGCGTAATCCCCGCTATTCGGTCTACGAGGGTATGTATTCCGATCTCCGCCGTACTTCTATATCTGCATAGTGTAGATCTTGGCTAGTTTAAGGATATCGTTGGTAGGAAAATTTTTGTTTTCTGCACACGATCCCCTTCACACCCATCATAGACATCTCAAACCTGTCAGTCATAAGCTTGGAGAATTCTTCGTTAAATGCTTTGTTAGTAGATCCAAATATAATTTCATCCACATATAATTGACAAATGAAAAGCTCTCCATTAACTTTCTTAGTGAAAAGGGTGGGGTCGATTTCCCCAACTTGGAATCCACGGTCTACAAGTAGTTCTCTAAGGTGCTCGTACCACGCTCGTGGGGCTTGCTTAAGGCCATAGAGTGCCTTATCCAACTTGTAGACATGGTTCGGATACTTGAGGTCCTCGAACCCCGGAGGTTGCTTAACATAAACAAGTTCATTTAGTGGACCATTCAGAAAAGCGGATTTAACATCCATTTGTTGCAACTTAAAGTTATGATGAGAAGCATAGGCAAGAAGAATACGAATTGACTCAAGTCGAGCCACGGGCGCGTAGGTTTCTCCAAAGTCAATGCCTTCAATTTGGGAATAACCTTGAGCCACCAATCTTGCCTTGTTCCTTATCACCATGCCATGTTCATCTTGCTTGTTCTTGAAAATCCACTTGGTGCCGATAACATTGCGGCAATCTTTGGGTCTTTCCACCAACTTCCACACTTTGTTGCGCTCGAAGTTGTTGAGCTCTTCATGCATAGCATCAAGCCAATCTTTATCTTCAAGAGCTTCAAAGACCTTCTTGGGTTCCACCATGGAGATGTGAGCTTGATGTTCACTAAAGCTTGCGAGTTGTCTTCGGGTAGAGACCTTGCTTCTCACATCACCAAGCACCTTGTCAAGAGATAGAGCTCTTAATTCTTGTGAGGTGCCAACCCTATTCAAGCGGCGGATCTCGATTTCCCTCCGAGTAGTGGGAGGAATCGCTTGATCATCTTGATCATTCATGTCTCCGCCTTGACTGATTTGATGGCCTTGATCAACCATTGGAGTGGTGTCCATTGGTGGGGGAGAGGGTTGATCTTGGCCTTGCGAACTGCCACCGGGAATGTCAGCAGGACCGGATATTCCGGGTTCATGGACCGGAAATTCCGAACCACCGGAATTTCCGACTCCAGCTTGAACCGGATTTTCCGCTCCTCCGGAAATTCCAGGAGCAGCTGTAGAATCTTGTGCTTCTTCTTGGCTAGGCGTATTGGGCACGGTGTTGTCGAAGGGTGTTTCTTGTGTTGGGGTGGTCACCACTTGTGAAGAACTTGATCCTTGTTGATCAACCTCATAATAGAGTTCAACGGGGCGGTGGACTCCCAACCCCATTCTTCGGATAGCATCTTGAGGTTCATCATCACCTACAACGGGAGCCGTCATTCTCCTCGAACACCACACTACAAGTTTCTATGATTATGCGCGAGGCCTTATCATAGACTCTATAAGTGTGGGATTCGGATCCGTAGCCCACAAATGTCCCTTCAAGAGACTTAGAATCAAACTTGCCCAAACGAACACCTTTGATGAGATAGAAACACTTACAACCAAATACTCGGAAGTAGGAGATATTGGGCTTGTTCCCGGTAAGCACTTCATAAGGTGTCTTCATGAGTCCTTTGCGAAAGAAGAGCCGGTTGGATGAGTGGCAAGCGGTGTTGACGGCTTCGGCCCAAAAGTTGTGAGGGGACTTGAACTCGGCCATCATCGATCTTGCCATCTCAATAAGTGTGCGGTTCTTCCTTTCGGCTACACCATTTTGTTGGGGAGTATAAGCAGCGGAATATTGATGACGAATCCCTTCTTCACTAAGGAACTCGTTTAAGGTGTAGTCTTGAACTCGGACCCATTGTCACTTCCTATCACCAAGATAGGGACATTGTGTTGACGTTGAGCTTCATTGGAGAAGTCGATGATAGTTTGTTGAGCTCCATCTTCATCTTGAAGAAGAAAACCCATGTGTATCTTGAAAAGTCATCAACAATAACCAAGCAATATTTCTTGCCACCAAGACTAGCTTCCGGAATTGGACCAAAGAGGTCAACGTGGAGAAGCTCCAAAACCCTTTTTGAAGAAATGATGGTCTTGCTTGGATGGTAGATGTCATGCATTTTTCCTTCAACACACGCCCTACACATTCGATCCTTCGAGAAAGAAACATGGTCTTTTAGTCCTAGGATATGGCCACCCTTGTGGAGACTTTGCAAAGTCCTCATGTTGACATGGGCTAGTCGGCGATGCCATAGCCAACCCAAGTCCGCCTTTGCGAATAGGCACATTGTATGGGAAGTGGTGACTCCAGAGAAGTCAACCACATAGAGCCCATTCTCAATGTACCCAACGAAAGACACATTGAGAGACTTGCTTCGCAAGAGAATGACCATTTCCTTTTCGAAGACAACGGTATAACCCAAACAAGTTAAGGGATGGACCGAGATCAAGTTGAAACCTAGGGACTCGACAAGCAAGACATTCACAAGTGTGATGTCCGGTGCCACTAGCACCTTGCCGAGCCCTATTACCTTAGACTTTGAATTGTCACCATATGTAACGGTCATTTGATCATCATTGGGCTTCAACTCCGTTACAATCTCCTTGCTTCCGGTCATATGACTAGTGCACCCACTATCAATTATCCATTTCGATCCTCCGGAAGCAAGGCCCTACACACAATCAATTCTTTGGTTTAGGTACCCATTTTGCAATGGGTGCCTTTTGGTTAGCAACAAGGGTCTTTGGAACCCAAATAGCATATTCAATATAACCATCAAAAGGACCAATGTATCTAGCATAGACATCCCCATAATAATCAACATATAAAGCATAGTTGGGGTTAGATATGCCCGCAAAGTCATCACGAGTGGGAGTGTCCCTTGTGGCATTTCCACTCGCAATGTCATCTTTCTTGGCTTGTGCGGGCTTGATCTTCTTCTTGATCTTCTTCTTCTCCTTAGCAACATAGCCTAGACCTTCCTTACCCTTGTGGGGCACTCGCTCATGAAGAGGAGTAGTGAGCTTCCCTTTGCCTTTATCAAGGGAGGTCTTGGGCTCGGTTGCCATGGAGGGAACAAACAAGATCCTAGCTTTATCCTTGACAACATTTGCATTACTATTCAAAGGAGTAGAAGTACTAGGTTTCTCAAGAATAGATATCCGAGTTTGGAGTTGATCACGAGACTTGAGAAGACGTTCGTGATCACTTGTCAACACCTTGTGAGCATTGTCAAGTGACTCGAAGTCTTCGCAAAGTCTAGCATGAGCAACTACAAGCTCGGACTTTTCATTTTGCACAAATTTACATTTAGCAAAGTAGAGATCACGATCCTTAGTGATCTTAGCAAGTTGCTCCTTAAGGAGAGCATGAGCTTCTTGTTCATCTTCGAGAGAGGATTGGAGAGACACCTTAGCGTGTGCATCCTCTCTCTCAATCTCACCTTTTAATTCAAGATCATCCTCAAGCTCACCTATACGACTCATGATTGAGCCAAAGTGTTTCTTTCCTTCTCCTTGCAAGTTAGTCATGAATTTATCAAAAGCAATGATTTCTTCCTTGACTTCTAAGCTCATAGCATCATCAATGTCATGTGATATGGAGTTGGGGGATAATTTTACCTCGGATGTCTTTGCCATAAGACATCTTGCATTCTTGATTATGGGGCTCTCGTTTGGTGAGGAGAAGAGTGACGGAGGTGTGGAAGAAATGGCTAGTGCGGCAACTTGCGTTGGAGCATCCTCCTTGTCACTATCTTCATCATCGGTGGGATATTGCTCTTGAGTCACCAAGACAATCTTTTGGTTCTTCTTGAAGAACGGCTTCTTCATGGGCATGGGCCCCTTGCCCTTCGTCTTGGCCACGAGCCTCCCACCATGATCCTCTCTTCTCTCCCATGGGCAATCGGCAACAAAGTGGCTTTTGTCATCACAATTATAGCAAAGCCTCACTTTGTTGAATGGCTTTCCTCCGTTGGGGGGAAACTTCTTGTCAATCCTTGCTTTGGCCCTTCCGGGGTTCTTCCAAAAGGTTCTTGCCGCAAGACCCATGTGTTGAGTGAGAGTGCTTGAGAGAGCTTCACTAGATAGCTCGACTTGATCATCACACTCCTCTTCATCTTCTTCTTCAACGGTGGCCTTCAAGGCAATTGGGGCATGCTTGTGCATCCCTATGGCTCTAGCTCTTGCATCTTGTGCAATCTTGGAGGCCACCTTGTATGCGGTCATCTCTTGCATAACTTCATTGGATGTCATCTTTGTGAAGTCATGTCTCCCTTGGAGTGTCTTCAAATCCGTTTCCTCAAAGGGCAAGAGAGCGGTCACAAACTTCCTCTTGATCAAAGCATCATCAATGTACACCGCCCCGAGGTTCTTGAAGGAGTTGGCAACCAAAACCAACCTCCGGTACATGTCCTCATGGCTTTCTCCATCCAACTTGTAGAACCCTTCCACCTCATTGCATAAGGCATCATACCGGTTCTTCTTCATGCTCTCATTCCCGACGAAGATGTCGGAAAGAGCATTCCAAACTTCCTTGGCGGTGGAGAATTGTTGAATGAGCGCCATGTCCTTCTCTCCAACGGCCATTTGGAGTTGATGAAGAGCGGTGGCGTTGAGTTGGCTATCAACCACCTCTCTTCTTGTCAAGTTGGTTGGATCATGGGGCTTGTACCATTCTTCAATGATACGCCAAAGCTCAATGGAGGCACTACATAGATGAGACTTTATTAGAAATTCCCATTGAGAGAAATGAGTAGGTTTAAGCTTAGAAGGATCACTTCTAAAGTTTACATGAGGGTGAGGGATAGGAGGGTTAGGAGAGTAATTATGGTTGACATTATGAAATTCCTCTCCTTTGGGGGTGTTAGAGGAGCTAGGTCATTCATCCTTTTCCGCCTTCCCGAGGGGAACACTTGAGGTAACATCTTTGGACCCATCCGAAGATGACTCCTTAGAGTTCCCCGCATGTTCCTTAGGAGGAGGAGAGGGAGAAGTAGCCTCGGGCTCCTTAGACTTCAAGAGTGCCATGAGCATCTCATTCATCTTGAGGAGTTGGGCCTCCAAGGACGATCTCATATCAATAAGATCGGCCATGGTTGCCCCTTTGGCTAACGCCTCCTTCTCCGCCTCTAATTTTTCACGGGCGGCCCTCTCGGCATCGGATTCCGTCATCGTTGCACTTAGGCGGTTAAGCCCTTAAAAGTGAACTTGGCTCTGATACCAATTGAACGGGAATCCGACACCTAGAGGGGGGGTGAATAGGTGCTATTACAAATTTTAGGTCTTTTCAAATTTAGGCTTAACACAAAGGTAAATTCTCTAGATATGCAACTACGGTGAATTTACCTAAATGATAATCTAAGCAATAACAAGATAAACAAGCTAACAAGATAAGCAAGTAAGGGAGCAAAGATAAAAGGAACCGAGTGAAGCACGCGGAGACGAAGATGTAATCCCGAGTTCCACCCAAGGGTGTACGTCTCGTTTGGAGAGGTGTGCGCTACCACAACAGGTTAGCCGCAACGCCACAAAGGCTCACCTTCTTCTCCGATGAACTCAACCACAAAGGTTTCGAGTCCACCTTCCACTATTGATCCCCTTTTAGGGCGGAGATCGAATCCCTTACAAACGCTTGAGGCACACACCCACAACTGAATTGGGGGCTCCCAAGAAGACCACAAAAGGTCAAGGACCACAAAAGGTCAAGGTAACACCAAGAGTACAACAATGGTGAACTAGGTATTCCCACCGGAAACCCTAGCCACGAAATCCCCAAGTGAATGGGGGAGAAATGCAAATCCCTTCGGTGAAGATGTAGATCTGGGCCTTCTCCAATCCTCCAAAGATCAATGAATTTGGGTGGGGGATTGGGAGATCTTGATGATTTGAGCTTTCAAGAATAGTAGGAGAGAGAAAATCTGAGAGCTCTCTGATCTTGAGTGAGTGAGGGGGTATTTATACTCCCCCTAAAATCTGGCCGTTGGCTGTCTCGGGCACCTGGAAATTCCGGTATAAGTAACACCCGGAAATTCCGGTCACCCGGAATATCCGGGTCTTTGAAAATATCCGAGCTGAATTTCCGGTTGAGATCAGAACCAATTCTGAACTTGACTTAGCCGCTTTTCTGAGGGTGACTCGGAATATCCGGGTTCTTGAAATTTCCGAGCTGAATTTCCGGTTGAGATCAGAACCACTTCTGAACTTGACTTAGCCGATTTTCTGAGGGTGACTCGGAATATCCGAGTCCTTGAAATTTCCGAGCTGAATTTCCGATTGAAGTCAGTACCACTTTCTGAACTTGACTTAGCCAATTTTCTGGGGTTGACTCGAAATATCCGAGTTGGGGAACCGGAATATCCGAGTCTGGGAAGAATTCCAGAAACTCTTTTTCTCTACAATTTGGCTTTAGGATTTGTGATATGAGTTTCACCCAAACTGAAATACTTAGCAATAGGATTAGTATATCATTGGTATTGTTAACTAACACACAAAACACTAGGGATTAAGAAATGTTCTTTCAACGTGTACATTTGCACCTGTGTCAATCCACCATTCAGGAGAGTGACATACTGAAAATATAGTTGGGAATATACCGTACCCAGCATCTTTCATCTCAGTATCACCGATGACAACATTAGCGGTCTTGCCGCTCTTCTCAAGTTCACGTTGGTCATATCGGTTAGGACATCTTGGAGCCCAGTGATTAGGATCACCGCAGACATGGCAGGATCCCTTCTTCCAATCGGTCTTCTTTTTGAAGTTGGTAGACTGTGAGGACTTGTTCTTTCCATCAAACTTGCCTTTGCTCTCAGAGTTATTCTTGTTGTTCTTGTGTTTGTAGGACTGGAAGTTTTTCTTCTGCACAAAGTTGGCAGTAGATCCTCCCTCAAGACCTCGAGCCCGTGTGTCTTTTGCTCTCGCCTTTTCTTCCACATCAAGAGACCCAATGAGATCCACGACGGAAACCTCCTGTCTCTTATGCTTCAGAGAGGTAGCAAAATTCCTCCACGAAGGAGGGAGTTTGGCAATGATGCCTCCGGCAATAAACTTGTCGGGTAACACACACGAAACTTGCTCAAGTTCCTTGGCAATGGACTGTATCTCATGAGCCTGCTCAACAATGGAGCGCTCACCAGTCATCTTGTAGTCAAAGAACTGCTCCATGACGTACAGTTAGACCCCAAATTTAGCCTCGAGCGCGTCCCACATGCCCTTGCCCGTAGTGATGGACAAATACGGGTCGATAATTTTGTCACCAAGAATGCTAAGAATAGCAGCCCTCAAAAGGGTGTCGGTTTCCTGAAAAACTCTCTCCTCATCAGGAGTAAGTTCTCCTTCAGGCATGCCTTTAGCAGCGTGAAAACACTTCATGGTTTCAAACCAGAGAGTGGCTCTCGCACGCCACTTTTTATAGTTCACTCCATCGAAAGGAGCGGGCCTCAGTGAAGCGGAAAAGCCAACAGGAGAAAATTGCCTAAAATAAGGTTTTTGGATTGTTGAATATATGAGCAATTTTCTATATGATTTAATCCATAATAACATTAGATAAAACATGGCTAGAGAAGTATAAAACAGACTAGTCATGCAATCTAACGTAGAGTACGGATATAGCAATTCTACACATCCTGCTAGAGAAAAAGTCTGAAAGATGATCTCGACTAGACAGAATAGGAAGACGTACGGTCCAGTGGAGGAAGATCCGTTTGCGGTGGCAGACATGTTATCGAAGAGGGCGTCGACGTCGGGGAAGAAGTCGTCGTCCGGGAAGTAGTCGTCGGAGTCCGTGTTGGGGAAGAAGCCAGTAGTCGCGTGAAGACGCTCCCCAAAACCTTATCGCCTCTCTCCCGTACAGGATCGCGAGAGACGGGGTTCCGGAGGCCTACTGTTCCGTCACGCGGTGCACGCCGTGTTGGTCTGCCCGGTGAAAAAGACTACGCCGACACCTTGGCGGCTGCTCGCCAAATGGTTGAACAGGTCCAAAAGCTGAGTGAGCGCCTTGTAGGGCCACTCGACGCGCCAAAGGATGAGCCTGCATAATAGGGACAACAATGTTCTGCTGTACAGGATTAATCATAGGAGGCGAATTTGCCAAATGTAAACATCAATGTATTAGATATGGGGAATTCCCGAGTAAGCAAGTTAAAACTTTTTGCTTTACTGTGCTATTATCTGTGGTGCTCCTTCGAATGGATTTGGGTGACTTAGTACTAGGCTTTGTGCGACGTGGCTCGGGTTCATTGAGCGCGAGTCGTGGACCTGTGCGGCGCAGCCCCCGAGCACCTTGGGTAGCGGCCATGACTTTGTCGTGGACCTGTATGGCGCAGCCCCCGAGTGTTTCGAGTGGCGTCCTAGGGTTTCAAGTGTTACCTGTAAAGCGCAGCCCCCGAGTGTTTCGAGTGGCGGCCTAGGATTTTAGTACTTGACCTGCATGACGCAGCCCCCGAGTGGTTCAGGTGGCGGCCTAGGATTTTACGAGTAGGTCCTGCTTGGCGCAGCCCCCGAGTAGTTCGAGTAGTGGCCTAGGATTTCAAGGGATACCTGTGAAGCGCAGCCCCCGAGTGTGTCGGGCGGCGGCCTAGGATTTTAGGACTTAACCTGTATGGCGCAGCCCCCGAGTGGTTCAGGTGGCGGCCTAGGATTTTTCGAGTTGGGCCTGCATGGCGCAGCCCCCGAGTGATTCGAGTGGCGGCCTAGGCTTATTTTTCAACCTGTATGGCGCAGCCCCCGAGTGATTCGAGTGGCGGCCTAGGCTTATTTTTTAACCTGTATGGCGCAGCCCCCGAGTTATTCGAGTGGCGGCCTAGGATTTTTGTTTCAACCTGTATGGCGCAGCCCCCGAGGGATTCGAGTGACGGCCTAGGTTACTAATTGCCTTGACTGAGAATGTAAAGTGAACAATTTTTCAACCTGTATGGCGCAACCCCCCGAGTTATTCGACTGAGTTATGGAGTTGCCTTTGACTTACCTGGGCATCCCCCTGACAATCCGTCGTCCAACATGTGCACAGCTCCAGCCGCTGGTCGCCAGCGTCGTAGCCAGACTTCCGAGTTGGAAGGCGCGCATGATGCCCAAATTTGGGCGCATTGCCCTCGTGAAATCGGTGCTCTGTGCGATGTCGATCCACCAACTGCTCGCCTATGCCCCTGACAAGAAGACTCAAGCAGATTGAAAAAATCAAGCTCGGGTTCTTGTGGGTGGCCCGCGCCGACGCCAACGACGGGAATTGCCATGTCAATTGGAACCAGGTTTGTAGGCCGCTCTCTCTCGGCGGTCTCGAGATTCAGAACATGGAGCGCGCTGGCCTGTCCCTCAGGCTAAGATGGCTCTGGTTCGACAAGGTTGGCGAAAGAAGGGCTTGGCACGGGCTAGACATCCAATCCTCCCCGCCTCCACCACGATGACTGTGGGCAATGGGCGCACGGCCAAGAATCAAGCTCGGGTTCTTGTGGGTGGCCCGCGCCGACGCCAACGACGGGAATTGCCATGTCAATTGGAACCAGGTTTGTAGGCCGCTCTCTCTCGGCGGTCTCGAGATTCAGAACATGGAGCGCGCTGGCCTGTCCCTCAGGCTAAGATGGCTCTGGTTCGACAAGGTTGGCGAAAGAAGGGCTTGGCACGGGCTGGACATCCAATCCTCCCCGCCTCCACCACGATGACTGTGGGCAATGGGCGCACGGCCAAGTTTTGGGAAGACCGATGGATTGACGGACAGGCGATCCGCGAGTTCGCCCCGCAGCTATATGCGAGCATCCCAAAGCGTCGCCGAAAGCGTAGGACGGTCGCCGATGGACTGCTACATCACGCCTGGGCCGGTGACATCCAGTGCACGATCGGCATCCACGAGATCGGGCAATACCTGCTGCTTTGGAGAAAGCTAGAGCATTTCCACCTATCGGACGAGCCGGACACCACAGTTTGGAAGTGGACCTCCAACGGCATCTACACGGCGAGCTCCTGCTACAAGGCCACCTTCCTTGGCGCCACCGCCTGCAGCGCCTGGAAGCTCATATGGAAGACCTGGGCACCTCCCAAGGTCAAATTCTTCCATTGGCTCGCGAATAAGGATCGTTGCTGGACTGCTGCACGGCTGCAAAGCCGAGGCCTCCAACACCATCCCAGATGCCTGCTATGTGATCAGGGGATGGAGACTATGCCGCACCTGTTGACGGAGTGCGTCTTCGCCCGTCAGGTTTGGTACGAGACGCTCGCTTGGCTTCGCGTGATGTATCGCCCACCGGAGCCGCTTGAGAAACTAGACGACCGGTGGCGCCTCGCCAAATCAGCAACGCCTAAACCTCAGCGCAAGGGCCTCGCCTCCGCCACCCTGTTGATCCCGTGGATGGTGTGGAAACAAAGGAACGACTGCGTCTTCAACAACGCCACCCCCTCCATATCCCACACCATTGACAACATCAGAGAAGAGGCGACGCTCTGGTCCAGAGACGGTGCACTAGGACTTAGAGCGATCTTGCCAGCTACCTGGGATGTCCATTGATTTTTTTTCTCTATCGCAGCACTCACCTCCTAGGAGGCCCATGTACTAAACCCTTTCTCTCTATTCAATGAAAAGAAACGCAAAAACTTTTTGCGTTTTCTCAAAAAAGAAAAATAGGTGCACTTGCCTTGTAATGTAACCAATCTTGCTTCGCACCACATAATTATGACATTCTCCATCTTTATCAATGCACACATTTAGATACAAGTGTCTGAGCTCAATGCTCAGTCTCATGTCCAGAGCCAAACGGCATAATGTTGTACTGTAACCCATCGCTCAGTCTCATTTCAGAGCCAAACGGCATACTGCACAGCCAGCAAATGCTAATATACTTTCTATACCAAATTACTAATGCAAACATTTGGATACAAGTACATGTAACTCCAATTTCTTTCTATATATATACTGCACGAAGCTCAGCCAATGACAGCTTGCTTTCTCAAACATATAGGAAGACTGTACAACCAGAAAAAAAATCAGAAAAAGGAAGAGAGGAAAAGCTAATACAACTAGTCTACAACAACCTGAAAAGAACTGTACAAGTCTTCTTCCTCCCCTTCAACTCGTCAGATGTTAAACAGGTCACAGCGATTTATACTTCTCAATAAGATTCGAAGCGTGGAGGCGAGACATGGGTGTTATAGTGCACCCCAGGTTCCTGAGGTAGGCTATCTGCAAAACGAATATTGCCTGTTCAGAACGAGATGATTTGCAACAGGAGACTAATTTGTGACCATAATGCATAGCGATGACATTCTATCATGAACTAGAAAGTAGCCCAAGGCATATCAAATTGACCTGCTTAGGTGTAGGCTCTGAGGAACCCATCGAATTCTCTATCCTCTGCTTCTGGAAATGTTCCTGAAAGAAACCCATAAAATAAAAGTGAGGATCTTCTCAAGGGAAGAGAATAGCTAGCCTGACCCCCAAGCTAAGAGAACCAACAGCTGATTCACGAAGCATTGTCATGATAAAAGAAGATTCCAAGTTAGTTGTGATGATCCGGGAACTTGCCTGTCTCTCTCTCATCAGATGGCTTCGCTTGTCGATAGGAATTTGTTCCCACTTGATAACCTGAGCCACAACATTTATTTTTTAAACTATTTACTAAAACAAGTACTCCCTCCGATCCAAGTTTTCTGTGGGCAAGGCAGAGTTGATAAACCAAAAATTGACTGCACTCACGTATTCTGCGTAACCAAGTGCTTCATCTTCACTTAACAATGACTTCAGCTTGCACAAGACATCCTGGAGAGGAACTTGCAGGTTAAGTCTTCAGTAAAAGATTAAATATCTCAACCGAAAAGTAACAAATGTGTAAGAGGATGTCATTGATTAGCTACGTAGCACTACTATAGGTGATGATTGAAAGAACCTAACATTGAATAATTGATGTTATTGAATAATTAATGAAAGTGAAAGGGGGACAATGGGATCGATGGTGATGCAAGATGGAAGGAGAGACGGGTGAAGTCACCTTGCGCTTGTATCCTTTACCTCGCAGACGTTCATCAATCACAAATTTGATCTGAAAGGGTGAAACAGTGACAACGAAAAGGTTCAAACTGAGCATGTCCCGATTCTCAATAGTTGTGCCATAATGGAAGACATGACAGCAATTCTGCCTACTGATAGCACTAACTTCCCAAAACAGAGTAGTATTAATTGTGTATGACATATGTTTCTTCTGAAAGGGATACTAGCAAGATCTATGCAGATAACACCATTGCTTTTAGGAAATATAACTTCTGCCAGCAATCGAGTTGTGATATGACAGTTTTCATACGTATACTGAAGAACTCAGTACCTTATCAAGCAGTCTCTTTGGAATTTGAAATGCCTGCTTCTTCGCCCACTGATGAAATATATGTGAGATTACTGCTCTATCATCAATTTCGAACCTGTGAAAGGAATGAATTCAATGAAGCAAACAACCAAATATAAGAACACAGCAAAGTATGTTACAGGTACATTTATATGCTTGCTGATAGTAGGAACATAGCACAACATTCACCATTAGAAACAAAAAAAGAAGAAACCTAACAGGAAGTGGAAAATGAAATACAATTTTCACCTTTTCAAGAAATCATTAGCAAGACATGTCTGCATCAGTTCTGGGTAAGGTGAAGTTTCATTCTGGTCTGCAATAGGCTTAGGCTTTTCAATTGATGGCTCTCCTTCAGTGTGGTCAGATGAAATGTCTCCAGAAGGCTGTTCATGGGTTTTTGTTGCAGCCCCCTCACCCTACAGATGAATGAATTGAGATAAATAAGAATGATTACTGACGTAATGGGCATATACAAGACGAATGCTGACCAAATAACTGAGCTAGACAGGCCAAGCTCCCTAAAAGGGTATAAATCCATTCAAACTTGAATTTATGTTGCCCTAGGGGATTACATGGTTGAATGGAGAACAACAGGGAATGAAGCTAATATTTTAACTTCAGCCAGAGATTAAAATAGGTCTTCAGGAAAATGGTCACATTATTGCTCACCTGCATGTCAAGAAGGTGAGCTGGAATCTCTCTAAGGAAGCGTGAAGGTGGAACCAGCTAGAAACCAATAGTTTAAGTCAGAAATCTAGATGGCGTGTGAAGGTAAGGATAATTTTTTTTGATATCAGCTACCTGGCGATAAGAGTCAACTGCGACATGCAAGATGTACAATTTCTTCCGAGCTCGTGTCATTGCAACATAGAATAGCCTCCTCTCCTCCTGTAATTATAGCCAGGTTGGTGAGTAAATACAAAAGAACATTTCATGAACAAACAATTAATATTCAACAAACCTCCAACGTGCTTCCAGCTTCTTTCACAGTGCCATTGTACTCATGCAGCAACGGGATTTCCAAATCATTCGCCTGAACAAATGCAAGGATTTACATGAAATTATCCACTTGATAAACTTAATAGAGTTACTGATAAATAATTTTAGCATACAGTAAACAGAACAAGAAAAAAAATAGCAAGTGCAGTATTTATTTTTCTTGTGTTTTTTTTCTCTATTCGCTCTTTGGTTCCCACAGATTTTTGTTGGATTACATCTCTAGCATATCCCAACTTGCTTGGGCCAAATGGCTTTGTTGTTGCTTCTGTATTTAGACTCATCAGTGGACTTACAAAAAACAAAAACATGTAAGTAGGGAAGTTTTGCTAGAAAACAACGCTGTTCGTACTCAAGCTGATATCTTAGGGCCATGCCAATATCCTTTCCACAAAATAGGCATCGTCATTTCTCACCTTTGCAATTGAACCGAAAATAAGTTCAACAATTAATGATTGATGACGTTGACATGTCTCATGACCGTATATTAATGAGAATCAGTTAATTATTGAAAAGGTTTTGACATGTATTGAGAGCACTCCACAACTTTGTGGAAAAGGTCCAGCACTGCTAAAGGTCCAGCAGGAGTTTCTGTGGGCTGCATCTACACCGCCAGTACTGCCTACCGCGCAACCTTCCACGGCTCCACCACCTGCGACGCCTCGAAGCTCACCTGGAAAAGCTGGGCACCGCCACGCTGAAATTCTTCCATTGGCTCGCCCACCTTGACCGGTGCTGGACGGCGGACCGGCTTGCTCGCCGTGGTCTCCAACACCCAGCCCGCTGCCCCCTGTGACCAGGAGTCGGAAACAATGCATCATCCCCTCCTCGGCTGCCTCCAGGTGGCTGACAGCAAAACAGACCACCCCAAAGGCCATGCGCAAAGGATTCGCCTCCACAACGCTACTGGTACCATGGATGATTTGGAAACACCGGAACGATTGCGTTTTCAACAGAGGCAGACCCTCGACTCGCAACCTGGTGACGAAGATCAAAGAAGAAGCCGCACTCTGGGCCAGCACCAGCGCGCTTGGGCTACGGGATGTGATCCCACAGACCTGGGATGTACACTGAATTTTTTCGGTTTTACCCTGTAATCACCTCCTCGGAGGCATGTAACAAACTCTCTCTTTTCAATATAAAGACGAAAACTTTGTGGAAAAGTTAGAAACTATCCAGATATATCAGATGTTGGGGTCCCAGCCTCAACTGGCAATTTTTCAGTGAACTTCTGAGTTCTATATTTCTTAAGAATATGCCATGACCCATGATTTCAGTACTTCCATGATAGTCACCATATGCATGTGACTAACATGGCATATAAAGATGTATTTGTGGATTTATGTAATCACTTTTTGAAGATTGAAGAAAATACCTGCACAATGAATACAATATCCCACTCTAGACCTTTTGACTGCAAAAAAAGGGAGGTCATCACATTAATAGTATAAAACAGCTACCAAATGACTCAAGAAGATGAAATTACTTGTGATTTAGAGAAAAGAAATAACCTGATGAATAGTTGTTAATGTGATGGAGTTCTTATTTTCCTCTGTCCGGGATCGAAAATTTTCTGTTTCTCTCAAAGAAATATAATCAATAAAGGCTTTAAGTGTAGAAGCACAGCCTTTCTCCTCAGTCTGGCTTGCATCCCCTGAACTAGAAAAATATGATGACAAGAACTCAGACACGTCATCCATTAAAAACTGAAGTACCTGCAAAATTGATAGAGTAAAGGTCAATATCTCCTCTGTATATTGGGAATGAGAGATATGATAAATCACGAAAGCCAGAATATAAGATATTTCTATCCATCAATCAAAATTCAAAATACTAAATAAGGAATCATGTACAGACTGCAGAGTCAGATACGAGCCTTACCTAGGCTGATGGACCTAATCCCTCCGTTCTAAATTAGATGACTTCTATAGTTCTATTTGTACAAAAGTGGATGTATCTAGACATGTTACAAGTCTAGATCCAATTTGGAACGGAGGGTGTACATGCTATCTACACTTTCTCGGATTGTTCAAAACGTTTTCCCCCAGCGGCAGTTCTAACACCTGGCAGGCTATTTGGTACGATTCATAGTGTGCGCCACACCTTTGTTCATTGGGGTAACTACTGCGGAGAGGAGGGACGGACAGCATTGCCTGTGTTGAGGGGTAGCTTTAGGAGGAGGCCATATGGAGAGGACACCAGCTCCATGGGCGCTAGCGGACTGCAGTTCCACTTCCCTAATAATCTACTAGTGTCAGACTGCAAGTTCTTTATACAGGTAGTAACAAGTTTGTTAATAGGCAAAGCACTGTGACAAGGCATGTTGGTACAGTGACTTAGCCCGTACATTATGAGCATAATGAACAGAATCACTATAAATTTCCCGGAATATCACAAAATAATAATGAGAAAAATTATTGAGAGAGAGAGAAAGAGACTATTCTTAACTTTAAGCAAGATGCTCTAGTTTCTAGTAATCAAATTTTCAGCTTTACATTTCAAAAAAATTGTTAAAACTTTCGAGATTCAAGATCTAGTCCTGGCAACACCATGTCATTACCACTGGGATTGTGACCTGTTATCCAACCATGATGGTTGGCAAGGAAATAACTGTTTTAGGTAGGTTTGTTTTCAGAAAACCAGTTTCAAGTCTACCAATAGACTTTTGACTTAAATAAAAGCAGCAGTCACTAGTTTTGGCAATTTTCAAGAGGAACAGCAACACCTTATTCTTGTTTCTTTTAAGAGTTCAATTTCCATAAACTGTGCATATGCTAGAGCTAGAATGATTCAAACTGATTTTCATCTCAGTGCACAACATAAAATATTAGTCTCTGGATGATCAACACATAAAACATTAAGAGTGCCAAGGAGTGAACTTACAGATCTGATGTCATTATCTTCATTTAACAATTTACCGCCATCATTATCAACAACTGCACGTTTTTCAAGCAGATATTGCTGCCAAAGAAATGAAATATGTAAATATTTTAAGATCGGTAGGGGATTATGATCTAGGTAGAACCAAAGCTGCCTCAAGGTTTGGTAAAAAAACATATATGCCAAAAGATCAAAGTATGCCCAAATCATGTATGCAATTCACATCTTTGGAATTAGTATAAGCTGATCCTAGAACATGTGTCAAATAACAGATGATAAACAATGATGTCGGGGTCTACAATCACAACCACATGCCACTTTTCTGCTCTGTTTCCTCCTATGAATAAACTTGGATTGCGAGATTGTGATGTGCCTCAGTAAACTCATGTTGTATTCCATGAACTGTGCACTAAACCAGAAGAACTCAAGATGATCAACAGGTGAGAGCACACAGATCTCGATTCCATAAGATGATAGGATCACATGAAGTCATGAACTAACATAATCTATAATTTCACACCAAGATGGAGTAACACTGTTGCTTCAAAGGCGAATTCTCTATTCCTAGTTTCCTACTGCTCTCAGACCATATAATAAAGCACGGTTTCTAAATCGCGATTTTCATGGATCAGCAGGAAGTCCCTAAAATGCTACTGGAAACTACCCTAGCCATCACCACTTGCCTAATATTAGGATATAGAATAGTAATATGCATATGACAAGTCTTAAAAGGCAATTTCTAGTCTGAAAAAATATGAACACGTGTTGAGATGAATGACCATCACATTGTTGTCATCATGCACGTACTTTTTTACTATGAAATATAGATGCTGGAGTATTGAAAAGGAGAAGGTGAAATCTCTTGATATGTCATCATATCATAACATAGCTTCACTGTCAAAAAGATATGGCAAACAGCAGAGCTATTTGGAGCTATAGAGCTAATCGCTAATGTAGCGGAACGTTGGCCCGGTCCAGCAAGGTACAACACACTTATAGCTACCAATTTAGAGCCTTGTAAAATAAGTGATCGAACACCGAAACAGAGAATCTTATTGGATGCAGTTGTTACAAGTCAACTGACCTGAGGTAGCATATTTCCTGCAGAAGAAATGACAGCTGAAACAGATTGTTCCTAAGCCACAAAAATGAAAACAGTTAGTTATCAGTAAGCCTGTGTTGCAGGTTTACTGAGTGATGTAGTATAGTCAGGTAGTATGTATGAAAAGAATCAAAAGATTATCAGAGCATAAAAGCACATATGAAAGTATAGTTTATGAACAGAACCAAAAGATTGCCAGAGCGTAAAAGCACATATAAAGGTATCTTTCACGAAACAATATAGTCAGGTTGATCAACGACCTCGCGCTAAAAGAGGTCTATCTAAATGGCAGACGCTACACCTGGTCTAACGGCCAGTCACCTCCCACCCTTGTGCACTTCGACAGGGTGCTGTGCACCTTGGATTGGGAGGACATCCATGGCGAATGTCACCTACGCTGCCTTGCGTCCGTCATATCGGACCACAGCCCCCTGCTCCTTGACTGCTCGCCAATGCCGAAGGGATGGCCACGTTTCCACTTCGAGGATTACTGGCTGCGACTAGACGGATTCCACGACACGGTCCTGGCCGCCTGGAACTCTGTCCATGATGCAGACCCCTTCCGTCGCCTGTCGCTGCGGTTGCAGACCACTGCGCGAGCCCTCACCAGCTGGAGCTCGTGTTCCACTGGCAGCATCCGACAGAAGCTCGCGATCACCAGGGAACTGGCACTGCGCTTCGACAAAGCACAGGAGTTGCGCACGCTGAGCCCTAGCGAGCAGTGGCTGCATAAGCAGCTGAAAGTGGTCCATCTCGGCCTTGCGTCGCTCGATCGCTCGCCAACGCTCTCGCATTACCTCGCTACAGGAGGGAGACGCGAACACGTCCTACTTCCACAGGCAGTGCACGTATCGCCGACAAAAGACTCGCATCCACAACCTCACGGTTGGCGATCAGGTGCTCACGGACCAGGCAGACATGGCTGAGGCTGCCTACACGCACTACGACGCGCTGCTAGGGACTCAGTCGACCGCGATTGTACGCTGGACCTGTCCCAGCTCATTGAGCCGCGTGATCTCACGGACTTGGAGGCGCCGTTTGGTGCAGAAGAGATCTGGAGCGCAATAAAACGCCTGCCGGCCAGGAAGGCGCCAGGCCTAGACGGGTTTACCGCGGAATTCCTACGTGCCTGCTGGGATATTGTCCAGCAGGATATCGTGGATGTTTTTCAGCAGCTCTACGACTTGAGAGGCAGAGGGTTCGCTCGCCTCAATCAAGCGCTGATAACACTGCTGCCGAAGCGAGCTGAGGCCACGGAATTGGGCGACTATCGCCCAATTAGTCTGATAAACCTTGTGGCAAAATTGTTTGCCAAGGTACTATCACTACGCCTCGCCCCGCAGCTCGACGACATGGTCAGCCGCAACCAGAACGCGTTCATCTCGGGACGTAGCCTCCACGACAACTTTGTCCTCGTGAAGCAATCAGCACGGCTGCTACACCAACTGGGCGCGCCTCGTGTTCTCCTCAAGCTGGATTTGGCACGCGCGTTCGACTCCGTTGCTTGGCCTTTCCTATTTGAGGTCCTCCGGCAATATGGATTTGGCGCAAGGTTCCTTGAGTGGCTCGCGGTGCTGCTGGCCTCTTCGAGCACACGAGTGCTGATCAACGGGGAACCGGGCCCCCCATCTGGCAACGCCGCGGGCTTCGCCAAGGGGACCCGCTGTCACCGCAGCTCTTCGTCCTCGCCGCCGACGTTTTGGAAGGCTCATCAAGCGCGCTGTCCAGCTCGGAATTCTCCAGGAGCTGCACCCGCGCCATACTATCCCGCCCATGTCTCTACGCCGATGACGTGATGTTGTTCTGCCACCCCTCCCCGAGCAACGTCAACGCGGTGCGCGAGCTCCTGAGGCTGTTCGGAAGAGCCTCTGGCCTGCAAGTCAACTACGCCAAGAGCTCGGCAAAGCTCATACACTGCGACCACGAGGAAGCCGAGCCTGTCGTTCTACTGCTGGGTGCCCGATCGTCGAGTTTCCGATCACGTACTTGGGCATCCCCCTCACGATCAGGAAGCCGATCACGGCGCAGCTACAGGGCGGCGTCGATCGCACCGCTGCCGCACTCCCGACATGGAAAGCGCATCTGATGAACCGAGCTGGCCGCCTCGAGGTGATAAAAGCCATACTCGCCGCCATCCCCATCCATCAGCTACTGGTGCTGGCGCCTTCCAAACGCATTTATAGGATGCTCGAGAAGATCCACAGAGGGTTCCTCTGGGCCGGCCGCGCTGAGGCTAACGGAGGGCATTGCCACGTCAACTGGCGCCACGTTTGCCGCCCTAAACCACTTGGTGGCCTTGGCGTTCGCGATCTGGAGAGCTCAGGGCTAGCCCTGAGACTGCGGTGGTTATGGCTATCCAAGACAGACATGAACCGCTCCTGGGCCGGCCTCGACCTCCAGTTCTCAGCCACGGAGCAGGCCCTGTTCTTCGCCTCCACCCACATGTCGCTGGGGAACGGCCATACTGCACGATTCTGGGAGGACAGGTGGATACAAGGCCGCTCCGTCAGAGAGATCGCGCCCCAGCTATACTCCTGCATCCCCAAACGTAGGAGGAAGCTCAGGAAGGTTGCCGACGGACTGCACGCCAACACCTGGGCCCGCAACATCCAGGGCGTCCTGGCGTGCACGAAATAGGCCAATACTTGCAACTCTGGCTCTGATCACAGGCACGGTGTTATCTGATGAACCTGATCGACTCGTCTGGAAGTGGGCGGCCTCCGGCGTCTACTCGGCGCAATCGTGCTACCTAACCACTTTCCAAGGTTCCGCAGCCTGCCCAGCATGGAAGATAATCTGGCGGCCACGGGCACCGGCCAAGATCAAGTTTTACCACTGGCTTGGCGCAACAGGACCGGTGCTGGACTGCCGATCGACTTGCACGTCGCGGCCTACAACACCACCCACGCTGTCCTCTGTGATCAGGCCGCCGAGACCATCCGCCATCTCTTCGTCGAGTGCCCTTTCACGCGCCAGGTCTGGCATGAAACCCTGGCCTGGCTGCGCCTGCCGATCTCGGCCCCCAACTCTGAGCCTTCATTTCTCGACTGGACTCTGCAAGCCAAGGCGATCGCCCCCAAACCACTCAGGAAAGGACTCGCCTCCATCGCCCTGCTCCTCCCCTTGCTGGTCTGGAAACAGCGCAACGCCTGCATCTTCGATAATGCTCAGCCCTCCACTGCTGCAGTCCTAGCTAGCGTCAAGGAGGAGGCCTCGCTTTGGGCCCGTGCCGGCGCGCTCGGTCTTAGAGTGCTGCTGCCACCATCATGGGATGTACACTGATAGTTTGTTTTCACTTCGCCCTGTAACATCCCTACCTGGTGGCATATTGGGCTTGACAGACTTAGGCCGTGGGCCAGCTGGGCTGGGCTTGAGGGTCGCTTCTTCGGCTACAAGAAGATAGCAGTAGGAACCAGTCAGGCATCGAACAGAGAATGAACTGAACCTGTCCTCTCCTTCCTCTGTCTCTCTGTCTGTCTATCTTCTTCTTCTCCATGGTCTAGCTGCTACCACAAGCAGTTTGTATCCTTCCTCAATCCTCACGTCCTGGTAATCGCCGGTGGCAACGGGGTGTTACACGCCCCTAAGGGATTGTAACCGAACTCTACCTTTTCAATGAAAAAAAACACAAAAGTCTTTTGCGTTTTTCTCTAAAACAGTTACATAGACTTATGTTTTCTTTTTCCAAATAGTATCTGTTGCCTCTTATCAATTTATGAACTGAGGGTTATATTCATGATTCAGTTCAAGATGACTGCTTTAGAGGAGACCAGCCTTAGCGTTATGCTGCATTAGGAGTCAGTTTTAGAGTAAAGAAGGATGTAGCTCTTTAGGAATTTCTGAATTGCTACCAAATTGACTCTACATGGTAGTTAACGGCTGACTATCAACACAGAAAACAAACATTGTGTTAATGGTGTAATTTTACTAGTTTATGGGTGATGTGCAGAAGCCATGATCCTCGACCTGTAAATACACAGGCAAAAGAGCTAAATTCTGGAAGTTGATTACTGCATGTTAAATTTCCGTAGAAGTTCATTTTCTTATGGATCAGCTATTCCCTTCACAAAAGATTCTGAAGATGTGGAACACTGTCGTACAATGAAATATGTGCACTACAAAATGGGGAGTAAAACATTTGTTCCATACCCTCTCAACAAATTTTGATAGGCTATACAAGGTGGATAAGACCTTACGCCCTTGAGTAATCTGGGCCCTGCAACCAACAAAATGAGACAATCAGAAAAAACGAACATGAAATAACAAGAAAATTTACTGACAAATAAAGTTTCAAAACTAAGACTAAAATTGAAATGCAACGATTACTAAATGGGCGGCAGTTGTGTAGCTAAAAGCACATGCAATGTTGGTACTACACTTTCTTTTTTCTCTTGGTCATAAAGCTATACATGATTTCTTTCATTAAAAGGTTGTCTTTCAAAGGAAGATGTTGGATCCTTGACTCCTTGTAATGGGCATGCCTTACGCTTACCATCAATCACTTTGGTAAGCATTAGTCATTCCAAAACGCAATTAGAACAAGCTGCAAATTGCCTGTAAATAGCAGTGCGAGAAACATAACAGTACTTGTAGTGAATTTATGGTGTTTAAGAGCAGCAAGTTCAAAGAAAGAATATAATAACCTTTTGAAGGTACCCGAGACCTTTGCACTGAAGATGTCAGTAGCAGCTGATATAAAGCTACACTTTCTAGCCAATGAAATCTTTTCGACATGATCTATAATCTGCAATTCAAAATTAAAAAAAATTATCAAATACATGGAAGTTTTGAACATGAAGATATAACACATAAAATAGTCAACATTTGAACCTTCTTTTTGTCTTCCTTGTCACCAGGCAAAAGGGTCTTGAGGGCCTGACGCCATGGACCATCATCACAACCAGGTAATGTGGTCCTGAGTATTGCCATAATAGCTTTGATAACCTAGTAAAGCACTTAAGGAGTGAGGCAACTGAGTGAATGTAGAAGTTATTCACTTGTTATCCCAAGTAAATTATGAATGCACTAACAAAGTAACAAGTAGAGTTATTCATTTAGTATTATATGAGGTGGAGAAAGTTAAGAAAATGTAGGTAATGCACAAAAAGTATCTCACACAACTGATTTCTCGAACAGTCTATTCTATACAATAGGTATGTGATGTCTGATGCTAACTAAACTCATATATGTATAAAAATATGAGTACATAAAAACAATAAATGTTGTCAGCATGATAGCATTTTTTTTTGAAGCGGGGCAAAAGATTTGCCTTTTCATTGATATAGAAGAAAACAATTGGCCAGTTTATAAGGAAAACCGGCCGAAAACCGATACAAACACAAAACACAACACACGGGCCCCAAGGCCGCGTTCCAGACTAGTCGATGGCCACACCGCCCTAGCAGTCAAAGCCAACACCAATGCCCCCCAACGCAACAAAGCGGAGGAAGGAATCTGGAGCCACCACTCCGACATCCACGCCGGCTCCAGAGCCGCGCACCTCCAAGCCAATGATGGGAAGAGCTCGCCGCCGCCTACCACCAACACTCCTCGGGTCCCTCCAGCCGGCGAAGTATCCAAGACGAGGTCCCAAGAGACAAGACGACGCAGAAGCGCCACCCCCGCCCGATCCCACGAAGGATCAAGGTTTCCCCCGGAAGCTTCTGGGCGGAAAAAGAGAGAAACAAACACCTCCGCGACGTCTTCAAGAAGAAAGCGGCGCCCCGGGGAGTCGCCGCCGCTGCCCTGGTCGGCTACCAGGGCAAGGCTTTCGCCTGGTGATGAATCGCAAAGCTCCACCCGCCACAGGGACCAGCCATACCACCGCCGCAAACCCGCACACAGACCGCCCGCCCCACGCGCCCGACGTCTAAGGCCACCAACGGAACAAGGGGCCGGGGCCGAGAACCGCCTCGCGCCAAGCCACCTCCTAGCTCGCACGATGAAGACAACCATCCGGGGCCGCCGCCCCGACTTCCGGGCACCACGCCAAGTCGCAGCCAGCGAGAGCCCAGCATGGTCCGTCCGTGAAGCGTCGAGGAGAAGCCGAGACGCCCGCCGTCGAAACCGTCGGAGCAAAACAATCGAACCCAGCCCGCCGCACACAGCCATGCCTAGGCTCCCCGTTGCAACGGCGAGAAGTGCCGCGTCCGGATCATCACCACCGGCCTACCCGATTGCCAAGGAGAGAGCAAATCGGGGAGGCCGGCCACCACTGCGAGGGGCAGCCGCACCCGCCGCCATCACCGACCGAGGAAGATCCCGACACCGCCGAGCCATAGCCCCGGCGACCAGCCACACCAAACTTGCCACGGCCGCACGGCCCGCATGGCAGGCAGCCAGGCCGCCACAGGCAGGAGGCGAAGCTCCGTCGTGCGCTGCAGAGCCCCGCAACAGCCACTCCTCCTCGCACACCACCGCGCCCGCGCCGGAGCTCCGCCGCGCCTCGACGCCCGCAGAAACCGCCGCCACCGCGCGAAGTTCCGGGCCTAGATCGCGCCCCGCAGATCGGCCGAGCAGACCCTGGCCAGCCCCGCACCGGAGACCCAGCGCGTCGTCGGCGCCGCCACCAGAAGGTCTCCGCCGTCCTCCATCTCCACCCGAGCCCGCCGGCTCGGCTTCCCCAGTCCGGGCCGCCGCCGCCGCCCCCACGGGCCGACCTCCACCAAGCAGGGCGCGAAGAAGCCCCCACGACCGCCACTTGACAGCGGGGGGCGCCGCCACTGACGCGGCCAAGGCCAGCGACGGCAGCGGCAAGGGGCGCCGGGCGGGGGAGCTCTGGCGGCGCGAGTCTCCTCTCCCCTAGCGCCGCTGGGGGGCGACGCGAGGGGTCCGTCCTCCCGATTTTGTAATTTTAAAAGATGACGATGCATGATAGCATTTAGATCTAAAATAGCTTATGGTTACAAGTTTACAACATATATTTCCATAGGGGTCCTTACCTACTGTCCCTTCCGAACAAATGTCAATTGTCAAACCAATAATAGCTAATATGGTACCCATAAGAAATTTCCATACTTCAAAATGTTACGCAACTAATGACCATAAAATTAACCGTACAGAAGAAAAACAGGAGATAATGAGAAATTGCTACTTTGCAATGTGTTAGATTAAACTAAATAGAGCTACCTTTTTCCTGTAGAAAGCCACACCGTGAACATTAAAGGGTATTTTCCTGTTGCGGAACGACACTTGGAATGCTTTCCCAGTTATCTGTGTATAAGAAATTCAAACCACAAGCCTGGCCAAAATATAATTCTGAGCAATGCATAGATTTCAAGATTTCTCAACCTGTCTTCGATATAGGACAGCTATTTTGCCAAAGTTGCGGCCTTCAGCTGAACTAGATGTAGTTTCAATGATTTTGTCGATAACAAATGCACATTGTAAATCTTCACTATGGCAATCCTTAACAGTGATCTAAGCAATATTAATTCAATAAGTAACTGATATTATGGAAGAAAAAACGAAGCAACTGACTTGGGCTATCTGCAAAGATACCTTACTCCCAGAAGGGTTGTCTGTCTCAATAAGTTTATGATGACACCGTTTAGTGTTGTTGTGGATAAGAGCTGTTGCCGCTTCGACGATTACCCGTGTAGACCGATAGTTCTTGTTCAACCTGATCTGCAGTCATCGGCATGGCAAGCTACTTAACAAATAACATGAAGAGAATCTAGGACCTAAGAACAGTTACAAAGAGACCATAAAGACACCACAATTACCTCTTTGTGATTTGGGAAATCTCTACGGAATGAATCAAAGCCAGAAACATCGGCACCATTGAAACTGAAGATGGACTGCCACAAGAGTAAAAGATGTAAAATAGAGTAATAAATGGCACCTGAAAGCACTAATAAACATTAAGAAACCAGAAGTTCTAAATTCTTGGATGATAGATGTGATCAAAATTTGCATACTTGATCATCATCACCAACAATAGTTATATGATTGTGGGAAGCTAGAAGCTTCAGAAGAAAATATTGCATAGCACTGGTATCCTGAAACTCATCAACTACTATTGCCTGCCATGTGTCCTGGCACTCTTTGTATACTGCATAGGCAAGGAATACAGATATCTTAATCAAGAGCTCACCAAAGAAGGTGATATTGTGAGATCAGAAGTGAAACTACCTTCAGGAAACTTTGTGAGAAGAGTTACGGATGAGTTAATAAAATCATGGTAATCAAGAGCATTACAAGACACTAGTATTTCATTATAGTGCCGAAGAATCGAAGCCTGTAAAAATATTACCAAGTAAAGGTCAATGTGGTTGTAGAACAAAATGAACAATGATAATTTAGACTCAGAGAAGAGCTTACTCCTGCCAAATCACCCTTCTTTTCATACTCCTCAGGAGTTTTTCCTGAAGATTTTGCCTGTAAAGGAAGATGCAACGCTTGGTAAATACTAAATCGTAGCAGTAAAATCCAATTACACAGAATGATCTGCTTGGTAGCACAACAAACCATGCTATGGAGGCTTAAATATTAATTTCCAGAAAGATTCTTCAGATTACTGCCTCGCTCAGATGCTCACAGCCTCACACTTAGGATATAATACAAATATGAATATATGGTAAGAGACCTTAGTAGTAAGCTCAATAATTATGTGCATCAATATCTACACGGCATATTTCTAGCACGTAAAGTGAGACATGTCCATTCATTACGAACTTAAATATCATCCAGAATTTTAGCATGCGTTCGGTTTTTGTGAGGCCATATCCAACCAGTATTATAGCTAAGAGTTTTCACAACATTTTTGGGATGTACTAATTGTCATATTAATAAAATGTTTGTTACTCTGTCCTAGTTGATTAATTCTAAAGTGATTGTTTCAGAGCTATGTATGTATATCAAGTGTATTATACTATATGCAGAACTTCATATATTTTATCTTGAATTACACCATGTGTATCAGCAGGACTAGGAATAGTCCACTACTACTGTGTGTGGTTCTGTAAGCCTTCAGAACAAATATCTGCATGGCATGCTGAAGCAGGTCCTTCAACATTATGAACTGTGCATTTATGCAATTATGCAGAAGGTGGCAGGTAGTAAGTCGATGTATAAAGAGAAAGTGGACACGCTTTGGGTAGATTCAAACTCATCGAGCAGATTTACAATAATTTTGCAGGAGCAAAATGCTGTAGCGGCTGCCCATTCTGTTCGTAGAGCTTCAAGTACACCAAAAAAAAAAGGAAACGGAAACTAAAAATGTTAGTGATGAATCTTCAACAGTAGAAATCACCTGTGTAACAAACTTCAGCCACTTCTTAGCTTTGCCTTTGAAAGAATTTTTTATGTCTCCATTATTCTGTTTAACTGCATCGCCTAAACTGTCACATTTGGCATGTTCCAGTAGGCGTTCTGCCTCAATAATGGCCCTCCTCTGTTGTCCATGGCCATATATTATGAATTCAGATGTGCGTCCTAGCCTTCAAAGAAATTTTGTAGGAAAACATTAAATTTCTAAGCAAACAACCAAAAAAGCCGAGACCAAGTATCTAAAATTCGTAGACTTGATTAACTACAAGAAGATAATGTGTTTTAGCTTTGTTTTCAGTACATGCTCCATCTCAGTCAGTTACTTAATCAGTTCATTATGACAACAGGCAATACATACTTTTCAGCATGGGTTCTGCAAAGCTGCAAGCAGAAGGAGTGAAATGTGCTTATTATGATCTCCTTGGCAACTGGCTTCCCGACCACTGCCCCTATCCTGTCCCTCATTTCTGAGGCAGCAGCAGTTGTGAATGTCATAGCAAGAATGTTTGATGGTCGAATTCCCTGTCATACAATAAATGGAGAAATGTGACTATGTGACCTTCAAATATCATCACCTACTAATTTTGTAGTGATCGTATGAAAGAGTGAACCCTACCTCTTTCAGCAATGTGAGAACCCTACCGACCATTGTGGAAGTCTTCAGTCATGCCAGTTACAAAAAAAAAGTCAATATAGACACAAGCATGGAAATTATCAGCTCAGTTAAATAGCACCACACAATTTAAACTACTTTAAAAATGTCAATCAAAGGGTTGCACTTGCATCATTTTCTTCAACAATACATTAGTATGCCAGAAGAAGCGCTTGTGAACGTGACAACAAAGTTACTTAAATGGACAAATAAGAGAGACGCAGGCATGTTTGCTTTCTGTTCTTCTAAAAAAATTCGGATGGACATTGACTATTATTTGGAAATAAATGGCTCAACCTTTGGGTGGAGTTTCTTCTAATACACATGGTTCACATTTATAATTAGATGCATGTTCAAGAAAAAATAATGGTCATGGGATATATTTTGCTTTGTAGGTAGGTTTTCTGTCGTAATGGTGAAGACCATGTTAGTTCTGACTTCATGTGGAATCATCAATAATGTAGCAAAATATTAATTCTCACAAAAAAATCAGCTATAGCATTCTCAAAAAAGATATATCAACTACATGAACAGAAGCTATAAACTTATTATAGGTTCATCTGATACACTTGTTCATGCTATAAATTTTAGTTGGTCTTGGTCTCCATGGACACAAACAACATAAAGTCTCGGTTGACCATTTGGATATCGAAGTTGGGGAAATTAATTTGTGGCAAGAGCTGATCACATTACATGATTACAAGTACATGTATACACGGTATCATGGACTAAGACACTATGTCCAAAATCCACAAAACGATAGGCATTTTGTCAAAATTAAGAACAAAATGTACCTTTCCACTTCCTGGACCTGCAACAATCATTAACGGAACAGCTACATCACTACATGCAGCCTCCCTCTGCCTGTCATTTAGGGAGTGCAAATACTCATAGTACTTCCTTGGGGCACACCCATCATCTTCCTTCATTTCCAGTCCCATATCCCCGGACACCTCCTTGTCCCTGTCACCAGACATTGCAGCCTGCCCCTCACTGATGGCGTCGACCTCCCCCAAGAATGCATCAACAACCTAAATAATCCAAGGGAGGACGAATCAAATAAATTGGTTAAGTAAACCAAACCTCAATTCAATATCTAATTTACATTCAAAGATTCAGGAAACAAGACATCCATATAAAGTGCTCCCTTTTCTAAAGTTAAAAATTGTACTTGTACCTCCCCTCGCTCCTCTGCAATGGAAATTACTGGAGGGAAATCAACAGATAATTCTACTGAGCCAACTTCCAGGTCCACCTCCTTTATCTCCTCCTGGTTCTTCACAGACGATGTGGCACGATCCTCCTTGCTGATGGCATTTACTTCCCAGAAAGCATCGTCCAACTGAATTTCTCCCAAAAGAAAATAGCATGGTAAGTTCCTTTCCAACTTACTGTCTATCAAGCTGATGTCTTGAAAGTTGAAACATTAGGAACTTCATCCAAATCATAATAGAGTATCAAAGAAACAATATGTAACCAGTGGTCTACATTCACATACTCAGCTTAGCTTGCCATCAGGCATCAGTGCCATCACAGGGCAATATACCTAGACATTGTGGTGCTTCACAGATGTACTAGCTCACTTCTAACTTCACAAAATCGACTATTTTCTTTAGATTCTTATTAGTGTTGGGTAGGGGAAAACATGAGTTCAAGGAAGTTACACGTGCTCTCCAATTTGAAGGAACCAGGTTCCCCCAACCTAACAGTACAATCACACTTTGTGAAATTTTCTGAAGTTTCTTCCCGAGATCAATAAAAGCACAAAAGACATGCCCACGGATATTAGCATACCTTGACGCAGTCATCTGCGATGGAAATAGCCGGCAGAAAGGAACCATCACCAGACGACAGCACCAAGCCATTCTCTTCCTCCATTTCGTTCAGCTCCTCATCATGGCTCTTGGCAGCAGTCTGAGCATTACACTCCTCAAAAACAGCATTCGCCTCATTCCAGAATGCATCATCAAGCTAAATTCCCTCCAAGAATATAGAACAATAGAGTGAGCACCTTACTGAAATTGCTACCTAGGCAGTCCTAAACAGTCAGAATAGCCATTCAAGAACAGATTATTCCCAAAATGAATTAGAATTTCCATTTCCAAAGTTGTTAGCTCCCCCAAACTAATAATATTTCTACAAACAATAAATTCCGCAATGCCTTGGCTCCCCCTTCCCCTCCGAAACAGCTTAGATTAGAAGAGACCACATGTATACCGTTAAGCACTCTGGTCCGGCGTAGACTGCTGCCGCCACAACGACCGGCCCTCGCTCCACCGTAGAATCCATCTCCCTAACTTTATCCTTCCCGGCCATGGACCGCGAGTGGTCCTTGCAGATGGCGTCCACCTCTAGCAAGAACGCCTCGTCCATCTCGTCGTCCTCTAAAAGAAACCCGCAAGATTTGGACACCTTCGGGAGGGGCGTGATGTACCCGTAATCAACCCCCTCCGCTCCTCCCACGCCTCCGCCTGCGTATCCGCGCTGCTGCAGGTCGTTGCCGGTGACGTCGGCAAGCGGGCAGCGGGGCGGCGGGCATGGAGAATGCAGCGGACGCTTGCGGGGCAGGAGTGGGGCGGGGTTCGACGATCCGCCGGAGTATGGCGGCGCAAAGGAAATGTTCCCCTTCCAGCGCGACATGGTCGCCGGCGGCGGCGAGGGTTTAGAATGGGGCGGTGCCGTGGGCGGGATGAGGCTGCTGTTGTGGGTGCGGGGGGGTGTTCCATTTCGAAAGAGGATGCGACATAGGGTGTTACCGTGTTAGGACATCTCCACTCGTTCGGCGCCCAGGTTTCGGTCCAGCGCTTTTCTCTCGAAACAGGCTTTCGAATAAAGCCCAATCGGCCGAACCGATACAAGGTGATGAGCAAACCCCTCTTACAAGACAGATCAAAGAAGAAAACAAAGAAAAAAGGAAACCAGACTTGCCACCGAGGACTCCGACAAAGAATCAAGAAATATCGAGGCTCCACAACGACGCCCCACCAGGGTCACGACGCAAAGCATCGCCGCCGTCTAGACCAAGAGGTCAAGGTTTTCACCCGGATCCCTAGTGTAGAGAGGGCAACCCCAACAGCGCCCCCAAGAGGGTTACGACACCCGCAAGCGTCGTCGCTATTGACGCTGAAGCGCAGAGCTTTCGCCCGGAAGCACCTTTCTACGACTAAGTGCGGAGAAGGTACCCACAACAGCGCCCCCAAGAGGGTTACGACACCCGCAGTCGTCGTCGCTGTTGGCGCCAAAGCGCAGAGCTTTCGCTCTGAAGCACCATTCTACCACATCGATATCACGAAACAACAAGAGTCTCGAGCCAGGCCACCAGGACGCGATCTGGGCGCCGCCATTGCCGAAGCGAAGCCAGCACCAGGGACACCAACCGCCAACTCCACGCCACCCACGTGGTCCGAGAAGACAACCACCACCACTGCCACGTCGCTCGCCGCAGAGACGTCCGTGCAGTCCACCTTCCAGGGCCGCCGCCCCGGCGTCCGCAACCTCAAGCCGAGAGCCCTCACAAGTTGAAAGGTCACCGTGACAAACGAGTAGGGCCGACAACAGAACCAGGCCTACGAGAGCAACAACCGCAATCCATGGGAGAAGACCCCGTCCTCCACCGTCTGAGACGGTTGCCGACCGGACGCAGTAGCAGATCTGATCAGGCCCAGATCAGCCACCTGGCCAGATCAGGCCCGACCAATCCCGCCGCTGCGCTGCAGCACCAAGATCGTAGTTGTGCCCCTGCAGGAACTCATGTGCACCGGCTGAGTGCCTAAGATCCAGATCGGGCCTACCTGGCCCAGATCTGGGTCAGGAACCCTAGCCATGGCACCGAGTTCCACCTGCCCTGTCCCCGTGCTGTCCCTACCGCCGTCCACGTTGAACCACCGCAGCCATGGCCGACGCACGCACGCCTGCCCTAGCCCTCGCGACCGGCCACCGGAACGAGGCCGCAGCCCCGCTCGAGCTCACACCGCCGCCGTGAAACGACGTCGCCGCTCGAGCGTGCAGGAACGCGCAGCCTCCACGCCACAGCCAGTCGAGGCTTACCGCCGCGCCGCTGCCCCCCACGCCGAGGGCCGCGCCCCCACACACCGGCCACGCTCCGCGCCGCTGCCGCCGTGCAAGGGAGACACAGGTGCCCCGCCGCCACCGACGCTGCCAGGGCTAAGCCCGGCGGCGGCGAGGGGGAGGGGGTAAGAAGAGGGAGAGGAGAGAGGCGGCGCAGGGGAGCCCCCCGTCGCCCGCGGCGGCGACGCGGGGGGCTGACGAAGGGGAAGGGGAGGAAGGGAGGCGGCGGAGCGGCCGCGACGGCGCTGCGGCGGCTAGGGTTAGGGTTGGGGGATGGGAGCGCCGCTCAGGCGGGCCTTGTGACCATCGGTCCAGCGCTTTTTACTGTTAACGCCGGCGCTAACCAAAATTTAGGGAGCAATTTTATCAGTCTTTCGGCACACGTAGAAAAACACATGGAACATAAATTTGAAAGTCCTTCTTCCCACCTCAAAAAATAGCACGAGTTCAGCGATCCAACGACCACAGTTGGCGATCATACAAAAAACGCCACAGCTGGGGGAGCGATCATACAAAAAAACACCACAGTTGGGCAATTACGGCCGCATTCGGCAGTCATACAGAGTTCGGCGTGGCGTCAGAGTCGACATCGTAGATGGGCGTGGTGGTCGGAGTTGGCGCCGATCTTGGAGTGACATCCTCGGCGGTCTCGAGGTCGACGACGGGCGCGGCATCCTCCAGGTCGATGGTCGTCACAGTGGTGGTGGCGTCGTTCGCCTCGGCGGTCTCGAGGTCGACGACGGGTGTCGGCGTAGTGGGCGTCGCAACAGGCTCAACGTTCGGCGACACCGAGCTTGACGGGTTGTTGGTCGGCCGACTGATGCCGCTGAGGATGAGGCGACGTTGCGCCATGAACCATGCCCTTAGCTTGGGGTCCATCGCGTCTGGATCGCCGCCACCCACGAGGAAGGCGAGGTCGTGGTTCCTCTCTTATTTGCCTCGGTGCCGGTCCTGAGGAGAGCGAGCTTGACCTTGGAGTTGTCCATGACCGCCGATCACCGCTGTTTGGAGGTCTCATCCCTTTCCGCGACGTGGGCATGCGCGTCGTCGATGCAGGTCTCGATTGACGCATGTAGCTTCGTCGCAGCCGGCACGGCCTCCCTCGCCGCTTTGGCTTTCTTGTTGCCCATTGGGGGACGGCCATACAAAGCACCTGACGTGGGGCTACCTTGCGGGTAGCCCACGATGATGCTACCTGGGCCGCGTCAAGGATGGAAAGGCCCGCGGAAGGCCCACTCGGGGTGCCTTGTGCCCTAGTCCAACTCGGTTAGGTCTTGTAACCTACCGTATTTGTATCAACCACCCGAGACCTGGCTACCTATAAAGCCAGGAGGGTTGCCCGTCCTAGAGGACACGTTCATAACCACTACGACAAACCCTAGCGAGATGGCAATCTCGCCATTGTAATCGCTACTCGCATCAATAACCAGACAAGCAGGAGTAGGGTGTTATCCTCCGGGAGCCTGAACCTGGGTAAACCTCGCTTGTCAGCCGTCGTGATCACCTTGCACTCATCTCTCTCCCCATCAATCAACCCGGGGTGCACAACCCTGGGACTTGTCGAGTTAACGCCTCGTCAATTGGCGCCGTCTGTGGGAAGTTCAACAAGTGTTAGGATCATGGTCGCACCGGCTCCATCCGCAATGAAGATCGGCGCATCCGCCGTCAGGGAGTCGATCCGATTCGGCTCCTTCGAGTACGTCGTCCACTCGCCGACTCATCAATTGGTGTACGCCGATCTGGACAAAGGTATACACATTACCTTCGGCTCCATATTCTGCTGCATAGATAGTCGTGGTATACTCAGGTCTACGACTATTGCGCTACGCGCGACGGCGTCTCCAAAATCGCCGACCATCGCGCCCGCTGGACCCGCTGAGATCGCATCTGCCGCACCCGCGGAGATCGCGACCGACGAACCCGCGAAGATCGCATCTGTCGCACCCGCAGGGGTCGCGCCAGCTGCACCCGCGAAGAGGACATCTACAACGACAATCTCGGCAAGATCCACCTCCACCGTCGCACCCGCGCGGCCGACTGGGGGCCCGCGTCCGATAACCATGTCGCGTGCGCCCTCGTCTTCGTGGAGATCCCAGGTCTACCCCAAGCCAATCGCACTCGCCCCGGCAAGTGTGAGCACCTGGACAATCGCGAAGAGACGCGACAGCGGGTGCGCCGCGCGCCACGTTGCAGCAATTTTCGACCCCGAGCAAGAAGCGGGTGACAGAAGCAGCAGCGGCAGCACCAACTCTCCAATTCATGCCTACCCCAAGCAAGTCTTCATGGCTGGCACAGCGCCGCATGACGACGAAGACGAACCCGCATACCCACTGGAGGTGGACATGCCGGACCAGACGAAACTTGTCATCACGCGCGATATGGCGATCCAAGCCATGAAGCATGTGGACGAGGGCACGTTCCCGCCACACAACGCACCTCGAGATGATCACCTGGCGGTCCAGTACTTGCTACGCAAGGAAGGCGAACGAATTCGCGCCGAAAAAGCCGAACTTCTCAGGCGCAAAAGGGACGCGGATGCGCCGAGTGCCAGGCGAGCTGCTCTCTCCTTCACATCCTCCACAGAGGTGAATCAGGGAGCACGGCGAACCAGAGCCCGTGTCCCCCACATGGCAGAAGCTGATCGAACAAGGCTCACCCGCAACCTCGACTCGTCCTTCGTCACCGAAGACGAGAATGGGATACCCGTCCCGAAGACGGCGAATGCCGCCCTGATATCAGTCGAGACATACCTCCGGCTCACGCAGCCACCGGAGGGAGACGCGCGCTCCCTTCTCCACAAACAACAAATTGCCTCCATAAGGGCAATCGAAGAGGCTCTGGCGGCCAAGGGGCCAAGCAACAGAGCGACTGAGCCAACGACGTCGGGCGTCCCAGCGGCGCAGCGACAAGCAATCAAGGACCTCCGTGACGTCCTGACGCAGAAGACGGTGGACCGCAACCACAAGGAACGTTCGGCTAGCGTGGCACACGCAAACGACCACGCCGACCGCGACTTCGAGCCGTGTGGCGCAGCATGTTTTTCCTTCAACATCCGCGACACCCGCATGCCTAAAGGCTTCAAGTTGACGGCGGGCACACCAAAATACGACGGGAAGCAAGACCCAAAGCTATGGCTCGAGGACTACCTCATCGCTTGCACCTGTCAAGGCGGAACGTCGACTACAGCCATGCAGTACATCCAGCTCATGCTGACAGACTCGGCACGCGGGTGGCTCACAAGCCAACCCAAAGACTCTTTCCGAACATGGGAGGAATTCCAAGATAACTTCATTAAGAGTTTCTCAGGAACATTCGCCAGGCCAACGACCTACATTGAGTTACAGGCCTGCAAGCAAGGGAAGGACGAGTCGCTCCGCTCTTACATCCAGAGGTGGACACTCCTCCGCAATACCATGGAACCCGTATCAGAGGATCGAGTGATGGACGCTTTCATGCATGGCGTCGCTCGCCGGGACCTCCGGGAGGAATTCGGTAGGCTCCAGCCGAAGACCATAATAGAACTCATGAAGACAGCCAACCAATGGGCCGAAGGAGAGGACTATGTCCGCAAAACTTCTCCCAAAAAGGAAGGCGAAACAAGCAACTGGCGCGAGGCACGTCAAAAGAAGAAGGCACGTTACACCCACGATTCAATCGAATTAGTAGCGGCAGGGTACGAAAACCCCCGCGAGGACAAACGTGACAGCAGCCGACAATACGAGCAGAGTCGGCAGCCAAGCTCGAGTCAGTACAACCGTGGCAGCAGCAGCATCGACCACAATGATGGAAGTCAGAAGCGCGAGTGGAAGCGCCCGCTGACCCCAGCAGAGGAACTGATGCAACCCTGTAAGCATCACTCATTCTGCAACCCCGCAACAGGAAAGTGGGGTTCAAACCACTTGTTAAAGGATTGCCGCAAAGCAAGAAAAATCTACCACGCCATGCAGCAAATCATCGCCCCAGTGCAGGCCATACAAGCGGCACCGCAGCTAGCCATCCAGGCAGCACCCGCAAACAACAATCAAGTGCAGGCGGCAGGAGCGTTCCCCCAGCCGCAGCAGCAGCAACAAGGTCCGTCGGCAGCAGCCGACGCGTACCCAGCCGCACGGGGACAGTTGAACATGATCCAGAAGGGACCCCCGTCGAACAGGAGGCAGAAAATCATCACACGCCAAGTACTTCAAGCCATCAACAGCCCGCGCGCGGTACCAGACTACCTGCGCGGGTCGGAGACACCAATCACATTTTCCAGGGCAGATCACCCAGCGGAGGTAGTCCGACCAGGGCACGCCGCACTCGTGATCGAGGCTTTGATCGGCGACTACAGCCTGAAGAAGGTATTCCTGGACGGGGGCAGCGGCATCAACATCATATTCGCCGATACCCTCAGGCGAATGAACAGGTCGACAGAAAAATTGCCGGAATCGGAGACCACCTTCCACGGCATAGTACCAGGGCAAGCAATCACGCCCATGGGAACAATCACACTCGACGTCATCCTCGGTACACCCGAACACTTCAGGAAGGAGTCGATAGACTTTGAGGTCGTCGACTGGAAGTCACAATACCACGCCATCCTCGGACGCCCAAGCTTTGCCAGGTTCATGGCGGTACCCCACTACGCCTACCTGATGATAAAGTTTGAAATACTCGAACCACTCGGGGGCTGCGCCATACAAGCATGATCAAAATCCTAGGCCGCCACTCGAAATACTCGAGGGCTGCGCCGCACAGGTTGAAATAAAAGCTTAGGCCGCTACTCGAACCACTCGGGGGCTGCGCCATACAAGCATGATCAAAAATCCTAGGTCGCCACCCGAACCACTCGGGGGCTGCGCCACACAGGTTGAAATAAAAGCTTAGGCTGCCACCCAACTCACTCGGGGGCTACGCCGTACAAGTACCAAGCCAAAAAATCCTAGGCCGCCACCCGACCGACTCGGGGGCTGCGCCATACAGGTCAAGTTCAAAATCCTAGGGCGCCGCCCGCCACACACGGGGGCTGCGCCACACAGGTCACACTTGTAACCCTAGGCTGCCACTCGACTTACTCGGGGGCTACGCCAAACAGGACCTCCAAGAAAAATCCTCAGCCGCCACTCGAACCTAATCGGGGGCTGCGCTGCACAGGTCAAGTTCCAAATCCTAGGCCACCACCCGACATACTCGGGGGCTGCGCCAAACAGGTAACACTTGTAACCCTAGGCCGCCACTCGACCTACCCGGGGGCTGCGCCATACAGGTCTTTGCCAAAATCCTAGGCCATCACTCGAGCGACTCGGGGGCTGCGCCATACAGGTCAAGTCGCATAAATCCTAAGTCGCCACCTGATATAATCAGAGACTGCGGCATGCAGGTCACACTTGAGAAACCTAGGTCGCCGCCTAGCATTCTAGGCGACTGCGCCAAACAGGTCACAAGCCCAAATCAAGCACTCACTTTCGAGTAAAACAGATTACCACTTACAATTCCAGAGTATTTCAATCAATCGTCATACTTACACAGTAACATCTGCCACCCTATAGCTAACCCTGCACAGCAGACGACAGCTACTCTACACTGCAGGTTCAGCCTTCGGTGCATCAAGAGGCCCTACAAGACGCTCGCTCACGTCCTGAACCTGCCGGATAATCCGACGCGCAGCAGCCAGAGTCTCGTCGAAGTCATCATCACTCGGCAGGCCTTCAAGCACCCGCTCAAGCGGAAGATGTGGCCGGTGCATCCGGACGTATGCCAACGCAGCGTTCGCACCAGCGACAAGTTGGGCGTCGACGACCTCCTTCAACCCTTCACCATCGCGGAACCTCTCCAGCAAAGCAGACAACCCGTTCGGCTGCGCATTATGCGGGAAGTACACACGATTGATGTGCCAAAGTGTCTTCCGGCAGCTCTCCAGAAGAAAAGAAGCGCGCCACGTGCGATCAAGCATGGTGGCAAGGACGCGCCCCCTCGAGTGGCTCACCCAGAACTGCCGAGCTTCGTACGAGTTGCCGGACGCCTCTCGGGTGACTCGCTCTTCAACGCGAACCCGCTCAGCCTCCCAGTCGGGATTGACGTCTGCACACATAAAATACAACTAAGAACGAGAAGGAAAGCCACAAAAGGTAGGCAGCCGCCAAGAAGAGGATACATACCCTGCAGCTGTCGGCTGATCAGGTCGATCTCCCCAAGCAAAAAGTCCTCACGTCGCGAGAACTCCGCCGTGGGATGCGACTGAGAACGTTGTAGCAGCCGCTCCGTATTCTTCAGGGTCGCCTCAATCTCCGCCACCTTGTTCTTCAAAAATGTGATTATACGCTGATCGTTGGCACTGCGTGGAGGAGCCGGCGCCGCCCGACGACGGCGAGCACCCGAAGAAGAAGCCGCGCCACTCGGCACGGCCGCCGGCGAAGGCGGAACATCATCGCGCGCAGCACTCTGCCAGGGATACGCAGAGTCAATACAATCAGGCGACTGCGAAGCACAAATCAACTCAGGAGAAATAAAGATCAGCAAAATCATTATCGAAGACCAAAAGACCCGACAGGGCAATATTCATTACAGGCATAAAATTCAAAATACAGATCGCGGCAACTTCCGCATTCCTACAACTATGCCTACTCTAAAGCCGCGGACTGCGACCGGGAACGGCCCTTCCGAGCTGCCGCCTCAGTCGCCTTAGCAAGAGCCCTCTCGAAGAGTGCCACAAGCTGCGCAGCCAGCTGCGAGGCGCGCTCCTTCACGCCACTCAGCGACGCGGTCCGGCCGTCGGGTTTGCGAGGAAAACCGCTGACGACCTTCTCGAAGTCACCGGGGACTTGGTGGCCTAATAAGAGCTGGAAGGTGAGCTCGGAGCCGCGTACCGTCTGCGACCGCGTGAAGTCGGCGATGGTAGTCGCGTCCTCAAACGGCGCAGCCAGGGCGTCCACGGTCGCCGGCGGCTGGTCACCCGGGAAGATGCTCTGGTGCACCACGGCCAGAGCTCCAGTCGACTTCTGCAACGCGGCCGAAGACTTCTTCAGCGCGTCCGAAGCGTAGGCGCATACCCGGTCGAGGAAGCCAACAGCGGTGGCCAGGTCAACCGTGTCACTCGACGCATCTTCGGGAGGAGCTCCACCGCAAGTCTCTGCGCAAAAACTCAAAGTCAGATCAAGAAAAAGAGCAAAAGACTCAGTAGGCGTCAAGACGAAACTCACCCCCAAGTACGCCGGCTAGCGAAAGGAGACGACCAACTTGAGTCTTCTCCTTGGCAACCCGCGCCAGCTCCCGCTCTTGGGACTCGCGAAGAGCCTTCTCAAGCTCATCAACCCGCCCAGTAGCCTGGTCCAGCAAGGAACGCAGTTGGTCCCTCTCTTTCTCCAGGCGAACATAAGCCGCGGCTGCGTCGAGCTGCTGGCGATAGTAAGGCTGAAATAAAAGCAAGAAGTTAATAAAGTTGCGGGCGACTATACTAGTCACCCACACCTTCGGGGGCTACTCCCATCGGGAGCGCTGATCGCGCACCCGATGAAAATCAAAGAACACAAAGAAGAAGCATGCAAGACTTACGTGGTCCAGGAGTTCAAGGTCTTCCGCAGCCGAAGGAAGCACGCGGCTAGAAGATGCAATACCGGCAGGCTCAGCATGCACCTTCTCCACCACCACTGGCGTCCTCAAGCCAGCCGTAGGGGCAGATGGAGCTCCACGTCCCGAAGGGGGGAGCTAACATCATCCGAACGATGGCTGCAGCAGAAACAAAAGCACCAATCGAATCAAGAAACGTCCAGACTGCAAAGTACAACTGGATGGACACATTACAAAGAAACTAACCTGGGGGTGCCGGCGTCATCATAGCTCTCCAGGGAAGGCGAAGGCATCCGCTGCGAACGAGCGTGGCGCCGCGGAGTTGACCGGGGGAACGTTCAGAGGTTCCTCCCAGCCACCCGAAGAACGAGCACCAGGAGACGTTACGGCGACCTCCTCCTCAGCAGCGTCCACACCCCGGGCAGGTGATGACGCAGTGGCAGACTCACCGCGAATGGGAAGCTTCCGCTTCTTCCTCCTCCACCTCGTCGCGGGGAGAATGCGCGGAGGGAATCTCCTCGTCCTAGTCATCCTCTTCGGCAAACCTCGACTCATCGTCGGGACCGTTCTCAGGGAGGGGAGGACAGCTGACGAAAAGATCCTGGCCCTGAGACAAATAGACACAAGTCGAATCAGAAAGAAAGGTAGACTCAAGTCGAAGAAGGTAAGCGAGAAGACAATAAAAGACTTACCTCAGGAACGGGGTTCGAGGCCCCGTAAGGAGAAATCGGGCACCTGACGTTGCACGCGTCCGCGGCTCGGAGGTTGGTGATGGACCTGACACTGGCTTCCACCTCCTCGTCCTCCAGCGGCTTGGCGCTGACGCCTTCGGCGACCCACATCGGGTGAGGCCGGGCGCTGAGCGGCTGCACCCGAAGACGGAAGAAGGTGGCCATCAGGAAGACGCCACCCGCATCACGCCCAAGGGTCTGAGTCAGCTCATGCAGCAGGGACAGCAGGGGCCGCACAGCCTCCTTCTCCAAGGCAGACAGCGGGTGCGCCCAGGCGGCGGTCTTCCGCAGTCCGCGCTTGCTGTCGAATGCGTCCAGTCCGTCGCCGTTCGACTGGACGTAGAACCATCTCCGGCGCCACCCTTGGACGGAGTCGGACTTCTTCATCTGAAAGTACGCGGTGTCACCGCGTACCTGGATTTCGAAGCCACCCACTGGGAAGGTCAGCCCACTCTTCCCCACGTTCTTGCGAACGAGGAAGAGCGACTTCCACAGCGCCCAGTGGGGCGCGACACCCAAGAAGCACTCGCAGAGCACGATAAAGCCCGCGATGCTCAAGACGCCATTGGGGGTCAGATCGTGGATCTGAACCCCATAGGCGTACAGGAGACCACGCACGAAATCGTGCATGGGGAACCCGAAGCCTCGCGGAATGAAGTCCGCGAAGCAAACACGTTCCCCATCGCGAGGAGTGGGGAAGACCTCCTTGCCAGGGACTCGTACCTGGACTTGGTCGGCGGGCGGCAGCATGCCCTGCGCGCGGAGCAGCTCCACATCGCTCTTCTTCGTCGACGACCTCTGCCAATCACCCTCGGGCTTCTTCATCACCCCGACGTCGTCAGCGGCGGCGGAGGAGCCAGCGACGCTCTTCGGCTTGCCCATCGCCTAGGTCGCAAGGTGCGCGGACGGAGTGTTTGGAGCTCGGGATGGCGGCGGTAATGGCAGAGCGCAGGAGGAGAAGAAAGGCAAGAATGGATTGGAGAAGATGACATCCCAAAAGCCAAAGCGTGGTACTTATTCCTCGAGGATCGGCATCTCAACCGTCCATCAGGCAATGGCTCCGAGCGAGAGCATCCATCCGTCCATGTGTCGCACGGAGAAACCAACCGTCGCCGCCAACTCCCTCCACTACGCACAGGAACCGAGGCGTCGTCATCGTGCCGCGCAAATTTTGCGCCCACTTCGGAGACGTGACAACTGCGGACCGTGGTCAGCTATGACAACGGGGCCCACCACGTCACGTCCCATCGGGCGCAGAGGCGTGCGACGAATCGTCATCGATGACGTCACCAAGCCAACGGCTCCAAAATCAACCGAAGAAACTCGAAGAAATCATTCGAGTAGTAGGCTTCGTAGCCGAAATCAGCAAGGTAGGATCGGCCAACGATCCGAGCACCCGAAGAAACCGTTCAAGTGGCAACACAGTAAGCTCGAGCAGCCGAATCCATCCAACAAGTAAGCCAAAAGCAGGCTGAGCAGAAGCAAGCTTCGCAAAGAAGATGAAGACAAAATAATTCGACTGCACAGATTACTCCCATCGGGAGTGGCTGGCTCGACTAAAGAAATTCGAGTTCAAGCTCAAGATCAAGCAATCCAACGGCGCGTCCAGGAAGAAGGAGTCCTTTGTCCGACTCTACGCTCCGACCAAGCACTCGGGGGCTACTGACGTGGGGCTACCTTGCGGGTAGCCCACGATGATGCTACCTGGGCCGCGTCAAGGATGGAAAGGCCCGCGGAAGGCCCACTCGGGGTGCCTTGTGCCCTAGTCCAACTCGGTTAGGTCTTGTAACCTACCGTATTTGTATCAACCACCCGAGACCTGGCTACCTATAAAGCCAGGAGGGTTGCCCGTCCTAGAGGACACGTTCATAACCACTACGACAAACCCTAGCGAGATGGCAATCTCGCCATTGTAATCGCTACTCGCATCAATAACCAGACAAGCAGGAGTAGGGTGTTATCCTCCGGGAGCCTGAACCTGGGTAAACCTCGCTTGTCAGCCGTCGTGATCACCTTGCACTCATCTCTCTCCCCATCAATCAACCCGGGGTGCACAACCCTGGGACTTGTCGAGTTAACGCCTCGTCAGCACCTGCAGTCGGCGCTTCAGGTACATACTTCTTGTCGGCCTTCGCCAGTGTGCGGCGTGTTTCGGCCCACTTCTCACACCCCTTGATGGCGACGAAGACGTGAAGGTACTTGAAGTCCGTCTTCTCGTCGTCCTTGTACGCCTCGAACATCCGGCAGAGCTCCATCTCATGGTTGGCCCCGATCTTTGGTCTATGCTTGATCTCCTATGCCATGCCACTTGTTGTAGGCTCCAATGGTTGGCCATCGCCTTCTAGCCGCGCTTTGTCAGGCACCCGGCGAAGTCGGGTCGATCATGCGGCGCTCGTCGTACGCCGTCTTCACTCGCTTCCAGTAGTTGTCCATGGCCTGGTTGGCGCCGTAGATCATGTCCTGGGTGGTCGCTTTCCATGCCTCGGCGAGGAGGACATCCTCCCTGCTCGTCCACTTGATGCGAGGCTCGACGGGCGGCTTTGGGTGCGCGTCCTGGGAGCCCTTCCTGGGACGACGACCGCCTATGTCGCCTTCCTTGGCTTGCCCTTCGTCCTCACCCTCGGCAGCATGCGTCTCATCCCCTCCTTCCTCGGCCTCCTCCGTGCCGACGCTACCGTAATCAATGCCGCCCGGGGGAAATTCCCCGCCCGGTGCCGACAGGAAGCCCGGGGATGCCGCTACCGCCGCCGAGCCCGTGGTGATGATCTCGTCCATGCTCTCTTGGTGCATCCCGAGCATGGACTGCGTCCTGAAAGTGGGGGAGCGGCGCAGCGGCGGCGAAGGCACGTAACCCAGCAAGCCGACGTACATCATGGACGGATGATGGGGGAAGGTGACGTTGGGGTCGAAACCGCCAGAGAGTTCGCCATCAGCGTACCCAGGTGAGTACCGCGGAGACGCGCACCAATGCGGCGACGGTGATGGCGACGCGGATGCCTGACCCTAGCCGACGAACTAGGGATGGGGATGAGGATGAGGGGACATGCCGCCCCTACGCTTGGCCGGCGGCGCCGCAGACGCGGTCGGAGTTGGCGGCTCCACATCTTCATCCTCCGCCTCCTCCTTCTCCTCTTCTTCGTCAGCGGCAGCTTCGCTAGCGGCCTCCAGCTGCGCGGCCAGCTCCCTTTGCCGCTGCTTGTGCTCCCTCCCCCGGTGCTGGGTGTTCTCCGCCTTCCGACGCGCCTGCTCGGGAATCCAATGTTTGTTGTTCATGCCCGGTGGCTTCTTCTTTGGCGCTCTCGGCTTGCGCGTCTTCTTGGTGGGGAGAGCGGCGATGGCGGCGGCGGTGGTTGCAGCTCGGGGGCCAGTGAATTTGGCGGGAGCCATGGCGGCCATGACCTGAACTGGGGGAAAATGGCGGGATCAGGCGGGTGGGCGAGCTATTTGGGGGGGAGGGAGGGATGCTAAAAATTATGGAGGGAAATCGCCCACTCTCGCCGACAGGTCTGGCCCGCGCACGCCTTTTGCCCCCCCCCCCAGGCGGAACCCAGGAAGCTGGGTTTGGCCTGGGTTCGTCGGTGCGAAACGTCACCAAAAACGGCGCTAACCGGCGCTAAATCGACTTCTGGTAGGCGGTTGGTGGTTTTTTGCTCGCGCCGACGCTAAAAAGGCCTCTTGGGGGCGCTGGGGGGCGACTGGAGATGCCCTTATCCGGATCAAAAAGTTGATCTCCATTCTTCGTGGGTCTAGGGATTGGGAAAGAGGTATAAGAGCATCCCACTCGTCCCCCCATAGGCCTTATGGAGGGCGCCGGCGCGACACAATCAAATGGGGAAGCTGCGGCTCCTAGTCGTATCCCCCATACACCCCCAATTGCAAGTTCAATTTTTCAAAATACCGGCTCCCAACCGCGCTGATCACATTGTCTTTGCGCCCACAAAATGATCACAAAACCGGGCGAATAATCGCCCATATTACAAATCAGACGAACAATCGCCGCAAATCAATGTCTGTCGAGCCAAAAGAGGGGCACAGATTCATGGGGCTTGGCGGCGTAGATCAAGTCGTGCCTTTGTCGCAGTCGTCGACGTCCAGCACCGACGTCGCAACAACCTCCGGTGTCATACCAGGGGCAGGGGCGGCGCTGCTGGAGTAGCTGGCGGCGTCTCGGAAGCCGGCGTGGTGGACGAAGCCGGGGGCGGGGTGCTGTAGTGCGACGCGCTGCTCTCGGCTAGGATCATGTTGTGTTGCGCTTGGTGCCACACCTTCACCTTGTCGTCCATGTCGACGGTGTTGACCATGAGGATCGCCATGTCCTCCCTCCGCTTCTTGGCTGTGACGTTCGCCTTGAACAGGTCGAGCTTGGCGTCCTGGCGCGCCATGACCGATTCCCACTGACGAGGGTGTAACTCGACAAATCCCTGGGTTGTCCACCCCGGGTGGATTGAGGGGGAGAGAGAAGCGTTGATGATCATGACGGCTGACAAGCGGGGCGATTTACCCAGGTTCAGGCTCCCGGAGGATAACACCCTACTTCTTGCTTGTCTGATATTGATGGCGAGTAGCGATTACAATGGCGAGATTGCGATCTCGCTAGGATTTGTGGTGGCGGCTATGAGCGTGTCCCTGAGACGAGCAACCCTTCTTGCCTTTATAGGTAGGTCAGGTCTCGGGTGAACGATGTCGTATGGCAATTACAGATATGGCAGGTTATGCGACCTAACCGACTAGGAGTAGGTCACACGATACCCCTAGTGGGCCTTCTGTGGGCCTTCGTAAGCTTGGCGCGGCCCAGGTATCCTCACCGTGGGATAGTCGAAGAGTAGCCCCACGTCAGTAGCCCCCGAGTGCTTGGTCGAATTCTAGAGTCGAGCAAAGGACTCCTTTCTCCTGGGCGCGCCGCCAGATTTCTTGTTCTTGAGTCTGAACTTGCTTTTTTTTCAGTCGAAGAGGACGCTCCCGATGGGAGTAATCTCTGCAATCAAATTACTTTGTCTTGGCCTTGTGCGAAACTTGCTTTTATTCGGCATGTTGGCTTACTTTGTAGATTGGTTCAGCTGTGTGAGCTTACTTCCTTTTCTTTACCACCCGAATGATTGATTCGGGTTCTCGGATCAGCACCCTGTCCTACTTGTTTGTTTTCAGCTGTAAAGCTTACTACTCGAATCTTGTGTTCGAGTTGTCGTGCTGCTCCACTTCTTTTCTAGAGCCATTGTCTTGCTGACGTCAGTGATGACGCTTCGTGGCACGCCTCTGCGCCCGATGGGACGTGACGTAGCGGGGCCCACTGTCAGTGTTGACTGTGGTCAGCAGTTGTCACGTCTCTCCGAACTGGGCGCGAGAATTTCGCGGCCCGTGCGTAGTGGGCGGAGTGGGCGGCGACGGTAAGTCTCTCCGCACGACACCTGGACGGCTGGATATAGCTGCTTGGATCAGTTCCTTTGCGGACGGCTGAGATGAGTTTGGCAAGGCATAAGTACTGCGCCGCAGCGCGAGGGCGTCATCTTCTCCAATCGTCCGCGCCTCCATTCCTTTGCTCTCTGCCATTCTTGCCTCGGTCCAAGCTCTGTGCCAATTGTCCTCCCACCTTCTGCGATCCCTCGATGCCATGGGCAAGTCGAAGATCGCCGCTAGCGCCTCCGCCGCCGAAGCCGGGGTGATTAAGAAGCCCAACGGCGATTGGCAGCGGTCCACGGTGAAGAAGACGGACGTCGAGCTCCTTCGCGCGCAGGGTCTCCTGCCCCCGACTGACGAGGCCACGGTCGTGCTCCCGGCAAGGAGTTGTACCCCGCGCCTCGCAAAGGGGAACGCGTGTGCTTCGTGGATTTCCTTCCACGGGGCTTCGGGTTCCCTCTCCACGATTTCGTTCGTGGTCTTTTGTACGCCTATGGGGTTGAGATCCACGATCTGACCCCCAATGGCGTCTTTAGCATCGCGAGCTTCATCGTGCTTCCTGGGGATCGCACCCCACTGGGCTCTCTGGAAGTCGCTCTTCCTCGTTCGCAAGAACGTTGGGAAGAGCGGGTTAACGTACCCCGTGGGTGGCTTCGGCATCCAGGTGCGCGGCGACACCGCGTTCTTCCAGATGAAGAAGTCAGACTCTGTCCAGGGGTGGCGAAAGAGGTGGTTCTACCTCCAGTGCGACCAGGAGGGTCTGGCGCCCTTCGACGTCGAGCGCGGCTTGCGGAAGACTCGGGCTTGGGCGCACCCGCTCGCCGAGGAGGAGAAGGAGTCCGTGAAACCTCTGTTGAGCCTGCTGCGCAACCTTCTCAAGACCCTGGGGCGCGAGACGGGTGGCATCTACTTGATGGCCACCTTCTTCCGTCTGCGCGTCCAGCCGCTACGCGCTCGCCCCCACCCGATGTGGGCAGTCGAGGGTGTCAGCGACCAACCGCTTCACGACGAAGAAGTGGAGGCCAAGGTGAGGGGCATCACCAGCCTTCGAGCCGTGGACCCCTGCAACGTCAAGTGTCCGGTCGCTGCGTACGGAGGAGCGAACCCTGTTCCTGAGGTGAGTTTTTGCATTGTTCTCTTCGTTGCTGATTTTCTTGATCTTCTTTTTCTTGATTCGACTCTGCTTTGTTTGCTTCAGGGCCACACTCTTCTTGTCAGCCTTCCTCCTCTCCTTTAGAACGGACCTCACAATGAGTCGAAGTTTGTGGAGGAGGAGGATGACGATGAAGACATCCCGTCCGCTATCTCTCCTAACGAAGAGGTGGAGGATGACGATGACGAGGGGGAACCCGCACGGAAGAGGCAGAAGCGGCGAAGTGGTGGCGACTTTGCGACTGCTTCGTCACCCGCGAAGGATGCCGATGTTGACTTGGAGGAGGCTGGATGTCCTCTTCGGGTGTGCGGTCCCAGGACAACTGGGACGAACCCTTGGCTGCTCCTCCGGTCAGCTCGGCGCCGCCACGTGGGTTCGCTCGGATGCCGTCTGTCTCCCTGGGGAACTATGATGGCGACGAGGCCACCAGGTGAGTTCCTTTTCTTCCTTCTTCGTCGAGTGCATTTCCGAGTTTCTGGATTCGAGTTGATTTTTCCATTGATTTTGCTCCAGCAACCGCTCTGACAGCGCCCGCTCTCCTCCTCACGAAGTTGAGCACACTTCTGCTCCCTCGACGGAGTTGGTGACGCGGGTGGTGGTCGAGGAGCGTGTGTCGACTAGCGGCTTCGCGGATCCGAGTCGTGCTCCCCCATCGACTTCGGAGGATGTCGACCTTCTGGACCACGTAAGTCCTTTTCCTTGTTATTGTAGTCCTGAAATTTCATCGCGTGCGCGAACAGCGCTCCCGATGGGAGTAGCCCCCGAAGGTGTGGGTGACTAGTATAGTCGTCCGCAACTTTATAACTTCTTGTTGTTTCTGCAGCCATACTACCGCCAACAGCTTGAGGCGGCCGCTGCCTATGTTCGCCTGGAGAAGGAGAGGGACGAGCTGCGTATCTCTCTGGACGAGGCTACTAAGCGGGCTGAAGAGTTGGAGCTGAAGCTTCAGGCTCAGGCGGAGCTTGCGAAGGCCCTGCACGAGTCCCAGGAGCGCGAGCGTATGCGGGTCGTCCAGGAGAAGACCGAGGTCGACCGCCTGCTCTCACTCGCCGGCGCCCTTGGAGGTGAGTTTTTGGCTTAGCGCCTACTTTGGCTTTGCTTCCTTTTCTTTCTGTTGATCTGTGACTTCTCATTTCAGAGAAATGTGGCGGCACTCCTCCGGAAGGCTCGTCCAACGACAATGTCGACTTGGCCACCGCGGTCGGGTTTCTCGACCGCGTCTGCGCGTATGCATCCGCTGCGTTGCAGAAGTCGTCGTCGGCGCTGCAGAAGTCGACTGGAGCGCTCACGACTGTGCACTGGAGCATCTTTCCGAGCGACCCGCCGCCGACTGCCGTCGATGCCCTCACAGCGCCGTTTGAAGATGAAGCGACTACCCTTGCCGACTTCACTCGGACGCAGACGGTACGCGGCTCCGAGCTCACCTTCCAGTCTCTGCTAGGCCATCAAGTAGCTGGCGATTTCGAGAAGGTTGTCAGCGGCTTCCCGCGAAGGTCCGATGGCCGGACCGCGTCCCTTAGTGGGGTGAAGGCGCATGCTGCACAGCTGGCTGTAAAGCTTGTGGCCACCTTCGAGAGGGCGCTTGCCAAGGCAACTGAGGCGGCTTCTCGGAAGAGTCGCTCCCGGTCGGAGTCGGTAGTTTAGGAGCTTTTGTAGTGTGGGTCCTTTTAGTCGCCAGAACTTGTATTTCACTCTGCAGCTTGTAATGACCTTTATTTTGTCGGGTCTTCTGGCCTTGAAACCTCTTTAATTTTGAATTATAATTTCTTTCCCTTCAATTGTGCTTTGGCTGAGGAGTCTTTTTGCTATATTGACATTGCATATTCATGACAGACTGACACGCATGAGGCCACTTCTGCCGCTGCGACGACTCGCGCGAGTGGCGAGGGAGGTTCTCGCTCGACTGCGGCTGGGCGTCGTCGTCGGTCAGCACCCGTTCCACAGCGAAGCGCGAATGACCAGCGGTTGATCACCTATATGAGGAACAAGGTGGTTTGCCTTGAAGCGAGTCTGAAGCTTGCTGAGTTGGAGCTGGAGCGCTCCAAATCACGTCCCACTGCGGGGTTCTCCCAGCGCGAGAAATTTTTGCTTGGCGAGATCGATCTGATCAGTCGACGACTGCAGGGTTGGTAGCCTTTTGTTGCTTGACTTCCTCCTTGAGATTTGCTGGTTCTAACTTGTAATTTTTTGGGCGCAGATGTGAACCCAGATTGGCAGGCTGAGCAGGCTCGGGTTGAGGAGCGGGTCACCCGAGAGGCGACTGGCGATTCTTTCGAGGTTCGCCAATTCTGGTCGCACAAGTTGGGAGGGCAAATCCTCGCGCGCATGCTTGATCGAACTTGGCAGGCTGCCTTTCTTCTTGAAGGTTGTCGGAAGACCCTCTGGCATATCCACCGTGTGTACTGTCCACACAATGGGCAGCCGCATGGGCTGGCCGCCTTGCTGGAGAGGTTCCGCGAGGGTGATGCGTTGAAGGAGGTAGTCCACGCACAACTCGTCGCTGGGGTGAATGTGGCGCTGGCGTACGTCCGGCTGCATCGGCCGAACCTTCCTCTGGAGAGGGTGCTAGGCGGTCTGCCCGGTGACAAAGACTACACCGACACCTTGGCGGCTGCTCGCCAAATGGTTGAACAGGTCCAAAAGCTGAGTGAGCGCCTTGTAGGGCCACTCGACGCGCCAAAGGATGAGCCTGCATAATAGGGACAACAATGTTCTGCTGTACAGGATTAGTCATAGGAGACGAATTTGTCAAATGTAAACATCAATGTATTAGATATGGGGAATTCCCGAGTAAGCAAGTTAAAACTTTTTGCTTTACTGTGCTATTATCTGTGGTGCTCCTTCGAATGGATTTGGACGACTTAGTACTAGGCTTTGTGCGACGTGGCTCGGGTTCATTGAGCGCGAGCCGTGGACCTGTGCGGCGCAGCCCCCGAGCACCTTGGGTAGCGGCCATGACTTTGTCGTGAACCTGTATGGCGCAGCCCCCGAGTGTTTCGAGTGGCGACCTAGGGTTTCAAGTGTTACCTGTAAAGCGCAGCCCCCGAGTGTTTCGAGTGGCGGGCTAGGATTTTAGTACTTGACCTGCATGACGTAGCCCCCGAGTGGTTCAGGATGGCTCTACTAATTGCCTTGACTGAGAATGTAAAGTGAACAACTTTTTCTATAAATCTTCTTTATTAGAGCGAAGCGTTTCAGCTTCGTGCAACTGTTCACCTTCATATTTATCCATTCACGTGTGGCAAAAAGAACACATCGGCTCGGCGAGCAACCCGCGGCGCGCGCGTCGTGACGAGGCGCGGCGGGCGGCGGAGGAGGACCATTCACGTGTGGCAAAAAGAACACATCGGCTCGGCGAGCAACCCGCGGCGCGCGCGTCGTGACGAGGCGCGGCGGGCGGCGGAGGAGGAGGAGCGCGCGTGGAGCTCTCTCTTATTCTCATGCTCGTACTAGTGCTAGAGGAGGTCACCTTATAAACTGGTGTGACACTCTCTAAACTAGCCATGTGGGACTAAACATTTGTCCCACCTCTTACCATGTATGAATATGTCACATGGGCCTCTAGGATTTTCAGGAATTATGGGAATGGTTAAATGGGCTAGGCAATTAAGGCCAAAATTCCAGCAATTTCAGGAATTATGGAAATGGTTAAATGGGCTAGGCAATTAAGGTCAAAATTCCAGCATTTTCTACTCCGTATATACTCAGTAAGAGGGGACGTTTTCCAGTGAATTGAATAGCCACACGACGGTTGGCAGGAGGGAACTTCAGCTCGGACGGTGCCTTCTGCATCGAATCTCAGCCAAATCCGGTGAAACTTGGTTCAAATTATGGCGAGGAAGTTGCACACGCACAACATGCGGCGAACTATAGCAGGTTTAGGTCGGGAGAGTGGCTAGCGCGCACGGACGACCACGCGGCATCGGTCTTCACCGCCGTAAGAGGTGGGTCACGGGGGGTTCGAACCACAAGCTGGGGAATGTACTGATTCGAAAATGGATGAGCAAGGTAACATGGAACACTCTCTTTAAGACTTTATAACATTTTAAAAAAACGAGAAATAATGCAAGAACCAAACAAGGCCTCACCTTTGTCACGCTATAAACATGCGCATACACACACAGCCATAAACGCCACCCCTAGCAGGCTTTGACCCCAGGTCGACGTATATGTCGGTGCAGCGAACGGAACGCGTACGTACCGGCCGCGCAGCGCCCACCACATGCATTGCTCTCATGCAGTCGCTCAAGTTTCTTTAATCTTCATGCTGTTGAAGCGGCATTGTCGTGACAGTTCGTAGTACCGAGTCGTGACTCCACGGCGATCGACCCTCCAAATTATTTGTGGCTTTGAATGTCTGGCCGGCCGGCAGTACGTACTTGTCCGTCCCGTGTCGTTGAACTCTCTCCGGGGCCGGCCGGGGCTCCAAATGTCGTGCCTGCATGAGTGAAGCGAGTGTCAAGTTACCAGAAAGAGAAACACCCTAATAAAGGGCAAGGCTATTTTTTTTGTTATTTGGCGTCGACCCGATCCACCACGATTCCAAAGCTAAAATTAGGTACGTCCGCGGCGCGTGATTGCAGCGAGATTAGGTCCGTCCAGGAGCGCTGCGCGATGAAATTGAGGAAAAGATCGGCCGCGCACGCGATCTCTTCGCACAAAGTTAGGTTCCGCGTGCCCGCGATCTCGGGAGAAGAAAACCCCGGCCGTTTTCGGACATGCATTGCAGTTGCACTAGTGTTTCTCGATCACCGGCCATCTTCTTGCAACCAATCATCGGTCCATGCGGTGGACGACGTACTAACCCGACGGCGGACGGCCGACCAGCGGGAGCGGCCTCGCTGCGTCGATGAGCTGAACAGGGAGCAGCAAGGGTCACGTGGAACCAGGATCTGCTGGCTCCCCACCCCAGATCGATTTCAAAATTGCCGCAGGTCCTTGTTGACGTGCATTAACCGTGCAAGCTAGCGCTAATGCTCGCTTATTAGCTTGGTTGACGCGAGAACAAAAGTAGAGATAGAGCGCAAGAAACGGAAGCTGTTTTTGGTTTTCTAACATTTTGCAAAAAAAAATACAAATTAGTTTTTGTTCAACCCACGATATAACGCAGACGCTACTTAGCCGGCGGATAAGGTCCGAAGTCACCATGGACAGCTCGCCGGCGACGATCGCTCCCACCAAAGAATATCCCGCATAAATGAGAAACACAGACATCAGGTCCACCTACATAACCACACTAACACATGTTGGTTCTCAAATTAAGGGTTATATTCAGCTTTGGTGTTTCACAAGGAACTTCTCTCTCCATGCGTTGAAAAGACTAGTTAATCACGAGAATGACAAACCAGGGTTCCAAATGGAGCCACTCTCCACTATCATATCATCCACTCCACGTCTCCACCCACAAACCAAACCAAAGGAAGCAGGCGGAGGGGTCGGGAGCGGACAGCGCACCACGCCACGCTCGCACAGCATTCAAGCCTACTCCACTTCTCAACAAAGCTGCAAGGGCCCAAGGAAAGCGAGCTGCTCCAGTTCCTTCCTTCCCACACCTAGCCTAGCTTCTTCCCCCTCTCCTCTCTTGTCCGTCCTCAAAGCCAAGAACACGCCCGCTGAAGCTGATCCCAACTGCCACATCCCCGAAACAGATTCCTCGCCTCGCCAAGCAAGATCGGATCGCCCCTCCCTCCTCCGCGCGCAGCTCTCCTACCGAATCTCCATTGCGCCGTTTCCATCCATCCATGCCACCGGCGGCGGCGGCGGCAATCTAGCTCCCATCGCTAGCTAGGATTGGAGGAGGACAGGATCGATGATGAAGGCGCACCACGGAGCGTCCGGCGGGGGCCACGGGCGGCGGACCCCGTTCCTGACCTCGTACGCGCTCACGCTCGCCTTCATCACCTTCGTCTCCCTCCTCTACTTCAAGGACTTCTCCTCCACGCTCCACCAGCCCTTCCTCACCCACCCGCCGCCGCGCCAACAACGCCCCCACGCCATCCCCCGGTCCCGGCCCCGGCCACCACTGCCCCGCGCCGCCCACGCCGGCGGGGGCGGCGGCGACGGCGTGGGGTTTGTAGCTGAGATGAAGCAGCGCGCTTCCGAGCGGCTGCCGTTCGCGGTGGGCGCGGCGGCGGCGGGGTGCGACATCGCGCAGGGCGAGTGGGTGTACGACGAGGCGGCGCGGCCGCTGTACCAGGAGGAGGAGTGCCCCTACATCCAGCCGCAGCTCACCTGCAAGGAGCACGGCCGCCCCGACACCGCCTACCGCCACTGGCGATGGCAGCCCCGCGGGTGCGACCTCCCAAGGTAAGAAACATACAGGAAAAAAAGTACATTATCATCTTCTTCACCGAATCAAACTCCTTTCTCCTCTGGATGGACGCGGTTGCCCGCGATGGTGATAGTGATTTTGGTTGTCTTCCACGAAGAAATAATACAGTATTGCAAGTCGATGGTGCTCTGGCCCAGATTTGCTATACGAAAAACCAATCTTGCTCCATCTGGTAAAGCAGCGCGCGATGCCGACCAGACGGAACGAACGAACAAACCCGTCGTGCTCTGCTCTACCCCGGGTTGGTTGGTTAGGATTTTACGGTTAGCAAACGCAACGCTGAATAACAGCGAGATTTCGTCGAGGCTGATTCGGCGGGGATTTTGGCTGGACCGCTGGGCGCTCCTCCGAGGTAGGCGAACTCCCCAGCGTCGGTTTGGGTTTGGTTGGGTAGGTAGGACGCGCTGGGGCCGCCGCGAGCGACACAACGAGTCCATGCGCCGACGACCAAGACAAGTGTGGACGGACGGCAACAAGGACCCGATTGTAGTTATTGTTAGGCTTGTTAAACTATACCCCGAGACTAGCACCTCTACTGCTCGGCGAACGTAACAGGGGAACGACCGTCGGTGGGCATCCGTCATGGATCCATCCAGCTGTTCGCTGCCGCCTCTTCCCCGGGCACAGGTGCAGGCGCGCCACATGGGGCTCCATTGACCACAGCATCATCTCCTTCTCCTCTTTCTTGCGCCTGTGTGTGTGTGTGTGTGTGTGTGTGTGTTGCCATCCCAATGGACCCTCTGGGTTCCTCAACTAGGCTTTCCTTTTTTCCTCATGAGAGAAAGCGGTTGTTGCTCCGTCGCCGTCCCGAACCCTGATCCTGATACTTTGGCATGCTGGCCGTAGGGAATTAAGACGATGTTGAGCACCCTCACACGACGTTATGGGGGTATCCATCTATCGGATTTATGGGACCATATACATATGTGATATGTGTCTGCGAGAGCGTGTGGTTTCTCTTTTTTGTAAGCTGCACCTGCACAGCCCTCTCTGAATGTTCTTCGACAGCGCCGTTGGCGTAGGCCATCGGACACGGGTAGAGGTCGCCCTCAAGACAATGTGGATTTTTATTCGACGAAATGTGTCGCTGTGAACATCGGTTTCGACGTCAGCCGAATGAGTGAATGTTTATGGAAGGATACCGGTCACTCTCGGAATTTTTACCTCAGTACGTAGTTTTGCATGGCGATGTCTGGTCAAACCCAGAGTTTGCTTTCTTACTGATGAGGATGTTTGTTGCTCCGTTGCTATCAAACTACAGTCCTGAAGCCTAAATCTGATACTTTGGCCCAAGGGAATTAAAACGATGTTGAGTGTACGAACGTTACGGGCCGTACGGGACCCTCTGTGAGAGTCGTCTCCGGTTTCTCTTTTTGTTGTCTGAATGTCTGTCGACAGCGCGCCGTGCTATCGGACACGGTTGAGGGTGACGCTAGAAACATTGTGTCACTGGACTCATTTGTTAGTACTGGGTTAATATCAGCTGAGTGAATGTGTACAGAAGAATATCAGCCACTCCCAGTATTAATAAACTCAGTAGTATTGCATGAGTGTTCCAGTAGAACCACAATTCTAAAGATTTAAATTGCTTAGCAAATTTTGAAATTCAGTTTATGCATTATATTGATCCTAATGCTATGGGTCCCATTCTCACACTGCAAAATCCCTTGTCTTGCAGCTTCAATGCAACTCTAATGCTCGAGATGCTGCGGGGCAAGCGCATGCTGTTTGTTGGAGACTCTCTCAACCGAGGGCAGTACGTGTCGTTGGTTTGCCTCCTGCACCGGGCCATACCTGAGAGCTCAAAATCCATGGAAACATTCGACTCTCTCACAGTTTTCAGAGCGAAGGTATCCCCTTTTTTTTGGTTTTTTACATAAGCACTGCACCGAACCTTTTCTCTGCCAATGAACATATCATCAACATTAAAGTTTTGTACTCACAGTTTCTAGAGCAAGTTTATTCCCTTATTTTTCTTACATGGCAGATTAACAGCGCAATGCATAATTCAACAAGCTATGCACTGAGCCTTTTTGTTAGTTAATGAACATACCGTGAACACTAAAGCTTGCTAGATATGACAACAAGGAACAACCTCCTGAGATTATGAACATCTAAATTCTGTGTTATGATTTCATCATGGTGCTTCTTTGTAGCTTGATGGCTACCCTTTCTCTCTAGCCTCGTCTGTGCTGAATATGCTTACTGTTGCATTTTGTAGGACTACAATGCCACGATTGAGTTCTACTGGGCTCCCTTTCTCGCAGAATCAAATTCTGATGACGCTGTTGTACACCGTGTTGCGGATAGAATAGTAAGAGGGACAGCTATTGAAAAGCACGCCAAGTTTTGGAAAGGAGCCGACGTTGTGGTATTCAATACCTATCTTTGGTGGATGACCGGACAGAAGATGAAAATTCTGTAAGTTGTACCTTCGACGTGGCTACATGGTGTTGCTTACTTGAAGCTTGCTTAAATTTTGAAGGTCGCATCGGTGTTACTTTGCGTTTATATATTTTGCACCTTAGATCTGATTGTAATATTTTCAAAGGAAAATCTTCAAAAATAATCATCATGTTTCGTTAAACATCGCATCTTTTGAGTAAAAACACAAAATTTGATAAAATTGTTAAGTAAAGATGATACAACATAGTTAATGTGTATAATTCAATCCAGTGCCAAAAAATACAAGTGTGTGATGGTTATATAGGGCAGTGGTTATTTGCAATGGATCGTCTAGTAAGTTTGAAAGGTTCTGAACTTCTGTTTCTCCCAGGCAAGGTTCCTTTGAAGATAAGAGCAAGGACATCAAAGAAATGGAGACAGAGGAAGCCTATGGGATGGTGTTGAATGCCGTTGTGAAATGGGTCGAGCACAACATGAACCCTAGCAACTCAAGGGTGTTTTTTGTCACTATGTCACCTACTCATACCACGTAAAGCTCTCATCTTTCTATCAAGAATTTAGTTAAATGTCCCTGCAAAAGAAAGAAAAAAAGATTGGCACATCCTATACTACATTGTGTGTCAGTGGCTGATTGACATCTAAAGTTCTGACTCGTGTTTCTGTTATCTATCATTAGGAGCAAAGATTGGGGCGATGATTCTGATGGAAACTGCTACAACCAAACAACTCCAATTAAAGATCCATCTTACTGGGGACCTGGCACTAGCAAGGGCTTGATGCGTGTTATCGGAGAAGTGTTCAGCGCATCGAAGGTCCCTGTTGGGGTGGTCAACATCACCCAGCTGTCTGAATACCGTAAAGACGCGCACACCCAGATATACAAGAAGCAGTGGAACCCGCTGACCCCGGAGCAGATCGCCAACCCCAAGAGCTACGCGGACTGCACCCATTGGTGCCTCCCGGGACTCCAGGACACCTGGAACGAGCTGCTCTACTCGAAGCTCTTCTTTCCTTGAGTGGATGAAGAACCTCTGATTCGGATTGTTAACGCGCAGGAAACCTCCCATCGTCCCTGTGGACCGAAAAAGGAGTGCATGAACATAATGCCCAAGTTCCTCGGAGTATAGTAAATCATCTGGGAAAGGTGGGTCTGCTGGGGAAGGGCTGCTACTAGTCTAGGTAACAACGTACAGGTTCTCACATTCTGAGGGATACATTCAGGCCACAGGCGCGCTGCGCCAGACGAGGTGTTGCGGTCGCTTGCTGATAAGGCCATTTGCCGCTGATACTGTACTATGTTTCTCTTGGCTGACGCGTCAAAGTTGCATGATGTCCAAGTGTGATTCTTTTACTGAATATATGAATGCCAATTGATTGAGCTGATCACCTATATGTAGAAGTACTTTTTATTATGGCCTGGTGAGTGACTTTATTTTTTCACGTCGAAGTTACATTACTTCCAGATTTTGCTGCCACTGATGAGATTGCTAGTAGCTGTATTGTTTCTCTCGCGCTACTCTTGATCAGAGTTCGTTGAAGCCACACTGTCCTCCTTTCCACCGTTGGGTTCATTCAGGCAATCTCTCCTGTTTGGAAGGCAAATACTTTTGTTGAAACCAATACTATTTTTGAAGGCAACCACTTAGCCACCACGGACGTCTTTTGATGTAGCAATCACATCACCTACAGAAACCACATGTCTGCTAGAGAAATATTGCACATTCCACACCACCACTCTTGTTGAAACCTGATGTCTGACTTGGCGATGAAGTCCCAACCGAGATCTCGAACAAGTCCGCCTTCACTTCCTCAGGCAAAGGGCAGAACCGGTTCCCTGTACAGCTGATGAATCTCAGACATGATCTGCAACACGGAGCCATGACTAAAATGACTGTCGAGCTGGCACTATCATGCGGAGCCATCTATACTTGTTTTGAACACATCGATCTTATTTCAGAGGATCGCAAAACCGACATTTGCGTTAGCCCATAGTCAGTGCCGCACTAACTAGTACGAGCCGACGAGACGGGCCAGCGGCAGCAGCAGCTGGGTTAATTAGCACAAGTGCCCAACACCAGCTGGTGAGGGCAACTTGGCATCGACAAAATCCAGAAAGTGCCATTCCATGCGGCCGTTGTGTCATTTTAGTCAGGCCAAGCCATACACAGGAGTGGGAGAGCGTCCGTTTCAACATCCCACCCACTGACCAGCCGGTAATTAAACTAAAGCACTGGCAGTACAATGGCACCACTGTTAGACGACCGTAGTACGAGCTGCAGCATTTATCATCAGTTAGCTTCACCATGATGTAAAAAAGAAAATCATGGCTTCACATCATCGGTGAATTACCACCAGATCATCCGTCCACCGCCGACCTAGTTTGGCCCCCTAATCTAGACCGTGGTTGATTGCACAGGACGCATAGGATAGGCGCCCTTTAGTTAGGTAATGGCGTCCAATCTGAACGAACCACCAGCAAAAAGGAAGAGAAGGTGGTTGGGGCGACATGTCGCTGCAGGTATAATATGTTGATCACTGCAGCAAAAGTAGTACTAGAGTAATATCAGTCCAACGAGAATCAGTTTAATTCTTAGTCAGGCCATATATCACCACATCTTAGTTGCCACTCGCAGCAGTACGTCCGGTCCGGTCCGGCCGGGCGTGCCGTGTGGTTCTCAGTTGCTGGAAACCATGTCGCGATAGGCAAATGCTCTCTGACCTGCATCCGCAGGCTGGCTATATGCATGTACCGCCGGTGACTGTCGGCGTCAACGACTTTAACGTTGCTGATTCCGCACGTCACGACGGCGGACGGCCGGAGCTGCAGGAACGGGAAAGCTCAGGTGGCCCTAGCTTTAGCTAGGAGGGACGAAGGTCGTGCTAGTACGTTCGATCTCAATGTCGTCCTCTCTTCCCACGGGGCGCGGTGCACCAGCTGATCAACCAACCAGGCCGGGGGTACGTCGACGATATGATGACTTGACAGAGAGGAGCATTTCTCATGACACTTGGAAAAAGATTTAATTGGCCATACAGTATCTGTTGGTTGGTTCATACATGTCTAGACAAGCATGTAAAATATTGACAAGGGTTGGCTTGGTTTGATAATATATTGGCTTGAGAGTTTAAGACAAGCCAGTAAGGTTCTCTTTGACGATTAGTAGGATTCTGAAAACACATGAATCGATAATGCACGAGATTAGTGTGCCATGTTTTGTTCAATCCCATATGATTAATAAACTGCATGAATTTGCATCAGAAAGAGTTTGTTACTCCCTCCGTCCCTATTTTAGGTGGCGTATAAGCTCAGCTTAAAAGTCAACAATTTCAATGTTTGACAAGATATAAAGAAAAAATATAAACAATTACAATGTGAGATAGATATATCTTATGATGAAAATGTTAATATTGATTCGTTGGGGAAATCCTTGGGGAAATATCTGAAGAATCCTCACAGATTGCTATGTAATGTATTTAAGGATCCCTAATTATGATATAATGACGAGTGGTATAAGATATACTTGACTCGTTGTCACAGTCGGCTCCCATTTGGCCATGCTTTGTTATCCATTGACTGTTTGCATTCTCATTGTCTTGACTAACTCGGAACATCATGCTATTATAGAAAACCAGCATGGTTGGTATCATCTTGATACTTATATATCACCCTTCATATAAAATGTCTTGTCAGGCTTGTTCGTCCACAAACTATATTCAGACATAATGGTGCTCCCTAAATCAAGTTAACAATACAAACAATTAAAATGTATTTCAAAGTGTCACTACGTGGAATTTTTTAGAAAGTGCAATTCTAAAAATTCTGAAAATTCCATATAACATTTCTTGGCTTCATTTATTTTTAGAAAATGCAGAACAAAATAATATTAGATTACTTCATTGGCTAGTCCAATGCACTTATAAAAGTAGGTTCATTGACCAACTCTTGCAACACTATGTATAATGAGGAAGTTCTTAGGAAGATTCATTATGGCTCAAACAATAAACTTTCTGATTGTCTACTTCTTTGTGAGTCGTGCTCCAATGCGTGGGAGACGATGATGACATAGATCCGAGGCGACAACTGGCAACCATAGAGGCGAGCTTGGGCTGAGGCAGATGTAGTGAAATGAATGATCTTTTTAATGGAGTGAAATCAATGATGGAGGTGAGACTAAGTAGAGCTAGAACCACGACGGTGGAGGTACGAGGTACGGCGTGAGATTTGTGGCTATGAAATGGTGTTAGGGCTTTGCAATATAGGGTGTCACCAAAGCCAATGGAAAAGGTATCCGTGGCCGCATAAACCGACACTAGATGAGCTAAACATAGGGAGAAAACATGACGACTGTTTTTAATTTTTAAGGGTGCCCAATGATGTTTACTGAATTGATAACATCGTCACATCGCTAATTACATCTGATAAAATAATTTCTATGGGATCCCTATCCCAAATATCAGACAAGTGACCGAAATCTAATACCAGTGAGACAGTTACTGTGAGTCCTAAGATAATTTAACACCAGTTGTTTTATTATACACTTTCGTGCACCAAACTAAGCACCCAAAATTACAGATACAGAAAAAAGTGATGAACTAAAGCGCCGAAATGGAGGAAACGTTTCTTACGTCTCAGCGGGGCCTAGGCTTTGCTTGTTGCATCGACCTCACCAAATGGCAAGCAGCCCAGTCGATTGGCCACCTGCTCCGTACCTTTTCTGTTCGGACTATACCTTTGCTTACAATCCACACAGGGAAAGACATATATATATCACGCTTTAGCGGGCCCGAGTTTTCGCTTTTGCTGGCGTTGCTTTCACTAATCCGTTCACGTGTAATTATTTTTATAGAAAAGAATTATCCAACATACGAAACACCATTCTGTATGGTTTGGTAGCACATCGATGATCGATTGTGCCAATGATGGCAGCCAGATAGAATTTGGGTAGGTGCACCAGATGGTCTGTATCACCAGCCGTGGAGTAACGAGAGAGAGCTTAATCCCACCTAATAGGAGCAACCGCAGTAGCATATCTCCAACACATAACACCTATTTTATGGCGTTAAGAAGTGGTTTTAGGACACAAGAGTATTAGGTTTTAAGCAATTTGTGGCACAATGTTTTTTTCTACCGTATCGATGCCCTAAAATAGGGTATATGAGAATATGCTCAAAATTTCAGAAACTTGATCAGAATCCATACATTTCAAACAAGGAACACTACAAACAGTGAAACTACATTTGAGCATTAAATTAGAACATGCTAATTAAAGATTGTTCGATGGTTCTACAGGCCAAGAATGGAATCATTCAACCTCGCCCTAACAACGAATTCATCATCGGAGAAGTCGGATGATGATGATGAATCCTCGATCTCTTGATTACCGGAGTCAACGAGCCATCAACCGTCGAGGGGCCCACATTGTTGTTCTACGCGTCACCGCTCTGCCCATACTCATACTCTGCCTGCACGAGCTCAAGGTTTTCCTCAACGAACCTCGCCATTGTTGCCTCATCGCTCTCATGCATGGGCTTTGATCTGTTGTAATGCCATGGGGTTTTCCTTCTTAATCGGGCAAAACTCCGGAGCGAGGAACTCCACGTCCTTGCGACTTGTGATCTCCAGGAAATTCACCTCTTACCTCAGCCGACCTTATTTGCACTCACAAGTACATACACGCGTGTGGCGATCTCTGTTGTCTTAAGAGGCTCATGCCATATATGCATGTCGTCGTAGTAGATCTCGACAACGTAGGGGCCGGACTGGCGCAATATCCGCACGTCGCTGGCTTGCGGCCTGGAGGCCGGATTCGAGACGCACCTGCAGGGTCTTGAGTCGATGCGCAGTTTACCGGTCGTAAATTGGAGGGGAATTGGTCGAAATAGACGGCATGCATGCCCCAAATATTCCCTCCGCTTTTAAATAAAAGATATTTTAGCTTTTTCCCACATTCATATATGTGTACAAATTAAATGTATCTGTACACATTTTAATGTCTTATGTATCTACACAACATGTGAAGCACATGAAACATCTTAGAATTTTAAACAGATGGAGTATGAAGCAGTTGGTTTTTGGACTGCCCAAATATCTTTAGGGCACAATCGAGCATCCAATTTTTCCACCTAGTATTTCTAAAATTGTGTTTTGGGCAGCTGACCTAAAATAGTGGCAGCCAGATAGAATTTGGGTAGGTGCATCAGATGGTCTGTACCATGAGCCGTGGAGTAAACGAGTGAACTAATCCCACCTAATAGGAGCCCCTTTTTACAGAAGCAACGGTAGTGTAGCATGCTGCTTCACTGTGTCCGTCATTCCTGCTCGCCACGAACTCGATCGCCTTTCTCTTTTCGCGACAGCGAGTTCTCACCAGTTATCGGCGATGAAGCATACAGTCGTGGGAGCTACAAAGTGAATGTTGATGCCGATGTAACTGATCGCATTGTAATGCTACAAAGTGAAATACTGAAAGCACGTAGCACGACGGTAACTGAATGTTGATGCCGATGTAGACGATGCACCAAACCAAATCTCAGGAGCATTTCGTGATTGAATTCGAACAGGAGAGAGTCGATTCAGAGTCCTGTGACCAACCTACTACGCATCGCAGTACCAGTACTCGATGTGGGCAAGTAGTCTTGCGTTGCAGAAAATGGCGCGCATCCATCGCATACCCTCCGGCCCGTACCGCCGCACCAGAAAATGATTAGAGCAATTGAGCAGACGATCTTGAATCCGTCGGTCGAAAAAAGAGAGAGATCGCACTTTGGTTTAGAAAATCTGAGAAAGGTTGCTAGTAGTTGTTGGTGGTCGTGCGACACAAGCTAGCTGCACCTGCAACTGCAATGTCGCCGATCGCGCCCACTGCTGCTACTACCAACGGTAGGGGTACAGTACGTGCGTGCTTGCGGTTGTTGGAGCCGGCCCCTCTGCTACGTACTGCTTTGCCCCCAAGCCAAGCGTTATATCTGCCTGCCGCTGCTGCTGGAGGGCGCTACAGAGTGCTCACTTGCGAGCTAGGCAGCGAACTCACACCCAAAACCAGCCAACCCATCGTCGCCACCATGAAGCTCCTCGCCGTCCTGGCCCTCGTCGCCGCCGCCGTCCTCCGCGCCAACGCCCAGGTATATATGTACCGACCGATCGTGGTAATGCATGCGCGTGCCTAGCTAGCTAATGTACTTACGTTGTCGATCGTGGTAATGCGCGCAGGAGGGCGAGGCGGCGTCGTCGGAGGAGCTGCTGCCGTTCGCGGTGGGCGCGGCGCCGGCGGGGTGCGACGTCGGGGTGGGCGAGTGGGTGCACGACGAGGCGTCGCGGCCGATGTACGAGGAGGAGGCGTGCCCCTACATCCAGCCGCACCTCACCTGCCAGGCGCACGGCCGCCCCGACAAGTCCTACCAGCACTGGCGCTGGCAGCCCCGCGGCTGCGACCTCCCAAGGTACGTTCGTCACCACCGGCCGCCGGCCGTCTTTGTATATATCTTTGCCGTCGATCGCGTACCGACAGACGACGAGATGCATGCGTGTGTAGCACGTACATACGGTATTTTGATCCAAACGGACGCCCTTCACGCACGCAAGGAACCTCGCATAAAGATACGTAGTGGTGTACGTACGTACTGCTTTTTACAGAAGCAAAAAAATAAATCAAAAAAGGTAGTTTTGTGAGTTGTAGATAGCCATAGGACGTCAATAATGCGAGCGGTAGGGCCTGGCTAATCGGAAGGACGGCGCAGGGGTAGGTGAGGCATCCTCTCGTGGTTGCCGTAGGGTAGAACTGAAGTCGAAGTTACTCAGTACAATTTGAAAATTCGAAAGCTCAATTTTTTTTTGAAACAAGACAAAGAATGGACATTTTAATTATTTTAAATTAAGAAATTTAGCCGGTAAACCGGACGAATCCGGCAAAAAATCAATACAAAGCTCCAATGTTGTCATGTAACACGATCATATTGGACACCACTATCAGTCGTGATGACCACCCACACGAGGCACACACAAGTAATCGGGAAGAAATCTACAGTCATGGTTGCTAACAACGTTATCGTCATCACTCCTACTCGAGAAAAAGACTTCCACTATAATGAAGTGATTCGTAGGAAAAAAATGTTGGGCTTACGCCGACCGCGTCTTCCCGTCTCGCCGCATGGACGGACTCCACCATAGTCCGACTCCACAACAACACGGTGAATGAAGCCACCGAACGCGTCGGAGAGCCGACTTTCGAAGCCGAGCCGCGACCCACGTAGCTATATTGTAGTAATGAATACTACTCGGGCACTTATCGTGAAGACAGGTTTTTGTTTTGCCGGTACACATGAATGCCCTACCTATGGACAAAACAGTAGATTTAAGGGGGACCTTCTGTATCGTGCCCACAAGTCCACCGCCTATATTCTGCTGATCCGAAATTCTATACCTGCCTCTCCTGACCTTGAGCTGTCGTTGTACACTTCTTTTGGGGAAAGATTCAGTGGCGATCACTGTCCAAATTGTCTGGGTTTGAGTTTGGTTGGGCGTAGAGGTCAACCGTTTATAGTGGTCTGCAGCTGTTGCGTTTGCCAAAAAATGATGGTGCAGGTGCCATGTGAGAGTAGGGTACTCACAGAAAAAGGCCAACATATGAAAATCCACACAAAACTTACCTTGGATTTTGGATACACGCTGAAAGAATATCACTAACAGAAACTAGTAACTGAAAAAGACTAACAAACATTATCCCCGATGAATTCAGACGACGTGACGTCCAGTTTGTGTTGTCGATCAGTTTCGCGGTTCATGATCTAGACTGTCGTCAGTCGTTCTCAAGTGAGTAAGCTCTGTCGATCGTGGTGCAGCTTCAACGCGACGGTGATGCTGGAGATGCTGCGCGGGAAGCGGATGCTGTTCGTGGGCGACTCGCTGAACCGGGAGCAGTACGTGTCGCTGCTCTGCCTCCTCCACCGCGCCGTCCCGGAGGACGCCCGGTCCTTCGAGACCGTCGACGCGCTCAGCATCTTCAGGGCCAAGAGCTACGACGCCACCGTCGAGTTCTACTGGGCCCCGCTCCTCGCCGAGTCCAGCTCCGACGACGGCCTCGACCACGCCCTCGACGACCGCGTCATCCGCGGCGCGCCCATGGACCGCCACTCCCGCTTCTGGAAGGGCGCCGACGTGCTCGTCTTCAACTCCTACCTCTGGTGGATTACCGCCAGCAAGATCCACATCCTGTACGTAATCAAACCACACTATCTAGCAGAGTAACACTTTGATCATCATCTGAAGTTCTGAACCAGACTGAACTTGGTGTATTGTATATGGTTGGTTTGCAGGAGGGGAGCCGACAACGACATGAGCAAGGCCATCGTGGAGATGGAGGCGGAGGAGGCCTACAGGCTGGTGCTGCACCAGGTGGTCAGGTGGCTGGACGCCAACATGGACCCGACGAAGTCGAGGGTCTTCTTCGTCACGGCGTCGCCGTCGCACACCAACAGCCAGCTCTGGGGCGAGGAGATGGAGGGCGGCAACTGCTACGGCCAGAAGACGCCCATCACCGACGACGCGACGTACCGGGGCAGCACGAGCAAGGCCATGCTGCGGGTGGCGGCCGAGGTGCTGGGCGCCGGCGCCGCGTCGTCGGCGAGGAGGGTGCCGGTGGGCGTGGTGAACGTGACGCAGATGTCCGAGTACCGGAGGGACGCGCACACGCAGGTGTACAGGGAGCTGTGGGCGCCGCCGACGACCGAGCAGCTCGCCGACCCCAGGAGCTACGCCGACTGCACCCACTGGTGCCTTCCCGGCGTGCCCGACGCCTGGAACGAGCTGCTCTACTGGAAGCTCTTCTTCCCGGCCGCCGGCGACCAGGCGATCTGACATCTCTAGCTATATATATATATATATATAGCCAGACGTGCGCCGTCGTCGTCGTCGCCGTCGTTCTAACATCGTACGTGCAGTGTCGTTTCAATCCGTGTACTGCATCCTTGCTGTAATTCGTTTCCCGGTTTTGGCCAAACGTGTTCAAAGGCGAGTTCTTCCTGGTTTGGTTTTGGCCAATACACCTATATATAAAAGGCGTAAGATTCACCGCAGGATCCAGCGGCCGCGTCACCCAGAAAACATTGTCCGTCCAGGGCCGGCCCTGGAGGGTGGCAGGGTGGGCGGCCGCCCTGGGCCCACAAAATCCAGGGGCCCATCCCATATGTTGTACTATATATGCTTATATTTTTTTAATATATATATATATATTTACATAGATATGTATAATGTATTTAGCAGAAAAAGTTGAAATGGGATAGCCAGCTATAGAGGCTCATGGAAAGGAGCAGATTTTCTTGTCGTTTGCACTTAAAGTCCATGATTCTAGCGATCCCAATTCCTAGGCACAGGAACGATCGCGCTTCTTGCCGTTTTGCATCCACCTCGTCTGTACATATTAGATCTGCTCACGTTTTATGACTTCGTGTTATTTTTGCCGTCTTACATCCGTCTCGTCTGTTCCTCTTAGATTTGCCCATGTTTTATGACTTCGTGAACGCTAGCCGTTAGACGATTCCATCTCCAATCCCAGAACACGGCCGTGCACGAGACTCGGTCGTTGTCGCGACGCCGTTCCGCGCTCTTGCAAGTCGTCGCCACCGAGTTTATAATTAGGGCCCCAAGTTTTAGTTTCGCCCCGGGCCCCGGAAATCTCAGGACCAGCACTGTGTCCGTCCGATCGACGCGCCGGACGGTCCAGATCCGCCCAAAACGACTCCCAGATAACCGGTACTGTAGCACGGCCGTCTAAACCAATTAGGTGCCGCCACGTCGCCCGGTCGCTGGCCGGTCGGAGCCGGTTCCCACCGGTCACCGTGCCTTTTTACAAAAAAGTCACTGAAAAATTAGACCCGTAACCCGCGCTCCACTTTCCAGAACTGCGGAGGACCTGTTCGTGAATTCGGAAAACCTCGGATACTTTCCTGCAAAATTGACGCGCACAATCACCCCGCGTTCCTCCTCCCTCCTGCGGTCCGGCGATCCCCGCGCCGCCGCTGCACGCCGCCGCCGCTAGGCCCCTCCTCGGTCCAATCCATGGACACGAGGAGCTCCGCCGTCGGCCATTCCACTTCCTCGCCGGCGTCCGCGTCCCGGGATGGCCGGAGTCACCGGAGTTCGTCCTCGTCGTATTCCGCATCCGCCGCCGAAGTTTGGGTCACCGCCGGCGACTCCGGCGACCAAATGGTCCGGCGCGCCGCCCGTTCTGCTCTCCTCCCTCTCCTCTTGCACATCCGAGGGATCTTGGAGTCGCGGGTGTACGCCGCTGCGTAGGGCGGGCTCGCCAGCTCCGGTCGCCTCCGCCGGCGGTGACGTCGAGAGCTGACAGTCACCCCGGTGTGGCTGACGCGCGGGTCCCGCTGTCAGGAACATTTTAATTACAGGGAAAACAAAAAAATAAATAAAATGCATATCTTTAAGTGTACAACCCAGAAAAATACAAAAAATTTGGAGATTTTTTTTTGCAGCCACCACATTTATATGCAAGCTTACACAATCCAAAAAATAATTACTCCAAGAAATTATATAATTCTTACATATACAAACTAAAATTTAAAAAATCATATCTCCATCATACGACTCATAAAAATACAAACAAACCCCACAAAATTGAAGAAAAAATATTTCATTGCAACCAACACATTTATTTACATGTTTAGATTAGTCAAAAAAATAATAGCTACAATACACAGCTATTTCAAAAATGTACAAATAATTCGCATCAGAAAAACAAAAGGTAAAATAAAATGCATATCTTCAAGTGTACAACCCAGAAAAATACAAACAAATACGAAAATTTTGGAGATTTTTTTTTGCAGCCACCACATTTAGATGCATGTTTACACAATTCAAAAAATAATTACTCCAAAAAATTATATAGTTCTTACATATACAAACTAAAATTAAAAAATTCATATCTCCATCATACAACTCATAAAAATACAAACAAAACCCACAAAATTGAAGAAAAAATATTTCATTGCAACCAACACATTTATTTACATGTTTAAATTAGTCAAATAATTCGCATCAGAAAAACAAATCAATTTGAATTCTTCCCGACATCCAACCTATTTATATACAGAAACATATTCAAATTTAACTATTTTTTAAACTGACATAAGATTTAAACAACGAAATTACAAAATGTAGATTTTATTTAATCCACGGGTGCGGCGTGTCGCCGCGCCTTATTGTCTAGTGTGTTCAAAAGGCAAGTTCCTTGCTCTGCCCTGTTCCTGTCCTCTTCTCTCCGTCAATGCGCTTCGACGGTAAAGATCAGCACGAAATTCGATGCTTTGGGCACAGCTTCGTGGTATGCCCCGAAACTTGTTGAACTTCAAATTAGTGGAAAGAGTATTATCCTGGCTGAAAGAAACAAAAAACCTTGTTGATATGTAAATCCATGATAAAGCTTAAAAGAAGGTGGTTGTATGTTGGAAGAACATCAAAAGTTGTCGGCAATCCACGTCTAAATATAATGTCATCTCGTAGATTTGCATTGCATCGAATTGGTAACACATATTTGCTTTTAACAATCGAAGCGGGGGGAAATTTATCAGGATTCATAAGTCGGTCAACTAAGTACCAAGCTTCTACTCAAGCTCGTTAAAGCTCGGTACAAACCTCCCACCACTAATCTTTCAAAATTCCTAGTACATACTACCGTCGTCTGTCGGGTCCTCAAGGTAATGGCGGGAGTTCTTGCGCTGTTTAGCCCGAGGGACTATGACACGTTCATCCCTTTGTTTGGTTTTTTTTAGAATAAAACACCTTTATGGTAAACAATGAAACAAACCGCCTCATTAAAAATCTCCTAGTCCCCTTCGGTACTCTGGTGAGAAAAAGAGTGCGACAGAAACTTGCTGCTCCGACTTTACATAATCATTCATCACTGGTACGGGATACAAACGCCATTAGACGGATTAGCAAGCCAGACGTACGTCCGGTGGGCATGCCCAACACCATTCGTGCATGCAAGGTCATGAGGCTCTTTATTTGAAGATCCTCCCTTTGTTTGGTGACCTTGACTTAGTCCTCCCTGTATTTGCTGGGCCTTTCCTTGGGATTAGGCCCACTGACGATAATCCTCAAGTCATTAAACAATGTGAGTTGAGTATGTGCTTTGTATTGCCACAGATTTAAACAAGATCTCGACCATGAAGTTTTGATGAACTCGTGTAGTGTACATGTTGAAGTTGGTGATGTCGACGTTTCGCGTAAATGAATGATGAGGATCATTCATCTACATCTCCCGCAGTCCTGCTCGTGCAAACCTCTTCTTCTTCTTCTTTCCGACACCGCACTGCCGTTTAGCTTTTACATCTCCCGCATATGCAAATCACACCTTTTGCTAATCTAGACCATCCGAACCTACATAGACAATTGGGGCAACAGTCCACGATGTAGCGTTGGGCATGCCCTAAAATCATTGTTCGTTTTGGTTAAAGAAATCTGACGCACACGGACCATATGGAGGTAGCCCGAGGTTGAACGGATAGACGTCGCCTAGAGGGGGGGGGGGTGAATAGGCGATTTAAAACTTTTTCGAGGAGCCGGAATATCCGGTCCAAGAGTGACCGGAAATTCCGAGGAGCCGGAATATCCGGTACACAAATGACCCGGAAATTCCGGTATGCTTGATAAAGGCGGAATAAAACTAGAGGTTTACTTTAACAAGCATACAACCTAGATATATGACTTCAAGCACGAAGGCTATCACAATGTAAAGTGCATAAGTAAAGAGCTCGGGTATAGAAATAACCGAGGCACGCGGAGACGAGGATGTATTCCCGAGTTCCACCCAAAGGTGTACGTCTCGTTTGGAGAGGTGTGCGCAACCACAACAGGTTAGCCGCAACGCCACAAAGGCTCACCTTCTTCTCCTGATGAACTCAACCACAAAAGGTTCGAGTTCACCTTCCACTATTGATCTCCTTTGGGGCGGAGATCGAATCCCGTACAACTCTTGAGGCACACACCCACAACTTAATTGGGGGCTCCCAAGTCTTGAGGCACACACCCACAACTTAATTGGGGGCTCTCAAGTGACCACAAAAGGTCTTGGCCACAAAAGGCCGGCCACAAAAGACGTCTAGGGTCCAAAGACCCAAGAGTAACAAGCTCACAAGTAACACCACCACGAATCCTCGTGGAGGGCTCAAACCGATGCAAATGCAATGGCAAGAGCACACGAAGTGCTCAAGTCCTTCACTCTCAAATTCCAACACAACAACAAATGTTTATGGGGGAATAGGAGAGGAAGAACAAAGGAAACCACAAATGAGTCAAATCTTTCACTCCCAAATCCCACCAAAAGCAACTAATGCTTATGGGGGGAGAAGAGAGGAAGAACAAAGAGGAAGAACCACAAAGGAATCAAATCCTTCACTCTCAAATCCCACCAAAAGCAACTAATGCTTATGGGGGGAGAAGAGAGGAAGAACAAAGAGGAAGAACCACAAAGGAACTCCAAGAACTAGACTCACTAAGTTCCCCTTACTTAGAGGAGAGATGGATTGGTAGGATTGTAGATCTAGATCTCCTCTCAACTTTCCCTAAAGAATATGGAAGATTCAATGGAGGGATTGAGAGGGAAGTGAGCTTTCCAAGGTCAACAATGGAGTAGGAGAGAGGGGAAAGTCGTGCTGCCTTGGATTTGCTGAGGAAGAAGAAGGGGAGGGGTATAAATACCCCTCCAGGAAATATAGCCGTTGGCTGTTTCAACACTCGAAAATTCCGGTATAAGTTAGACTCGGAAATTCCGGTCAACCGGAAATTCCGGTCTAGAGAGACCCGGAAATTCCGGTCACCCGGTAATTCCGGTCAAAGAGAGCTCGGAAATTCCGGCTGGAGTCAGAAGCAAAACCAAACTTTTCCTTAGCCATTTCTGGAGGACTTTTCTGGGGGCACTCGGAAATTCCGGTATATGGAAATTTCCGAGCACAATTTCCGACTGGAGTCAGAACCCTTTTTCTCCTTTCCTTATCCGTTTTCTTGGATGAGCTGGGGAACCGGAAATTCCGGTAGGTAGGACGGAATATCCGGCCCCAATAATCCTAATCAGCAGAACACCGAAACGAAAACTGATATAACTTTTGCAAATGAACTCCAAATGAGGTGAGACGAATTTTGTTGGAAAGATAGCGACGATGACTACCCAACAAAATATTGCATCCCATAAATAGAGTAAAATCTCCACACATGTCAAGGTGTGGACTTTCCTCATGGTTGAATCGGCAATATTTCCGCCACCGAAAACGCAACAAGTTGTCCAAAGTAAAACCGATTTCGATGAACTAGAGCTTGACATGGAGATGAACCAAGCTCTAATTGCTCACCAACATAAAAGCCAAATAAGAACCAAGAAACATGATATGCCAAGTATGCAAAGGTTTGAGCTCTTCACAACGATGCGATCAAGTTACTAACTTGAGAGCCCCTCTTGATAGTACGCCTATCTATCCTATAGCCCTATCAAGATCATACCTTTGCCTTGAGCATTCCACTTGAGTTGGATGATGACTATCTTGATCTCTTCAAGTGGATCATCTTTCTTGATTGCGCGTCCAAACACTTGCTTGATGAAGACTTCTCCAAATACTCCCCCATGCTCACAATGGGAGAGTCTCGCTTAGCTCCGTCTTCATGTATCCATTGCAAGCACCAAGCATAGGATCTTTCCGAGAAAGCTTCTCTTGGTCTTGCACAACTCATCTTTTCTTCACTAAGATGATGTCTTGAATCTTCAAGACATTCTTGCAATAAGCTTCACTCAACACATAGGCTTCAAGAGTCCAACACATGAACTCCACAATTCCATGGACATGATCTATAATGATATCTCAATGCAAACATTAGTCCATAGAGATTGTCATTCAATTACCAAAACCACACATGAGGGAAAATGCTCTTTCAATCTCCCCCATTTTGGTAATTGATGACAATCTCTTTTGAGAGGGTTTATAATATGGAATTTAACGAACAAGGATGGTTGCACTAACATCAAATACTACAAAGGTATGTGATGTTAGTCCATCCACATATATAGAGCAAACTCCCCCATAATTTATGCACGTGTGTATGAACATGAATTCATTACATATATTATCGACCATTACCGATGGTGGAGTTTCCACTATATATATAAAACCAAGCAACGAATGCAAAGGCAAGGAAGGCAAATACTTAAAAAGATACCAAAGTAGATACCAAAATAAAAAGGCAATTCCATACAACCCTCCAAAACTTCTCCCCCATTGGCAACGATTGCCGAAATGGGCGAAAGGCTTTGGAAAGGTAACATAATAAGATCTCCTTCATGATTTATGCATTTCTCGTGATATGAGTGAAATCAAATGCACTTATCCAATGACGAATAGATGAAGGGGATCAAACTATATTGAGGATCCAAAAATTGCACAAGAAAGATACCAATTGAAATCCACTGGAAGGATACCAATTGCAAAAGGGGAAAAGCATTCACAAAGAAGCAAGCAATCAAGGGATCCAAAACCAATTGAGCAAAAGAAGATATTATGATAAGATCAACCAAGTGTTCTAAAAATCACGAGGGAACTCCCCAAGGTACATGCACGATGAAAAGATTTGTATTTCAATATGGTGTGCATAACATGGAATCCTCGCTCCCTCCTAGATAATTTTGAACACAAAAAGGTGCAAGATTGAATAAAGGCTTGCTCAACCGGGAAAGGATGGGTGTGACATGGAAATACAATTTAGTAGACTAAACAAGGATGAGCCTAAGCAACATCATAGTCTTTCAAATTATGAGGCACATAGTGCGTATCATGTATTTTGCAAACAAGCACACCCAAGATGATAAATCAAATAGGATCACAAGCTTATTAAGAGGCAATGTGATACCAATAGAAAAACAAAGCTTGTGCCATTTAGAGATCACCAAAGAATCAAGAAAGTAGTAAAAGGTGATCATTAAAGATTTTGAATACCAATTAAATATGTAACTACCCTCATGTGTATAAGTTTCTAAGTGGACACTAAGTCCTCAAAGAAACATGCACACACAATGTAGGTACAAGGTCAAGCACATGATATTCAAGAGGAAGTCATAAATACACCGATAAGAATTTTTGCTTAAAAGCAAAGCACATAGCTCAAATTATTCTTAAAGGGTATAGATGAACTTCCAACACCAAGTTTTCAAAGCATCACAAATACCCACATAGGATAAGTGATAGTTGGGATACTTAGAGACACAAAACAAATATCACATAAGGCAAATGGTTTAAGAGAATTCGTCAATATTGCATATGAGAGACTTTGAAATGAATTTGCTAGATTAACACATTGGGGATCCGTGAATCATGAAAATGATTATATATAAATATATATTCCCCTTGATGTTTAATCATCCCGGCTAACTCACATTTGCAATGAAGATGAAGTGAATCAAACTTTGCAAAAACCATATCAAATGCAACTTAGAGAAACTCATGCCAAAGAACAACCTACACAAGGTTGAGAGCTAGAAGTAAATGCATGAGTTAGATACTTGTTACCGAGATAGCATTGACGGTGTAGAAGATGAGAGTTCACAATCATCCAAGCTTGGCTCCAAGAAGCACATGGTGAAGACATCTTCTTTAAATAGAGGCAAGATTCCAATGCATCTCTCATGTACCTAAAACAAATCAAGTACACTAAGGCACCCAAACTAATTGGGTCCAAAGTAGTTAGTCCAACTACAATACATAGGACAAACTCCACATAAATATGTGCATATTGATATGAAATAGAATTTCATGCACATCTTAGCCATTTAGGATTTGATGGAGTTTATCCTATATATTGGATCAACGAAAGTAAATATGCCATAAGATATTCATATAGTAAATATGCATGCACAAAACTTTCAAGAACCACGCGAGATACAATTTGGACAAAACACCACTTAAAACAAGAAGCTACACAAAAGTGTGGCAAGAGAAGGATTTGTCCTCATTGTATCAAAGACTCAAACCAACACATGATAGGAGAAACCAATTTGAAAAGATATCAAATGAAAACAAGGTCAAGGCTAAACCAATGAGCATAAGAAATAAATCAAAGCATGCTCGAAGGTTTATCTCATCCAAAAAGGTAGACTAGGAACCATGGGATGAGATAGCCAACTCCACAAAGAAGAGTAAGGTTCCAACAAATAAACCAAGCCCTCTACACTTTTCATGATGGCACAAAGTACCAAGACGGAAAAAATTTGTCTTTCAAAGAGACATATCATCGGGATCAAAAACCAATTGAAGACAACTAATGTTGAATAACATATAGGATTGCTCCCCCAAGATTTATGCATTACTTATGATCTTGTATTTAAATACAAAATGCACATAAATGGGATCATCACTTTTCATATATATTGTTAAACAATTAGTCATGTTCAAGAAGAGCAATACGATACAAAACCAATTTGAAAACCAATTTAAAGAATAGTGTTCTAAAGAGTATAGAGTAGCTTCCCCATGATTAGTGCATTTTTAAGATCTTGTATGTAAATACAAAATGCACACAAGTGGGATCATTACCCTCCATATATCTTTTTGAACACAAAGTTCAATAAAATCAATAAGACCCGATAACAATTAAAAGGATGATGTTCTACTCAATGTAGGATAGCTCCCCCAAGAATAGTGCATTACTTAGAATTAAGTCTTCGAATGTAATTGCACAACAATGGGATCCTTGCTTGTCCTAACTCAAGAAAGCACAACACAAATTATGAGTAGAGCAACAAAAAGATCTAAATGAAGCAAAGAAGACAAATGGGTGGTTAAACCAACACAAACTTGGCGATAGAATAATACAATTTAAGAAAAATAGCCAACGTGAATATGATCAATAAATTTACCACAAATCTAATTATCATTTGTCAAAGACAATGATTGTATGGAGATATTTCTCGGTGGTATTTGACATATGTAATTAAGATCATATTCACAAAACATAAGCATGTGGCAAAATAAAAGAATTGAAAAACATGCTTATCTAGATATTCTTGATGACTTCACATATTCAATGATCATTCTAGGCATCAAGAAACTTTCTCACAAACAAGATACCAAAAGATGGTTGATCAAAATGCATTTAAGCAAATATGGAACTTGTTTGAGTACCATGCCACCTAGGAACAAGATAATCAACAATATCCACTCTAGGTGACACTACCTCTCATGTTCACATTTTCTAGTCTTGTAATATGCACATAGCTTATTACTCCCCCATAATGTGATAATCCATTCTTTTAAACAAGAGGCAAGAGAAATCCAACAAGAGATAATTAATGGACATTTGAATTTGAATTTCTCATGAGTATACCACAAAGAGAGTAGATAATATTGAAATATCACTACTAAGTGGTATTCCTCATGAATACACATTTTAAGGGGGTGAGTTACCAAAGAGCACATTACTCCCCCAAAATGGGATAGTCCATTAAAATCCCTAAAAGAGCCAATGAAGATTAAAAACAAAATAGACAAGAGGCTCAAGCATACATGGTGTGCAAACCAACATACACAAGATTGATTACTCAACATAAGTAAGTAGAGTGCACAACACATATGAAACAATAGTAAGGCACAAAACCAAACACATGTAAGGGTGCAAGTAACTTTCAATGAGTACATATGAGTTAAATACAAGTTACCGCAAGGAGGAGCATTGGATATATGCTAAGACAATATAATCCAATTGACTTGACTTGAGATAATATGGATGATGAAGATCCCTTAATTCTTCATGATGTAGTCAAGTCTCCAATGTCCTCCACTTTCACCTATTGATCAAGTTTTAGCTTGTTGGTCCCCAACTAAGTTGGGTCCTAAGAGGTTAGTCACAATAGGTTTGGCAACCCAAATGGTTTTTTTCTTGACACCACTTTGAGTACCAATAAATTTGGCAAACACATTGCCAACCTTATCCTTCCTAAGAGAATGAACAATATCAATAGTGGAAGGGTTGGATAAGGTACCGTGAGTGCATGAAAAAGCAAAGTGATCCTTCCCACGACATTTGTAGCAAAGGCGACTTTTACCTTTCTTCTTGGGAAGGGAAGGTTCTTCAAATTGGGAAGCTTGAGTTTGAACTTGAGGTTGCTTCCCTTGTTGCTTCTCACTAAGAGGCTTCTTCTTCAAAGGGCATGATCTAACATGGTGCCCTTCAACCTTGCACTTGAAGCACACAATCTTGGCCAAATACATAACTTGTTCTTGGCCCTTCTTCTTGATGAACTTGTGCTTCTTCTTGACATTGGACTTGTTCTTGTTGTTTGAGTTGAATCCAAGTCCACTCTTGTCATGAGGAAGTTGTTGTACTCTCAACATGTTGTCGAGGGTGGACTTCCCTTCATGACACTTCATCAAGTCTTTCTTCAAGGAAGTGACTTGTGCCTTGAGCTCTTTGAGTTCCTCTACATGGTTAGTTTCAACACATATACTAGAGGAAGTAGTAGCTACATTTTTAGAGCAACAAGGCAAGGAAAGTAATTCATCACAAGATGTAGCAATTTTATGAGTGGATGAATTACAAGAACTAGCACATGGCAATAAAGCATTAGAAGTAAAGTTTGTGCTAGTGTTCATAAGAGGCTCACAAGATTTTACCTTCGTAGTGACCGCCTCATGATCTAACTTTAGCTTAGCATGGGATGCTAGGAGATCCTCATTAGAGCTAAAAAGCTTTTCATGAGTTTCTTCCAACTTCCCATACTTGCTAGTTAGCAAATCAAGTTGAGCTCTTAGCTCAACATTCTCCTTCAAAATAGATGCTTCACACAAAGTGGAGTTAGTAGCACAAGCATCATTATCATTAGAAGTGGAAGGAGACAACATGACAAGCTCATTATTTAACTTAGCATTTTGTTTACTAAGCACATTACATTTAGCAATAGCAAGTTCATGTTCTTTAGTGAGTTTAGCAATTACTTCATTGTTTAACTCCTCACTAGATTCTAATCTCTCCTCAAGAGCAACCCGAGTTTCTTGCTCTTCCTCAAGAGCATTCTCAAGATTGTGGACCTCACCCGCGGAATCACGAGCGAGACCCCACCCTTCATGGCAACGGGTCTCCATAGCCTCAAAGGTCTCCTTAAGCTCAAAAAGGGTAGTCATGATTTCTAAGAAGTTCTCATGAGCATTTTTATTATTTAAGAGAGCATGAGAGACAATATCAAACTTCTCCTTAATTAGATCATCATCATCATCATCATCATTATCATCATGAGATATATTGGAGTGCACGGTAGGAGATACCTTATACTCCTTAGCCATTAGGCAAATGTGAGTAGTGGATGAAGACGATGAAGAGACACTTGAAGCACCTTGGAGGTCCAAGTCTTGTTCCAACAATTGTTGGGATTCCTCTACATTGTTAGCCAAACAAGTACTAGAGGAAATAGACACATTTTGATTATGGCAACAACACAAGGAAAGCATATCATCATGAGATTTAGTTAAGCAACTACTACATGATATGCAAGTACTATCAACACTAGCATGTATGACATTTGGAGTGCTAGAGGTGTTTAAGTCCAAAGATAGTGCATTGCAATAAGATGGGTGAGAAGTATAGTCAATAGTGGATTCACCATCAAGATTGCAATTTCTATCACCACTCACCATATCATTACCTTGTGGCAAACCACATGTCGGTGAAGTGGAGGAAGTCGTGAACTCATCACGACCGGATGTGGAAGGAGGACAATCATCCTTGGAAATGTTGGACACCTCATATATATCTTGAAGTTTTGTCCATAATTCATGAGCGCTCCGAAAAGGCATGATTGACGCAAGCACTACATCGCTCAAAGCACATATGAGACCATTAGATGCTAGAGTATCGAGATAAGAGTTTTTCTCATCCTCTAAAGATAATTCTTGAGAATCCTTTGGAGGAGAAAAACCCATATCTACAATACTCTCTAAATTAGAACCCATGTCTCTAAAAAGATTAAGCATGCGAATTTTCCAAACATCATAATTTGTGCCATCGAATCTATAAGTGGGATTGTGCACTAGATCTCTAAACGACATCTTTATCTCTAGGCGGTTAGTCCTAATAATGAGATAACCTGGCTCTGATACCAATTGAACGGATAGACGTCGCCTAGAGGGGGGGGGGGGGGGGGGGTGAATAGGCGATTTAAAACTTTTTCGAGGAGCCGGAATATCCGGTCCAAGAGTGACCGGAAATTCCGAGGAGCCGGAATATCCGGTACACAAATGACCCGGAAATTCCGGTATGCTTGATAAAGGCGGAATAAAACTAGAGGTTTACTTTAACAAGCATACAACCTAGATATATGACTTCAAACACGAAGACTATCACAATGTAAAGTGCATAAGTAAAGAGCTCGGGTATAGAAATAACCGAGGCACGCGGAGACGAGGATGTATTCCCGAGTTCCACCCAAAGGTGTACGTCTCGTTTGGAGAGGTGTGCGCAACCACAACAGGTTAGCCGCAACGCCACAAAGGCTCACCTTCTTCTCCTGATGAACTCAACCACAAAAGGTTCGAGTTCACCTTCCACTATTGATCTCCTTTGGGGCGGAGATCGAATCCCGTACAACTCTTGAGGCACACACCCACAACTTAATTGGGGGCTCCCAAGTCTTGAGGCACACACCCACAACTTAATTGGGGGCTCTCAAGTGACCACAAAAGGTCTTGGCCACAAAAGGCCGGCCACAAAAGGCGTCTAGGGTCCAAAGACCCAAGAGTAACAAGCTCACAAGTAACACCACCACGAATCCTCGTGGAGGGCTCAAACCGATGCAAATGCAATGGCAAGAGCACACGAAGTGCTCAAGTCCTTCACTCTCAAATTCCAACACAACAACAAATGTTTATGGGGGAATAGGAGAGGAAGAACAAAGGAAACCACAAAGGAGTCAAATCTTTCACTCCCAAATCCCACCAAAAGCAACTAATGCTTATGGGGGAGAAGAGAGGAAGAACAAAGAGGAAGAACCACAAAGGAATCAAATCCTTCACTCCCAAATCCCACCAAAAGCAACTAATGCTTATGGGGGGAGAAGAGAGGAAGAACAAAGAGGAAGAACCACAAAGGAACTCCAAGAACTAGACCCACTAAGTTCCCCTCACTTAGAGGAGAGATGGATTGGTAGGATTGTAGATCTAGATCTCCTCTCAACTTTCCCTAAAGAATATGGAAGATTCAATGGAGGGATTGAGAGGGAAGTGAGCTTTCCAAGGTCAACAATGGAGTAGGAGAGAGGGGAAAGTCGTGCTGCCTTGGATTTGCTGAGGAAGAAGAAGGGGAGGGGTATTTATACCCCTCCAGGAAATATAGCCGTTGGCTGTTTCAACACTCGGAAATTCCGGTATAAGTTAGACTCGGAAATTCCGGTCAACCGGAAATTCCGGTCTAGAGAGACCCGGAAATTCCGGTCACCCGGTAATTCCGGTCAAAGAGAGCTCGGAAATTCCGGCTGGAGTCAGAAGCAAAACCAAACTTTTCCTTAGCCATTTCTGGAGGACTTTTCTGGGGGCACTCGGAAATTCAGGTATATGGAAATTTCCGAGCACAATTTCCGACTGGAGTCAGAACCCTTTTTCTCCTTTCCTTAGCCGTTTTCTTGGATGAGCTGGGGAACCGAAAATTCCGGTAGGTAGGACGGAATATCCGGCCCCAATAATCCTAATCAGCAGAACACCGAAACGAAAACTGCTATAACTTTTGCAAATGAACTCCAAATGAGGTGAGACCAATTTTGTTGGAAAGATAGCGACGATGACTACCCAACAAAATATTGCATCCCATAAATAGAGTAAAATCTCCACACATGGCAAGGTGTGGGACTTTCCTCATGGTTGAATCGGCAATATTTCCGCCACCGAAAACGCAACAAGTTGTCCAAAGTAAAACCGATTTCGATGAACTAGAGCTTGACATGGAGATGAACCAAGCTCTAATTGCTCACCAACATAAAAGCCAAATAAGAACCAAGAAACATGATATGCCAAGTATGCAAAGGTTTGAGCTCTCCACAACGATGCGATCAAGTTACTAACTTGAGAGCCCCTCTTGATAGTACGCCTATCTATCCTATAGCCCTATCAAGATCATACCTTTGCCTTGAGCATTCCACTTGAGTTGGATGATGACTATCTTGATCTCTTCAAGTGGATCATCTTTCTTGATTGCGCGTCCAAACACTTGTTTGATGAAGACTTCTCCAAATACTCTCCCATGCTCACAATGGGAGAGTCTCGCTTAGCTCCGTCTTCATGTATCCATTGCAAGCACCAAGCATAGGATCTTTCCGAGAAAGCTTCTCTTGGTCTTGCACAACTCATCTTTTCTTCACTAAGATGATGTCTTGAATCTTCAAGACATTCTTGCAATAAGCTTCACTCAACACATAGGCTTCAAGAGTCCAACACATGAACTCCACAATTCCATGGACATGATCTATAATGATATCTCAATGTAAACATTAGTCCATAGAGATTGTCATTCAATTACCAAAACCACACATGAGGGAAAATGCTCTTTCAGAGGTGCCGATTGGTCGGCTTAAAAGCGCTAAGCTCTTAAGACGCGGGAAGGACTCACCGTTTATACTTTTAAATTATTCACGAAAATTATAATTTTAACTAATCATTAGATTAAATATAAATATATTTTTTAACAAAAACTAAAATGAAAGAAATAATTAAGTTTAATTAAAATAGAACACATAAAAAAAGTGAAAGAAGAAAAGGAAAAGGAAGGAGGACCTCATTTTGTGGGCCGGCCCGGGAACCGCCGCGTGTGGGCTATAGCTGGCCATCCGGACCGTGCTTAACGAGCCGACCCGAGGCACAGCCATTTTGGCCCAGCACGAGGAAGACCCGACACGGCTGTTAACGGGCTGTGCCGCGGCCCATCCCGTTATGGGCCCATATCCAAGTTCGAGCTGAGGCAAGCGGGCCACCTTGACACGGCACGGTTAACATTATTTTTATTTTTTTGGTATTTTTACCTATATATATATATATTTTTTTTTTTATAGCTATTTATACATATTTTTTATTGTTTATTTACCGTACCTAACAGGCCGTGTCGGGCCGCCGGGTCCTATTCATGCCGTGTCAAAGGCCGAGCTGAGACACGCGGGCTGACCCAAACATGACCCGTTAACTTACCAGGCCTACCGTGTTGGGCCGCTAACGTGCCGCCGTGCTGTGCCGGGCCGGTTCCGTTGGCCAGGTCCGTCGCAACTCGCAACGGTCTCAAGTCTGATATTTTGATTCCCCGCACTGTTCTTCCCCTTCCTTCTTCATCCTCTCCGCCTCTCCCCTACACGAACTTCCCCCAATCTTCCTCTCCTGCTCCCCCTCCCCGGCCATGGCGGGGCGTATCAACTACGAACGTGTATGGAACAAGACCGTACACATCGTTGGTCTTCTTCGTGACCACTTTCCGGAGCGTCCGCCCCCTATTCTCCTGTCTTTCCCGTTCCGCCCACAGCCGGCAAACCAAACCCTAGCTCTCGACTTTGCGGAGCCGTGATTCCATCCCTTGCTCATGGTAACGGCGGAGGACCTCGCTCCCTTCAGCCCGAGGGACTGGGAGGCCTTCTTGGCCTCTGCGAGCCCTTCCCCCTCTTCGACAGACAAGACGGTGAGCGCCTCCCCCTCCCCCTCGACGGAGGCGAGGACCTTCCTCGCGGAGGTCGCTCTACTGATCGCACTGGCAGGGGCCACCGTCCTGTTCTCCGCACTGGTGGTCAGGCATCGGAAGCTGCGGCGCCGCGGCGGAGGAGGGGGGAGCGGCGGCGGCGGCGGTTGGGGAAGACGGAGGTTGGGCAGGGAGTCTACCGGGAATGGGATCCTAGCGCTTCTTCCGCTCCGCTCTGGGGCGCGGCTGACGCGGCGTCGTTTTGACGAGGCATCACGCCTGCCGTGCGCCGCCGAGGCCGACGGTGCGGCGTGGCTGGCGCGGCTCGCGGCCGCCGGGACGCGGGAGAGCGACGACAATGAGCTTATGTTGCGGGTCATCCTCCAGATTCGCCACGCGCTGCTACCCCTGGTGAGACTTTTGACGTTTTTGGTTCGTTCTTGAGATTCTTGGTTCAGTCTTCATTGTTAGAATTCTCTTGGGACTGCATCTCTTCTGGATGGTAGTGTATTGATGAATGTACGAATAAATTCACATTAAGTCGAACACAGTGAATTAAAGGATCATTGTTGGAGACAGGGAGTACACATTGTGTTTCACATTAAGTTGAGCTCAATGTCAGCAAAAGCTTCAGGATATCTACTACCCACCACTTCATTTGCTAGGTAGGGCCAGCAGCAGGTGTCTGCGGCCACTTAGCAACAAAAGTACCGCTATCTGTTTTGACTCTTGATTCTGGATGGTAATGTAGTGATGAATGTACAGATAAAACAACTTATGTCTAACTCTCTGATTTGAGTCTGATTTGAGTAATGTAGTGATTTGAGTAATGAGTCTGCTACCATGATGTGCTGCTGCGTGGTAATATATAATGTGCTTCTGCTGCTGATCCCAGTTGTGTTGAATTCAATGTGAATGTCTAACTCTCTGCTTGATAAGTCATAATGAGCTTCTGCTGAAACCTATTGTGTTGAAGTTAATGTCAATTTCTAACTCTCTGCTTGGTACTGATAATGAGCTGTTTGGTACTCAGTGACATTCTTATCCCTTGTTCTGGAATATGCTTTTCTAGCTATCATCTGTTTATTATGTATAAAACTTATTACCAATTCCCTTCTGCATCTTGCCAGGAAAATCACAGATCAGAGTCAAGCGAGACCAGATATTTATCATGCTATTCCAAAAAACGTACTGGAGCAGTTCTTCTGGAGCAACTGGCATCTGTCCCTGAATGGAAAACTGTTCCAAGTGATAAAGACACTGAAGTTTACAAAGCTGAAACTTTATCAAGAATGGGTACAATTGTCTGTCCAGTAAACATGGATATCTCAGCAAGTGATGATAAATGGAAGACGAGGAAAGAATTGGTGGACAACTGTAACTGTACTCATCCAGGATCGGAGGACTGTGTAAAAGTTCATGTAACGAAGGCAAGAGTCTGGATAAAGGATCAGTTGGGTGACGAAATTTTTAGCAGCTGTGGGCTTGATGCAATGGGTGAGCAGGTTGATGAGCTATGGACTGCAGCGGACAAAAAGATGCTTGAAGAGGTTGGCAGTTTGATACCACAGAATAAACACCAGACCTTCATGAAGATTGCCAAGGAGTTCTGTAAAATGGATACAAAAGATTTGGCGAAGTATTACTACAACGTGTTCCTTCCAAGAAGATTGGCAAGCTTGACCAGGACAGAGCATAAGAATGCTGAAGCTGTTGACACGGATGAGGTATCCAATTTAACTTTATGAAGCATATGACCTGAGATGTTTTTGCACAATGCTAAACCATCTATTAAATGCCTGTGCTTGCCCCCATCCCCTATCTGTGATATAAAGTAGTAATAGCAACAAATGGATTCTGAATTGCCTTGTACATATGGGGAGTCAAACGGGTGATATTGTTCCATGCCTGTTTATTCCTGCATGATCCTATCAGATAACAAAGACTAATTTACTGTGGAAGTCAAGAAACATTCCAATGCCCACTTCTGTTCTCATTTGCCTAACAAATATTTCTCTTCTGCTGTATGGTAGTTTAGTTAACCTAGCATTGTTTACTTTGACAGGTTTAGGAAGAAAGATCTGATGTCGCAGCAAAGAAGAATTGACACAATGGAGGGATAAGTAACAGCTCTGTTTCAGTTGCGGAGACTAGCGAGCTTTTTGGCGACCAAGTATGCCGTTTTGGTGATATAGTCCTAAGTGGCTGAAGATTCTGGTTACGGACCTGTAAAGATCTTATCTGTACATAAGTCTTACCTTAGATACTGGCGACGGACACCATAAGTAGTTTCTGAGTAGACACAGTTTTTGGAGTGAACATGCGTTCACTCGTTTTGATCGTTTCTTTTGGTTGCTGTGATGTGCATGGCACAAATGACAGAAACGAAGCAGTAGTATACGGAGGGAGAGGGGGCACAGAACCTGTCTTTTCTTTTTGGATGTTGGTTGTTCACATTACAGTTCTGGAGAAATTTGCATGCTTATGTTCTAGGGTATTGTGGGCATGCTTATGTTCTAGGGTAATGCTTGATTAGACAGTGTAGCATAACTGGTAGCCTACCCGTTAATCAACAATCTGTGATCCCCTTGTATCAACTTCCTTTCTTATATTCCCCTAGTTTCAATCCTTGCCACGTTGTAACATCTTGCGAGTTCAACATGGCATCAGTTTTCTTATGGTGCTCCACACATTCCTGGCTCCTTTTTAGGCTTCTTTATTTATTAGGAATAAAAACACCTGCTGCGCTTCTCGCCAGTCGCCACTGAGCTGAAGCTACACGTGCCGATCATGAGCCTTGAGAAAGCTCCCTCGAAGAACTCGCGTCGTGGCCATTACCGCGGATGCTCTGTGCCGTTCACCTGAAGAAGAGCTCGTTACACACGCGAGTGTTGTCGGAGGCACAACAGTCAACAGGCCCCTTCCCTCGACTCCGATTGCTGCGTGCAGGCAGGCGTGTCGACAACATGAAGGAGATTTGGCCACTTCCTGATGATGAGCTGCTTCGTAATGCAACTATGCAAGTAGAGAGTGGCTGCTACACCTGCTGTCCCAAATTACAGAGCATCAAAGGGCAACGACGCTCATGGTTATGTGGAGGATTTGGCATGTACACAATGAGTTAATCCAGGATAAATCGATGCCCCCCTACCCTACAGAAGGATCCCGACGTTGAGAACCCTGAACTATATGAAAACCCTGAACTTAATTAGGCAACGTTAATGGCGGATGGTGGTCTCGAGAGTGGATGTCAGACCTACATCCGCCATTAACGGTGGCAACCGAGATCGTGTAATACTCGCGCCACTGGAGATGGTGGTCTCGAGAGTGGAGATACCTAGGCAGCAGGAAGGGAAGATGATGGCCGCAAGGGAAGGAAGAAATGGACTCCAAGGGTACTAAAAAACTGAACGTTGATGGTTCATTCAAAGAAGATGGGACTGGTGCTGGCATGGTCCTCCGAGACCATACTAGGGTCTGGGGAGGTAATCACCACAACATGCTGGACGCTATCGCTATGCCACTGCACCGATGCTACAGAAGCTGAATTGGCGTCAATTCAGCGAGGCCTAGAACAGGCTCGCACCTCTGTATTGAGCTGGCGACGGACTGCTCTGGGAAGCACTAGGTCTGCTAAACGAAACTACACCAAACTTATCAGCCTATGCGCCGAGGATTCAGGTGAGTATCTCTAAGATTGATCGTGTAACAAACGTTGTTAGTCATATACTCCCTCCGTTCCTTGATATAAGTTTTTGAAGAAAAATCCAAAATATAAGGTGTATTTGACCCATCGAAAAATAAAATGTGATTTAACGGATTGTATTCATTTTATATCAATTAAGAACTCATCTCTTGCCATTTTTTCTAAATAAAAATTTAGTACACTATGTACAAAATAGCTTGTCTTAATATCCGTACACAAAACTTATACATCTTATATTCAGAAACAGAGGGAGTAGTATTTTAGGGAACATGGGTAGAACGCAGGGTTTAACTAGGGTGTACAGATTATATTTTCTGGGTCTTATGTTCCCTATTTGCACAATCATTCTTTTGAAAGAGATCCCCACCGCAACGCTGATATGCAATACAGGCTCGAGTTTTATCTGTCCTCTATAACATGAACCTACCATTATCAAAAAAAGAGATAACTGCACCAGCGGTCCCAATTCTTTTCCCGCACCTTCACTTTAGTCCTAATTCTTTGAAATTGCATGTGTAGGTCCTAATTCTTTCGAAATTGTGTCACGCGAGGTCCTAAACTGGTCTGACCACCGTTGACTGGTGCCACGTTGGCTGGTGGGGCCCGTAGGCTCAACGGACAGAGGTATAAATTTGCGGATACCCCCTCGTGGTCCATTTGGTCTCATATCTCGATCCCGTTCTCTGCTATCATATCCTCCCGCGACGAGGCGAGCTGGCGGCAGAGGTGCTGCTCCGGTGATGACCGGAGGAGATCGATCGGCGGCTGACGGCGCAAGGATGGAGCCCGAGGCCAAGGGGCCGAAGCTGCGGCGACCTGGAGATGCTATAGCCGAGGTTGGGTGAAATCTGTGCAAAAAATCAACGAAAAATAAGAAACACAACAAATAAGAAACACAGCTGAAAACTGAATCCAAATAACACCCAGGAAATTACGACTTACACTATGATTTGGACATTTGTAGTAGACACGACCTGGATTGGCACTTGATTGCAACACACGGCAAATGGTCTTGCGGAATCGGCAGCATGGACATGGCACCAATGGCAGCGTCGTCGGCGATTGTACTGGATGTGCTCCCGCAGATGGATGCGGCGGGAGAGACTGGGAAGGAGACTCCGTCTTCCTCCTCGCACGCTTCGCAGCTGTCGAGCTCGCAGAGCCGTTCATGGCGATGGATCGGGCGACGAGAGAGAGAAACGAGGTGGGGGAATGAACTAGGGGTGAGGGAATTAGAAGCCACCTTTTTATAAGGGTTCATTTGCATAAATCCCAAAAATCCAGCCGCGGAAAATCTCCCGCCAACCTCCCACCAGCCGACGTGGCACCAGTCAACGGCGGCCAGACCAGTTTAGACCTCACGTGATACAATTTCGAAAGAATTAGGACCTAGACATGCAATTTCAAAGAATTAGGACTAAAGTGAAAGCGCGGGGAAAGAATTGGGACCGCTGGTGCAGTTATCTCTCAAAAGAGATAACATGAACCTACCAGCCAACTGTCATTTTTGTTAATGACCAAAAGGAGAAATATATCATTAATTCGCATGTGTAAAGATAAGGTTAAGGAACGGTTCAATACGGCTGTCACCATAATCACACTCTGGTCACAAGACAACAACAAAAGAAAGACAAACAATATAACATCAGAGCTTTGACTCCGTACGTCCAAAAAAAGAGCTTTGACTCTGGCGGAACAAGTCCTCACATCGAGACGGGTGTGATTGTGCAGCCTTGGGGTCAAGGTGGATGTCGGAACGGTGGCTCCGGATTAGTCTTTGGTTGTCTAGGTGCCTTGGTCGTCCGACTCGTGTGGAGCGTGGCCTCGGACCGGCGTAGTGTGTTTTGTGTTGTATCGATTTTCAGACAGTTTCCCCTATAAACTGGCCAATTCTCTCCTTCTATATCAATGAAAATGCAAATCTTTTGCCTCATTTCAACAAACAGGGCTACACCAAGATAGAGGATGGGAACTTCATGATAGGGTATGAGTCCTTTTTAACCTCTTTTTTCTACACTCACCTGCAAATTTTATTACGTAGGTGAAAGAAATTCCGACTGAACAGACTCAGCTAGAAAACCAGGAATTACATCAAAGTTTAAAGCTACATTATCATCACAATTAACATTCCATCAGAATTTAGGAAAATATAAATAGTTGAATAGGCAGGAAGATAAAAAATAAAATACCTACTCTTAGTCTGAAGGTCCCAGCAGAGATAAATTTAGCGGGGAGCTAGTTTCCGTCGAAAAGAAAATTCAAGGAAGGTGAACAACAAAACAATACATACGATGGGAAATACTGTAATATATTAAGAGTGCAGCCAAAAGTACAGAAAAAAAAACTTAGTTCCCATATGGTGGCAACCCCCGATGACAGAAATCCCTCTCTTTGACAGGATACATGCTAAAAGAACAAAGCTAAACAAATTTGTAACTATATACAAAAACAGACTAATGTTCAAACCTGAAAAACTAACCATGCGTGCTACCATACAGAGTAACACATTACTAAACCTTATAATCATTTAAATAAAATAAAAGGACAAAAAAGGAACAAAGAATAAACACAGTGTAGCACAACATGGCACTCCGCAAGGAATTAAGGCAATTCCAAATCAGGAATTATGGCTTACAGCAGTGGTGCAAAACATGAGCAATTTAATTGACAATGTATGTGTACTATGGAATACAGGGTCCACAGAAAATAGAATCAACACGTTGAGCAGAGCATGCGAACAGACCACAGGAAGTAAAGTCCACTGACGTGACTCACCTTTTCGTTTACAAAATGATCCTTCCTGTAAGCAAATGGAATGGCATGTACTCTGATCTACGGGGAACATAAACTAAACGAGAAATCTATTTTGTGTCTGGGCACGATCTCAGTCCTACACGGTGCTCACGCTTTTCCTCCGTCCGATCGCATCCAACGCACGAGAATACTGCGCACTCACGTTTCTCCTTATCCACTTCTGCATCAACTCCTCCGAGGCCTTCGAATCTCGCCGGCGAGTGCTCCACCGCTCGGCCATCACACTCACCACCAAGCCGTCGAGCTCGTCAGGCTTGCCGGAGTGCAAGATCCTGGTCACGGCGCCGCCGCCGATTGATCCGGTGGAGCAGCCCACCGGGGTGGTCATGAAGCTCAAGGACCTGCTCGGGCGGGATGCCCGGAACGGCCGGCGGTATCCGCCTCGCGCGGTTCGACTTCCTCGCCGTCATGGAATGTACCGACGACTTCCCCTCCGTCAGCCCGTTCTGGTAATACTGGCCCTACTCCCTCCTCTTCCGCCTTGCTGGGAGTACTATTCCTCTAGCCAACTGGGCCGTGTAGGCCTAAAGAGCATCGTTTGTTTTAGCTTGTTCAAGAACAGAAATTAATCAAGTTCTGATCCGTGAAGCACATTTTGAGTTGGAGATCGTAGTTGGTCAGTTAATTAGTTAACTCTAGGCACTCCCCTATGCACTCCTTTGCTGGAGCTTAGCTCATTTTGGCAATAGGTTCCCAAAGCTTTTATGATTGGAATGTAATTTCTGAAACCAGTGGTGTTTCCTGCCTAGCCTTAAAGTGAACTCACACTGCTCATTTGGATACAACTGAGTAGCAAGTTCACCCGTTACTTTTAAATTATGATATTTTCTTGGTAACTTTCTACATATTTAGTGCAGTAGAGGATTGCCTCATTGATGAGAAGATGAAGGCTAAAATGAACTGCTTACTGGTAGACTTGCGAGGTAAGAAGAGTAGAATTATGTTCCACACATATGATTTCAATTTTGAGTTGTACTTCATGCACTGGAAGATGTAGTCCCAGAACTTTTTGTATGTAGGTTCTTCAGTTTTTGAGATGTAACTCATGAAGTTAAGATGTAGTTTCCCCAAGTTAAAACATACTTCATTTACCGGAATATGTACACTTTGAAGTTTAAAAAATTCAGTTTTCTTAATGTGTAGATGTAGTTTCCTAAGGTCACCTCGTCGGTGCTGTCCAGATCTCCTCCCCAACGCGTCATATGTGTTGTTGGGATTCTTTACAGGTGAGCCTCCTCTGCTGCTAGTAATGCAATCTTCCCAACCCCAACCTGAGTTGTCTCATATTACTCTCTCTAGGCGTACTTTAATCGGTTATCCTTCATGACTTTTTCTACTGGATATATTTCTTCTGCAGCGGCACCAGCAATAGTTATTGGATCGCCTCACATTAGTCATGTCAGGGTTGCTCTCCTCAGCGATTCTTTATTATGTTTTGCACTGCTCCAAAGTGGTGTGCTAATTCTTTCCGGCTTTACATCTTTGCCATTTTTCAGTTTGGAGTCATGTGCATGTAAAAAATTGTGCAATGTAACTAGTGTGTGGTTTACAAAAGATTATACATCACCCATGGAATTTTTTTTATCTGTAATTGCCAGTGCAGTTGTGTTAGTTTTGTGAGATGTTTTTGCAACTTATTGTATGTGTATTCGAAAGGCTGTCAGGATGTAACAGTAGTAGTTATCCCACCCATGTTAGATATAACCTTTTTGCATTTAGAAGTAACTTCTACCCTTACAAATTTTACATCCAGATTGATACAAGGACGTAAGTCTAGTAATTTCTTTTATCTATTTTTGGATGTAATTCTTGTTAATTTTTTGTTTTTGCGTGTAGCTAGCTAGTGTGTTTAGGTGTGGATAAGTACATGCAATGTGATGGACTCGGATGGTTTTCACCAAGAAGTATACACGGTGAGACACCAAGGTGCTGTGTGAAACTAGTATTGCCGTGGTGCTGTATGTAATCCTTGGAGCGAAAGCGTTGCACAAGTGTAGCGAAGTGGTCTAGATAAATCCATATGTTTATGTAGAAGGTTATGCAAGTTCAAACGTTCTTTTTATATCAATGTTTTTCTGTAGCAGGTTATGCATGTAAGATTTTATTCCGCATGTCCAAATTAGCATAGTTTGATCTGAGTAATACATGTTGCATTTTTCATGTGTTAGGGATGTAGTTCTGCACCTGTAATGTTGACGATGTTCTGTCCTTTCTAGATGATGTATATGATCCCCCATGGATGTGGTTTGTAGGCTCCGATACCCAATTCATTTTTATTTTTTATCCCCATGAATGTATTTCTCTGCCATACAGATGTAGGTTATATTCTGAATTATATCCTTTTGACACATCTATGTCTTTTGAGATCGTGCATGCAAATTTCCATGTTTGTCATTGTTATATGCAAGTTATACCTCTCTTTTTAGTTTCAAACCCCAGTGCCTAATTGTTTTCATTTTCTTACATACAGTTTTAGCCAACATGCGCTGCGGAGTGGGGAAGTTCATGCTATGTTACAACCTGACATGTGCATAAGTGCTAGATTGCAAGATCATTTCGATTTCCCTGACTGCGTTGGTGAAAGATACAAAAAACCTAGTTCATAGACATTAATCTTATTGTTGCCTACACATATTCTTTGGTACTATTTTAATTTTCCAGCCGGGCATTATCTGTTTTCTTAAGCTGCATGCATTTGTCGCACTTGGCATGATCTGTGCATGTAATTTGTGCCTTTTTTCTTGTGGATGGTTGAGAAAATTACATGTATACATATGAGATGTGAAAATCACATAAACAGTGGATGGTGTTTTTACATCAGGTAGTAACACAAAAGCAATAACAGAGACTCTTGTTTTTGTCTGAATCGCTGGTGTCTTAAGTATAAGATGTAATTTATGTAATATGTTTGGTCTAAACCTGATGCATCATCAGCATGTGCTTAGGGCAGAGGATTTTCTGAGACAACAAAAAAGTGGGACGCTTCCCTCCACACATGTTACGCATGGAATTTGGTGGTAGTAGTTTCCTTTTCTCGCGCACATGGCTTTCTCAGTTTCTTTCCTGACACACTCCTCTTTCGGACAGGGGGGGCACTGCGTAGGGCAAAAACAGTGCGCGCGCACTCCCTAGCTGTGTCCTAAACTAAAACCTTGATTGTTCACAACTAGCTCAGATTGCAAATGCATTTGATAATCTTTAACTGCAAATAACTTTCACAGGATGGCCATCTGAATTTGGATTTTGTCCAAACAAAGTCCTCTGTAGTTGATATAACAATTCAGTATAAGCTTAGGAAAACATGAAGCTGCTCATCAGCAATTTCTCTCATATCCCAGTCCTTTCGAAGAATTAAGGTCCTCCAAACAAGGCACATGTTGTCAGTGCACTTGTTTAAAAACATCTATTCAAATTTGTTGAATCTGCTTTTCTATAGTTTATGCAAAGCAGCTTATAAAAGGATGTCATTATGGTATCAAAGGTTCTTGTATTCAGATAAGTATCTAACAGAAATTAGTTCATCAATCGCTATGGTTCTGCAAAGAGTAATCCAAGGCTTCCCCTAAGAAAATTCTTCAAAAATTCAAATTGACCATGCTCATGAGAATAGAGGTTGCTGGAGGTCAAAGTGCCCTTTGGCCAGAACAGAGCCGTGATCTGGGCAAAGGGTTTGCTGGAGCAGGCAGCATTTAGTTGATCAAATGAAAGAAGCAAATATAAGGAAGAGATACAACAATGCCAACTTGGCTGCTCATTGGTTATTTAACACTAGAATTCTTTAATCAAATTATATGCACAAACTTCTAATCATACATAGCACATAACCAATACCTTATATGACATAAAGCTTCACAGTGACACTTTTTTTAATAACATTACAAAGAGACAATCTTTATTTAACATAACATCTCACAGAACCACACTTTTGAGCATCAGTTTTACAGAACCAGTCACTCTAACTGGGGGGTATCTTATATTTCACAAACTACAGTTCAGAGGGGTGTTCTGTTTGACAGAACCACTCTACCCAGTAATACAACATTTCACAAGACTACACATTTCCAATGGTTGCAAAAGTACTAGCAGCCGTCACTTGAGCTTGTAGTGCTACCAAAACTTGAAGTGGTACCGTAAATTGGTAACACTAGCAGTAAATTGTTAGGGAGCACTAGAACTACATGTGTGTGGTGCCGCGAGTGGGTTGTGGTTTTCTGGAAGATTATATATATATATTAAAAAGGTGTCCAGGGGCGTGCATAGGGCGAGTCTATTTTGTCAAGAACTAACCATACAAAGTTATATATTAAGAAGGGCCGTCCGATAGATACGTTCTTCCACTGAATCCATCGTTCCAGAATTATGGAAGAAATGTATCCAAACTCCGCTAGGAGTCTTAGGAAAGACGACGCTTCCGGGTCTCCAACTCGAGGCATCTCTACCGTAGTACCGTAGCGCCTGAAGAATAATTTAAGAAAACTTACATTAATAAGGAGCATAAATGAAATCGTAGGGAAAAGTAACCCCCATACCAATCTTAGCACTGTTATTACAAACTAGGCTACTCAAATGAGATACTAATGAAAAGGGGATACTTTTTTGTTAACAGATCCTCCACCCCCACCCCCACCCCCACCCCATCCGGACACAGAGAGACACAAACCCTTACGATTTCTTGATTGAGGTTCTCACCTGGACGGGAGCCGCAGGCAGCGGGGTGGTGTAGCAGAGCTGGGGACGACGTCGGCGGGGTCAGGAACCCTAGAACAGCAGCACAACCCGGTCGCAAGGTCTCAACTCTCTCAAGCAGCAAACCGTCTGCTCTATAAATCCATCTACTACTCCGTAACCGAATCCTGTCCCGACAACCAGATTGCTGGCCCCAAGCCCATCGTATAATCTGCGCGTGATTGGGCTCACCCAGCCCGATTCGGAGACCCATCCCGTTTCCACCCAGCCCATAAATAAAAGTTACTAGTACCGAAGCCAAGGCCACTCTGAGACCGTGAGCACACGTCCCGTTAGAAAAAAAAAAAAAAGATAAGCCGTCGGCCGTCTGCCGTCTGCGAGCCCGGTCGATGGCAATGTTCCGATCTGTCCTTGGAACTGCGCTCCGCCGGACGGGTCCGGCCTCTCGTCTCTTCAGCAGCATCGCCGGCCGCGCAGCCAGTGCGCTCCGGCGGCCGTCGCCGATTCCTAGCCTCCCTGGATCCACCAGGGTAGGTAAATCTTATTCTCCATGTGCGGCAATGCAAAGCCGTGTTGCATTGGAAATCCAAGTGCTAAAACTGACTAGAACTACTGACATTCAGACTTTAGTTGGGTCTTTGTTTGAAAACGGCACAATTTTCTGCACAACAATGAACCTCTTGATCTTTTTTTTTTTTGCGTGCTTGATTAAAAAAAGTTTATAGTTTTGTTCTACCTCTCTTATTTCCAGAGGATGGTCAGCTCCTACGGGAGGGGTGGAGATGAAGGGTGCAAGATTTCAGAGCCGTTCTTGAGTCAAGACTCTTCCTTGTACATACACCATCCTCCCCTTCTAACAAATAATTATTTTTGAATTTACGTTACGCGGACTTCTAATTGTTCAACTGATGGGGTTTTGTAGCCAAAGAGCAGATATGTTGTTTTGCGGCATCACCCTCGTCGGCGTGTTTGTGTTTCAGGGCAAGATAATAGCCTCCCAAGAAAGAAAATGGCAACGTCAGATAAGGGATGCTGATATGTGGACATCCATGATGTATAAAGAGAAGGAAGATGAACTCTATAGTTCTTCTCCATGATCCCCTTTTGTCGAATGCTTCGTTGTGGCACACGTTCGTCCACTTGTATAGTGTCTGTGTGTAGTGTTCAGTAATTCAATGTAAAGCTAGGTACTTTGTACATTAATACTGCAAGGGGATTGCAACGTCTTGAACGGCGGATCGAAGGAGCTGACTAATTAGCGTTAGTTAGGTTTGAGTGTTTGACACATTGGTTGGAGCTACCTATTGTATGCCCATTTGTGGCTGCGTCTGGCTTTTGCTATGAAGAAGTTTTGTAGCTTCTTATGTGCTTTCAGCTGACTAACATGTACTTCATCCGTTCCAAATTAGATAACTTCTATTTGAATAAAAGTGGATGTATCTAGATATGTTACAAGTTTAGATAAATCTACTTTTGACAAAAGAAAGTTATCTAATATGGAACGGAGGAAGTAAGGGTGAAAGAATGTTTCTTGTACGCTATGATGTTTATGTCCGGGGGTTATACCAAACGGATATAGACACAAAGTGGTTTTAAACCGGCATGCCAGGGTAGCCCATGGGTGGCAAAGCCTCTTTTTACGGGATATTGGGCTTCCGAAAGACAAGATGGGAGCCACCGTCCTGAAGAATTGAGGATTAAGGCTTTAACGATGACTGTAGTAATCTAAATTTTCTGCCTTAGTCAGTTCCGCCAGCTCCTACGGGGACTTCTTGGCAAGATCGGATCGGCAATGGCAGTTGGTCGCACTCATCGCTTCTTAGGGGACTGTTACGTCAACACTGGTGAATGTTGGATCCCAGCCAATGACAAGCTTATCGGCTCCATCATCGTGCGGGTAGAATCTAGCTCCTAGGAAGCCAGAACGGCTGTCAACCATTAATGATGAGCTTGAGGCTCTCGCGGAAGTGCGGACGCTATCTACGCAAGAGATTGAACTGAAAAGTCAAGCTAATGCGCAAGTAGCAAATCTACTACGTGAGGAGGAGCTCAAGTGGTATCAACGGTCCAAGTCTCATTTTATTCTTGAAGGAGATTCAAATACTAGATACTTCCATAGTGTTGCTAATGGCAGACATAGGAAGAAACGTATTCACTCTCTTGTCCATGAGGATGGAAGAATTGAAGGCCATGAACAGCTCAAAGCTTACATTACTAGTTATTATAAGAATTTGTTCGGCGAACCTGATGAAGGTAACTTCACAATGGACGAAGCTAGAACGGAAGATATCCCCCAAGTTTCCGCTGTGGAGAATAGCTTACTTACTGCCCCCTACACTAAGGAGGAAGTTAAAAAAGCTATTTTCCTTATGGAACACAACAAGGCCCCAGGCCCGGATGGGTTGCCAGCAGAGTTTTATCAAACTTTCTGGGACACCATCAAGGATGACCTCCTCGTTATGTTCAATGCTCTTCATGCTGATCAACTCGAGTTGTTTCGGTTGAATTTTGGCGAAATTATTTTGTTACCTAAGGTCAATGAGGCAGAAAGGATTCAACAATTTAGACCCATATGCCTCTTGAACGTTAGTTTCAAGATTTTTACAAAAGTAGCCACAATTCGTCTGAATACGGTAGCTGAACACGTGGTGCGACCGTCTCAGAGTGCCTTCATGCAAGGACATAACATTTGAAAGAGCATTTTCCCTCATGTGTGGTTTTGGTAATTGAATGACAATCTCTATGGACTAATGTTTGCATTGAGATATCATTATAGATCATGTTCATGGAATTGTGGAGTTCATGTGTTGGACTCTTGAAGCTTATGTGATGAGTGGAGCATATTGCAAGTATGTCTTGAAGGATTCAAGACATCATATTAGTGAAGAAATGTTGGAAGATACAACGTTGATCAAGATGGCGATCAACACACAAAGCTACAAGATGTACCAAGAGCGATCATGTATCTCTTGGAATGGTAAACACTTGTCCGCATAGCTTTGTGAACTAACCCATGATATATGTGTGTGTGTGTGTGCTATCTCGGTATGAGGTTAGGTATCTTCCCATGGGATTGCATCAAATGAAGATTTCATATAGCTCATGGAGGATGGCACCATGTGGTGATCATCATGAAGGTGAGATGTGCAAGACCAAGACCAAGACCAAGACCAAGAGAAGTTTCCTGAAGAGATCCTATGCTTGGTGCTTGCAATGGATACATGAAGACGAAGCTTAGCGAGACTCTCCCATTGTGAGCATGGGGGAGTATTTGGAGAAGTCTTCATCAAGCAAGTGTTTGGACGCGTAATTAAGAAAGATGATCCACCTGAAGAGACCAAGATAGTCATCATCCAACTCAAGTGGAATGCTCAAGGCAAAGGTATGATCTTGATAGGGCTATAGGATAGATATGCGTACTATCAAGAGGGGTTCTCAAGTTAGTCACTTGATCGCATTCTTGTGGAGATATCAAACCTTTGCATACTTGGCATATCATGTTTCTTGGTTCTTATTTGGCTTTTATGTTGGTGAGGAATTAGAGCTTGGTTCATCTCCATGTCAAGCTCTAGTTCATCGAAATCGGTTTTACTTTGGACAACTTGTTGCGTTTTCGGTGGTGGAAATATTGCCGGTTCTACCGTGAGGAAAGTCCCACACCTTGCCATGTGTGGTGATTTTGTTGGGTACTCGTCGTCGCTATCTTTCCAACAAAATTGGTCTCACCTCTTTTGGAGTTCATTTGCAAAAGTTATAGCAGTTTTCGTTTCGGTGTTTTGCTGATTCAGATTATTGGGGTCGGATATTCCGCTCTACCGGAATTTCCGGTTCCCCAGCTCATCCAAGAAAACGACTAAGCAAAGGAGGAATTTGGTTCTGACTCGAACCGGAAAATCAACTCGGAAATTTCATTTACTCGGAATTTCCGAGTGCACCCAGGAAAGTCCTCCAGAAACGGCTAAGGAAAAGTTTGGGTTTGGTTCTGACTCCAGCCGGAATTTCTGCTCGGAAATTTCATGGACTCGGAATTTCCGGGTGACCGGAAATTTCCGAGTCTCACTTATACCGGAATTTCCGAGTGTCGAAACAGCCAACGGCTATATTTCCTGGAGGGGTATACCCCTCACCTTCTTCTTCCCCAGCCAATCCAAGGCAGCACGACTTTCCCCTCTCAATCCCTCCATAGAATCTTGCATATTCTTTAGGGCAAGTTGAGAGGAGATCTAGATCTACAATCCTACCAATCCATCTCTCCTCTAAGTGAGGGGAACTTAGTGGATCTAGTTTTTGGAGTTCCTTTGTGGTTCTTCTTCTTTATTCTTCCTCTCTTCTCCCCCCATAAGCATTAGTTGCTTTTGGTGGGATTTGGGAGTGAAGGATTTGACTCCTTTGTGGTTTCCTTTGTTCTTCCTCTCTTATTCCCCCATAAACATTTGTTGTTGTGTTGGAATTTGAGAGTGAAGGACTTGAGCACTTCGTGTGCTCTTGCCATTACATTTGCATCGGTTTGAGCCCTCCACGAGGATTCGTGGTGGTGTTACTTGTGAGCTTGTTACTCTTGGGTCATTGGACCCTAGACGCCTTTTGTGGCCGGCCTTTTGTGGCCAAGACCTTTTGTGGTCAAGACCTTTTGTGGTCACTTGAGATCCCCCAATTAAGTTGTGGGTGTGTGCCTCAAGACTTGGGAGCCCCCAATTAAGTTGTGGGTGTGTGCCTCAAGAGTTGTACGGGATTCGATCTCCGCCCCAAAGGAGATCAATAGTGGAAGGTGAACTCGCAACCTTTTGTGGTTGAGTTCATAAGGAGAAGAAGGTGAGCCTTTGTGGCGTTGCGGCTAACCTGTTGTGGTTGCGCACACCTCTCCAAACGAGACGTACACATTTGGGTGGAACTCGGGAATACATCCTCGTCTCCGCGTGCCTCAGTTATTTCTATACCCGAGCTCTTTACTTATGCACTTTACACTGTGATAGCCTTCGTGCTTGAAGTCATATATCTTGCTATCACCTTGTTACTTGTATTGCTTAGCATAAGTTGTTGGTGCACATAGGTGAGCCTAGTATTTATATCTAGGTTGTATGCTTGTTAAAGTAAATCTCTAGTTTTATTCCGCCTTTATCAAGCATACCGGAATTTCCGGGTCATTCTTTGACCGGATATTCCGGCTCCTCGGAAAAAGTTTTAAATCGCCTATTCACCCCCCCCCCCCCTCTAGGCGACGTCTATCCGTTCAACATTCTTGATGGGGTAGCGGTGTTGCACGAAACGGTTCACGAGTTACACTCCAAAAAGCTTAATGGGGTCATCCTTAATCTAGATTTCGAAAAAGCTTACGATAAAGTCAAGTGGTCTTTCATTCAACAAACTCTCAGAATGAAAGGTTTTTCTGATGAGTGGCGTGCTCTAATTCATAATTTCGTAACTGGAGGTAGCGTGGCCATCAAAATTAATGATGACATTGGACGTTATTTCCAGACTCGAAAAGATCTTAAACAGGGCGATCCATTATCCCCTATGCTATTTAATATAGTGGTGGATATGCTTGCTATTATGATTGAGAGCGCTAAATCTGATGATCAGATTGAAGTGTTAATTCCTCATCTCGTTGATGGGGGTCTATCAATCCTTCAATACGCCGATGACACAATTCTTTTTATGGAACATGACATGGAAAAGGCTCGAAATCTGAAATTAGTTTTAGCAACTTTCGAGCAGCTCTCAGGTCTGAAAATTAATTTCCATAAGAGTGAGTTGTTCTGTTTTAGCGAGGCTTTAGACGAGGCTGATCTCTATGCCGAACTTTTCGGTTGTGGGCAAGGTCAATTTCCGATTAGGTATTTAGGCATCCCGATTCATTATCGGAGGCTTACTATTGCCGAATGGAAATTCGTCGAAGAAAGACTACAAAAACGCTTAAGTAGTTGGAAAGGTAAATTGTTGTCCCTCGGTGGAAGACTGATACTCATAAATTCGGTGCTCACCAATATGGCACTATATATGTTATCTTTCTTTCTACTGCCAAAAAGGGTCCTCCAAAAACTAGATTACTATCGGTCTAGATTCTTTTGGCAAGGGGATAGCGAGAAAAAGAAATATCGACTGGTTAAATGGAGTGTAGTTTGCACGCCTAAAGATCAAGGAGGGTTGGGTATTCATGACCTTGAGGTCAAGAATACAGCTGTTCTTGGTAAATGGTTGTTTAAATTGCTGACAGAAAATGGACAGTGGCAAACTCTCCTGAGTCGGAAATATGTTGGCTCAAAACCGCTGTCACAAGTTTCTTGGAAACATGGTGATTCACATTTTTGGGCTGGTCTGATGGCTGCAAAATCAAAGTTCTTTAGATTTGGACACTTTTCGATTAAAGATGGGTCTCAGATAAGGTTCTGGGAGGATTCTTGGCTAGGAAATAACTCACTCCGAGAACAATATCCGGCATTATATAATATTGTTCGTTACAAAAGTGATACCATTAAAAAGGTAATGGGAACCTCACCTCCAGATGTAACGTTCAGAAGAGATTTAATTGGTCAGAGGTTGGTTGCATGGCAAGCCCTTTTACAGAGGTTAGCCAATGTACAACTTTCAGTCGGGCCAGATGAATTTCGATGGAACCTACACAAGAATGGAAAATTCTCGGTAGACTCCATGTATAATGCTTTATCCCATTATATACCGGTTGATAACAATAAGTTGCTTTGGAAGATGAAGATACCACTTAAAACAAAGGTGTTTGGATGGTACCTTCGTCGTGGAGTAATTCTAACGAAAGACAATCTTGTTAGACGGAACTGGCGGGGAAGTAAGAGTTGTGTCTTCTGTCATGAGAACGAAACAATAAAACATCTCTTTTTTCAATGTCGGTTCGTAAGGTCTATATGGTCAATCATCCAAGTAGCATCTAACCTTTATCCTCCATGCAGTGTGACCAATATCTTTGGGAATTGGTTACACGATATCGATAATAGGTTTAGGAAGCATATTAGGGTGGGAGCGCTTGCCATCATTTGGTTGCTATGTCTATGTAGAAATGATAAAGTGTTTAACGATAAATTGTATTCTCCCATGCAGGTCATATACCAGTGTACCGGTACACTCCGTTCATGGTTGTTTCTTCAGCGGGTGGAGCACCGAGACCTATTTACGGAGGTCTGTGCACGGTTGGAGTCCACGGCGAGGGATACTTTTTCCCATCATGGGTGACACCATAATTTACGGATAGAGCCACCACATCCTCTGGCGTAGTTGCACTTGCTCATTATGATATGTAATACGCCTTTTTATTTTTTGGATTGTGTACAATGAGACAGCTGTGTGCATCTTTGTTATGCAGAGGCTGGGTGTAATCGTTTAAATTTTTTAAGTAATAAAGCTCCCTTTATCAAAAAAGGAAGCCAGAACTGATCATGAGTCTATCCTTCAACCTTTGAAGGTGGATTCAGAAGCTGGAGCCAGATCTAATATGACCATTTGACGACAACTCAATTAGCCTTTCTAGGCTATGAGTTGAAACATATGGCAACGGCAACTGGGTCGAACAAGTCTTTATGGCTGCCAAAACTATGCCCTAGAGGCCGCAATGGCCGACGTAACCGGTAAGCGAATCATAACTGACGATGATGTAGATATGAGCGAGAAGAGAGACAAGGACTCTAACGCCGACGCTGTTATCACAGAAAAAGGCGCCCGCGGCAAAGATCTGCTTGGAGAGGAAGACCTCAACGAGGAAAAGGACGAAATCCTAAGAAAAAGGTTTCCCTTCACGAAGGTCTCTTCCCGTCCGCTCCGCTGCCGACATGTGTCGCAATTTTGTTCGCTTTCACTCCCCACCATTCCTCCGCGCGTGACAAGTGGCGACTTCCTGGTCGTACGCCGAGGGTGCATTTATTTTGAGATTCATTTTTTCAGAATGAAATATCTTGATAACTGTTTATCCGAATTACGAACCGTTTTCATTTTTGAACTCCTCGCGTCGAGATCTTCAAAACTAGATCCATTGTTGATAGGTTTTGACGAACTTTTTTTGTACTACAGATTGTGTACATCTTCTTACTTTGTGTGTTAAACAATTCTTCATCAACATTATATATTTTCTTCTTTCTTCATTTTGGCGATGAAGCATAAATGTTCACACTATCATCTAATTCAAGACATACTTTCTATACGCTCAACATTATCATGACCATCCATCATCCTGTGCATATCAAACATGTTAGTTATAATGAATGATCTAGATGTCATTCAATCTTGAATCCAACACGTGAAGTTTAAGGTAGCCTATGGACAAACCGATAAGAATATTTCAATAAAAACATTAGTTCATAAGGATTGTTCTTAATTACTAAAACAACACACGGGGGAACCATACACTCAATGAGCCCTCCTGCCTCGGCCACGCGCTCCATTCCCCATGTTTGATATCAAAGACTTTAGCAAGAAAAACAAATGTTTATAACGGAGACGTGCGAGGTCTCGGCCTCGGCCACGCGCTCCATTCATATTTATGAAAAAATAGTGTTTATAATGGAGACGCGCGAGGCCCTTTTTGTCGAGGTAGCGCTGGTCATCAAGTTGGCATGCTCCAAGGTCTTGTTTGCCGCTCAGGTGATTTAGTATCAGAAGATGTGGCGTTACGTTCTTAGCGCAAGCCGACGTGGAAGTGGCGGTGGTTGTGGGGAAGATGAAGTTTGAGCGGGGATCCTACAGGGCTCATCTCTTTGCCTCCGAGACGCGGTGGCGGTTGATGCTCGCGGCCTCATGGACACGGGGGCACGACCATGTCGACTTGGAGCTGCTTCATAGGCTCGCCCTCAAGGTGCAGTAGGCGTTGTTGGGCTTGCTGTTGAGATTCTTTTACCACTGTTTATGACTGTGTTGGGAAATTATTTTCTCCCACGTCACATAAGATGAACTACTTTTCATTGTAGATATACATACAAAAAATTCTCATCATATATTTATACTAAACATTTTTTATTTTCTATAAATTAGTTTTCATAAATATATATGAATTATTTTTCATATACCAAATGCTACAATATATTAATTCTTTTTATAGTCCACCTATTATTTTATAAATGTAAACATTTAGCATTATTTCATATAAAAATATTGTTAATGTAGAACTTTGTTCTATAAAAAATGGTTTGGTCATTTAGATCTAAGCATTGTTTCAAATGTAAGCTGAACATTATACCAAGCTGAATTGCATCAAGATCTAAGCATGGGATTAAAACATGGCTAATCATCAACCATAACTGTGCAAAATATTTTTGAGTATCCACCGCCCGAATACATAGAAAGAGTTGACCCATTTATAAGAAAAACCGGATCCAAAAACCATACAATCAAAATACCGAGTTGTTGTAGAGGTGTAATTGATGTCATATTCATATTAATACATCACCCTTTATCAAAAAATTGTGCCACTCAAATGTACTATAGTTTGTTTCTTTGTGCGCATTTTTGTATACAGATATCTTAAAAGAGGTTTTAGAGTGTAACTGGTAGATAACTTAGAGCACCACTTTTACATTCTGGAATGATTCCCGATCACGGCCAATAGCTAAATAAATTTATTCGCCAATAAAATTTACATCACTAAAAAGGTGTTTTGACATCACAAAAAAGACCATCTTCGACAAAAAAAATAGGGCAGGCATGAGTGCTCCAACTGATGCCCTACTTTCCCAAGTGTTGTAGATTTTATTTCTACAAAAATCTGCGCCGGATTTCCGACCTTAATGGCGATGACTCACTCAGGGCTCCGACGGCCGCCGAGAAGGCTGAGGGTGGCGGCAGGGTTAATTGATGCCAGGGGAGGAAGAGAAGGAGCGGTGGGGCCGTCGATGACGGGCGATTCCCGGGGAAGACGGAGGAGGGACGGTGGAGTGGTGTGATGTTCTTGAACGACGAGATCGAGGTAGCGGAGAGGCGACGACACAAGCGGAAATCTGGTTGATGGGCGGGACGGGGATAACCAACTAGGGAATCATTGCAGATGCATTCTAGCTACAATTTATTTAGACATTCATAACATTAGATTAACATACAATATTGCAAATTAGGTGTACATATATAAATACATACATACATACATACAGCTACATACTATAGCTTAATAAAAAAACCAAATGTACAAACATAGAGCTCTTTTACGGTGATTCGCACGGTACCGTTGTCTATTATTTATCTAAACCGTTCATTACCATATGATTTACTTTAACCATTGATTAAATCATGATGAAGTCTATTTTCTTTCGAAAATAGTACACCGATTAACAGGTCACGATCCAATAGGTAAACCTGGAATTGGATTTGAGTCCAAGTCCAAAGCGCACGGGACCAGCTAATGTCCACTCTAATGTGATCTAATCCATGCGCAATCCACAATTACTTCTTACTATCTGAATCCATCCAGCCCAACCAACAATTGGATATGCAAGATCCATTGAAACCTTAATCATTAAAAAAGCGGGTGAACCGTTCTTTGCTCCGGCCATGGCTGCCAAACAGAGAACGCGATCAGTTGCAGGCTGGACGCAGACGAGCTGACGCCGTTCCTCCCCGCCATCTCCCACACGGCCCAATAACAAGACCCCATTGGACGACCTTCCAGCGTTCCTCGCCACCGTGGCTCCGCTGCCCGCTAGTGCCTGTCTCGTCGTCGCCGTGCTGCGTCGGTGCATGAACCTGCCGACGTCATGATCCACGAGCAGGACCCGTGCGCACATCTCGCCGCTGCGGCCGGCGCCGAGGCCTCCAATCCAGACCACTAACCCAAGCAGGTTTTCCGCTGTAGCACCCTATCATCGCAGACGACAGTGCATTGCTTCTCGCCGGGACGTCATGCCGCCGCCATTCGGCGACCTCGCTCTCTACGTCACCGTGCACCACGACGCCTGTGACGGCGCCGTTTCTAGCTTCCTATAAACCTTGGCGGCTTCCTGCACCGGCAATGAGGATGACGCATGACTCTGAAGCTCCAGATGTCGGCCTCGCCACCTCCCCGTAGCTCCGCTTGAGCACCTCCGGTGCGATGTAGTACGTGCTGCCGACGATGTCCCTGAACACCTCGCCTTCCTTGACGAAGACGGATAGGCCAAAGTCGGTGGCCTTGAGCGGCGTGCGCTCGTCCGTGCTGAGCAGCAAGAAGTTCTCGGGCATAAGGTCCCGGTGGAGGGCATCATCAAATGATACAAGTCTTGGATAAGAATCTACAACGCACTAGAACACCCTTGTTGACGACACCCATGGAGTGGCAGGTGATCAACCCAATGGTGCGCCGTGTAGTGGCCCTTGGCAATGATCCGGTCAAAACGTAATTTGGTACTGGTCCCACATATATTTTGGTACCGTGGTACCGTCAATCTGGTACCGTTTTTTTACACCGTTAGATCAGAGTGGATTAACGGTTCTTAAAAATACCAATCACTCTAAAACTTGTAACAAACATAATACACCAACAAATAAACATATCGTAACGTGATTGTAGCCCTAATCTTTCTTGAGGATCCTGATGTCCTTCCAGCGAGACTCCATGAAGCTGGAGTCGTGGTTCTGCGCATACACGCCGAACTTGAAGTAGTGCGAGTCACCGCCGCGGCCACGCACATGCAGCTTCTCCTCACCATCGATGAACACGGTGAGTTTGGACGCTTCAACATCATGGATCACGTTCAGCTTAAACCACCGGTCGTAGATGTTGTCCTCAACGATCTGCCTATCGTAGTAATGCAACACGCCGTTGTAGACGTGCAGCATGAGCGTGGTGGCCGTCTCACCGCCTCCAAACACCTGCATGATGGACACACCCGAGGTGCCGGAAGGGACATAGCCGTAGCCCTCGAACTGCCACACGCCGGAGCTGTAGTCGTAGCCCTGGAGGTAGGAGAGAATACCAGAAGTACCATCTAAGTAAGATCATTAAATCTTACTGTATTATGTATATGCAAATATCTAGTGATACCAGGGTAACAAACTTAATTACCATCATCCTAATCTCGGTCCTTGGGCTTGTGTGGCTCTGACGAGCATGAGGCTTGTCGGTGGCGAGTACCCACAGCTTCCGCACGGTGCCGTCGAAGCTGTACCGTGATCCGCTTGCCTCGTCGTACGGCCGCTGCAGCTCGAAGTTACTCTCGTCGAGGCTCACGGCCGTGAACCCGTCAGCCGGGTCGGCGGTTTTTGGTGCGCGAGCGCCCCTCGCCGCAAGGCATGGAGCAGAAGCCAACAGGACAAGCAGAGAAACACAAATCACAGACAGAGCGTGAGGAGCCATGTGTAGTTTATATGGGTCTGGCTTATGCTTTGCCTTCTCAGCTGTCTACTTGTCTCGATGCAGAAGCGTGTGATGAGATCCCTGGATGAGATATGGGACTACCGATGTTCTATGTGCTTATATAGGGTTCTTGCATTGGGGCCGGATATCACTATTCTTTGAGACATTGACAGCTTTCCTTTTTCCAAACTGGAAGGGTGATAGCTCAATTAAACAGTAATCTTGATGTTTACACACGGAGGGTAAGCTGAACAAGGGTGTTGAATAGAGCATGGATTAAGTGATCACTAGTTTGCTGAATGTTCCTTCTTGTGCGTACAAAGCTGACTGAGTAGCTAGCCAGTTTTGATTTGATTTTCATTTGCATAAGTGAATCTGAGGTTTTCTCTTTCTTTTGGAATCTTCCCTGTGTGCTCCTTTCCGCCTCGAAAAAACCTTCCCAGTTCAATCTGCTCGCTTATGACAAAATAAACATCTGATAACTGTATGATGTGAAAGCAATGTTCTATGGCTTAGTCACTAGCTTAGTGTGATTCTTTTATAAAATGCCAGATATCTCTTGCTCTTCATCGTTGAAAAATGCTCGACCTCACCTAGTTTCACGTGGGTTTCTCTATTTGTAGACTCGTCTTCTTCCTTAACAAACTTGTGTTCCATCTCCGCAAATTGATTAATCTATCATAATAAGACGAGTGATCTCTGTTTTACAGGCCCACTGATCCTTCTTATCTGTGGCTCATTGGTAAATGTGGGTCTGATAGCCATGTTTAACAGAAAATATATGATCATAATCTGAGAACGACTTAAGAACAAGTTTTGTAAGTCCATTCGTATGAAAAGAAAATGTAAAAGTTGCATGTTCTCATAGAATCGACAAAATTCTTCAAAAGGGATAACACACATACGGTAGATAAAAGAGTAAGTGCTATGACAAAAATGACCATCCAAACCCACAACTCACCAAGTGACGGACTATCGGAGTATAATCAATTTTCTGATGATTCCCTCAAACCAATCATGTAATGATTGGTTGATAAGTGGTCAAATTAATTCATCACATTACAATTCAATACATTTTTAGATATTTTTCTTAGACTTGATTTTTCGGCCTGTTTTTACCAAAAACACCTCCTGTCATGTTCAGGGACATCCATGTATATGGCCATGATCTTAGTCATGGCTTGAAACTCATGAATGTTTATATATGATTGTCAATTTATAAGGATTTTTTTTTGTAATTTTCCAGTTTAAAGTTTATCATTTTCTCGGTAACCAAAAAACAAAGGATCCCATGCAAAAAGATAACATTTCTGGCTTTTTCTTCATTTTATTTTTCCAAATGGGAACAAAATTGTCGGCACATCTATTCCTAACAATCCTTTTGCATGGATAATTTATGTATTGTTTTTCAAACTAGGATCTGAATCTTTCAACACCTCCACAACAAATGCATGTAACCCTAATTGGAGGCGCCCAGTTCAATTATTTTAGGAAAATAGGTTGAAAATAATATAAATGTGCAAAATCAGCTACAAAGCTAGAAAATTTCAAATATTTGATAATGGGTCACCTAGCATGATCTACATTGTGAAACATTGGAATAATTCCGTTACACCATATTACTGGCACTTAATTAATAATAACTTTTTTGGCATTTAGAAAATGGAAAACTTTTATTTGTAAAATATCTTGAAAGCTCCTTTTGACACTTGTTTAGAAGTGCAAGATACGTCTATGTGCCAAATATGGGGTTGTGGTGAAATGCGCCATGAAAATGGCCATGAGCTTGGTCATTTGTCTTGCAAGTCATAAATATGTTTATACAAGATAGCCCATTTTTTGAAAAATTGTCTATCTTAAGTTGCATTTTTTCCTTATAACTATTATACATTTATGCCTGGGAACGACTCAATGTTTCACAAACCCTATGTGACTATTGAATAGCACTCTACTTTGCAAGATTAAAATGTTTTTTTTTACAATTTTAGCCTTGAACAAGAACACACATGTAATTAAAATTTTAACTTCTTTTGTAAATCTCATAGGTTCATTAATTTAACCACAAGTAGTTAACAAGCAAGAAAACTTACTCAATATGGTCTACTTTATGCGAAATTAGAATTATGTCATTTCACAGCAGATTTTGTGCACCTGCTTCAAAAAAGTCGCCATTTGGACACTTAGAAAATTGGAAATTATTTGTTACAGAAGTTGGAAAATTTTGAGAATTTTGTTTGGCATGGAAATACACACCGCAATGTTAATAATGCAGACATTATGATGAACTATGCCATGGAACTATCCATGAGCTTAGTCATTTTTTCTGAAAGACACGGATGTTTATATATGTATGCCATTTTGGGAAGGATTTTTTCACGTAATTTATGGGTTTTGTTTCCAACATAGGGTCTCGATCTTTGACACATCTACTCGTAGAAAGGACGTAACCCTTTGACAATCTCTTTTCAATAATACCAAGCTAGAATATACTTGTAGTTCAGTTAAATTATTTCTAGAAACTCATCTGAAATTTGGTTCAATCGGGAAATAGCTACAAATTAAAAAATTCAAAATCTTTCGAAATCAGCCACCCAAAAATCTTTACAAATTTAAACTAGAAAGATTCCATTTTGCACCATATTTTATGCTTAATTTTTAAACAAAAACCCCAATTGCTCACTTAGAAAAGGGAAACCCTTTTTTAATAAAAAAATATCCAGAAACTCCTTTTGCCACTATTCCTTTTCATGCAATATGCACATGTGGAAAATATTTTGGAATTATCATGAACTATATCATGGATATGGCCATAATGTATTGTGAAATACTACATAATATATGCTATTTTAAAAAGTTTTTTTACAATGAAAAACAGTCTTGATAATTTTCATAGATGAGAATGCAAATAAATTGACTTCATGCCAACGATTGCACAATCAGTATTTTCTTTGTTTTTTAGAAATAATCTTGATCCAATCTGAACTATGTAATTGAGGATTGGTCTAAGCGGCTTTCTGAAGCCGATCGAGTACATCAATGTGATGACCATGGGTATGAGTTTTCATTCGAATAAATAAATGAATAGAAACATTGCATGTCCTATTATTTTCAAAAGATTATGAACTTCAGATTTAATATTCCAAAAATATTTTAAATTATAGAATAAATACAAATAAACTCATGTAGTTTTCGTTAGAGTTTTTTCATATGTGTAGAGGATGTTCAAATACTATAACATGAACTAAATAATATATGGGTCAAAGAAAGGCTAATTCTTCCGAATCATAAAACAATAAAAAATTAAGAAAATTAATTTCATTTTTTTCAGTTTAAAATTTTAAATTAGGAATAAATAATGCATAGATCTAGAGGAAAATGTAAAGATTTAAAAGTACAAAAGTTTTTGCTAGATCTAACCAACCCTTTCGTAAATCCGTATGAAACTTTTTCTTAGATTAAAATCGGCGATGAAACAATTCCTAGCAAGGGTATAAACCTTTCAACTATTTGCATGCTATTGCATAAAATCCCATTTGGGGAATTAAAATATTTATTTATTTTAGGAGCACAATATCGCACACTTGTATTTCAAAATTGGTTTACTTTCTGGGAATTTTCCATCCAATTTGGTACACTTGGTGTCAAAATTAGAGACATGTAATTTGTACCATATTATTTGCACTTATATCACAAAAAACCCATTGATGCTTAGAAAAAATGCAAATTATCATGAAGCAATAACAATTTTAAATTTGTAAATAGATTTTTCCTTGATGTCCTAAACTCCACAGAATACAAAGTGTTACATTTTCCTACTGAACCCATCGCCCTGCCATAAAACTTTGAATTTCTGATTTTTTATATAAAGTGTTTTATTATTCCTATTAAAGAGATCCAGAGATTGTAAATATTTTTTTATTGAAGGAAGTAAACTTAAAATTTAAAAGTTTCCTCTTTAAAATCCAAATGTCTACATCCATACTATTTTGTTTAACATGTTGTTGTGTCGGAAAATTTGATCCTCCGTACATGTCTGCCTTTAACCATGTCTGTAACAGATAAAGTTCCGTGTTTGCCGACTGCCTGATAAAAAGCACTCGAGAAACCGGCCAACAGCCCAACACTCTCACAAAGTACCTAAATCCGGTAGAGCAGGAGAATTGAACAGAAAAAACAGGATAAGAGTAGGATGAATAACACAAGATCATGACAATACTCGCAGCTAGATGAAGAATTCAGTCTTTTTTCGTTTTACGCAGTGGACCATTAATTTTTTGAGAGTGCGTCATTTGGGGGTGCCACTCTATGGAAGAAACACATTGTTTTACAAGAAAATGCAACAAGTTACACATAGCAATGTTTTTTACGCCGTGAACCATACGCGACGGGTTAGAGAGTACGTACGGCGACTTGCCATCCAGCGCTTGGATATGTTGGCGATCAGGTTTCTCATACACGTCTGCCACCCGTAGACAGCTCAACGCTTCTCTCAAATTAAACTGCCGTGTTCACGAGGGCACGCGGACGATTGATCACCATTGGAATTACCGTCGGTAACACGAAAATAACAACGTGCCGTCAGTGCTGATTGCCTCTTCAGATGAACACTTGCAATATAACAAATAAACATTTAGTTGATCACCGCGGCGACGAGCATACACGGACGTAGGTGTATTTGCCTGCGTTTGATCCAGCAAGCATGAAAACTTTATGGGTGAATTCGATTATCTTGAAAACTTTATGTTGGATACAATGGTAAAGGCAAAAGTGAGCTTAGAATAGGTTTTAAAGATGAGCATTGTAGTTTTGAGAACGCAAGGTCAGATGTCTATATTGGATATACGAGCATATTTTGGATGCATCCATAGGATAAAACTCCACTTTAGGCAGCTGCAGGCCGAGAATAAATCAAATCTAAACTGGCTAGCTAGCTAGCTACTCTCAGTCAGTCTCTCTCACCTTGTACGCAGTAATATCGGAATATTAACTAATTAACGATCGACCACTTAATATAAAAAACCAACACATGTATCCAACGTATCCGGCCTCTACGTGTCGACATCAAGATCGAGTACAATATAAGTTCTCCATTCTCTAATTTGGACTGTCACTTTCTCCAAGTATATAAAAAACCTGAGATCGATCGGGCCCAAGAAGTATATAAACCACAGGGAACCTGATTAGTTCCACATCAAGCCTCTACATCGAGACACAACCGACGAAGCCAAACCAAAAGCTACAGATATACAAAGTAGACATGGCTCCTAATTGTGCTCTGTCATGGATCAGTGTGTCTCTGCTTGTGTTCATGGCGTCGTCGTCATGCGTTGCTGCGGCGAGGAGCGCGCGAGCACCGAAAGTCGCCGACCCGACGGACGGGTTCACGGCTCTGAGCCTCGACCAGAGCAACTTCGAGCTGCAGCGGCCCTTCGACGAGGCAGCCGGTGCGCGGTACAGCTTTGACGGCACCGTGCGGAAGATGTGGGTGCTATCCTCCGACAAGCCCCACGCCCGCCAGAGCCACACCAGCCCAAGAACAGAGATCAGGATAACTGTAAGTTAGTAGTTATTTACCAACATAAGTACCTTACTCTCACCGGAGTAGATGTCTAGTGGTAAACCCTTCATGCTTGTAATGTCTTGACGTGAGGTTTTGCGTCAATGAAAGCATATCATTTATCAAAAAGTTGCCAAAATACTAGTAGTTAGTATAGTTATCTATATTCATTAAATGTATTTCTGCTATACGATTAAATGATTTACTGATGTATTACTTCTGGTACATATATCTTCCACCTGTAGGGACACGATTATAGCTCCGGAGTATGGCAGTTCGAGGGCTACGGCTACGTCCCTTCCGGCACATCGGGTGTGTGCATCATGCAGGTGTTCGGAGCTAGTGAGGATGGGGCGGCCAGCACACTCATGCTGCATGTCTACGACGGCGCTCTGCGTTACTACGACAGACAGCTCGTCGAGGACAACATCTACAACCGGTGGTTTAAACTGAATGTTGTCCATGATGTCGATCGATCCATGCTCACTGTGTACATCGACGGCGAGGAGAAGCTGCATGTTCCCGGCCGTGGGGGGCACTCGCACTACTTCAAATTTGGGGTGTATGCGCAACACCACGACTCTAGCCGTATGGAGTCTTACTGGAAGGACGTGAGGATACTTAAGAAAGACTAGAGTTAGTTATATTGGCGTATATGTATGTTGCGTGCAGATCTTGTTTATCTGTTATTTTATTAGTCGCTTGTTCTCCTTTTTGGGGATATTTGTTCTCTTGTATTATCTATGATCGGTATGTATATATATGTATGTGCAGTTTTGTTTTTTTATACATGCGTAATTTATTTTCATGTATTATCTTAAAACCGATAATTATGTCGCCTAACATTCCCATTAATAGTATATTTACCATGAAGCTTCATAAGAAGCTCATTGTCACAAATCATATCAGAGCGTTGGAATTACATTTGTGGCAAGGAATTCATATGAAGTGTCTTTCTTAGAGAGACTGTCCATAATACCTGGTGAAATTGAGGCATTCATAATGACGTGTGCAATATGGTTGGAATTGCTCCACCTTTCCAATTTACACGAATAAATTTCCTTGAGATCATCAAACCCTGCGACACTTGCTTCGGGGTCACAAGTTTGTCTTCCTTCAGTGCATACTCAATGACATTACAACCTCTAGGCACACACCTCAAGAAGGGTTGGAAGTTACTCCTCCTAAGTGGTTCGATACTATATGCTGCTAAGTGTCAAAGTGGTCTCAAGCAGCTTGTCTTTCATTGAGTCTGAGTCTGGTTACTGAAATGTTGTTAATACTTTTATTGAACTATTTGTATCTTCACATTTTTTTCATGAAAGGTCATTAATTTCATTTGATTGAATACCAATTTTTTGGGAATCTTTAAGAGAATTAACAATATACACACATTTATGTATCTTAGTTTACTTATTTCGTATATGGTTCTTATTATTTCATACTTATCGTTAAAAATACATTTAATAGTGCAAAACTTAAATTGTGGTACAACTAATGTTTTAATTTATTCACGTAAAAATGTTTAATTTAGTTTGATCTATATTTAAGAAACTCTATTAATGGTTTGTATGTGATAATATTCTATGATGTCCACTATGCAAGAACCTAGCGTAAAGCCAACCAATATTTTCCCATTGTATATTTGTATTTATCATTTTCTTTAGTATCTAGAAATATCGACGGAACTTTATAGATTGCTTTTGAGTTCATGAATTTAGTGAATAGTAGAAAGAGATAGACAACTGATTGTGTAAAGTGTGAACTGGTAGTTTGTCCGCAAATGATGTATTCTTACTACTGGTAATTACCATATTAACGACGGTTTGTACTAATACAATATCGTTGTAATGTCACGGTCAAATATTAAGTTTTGTAGCCGATCGGTTGATATGTACATGTCGGTTAAATGGATGAATAATATGGATAGCTTGCATACAAAGATAGGTCATCAATAATAAACATTATTATGGATCACATGATCAATTGGATGACTAAAATAATAAATAATATGGATATCTTACACGTTCAAATAGACTATCACACATTAATGTTAGTAGAGTTCTCCTTTATATGAGATATAGATATAGACACGGCAACCTTAATGTTTTGGCTATATGTGTCAGGTATGCTTTCCAAATTCTCATAGATCTTCATGACTCCAACTACGCCAAGTGGCGCGAACTCTTCCTCGTCGTCCCTCGTCAGTACGGCCTCACCTATCATGTGCTTGCCACCGCTGGCTCCGGCCCCTCCGACACTTGGCATACATCGTATTGGTCGACAGGGTGTGGGATGACTACACCATCCTCACTCGGATGTCACAACACATGAGATTCTATGCTAGTGTTATAACAAGAAAATTGGAGGGGGGAGCGCACGTGATCGTCCTCGTCCTCGGTTATTCTCCCCCAATCAATGATGAATGATCAACTGGGTCAAAGAGCTTGCGGAGTAACAGTATTTGATTAGCTTGCGTCTGTAAAACCATGCATATATATATACTCCACTTCATCCGAGCTTACATAGTTCAAATAGTTTGAAACGATATATCTATTATATACTAAAAGCAAAATGAGTTAGTTTTTCGAGGCACCACATTGATCCACATAGGTTAGAAATATATAATCCATTGATTTTACGTGTGACGGTTGAGATTAAAAGTTACAGAATTACGTACAACATTAATCGGGTACAAACAAATGTCCTTGACACGTACGTACAACCGAAAAGAAAAAAACAACATGTCTGATTTGTCAATCGTACACCTGAAAAAAAAACCAGTTGACCAGATCGTGTACGTGCCTATAAAAGAACTACATGAAAAAAAAAGTCCAGTAGACCAGAACATGTACGTGCAAATCCACAGTACGTGCGGCCTTCCGATAAGAAACGATTGACACAACATAACGTGGCAAGTCCAACCGGTAGGAACATTGGGTTTCGCCGCACGTTCGGCTCAGGGGAGGTTGCGAGCTGGAGGTCCTTGCTCGCGGCACTTCCCCTAGCCCTGTCTAACAGCCCAGATAGGATCTCGTGGAGCCTTTCGCCGGACAAGCAGTTTTCCGTCAGCTCCGCTTACCGGGCCCTATTTAGAGGGCATGTGCTGCCTTGGGCTACCCATCTTTGGAGGGCCCCGTTGTCTCTTAAGATCAAGATCTTTACGTGGCAACTTCTACGTGATCGCCTCCCCTCGGGTGTGGGGGTGGCCAAACGCTTGGGACATGGTGATGGGAATTGTCCCCTTTGTGCGGTCCCCGAAACGGGGACCCATATCCTGTTCTCTTGTCCCGCTGCTCGTTTCCTATGGAGCTTCGTTGCGGAGGCCTTGGGTCCTGAGTGGCAGGTCCTGGGCTTAGCAGAGTTCCTAGAAGTGCAGGCGAACCATACCGGGAGGAGGAGGTCCCTCTTCTGGTTGCTGTTCGTGGCAATGACCTGGACCCTTTGGACGATTCGTAACAAGTTGGTCATCGAGCATGTCTACCAACGACGGGCCACTGACTCAGTTTTCAAATTCTTGTCGTACTTGCAGGAATGGCACCCGTTGGCTAGACAGCGGGACATGCAGCGGCTGGACGGTATCCTTGAGGATCTTCTGAGGGCGGCTCGCCTATTATCCTCTCCGCCCGGCCGTTGAGCTCTATTGTGTAGAGTTTGTACCAGGAGTAGTGGTTGTTGTACCTTGGGCTGTTTTGTGTTGTCGCCCCAGCTAAACCTTTGGTTCCTTACACTTTTCTCTCTGTTCCTTGTCGGGTGTTTGGTTGTATACGTTGGATGTTTGCTTTATTTATAAAGCGGGGCGCAAGCCTGTTTCGAGGAGTCCAACCGGTAGAAGGAGACAATATGTTTACAAAAATGATAAGACTACTCCATGTTAATCCAGAATTATTTAGACCGTCCGATCTACAATTCATGTGTATGATGTATCCGTGAAAGTCGTTAAAACCATGTCCATCACATAAATTGCTTTTTAAAAAAAGTCCATCACATAAAAAATATGTGTTATGTTCATCACGTGCAATTACATATGTGTACCAATCTAACACGGTATAGACATGTTATAAATTTCGGTGTGTCACGTGGGCCTATTTTTGTTACCATACACGACTAATTGTCGTCGAGAGTAGTTTTCCTGTTTAGCACCATCCTCACGAGATTAATCCTTAGGCCCCGCTTGGAAGTGGGGTACTTTAACGAATACTATCGTGTAGTTTTAAGGAGGTGGGAAGGTCCTCCAAAAAATCCGACAGGTTGACTGGGCCACCAGGATATTTACACTGACCGAAAATCTAAACTAGATTATAAGCGAGCCTTTATGGTCAATCACCTCAACCTTGCAAACTCTATCCCTATACCTGACGGCAAGAAGCTCAATGAGCTTCCTGTTCGCACCGTCCTAAAAAGATATATCCTTGCGGTCAATCATCTCAACCTTGCAAACCATGTCTTGAACCTGGACAGCAAGAAGCTCAATGAGCTCCCTGGTAAACCGGACTACGAGGAGTGTTTTCGTGCAAACATACCTATAAGTTCGTACAAGGCTCTCAACTCTGAACTTGCGGTTCGTACGGAGATATTTTTAGCAGCATATGAGACATAAAACATAGACTGATTTGTCTCTACAGCTAGATCTAAGCCGAGATTCGGTAGCGGGTAAGCAGGTTAAGCCCCTTTTAATATTTTACACTAGGTTATTGCACACTGTTGGTTTTATCTAGGGTATCGTAGTAACAATATAGATGTACATGGAACCTTTCAAATGATGTGAAGTTTTGCATGGCTAGGATTTTAGGATCACGCCACCTGGCTAGAATATTGATTATTCATCATTACTTCTAGAAAAAAGAACATTATTTTATCTAAAATGAACAATAAAATAATTATCACGTTAATAAAAATTTACAATATTTTTTCCTTCTCCACTTCGACAAGGGGTTCATATTATTGCAAAGGCTTACAAATATATGGAAAATCTCATTTTATAGCAACCTACCAAGAGGAATAAAAAAAACTAAAAAATTGAAAAACACTATTATGACTGGCCTATCTCTAAAGGAGGAAAAATATTTTTCAACTACTTAATTGAAGCAAATAGTTTTGTAAGTCCATTAATAATATCACCAGAATATTCAAATTGTTCTCCAAGCACCAAAGTAATATTCACATATTGTTTTGTGTTTTTAATTGTGGCATTTTCTGTATGAAATATGTACGTGTAATACATGTTCATAACATAGCATATTTGCTCTAAACTAGGAAAATTTGATCAACCAAAAAATAGAAAGGCGAGCTAAAGATCTCACATAAAATTTTACAAATAGACCCGATAAACAATAGATTTTCAAATTCATGTGTTTTGGTTAAATATTAACCTTAATTTTGCTCTAAACTGGGAGTATAAGCATGTTACGATGATTGTTTGGTAAATGCCATAATTATCATGAGTACGGAAAGTATAGTTGATTAAATATTGTTGCGGTACAAAAACATTGATGAAAAATGTATCCTCGATAATTTGGAATAATATTTCCAATAGCTGTAAATTATACCACTTTCTAACAGTTTGTTGTAAATATTGTCAAATCACAAGTGGAGTTTCAACTATGACGCATTTAGAACTATGCCCTCGCAATTGCGAGGGCCACCTGGCTAGTTCAAGGTAAGAAAACATGTTTTTCACGCTGCGGTGGACGGCAGCGAGACAAGGCTCTCCCTGAAGATCCCTTGCCGACACACGGCAGAAATATCCCCCGCCCTAATGTCAATGGTGCTTACCCTCTTCTTCCCAACCATGTCATACAAAATTACTACACCGCCATACTGGGCAACGAGCAGGTTCCCGTCGAGGACACCCAGGGCCGAGGCTGTAAAGGGTAGGCTGTACATTCTCGGGGCCTGAGGTATGGTGATCCTGAGGCGCCACGCCCAGCTTTGCCGGTTGTAGTCCTGGAGCACCCACACGTCCATGTGTGGCACGTCCCTCACCGCCGACACGGCAAGCAGCCCGTTCATCTCGAACAGGTGAGGGGCGCGGTAGCTACTGCTGCCGGCGGCGGGCACCATAGGTGCCGCCATCCGCCGGAACTTGTCTGACACCGTGTCGAAGGCCATCATCATGTCGGGTTCCTTGGAGTCAGGTGGGCGTATCAGCCAATGCAGGCTCCCGTGGAGAGCGACGCCGGGGAAGGTCGGGAGTGCAATGTTGTCCTCCTCGAGGCGCCGTGGCTCACCGCCGCCGGCGGAGAGGATGTAGTGGATCTGCTCGACATGGCACAGCACCCTGTATTCACCTGACGCCCTGTGGCAAAAGAAGCCAAACGGCCAAACCGCCGAATCGTGTGGAGATGTTATGGGCGGCGACGGGAGGAGGACCGCTTGCCTCGTTGCCGGGTTCCAGATCAAGAGTCTTTCGTCTGGTCGGTGCAAGAGCAGCAGCCCGTTGCACCACATGTCGAGGAAAAGCAGGGTGGCGACATTGTAGTGCAAGAGGGGCCGGCGCTCCAGGTCGTCCTCCGCGGCGGTGAAGTTGATGGCGCCGACTGCATGTTTGTTGTCGTTGCGAATGGTGGCGGTGGACTCATCAGAGACTTCAGAGTAGTGCACGATGATCTCAGGCGGGCGGCGGAGCGAGTAGGCGGCGAGGAAACATGGGCGGGTGGCGATGTGGCGCCAGTGCCTGCTGACGGCGCCGGCACGGAGCACGGATTTAGGCGGCAGGCGGAGGAGTATCTCGCTCAGCACGTCGTCGTCCAGATTCACGGCGATTCCTCCGGGCGCCATCGCGTCCGCCATATGCTTCGATCTCCTAGATCGATATTGGTCTCAACTTCGAAGCCGCGCGTGCAACCCTTGCTTGCTTTAAGTGGAACGATCTCCTCCTGCGATCCGATTCGGGGTCATGCTGGGCTTTTTTCCCCGATAGTAAAAATGGCGTCGTGGCCTTGAGTGGAGGCCTCCATGGCATGAAGGCCCGTTACCCAGGTGAGAGGCCTGTTACGACTAGTAATCAATCCAACATGAGTTGAAAATACTTAGAAAAAGTCCATTCGTAAAGGTCTATTTTCATCCACTTAGTTTTTGATATGTGTTGTAATTTCGTTCTTTTTTAATTCTCACTTTTCCTCCCCGCGTGATAATTGGCGGCTTCCTGGTGGAGCGCACAGGGTTAGAGGTGCATTTATTTTGAGATTCGTTTTTTAAAAATGAAATATCTTGAGAACCGTTTATCCGAATTACGAACCGTTTTTACTTTTGAACTTCTCACGTCGAGATTTTCAAAACTAGATCCATTATTGATAGGTTTCAACGAACGTTTTTGTGTACTTCGGATTGTGTATAGTTTGTACAACCCCGTATGTGTAGTTATACATCCAACTGAACCTCTGTGTAGTCGTACGTATAATCTGATCTGTACAACCTGAGTCTGAGTATGTGTAGTTGTACGTTTGAGTTTGTGTAGTTATACGTGTAAGTCTATATAATTGTACGTTTAAATTTGTATCGATGTACTGAAGTCTGTGCGCCGGAGAAGTTTTGCCTGTACAGCACCCTCCATGTACGTAGGTTTCAACGAACTTTTTTGTGTACTTCGAATTGTGTATAGTTTGTACAACCCTGTATGTGTAGTTATACATCCAACTGAACCTCTGTGTAGTCGTACATATAATCTGATATGTACAACCTGAGTCTGAGTATGTGTAGTTGTACATGTAAACTGATTTTGTGTAGTTGTACGTTTGAGTTTCTGTAGTTGTACGTGTAAGTCTATATAATTGTACGTTTAAATTTGTGTCGATGTGCGGCTGAAGTCTGTGCGTCGGAGAAGTTTTGCCTGTACAGCACCCTCCATGCACTGCGTACGCCGCCGTGTCCGACGTGGGGGCTTCGTACGTGGCTGCCCGCGCTGGAGGCCCGACGCGGGGTGCTTGCCGGCTCCGTACACGCCGCGCGCGCTGGATGTTCGTGGGGCTTCGTACGTGACGACGGCGCAGGGAGCTCCGTACGAGTCGCGCAACCAGCGCCCTTGGGGTGACGCGTGGCTTCCTCGCGCTGCACGGACACACGAACTGCCCTTCACGAGGAGAAGCCTCCAGCTAGCGGTACCCTATACCAGTGGATACAAATATTAACAACTGGTAGATAGTCGACAATGTGAGTATTTTAATATGTTAGCTCTTTGTTGCGTCTAGTATTACAAAATTTCTCAACCCTCGGATAAATTTAAAAAATCCCTCACCAACTCTTATCTAAGAATAGGTAGATCTAAATTATTTGATTTAATATTTTCACCCACATTTAACCTGGTTATTATGTGTAGACGTGTAGTGACCAGTCTAAAAATAAGCGATCATTTCAGATAAAAATAAATTGTGAATCACTACCCTTAATGCAGATGGATATATTGACATTATATTCCAATTAAAGCATGTGCTATAATATGCGTTGCAAGCCGCCCCAACATATCCAATGAGCTCCAATAAGCTCAATAAGAAGCAATCCAAAAAAGAGAGCTCGATTTGTTCCAATTTTTGTTGGGGAAATGCAACAATGAATGTTGATTGGTGAAAATATGCAATTCGATGGAGGGTGGTATAGTTTTTGTGACTTTGAAGCTTTTAATCAAACCTTGCAGGTTATGGAAGGTCTAGGTGAGGTCTATAAGTAGGGCTTTCACCCTTTGAATTCACCACCAAATCACCAATGTATATACTTCCATGTAGACGGCGACCTGGGTGCAATAGACTTCTTGCGGGTCCAAAATAAAGGTATACCTAGAGTCTGGTAGCTGAAGTCGATATTAACCATATGTGGGACCCATCACGACAGGTCAACGCCTAATCAACGATAAAAAACTACTCTAGGGGGTTATTAATCCGGTTTTGTGAAATTGAGAATGAAATTAATACCAAAATGGGGTGATATGTGTACGCCATGCTGGATTTGGGGGTGAGTTTCTATACTTCTTTGTTTTTTCAAACTAGGAGTGAAAAAAAGAACGTTGGGCCGGCGATGGAAACTAGGAGTCACCAACGGCATCCAGGGCAGGTGGCCTGTTTAGTTTAGTTTATCATTTTTGGCGAGAGAGTTCAGATTCCGGAAGTTCAAACTCCATCCGTCCCAAAATAAGTGTCTAGATACATCTCTTTTTTAAGAGACTTGAGACACTTATTTTGGGACGGAGAGAGTAGTTTCAATAAATCGATCGTCCAGTGGAAGCCGGTACAGTAGCAATGTGGCACGAATCCTCAAAAAAATGTACAAGTGTGACGAGGAACTTTGTCGGTGCCAACGGTGGTAACAATTTATAGAGTCACAGAAATGGTAATGCTTGCCGCAGTCACCGTGAAACAATTACTGAACACAGATTTAATCCCGTATACCATTTACAGTCTTACAGTGATGTGAGCTCTTAACTCGCTAATAACAGTGATATGGATCTACTTGAAGAAAGTCAGAGGATGTCGGCGAGATTGGACTAACCACTGGTAGAACATATGGGCCTCCACGCCACACAGCGCACAAACTGGCCAGGGTTTACCACTATGCATCCGTGTATCCAAAACAAGCTCCGACATATACTGAAATTTTACCAAACTGTTTGTGGTCTGAGTGTCTGACACCCCGAATTACTCCAGGTTCAGACCAAAGCTCTCAGTCGCTGAATTCGAAATAGCACTTGATCTTTTAATTAACTTGCTCTTCCGGCCCGTTCAATCCAATTTGACATAAGTACTGAATAAGCTTGATTTGTTACTCCATCGAGGAAGCATCGGTGTGAGAGCTCGATCGAGAAGGTTTACATCGATGTGGGGGAAACAAGAACGGATTAACGGGGATTAGTACTATACTTCGATTGCAATGCAATCCACGCATTGCTTGAAATCAAAACTATACTGATCAATGATCAGGGTTGACGCCACGCCAGGCCCCGCGCAAACGGCCTAGGAATCAGCAAAACCTGTCGAGTGTTGCTGCTCCACGAAGCATCGATCAGAGTTTGGCATCTGGCCGGAGCTCAAGACTATAGCTGCGGACTGCGGTACAAGATGCAGCAGCAGCAGGATATATTACTGTGTCCATGCAATGCAAGGGCCTAGAGAGCTGTAGACTAGTCGAGGCTCCTACTACTGCCCGATCGATCTATAGTTCGATTGTTCTTCCTTTGGTGTGGCTACGAATCTTACAAAAGTTTTTTTTGTAAGATTCAACGAGGGATTATTGACTTGTATGCAGCCATGCACTTTGTTAAATTCCACTATTGCCATTGGAAGAGTATATCATAAAAAGGGACCGCTAAAACATGTTGTCCATCGTTTCTCACCAGATATATGAATCCACATTTTCTCGAACAACTTGTTTCTCCGTGAGCAGATTAGAAACAAGAATTATGTAAAATCGACTCTGGTGACGACGAGTTTCTGATTGCCGAGTTTGTGTAGATATCTATTTAAGAAAGGGCCTCTTTGGTCAAAGAAGTGTAAGAAAAGGAAATTTTCCTATGATTGCACTATTTATCGGTTTCGCCTGGAGGAATGGAGTAAAGAAAAAACACAGGTCCTTAATTCTTTGTTTCAAAGAAAAAAGACATAAGAAAAAACACACATGAGTGGGATGGAGCACAAAACTAGACTTGAATCGATGATATGTTCGGATAAAGGTGAGTCTACGACTGACTATTCTAGACGTAATTATAGTGTTGATATTTTTAGGAACCAAATGCTTAGAACATGTGTCCCATTGTCGAATAAAAGCTGTCAGACGTATAACTACGTACCACGCTTGCATCTATCAGATACGCTTATGAATCCGCTACTATGTGCAAGACGGGAAGGACATAGTCAAGATCAGATTTTGTTGGACGTAAACAAGATGCTTCAATGACGTGGACAAAGCGAAAGTCGGACTCTTTGATCTCATATGAGAAAAAACGGAGCGATTCGCTTGTTACGTGTGACATTTCTGGACTGCACACAATGGTTTACTCAACTTTAGATATCATAACGGCGGTGAGAGATTTTACGTGTTGTTACAATTCACTAGATGCGAATATGTGTAAAGGTTACAATAAGGTTGTAAAATGCAGCCCTAGCTAATGCTTCTAGGAGGCCGATCTAAAGGGGTCATGCCTTCTCTTATAAGGAAAGACCTAACTAACATAGAGTTGAAGTCTTAGTCTAACACGGTCTAATCACTAACTTACTCCATAAGGCGATCGTAGTCTAGTCTTTGTCGTGGGCTCGTCTAGGTCAGCTTTGGGCTTCTCTTCGCGATTTAACCCACTAAGTCGTCTGGTAATGCCGGAAGGCCTTACCACCCATGGGCCACCCTGATAGGATGGTATTTATCCACGTCGTAGGTTTACCTATTCAGCATATCCTATACATTCTCCTCAGTTCTCTCTCCTGCACATAGGATACATAGGATTCTGTTGGCATGGAATAGCTTATAGCATGCTGAGAAGGTCATACTGTAATTGCTCTTATAGCTTCGGAAACGCATGTGCAACATCACTCAATTTATTTGGGACATTCTTGAATGGAAACGGGCATGTCAGCACCCCAATCGCGCCCACCATCATCTTCTCGGTTACACAACACATCGTCTTTAGCCATTCTTCCGGACACAAAATCAGGACGCGTGTGTCTTTAAGAAGATCTTATCGGCAAGTAGATGAAAGATATCATAATCAACTAACACGAAAAAGTAATAAGTGTCGCCGTAGCTCACCTAGGCATTCAAGTGGATACGTTCACCAAATATATACGAAAAAATATCAACATTTCCTAGATAAACCCCTATATTTTTATTTGCATCACTTTTTGGTTTTTGAAGTCAATATTTTAAAATTTGACAAAATAGTAAATATATACGAAAAAAATATCGGCCTGTGTTTGGTGAATTTTCACTTTAATCTATAGATGTTGCTATTTCTTCCTATATATTTGGTGAATTTTTATCAAGTTTAACTTTGATAAACCTAGAACGTGATGCAAAAAAACATAGGTACTATCCTATAATTGTTCTAGCCTGTACATTTGCAGATAACATAAACATCCCAAATCCCAATACAGGATAGCAATGCTAGTGCCTTTCTAGCCACAGATCTTCCAGAATTTGACTGTCGTAGTTTGCTATCCAATGCGAGCATGTATACCCATCCACCAGTAGCAGAAGTAAACAAAAAAACAAGAGACGATGCGAGAACCCAGGTGATGGCCCATGCGGTGCAATCACCATCTCATTACGAGTATCCATGCATGCACGCGTCCAGGCGGCTAGCTCCAGCGAGCTCGCCGCAGTGCACGCTGCGTAGGTTAGGTCGAGCTTTCTGCGCAGCAGTACGTCGTAGGGGCTACCTGGCTCAGCCGCGCTGCCATTACGCAGCCGCTGGTGGCAGACCAGGTCTGCAGTACTCTCAGTACGCACGAAAACTTACGCGGGGATCCCTTTCACCTGGATCGCCCATGCATGCGCCACTTGCCCAGAGCTCGCCTGCGTGTGCGTGCTCGTCAGTCGTCAGTCACTCACGCATTAGTTACCGGCCAGGCGCCCAGTCTCCCATAGCTCGGACATGGAGGGCCGGCCGGGGTTGGTGCATACGTAGGTACGTATACTACCCGGCCGGCGACACCGCCGTCAGAGAATGCCTTCGCCGTCCATTTCCAGCTAGCCGTCCATCTTTCTTTCCGGCGAACTGGCGCAGGACATAGCAAGATCGATGAACCACAACACATTTCGAGGTCACTGCTCTGATCGAACGAGTCTGTTCAAGCAAGAACCTGGGAGGGAGAAGCTAGTATATGGAGCATGAAGAAGATGAGATTGGTCAGGCGCGAGAGAGAGAGAGAGAGAGAGAGAGAGAGAACCCGCCGCCCCGGCCTCGGGGTCGGCGAAGAAGCGAATGAAGGTACGAAGGGTGGCGGCGTGTCAGCCGGCGCGAAAGCCCACGATACGAGATCGAGAAGAAGCCACCACGGCGTCCGTATTCAACGGAGATGCTATGCTAGGCGCAAGTTCCAAGGTCCACTGGCCCAATAGGCCCACCAGTTGCACTCCAGCATATGAGAATTTATTTCTTTGGAGTAGCTAGTATTGTACTGTACTCCAAAATATAGTACATATGAGATATCTTAAATGTCAAACCATGTAAATATATTGTGTACGGACTAGATTTAGTGTTGTACTTCCTCCGTAACTTAATATAAGGCGTTTTGATGGGATAAAATACACTACGGAAACGTCTTACATTTTGAGACGGAGGTACTAGAAAATAGTTATTTTTTCCATTAATTCGATTAACATTTACAAGATCGGATTTAGATAAAAAAACTCATATGCACAATAGTATGGCTAGGAGAGAGTACTAAACAAAGATATATTTTAGTGACAGTTACTCATAATTGAAACGGAAGAACAATACTGTGTTTGTTTATTTTCTTTCTTTGAGCTTGTTTTAATGGTTTCTGGAGTCTCTAATTGAGAGGATAATTATCTATTGCTTAAATAGTAGATTGACCCTTTTGGCTCTCTTTTGAATAGAATAAGGCTACTCTCATTGCTGGATATTTCGTAATTTCTTGGTTTTCACAATTGAGATTGGAAGCATTTATGCTAAATTTAGGAAACAACTGTTGGTAATTTACATGGGCAACATGATGAGAAACACGGTGTTTTTTTTCTGACTATCATTATTTGTGACGTGTATCCATTTTTTCTTAACTTCCTAAATTATATTCCGATACACATATCCTAAGGTTTGGACCAAATGCAGCCCAAAGGATTTGATAAAATTTATATTTCAGTAGGCATCAAGATTACCGAAGTTTTGATCCTTCTATGTTGCCATGCCACCTCCCACCATCAGATGTGTTTGTGTTCAGAACATGCATTCTCATGTGCACGACGATACAACACTAAGGGCTCATTTGATTCGAAAAAAAGTCAATGCACGTTTGAGGCATTGGATCCTATAGAAAATCCTAACTTGGTCGTTTGATTTGTAGAATTAGATTCTATAGGAATGTTTCATTAGGAATCAACTGTACTGCAATCTCAAGCATTCAATTCAATCTCTATTTTTCAATTCTACTATTGTTTTTCCTATGGCATCAAACACTCTCTAGTTCAAAAATAATTGTGCTTTGTTAATCCTACAGGATTCATATGGCCATGCCACTCCGATATAGGCTATCTAATTGAAAATGAAACGTGTTCTAAAGACTCTAGGTCGATGCAAAAGCGATAGCGGCGAAAATTAATGAAATGCCATGTGGTCGAGTAGATTTTTTCGAGTGTAACGGGGGGGGGGGGGGGGGGGGGGAGGTTCCCCACCGCTTGTTATATAAGCTTGAAAACTGGCCGAAGCAGCCCAATACAATGTTTAGCGGAAAGGTTTACAGATGGACGAGGGGAGGAAAGAGCGATCAAAGCTGGGACAACAATGCCCTAATCTGATGAAGGGCCGGTCTTTCCACAACCGGAAAGCGGGCACCCCAAACACAAATATCATCGCAAGCTCTGCGGATAACTAAAGCGGTGGAAATGGTGATGGCGTTGAAGACTAGGTCATTACTCGCCTCCCAAATGTTCCAGAGGAGCGCAGCAATGGCCACATGCCACGTCGAGGAAACATCCACGCCCACAGCAGCCCAAACAGGGGCAGCAGAGGGACAGCCGAAGTAGAGGTGTCTGCCGGTCTCGGTGTCGGCGCAGGAGGCACCGAGGGCAGAGGGGGCGCAGTTCTTGTAGAAGAGGTTGGCTCTGGTGCTCAGTCTGTCGATATCGGCGAGGTAGGCGAAGATCTTGATCTTGGAGGGGAGGCGTGTATTCCAGACAATCACTGCGGAGGTGTCTGGCACGCCGGGGGGCGACGCGAGGCGGTACGCGGCGCTGGTGGTGAAGGGGGGCGCGGAGGGGGTGTCGAGAACGCGAGATTCCTCCCGCCCTAAGAGGGTCGTAGAGTCGATGATGACCTGAAGCTCGGCGAGCTCTCTCTCCGCTACCGGGGAGAGGCGAGGCTGGATGTCCAATCCGGAGGCGACGACGACGGCGACGGAGGCCTGCTGACGTGTACTGTGGGAAAACAAGGTGGCAAAGCGAGTACAAAGGGGACTGTGATCGAGTAGATCATTAAACAAAAAGTAAAAATATGGCTTACGCAGCTTGCGAGCGACGCCAACGCGTATTTCCTGTTGCCGGGTTTTGAATTATGCGAATGAAATAGGCCCTAAAATGTCCAAGTAGTATTCATCCTAATTTCTCACCATCGAGGTAAACTTATTATTCACTGTGATAGTAAAACTATTGCATGCATGGACTGTGCGTGTCATACTTCATTGGAAAAGATAAAAGTAGCATAGGTTTCCTAACGACGGCAGTACTCCATAGGCTGGGCTGTGAGAGATGTGTAGCAGTAAAGAGCCCCTGAGAGTGAGATGAATGGCGAGTTTACTGCGAACAGCCGTACCCGTGCAGGTAGCAGTAGGGTAGTCAGAGTTGGGACGCATAAACAATTACTACTCCACGTACTGTACTGCATTTGTTTATGGACGGGCTCAGGAATGAGCTTTCCGGTGCCAGAGAAATTCCTCCCACACCAGCTCACCCCTGTTATTGCTGGGGAGTGGTATGTCAGTACGTGTGATTCAATAGCACATGGGTGTAATTTATGAACAATCTGGTCCATCCATCTAAAGGGACTCCTGCCCATGCATGAGATTAGGTCATGGTCAATGGTGGATTCAGTGAAAAGATGACTAGTCCATCATTTAACTGTGTTTTTGGTATTAGGTATAATGTGTGCAAGTAATGTGATTTCAGAATTGGACTCAGATAATTAAGCTAGAAAAGTAGCTTCTTTTTAGTAAAAAAAGACTTCACTCTGATATCTTATCTCTAGACTCGCGAACTGTTCATTCACAGATAGTAGTACGTTTTGACCAAATGTGTACCAGATTGGACTATGAATTGCAGAGGCATGGCAAATGCATATGGTGGATTCAGTGAAAAAGATGAGTACTCCATCAATTATGTTTTGGTACAGCTATAATGCATGTGCAAGCAATAGGCCGATCTCGAAACAATAGTGCTCAAGCAATGTGATTTTCCAAGATTGAACTCAAAACAAGCTTTGATTAGTTTCTCTTATAGGTGAACAAAGAATCTAACATCGTCTTGCCACCCTCACGAACTGTTCATTGAGAGATAATAGTGCATTTTGACCATATGAGTCCGAGATTGAACGATATAACTGCATATCAGGCATATGGCGGTTCTGGAGAAAGGATAGCTAGCAAGTCACGTGTGCTGGGAAAAAGCGGAACATGCATGTAATTAGCTAGAAATCAAGAGGTAGGTACTGTAGTTGCGAGATGGAGATGATACCTTGAATCAGATGGGTGCCGAGGAAACGAAGCCAAGCGCGTGCGGAAAGCTGTAGATCACCGTCTGACATTTGCCATGAAGATCATCGAGGTGCCCCTGGCCAGGAGATATGGCGCATCCACCCCAGATCACCTGTCAACCTGACCTCCGCAATGGCATGCATGTGTGTCGCATCGTCCCCTCTCCAAGTCCTTCTCGCTTGATTTCCAAAATACGTTTATCAAACGAGTATTTTCTGATTGCCCAAATGCACATTTGTCCTAACTAACTCATCCCTTTATCCCATGACTAAACCACAGATCACACGAAACAACTTATCTCCTATATCTGAGAAGGGGATTTTATCTAGAGTTTTCAGTTGGTTCAAATTTACCTAGGCGAAGATAACTTTTGATAGTACTTCAGTCCTATCACGCAGAGCATGTACTTCTTGGAAATGCGGTCATGCCATAGCTCTCCGGCACAGCTGTGTACGTACCGAAGCATTTCCTGTAGCGGGCCAATCTTTTTATGACGGTACTACAAACATTCACAGGATTGTTGGTGCGTGAGTGCTACATTGATGAACATGATTTAGGCACATTCATGTATCGATTTGAATGCTTTGTCGAATCTTTTTCCATTCAGGGAAAAATCCATCTACTTCTCTGGTCATTTCTTTAGGAGAAAGCCTAAGACTATAGAGAGGAGATTAACTACTAAATCCGAGCTTCAGACGTAATCCAAGAAAAGCTTATGACACTTGTAGACCTTTGCTACCTTTTCAAACTCTAGCTATACAGTAGTCTATAGGAAGGGAATGATGTGATAATGATTTGAGCATGCGTGCATGTACAGCAGGCTTGTCTTATTGGTATTTGACTATGCATATATTGGTCAAGGCCTTCTCACATCATGCCCAAATAAACCAAAAGCTAGATCCATGATACCTGGCCAAAGCTACCTCACCAGTCTAATCACAAGATTTTCACCATCACTTCAAGCGAGCCGAGGTAAAGGAGCATTAGCTCTAACTCCCCTGGCCCCTATGGGGTAAAAGATATCACCAACTTTCATGGATCTTTATTCTTCACAATAAAAATAATAGGAAACGGATAAAGAAAATAATTTATACCGGGTTTGTTCTGCCTGTGTTTCCCCTTTGAACAGTGACCCCACTCACCAGCATGTTAGAACTTTCTTGGTTTGAGTAAAAAACGGAAAACACGTTCTTCATAAAATTTGTACTTCCACTCATTGAGCTTTTAACCAATTTTGGAGCATTGACCAGTTTTTTTTTTTAAATGCACCTTGTTGTATTTCACAAGTAACTTTTCATTGTTTTCTAGCTAGTTTGTATGATGAAAAGTAAGTCAAACAACGAGTGTGTCGTTTCGGCATCCGTGCTCCATGATGCCTGTATTCTGAAAAATAAAATGATATTTAGAGGCGATACAAAATTTAATTCATTGTACTTGGATACATACATATATGATCTGAATATTACGAAGTTTCGGTAGAAGATACGTCATATTTTGGCCTAAACAATATCACAAATTTGTGGACCCAAAAGGGAAAATAACAAGGTTTTCATCCGACATTTATGTTTCTTTGTTTAGATTGTGGATAATACTATACTTCAATGAATTTTGTTCGTGTATAATAGACATGTATATATATGTATGATTTTTGGGGATTATTGTTTTGAGATTTCAAAAGGGGTTAAAAGGGGCTAAGGGAGCACTTTCAATAATGTGAAAATTGGTGTAGATTAAAGTTTAGCCGAGGATGGAAAAAGGATAAAATGATTTATCCAAACCAAATACTAAATGAAAAAATAAATTTACTGAAACCACGCAAAACAAATTAAACTATTGATAGGAAAGAAATTTCACTCTTGTTTTCACGAAAGTAAAGTTCAAGAAAGTGCTTTTTCGATAAAGGGAATATACTGATATTATGCACATGACCTCTGCAAAATGTAATGGAAGGAACTAGTAGAGACTTCAGTAATACTTAGGGCCGTAAAAAACAGAAAAAGGGAAATAAAAGAAACTTCGTCCTGCCAAAGTGATCAACAACGCACCAACGAAAACAGCACGCTTGGTAACTCCTTGTCAACGAAATAGGTTCTCCAATAATGACGCCTCAAGAAAGGAAACATTGTAGTCAGATCACATATTTTCAACCCCAGAAAATTCAGAACAATCTCCAAACATTCTTCAACGACTAGAAATCCGCCATTGCCACACACAACCAATGACGTCCAGACCTAGTTTTACCGGAAACATCGGACTAAGGAGTATGTGCATAAATCAACACCGCTAACTACAAACAAGTGAAAAATGTTTGTAAATAGCAGTACATTGTGTACACACTTGCACTGTTTGCACATACCTAAGTGTAAAAATATTGATCCGCGGCACACATATATACTCGATCGCGTCTCTGTGGCCGTCCGGTAGCAGGGATTTACATTGATGGGAATGGTTTGATGTCAGATATCTTACACATGCACGGTAGTAGCTGGAGTAGCACTGTACCGGATTTCTCATTTATGCATGGGTGAATGGATGCCCTTGTCTCTAGCACTCGTCATCTTGTTATTCATATGCGGAAATTGAAAATTGTACCGGGAGCATGCATTAGAGCATTGAGAGGTGGTGTGACTGTGAGAGGCGCCGTGGTGTGGTACCTAGTGGTGAGCTCCTCACTTTATTAATCAGGAACCTATTCATGTAGTGCATTTTTTATATTTTGTAGAATGAATCTCATATTTTTGTTTGTTTTGGTTTTTGAATTAAGGATGAATTCATGCTAGTAGCTATCTTTGGTTGAGGTCCACGTATTACCTAGATATATGGTATGGCTTGCTTCAATTAAAAGCAAGAGAGAGCATGCAAATCGCGGATCAAAGAGACCCTCCTCCTCTCACTCTCCCTTCCCCAATGCCTCAAGAAATGTGACTGTTGTCTCATCTCACACACACAAGAATATTATGAGGGAGAGAGAGAGACTCTCACTTTTTTTTTCTTGAAGGTAATGCCCTCTCACTATAAATATGGCAAGAGCCACCACCGGGACCAATCCACCCTCACTCTCTTCCAACTGGTAGACGTGTGCTCTCTCCCTCAGCTACATATGCCTCATCTCCATCTCTCCCTCTGTTTGGCTACCTTCTCATGGCCATTGATTCTTCTTTCTCCTTTCTTTCCGATCAACGCACCAATTCTCATCCAAGCTAGGGAGCTCGCTGGCCGGAGTCCGAATCAAGGGTAGGGAACAATCCTTGAAGCTCAGGAGGGATAGCGCCTAGGTTTATTGCGGCCATCAAGATCCTTCTTGATGGTTCGTCGATCTGTTCGTCCGAAGCGCTATCTATCCTGAGCTCCACGGCTTGTTCTTACCATGCCACTGCTCTGCACTGCAGACGCCGTCGCCGAGCTACAATGCCGCTTCATTTTCACTTGCTTCTGGCACAGTGAATAGAGAGGTGAGCAGGTACAACGGTACCAGTACATAGTAATGCTGCATATACTTGCTTTGGCCCGCTCTCATGGCATGGAAGTACATGCTCGCTATAGCCTCTGACTCTCTGTACATTATACGCTTTCCTGTATTATATGGTTGTTGCTTTGCTTGGGTCCTGGCCAAGGTTGCTACGCCTCTGATCCCACTATTATTTTACCATATCCGTGCATCTGCGCTGAGGTGTTGGTGCTTCAAGCCTTCAACGCCGTGTACTATGCGCAGGAAGTTGCATGCGTTTTCCTTTGATAAGTCATCCATGCATGCATGCATGGGCATCGATCCATGACCGGCCTTAACTTGCTACCCTACAAAAAACGAGTAAATGCACACCTAACCGATTCATGAGCATTGTTTGAAGCTTTTTAAACAATAAATAAATAAACAGAGCATATATGTTTCATGATTCTTCGACTCAAAAACCAAATATTTTGGTGTGTTGCATTAGTTGTACTCCCTCCGTTCATAAAATGATGTCTTACCTTTATTTATATTTATATGTATCTGAACATGTTTTAGTATGTAGATAAATTAAAATAAAGTTGAGACATCTTTTTATAAACGTAGGGAGTACTATATATACTAAGGATTGGGCGATCTAAATAGTTGAAAAAACAGTGATTGTTCAGTACTACTTGCATGTGAAAAACTACGATTATTCAGTAACCATCGTAGCAGCTTACTCATTCTTCTCACCGTCGACTTGTTGTAGGAGAATCTAAAGCTCTAGAGAGTACTAATACATGTATGCTTACACACACCGTACGCTTGCATGATTTTTTGTGCTAACTGGCTAGTAGTAGCTGGAGCCTGAAGTGGTAGAGTACGTGCCGACTTTTGGCGCATGCACTTGAGCCATGCAAGCTTCTTGAATTGAACTACCTACCTGTGAACGTGAACTGTATATGCTACGCTAGCTGTGTTGTATATACGTACTGCACTGTGACTGATTGTTGCTGGCTAACGGTCGACTTGGCCCTTGGGCGTGCCTTCCATGTCTTATTTAGGCTCGCTAATCCTTTAAAAAATTGTTAGTTTGTGTAATCTTTTATCTTGTGGATTGGCCAATTTTCCACTAGTTTCATGAAAGAGTAGCTAGCCTAGCACTAGGCACTAGCAGAATCTCATAGTGGCTAGAATAGCTCCTCTGATCCCTCTTCAAGCATACGTTTGGGTGTTGCCAAGTAGCTAGATAAGACTCATGTGCAGGATCTTCAGTGGCAAGAACTGAAACAAACAAAGGGATCATGCTCTTCGTTGCTGCGGGTGAAATGTAATATTTTGCCAACGAGGTGAACTGAACTCCAATGTTTTCTCTCACAAAGGGAAAACTGATGTAGATTGCAATCTCCAATAACATGTAATCTGCTTCGGTGAATGCACATTCTCCAGTAGCGAGGAGCGCCTCCTCTCTTCGTTTCTTTTTAGATCACCAGGAGGTTCAGCAGTCCCGGCTCCACTTAAGAAGCCCCCTCATCAACAGGCAGCGTGACTAAGTGAAAGTTTGACTCCGTGAAGGGAGATGAAGTACTGGGAAACACAAAACTAACCAGCTAAGCTGGGAGGGATGACATAAAAGAGTCGGCACGCAGGCCATACGAAGAACAAAGGATCACGCCAATGCACCAGCATCTGAAGCAACTGGACAGAAAACGCCCACCTCCAGAGTCGAAACTGGACTGTACGAGAGATTTTGTGCTGGAGGAACGGCAGCCAGCTCCAGCCTCTTCATGTCCTCAGTCACCTCTGGAGCTGGAGGGAGATCAGTCTGCTGAAGCTTCTTGTCAAGATGGAAGTGCTGGCAATGGCAGACACATTTGCATTGACTGGAGGACGGCCACTTTCGATTTGCATTGGCTGCAGAAGCTGGAGATGGAAGTGTTAACAGAGAAATTCCACCAGTGCCATCATCGATTCATTGAAAATACTGCCCCATTTCTTTAGATTTTTTAAGATAGTCCACCAAATCTGCTTTAGACTAAGAGCATCGCTAGCATATCCGGCAAACCCCATATCTTCGGATGGAGGGCACCCGTATGATTTTTGCACGGCTGAAAACTCGTCACGCAAAACAGACGCCCCCCAAAACGATGTGCATATTCAAATTATTCCATTCCATTTCGCAGGAATTTTACAATGAATTACACAGAGCTTCATCTCCCGACGATCTCCTGCGCATTGTACATAGCAAATTGGAAATCCTAGGCTGCAAAATTCCTATAACTACGTAGCAGAGCCTCTGCCGTGGCGGCCATTTCTCGTCGGAGTTGCGGCGACGGCTCACTCCTCCTCGTCGGAGGCGAGGTCCACATACATCTTGGACTGCTCCACCGCGATGAGCCACCACTCTTCCCTCTTCTCCTCCTCGCGACGGCTACGCTCGGAGATGAGCGACACCACCGTGGGGAGGTGGCTGTCGTCACGAAGTCGCCGGGCACGCCCCCCCCCCCCCCCCCCCCCCCCCCATGTGTATCTTTTTTATGAGATAGTAACATATGGCAATAGTTATACCAAAAATTGGTTCACGTAAGAAAGCGTGTATTGGTTTTGCACTATAGATATAGGTGAAAAAATAGCCTCTTTTCAAGGGACGGCCACTCCGCGTTTTGATCAGCTATTTTGTGTGGGCCGTTGGACCTTCTGGTTTCGGGTTAGGTTATGATCCTGCTACCATGGGCTGGTTCTGAAAAGGGCCTCGGCCCTACTATGAAATAAAGAGGGGGGCAATTCTTTAGTATATTTTCTCATATAAAAGTGTGCAGTGAGGGATCTATATTGGTAGGCAGCCTTTCACTTCTGCCTCTCCACTCTCATGCCTTTCTTGATCAGACCAACCTAAATAGCAATTTCTGACAAGTTTTTTTTAGAAACACAATACAGCACAATCATTCATATATACGCGCACATACTCATATCTATGAACGCACACACGAACACCCTACCCCCATGAGCAACTCCGAGAGACTGAGCCGGCGGATCAGGTCTTGAGATTAACGAAGTCAACAAGAAGCGGAACCAAAATAAATCTCTCTTTATTTTCATTCATAGAAAACCAATCCATTTTACAATATAGTTGGGAGATTTTACCCATGAAATGGGTAACATAAAATGAAAAGATCGGAACTTGCGAATAGATATTATACCAATACTGACTATCCATTTCCATTGTTGTGGGGACGAGAGGGCGGCTTCAGACGCTCCACAGCAACGCGGTGGTGCTGCGGAAGCTCGACGCGGCGGAGCGTGAGGTCAAAGCCACCGGGTTGCCGCGCGAGGTCCAAGTAACATGCTAGCGATGATGTGCACAGTGTTCATGTAACTCAACTTCGGATAGCGGTGAGCCCGTGAGCACAAGAGGGATACAACATTACCTCTATATATTAAGGGGCGAGTTTTTCTCGCTATGTGGTGAGACGATTTACGATTCATGATGAACAGTTACCAACAGTGCTTTCTTCGTTTGTTTCCCTGCTCCCGTTTCTTGGTTCGTACCGTCCGTGTGCACGTGTCCTAATCTGGCTCTACACGCCGCTTTGTCGGTCCTTCTATACGTTTCCATCTCGGTCTCCGCCGCGCCGCCAACATCCCATCCGCTACTCAAGCAGAACCTGCTCATGGCCATGGCTGCCGCACGCGCTTTCTCCTCCTCCTCGCACAGCGCCCATCCCCTGTTCTTCTGCTCCACCTCCTCTTTGGACAATTCGCTTGCCGACCGCGGGCGCGACTCCGAGCGCAAGGACAGACGGTTGCGGCTCGCGTCCCCATCTTGCCCACACGTTACTTCCATGTGGACGGTAGCGGCAATTTTGGCGATTCGGCCAGCGGAAGTTGCCTCCACCGGTGCGGTGTGAGGCAAGATTGAGGCGCGGGGCAGAGATTCTAGGAGTCCCCTTCCAATTCATCCCCTTTCGCTGCTCCCCATGACCCACCCTGGTTTCGTTGCAGACTGCGAGCGGCCATGCCGATGGGACGATCAGGCTGTGCCACGCCGACAACTCTGTCGCCTCTGCCCTGCGTTACGCTTCCTCCGGCGTCGTCCTCGCCTCCGGTAGCAAGGACCGCGACGTCATCCTCTAGGAGGTTGTCGCGCGGGCCGGTCTCTTCTGACTCCGCGGCTACCGCGACCAGGTACGCTGATGTTACGATTCTCACCTTTCCCTCCGTGTTTCCATTCATCCGTCTGAGTGTCATAATGATGTCAGTTTTGGGGGCTTCTGCTTGCTTGCTGGAGCCTGCATGCTGCAGGTAACAGATTTGGTGTTCCTGGACTCAAGAAGAAGGCGGTGACCCACTCCAAGACAAGTTTATGTGGGTTTGGGAGTCATTGTAGATTCGAGATATTCAGAAGAGGTATTTTATTACTCCCTCTGCTTTATAAAAAATGTCGCTCATTTTGTACTAAGCTAGTATAAACTTTGTACTACATGAACGACACTTTTTATGGATCGGAGGGAGTAGTTGATTTGGTGGCAGGATATAGCTGAATGTGGTGAAAGTCCATGACCACAAGTTCATGTTTCGTGTATATTACTTTGGTAACCTTTGTGCACTGCATACATATGCCATCCGGCCTGAAAATGTTGGTCCGCGTAAAAGCAATCATCGTTCCAACACGCATTTTACTGGGAAGGATTGAACCAGGGGAACGAATTAACAGATTTATCACCTTTTTTGGCCGAATGGATGCAGTTTTCTCTATCTTAATATATCAAAAAAATTATGCCATAAACATATTTATATTCTTTGGTAAAGAAACTAGCTAGGTTACTATCTCATTGATAAAAAAACTGCATTACTGTATCTTTCTTAATATATCAATATTTTTATGCCATGAAAATATTTGTATTCTTTGATAAAGAAGTTAGCTAGCTTACTACCTTATTGATAAAAAACGGCATTTCTGTAGCTCTGGTTAATTTAAGAGACCACGGTTCATGCCTTTATATTTGTTGGTCAACCATTTTTCATGCTAAGTACCTCTTTCAGGTTTAGCTTCTACTAATGGACCTGTGAATGGATAGACGTCGCCTAGAGGGCGGGGGGTGAATAGGCGATTTAATTTTTTTTCGAGGAGCCGGAATATCCGGTCCAAGAGTGACCCGGAAATTCCGAGTAGCCGGAATATCCGGTCCACGAATGACCCGGAAATTCCGGTATGCTTGATAAAGGCGGAATAAAACTAGAGGTTTACTTTAACAAGCATACAACCTAGATATATAAACTAGGCTCACCTATGTGCACCAACAACTTAATCTAAGCAATACAAGTAACAAGATGATAGCAAGATATATGACTTCAAGCACGAAGGCTATCACAATGTAAAGTGCATAAGTAAAGAGCTCGGGTATAGAAATAACCGAGGCACGCGGAGACGAGGATGTATTCCCGAGTTCCACCCAAAGGGTGTACGTCTCGTTAGGAGAGGTGTGCGCAACCACAACAGGTTAGCCGCAACGCCACAAAGGCTCACCTTCTTCTCCTGATGAACTCAACCACAAAAGGATGCGCGTTCACCTTCCACTATTGATCTCCTTTGGGGCGGAGATCGAATCCCGTACAACTCTTGAGACACACACCCACAACTTAATTGGGGGCTCCCAAGTCTTGAGGCACACACCCACAACTTAATTGGGGGCTCTCAAGTGACCACAAAAGGTCTTGACCACAAAAGGTCTTGGCCACAAAAGGCCGGCCACAAAAGGCGTCTAGGGTCCAAAGACCCAAGAGTAACAAGCTCACAAGTATCACCACCACGAATCCTCGTGGAGGGCTCAAACCGATGCAAATGCAATGGCAAGAGCACACGAAGTGCTCAAGTCCTTCACTCTCAAATTCGAACACAACAACAAATGTTTATGGGGGAATAAGAGAGGAAGAACAAAGGAAACCACAAAGGAGTCAAATCCTTCACTCCCAAATCCCACCAAAAGCAACTAATGCTTATGGGGGGAGGAGAGAGGAAGAACAAAGAAGAAGAACCACAAAGGAACTCCAAGAAATAGATCCACTAAGTTCCCCTCACTTAGAGGAGAGATGGATTGGTAGGATTGTAGATCTAGATCTCCTCTCAACTTTCCCTAAAGAATATGGAAGATTCAATGGAGGGATTGAGAGGGAAGTGAGCTTTCCAAGGTCAACAATGGAGTAGGAGAGAGGGGAAAGTCGTGCTGCCTTGGTTTTTCTGAGGAGGAAGAAGGGGAGGGGTATTTATACCCCTCCAGGAAATATAGCCGTTGGCTGTTTCGACACTCGAAAATTCCGGTATAAGTGAGACTCGGAAATTCCGGTTGTAGCGTACCTGCACTTAAAAATATGGCAGGTACCTGTGTATAGTGCAAACCCCTGGATCGATTCATTTGCACACACAGTTTACGATGAATATCACAACATTATATCAATATTACACGAATAATCCAGACTTGGCAAAATAAATAGTTTGATACAACTTTGCATAGCTTAAAGCTAGCTCAAAACAATAAAGCAGCGGAAATAAAATCTTCAATGAGCCCCCATCTTCATGATACGCCACAGGCGAAAACATGTTGGTGCAGACTCGAAACCCAAACATAGTTCTTACTCTTCGTCAAAAATTTCTGCAACAAATAATAATTTGCAACAGAGTGGGTCAGATTCCATTTAAAAATGGAGTCTGGCAAGTGACACTATGGTGGACACTCAATGGGAATAACTCTAAAATCTGTATGCATATTTGGCTGGTGGAGTTCAAGGCTATGTTGCATAAAGCCAATTTTATCCTATCACTTCATAAAACAGTTTTGAACATCATAAGTGGTAACACTGGCAAGTTCCAGTGAACCCAAAAGATATCTCGTCCTTAGGTGTACCCTCAGGTGAAAACCCCCACATTCAATGGTCCTAAGTATAGTAGAAACTATCTTAGGTGAAAACCCCCATGAACATGGTCCTGAGTAGTCCACTGTTGTTTATCAAAATTTTATTAAGAAATTAGAATGCTGGGATTCCTCCTTGTTCCTTGATCAGCTGTAGTCTTTACTTGGAATACTTTTCCTTGAGTTCTTCACAATCTTCTCCATTTATTCCTCACATCCCTTTGTTCCTGGGTGGCCTTCCACAAGTGTGCTCTCAGGTGAAAATCCCCATGTTCACGATCCTAAGTCTAGTAGAAACTATCTTAGGTGAAAACCTTCATGGACATGGTCCTGAGTAGCCACTCAACATAAACCAAACAACCAATCCACCCAGATGATTCATTAACTTAGTGATGTGCACTCCCAGGTGAAAACCCCCACATACTATGATCCTAAGTATAGTAGAAACTATCTCAGGTGACAACCCTCATAGACATGGTCCTGGGTAGCCACTTAATATTTTATAAAACCTTTCATCAATTGCATAGCATCAAAATCTACTAAGTCATTTCATAGGTACCTAGACACAATGGAATAGGGAATTCTAAAGTCTTGCATAGCAAATCTACTAAGTCCTACACATGCATAGGAAAATAACTAATTCATGCATAGAAAATACTTAGGAATTTTATGGGGGTGTGCCACTTGCCTTGGCAACAAGAAGAATAGCAACAACAACTGCAATAGTTGTCGTTTCCCTCCAAAATTTCTAACACATCAAACAAAACACACATAAACATACAAAACAAAATAACAATACAAAAATATGCTATGCATGATGTGCAAAATACTTAGAGAAAATACTAAGTCTATTATTTAAGGTGATCGACAATTATCAACAACTCTTTGTAAATTGGATAGTCACTAAAGTGAGAGAGACAGACACCCGGCCAGCCACTTAAATTGTGGAACAGGTCTCATGTACGTGGACATGTAAGGTTAGTTTCCAGGCCGCTTCATCTCACTATGCTGCTAGGATCCAACAAACTTCAAGATGGTAATAACATGATCAAAAATTGTTTTAAGTCAAGATTAGGAAAGATAGAAGAAAATGATGTGGGTTATCTTCTAGGCTTCATCTCCAGACTTGTAGTATTCTCCTTAGTGATGTCTTGATCACCATGTCTTAGAGAGCAGAAAAGAAAAAGAGAAGAAAGATTTAGAGAATAGAGGGGGTTGGTCTTCTTGGACTTCCTCTTGATTTTTCTTCTAAGTGCTTCTACTTCTTGGAGATTCTTTTGGAGTCTTTTTTTGGTTAAGTCCTTCATTGGCCTTCTAGCTCCATGATGAAAATCCAAAGTGTTTAGTGCATAGCACTTTTACCAAAATACTAAGTTTGAAAATAATCCTAACTTAGAGAAAATGGGGGAGGAGTTTTCTTATGGGAATTATAACTATATAATAAAATATTTTATGCATGCAATGCTCCTTTTAATCATAATAAACATCATACAAAATTTGTGATATTTATAAAGCATGCATTAGGCTATAAATGCAATTTAATTATTTCCTAATTTTGGAAAATATAAGAAAAGGAATTACATATAAGATTAAAGTTTTATGTGACTAAATTTTATAAAATTTTATAAATAATATTAGTAGACAGAGGGGTCTTAATTAAATTTATTGCAATTGGATTTACTCAAAAATAATATTTCTATCAAAAGTTATAAAAATAGTCAAACTATTCAAATTATACATACAACTATCAAATCATGAAAATAATACTCAAACATATTTTATAACAGATGCATCATATTACATATATTCCAAAGTTTCTAAAACAATTTTATTTGCAATTTTTGGAATTATAGATTTAAAGTTATTACAAAAATACTCAAATCTTCCATTTGAAATTTGAATATTTTAAACTAAGTCAAATTTTAATTTTGGCAGATCCAAAATATTCTACATGTCGAGGGCTTTCCAAATATATAAAAATATTTGAATTTGGATAAACAGAGAAAAAGATATGATAGTTTGAATAGACAGGGGCTTTTCTGCAAAACTGCCAATTAATTAAATCGTAAAAATGATTTTACACGTCAGCGCTGACTGGGCGCTGACTGTGCGCTGACTGGGCTGCTGACTGGGATTCGACGTGGATAAGTGATTCGATCTAAACCGCACGATCTAGATCTAACAGTTGAAAAAGGAAAATAACTCTTCGTTATAAACTTCTAATCGTGGCCATGGAATCAAGATCGAACGGCTCACATCGCTTTGGTCTGCAGCTGGCGGCGCGACTCGCCGGAGACGGAGGCGACGGCGGCGGTGCTCTCGGACGAGGACGGCGTCGGTATTGCGGTGTCTCCCTGGCCTCGAGGAGACCACGGAGAGGTGCGGCGCGGCGTGCTGGAGGCGATGGTGGTGACGCCGAGCCCGCGCGCGTCTGGGGATGGCCGGGGCGTGCGGCCGGAGGTGCTCGGACGGCGACGAGCTTCAGAGGTGCTTTCCCCTCACAATTTGGTCGCGATAAAATTCGTCAAGGACGCGGGTGTGGTGCGCGATGGGATGGGGAGTAGAATGGAGGGGGTCTCAGGGGTGGAGGTGGCTTCCTCTAGCCGGAATAGGAGAAACTCGCGGCGGCGATGTTGCGGCTCCGGCGAGCAAATTCGCGAGCCTGGGGGCATTTGGCAGAGGGCTTTCGAGGGGGAAAGATGGAGGAGGTCGAGGTCTACTAATAGCAACTAACGACGCTCAAATTGGTCGCCCGAATCAACGCGAGTAACGCCGGCCGTTTTCGGGCGTGGTCTCCGGCTGGAGATTGAAGACGATGACGTCACGCTGACGTCATCATTTTTCTTTTTATTTTCTGATTTTTCTTTTAATTCATATCTTTTGATTTAATTGTCCAAATGATGTCAAATTAATTTCTAAAAATTTGTAAAAGTCATATCTATGCTTTAAACCATTAGTGGGCATGTTTTGAAACTTTTTGAAAAATAATTATTTTGAATTATTCATAAAATACAATTTTGCCTATTTTAGGTTAACTTTGAAATTAGGGATTTAATAATTTATTTGGAGTTAAATAAAATTTATGAAATTACCCACATTCAAATATGTTTGAATTTAAATAGTTTAAACTTATTTTGCTGAAATCATTCACCTTTATTTGGCATAATAGTAGAATAATAGAATATAAATATTTTTAAAGTAATATGAAATAAAATGGATTTTTAATTTAAACTTTTTGTGATTGAATCAGATGATGAATGATGAGATGCATGTATGCATGAATGCAATGCTTAAAATTTTCTTTTCAAAGAAAAATACATAAATGTTTTCAAAAGTTTTAAATTTTAGTGGTTTTTAAACATTTAAGAATATAGGGATGTTACACCGGTCATCCGGAAATTCCGGTCTAAGAGAGACTCGGAAATTCCGGTCACCCGGAAATTCCGAGTCCATGAAATTTCCGAGCTGAAATTCCGGCTGGAGTCAGAAGCAAAACCAAACTTTTCCTTAGCCATTTCTGGAGGACTTTTCTGGGGGCACTCGGAAATTCCGGTAGACGGAAATTTCCGAGCACAATTTCCGACTGGAGTCAGAACCCTTTTTCTCCTTTCCTTAGCCGTTTTCTTGGATGATCTGGGGAACCGGAAATTCCGGTAGGGCAGAATATCCGACCCCAATAATCCGAATCAGCAGAACACCGAAACGAAAACTGCTATAACTTTTGCAAATGAACTCCAAATGAGGTGAGACCAATTTTGTTGGAAAGATAGCGACGAGGACTACCCAACAAAAAGTATTGCATCCCATAAATAGAGTAAAATCTCCACACATGGCAAGGTGTGGGACTTTCCTCAAGGTAGAATCGGCAATATTTCCGCCACCGAAAACGCAACAAGTTGTCCAAAGTAAAACCGATTTCGATGAACTAGAGCTTAACATGGAGATGAACCAAGCTCTAATTCCTCACCAACATAAAAGCCAAATAAGAACCAAGAAACATGATATGCCAAGTATGCAAAGGTTTGAGCTCTCCACAAGAATGCGATCAAGTTACCAACTTGAGAGCCCCTCTTGATAGTACGCCTATCTATCCTATAGCCCTATCAAGATCATACCTTTGCCTTGAGCATTCCACTTGAGTTGGATGATGACTATCTTGATCTCTTCAAGTGGTTCATCTTTCTTGATTGCGCGTCCAATCACTTGCTTGATGAAGACTTGTCCAAATACTCCCCCATGCTCACAATGGGAGAGTCTCGCTTAGCTCCGTCTTCATGTATCCATTGCAAGCACCAAGCATAAGATCTCTTCAAGAAGGTTCTCTTGGTCTTGCACAACTCATCTTTTCTTCACTAAGATGATGTCTTGAATCTTTCAAGACATACTTGCAATATGCTCCACTCAACACATAAGCTTCAAGAGTCCAACACATGAACTCCACAATTCCATGGACATGATCTATAATGATATCTCAATGCAAACATTAGTCCATAGAGATTGTCATTCAATTACCAAAACCACACATGAGGGAAAATGCTCTTTCAATCTCCCCCATTTTGGTAATTGATGACAATCTCTTTTGAGAGGGTTTATAATATGGAATTTAACGAACAAGGATGGTTGCACTAACATCAAATACTACAAAGGTATGTGATGTTAGTCCATCCACATATATAGAGCAAACTACCCCATAATTTATGCACGTGTGTATGAACATGAATTCATTGCATATATTATCGACCATTACCGATGGTGGAGTTTCCACTATATATATAAAACCAAGCAACTAATGCAAAGGAAAGGAAGGCAAATACTTAAGAAGACACCAAAGTAAAAAGCCAATTCCATACAACCCTCCAAAACTTCTCCCCCATTGGCAACGATTGCCGAAATGGGCGAAAGGATTTGGAAAGGTAACATAATAAGATCTCCTTCATGATTTATGCATTTCTCATGATATGAGTGAAATCAAATGCACTTATCCAATGACGAATAGATGAAGGGGATCAAACTATATTGAGGATCCAAAATTTGCACAAGAAAGATACCAATTGAAATCCACTGGAAGGATACCAATTGCAAAAGGGGGAAAGCATTCACAAAGAAGCAAGCAATCAAGGGATCCAAAACCAATTGAGCATAATAGGATGTTATGATAAGATCAACCAAGTGTTCTAAAAATCAAGAGGGAACTCCCCAAGGTACATGCACAATGAAAATATTTGTATTTCAATATGGTGTGCATAACATGGAATCCTCGCTCCCTCCTAGATTCTTTCGAGCACAAAAAGGTGCAAGATTGTATAGTTAAGAAAATAAGTATACCTTGCAACAAACAAATGTTGAGCAATAAAGAGAAAGAAGTGACAAAATGAAGACTTGCTCAAACGAGAAAGAATGGGTGTGTCATGAAAATACATTTTAGGAGACTAAACAAGGATGTGCCTAAGCATCACCATAGTCTTTCAAATTATGAGGCACATAGTGCATATCATGTATTTCGTAAACAAGCACACCCAAGAGGATAAATCAAATAGGATCACAAGCTTATTAAGAGGCAATGTGAAACCAATAGAAAAACAAAGCTTGTGCCATTTAGAGATCACCAAAGAATCAAGAAGGTAATAAAAGGTGATCACTAAAGATTTTGAATACCAATTAAATATGTAACTACCCTCATGTGTATAAGTTTCTAAGTGGACACTAAGTCCACAAAGAAACATGCACACACAATGTAGGTACAAGTTAACGCACGTGGTATCCAAGAGGAAGTCATAAATACACCGATAAGATTTTTGCTTAAAAGCAAAGCACATAGCTCAAATTATTCTTAAAGGGTATAGATGAACTTCCAACACCAAGTTCTCAAAGTATCACAAATACCCACATAGGATAAGTGATAGTTGGGATACTTTGAGACACAAAACAAATATCACATAAGGCAAATGGTTTAAGAGAATTCATCAATATTGCACATGAGAGATTTTGAAACGAATTTGCTAGATTAACATATTGGGGATCCGTGAATCATGAAAATGATTATATATAAATATATATTCCCCTTGATGTTTAATCATCCCGGCTAACTCACATTTGCAATGAAGATGTTTTGAAAGAAACTTTGCAAAAACCATATCAAATGCAACTTAGAGAAACTCATGCCAAAGAACAACCTACACAAGGTTGAGAGCTAGAAGTATATGCATGAGTTAGATACTTGTTACCGAGATAGCATTGACGGTGTAGAAGATGAGAGTTCACAATCATCCAAGCTTGGCTCCAAGAAGCACATGGTGAAGACATCTTCTTTAAAACGAGACAAGCTTCCAATGCATCTCCCATGTACCTAAAACAAATCAAGTACACAATGGTACCCAAACTAATTGGGTCCAAAGTAGTTAGTCCAACTACAATACATAGGACAAACTCCACATAAATATGTGCATATTGATATGAAATAGAATTTCATGCACATCTTAGCCATTTAGGATTTGATGGAGTTTATCCTATATATTGGATCAACGAAAGTAAACATGCCATAAGATATACAAATAGTAAATATGCACGCACAAAACTTTCAAGAACCAAGCGAGATACAATTTGGACAAAACACCAATTAAATCAAGAAGCTACACAAAAGTGTGGCAAGAGAAGGATTTGTCCTCATTGTATCAAAAGACTCAAACCAACACATGATTGGAGAAACCAATTTGAAAAGATATCAATTGAAATCAAGGTCAAGGCTAAACCAATGAGCATAAGAAATAAATCAAACAAGCATGCTCGAAGGTTTATCTCATCCAAAAAGGTAGACTAGGAACCATGGGATGAGATAGCCAACTCCACAAAGAAGAGTAAGGTTTCAACAAATAAACCAAGCCCTCTACAATTTTCATGATGGCACAAAGTACCAAGACGAAAAATGTTTGTCTTTCAAAGAGACATGTCATCGGGAACAAACACCAATTGAAGACAACTAATGTTGAATAACATATAGGATTGCTCCCCCAAGATTTGTGCATTACTTATGATCTTGTATTTGAATACAAAATGCACAAAAATGGGATCATCACTTTTCATATATATTGTTAACCATTTAGTCATGTTCAAGAAGAGAAATAAGATACAAAACCAATTTAAAAACCAATTTAAAGAATAGTGTTCTAAAGAGTATAGAGTAGCTTCCCCATGATTAGTGCATTTTTAAGATCTTTTATGTAAATACAAAATGCACACAAGTGGGATCATTACCCTCCATATATCTTTTTGAACACAAAGTTCAAGAAAATCAATAAGACCCGATAACAATTAAAAGGATGATGTTCTACTCAATGTAGGATAGCTCCCCCAAGAATAGTGCATTACTTAAAATTAAGTCTTCGAATGTAAATGCACAACAATGAGATCCTTGCTTTTCCTTTCTAACGAAAGCACAACACAAATTATGAGTAGAGCAACAAAAAGATCCAAATGAAGCAAAGAAGACAAATGGGTGGTTAAATCAAAACAAAGCTTGGCGATAAAGATTAGACAATTTATTAACAATAGCCAATGTAAATATGATCAATAATTTTACCACAAATATAATTATCACTGTTCAAAGACAATGATTGTATGGAGATATTTCTCGGTGGTATTTGACATATATGTATTCAAGATCATATTCACAAAACATAAGCATGTGGCAAAATAAACGAATTGAAAAACATGCTTATCATGATATTCTTGATGACTTCACATATTCAATGATCATTCTAAGCATCAAGAAACTTTCTCACAAACAAGATACCAAAAGATGGTTGATCAAAATGCATTTAAGCAAATATGGAACTTGTTTGAGTACCATGTCACCTAGGAACAAGATAATAAACAATATCAACTCTAGGTGACACTACCTCTCATGTTCACATTTTCTAGGCTTGTAATATGCACATAGCTTATTACTCCCCCATAATGTGATAATCCATTCTTTTTAACAAGAGGCAAAAGAAATTCAAGAGATAATTAATGGACATTAGAATTTAAATTTCTCATGAGTAAGACATACCACAAAGAGAGTAGATAACATTGATATATCACCACTAAGTGGTAGTCCTCATGTATACAGATTTTAGGATAGTGTGTTACCAAAAAGGCACATCACTCCCCCCAAAATGGGATAGTCCATTAAAATCCCTAAAAGAGCCAATTAAGATGAAAGAAAATAGATAAGAGGCTCAAACATACATGGTGTGCAAACCAACATACACAAGCTTGATTATTCAACATAAGTAAGTAGAGTGCACAACACATATGAAACAATAGTAAGGCACAAAACCAAACACATGTAAGGGTGCAAGTAACTTTCAATGTATACATATGAATTAGATACAAGTTACCGCAAGGAGGAGCATTAGATATATGCTAAGACAATATAATCCAATTGACTTGACTTGAGAGAATATGAGTGATGAAGATCTCTTAATTCTTCATGATGTAGTCAAGTCTCCAATGTGCTCCGTTTACACCTATTGATCAAGTTTTAGCTTGTTGGTCCCCAACCAAGTTGGGTCCTAAGAGGTTAGTCACAATAGGCTTGGCAACCCAAATGGTTCTTTTATTGACACCACTTTGAGTACCAATAACTTTGGCAAACACATTGCCAACCTTATCCTTCCGAAGAGAATGAACATTATCAATAGTAGAAGGGTTGGATAAGGTACCATGAGTGCATGAAGAAGCAAAGTGGTCCTTCCCACGACATTTGTAGCAAAGTCGGCTTTTACCTTTCTTTTTGGGAAGGGAAGGTTCTTCAACTCGGGAAGCTTGAGTTGGGACTTGAGGTCGCTTCCCTTGTTGCTTCTTACTAGGAGGCTTCTTCTTCAAAGGGCAAGATCTCACATGGTGCCCTTCAACCTTGCACTTGAAGCACACAATCTTGGCCGAATCAATAACTTGTTCTTGGCCCTTCTTCTTGACGAACTTGTGCTTCATCTTGTTCTTGGACTTGTTCTTGTTGTTGGAGTTGAATCCAAGTCCACTCTTGTCATGAGGAAGTTGTTGCACTCTCAACATGTTGTCGAGGGTGGACTTCCCTTCATGACACTTCATCAAGTCTTTCTTCAAGGAAGTGACTTGTGCCTTGAGCTCTTTGAGTTCCTCTACATGGTTAGTTTCAACACATATACTAGAGGAAGTAGTAGCTACATTGTTAGAGCAACAAGGCAAGGAAAGTAATTCATCATAAGATGTAGCAATTTTATGAGTGGATGAATTACAAGAACTAGCACATGGCAATAATGCATTAGAAGTAAAGTTTGTGCTAGTGTTCACAAGAGGCTCACAAGATTTTACCTTCGTAGTGACCGCCTCATGAGCTAACTTTAGCTTAGCATGGGATGCTAGGAGATCCTCATTGGAGCTAGTTAGCAAATCAAGTTGAGCTCTTAGCTCAACATTCTCCTTCAAAATGGAGTTAGTAGCACAAGCATCATTATCATTAGAAGTGGAAGGAGACAACATGACAAGCTCATTGTTTAACTTAGCAATTTCTTTACTAAGCACATTACATTTAGAAATAGCATGGTCATGTTCTTTAGTGAGTTTAGCAATTACTTCATTGTTTAACTCCTCACTAGATTCCAATCTCTCCTTGAGAGCAACCCGAGTTTCTTGCTCTTCCTCAAGAGCATTCTCAAGATTGTGGACCTCACCCGCGGAATCACGAGCAAGACCCCACCCTTCATGACAACGGGTCTCCATAGCCTCAAAGGTCTCCTTAAGCTCAAAAAGAGTAGTCATGATTTCTAAGAAGTTCTCATGAGCATTTTTATTATTTAAGAGAGCATGAGAGACAATATCAAACTTCTCCTTAATTAGATCATCATCATCATCATTATCATCATCATGAGATATATTGGAGTGCACGGTAGGTGATACCTTATACTACTTAGCCATAAGGCAAATGTGAGTAGTGGATGAAGACGATGAAGAGACACTTGAAGCACCTTTGAGGTCCAAGTCTTGTTCCAACAATTGTTGGGATTCCTCTACATTGTTAGCCAAACAAGTACTAGAGGAAATAGAAACATTTTGATCATGGCAACAAGACAAGGAAAGCATATCATCATGAGATTTAGTTAAGCAACTACTACAAGATATGCAAGGACTATCAACACTAGTATTTAAGACATTTGAAGTGCTAGAGGTGTTTAAGTCCAAAGAAAGAGCATTGCAATAAGATGGGTGTGAAGTATAGTCAATAGTGGATTCTCCATCAAGAATGTAATTTCTATCACCACTCACCATATATTTACCTTGTGGCAAACCACATGTCGGTGAAGTGGAAGAAGACGTGAGCTCATCACGACTGGATGTGGAAGGCGGACAATCATCCTTGGAAATGTTGGACACCTCATATATATCTTGAAGCTTTCTCCATAATTCATGAGCGCTCCGAAAAGGCATGATTGACGCAAGGACTACATCTCTCAAAGCACATATGAGACCATTAGATGCTAGAGTATCTAGATAAGAGTTTTTCTCATCCTCTAAAGATAATTCTTGTGAATCATTTGGAGGAGAAAAACCCATATCTACAATACTCTCTAAATTTGAACCCATGTCTCTAAAAAGATTAAGCATGCGAATTTTCCAAACATCATCATTTGTGCCATCGAATCTATAAGTGGGATTGTGCACTAGATCTCTAAACGACATCTTCATCTCTAGGCGGTTAGTCCTAATAATGAGATAACCTGGCTCTGATACCAATTGAACGGATAGACGTCGCCTAGAGGGGGGGGGGGGGTGAATAGGCGATTTAAAACTTTTTCGAGGAGCCGGAATATCCGGTCCAAGAGTGACCCGGAAATTCCGAGTAGCCGGAATATCCGGTCCACGAATGACCCGGAAATTCCGGTATGCTTGATAAAGGCGGAATAAAACTAGAGGTTTACTTTAACAAGCATACAACCTAGATATATAAACTAGGCTCACCTATGTGCACCAACAACTTAAGCTAAGCAATACAAGTAACAAGATGATAGCAAGCTATATGACTTTAAGCACGAAGGCTATCACAATGTAAAGTGCATAAGTAAAGAGCTCGGGTATAGAAATAACCGAGGCACGCGGAGACGAGGATGTATTCCCGAGTTCCACCCAAAGGGTGTACGTCTCGTTTGGAGAGGTGTGCGCAACCACAACAGGTTAGCCGCAATGCCACAAAGGCTCACCTTCTTCTCCTGATGAACTCAACCACAAAAGGTTGCGAGTTCACCTTCCACTATTGATCTCCTTTGGGGCGGAGATCGAATCCCGTACAACTCTTGAGGCACACACCCACAACTTAATTGGGGGCTCCCAAGTATTGAGGCACACACCCACAACTTAATTGGGGCTCTCAAGTGACCACAAAAGGTCTTGACCACAAAAGGTCTTGGCCACAAAAGGCCGGCCACAAAAGGCGTCTAGGGTCCAAAGACCCAAGAGTAACAAGCTCACAAGTATCACCACCACGAATCCTCGTGGAGGGCTCAAACCGATGCAAATGCAATGGCAAGAGCACACGAAGTGCTCAAGTCCTTCACTCTCAAATTCCAACACAACAACAAATGTTTATGGGGGAATAAGAGAGGAAGAACAAAGGAAACCACAAAGGAGTCAAATCCTTCACTCCCAAATCCCACCAAAAGCAACTAATGCTTATGGGGGGGGGGGAGAGAGGAAGAACAAAGAAGAAGAACCACAAAGAAACTCCAAGAACTAGATCCACTAAGTTCCCCTCACTTAGAGGAGAGATAGATTGGTAGGATTGTAGATCTAGATCTCCTCTCAACTTTCCCTAAAGAATATGGAATATTCAATGGAGGGATTGAGAGGGAAGTGAGCTTTCCAAGGTCAACAATGGAGTAGGAGAGAGGGGAAAGTCGTGCTGCCTTGGTTTTTCTGAGGAGGAAGAAGGGGAGGGGTATTTATACCCCTCCAGGAAATATAGTCGTTGGCTGTTTCGACACTCGGAAATTCCGGTATAAGTGAGACTCGGAAATTCCGGTCATCCAGTCTAAGAGAGACTCGGAAATTCCGGTCAGCCGGAAATTCCGAGTCCATGAAATTTCCGAGCTGAAATTCCGGCTGGAGTCAGAAGCAAAACCAAACTTTTCCTTAGCCATTTCTGGAGGACTTTTCTGGGGGCACTCGGAAATTCCGGTAGACGGAAATTTCCGAGCACAATTTCCGACTGGAGTCAGAACCCTTTTTCTCCTTTCCTTAGCCGTTTTCTTGGATGAGCTGGGGAACCGGAAATTCCGGTAGGACGGAATATCCGACCCCAATAATCCGAATCAGCTATACACTGAAACGAAAACTGCTATAACTTTTGCAAATGAACTCCAAATGAGGTGAGACCAATTTTGTTGGAAAGATAGCGACGAGGACTACCCAACAAAAAGTATTGCATCCCATAAATAGAGTAAAATCTCCACACATGGCAAGGTGTGGAACTTTCCTCAAGGTAGAACCGGCAATATTTCCGCCACCGAAAACGCAACAAGTTGTTCAAAGTAAAACCGATTTCGATGAACTAGAGCTTAACATGGAGATGAACCAAGCTCTAATTCCTCACCAACATAAAAGCCAAATAAGAACCAAGAAACATGATATGCCAAGTATGCAAAGGTTTGAGCTCTCCACAAGAATGCGATCAAGTTACCAACTTGAGAGCCCCTCTTGATAGTACGCCTATCTATCCTATAGCCCTATCAAGATCATACCTTTGCCTTGAGCATTCCACTTGAGTTGGATGATGACTATCTTGATCTTTTCAAGTGGTTCATCTTTCTTGATTGCGCGTCCAATCACTTGCTTGATGAAGACTTCTCCAAATACTCCCCCATGCTCACAATGGGAGAGTCTCGCTTAGCTCCGTCTTCATGTATCCATTACAAGCACCAAGCATAGGATCTCTTCAAGAAGGATCTCTTGGTCTTGCACAACTCATCTTTTCTTCACTAAGATGATGTCTTGAATCTTTCAAGACATACTTGCAATATGCTCCACTCAACACATAAGCTTCAAGAGTCCAACACATGAACTCCACAATTCCATGGACATGATCTATAATGATATCTCAATGCAAACATTAGTCCATAGAGATTGTCATTCAATTACCAAAACCACACATGAGGGAAAATGCTCTTTCAACCTGTAGTTCCATATCTAGATTGTCTGGCAGAATATAATGTTGAAGTTAAACTGCCACACATGTCCTTTGGTTGTGTGAGATCATATATTTATTAATACTACGAGTCACTATTAACGGTCATTGCTTTTGAATGCTTCACTCAGCCAAATGATTCTATTTTTTATGTATCTGATCATATTTAGACCTACAATAGCTAATATACATGACAACATCAGATCGGTTCTGTTCAGTTTGCAGTAATGAATGATCCAGTTTCTTGGATGATGTATATTTCATTAGTTCAGCTTGCAGTGTACTATATTTTATGTTATCATGTATGTTTATAAATAACCAACCTTCTTTGTATTTTGTTTGTTCATCCTGCGAATTTGAAGAAGACAGAGAGAGAGCTGCAAATCAAATTGCTCAATGTTTTCCACATAAACAGGTTTTCTCCTTATGTAAAATGGAAAATTTAAAAATCACTATTAACAATGCAAAACTACTTAAAGGGCTTCAGAGTAAAAAACATAACTTATATCTCTTTAGATTTTATAGCACATAGGATGTAGATGCTAGCATGTCATATCTGATGGTTCCAGCAGTTCAAGGCTGTCATTGTGATATTTTCCCGTGCAAGTGGAATACCCATGGTATGGTTAATGTGATTTTGCTGGAATGTGTATACTTTCAATTTTTGTATCAATTTGATGACAATTTCTGGCCAGCAGCTAACATATCTAATGAAAGTTGTTTTGCCCATGCAGATTGCATACACGAGAGAAAAAGCAGGCAGGTTCAGCACCAAGAAAATTAACTCCATGACGACCTTGCAATTGGAAGGTACAAATCATACTCAGATTATTGAAATAGTTAAATATTCATGTTGTCATTTTACTTTTAATGTAAAATGTCTTACTATTTCTAGGGTTACTTCAAATGGATGTCGCGGCTATTTGTACCAGATTTACTTTATTTTCATGACATGATTTTGGTCCGGGTACAAAAAGGATAACCAAAGTATAAATATGAAAGAACAAAAGGTGTATTACACCTTGAGGTGGTGGGTGATACACCCGTATAAGTGATGGCTCCTCTGTTTCTTCAAAATAATATTTACTCCATCTGGAATAACTGGAATAACTGTTGCAACCTATATAAGAATTTTGTACTGCGACGGTATAGTCTCCATGACAAATTTATTGGATTGGAGGTAGTAATAAATAATTGGATGTTTCACTTTTTTTCTTTTCACAATGACTCTGTGAATGTGTCTCCCCTTCTCTTCTCCTCTCCTTGCTCAAGATTTATTTTGTAGATCACTTGTGTGTTCCCTCCAGTAATTTCAAAAATTTCTTTTTCTAGATTTTCTAAGGTTTCTTTTCCTTCTGATTTTTTCAGGAATTGCGTCATCGGCCAAGCTCGAGTAGTCTAGAATGAGAGACATCAGTAAGACAGGCACCAGTTCAAACATGATGCAAGATTTGGAGGTTTTCATGAGTGGAGCAAGGAGAAACTGAGGATCGACAATAAGGCTAAGTCTACCCTTACATTGTAGGAATTACTCTCTTCAGGTGACACAGTTAAGATAATTGTGTTGTGCTTACCTTGATTCAGTAGAGTTCATGGCTTAGTAATGTTTTAATTGTTGTACTAACTTTAGTTTCTATATAGAGATGCAGTTTTGAAGATAAAAAGGTGTCTGAACTATCAATACAAACTAAAGACCCTTTCGATACATCAACCATAACCAGGAACTCAAGTATGCAGGTCTTTTATATAAAACATATTATGATATTTCTGAGTAAATAAACGCTAAGCCTGTTTGGAACAGACTAAAACCTGATAAGTAAAAATAATATGCTATGCAAAGAAAGATAGTGCAAGCTGCATCCATTGCATTGACATTTCTGATTGGTTCAACTTCACCCTGTTAATTAAGAACTAATTTGTGCATACGTGTATGGGCCCCCAGCAACCTTTTATTGATTTTGAGTAATCCAGAGTCCAGATGTTAGTTTCCTTTCTTTTTGTTCTTCTGTATTATGGCTCAAATTGGAAGTGGAGAATAATCAAAGAAGGACTAGGTTCCTGGTTACATTAGTTAGCACTATCTGTAGCAACTACATTGAATGTCGACATTAATTCTCATAATTCTTTGTTGGTCCTCGAGTTTTTTTTCTTTGTAAATTAGTGCCATGTTACTTGACATGAAATTTTCAAATTATTAGTGCAACATATAATGTACGGTTCCTGAAAGCAATAGAGGTAATATTTTCTAGGACTTGCATATATTTGGAGCATAACCTTTTTCTGTACTAATTTCTGCTTCAAATGGAAAACCAGTTCTTCATTATGAAAGGGATGAATAATTAGCATGATCCTTGCGAGCATTTATATATGTTTTCAAAGCATAGAAGGCGATGCCGCACTGCGCGTGCGAGGACGCCACCTCTGCACTGCACAATCGGACGCTCCTCACTATTACTTTTCGCCTCCAGTAAATTTTCCGATCAATTATTCTCGGGTACGCAGCCCTGTAAGTTCATCACAAAAATAAATCCGTTCAATCGGTAACGTATTATCCAGAAAAATCTGTTAGGTAAATGTCTTTGAGCACAAATCTTGACTGAATATGCAGTAAGTTTCTCTACATCTAGAATTCTACCAGAAGCCAACCATTTCATTTTTATGTTTACATGAAGTTTTACAGATTTTTGGATTGAGTGGATTTGGATATTTATATTCCAATAAAGAATCAGCTTCATAATATTTGCTTGGCATACTTGGTGTTTTGATTTTGGACGAATTGAGAGTGATTTGATTAGTACTGAGATTTTGTTATATAGTTAGGAAAGTAAAATCAGTTATGTAATTGAAGGGGTTACGGTGTAGAAAACAATAATTTTTCTAACGTACGAAACCCTAACTAGCCAGGATCTATCTATCTAGTACATGCGATAACGGTGGCGGAACGGGTTACATTACCTCCATGTAGACCGATAGCGGAGATTACGCTCCCGCACAAGCGTTGACGATGAAGTCGTACGTAGCCGACCTCGAGGTCGCGGAGAACTTGCCGCGATGACGAAGACGATGACGCCGGGGTGTCGACGATGATCTGCGTAGACGGGCGTCGGGCGTAAGAAGGCAGAGCGCCAGCACCAGGGGTGGTGCGCCGGCGGCAGAGGGGAGGTGGGCGCGGCGGCTGCAGGGGCGAGACGACGTCGCCCAGGCTACTCAAAAGGAGTTACCTCCGAGCACTCACAAACATACGGAGCTTAGAGACAACCCCCGGTCATTCAGATCCAGCTGAAATCGCAGGGGTAGATCTTATCTGGAATTCCACAGAGCAACGGTGCTCAGCGGTATAGCTTAGGTGGAGAGATGGGGCAAAACGGGCGGAGAAACAGCTCGGCCGGCCTGCAATACAATTAATTGTATTTTCCAATGAATTAATCCAATTAATATGCCTTGGTATATAAAGGGGGAAGGGGGTGTGCAAACCCCCTAGCTCCCCCATGTGGGACTAAAGGAGGAGAGGGGAGGGGGGGGGTTCGGCCGAACCCCCCTTGGGCTTGTCCCACTCCTAGTCCAACTCGGACTAGGAGGCCCAAGCCTCCCCTTCCTTGTGGGGTGTGGCTCCCCCTTCTTGGACCCTCTTAGGGCCCATGTAGGTGGGAGCCCCCTTTTTCCTTTATTTAATTAATATTAAATTAATATAAAAATCCCATTAATTCATAATTAATATATTTATATATAATTCAATATCCCATGACTCCGAAACTATTTCGGAACCAGCCGAACAACTTTCGGACATTCCCGGAACCATTCCATACCTCCCCGGAACTCCTTCCGGACCACCGGAACTCTTTCCGGATCATTTCTCTCTCTCCAACAAATTCCTATAATATTCCAGAACCTATCTCCTGGTGTCGCTAAGACCTTAAGTTTGTTACGCTACGGTTCGAGAACACTCTAGACATGGTCGAGACACTCCGCTCACCAATGACCGTCAGGGATACCTGGAAGTATATGACGACCCCTGTGCATTCCACGAATATTGTCGTTGAACCATAAATATGACATTCATTCCCTTTGTCTCTGCGATACTACCTTGTCCGAGATATGATCGTAGACACACCGATGTCTTTGTTGTATCTCGTTACCGACGAAGGTTATTAACTCGTCTGCCATATTACATCTCCATGACCCAGTCATAAGCTGCGCAGCTATATAGATGCAATATCACCGAGTGGGTCCAGAGTATCTTTCCATTACAAGAATGAACAAATCCCGCTCTTGATCCTTACGTCTTGATGCTCTTTTGGAATACCCAAGATGGACACCGTTATTGTCATGCTATATAAGACACAACGTTTGATGCTCTCAAAGTACCCCTACAAAGCATTAATAAGTACGGTCTCACGGTGTAAGGAATAAGCTATCATATTCTTATCTATTGCAAATGACAAACATCGTAATACGATCTTATTGCAATACTTTGCGTATGTCCATCACCTTATTCAACTAACAAGATGACCCCATTGTCAACCGACGTCATTGTCCTTGATCGGGAATCTCGATCAACTGTTGCCCAATGTACTAGCTCATATAGAGGCTTGCTAGGGACCTGGTTGTCTATGTATCACACGTGTATTAATAATTCCGATTAATACAATTATAGCATAATACACAAACCTATTAAAAACTTATGAGATAATGCAATAAATACTACTTATTTATTTGCCTCTAGGGCATATCTCTTTCAGTCTCCCACTTGCACTAGAGTACAAATAAACTAGCTGCATTTTACTTTATCAGAATTCTTATCAAATAAGAATCATTTGATAATGCTTGCTTGTGGAAGAGTGTTACTGCACAATCCATGATTGTACATGCTCTTGCGATTCACTGATATCAACTTGCTTGATATCACCACGTTGTCCAACAACATATATGCAAATACCGTAACTAAGTGAGACTTCTGTTTCCCAACGCTTACTCTGATTATACTAACCAGATAACTGCCCTGAAAAACACACTCAGCCATAGAGAGCCCCTTGTAACAATTACAAACTCGCGATATCTACATACTTTCACACCAATGCAGAAAACTTGACATTCTAATGTCAATCCAACAACTAACACACCTTTACTTCCAGTAAATTCTAAATTTACTTTCATAACTGCTCTTCTTCCAAGAACATCGGTTATACTTCATCGAGCAGATAATATGGTTTCTGTATGATGTCTAATATTACATAATAGACCTACATGTCATACAACCATTACTTTCATGCATCATTACTCTTAATGATCAATTGGATTCCAAAGGACCATCCTTTTGATTCTATTCTGACTCCTCAGATATAATCCAAAACAACTCGACTAACTATTTAAAATTCCCGTTCTATTTCAAAATAGACACTAACTTTCAAATAGTTTCACAACTTCATCCTATTCTATTGGTACAGTTTCACAATGTGTTATCTACACAAGATGAATTCAACTCCTACTCAAATTATGTCTCCACATATTTGATAACACGAGCTCCCACTCAAAAACATGTTATCCACATATTTGAGTTCCTAAGCTCCCACTCAAAAATATGTTCTTCACATATTTCACCTGAGTGAACTAACTATGACTCCCACTCAAATCGACATTTTGGTTAAACCAAAATCATTGATCTACTATCCATTCGAATTTAATACAAACTACAGTATTACATTAATACAAATCCCTCAGACTTCAAGCATGTCTACATAAATGTAGTCAACAAATTTGATCTTGTCCAAGACACATTTCTTGACAAGACATGCTACCGCGTCTTTCTTATAGTCACATTTCTCATATAACACCTTATATGACGATTAAACAATCTTATTCCTCTAATAAGAATTGCAGCAACAATTACTCTCTTAATCCTTTCAAATGCAACTTGGATTTCTAGGCTCAAAAAGCCTTTGTTCGTACTCTGATATTTTCTCAACTTTCTTTGTATTCGTATAGTGCACCTTGATCTGTCAACAAGATCCGAAACACTTAATACAGTGCTGTGACCCGACAGCAATATTAAATATAACAACACTTTATTTAGAAGTTTCTTTCATGAAAATATTATGATCTTTATGAAGAGGATTGCAAGCAGAAAACAATTTTCTAGTATCCCTCACTCTTAATCACCAAATTTTCATTAGCAGACATATACTCTTTGGAACACCTTCCAACATAGGTCTGACACTTTATTTCAAGCTTCTAATTCCAATCCATAAACCATAATTCGAAAAATCATATTTTCCTCGGAATTACATAGACAACAAACTAAGTTTTGTTTCTATTTGGTTTTGGAACACACTCTCATCCAATGCGAGTATCCTACAAAGAACTATTCATGTATATACCGAATTATCGTGTAATCATATACATGTCGACACTACTGTCGATCTCATGAATTCTTGTTGAGAAAAACATCTATTTTCTAAAGTGGACATCGACTATAATGTTTTGAACATATTAGGAGTTTCTAAGACTGATTCTGACATACCACACTTTATTTAAAATAGAGCATGATTATAATTCCCCACATATCACTATATATGACATTATAATTTTGTGAAACAAATTTTCACAAGTCTTTTGTTTTGAAACCATAATTCAAAAATATTGTCCTTTGATCGAATCTTGTGAATACAACGTTCACTAATCTTTCTTCTGAAAAAACCCCATTTGATCTATTATCAAATTAATTTCAGACTTTATGATTTGTCGGGCAAATACTCCTATTTGCCAAAATCATAGGAGAATTCGGATCAAGCAATAAACACCATTAATTAATCATTAAAAATGACACTCAATTAATTTCCTCTGGTATTGCAACTTCAATACTTGATTTCAAGCTTAATCAACTCAGCACTCGAAATACTTAAATGGACCAAAAACATCCATTACTTCTTTCATTGCTTTCATGACTAAACTCGATGGTGTTTGTTCTAGTAATAGAACTATTATTCACAGGACACGTTATTTTATCACTTCTACAATTATGAATACTTATCATACAATCAATGCAACTCAGATGTGGAACCTTTATTCATAAAATAAAACAACTGACTTGTTCCATAACAAAAAACAACTGAACTTGTCTTATTACATGAATAACTTTGTCTTGCAACAATCAAGACACACACACTCGCTCATTATTACAAAAGACCTTATCAAAAACTATTAATGATAACTATGATAACTTGAGGACGTGAACACCAAAAGGCCATCAACTCCTTGATTACCAGCTTCAGCGCCAGGTCACATCAAACTGCGCCGCATATATGTGATAATTAGGACCTGTTTCACAAACAGAACAAGTATCAAATACTTCATCATATACCAAGAGGCGAATTCATAATTCTGCATATATCAAATATATACCTGTAGCATCGAAGATCTCTACTTCGATGGAATCAACCTTCAGAGATTTGAATTCAGACACAAACTTGTAGAAGTTCATATCATCGGCCTTCAAAATGTACTTGCGCACATGCTTCTCATAGCTAGGAGGTAGAGATATCAGGACAGTCCGAATGGCACAAGAATCTGCCATCCAGTAATCGAAGACCATCGTCAGCTGGAAGTAGATGTCATACAATCTCTTCAAATGTGTCTTCAGACATGTATGCTCCTCCATGTGAATGGTCTGGAACATTCTAAGCTGCCTGAATTGCTCACGCTTTAATTCATCCCCGAAGTGTGTCTTTATCGCATCAATCATGACGCTTGGCTCCTTGCGTCGAAACAACTCTTTCAACTCGGGTGCCAGGCAAACGGTCATGGTGATCTCCACTTCAATGAATATGTCTCGACGCCTACGGAAATCATCTTCCTCCTCCTCGCTAGCAGAATCTCCCGGTCCTTCTCCTAACGGTTCATCGAGAACATATAGAATGTTGTTGTGTTCGAGAATGTTTCTAAAACCCCTGTACCATCTGATGAAGTTGGACCCGTCGGCTTCTAAGGTAGCATCCGGGCTCTTGAGGAAGTAACCGAAGTATAGTTGCGTAGTCTACAGATGTGATCGCAAAAGAGGTAAGGTAAAGTTTATAATAGGTAGGTGAGTTTTAGTTTTATAATCTCATTATGTAAAACACACCACACCAAGATCCTCATCCACCACACCACCCCCGATCATCACGGCCGGCAGCATAGCTTCAAAGGTGGACATAAAATGTCGATCACAACAACTCTGTGACTCGTGCTCGATCTTTCGATCTTCCCGTGTTCCGAGGCCATATTTCTGGATATGCTAGGCTCGCCAATCAAACCTCGAAGACCTTGCGCGTGCAACATGGCTTACACCCACTGTATGCGAACGACGATATGTGTGACACCCGATCATCACGGCCTGCCTCATAACGTAGAACTTTCTTGGTGGTGCGCAACGAGGGAGAACACAATTTTGGTATTTGTTAGGGATAATCCTATTTATGATGCTACCGTTGTATATCTAGCATATAAGCAATCAATAGGATGCACACACAACAGCACACAATAATGATGCAATGAAGTGCGATGTGACATGGTCGATGCGCCTGGACCTTCATGGCGCCATGTGCCTGGCCCCCGGCGCCCCGGCATGGCTCCGAGTCTACAGAGCCCTCCATTGCCTCCGACAGTACGAGTAATATCAAAACTTACCGTAACCATGTCACATAAAAATAACGCCTCTGCAAACAAAGTTAGACGCCTCTAGCTTTATTTAGTTTTGCAAGTTTTACATGGCATATAGGCTTATTCGTAAGAGAATCGCTTCCCTACCTACGAACTTTGTACCACAACGTCGATCATATAATTGCATGTTTAAGCATCCCTTTCGGGCCCTCCATTGAAAATGCTTTGCCGACTAGAGAGAGAGAAACAGACACCCGCCAGCCACAGATACGGTGCAAGCTGTATGTCAGTAGTGGAACCAGTCTCGCGTAAGCGTACGCGTAAAGTCGGTCTGGGCCGCTTCATCAACTCAATACCGAAGGCATCGCAAGTGCACGCTAGAGGGTAGCAAATATAAGAAATACGCCCTCATTCAACATGAGTTCTAACCGTACCAGCAGTACTACGCATAGATCGGCTCTGATACCACTGAAGGGGTTACGGTGCAGAAAACAATAATTTTTCTAGCGTACGAAACCCTAACTAGCCGGGATCTATCTATCTAGTACATGCGATAACGGTGGCGGAACAGGTTACATTACCTCCATGTAGACCGATAGCGGGGATTACGCTCCCGCACAAGCGTTGACGATGAAGTCGTACGTAGCCGACCTCGAGGTCGCGGAGAACTTGTCGCGATGACGAAGACGATGACGCCGGGGTGTCGACGATGATCTGCGTCGACGGGCGTCGGGCGGAAGAAGGCAGAGCGCCAGCACCAGGGGTGGTGCACCGGCGGCAGAGGGGAGGGGGGATCGGCGGCTGCAGGGGCGAGACGACGTCGTCCAGGCTACTCAAAAGGAGTTACCTCCGAGCACTCACAAACATACGGAGCTTAGCGACAACCCCCGGTCATTCAGATCCAGCTGAAATCGCAGGGGTAGATCTTATCTGGAATTCCGCAGAGCAACGGTGCTCAGCGGTATAGCTTAGGTGGAGAGAGGGGGCAAAACGGGCGGAGAAACAGCTCGGCCGGCCTGCAATACAATTAATTGTATTTTCCAATGAATTAATCCAATTAATATGCCTTGGTATATAAAGGGGGAAGGGGGTGTGCAAACCCCCTGGCTCCCCCATGTGGGACTAAAGGAGGAGAGGGGAGGGGGGTTCGGCCGAACCCCCCTTGGGCTTGTCCCACTCCTAGTCCAACTCGGACTAGGAGGCCCAAGCCTCCCCTTCCTTGTGGGGTGCGGCTCCCCCTTCTTGGACCCTCTTAGGGCCCATGTAGGTGGGAGCCCCCTTTTTCCTTTATTTAATTAATATAAAAATCTCATTAATTCATAATTAATATATTTATATATAATTCAATATCCCATGACTCCGAAACTATTTCGGAACCACCCGAACAACTTTCGGACATTCCCGGAACCATTCCATACCTCCCCGGAACTCCTTCCGGACCACCGAAACTCTTTTCGGATCATTTCTCTCTCTCCAACAAATTCCTATAATATTCCAGAACCTATCTTCTGGTGTCGCTAAGACCTTAAGTTTGTTACGCTACGGTTCGAGAACACTCCAGACATGGTCGAGACACTCCGCTCACCAATGACCTGGAAGTATATGACGACCCCTGTGCATTCCACGAATATCGTCGTTGAACCATAAATATGACATTCATTCCCTTTGTCTCTGCGATACTACCTTGTCCGAGATATGATCGTAGACACACCGATGTCTTTGTTGTATCTCGTTACCGACTAAGGTTATTAACTCGTCTGCCATATTACATCTCCATGACCTAGTCATAAGCTGCGCAGCTATATAGATGCAATATCACCGAGTGGGCCCAGAGTATCTTTCCATTACAAGAATGAACAAATCCCGCTCTTGATCCTTACGTCTTGATGCTCTTTCGGAATACCTAAGATGGACACCGTTATTGCCATGCTATATAAGACACAACGTTTGATGCTCTCAAAGTACCCCTACAAAGCATTAATAAGTACGGTCTCACGGTCTAAGGAATAAGCTATCATATTCTTATCTGTTGCAAATGACAAACATCGTAATACGATCTTATTGCAATACTTTGCGTATGTCCATCACCTTATTCAACTAACAAGATGACCCCATTGTCAACCGACGTCATTGTCCTTGATCGGGAATCTCGATCAACTGTTGCCCAGTGGACTAGCTCATATATAGGCTTGCTAGGGACCTGGTTGTCTATGTATCACACGTGTATTAATAATTCCGATTAATACAGTTATAGCATAATACACAAACCTATTATAAACTTATGAGATAATGCAATAAATACTACTTATTTATTTGCCTCTAGGGCATATCTCCTTCAGTAATATCACCTCTCCGCGTAAAATTTGTGTATTATAGTACTTTCTTTATTGGTCAAACGAAATCCCAGTTCATATGGGCTATGGACACACCTGCACAGTGGGTAACATTTGTATAAATACATTTTGTGAATGCCTTTTTAATGACAGGCAAAATGAACTTACTGTTGTTGTTATTGTAGGTGCAGGCAAATTTGCCAAATTATACTTCTTCCATGAACATCATTAAGTTTATGATGATGATATTGGTACATCTACGGAATGACTTTGTTCTCTTGCTAGCTTTGTTGAGAGTATCTACAGGTTGAAGCTTTGTTCCAGTGTGGTGTTCTTCCGTTCACCTCGAGAAGTATTTCATGCAACATTATATGAACAAGTTATGTAGGCTGGAGCTCCGATGTGTACACAATACAAGAGCTTTTTGGTTCTCTTTATATTGCCTGTTATCTACAACTTTTTGCTCAAGAAAAGCATGAACCTGATAAGTGAAGTGATAGGGTAAGTAAGTCTATAGAAGTCGTAGTTCAGCACATCAATTCTGCATGAGGAATTAGGTCTATGCTTCCAGCCTTTTTTGAATGTATTATATTCAAGTCTTTCCTAAATACATTTTAGGTTGTACCTGCAAAATCTTATTTTAATAAAACTTAACAATACTGTAATTTCTCACAAAAGACCCGACGTGCCGCCGCACCGAATACAACTAGTAGTACCTACAAGCGGTGTCAACTAGATTTTCATGTTTAATTTGACCGGGTCTTTAATTTAGAAACTGACACGGCACTTGCGTAGAACATATGATAGTGAGAGGATTGCAGATGAACACAATATATAACTAGTCAAATCGTATTGCCCAAAAGCACTATAATCTATTTATTGTTTATTAATCGAATACAAGTGCCTAGGACATACAAGCAACTCAAGACCGAACCTGGTGTAACTTGCAAGACATGTTTGACCACGAAAAAGTGCGTAAACAATCATGGCAAGATTAATTAATTCTCTATGAGTTTTTACGAATATGCTTATCCATTCATACCCTAAAACCCATATTGAGATATTTATTACTCCCTCCGTCCATAAATAAGTGTCTCACATCTCCTTTTTAAGAGACTTGAGACACTTATTTGTGGACGGAGGGAGTAGACAATATGCTTCGGCTATCTCTACCATAAGTATGTATGAAGTATATAGTTTATCTGGTTATCGAAAATTAATTGATTAATAAATATATACTACAACATATAGAATTTAATCTACCATATTTAGTGTCAGACATATGAATGACGCCTATGTATTAAAATATGATAAAGTAATATTTCGCAATTTTATTAAGAGTTTACATATTCTAAATAAGAGATAGAAATTATAGTCTATAACATTGTATCATGCCAAAATAAGTATAAAAGTTTAATAAAAAATGTAATATGTCGATCGATTTCACATTATTTAGCATTATTTAGCAGTACAATCATTTCATTGAGACCCTGGCCAGATAGGCCACATATAGGTGTTCTCAAGTCGATTAATCACCGGTGTCGTAAAAGGATTTATTAGTGATTAACACAACACATCATGCTTCAAATAAACTAAATCCTCATATAAGATTTTAGTGTTTAACGACATAGATCACAATAAGTATTTGAGAGGTACATGCGGGGGCTCTACGATATGAATGTTGGAACTAACAAGTGGAATCTCGACCAAATCCGAAAGGGCGTCGATCCCATTCTTCATCCCTCCTGCGATAAGGCCTCAACCAGAGCTCCCTCCCCGGGCTTGCTAGCCGAGCGAAGCCAGCCGGGGGGAGGTAGGAGGCCTCCAACCCGAGGAGCTGGTCAGTGGAGACATCCCTTTCTGAGGTGTGCAGGATCCGAAGCGATAGTTGGTTGCTGGAGAAGACGTCATGCAGTCCGACGGCGAGGTGGTCGCCATCATCGGAGAAGAACAAGGCGGAGGACGCGGTCGACATGTGCTTGAGGACCGACATGGCGGAAGCGGCAGAAAGGAGCGGGTAGAGGTGGTGTTGACTGTTGGCCGTGGCCAGAGCGGGTGGAGGAGGTGTTGCTTCGAGCAGGCGAAGGTCCGAGGTGGTGTTGCCGAATCGATGCCAGGCTGGACTAATGTTCCTCTGCATCGGTGGGGGTTTTCACCAGCCGTGTAATAGTCAACAAATTTTGGTGACGTGGCAGCTTGCGATTGGCTCGCAAGAAGAATCTCATTTGTTCGTGTTGGTGATTGTGTAGTCTATGCAGTCAAGCTATCCTTTTCCATCGGGGAGGCGGCTACCGCTCTGCCTAAATTTTTGATCTGCTCACTTTGTTCCTCCGCGCATAGCATGGCGCAGATGGGGTCGTGGTGCATGTACATGCAGGCGGCATGAGCAGCGTGTCTGCGTGTGTGAGGCTCCGTGCATGACGAAGAACAGGGCCGGCTCTAGGACTTCAAAGGCCCTGGGGCGAGTTTCGCTGTTGGGACCAAACACACACAAAATCCAGTCGATACAGTGGGTGAGAAGCATCGATGACTCAATCCTCGAAGACCTCACCTCGGGTGACTGCCTTCTTGCCTTCCTGGACGCTGGGCTCGAAGTGATCGTTCGAATTTCCTTTTTTCCATATACCATATGCCTACTACATATAAAATATGGGCCCCTATTTGGACGGGCCCCGTCCATCGCCCCTATTGCCTAGAGCCGGCCCTGACGAAGAAGTGAGGGCCTGAGAGGGAAAGGAGAAGGTGGCGGGTGGCCCCGCCGTGGGCCGCCTGGAGGCCGCTGACGGGTGCAGTGAGGGAGCATGCGGCGGAGGAAGGGGGTGGAGTGGAGGGTGACGGAATCACCTCTTGAGTCGCAGGAGCGGCTCACGGGACGCGGGGCACATCTCAGTCCGGGAGAGAATGTTTAAGCAGCTATGGTCATAAAATCCACTTTGTGGTTGATGACGATATTTGGCCCTATTTTGTGTGAGAAATTGATGTTTATGAATAGGTCTCATTGTGGTGACAAGACCGTGTACATGCCATGCCCGGCGAACACCAGCCCGGAGAGCAAGAAGAAGTAGTCCACGGCGCGCACCCAGGGACCCGCCGACGGCCCCACCACGCGGAGGTGGAACAGCGCCGGCAGCACGAAGGAGAGCAGCGCGCACACCGTGCTCCCGACGAAGGCCGCGAACTCTCCGAACGCCGGCACGAAGCACGCTATCGCGGCCAGCGCGGCCACCACGGCCACCCGGCTCAGGTGGAGCGCCGCCCGCTCCACGATGCCCTCGGTGCGGCAGCGCCTCCGCAGACACCCGAACAGCCGCGCCTCCACGATCTCGTGGATCGGGTGCATCATCACCGCGAACGTGAGCGCCAGCGCGACGCACAGCACCACCTTGACCGCGGCGGTGGACCAGTTGCTCGGAAGGTTCAGGGTGACGATGTCCCTGGTGGCGTCGCCGTACGCGAGGTAGCCGCAGACGCCGAAGCCGACGTAGACGACGGTGACGCCGGCGATGGCCTGGAAGAGCACCGACCTGAACCTCCCCCTCTCCGCCATGGACGCCTCCAGCGCCAGCGTGAGGCAGAACCCCTCGAAGCAGAACACGGCGACCCCGCACGCGAACGGGACGCCCCAGAGCCCCGCGAACGCGCTCCGCCCGTCGAACGGCCCTCCGTCCGCCTCGAGGAGGATCTGGACGTCCTCCTTGACGACGGCGGCGACGGCGAGCACGGTGCACGCGTCGGCGAGGATGCTGAAGGGCGCGAGCGCGGAGAGGGAGCGGACGAAGGAGAGCGCGACCTGCGCCGGCAGCAGGAGCGCGAGCACGACGGTGGCCGGCGCGAGGGACGGGAGCACGGAGCTGATGTTCTGGCCGATGAAGACGAGGTAGGCGACGGTGCCGCCGGTCTGGCAGAGGATGATGATGGCCTCCGTGAAGTACCTGCCGATGGGGCCGAAGCAGCGCTCGCCCAGATCGCCGTAGGTGTAGCTGCCACCATGGCAACGCTCTGTTTCTTGCCCCTCCTCCTCGTCCTCTGTTCCTTCTTGCTCCCGCAGCTTGTCTCTGCAATCCAGCTTCAGGGCAAACAACAAGTAAATACAACTGTGTAATCCAGCTTCAGTACTAACTTAGATTAAGCTGAATAATCGCAGTACAGGATCAGTGAACCTCCACTGATCGAATCAATACAAGTCAAAGCAGTGGAGAATGAACACGGAAGGAAGGGGGCAATGAGGTAGTGTGTACAAGGAGGAGCATGCAGTAGAAGGTGGCGGCGCCGGCCCCCGCGACGCCGAGGGCGCCGGCGAGCCACCCGGCGGTGCGAAAGGCGTAGGGTAGGCCGAGCACCCCGGTGCCGACGATGGACACGACGATGTTACCCAGCGTCTGCGCCGGCGTCGCGCCGCTGCCAATCCTCCCCTCCAGCAGCGGCGCCTTCGCCTCAGCTGGCGCCATGGAACGGATGCTCTGACGGATTAACAGCAGCTAGCCAGCCTCCGAGCTGCAGCTTAAGACTGATCAAAGTGCTTAGGCACAGAAAGCATCGTGCTCTCGCGAAGTTCCACGGGGTTCTTGGAGGATGAGGATGGCGACTGTGAGGGTGGGTGGCAACGGGGAGTGTGCTGCGCTGGATGCTGTCGGCTTGTGTCGGGAGGAAATACTAGAAAAACACATTGTGCACGCGGTGCAGGGCTTTCCAAGTGTTTTTTCATCGCTGGATGTGGATGGTGTCCCATTGGATCATATCGTATCAAATCGTCAACGATTTTCTGGTGGAAAATTGGATTACGAATGGGCTAGGGTCTAGGGAATCATGCAACGGGCACGTCTCTGCTTGTCAGTCATGGAGGATTGGCATTGTGTGATGACGTTATTTCACCCTATCAAGTTAAGATTTATGTAAACACAGCACACGCAAGTGCACCCATAGTGATCTGCACATCCTATGTTTACGAGCACTTAGATAGAGTAAAACCTTGTACAAAAAAATATAGAGTAAACTAACTGTCGAAATTTAGATTGACGAATTAAGTGTCTCACGCTAAAGAATACTCCTTTTATGAGACACAAATAACTAACATGGTAGTGTTAAACCCTAGTGTGTTGAGTGTATAATTCGTAGCTACCCAACCTTAGTTTGTGCTCTCAAAATTAGAACTTTATTAAGTATATAGATACACAAGTAACTACATAAGGCTTGTATAATCGAACTAAGCCAAATAAAAGTAAGAAAGTGTCAAGCTAAACTAATATATATGATGTGTTCATTTCATATACTGTTTTTCTCTGCATTCTTACCACGTGGAGCTGGAGTTTAGCATTTTACCACGTCAACACACACTTTTATGTCTATGTTCACAGTAAGTCAGAATATTGAAGAGTAATCCATAATCCGAGGACACAGAGCCGCCACAATCAAAAACCGCAGCGACTTGGACCGTCTTCACCACCAGCACCCATTTCCTTCAGCAATACTGATGGATCTTTCATCCATTTTGTTATAATTTCAAAACTTGAAGTTGTGGATTTGCACTCATATTCATACCATTGTGTAGCGTACCTTCATACATTTTTTTTTGAAAGATCCAGCAACTGCTGGCTTTTCGATTGATTAGAAGGTAGAATAATTACAGAGTGGCGCAACTGCTGGCTTAGGAAGATTGGAAAATCCTAGTATAATTATTTTGAGATGATATAGAAATTATATGGTTTAATACTGGTTGACATGTAGCAACTTATTTGTGCGAACGTCAATTGCACATTTTTTCGTGTCAATACAAGGAATGAGTAGGCTACTTTGTTTGCTTACATGGGAGGGGTTGATATCCTTCTCCATGTTTCCTTGGTTTGGCATGAGAGTGACTGAGACCTATCGAACCTCTCTACATTCATGGGGATATCCTTTATTGTGAGGCTCAGTCCACGTATGATGATAAGCCCAAGACAGCCATGCCGGAGGGGTTAGTTTCTGGGGCTGACAGTGGTTATGCGGGGCGTGTATACTCTAGCAACAATTTTATAAGGGACTCCGGCCCTACGGAACAATATGGTATCCGCTTTGTAGAACGTATGGAGAAGAGAAATAAAACAAACGAGGTAAACAACCAAAAATAAAAAGGAAATAAGTAAAAAGAAATCCGGAAGAAACGAGAAGAGACCCCAAAAAAAAACTGTACTTAGAAGAAAACAGTTACCGGAGACAGAAAAAAAAAACTCTGCTATACCGTGCTCAATTAGCGAAGCAGCCACGCGCGAAAATGAATGGGCCAAGCCCATGAAAGCAACCGACCTACTCTTGATTTCATTTCCTCTCAAACAAGGTCGCGCACTCGTGCCTTCTTCGCCGCCGGAGCTCCGAACCAAATCCTCTTCGCCGGCCGGCCGGCGGCAGCAACAGCGCAGATCGCCGCCTCCTTCCCTATCACATTAAACCCATCCCCAACACCGCACTTGCATCGCCGCCGGACGCGATCTCGATCCTCTGTTTCCAAACCGGGGACGCGCGGCCCTTTCTCTTGGTAAGCAAACCCTAGCTCGATTAATCCCCTTCTGTTGTTTATTTTCCTCTGCATTGATGTCGAGAACGGCTTGGCGCGATCTAATTGTATCCACCCGTCAATATTTTTTGTTATTTCCCCCCTATAAACCAGCACTACTATTTTCAGGCATCCAGCTGAACAGAGGTAACCTGACCTGCCTGAATTATTATTTCATGAAAGCAACTGAATTAGGTGAAAAATCTAATCGTATTGATGTTGGGTATACATACATCTTTTCGCAGAAACCCGCTTGGCGCGAGATGTGTTCACGGATGAAGATGACGACGATGCCGCGCCTGCAAGTACTCTAGCAGTAACTGTGATCAAAGAGGAAGCTGGCACTGTAGACCAGGTCAAGGATGGGGCATTCAAACCGGACGAGGTTCTACATGAATCAGCAGTTGGTAAGGGTCTGGCCGGTGCTTTGAAGTTTCTCAAGGACAGGGGGACGCTTAATGAGTGTGATGAGGGTGAAAGAACCAGTTGCAAGAACAAGAGCAAGCGTGTTGGTTTCAAGGATGGGCCAAAAGAGATTCACATTGATAGAACTGATGAATTTGGCCGAGTGGTGACTGGTGAGTACTGAACTGAACCCTGTCTATGATTAATAGGGCCTGCATATATATTTTTTAAACAAAATAGGACATGTATATAACGTATAGAGTCAATAAACTAATAGAACTCATGAACTATGCATGCTGGCCTCCGTATGATTAGCTTTAAATACCATCTTTTGTTTCCTCAATATGATAATCATCGAACACTCACTATTTTCCTGCATTTCTTCGTCATTTGGAATAGATGTGACTTATCTCGACCCTACCAATTTTGTCCTCAGATGACACAGAAGGAGGCATTTCGGGAGCTCTCTCACAAATTCCATGGCAAGGGCTCGGGCAAAACGAAGCAGGAAAAACGCCAGAGGAAGTACCAGGATGAGTTGAAAGCCAAGCGGATGAAATCCTCTGACACACCTTTGATGCCGCGGAGAGGATGAGGGAGGCTCAAGCTCGAAGCAAGAGCGGCTGCAAAATAAAGGTAATGGTCGCGATGTGCCTGTTTAATGATGCTACTACTACTATTCTTGATAATCTGGGCATCCTCAGACACGTTCATGCACAAGGCGCATGTTATCCTCTCTGGTTCTGTGAAGTGATTGGCACTCGATAGTTTCTTTACTAAGCTTTTATTTTGTTTGGTTAAAATTTGTGCCTATTACTCTATTGCCATTAGTACTACGATGTCTTGTGTAAACCAACTATTGGATGCATGTAAGGATGTAAGATTCGAATGCAGACCATTAGATGATGTCTGGGTTATCTAGATTTTGACTCCAGAAGTGCTTCAAGGCCAGAAGGTCCGTTTGAGATATTTATTTGATGAGCTCAGTCCCAGTTCAGTCTAAATGCAAACCTCCTTTTACCTCATCAAATATCATGTTTTCCTCTAAAAAAAATAGTGTACTAATCTATTTTTTTTAATCTTAGTCCAAGAGGTAGAGGATAGACCAGCGTCTTTGCTAACGTGGAGAGTAAAAAGAGCGTCTGGCCTGTTCTACCGTGGAGCGCTGGAAGGAAACCCTCAACCTCAAGGAAGTAAGAATAATCCCGGCAAAAAAAGGAAGTAAGAATAATGTCCAGTTGACACCTCATCTTATGAATTCTTCAGAGGCACAACGTCACCCAATGTTGCTCGGGACTACTGAGTACTGAGACAGTAAATAGGACGATTTCCAATGACAACATTTCTCAACGCTCATCAGTCCTGACATCTCCAATAGAATTACTCTGCCAGTGCCGGTGCCAGTTATAAGCTAACAACAGGAATGAATTATTCAGAGTTTTTATATTCAGTAAAGGAGACGGTGAAATCACTTCTTAGGTGAAGCATACCTTAACCTAAGATGTTCTCGAAGTCCGTTTACGGATAAAACATTAAAATGTTAATGCATACTATGAAATAAAGATCGATTAACAAATAAAGATGACAGCAACAAATCTCACCAAGGACATGCTGCGTCAAATTCAACTGGTATCATTTTACAAAGCAACGAGACGCAACACGTACCCCTAGGAAGAGGGAACAGCTCAGCCGAAGAATCATATTCAGCTCACAACGTCCAAGTGACTCAGACGGTCAGATTAACCAACGCGAAACAGAACAGCCTCGCCCAGCCCGCGAAACAGAATAGCCTCGCCCAGCCGGCAAAACTCAAAGCCTTCATATACTACTACGTCGTTTCCGCCGCCCACCTCCTCCTCAGGTGTACCTTGTCGGCATCGCCGTTAGTTCCGAGAGCCCGGTCCGCGATGTCGTCCGCCCCAGCCGGCACCGTGACGACTGACGCGCCGGCAGCTGGCGGGGTGCCGGCGTCGAGGTCGAACACGGAGCTTCTGCGAGCGGCCGCGTGGCTCTTCTCCTTCCTCGCCATCGTCGTCATGGCCACCGACGTGCACGGCCGCGGCGGCGCCCACGACTTCAGCACATACCCGGAATATAAGTACGTCGTCCAGTTTCACCCAACCCTCCATCCCCGTGCATCATGAGCTGCCACCGTCCATCATCTGATCCAGTCACAGGCTCAGCTCCGGCCGGGACCTCCTCGCCGGGAGGAAGGTGGCGGCCATCATTGACTTCACCGGAGATCAGGTAGGCCTTAGGCGCATGTTAACCTTCGCGTCCATTCCCCCAGCTGTCTAATGACCAACATGACCACGTCTGGTTGCCATCCAACTACCTGAACATTTTTATCGGTCTGAAACTTTTGCAGGTTATTGCGTACTTCCTGATATCAGGCTTGTCTGCGGCGGCGCCAGTGACGGACTACATGCGGCAAGGCGTCGACAACCTGTTCGACGACTCGGCCACGGCGGCCATTAGCAGGCCTTCTTCGACTGCTTCTTCGCCTTCGTGTCCATCGGTCTTTCTGCCCTCGTCTCCTGGTACAACCTTCCCTTGGAACTTGGAAGCTCTCGTATAGCAGAAGCACACATGACTCACCCCTCTTCCGTCACTTGGGGAAAAGCACCTGTAAACTGCACGCATGACTCAGATTATTGCAAATCACTGTCTACATCAGACTAACCAGTTTTGCACTTCAAGATAAATAAATCTTCTATGATAATACAATCAAAGGTTAACAATTTACACGAGACCTGAGAATGTGGTCTCCTACGAACATGACTACCACCAACAGCCTTTGCTGCTGGGGGAGACTACATACAATGGGGCCAAAAAAGAATGCAGAGAAGAATGGCAAAAAGACATACATATATGCGCATATACCATATGTACAAGAGACAAGACTACTAATGTTAGGACCATAAGATGGCATGGCTGTGCACTCTGTCCAAGATCTTCTTGCTGGTTTGGCACCTCTGCCATCAGGCGATGGAAAAACGCCAGTATGGCAAAACTAATGGGTGTTTTATGTGTCGCTCCAATTATCGTCGTCTTCATCATCACTTCCTACTGCCTGCTCCATAGGAGAACATACATGAGAGGAAAGTAACTGAAAGATGTTGGTATCAACATGGAAGTAAACTGTAGAGGGGGCAAACCTGGCGTATGGCATTTGCTTTCTCTATTATTGCAGCAACTCTCAAGTTTCCAGATGAGGCTCTAGCAGGGGCTCTCATGGACGTCTGTTTAGCAGAACCCACTGGTTTCAGATCAAAGGTCTGATTGCGAGCAAACAACAAACATGTCAGGGGAGATAGTGAGAGGATTCTAGGGAGAAAGAAGGATTTCTGTTTACCAACCTTGTTCCTTATCTGCTCTAGCCATAAGTTCTTATCATTGGGATTCGGCTTATCGGTTGTGGGAGCAAGTTCTGAAACCTTACGCATCTGCAGAGAATATAAAAGAGGTTAGGTCTTAAACCCAAGAAGCTTAAGAAAAACAAATGAGGATATTCACGAGGCAAGTGGAAGATTACCGTGCTTCTGTCATGAGCAGCAACAGCAGCAACCAATGGATTTCTCGGGATGTTTCTCATTGAAACTGGCTTCCTGATTAAGCGATGATCTGTGATCTCTGGTTCAAATTGGACACCTTCCATTGATATTCCGTAGTTAGGATGAAGCATCTGAGGTCCAACAGTCCATCCCATTACTGGTGGCTGCTCGGTTTGCGCATAGCTACCTTCACCAAGGCCAACAAGATATTTACTTTTATTGCTAAACCACGATGAGTCCAGCTGATTGATATTCTCTCTCTCCAAATTATGATCACCATGGGGATAATCTCCAGACACTATTTGTTCTGAACTAGGTGACGAGCCTTCAGACAGACCACCCTTGCGGCTCTCCGCATCTTGTTCCTGTAACTGGCTCTCCTGGCTATTTCCTTTTTCTAACACTGAGCTTGATCCAGAATGTTTTGTTATATCTGAAGGTAATCCACTTGTGATAGACTGATCTTTCAGATTGTGCTGCTCATGTGATGCATTTGAACTATTCACTTCATTGTCTGAAGTCTCTGAGAACAATTCACCATGCTTAGGTTCCTTGTGACTACCATTTTCAGAAACATGCCCTGGTGCTGAAGAGCTCACTGTGTGTAAATGCACGCTACCTGCAGCATTGTGATCATCCACCGTTTTGTCATCCACAGATGTAGCTGGATCTGTATGACTGAGATGCTCAGTGATGTCAGAAATATCTGAAAATAAGAGGTGCTTTTGAGGGTCACGCTGGTTAGTCAAATGTTCAGTGACCCCACTGTCATTCGGATGTTCTTCAACCTCTGTTGGTGATGAAACGATACACCCTTCATGTTTGATGTTCCCACAAGTCTCTGAAGATGGTCTGTCATGTTCCCTTGCAACATCATCTACTGTTGGAAGTGTAGAAGATTTTCCCGATTCTACCCTTTGATCAGCATCGCCTACCATAGAACTCTGATACCTCTCTTTGATGTCCTGAGAGGAAACTGATGCTACCGGTTCTGCCAGTCTGTCAAGTGATCCTAGGCTGTTACCGATATCTTGGCTCAATGCAGGCAAAGAAGTTGTTCGCATTACAGGGTCAGGCGTACGGTTTTTTGTACTCATAAGTCCTAAGCGAGGCCTTCCAAGCCTCCATTGAAGAGGAGGAAGAGGGGGTGACTTTTGAGGATCTTCACTGGATACATTCTGAAATGGTTTAGTCTGTGGTGGAACAAGAGAATGCCAGAAGTGCTCCTTAGGCATAACAGTAGTAGAATTCATTGTTGATCTTTCAGCTAGTGCACCAGAATTTGAAGAACCCATTGCAATTTGGCAATCAAGCTCAGGTGAGCAATACGTTCCAGTCTCTGCTTCCACCTGGACAATGGATGATGAAGGTCCATCCAGTTCACCAACCTTGCCCTCGCTTAAGGGCCACGGAGCAATTTGAAAACCCAATTCAGGGGATGCACAAGCTTCCCATCCTGGTTCTACCTCAATGCCATTCATTGATGTAGCGGCACGTGGTCCATCAATCTCATCATTTACTGAAGAATATGGAGCAGTTCGGGAATCATATTCAGGTGAGTAATAGGATACATTCTCTGCTCCCACTTGGACATTGGACGATAGACAATCATCTGGTTCACCAACCTCGTAATCTCTTAAGGGACAGGGAGGAATTTGAGAATCCAATTCAGGTGAGGCACAAGCTTCCCACCCTTGTTCTATCTCAGTATCATTTATTGATGTAGAGGCACATGGTCCATCAATCTTATCATTTGCGGAAGAATATTGAGCAATTCGGGAATCACATTCAGGTGAATAGGATCCATTCTCTTCTTCCGCTTGGACATCGGATGAAGACCCATCTAGTTCACCAACCTCGTCATCACTTCTAGGACATGGAGCAATTTTAGAATCTAATTCAGGAGACGAACAAGCTTCCCATCCTAGCTCCACATCGGTATCACTTACTGATGTAGCTGCACCTAATCCAACAATCTTATCATTTACTGAAGAATATGGAGCGACTTGGGAATTAGGGTCACCTGAGACATGATCTTCAGACTGATTTTCTACTAACACAGAACCACTCAAAGGAGGATAACTTAGTTCGTCAATTTTCTCGTCAGGCAAAGAACATGAAGCAATTTTAGAATCAAGTTCACCTGGAACACAAACTTCTGCCTCTTCCACTGGAAGGTCATTGCTTGAAGGAGCGGTGTCAAGTTCATCAATCTTCTCATTAACGAAAGATGTACCAATCTGAGAATCATGGTCTCCTGTCATCCAATCTCCAAGAGCACTGCTCAGACTAGGGACATCTGGATCGTCAATCGCCTTATCGACTGAGGAGGATGGAACAGTTTGAGAGTTAAGTTCATCTAAGACACGAGTGTCTGATTCATGTGTTAGAACAGGTTTGCTTAAAGGAAGGACATCCAGTTCATCCAAGCCACGGGCTCCAACTGCTGATTCGACTGGTAGAGAGTTAATAAAATGAACATCCAGTTCATCTAGCTTTTCATTGATAAAAACATGTGGAACAAGGTTAGCACATGTTTCCTGCTCTTCATTCACTGGAGCAACGTTGTCTGAACGAGCGCCATTTATTTCACCAACCTTTTCATTATCCAACAAACAAGTACCAGTACCACCATCAGAAACAACCCCATGCAATGCATGTCGTTCCTGCTCTAATTTCACTGCAACAGAAGGGGTAATAAGTTCAGGACATTTCTCATCAGGGACAGAGTCATGAGAACTCAAGCCAGAATCCACTCCTGGCGTCTTGCCATCAGGAACCTCCATGGCAGAAAAGCACATGGATTTGTCGACTGATACATCACTGGCAGATGAACATTCAGCTAGCTGAGAATCAGGCTTAGAACAGTCCATTTTCTGATCTACTTCTGTTAGCAGCGCAGGGTCTGAGGATGGTTCATCATCGAAACCTTCTGTGGCAGCACTAAAATCCATCTCATGGTACTCATGGCAGAAAAGTCCGAAGTCCTGTTCAGTCATAACTTCTGATGGTAAAGGTGCTTCATCAGGTGGAGTTGCAGATTCCCAAAGGGAATCATCATTAAGTGGGTACTGGTTGTCTGCTTTCGTGTGACCATGTTGGATTAGAAGTTCTAAAAGAAAATCCTGTTCTTCTTCAGAACAATATGGTTGATAGCTGATGCCGAGTGAAGGATCAGTAGAACTCGTTTTGTACCCAGGATCCACAAATGGGTTTGTGCCAAACGAATCTTGAGCAGACAGCTCACTCAGCAAATCTTGATCGACATGTGATGGCTGTTCCCCCACCATGTTACTGTTCGTGATTACTGCAACGTCCTTGTCTAAATCACACTGACATGGAACTTCAGTACTAAGAGTGGTCTCTTCTGGTAATTCCTCTTGACAAAAAGATTCTTCTGGACAATGTGATGATGCAAAATATTGAATATCATGACTGCAGCCGAATGTTTCACCTGTTCCAATTTCAATAGGTTGTGGGAGAATGGCTGGCTGCAACATACTTTCTTGAAAGATATGTCCCCTTGACTCTTCTGGTGATCCAAGAGTTCCACAAGTAGCTTCAACTGTCTCCATGTCTTCCGTGAAAGGAGAACTTGATTGCAACGGTGCATCATGCCTACAGTTTTCCTCCCTGGAATTTATAGCCAGAATCCCTGCTTTATCAGTATGTTTGGCACCATTAGTGAGCTCCTCTTCCCAAGGTACCATATCATCTTCAAACATGCAGCTAACTGATTCTTCTGCAACCTCAGCATCAACCAGAGCTTCACCATGCTCCACACTTTTTCCAGTCTCAGTTGATTCACTGTATTCCATGCAGGCATTGCTGGCACCAAGTAGAGGGGCAGTACTACATGCTGGTGGGGCACCAATAAACGATGGTTTTGTAAAATCATTGAACATACGTGGAGAGGGTTTGAGTGTCTCGTTTACATGAGATTTTGTGTCATCTTGGAGAGTTGATTCAGATTCACTAAGTCCTGGATTGGCTTGAACACTTGATAAGTGCATGGGCACAACAGACGCCTGCAGAGGATCCTCTCTCTGTGTGTCGAACCTAGCTGAACAGGGCCCCTTTTCCAGCATAAAATTTGCATCCTCTGCAACATGCTTATATAGGTCTTCAGCTCGTAAACAGTGCAACTCTTCAACAATTTCATCATCATCTGCTTCATACAATGGATCATCCGGCGTTCTTGAATGTACAACTTCTGAATTAAACCAATGTAGCCCAGTAAACCACCCAACTAAATCAATCATTTAAGTAGAAAAAGGTGGTGACAAAAGGAAAACAAACGATTGACTTACCATTAAGATGCTTGTGAATACAATAAGGATCCGAACTAGCTGGTGTTGTACTCGTATCAATTTCTTCAGGAAATGCAGTATTGTCCAGCTCCAAGTCATTCACGTGCACAACAGGACCCATGTCCGGCAGTGTTACAAGTTTGCTAGCTGTTCCTTGGTCAATTGTATCTAGAGATCTGGATTCCTCAAACTGGTTCTTGGACAACTCTATTTGTTCTTGATTAGGTGTGTCACTGTGGAGTAACAACTCGTCGGCATCTGGAACTCTGATTTCTCCGCCATAATGTGAAATATCATTAGGTTGTCCAAATATCGTAGGGGTACCATCTATCACATTATTTTGGCCATGCTCCACTGAGCCATAAGCTTTTTCATGATAATCACTGCTGCTGATAGCTAAACCTGGCATGTCAAGAGAGTAATTATGTAGGTCAAAGAAAAAGAAAGAGGAAAAACAAAGGAAGCAAAATGGGGCTCATCCAAACATGAATAAATGGAAATTTATTGAAAGGATTTATACTTCAGAGGTATGAATTACCATCCAAGTCACTAGATATCTGGGGTAACTGTTTATCAGAACTAGGGGCAGCAGCGGCGGCTTGATAGTCATTGGGAGCGAGAAAAGAAACCTCCTGGTTTTGTTTACAGCCATTGTGATTATTGTTTGTTTCAAAGATACCATTGTCATCAGAGGTCATACTGGATGATGAGCTGACATCCATCAGATCAACATCATTAAAAGGCTCTGTGTTGTTGTTCCAGCTACCACCACCGAATGGTCTGCAAGCATCTGAATCAGAGTCTGTGTCTTTTGTGTCTGACACTGCAGAAGGAGAAGAATCACTTAGCAAAAATGAATCTGCACGGGTTGGTTCGCTGTCATTGCATGGGTTGCTCAACCCTGATGATGGGTCTGTGGCAGGAGCTAGTTCTGAAAAATGTACATGCGGCGCACTTTCAACTTCCTCGCCATGATGGTTCAACTTACTCGCTTCCATTTTGGCATTGAGGTCCCTTTTACTTTTAATGTCATGACCGGCTTCACCTTCAGATTCCGTACTAAGGGCATCAACAAACTTGTCTTGGTCACTAACAACTTCATCAGGCCTGCAGTGGTGATCGTCATTGTTAACATGCACCACAGCTGATTGAAGTTTCACTCCCCGCACTGACTCCTCAAGGGAAACCGTATGATTAATGGGTGCAGATGCAGTCACCAAGGTGTCTACTGGAACAACCTTAGTCAGTTCAGGTTTAGCAGAAGACTGACGAGGAGCACTGAAGTTGTCTAATTCTCCACATGAAGATAATATTCCAGTGGAGTCAGTTGATCTAAATTTTGCACTGTAGTACCTTGCAGAATAGCTTGACAGGATTTTTTGTTGTGATGAAATTACTTCTTGCAACTGTTCCCTGCAGATTCTGCTTATAGTTTGCGGACGTCTGGGTTTCAGCTTTGTTGTCCTTGGTGGAATTTTTCTAGATGATCTATCTTTAGAGGAAGTTGTTTGAGACCTGCAGTTTTTGCACAAAACAGAATTTTAATGTATCATGGTAAATCTAATCTAAATTGTTTCCAACCAAAGATTCCTCCAAGTCTTAAGCCTGCTGATGTGCATCTTACTCAGAGTTTGCAATAAGCAATGATTCCAGTGTTTCCCCTTTCCTGCGCATAGCCTTTTTCTGAAAAAAAAATGTCTTCGTAAGTTTTTTCTTCAAGGGGATTGTTAGGGGACCACGAAGATCTACACTTAAAGAGTAAATGATGCGAAGAACATAACAACGAGAAAGAACCAGTTCTATTCTCGAGTTTCCACGGCAATTTGAGATGATAACTTATCATGAGCTATGGGAAATAAACAATGTAATTCAGCTTGACAGTTCTTCCTAATCAAAACACTACTGTGCGGCATGTTTTCTTGCATCATCTTTTTTTGTTTGTGCAATTTGGATGACCCTGAACCACAAGCTGAGGCTAACGTTATGTTTTCTAAATCTCATTCAAAAGCTAGTGTGCATATTGGTACTTCTGTGAATACTACACCAGCATTGCTCATAAAAGGGTTATTTATGTAGATAAAGAAAATAGCAACTAAAATCGCATTATACATATGGGCACTTGGTAAAATATCTAGAATGAAGTGAAGAAAAATCCTGAGCAAAAAGTATGAGAAATGTTGGCAAGAAATGAGAATACTTGCCTTTATTTTACGGGGATTCTTTTCTCTCAAGTAATCTGTTTCAATCATGTTGGAGGTCTGTCCCATCTTAAAGAAAGATGGGTCTGAATATCGTTTCAAGGAGGCCCCAGCACCAGCAACGTCGAACCTGAAGAACAATCCTGGTGTGTAATCATTGATAACACAACCATAGTGAATCCACAAACAAAATAAAAAGCACCCACATACTTATCCAGCGTGAAGAGATGTGGTGGGCCACGGCATTCTTCATAGGAATCCAAAATGAAACGAGGCATATCTCCTATCGTGATCAAATTCTGGTTAAGCTGAAGATTTGCATGCCACTCAATACCTACACGAGAATGTAACCAAGAATATCTGAAGTAAGAACCAGAAAAATACGAAATATTAATCAAATGATTTGTGCATTTTTTTCCGGTTTCAACTAACCATCATCATGTAGGTAATTTGAATGGTCGGTCTGGGAGATTATAATTGCCTTCTCAACTGCAGGAAACTCTGCTTCTAGCTGCTGCAACCTAAGCATTAAACCGTGCCCTCTAGAAGCAGCGGCCATCACATCTTCATGCAGGTCATGAAAAATTTCTGCCGCAAACCTGTTGCGCGCGGGGAACAAAGAAGAGCTTCAGTACAAATAGAAACAGTGACATATTCACATCTAGAACACAACTTCAATACACATATCATGACATGCATAGAAGCATTGGTAACCAACAAGATACCACCGCAAACAATTGGAATGAATCTTAAACAGGGAATGATAACTAACAATGAGGCCTGCTAAAAGCCATTAAAAGTGTCCACGTGACAATTCAAATTAGGCAAAAATTAAAGAGATACTAGAACAAAAACGGACAATAAATGGGCCCGTTTGATTCGTAGGGTAGGGAAACTATAGGAATAGGAATTTAATAGGACTGGGATGGCATGTCTAAATTGAATCCTATGAGAAGAGGAAGTTTGTTTGATTGTGGTGAAGGAATTTTTCCATGAGGTTAGACCTCATGTTATTTTTCCTACTAAGTTTGTACTATAAGATTCCTGTAGGAATTTTTCCTATAGGAAATTATCCTATGAATCAAACGTCTTGGAAGGAAAAAAATCACATAGGACCTATACAAATCCTTTGGCAATCCTATGAATCAAGCGTCTTGGAAGGAAAAAAATCACATAGGACCTATACAAATCCTTTGGCAATCCTATGAATCAAATGAGCCCTATACTCTTGTGAAACCACAATGCTAACTATGCATTGGCTACCAAATTTTGACCTTTGTTCTAAAATGCACATTCTTCTAAAATACACATGCCGACTCAAAGCTGCATCCCCTGACTAGAATCCTTGTTAAAATCAACCACCAGCTGCAGCATGCAGAACATGAATTCCACTGGTAGCCGGCGCAAACGGGGCAACAAAAAGAGCAAAGCACAACTCAGTTCCCCATCTAACAACCCTAACACTGACAGGGAGGGATGCGTTAAAAACTGTAGTCCCATCCTCCTACCCGTGAGAGGAGAATTCCCATTCACTTCAAATCGACATCGAAATCCACTGAAGCGCCCAAATTGGACTGAAAAAAAAATCTAAAGTGTGTCGCTCGCTCGCCACCCTAGAATTTGGAGCGGAATGCTAAGTACGGATGAAGCGAATTCCCCAGCCAAGTGAGACCTTCAAACTGGTCGCCCAGAACGCGCGTGAAACCTCAATCTAAATGACACTAAAACCATAAAGCTACGCACGCATAGATACGCCCAAATTTTTCCGCAGTCGGCCGCGGCAGCAGAATACGCCCAAAATTTTCCGAAAAATCGCTCGCTCACACACGCGAAGCGAACGCAGGAAAATGCTGCTGACAACACAAAAAGGCAGCAGCGCATCACTTACTCTGCGAGATCCCCGAGCTGTCGGAGCACGCCGACGAGTCCCGCCATGGCGACGCCCTCGAGCAGCGCCTCCGGGTCATCCTCCTCCTCCGGCGCGTACAGCTCCGGATCCGCCAGCCCGTACTCGTTCCGCACCTGGTACCGTATCATCTCCGCGACTCCGCTCTCTCTCCTCCCTCCCTGACCCTTCAGGATTCCGCCACCATTGGACTCACGGGGGGGAGCCGGCTCCTCCGCCTTAGCACTCCACCACCACTAGCCGGGAGCGCACCGCGCCGCCTCTGGTAGATTCGCGCGGGTGGCCGTAGCGCGTGAGCACTGAGCAAGAAAAAAATATTCTACCACTGGATTCAGTGTAGAGAGTAGAGACGGGATGAAGACGAGGCCCGTGAACCCTCTCCAGCCCCGCCGATTGCTCCACTCTGAATCTCTCTACCCTGCCCACTGACAAGCGGGTCCGGGTGCCGATCGAACGAGGTGGGGCCGCATTGTCAGTTGGGCAATAGGACATGGGCGTGGGGAATGATGACACGGGGATTAAGGATGATTGGGGTAGATTAGGCTTTGACGGTGGCGGGCCCGAGGCCGGATCGTGTGCTGAGCTGGCAGGAAGAGTGGTTGTTAATTATTCGGTCTACTCCACTCCAGCGAGAGTGAGTCCAACCCCTTTCCACTAACTTTTTTTTAGAAGCCCTTTCCACTTACCAGGAGCACATATTTAGCTTATTCCACCGTCTCATTAGTCATTATCAGATAAGGAAGGAAGTGGCAACAATGGCGAGTGAGTGGGTTCGGTGAGGGTCCAACAACATTTATTGGCCAGTCGGAAAATGCAGCTGAGATTTGTCATTGACAGCAGCACTGACTGACCCACAATCTCAGCAGACGCGCAATGCAGCTTGTCTTGTCACCCTGTTCCGTGCACGCGGTAGAGTCGGAGTTGACGCTGTGGATTAGTTTAACCGAGAAGTTAACTTAAGCTACGAGGTCAACTAGATCTACTTCAAAGTGTCTTCCCTAGGTTGAAGATCGTACTCGTATTTACATACACTCCGTACTCCACGCTCCATGGGAGCTTCGGCGCTTCATTAGGCTTGAAGTTTACTTGACCGATTCTTCTTATCACCGCGTTCCTTGAGTTGACCACATGAGTACGTACGTGTGCTGTTTGTTTATTACTCTCTCCGTATTAAAATATAAAATATTGTACTAGCATTTTTTAAGCACATACAGAAAATATACTACACATGAATCTTGCACTAATACATGTCTACATGTGAATCAAATATGCAATAAGCATTACTCCAATGAGTTATGAGTCGGGCCAAACGGACATCCCCCCCAACACACCCCCACACATGTCCGTCGTGCGAGATTTTTTTAACACTTTTACAAAAGAGGTCATATATTGGTTGTTTCTTAATTACATAGGGAGCGTACATGCCATTTTACATAGATTTTAAAAATCAAAACAAAAAAAACATAAAATAAGTAGGTTCTACTTGCCTTCCTCGTCAAAGAGGACAACATAGTCTGACGTCTTACTTAGGTCCCAGTGGGACGCTGGGTCGGCGGTTGTTCCTATTCTGGCGGCATCGGTGATCGCGGGAGCGTGGGCACATTTCATGGGCAAGACTGGCGATATGACCTTTGTGGAGGGGAGGTGCAAAATCTTGCTCGTCCAAGTCCATGTAATTATACCAAGATCCTCCATGGCCGCGTGCAGCTGTCGAGTGGCCTCCTCCTGCCGCGCGACCTCGGTCGGGACGTGTGCCGACTGCTTGCTCTCGTCCTTGGTCACGGTGCATCCTCACTCCTCCAGCGTGAGTTCGTCTTCGACCTCCTCCTTCTGCTCCGGCTTCAGGTAAGCACGGTCATGTTGGCGTGGCATGCCATGACATCGCAGATGCGGCGGTGGGGTGGGGGTCCAAGTGAACAGCGACTGTCGCTGCAAGTCGTTCTCGTCCTCGAACCACCTGGTCCAGTTCGAGGAGGATGTCGTGAATGTGGGGTCGCTCAGGCGGGAGGTGTGCGTGGCGCCGAGCGATCTCCTGCCGTGCGCGGACGCTCTATAGGATCGGCGACATCGGTATCCGTTATGGATTCATGCATGTGCTAGAAGTATGGCAACTTCGTGTCCAGCCACGGCACGGGGACTACCACCAGAAGGACTCAGACGCAGACATACACATGGTTGCACGGCGCGACCTCCGCATTCGGCAGCGCAATGAAGAACGCTCCCGATGGGTGGCTGTGAAGATGTTTGGCCGCGCGACACATACGGTTCCTTTTTACGTCGATGCGTTGGGCCCGTAGTTTCGGTCCAACTCAGTTCAAATGGACACGCACGGACTCAATACTCAATACGTCAGTCGTTGTCTTGGAGTCATCCTAATACCTTTAGATTTTGATGCGGATGGAATATTTCCACAGTACTCTTCCAACAAAAGTTCACGGGTGGTAAAGTGTATGGTGCTCAGTCAGCTAATCCGTCAACACTTGCAGGGACAAAACGCTAATTAAATCCCTCTTGGAGTGTCTCTCGTTTGGTTGCTATAAACAGACGTACGGCTAGCTAGATATTGCAACTCGATCTATCGAAAGAGCGGTACCTAACTGACGTGGACTGCATCTTCAAGCAATCAAAGATTTTCGGTCACGATAATCAACGCCGCATTTAAATTCGAAACAGAGACACATATGATACGAACGATCTCAGATGCCCTTGATATTCCCTGGTCGAACAACAGAGTACTGTAGCAAGGGTGGTGTGCATTCTTGATTTTTTTTTTTGTAAAATCGGCAGTCCTGTGAAGCATTTTTATGGGAAAAGGAGTTTGTATTATTGGTTGGGTTTGTCCTCTTCTATTTGTCTTGAGGGAAATTTCCACTTCTGCCTTTTGCTCGAGAGCATATATGTCCCTGCACTTTGCCTTCACGTGCTCAGCTCTAGCTTCATGCATATCGGGGGAGGGGGTGGGACCCACATGTCACGCACGATGAACCTTGATCAGGAATTCAGGACCCAGGATCTGAACAGAGCAAATGGCGTGTGACGCTGTTTTTTATTTATTTAAAACAAGACAAAAACTTTACCTTTTATATTGATATATAGAAGGAGTAAACAGGTAGGACAATACCTATAAAAGAAAATAAGGTTACAACTCAAACACACCGGCCCCAAGGCCGCGCCCCACACGGGTCGACGACCGAGTTGCCCAAGCAACCAAGGTCGACACCAAAACCCCTCGACGCAGCAAGGCGGAGGTGAAGATCCGGAGCCGCCGCTCCGACATCCACGCCGGCCCCAAAGCCGCGCCCCCACACGGGTTGACGACGAAGACGCCCCAGCAATCCAACCTCAACGCAACGCGGCGGAGGTAACCTCGACGCATCGCAGCGGAGGCAAAACATCCGGAGCCGCCGCTCCGACATCCACGCCAGCCCTAGGGTTGTGTCCCGCACGAGCCGACGACCATGACGCCCAAACGACCCAAGTCGACGCTCCACCACCACACGAGTCGACAACGGGTGACGCTGTCGGTTGCTAGTTGCCACAACGATAAATCTATCAACCAAAACCAATACAACAAAAACACAACCACAAGCAAACAAGTTGCAAGCATATAACAACCCGACCGCCAACAAAATATGTCCAACATATCACAAACACAAACTGATAACACAACAACTTGAAATGGTACCAACAATCAAGCAAAAGTGGAATCTTTACTTACACCGTAAATCTTCTTTACTGTTTTCTTGAGAGACTTCTCAACCTTCATAAGTAACCGGGAATCCCGAGCCCCCTCGGGATTTTTTTTGTTCGAAAACCAAAACCTTAAACCTAACTGACGTGGACTGCATCTTCAAGCAATCAAGATTTTCAATCGCCATAATCAACGCCGCATTTAAATTCGGAACAGAGACACATACGAACATCATACAGGGTCTCCACGACTCCACCTATATCTCTAACACTCACATGCCCTTGATATTCACTGGTCGAACAACAAAGTACTGTAGCAAGGGTGGTGTGCATTCTTGAATTTTTCTTTTGTAAAATCGGCAAGAATACCGTACATATACCGTACAGTCATGTGAATCATTTTTTTTATGGGAAAAGGTGTTTGTATTATTGGTTAGTTTGTCCTCTTCTATTTGTCTTGAGGGAAATTTCCACTTCTGCCTTTTGCTCGAGCATATATCAGGCTGTAAGTGGGATCGGACGCCCACGGTGCCGCCAGCCCAAGCCCATTTAACTCCTTAAGCGAACACCCACGGGCAAGGATAGAATCCTGACGGGGCCCTGACGGCGCGCTCGCTACCGCCGCTACCGCGCCGCGTGACCTGCCTGCGTCCATGGCGACGGCACGGAATCCATGCCCGGAGGAAGTACCCCGGGTTCGCCCCTCTGTACTCCTGTTCTCCTCCTCCGCTCCCCTGCTACAGCTCCTTCGCCACTTCATGAATCCACATCCCCCGTCCGCGTCGGCATCTCCGGTGATTTGGGGCAAGATCCGGTGGACAGCGAGGTGGTCAGGTTACCGGCTTTTGTCCAAGAAGATGCGCAAGGTAATCCCCCTTCCCTCTCTGCGCCCATCTCGCCTAGCACAACCTCGTCTGAGCCCATCTCGTCCGGCACTCCGGCCTCGCCCTAGTCGCACATCCCCTGGAGTATAGTACTCATATTCAGATCGGAAGGCTTCATCTTTCCTAGCATGACTTGATTTTCGTGTATTTACAGCTGCTTCACTCTGTAATTCGATGTATCAACTTGTTAATAGCAATACCTAATTGTGTCTGGTTAATTCTACTCGTTGTTTCTTCGAACTAGATTTATTTTTCTTTCCCTCAATAAGAATGGCAATTCTGCTAGCTCAAAGTTAAGATCATGTTGCTCTTTTCCAGAATCGAAACCCATATGTACTGATGCGGTGGAGTTTTGATTGATTCAGTTAGGTGAGCTACTGATGAAACATAATTATTTGTCATTGTACACAGGTTGCAAGCACAAAATCACGAGAAACATCTCAGATTGTGGGCACCTTCGCTATGTCCGTTTGTGATTTTGTAGAAGTAGAGTTAGCTTGAATCAGTTTCGCTAGCTGATCTCTTCCCCGCTCGCTGCGGCAATACCAGCGAACGATCGGCGACCTGGTAGCGAGAACCCGTTTCCTATATACAGCAGAAGTGGACAGGTAGCGAAAGCCCAATTGGATCAACTGGGCACAGGTGAGCAATTGGTGGGCAGCCGTGAGCATGTCCACTTACAGCCTGAAACATATATGCCCCTGCAGTTTGCTGTTCGCCTTCACGTGCAGACGTGCTCACGATATCAGGGGAGGGGGACCCACATGTCAGGGACTCATCACGGCAACGCAAAATTCATGTTACGCACCCACGATGAAACTTGATCAGGACTCAGATCAGAACAGAGCAAACGGCGACCGACAGTTTCAATCTTTCAACCGACTAGCAAATTGTCCGTATGTTACAACGGGGTGCCCATATTCTAACAGTTCCCTACTAATTGTATTAAGCAAGTAATTGTAGAATTTTGTGCCATGAAACGTCATTTCTAAGTTTCGATCAAAGTCATAATACTATTTCATAATGTTCTTTTTTTTGAATTTATAATGTTCTTTTAAAACAAAGGCCATGCTACAATTTTTTGGCTACATCGTGAAAACATCATCGTTTATCCCCTTTCGTCCTTCCCTCTATGTGCTCCATGTCATCCTGTTTCGTAAGATTGTTCTAATTTTAATGATTCTCGAAATGAACGTGATAGAAACAATTTTCACCTGTATTTTAGTGATACCAACTGGGGTGGTGGGAAGGACACGACATATGAAAATATTCCTGGAAGAATTTCACTACCTAAACAGAAGACCCAAGACACAAACTTCTTTGCAAAATAATTCTAAATCGATATCGTGTATATTACAGGGCATAAATAGACATCGCAGATAACTAATTCATCAACTGGACCTCTTTTAAAATTTCAACATATTTTAACAAAAAAATATCATGATCCTACAAAAGTGGTCATGCGAAAATGCATCAAGTTGTAGTTATCTTTACACATCTTATACATTTCGTGCCGAAATTTCAGAACACGGTAAAATATGTGAAGTTTGCCCGGGTGCACTAAGTGCTTCAGTGACGGGTGCACCAGATACTTCCCGTCTATTCGGCTATTCTGCCTCCATGTGCAGAGGCAAAAGCTTCTTTTTCACGAAAACGCAAAAGCTTTATGTTTCTTTAAGTTGATAGAAAATAGAACATTTACGTGCTCAAGAAAGAGTATACACCCCCATACAACACGATTCAGTATAGTATAATGACTACTCACAGTACTCCAAATTCTTCTTAAATTTTTCTTGGGATCGATAGTACTCCAAGTATCTTCAGCTCGGTCCGTTAAAGGAGCAGTACATACCTACATACCTAACTGACGGCTTTTGGCTGCAACAATCAACGCATGCCAAATCGAACAAAACCCACATACTACGTGGTCCCTAATTCCGAGAAGAAAATCATACTAGGCAACCAAGCCTGGCGGCTTCACGCCGAGGCCAAAGCCTTGCAGCTAGCAGAAATTTTGGTTCAACTCTTCCAGATCAACACGGCAATCTATGCTACACAAGTACAGTAACAAATGTTCTAACCAAGGTCGCTGCCTCCAGAAGACTAGATCATCCGCTGGTAAGATGAGACTGAAGGGAAGCTCTAGCGATATTGTTTATGCTACCTCAATGTTCATTGCAGGTTTACCACCTCAAGCTCATACATGCGCAAAACAGGCTCTTAGGCATCTCCTACAGCGGTCTACATTTGCTAATTTGCTTGCACTCGTTCAGATCATGTTGCTGAAGATTGCCCTATAGTTTCAGTTCTGAAATCCGCCGTGTTACAGGGTTTTGTACTTCACGATGTAATCAGACAACAAACAACACTTTTAGACTTAGTATGTGTATTTATCATCTTTTATCTTCTGTGGGAAATCTGGGTGCCTGAAGTATCGATCGGCATCATGTCAGTGGTGCGTAAACAGCAGCCCTTGAATCATTTCGCAACGAAAAACAAGGTATATACTGGCACTGATCAGTTCAGGGCTGTCCTTCTGCTCGAGCATATTGGTCTGTACTGTGCTATCGCACACTCTGGTTCTGGTCGTTTTGAAGCTGCGAGATGTGAGAACGAAAAGGGAGACGGCAGCTGCCGGTTCCTAGTTCCTACAGCGAGTTCGTGACAACACAGAGACGACCGAATAATGCAACTGGGCATGGTGCCCTACCGACACGGCGTCGCCGTCGTGAAGTTTTGGCATCCAGCTTCCAGCGCCACCGACCGGGCGGAGCTGCCGCGCATAATTGCGAGCTGCCGGTCCACTCCACGGTACAGCAATGGCGGTTGGCTTTTACTGCCTTGTCGCCGCCCAACATCATCATCGTCCTCACCGGCCTCGCCGGCGCCGTTCATCGCATTTGCTGAGAGATCTTACAGGGACTTCTCTTCTCGTGGCTTTACCGTAGAGTGAAACGCAGCACTGATCACTGAATTTTTCTTGAGATGAGCACATCGGGGTCTCTCAAAATGTGAAATCCCGGCACCACCCTTTCCTAAACACGACGGCAAGGTGGTGAACCAGTGAGAATTTGGGGCACAAGATTTGTACTCCTCTGAGTTTCGTATCGTCTGTTGACACTAGTAGGGTGCACTACGAGTCAGTGATACCAGTTGCGCAACAATTGGAATAGGTGATGGCTCATGGCTGGCCAAGAAGAATGACGGGAGAATTGTTGATCATAACCCTGTTGTCAGTCACTGTTCATCGTCAGGCTAGTGTCATCTGTCAGTTTCGTCAGGTTTTCAGTAAACTGAATAAACGGCGCGATCGTGAGACTTGTTCACGAAGCGCTGATAGGATACTTAGCTAGTTTCTGTTAAGTAGTTTAGGCCGCACGGCGAGCACCATGGGATGGCATGGACTGAGCGAGCTTTGCGGCATTAGGATCACGACTTGGCATGGGCATCGTGGGATGGCACGATCTGTAAGCTCAGTCAAGCGTTGATCGTTTCCTTAGCGATTTTAGTGGATCGTTAATGGTCCCGTTAAATAAAAGGAGAACGCAACAGAAAAGCTGCATGCTTTTACGCAGCACAAACTCTCTTCCTTCGTGTCTCTTAGCCAGAAAACCAACAAGTGGTATCAGAGCCGCTTTCGATCCGCAACGACGATGTCCAACGACGGCGGACGAACGCCGACAACGCCAACCCCGGGTGGGGGTGGATCAGCCGGGAACGTCGCGCCAGATGTGACACAGGAGCGAAGTCGGAGCCGCGGACGCAGCGTCGTCCGCCGCGGCGGGAACGAGATGGTCGTCCACGAGCGCGTCGTCCAGGAACGCACGAACTTCGGCAGCCAGATCGTGTATCCCTCCCTTACGGCCACGAACTACATTGAGTGGGCGCTGGTGATGAAAATCAACCTGCGCTCAAGGCCTGTGGGAGGCGGTATCCGGCATGGGCGAGCCGAACGATCGCGAGGACATGGCGGCGCTCTCGGCGTTGCTGCGAGCGGTGCCACCGGAGATGGTACCAGTTCTGGCGGTCAAGGAGACGGCGGCAGACGCGTGGGAGGCGATCAAACTGATGCGCATGGGCGTGTCGCGTGCACGCGAGGCCACGGCACAACGGCTACGCAAAGAGTTCGAGGTGATCGCGTTCAAGAGTGGCGAGATGCTCGACGCGTTCGGCATGCGCATCACCAACCTCGCCAACAACCTGCGCTCGTTGGGAGACACGGTCGAGGAGGTAAAAGTTATTCAGAAGTTTCTGCGTGAAGTTCCCTCTCAGTATTCACAGATAGCATGTTCGATCGAGACGCTCCTTGATCTCAACGGCATGAGCGTTGAGGAGCTGATCGGCCGCCTCCGTTCGGCATCGGAGCGGTGCTCGATCGGAACCACGGAGGGATCAGGGAGCCAACTGCTTCTCACTGAGGCGGAGTGGGCCGCACGCGGGAAGAAAAAAGAGCAAGGACAGGGCGCCATCTCGAACGGTGGCAGCGGCAAGAACAACGGACGCGGCAAGCAGCAGACCCGCGGCGACGATCGCCGTGGTTCCAACGGCGGCCGCGATATGACCGGGATCAAGTGCTACAATTGCAACAAAATTGCAGGGCACATCTCCAGGGACTGCCCTGAGCCGCGTCGTGAACGGAAGGTGCAGCAGCCACAAGGACGCGCACTCGTGGCGAAGGCGGATGAGGACGAACCGGCTCTCCACCTCGCACGTGCGTGTGTTGTCAGCGACGACGACAATCCCTCACTGCTGATGGCAGCGATAACGGACATGCAGGCACACGAGACGCGGCCGGACGCACACGGCCGAAGCAGGAGCCACAGCTCGGAGCACGTGGATCTAGTCGAGGATCGTGTGTTCCTCGCCAAGGAGGACCAGCAGTACGACATATGGTTCCTCGACACGGGGGCGAGCAGTCACATGACGGGCAAGCTCTCCGCGTTCTCCGAACTGGACTCCTCCATCACCGGCACGGTCAAGTTCGGGGACGGATCCGTGGTGAACATCAAGGGCCGCGGCACGGTCATGTTCGCCTGTCCAAATGGCGAGCACCGTGCCCTGACGGATGTCTTCTACATCCCACGGCTCCGCAGCAGCATCGTGAGCCTCGGGCAGCTCGATGAACATGGCTGTCAAGTCAACATCCATGGCGGGTACCTGCGCCTGCACGATCGGCGACGACGTCTGCTCGCCAAGGTGCCCAGATCACGCAACCGCCTCTACGTCGTGAGGCTCGACATCGCCAAACCAGTGTGCCTGGCGGCGGTGCACGACGACATCTCCTGGAGGTGGCACGCTCGCTACGGTCACCTCAACTTCGACGCGCTCCGAAAGCTGTCGCGCCTCGACATGGTGCGCGGGCTGCCACACATTGATCACGCAGATCAGATTTGTGACAGCTGCCTGGCAGGAAAGCAGCGGCGGGCCTCATTCCCGCAACAGGCCAAGCGACGCGCGGAAGGTCTGCTTGACCTAGTACACGGCGATCTTTGCGGCCCCATCACGCCGGCAACGCCAGCCGGACGCCGCTACTTCCTGCTACTCGTCGACGACAAGAGCCGGTTCATGTGGCTCACGCTACTGGCCACAAAGGATCAGGCAGCCACGGCCATCATTCGCTTCAGAACAGGTGTGGAAGTGGAGACAGGACGCAAACTCAAGCTGCTGCGCACCGATCGCGGCGGCGAGTTCACGGTGGCTACGTTCGCAGCATACTGCGCTGACGAGGGCATCGGACGGCAGCTCACGGCGCCTTACTCGCCACAGCAAAACGGCGTCGTCGAACGAAGGAACCAGACGATCGTTGCAACGGCGAGGAGCTTGATGAAGGCCAAAGGGATCCCTGCACGTTTTTGGGGAGAGGCGGTGACCACTGCCGTCTATCTCCTCAACAGATCTCCAACCAAGAGCGTCGAGGGCATGACTCCGTTCGAGGTATGGCATGGCTACAAACCTGACGTGAGTTATTTGCGTGTGTTTGGTTGTGTGGCGCACGTCAAGATCACGAAGCCGAACCCCTCGAAGCTTGACGATCGAAGCTCGCCAATGGTGCTGTTTGGGTACGAGCCTGGCTCCGCTGCGTACAGGGTGTTCGACCCAATCAAGAACCGCGTTCACGTCACGCGTGATGTCATCTTCGACGAAGCAGCACGGTGGGACTGGGAGAGGAACGGGGAGGTGGTTGACGCTGTGCCATTCCACGTCGAGTTCGTCTCTCGCTCCGTGCTCAGCACCAGCACGAGTCAGATCATGCCAGGATCAAGCTCTCCAGCGACACCAAGCCCGGCCACACAAGCCACTACGACACCGAGCTCGTCCGCGACACGGACTCCTGCCTCACCTGCAACTATCTCTCCATCGACCATGGCTTCGGAGGACCACGACATGGGATCTGCACCGCCACCACAACCTCAGCATCCAATGACGACACGTGCGCGCGATGGCATCGTCAAGCCAAAAGTGTACGCTGACTACGTGATGCAGGTTGAGAGTGAGGTGCAGGAGGAGGAGGCATGTCTAGCTGCAGCTGAAGAACCAAGCACGGTGGACGCAGCCCTCAAGGAGAAGAGCTGGAAGAACGCTATGGACGCCGAGATGGCATCCATCGTCAGCAACGGAACATGGGAGCTCGCAGCACTCCCTCCCCGGCACAAAGCAATAGGGCTCAAGTGGGTGTACAAGGTCAAGAAGGACCCGGCCGGGAATGTGATCAAGCACAAGGCACGCTTAGTCGCAAAGGGCTATGCTCAGCGGCAGGGCATCGACTTCGACGAGGTGTTTGCGCCGGTGGCACGCATGGAGACTGTGCGACTGCTACTGGCACTCGCCGCGCACTGCGGGTGGGAAGTGCATCATATGGACGTCAAATCGGCGTTCCTAAACGGCGACCTTGAGGAGGAGGTCTATGTACACCAGCCACCCGGGTACGTCGACGTCGACAACGAACAGAAGGTGCTCCGGCTACGCAAGGCACTGTACGGACTGCGACAAGCACCAAGGGCATGGAATGCGAAGCTCGACGCGTCTCTCGCGTCGCTGGGCTTCGAACGCAGCCCGCTCGAGCACGCCGTGTACAAGAGGAACAGTGGGAAGTCCACGCTGATCGTCGGTGTCTATGTTGATGATCTAATCATCACGGGCACTGACAACGGCGACATCGCAAAGTTCAAGGCGCAGATGCACGAGCTGTTCGAAATGAGCGACCTCGGTCTCTTGAGTTACTATCTCGGGATCGAGGTCAGACAGGAGGCCGACGAGATCACGCTCTGTCAGAGTGCATATGCGAGCAAGATTCTGGAGAGCGTTGGGCTGGCAGGCTGCAACGCATGTCACACGCCGATGGAGAATCGGTTGAAGCTGAGCAAGGCGGGTGTCGGCGACGTCACAGACGCCACCCGCTATAGGAGCATCGTTGGAAGCCTGAGATACCTGTGCAACACAAGGCCTGACATCACGCACGCTGTCGGGGTAGTGAGCAGGTACATGGAAGCTCCTACAACGTCACATTGGGCGGCAGTGAAACAAATCCTGCGATATGTGAGTGGAACACTGGGATATGGATGCAGATATGCAAAGGAGTACACAGACAAGCCTGTTCTGGTGGGATTCAGTGACAGTGATCACGCCGGGGACGTCGACGATCGGAAGAGCACAACGGGAGTCGTCTTCTTCCTCAATTCCAGCATCATCACATGGACGTCGCAGAAGCAATCTGTGGTTGCACTCTCTTCTTGCGAAGCGGAGTACATCGCAGCAGCGAAGGCAGCATGTCAAGAAGTTTGGCTCAGTCGATTTCTGGGGGAGTTGATCGGGGAAGCTCCGGAAACGGTGAAGCTGCACGTGGACAACAAATCTGCAATCGAGCTAAGCAGGAACCCAGTTCATCATGAACGAAGTAAGCACATTGATACACGTTTTCATTATATCCGTGAGTGCATTGAAAATGGCAGAGTGGAGATTGCTCATGTCAGCACAGGTGGGCAGCTCGCTGATCCTCTCACCAAGGCACTGGGCCGTGTTAAGTTCATCGTGATGCGCCTCAAGCTCGGTGTCATGGAGGTAAAGACAGACAATCAGGCTTAGGGGGAGAACTGTTGATCATAACCCTGTTGTCAGTCACTGTTCATCGTCAGGCTAGTGTCATCTGTCAGTTTCGTCAGGTTTTCAGTAAACTGAATAAACGGCGCGATCGTGAGACTTGTTCACGAAGCGCTGATAGGATACTTAGCTAGTTTATGTTAAGTAGTTTAGGCCGCACGGCGAGCACCATGGGATGGCATGGACCGAGCGAGCTTTGCGGCATTAGGATCACGACTTGGCATGGGCATCGTGGGATGGCACGATCTGTAAGCTCAGTCAAGCGTTGATCGTTTCCTTAGCGATTTTAGTGGATCGTTAATGGTCCCGTTAAATAAAAGGAGAACGCAACAGAAAAGCTGCATGCTTTTACGCAGCACAAACTCTCTTCCTTCGTGTCTCTTAGCCAGAAAACCAACAAAAATAACAGGATGCATTCAACCCTGGTGGCCCACCGTGCAGTGCACGAAGCCACACGATGAAAACTTGAAGCTCTTGTGATACATTTTTTAAGCCATAACGTGAGTGTGGGTGTGAAGCAAAGTGACATCCTGCAGACATCGACCGCCAAACTTGAACTGAAGGAGCGCACTTGACAGGTGTCCTCCAAAGATATCACAGTCGTCGCACCTCTTTGCCTCCACATAGAGTTGTCGCAACGTACTTACGTACTCATATGGGAGAGGAGACCAAGGTTAAATTCATTCTTCACGTGGCTCTTTTGGATAAGGGCCTAGGTGGTTTTTTCTGAATTTTGATAATTCAAACCAGGTCTAGTTTTTTTAGAACACTAAACCCAGTTTTTTGTTTTTGAGAATAAGAACTAAACCCAGGTGCAGTGCAGATGGGTGGAATTGGAGGAGGCTGTCCTGGGCCGCGTGTTGCTGGGCCGCTCGGTATGCAGGACTTAGGAAAGAAGGGCGCACCGGCCGAGTTCCCCCTCCGCCGCCGCGCTCTAAGCTGCCGAGATGGCGCCGATGCAATTCTTCTCAAGCTGGATCCCTCGTCTCTCCAACGCGATCGCCACCTCTCCCGCCTCTGTGCGCCGCTTCGCATCTGGAGCTCGACCTCTCCTCGATAAATCTGGTGCACCTCATTGGTGTCCAGCTCGACGAGTTTCTCCAAGCTTCACTCCAACCGGTTCGCCACCTTGCCGTCGTGTTTCCCGGTGAGTTCGCTTCTTACCATGCTAAAGTTTGTGCCTTTACTTGGTTTCCCCCTGGGATCTCAACGCTATGTTGATCAAGCATATCAAACAAGGTCATCACTCGCTATAGCTACGTCCCTCCTGTCAAAGGTGCTGATGATGAGAGGACAGCAAGTGGGGATGTCACTCTTGGTGATGAAATCACAACCTTGGAGGTCACAGGCAGCAAACCTGGTACATCAGGAGGAACTGTGGACATAACTGCTACTAAGCTGAGCAGTGTGGCTGACGACAAAGAGAGCTGGGCTGCTGCATATATACCCGATTACCCCATGAAGTATGTGCCCCCAATGGAGATATTTCCAGATAGCAGCCATCGTGACGGCTCCATATACAGTGGCACTGATGACTGGAAAGAAGACTACCGTATCGCTGAACGTGATGAGAGTAAGCGATCAGTTACACTTCCCCCTTTATTTTGCTGTCAAGCTATAGGGCCAGCTGATATATTTTTCTCCTGACATCTAGATGTTTATTTTGCTTTGCTTACTTTTAGTTTTAGAAGATAAACTTTCAGGGAGGAAAACTTCTACTAAAAAGAACATCAATAGTTTCACTTAGATGAGAGGAACTTTTCCGATAGGACCATGGAATCCACATATTTACTTTTCATGTGGAAAGCATTCGTTTCTTTCATTACATTCCAAATTCTGACAGAAATGATTATTTACTAGTATAAGAATAAATCTAAATCTGAAACTATCACTTAGTCAACACAAAATCAAATACTCCCTCTTATCCTATTTAAGTACACGGTTCTGGATGTACTAGAGCTGAAATCCCAGGACACATGATACAAATTGGAGGGAGTAGAATATTTCTGGACTCTTTGTTACCATCAAGTAAAAAATATATATTTTAAATTCATTTGCTTATAGGCGTATAAACATGCATATCAATTAGCATGAATGATCCCATCACCACATCTCATTTTTACAGGCTTATTGGATAAGTATTTGGGTTTGAAAACGAAATCAAATAAATAGCAGGGTCCAATTTTCCTCTAACAACGGCATGTTTGTTTGATATATGGAAAAATCTTGGTCATCAATTGTAAAACATTATGAGGGAAGTATTCAGCTTTACATATTTTATAATTTTATTTGATTTTGTAGGGTTCTCTCATCAACATGGCTGGCCCTAAGCGAGGGATCGAATTGGTCGGTACTATTCTAATCGAATATGACATGAAGATCAAGAGAAGTGAAGATGGAAAAGAAGATTTACAGGTGATCGATGGTGTCTCATTGTTGGATAACATAGACACATGGGATCGAAGGCCCTTCACATTTCGCATCCATGGCGATTGTGGCGCAATTGACGTACGTGTATCACGTCTTAACTTTGCATATGAGGCGACCATAGAAGTTGTCATATCACAAGTGCAAAGCAGTTTCAGTATGCGTCTCGGTTGTCTTACCAGTGGGTTGCATGAAGGAATCCCGCTATTTGATGGTGCTATTGGTGATTCACGTGGGTTAAAGAGGTACGTGGTTGCTGTATCGAGCGATGATCAGATAAAGGTGAAGTTCAAGGTAGCCACAGACTCATGCATCCCTGCTGAATATTGTTGTTGCTTCGAGGCGGAGCAGCATGGGCGTGCTACTCAAGAGATAAACACTGGTTTCGCGTTAATAGCAGTAAAGGTGACTTGGTGTACTTAAAAAAAATAAAAAAGTATGCAAAATAGCAACAACCTTAGACTGAAATTTTTCAAAAAACAAAAAGGTTGGGTCTGTGATGAATGAGCCAAGAGTAGGCAAAGAAGTTAAGGAAGTTTAGTGTTGTGGGCTGTGGCAAAGAACCAAACACTTTATAATGGAAAATTTTCTGCTACAGGAACCCTCAGAAAATATGGTGTTCTGAGACCGGCCTCTTTACAGGGTGATGAGCAGTACAATGTTCAGTATACTCAAATGCTCAGTGGTAGAAATCTTCAGCAAGCTGGAGGTTCTGTTCCCTCTCGAAACAGGCTCGCGCCCCGCTTTATAAATAAAGCCACACCGTTTGAGACCGCTGCTGGGCCAGACAGCACAACGCCCAAAGGAAAGTGCTGGGGCGGAAACAGCAAAAGCACGCCCAAAAGAAAAGAGAAGAGAACAAAAGGAGAGAAAAAAGCCAACAACGGCGGAACGACAAAAGTGACCAGACTCCACGACCAGAACGCCCACCGAGACCTCGCACCAAGCTCCTAGTGCTCCAAAGCGCCGGTACCCAACAACACCTTCAAGAAGGGAAGCGACGACGACGACGCTGCTGCCAAGGGTTTCCCCCGGTACGCGATTGAGGAGAGGGGACCACCCCGACGCCCTTCAAGAAGGACTGGCGGCACCCGCAGGCGCCACCGCGCCGGAGTCGAACACGCCGACTAGGATTTCTCCCGATCCCCCCTCACCCTAGGCGCTCTGGAACACTCCACCAAACCACCCACCACCCAGCGCACGGACGCGTAGCCGTACACACTGTCTCCCCACGGTACAAAGAGGAGAGGCCTACACACCGAAGAAGGAGAGCCGGGACTAGAAGACAAAACACCGCTGACGTGCGGGAGGGACCAACCTCCACCGCCAGAAGCGGTAACCGACCGGACACAACAGCAGGAGCACACCAGGCCCGCAAGCCCGGCCGAGCCCCTCGAGGCCCGTGAAGTCCCCGCCGTCGCGCTGCAGAAGGCACGACGTTGGCGCTGCCGCCCCACCTCCAAGCTGCTCTCCACAACCAGTGTATAAAGAACCGCGCAAACGAGGATTCAGACTGACCCGCCTAAAACCTAGATGAGGTCCGAAGACACAGATCTGGGCCGAGTGCGGCGCGTCAATCCCGCACCACACTGGACACGGCCCTGCCTCCAAAAGGAAGCGCCCCAACCCTAAAACCGGCCTAACCCAACCCGGACAGCCCCGAGACCTGGATCAAAGCACCGTCGCAAGCCGAGCAGCACCACGACCGAGCTCCCTACCAGGGAGCATCAGCGCACGAGGAGGGACGGGACCCGACGCGGGTGTTGGGAATAGCGGCCCTGCCGCCGACATATCCGGGCCCACCTAGCCCAGATTCGGCCCGCAGCAGTGCAACACGCATCGGCAGATCTGGGCCCGCCTGGCCCAGATCCAGCCCGCACACGCGCCGGCAAACCGCCCCCCGCGCCTTCGTCTTCTTCAACTGGCCGCAGCTCGCAAAGCAGCCGCCGACGCGCAGCGCCTCCGTCGCCACCGGCTCCTCCACGTCGCCCAGCCCGGCCGCACCACCGGACTGCGACTCCAGCCTCGGCCAGCCATGGCGCTTCTCCGCCCCGAAGCTCCACGGTGGTCGGCAAGCTCCTCTGCCCTCCGCCTTTGACGGGCCGGGCGCCGCCACCGCCGCCGGCAGCGGCGGCGGCAGCGGCCAGGGAGGACAGCGACGGGGGGTGCCTTTCTCTGATTTGGATGGGTCCTCCGGAGCCGCCCGAGCGGGGGCGACCCGGGAGGAAGGGAGAGAGGGGAGGGGAGAGGCGGGGAGGGTGGTGGCCGGCGGCGGGGAAGGCTTGGTGGCCGGCGGCGGGGAAGCCTTGGTGGTGGCGGCGCGGTGGGGAGGTTCTGTTCCTGGAACATGTCCGGCTGGAATTGATCGTCGTCCTTTCATGACTCCTGGTGTTCATGGCGCTGGAATGAAAACAGGGGTACATCGAGGTATTCATGCAGCCAGGGCAGGCTTTCCTAGAGCTATTTCCCATGAATGATGAATATGATATCGACTGTGAACGTGCCACTCAAAAGTGTGCAAGGAGTGCCAAACGCTGTAAATGTCCATCCTGGAGCCATGTCTGCCTCCGGGTAGACGAGACTACACACTAAGTTTCCTCAATCGCCTTTCTGGTGGTAGGGACTATGAGTGGGTTTCTCGTCCACCTCGAGGCCGTTCGGGTGGCATCCTTGTCGGTGTACGAGCTGACACAATGGACGTTTTAGCTAGTTCGGTTGGTGAGTTTCATGTTAAACTACACATCCGCAACAAGGCTGATAATTTCCATTGGAGTCTCGTAGCTGTTTATGGAGCTGCTCAGGATGATTTCAAGGCTGATTTTTTACGTGAGCTAGTTAATCTTGCAAAGGATAATCCGCACCCTATTTTAATTGGGGGCGGTTTTAATTTGCTTAGATTTGTGCACGAGAAAAGTAAAGGCCGTTTTGATAGTCATTGGCCTTTCTTATTTAATGCTGTCATCGACAGCTTAGATCTTAGAGAGGTGTCAATGGTTGGTAGGCAATTCACGTGGGCTAACAGTCTCCCTTCTCCGACATATGAAAAATTGGACCGCGTTCTAATGTGCACCAACTGGGAAGACAAATACCCAATGGTGACGGTCCGCGCTCTAGAACGTATTGAGAGACTGTCGGATCATGCTCCTATACTTCTGAACACGGGAACGCCACGCCCTATGTGTTGGAAACCGTTCAAATTTGAACTTGGTTGGCTACACAGGGAGGGTTTCCACGAGATGGTTAAGAATGTATGGGAAAGACCTATAGTGGGACGTTCCCCAATCGAGAGATGGAATAACAAAATGCATGCATTACGTAAACATCTCTCGGGTTGGGCACGTCATGTTACAGGTTTTCTTAGGAAAGAAAAGCAACGGTTGTCAACCATATTGATGAACTTGAGGCCCTTGCGGAAGTGCGGACGCTATCGATACATGAGATCAAACTGAAAAGTCAATCTAATGCGCAAATAGCAAACCTACTACGTGAGGAGGAGCTCAAGTGGTATCAACGGTCCAAGTCTCAATTTATTCTTGAAGGAGATTCGAATACTCGATACTTCCATAGTGTTGCTAATGGCAGACACAGGAAGAAATGTATTCATTCTCTTGTCCATGAGGATGGAAGAATTGAAGGCCATGAACAGCTAAAGGCTTACATTACTAATTATTATAAAAATCTGTTCGGCGAACCTGATGAAGGTAACTTCACAATGGACGAAGCCAGAATGGAGGATATCCCTCAAGTTTCCGCTGAGGAGAATGGCTTACTTTCAGCCCCCTACACTTAGGAGGAAGTAAAAAATGCCATTTTCCTTATGGAACATAACAAAGCTCCGGGTCCAGATGGGATGCCAGCAGAGTTTTATCAAACTTTCTGGGACACTATCAAGGATGACCTGCTAGTTATGTTCAGCGCTCTTTATGCTAATCAACTCGAGTTGTTTCGGTTGAATTTTGGTGAAATTATTTTGTTACCTAATGTCAATGAGGCAGAAAGGATTCAACAATTTAGACCTATATGCCTCCTGAACGTTAGTTTCAAGATTTTTACAAAAGTAGCCACGATTCGTCTGAATACAGTTGCTGAACATGTGGTGCGACCATCTCAAACTGCCTTCATGCAAGGACATAATATTCTTGATGGGGTAGCTGTGTTGCACGAAACGGTTCATGAGTTACATTCCAAGAAGCTTAATGGGGTCATTATTAAATTAGATTTTGAAAAAGCTTATGATAAAGTTAAGTGGTCTTTCATCCAACAAACTCTCAGAATGAAAGGTTTTTCTGATGAGTGGCGTGCTTTGATTCGTAATTTCGTATCTGGAGGTAGCGTGGCCATCAAAGTTAATGATGACACTGGACGTTATTTCCAGACTCGAAAAGGTCTTAGACAAGGTGATCCATTATCCCCTATGTTATTCAATATAGTGGCGGATATGCTTGCTATTATGATTGAGCGCGCTAAATTTGATGGTTAGATTGAAGGGTTGATTCCTCATCTTGTTGATGGGGGTCTCTCAATCCTTCAATACGCGGATGACACAATTCTTTTCATGGAACATGACATTGAAAAGGCTCGAAATCTGAAACTAATTTTAGCAACTTTCGAGCAACTTTCAGGCCTAAAAATAAATTTCCATAAGAGTGAGTTGTTCTGTTTTGGCGAGGCTCTGGACGAGGTCGATCTCTATGCCGAACTATTCGGTTGTGGGCAAGGTCGATTTCCGATTCGGTATTTAGGCATCCCGATCCATTATAGGAGGCTTACTATCTCTGAATGGAAATGCGTCGAAGAAAGACTACAAAAAGGTTTAAGTAGTTGGAAAGGAAAATTGCTGTCCCTCGGAGGAAGACTGGTACTCATAAATTCGGTGCTCACTAATATGGCACTGTATATGTTATCTTTCTTCCTTCTGCCAAAAGGTGTGCTCGAAAAACTTGATTATTATCGGTCTAGATTCTTTTGGCAAGGGGATAGCGAGAAGAAGAAATATCGACTGGTCAAATGGAGTGTGGTTTGTACACCCAAAGATCAAGGAGGGTTGGGAATTCATGACCTTGAGGTCAAGAATACAGCTCTCCTAGGAAAATGGTTGTTCAAGTTGCTGACCGAAAATGGTCAGTGGCAAACCCTCCTGAATCGGAAATATGTTGGCTCCAAACCGCTGTCACAAGTTTCTTGGAAACATGGTGATTCGCATTTTTGGGCTGGTCTGATGGCTGCAAAATCACAGTTCTTCAGATTTGGACATTTTTCGATTAAAGATGAGTCTCAGATAAGGTTCTGGGAGGACTCGTGGTTGGGCAATACCACGCTCCGAGAACAATATCCGGCATTATACAATATCGTTCGTTACAAAAGTGATACCATTAAGAAGGTAATGGCAACCTCACCTCCATATGTAACGTTCAGGAGAGATTTGATTGGTCAGATGATGGTTGCATGGCAAGCCCTTTTACAAAGGATAGCCAATATACAACTTTCAGCTGGGCCAGACGAATTTCGATGGAATCTACACAAGAATGGTAAATTTTCGGTAGAATCCATGTATAAGGCTTTAACCCATTCTCATATACCGGTTGATAAAAACAAGTTGCTTTGGAAGATGAAGATACCATTTAAAACCAAGGTATTTGGATGGTACCTTCGTCGAGGAGTAATTCTAACAAAAGATAATCTTGCTAGACGGAATTGGCAGGGAAATAAGAGTTGTGTTTTCTGTCATCAGAATGAGACCATTAAACATCTCTTTTTTCAATGTCGGTTTGCGAGGTCTATATGGTCAATCATCCAAGTAGCGTCTAACCTTTATCCTCCACGCAGTGTGACCAATATCTTTGGGAATTGGTTACATGATAATAGGTTTAGGAAGCTAATTAGGGTGGGAGCGCTTGCCATTATTTGGTCGCTATGGCTGTGTAGAAATGATAAAGTGTTTAACGATAAATTGTCTACTCCCTTACAGGTAATCTACCGGTGTACCGGTACACTCCGTTCATGGTCCTCTCTTCAGCGGGTGGAGCACCGAGACCTATTTACGGAGGTCTGTGCACGGTTGGAGTCCACGGCGAGGGATACTTTTTCCCGTCATGGGTGGCAACATAATCTAAGGATTGAACCACCACCACTTCAGGCGTAGTTGCATTTGCTCATGATTTGATATGTAATACGTCTTTTTTCAGTTTCAGATTTTGTATTTTGGGACAGCTATGTGCATCTTTGTTATGCAGAGGCTGGGTGTAAACGATTAAACCTTTTAAGTAATAAATCGCCCTTTATCGAAAAAAATGTCTGCCTCCGGAAATTCAGTACTGTTAAATTTAGTAGGAACATGTAAACACCTGTAATTCGTTTCTGACGATAAATAACTCCTGTAATGGAGTCACATTTCCTTTTTGTGGGAGCAAGAAATTGTTAACCCTCAAACTGTGATTATGTGGCCGCCAAAGCACTACTGAGCATGAGAATTGTGTAACTGCTAGTACATTTTGAAAGGGAAATCGATTATTTACCCAGAAGTTGACACCGAATCGGTTTCTTGATGGACTAAAAACAACATGGACAAAGTTTCTTAGTATGTATAGTTGTATGCATATTCATTTCCTCTTGCTCTTCAGTTTACTCTTCCCTTCAAATTTCTTCTGCTCCTTGCTGCGTGTCTCCTTCCCTTTAGCACAATCCTAAAATTATCTCATAATCAACAACTCTCGGCTACAACTTTGTGGACCAGGTGCTACATCGAGCTAGGTTCACGGCAAGCCATCACTCGTGCAAGTTGGAGACATGACGGTTTTCTATTGAAAACAAAACGAGCAAAAATCTTAGTATGCATACATATTCATTTCCTCTGACTTTCCCTTCGATTTTTTTCTGCTCCTTGCTGCGCTTCTCCTTCCCTTTGGCATAATCCGCTACAATAGATGATAAAATTATCTCATAATCAAACGGCTCTCCGCTACAACTTTGTGGAGCAGGCGATGCATTTTTTTTGTTGAGAAACACAACATAAGCGTTCAAATAAATGCACATACACTCACCCCTATGAACGCACGCACGCACAACCTACCCCTATGAGCACCTCCGAGAGACTGAGCCGGCGGGTCAGGTCTTGAGATTGACGAAGTCACCACAGACGCCTCGCTATCGACGGGAACGTCGCCTCCCACTGAAAAATATTCTGCCTAAATGAGAAACAACCACCCTCATAACCAACTTGCCACAGGCAAGTTCTGAGCAGGCAATGCATCGAGCTTCTCCTTTGTGAAGTCGGAGACACGACGATTTTCCATTGAACCTACGCGCGGATGGCTTCTCGGTGGGAGAAACTGGACACTTCTTTTAGTCTTTTGCGGTCTCGTGAACCTATAAGCAGGGCTGGAAGCCCAAAACAAATGTCCCTCAGTTTTGGTGTCTAGTCATGAGGATAATTACAATTTTTGTTATCTGTTGTAGTGCCACAAACCTATGTCTGTCTATACTTTCTCAACTCCCTAGTTTTCTTTTTAGTCCGATCGAACCCCTAAGTTGACAAACGATGATGGAATAATCCTGCATCTAATATACCGTTATTTTTTGAAGTTTTTTCGAATTAGTACTAGGTTTTGTAGCCAGTTTTTGTTAATAGTAGTCCAAACTCCTAATGCATGTAGGTTTGGAAAGTTGAGTCAGATTGATCAGTCGGTTCAAACGGAAGCCATGTCCGAGTATCTTTAGACGTGGATTTCGTGTAGGTATCGGTTCCACCCTACACCTGAAAAATTATGGGATAACCAAGGTCCTCAGATAGCATCTAAAAAAATCAAACTTCAGGCGGAAGAACAAGAAGCAGGCATCATTTGGAAATCGCAAAAAAAAAAACGGTGTCTCAAAGTATTTAGGAGCCCTTCGCGCGGCGCATCGGTCTGCTTCTGCCGTCGGCGTGTCGGCGTCGGCGGCCACTCCGGTGCCGACGGCCACTTCCCTTCCTTCCTTTCTCCTAGGCTCGTTCAACCATGGCGTCGTCCTCTACCTCTCCGCCTAGCTTCGCACGGCGCTGGGAGCGGCTGCCCTCGGACTACGTCTCTCGCATGGCGCCGCGGCGGTCTGGGAGGACGGAGGAAGTCCAGCAGCCGGCGAAGTGGATGCAGCCTAAGCCCTCCCGCAAATCCATGTGGCGCCGCCGCAAAGAGCCGCATCAGAACTCCTGGCAGCCGCCTAAGCCATCTGCCAGGGACTGGTCGCAGCTGCCCCTCGACGCGCTCTCTTGTGTCTTCGTCAAGCTCAGCGCTGTCGACGTCCTCATGGGCGCCGGCCTGGCGTGCCGCTCCTGGCTCGACGCGGCCAAGCTACCAGACGTGTGGCGTGTGGTGCACATGGACGATGACGAGATCGCGTTCGCGTTCTGGAAGTACCCAGATACGTTGAACGCGATGGCCAAGGTTGCCGTCGACCGTTCGGATGGACAGCTTCGGGAGTTCGCCGGGTTCTGGTTTGTCACACATGAGTTGCTGAAGTACATCGTGGAAAGGTATTTTCTTGGACGCCCTATTTGCTCTGATCAGTTGGTAAAAGTTTCGTCTGCATGCTAACAAGATCTATATATCCTGACACAGTATTTTCCCATATCCATTCCTATGAACATATTATTTGGCATATTCTGTTGCAGGTCGCCCTCACTGACCACCCTTCGGTTTGCACCGTGCCACACCACCCTCGTCACCCTCGTTGATGTCATGAGAGAGTCGCCTTTGAGCGAGCTCCGTTCCCTTGAACTAGACAATGTTAGAGTCACCATGGATGAACTCACCGCCGTCCTTGACAACTGTCCTGTCCTGGAGGTTCTTACCTTGCGCGATTGCCGAGGGATGTATGAGGAAGACGAGCATGCCCTGCGAGCGAAATTCGCCCGGATCAAGAACCTGACGTTCCAGTGTCATTTGTGCGAGTGCGACTATTACAGCTGCGATGATTGTGGTTAAGCGTGACTTGAGTAGGTTACTTTGCGATCCTTATAGTTTTTTCTTTTTTCATGAGCATGCATGCACCCTTGTGTTTGTGATGCATCGCAGGCTTGCGGCCTTTTCTCGGAATAAAGTCCTCCCGAAACTTGAACTTAATAGTGTGAGAATCTGTAGCTCTTGGCAAGAAATACAATTCTAAAGCTTAAAATGTATAAGTGCCACAAATGTCTGCTAAGAAGTTCATTTATATGGGGAAATTAAACCGAGACATGAACTGAAGTAGCAGGCACTGTGTGATGCTACATGGAAACATACTGGAGCATGAAGGCTCACCGCAAAATGCTATTATCGTGCTAACTACGCAAACTTCTATTACCAGACAGTTTTGGAGTAGCATTAGCCAATAAACCTTTATATTCAACGGTGACAGTGCTGGTTGCAGACACCAGAGGAGATTGCATTGCATACACTTTTCACTTTGCAAATCTTCCGTGAAAAATAGTTTACCGATAGTACCACTTCACTAATCAAGATATATTCTCTTTTACAGTTCGATAATTACATTTAGAGCTTCTTACAAAAGTTATGAATTTACAAATATTGTTACCACCTGTAATGCCTCTCTTCCATGCACGCAAGCTGAATCGTTTCTTAGATAATCACAGTTAGATTTTGTCTGCCTAATGTAGTGTCCAAATCCAAGAATAATGTAGTGTTCTGTTTTTTTGCCAGGATGCATTTCATCAATCCTCTTTCACGTACGTCCCCGCTACCACATTAATTACATTCTTTTTTTCCCAATGATGAATTATCACTATAATTACTTTTCATCAACTCACCATAGCTTACACTTTTTAAGTTTTTACCACATTAGTAACTAAGCTCATGAAATATGCACGCACACACGGATGCAACATGCGGTCAACACAAGCGCGACATTATTCAGGGCATCCGTAATGTGCAAAAAAGCCCACCTTAAGTCCTATGTGGCAGTCCTTATGGTCATGTGGCAATCCGTAATATGCAAAAACTATCCATAAGACTAACATGCGGCCTAGGCTTGTAGGTCATTCATAAGTAACAAAAATATTTCTCTCTCCTCTCTCTCAGATATGTGTGTATGACAATAATACATGTAGATCTTATGGCTAAAGTTTACCTTATACAATATGGTAAAATGGAATTGCTATAAGTTTGTATTGTGGGTCACACCTTATGGTGTGGTTGAGCCATAGGCCCATAGCCATTATAGATGAAGCTCAACTGTAGCAATGTCACACAACAATTGCATAGTTAACGGATAAAAGTCTCTATTCCGTTTGTAATTTGCACACTAATAGATCTCAACTGTAACAATGTCACACTAATGTATATGTACGATGGTGTACGAATAGGTATCTATATATAGTTTTACTAGCAAAATGCCCGTGCGTTGCAACGGGACAACCTATACAAAATACAGAGACATTCGGCCTCAAATGAAGTAGCACAATTTATTTAAACCAAATTATGTTTCTCTCATTTTCTTATATGGCTCATTTCCATTGGGTATAAGTTGCCTTATTAACCTCTCTTTGTCCGCCCATCATCTTTCTCATTCGACATTTCCATTGGGTATAAGCTGTAATTAATTAATGATCTCACAATTTACCCCAAACCTTTATTACTCATCCATGCCAGCAAATAATTCAACCAGGAATTTAGTAGAAATAACATAAGTTGGAAGTATACATTCCACTCTCCATTATGCAGAGATCCCAATTTTTTTGACACATGGAGAAAAATTGAACTTTTATGGCTGTTGATTCAGTTTTAGGAAAGTTTGCAGCAAAAGAGCTTGTGTGGGCACAAGGCTTGAACCTGCAGTCCTTACACGAGATCCACTATTGTGCAAAAATAATATCACATAAAAATGTTCAAGTTTGATATTTTGTATATCTGAATTTTGTGAAGCATGTTGCAAGCTTAGTTTGTACATGAGGATATATGCCAGCTGAGGAGCATCCATTTAGGCGCTTACGCATAATGGAAATATGGTATTTGCTTCTAAAATCAGTACATCAGCATAAATAGTGTACATTTATTATACTTCATAAATACCAACAAGATGATCGATTGTTGTATAAGTACAATGCACTTTGTCTAGCTTAAACTATATGACTGAACATCTATTTTGCTGCAGCTTTTCACATATAAATTGCTCTTATCATATTACCTTATTGTAGGCTAGAATTTCTCTGCGAGCAACCATAGAATCAGATCAATAGATAGATGGGGTATATGTTAAAGAATGTTCATACCACATTAATAGGGAAGCATTAACACTGAATATTTATTGCAAAATCAAGAGGAATAACAAAAATTTCCACTTCAGGCCATGCCTCACAGAAAGTTGTTTCTACATCAGAAAAGGATAAACTGAAATTTCAGAGCAAACATGTACTCCTCTGATCCATATTAAGTGTCGTCAGTTCTGTAGAAATTTGCACATCAGGGGTACACTTCCTACGACCCTTAAATAGGATCAGAGGTAGTATGGAAAATTTTATTACACTTGGACAACCCAAAGCATATGATTTGATAGCTTCCAGGATGAAACATTAAGTCTAAGAAATGCCTTCTGATACAGAAGTTCCTTCACATTATTGATGACACAATCGGACAAATTTAACTCAACCATCTAAAATAGGGAGACACCGAGTGTGGATGTGTGATACCTGATAACTGAAATCATCAATATCATCTACGTCTCTTCCACAATCTCCCAGCATTCTATGACCCCGTGAGACCTTCCCTGCAGTTTCAACTCGGGGATGAGATGCTCCTGCAATTTAATTCATCAACTTATATATGCAGTAGAAGCAAAACAAGCACAAATGGATATTGGTATGTCATGCCCTTTTGGTAATCCTGTTGGGCGGGTAGAGAGTAGGAGGTAGACCTCCAAACAGGTAGGCGGCGGTTCACAGCTTGAGCGCTTCAGTCTTTTGGAAGAACCCTTGCTGCGCAGGGCTATTCCGTGACCAGGAGGGCCGACGGGCTGCCGGGTGTCCGCCCACACGGCTGCGTCATCGTGGATCCTGCACGAGTTGAGCAGTGCTCCCCACACGCAAAGGTCGGATCCGTCAGCATCGTCTAGATGAGCTTAGACGCGTCCTTTAGCAAGCCGGCGCATTCAGGAGGTAGACCATGCACGTGTAGTGCTCCGCGGATGGGAAAATCTTGTGCTCCAGCTGCATCTGATCGAGCAGGGGCGGCCTTCGAACACACGCCATGCGTGGCTGCACGCCGATAGAACGGCGACGAATGTGACACCGTCAGGCCATGTCCTCGAACACTGCGAGGGCTTCATCGTACAAGCCGTGCATCCTGCAGCCGGCTAACATCGAGTTCTGGAAGACCAGGTCCCTGATATTCATGTCGTCGAACACCTCGCGTGGAGAACCTCATCCCCTCCGCTGAACCTGCAGTTCGAGCCGGCGAAGACGGCGGCTGTCAGGCTGTTGCCCGACGGCGGCGGCGACAAGGAGCGCTAGCTCGCTTAGGGCATCACCGGCGTGCAGCAGAACGCCTCCAGCTCTTGCCGCACCGCAGGAGCCCGGCGCACCGCGGCAGCGTGCGCCACCGTCCCTCCCCCTCGCGCTCCACGAACCGCGACAACACCTCGTCCTCCTGCGCCGTCCACAGACGGACGGACCGCGCTTCAGCGGCGCCGTATGGCCCTCGGCGCTAAGGGCTCCACTCTCCGCCGGCGGCTTCCGCCGTGCCATCGATGCGTACGCACGCCGTACGCCGGTGGGGAGAGAGATGCAAAGGGACGGCATCGGCTTCCCGACGAAGAGGGAGGCGAGCTGGAGGGCGTGGCGCCGGAGAGCTACTGCCTCTGGGCGAATCGAGGTAGGAGATGACATCCTCGCGTCCTCTCATCCCTCCTCCTTCAAAGCTCGGCTCACCTACCCCTCATGCCCGCTCCTTCAAAGCTCGTCTCACCTACCCCTCATGCCCGCCTCCTTCTCCGAGCTCGGCCTCTCTGTGTCGGAATATGACCCCCGCAACGTGAGCTCCTCCATCTCTTCGCAGAGACCACCGGCGCTCCGGGTGTGGTGTAGGCGGCATGTAGAGATCGGTTGCGTCGCCGCCGCCGTCCTCGTCGCCCCCAAACGCGCAAGAGGATTGGGGATGCTTTGAGATTTCTTGGACTGTGGCTGATTTCCATATAAGTTAGGGGTGAAACTGCAAAACAGGCGAAGTACCTAGTACCCTACGGACTGCGGGTTTGATTAACTCAAAGCTGAGGGGCTAAAACGCAAAAAGATAGGACGTACGACGCCTCACCGTAACGAATATTATATAGTAGAGACTAGTCTATAGTCCTTCCGTGTTGGCAGGGTCATAAGCGTGTTGGAGTAGGACTTTTGGTCCTGGCGTGGGTGTGTGTGCATATATACATGTCCACGGGTCCACAAAGATTGAAGGGCCTTCCTATATAGTTGGCGCGTACCTTAATTATTCCGGCTGCGAGTTGTACTGTGTGCCGCCGTGAAGGTTTGATCGAAGCTCACGGATGGATCTTCCCACATAAGCCTGTTCATTGTTTGGTCTCAAACCGTGTAAACCATGAGTCCAGACCGCACCGGACCACTTCTACGGTTTACAACGGTTTCGATGGTTTCCGCACTGAAACCGCGAGCAAAAAATTTATAGCTGGTTTGAGACGGTCTCAAACTGACCAAACCAATAAAACCGAGGAATACCTAAATTAACCAATCAAATCGATCTATGGGAATCCCACACATCGATCTCATAGAGGATCAGGAATACCTAAAGTTAAAAACCAAGGACGTATGCCCCTCTGATTGTTTTCCTTCTATATCTTTCCAAATTTTCACGGTTTCAATCTTGGGTTCTGCTTCGGTACACCCCCCTCCCCAAACTTAAACATAACAACGGTTGAGATTAAGCTGTACCCCTTCATAATCAAGGGTAAAATGGTCAGTAGTTAGTTACTGTTTCGTTATTAAGGAATAGTTACATCGATCGCATACAGCCCGTGCAGCCGTTCTTCTTTCCAGGCGCGGCACGTCGATGATCTCCGACAATCCCCCGGCACGACGATGTCCACTAGTCCTCCGCGAGGCGCAGTACTAGAGTCGGAGTGTCTCGCCAGCATCCCCAAAGTGTGCCGTGACAATTCTCTAGGTCTAGAGCGTTTCCATGTTAGCGACAGGGATCATCAGCGTGGTGCTCCCGGTGGCGTGCTTCTGTTGGATCACGTCATGTGATCTGGAGCGCTCCAAGGACCGTGCCGCATACCTTCATGTGTAGCCTGGATGCATAACAGCGTAGTGCCCTGGGGCTGAGTGCAAGCCGCAACACATGAACCGGCATAGAAAGGGCGGCGAGGTTTCCGGCCGGCCGGGAGCGCGAGACACACAACAGCAAATGGAGGCGGCTTGGGAGCTAACTACAAGCGTTGCGATCAAAAGAATTGGAGGCGGGGAAGCTGCAATGTGGAGTAGTGAAGCACGCCACACGCTCGCTGCCAATTCGCTGGTCGGCGGCAGCGCGCGGCCTCGTCGGTGAAGCAAATCATCGTGGCCTCGACCCTGGCGCTGGACTAGGCGCGGCGTCTCCCAGGCTCCCAGCGCGGGGGCAACAAAATTAATCTATTTAATGTAATAATTAAGGGCAAAAGACCATCCTAACCTTATGAGTTTGGGGGAGGGGGGTGTACCGAAACATGGCCCATATAGGAACGCTCTGAACTTTTCGCTCTTTCTTGCCAGGTTAGTTAGGATCTCTCTCAACTTTTCGTTTTTTCTTGCCAGGTTAGTTAGGATGTCGATGGAAGCTGCGCCGCCGCCTGTGGCGGAGGAGACGCCAGCATCAGCAAGGGACTGGTCGTTGCTTCCCCTCGACGTGCTCTATTCGGTCTTCGTCAGGCTCACTGCCGCCGACGTCCTTACGGGCGCTGGCCTGGTGTGCCGCTCCTGGCTCGCCGCTGCCAAGGTGCCATGCGTGTGGCGTATCGTGGAGATGGACGATAACGAGCTCGTCTACATGGACGACGACATGGGCGATAACTCGGTCGAGGAGGACAAGAAGCATTCGGCCAAGTTGCTAGCAATGGCGAAGGCAGCCGTCGACCGTTCCGACGGACAGCTTCGGGTGTTCGCCGGGAAGCAGTTTGTCACCGAGGAGTTGCTCAAATACATCATCGAGAGGTGCCCTATTTTCTTGCGCGGCGCCCTATTTCCTTTCATCGTTAATTTGCTCTAGATCTATCCTGTTACAATGTTTTCTTCTTTTGCAGGTCACCCTTGCTGACTACCCTTCGGCTTGCATCCTGCGGCTCCACCTCCACCGTCTTCAGCGCACGAGTTGCAGATGTCATAAGAGAGTCGCCACTGCTGGAGCTGCGTTCCCTCGAACTTGACTACGTTGACATCACCGTGAAAAAATTGACCGCTGTCCTTGAGAACTGTCCGGTCCTGGAGGTTCTTACCGTGCGACATTGCTCAGGGGTGTACCTTGAAGGCGAGCTTCTCCTTCGAGCGAAATTCGCCCGGATCAAGACCTTCACGTTCGACCGCGCGTGGTGATGATGATGATGATGACATTGGTGGGTGCTGCTGCGGTGATTTTTAGAGCCTACTCCCAGACTTCGGTCTGTTTGAATGCAGAAAAGGCAGAGAGAAGCGTCTTCCTTCTTGATCAAAATTAAAATAAAATAATTAGCCATGAAGGTTTCAAAAAACCTTGTTATGTTTTTTAAGATGAGAGGACAGATTTAGCATGTCTTGAGTACTTGCGATCCTTATAATCTGTGTACTACTTGCATGAGTGTTATGATGATGACTTGGATGACTTCTGGTGCTGCTGTGGCGATTATAAGTTTCAGCCATGGAGGTGACTTACCCCTGATTATTTTTGAAGCTGAGACCACAGATTAAGCGTAAGTTAAGGGATTTATAATTTTGTGATCCTCATGATCTATACTACTTGCATGTGCACCCTTATGTCTATGATGCATGGCAGCCTTTTTCTTCCTCCAACCGAGGTCATCACCGGTTGCCCCTCGACGAGCTTCCCCAAGCTTCCCGGCAGACAGTTCACCCAAGGGGCGGATCCAGGATTTGAGTATTGGGGGGGGGGGGGGCGAAGAACAAATTTACCATAAAAGGCATACGGCATAAAAATATATCCAATAATATATATATATATATATATCGTGAATACCAAAATCTAACATTTGTCTCCTCGGATCTGATTTGTATTTTTAGCCTTAAAGTTGAGGTTCTAGCAAGTAGTAATTGTTGTTTTTGATAATCAAACTTCCAAGTATAAATTTTAACATAAATCTCTACTATATAATTGAGGCGTCGTACGTCGTGACACTTTGCACGTAGCCCCTTGAGAAAGCCAAAAATCAACCCGCAACCCATTGTACCTCTTCGAGCATCACGCGTTATGTCGTCTCCGCCGGTCCGCCCCCATCCCCATCGGCTCCTCGGGCGCCGGCGCCGCTGGAACTGGCTGTCAAGACTTGGCGGTGAAGAACGGCGGAGGCGGGAGGGGCAAGCTGGTCAGCTTCTTCCAGGTAATGAACTACGGCGTGTCGGCCGACCTCCTCGTTGGCACGCTCGCGTGTCGCGTGCGTGCGCCGCTTCCACGAGAGTCGCCCGCGGACGCCAAGGCGCCCTACTACACCCGTGACCTCGGACGGCGCGTCCGGTATCAGAGCAACTTTGACCTGTTCCAGTCGCCGGCGGCCAACTGGCGCGACACCATGTACATGGACATGCCGGTGGCAGCGGCCACCGAGGAGATGCCGACAGCGTGCAGGCGCGTCGTGCCGGAGTGCGCGAGGCTTGTGCGGGAGCTATACCACACGATGATGGAGCTGCTCTCGGAGGCACTGGGTCTGCATCGGAGGTACCTGGAGCAGGACGCGGGGTGCCTGGACGGGATCAACTTCGCCAGCCACTTCTACCCGGCGTGCCCGGAACCGCGCCTCACGCTGGGCACTACCAGGCACTCGGACCCCAGCTTCCTCACCGCGATCCTCCAGGACGTAGGTGCTCATCGGGGACGACGAGGAGCGGCAGGCGTGGGTGGAGGTGCCGCCGGTTGCGGGGGCGCTGGTGGTGAACGTCGGCGACTTCCTGCAGCTCGTGTCCACCGACAGGGTTCAAGAGCGTGGAGCACCGCGTGGTGGCCAGCAGCATGGGTGTCGGTGGCGTGCTTCTTCCGGACAGACGGCGCGGCACCAGAGTGCTCGCGCCGATCGTTACCGACGGCGAGGGCGAGGCACGGTACAGGAGCACAACGGTGTATGAGCTGCTACGTACGGCACTGGTCAAGGGCCAGGACGGCAACTCTGCGCTGCAACACTTCAAATTCAGGATCTGAATGTACTATTGAGTAGCGGAAGGAGGTGCTAAACGATCGGCAACTGAAAATAAGTGAAAACCGAGTTAAATATTCCCCAGCTAATTTGCTCTCAAAGTTTTATTGCAGGTAGCAGGAGTGATAGCGAGATTTTTAACGGTAGAGTGGGCCATTTCCTTAAATTTTATGCAGACTTTGACATTTACTCGAATACTATGAGTTCAGGATCATTCACAAAGTTTACGGTACACTCTACAAATCAGTACAGTTGGCCAGTTACGAGTTCAGGGTACCTCGATGCACACTCTAATGATCAAAACCTCGATTCACATAGTGACATCAAGTGCAACGAGTAGCTTTTGTACCATCTTAAATTCTTCATCATGTTTCGTTTTAACATTTTAAATTCTTTTTTTGATTCATTTGTCAAAACTCATGGTATATAGACTATTTCTATTCCGTAGCAACGCACGGGTAATTTGCTAGTATACAATAATACCTTCAAATAATCAGTCTAAGAATCGAGCTTACCGCTCAGAGTCGTCGTCAACAATTGGTAGAGACATAAGAGAGGCGATTGATGTTTGACAAAAACGCAGGACACCATGAGATGTTCCTTCGCAGCCCTTGATTTCCATGTCTATCTAACTGGCCGTGTCCCCGTGGCGGCAAAAAATACATTTCACAAAACCCTGTACGGCGGAGACGGATAATATGAGATCTGATCATGTCGAACAGGCCAAGGTCTAAACGTCGCGTGGTTTGTGGATCAATCGATATTTTTCTTTGAGAATTATGGATCAATCGATCTTATTCTGTAGCCTGTGCCTCAAGGCCAAACGAGTAGGCCTTTGGGCTTGTCCCTTGAAATCGGCATGGTGGGCTTGTGAAGGATTATGTCTTTGCTTTGTTTAATGGCTGGAGTATTAATGCTAATAAGCTAATACTACTACACTAGTCCCCGTTGCATCTTCTTGGAGGGGGCCGAACGATGGGGGTGGCCACCGCTCGCCCCTCCTTGGATCCGCCCAGGCTCCCACCGAGGTCATTACTCGTCATATATGTCTCTCCTGCCAATAACGTTGAAGATAAGAGTTCAGTACACAGGAATGCCGTTTTTGGCGATGAAGATGCTTCTAGGACAACCTTAGAGGTCATAGATAGCAGACCTGGTGCATCATGAGAAAGTGTGGACATAACTGGTTGTGAGCCGAGCAGTGTTGACGACAAAGAGAGCTGGGCTGTAGCACAATGAAGGTATTTCCAAATAGCAGCCATCGCGACAGCTCCATATACAGTGGCACGGACGACTGGAAAACTATCTATCGTATTGCTAACCGTAGTGAGAGTAAGTCATCAGCAACGTCTGCTTTGTTGTATTTCTTATTAGTGAAATTTTCAAACTATAGGTTCAACTGATATATTTTCTCCTTAGATACAAGAATGAGGCTCGCATAGATGTAGTTCAGTTAAAGGGATTGTTGATTATTGGGGTAGTACGTGGGGATTGGAGTAATGGACGGGATCAACCAAATCCCTACCTGTATCAGCTCCACGTCTGGATTCATTCACACAAAAACGAACAAGGTCTAAGGGTTGCAGGCTTTCAGTTCTTCGTCAGTTAAAACGATCCTTACAATCATGCATGCTACGGAGTACTCCCTAGGTTGGCACAGGTTTTGGCGCGGAACGCGAGAGGCCGCATGACCGTCCAGTGAAATTAACCAGCACACAGGCACACAGCCACGACTCCTGACTCCCGAGGAGGCCATCCGTCTTCTGCAGTGAAAGCCCGACCGACGGTTCACGTCCTGGTTTTGCCACTATAAATTGGTTTCAACTTTCAACTAAACTAACATGGTGGCCCTTGCAAATGCGTTGGCAGCATCTGTCCATGGTTAAAAATGTTCAAAACTTGACAATAGGGTTTCATTGATATGATATTATTTCCTATTATACGACGATAAAAATTAGTTCTAAAACTGTGCCAAATGTTTTCGTAAGCAAAATTTCACGTATGTGAGTACCATCTTTGGCCATCTAAATTTTGTGGGAAAAGGATTATGCAATATGTTGAAATACTAATATAACTGAGATAAAAGTGTAACCTGGTTGATGTGTCATCTGAACCTGCAACTAATTCAGCAAGGTACTCCCTCCGTTTCATATTAGATGACTCTTTTTTGTTAAAAAATGGATATATCTAGACTCACAACATATCTAGATACATCCACTTTTTGACAAAAGAGAGTCATCTAATTTAGAACGGAGTGAGTAGTGCGTAGAAGAAGGAATCTAAGTGGCTGACTCATTAATCGTTTCCATGTTTTTTCCTCAACTTTACTCATATCGATGTGATATAATGATTCTTAAACTCATCAGTTGCCGGGATGGCATTGTTTTTCTCAAGCTGTAATACACTCATTAAGACCCATGCCAACTTAGCATTTTTATATATATACAATTATTCTTATACAATGCAAGAATGTCTTGTGCGTGTGATCAATTTACATACATATTGTATTTAAGCTGTACTTCAACACTTCGGGTCATCGTTAATTCATTTCCTCAATCACTTCTCCCAATAGCATATGCGCACGTTCATATATTTAACCAACCCATTGATGTTTGTTCATGTACATATATATTCATGTTTATTATCATTTATTCCATCACTATGCGTTGCACTGTTGAATCTAAACAGATTTATTTTTTTGTTGAAATTTCTTTCACACATAACGTCACATGGAATATCCTACTTCATATTTTCAAATTTGTTACATATTTTTCTAATTCTAATCAATTGATAATTAACTCAATCACAGCTGAGACCTAATGTTGATTTCATTGCAATTCATTTTATCCTAAGAGTTGCATATGGGTTGCAACTGAATTTCCCCCGGTGCATACTACATGTGGCAATTGAGAATAGAAAAAATTAAGTCCAATGTCAAAAAAAAATCTTGATTCTTCAGATTACGGATATTGTCTCACTCGTACTTAGCTGATAGGCCCCCTGCCTACAAACTATCAATTTTGATCATCTCGAAGTTCTAGATCATGGCTAATTGTATATTGTCTTCTTCTACCCATTCATATATGGAGGCATGAATATAAATTGTAATTCACACTCTAGCTAGCTTCATGGTGTCTATTTAAAAATTACGAAAAGAAAGTTTTAAAATCTCAAACGGTTCTAAAATAATTCATATGAGTACATCTACACATAATCTGTATTACACTTTATCATCCATAATCTACATATAGATAAACTAATGTCGAAGGTAATTTTTTTCTTCTAGGGCAAAAAATGTGTCATTTTTATAGACAAAATATAATGTATTTTATAGCAAATTTTTCTAGATATGTTGACAGTATAAAAATAAGTGCCCACCTACCAAATAGTAGATTTTTTTACTTTTTTCCTAAGCTACCGGTAGACAAATTGACACCGTACATGCTATATGCTATATGTTATTTGTGGTTCTCACGGATTAGAAAGAGAGTACAAATTTTGGGCCGAGAGAAACAGTATAAGATTGTGCATACACCGTGTCGGTATTTGTATCATGAGATATAATATTTAGTCAAATTCTTAGAAATCTTTTTTTTTGTAAGAGAAATTCTTAGAAATCTAACCGTTATTATAATTGTACTTTATATGTTTATCACGTACATAGGAATTCCAATTTAGCTAAAGTAAATTGCATGTATTTAATATTCAAAACGTCGATAATTCAGCTCACGCAAACACCATTATAAGCGAATTAAGCCCGAGCTGTACATTTGTTGTGATGATGTCATCACATGCAATCCGTAACAGAATTGAAACCTGGTTGCACGCTATCCTAACCAAGCGCATGTCTATAGAAATCTTTTTACGTGTAGAAAACTGTTTCTATGCCACGTGACCAGTTATGGTCATTTATAAGCTTCCCTTTTTATATTTAGGTGACATATACTTATATGTACATATTTATAATTAACGTAACGCTTTTTTCGTCTAATCTCAAGTGTTAAAATTTAGATCTACAAAGCTTATAATTCTAACCTATGTGTCTTAACGTGGTGTCTCTATTCAACAATCTTATATTGCTTTTAGTATATAATGGATGACCAAGGTTAATCAGATAGACCGAGCTTCACTCACATCGTCTCCGCTGCCGGAGAAGGTACGCACGCGGCACGCGTGATCGAACACCGGTCTGAACTTCTTCATGGTTATTACTGGTCATTTGCTTATCTCTGAATTCACCCGACTTTCTTGCTGTTGTCACTCTCAGACATTCCAGTCCTAGTAGATCGATCGATGGACGCGTCGCCGCCGCCCATGGCGGAGGATAAACCTGCCAGTGCCAGGGACTGGTCGCTGCTCCCCTTCGACGCGCTCTCATTGGTCTTCGTCAAGCTCGGCGCCTTCAACATCCTCATGGGCGCCGCCTTCGTGTGCCACTCGTGGCTCCAGGCGGCGAAGCTGCCAAACGTATGGCGTGTGGTGGACATGGACAACCACGAGTTCCTGCACGGGAGGGCCAATGCGAAAATGCTAGACTTACGGAAGAAGTCTACAGAAATTTTCTTACGGACTGACATGCCCTTCCCTCATTTGCTCCCCCCTGAATTTCAACCGGGTGGGCCCGTCCACCCTCCATTCACGTGATGCCAGCTCAGCCCATAATAAATCAGCCCGTAAATCCTTCCCGTAACTGTAGCATTACTGGGGCCAATGTATGGCGATGGGGTATGGCGATGGCGAAGGCGGTCGTAGACCGTTCCGATGGACAACTTCGAGTGTTTGCCGGGAACAGCTTCGTAACCGATGTTCTCCTACAATATATTGTGGAAAGGTTTTTTTTCTCTCATCACTACCACCTGATTTCTGTTCTTCGTCAGTTAAAACAAACCTTACATTCATACATGTTACGGAGTAGATCTAGAGCTGTACATATTGCTTCAAAACCTTTCATCACTTTCCTTTGAGAAAAAAAAGGCAAAAACTTTATAGCACATTAATAAGATTGCGTTAGAAATCTCCTTTTTGTCCCGTGACATTGCACTGGCTTGGAACAACCCAACCTCTTAAGAAAGACTGCCTTTTTTGCAGGTCACCCTCACTGTCTACTCTCCGTCTTTCATCCTGTGACGACGTCTTCAGCAAACGACTTGCAAATGTTACGAAAGAGCACCCCCTGCTGGAGCTGCGTTCCCTTGAAATCCAAGACTCAGATCTCACCGTGGATGGACTCACCGCTGTCCTTGAGAACTGTCCTGTTCTGGAGGTTCTTCAGGTGCATGATTTCTATGAGTTGAACATCGACGATGAACGTGCCCTGCGATCGAAATTCGACAGGATCAAGAGCATCACATTAGAGTATGATCTTGAGTTAGCCTATGACTCTGATTTCGGGTGGGATGATTATGACTTCGACTACGCTCCTTCTTTTGAAGATGAGAGAACAGACGACGGATCACTGTGAACTGTGAATGCACCTTACTTGCACCCAATAAGCTTGTATGGACATTTGCAAATGGCAATATGTTTGTAATGAAGTTGTGCAAATGAACTATGGCCTTTTGTCTACAAAAAGCTTCCCATGGAAGCATGCTTGATCTTTTAATTCCTGCATACTTGTTAATTGTCCAATGCAATGTATCTTCAGTACGCCTTTGTAAATCACCAAATTTTATCTTGTACGGTGCAAAGTGTCATCTACTCATCTAGACATGATTTGCAATAGATTTTTTTGACAGAGAGAGGCGCTCGAGGCTCTAAAAAATTTCAGCTCATGAGCATTTCACAGCATGCAGTACAATACACTGCAAGTTGAAGAGCTAAAGCTATGGGGCAATTGCCATGTACATGAGCTGAATTAGAACAGCTGAACCATTCAGACCCCTTTTTTATGATAAATCTTTGACTCCTGCTCCTGCGAGACGCGCTTATCCTACTATATATAAAGAACGGCAGGATCGCCGCGATTCCAGCGAATGAGCTACTGTTCATCCGATTATTGTCCAATCACGGGCTGCCACGTGCCCCTAACGACGAATCTGGTCCGTCCTTTTTGGATCCACCGGCTCGGGCCGGCCGCCCTGAACTTTTCGCAGAAAAGCATCTGGAAAAATGCCCCAGCTACCCGCGGTCCATAGATTAACACGTTCAGGGACCTCGCTGCAATTCCGTGAAACCTAGAGGACCTTTTTGCAAAACTACCATGGACAATCACCGCGTCTCCTTCCTCTCTCCTCCGCGCGACCGAGGTCGCCTCCGCGTCGGACCTCGGTCGCGCGGCCGATGTGCGCCTCGCCGCTCGGATCTAAGGACATGGGGAGCTCCGCCGCCGCGAGCTCTACCTCCTAACCGGAGGAATCGAGACCGAACGACCGGAGTCGCCGAGAGTCCTCCATGAATCGCCGCCGTTTTCCTCCGCGTCTGCCGCCGCCGTCTCCGGCGACCAAATGAAGCGTGGCGCCGCCCAACAGATGTCCGCCCTCCTCCGCTTCTGCGCAGCGTCTCGAGCTCGCGCGCGTCCGCCGTCGCGCGCTGGCGAGGCCGGCGTCGCTGGCCGTTCTGCCGCCTACAGACGCCACGGCTGACGACGACTACCACTGACTTGCGGACGGCCCCACTGTCAGTGGTTTTTTAATATCAGAGACTCGAAAAAAATCAAACAATTCATAACGTTTGATATACAGTTCAGAAAAATACGAAACCAAAACCAAAATTTAGAGAAAAAATACATTTTTAGATAACACATTCATATGCATCTTTACACAAAAAAAAAGTTACATACAAAACCATATTGTAAATATTCATACCTTTTTATGTTCATACAAGAAAATTTCAACAAATTCCCAAAAAAATTGAAGGAAAAAAATTCTTTACAGCAAACACATTTACATGTATTTTTACAGAACATAAAAATCAGTTACACACAAAAAAAAGAGCCATGTCTATTAATGCCTAATTCAGAAAATACGACAACAAAAATACAAGGCAAATATAATTCTTCATAACCAACACATTTAAATGCATTTTTACAAACAAATAATAATATTCATAAAAACAACATACTTTCCCTACTAAACATAGAGGTTACAAAAAACATTCGAAATTACCTCATTTAAAATCTTCTTTCGATTAGATATCCTCACAAAAAATAAATAGTAACTACATGACCACAAAAGTAAATACTAACTAATTGTGCTACATCATCATCGAATCTCAAATATGAAGGGGTTACGGTGCAGAAAACAATAATTTTCTAACGAGCGAAACCCTAACTAGTCAGGATCTATCTATTTAGTACATGCGATAACGGTGGCGGAACGGGTTACATTACCTCCATGTAGACCGATAGCGGGGATTACGCTCCCGCACAAGCGTTGACGATGAAGTCGTACGTAGCCGACCTCGAGGTCGTGGAGAACTTGCCGCGATGTCGGAGTCGATGACGCCGGGGTGTCGACGATGATCTGCGTCGACGGGCGTCGGGCGGAAGAAGGCAGAGTGCCAGCACCGGGGCTGGCGCGCCGGCAGCAGAGGGGGGAGGCGCGGCGGCTGCAGGGGGCGAGACGACGTCGCCCAAGCTCCACAATAGAGTAGCCTCCGAGCACTCGCAAACATACGGAGCCTAGTGACAACTCCCGGTCATTCAGATCCAGCTGAAATCGCAGGAGTAGATCTTATCTGGAATCCCGCAGAGCAACGGCGCTCTGCGGTATGGCTTAGGTGGAGAGATTCCCCTTTCCTCAGCTTGGCGCGGCTCCGACTTGGGAACCACGAGATCGAGAGAGAAATCGGGAATTAATTGAATTTCCTATCAATTAAATCAATTAATATGCCTTGCTATATAAAGGGGGAAGGGGTGTGCCAACCCCCTTGGCTCCCCCATGTGGGACTAAAGGAAGAGAGGGGAAGGGGGTTCGGCCGAACCCCCTTGGGCCTCTCCCTCTTCTAGTCCAATTCGGACTAGGGGGGGGGAAGGCCCCCTTGCTTGGTGCGCCACCCCCTCATGGGCCCTCTTTGGGCCCATTTAGGTGGGAGCCCCATTTTTCATTTATTTAATTAATATTAAATTAATATAAAAATCCCATTAATTCATAATTAATATATTTATATATAATTCAATATCCCATGACTCCGAAACTATTTCGGAACCACCCGAACAACTTTCGGACATTCTCGGAACCCTTCCATAGCTCCCCGGAACTCCTTCCGGACCACCGGAACTCTTTCCGGATCATTTCTTTCTCTCCACTAAAAACCTATAAAATTCCAGAACCTATCTCCTAGCGTCGCTAAGACCTTAAGTTTGTTACGCTACGGTTCGGGAACACTCCAGACATGGTCGAGACACTCCGCTCACCAATGATCGTCAGGGATACCTGGAAATATATGACGATCCCTGTGCATTCCACGAATATCGTCGTTGAACCATAAGTATGATATTCATTCCCTTTGTCTCTGCGATACTACCTTGTCCGAGATATGATCGTAGACACACCGATGCCTTTGCTGTATCTCGTTACCGACGAAGGTTATTAACTCGTCTGCGATATTACATCTCCATGACCTAGTCATAAGCTGCGCAGCTATATAGATGCAATATCACCGAGTGGGCCCAGAGTATCTTTCCATTACAAGAATGAACAAATCCCGCTCTTGATCCTTACGTCTTGATGCTCTTTCGGAATACCCAAGATGGACACCGTTATTGTCATGCTATATAAGACACAACGTTTGATGCTCTCAAAGCACTCCTACGAAGCAACAATAAGTACGGTCTCACGGTCTAAGGAATAAGCTATCACACTCTTATCTATTGCAAATGACAAACATCGTAATACGATCTTATTGCAATACTTTGCGTATGTCCACCACCTTATTCTACTAACAAGATGACCCCATTGTCAACCGACGTTATTGTCCTTGATCGGGAATCTCGATCAACTGTTGCCCAATGGACTAGCTCATATAAAGGCTTGCTAGGGACCTGGTTGTCTATGTATCACACGTGTATTAACAATTCCGATTAATACAGTTATAGCATAATACACAAACCTTTATAAACTTATGAGATAATGCAATAAATACTACTTATTTATTTGCCTCTAGTGCATATCTCCTTCAAAATATACATGTTCTGAAAAATTAGGTCTACCCATTTCCCGAAGGTAAAAAACAACAAAACAGCCTGAACAATTTTCATGGTTTAAACAATTTTTATACGCATGCTTCTTTCAACTACAATAATTTTCGAACCTAACATAATTTAAACATATAAACATCATCGTTTGAATTTTTTTCATACACGGGCGCGCCATGGTCGCGCCAAACTCCACTAGTAAATTACAATGTGCAATATGTTTTGTGATCTCCGTGGGGACGTGCAGATCTGCTATTCTAAAAGCCGCCGCCGCTCTAGCAAGGGTCGGTCTGTCTCTTAAGAAATGTGACATGTTAAAGCTAAAGCAGGTTATATATTGCTGCCAACCCTACGAGGGTCGCCAGATCAATCAATAGAGCAGACTCGAACCGTGTAGTTTTGCAACTCGGTTGTGAGGAAGCTGTAAAAAAAATCTTTTCTATAAAAACAGCCAAAAAGACTTGCCATTTTCATTGATCAAGAGAGGAGTTTTAGGAGTGTTACAAGCCAGCCTTGGCCAAGCATGGTCAAGGCCAAAGAAAGTAAGTTTTAGTCTTGCGGTTAAATTTTACAAAGCGCTTTAGCCCCGCGTGACACCGTAAAACTGCCTTCATTTTATACCCTTCAATAAGCATAGTGGCGGTTCTCGACTTGTTTCAGAAGATGCGAGCATTCCAATCTAGCCAAATTTCTCAAGAGACAATGATTGCTAAGGAAGCCAAAGCCTTCCTCTGACCCCCTCTTTTATGAATTGCATGTATCCACCAATCTTTTTCACTCGCGATCCCATGCCAGCCGTCGGGGTTTAGGCCGTGAAGCGAAAGCCAAGTCTTTCACGGAGATCCAAATTCTCTTTGTGAATTGACATTGGAATAGGAGGTGGCCAGCTGATTCTTGCACTTGAATGTGTAGTTTGCAAATACCAGAATTTTGGCACCTCCTTCGATCTACTCTATCTGTCGTCCAAACATGGTTTGGAGGATCAACCAGCAAATATTTTGCACTTAGGGGTGCCCAAGGTTTCCAAACCAAAGAAGGCATCATTGACACGGTTTGACCTAAAAATTATATGTTGTATGCTGACTTGGCCGAGTAGCATCCACTATTTGTGAACTTCCAAATGATTGTATTCGGGATGTCATTGTTGAGGTGAATCGCGGAGAGAAGTTACCAAAGGTGGACAAATTGGATGATGTGCTCCATGGTTAAACCCTCTTTGGTGTTTACTTGAGAGACCCAAAAAATCGTTGTCAAGCGCCTTCGGAACCGTGCATTCCTTCTTCTTGGAGATGTCAAAATTGAGATGGGCTATAGCTTTAAACCTCATTCAATCGAGCCATGGCGCCTACAAAAGAAAGTTTTCTCACCATTGCCTACGGTTACCTTCATTGCCGCCGCAAAGATGTCAAAATCATTAGGATTGCAAGGGTTGCCTAGGCTTATCCAAGGTTTTGTATCATCACTCCACTCAAACCAAAGCCATCTCAATCGGAGGCCGAGGGAATTTTTTTGAAGATGAGGATTCCAAGTCCCCCAAATTCTTTGGGCTTATAAACTTTCTCCAAATTTCTTTTACGTTTCCTTCTGGCGACCATCCATCCGTAGATAGGCTCTCTGAATACTATCCACCTTTAAGAGAGTCGCAAAGAGCTTGCTGGCAATTTTACCCTGCAATTACTGGAAATAGACGCGTTTGAAAATCTTCATGAGCTGACGGTTCATCCACTTATTCGCCACGTGTCCGTCCCGGTATTCGATGACTCAATTTTATCGGCGGGCCTAGAAAGTTAAACCAAGTTGCTGGACGTCGGCCGGGCTGACCACCGGAGACAGCGCCCGCAACTTCGTCAGGTTCGACGCGTTTTCCTCGGTGGTCAGCGCGCTGTATTGGATCCTTGCCAAACCGCATGCATGAGAAAATGGCGAAGTAGATCGAGGAGAACAGAGAGCACCGAAGGTGCCAACGATTCGTTATTTTCGAATCCATACCGTTTGTTTACTCGTTAAGCAATTCGAGCCGTGATCACACGGGAACAGAAAAGGAACGAAATGAAAGATAAAGGAAAAAGTCCAAAACAAACTTTAAACTTGTAGTCAAAAGCTAAATCAAATCCTAAACTTGCAATTCCTGAAATTGGCACTCTAAACTCTACGATCATGGACATTTTAAACCCTGGACTAGGGTGATTTGTAAATAAAAATGAATAATCCAATACTCTCACCGACAAACAAGGCGTCATCCAATTTAAAAAATCAACGCTCGTGTCCTCGCCTGACCGGACCGCGTCCACGCCATGAACGCTCGTGGCCGGAGCGCGTCCATGCCCGAGTCTGTGCCCGTGCTCAGAGCTCGTCTGCGCTCGCGCCTGGCCGAAGCGCGTCTGCGACATGGCCGCTCATGGCCGGAGTCTGTGACTATGGCCAGAGCTCGTTTGCGCCAGCGCCATGGCCGCCCATTGTCGGAGCTCGTCCGCGCCTGGCTAGATTGTGGTCTGTATGAGGGTGCACGTGGTATGCGTCAGGGGCGACGCGTTGGCGACGTCGCGCACGGACGCGGTGGCCTCCGTCCAACCCGTCCCCTCCCTCCTGGTATCACAGGGCTCGCCTCCACCAGAGAATGGCCGAATCGGCGTGGTGGCGGAACAGCTCGCCGTACTTCTGATCGAGACGGTGGCGGAGGAGCTCGCCCTTCTCCTGGGCAAGTGCGGCCATTTGTCTCTGCGGTGGTCGGCGCCCCTGTCCGGAGCTCCTCCAGACTCTAGTCCCTTGTTGGATTTAGAGAATAAAAATAAATTTTATTGATTATAACATGTGGGTCCCATATGTCAGTGTCAGTAATCTGCAATCCCGGTCAGGATTATATCTTTCCCGGTGTGCCAAACAGGCGTAGGGTTTAAAATGTTCAGGATTACAAAGTTCAGAGTGTCAATTTCGGGGATTACAAGTTCAGGGTTCGATTTATCTTTTGGCTACAAGTTTAAGGTTTGTTTTGTACCTTTTCCAAAGATAAAGCATGTCGGCTCTCCTGCTTCCACGTAGAGAACTGCAGCTGGTGCCAGGTATACATATACTTTTCCTTTCTTAAAGTTGATCTTTTAAAAGAAAACTTCCATTCAGACCTGAACGAAGAAGAATCTACGATTTATATAGGCTGAAACCGAGCTGCCAAACTGGTCAAACATCTCCGTCCAAAGCCAGACAAGCCAAGACGCCCATCTCCACGACCGGTCCGTCCATCCCCCAATCCAGCCAGCCGCCACCTGCTTCACTCCGCCGCCGCCGACGTGCGCGCGTGTCGTGAGATGGACATGGACGAGGCGGTGCCGGCGCTGGCGGTGGTGGACGCGCGCTTCTGCGCGGGGGACGAGGCGGCGCTCGCCGTGACCAAGACGATCAGCATGTCCGGCAACGACTTCACCGTCACGGACGCCGCCACGGGCGACGTCCTGCTGCGCGTCGACGGCGTGCTCTTCAGCCTCCGCCGCCGCTGCCTCCTCGCCGACGCGCACCGCCGGCCCGTCCTCACCGTCCAGGAATCGGTGCGCATGAGGAGTTTCATCACCCCGCTCTGTTTCTTTCTTTAATTCTTTCTTCCCCCAAGCTCGTTTCTTGATTTGCTGCGGTTGGCGGTCGGTCGATCGGTGGTCGCAGGCGCTGGTGATGAACCGGCGGTGGAAGGTGTTCCGCGGGGACAGCACCAGCCGGCGGGACCTGCTCTTCACGGTGGTCAAGCCGTCGGTGATCCCGCTGCGCTGGTCCACCAGGGTCAGCGTCTTCCTCGCCAGCAACGGCGCCGAGCAGGCATGCGACTTCAGGATCACCGGAAGCTACCACGACGGCGCGTGCTCCGTATCCCTCGGAGAATCAGACACCGTCATAGCAAAGGCGAGCTAAACCCCAATCACTCACTGATTGATGTCCGTCTCTCTGCTAATCTTGCATCATCGTTGGACTGGTTTTGTTGCTGACACCGACCGTCTTGGCTGGCCGCAGATCGACCGGCGGTCCACCGTGGTGAGCTCGCTGCTAGGGAAGAACGCGTACAGCGTCACCGTCAACCCCGGCATCGACTACGCCTTCGTCGTCGCGCTCGCCGTCGTCCTCGACGAGATGCACTACCAATGATCCACGAATTGCTGCATCCGACACTCACACGTGCTCCTCCTGTGTCCTTGTCTTGTGCGTCTGTGTGTACGTCTGGGTCAATGCTGTGTCGTCCGTCGGAGCTCGATCAGCACAACCATGGCGTTCAGATTTGGGCGTGTGAAGCAAAGATTTTGATCCAATCCAGCGTGTTCCTTCTTCCTTCCGACAGAGAGCACCCTGTTTTGTACAAAAAGAAAAGAGAGCTGTCGGCCTTGCTCGCTTTCGCTGTGTACTAGTATGCTGTAGTAGCCTGGCTTTTTGCACCTTGATCAATGAAAATGCAGGTGACAGATCTTTCATGCCCGGGTCACCCGCTTAACATTAACTTACAAGAAAAGGACACACTCTCTAAAGAGAAATGCTCCTGTGGCTCCTGTGTTTTTCGGGAACTTTTTTTTCACGAATTTTTAAACACATCGACGGCTGTGATTAGGGACGGGACATGGGTTTGGAGCCTTTCACATCGTTGGGCTCACATGAGATCTCAAGAGGCCTTAGCGACGCATTGGTCGGCGTCACACCGGCGATGGAGCCGTCGGGCTAGGTTAGGCCGGGGAGTGCATCGTACAAGGTGATGGAGGCGGCGGCGTGGTTTGCGACCGTGTTGTGTGTTTTCCTCTTGAGATTGGGGGTTAGGGATAGCAGAAAAGCGGTTTTGAAGCGAGGAAAGAACGGGGGACGATGAGCGTTAACTTTCTTGGCAGAACATGGTCTGCCTGGTTGACAGGATGCATCCGGCTTTCTTGGCAGAACATGGTCTGCCTGGTTGACAGGATGCATCCGGGTCGTCGGTGTGGGTGTGTTACGATCAAACAAATCCACGATATTTGTTTTCTTTAAGTGGGAACGATCCGAGGGCTCTGATTATTTTGTGTACACTTTGTTTGGTGGACATAGGAAAGATAAAGTTTGCTCTTTTATTAGTAGTGGAGATGTTGTTTTAATGATATAATAATACTAATAGGTTGATAGATAGATGTTGGGTAATCACCACTTCATTTGGAGTTTGGACTCTTTCATAGATTTAAATCAATCGTCTATCACATCTCTAGAAACCCTATGGTTTGCTTCTTGTGCAAAACTAGCATAGCTGACGGTTCACCGATGACCGGTCGCAAACGACCTGAAGAGAATTTGGTAAGTGTCAAAATCAGTGTTCCTCCATCTCAAACAGCTAAAATAGTTATGGGGCTAATCAGCGTGGACCAACTCCAACGATCTTATCATCGTCAAACTGGCAACACAGTCAGAGTCAAACTGGCTGGCCGGAGACCTTATCATCGTGTACCTCCTTCACTAACATATACTCCTATCACGCTAGCTCTGCGTTCCTCCATCCTCAGGTCGATCTTGTAGAGAATCCAAGCAATCATCCATCCTCAGGTCATGAGCAGCGAGCCGGCGGACGACACGGCGGTGGCGGTGGCGGCGGCGGAGCCAGCCCAGGTGGTCGTCGTGGACGCGCGGTACTGCACGCCGGCGGCGACGGCGTTCGCGGTGACCAAGACCATCAGCGTGACGGGGCACGACTTCACCGTGAACGACGCCCGCGGCGCGGCCGTGATGCAGGTGGAGGCGGCCGTGTTCAGCTTCCTCCAGCGCAGCTCCCTCCTCCTGGACGCGGCGACGCGCCGCCCCGTGCTCACCCTGCAGGACTCCACCTACTACGCGAGCACCAGGTGGGAGGCCTACAGCGGGGACAGCACCAGCCGGAGGGACCTGCTCTTCGTCGCGGTGAAGACCTCGCCCGTGCAGCTGGCCAGGACCAAGGTGCGCGTGTTCCTCGCCGGCAACGGCTCCGGCGAGCGTGTCCCCGACTACGTTATCGGCGGCAGCTACTACGACGGCGCGTGCACCGTCTCTGCCAGAGGCGGCGGCCCCGATGGACACGCCGTCGCGCGGATCACCCGCCAGAACACGGCGGGCGGTGCGCTCCTCGGGCGGCACACCTACACGGCGAGGGTCGACCCGGGCGTCGACCAGGCGTTCATCCTCGCGCTCACCGTGATTCTCGACGAGATGCATCACTAGCATCCTCCTACTGTGTGGATCAGTATAAACTAAGAAGTCTGGATTGAACAGTTAAGGCCAATCAGTGGATCTGTTCAAGTTTTTGTAGTAAAAACATATTCGTTTTCGTCAAACAACGTCACATGTAACCCACTGAACTGTTTGTCATTCCAATTCACCGCATCAGAGTTTGATTTTGTTTCTATGGTGTCTGGTTAGTTGATCAATTTCAAGCACTAGTACACATCTAGATATCTAAAAGCATCTCTAACAGAGCCCTTAAAATAGAAATCTCAAAATAAGTTTACACGTCGACATTTTTGTCAAATCTCGTCACAGGTGCTAACGCACGATAGCAAAACCTTAAAGGGATCTGCAAAAGGTCTAATTTGGGCGCGAACGAACTAGTTTTCTTCGGAATTTCACCACGGAGGAGTTCATCACCAATTTACACGTGATGTACATATACTCCAAAAGTAATCTACTCCTAACTCGTCGCCGTCGTAACCTATTGCCAAAACTTGGCTCACCGGAGTCTTAGGTGCGGCGGCGACGAGGTCGACGCCGAGTTTCAGTCCTCGTCGCAGGCGAGCCTCTGCTCTGCCTTCTTCTTCTCCGACCGTAGCAGGACGAGGGAGATGACGCAGCCCACCATCTCGACGGGGATCGACTCGAGAAGTTCGAGAGCGTCCGGTTTCTCTGACGAGGATTTTGAAGCAAAATAAATTCTTAAAGTATTTATATAATTTAAGATAATCACATTTTTAAAATGGAAAAACTCAATGGAACTGTACAATGCTATTGGTTCGCCGTATGTGCGACGCAATTATTGGATTATGTACCGTGTTAACTGCTGAGAGCGAGGCTTGCAATTCGAGGAATGCAAAGCGAGCGTGATATGTAAGAAGTATATATGTTAGTGAAGGAGGTATGCGAGACGATAAGGTCTCCGGCCATTTTGACTTTGACTGTGATGCCCAGTTTGACGCTGACGCTATCTGAGAGAAAAATTGTTGGAATTGGTCCACGCTGATTAGCCCCCCATAATTATTTTCTCCTTCAATTTTAGCTGTTGGTAACGCTAATTTTGACACTTGCCAAAACTCTTCATGTTGTTTGCGACCGGTCATCCCTGCTAGTTTTGCACAAGAAGCAAAGCGTAGGTTTTCTAGAGATGTGATGTGATAATGTGATACACAATTGTTTTAAGTCTACTAGTTGAATGCTCGTGCGCATGGGTCCTATATTTATCGTAATCTTTGCTAAAATAAATTACACTTCTCTATAACATACGGCCGTGGGAAAATGATGTCGTATAATTGCAAGACGAACCAAGCGCAGACTTCATGTCAACCAAATATTAAGACAAGTTTCTCGTTGTAATCTGGTAGAAATATTTTGTATTGGGACAAAATAGTTGTAGATTTGAAGTGTTTCTTCGATTAGTAAAGATATACTGAAATAGAGTAGAAGCCCACAAGAATTTATCCTGATGCACCATATATACCCACACGCAACCGGGCCTAGCTCTGTAACACTTGAAAAGGGGAGATGCAAATTCCTTGCTTGCTTGCGCGCGCTGAGCTACAGAACTAGGCCGCTAGCTAGGCTGGGGCCTTTGCTTTATCACGTCCTCCATGGAAGCTCGATTAAATTTGTTTTTAGCTGCTTAGTCTAAGAGTAGGATTTTTTTTTTGAGATAACTAAGAGTAGGATTTGAGTGAGAGTAGTGGGACAAATTTAATTATTTGATCCTGAGACTATTTTTGGCCTTCTTTCGGATAAAGATAATTCTTGTGTTTCGAGCAAGGGGGAGAGGACTCTGATGTGAAATATATTTGACGCTTGTGTTAGAGGTTTGGCCCGGTTGGTCAAATAACCAAAAGAGATCCTATTTATGAAAAGCTAGATAGAATCTTGGTAAGTACGGACTGGGAAACAAAGTTCCCTTTAGCTTGATCAGGTGCTAATGCACCATACCAGAGACGCAAGCGGCCTAGCTCTGTATCAGTGAAACACTTTGCTTGATTAGTTGATTCCTTCCTTGCGTCCGTGGTGGGCTACATAGCTAGGCTGTGGCCTTTACTTGAGCATCAGGTGCTCCATGGAATTCATCATGCATGTACAGTACAAATAGGTGCTCGGGGCATGTGCAGTGCAGAACACATCGAAAACTGAATCCCCCATTCGGCCACTCCACGAGCTTCAGGCACCTTGAGCGTCACTTTGCCGTCTTCACCGGTTCCGAGGTGACCATCGAGATTCGAGAAGCGCAGCACCTTGTCCTTTCATCTATACATGTGTGAGTGTGAGTTGAATCTTGTGCTCGTCATGGTAGTTATGGCCTCTTTTGCCAAGAGTAAAAAAAACATTTGAATGTTGCGCAAGTATTTCTCCGAGGGCCCGCCTTTTTGCACTTGTTGTGTGTCACTTTGCTCACCTCCTTTAAGTGCGGTCGACCATTCATGCAAAACTACACCAATAGATGGTTCCTAATTAATTTGATGCCACTAATTATCCCAAATATGTGCTTAAACTATTTTTAACAAGATGTCTTAATATATACCAAAGCCAATAATTAAGGTTGTGGTCATGGGGTTTAGCAAATGGTTATTAAAAAAATACAGCAAAGCAGACTCTCATTGCCATCTTCTCATTTTTTGTACAAGTGTGAAAGTCTATGAAATCAAGTTAAATGATAGGATGATAAGAGCAACTTCCTTCCAATTATTGCAAATAACCAACTAATTAATTTTCAAAGAATCATTTTTATCACAAAACAAGAAACTCTATATGCATGACTTCAGTGTAAACTAGTTAATATCACAGAAAAGAGCCGGGTGGTCATAAGGTCCAGGCGCCTTAGAGGGTCTCATTCGAAAAAGCAGCCTCATTATCTTCATTTGTGTATGGCTTACGGATGCGAGGTCCAACAAAAAAGAACCGTTTCGTGCCCCAGGTCGCCCCCAGGCGAGCCAGGGGCGATTCTCACGCACTCGCTCCCCTTAACAGAAAACAAGAGGAGAAAAAGAAAACAGAAAATAAAATGAAAAACAGAAAAATAAAATGCAAAAGCCCTAAACCCCTTAACATTTTAATACCGGTTGGTGTACCAATACTAAAGGTCCTCCACACCGGCCACTACGCCGCGCCCACGTGGAGGGCCTTTAGTACCGGGTTGTGACAAGCCGGGACTAAAGGGGGTATTTAATCCCGATTCCGTAGTACCGGTAGGGGAACCGGTATTAAAGGCTCACCAACCGGTACTAAATGCTATGATCGGTACGAGAGGCTTTCCCGGCCGGTCCTCACATTATTGACATGACCTCGCGGGGTGTCGTCTCACTGAGTCGTTGCCTAGGACCTGCTATAAGGATTTAGTATAATTAGCCACTACAAAATAAATGGCCCATCTCAATTAGTGTACCTTAAACCTTCTCATATAAATTATGGATGAACATAATCAATTTACATCCATTAGCGGCATCATATCCTAGCCATATCAGTGTTCTCCTTTTCAGAGTTTTATTTTAGATTCTCCGCCTGCTCCTTATTTTTATGGTCTCGTGTGGGTATGATCTAACTTTTTTTCTGAAAATTATTACTCATTATAGTGATCAAGACTTACTATAACTAGATGATACCCCGCGCGTTGCTGCGGAAATATATATGCTTATTCGTTATAAAATAGTTTTCAGTAAACATCAATCAGACAACTTGTTGACTATGGATGAAAAAAATTATGGTTGATTTCACCCCTCAATGTTACATCAACAAAGAACAAAAATTACATAGCATGTAGAGAAGCCGAGGCAATCCCCGCTAAAAAAAAGAAGCCAGGGTCACAAACACTGCTACTTATCGTAAAACTAAATAGAGAAGACAATGGGCAAACAACAAAGTTTTTTTGGAAAACTTGGAGTACTATTTAAAAGAAAAACTTTCTATTATAGGGTAGCATGTAATAGAGCAGGTCTCCTCTTTTACAATGTAAGATATGATACAGGACGAAACTGATTCTGGCATAAACAGAAAGGATCTCAAATAGCATGCTGCAAAAGAGTACATGTGGGCTGGAACTTATAAAACTGAATTTGCATTGCCAACGCCCCAGGCTTGAGCAGAGAACCGAAGCTCATGGAAGTACAATTTCGAGTCAGATCAAGTGTTGAACCAATGATGCATTGGGTTGATACTGTACTGAAGAATAAGGTTTATCGTCCTTGCGCAGTCCAATGAAATTATGAAGAAGAGTGTCCAGCACAATGTTCTATGTAAAGAAAACCTCAAAATACCAAGAAGCCAATGCACATTCATCTACACAATGCAACTCGCCAAAATGATCTTCTGGACACAAAATCTGAAACCAATATGTGCTAAACATTTTAGGTGAGGGACTGATAAGTAGCAGTATTTGACAGTTAGACTAAGTTGGCAGATTGAAACGGCTGAAAGTTATATGAAATCCAGTACTCTCGTTTCTTCAAGTGTAATTAACCCCAGTCATAGAAATAACTATTTACACGTTCGCGCGAAACTGTGAATGGTTCTCTTTTCTAATTATTTCTGAAGATAGACATTATTGGAAAGCTGTAATGCTTACTCTAGTGTAGCAAAAGAACCGACAGTAATCAAGCATACACTTAACAGAGCCCCTTGGACTTGAATGATTGATCGAGTAGCACCAAACAAAATCAACTGAAAAGTAACGACTACGACGAAGAGAGCTGCAGGTAACCCTTCCATGCTCTGATTTCATCGCATGTAGCCAAAAAATTGCCAACTAAGCATGGCTGCAACAGAAAACTTCCGGTTATGGACATGTATCGAGCACATGCAAAATGATATCAAGATTTCTAAGTATGGCAATAAAATGCCTTACCCTTTTTCATCTCCATCCTTGACTTTTCTAGTGCCTCCCAATCTCTTTACATCGTATGGATGTAGAAAAATAAACAACATAATTTTAAAGTGCCTCCCAGTCTCCTTACATGTATAATGCTCTGCCATGAACCAAAAGGAAACAATTGCATCAGCGCAAGCAGTTCATAACTGAAAAAATCTGACTTAGGCTATACATGCATGACTGCTTGTCAAGAAAGGTTAGCACCAAGAGACGTACGTGAGAAAGTATGCAATATGAAAGAACCAATATTTTCTTACAGATCTTATGGCGCATATCGAGTTGTTGGTCCTCTGTGATATTTTATCGAGCAGTTGACACGCAGCACTGATACTGCGCCTACCCACCACCATTTGGATATGTCAGCCGGGATTTTGCAACCAAAGAAAACTGAAAATGGCAGAGCTAACCATGGGTTTGTGTTGCCGCTGCTGAGGATGATTTGATAGGAGGGGAGGAGAATCTGGAGCAGACATCTACCCGGTCCCGGGTGGAGTACGGTTCCTGAAATGGATGCGAGGACGTTGTGGCTCTGTGGCTGATCAGTTCAGCATAGCAGTTTCTTTTGCAATCACAACGCAATCATGGCTGATGAAGGATGGACGGTTTCTTGAGCATTTGTGGCCACTGGCGAGAAAATTATAGGTCGCAGTGGCCAGAAATCGTAGGTCACGGCGGCTGAGAAGAGGAACAGCAGGGAAGAGAATTTTTTAGAGCAGCATGACGTAAGAGAGGTTACATGGGCTTGTTTTTGTGCAGCCCAATTAGCAAGGGCAGGCCATTTAGCAAGAAGCGAGCGAGGAGGCGATAAAAAGGCAAGCCACGATGCAAACGAATGTACCGGTGCTAATTAAGGTGACGTGGACGCATAAAATGGCTGAAAAATCAGGTAGTGGGTCATTACTATTTAGATATAGAAGATTTGTGGGGCTAGATCAGTAAAATTTTGTACGTATGATCAATGCATGGCATAAATATCAATATTCCTATGAATGTTGTCCTACTAAAACTGAATCCTACCATGACTGTCGTCCCGTGAATTACTTACCGTATTTTAAGGTATGGTTATGATCAATTCCACGGTGGAGGCACCGTGAATGGTGTCTATATAAATCTGGTCCTACGTACATTTTGATCGACCACAACAAGGCATTGTGTGCGTGCGCGTGCGTGTGTGCGTGTCAACCTAGCAAGTGTTAGGATCAGTTGCATGCGATGGAGGCGCAGTTCGTGATGAATAGTCGGCGTCCACCTTTCACCGTGGAGATTAGCTACTATGGCAACGTGAGGGAGTTGAAGGAACTTGCGGCGAGAGGATTGGGGATCTATTTTTTCTGAAATTCTATTTTTTAAATTTCTACATATCGGGTTCGGGTGCAATGCCACCTGGGTTCTGCAATGTAAGTTTTGTCTCGAATAGAAAAGTACATATACCCTTTGTTTTGCAAAATTCAGAAATCATATTTTGAAATTTTACAACTTTCTGAAAACAAATCATGGACCTAGATAATGGTACAGCTACCGACCTGTAAATATCTAGCATTTTGTTTTCAGTTTCTTTTTTAATTCGAAAATATGATTTGCATATTTTCAAAATAAAGAGCTATGTTTAGCTCGGGTTTTGTATCGCTGCTCTTGGTCCGTGTAGATCAGCTTTTTTCCATGTTAGTGACTACTTTTCCCCACCATACGCATGCTCACTCATCGATGCTCCTCTGAAATGGTACCAAAGTATATTTTTTTGTTTATCTGACGAGGATTTTGAAGCAAAACCAATTCATAAAGTATTTGTATAATTTAAGAAAATCACCTTTTCAAACATGGAAAACTCAATGGAACCATACAATGCTATTGGTTCGCCGTATGTGGGTCGTAATTATTGGAAAACTTTCACGGAGCACACAGCCTCCTGAATAAATTCTTCATCTGTTACGCTACGGTCCATAACATACGGCCGTGGGAAAATGTTGTTGTATAATTGCAAGACGAACTAAGCAGCCTTGATATCAACCAATATTTTTAGAGAAGTTTCTCGTTGTAATCTGGTAGAAATATTTTGTATTGGGACAAAATAGGTGTAAATCTAAAGGGTTTCTTAGTTTTTAAAACTTATAATGAAACATATTAGAAGCCCACAAGAAATATCCTGATGCACCATATATACCACACGCAACCGGGCCTAGCTCTGTAGCAGTGAAAGTGAAACACTTGAAAGGTTCAGATGCAAATTCCTTGCTTGCTTGCTACAGAACTAGGCCGCTAGCTAGGCTGGGGCCATTACTTTATCACGTCCTCCATGGAAGCTCGATTTAATTTGTTTTTAGCTGCTTAGTCTAAGAGTAGGATTTGAGCGAGAGTAGTGGGACAAATTTAATAATTTGATCCTGAGACTATTTTTGGCCTTCTTTCGGGGAGGGTATGGGGAGAGTTATTTTACACCCCCAACATAAAAAGATAATAAAGAAACCTATCTGATTGAATTAGGAAAGCTAGTGAGAGAAATAAAAGAAAGAAAGTTTCTAACTTGTCTTTCATGTTTAACTCTATCTTTTGAAAATTGGGACTTAAAGGAGTAGGTGCTTTACTTGGTCAAATAACCAAAAGAGATCCTATTTATGAAAAGGTAGATAGAATCTTGGTAAGTATACACGGACTGGGAAACAAAATTTCCTTTAGCTTGATCAGGTGCTAATATCGTGATGCACCATACCAGACGCAAGCGGCCTAGCTAGCTCTGTAGCAGTGAAACACTTTGCTTGATTCTTTCCTTGCGCGCGCGGTGGGTAGGGCGCTAGCTAGGCTGTGGCCTTTGCTTGATCAGGTGCTCCATGGAATTCATCATGCATGTACAGTACAAATAGGCGCTCGGCTCGGGGGCAGTGCAGTGCCCCAATCCAGGACGAGCTTCAGGCACCTACGGAGAAATGCAGCCGCAGCGACAAAGACAAACGACGACACCGGGGAGGAGCTCCGTCTTCCTCCTCCTCGTCGTCGTCGGCTACGCCCTACTCCTCGTCGTCCTGCACCCGCGCCGACCCTTCATCACCGCCTCCTCCATCTCCATGATCAGGAGGGCCGCCTTCAACGGGTCCAACAACGACGACGCAACCCGCCACTTGGGCATCTCCTTCGAGGTCGCCACCACGCGGGCCTCCTTCCTCTTCTACAACGCCACCGTCGCCTCCGGCCCGCCCTTGTACGTCCACGGGTTGCAGCCCGACCGGAACACCACCTCCATCGCCGGCGTCATCGACGTCGTCGTCGTCGAACCCTCCTTCTCCGCCGCCCTTCGTGCAGGCCGCCTCCCTGTGCGCCTGCGGCTCACCATCGACGTCGGCTTCAACGGCTTCAGGACTTCCGGCAGCTTTTGCACCCCCAACTTGTTCCGAACTGCAGTGCATCTCGACCAAGTTGAGCGTCACTTTGCCGTCTTCACTGGTTCGGAGGTCACCATTGAGAAGCGCAGCACCGTCACTTTCCGTGAAGATGGCAGTGTAAGTGCTGCTGACGATGCCAAGCTGCGTATAATCCACCGCAAGTCCAAAATGTGGGAGCTTCTCAGCAACACCGTCCTCAAGTCGGTGCACTAAAAAATCATTCTCGATCTTTGATCTCACTCTCCTTGTCCTTTCACCTTATGTGTACTGTGTGAGTTTTTTTTTCTCTTTTTTTGATGTACTCTGTGTGTTGACTGTGAGTTGAATCTTGTGGTTGTCATGGTAGTTCTGACCTTTTTTTCATTGCAAATAACCGTCCACGACACGGCATGTGTGGTGAGCACGCGTAGTTAGGAGTGACTGAGTGAGGGCATGTTCGTTTGTAGGTGCATCTAAGATTTGGCTAGTGGCGCATCTGCCATGGATTTGTATGGTTATCGAATCCACGCCGCATGAAGCTGTCTTTTAGGGCCTCTTTTTCCCAGTAAATAAACATTTGAGTGTTGCGCAAACATGTCTCCGAGTGCCCGCCTTTTTGCACTTGTTGTGTGTCACTTTTCTCACCTCCTTTGAGTGTGGTCGACCATTCATGCAAAACTACACCAGTAGATAGTTCCTAATTAATTTGATGCCACTAGTTATCCCAAAAATGCGCTAAAACTTTTCTAACAAGATGTCTTCATAGATACCAAAGCCAATAATTAAGGTTGTGTTCATGGGGTTTAGCGAATGGTTATTAAAAAATACCACAAACCAGACTCCCATTGTCATCTTCTCATTTTTGTACAAAAGTGAAAGTCTATGAAATCAAGTTAAATGATAGGATGATAAAAGCAACTTCCTTCCAATTATTGCAAATAACCAACTAATTAATTTTCAAAGAATCATATTTATCACAAAACAAGAAATTCTATATGCATGACTTCAGTGTAAACTAGTTAATATCACGGAAAAGAGCCGGGAGGTCATAAGGTCCAGGCGCCTTAGAGTGTCCCATTCGGAAAAGCAGCCTCAACATCTTCATTTGTGTATGGCTTACGGATGCCAGGTCCAACAAAAAAAACCGTTCCGTGCCCCTGGTCGCCCCCGCAGGCGAGCCAGAGGCGATTCTCACGCACTCGCTCCCCTTAACTGAAAACAAAAGAAGAAAAAGAAAACAGAAAATAAAATGAAAAACTGGAAAATAAAATAAAATGCAAAAGCCCTAAACCCCTTAACCTTTTTAATACCGGTTGGTGTACCAGTCCTCCAGACTGAGCCACTGCACGTGGGCCTTTAGTACCGGGTTGTGACAAATCAGGACTAAGGGGGGGTGGGGAGGGGGGGTCTTTAATCCCGATTCTATAGTACCGGCTTCCCAACCGGTCCTCACATTATTGACATGACCTCCTGCAACAACGCGCGGGGTGTCATCTAGTTCACTGAGTCGTTGCCTATGACCTGCTATAAGGATTTAGTATAATTAGCCACTACAAAATTAATGGCCCATTTCAATTAGTGTACCTTAAACCTTCTCATATAAATTAGGGATGAAATTAATAAATTTCCATCCATTATCGGCATCATATCCTAGCCATATCAGTGTTCTCCTTTTCAGAGTTTTATTTTAGATTCTCGGCCTGCTCCTTATTTTTATGGTCTCTTGTGGGTATGATCCTAACTTATTTTCTGAAAATTATTACTCTGATCCATATAGTGATCAAGACTTACTATAATTTGTGGGGCTGGATCAGTCAAATTTTGTATGTACGATCAATGGTATTATATCAATATCCGGCCCTATATGAATGCTCTCCTACTAAAACTGAATTCTACCATGACTGTCGTCCCGTGAATTACTTACCGTATTTTAACGTATGGTTATGATCAATTACTCCTTGGTGGAGGCACCGTGAATGGTGGCTATATAAATCTGCTCTTACGTACATTTTGATCGAACAGCACGACAAGGCATTGTGCGTGTGTGTGTCAAGCAAGTGTTAGGATTTATTTAGCGTCAAGATGCTTAAAATGCTATAGCCGGGTGATAGCCCACTATTTAAAACAGAGGGCTATATTCATCTTATCCCTGTTTTGCTCTCCAATTGGACTTTCCGGTTGTGTTTGTGAGTCAACCAAAACCAATGGTGTCCAAAACACTTTGGTCACCTTTCATCGGCCGAACCAAGAAATCGGAACAAACAAATTTTATACAATTTATCTAACATACTACTTTCGTCTATGAAAAATTCAGCTACAAAAGTGACAAAACATGAGAACAAAAGTCAGCTAAGCCACTCGTCCACCACAACCGAATCCACACCTCCTATTGTCACCGAAAGTGAAGGGGCAGCCACATATTTACAAAGGAATGAGGTGGGTTTTATGGGGAAGACGGCCGTCAGGGTGTGAAGCTCATAAGACCAGGAACATCTCCGTCTTGTACAAGTTTGTGTGAGGCTCGGAGTAGATACATAAACCTACCACTTTTGAACTCAAGTCTGTTTATACTAGTTTTCAATTGAATAATAGGTACCGACCAGATTTTTTTGAAGCTTTCACAAAAAACATAAATCCTCGTCTAAACGTGTATTGCCACCTCTTCTGACAGGGAGACCCATCAGTCCGGCTGATATTTTCTAACGGCTATATCTCTGTTTTAAATAGCCGTCTATAGGAAATAGCCCGGCCCTTAAAAAGAGCTATAGCCAGGCTAAAACGGGCTATAGCCGCAAATTGTACATTAATTTTATTTAGCGTCAAGATGCTTAAAATGCTATAGCCGGCGCAGAAGTACAGATCTCTTCAGCAGACTTATGGAAGACGGTTGACTTGCAAGGTAGCTAATCTCATGTGCAGGGATTGTGTCTTGTACAACAAGGAAATAATCCCATGCATCCTCGGTAGTAGTTAAATACGATCCAAACCTACTACTCGTACGATTGTCGATCCCTGATCAATTAACTATGTTCGCTAGCCTTTCACGATCTGTGGCTTTGTCTCGATGTCGATCACCCACACGGGCGCTATTCGCGACGGCGGCGCCGGCCGTGGTGGACGCGCAGTACTGCGCGCGGCAAGCGACGGCGTTCACGGCAACCGAGGCGTGGTTCGACGGCTTAGTGTTCAACGACGACGCCCGCGGCTCGGAGGAGGAGCCGGCCGTGATGCGGGCCGTGAGGAGGGACGCGTTCTTCGGCCCCCGCCGACACCTCCTGCTCGACGCCTCGCGCCGCCCCGTGCTCACCGTCGAGCGCTCGCCGGCCTTCTTCGAGGTCCGTCGGAGGTGGATGGTGTACGACGGGAACAGCACCAGCGGGAGCGACCTGCTCTTCGTCGCCTACGCGCTGCCCTCCGTCCTCACCTGTCGCGGCGACGTCCACGTGCACCTCGCCGGCCGCGGTAATCCCGACTTCATCCTCGACTCCGGCGGCTTCTTCAGCACCGGGTATACTCTCTACCGCGGCGGTGCCGCCCTCGCTCAGATCTCCCCCACGGGGCCGCTGCTGGATATGTTGCTGGCTATGCTGTTCAATAAGCTGGTGTATAGTATTAGCGTCAACGCCGGCGTCGACCGGGCTTTCGTCATGGCGCTCACCGTGATCCTGGCCGAGATACGTCACGCCGACGACATTGAGCGGCGTCGCCGACTTGAAGAACGCTGTCGTCGTCGTCGACTTGAAGAACGCTCTCGGAACTCACGCTGATCTGCAGCCGTTTTTATACCTTTTGTTTGCCTTTCTATTAGTTCGCCAAACTGAGTTTTTACCCAGAGTTTGATCGTCGTAGCTTCTTTCGGTGGAAACGCATGGATGATCAGCTAGTTATTAAGATTACTTATGAAAACAGGTTAGCTAAGATTCTTTTTCAATAAAAAGGTTTTGCTAAGATTACAAGTTGTTGCAAACTTTTGCTAACAGGGCAAGTAAGTGCAGCTTGATTCTTTTCAAGCTTTTAGTAACAGGACACCTGCTAAGTAGAGTTTATAGAAGAGAGTGCCCTCTGCTTCAACTTAGCCTAAAGGCAGTTAGCACAAGGCACTACTACTACCAAGAGAAACTTGGTACAAGATACTCCAAAACAAGTTTGAGTAAACTGACAAATCATTTCAGTACAAGCAAGTAATTCTCAACGTTTGCGAATGATCATAGCTTATATCCATGGATTTGCACAGAAGATGAATCCAAAATATCAGGAGTGTTATATTGCGCATGAGAACAAGCAGTACAGTGATCGAACAAAGTTTTCCAATAACTAGATGGAATTTCTTGCTAAATTTTACTGACAGCGCATTTAGATATGGGCATACAGCATGATAGAGTGCCCTCCGCTTGCACTTAGCGTAACAGTAGATGCTACTAATACTGCCTGAATGTGAGGTTCAGACGGCCAGGTCGAAGATTTGCCTCCTTAGTCACATAGGTGGGTGCAGTGTTCGATGTAATGCTGGAAACCCCGTGGAATATGTGCCTTGATTGACCACCGAATATTAGAACATCACCAGATTCAAGTTTAACCTTCGAAGCTTTATCTTCATCTCTAACATCACCGTACAAAAACTCCGCAGTGTCGCCCAAGGAAAAAGAAACAACAGGCAGTCTCTTGGTAAGACTGTCTATTGTTTCATCTTTGTCCTGTCAAGTGACACAATCATAAGATCCAGCTAGTAATGGTCAAACAAGAATGCAGCGCTATTATCATTCTGATTGCAGAGATGTGGGAAGTCAGATTGCAGAGATGCGGGAATAGAAGGATATTATTCTACAAATGTAACTCAAAACCCCGGAAGGGCATGCTTATTGAATTAATTTATTCCTGCACAGTTCTACCAAGTAATTTGTACCAGCAATATGAAACGTACTGATGCTAATGCATATAAATACCGTTGGAGAAAGTTGTTTATCTGTACCTGATGAAGACCTAACTTTCCGGCAGTGGTATAGAAGTTAACAATGCAGATATCTGGTGACATAAGAGGAATTTCCTTTTCAGGATTGGAATTTCCTTGACCACTTTGCTTCAAGAATGCATGAGAAGCTTCAATGGCATCTTTGACAAACTTAGTTAATTCCTCTGGTATCTTTGGTGGTTGAGCACCATCAAAGGGCCGTATATCCCCATAGTATGAATCTGGATCCCAGTTCTTCTTCCCTAAGGACATCATCCGCAAGCTTAACTTAGCACCATCTCTGTAGCTAGGTTGATAAAATCCCCCGGTGCCAACACCAAGATCCCGACATTGTTTGATAATTTTAACCTAACATGCGCAACAAAAGAATGCTTAGTAATACGCTTAGTGCTTTGAATAAAGCCGTAGGTGTACTTGAACAGATACTTGATAAAATCATTGCAGGAAGTATATGTTTCTGCGTATCAGAATTCTGAGAAGTGTTACGCAGGTTGCAGCAAAGTGTGCAGACAAGAGATTGTAATTTAGAAACATAAGAATTCAGTAGTGAGCAAAAAAAAGTTCCAAACAGGATGATAAAAGAGGCATATAAACAGATTTAATGCTTGATTCAAACAATCATTTATTTTGTGAGATATGTAATAATCATTGGTGCTAGGATAAAACTAAACATATCAGCCTGAGATGAGCGTACCTGATCATCAGGCTTTATGAAGTTTTTCAATAGAACCATCCCAGGTCTCAAATGTTGCAATGCAGCTGCACTGTTCGAAAGCTCTCTTGCACGCCTTTTCTCTCTGTTCATTTCAAGTAAAGAGGGTTTAAGCCCGACAGAGCATTTGCTGTCACCCCTGCATATATCAAATGGATCAGCTCCTGAATCAGACACAACAGCTCCAGAGCCACATGAAGTGCTCCTCGAGTCTAAAGACTTGACTGGTCGAAACAATGCACCCAATTGGATCGCTAAATCTAGAGATTTCGGCCGCTGAACTGCTGTGACCATCTGCGGCGCTAGGTCTAGAGATTTCGGTGGTTGAACTGGTGTAACCATCTGGCATGGTGAGTCTGCAGATTTCGGTGGTTGATCCGGTGTAACCGTCTGCAGCGGTGAATCTGCAGACTTTGGTGGTTGCACTGGTGGAACCGTCTGCAGCGGTGATTTTTTACTGCCAACAGAGGGAGAAGATGAACGTGGACCATCCTTTTGAGATTCCGAGGACCTCTCACGACCCTGTAATGTATTGTTGAAAAAAATGTAAGAATTAATTTATCATGAAACTCAGCCCCAAAAAAAGCACCTGAATTACCAAACACATTGTGTACTCAAATTCAGCGGTAACAATCGAAACAATCTAAAGGCCATATATATGAGTATCGTCCTATCAAACTGAATTTCAACAAGTGTATGTTGTGAACTTTCTAAAGGCCATATATAGGAAATTTATTATAAGTCTATACTAGAACTGCTAATAATTGAAACAATCAAACAAGCCATCAGAATAGATGAGTGTGCGAAATCACGTCAGGAGGTTCAGTTCCTCCTCACATACAAATTGGAGTAGATCTTATCAGGAAAGGACGCAATTTGGTACTACCAGCTTACTACTACTTCATCAATTGCCTGATTTGCTGCCAAACCAAACAACTCCCAACCTACAGTAGTAGGGTAATAAAAAGAAAGAAAGCAACTTTTCATTGATCGAGCAGCTGGCGGTGCCGAGCTATAACCGCCGCGCCGCACCAGTGCCACCGCATCGCACGTATAGAAATCCGGCATCCTATGAAGGGCCGGCGTCAAACCGCCGGACCATCGCCCAGTCAGTCGGAACGGCGAGCAGGAACTTCCGTACCAAAACGAGGGCAGCAAGGGTTAGGGCAAGGAGGCAGCACGTACCTGTCCGCGAGGGGCCCAGGCCTTCTGTCCCTTGGACGAGGAGGAGGAGGAGGCCGGATTCCTCTTGTTTGCGCCGCCGGCCATTGGAGGAGTTGCGGCGGCGGAAGGGGGCCGGCTGGTGCTCTGCCTTTTCGGTTCCTGTTTCCGTTAGAGTAGAGCAGAGCAGAGGAACGGGTCGTCGTTATTTATGACCCGACCCTACCCGCGTTTGGGTGCGAATCCGATTCGACTCGGACTAGGACCGGAGACACCTGTCGACCCAGAGAATTTGATACGACGGTGAAAAGTGAGTTTCAAACGGAAGATGAAAAAAGTATGAAAAAAACACAAGAAAGCCTAGTGCCGCTCCTCTTGCTCGTATTCCGGCATTTGCTATTTCACGATTGCCCGCCATAGCCTAGATCATTGGTTGTACCCGGTAATGACGGGTTGCTTCCTTGATGAAAGGCGTTGTTTGATAGCTCATACTCTCTCCATGGTGAAAACCCAACGACGACAACGAGTTTTTGCATTTTTTTTCTTCCTGAAGTCGTCTCCTATGGAGAACTTCTTATGCAGTCTAGGTGATGTCGTCATTGGTGGTGGTTTGAATATTCTTGTTGTGAGTCGTTCGTCATTGTGACGGGGTCATTTTCTTTCTTCTTTTCGGTTATGTGCATCCTTAGCGTTTAATTTTTTTTAAAACATTATATTGGTGCAGAGTCTAAATGTGGTTGATATCTTTTTAATATTAATATATTCCCATTATCAAAAAATAAGTGCAGACAGAGAAAGAGCCGCAAACCTATCATGCCCGCCATAGCCTAGATCATAGGAAGCAGAATGTCAACGTTCAATCGGTGTTTTCGAAGGTGTGCACATTATGTTGCTCAAGAACCACCATATCATACGCATAATCATGGAAGAGGTCTCGCTCCGCTCAGTAATAGGAACTTAATAGATGACCAACTACCAATAGGGTGGATGATCACATCCACCAAGGACACTCGGCTATATGTTGCATAAAAACGAGCAGCCAGTGAGGAGGTAGGTCTTGGTTTTCTATGCTTGACTGCGGTGCAAGCCCCACGATTAAAATAACCTTAAGCGTGTGACCTAGTAGGTTCAATAATGCACGGAAATAACATAAACACACGGGGGCTCCCTTATATACATGAATATATTTCGTGCACACTTTTGTTTTTCAAGTGCTACCTTTTAATTTGCGATACTAATGATAACCCAACATGAGATGTCGGTATCATAGTGATCTCGTTATTGAATCACCATACCATGCATGTAGCGTTGCCAGTTTCATTATCTTCTTCAAAATATATAATGTGATGTCTCGTTATCACTATCACGTTATGTCTGGCCGGACAATAAGTGACACCGCAATACCACGAGGAACCACAATCTACCTTTCCATCGTTATGAGGAGCAATATTTCAATCTTGAACTATCAAGTTTCCGGAAATGTCATATGATATACTTGAAAGTCTTAAGGATCATAACTAGCTGATATGTCCAATCCTCAAGAGGACTTTGATGGAGATAATACAAAGCTCGGGACTATAAGAGTCACCTTGGTATCAATTTATACTAAACACTTTTTATCTCTATAAGAAAGTACCCGGCAAATACTATATGGTTTTTCTTAATTACTCGTACAATTTATAGCATACTAGCTAGTTTTTTGTTGGATATTTTTTCTCTAACAACAAACATATCATACTATGTCGTTGGCACTTAAAAGGAAAGTTCATTGATTAAAAGGTTTGTCCTTACAAATATGTTAGGTCAAATAAAAACATTGTTTTGTTTTGGATTTTTTGTACTTTAAGTGTTAGCATGGGAAAATTTCCTCCAATGGATTACATGTATAAATCTATGAAAGCTTAAAATAATTTTTAAAAATGTGATGCACTATAAGTATTGTACTTGTTTGAGAGTATTTAATTAGTTTTGGTAGTATTCTATAATCTACATGCCAAAAGAAATATCCATCTGATGTTTTGTAAAGTAGGGTTGTCAAGTTAGTTTTAACAAGAAGAACATTCTCGAGCTTGCAAGCACCTACGAGGTGGCAGTTTGTGGCAAAAAAAAAACTATCGATATTGTTATGTAGATTGTGTGGAGATTTATGGTTTAACAGGGAACATGAAATTCATGTGTAGTTCGAGGAAGACGAATAAAGTGGCCCATGTAATAGCTATCTTGTTTTGTTAACCAGGTTTCTCATAACAGACCAATAAACCCTTAGAGTTTTACTGTGATTTTTTCGTGAATGAATTATATCATTAAATTTATGACGATCATAAGAAAAGCATAACATATTACAACAGACATTCATTAATTTTGCTCCTAGCCCGCCGTTTTATAATCGGAGGTGAAAGATTTGTCCAAATCAATCAATCGATCGATTAATGAAGATAGGAGTTTTTTACAAACCGGACCAAGAAAAACAAGACAAGAAGAGCTCGCTCGGTCCAAGAAAAATACAAACGGTATACAGAAGTGTTTGAACCTTTTTTTTATAGAACAAGTGATTACGATAAACCATTACAAATAGTCTGTCGGATACAATCCGGAATAGAGTTTCTAAAGATAACAGAAATAAACTTCTCCGTGGAGGCGAGCTAGAGTATGTGCCGTGACATTACACTGAAGAATAACATGAGTAAAAATGAACCACATCTTCAGGCGGCGGAGACCAGCAAGGAACTGAACTGGAGGTGTCACGTCTAGTAGATGCTGATGGTTTATACAACTGCGACTCAATGATCTCGACATAAGCGACACATTGGTCGGCTAGGCTGGTTGGATGCTTGCAAGTTTCACCATTTCTCAGCCAGATGTGCCAAATTCCAACACAAAGCACACCGAGGAGATACGCGCACACCGAGGAAATGCAGAAGTGTGTCACTTTCAAACTAATTATTCACGCGCAAAAACTGAACTTACTCCCACTTTACATAAAACGACTAGGATAAATGAGGCTTAATCTTAATCTATTGTTCATATGAGTGCATAGATAATGAAACTGTTCATATGAGTGTATGAAATACTTAAGAGACGATCATCGTAATAATAATCCCCGCAAAAGCATGAAGAAATGCATCATGCATGAGGAATTTATGTGCCCAGCGATCATCAAGCTCAAACATACGAGGCGGGACGCCCACCCGAACCGCAGTTGCTCTTCCTCCCCCCAAGCCCGAGCATGCCCAGAAGCGCCCTCACGATGCCTCCCGCCGGCCACGACGGCCTGGCCCGGCACGCCCTCCTTCTCCTCCCCTTGACCTCCAGCGACCGGTACGACGGCGGCGGGGAGATGGGCGGCAGCAGCGTGGTAACAGCACCGGCATTAGAAGCGCCGCTCTCCGGCGCCACTGCGCTCGCGGTGGCGCCTCTCTTGGGCGTGCCGGGCGCGGACTCCCACAGGAACGGCACGGCGCCGGCGCGCAGGCTGTAGTAGACCCTGAAGGACGCGTTCGCCAGGCCCGACCGCTCCCTCGCCGCGTCGAAGCCGACGCCCCTGTCTGCGGAGATCGGCCGGAGCGCGAGCTGCTGCTTGGAGCCCATGGCGTTTCCAGCCTCCGGCCCGATCTTGGCTGCAATGCAAGCTCGTCGTGGTGCTCTGCCTTTCTCTGATACACAGAGAAGCAGGCCTGTGGTGCTGTGGCTTTTATATAAGCTGTGCCTGTGCGAGGCTTTGACTTCTCGCTAGGCTGGATTCTGAACCGTTGGTGCGTGCTGGAGCCCTGCAGGTTCTTATGTGTTAATAATGATCAGAAGAAATGAGATTATTCGTGAGACTGTGAGCTGGAAGCCTAGGTTTAATGATTGATTACAAGCCTGCATCCATGGGTAGTGACGTGCTGTGCTGATGGTGCAGTGTCAATTTGGCTGGATGTGTGTTAAGCGGTTGGTGGTGCAATTCCAGAACAAAATTTGAAGGGGACCGGTGTTGTTCATGTTTGTTTAGCCCACTAGCTGAGGAAAAAGATGACCATCCTTAATTCAGGACTTGATCCTTAGTTTCTCATTTCATTTTGGGCAGCCTTCTTCTTCTCCTGCGTAGTAGTTGATGGAACCTTAATTTTCGTTTAGTGGAAGATCTTCTTCTGCGTAGTCGTGGGAAGTAGGAACTATGAAATCTAAAAAAACTACAGTAGGAAGTAGAGTAGGTTTGAGTCTGTTTTCCTGAAGCCGTCTCTGTCTTTCTTCCCCCGACGGTGCCATCCCACCTAGCAAGATGAAAGCAAATTGGGCGATGGACTCGCAGCGCTACCTGTACCCACACACACATGACATTTTGTCAGCAAATCGTGATGTCTTGTTCTATCGTGGCAAAGAGACTGGATTAATCGATGGGCGAAGAAAAGAGACGGATGGACGGACTGCTCAACGAACAGAAACCTGCAGACGAGGTCCGTCGGTCGGCCGGTCGGTGAAGACTGAAGAGAAAGAAACTTGTGTACTATGCAGGTCTCCCGTCTGCAGTGCTACCTAAGCTTTGTCTGATGCTGAATTTTGCCATGACGAGGCCAAGTTTGACGCATTTTTTTCTTCTTCTCAGTGGTAGAAAGATATCATTCTTAACTCGTTTGGCTCCCGTTGTTAGTCTACGCTTTGCACCGATTAGGTTAACTAACCCACATTAAGTGGCTACTGGCTAGCATCCAAGTTGGTGACGATGGAGATAGAACAAAACCTCGAGTTGGTATTGTGGTGTGGGCTTTGCTTGAGTTAATTACAAAAAAACCACTACCATTGTGGCCAGGGTTTCAAAAAAACACCTGGATTCAAAAAAAAATCGCACAACCAACGGCCCAGCGCTAATGAATTTCACATAGCCACCAGTCGGGGTCTAACCGTGCACGACGCTGACTTAATGCGGATTATGACAGGCGGGGCCAGCTACAGGTGCCACGTAGCAAAACAGACACTCCGCCGTTAACGGCCGTTAGACGCCGCATCCGTGCCCTAAAACTGACACTCGCTCGATATTTCTCTCTCTCCCTTTCGTATTTGTTCCCCTCTGCCATTGCTGCTTGGCCGAGCTTCACCGGCACCGCCCCCCGCCAGCGTCGACGCGGATCTTTGCCGCCGCCTCCACCGTTGCGCGATGCCTAGCTGGAACGATAACGAGTCGGATGACTCGGTTTGTTGGCCGGTGAGTAATTTTCAATCTGATTTGGGGATTTTTAAGGTTTGCGCTTTGTGATTTGAGCTTCCGGTGCTCTCCAAGCCATCATCTTGTGATCACCTAACACCACCTTTAATTCTTGTTTCTTTGCTCTCCAAGCCATCATCTTATGCACTTGAACTCCATATTTCTCCTTTGTTGTATCTCTAAGAATCTCAACTCCTGTCCTAGGGTCTATTCTTATACTTGGCTCACAGTTCTTGGCTAGCCACTTCCCTGTCACCTTGCATCCTTCACCTGATGTGGCACATGTATGTTGCAGCTGCATTTTTCTGAAACAGAAAGTCTTCTCACCCTTGATCACTGACCCAACCATCATAAATTGGCACACCTTCTTTGGAATACCCTCACTAATACCCTCACTGTCCTCTTGCAAAGCCTCTTTGGCTTTCTATTTCTTTGTCTTCTTACCTTCAAAACAAACAACAATCATCCTATCTTTGCAATTTCTCCAATACTTGAAATTTCTCAATTGTGCAATGTGAAGTGCTTGCACTGCTCTTCTGAACTGATATACATCCACAAAACACATCTTGAAGCACATACCCTCCTCTAGATGCAGTCTAGATTCATCATACCACACAGTAGGTTCTTTTTTCCCCTTGATTTTCTTTCCTGATGGCAGAGCCCAAGCCATCATCTCTGCACCATCATCATCATCTGAATCCAGCTCCCACTTCAGGCCTTCATAATTTGAAGGCAAATAATCTGCTAGAGTTGTGGTCTGCTGGCTGCAATGAGATCTGGTGGTGGGTCCTTCATTCTTGCTCTTCTTGCTTGCTGGTTCATATGTTGTCTACAGGTCACTGTCATCTGAATCATAGAATAGTTCATCTGGCTCTGAAACTTCTTGTTATGTTGGCTTCTTCTTCTTCCTCTTCTTCATGTCACATAATTTCAGTCCCAACTCTTCATCACAATAAATGTCAGCATCAGAATCATTTTGCTCACAGTCAGTATCTCCATCAGCATCAGAATCATCTAGTAGTAGAGCATCAGAATCACTGTCAACATCCTGGACTTGTGCTACTGATTTTCCTTTGTTGCAGCTTTTCTGAGTGAACAAATATTCTATCTCATCATTAACAGGAGTTATGCTCTGCTCTAAATTTTTGTTGCAACTCTGTTGTGTCTTCAGATAAAGCATTTCTGAATCTTCTGACAGATTAACACATTTCTGGTTCGGAATGATCACACCTTCTTCATCCACTGCATAAACAACAGGCACACCAATCTCTGAAATTGGCAACTGGTCTTCTACAGATGGAGTGTTCAAATCTGAAGGGAGCCTACTACTGCCAGCAGTCACAGTGACACTTACACATTTCAGTTCCTCTTACTGCTCCACCATCTTCTCCACCTTTGCCATACCATCTAACAGTTCCATCCCACTAACCCATTTGTCCTTCTCTCTCACATAGTACATGTTGTCAGTAATTCCATAGCCCTCTGTCTCGATTAGAGCTAGCGGATTCAGATAAGTTATGTCTGACCTACCGATTCTACGCTCAAGATTGTCTCTGAACGGATAAACGTCGCCTAGAGGGGGGGGGGGGGGGTGAATAGGCGATTTAAAACTTTTTCCGAGGAGTCGGAATATCCGGTCCAAGGATGACCCGGAAATTCCGGTATGCTTGATAAAGGCGGAATAAAACTAGAGGTTTACTTTAACAAGCATACAACCTAGATATAAATACTAGGCTCACCTATGTGCACCAACAACTTATGCTAAGCAATACAAGTAACAAGGTGATAGCAAGATATATGACTTCAAGCACGAAGGCTATCACAATGTAAAATGCATAAGTAAAGAGCTCGGGTATAGAAATAACCGAGGCACGCGGAGACGAGGATGTATTCCCGAGTTCCACCCAAAGGGTGTACGTCTCGTTTGGAGAGGTGTGCGCAACCACAACAGGTTAGCCGCAACGCCACAAAGGCTCACCTTCTTCTCCTGATGAACTCAACCACAAAAAGGTGCGAGTTCACCTTCCACTATTGATCTCCTTTGGGGCGGAGATCGAATCCCGTACAACTCTTGAGCCACACACCCACAACTTAATTGGGGGCTCCCAAGTCTTGAGGCACACACCCACAACTTAATTGGGAGCTCTCAAGTGACCACAAAAGGTCTTGACCACAAAAGGTCTTGGCCACAAAAGGCCGGCCACAAAAGGCGTCTAGGGTCCAAAGGCCCAAGAGTAACAACCTCACAAGTATCACCACCACGAATCCTCGTGGAGGGCTCAAACCGATGCAAATGCAATGGCAAGAGCACACGAAGTGCTCAAGTCCTTCACTCTCAAATTCCAACACAACAACAAATGTTTATGGGGGAATAAGAGAGGAAGAACAAAGGAAACCACAAAGGAGTCAAATCCTTCACTCCCAAATCCCACCAAAAGCAACTAATGCTTATGGGGGGGAGAAGAGAGGAAGAACAAAGAAGAAGAACCACAAAGGAACTCCAAGAACTAGATCCACTAAGTTCCCCTCACTTAGAGGAGAGATGGATTGCTAGGATTGTAGATCTAGATCTCCTCTCAACTTTCCTAAAGAATATGCAAGATTCTATGGAGGGATTGAGAGGGGAATGAGCTTTCCAAGGTCAACAATGGAGTAGGAGAGAGGGGAAAGTCGTGCTGCCTTGGTTTTTCTGGGGAAGAAGAAGGGGAGGGGTATTTATACCCCTCCAGGAAATATAGCCGTTGGCTGTTTCGACACCCGGAAATTCCGGTATAAGTGAGACTCGGAAATTCCGGTTACCCGGAAATTCCGAGTCCATGAAATTTCCGAGCAGAAATTCCGGCTGAAGTCAGAACTAAAACCAAACTTTTCCTTAGCCGTTACTGGAGGGCTTTTCTGGGTGCACTCGGAAATTCCGGTATATGGAAATTTCCGAGCACAATTTCCGGTTCGAGTCAGAACCAAAAGTACTTCTTTCCTTAGCCAAAACTGGAGGGCTTTCTGGGTGCACTCGGAAATTCCGGTAGACGGAAATTTCCGAGCACAATTTCCGGCTCGCGTCAGAACCCTTTATCTCCTTTCCTTAGCCGTTTTCTTGGATGAGTTGGGGAACCGGAAATTCCGGTAGAGCGGAATATCCGACCCCAATAATCCGAATCAGCAAAACACTGAAACGAAAACTGCTATAACTTTTGCAAATGAACTCCAAATGAGGTGAGACCAATTTTGTTGGAAAGATAGCAACGATGAGCACCCAAAAAAACGATGACCAATTTTGTTGGAAATATTGCATCCCATAAATAGAGTAAAATCGCCACACATGGAGAGGTGTGGGACTTTCCTCATGGTGGAACCGGCAATATTTCCGCCACAAAAAACGCAACAAGTTGTGCAAAGTAAAACCGATTTCGATGAATAAGAGCTTGACATGGAGATGAACCAAGCTCTAATTCCTCACCAACATAAAGGCCAAATAAGAACCAAGAAACATGATATGCCAAGTATGTAAAGGTTTAAGCTCTCCACAATGATGCGATCAAGTTACTAACTTGAGAACCCCTCTTGATAGTACGCATATCTATCATATAGCCCTATCAAGATCATACCTTTGCCTTGAGCATTCCACTTGAGTTGGATGATGACTATCTTGATCTGTTCAATTGGTTCATCTTTCCTTGATTGCGCGTCCAAGCACATGCTTGATAAAGACTTCTTCAAATACTCCCCCATGCTCACAATGAGAGAGTCTCGCTTAGCTTCATCTTCATGTATCCATTGCAAACACCAAGCATAGGATTTATTCAAGAAGCCTCTCTTGGTGTTGGTCTTGCACATCTCTCCTTGATGACGATCACCACATGACGTAATCCTCCATGAGCTATATGAAATCTTCATTTGATGCAAGCCCATGGGAAGATACCTAACCTCATATAAAGATACCACACACACATATATCATGGGTTAGTTCACAAATCTGTGCGGACAAGTGTTTACCATCCCAAGAGATACATGATCGCTCTTGGTACATCTTGTAACTTTGTGTGTTGATCAACATCTTGATCAACCTTGTATCTTCCAACATTTCTTCACTAATATGATGTCTTGAATCCTTCAAGACATACTTGCAATATGTTCCACTCAACACATAAGCTTCAAGAGTCCAACTCATGAACTCCACAATACCATGGACATGATCTATAATGATATCTTAATGCAAACATTAGTCCATAGAGATTGTCATTCAATTACCAAAACCACACATGAGGGAAAGTGCTCTTTCAGTCTCTACATTCGAAATTGAATCTAACTTCCCAGATTTCGTCATCGAGGCTACAGAAAATAGGAAAATCTAACTGTTCAAACCAAAACCCTAGATCGAGATCTCGAATCTATCAAGAACAGAGCAGGAAAAATTGAACACTTACTAGCAGCCGCCGAATCCGCTGGTGAACTGGTGGCTACTCTCCGGGTTGGCCTTCCACACACGGGCAACAACAGCCGCCGCCATCCTCGCCAGCGACACCTCCATCGCGGCAGCCGACTTGGCGACCGAGATTGGTGGACCGTCGCACTCGCCGGCGCCGCCTCCTCCCGCTACGGCTGGGACACCGCGGGGGAAATATCCGCCGCCGTCTCCGGCGCTAGCGCCACCGGACGAACTCGCCGCCGCCATTTTCACTCGTCGCGCGGGAGAGAGGAATGAGCTAGTCAACCAACCATTTTGTGCTAAGTTAGGGCACGAATACGGCGTCTAACGGCCGTTTAACGGCGGAGTGTCTGTTTTGCCACGTGGCACCTGTAGCTGGGCCCCGCCCGTCATAATCCGCATTAAGTTAGCGTCGTGCACGGTTAGACCCCGACTGGTGGCTATGTGAAATTCATTAGCGTTGGGCCGGTGGTCGCGTGATTTTTTTTTAAATCCAGGTGGTTATTTGAAATCCTAGCACCAATTGTGGTGGTTTTTTGTAATTAACTCGCTTTGCTTACTTACATGTGGGTGTTTTGGCCTTTTGAGAGAGTCGTCCTACACTACAAGTGTATAAGACATGATGATGTAATCCAAAATACATGATGAAAAACACATATTTAGATACTTGTGTGTCTTATATAAGCGAAAAGTCAAAATTAAGCCAAATCAAACACGTCAAAATGCGCTCCGTACGTGAAGGAGGCGCTTCTAGGACCGCACCATGCAAATGTGTCTGGATCGCCCCATAGAAAATATGCTAAAATTCTCATCATGAACTTCTTCGAGGCGGCCGTCTATATATATAGTGAATTAAGATGCATCTCATGGAGTATCACAGCGAGCGCCAGGATGAACGCGTGATCGACGTACGGGTTGATGGTCACGGTATACCTGTGCCCACACCACCACCCGGCGCTCTCCTGATCGATCAGAGCGATCACGGCGCCGGAGTCGTAGCCGCGGGACACGGTCATGGCGCCACCGCGGAAGCTCCCACGGACGACGAAGTCGGGCTGCCGCTCGCGGCGGTTGCTGGCGAGGAAGACGTCGACGTTGGTCGCGTCGTCGAAGGTCGACGACGACGGCTTCTTCTTCTTCGTCGCCGTGAAGAGCCGGTCGCTCCGCCGGGTGGTGCGCCCCCGGTGCGCCACCCACTTCCTGGACATCGGCGAGTCCTCCTCCACGGAGAGCACCACACGGCGCGAGGCAGCGTCGAGTAAACGCCGGGTGCGGCGATCGATGCCGCCGCCGCTGCTGCTGCGGGTGGTCTTGGCCTCCACCTTCATCGCCGGGGCGCCGGTGCCGGCTGTGGCCGTGACGCTGAAGTCGTGGCCGGTGATTGGGGTCATGGTGAACGACGACGGGTGCGGCAAGTAGAACCGGCCTTCCACCACCGCCGTCTCCCATGGCATCGCGATCTGCTGTCTCCTCCCTGCTGCTACTCTACGTCGTCTAGACAGATCCACGTACACGGGTCGATCGATCGAGGGGGTACGTCTGGGTAGGGTACCAAAAGCTAGGTCCAAAACGAGGCCAAAGTTTAGAGTAGGCAGGTTCGATCGGTATCATGCATGATCATATCGGACTAGGTATCGTATCCTTAATTCCTTATCTTATGATGATTCTAACTATTTTTTCGTCAAGCCGTGCGCCAAGCCGTCAACATTTGTTGTTGGAGATATACAACAAGAGCGTCTACCCGGTCGGGAATCCTTTTAGATTTGAAACTCAATTGGTCCGAGAGGGAACATTTAGGGCTATTGGCAGCTATGGATAAAACCCGATCCACTCGCTTTTGTCGATAACTCTGTTTTCGTAGATGGTCGAAATCAATACGTTGGCCGTCGGCGAAAAACGGAAGGAAGAACAAATGTGTATGGTAAAACTTAGATTGTGTTGAAAGTTTTCGATTGGATTAATTTGCTTGACTCAATCAGCCATCGCCCTCACAAAAAAATATATGGGATGTATGATCTTGCCGTGCAAGGTATGGAGCACAACATCTCACGTATCGCTTCGTATACAACCCTCCTGGCCAGGCAATTAGGGTTACTTTGTCTTCTACCGGCACCGCCAATGATCTTCCTCGTCTTTTCGTGGCCTTTTGGGCTATGAAAGCGCGGTGGATTCTGGTTCTTGTCGATGGGAGGGTTTTTGTTTTCAGGTACTCTGTGTTTGCTTATGGTTTGTGTCTCACGTAGAGAAGTGCGAGGCAACAACTTTCCAAATATGAAATAAGTGTTGTCAGCGGGCGTGTGGAGGTATTTCTCTGTCGGATCTCTTGAGATTCAGTCGGCGTTTGTTTTGGTAGACCCGCTTAGAGGTTAGAGCCGACCTCCCTCTAGAAAAAAAAAACAGTTGGCCCAGGCCGCAGTCTAGGCCTGGCCCAACTCTCCCGCTTGCTAACGGCAGCGATTCCTTCTTGTCGCTCGCTCATCTCTTGCTGACCTTCTCGCGAGTCTCGGCCCTGACCAGCTACGAAGCGCGCCGCCACCCGTCGTCGGTCGCCTAGCTCCGCCTCGGCACACCCCATCGGGCGGACGCTCCCGGCTCCTCCCGCCGCCGCCCCCAGGCCCCACTCTTGACTCTGCTCCTCCGCCGCCGGTGGCCGGCCGACGCCCCGTGCTGCCGCCTCCCAGCCTCCCCCGCCCGCCCGCCTCCCCCGCTTTGGGCTCCCGCCTCCCACGCCGCCGCCTGCTCGACCCCTCGCCGCTCGAGCCCCAGACTACAGCACCGCCGCCGTCGCCCGTCGGCCGCCCGAGGCCCCGAGCTTCTGTCACTGAGTCGAGGTATAAGACATGCCGGCAGCCTCTTCGTGCATGCACTATTTTGTGCTAGATTTTGCATTTTTGCTAATGGATTTACCCCCAACGGAAAGCAAGAATTTGCTATGCATTGTGGAAATTGTTGAAACTTTCATGGCAATGAAAGAACGTGGAGTTATAAAAAAAATCATACTGATGTAATCTTCTATTTATGCTGTATTTTATCATGTAGTAATACTTTATGTATGTTTTCGAACTATTTTGCATTGGAATCACACAACTTTGAGAAATATGTATTAATCTACATTGTCGTGAATCAGTTTGATGTTTATATTGTCATTGGCCAACTTTTTGTGGAGTGTGCCCACCCTCCAATTTTTTTTCCTGCGTGCGCGTGCTGTGAGACAAGGAGAGTGTATAACTTGTTGTGGATTTCTGTGCAGGTGATCTTCATCTGATAAAAGGAGAGAAATGCCTCTCCGTGTCCGGTTGAAGTGGCAGCAGGGGAGCACGGCGAGCCAGTTGAGCGCCAACAGGAACTATGGCGGCGGCGGGATGGCCGGTGGGAAGATGAGAAACAGAAAGGACGATGCGAAAGGGGAAGGAGGAGGAACTAGGTTTGGTGGTCGGGACAACGGAGAGAACAGAGAAGGGCGCGGGCGCGGAGGGATGGAGCAGAAGAGGTGGCGGAGCGAGGCGGGGTCTCAAGGGGATGCTAGGAGGGGCGTGTCCGGGGATTACAAGAGGAAGAGGAACGATGGTCGTGATTCTGGGTACGGTGGTGACAATGATGCATCCTATTCTAAACCAAGGATGATCAGGAAGTACCCTTCCACCGAAACCCGTGGGAAGTATTCTTCTAGAGAAGGCGATGGATTTAGGCCTCGGAGATCAGAAGGCGATGGATTTAAGCCTCGAAGGCCAGAAAGCGATGGATTTAAGCCTCGAAGATCAGATGGCAATGACTTTCGACCAATGAGAAGGAGTAGCAGCAATGTTTCCGGTGTGAGTAGAGGGGAAGGTGATAGATTTAAGCCTCGAAGCCCAGGAGAGGATGGCTTTCGTCCAATGGGAAGGAGTAGCAGCAACGTTTCTGGTACAACTAGAGGGGACAAGGGTCGGTCGATGGTCTGTATGAATTCGCAAGCTTCCAAATGGAAGAAATTTGACAAAGATATCAAAGTTGATCGTCAGAATGATGCCGAATTGGATGAGCATGCTGCGGGAAGCAGGAAGTCTGATGATTCAGGCCAGATTACTGAAGAGAAGCCCCGTGCTCGTCCTACTCGAGTGCTGGACAAGACTGGGAAGAAACTCAGGGTCTTTAGGAAGGATTCAGTTTCTGACTCTGAGGAAATTGCTCCTCCTAAGAAGAGAAAGCGAATGAAACTAGATCGTTATGACACATCAAACAAACGAATTGAGGACGCAACTCCCAAACAAGATGGTATGTATGCTATCTTACAAATGTTTAAGTGTCACAGAGGATTCATTTATACATCTGTATATCATGTTTCATGTACACGGTCCCTCAAACATGTGCTCGTAACATGCCAACCTCTAATGGATAGTTTCTTTCTCTTCCCCTGAAAATAGCATTAGCGCTTTAAATTTCTTATCTGAAGACAGTGAAAGAAGAAATCTTCTGCATTGCTTAAATACAGGTATTGAGCTTGGGCTATCAAGAACATTAGTGCAACCTATGTATACTACTAAATACGAATATGCTTAATTATATCTATCCAGTTTGAATACTTATATATAACTCATATTTTGATCATAGGTCTTTTGTAAAAGTCTAAGGAATACTTGAAGAAATCAAGATAAAAAATTCATACTGTTGATTCTGGTTGTATTTAGTATATGCCATTTCCCCCTTTTAGAAGCATCCATGCATAGTTTATTATGCAACACTGTTGATTCAAATGTGTTCTTCTCTCAACTGATAACATCACGAATTTGCTGCTCCCTGCGTTCCTAATTAAATGACTTTCATTTGTCCAAAGGTGGATTTATATATACAGTTACATGTTTAAATACATCCATATTTAGACGAATGGAAGTCATCTACATATTTTGATTGTTTCCTTAGTAGAATTTTTTTTCCTTGAACTACTTGTGATCACCCACCTATAATGTGTTTACTTATTTGAAAATCTTGGTCTTCTGAGGAAAGTGTCTAATCGTCAATTTGATAATTCCATTATAATATATCCATCTTCTTTCCTTTTTAGTTTGCATAACAGAGAAGATTCCAGAAAAGATTCCAGAAAAGAGTACACCTGAACCTGAAGAGACTGAAATGTCCATAAATGCTAAATTTCGCGATGTACAGCCAAGCTCTTCAATCCTCTCTTACGTTGAAGATAATGTAAAAACTATTACCTCATAATACCTTTGTTGGACTCTTTTGCTCTATGAATGCATGTGTCTAACATCATTTCACTGTTCTTTGCAGCTACTAGGTCGTAGGCGTCTAATTGAAATAAAAAATGCTGGCTACAATACCAAGCTTTCTGCTCCTCTGGATAATGTTCCCTTTTCAACCAGAACTGAACGTGACCGTATAGAAGACAGTGTAAGCAAAATTATATACAGCGCAGAAAATTGTATTATTCTTTTGTTTTTTGTAGTTATTTCTTGGTACCATATGATTTTTCGGTTTTAATCGTATGCTGTTGATTTTCAAACCATCTCACAAGTCACAACAAACTATCAACAGGTGTTCAGAAATAAGTTAGACTTCTTTGCCGCTGCGAAGATCCCATCGTCATTCCCTCCTCCTACACTTCCAGAGATAGCATTTGCAGGTAACGTCCTAGGAAATAATATATGATATTAGGTCCATCTCCCCTTCCTGATTTTTACCAGCCGTGTCATTTTGATGCGCCATGGGTGGATACAGTGTAGGTTAGATCATTCTACCTGCATCCCCTCCTATGTGTTGCAAATAGTGGAACAAAAATTTCATTGAAAATTTGTGTTTTGTTGGTCAATGAAATTATCTCAACGAACAATGATGATGAATTACGTATTAACATTTTGTAGTCAACTTTCAGCCATCTTGTGTCCTGCTGACCTCATGTAGTACTGCTCCTTTTGTCTATTCCTTTTCTTCATGTCAGTTGAACATATAGGCATCTATCTGAGTTTGAAACTTTGGATTGGAGATATATTATTTTGAATTTCTGTATAAATTTTATGCTTGTATTTTTTCCATCAGAGATGATGCTGTGTCTGAAGTATGTAGTCCTTACTGAAATCAAATATAGTATCCAACCTATCTGTGATTCCCTGTTTCTTAAAGTGTTTCTAATCTTCCTAACAACTTTGTTTTCTTACCTTGCTTAAATTCAAGGGGTATCAAATGTTGGGAAATCCTCACTACTTAATGCACTTACAAGACAGTGGGGTATTGTGCGAACATCAGATAAGCCAGGGCTTACTCAAGTAAGTTTAATAAACCATTAAAGCTTGCATTTATTTTCTAATTAATTATCGGTGTCAACAGTTCATTTGTATTACAACTCACTTCTTAATTACAGAGTATAAATTTCTTCAAGCTTGCGTCGAAGTTGTCCCTTGTTGATTTGCCTGGATATGGTTTTGCTTATGCAAAGGATGAAGTTAAAGAGTCATGGCAGGAGCTTGTAAGTATCCAATCTGAACAATAGCTTTATCATAAACCACATCCCCTTGCATGAACATGGGGTTGATGACCTCTGGTCTCAGTGTCTATAGTAATTTAGTAAAATTCTAATTTTGTAACATGGTAGTTTGAACTTTACTTCTACTGGAATAGCCAGAGTGACCAAGTCTAAAAAAAAGGCCAGAGTAACCAGTAGCTTCCTTGTGTCTCAGACTATGTGGTTTCGTGCTTTTGCAATGGAACTGGGGATGAACCCCTGTTGCTCTAAAAAAAAGTACTTGTAGGTAACATAGTTCTCTTGCACATTAGTAATAAAATTCCTTTAGCTCTTGCCTTACAGTTTGATGAGGGCTGCTGTTGATCTCTTGTTTAAGTACGTAATGAGCATCTGTTTTGGATGTCCAACTGAACACAATTTCAAATAAAGGACTGAGTATTGCTTCACAATACGCGTGTACGATCACATAATTAGATGAACTATCTTCTGTTCCCACACAGTATTCTTGACGATTTGCATATAACCACTGGATCTGTATGTCAAAGATCTTATTTTATTTTTAACTCAAGACATAAACTTCAATATGTGCCTATTGGTTATAGTTTATTCTTAGTTCTTACAAGCACTTGGAAATTTGTAGGTGAAGGAGTATGTTTCGAACAGGGTTGGTCTTGATAGAGTCTGCCTTCTTGTGCACACTAAACGTGGAATGAAACCATTGGACTATGAGCTTATTGATCTAATGGAAAGGTTTGTATAAATCCATCTTAAGAACTTTATATAAGCAGTCTACATATCTTTTTTCCTTTTGCTTCCTAATGTAATAATGTTAAGTAGTTTTGATCCTTTGTAATCTTACTTGTAGTACATCATTGTACTTGAGAACTTTCAAAATTAAGAAACATAGCTGTCAGTGCAACAATATTATGTACTGGAAGTAATGCATATTTGCTCTGAAATTGACTATTTGGTCAAAATGTTCGCTTAGGTTTTATGGTGACATAATTACCACGCATGACATATGTCCAAATATAAATGTTACAGATACAAGACGCCGTACCAGATTGTATTGACCAAGACTGATCTGGTTTTCCCTATAGATGTCGCTCGCCGTGCTATGGAGATCCAAGAGGTTCGCTTTCCTCCCTAGCCCCTCAGTCCATCCCTTTATCCAATGCACATTTTGATCTTATTGTCTAATGGCAACCGCTCGTTTTCCTGAACTGCAGAGCCTGAAAAAGAACAAGTCGGTTGTAAAGCCAGTGGTGAGCTCCTTAAAATCACTCGACCACCTCCCATGGATGGACTCATGAAAATCATATTGTTCTGATGCACTGGTGTATGTCTTGCAGATGATGGTGAGCTCTAAGACAGGAGCTGGCATACGCAACCTGAGAGGCGTGCTCGGAAAATTAGCTCGCTTTATCAAACCGTAGTCAGACGACAAGACGGTGAATTCTGGACCGCGTGATTCCGAGAACTAACAGGGTCACGCGTCATGGGCATTTTTAGGCGTTGAGCCTCTTTCCAGGTAGTATAGGGTACGATGTCAGGTTGTACCTTGAGCCTAAGATCTGGATTAACAAACACGCCTCTCTGAGTGAAGGAGATCATATGATTGAGGTTGTTACGAAATAAAACTGAAATTTCAGAACCTGGGTACGTATATATGTGAGCTGTGCACCTCTCACTCCAAGTGAGTACAGCTGCCTGCACGCAGCAAACAGATGGAAAAATAACGTTGCTTTGAGCTGACAAGAAACTCACTCGGTGATCCGATGGGCGTTAAAGTCGGATATGGTGGGCTGCTTGCGCGCTCGCTCTGCTGAGTGTCGACTGCCGGGTGTATTTTCTTATAACACAAATAACTTATTTCTTCCCTGGAAAGAAGACATTCTATTGAGACTACTGCTGTGTGCTCGGCATTATTTTTATTTCCACGAAGCACGTGTGATCCCTTTGTGTTTACATGCACAGGATAATCAACTGTTTGTTATCTGGATTTTTCCTTCGCTATTTCACTTCTTGTTTATCCTTCCCCGCTATATCATAGAAATGATGCCCAATATGAATCACTTATGGGCTCAAAAGTATAATCTAGTTAGGGCATTCCATTTGCAATTTGTATAAAAAATCACTAAATGGCTCATGCTACAAACTACAAACCAAGTTTCAAAATTTGGAACTTAATACTCCTATTTATGATTTTATGATGTATGAACATTTGCAAATTGTTATAACTTGTTAAGAAAATTTGCAAAAAGTTTCTATCACATAAAAGTGAGATGTTTTGTTAATTTTGTAAGATACAACTACACACTCAGATACAAAACAGTGGTGGTTGGACTTTTGGTTCGACTATGGTGGTTGGACTTTTGGTTCGACTAACCAGATTTTTCACTCTGCCGTCCCGGTTTATTTTTTTTTTGAATTTTAAACCAGCATATATTAGGTCGGCAGGCCGCCTCATCAAAACCCTTCCAGTCCCCGTAGGTACCCTGGTAAGGGAAAGAGTACGTCTGAAACCTGCCGCCTTTATCAAATAATAGTTACATCATCTAGGAGAGTTTGGAGGAGGAAGTCAGGGGGTTCATCGACCCAGGTACAATTTTGTTTCAAGATAAAACCCTTCCTAGCTAAGTTGTGAGCCACTTTGTTCACTTCTCTCCCGCAGTGTTGAAAAGTGACTTTTCCAATAGATCCAACCTTTGCAAAGATATCAGCATAGACCGCCGTTGCTTCGCTCCAGATTCTATTTTCTCCCGAACACATTTGGACAACTTTCAGGGAATCTGATTCTGCTGCGATGGAGACATAGCCCAGATCATTTGCGAGAGTCAAGCCGCAGCGCATTGCGAGTGCCTCAGCCATATGCACAGAAGGCACATGCGGTATGAAAACTGAAGTCGCAGCCACAAACGTTCCCTGACAATTTCTCAGGACTGCCCCCACTGCACCTGCTTCTTCTTCCTCCAAGAATGCTGTGTCAACATTTAGCTTTACTATGTCACCTCCAGGCTTTGTCCACATCAACTTGTACTGAGGACTTGATGGGGTATTTGAGCGAGCAGCGTTAGCAGTTATAGCCCGAATTGAGGTAACAGAATTATGAATCGGTGGGACTTGTTCACCATGAGACTTTTTCCTTCTGAGCCACCAAATGTACCACGCTGCCGTAGCAATCAAGTTATTTACCTGGATAGAAGAGAAACCCGGAACTGTAGAAGTCTGCGTCTTGATCAGGGACTCAAACACATGCACTCCCGATCTCCCTGGACTCATATAGTTGTTAATTAAACCATCCATACTCAGCCCTCTCCAGATCATTACCGCACCTTCGCAGTGGAACAGCATATGCATAATATCTTCTCTGCTCGTTCTGCATATAGGGCACTGATCATCCATCCCAATATGTCTCCCAGCCAGTATAGCTTTTAGAGAAATAATTCCATGCAGAATTCTCCAACAGAAAATTTTGACCTTTGCCGACACCTTCAACTTCCACAAAATTTTCCAGATTGGATTATCCAAAGGGGTAGCACTAATGAGGGATCTACACGTCACACCTTTAAATTGATGCCTCCATTCAGTATGATATGCCGACCGAACTGAGAACATCCCAGTTCTGGTCCCGTTCCAAGCTAGGAAATCAACAAAACCATCTTGGTTTAAGGGGATTTGCAGAATACGGTTTGCATCAATAGGGTGGAAAATATTAGTAACAAGCTGATGGTCCCAATTACCTGTATTAGGGTCAATCAACTCTGCAACTTTTGTCAGTAGGCATCCATCTCTTGGAGTGATTATTCTCCTATTCGGTCCACTCGCTATCCAAGGATCCTTCCAGATGTCAATAGAGTCACCATTACCAAGTCTCCAAATTCAACCTCTTTTAAAAGTTTGGATACCTGCAACTATACTCTGCCAAGTGAAGGAGGAGCCAGCCTTAGGGCCCGCCTGTAAGATATCTCCAGCAGGATAATACTTGGCTGATAAGATTCTAGCGCATAACGAGGTAGGGTCATCAATAAGCCTCCAAACCTGTTTCGACAACATGGCTAGATTAAAAGAGTGTAAATCCCGGAAGCCCATACCTCCATCCTTCTTCGGGAAACATAATTTCCACCAGGCATACCAATGCATTTTTTTCCCCTGGTCATCATCCCCCCACCAAAATTGTGATATAATATCAGTAATCTTTTTGCAAATGTTCTTGGGTAGAAGGAACACTGACATGGCATAAACCGGAATTGCTTGGAGGATGGACTTAATCAGAATCTCCTTCCCCCCAATGGATAGGAACTTCTCCTTCCAACCTTTAATTCTTTGTAATACTCTCTCAACAAAGTGCAGAAAACAATCACTCCTATCCGCACCAACAATAGCCGGCAGTCCTAGATATTTATCCGAAAGAGCCTCTGTATCTATACCCAAAGTGTTGCACATAGCCACTCTCACATCGACATGGGTGTTCGGACTGAAAAATATACTAGATTTAGCTAAACTCGCCAATTGTCCTGAGTTTGCACAGTAGGTATCAAGAGCTTGTCGCAACAAGATTGCATTATCCAAATCAGCTTTTAAGAGAATCAAAGAATCATCAGCAAATAAAAGGTGTGACACTGATGGTGCATTTCTGCACACCTTGATCCCTTCAATACCACCAATCTCCTCGGCGTGCGCCAAGATACTTGATAACCCCTCTGCACATAGCAGAAACAAATAAGGGGAAATAGGGTCTCCTTGCCGAATCCCTCGCGTAGGGAGAAACTCCTCAGTCATGTGGGAGTTGAATCTGACCGAGTAAGAAACAGATGTAACGCATGCCATAACCATCTCAATCCATCTAGGGTGGAAACCAAGTTTTGTCATCATATTTTGCAGAAAGTTCCACTCAACTCTGTCATAAGCCTTATGCATATCCAATTTTACCGCACAAAGACCAGTCTTGCCTTTTCTCTTCTTCTTTACTGTATGAACGCACTCGTAAGCCACCAAAACATTATCAGTAATCAACCTCCCAGGTACGAAGGCGCTTTCAGTGGGAGAAATAATATCCGGGAGAATCTCCTTCAACCTAGCTGCCAAAAGTTTGGATATAATTTTATACACCACGTTGCATAGAGAAATAGGCCTAAATTGTGAAACCTCTTCCGGGTTGTCCACTTTTGGGATGAGAACGATTATGGTTTCGTTCCACCAAGGGGGAATAACCCTATCATTGATTGCCTGGAGAGCAGCCGTAGTAATATCATCGCCAACCAGGTGCCAAAACTTTTTGTAAAAAATAGCATGCAGCCCATCCGGTCCAGGCGCTTTCAAATCCCCAATACTAAAGGTGGCTTTCTTCACATCTTCCGCGGTAAAAGGAGCAATCAAGTTGGCATTCATTTCATCCGTTAATTTTGGAACAATCTTGTCCAGGAAGGCAAGGTCGGTCACAGTATTATCAGAAGCAAACAGGTTAGAAAAATATTGTAAAATTATAGGATCTAACTCATCCGTACCTTCCACAATCTGTCCCGCTGGATCCTTTAGCTGTTTGATTAGGTTCTTCTTCCTCCTTTGGCTAGCGAAGCTATGGAAATATTTAGTATTTTTATCCCCGGCCTGTAGCCAATTAGCTCTAGCCCGCTGACTCCATTTAATCTCTTCCTGCTCAAGTAATTTTTCAATTAACCGAGCCAGTTCATTTTTCTGATCCTCTGTAATATCAGCAATTGGGCCACGCATAAGATTGTCCAGCTCTCTCTATGCTTGCCGGAGTTGCTTCATGGGCCGTTTCAGCACCCGGGCATCCCATGCATGAAGTCCAGCATGCATGGCCCGCAGCCTCCCGAGCACGTCGACCGGCGGATGAACCGCCGAAGCCGCAGTCCACTGTGCCTGCACAACATCTCGGAAGCTATTCTCTTTCAACCACCTTGCCTCAAAATTTAATTGCTTCGGACCTACCCGCCCTTGTGGAGCCGAATAGAACTCAGTATCCAGAAGAAGAGGGCGATGATCCGAATGATTATACTCCAGGTGAATGATTGCTACATTCGGATGCATCAGACTCCAATTATTATTAGCAAGGCCTCTATCAAGTCTTTCTCTAATCCCGCCTCGATGCCAAGTGAATGGGTCTCCAACATATCCAATATCCTCCAAGTTGCAAGCATCAAGAGCATCATGAAAAGCTTGTCTATACCTTTCTGGCCTTATATTACCCCCCTCTTTTTCATGGCTATACAAAATTTCATTTAAGTCCCCCATGACCAGCCATGGCAACGTATTCTGTTGATGGATCCTTCTTAGTCTGTCCCACGTCTTGTATTTTTCAGCCCATTTGAATTCTCCGTACATACCGGTAAATCTCCACACTTTATTGTTACCCTCCACAAACTTCACGTCAATATAGTTTGGGCAGGCAAAAATTTGATCGGTCTTAACTTCTTGTTTCCACATTAAGATGATACCACCACGCCTTCCATCACTCGGTTGAATAATGTTGAAGTTCATCTTAAGTCTCCTACGTAAACACTCTGCCGGATATCGATCCAAGTGGGTCTCCGACAAAAACACCACCTCGGGGTAATTTCGCTTCAAAACGTCGAGAAGCGCTAGGACTGCCGTGGTATTACCCAGCCCACGGCAGTTCCAGACGATGATCCTCATTGCGACCGGGCAGGCTCCTCTCGGGAACCCGCCGATCCTAGTGAAGAGGAGTTAGCTCCGGTCTTCCTTGAACGCTTTATTCTGTCGTTCTCAGTCAAAAAAATTTGTGGGCTTACGCCCTCAACTTGATTTCGGTCCGGTATGATCAGGGTTGTTTGGTTCATAGCACCCTCACCTGCCTCATCCGATTGATCAAAATCCTTCAGCAGGCCTCGTTTCGCCCCATTAGCACCTTCTTTTCCATCAACTTCCATGGGATTATCCTTTAAAGGACTTGTCGCAGTATCCCTTAGCGAGTCATCTACCACAGCCCTTCCATCTCTGTACTGCAAGGCATTATATCTCCAGCTGTCCTGATTAACCATCTCGTCAACAGGAGGTGGTTGTCCTCTTCCTCTTCCGCCCCCCATGTCCGACCCGCGTCCACCACGGGATCCTCTGCCACCTCTCCAATTTCCACCAGCACCATGACGATACCAAGAATCTCTATCAGCTTTTAACCAGTCACCCCACTTCAGTTCATCCTCTTTGTGTTCTCCGGATCCGCACTCTAAGTGACTATGGCCAATGCGGCCACAAGCACCACAGAACCTAGGCATCTTTTCATATTTGATCTGGAACACTTCCCTCCGTCCTGCCCTTAACATGGAGACAAACCTAGCCAACACCCCACGGACATCCATCCTCACTTTTAATCTTACAAAGTTGCCGGCTCCCTTCACATCAAGCTCTACCTCATCAACTTTACCAACTTTCTTCTCCGTCATATTTGTGAGGAGGGCTTTATTTCTATATCCCACTGGAACCTTGTGGATTTGGATCCACGTACTGAAAAAATTTAGGTCCAGATTATCAGTAGCAGTCAGGCCATCATATGTTTCAATACACACTGCAGACTACCGGAACAGCCACGGACCTCCCTTTGAGACCTTCAACCAATCACCCAAGCAAAAGCATTGAACTGTGAACAGATTATCCTCCAATTGACGAATTTCAACCTCCCGCGCTGGACTCCAAGCTATCATCATATGCTGCTCAAAAGTCTGCGGGCTAAAAGGATTTGTAGTATGGATCCTAGCCAAAGCCATCCACTTCAATCCCTCCTTAGGCACGTCCTCCTGTTCTTCGAAGACAACATCATCAAAGTCATCCTCCTCGAGCCCGAGTCGCTGGAGAAGATCGTCGATCCCCTCATCCTTCTTCGTCCCCGAACCCTCCGCGTGATTCGCCGAGGTAGACGAAGACGCCGACATGACCAATCGCCCCCTGACCGAGACGAGATCCGCAAAAAGCACCACCCCCCGAGTGGCCAGTCGCCGCAGCAAGGCCCGAGAGACGCTGATCGTCTCCAATCACTGCGGCGGAGAGAAGATCAGAACCCCTACGTCGCAAGGCGGCGGCGGTCAGGAAACCCTAGTCCCGGTTTATTAGTCACTTCTTCAAAATCAGGAAATCTCAATAATAGGGCGTCATTAGTAATTAATTAGACATTTTGAGTTAGGGAATTAAGGGACAGGCCCACGGAAATTTAATTCTCCAACCTTTCTTCCGGTTTTGCATGCGGGTGTGAACATAGTCTAGATTTTGCATGCCCATAATTTCAGTACGTTAGTCTCATGCAAACGAACCGGTTATTTTTTTCTCTCTCCATTCTCTCCGATGGTTTGGCTCGTGTCATTAATGTATGCATCAATTTAGAAAAAAATTAGGCATCTAAACTGGTTTACCGTGCCACATGCCCACTGAGCTGCTTGGTTGTAGAGAACATGGAGAAGTGACTAATAAACCAGGACTGAGGGAGTAGTAAATTATTCAATTTAAGGACCATCGGGGAAATTATCACTACTGATTTTTCCTGATGCAGAGACAGATAAAGTGACCATCCTATCCCCAGGCCACCCTATTGGCTCTCTAGGTATGAACCATTTACATCACACATATTGTGTAAAGCTTCATATTGAATAAGAGCACAGATAACCTGCATTACCACAGAGAAAATGGTACTGATGGTACAAAAAAACGAAGACTGGATGCTAACTACATGGGACAACAACAAACAAACCAAACAGTTTTTATCTCATCATAGGTAGCAGTAAATATAATGACCTGGACACAAATTGTGCTTGACAAACTTTCAGTACGAACGATTACAGCAAAACCTGAATAGTCTGATATCCGGGACAAGAAAACTAGGGCAGCATAGGTGAAGCAAGGGTTAATGCATATGTGAAGCAAGCATTCCCAAACTCAAGCTACATCTACACGCGGGGAGCAGGAGCACCAGCACCAGGCACAGCACCAGCAGGTGCACCACCTGGTCCACCAGGGCCGCCAGCACGGGGTGGGCCACCTTGTCCAGGCCTGGGGCCGTCCTCCTGCAAGCAAGGGCCATATGAGATAAAAATTAGCAAATACTGAAAGATAATCAACCAAACAAATTGCATTACATTGAGCAGGCTGTAGATATACTAGGTAGAACTACTGTAATTTTTCCTCAAAGATATCAGATCAAAAACAATATCACATCTGCTAACAATCAGCTAGGAACAAGTACTAGCAGAAATAATGAAGGAGATGGTTATAAGAATATTCCTTCCATTAATGATCGGCTAAAAATATAATGTTTTAGCAGACAAAGTGAAGAGGAAGGTTAGCAGATACAAGGGTCTGCTTTATCCCAGAGGCAATTTCACTAATTACAGCCAATGGGGCAGACAAGAGGTAACAAGGAGTAATGATTTCATAGCAAATATAGATTAACAATTTGTATCATTGGGAACTACCTAATGAGAAGTAAATATTCCATCCCTTAACAATCTGATAAAACAGAAAGTCCTAACAGACAAAGTGAAGAGGACGGGAATTACATGTAAGGGACTGCTTCATCCCACAGGCGATTGATCTTATCATAGCCAATGGGGCAGACAAGAAGTCCCACATATTAATGAATTACAAACTAGAAGACAATTGAGAAGTTCGTGGGACCTAAGAACTAGCTTGCGATGCAGTAGAAATTCTAAAATATGCCAAGATTTTGTTTCGAAATGTGTGCATTCGGAAAGTTATGACTGAATTAGGATCAATCACCACACATAGGCCAGCAATGCACAAAACATGTGAATTTATGCTTCCGTTGACGCATCCATTGCAACAGGTACAGAAGAATGCAACGCCAAAAGCAACACAGGGAAATTGACTGATACATCATGCTGAACTAAACTAGACTTCAAACTTCTAGCAAATAAGGACCTATTTAGCAGAGTTCTTCAAAAGATTGTGAACTAATTTGCAAATGAAAAAAGGAAGGTTGCAGAAGTATACCCTGCGCCTGAAACGCTGGGGTGGGTCACGGTTCCTCCTGTTCTCACGAGAGCGGACACGGACAATGTGAGCATGGATGGCACAAGACACACAGTGGTGCACCTTGGCGTACAGCTTGGGCAGAACGTATCCTGAACACGAGAGAAAAGTAATGTGGTTGCCTTCAGTATATGATAACCAGTGGTGGATATCAATAATAATAATAATTTCACAAAGAGGAATATGGTATACCGTCATGCACGCAAGCCTCCTGCACATCTCTCACTGCAGCCTGCTCAACAATGTTCCTCACCAAGAAACGCTTGATGGCCTTGTCCTACAGAAAAAAAAAAGGAGCGATTTTTAGGCATCACGTTATTTGTAGAGCACACAGGTGGGTACTAAACAGGAGGACACATCATTAACAGGTGCCAATTGCTGATTAGATATAACAGTTAACTAAAGTAACCTGAACACTAGTGATGGATATGAATCACTGTTATTTTACACCGAGATGAACATCTCGACAGTAACGCTCTACAACGAACCAAATCTCAACATCACGCTACTAGGGCAGTATTTCCAACTAAGAGATCCAGACCGCGGGGCGGCCACAGAAATAACACTGCGGCAAGCGCATCCACAGACACCGATCCGTCTAATAGTACTAAACTACCCCGATCTATCCATCCACCGTAAACAAGTCCGGCGACATGAGAAAGAAGGAACGAGCTGGGAGGGGCGTGCTCACCTTGGGGCAGCACTTGGCGCAGTTGGAGCACCGGATGTACTTGACGTGGCCGCGGCCGTGCTTGTTGCGACCGCCGTTCCTCCGCTTGAACGTCTGTAAACAAACAAACGCCGGCGACGTTAGAGACGGGTGGTGCGGAAACGGCGACGAGACCGGAGGAGGAGGAGATCTGAGGCGGCGGAGCTTACCATGGTTGCGGCGAGGTGGAGTAGACGCCCAGGAGAGGCAGTGCGCGCGAGCAGGAGGTTTAGGGTTGCGGCGGCGGCGTGGGAGCTTGGAGGGGAGGAGGCGATGGAGTGAGGTACATATAGTAGGAGTTCTGGGCTTGGCGGGTCGAGTTGGACTCGTGGGCCTTTTCGAGCCTAGGTTAGGCCGGCGTTCCTGCAAAGCCCATGCACACCTGTATAATATTCTGGCCTTCCAGGTCCGTTTTGGCCGGGCCACCTTTTCCTTTCCTCTTTTCCTCATTCCTTCCCTGACGTTTTTTTTAATGAAAATAAGTTTCACATCTATATAATAAAGAATAAATTACAGGACACATACACCCTAATCTTATAGACCTGAAAAGATAAGACAAATCTATGCAGAAACCAACGTCTAACACTCTCCTTCGACGGTACCAAGTGACCACCAAAAGGGTGGAAGACATATCACCTCTTCGACTGAGGTCGGTGCGGCTCCATCGCTGATTAGTAGCTTCACGGACCTCTAAAATAGTGTGTCAGAAGGAAAAACCATTATCTTTAAAAGAATCAGACCGGGGCAACATGTCACCGGACACGCAATCGAACTACAAAACTGACACTCCCCCGCACCACTACATCGTCGAACGAGAAAGCCAAAACTATCCACCTCTAAACATAAACTCAACATAGGATACGCCATCTTCGAGTTGTCACCTGCGCAAACAACAGTTTACGTGTAATCTTATACTCACTCTGTTTCTGAATGTAACGCCTATAGTTTTCTGCATGAATATTAAGACATGGGTATTTGGCATATGGTAGACTCATTTGTTTCTGAAAAAATTCAATAGAGAGGAGTTCCTAAGAGACACCAAATGAAAACATTCCGTAAAATACCTTCATTCGAGATTGTAACTCATTTTTGGATGGGTAAACTTACCCCTAAATCGCAATAAACCCCTATATTTTGATTTTTTTTAAAAAAACTATAAGCATTACATACAGGACAGAGCGAGAACAATACATCCTCCCTACTCCATCATGATGCCGGAGACAATATCACAGAACAAGAGCAATTTGTGCGTTGCTTTGTGTCCCGTATGTGTGTTAGCGTCCGTGAAAGACCCGATTGTATCTACAGACGGGTGGTAGTTCACATTTTCCTCATCTTATCATCAATTTTAAGTTTTTAACAGAGTTGTTGCGTTGACAATGCAGCAGGGAAAAGAGGAACCACATTACCCATCTCTCTAGCTATCCCTCTTATGAGAAAACGATCGATACACAATAATGCTAGATGCAAACGACGCGACTAACAGGTTGCTGGCGGTGACGCCGCACCTCGCATCCCGCATCCCAAGTAGGTCTTAGTCTTTAGCTTAGAGGCGAAAGAAGTAGCAAGTGCGTGACACACATGATCTGCGTACGCTTGTTAAAAAAGATGCCGACGAGAGGGATCGGTGAACCGGTGGAGGACAGTGACCTCTTACCGAAACGCAGGTTTTAATAAGCCTCAAGCTTCTATATATGCATACGTGCGTGTTGTTTAATACACAGTGACCTACTATCTTTGGTACGATCATCTGCAGCTTATCGAAATGCAAGCCATTCACGAGTTGGAGAAAACAAATCAGGACCCCCAACATTTTTAATTTTCCTGAACCGTGAAGGGATGTCCATGGATACATTTTCCCATGCATGGAATCTGAAATGAAGAAGATTAGAGAGGCGCCATCTTATAACTACAGAATGTAAGAGGTTTATAAAGTTTGTGATAAGAGGGGAACTGGGAACACAAATTAAGCGGAAAGGAAAAGGCACGGCGACAAGACCAACGATGGATGGAGACGTGGGCAAAGGCAAAGCACATAAACATTCAGTTGGCAGTGAGCCTTGTCTGATTCAACGGCTGCTTCTTTTTCTTCCTCCGAATAAAATCCTTAGCGCAATTGCCATCGTGTGTTGTTTTGTCCCTGAAGAACAAGTTGAGAAAGCAAGGGGCAGAGAGCTAGTGCTCCACAAATTTGGGGGCACAATTATTGGGGGTGATGAGATCATGCTTTGGCCCCATTGCATCGGGTAGCTTGGAGGTTTTTGGAGTCCATCGATCTTGGTCAGTCCACTCGTACGTGGCCGATGATGTGTGCTGTGTCTGCTTGCTGGTTCTGATGTGATCTGTGTGCTCCTCCAGATTAGCTGAATTATGGATCCAAGAATTGTTAAGCTTTGTGTTAACAACAAAGTGAACTCCTGCCCACTGGCTGGCTGGATTTCAGCTATCGTTTGGATGTAGGAGTACTTCAGGAGTTCAGGTACAAGACACTGTATTGGAAATTTACTGGCAAATACACGTGTGTATGGCGCTAGGATTGTTTAACGGTGTAGAGTCTAGATTAGTTCGGTGGTCGTTGTTCAGTCGTTAGGTTAGGTAGAGCAAGATCGGACTTCCACTCGTTGGAAACAGTTATCTAGTAGTAGGTACTTTTTTGACTTTTCATGGCAATCCAAGTTAAGTGATGACGTTCTTGTTATAGGGACGGACTTACTCAGCCACACTTGACTCGGTCATGGATCGCCAACCCTTCAAATGCCCTAAGTCCATGGGCTCTTCGTGATTCGATCCTCGCTAAAGCGGGTGATGGCAGCGTATTCGCCACTCCCTCCCTTGGGGAGTCTTCCTTGATGGTGCGGTCTCTCGTATAGCTTTTAGTTTCACGTTATCCTGCTGGTTTTCTTCATCGGCATGTGTTGTGCACGATGAACCTTGAGTTTGTTGGTTGTCTATATGGGGGGGGGGGGGGGGGATTGCTCAGTATGGTGTGAGCGGCAATCTGGTGCCACAAGGGGTTGGATCGAATTGCTTGTATGTTTGGGTAGCGACGGTAGCTTAAGCTATTGTGATCATCCAACTCTTGGGGTTTTGCGACTCAGTTTGCGAGCAGAGGACATCATTACCGCCGATGTTTTTTCTTCTTCTTTTTAAATGAGGCAAAACTTTACAATCGCCGATGTTTGGGACAACCCAGTCCTGCTCCTGCGGTGGTATGGTTTCTCTCGTATTTTTTGAGGGTCTTGTTTGTGGTGTTGAGTGTAGTCCTTTCATGATACTCGGTTGTGCATTTTGTGCCCTTTGTATCTGGGTTTTGTCCGGTTTGTTATGTGAAAATCGGAAAACGAAACTCTTCTCGCGTGCTATGCTATGAATGACACTCATATCGGGTTTTACAATACGACGAGAAAAAAAACGATCGAAGCATGAGATTAAGTTGTCAACAACGGAAGATACTTGGTTTTGAAAAAAAGAATGTTCATTCGAGTATCATTTTCATACTCTAAAATTCGCCGGACTGAACCGTGCATGCATTAACCATCTAGGTAGAAAATTTGAGGGAGCAGGAGTAGGTACTGGATATAGTTTTCCACCGGCGACGTGACACCATGGGAGGTCAACATCGATCGACTCTCCCTCTCTCTCTGCACGAGATTTTGAAGCCATTTTTTCTTCTTCTTCTTCTTCTCCCTGCTGGCCGGCGATCGAGCGGTGACCGGTGTGCGTGCGACGACCGGCCGACACATACCATGATTTTAGGTCACGTGTTCTAGAACGGTACGTTGAATTCTGAGACCGATCGAGAGCGTGTGTTTCTGTGGGGTACGACGAGCTCATCATTTTTTCCTTGGAATCTTCCATACGAGTCGCATGATCCCTGGAAAACATACAGTAGTCAGAATAACGAGTCAAATTTAACAGGTGGACTTTCAAATGATGTCAAGTGACAAGTATACCGTGGAGTTTAGTTTGTGTGTCTTCCTCTTGAAGCCGAGATCAAAGTGATTTTCATTCTTCTTTCCTGCCATTTTCAATTTGAAGCCCGCCGGTGAATTCTTTAGTAGCCATACCAAAAATCCTGATTTATATTCGCAAACAAAAGGACATCCTGATTTATGTTTGCAAAAAACAAGAGTCATATTTGGACCCCAATATGCCATATAATGTAAACTTGTGTGTGATTTGGAAACATATAAAATGAATTTCAGTGGGGTGGAGGGGGCAAGGAGAAAGGTAGTTTATTTCTTAAGAAGAATAAGATAATACTAGTAAAATGCCCGTGCGTTGCAACGGGCGACGAAAATGCTAAAAAATTAGAGTATGCATAACATTTAGACTTGCTTACATAACTTTTCATGCTTAATCATGAATAAATAATTTGGAGAATCGTATAGCTGCAAATTTAAGTATCGACGAATGCAAAATAATTATTGTATTTCAAGCAAATACTGTTGAGTTCAAAAAATTTACATCTCGTCACCAAATCATACAGTGCTTCCAACTATTGTCGGTCTACAAAGTGGGTAGATAGCCTCACAGAACATGAACAAAACAATTATGCAACACATCTGGTTAACATGGTACTCACAATATCTATGGTACTTCTTGGAAAATGGCACAACCGTATTATCATTAAAAATTAAAACATAACCAAGTAGTCTTGTCATCATCTTAGCTCAGCTCCCTAATATATAGCTTGTTTTTCTAAAGACTTACATCATCAGACGTAACTGTCAGGAGATGAATTTCATCATTGCAGCAACAATCTGAAGCCTCAAAGCATAAGTTTCATCCCTCGTAGCATCAATGTGTTGCCGAACTTGTTGCAGCACACAACGAGCAATCGCGTTTATCTTCCAAGTTGCTGAGATGGGGACCAATGTGTTCAAGTACTTGTCCAAACACATGAAGAAACTCCAGCCTTTCACCTGCCCAAACATCCAAAGTTCGGTAATATGTTATGCAATTTCATCAGCATATGTAAGAATGTTCGCAAACAAATTAGAACTATGCTCCGTGAGCTGCTGAATCGGCAAGAGAAAAGCTCAATCGCTAACAATATAACATGAAAAGAACATAATTTGTTGAAGTCTAGAAACACAAATCATGACAAACAAAGAATTACAGGGAACATGAAGCTCCTTCTAAGATATCCCATTGATTACTACCACCAGCACCCAGCAACCTTCTAAGATAAATTTCAAAAGAAGCACTACCTAATTCCTAAATCCAAATTGACTAAGGCCATGAAGGAGAGTTGTAGGACAGTGCTGAGACTGAACTTGATCAAACATACAGACATACAATAGGAACATAGGTACAATACCTTGAGCATATAGATGAATTTCACAAGAAGCACTACCCAATTTCTGAATCCAAATTGACTAAGGCCATGAAGGATCCAGATCTGGGCTTGTTTACCAGTCAATCTGATCCACGGTGATGAAATTTTGGCAACTGATGAAACCTTTGATCCACGAGGTGAATTGTTCAGAATCATGCATCCAAAGAAATGTGCACATAGCATTCACACAACATAGGATAAGGGCTACTCCATACATAATACTCGTTTACTCTAAATAGTTATATTAAATATACAAAACACTGACCGACCAAAAAGGCTGGCTGAAAAACAAACAACACTTAGATGATGCCAATTTTTTTGGCTACATCAAGAGCATCATAGTCAGGCGTGAGCTTCACATAGCCTTATTCTTTGCAACCGGCCTGCAGAAAAGAAACCTGTTCAGCTCAATGAACAAGATGCAGCTTAACAATGAATAAAAAAGAATAATCGACAAAGATACTTACTTGATCAGTGTATTGACTTTCTTAGCTTGGATGTCATACATCTTCTTGACAGCTGCCTTGATCATCTTCTTGTCTGACTTAAGGTCAACGATGAAGACAAGGGTATTGTTATCTTCAATCTTTTTCATTGCAGATTCAGTTGTAAGGGGATACTTGAGGATCTGATACTGGTCAAGCTTGACATTACGACAATACAAATAAGAGAATGGTGCTGATGAAGTTGTAGCCCAGCAAGTCTATATTACAGTATACTCTGTATTTGTTAGCAGAGCTAGGGCCATATCTTATTTCTGATCATTCATGTAGTATACGCACAGGGAAAAGGAAATACAGCAAATGGGCAATCACAAGACCTGAGGTGTTGGGCAATCACCAACTGATGCGGCTTGTCGTCTTTGCCGGCCGTTGAAGGCATGCCCCGCCTCGATGGAGACATGGAGTGGGGAGCAGCGACGGAGCAGCTGAGGTCGGGGAGGGCGCTGGGGTAGTGCGGTCGGACGGCTGTAGGGAGCTCCGGGCGTGCGGAGCCACGGAGGCCGGATGCAAAGGGACCCTTCCGCCGAGTTCCCCGTAGTCCGTCGCCTCGTCGACCTCCGAGACGGATTCTGCTGCCGCCGCCGTACAAGCTCACGCCGCCACAGAGGCCGGGAAGCTCGAGATCGGGTTTTTTTTGTTGGTCGTGCGGTTGGACCTAGGGATTTTTGGACTGCGGGTTCAGTTCCAGCAGCGAGGAACCGGAGACGTACGGGAACCTTCTGGCGGGGAACCGGAGGCGCGCATGACATGACGGCGGAGTGTGTGGATCGAGGGCTGGGGTGTGCGAGCGATTGGGGAAGCTCCATGGACTGCAGGGGTTCTGGCACCATGCCCCTTGCGGAGAGGGGAGGAGAGAAGGAGGTTGCCGCCGCCAGACTGGGAGAGAGAGCGACGCCGTGGATGAGGCGGGGAGGAGCGGCGCAGGAAGCGGCCGACGGGGATGCAAATTGCGAGCTGCGGTTTCTCGTTTGGATAGGGAAGAAGGGAGCGCGTCTGAGCGACGGCTCAGCAACGAGCGGGTTGGACCGGCCCCGCACGGAAAAAACGAAACGTTTTCTTTCACTTACCGGTGGCATGGTGGGTAAATATGTGATTTGTGGAAGGGTAAAATCGTTAGAAAAAATGACGTACGACCGGAGTCGCCAAGCAATATTATATAGTAGAGATTTTCAACTTTTGGATCATCTACCAGTCTTATGAGGTATATACTCTCTCCCTCCGTGAATAAGTGTACTTCCGACATCCCAGTTTACAGGACACGCGTGTAGTTTAAGAACACAATTTAACTGTGATTAATAAAAACAAAAAATAAATTCTATATAAAAGATTTATATCATTAAAAATTTGTTTTTAATATAAATCCAATGTATATTTTTGTGACATTTTTTTTTGAGAAACACGGTACAACGCAAGCGCTCGTAAACACGCGCACACACTCACCACTATGTACGCACGCACGCACACCCTAACCCTATGAGCACCTCCGAGAGACTGAGCCGGCGGGTCAGGTCTTGAGATGGACGAAGTCACCACAGGCGCCTCGCTGTTGACGGGAACGTCGCCTCACACTGAAGAATATTCCGTCTAAATGAGAAACATCAGCGTTAAACCTGTGGTTTGAACTCTGGTGGGCTGGGGGGTACAACCACCCACCTAACCAACTTGCCACATGCAAGTTCCCAATATATATTTTTTTATTGATTAAATTTAATGGTCGAACGTACATACCCTATAAACTATGATGAGAGAAGCCCTCCAAGAAATAAAACCTACCAAGATACCACGAAGACTGTCCACTATGTTCGATTCATCCTCCCACTCTAAGATAAAGTTTGGGGGTTACTGTTCACAAATATGTCTAAAGTTCACAGTACGCTATCAACCGATGATTATATCTCATCCATCCGCAAGGATTGATCTTGGGAACGACTGTTTATTTTTCTTTTGCTGAAATAAACTTGTTACATCTATAAGAATGCTTCATGCGAGTTCTCATTTTTGTAATGTGTTTCACATTTGAGTGAACCCGCACGACAAAACTGTGAGAACGTGGTGCGAAAAATTCAGATGCTCCAGATAATCCATGAATTCAAATGCTCCTAACAACCCCAATTTGAATTCGTGGGGAGTATGTACATCGCGGATTGCGGGGGACCCATGCCGCAACGATAAAGACGACGATGCCATGGACATGGACAGATGCCGCGTGAGCGTTTCTGCATATTCTCTGTCCGCCATTTTGCAGAACAGAAAAAAAATAAAAGGAAAACACTAAGCCACTAAAACGACCACGTGGACTTCTGCGCGGGGCCCAAATCCCAGAGACGGGAGGAGCTCACAGTGGATCGAGCACTAAACAAACAGTGACTAAAATGTTTGTGGATTTTTTTAAAAAAAGTGTAAGATGTTTGTGTGTTGTCCATAAGACCATAGAGACACTGTCTATTTTGGTTATAGAAAATGTGGCGGCTGTGTGCTCTCACAAACACTATATTTCTACCAAAGCAAGCTAGATGCATATGCGTCCTCATATGATTTTCTTTTCAAGTTTGAAAATGTGGTTTCCATTTTTTTAAAGGTCTTATGTGAGCAGTGAGCTCAGAGCCAATATCAATTTTCGGATCAGTTGGCCCTTGAGACTTGAAATTGGACGTACCCTAACTTGTGTCATATTGGAGCTAGCATGGTCGAGCATCGGTGATGCTCCGGTCAACGAGAGGCAAAAATTCTCGGTTTGAAGATAAAATCTTTTATAACACAATAATAATTAGTGTTTTTAATATAATTATGACAAAGTACTTCAAATAGGCCTTCCTACTTGTAATTTAACACATGTTGGATCCGTGATCAGCCAAACTCTTTGGTGCGATAGTATGAGGTATAAATTGTTAAGCAGTATTAGTATTGGTCTAGGAGTCCGTATTAGACTAGATTTACTTTCGTGTTCCCCAAGTCAGATGTACTATATATTGTGGCCTTTGGCCTCCTGGTAATACATGTTGCATATTCCTAACATGGTATCAGAGCATAGGTTTAGGTTTTTTTTTTTTTGCACGTTGCAACTCGTGTTGATCCTATCGATTCTAAACCTAGCCCTAGAGCGCCGCCGCCTCGATCGGCCGGCCGGCCGTCGCCTCTCTCCGCGCGCGCTGCCTCTCTCTAGCGCTAGCTGCTCTCTCACGCGCGCTGCTCTCTCTCCAAGCTGTACGTTGCCATCAGTTGTACGCTGCCCATCACACCACAAACCACAAAACCTTAGCTTCCGCCGCCACCACACATCACCTCCTCCATGTCTTCCTTCTCCAACACCAGCAGATCGATTCACAATGCTCTCGCGTTGGTGGTTGCTGCAATCTGGGCTACTTCGTCGTTCCCTTCCGTTGGTGGCTGCTAGTAGCTGCTCAATTTGATCCAGCGTGTGTGCTACGTGCTTTACCAGTAGTTTGTTCTATCTTAGTTTACAGCTTTGTCGTGTAATCGTCCACCGTCTCTCTTCCTAACTAATGTGATTTTCGATGATGTCGTGTGTCTTTTCTGTTTTTCTGATGCGTCCACCAAATCCATTATTTCTTTTCGTGTTCTGTTTCATGAGAGTCCACCATACCTTTATTTGTCAGCCTCTACCTCGGTCCTGGTCCTTCTATAGGATTTTTGTGGCCTCATCTTCCTCTTGGTCCTGATCCTACTATTGGATTTTTGTGGCCTCCTCTTTTTGGTCTTGTTTGTGGCCTCCACTCCTCGGTCCTAGTCCTTTCTATAGGATTTTTGTGGCCTCCTCTTCTCGGTCCTAGTGTCCTCTAGGATTTTTGTGGCCTCGTTTCGCATTGTCATTGATCTACGCACATTCTTTTGTCGCGAGCTTGTTTCGCCATCGTTTGCTTGTGCTATGATCGTTTGTGACATGCTCTTCTCTTGATCGATTTTTTGGTCTCTATCGGTCTTCTTCTTCGATCGACGCTATCCACTTTGGCTTGACTTTCACAGGTTATTGAAGACTTTTCATGCGATGACGATACTCTCAAGACGCGGATTTTGGATTATCTTTTGTTTTCTAGTTTACACTTCTTCAAATGCAATGCTATTGCATACGCTTTGCATTTGAGGGGGGGGGGGGGGTGTTAAGGAGTATTAGTATTGGTCTAGGAGTCCGTATTAGACTAGATTTACTTTCGTGTTCCCCAAGTCAGATGTACTATATATTGTGGCCTTTGCCCCCCTGGTAATACATGTTGCATATTCCTAACATAAATATCCTCATATACCAAACGTTGGCTAATGAGTATTGCATCTTCAAAACTGTAACCTACCCGGGCATAAGCTACTAATATGTTTTTTTTTTCGAAGCAAGTTACCCCAACCGTAGCAGCTCCCTCCGCTAAAATCTCATACCTTTTATTGAGAGTGATGCGAATCGGGCTTTCATGAGCTCTAATATGTAGCGCCATGCAGTTCCCCTTTTCTCGGTATGAGAAATGGATTGTTTGAACTGGATTGGAATGCCAAACAACTCTAGATTCAAATATTTCCATTATAGCCGAACAAGAGGGATGCCATTTTCTCAGTATGAGAAGATATTGGATGTCATTTAACATAAAAAAGACCTTTTAAACCAAGATTGGGAACAACAGGAGCCTACAACTAGTATGATGTACGAACAAGGAGGGTCAAGCAACATTTTTAATCCTCGATGCTACTGCATTTAGAACTCTAACCTCGAGATCTTGTCGTTACTACATATATATCACGATATTAAGAGCAAGATAGACTCAATTAAAAGAATATTATTGATATCCCTACATTAGTACCTCCACATCTTGTCGTTACTAGATCAAAATGTAGCAGCCTATGAGGGTAGGAAAATGCAGATCTTACTTTCTTCGTCGCCAAATCATTGAAAAGTAATATAAGAGTGACACCTTTGAGTAAAGGTTTTATAGGTTCATCGCGGACGCTTTGCAACGGTAACCTTGAGCTCTCGCCATTACTCGACGAACTCATTACTACATTAATGCAGTAGCTGTTAAATCTTTTGTTTTTTGGCAATCGAAGTATATAGCCAGAAGAACAGTGATACATCGGAGCAAGTTTTTGTATCGTCCCCGCTACTACATTTACAACTCTATCCTCCAGATCCTTCTGTTACTCGACCAATATATTTCTACATTAGTTGCAAGATATGCAAAACTAAAAGATCATTACACATACCGTTACATTAGTATCTCGAGATCTTGCCACTGCTCGACCGAAAGAAAACCAAACTAATAGAGGAGCAACAAGTTTGAGTAGAGGACATATAAGCTCATCGCTAGCACATTACAACCTCGATATCCTCCAGATCCTTCTGTTACTCGACAAACATATTACCACATTAGTAGCAAGATACACCAAACTAGTGAGAATATTTGAGATCCCAAGTTCTCAAATGTCATATGTCACCATTACTCAACATATATAACAATCCATTAGTAGTAAGATATTGAAGGGGTTACGGTGCAGAAAACAATAATTTTTCTAGCGTACGAAAACCTAACCAGACAGGATCTATCTATCTAGTACATGCGATAACGGTGGCGGAACGGGTTACATTACCTCCATGTAGACCGATAGCGGGGATTACGCTCCCGCACAAGCGTTGACGATGAAGTCGTACGTAGCCGACCTCGAGGTCGCGAAGAACTTGACGCGATGTCGAAGTCGATGGCGCCGGGGTGTTGACGATGATCTGCGTCGACGGGCGTCGGGCGGAAGAAGGCAGAGCGCCAACACCGGGGCTGGTGCGCCGGCAGCTGAGGGGAGGGAGGCGCGGCGGCTGCAGGGGCGAGACGACGTCGCCCAGGCTACTCAAAAGAGTTACCTCCGAGCACTCACAAACATACGGAGCCTAGCGACAACCCCCGGTAATTCAGATCCAGCTGGAATCGCAGGGGTAGATCTTATCTGGAATCCCACAGAGCAACGGTGCTCAGCGGTATAGCTTAGGTGGAGAGAGATTCCCCCTTCCTCAGCTCGGCGCGGCTCCAACTTGGGAACCACGAGACCGAGAGAGAAATCGGGAATTAATTGTATTTTCCAATGAATTAATCCAATTAATATGCCTTGCTATATAAAGGGGGAGAGCGTGTGCAAACCCCTTGGCTCCCCCATGTGGGACTAAAGGATGAGAGGGGGGTGGTGCGCCCCCACCATGGGCCGGCCGAACCCCCCATGGGGCCCACCCCCTTTGGTGGTGCGGCTCCCCCCTCTTGGGCCCTCTTAGGGCCCATGTAGGTGGGAGTCCCCTTTTCCTTTATTTAATGAATATTAAATTAATATAAAAATCCCATTAATTCATAATTAATATATTTATATATAATTCAACATCCCGTGACTCCGAAAACTCTTTCGGACCACCCGAACAACTTTCGGACATTCCTGGAACCATTCCAGACCTCTCCGGAACTCCTTCCGGACCACCGGAACTCTTTCCGGATCATTTCTCTCTCTCCAACAAACTCCTATAATATTCCAGAACCTATCTCCTAGCGTCGCTAAGACCTTAAGTTTGTTACGCTACGGTTCGAGAACACTCCAGACATGGTCGAGACACTCCGCTCACCAATGACCGTCACGGATACCTGGAAGTATATGACGACCCCTGTGCATTCCACGAATATCGTCGTTGAACCATAAATATGATATTCATTCCCTTTGTCTCTGCGATACTACCTTGTCCGAGATATGACCGTAGACACACCGATGTCTTTGTTGTATCTCGTTACCGACGAAGGTTATTAACTCGTCTGCGATATTACATCTCCATGACCTAGTCATAAGCTGCGCAGCTATATAGATGCAATATCACCGAGTGGGTCCAGAGTATCTTTCCATTACAAGAATGAACAAATCCCGCTCTTGATCCTTACGTCTTGATGCTCTTTCGGAATACCCAAGATGGACACCGTTATTGTCATGCTATATAAGACACAACGTTTGATGCTCTCAAAGCACCCCTACGAAGCATTAATAAGTACGGTCTCACGGTCTAAGGAATAAGCTATCATATTCTTATCTATTGCAAATGACAAACATCGTAATACGATCTTATTGCAATACTTTGCGTATGTCCATCACCTTATTCAACTAACAAGATGACCCCATTGTCAACCGACGTCATTGTCCTTGATCGGGAATCTCGATCAACTGTTGCCCAATGGACTAGCTCATATAGAGGCTTGCTAGGGACCTGGTTGTCTATGTATCACACGTGTATTAATAATTCTGATTAATACAGTTATAGCATAATACACAAACCTATTATAAACTTATGAGATAATGCAATAAATACTACTTATTTATTTGCCTCTAGGGCATATCTCCTTCAGTCTCCCACTTGCACTAGAGTACAAATAAACCAGCTGCATTTTACTTTATCAAAATCCCTTATCAAATAAAAATCATTCGATGATACTTGCTTGTGGAAGAGTGTTACTCTGACAATCTGCACAACACACGATTTGTGCAAACTTTTGCGATTCACTGATATCAACTAGCTTGATATCACCATGTTGTCCAACAACATATATGCAAATACCGTAACTAAGTGAGACTTCTGTTTCCCAGCGCTTACTCTGATTATACTAACCAGACAATTGCCCTGAAAAACACACTCAGCCATGCAGAGCCCCTTGTAACAATAACAAACTCGCGATATCTACATACTTTCACACCAATGTAGAAAACTTGACATTCAAATATCAATCCCTTAACTAACGCACTTCTACTTCCAGTAAATTCCAAATTTACTTTCATAACTGCTCTTATTCCAAGAACATCGGTTATATTTCATCGAGCAGATAATATGGTTTCTGTGTGATGTTTAATATTACATAATAGACCCACATGTCATACAACCATTACTTTCATGCATCATTACTCTTAATGATCAATTGGATTTCAAAGGACCATCCTTTTGATTCTAATCTGACTCCTCAGATATAATCCAAAACAACTCGACTAACTATTTTAAAATTCCCGTTCTATTTCAAAATAGACACTGACTTTCAAATAGTTTCACAACTTCATCCTTCTTATCTATTCTACTGGTACAATTTCACAATGTGTCATTTACACAAGATGAATTTGGCTCTCACTCAAATTATGTCTCCACATATTTGAGAACACACGCTCCCACTCAAAAACGTGTCATCCAAATATTTGAGTTCCTGAGCTCCCACTCAAAAATATGTTCTGTACATATTCCACCTGAGTAAACTAACTTTGACTCCCACTTAAATCGACATTTTGGTCTAACCAAAATCATTGATCTATTATCAATTCGAATTCAATACAAACTCCAGTATTACATTAATACAAATCCCTCAGACTTCAAGCATGTCTACATAAATGTAGTCAACAAATTTGATCTTGTGCAAGACACATTTCTTGACAAGACATGCTACCGCGTCTTTCTTATTTTCACATTTCTCATATAACACCTTATATGACGATTAAACAATCTTATTCCTCTAATAAGAATTGCAGCAACAATTACTCTCTTAATCCTTTCAAATGCAACTTTGGATTTCCAGGCTCAAAAAGTCTTTGTTCGTATTCCGATATTTTCTCAACTTTCTTTGTATTCATAAAGTGTACCTTGATCTGTCAACAAGATCTGAAATACTTAATACAGTGCTGTGACCTTGACAGCAATATTAAATATAACAACACTTTATTTAGAAGTTTCTTTCATGAAAATATTATGATCTTTATGAAGAGGATTGCAAGCAGAAAACAATTTTCTAGTCTCCCTCACTCTTTAATCACCAAATTTTCATTAGCAGACATATACTCTTTGGAACACCTTCCAACATAGGTCTGGCACTTTATTTCAAGCTTCTAATTCCAATCCATAAACCATAATTCGAAAAATCATATTTTCCTCGGAATTACATAGACAACAAACTAAGTTTTGTTTCTATTTGGTTTTGGAATACACTCTCATCCAATGCGAGCAATCTACAAAGAACCACTCATGTATATTCCGAATTATCGCATAATCATATACATGTCGACACTACTGTCGATCCTACGAATTCTTGTTGAGAAAAATATCTATTTTCTAACGTGGACATCGACTATAATGTTTCGAACATATTTAGGAGATTCTAAGACAGATTCTGACAGACCACACTTTATATAAAATAGAGCATGATTATAATTCCCCACATATCACTATATATGACATTATAATATTGTGAAACAAATTTCCACAAGTCTTTTTTGTTGAAACCATAATTCAAAAATATTGTCCTTTGATCGAATTTTGTGAACACAACATTCACTAATCTTTCTTCTGAAAAACCCCATTTGATCTATCATCAAATTAATTTCAGACTCCATAATTTATCAGGCAAATACTCCTATTTACCAAAATCATGGAACAATTCGGATCATGCAATAACACCATTGATTTATCATTTAAAAATGACTCTCAATCAATTCCTCTAGTATTGCAACTTTAATACTGCATTTCAAACTTAATCAATTTTGGCACTCGAAATACTTAAATGGACCAAAATTATCCATTACTTCTCTCATTGCCTTTATGACTAAATTCGATGGTGTTTGCTCTTTGGACACATAATTTTATTATTCCCGCTATTATAAATGTATGTCATACGCACAATGTAATTGAGATGTGGTGCAAATTACTCATAACATGAAACAACTGCTTTGTTTCATAACATAAAACAACTAATGTGTTCTATATGAATAATTATGTCTTGTAACATTCAAGACACCAAACTAGATCACATTCTCACTCTTACAAAATGTCTTATAAAAAACTATTGATGATAACTAATATGATATCTCGAGGGCGTGAGCACTACTGGCCATTAACTTGCCATCACTCGTGCACTGTCACGTCACCCTTCGCCACATACTTGTGATAATCAGGGACTGTTTCACAAACAGACCAATTATCAAACACTTTTCATCAAGTATGAGAAGGATACATTTATATCTTCGTATATCAAATATACCCATAGCGTCGAAGAATTCTTCTTCGATGAATCAACTTTTAGAGATTTGAACTTGTTCACGAACGTGAAGAAGCTCACCGTGTCTCTATGGCATATTCACGCACATGCTATTCACACCTAGGAGGTAAAGTGCAATCTCTATTGCACTGGAGTTCGCTATCTAGAAATCGTAGATATTCGTAAGGCTGAAGTAGATGTCACACAACTTCTTCAACTGAGTCTCCAGACAGGTATGCTCCCCATGTGAATGGTCCGGAACTTTCTAAGCTGTCTGAACTGCTCAAGACTCAATTCATCTTCGAAGTGACCTCTGATCGCATCAATCACGACATATGGCTCCATGTGTTGAAACAACTTTCAACTCAGGTGCTAGGCATACGCTCATGACGACCTTCACTTCCATGAAAATATCATGATGCTTACGGAACTCATCATCTTGCTCCTTGCTATCATCTGGTCTAACTCCTAATTAATGTTCTAGCACATATAGGATGTTTGTTGTGTTTGGAGAATGTTTTTAAAACCAATGTACCAGCTGATGAAGTTGGACCCGTCGGCTTCTAAGGTAGAATCCGAGCTCTTGAGGAAGCAACCGAAGTGTAGTTCCGTAGTCTCCAGATGTGATCGCAAAAGAGGTAAGATCAGTTTATAATATATTGGTGAGTTTTAGTTCTATAATCTCATTATCAAAAACACACCACACCAAGATTATTATCCCTAAAAATAATAATGGCGATTACACGACCCTCATCCACCACACTACCCCCGATCATCACGGCCGGCAGCACAACTTCAAAGGTGGACATAACATGTCGATCACAACAACTCTGTGACTCGTGCTCGATCTTTCGATCTTCCCGTGTTCCGAGGCCATACCTCTGAGTATGCTAGGCTCGCGAATCAAACCTCGAAGACACTGCGCGTGCAACATGGCTTACACCCAGTGTATGCGAAGGACGAGATGTGTGACACCCGATCATCACGGCCTGCCATATAACGTAGAACTTTCTTGGTGGTGCGCAACGAGGGAGAACACAATTTTAGTATTTCCTAGGGATCATCCTATTCATGATGCTACCGTTGTATATCTAGCATATAAGCAATCAATAGGATGCACACACAACATCATACAATAATGATGCAATGAAGTGCGATGTGACATGGTCGATGCGCCTGGACCTTCATGGCGCCATGTGCCTGGCCCCCGGCGCCCCGGCATGGCTCCGAGTCTACAGAGCCCTCCTTTGCCTCCGACAGTACGTGTAATATCAAAACTTACCGTAACCATGTCACATAAAATAACGCCTCTGTAAAACAAAGTTAGACGCCTCTAGCTTTATTTAGTTTTGCAAGTTTTACGTGGCAAATAGGCTTATTCGTAAGAGAATCGCTTCCCTACCTACGAACTTTGTACCACAACGTCGATCGTATAATTGCATGTTTAAGCATCCCTTTCGGGCCCTACATTGAAAATGCTTTGCCGACTAGAGAGAGAGAAACAGACACCCGCCAGCCACAGATACGGTGCAAGCCGTATGTCAGTAGTGGAACCAGTCTCGCGTAAGCGTACGCGTAAAGTCGGTCCGGGCCGCTTCATCAACTCAATACCGAAGGCATCGCAAGTGCACGCTAGAGGGTAGCAAATATAAGAAAGACGCCCTCATTCAACATGAGTTCTAACCGTACCAACAGTACTACGCATAGATCGGCTCTGATACCACTGAAGGGGTTACGGTGCAGAAAACAATAATTTTTCTAGCGTACGAAACCCTAACCAGCCAGGATCTATCTATCTAGTACATGCGATAACGGTGGCGGAACGGGTTACATTACCTCCATGTAGACCGATAGCGGGGATTACGCTCCCGCACAAGCGTTGACGATGAAGTCGTACGTAGCCGACCTCGAGGTCGCGAAGAACTTGACGCGATGTCGAAGTCGATGGCGCCGGGGTGTTGACGATGATCTGCGTCGACGGGCGTCGAGCGGAAGAAGGCAGACCGCCAGCACCGGGGCTGGTGCGCCGGCAGCAGAGGGGAGGGAGGCGCGGCGGCTGCAGGGGCGAGACGACGTTGCCCAGGCTACTCAAAAAGTTACCTCCGAGCACTCACAAACATACGGAGCCTAGCGACAACCCCCGGTCATTCAGATCCAGCTGAAATCGCAGGGGTAGATCTTATCTGGAATCCCGTAGAGCAACGGTGCTCAGCGGTATAGCTTAGGTGGAGAGAGATTCCCCCTTCCTCAGCTCGGCGCGGCTCCAACTTGGGAACCACGAGATCGAGAGAGAATGCGGGAATTAATTGTATTTTCCAATGAATTAATCCAATTAATATGCCTTGCTATATAAAGGGGGGAGGGGGTGTGCAAACCCCTTGGCTCCCTCATGTGGGACTAAAGGATGAGAGGGGGGTGGTGCGCCCCCACCATGGGCCGGCCGAACCCCCCATGGGGCCCACCCCCTTTGGTGGTGCGGCTCCCCCCTCTTGGGCCCTCTTAGGGCCCATGTAGGTGGGAGTCCCCTTTTCCTTTATTTAATTAATATTAAATTAATATAAAAATCCCATTAATTCATAATTAATATATTTATATATAATTCAACATCCCGTGACTCCGAAAACTCTTTCGGACCACCCGAACAACTTTCGGACATTCCTGGAACCATTCCAGACCTCTCCGGAACTCCTTCCGGACCACCGGAACTCTTTCCGGATCATTTCTCTCTCTCCAACAAACTCCTATAATATTCCAGAACCTATCTCCTAGCGTCGCTAAGACCTTAAGTTTGTTACGCTACGGTTCGAGAACACTCCAGACATGGTCGAGACACTCCGCTCACCAATGACCGTCAGGGATACCTGGAAGTATATGACGACCCCTGTGCATTCCACGAATATCGTCGTTGAACCATAAATATGATATTCATTCCCTTTGTCTCTGCGATACTACCTTGTCCGAGATATGATCGTAGACACACCGATGTCTTTGTTGTATCTCGTTACCGACGAAGGTTATTAACTCGTCTGCGATATTACATCTCCATGACCTAGTCATAAGCTGCGCAGCTATATAGATGCAATATCACCGAGTGGGCCCAGAGTATCTTTCCATTACAAGAATGAACAAATCCCGCTATTGATCCTTACGTCTTGATGCTCTTTCGGAATACCCAAGATGGACACCGTTATTGTCATGCTATATAAGACACAACGTTTGATGCTCTCAAAGTACCCCTACGAAGCATTAATAAGTACGGTCTCACGGTCTAAGGAATAAGCTATCATATTCTTATCTATTGCAAATGACAAACATCGTAATACGATCTTATTGCAATACTTTGCATATGTCCATCACCTTATTCAACTAACAAGATGACCCCATTGTCAACCGACGTCATTGTCTTTGATCGGGAATCTCGATCAACTGTTGCCCAATGGACTAGCTCATATAGAGTCTTGCTAGGGACCTGGTTGTCTATGTATCACACGTGTATTAATAATTCCGATTAATACAGTTATAGCATAATACACAAACCTATTATAAACTTATGAGATAATGCAATAAATACTACTTATTTATTTGCCTCTAGGGCATATCTTTCCATCTTCTATTCATTTTAAATAAGATAAGATTTTTTTAACCTTTTTTATATTATTTTTCATTGAACAAACATGGGCATTGTGCAGCTACTTTTGAGTAATATCCACAGTCTATCTTGTAGTCAATATATTGTGTTCACCTGGTCTATATACTACCGTTACATAGATAAGTAATAAAGCTAAGTTTGGTAATGTCAATGAGCCAACCTTTATAACTGAAACAAAACATGCCATAGCCTAAAAAATATTTTGGGCTAGCTAGCATGACTAAAAACTCAAATCATTATCTGATCACTAAGGTACATAAAATATGTAAATTCAGTAAAAGTCGAGACAGACATGGCCCCAAGTGAGGATTGAAGGGTTGTTTGGTTTCTAGCCCATATTTTGCCAAGACCAAGGGCATGTTTGGTTTCTCTCCACACTTTTGCGCCACAAGTGTGGCATGTAAGTATGTGATGGAACTAAACATATGCCACACTTGTCTGTAACATTTGGTAAAATGTAGCTCCAAACCAAACATTCCTAAGCTTTGCAAATGTGGCAGACACAAAAGTGTGCCTGAGAAATTGGGCTTCACAACAATAGTTGGTAAAATGTTGACTCTATTACGGGTAGACCATATGGATAATAAAGTATGAAAAATCTAAAGTGTGGCATGAACCAAACACATATAAAATTACCAAGCCCGGGCTTGGCAAACTGTGCATGGAAACATAAGCCCTCCTTCATTATGCCAATATAAATGTGTTTAACATATTTTTACCATACACATGCATCATTAAATATCGTTTACCCCCTTCCACATGTTGATGATCAAGCTCCACCAAGGATATTTGATACACAAGTTTGGAACTACTGGGAAATTAAGTTTCGTTCATTGTAACTCACACACAAAAAAAACCCAAAAAGAGTGACATCATTGCATAAGTGTTGTATCACATGTCATCGCTGCTGCATTTACACTTTCCCCCGACATGCATCGCGGTTACTAAACAACTATATTAGCACATAAAGAAAACACAATAAACTACCGCAACGTCCAAATATTTTGGATCTTCACTAAGAAGATCTTTGGCAAGCAACACATATCATATGAGTGTAGGAGTTATCCTGGTGAGATAAGTAAGATGTTTTGACTGGGCGTAAGTACCACATTTAACTCTCACCATTAACTCAACAGGGCTGGTTCTTACATTAGTAGAGAAACATGAGAAACTAATGAGAATACTTTGGAACTCAATTCTCATCAAAAGACCTTCAACCTACTAGGGGGGCTACACGAGCCTAGGGAGAACAAGGTGGGTCTGAATCACTAACCGATAGTCGACCCTGATGGCCTCATCATCGCTACCGCAATACACAACTCTAAATGTTGCCCTCGCCATTGCTCGACATATATACTAGTACAATAGTAGAAAGACACTAGGAACTAACTACAATATTTTTTATCTCCCATCATAAAAATATCTTTGAATCAAGGGCGAGGATTGTAGGAACCTAGTAGGGCAGAACACATTTTTTTGTGTGCAACCGACGCATGTAGCCAAAAGAACATTGACACATTCGAGCAAGTTTTTTTTGTATTGTCACGGTTACTGTGTTTACAACTCTTACCTCCAGATCTTGCTGCCGGTCAACAGATATATTATGTAAAACTAATAAAAAATATCGCTATACCTGCAGATCTTGCTGTTACTCGACTGAAATGAAGCAACCAAGGAGGGTAGGAAAATGAAGATATTATTTTATTCATAGCCAAAGAACACAAAATTACTAGAATAGACCTTTGAGTAAAGGTTTTATTTGCTAATCACTAAACACATTATATCCTCTTCGTTGCTAATACATTTAACTCTCACCATTACTCAACAAATATGTTACTCACATTAATTAGTAGCAAATAATGAGAAACTAATGAGAATATATTGGATCTCATTTAACATCAAAAGACCTTTTAACCAATGGGTGGGAACAACAAGAGCCTACAACTAGTAGGATATAAGCACAAGGAGGGTATGAATCACTGTCGTACTGACGCCGAGGGTCTCGAGATCTTGTCGTTTACTCGACAAATATGTCACGATATCAGTCGCAAGATATACACAATTAAAAGAATATTACTGATATTGCTACATTAGTACCTCCAGATCTCGCATTACTGGACCGAAATGTACCAGCTTAGGAGGGTAGGAAAAGGAAGATTTTACTTTATTCATAGCCAAAATCACATAAAAGTGATAGAAGAGTGACACCTTTTAGTAAAGGTTTTATAGGTTCATCCCAAACGTGTTGCAGCGGTAAGCTCGAGTTCTCGCCATTACTCGACAAACACATTAATGCAGTAGCCACAAGGATGGTGATACAGCGGAGCAAGTTTTGTTTGTATCGTCTCTGCTACTACGTCTACAACTATATCTTCCAAATCTTGTAGTTACTCGACCGATATATTGCTACATTAGTGGCAAGATATGTAAAACTAAAAGATCATTACACATATCGCTACATTAGTATCCCGAGATCTCGCCGCTGCTCGACCGGAAGCACACCAAACTAATAGAAGATCGACAACTTTGAATATAGGTTTCATATGCTTGTCGCTAGCGCATTACAGCGATAACCTCGATATCTCGCCATTACTCGACAAACATCTTACCACATTAGTAGCAAGATACACGAAACCAGCGAGAAGATTTGAGATCCCAAATCCTCACAAGATGACCTCTCAACCCTAGGGTGGGACTGCAGGAGCCTAGCCCTAGGATATGGTAGGACAAGGATGGTCTGACTCACTGGCCTGGCCGACTGTTGAGTGAGATATTTTGGGGCCATGGAGATGGAGGCGTCCTGTGGTACACACGGTGGGGGAGATCTTGCACCAACCTCCTCTCGTGCGCCTCTATAAAATTGCTGCCCACTGCCGCTGTGCTCACCCCGATACCTTCCCGTCCCCTTCCCTTTCCCCGCACCACCACCACCACGACGACCAGACCTCCGGCCGCACGGCGAACCTTCACCCGCCGCTCTCAATCCGTCCGCTAGCCCGCTTCTCAGGGCTAGCTAGGTTATACCTCTCTCTGCCCCCGCGACTCCACGCGGTTCCGTCTCGTGGATTTCCTTCTGTTCTGCCCCCTTTTCGACCTTCAGAATCGGCGCTTTTCTCCGGCCATTCTCCTCCCGGCGATCTCCTCCGGTGTATCAAGGTTTCCCCACGAGTTTTCTGCGGCACAAGCGGGAGCTTTCTTCCTGAGGCGATTGGGCAAGCTCGTGCCGCAGTACGTATTTGCCTCCGCCGCTGCAAAGAAAAAGAAACATCTTTCTTTTTGCCGATTTTCTTTGTGCGTGAATCGAAGATTTTCCGGGGACGGCGCGCGCCTCCGGGTGAGAATCCTGCGCGTCCGGGTCCTCCGGTTCTTGTTGGGGGCACCAGAGCGTGCTCCCTCTATGAGTTTGGCCCGCGGGGGCAGCTGCCGCCGCCGAGGCTCCGCACCGCGCGCGGGGTGCTCGCGTTAATGCCTCGGCTCTCCTGCGGCTGCAAGTTCGCCGATCCTGACAGCGTGGCCGTGCGGCCGGACACCATGAGCTGCGGCAGCGACGGGTGCAGGGATGGCGGCAGCGGCGGCGGCGGCAGCGGGGAGTTCAGGCGGACGCAGCGCCCGAGCAAGGTCGCGGCGGATGACTCCGTGGAGCCCGCGCGGTCCTCGGACGCCGCGGCGGCGTCCTGGATTGACAGGAAGCTGCTCGTCGATCCCAATATGATGTTCATCGCATCCAAGATTGGGGAGGGGGCGCACGGCAAGGTCTACAAGGGAAAGTAAGTCGCAAGGAACCTTTAACCGTGCCCACCTAGTGTTTCAGATGCTTATCCTAATAAAAGTTACCCGTACTTGCATCGTCAATTGCACATGTTTGAATTTGTACTCCTCATTAGCTGTAGTACTAGAAGTCGTCCAATCCAAATAGGTGTTAATTCGAAAGGTCAAACAGAGTTATGTACTATCAACGGAGTAGAGGGTAAGAGCCATGGTTTTAATTTATGATAAATCACCAACTGTGCCTGGATGTTGAAGGTGCACCTACGCAGCAATCAGTAAAATTGGATAATCTGCTTGAGAGCCACTTTAGGTTTCTTATGCAATCAAGGGAAGCATACTTCCAAGGACCTGATCTATTCCTGCGCTTAATTTAGCCATGCCAGCCTGTTGTGGATATGTTCTCTTCGTGCCATGGTCAAGGATTCTGGAAGTTGTTTAAGATTGCATCTTCTTCTGCTACCTGCAACGAAGTGGATTCTCTCAAATTTCTTTATGTTTCAATGTACAATAGCTGTGTATATACTAACAAATAAAACAATTTTCTTCTGGTGCTAACTCTTGTTGCCCACTTGCTCTCACAAATATAGCTGTCAGCCTGACATTCTTGTCCTAACCTATGCCAATTAATTACACTGTTTATTATAGGTTGTTTCATCCTATATGGATTTGACTTATATCTGTAATTAACCAATTTCTTCATGTCTGCTCTCAAATAGGTATGGCGATAAAATTGTAGCGATAAAGGTTCTTAACAGTGGCAGTTCCCCCGAAGAAAGAGCTACACTTGAAGATCGTTTCATCCGAGAAGTTAATATGATGTGTAAAGTAAAACATGATAATCTTGTGAAGGTACGTCCTGCCTGAGCGCACATTTTTGTGACTAATTCCATTTTTTGCATAGCCATTGCTAACTAAATCGTCTATTTTCTATTGTCCTTGCTCTAACACTAATTTCTGCATTTCTATAGTTCATTGGAGCTTGCAAGGAACCATTGATGGTGATTGTAAGTGAGCTACTGCCAGGGATGTCATTAAAAAACTACTTGAACAGCATCCGGCCCAGCCAACTAGATATCCATACTGCATTAGGCTATGCACTCAATATAGCTCATGCAATGGAATGTTTACATGCAAATGGAATAATACACAGAGACCTGAAACCTGGTATGTGTGCTGGCATAGTTTGACTGTGGTTGTTGCACCTCTATTTCCTTTTATCATGTATAATAAATTGCACTTATTGGTGTAACCAAGATTGAGTTGCATATTTACCCGATATATATGTTCAGCTGTGATTCTATTGAAGATGTCAAAACATGGGTACATAATGCATTTTAAAGGTTAAAGCTACGGAATTGGTTCACAACGTATATTTTTATGCCTTGATGTTAACATTTGATTTAAAGCTCAGAAAAGAAGATATTAACGTTTGATTTGAAAGAGAAACATATTGGGCATGTTAACATTGAAAAAATTCAGCAAGATGTCTTGTCATCTGATTGCTGTGTATTCATGATTTTGCTTTACTCTCACCTCATGTTTCTACTTGCAAGATGTTTCTTCACAATCTCTTACAGCCTCACATTTTTTGTTTTACTTGCTTTACCTTCTGGGTTCTTTCAGTAGTTGTTCCTTTCCAGAAAAGTTGTTTTAGTCAGGATCTTTATGCTTTTCCGGCGCCATAATAAAAGTTTTTGTGTGCAGATAATTTGTTACTTACTGCAAACCGTAAGAAGCTGAAGCTTACTGATTTTGGACTTGCACGAGAGGAAACAGTGACTGAAATGATGACAGCTGAAACTGGGACATACAGATGGATGGCCCCAGAGGTCGTAAATCACTCCTTTCCGCATTAGCTGATGTTCTAGCAATGATCTTTGTGATTCTAAACAAATTATGAACTGATGCCAAAACAAAATGTCTCCTTGAGTATTTCAGACAAATTATGGTTGATGCTCCAACCTGGAATTATAATTCGTTTTTTTGTGCCCACGTAATAATTGTAGGAGTTAGATTAAATGATTTCAGAACCTTCTATAAGAGCAGAAACCTGATGCCCTAGCAATGATCTTTTTTATTCTAAACCTGACTCTTTGTTATATGATATATTGCAGTTATACAGCACTGTCACACTTCAGCGCGGCGAGAAAAAGCACTACACAAATAAAGTGGATGTGTACAGCTTTGGCATCGTCCTGTGGGAGTTGTTGACCAATAAAATGCCATTCGAAGGCATGTCGAATCTGCAAGCTGCATATGCTGCTGCTTTTAAAGTAAGTATGAGATTGTTATTTGATACAGAACGATATGGCTTCCTAGAATACTGTGAATCTTGATAACTTTCAATTCTATGTTGTCCATACTGACAGAAATAAGTTAGTAATGTCCCATTTTGTGGCGAAAGCTGTTAGTACTCTAAACTAGTGATACTTTGTGCCTTTTAATGTTTTAGCTAAAAAATCGCTTGGCTACCTGAAGAGTGAATGCTAAAGAAATTATAAAACTAAATGCCCGTGTATTTGTGTGAAGAACGCTTTGTTTTGTTTTGTATATTATATGCTTCCATGGAAGCGCAGGACTCTATTATGAGAAGTCCATTGCATATGCATTGGTTTCAACTCCAAGAAACACACTAAGGCCTACCCCAAATCCAAGCGGGGCCTAATGGGACTTTTGACACTCGTAATCTTAAGAAACATATGATAGACCATTTAACTTGTCGAAATTTATCTGTACCTTTTTTGTAGGAATTTTTTAAGCATAAATTTGTTTTCTGCTGACTGTTTTGTTGGATCAACTAACAATATTTCGTTGTCTGGAATGGCAGCAAGTACGCCCAACTTTCCCCGAGGAGACCCCCCAGGATCTCGTGTCCATCGTTGAGTCATGCTGGGTTGAGGACCCTGCCATGCGTCCCAGCTTCAGCGAGATCATCCGCATGCTGGACGCTTTCCTGATGACAATACCTCCGCCACCTCCTTCGGAGCCTGACGAAGACGTGGAGTCGGAGGACACGGCGTCGTCTCTGAGCAGCAAGAGCTCCTCGGTCTCGTCCATCGTTTCCCGCGCGACAAGCAAGCTCTCGGTCGTCCGCCATCTCTTCGCCTCAAAGAAGGCGGGGGGCAATGGGAGGGCATGATGCCATCATGCATGTCCTGAGACGTTCTTCTTCCGTGGTGCTGTAAAGAAATTTTAGCCTAGGTTAATGATGACGATGGTGATACAGTGGGGGATGGTGATGATACAAGAGAGGGATCTTGTCTAGTGTAAAATTAGCTTCTTGTATTGACTATGATACAAAAGAAGAAAAAGGATAAAATGCAACTTGTGCAAGCTATATGTGCGTAGATGGCAGCTGCTCTCCCCCATTCTGTATGCTGCCGTTGGGCAATCCTTCTCTAGTTATCTTGTTTTCGCTGCCATGTTAGAGCCATCTGCAATGGCAACTGATGGTAATCCTGTGATGGCTGATGCAAACAGACCTGACAAGGATGATTTATCAACAGACCTTCTGCGAAGCCCATGTTTTCTGATCTAGGCATCGTCTGCTGTTTTCAAGAGAGCAGCAAATTGGACAAGGGACTTGTTAGCAAGAAGGTGGCCAATGCGTGTTCCTTACATGAAGCCTTCGGTGACAATCGGAATGCACACAATGAAGGAAGCAAGACATTATTTAGCTCCAAGATAACAAGGCTAATTAAGCTTACTTCACTAAGTATGATGATGATCGAGTCATTTTTCCTGTGGCTCTTTGAAAGTTCTGTCAAACCACAAGTGGGATAAATTTGCTGCTCAAATCGAGTCATTTTCATGTGGCTCTTTCCCAACTCTTTCATGTGGCTCTTTCACAAGTGGCGTCTGTAACTGTCAAATAAGCTAGTAGTAGAACTTTATTCAGACACTTGTTAAAAAAGACTTTATTCAGACACTGTTATCTCAACACATGGACCAATTCAAAATCTGGACTGGAGTTGACCCCTTATTCTTCAGTTCGCTGTCATCACTGGGCAACCTGAAGAAGCCGATGCAGCAGGCGCGCTGAGGAAGCTCGCCAGGAAGTTCCCGCGCTCGTAGTAGTACTCCGCCTTCTCCACCTTCATCTCCTCATCAACGTGGAAGATGCAGACGCCGAAGAACTCGACGCGTCCGCCATGGGGAGGGTGGCCCTTGAACGGCCCCTCCATGTACCCCCAGTGCCGGAACTTGAAGGCGACCCTGGGCGGCGCCCCGCTGTACACGTCGAGCACCTCGATGGCGAAGCCCCGGGGGAAGGCCGTGAGGAACGTGGACATGCCGGAGTCCACCGTCTCCTGTTCCGGGTCGTAGATGCGGTGCTCCGGCGGCAAGGTGGTGGCCAGGAACGCGTTGTAGCCGCCCATGGCCGACCACTCCTTCCTCGTCAGAGGCCTCATCCCGTTGGTGCTGGCGGTGAACCCCTGGGAGTGCACCACCTTCTGGTCCTCGGGCCGCACCTTGTGGAACATCTCCATCTCCCAGGTCTTGAGCAGCCGCTGCACATTCTCCTCCACTGACCCCGCCGCCCATTCCTGTCGTCGTTGCATGCAGTGTTGTGTCGATCATTCATTCATGCCAACAGAGCTTGGAAACATCATGTGGTCATATGGATACTGTACCGTGGTCCTTTCTTCTTCGAAGAGCTTGTTGACCACGTCGAAGTTGGGAGGGGCTCCGAGCCTCCACACGGTGTTCTTCTCGCCCTCGCCATGAATGAACGACCGGTACTTGTCGCCTCCTGCTTCGGCAGCTGACGACGCCATGGCTGCTGATTGCTTTTGTTCCAACTCGATCGAGGGACAGTTTGGTCGAGGTGTTTGGAACTGCGTAAGTGCCCAATAAGTAGGGTGAAACTGCGTAAGTGCTAACGTCACTTCACTGGAAAGCAAGAATATCATATGTTATCGTGAAATCCACCAACCTAGCTACTCCTAATTCCTGGTGTCTTTTTCCGCCGTGAGGGTGTGGTTTCTGTACGTCGGTCCCAGCTTATCATCACTACCGGATTTTCCAGAGTTTCTCAGTGCGCGAGAGGCATCGAGTAAACACGTATGTGCCGAATGTTCTTCGTGAGACTCGTCAAAAAAGAACGCTGGAAGAAAAAGTTGACTAACTAACGACAGTAAGACGGAGTTCAGCAAGTTGCTTATTTTATCGAGACCTTCCATTTGTTCTTGGAAAGAGATCGTCCGACTTATAGAAGGAAGTGCTGCATAGGGACGTAGTACGTTGTACATGGAAATAGTAGATATTCGGACAACAGAGAAAAAACTGAATCATGTTGGATGTGTGTTCAGCTGCATTCAAAAGTTGGAATTCCCTCTCTCGCTCGGTTGGAAACTGAAATTAGCGGCCCATACGGCCTAGTCTAACGCAAAACATCGCTCTCCCCTGCCGTTCTCGATGAGCCTAGGAGAGTTAGCCGCCAGCTTGGAGGCGGTGAAGCCAACCGCTGCCCCGAGACGTTGAGCCGCAGACCGGACATCGTCGACGCCGCCGCGCCGAGTAGTCGAGGCCACGAAGCACACACCGCTGGTAAGTTCCCATCGCCGAGTCTTCTCGGACGGCTGCTCTGCTGCTCGCCTGGCTGTACAACTGTGGGTATTTTCAGTCACAGATGTGCAGAAACAGTAGAGAATGTACGCAGCAAGAAGCTGTGCGAAATTGAGCCACTAGTTGGAGTAGATGGGAATTGAGTGTACAGAGTGAGTAGTGTGATTGAATGTTAAATTCAGATTGTAAGCATGTGATTTGAGTGTGGACTTGCGTGAGTGGTGTGCTGAATGTTTTGTTTGCCTGTTTGCCATACGCTAGCTTCGACAAGATGTGTAGAAATCCGAATACGAAACCGACTCGTGTACGGTTGCAAATACAGTCAAATCGAACTTTTCCGAGTCAAATACCCATACTGAGCTGTATCTCTATATAAGCCTCCATCCATCGCATCGACGGAGTTCGATCGGCATCACATCACATCAATCCAGGTCGATCGACCTGGCCGTGAAAAGTGAAAACGATGTTAACCTCGCCGGCCAGCTCCAAGATCAGGCCGACGCAAGGCGAGCCTTCGCTGCACGGCGAGCTGCTGGTTGACGAGATCCTGACGCGCCTGCCAATTGCCGCCGCCGTGCGCTGCCGGGCCGTCTGCAGGGAGTGGCACGCGGCCCTCACATCCGACGCCTTCGCCTCCGCGCACGCGGCCAGAACCGCCGCCGCGCGCCACCCAGAGATCGTCTTCTTCTCGCCGACAGGACGGGGCATCGCCACGTCCTTCTTCGCGTGCTCGCTTCCGGTCGACGGGGCCGCCCCACCGGCGGTGGCCCGCAAGCTGGTCACCGTGGGCGACCTCGTCGGGGAGCGCCTCGTGCTGTCCGGGGATAGGCCGTGCCGGGGCCTCACGCTCGTCTTCGACGCCCGGTCGTCCGAGTACTACGTCTTCAACCTCTCTACCGCCGAGCACGTCGCCCTGCCACCGTGCGAGCCGGCGGCAGAGATAGAGCCCATGTACCTATGGTTCCAGGACCGGTTTCCTCTAGAGCTCTCGAGCACCGGCCTCGGCTTCGACCCGGCCACCGGCGAGCACAAGGTGGTCAGGCTCTTCAGGAACACCTTTGGGAGGCAGAAGTGCGAGGTGTGCTCCCCGACGGCATCCGGCGTATGGCGGTGGCGGCCATGCGCCGGCGGCGACGCGCCGGCGGGGTTTGCGTGCTACATCGACGGCATGCCTCCGGTGGCCGTCGACGGGTCCCTCTACTGGCTGCTGCATACGCGGAGCTTCGTTGACGATAGCGTCAGGGACCCGCCGCACGACGCGCCCATCATGTCGCTCTCCGTCGGCGCCGAGCGGTTCGGGTGGGTGCGCACGCCGCCGCGGCTGGCCGGACGCATCCGCCACCTCACCAACCTGGACGGCTCCCTCTGCGCCGTGGTCCACAACAGCATTGCCGACGACGTGCTCCTGCTCCTCACGTGGAGCCGGGACTCGCCGTCGTGGTCGGTGCGCCACCGCGTCCAAGTGGGCAGCCTGCCGCGGCCGATCCGTGATGAGCTCAGTGGGGACCGGGAGATCATCCCGCTCTGCGGCGTCACCGACGCGGAGGGGAGGAAGAAGGTGTTGCTTGCGACGAGCCGGCACAAAGTGTTCACGTACGACACGGAGAGCGGCGGCGCGGAGGAGGTGTTCTCCATGCACGATTACGTCGACGTCCCCGGCAACAGCAAGGCCAGGCGGTTCCTCAACATTGGCCTCCACGAGGAACGCATCGCCGGCGTTGGCCGGACGTTGGCCGGTGCCACAAGGCTACAGGTGAAGCACGGTGAAGGCAAGGTTATCAGCAAGCGCGAGGTGTCGTCGGAGGTGTACCAAGAACATCAGAAGCAGGACCAGACTGATCGCCAGTTCAGAGAATATTGGATGCAGCTTGCTTTTCCGATGCAGGAGACTGATGCTTGATGTAGGAGCCTGATGTTTTACCTTGGACAAAGGGAATATATTAATATCGGGCGTGCCTAGAGCTCAGTCGACTTAGAACTCGTGAATTCTCAGTTGGGTGACGTTAGCATAAGTTTTGGTCCAAAAAATGTTCAAATTCAAAAATTCTCCCGAAAAAATTCAGTTGCAACCCACCTGCAACCAAAAAACCAGTTACAACCCACTTGTAACTTAAAAAAATCAGTTTCGACCAACTTACAACTGGAAAAAATTCAGTTACAAACCACTTGTAACTGGAAAAAACGTGAAAAGGAAAAGAAAAAAAGAAAAACACACAGATCTTGATGCATGATCGAACGGTGGTGGAGGCGACTTAGAACTCGTGAGTTCTCAGGCGACTTAGAACTAGCAAAGCCGATTAATATCGGTAGTAGATTGTTGTAGAATTGTAGCTGGAGTTTTCATCTTGTCCGGTTGAATATGTCATGAGTAGATAATTTTGGCTCTCTCTAACCACTACCTCATTAAAAAAAATCAAAAACATATTTATGAGTTTTGAAAATTCTGAGAAAATGTGGATGTAGCCAATGGTGTATCTCACAATCATTTAAATACTTTGTATTTTGATCTACATAAAAATGACAAAGTGTGGACGTGAGTATGCATATCTCTAAATTTTATCCGAATTTTTTCATTATTACGTACCCCATAATATAAAGTATTTGACAATGATATTTTTCATGGTTGCGGTATACACCATCAGCTATACCAACATTTTTTCACATTGTTTTGACACACAAAAATTTGATTATCGATTTTTTAAGTAGAGAGAGCACTCTAATTCGAATACACTCCAGACATATCATCTATTAATTTTCTTTTGTGATGCATCGTCTATTCTTGTTGGTCTAGCACTACTCTATATCAAACCTATGCCACCGCGAACGAGCTCCTCACCTAGCCGATTGATGGATAGGCTCACCGTGTCGAGCTCCCATGGCCCCCGCTCTAAAATCAGCTTGGTCCAATGTCTCACTTTGAGACTCTCACCATTGACGGAGAGGATGTGTGAGGCATGGATAATGGGAGTGCAATTCTGGCTCAAACTCAAGCGCACGCAAGAAGCTGAATGTTGGCACAGAAAAGCCCACACATACGTCGAGGATATCCACATCGGCACCACCACATCCTCCAGTGACATCGGTAACCGGCTACCTTCCACTGTCCACCAGTGTGCGCCTGTGCCACCTGTTCTCCACCTTGAATATGTAGGAAGTGTGGATCAACCCACATTGGTCATGCTCGGGACAGAGATCAGGCTCGCCACACCTCCCTTATGAGGCACACGCTATAAACTATACATGGTAAGAGGCCGAGGGATTTGGCGATATCCATGGTAAGAGGATGAGAGATTATGAGAGAGAGAGAAATGAAATGGGGAATTTGGGTGTACATGGATTCGCCAGCCAAGTGCAGGAGAAAAAAGGGTGGAAAATAAGTAAGAAACATATAAATTTTATATAAAAACAATGAGAAAATATAAAAAAGGTAAAAGAAAATGTGGAGTGACTTGTCAGGCCATGTACAAATGTACAATGTGGAGTGCTTAGGGAGGTGCATTGTACATGCTCTTAAGATACACTCCGAAAACACTCGTCATCAGCTTTACCGAGTGCCTCTGATGTGGTGCTTAGCAACCTATCTCTCTTAATTTCAGTGACATGTGACACGTGGCTAATGGATGTTCCGAGCACTGGACATTTATGTGCCACCTGTTTGTCGAGTGTATTTATTTGGTGCTTAACATATACCGATGTTTGCCTAGTGCCCGATGCACTGCAAAACCGTGAGGCACTCGGCACCGAGGTCGGTTCGGGAAGTGGCGGTTTGCAATGGCGTTGGACATCCGGTAGCGGTGGTGACAGGGAGATCATCATAAGAGAAAGAAAGAGAGTTTTTTTAAAGTAAAGAAACAGAGTTTATGGAAATGAGAAGGGAAATTGGTCCATGCCGATGAGAATTGAGCAGAGTCAAGCGGTACCAGACTATTGGAATCGGACGCTCTTTTCAGAATGTTTGGTAAATAAATAATTCGCTATTTAGCATATCCCTTTAAATTTATATACACCCCTGTACTCTCTCCTCTACCCTTCTTCCAAAGAAAAGAAAAACTCGAAAAGACAGAGCTTCCCGCTCGGCATGGACAGGTCTGCGGGCAAGCGCCGGCGGCGCTTCACGGAGACCCCCGTCACCCACGGCGGCGAGGATGAGTCCGCCTCCACCGTCACCGAAGAATCTCTCGCGCTCAACTCGGTTGGCGGATACTCGGCCGACTCTAGCCTCGCCCGCGCCGCCGCGCCGGCCTATTCCGATGACGACCTTGGAGTCGCCGCCGCTGATTTCTCCTCCCCGACCTGTTCCGAAGCTTACTCCTCTCCTGCTTCTATAATCAACTGCAATGCAAATGTGAGAGATTTCTTGGATTTCATGTTCTTGTTCCTGCACTGGAATTGGTTTCTTGTTCTTGCACGGGGAAATAAAAGCCAAGAACTCGCAGGGCCGAGGTCCGGCGCCCCTGGAGTCGACCGGAGATTACCCCGCCCCCACGCTGAACGATGCCGCTGACAACGGATTCACCGCCGGAGCCTTCTCGCCGACCCGCTCTGACGGATCATCCTCCTCTGCGACCTCCATCTCCGAGAAAAAGGTAGCTGTTTCTTGTTTTTTCGTACGAAATCAAGAACCGACGAGCTAATTCAAGAAATCCTCTTCCCAGGGCCCTGCCATGGATAAAATGGCATGCGTAGCTTACTTCTCCGTCATGAATGGTCTGGGTGACGCGGGCGCCACCGCAGCCGATGATGCTACAGGGAGCCTGACCGCCGACGTCGCGGTGGCGAACTCTCCGGTGATTCGGACAGACGCAAGCGCCGTCGCGACCGATGCGACGGTGACTTTGACTGGCGCCGTTGCGATGGCGAGCTCTCCGGGGATTTTGACCGCCGCCATCGGGGCAGCGAGTTCTTCGGCGAACGCGAGAACCCCGGCGCCTCAGGTTTAGCCATCAAACCGATCTTGCTTTGCTTTTCACAAATCCAAAACGAGTATTAGTTTCAAGTTTCAACACGAATGTTCATTCAGTAGTTTTCACAAAAAATCGATGTTCTCATGTTTTATGTTGGAGTTTGCCAAACCTGGCATTCATCTGCCGTTCTCAGGGCCCTATCATCCGGTTTTCAGTCCAGTTTCAGCACTGTAGCGCGTCATCTGGTTTTCAGTCCAGTTTCAGTTTTCAGTTCCTAGTTTCTCCCACCTAGCGTTCAGTTTCAGTTTTCAGTTCCTACTTTTTAGTTTTTAGTTTCACTTAAAACTCGCCTGTCGCGGCATCTGGAGTTGCACTGTAATTTGAACCTGTGTGGTTTCATTTTTATGAAATGGAACTGGGGCTCCCCTGAAAGGGGTCCTTTATGTCTAAAAAATGATGCTTCAGAGCGGACAAACTTGGATGCACCCAACACATAGTTGTTAGCTGACATTGGATAGTGGAATGCCCATTTGTTATTACTGTATATTCAGTATTTTCACCAAATACCAGAAATATGCTTAGAAGACGTCATATTAATATTGGTCAAAACTTCTCTTATGCGCTGTGTGATTCTGGTCAAGAAGAAACCTTAGAACATCTGTTCTTTATTTTCCCGTTTAGTGGTTACTTGCTGGAGGAAACTGCATATATCTTGGAGCATTGGTACTGACAGATTGGAGCTTGTCTCTCAAGCGAAAAGATCATTCCAGAGACCATTATTTTGTTAGATATTTACCATTGCTGCTTGGGGAATTTGGAAAGAACGGAATAATCTCATCTTCAATAGAATAGCTCCAACTACTTACTCTTGGAAGGCTCATGGAAAGTCTGATCTCATTCTGCTTAGGTTTAAGGTTCTTGAAAACCTTCATAATTTCATTGGTACTGATACTCTTCATTTTTTCTTGTAATTAAGGTCCTTTGACCTGTCCTGGTGTAAATATTCTAGATCAATATATATACCCCTCTACCGTTTTATTTCAAAAAAAAAGATATGCCCATTTGTTCTTAGTTCTTACTGTATATTCACCAAATATTGCAGGTTGGGCCTCGGCGTAACCGGTGGGACCAGCCTCCACCATGCCGGCATTGTCCATTGACCGCCGGTGGAAGAATTATGACTTGCTGCGGCGCAGTTCTTTGCATTGGTTGTGCTGCGAGCAACCCCTGCGGCTGCCCTCGGTGGCAAGATGGTTACGGCCAGCCGGTGCCGATCTTGCCTAGATATCCCGTGCCCCTAGACCACGTGGTGCCGAACGCTGTCCTACTTCCTCGCGAACGGTGGCAACTCTTCCACACTCACAAGAGCCCAGACGGGAACATCTGCTATTCCTTCTACAACGTCGAGGAAGCATTCCACCGGCGCGAGAGCGGTGTTCTATATCAGACCCACTGGTACAAGGGTATCACGGACCATGCCTGGACACGGTTGCTCTGCAGGCTGACGAAAGTTCATGGGGCCGGAACTTTGGGTCACCATGACTATATCGACATTCTGGCAGAGTTTTCCATCCCCCCTAGCACTGAAGCTCATGTCGCAGCGCTCTACATGTTGCTCGATAGGTACCGGCAGCAACAACAGCCCTAGTCATTCCCTCCGTGTAAAGATCTGTTTCACCGCAAATTTTGCACGAATAGTTTCTTACTACTCCAAATTCCAGATAATGATTCCAGCGGACCATGCTTGTACAGATTGTTTGTGTGAACCTGACTTGTCACCGTCTTCCCTACTAATCCCTCTCCACGTATTCCCTGATGTTTTTTGCCCATTTGTGCATCCGTGCAACACGTAAACAGTAGGAGCAGCTCAAGCAATTACAAGATGCGCTGCAAGCATCACACGTACAAATCGGGAAAAACAGTAACTTTGAATCCAAACTGTATTTTTTTACACATACAGCAATGCAGAATAATCTCAAAACAAAATACAGCTCCAAGCAGCAATCATCATCAGATACAAACATGTGTATCTCAAAATATTCTGATCATTACAAGCTAAAATCAATTCATTTTCAGAAAAATGCTGACACCGCAACTATTGTAGTTCAACGAATAAATATGCGGCCTTTCCGCAGTAAAAACACAAATTGATCGCCCTGGCGCCATTGTCTTCCTTCTTCTGGAGCGAGCTTTCTCATGTAGAACTCCAGTTCTTTGTTCTCCAAGGTTATACCTATAATTTAGAGAGAGGTATGTAAACAGGTGACAATAAGAAAGATCCTACTACTACACAAGTAACATATACGGAGTATCATCTACACAGTGAGGACAAAATGAACTCGCAGCATGAAACCAACACTAAGCAGAGCAAACGAGGTGTTCATAAGTTACTGTGAGTAATGTGAGCAGTTCAGTGTGACTGATCTCAGCTTCAACTAATCATTTGTTGGAAGAAGAATGATGACAGCATCGCTCATTGCAGATACTATGTGTTCATAGTACTAGTGCAGTGTAAGAACAACTTTGTTTCCTGATCACATAGCACAAGCACTGAAGTGCTTGCTCCTATCAGGCTAGTGTTTCTCCAATACAGCTGATCAAGAAATGTGTACCATGGAAGGCCGGCAGCTTGGCGGTGTTTGAAGCGATGAGGCGGGAGGTGACACTTGCCCCAGCCCCCAGTTGTGGCAGCCGATGACGGCCACCCGGTGCCTGCTGTTAGCGGCTGTCCCTCCCCTGCCGCCGAGGCCACATCTTTTCGCAAGAGGGAGGAGGGTGGGATGACTGACGCGGGAGAGAGGTGTACAATTACTTACCTGTCAACATACAATTATATGCATCAAATCACTTCAGATGCTTAGCATCATCACTAGCTGGCCCTCTGGTAAAAAAGATATACTCTGTACTAAAGACCAGTGTATTAGTATGCTAGTAGCTATTCTTCAGTTTCTAGCAGAGCCAAGAAATAGATGTTTATGTCATAGCAAACTCATATAGGGATGTTAAAGCTAGGGAGAAACAACAGCCGAACATGCAGAAAATTGGCCGAACGTGACTGAATATCATGCAGGCCGCTGATCCTCCAGACTCCAAATCAGCTCCGAACTCAAGCCACTGTAGTTCCTCAAGATCGCCTCCGAGCTCACGGCGAGCTAATTGTCCAAGATCCAACATGCTGTGGATCTGACAGCTAGGTGAGCTAATTGTCCAAGATCCATACCAGGAACCCTAGGAATTAATTAATGAACCAAATAGAATATAGATTAAGAGGATGCCGGGGGAATGAAGAAGGTGATGAGGAGCAGGGCCTCTACCAGTTCATTGTCGGGGGAGAAGTACACCGGCGATGTGGTCGTTGCGTTCGCCACTCCTGGTAACACCCGAGCTCTCGTCGCTGTGGTTAGTTGTGGTGCCTCCGGTTGAATAGGGGGACGCCGGCCGCTGCCGTCTCCCGCTGTTGCGCTCTGCGTCCGTCCACCTCGCCGCCGCGTCCGTTTTTTCGCGGGACGGAGGAGTGCTGTTTCAAAATCCACGAGGTGGAGAACCTAGGCATAGCCTGGATGTGCAGCTGGCCATCGGCCCGGCCCGCTTTTAAAAAAGCACGGCACGACACGGGATTAGGTCACGGCCCCGTGGCCGTGCTGGCATGTGGGTCTCGACTTGAGGTTGGGTACGGCTGGCACGGTTAAGACACGTCGGCGCAGTAGGTAAGGTATGTTAGCCACGTTTTGTCTGTTTTTTTTTATATTTATCCTATAAATGAGTAAAAATAGCTAATCGTGTCGGCCCGCGTGTTTCAAATCGAGGAGCGTTCCGGACACTAACGAGCCCGTGCCGTGCCAAAACAATCGTGCTTCGTGTCGGCCAATTTGGTCCGGTCCATTTGGTCAGCTATACCGGATGGTCAGAAGGTGTTGATACCTTTCTATGCCTGCGAGGTTGAGTTCCGAGTTCGAGCGCCAGCAACAGCTCCCTACTCACCGAATTTATTCTAACTAAGTTGTTTGGAGGCATATCTAACCCTTCAAACCGCATTTGTTTTTAATCCACGAGGTGGAAGGCGCTATACTAATGAGCTAATCCAATGTACAACACACTTTTAGTTTAAATTTGTATTATTTAAAAATCGACATAAAATCATTTAAATATGTGAAAATAGCTAGAAATGTTGAAGTTCAAAGAATCTGGATGTATCCATTAAATATGTTAAGATGCACATATATACCAAATATGGGCCTATTATCATAAATGTTTCGTGGATATGGTATAAGAAAATAAAGTTTTATAAAAAAATACTCTTTAATATTTGTCGACTGCCCTAGGCAAAGCCAACACATCATCTCGTCTGTGTCAAATATGGCAAGGGACACAACTGATGCTTGCTGCCCCCTGACAATAGGAATTAGGAGGTAGTGATGAATGAGTGACAAATCGTTTTTTTTACATTAAAAACAATTTAGGTAACCCATGATATGATCCAAATGTATGAGGTATTAATAAAATAAACCAAAAAAATTATAGATAATTTTTTTAGTATCAACACCTTGGTTGGATATTGCATATAATCCTAGTTTAGCAACTTGAAATGATTTTTTAGAAATTTTAAGAACAATTTAGAACACACTTATAGTTTAAATTTAAATTACTTGCTTCAATAAATGGGAAAACGTAGATATAATTTGAGAAAGCTCTTAAAAGTTATAACTCGTGACCTTTTCATACAATAGGGTATACTTTGTGTGAAAAAAAAAATGAGAGGTACCACATATTCTCTGCAGTTGCTTCACAACATAAGGCACTTTTTACACTTAACACTTCTCTATTAAAAGTGAAAACTCATGTTGGCACTATTGTTTGACATGTCAAGATGCACATTTTTGCCAAATATTGTTACACCCGTTATCATGAACATTGCCATGAAAATTGTAATTTTGGTTAGAAGTCACGAATCTTCATACATAACAGTTCATTTTGTTTAGTCTTTACAAAAAACACACATAACTGGAATCCATGTCTAAGGATTGCACTTTTTGACATTTTTTTAGTGTTTTTTAAACAAGGCTGATAGCTTATTTCTAACTAGGAACCGAATATTTCAACACTCTATGGATATCGCATAGAATCCTAGTTGGGCATCTTGAAATGATTTTGGCAATTTTAAATATCAAACTAGAACACACTTGCAATTTGAATTTAAATCACTTTCATAAAATAGGCGGAAATTCATTTAAATGTGCGAAAGTAAAGAGAATTGAGAATTTTTTAAAACTCGACATCCCATTTTCTGTATGAAAAGTTGAAAATTCTTTTGACACTTTTAAAATTAAAATTTTATAAGTTCTCTTCAAAATTCAAAACATGTGTGCATACTATTGTACTTTATTTGTATGATGAGTGTTTTCCAAAAAGGTGACCCTACCGTCCGTTTGACGTTTAACGCGCTTAAAATGGACAAGTGTATAATGAGTTGCCGTGTGCATATACTAGGCAAACCACGAGTATGCGCAGTGTTTTTCTTTTGTCGGGACTCAGAGGACTCAGACAGATAAGCATAGGAGGCGCCCTAACCATCTGGAAAATGAACAGAACAGGAATGGTTATCAATTACTGATCACCTACTCGTGAGTAAAGACAAGTACAAATGGAAAAATGATATTATCAAGGTAAAAAGAGCACTGCACTGTGTCACGTGAGGGCTTGTGACGACTTGAGCTAGCAGCGGATAGATTGAAAAGAGAGTCAATCTTTATCCTTTTAATTAAATAGGATCTTGTATTTAGAGTCAGTTTCTAAGTTTGTTTAGTCCTTTCCAAGTTTGTTAGGATTTTTGCCTTAGCCTTCAAGTTATGTACGTGGGCTATTTAGTGCCTGCCTCTAGACACTTACGGGAATCAAGAAATAAACATATCTATTTCTCCTACGTTACCTCTTCCCCTGCCTCTGTTGTGCGACAAACCCATCACGACTGGAGTCACGCTACATAGGTCCAGGGGTTCAGCAGATTACCCACTACGTGACAACTTGGTATCAGATTTCGATCGATGCCTCCCACCACTCCCACCATGCTCGCCGCCACCATGTCCTTGGAAGAGAAGCTCGAGAAGATTCAGGAATCCCTGATGGCTCTGTGCAACACGCAGACCACCATGTGTGAAGACCAGAAGAAGTTCTTCGCGGACCAGAAGGCTCTCGCCGTTAAGGTCGGTAGCCTTTCCGGCACCATGGGCGACATTGAGCAGTAGACCCGGGCGCATAACTTGGCGATCCTGAAGTTGGAGAAGGGTGCGCCAAGCGGCCAAGATGGTATCTTGTCATCCAAGGGTTCAACTGATGAAAGGCCACCCCGCTACTTCAAGATGGAGTTCCCCACCTATGATGATGAGGTCGATCCGCTATCTTGGCTGAATCGTTGCGACCTCTTCTTTATCGCACAACAGACGATGGAAGCTGAGAAGGTGGGCCTCGCGTCCTTCCATCTGGTTGGTGACGCCTAGCTATGGTACGGCCAGTACAGGGACGTCTATGGGGCTCCTCCATGGAACCAGTTTACTCAGTTGGTTAATACCCAATTTGGTCCGCCTTCCCGCAACAATGCCCTTGGCGAGCTCATCTCCCTCCAGCGCACATGCCTGGTGGCAGACTTCAACAAGCAGTTCAATGCGTTGCTTAGTCATGCACATCGCCTACCAGCTGCCCAAACTTGATGTGGAGATGTGGCGGCCGACTTCTCTCCTGGAGGTGATGAGTTTGGCGCGCACTTGTGAACGTCGGGCAACCTGGGTACCCCCAGCCCCAGAACCAGCCATGAGTGCTGCTAATGCTCTGCTTCAGTACTCTGACGTCCTCCCTGTTCCAGCTCTCCCGCCACCAGGAGGAGTGGCTACAACACGAGCTGGGCGTCAACGCCGCACGCTATCTCAGGCGGAGATGGTAGCCCGCCGAGACCAGGGCTTATGTTTCAACTGTGAGGAGCAGTTTGGCCCATGTCACCGTTGCAAGAAGCTATATATCATGGAGGTTGATCCGTTCCTCGACGATGACAATGCAGCTGATAATGGCTGAGTTCTAGCAGCCCAGCCCTATCAAGTTCATCAGCTCCAGGACGAGCTGGGGGGGGGGGGGGGGGAGAAATGTCACGTGAGGGCTTGTGACGGCTTCGGCTAGCAGCGGATAGATTGGAAAGAGAGTCAATCTTTATCCTTTTAATTAAATATGATCTTATCTTTAGAGTTAGTTTCTAAGTTTGTTTAGTCCTTTCCAAGTTTGTTAAAATTCTTGCCTTAAGCTTCAAGTTCTGTACGTGGGCTATTTAGTGTCTGCCTTTAGACCCTTACAGGGAATCAAGAAATAAACAGATCTATTACTCCTACGTTACCTCTTCCCCTGCCTCTGTTATGCGACAACCCCATCACGGCTGGAGTCGCGCTACAGAGGTCCAGGGGTTCGGCAGATTACCCACTACATCACATCCAGGTTGTTCGGACCTTTTTCTTGCAAGTGAGCGGACCTCTATCAATTGATGCACCTAATTTTGTAGGCCTACAAAACAGTTTTCCTTGCAAAGGAAAACAAATTAGGTTCGAGCTAACTTCAGTTTTCCTGCGAATTTGAGGGCTATAGGAATGCATTGCATGGTGAGTATATTCTTTTTTCATTTCCAATGTAATTTTCCATCGGAGTTTGAAAAATCCAACACTACGATCCAGCAACGGCTTCAAAATTTATAGAGATAAAAATCATCCATTTTGTTGTATAAATCATGGATTTTGACGGTCCAGAGATATCCTTGACTACTACAGACTACTGAACTCTGAAGTCCTGAGCAGCGAGCAGCAAACGACCATTGATTCCTTCTCCCCCACCGACCACCGTGTTCCCCGTCAGCTACACACGGCAGCTATGGCGTCTCCTCCGGGGCCAGGTTCCGCCCACCGCCCGGCGCTGCTCTCTCCCTTCCCGTCCCGCGCCGCCGGCCCTTTCCTCCGGCACCAACACCTTTCCGGCGGTGACGACTCTGACGGCGGCGGCGGCGCCTCCGCGGAAGAGTCCGACGGAGACGAGGAAAGCATGGACGATGAGCACGACGATCAGGCGGACCACGCGGCACGCATCTCGCAGCAGCGACGCGCTTCCTCCTCCTCTCCAGGTTGGTGATTGTCAGTCAACGCAAGGGTTTCCTGTAAACTAACTATCATGGTGTTTATACAACGAGATAAATTTTATTCTGTGAGAAATTCGAAGCTATGTATGGTAGGTCCATATGATCCTTCAGTTACTACAGTATCTCGCTTTCCTTCCTCCTTTATCCAGTTTTCATTTTTGTGTATCTGAATGAAGCTGATCACTGCTGCTGGCTGGCTCAAACATCAGGAATTGAGATGAATGGAGGGTTGCAAATCCAGGAGGGACAGCAATGGAAATTGCACAACGGCCACGCTTCGCCGAGAGGAGACGAAGAAGAACCTGGTTCTTCCACCCCTGGAGCTGAGAGTGGAGGATGGGTATGGGGTTATTGGCAGAAGAGAGGGAGGCCCTGCATCTAGCTATTGGGACCTTCTCAGAGCACACCTGTCTGATCCATTGACGTGAGTACTGAGTAGTATCTGCAACTGACCAGTGTTCTCTTGTTCTGGTTTTCTTTGATAGAAAGGTTGCCTGGCTATTTCAAATTTTGATTGACTAATACTAAGGGTATCACTCTGTAGGATAGTGATATTTTCTCACTAATTCATAGTATATGGCCAACATGTTTATTCATGCTATGCAAGTTTGTGCATGTTGCCAAAACATTGAAATGTACAGCAGTTGAGTTCCAAGGTTGACACCTCGTTGAGATAATGATAGGCATCATAATCGGGGATACATTCACTCATTTTTTTTAGGAAATAGCAGGTTGCACCCCCGGTTCCATTTTTATTGAAATGAAACCAAGCAGTGGACATTTCACTCATTTACCTTCCCATGTCTGAATTTCACACAACTCCTCCTTGTAGAGGTATTCTCATGGATGATGCAATGATTCTGTCATGTGGCCATTCTTATGGAAGTAATGGGATGCAGCATATCTACAGAATGGTTTGTCCAAGGATCCTTACAGCGTAATAGTTTTTTGAACTTCCGGCTGTAGTTTATAAAAATGATGTCTGCAGTTTAAATAGTCTGTGGGCTCCTGCTTATTGCTATATCTCTCTACTCGATGTGGCTTTGAAAATTAGTGTTTTTGCTAGTACATATTTACTTGCCGCATTTGAATTTTTTGTATGCAATGAAGGCTCCAGTAGCACTGTTTTGCATTCATTAGTACACATGTACTAGATCCAAATATAAGGGCTTGCCCCCCAATTTCCATTAGCATGAAAAGTTGAAAACTGATAACACAGTGCAACCAGTTCAGAGATTCCAAAACATCAGGGGAGCTAACCATTCTGTCCCATGATTACAATTTTTCATCCTTACTCAACGAATGCCAAAACCTTCAATTTCTGGCCAAATATCTCAGAGATACTCTGTAGTTATCCATTTGTTGTCACCAACTCATCATGAGTAACTACCTCTAGTGAACTTTAATTTCAAGGTACCTTAACCATTCTGAAAGGTGATTAACCTACAATTGCTTGCAACCGTAGTTAAAGAGGGGTTATCGAAATTACAAATGCACATGAGAGTGATATATAATTGTTTCTGTCCCTGCCATTTCAGAAAGCTTGCGGGAAATGTGGACAGCCAATTACTGAGGATTCCATTCGACCAAACCTGGGTATGGACTTAAACTGTTCTAAGATTTCTAGGGGTTACTTTCAGCTATCTTATACAGTTCAGTGTGTTTCTACTGTAGTTCTGAGCTTGCTAGCTTCCTTGCTGTCCTAACAATCGTAAGATCTTTTCTCATCACCATGTTTTCAGCTCTTCGCCTTGCAGTTCAGTCATTTAGACGGGAGGAGGAGTCAGCAAAAACATTAAAAAGAAGAAGAGACCGCCTTGAACTGGTATGTTCTTTTTCCAAGCTTATATTGACCAATGTCCGAATTAGGACAGACATCGTGTTACATGATGTTCTTAAATCCGCTCTCTCTTAAATGAGGACAAAAATGGCAACGACGATCCGAATCCGACTGAACTTTCCAGAGGAAAAGGCGTTCAGTATCCCTTCGCTGTCTTCGACCGTGTCATAATCAAGGTATCTGTCTCTTTACTCAGCCAAGCACAGCCTCTGTTCTCTCTCTCCGTCTTTTTCCTATTATTCACCGTGACCAAAGTAAATGAGTTCTACCAGGGAAACAAGAGGACCCCGGAACGGTTCGTGGGGCGTGTGGCGGTCGTGACGGCGCAGTGCCTGAACGGGTGGTAGGAACATTTATCTGCTTGTTAAGCTGAACATCTTTTAAGACTGAACACGGGGCTTATCGGCCGTCGCCCTTGTCGAATAGGTACGTGGTGAAGACCCTGGACAACGCGGAGAGCGTGAAGCTGCAGTACCGTTCCTTGGCGAAGTTCAGCGACAGCAGGGATGGCGGCGGCGGCGGCGAGCCTTCTACCATGGTCTCAAGCAATGCCCAAAACACAAGCTGGCTGTGAGTTGCACAAGCAGGATATAGGCTTTGTAGTAGAAGGTGCCAATGATATGTCGTAGTCATTCAGATTGGATCGCCTCCCCCTCCCTTTGTGTTTCCAGGAGGAGGCACTTCTCTTTATCTTTTGATGTAGCCAATCTCGTGCCAAGCTTTATCTTACTCTTTTCTTCTTCTTCTGTGAAGCGGGGTACACTGGTACTAGTAGCAACAACGAGGTAGTGTGTGGTGTCAGTGTCCTTGCAGATCTTTGTAGAACACTATTTCGGGAATGTTATCAGGTTGGTGGTTGGACATTTGGACATGAGGCTAAATAAGAAAAGAAGACATCTAAAGGGGGAAACATGCATGGTGCCGACAATGGGCAACCCCAACCGGCACATAAGAAGTTAACCTGTCCACAGGAACCACACATAAAAGGAAGTTTGGTGAAACGAGCATTCGGGATAAATGTTAAGTTTCTTTTTAAAAATGTGCTGTAAATTCACGGAAATCTGTCGTGGCTCCTGAGCACCACTAGTGAGCCTGTTTTTTGAAAATAATAATATGAAATTATACTTTTTGATTTAAAAAATCTGAAATAAGTTACACAAATACATGTACAGATGAGTTAATTTTCCTTTAATACATAAGTATATCAGATCAAAAGAAGTACTTAGTACATTAATTTTTCTTTGACACGAGTAGTAATAAAAGGTACTGTACCACATTTCTTTTACTGAACATCACCAAAGCAGTCGGATCAATCTGCTCCTCCTTCATCCCTTTGTTGCGAGAAACGGGTAAAATGACATGACACCAGTCCCAAAAACCGAATTACCGAACAACCCGCCAGGTGGCCGTCACATCCGCCGTCGGATCGATCCAGTTCCAGAAGGATCCGCCTCCGAATCAACGGCGGCAGCGCGACCCACCCGTATAAATATCCTGGGCTAGCTCCGAAACCCAACCTCTCTCACTTTTTTTTTCCTCCGCCCCTTCCCTACCCTCCCGCGAGCCAGAGGAGACCGGCGGCGGCGGCGAGAGGCGCTCCTTCCTGCCGCTAGGGTTTCGATTGATTGGCTGCTCGGTTCTCCGCCGCCAGAGCCGGAGATGGAGAGGGAGCTGATGGAGACGTTTGAGGCGGCCAAGAAGGCGGCCGACGCCGCGGCCGAGGAGGACGGCGGCGGCTCCCCGGAGGCCGGCCGCTGCCTCGACGCGCTGCGCCGGCTGCGCGGCTTCCCCGTCACCACCGAGGTCCTCGTCTCCACGCAGGTCAGATCCGGGTTCTGTGGCCGGGGTTGAATTTGTCTATTCCTGGTACTCTGTCTGTTCGTGTATGTGTGGCTTGCGAGAAATTGCGGGTGCAATGCGCCTCGCTGCGTTAATTCATTGGGCCTTTTGGCTCGGCTATCTCGTCAAAATTTACCGTGTGTTGAGGCCATACATGCTAGTAGTATGCTACTCTTCCCCTTTTTAGGATATAAATATGAGATGCGAAAAGTTGGATTGGAATTAGATCTTGTGGCTACATATGGCTTCCTTTTCCTCTTTTTGGCGTTATGTGCCAAAATTTCAGAGACAGAGGTTGGGTAGGTAGCTGGGATTATGCACTCTGTTGTTGCAATTCCCATTAAGAATAGGCTGGGTGGATGGTCTCGAGATGAACAAAACACTAAAATTAAATTCCGTGTTGGTGGATTGTTTTCACCTTGATATGGATCAGATTGATGCTGCTAGTTTCATCTTTATTGGGATTCTGCATGAAGTGTTCTTCAAACGATGTTGTTTTTGGGTTGTCAACAAATAGAATGTCTAATGATGAACAAATAGATAAAAATCGTGTCTTGGTATTCATTCAGCGTGTCTTTGCTTGGTCTGATCAAGCACAGGTTCAGTATTTGGCTGTAGAAGTATGCCAAACATGTGATATCTTTTTTAGCTAATATAAGATATCTCAGTTTCAAATTTCACGAAATAAGAACAGATAACAGTTAGCCGGCCTTTCCTCAGGAGTTGTGTTTTCATCAATTTTTCCGGCCTTGTACCCTGTCTTTTGCTAGCAAGACCTTTGAGTACTCTTGCCAATTTACTCACAAAAATGTTTGGTCTTTGGTTAGGTGTTGATGTGAAAATATGATTTGGTAAGAAAAGCGTGCAGAATATGAACAATTCGGATGTAAGAAATTTTCTATATTATTCAGGAAAGGCATGAATTAAGGTTGTGACATCCTGCACAACTTTCATGAAAATCCATGTTGCGGTACGGTTAGTAAAATGGGCCAGCAGAGTCAGGCTTCGTTGACCCGAAGGGTCGCGTGGGTCGACCCGAGATCATGTATCGTGATCCCTTGCTTCCCCTTTCGCCTCCAACTCTCTCTCACAAATACGATGACCAGATTCTCCTCCACCACTTGCACGCTCTAGCGGCGCTCTTCGCTGGTTCCCCACATGGCCGCATCGCCATTCTCCGCTGATCCCCCGCTGCTATTTCCCGCACCTCGTTGTCTCTCTCACAAACATGATGACAAGATAGCAGCCGCGGGAGGCCCTAAGTTCGTGGAGCTCGATCTGGTAGGAATTGAAGCTCCGCTCCTAGCTAGCTTCATTGAGAGCATCTATTCCTTTTCTGATTTGTGCACTTGCTTTAGTGACAGTTTCTTTCATGTTGAGTTGCCTTTCATAGACTGGGTAATTGTGTAATTCCAATTTATAAACCTTTAGTTCTGCTGGATCTTTTTTGTATTTTTGAAAAAACTATATCTAATTCCGTAAGGCTGAAAGGTATTCTGAGCAAGAGCCAGAAATGGGTAAAAACTAGTTATGCGCAATGGTACTCCTTTTGAGAGTCTGCATTTAATAATTGTGTTTGGTTGGATTGTGCAAATTGAATTCATAATTCAGAAACTTAGTTCACAATTCTAATAGTTTCTTATTAAACATCTGTTTCCCCTGTTAACTGGTTGTTAGTTTCTGTGGCTATTTTCCCCACAATTCTTTACATAGGGCTAGGGGACTTTCGACTAACCGATTATTTTCTGTTTTTCAGGTTGGTAAACGTCTTCGGTACCTTACTAAGCACCCCCACTCAGACATACAGGCGGTGGCTACAGAACTGTTTGGGTACTGGAAGAAGGTTGTTATTGAAGAGACAGGAAAGAAAAATGGCACATCAGTGAATGGAAAATCAGATAACTCTGCAGCTAAGCCTGAGAAGTCTCAACCCATTAAGGTTGAAAAGAATTCTACGTCGACAACTATGAAGGCTGAGAAGAATCCTATGTCGCCACGTGTGAGGGATGAAAAGAATCCTATGTCGCCAAGGGTGAAGATAGAGAAAAAAGACGTGAGTGTGAAGGTTGAGAAGACTCTGAATAATGGTTCCAAAGTTCAACATGTCAAGGTAGAGACGGTTTCGAAGGAAGTCAGTAGAACTGATACAAAGAAACCATCTTCTGTTACAAATGGTCCACCAAAGCTAACATCCCTTGTCAGATGCAATGATGCTGCTCGAGATAAATACAGGGAGCTTCTTGTCGACGCCTTCGTCAAGGTCTCCCCAGAAACTAGCAAGGAAGACAGGGAGGAAGTGAGGGACCTCTTGGATCAGGTAGATGCGTGCGACCCATACAGAGTGGCTGTGACAGTGGAGTCGGCGTTGTTTGAGAGGCTGGGACGTTCCACTGGGACTCACAAGATGAAGTACAGATCAATACTGTTCAACCTGAAGGCCGATAACAACCCTGATTTCCGGCGGAGGGTTCTGTTGGGTGAAGTGAAACCCGGGGAGCTTGTGGACATATCCCCTGATGAGATGGCCAGCGATGCGAGGAAACTTGAGAACCAGCAGATCAAGGAGAAGGCTCTTTTTGACTGCGAGCGCGCGTCTGCACCCAAGGCGTCGACGGACCAGTTCAAGTGCGGGAGGTGCGGGCAGCGGAAGACGACCTACTATCAGCTGCAGACCCGGAGTGCTGATGAGCCGATGACGACATTCGTCACGTGCGTGAACTGCAACAACCACTGGAAGTTCTGCTGAGCGGCAGCTCAGCTGATGTACTGGTAGAAAATGTCGGTTCTGTTAGGGATGCCGTCTGAATCTGACAGGCAGGCTGGTCCGGTTTTTCGTACGTTTTAGGAGCCTGTTTTATTTTCTTTGTTCTGTCTTTGAGAACCTGATTTATTCAGATTGTACTAGTTGACCGCATAAGTGTTGTTGTCTTATTCCCCCTGCCTGCTGTAACTTGAAGAGATTGTTTTCTGTTACTAGATGAACTCGGATAGTTGTAGTAATGAAGCAGAATCAGATGGTGTTGTTCTCTTGGAGATGGAGCCGGTGGGTGTATTAGGTGTTCAATCCTGATGTGTACTAGTATGATTCTTGTGAACTTTACTAATTCCAATTTGGAGAGCCGGTGCATCGCAGTGTGAAGTGAAGCTTTCTGTTAGTGACATAAGAATTGAAAAGCAATTCCATTCTTGTGTGAATCGAAGAAATTATTCTAGTTTCTCATCTTTTGCAACTAAAGATTTTGTTTGTGCTTTAAAGACGGTCACCAACATTCGGAGTGCTGATAACAGCTTTTACAGGTGAATGAAAAGCACTATGCTTTGTCCCAAAGCAGCTATAGAAAGCATGCTGATTGCCAGAATTGTGGAGATTGTTGGCGTTTTGAGCATTGGCAATCCTTTGCAATCCCTCTTTGTCTCCAAAATTCTGGCAATCAGCATGCTGAGGGGGTGTTTGTTTGATCTTTTGGCTTTGGCTTTTAGAAGTCAAAAAACACTATTTAGGTGCTTTTTAAGGTGCATTTTGACTTTTAACTTTTGGAGCCAAAATCCAAGATCCAAATCTTATGGCTTCCAAAATTCAAAAGCCAAAAAGCACCTATTTATGTGAAGAAACCGTGTATGTTTGGCCTGAACGTCGGCATTTCAGAGTATCCATCCTGAATCCTACCTGCAGCTTCAGCAAAGAATTGACAATCTGTTGGGAAGCTGGGACAGAGGAATTTCCGTCGGACCTGGCAACAGAAGTCTTACTCTTGTTGCGGTCATTGTTGATACTGCATATATATTCCTTCTCCAGCTTTACTCTTCACATATTCATTGAGATTAGAAGCAGTTGAGGACTGTAAAAGAATTTTGTCTATCCATATGTTCGATAGGCTAGAGACGAGTAAGGCCACAGCCCACAGAGTTGTTAGTTTTTCTCTCTTGAAGAACTGATGGTCTGATCTGAATGCAACATACAACAAACCAAGTAGAGGAACCAATTTGTTCGTATAATTATTTCTTTTAAGCTGGTCTGTCGGTCTGCCCGTGTTTTGAATGGATCGAACTGCCCCAAGATGGCATGTCATTCCATCTGTTTCCAAGTCCAAACATTAGTTTTCTGACAGGCTCTCTTTGGCCTGCCAGTCCTGTTAGCGATGTCATTTGAATAATCTAACAGGCAGGTTGGTCCGGTTTTTCGTACGGTTTGTAAGGACCTGATTTATTGTTGACCGCATAAATGTTATTCTAGTGTTGACCTCATAAATGTTGTTTCACTGAATTGCTAGTGCCTGCTGTAAGTCATATGAAGATATTGTGCTTGATATGTGGAGATGTTCTCTCGTTGTTTAGTGTGAGTCCCTTCGCACTTATGTTTGTAAAAGTGCTTCTAGATGGATAAAATCATTTATTGTTGTAAAATTGGCCATATACCACAAGAAAAAGTTAATGAAGTTATATTCCACGTAGCAAATACAAGAAACGTGTATGGTTTGAGTTAGCCATTTTAGAAATGTTCTAGATGAAAGATGCTAAGTAAATGGAGGGTTAGGATCTTGACATGGTTGAAGAATACAACGTCATTGTACATGTAGTAGGGCTGCCCCACCCTCTCAAATAAAGCAGTCAAGATAAGGAGAATTAAAAGACCAGTATGAGTATCAAGTACGAGATCTTAGAGGTGTTTATGAGTATCCAATTGTAATTAATTGAGAATTATGTTATCTCATGTGTAGGAGTGTTGTCTCCTAAGTGTTACGTTCTCAAGTAGTACCAAGGTCACCACAAAAGTAACTCCTTCCTCCTAGGGATTGAGTCAACTTTTCATATTTATCACACCCCAGCGAGATAACATTTTTTTTCTCAGCACAATTTTTTAAACATATGTTGGAGTTCTTTGTTGTCCATGTTATATTATCACAATATAAATACATATGTATTTCAAATTTAGTTAAGATATTAAGCACATTAGCATACACAATATAAATATCATGTATTATAAGGGCACAATGGTCATTTGACAGCTTATATACTTTCTCATCATATGGCATGTCATTCAAAGGTATCCTAGTTTGTGAAGTGAGGTCCACGTGTCTTTTGGGAGAGATATGTTGAACTCGTTGACTAGCTGATTTCTAATCGATTGGAAGGTGTCCCTAAAAATCAGGTCAAACAAGTCAAGCCGGATTGTATATGCTTGAAAAGGATCATAACCTAAATAAATAAATAAATAAATAAATACATTTGAGCCCTAGAAATGAATGGTCGGGGCGGCCGCCTCGGTTGCCCCTTCTCTTGTCACCGTACATAGTTTCTTTCTTGAGTTGTCTACGACCAGATTCACACTCCGCCCTTTGATGGGTTTTATTAGGTCATGACTTATGAGGGGGGCAGCGGTCAAGTCCACGCTTAAATCCAGCATTTCTTGTCCTAAATATTGTGCTCGCACAAGAACACACATGGATCCTTCGACCATTTCTGCCTAGCCGTACGAGCTCCGAGTCAGCCATGGACGGAGCTCCGCCATGGCTGGGCTGGCTATTGAGGGCCTCTCCTTGTGAGGTGACTTGAATGGATGTCGTCTCCTCCCGCAAGTTGCATGATCGCGGTTCAAACCACCCACCTGGCCTATTTTCTCCTTTTCCATCAATCTTTTACTTGTTCGCACGAAACTACTGGATCATCCGCAATCGACATCGAAATCTATAGGGAAATCGCTCTACCTACATGATCCTACTTAGACCCGCAGGGGCAGCCTGTTAAGGGGGCACATTGCAACCACCACAATATAATGACATAATATAACCAACAACAATATAAAACATATGATAGTGACACCATAAAAGTCTAGCTTCTGGTGATGCACCAACTTGCAATTATAAATTCATGAACAATGAGTACACAGAGGGATACTATCTCACTTGTGGCATTTATCCTGACTGACAACTCTTGTGAAGTCCATTAAAGAGAAATATGGGCAGCCCTTAACCAAAAAAGAGTCTACTTTTACCAAGGCACAAGAGGCAGCCCCAAGGACATTGAGAGAGCTTTCGGTGTTTTGCAAGCAAGGTTTGCCATTGTTCGGGGTCCAGCTCGTTTTTGGGACAAAAAAAACCTAGAGAACATCATGAAATGTTGTGTGATTCTACACAACATGATCATCGAGGATGAGAGAGGGTTCAATTTGCCGTGTTTTTACAACAATATTGGTAACCGAGTGCAACCGAAAAGAAACCCGAATCACCTAGCAGCTTTTCTTGAAACGCATCGAGAAATTGAGGATGCCAACACTCATAACCAGCTCCTTCATGATTTGGTCGAGCACCACTGGCAGCTGGATGGATGTCGCCAAAGTTGAACCAGCTCCTTCATCATTTACATTTATGTTGTAGTTATTTGATTCAAACATTTGTTGTTATTTGCAAGAAACATTGTTGTAACAACTACAATGATTATTCTGTGCTTGGAACTATTATTTACTGTTGTAATAATAACCGGAATGGTTATTATTTTCTTCAGTCTGTTATTTTGTTGAAAGTTCTACGAAAAATTGTGATGAAACAAAATATTCTGTTATACGGGTTGGGTTTGAGAGCACTGATCCGCGCCCTCTATTTTCGACCCCTCAAAAGTGTTTTTTCTCAGCATGTAAACTGAATTTAAGGGTTGCCATTTTAAGAGTTCCGCTAGTGATGCTCTTAGACCCGCATGGCAGCATGTTAGGGAGGGCACACTGCAACCACCACCACGGTATAATAATGACATAACCAACAACAATATAAAACATGATAGTGACACCATGAAATGATAATGAAAAAAATATGTGTCTTCCATGTCGTGGAGTTTTAATTTCTTTAATTGTGATAGAGGAGATCTCCACCATCGTCTTCAAATCGAATAACAAAACCACTGTTGTTTTTAAATACTGTACAAAAATGTTCACAACCACCAACCCGATCTCTAGATCTCTGATGATGATGATAATCCGTGTATGGATTACTCCAAACAAACCCCGGATCGCGTCCACCGAACGTGGGCAAACCAAACGGGGTTCCTTCCTCAATCATGCACCCACGCTGCATCCCACCTGGCATCATCGCGTGAAGCAACATGCATGCATGAAAGGTATCCAAATTTGAACTCAAAATCTTTCTTTTCTTCGGAAACAAGTTGATGAACTCCCCCCCCCCCCCACCCATGTTCCTTCCCAGAATATCCCTCCTCCCTTCAAACCAGATGCCATCCCAGCGCGGCGATATTTTTTTCGAGGCCCGACCGAAATACCGAGACTGCCCCTGAACCGACCCGTCCTCCTCCCCCTTGAAATCGTCTCGTCTCCGCTCCGCCGCTGGATTATTCCTCCTTCCCCACACGTCTTCCACCGCAGCCCCACAAGCAAGCCGCACGAGCACCGCCGCACGCATCTACTACCAACCGACGGACGAAACCCTAACCCTAGCTCCGTCCTCCATGGCGGAGCGCCGAGGCTGAGCGCAGCCCCGCCCGATCGATCGCGCGCGAGAGGATGGATTGACCGGGTCGCTGGCCATGGGGCCCAACCCTAGCCTGGAGAAGATGCCGTGGGGCGGCGCGCCGAGGGGACGCATCGTGCGGATCCTCGTGCACGACGCCGACGCCACCGACTCCTCCTCCAGCGAAGACGACGACGCGCCCTTGCCGCCGCAGCCGCCACCGGAGCAGCGGCTGCGGGAGGGGCACGGGAGGAAGAAGCGCCGCGTGATGGTGGGGAGGAGGGAGGCTACCGCGGGGTCGTCCTCCTCCTCCTCCTCCTCGTCCCCGTCCTCCTTCCGGGGCGCCGGCGCCAGGCCCAAGGTCAGGTACTGCGGCGTGCGGCAGCGCCGCTGGGGCAAGTTCGCTGCCGAGATCCGCGACCCCTGCCAGGGCCGCCGCCTCTGGCTCGGCACCTTCGACACCGCCGAGGAGGCCGCCGCCGCATACGACGCCGCCAAGATCCGCATCCGCGGGGACGCAGCCAGGACCCGCGTCACCAGAATCCGCGTCCACCACAACGGCGCGCCGCCCTTCGGTTCCCCTTCCGCCGTCCCCTGCTCGCCGCAGCCGCCGCCGCTTGAGCCTGCCAAACCGGACATCTCGGCACCTCCACCTCCACCAGAGCCGGCCATTTCACTACCGCTGCCTCCACCAGAGCCGACCATCTCGCCCCCGCCGACGCCTCTTGCAGCTATGCCGTTCACCCTCCCGTTGAAGCTCAGGCTGAAGCTCTCCTGCCCTCCGCAGGGGAAGGAGAAGGGTTGGAATTGGTGCAATTCAGGGGAGGTCAAGGAGGAAGATGCTAGCCCTGCAGAGGAGGATGGTCTGATGACCTGTGCAGGCGGTGATGTTGTAAAGGTCGAGGATGCCGTGACCTGTGCAGCAACCCAGGTGAAGGTCGAACCTGGAACTGGCACCTGTGCAGGTGAGGCGGGCGCCGAGGCCCAGGCGGTGAAGAAGCCGGTGTGGGCGATCATCGCCGGGAAACGCAAGAAGCGGTCAGGCTGCGGCACCCGTGTCGGCGCCCTCCACGCCTCCTCCGTCTGTGTCGAGGAGGTTGGCGGTACCTGAAGAAGGTCCAGTTATCCGTAATTACTACTATCGTTAGAGCTTTCCTGTCCTGCCTCTAGCATCGTTAGAACTCCCCGTGTCCTGTAATTTCTGTCTGTGTTAAAACTTCTTGATGTGAAAACTTGTCATATGATTGCTGATGATGATTTGATGTATATACCACCCTGTTGATATAGTCTGATGTGTAAGGAAACTGATCTGCTACATCCTGAATAAAGTTCTTCTGTTGAGATATGTAGCTGTCATCTTGTATCAGTATGAAGGATCGTTGGAAACTATGCTGGTCTTTTGTTATTCAGAATTTGACAGTCTTTGTGAACTCGTCTGCAAAACCAGTGTACTTCTGCCAATTATATAAGTGCTTTTAAAGCAGATTTGTCCTATGTGTCATTGCCAAGGTTCACATTTGTTTTCAGTTACACCTATGTTAGCTTTGCTACATGCCAAGGTCATGTTCTTGTTCACATCACCATATTTTAATTATATTTGTTTAACTTGGTAGCATATAGGATAAACATGAAAGATGATGTGAAACAATGTTTTCAGAGTTTCTTTGTTAATTCTTCAGCGAAGCAAATGCCTTCTGCCTGTTGTATCAGGACAGTAGAAGCAGATTTGTTCTATGTGTCCTTGCCAATATTTGCTGTTATTTTCAGTTGCCAATATTTGCTAGTATAAACATCACCAAAGCATGATTATATTCGTTATTGAATGACTTGCTAGAATATGAGTAAGTTTTGGTATGTGTCGATGTCAGCTCCTAGTATTATCGTAACCATGACATGATTCTAGTTTTTATTAAATGAGTTGGTATAATATGAATCTTGGTGGATGTAGGATGTTATCATAGTACTAGTAGTTGCTTCATCTAATTTTGCAGCTGAAGTTGGCGTCATCTTTTGGTTTCAATCTGAAGTTGGCGGCATCTTATGGTTTTAATCTGAAGTTATTCTATTTGCAAATAAACAGTCTTTTCCTATGTACTGGTTCATGTGGAACGATATTCAGTTTGGCATATGTGTGCAAGTCTTTGACGAACCCATGTCAAAACGATTTTTGCTACCATACTCGCCAATTTCTGGATTGTCGATTCGCGCTAGAGTTTTGCATCTTCTCTTCATATGTATCCTGAAGGCTCTCTATCCGAGTGCAAGTGAAAGAATTGTCATTCAAAGCTATGCTTATCATTGTTGCTTTACTGATGATGCATTTCTCTGCTATAGTAATTTTTGTCAATAGGAAGTTAAGCAATTGTTTGTTATGACAAGATGGTAATCTGTAGGTACAGCTACAAGTACTGCAGGGCTACATGTTGAGTTGTTGACTATTCACTAGAGTCCAGTTTATAGTATGTAAATGAACAATTTGGGTCCTGTGTTGTTGGTCAGAAGCTGCCTGCATCATGGTCACATGAAAAGTATGCCGGGAAGAACAAACTGACCGGATACAACCGTTCCAGGAGTATTTTACTCAGACACGCTAAAACATAGAAATTTGCAGTTCTAGGTCAGTCTTCCCTTGAACTGGTAGTTACTTGACAATGTTGAGAACTTCTGGGCCGAATTTTTGCCTATTCCCCATTTCGCCTAGTATGTTTAAGATACAATATTACATTTGCCTTTGACCTGTACTATCTTCTCACTCACAGCTCAACAGAGCATTCCGTCAGTCATGTCACTTTTAGTCACTGTCATACCCCCGCAAACACCGGAATCCAGCAGCATCACATCTAAGATGCCAAATAGTGAAAAACATGCCTGGACTCAAATTAACAAGAACATAAACCACCACGATCCATGAAGACTGATGAGCTCCTGAACTGGATTTGATACACTCAATTTAAAACATTCCACGATTGAACGGAACATCTTAAGGCACAAGCTGATGATCCTTATACCCTTTATTGGATTATCCACGACTCCACAGTGTAGAAGGGATATATAATATACAAGGTAAGACACCTAAAAGGGGTGAAAGGAAAACAGGAAAGCTCGCATACTCGGGCCTCTCTTGTCTGTCATGGAGATCCACCTACCATAGCACCACATACTAGGGTCAACAGTCAATTAACAAATAAAGCGAATGTTCTAGACCTTACATCAACCAAAGCTGGATCGACCCATGGATCCAGGACTCTAATGCCATTGTCCCAGCGGAAGAAACCGCTACTATGGCTAGACTTGGCTAGCAAACGCAGGTGTCGCTTCCTTCAAGTGCACCCGCGCCAAATGTCCCCAAGACATGGCATCCCATTGGGGCATAAGGCAACTGGACAATACCGGTAAAGGTGGGAGTAGTTGCTTCCCTACTGGCCTGTTTTAGCACGTTTCATACCACCGTTACTGAATGGAGAGACGCTTCCTGGGTGAGGGCTATCCTCTCGCAGGGTTGAGTTTAGCATCGCCAGCTCCCTGAGCTGTTGCCTCTTGTAGAAATCCTGTGTCTCATCCTGCAGCAGAAACCAATATGGCTTTGTAAAAGCAAGAAGCCATGATTATATGGAACTGTACAGGAGCTCCAAATAAAACATGAGAAATCAAAATTAACTTCCATAAAGAATATAGAGAATCAATCTGAGTGAAACCAGTAATGGTAATTCAAGATATGCTAGACAGTGAGGACTAGTATTGGGGAAGCTGAAGGTAATGTTTTTTTACATGATTTAAATATCACTAATTATTCATTTTATTAAAAAAACAATCCCATAATACCAAACCATAACATGGATAATTGTCTAGTTCATTGGCCACTGACCACTGGTTTTAGCAATTCTTCTATAATTTCCTGTGCATGTCTCAGTCTGGCATCAATAATATTGGCTGGGAATTCAGCCTCAACCAAGATATGTAGTTGTTCACTCAGATGCTCATAGCCTGGTTTTCCTCGCAGTTTGTCCTCCTTCAAGAAATACGGGAAAAAATGTAAACTTAAATTCTTAGCAATTTAGAAGAAGCACGAGATCAACATGCAAGCAAACAAAGCAGTCTAACTTCCGGTATAAATTGCCAAAAGGAAATAGGATTTCCGTGGAACAAAAGGAAAGTTGACTGATAAACTGGACATAACAGAAATATACTGCACGTCAGTGTAAAAGCATAGTTACTATATAGAAAACCCGTAGACTGGAATTACCACATTACAGGTTAAAAAGGGGGTAGGGAGTTTAACCAGAAAGTAAGAACATACAATCCAAAGTTACAGTTATGATCAAGTTGTGAAATGCCAAGCATGGTGATCGATGAGATCCCTAACACTGGAAGACAATTCCAGTAGACAAGGTCAACTTACTATGCAACCCAATTTGCAGATTTCACAGAATGCAAAAATAGATCGCTATAACTACATGTTGGCAGAATAATGACCAAAAAACTGAAGAAACACAAGTACTCCCTCCGTCCCATAATAACTGTCTCAGATTTGCACAAAAGTGAATGTATCTATACATAGAACATGTCTAGATACATCCACTTTTTGGTAAATTTGAGACAATTATTTAGAGACGGAGGAAGTAGTTAACACGTGGGTGCAGATCAAACATTGCAAACTTCTGTTACCTTCCCTGGATCCTTGATGGAACCCTTTCCTCTGATGAAAACACGACAACCAGTAGATGCTTCAACCCGCTTAAGAGAATTACCTCTAGGTCCTAGAATGCGGCCCACAAAATTGAACTGTGGTGAAAGTGAAAATTACATCAGTAAAGAGATTGAAATGGATCAAGCAATATCAAGTGTAAAATTAAAACTGCAGAAGTTAGAGGCAGCATACACTCGGAAAAGAATCAACTGGGACCTCCAAGCGTAGAATCTTCTTTAAGAAGTGAGAGCTAGGGCTTGGTGGTGCTCCTTGCCAATCCATACTGTTTCCATGAGGAAAACCTAATCTCTGCTGAATAATTCAAAATGGCAAGCACAAATGATTTATCAGTATTGTTTCCCCAAATAATAAGATTTGGAACCATATGCACAACATAAATAACAGACAATATTTCTCACCGAAGGGGCTCACAATTAAATATCATATCGGCATATTGCACATTCAAAAGTAGATTATCACTTATGTATCTACGGTGTCCGTTTGTATAGATAATAACAATGACTAAAACTGAGTGAAAGCATGTTATTTCTGGAGTATGAAAGTGCAAAAGAGGATTTACTGGATTGCATGCAGATTTCTTCGTGAATAGATGAACACATGCCATATATGTACCTCTTGGTGTAGTCCATTCCAGGGACTGAACCCGTTGCCAGAGAGATTGGATCTTGGATTTGGTGAAGACATTGGACTAGGACTTCTGAATCGATGTCTGTCAAAATCACTGAATCCAGGGTGTTGGGCAGAGTTTGATACGCGCATAATTTCTGCGTAGCGTGAAAGCCAGGTGAGAACTTAGATCAAAAGTGATAGATAAGTTTTTGATTATAATCAAAATTTCGTACATCACTAATAGATTGTTTTTCTCGATTAAGACAGGATACAATCATGCACAGCCATAAACATTGACTGGCCAAAGGCAGACATCAAAAGGAAAACGCACATAGAAACCAGATTCAACGTAGTTTGTATGATCATTCGCAATAGGTCCATAACACAAACCATTACTTTCCTCGGTCCTTTAAAGAACATAAAACATTCCACAAATATACTTATCCAGTATACTACAATAGACGGATGCTCAACGTGGAGTTCTATCTATAGGTTGATCTAACCAAAAGACAGTAGAATCTGATGCAATCTATGTAGTATTTTTTTATCTAACACCAGCATTTTAATAAATAATACTTGATGATCCCCTTGAAAGTAGTGAATCCCTCAAGCTAATATGTGAGATAAAGATAATCCTATATATCAGGGTCTAAGCACTGGTATTGGCCTCAAATAACAGAATCAGATGGTATAAGCATGTCTTACAAAAAGAGGACTGCATAGTATCAAGCTAAGTATTTCAAGAATCATTCAGTTTGCAAAAGAACTACAGAAGTAGATAAAAAATGTTTATATCAAGGATCGAAATAAGCAAGGCTGCACGATATCTCAACACCCTCTTGAAGATAAAGCCATTCATTTGTTTGACATCGACTAAGACAAACATATATCGACATCCATAGACAGCATTTACCACTGCCCAGTTTTACTTTTAGATAGCACAGTTTAGACTAACTCTAAACCAGACATCTGGCTCTCACCAAGAAAATGACGAGATTATTTGCTAAGATACCAGACAAGTACGAAACACCGATCCACCACAATATCTCAGTCAAGAAGATTGTTCAACACCACCGCTAACACAGATTGTTACATCTGATTCGACCATCAAGACCACCAAGTGACAACATTATCGCGTATAACCCAGAACCATTTAATCTCGACGATGAATGAAAGCATGGCGATACAAATCTAAAACAGAGCATCATTCAAAGCAGTAGATGAACCAGAGATCATACGACCAGGCAGCTACAGCCTACAGCCAATGCCATCCAAGGCGAGCACTATGCAAGCACTGCAGCCATGTACTTCCCTGTTCGTGGTTGCCAATGAACACCTCCCCATAAGACCATAACCACAAGAAAATCACATCACCCTGCAAAAGAAAACAACAAGGGGGAGATGAGAAGATCTCACCTTGACCCAGCAGCTTGCTGCAGATGGGCAGCACCTGCGTGAACGGCCCCAGCTTCTGGTGCTCGGCGAGCAGCTCGGCCAGGTACTGACTGCAGAAAACCATTAATTACACAACAATCACATCGTCATCATCGTTCGTCAAGCAAACCGAAGAGGGAAAAGAATCAATCTTGGCATGAGAAATCGGCCGTGAAACTGCCAAAGAAACTACTAGAAGAATCCATGCGCCGCCGCTCTACCTGTCAACATCCGGGTTGCTTCTAATCTGAGGGGATAGGTTCCTGGCAGGGGAGAACCCTTGCTGGCTGTACAGCCCGGACATGGTGGCGGCTCTCTCGCCGGCGAGAGAGAGCGGCGACAGGGCGCCGCAACCGAGGCTGCGGCGAGGGGTGGCAGGACGAGGAGAGGTGGAAAGGCTCGCTGCTTTAGGGTGCAGCCTGCAGCGGCAGCTCAGCGTAGGGGGAGAGAAAGGGGGAGCGGCTGCCGCTCTGGAACCCTTTTCTCTCTCTCTCTCTAGACTAGAGTTGGCCTTTGTTGTTGTTGCTAGGTTGCAACACGCCAGCACGGCACCCCCCTTGGAAAGGCTTTATCAAAAAGCCATAATTTCTGAAAAATAATAATAAAAGGAAGAAAATATGAGAGAGAGTGTGTGAGCAAGGTTTTTGATTTTTATGTTGTGGGTCACATCATGTCTGTGTCTGGAAAATGCATGACAACACCTTGTTTTTTGGTGGTTCACGCGCAATGGTTTTCTCGCTGAGAGGTTTGCGCGGTGTAGACATCGCCACGTGTATCGTAGAATGTTTTTCGACACCTCAACGGATTGATTAGGAGGATGGAAAAGTTGAAATACCACTGAAAATTGTTGGATGCTTGTTCATAGTCTATGACCGACTTTTATTAGGAAAATCACGTAGTTATTTAGCAGATAATGTTTTGCTCATAGTATTGTTGGCCTCTTTCACTATATAGGAAAATTTCTTGTTTTGATGCGTGCAATCTAGGGGTTTGTGTGGGAGAGAGACGCACATAGATATGACATTATTCAACTTACTCGACGTATAAGTATGTGTGAATCGGTCAATGTAACATACAAAATTCGTCATAACTGGAAAGTGATGTATTTTCTGTGTGAGTGGATCACCATCCATTCATAATTATATATGTTTTATTTTATGAATTAACGGGCACAAATTCGATGTCACGATTCACGACACATATATTTCAGAAAGATAATGTATTATCTCTTTAAATACCTAGCGTTATTCTAAACTTCTCAATGTCAACACTCACCATTCTTTAGATTTCCATACCAACGGTCTCCAGTGTGTAGCTATTTTCCTTATAGATGTCAACTTTATATAGCTAAATGATACAAAACTCTTGATGATGATCAAAACCCTTTATGAACAACACAGGTAAGACACAACATTTTTTTGTTTTCTTTTAATGAACTTATTTAAGTATAAATTTAAGATATCCATTATCTATTGTTAAATATGGAGCTTTTAATATTAGCCAAAAACCTTACTTTCTTAATGTGCTATAAAATAGACAAGTGTAAAGAGTTACTAGTAGCTAAGCATGAGACACATGTGGTGGGCCCATCTTAAGCGTGATACACCTGGCATTTTTTGGGCAAGCTAGAAAAATCCTTCCTGACCACTCTTACCAAACTGTCCATTTTGTCACTAGAGTCAATTCCAACTCCAGCCTTTTCTCCATTTTCTTCCCACTGATATAACTCTCCAGCCAATACACAGGAGAGCCTCTTGATCATGCTCCAAATTTGGCTGTTGTCAAGCATTTAGTGGCATGGACCCTAGTGACCAAGACCGTATCCAAAATATAAATGTACAGATATAAACATATACATGTAATGTAATAAATAGCCTTCATAGATATATACAAAATAAGTAACATATATGTCCCAAGCAAGCGACAGGAACGCTTTCTAACCACTGTTTTAGCCCCTAACCAGAGCGTGTGTAGAAGAGGACCACGTACCAAGGTGCTCCATCGATCATCAGTCTTATTGCAGTGTGCCGTTGTTTGTTTCCCATACGGTAGTGAGCAGAAAACATGGTTGTCACTGTCAATTGTACAAGAGGGAAGTTCGGCCTTATCAACAGAATAGAGACCGGCGTGTTGGAACCATAATTGTATTACTATTGGGGCGGGTATCGTGCGGCGGATATATGGATCGACGGCAATGATAAAATGGCGCTGCGCCGACCATAGGCAAATGAAAATAAAAATAGAAAAAAAATTGGGGACAAATGGAACAATAATGGTTGAATAAGACAAGGTGTCGTCTTCATTCTCGCTAGACTTATCTACAGAAAAGTCGAAGACAGTAATTGATTAAAAACCAAGGTATATGCTAAGAGTTTATTTCATAACACTGGAGGAATGATATATTAGAAAACCCGAAAAATAATGTAGTCGTATTTTTGCTACTCCATGTTGAAGTTTTGGTATCGTCGTAATTTAGAATAGCAATGTAAAATGAAAATTGTACCATAACTACTGTAACAGAGTGGAAGTTGGCCCATTTTAGTATTAGAAACACTATAGAACCCAAACCAGCATGAACTGGAAATTCTGAGTGAATTTCAGTTTTTACCCCCTTGTTTGAAATTTGTTACTAATTACCTCGTTTAACAACTTTTCATACTAATTACCCTTTTTTAAGACTTAGACCATTTTGACATGTGGGTCCAGGCCGTCAGTTTTACGTGGCGTGACACGAGTCTAAATCTTTTTTTAGATTGCTCTAAATGTTTAAAAGGGGTAAAAGTTGGCAAAAACCTTACTAAATGGGGCAATTAGGATGAAAATTGTTAAACGGGGTAATTAGTGCCATAAATTTGAAACTAGAGGGTAAAAACTGAAAATTTTAAAATGTATCTTTAGCATGTAACAACATTTCTTACAGCACATTATATGGTAGCAAAAGTTGGTGCAGGAAAAGTATGCACCTAGCAATAAATCCATATTAACTACATTATCTAAGCCAGTAGCAAAACTCAGGTATGTACATTCGGGGCAGTCATAGCAAAACTCACTCTGTGTTTTCACTAGCCACGGATGAATGAACCAAACCAACGATGCTGAAGGACACACTGATTAATACTTTATGTTTGTCCTTGACAAAATTGGAGTAGTACATAAGCAAACGTGGACCACACTAACCAGAGAAAACATAGCAATTATAAAAAAGAGCACCAGCAATCAACTGCTGTGATAAGTTACCTTCTCCAAAGAGACGCCGTGAGCTGTGCTGCGTGATCTGGTTATCAAAACTCACACGATCTCTCATATTTTTCACTTGTACGTTATTTGTGTTGTTCTGTCTAGGTGCTGGATCCGACCGGTAAACGGGTGAACATGAAGTGTGTCTGGTAAGTCGGTAAATTAAATTTGCCGATCAAGGTAAAGAACATCCCATTGTATGCCTGAAGAAACCAGGTAGGCAGGAAGGATGCTGCGATCCTACCATCAACTTTCGTGTTGGCCCTTTTCAGTCCTTGCTTCCTGGCTCATAGATCAGTCTCCACATGCATGCCTCATGCGTCAGTGGAGGGAGCATCCGGCAATGATTTACTCGACAAGGAAACGAGCCAAACAAACCAATAGTACGGACATATGGCTTGTCTACATATCTCGCTTTTTCTGTTTTTTTTTTTGAGAAAGGTCTTTCTGAAATTTTGAAGTTTTAAAATATTGATTTCAGTTTTTCTTAAAAGGGGCACCATGGAGTATTGGAGCCCAAGCTCTGTTGGTGGTTTCCGGCCTAACAAAACCAAACATTCTTAGAACTAGAAAAGTGGGTTTATGATTTTCATGGTAGTCTAGTTATTTTTTTTTGAGGTTTAAAACGGTCGAATCCGCCGTCCGATTAGATAGAATAGAGTGTTATGTACAGAATTTAGTGCTAGGGAAATTCCCTTTACAAGCAAAAGACAACAAAAACTAGTCTACATGATCTTGGGTGTGGGCGAAAGCCCGCATCTCCAACTCCTCCCACACCAAAGCCGTCACCTCCGAAGTCAAGATTGTCACATTGCAGAAGGTACTCTTTTTCCTCTCCTTCCCTGTCCACCACACCGAGTGGATGATGGCCTCAACAGCCGCTCTCGTAGTCTTGTGTGAAAAACCCACAAGAGCACAGTCTGACAACAACCAAACTCGATCAGCAACGCCCATATCTCCCATCCTAGCAGCAGCTCGACACCTCATCTTGGTGACACAAACATGAGCTCCACAGGCACAGAAAGCACCTCCTCCAAACATTTACCAGGAGGAGTGCCCAAACATCATAAGCTTCATCATCAAGCCACCCCCGACGGCATCTGCCGCTCCATCCTGGTCACTGACGTCGTCTTCTTCTTCTTGGTCTTCTTCATGGCGAGGACGAGGTCGTCGATGGCCGCCACCGCCTGGTCCGAGGAGGGCTGGTCTGTGATATCTAATAAGGCCATGAAGTCCTCTCGACGGCGCCCCGAGGGGTGGGCCTCCTCAGGCAGCGAGCCGAGATGGCGCGCCACGGTCTCTCTGGCCAGCTGCTCGATGTTGGCACCTTTCGGATGCAGCTTGGCGAGCCTACCACTCCTCCACACTGTCTAGTTATTGTGATGCCTCTGGTTCTATGAAGGTTCTTTGTAGTGTTCCCAAGCCCTTTTGGATAAAACTTGTAGATATAACATCAAAACAGTGATGGTTTTGCTGAGACCTCGTGTTCCATTATCTTTGGTAATGGAATCCGGTCCATGTTGGGAGTCGTATGAAAAAATGATTTATTATGTCCAAAATTAAGATAGGATTACTTGATATATTCAAACTTATCATTTATCATTAATCGAAGCAGAGACCAGACCGGGAGCGAGCTCGATTGAAGGCGATTCCACAATTAAACCAAATGTTTTAGGGTTTGTCTATTCTAGATGGACACTTATTTTTCTTATTGTAGAATTACAAGTTCATACCCAATTTAAACAAACTAACGATATAAGTATATGTAGACTGAGAGAATCGCATGCTCTATTCGGTTTAACCACAAACAGCTCCGATGGAAGAGACCCGACAATTATGTTCCATCATTTATTATGTCTAAATCAAATTCTAAAATTCTGAAATAAAAATACATCTTACATCTTTTCACCAAAAGCCAGCATTGGATCCAAGGAAGACACAAATATGTGGGTTGCATCATCATGTATTAGGGTGTATCTTTTTTTTTTAAAACACAGTACAACGTAAGCGTTCATATACACGCGCACACACTCACCCATATGAACGCACACACGCACGCCCTACCCCTATGAGCACCTCCGAGAGACTGAGCCGGCGGGTCTTGAGATTGACGTAGTCACCACAGGCGCCTCGCTTTCGACGGGAAAGTCGTCTCCCACTAAAAGAATATTCCGCATAAATTGACGATGTCTAGTAGCATAGGATCTTCGTCTTGTGAGATTGACGATGCCTAGCAGCATAGGATCCTCGCGCGGTTGGAGGCGGCTGTTGTTATTGCCACCGGGAGGCAGCGCACGTTGGCGCTGGCAGGAACAGGCGCGGCGTTTGCATTTGGGACGCACGCGTGCTGCTCGTGGTGGCAGGCCGGCCGTGTTCATATGCTTGAGGCTGTAGTACGGCATGATCCAGTGGACTCGGACGATTTCTGTAGAAAAACAAATACTATGATCACCTACTTGCGATCTGTGTACAAATTGGCGCCCGCGGTTTTTCCCTTCTCGTTGAAGATTTTTCCACGTTAAAATCTCATGTCCTTTTAATATTACCTTTTGTATTTTCTATTGATTGTCACGTATAACATACTCTACATTGCGCATAATCAGAATATGCAATTCTTATATCGATTCACTCCATGAATCTGCCCCCCTTCACGACTAACCACATTGTGTAGCGCACGCTCTACCATTCAATTTGCACCCGCCACATGTACTAGAGTGAAAACATCTATATTTTATACTTGGCATTCACTGGTAAGACTGGGAAATTTAAATACCATATCTTACACTATACAAATATGTATGTTATTTGTTGGATGGTGCATTCTGGAAATATTTGCCTAGATATTAAAGGATATTAAAATATATGTGGACACATATTTGCACTATAACTCATCTAAGTGTCACAGATAAATCTTCAAGTGGCCCATTTTCGCACTTAATATGATTTTAATCTAAAACTGATGAAATATTTGTAACAACAACTCTTATTTGTATAATGATTGTCATATTAGAGTTGTATAACAAAGAGAACATGACTAATATATGGGTGAATTTTTTTCGTTCTTATTTTTGGTAAGTAGTACATTATCCATATTAAGTTTGCAGTATAGTAAAAGTAAACTATTTAAAAATACAAAAGTTTAGTATAAATGAAACAAACATTGAGAGAAAGGTAACACTCTTTGCAAAAACAAGTTCTCACTCTGATATTTTTTAAGAAAAAAACCAAAGAGTCTTTTCTCTTTTATGATCAATGATCCACGACACTCCAAATGAGAAACTAAAACATTTAAAAAAGCACTCTTAGTAAATAATTTATCTGATCATCAACAATGACCAAAATATAATTAAGGGCATAAATGCCCTTTCAAGATCGTATGTAATGTGAGCCATGTTCAGGTGAAGATGCATTAAACTGGTCAATTTTTGCATACATGGGAGTGATGAATTGATTTACTGCCTTAAGGATTATAACCTTCTGAACAATGTCTATTTGGGGTGTATGTCTCTGCAAAACAATGTTTTCCTCGCGAGAGGTTGAGACACGTTGAATAGAATTCCAGACACAAATCGCCGACTTTATCACCCGTTTTTTCGTGTCCGATAATGACTAAACCAGTTTCGACATTGGATACACTTAATGCAGCCTTGCAGTTGCAGTGCAGCTATCATTCATGATGTGTGTAAATCTCGTTTGCAACTCGTACCCACGCATAAAAAACATTGCTTGCAGCTCCTCAGTTCCAAATTATACCACCAGTGTGTTTTCATCGACATCTAGAGGTAGATTTGGTGTGACTATAACTCGTGTTTATGGGTGGGGTTAAGTGAAGTGTAAAGAAGTCTTCAAGTAACAAGGTTTTTGTAATTAAATTTCATAAACACAATTAAATTTTATTTAGTACTACTTGTACGTTGTCAACTTTACACAAAAGGAAACCTTTTTACAATGCACATTTTCTCATATTTTTTGTGCTTGAAAAACTCAGCTCATATTCATTTGTGGACTTGTAGTTCTCCGCAAGCATTATTTACTTGTTTTTCGAGAAAGAAGTAAGACTTGACATCTCCATTCTCCATCAAACGATGCACACAATTATATGTATATCTCAAAGATCACAAAGTGTCGATAAAATATATAACATATATCATTTATGCAATATGTAGTCTATTAGTGGGTCACCAAGCACACTATTTGAAGCGAAGTGAGCCTGACTCAACTGGTTTGGTTCCCTGTGGTGGAAGTAGCGCACCCAGATTCAAGTTCCAAACTTGGCATGAGTGCTAGCATTTTCCTGAATTTACAGGATTTAACCGACGCTATGCTTTCAGTGGTAGGTTACGTGCCCGTCAACAGCGAGTCGCCCGGTGGTGACTTCGTCAACCTCAAGATATGTCGGACCAGTCGCTTGGAGCTGCTTATAGGGGTAGGGTTTATGTGTGTGCGGTCATACGGGTGTCTGTACGTACGTGTTTGAGCGTCTGTGTCTGTATTGTGTTTTTTTTTTGTTAAAAAGCACACTATTTGAAGATATCATGTGAAATGGTCGCGTCCCGAAGCCCTAACTTTGCTAATCCGAAGGAGGAAATAGTATCCCAAAGGCCTAACTTTTTTACAATTTTCTTAGGGCTTACAAACTTGGCCAGATTCGAAAGTCGAGCGAGCATAGATAAAACATATCAGGGTACCGTCGTTCTCCATCTCCTTTAACTATCCTTAAACTAAACTCTTTGCTTAGTCGCAGATTTCATTCGTGTAGCCATACTAGCCTGCAAAAGTACATTTTAAAGCGGCTAAATTGAACTCTAAACTTTGAATCTCGGAAGTTGGCATCCTAAATTTATGAACCCCGAACAGAACTTGATCCTCGATAGACCGGGTTTTAAAAGTTAGGTGTCAACTTTTGGAGTTCGGAATTCATAGTTCGATTTAGCCAATTCTTAGTACTACAAGTTTGAGATTTATAAAATGGACTTTTGCTTATGTATACTGTATTTTCGTATTATCATATACATACTCAGGGGCGGGCACACGTGTGCCGTGCACACACGCACGGTTTCACCACCTACCGCGCCTGTCTCACAAGGTGGGGGTCAGTGCATGGTCTGTCGATCATTCATCTCCCTGAATGCATTATAACGCTGCAAGAAGGACATGACATGAGAAACATATCTACCCCGGTACGTACCTTCTCTGACTCATCTGCCGGGCCGTTACGAATGCCATGGTCGACGCCGCAGAGCATCCAATTCAATCTACGCAGTTTACCTGCCACAACAGTTTATATTTACGCATCGGCTGGAAAAAAGATGTATTCCTCAATTGAAACCGCAGGTAGGAATGGATCGGAATGTCCCGGAGAAGATGATCGTATTTGACTCGGAGTCCGTAACATGAAAGAAAGCGTACTTGATGATGAGTCAGTAATAATTCAGTAAATAAAGCGATGGCGACGAAAAAAAAAATTGTGTCAGAAGTGGGGTTCGAACCCACGCCCTCGTTAGAGGACCAGAACTTGAATCTGGCGCCTTAGACCACTCGGCCATCCTGACATTGTTATTAACCCTGTCGTTATAGGTTATTTATAAATAAACTTTCCCTCTAACATCCGCAAACTTAGAAGATGCTTAGCCTGTACACATCTCATCAGAGATCAGACGCAGCACAGACCTGCACTTGGGTGCACGAACGGCACAGTGCTGTGCGGTTACAGTGAAAACTGGCAGAAATATCGGAGACCCAAGACAACAATGCCAGCGACAGTTCCCAGAATGAATAGCTTGAAACTCGAAAGAAACCAGGATTGCATTAACCAGGAGGGCTTTCCAAAAAATACTTGTGTAGCACACCGCTCTTGCTATCACAGGATGAAATTCAGCCGTTCAAAAGTTTCACAGATGATCTACACTTGGATTGTTACAAAATAACATAGGGAAAACAGATATCAAAAGGAACCACCCGGCTTCAGCAAGCACCAGGATGATTTTCTGCAGATAATAAGACATGCCATTAGAAGGAAGCCGATAGTGGCGAACTAAGAGATATATATATCAAACGTCCATGTCTTAGAAGGCTCGATACTTCGGAATTTTTAGTGTTTGCAATTCTGCAAACACATTTTTTGTGTTCTCTTATCACGATCAAACATATATACAGTGATGCTCTGAACTTATGTGCTCAATATATCATGATAACTGCACGTAAGCAAACTAACTTGTACTCTAATGCCAGTAGTGCAAGTCAATATATCTCAACAGTATATGCAAACAAACAAGTCAATACCATTTCAGATATTTAAATGAGCGAGAGATATTAAATAAAGAACACTTCACCTAGACAAGCTCAATGTAAGCCATAGGTGCATTGTCTCCACGCCTTGGAAATGTTGGGATGATCCTTGTGTAGCCCCCGTTTCTTTCGCCATACCTGTCCGGAACCTCAGCAAACAGTGCATGGACTATATGCTTCTCATAAATATATCCCAGGGCCTGTCTCCTCTTGTGAAGAGATCCATCCTTCGCCATTGTGATCATCTTATCAACCCACTTCCTCATCGCCTTTGCCCTTGGCTTGGTGGTCTTTATCCTCCCATGCTTCAGCAGCTGTGTGGTCAGCCCACGCAGAAGTGCTTTCCGTTGATCTGCAGGTCTGCCGAGTCTAGGAATGCGTTTCCCGTGCCTCATTGCCAATATCCTTCCACGCACATCAATACCAAACAATCGGTGCTCGAAGCTTGATTCCACTGCATATTTATGACAAAGTCGAAGATGAATTTATTTGCAGAATGCATAGAATTTGTAAGTCATTCCAACTTTATATCTTTAATGCGGCTGGCTCAGATATTTTTAGGTTGATCTCACATCTTTTTTCTTAAAGGGGTCACAACGCCCCAGTTTCATTTAAGAAATTGGAGTCAGTTAGGGACAATATCCAGAGAACATCAGCCTTTTATCTTAAGAGATACTCTCCAAAGCAGGATGCTAAACAAACTACTAACAGCAACCATCCAACAGGAATAAGAGAAATAAGATGTAGCAGCTGAGCTCTTCAATGTCTACATGATATTCTAACACTGTTTGAGATTTGTATGGTGTGGTCAATCAGGACATACCAATGAAAAAAAAAACTTGAGAGCAAATTGTAAGGTGATAAAACCTTGTTGGTCTTCATGATAATAATTCTTCAGCAGGATAAATGAATTATGCATGGTCTAACAAGTTAGCTATACTTTTTTCGCCAACCATAGCTCTAGTGCCCTTCTGATTTCACTAGTCCATGTGAAACGGACAAATGGTTCTCAGATGTACAGCAGTTTATATTCATTCTTTATGATGAGGAATAAAATGACAACGTCACAATTTGAACCAGCACAGTGATGTCACAAATCATAACCATCAGATTAGGCATGACAAGTGAAAGCAGCAAAGCTATAATGAACTGTTTTGCTTTCGCGTCAATTGGTGTAAATGTCGATGGATCTGTTAACGACATACATGACTTGTATTTTTATCAAAATATGTGACTGATTCTCCATCCGGTCGGTTTGTTGACCTCCTATTAGTAAATGGACAGCCCAACTAAATACAGGGAACGAGTAATAAAATCAGTAATGGGATAAATTCTCTTAAATAAAATCTGAGAAATCATTGATTGTTTTGTATACTGGCAAAGATTGAACGAGTTGAGCATGCTTGAACAATGAAACCACTTGTAAATTCAGTACATTTTCAGAATGGCAAGAGACCGTCTGCAAGGTCATGAGCAGAATAATTGGCAGAACTGGATTCACTTAATCCCAGGTGGCCACGGAGAATGTATATATATATTCAGAGCATCTTCTAGGTGACACAAAAATTACTGGGTTGGCCGCTGGTGATAATTTAGCATTGGTGACACATGACATTGCAAGGAAAGATACCTCACCGGAGAAAGAGGAGGTGTACGAGAAGGCGAGCGACGCCGAGACCGCGGCGGACACCGGGGCGGGAGATACGCAGGACGAGGCGGACGACGTGGATACGAAGGAGCTCCGGAGGAACGTGGCGGCGGAGGCGCCCAACCGGCCGGCCGCGGCCGCCTGCTTGCTGCGGGGGCGGGGAGCGCCGCCGAGGGCCGCCGACGGAGAGGGGCGGAGCGAGGGGAGCGCGGCGCGGAGGGAGTCCATGCGCCAGGTCGAAGCGGCGGCGAAGGCCTCCATTGGGGGAAGGAGAGGGAGCGCCGGAGCGAGAGAGTGTGGCGCTGCACGACGATGCCGCTCGGCTTTGAAGAGGATAGCGTTTGGATTGTGCTGCCGATTGGATTTCGTCGTTTTGGGCCGGAAACGACGGACCGTTCTCATCTCTCATGTCAAGGCAATGTACATTTTTTTGCATATCACAGATCATTTTTCATTATCTAAAAAAAGATCATTTTTCACCTCCAAAAACGTTATCACTTTATTATTATCCAGCCATATTGAAATGGAGCCCCAACACAATGATTATTACATATAACACCATGTTACACACTACCACCTAAATGCGAAGGAACGGTCCGTCCATTCTCAAAGTTTCATCTTCTGGTGTAACTCAATTTAAGAGGGTGAATGTCTCGCAGCGCTAGCAACCGTCACGCCTCATAAGACGCTGATGGCGGGGAGTGGCGCCGTTGATGGTGGGGATGTGGCGCTGGGGCTGGAACGCCATGATGTATGGGATTCGGCCCAGATGGAACCGGCCTTGGTACCGCAATGTCACCGTCCCTTGTCTCCTTTGGTGCCGCAGGCGGCGGAGAGTGGATGATTGGCATCGGGTCGATAGGCATGCCCCGTTGTGGCAGGGCATGGGGTGGTGGCGCTGGGGCGGGATAGTTATGTGCGGGGTTCGGTCCGGTAGGAACCGGCCTCGGGTCCACCATAGCGCCTTCCTTCATATCCTTTATAGATGGGGGTAGTGGGGAGTGGATTATCGGCATGTGGTCAATAGGCATGCCGGGTGGTGGGGGAGAGGGGATAATTATCGACATCGGTTCGCCGGGAATGCGGTGTGGCGGAGAGGGGACAATCGGTATCGGGTCATGGGGCTTGCGGTGTGGTGGAGAGGGGATGATGATCGGGTCGCCGGGCATGCGGTATGGTGGATATGGGACAATCGGTATCGGGTCGTCGGACCTGCGGTGTGGTGGAGAGGGGGTGATGATCGGCCTCGGTTCGCCGGGCATGTGGTGTGCCGGAGAGGGGATGATAGTAGGCATCTCGCCGGGGAATGGTGAGGCCGACAACATATCATGATGTGTGTGAGGAGAAGGATGGATCGGTACTGGGTCGCCAAGCGTGCGTGCAAACAACACGGTGCCGGAGAGCATTAGAGGAAGAAGAACGAGGAGGACTGTCGCCGGAGCGCTCTTGCAAATCTGTTCGGTGGCCATGACTATGATCTTGGTGTGTTATCTGCCTCAAGCTGTACGAGTCGGGGCAAACTTATAGTGAGCGCGTCCGAAATTATATGGTGACTAGTTAAGAATGTATAATTAGCAGCTGGTTATCTGTTTGATAAACAGGCAACTTTTAATGGGGCGGTCAATGAGATGGATTGTTATCCTCGCTTAAGAATGGAACTCATATTTATTTGTTGCGGAGAATGAGGCCCCGGTGATGAACGCAGGTGCTTTGTGAGAGAAGCCACTGGTATCAGGACGTGAACTTCCTAGTCTTAAGATTTGTATCAAAGAAAATGCGGTAAACTAGATAGCAGCTCAGCCTAGCTGCGAAAGTTTCAATTCGCTGAGCTTTTGTTTCTAGTACTTGGAGGCTGGAGCTTATTTCAACGAATATCTCAAACGTCACCGGTTCATTCTTCGCTCTGAATGTCCTTGAGGAAATTCATAGCTTTCAGGTACTGTCCTACTCCCTCCGTCCACAATATAAAATGTTTTAATTTTTTTCACATTTATATGTATATCTAGACATATTTTAGTATATGTATTATTTATTTTAGTGTGAATCTAGATACATTTATAACACATACAACATCTTATATTATTAATCTGAGGAAGTGCGACTTTGCAATATGATAATCCTATTTTTCCACTAGAAGTTTGTGCAATTGCATCATCACCAAAATACATTTGACATGCGATAGCAACTCACATAATCATGTAATTCGATCGCATTGAAGTTGGGCTATTTGATTAATTAACGCCTCTCGTTTTTTATAGTCTTCTTTGTTTCAACATAATTTCGTAAGAATTTTGGATGATTTCATTTGTCCCGGGAATTTGAGTTGAGCATGCTTGAACAATGCACTTGTACAACCAGTACATTTTCAGAATTGCAAGACACCGTCTGCAAGGTCGTGAGCAGAATAATTGGCACAACTGGATTCATGTAATCCCAGGTGGCCACGGAGGACGTAAATATTAAGAGCACCTTCTAGAGGACACACAAATTACTGGATTAATCGCTGGTGACACATGACATTGCAAGGAAAGATACCTCACCGGAGACAAGAGGAGGTGTAAGAGAAGGCGAGCGACGCTGAGACCGCGACGGACACCGGGGCGGGAGATACACATGACAAAGCGGATGCTGTCAAAACGAATGAGCTCCGGAGGAACGGGGCCGCGGAGGCGTCCAACTAGCCGGCCGCCTGCTTGCGGGGGCGGGGAGCGCCGCCGAGGGCTGACGACGGGGAGGGTAGAGCGGCACGGAGGGAGTTCATGCGTCGGGTCAAAGCGGAGATGAAAGCCTCCATCGGGAAAGAAAAGGAGCGAGCGAGCGGAGTCTAGCGGATTTGGTCAAAGAGGGTGGCGATGTTGCTCGGCTTTGAAGTGGATAACGTTTGGAGTCTCCTGCTGATTGGTTTCGCCGTGTTAAACCCTAAAGTACCGGATACAGGCCACTCCATCGGTGATTTGCAGGTCAAACCCTATACTACCAAGAAAGAGGGCGACAACACATTCGTTGACCAGGGTGGACATCCTTCGCCATCACCATCCACTCAAGATATGTCAGTTCCTCACTCTTTCAAGAAGGAGACAATGGGTGTGTTCAGTGTGGTTATTTTCGACCACACCTGCACTGAGGTGATGACCAGATGTCCTCACCATGGTGATGCCCACCAGGTGTGTTGTCGTGGAAGAAGCCTCAACTGTTGGGTATGCCGTATGTCAGTCTAGTGTAGTGTCTGAACTTGCTTGTTTTTGTCGTCTTTTAACAGTTCGTATGTCGGTAGTATAAACTTCGTAAGTATCGATCGTAAGTCTTGACCGTAAGTCTGAACTTTATACTGTGCAATTGCTTGTGTTTCGTATGTGCGATTTCTTTATATGATAGATCACTCTTTATATGATAGATAGATCATTCGTAATCTCACTACTCAATGGAAGAGGTAATCAGAATCTGATTTTGGCTTACAACCAAAAACAACCACATGCTCATTTTAGGCTGCTACATGGCATTAAAACCGGTCAACACACACAAAAAAATCTCGCGAGAAACAAACAACGTGCCATTTCTGGCCCGTGAAGTCGCCCATCTACTTGACACGGTGAGACAGAAAGGGACCAAACGCGGCCGACATCTCCGGCCCAAATTGGCACCGTTCCCCTCGCTTCTCCCTTTACTCCCGTCTCTCAACATGGAAGGTAGCACGCCCGCGCCTCCGCCTCCCGGAAACCCTAACCCCAGTTCCTCCTCCTCCATGCCGCCTCCACTACCCTCGCCGCCGTCCCCGTCATCGCTGCCCGAGGTGGTGTCGAGGTTGAGACCGGAGGAGTCAGCGGCGGCGGAGGAGGGAAGCGTGAAGCCGTCGCCGTCGCCGCCACCAAAGCCCTCACCGTCGCCGCAGCTCGATGAGGAAACCGTGCATAGAATTTATTTGCGGAATGCATAGAATTTTTAAGTCATTCCAACCTTATATCTTTAATGTGGCTTGCTCATGATTTTTAGGCTGATCTGACATCTTTTTGTTTAATAAAGGGGCCACACGGTCCCCAGTTTCAGTTAAGAAATTGGAGTCAGTTAGGGACAATATCTAGGGAATATCAGCCTTTTATCTTAGAGATAAACTCTCCAAAGCAGGATGCTAAGAAGCTACTACAACTAACTAGTAACAGCAACCGTCCAACATGAATAAGAGAAAAAAGATGTATCAGCTGAGCTCTTCAATGTCTACATGATATTCTTGGACTGTTAGAGATTTGTATGGTGTAGTCAATCAGGACATACAAAGGCAAAAAAAACTTGTGAGCAAATATAAGGTGATAAATCGTTGTCGGTCATCATGATAATAATTCTTCGCTTATTCGGCAGGATAAATGAATAATGCATGGTCTGACAAGTTAGCTATATTTTTTTCGCCAACCATAGCTCTAATGCCCTTCCGATTTCACAAGTCCAACATCACAATTTTAACCAGCACAGTGATGTCAAGAATCATAATCATCAGATTAGACATGACAAGTGAAAGCAGCAAAGCTATAATGAAATGTTTTGCTTTCGCATCAGTTAGTGTAAATGTTGATGGATCTGTTAACGACATAAATGGCTTGTATATTTTCAAAACATGTGACTGATTCTCCATCTGGTCGGTCGGTCGACCTCCTATTAGTAAACGGCCAACCCAACTAAATACAGGGAACGGGTAATAAAATCAGTAAGGGGATAAATCCTAAAAATAAAATCTGAGAAATTCTTGATTGTTTTGTTCATTGGGAAGGATTTGACGAGTTGAGCATACTTGAACAATGAAACCACTTGTACACTCAGTACACTTTCAGAATAGTAAGAACCGTCTGCAAGGTCATGACTCATGAGCAGAATAATCCGCACAACTAGATTCATGTAATCCCAGGCGGCCACGGAGAATGTATACACGCAGAGTATCTTCTAGGGAACACAAAAATTTCTGGACTGTTCGGTGGTGACAATTTAGCATTGGTGACATATGACATTGCAAGGAAAGATACCTCACCGGAGAAAGAGGAGGTGTACGAGAAGGCGAGCGACGCCGAGACCGCGGCGGACACCGGGGCGGGAGATACGCAGGACGAGGCGGACGACGTGGATACGAAGGAGCTCCGGAGGAACGGGGCCGCGGAGGCGTCCAACTAGCCGGCCGCCTGCTTGCGGGGGCGGGGAGCGCCGCCGAGCAACAGCGTAGCCAGGAATTGGTCACGCCCCGGGCAAAAAATGAAGTGACACAAATTTTCCAAAAAATTGTCCCACTTTCAGTGCAAAATAAGATGGATAGATACTATGAAATATTCAGTTGGACAAATATGACAATATATAGCAAGAAAATACATAAAAGATGGTACCAAATCAATGATTTGGTTGGTCCGAGCCTCCCATGACTACATCTTCAATAGCTAAACCTTGAAATGTAAATAAAAAATGATGATCAGTACATAAACAACAAGGAAAATAAGCAATAATGGATGAAAAATATAAAACTTACTTCTACGACGAGGTAAAACGCCTTTGCGAGAGCGATAACCTTGAAACCTCTCTATGATCTTTGACTCTTCAATACTAACAAACACATCTCGCTCAATGTAACATACCATTCTATGATTCATCCAATCATCACCCATCTTGTTTCTCAAACTAGTCTTGATAATGCTCATTGCTGAAAAGGCCCTTTCCGCGGTTGCAGTTGCAACTGGCAAAATCAAAGCTAACTCAACAAGACGGTAAACCAAGGGGAAGGTTGTATGCATATCAGCCAAAACCATCTTCATGGCAAGATGACCAAGGTCATTACAGTTCATCAAATGTGGATCATCTCTTGCTTCTCTAATGAATGTGTCCAATTCGTTCCTAAGAACAAAATTAACTTCATATGTGGAGAAGTCAGCATCATACATATTAGCAAGATCAACTAGCTTGTCTTCATCATAATTGGCAAATGAATTCTTGGGATCAAGACAAGCAATGCATCTCAACAATTGAGTAGATCTTTCAGCAAAGCGGTTGTTTAACTCAACAATAATTTGATCATGCACCACATTGAATATTTCATTTTTGAAATAGTGATAATAAGTCACCAGTTCACCACCCCAAGTCCTTGAACGGCCATTAACAGTTCTGGTGTCCTCCATATTTGGCACTACAATATTGTATTTGAGACAAAAGTGATTTACCTCTTGAAGGAGCTCAACCCAACCATCCTGCCTAATCTTTTGAATATCCTCCAATGTGGTTTTAACCAATCCCACGGCACGCACAATATTCTGATTTTTCTTTTGCAAGCAATATGACAGAGTGTTAGTCTTGCCCAATAATCTGATCATAAGATGCAATATGAGAACAAATTCAAATGTCTCCAATTGCTTTATCAACCCCCCAGCCGTGGTTCTTTGTGTAACATTTTCAGCATCACTAAACAGATTTTCTAACACCTTCAGAACTGGTTTCCACATTGAAACAAGTCGGCATAAGGTTCTGTGATGTGATCCCCACCTTGTATCACCAGGTCTGGCAAGGTTAGTCAGTTGATTTTTACCCTTCCCACTAACAAGTTCCCCTGCCTCTAGTTGGCGCACAATTTCATCATGTTGCTCTTGGGCCAATTGATCATGTCTTTTACATGAAGCATTAACAATGTTGACAGTCATGCTACTGTACTCAAAAAAATCCCTCACCGAAGAGGAACACTTTGCAACAGAAACAACAACTAATTGCAATTGATGGGCAAAGCAGTGTACATAATGAGCATATGGATTTTCGTCCAAGATCAATCTTTGCAACCCACGAAATTCCCCTCTCATATTTGAAGCCCCATCATAACCTTGACCTCTCAAATTACACATAGACAAGCCGTGAGTAACAAACATACCATCCAAAGCTGCCTTGAGTGAAGCTGCCCGTGTATCTGGAACATGCTCAATTGCTATAAATCTTTCAATCACCTCCCCACCTTTGTTGACATACCTACATCAACATAAGACAACATTATTAATATACAATAATTTGCAAGAAAAATAGAAAGCATCATCTCTAGACTCATCAACAAGCCACCAACCTGAAACACATAGCCATTTGCTCCTTAATAGATGCATCTCTAGACTCATCAACAAGCAAGCCAAATTTACTATCTCCAATTTCTTCAATAATTGCTTTGGTGGTCTCTTCTGCACAAGCCTTGCACAAGTCCAATTGTATTTCAGGTGAAGTCATTTTATGGTTGTCTCCGACATCCCCAAGCAATGTTCCGGCCTTTGGATCTTTCTTCATGTACCATTCCAACATCTCCTTAAAGTTACCCTTATTCGTTGAGGTACTAGACTCATCATGGCCACGGAAAGCAAGAGCTTGTAGAAGCAGAAATTTGACAACACCCAATATAATCAACATACGGGCTTTGCATTTTTCTTCCCCACTATTGGTACCCCGATCAAAAACATTTGGAATATTTTGCCTCTGATTTTTGTAATCCTCATAATGCAGTCTAGCTTTATTATGAGCACTATCATGTTTACCTACATGCTCATCAAGAATTTTAGGCCCATCCTTCCAATATTTAAACCCTTTCTTTGTGAATACTTCAACACCATATCTTTCAGCTCTTGGTTGCTTAAACAGGAAACAATAAAAACAAAAGGCAGCATCTTTAGCAATGCTATATTCCAGCCAGCCACGATGATTATTGTACCAATTGTCATGAAAGCTTCTGTAGCTTTTTCCTACCAATGTTCGTGCATAGGTATGATCAGTTGGTTGGCAAGGACCCCTATTAATGTACTCCCTTCTAGCCAAATCTCTAATATCTGGATTCAAATCCTCAACTCTCAAAGCAGGGTCTGATTCAATGTCACCAGGGCCAAACTCAGCTATAAGATGGGAGATATTATCACTTGCTCGATTTGAAGGCCCCTCTTCCGTGGAACATTCAGCAGTTCTAAGTTGTACTTGAAAAAAACTTGTCAATTTTCGTTTACTCATCTTTTCTTCTTCCTGTAAACTATAAACGAATCAAATGCTCACTAAATATTTTCTTCCTAGTTCCTATATAACAAAGTAAGGAGGGTAGAGGAGAGCAGCAGATGGGGGAAATTTTACCCTGCTCAAACTGCCCAAACGGAGTTGCGGACGGGCGACAGCGAGTGGGCGGCGGCCGTGTGCGACGAGCACGAGTGGGCGGCGGGCAGCGGCGACCGACGACGGGTGGCGGCGCCACAGCAGGGGAGGAGGCGAGGAGCGGCAGCGGCCAGCGGCGGCCGGCAGCGACCTCCGTGCGCGACGAGCACGAGTGGGCGGCGGGCAGCGGCGAGTCGGTGACCAACGGCGGGTGGCGGCGCCACAACAGGGGAGAAGGGAGGAGGCGAGGAGCTGCAGCGGGCAGCGGCGGCCGGCGGGGGCGCATGAGGAAGGCGACTAGGCGAGCGGCGGCGGCCGGCAGGGGTGCGTGCGGGATGCCTGGGACTCGCGTGCTGAATCCTGGGGCTGGCCTGTGCCCTTTTGCCTCTTTTTTCCTGGGCTAACTTTGCTTTGGGCCGTCTTCGTGGGCTGCTAAGCCATGCCCCGGGCGGTATATAAATTATAGTGTTTGTTTCATTCCTAAGCCCCGGGCCGTGGCCTGGGCTGCCCGGGGCCCAGCTCTGCCTTTGCCGCCGAGGGCCGCCGACGGAGAGGGGCGGAGCGAGGGGAGCGCGGCGCGGAGGGAGTCTATGCGCCAGGTCGAAGCGGCGGCGAAGGCCTCCATTGGGGGAAGGAGAGGGAGCGCCGGAGCGAGAGAGTGTGGTGGGTTTGGTGGTCGGAGACGGAGAGGGTGGCGCTGCACGGCGACGCCGCTCGGCTTTGAAGAGGATAGCGTTTGGATTGTGCTGCCGATTGGATTTCGTCGTTCTGGGCCGGAAACGACGGGCTGTTCTCATCTCTCATGTCAAGGCAATGTACATTTTTGCATATCACAGATCATTTGTCATTATCTAAAAAAAGATCATTTTTCACGTTTAAAAACATTATCACTTTATTATTATCCAGCCATATCGAAATTGGAGCCCCAACACAATGATTATTACATATAACACCATGTTACACACTACCTCCTAAAATGCGAAGGAACGACACGTCCATTCTCATGTTTCGTCTTCTGGTGTAGCTCAATTTAAGAGGGTGAATGTCTCGCAGCGGTAGCAACCTTCATGCCTCATGAGAGGTTGATGGCGGGGAGTGGCGCCGCTGATGGTGGTGATGCGGCTGGAACGCCATGGTGTATGGGGTTCGGCCCAGATGGAACCGGACTTGGTACAACCATGTCACCTTCCCTTGTCTCCTCTGGCGCCGCAGGCGGCGGAGAGTGAATGATTGGCATTGGGTTAATAGGCATGCCCCGTTGTGGCAGGGTATGGGGTGGTGGCGTTGGGGCGGGATAGTTATGTGCGGGGTTTGATCCGGTAGGAACTGGCCTCGGATCCACCATAGCGCCTTCCTTCCTATCCTCTATAGATGGGGGTAGTGGGGAGCGTATTCTCGGCATGTGGTCAATAGGCATGCCGGGTGGTGGGGGAGAGGGGATAATTATCGGCATCAGTTCGCCGGGAATGCGGTGTGGCGGAGAGGGGACAGTCGGTATCGGGTCATGGGGCTTACGGTGTGGTGGAGAGGGGATGGTGATCGGGTCGCAGGGCATGCGGTATGGTGGAGAGGGGACGATCGGTATCGGGTCGTCGGACCTGCGGTGTGGTGGAGAGGGGGTGATGATCGACCTCGGTTCGCCGGGCATGTGGTGTGCCGGAGAGGGGATGATAGTAGGCATCTCACCAGGGAATGGTGAGGCCGACAACATATCATGATGTGTGTGAGGAGAAGGATGGATCTGTGCTGGGTCGCCAAGTGTGCGTGCAAACGACACGGTGACAGCGAGCATTAGAGGAAGAAGAACGAGGACTGTCGCCGGAGCGTTCTTGCATGCAAATCTGTTCGGTGGCCATGGCTATGATCAGGGTGTGTTATCAGTGGCGGCTCCAAGAATTGGGTGTTGGGTATTCACCAAAAAAAAATTTGCTCTAAATTCAACATACGAATCAAACAGTGCTCCAGTAGCAAAATACGTTACGGCAATACCATTTTTTCAATGTATCAGCCATAGTAATTATATTCATTCATACATAAGTACCTTTGAAGTGATAAATGGATGATACCCCATCTTATTTGAAACCTTTTCAACTGCTGTATGATTCCTTGTGGATGATTTATGAGTTTTCTTTGCTTTTGAAGCCTTTTTTCCGCATTCCAAATATTCCCAAAAAAAATGCCCCACTCTTCTCCATGACGGTATAAGAAACAAGAAATCATACAATTAAAAACTTGTATCTAGTCAATTAGACCTACTATTTCAACATTATAGAAACTACTGTAGTAGGAGCAAGCAAATCAATCAATCCACAAAAGTGGGGGCGAGTCGGCCGTGCATTCTGCGCTGCTTGGGAACGCGGGGGGCGGGCGAGGTAGAGGCGCGGGCAGTCGGGGGCCGGGGCGCCGCCGCCGCCACGGACATGGGGCCGTCGACTGCTCTCAGGGCTGCATCGGCCGGTAGAACGGACGGCTGGCTGCATCGGCCGGTAGAACGGACGGCTGGTCGTCACTCGTCAGGTCGTGGTCGAGGGAACATGGAAGGAAAGAGGAGAGGGGAGAGGGCGTGGGAGCGTGCTGCGTCGTGCATGCTCGTGGGCTGCTGTTGCCGGTTCCGGGGGGCTGCTGGTGCTGGCGCTGTATCGGCCCCGGCGATTGGGCCTGGCCGTGGTCGAGGGAAGGGGAGAGGGCATAGGAGCAGATCAAGGCAAGGCTGAGACGCTGAGGACGTTGCGTGAGCTGCTCGTGTCTCCTGTGCAAGCGAAACGGCGAGACGAGATGGGCTTCTAGGCTAGGAAATATATCTATATTTTCCCTTCTAAAATCATGGGTATTCACCGGAATACCGGTGCATACACGTAGTGCCACCACTGTGTGTTATCTGTCTTAAGCTGTACGGGTCGGGGCAAACTTATAGTGAGCGGATCTGAAATTATTTGGTGACTAGTTAAGAATGTATAATTAGCCAGCTGGTTATATGTTCGATAATCAGGCAACTTTTAATCGGGCTTTGTGCGAGAAGCCACTGGTATCAGGACGTGAACTTCATAGTGTTAAGATTTGTAGAAAAGAAAATGAGGTAATACTAGTCACAATGAAAAGTATCATATGAGTTAATACTTGTCACAATGAGGTAATATTAGTTTAAAAAAGTAAAAAAACATATGAGTGATATCATATGATACTACATTTATTAGGTGTTAGACTCATATTGTATTAAAATCCGTCATATTACGATATCTAACTATAATACCACTATCATTTCTTTCTTCATTAATTGTTGTGACACGTCCTCATTTTGTCAACATGACATGCATGATAGCACCTATGATACCCCATTATGACTAGTCTAAACTGGAAGCAGCACAACTTAGCTGCGAAAGTTTCAATTCACTTGAGCTTTTGTTCTAGTACTTGGAGCCTAGTAAAAAAGCCACTAGTATCCTCCGGTCTTATATCACTTTATTTGCATAGTAAAAAGGTTAAAGATTCCTACCATAATGCGGAGTATGTTTCCGTTACAAATACGAGGCACCTAAGACACTTCATGGTCTAAAAACTCAGTTCTTAACAGAAACTTCAGGCAACCTTCGCTAGGTAACTTGGAGTGCGAGATGGGACGTGGAAACTCAACAATTAGGAGGATCCGCTCCAATCTCTTTTATCATCATCTTTCATCAAGATGTGTGTCAAACATTTTTATGAATCCATCAAATCAAATCATCATTGTTTTGTATCTTAGATATTTTTATGTTGAAAAATTAATATTTGTGGATATGTATTTTCAGAAATAATTTTATTTTTGATTTTGGTATTAAATTGTGTGAATATGTATGTTTATGGAAACCGATTTTTGTATTAACAAAATTAACCAATATTACCCAAAAATGTAAACACATTTTTATGTTGACAAATTAATATTTGTGTATATGTGTTTTCGGAAAAGATTTTATTTTTTATTTTGGTATTAAATTTTGTGAATATGCAAATTTATGGAAACATATTTTGTATTAACAAAATTAACCAATATTTCCCAAAAAATGTAACCTATTTTTTGTTTTGTTTGCATTTTGCTAAATACATGTGGAATACGTATGTCATTAAGTATTAAAAACAAAATGAGAATAGAAAAAAATCAAAGAATGGACCCGCTCTTAGGGCATCTTCAGTCGTTGCGTCCCCAGGTCTGAAAACGCCGGATTTTTTTGCGCCCGTCGCGGCGTGAAACGGCGCGAATCCGGAAGGGGGGGGGGGCGTTTACCAACCGCGAACCTAGTCCGCCGCCCAGGACGACGCGTTTTCGGCTATATTTTGGCATTTTGGCATACAAATTCACGCGTTTAACCAATTTGGCATAGAAATTCACACGTTTAACCATACAAATTCACACACAAATAAATAGTTCAGCAATGTATAAAAAGTAAAACAAATAGTACTAGACATCGGCGACATTGCCATTGCCCTTGAGCGCCCACAAGTGCTGCAACAGATCATCTTGTAGAGTTTGATGTGTTGCAGCGTCTCGAATCTCCTGTCGCGTGGTGAGGAAGTCTGTCCATGATGCCGGCACCTGGTGATCAACATCTGCAAGAGGACCCTGATGGTAGTATGGTATCCTTGCCTCACTGTCAGGCACCAGGTCATCCCGCTCACTCTCAATGATCATGTTGTGCAAGATCACACAACACTGCATCACCTCCCACAGGTTGGACTTCGACCAAGTCATAGCTGGGTACCGGACAACGACAAATCGAGACTGCAGCACACCAAATGCTCGCTCGACATCCTTCCTACAAGCCTCCTGGCACTTCGAAAATCAAGCTTTCGTGCTTCCTGGCACAGTCTGGGAGATGGTCTTCACAAATGTTGCCCACTTGGGGTAGATGCCATCTGCAAGATAGTAGCTCTTTGTGTACTGGTGTCCATTGATCTCATAGTTCACTGGGGGAGCATGGCCTTCGACGAGATCAGCAAAGACATCCGAGCACTGCAACAGGTTGATGTCGTTGTGAGTTCCAGGCATACAAAAAATGAATGCCAAATCCATAGGTCATATGAAGACACGGCCTCGAGAATCACCGAGCACTCTCCTTCCTTGCCCTTGTACATCCCATGCCAGTCAAATGGATAGTTCTTCCATGCCCAGTGCATGCAATTGATACTACCAAGCATCCCAGGAAAGCCTCTTCCTTCATTCTCTGCAAGGAGGCGAGCAGTGTCTTGCGCATTGGGTGATCGCAAGTACCTTGACCCAAAGACTGCAACCATTGCCCGGCAGAACTTGTTCAAGCACTCAATGGCCGTGGACTCGCTCATGCGCAGATAGTCATCATGCGCATCTGCAGGAGCAGCGTATGCAAGCAACCTCATGGCCATTGTGCATATCTGAATAGAGGTAAACCCTATCATGCCAATGCAGTCCCTCTTCAATTTGAAGTAGGTGTCGAACTCTCGGATTTCTTGCATGATCTTGAGGAAGAGCTTGCGGTTCATCCTGAAATGGCGTCGGAACACCTTCGCGTCCTGGGTGGGATCATCGGCGAAGTAGTCGGAGTAGAGGATGTAGTACCCCTCGTATCGCTGCCTCAGCTTGCTCTTGCGGCGACCCAGTGTTGATCCAACACGCCGCGGCCCACCCTGATTCTCGGCGAGCAAGCTGGCGAGATAGGCCAAGATCATCAGGTGTTCTTCATCGTTGACGGCCGCCTGATCTTCCTCGTCAAACAACTCAGCGAGTATCTCCTCGTCGGAGTCCATTGTTGTGCCGGATTTTTGCCGAACACCTTGCGCGTGGGGTGATCGGTGTCTCTGACCCTCTCAGGTAGTTCGGTACTGTGCGTGGGCAGGTGGTGGCCTGCAGGACTTGGCGGGTGATGAGCTTCTATCATGTTGAGTTGTCCCCGCGCGGCTGGGTACGCGTCGTGTGCCATTGGCTGGGCTTCATGCTGCTGCTGCTGTTGGGGGAAGGCTCCTACCGCCTGTGTCGGGTTGTTGTTCGCGGGTGCTGCCTGAATAGCAAGCTGTGGGTGCAGCGCCGACACAGGAGTGATGATATGCTGCATGGCCTCGTAGATCTTGCGTGCTTTACGGCAATCCTTCAATAGGCGGTTAGCGCCCCACTTGCCCGTTTCCGGGTTACGGAACATGTGATGCTTGCAAGGTTGCGCCAACTCCTCGGCTGGGGTCAACGCGCGTCTCCAGTCGCGTTTCTGGCCTCCGTCGTTGCGGTTGCTGCTACCGCCGTTGCGGTTGTACTGTCCTGGGTCGGACTTGAAGGGGATCGTGTGCAGAAAACAAAAAAATTCCTAGCAACGATATCCTTAAACTAGCCAAGATCTACACTATGTAGATATAGTAGTACGGCGGAGATCGGAATACATACCCTCGTAGACCGAATAGCGGGGATTACGCTCCCGCACAAGCGTTGACGATGAAGACCGACGAAGCCAACCTCAAGGTCGTGTAGAGTTTGGCGCGACGAAGACGACGAAGATGACCCCGAGGTCGGGTGGAGTAAGTAGGCCTCCGAGTATCGCTAGCGCAGCACCTCACAGGGCGTTACACACATACGGTGGAGACGACGGCCTCCGAAGCTCCAGTCCAGGACGAGCAGCGGAAGACTTGGACCGGAACACCAGCAGCGCGGTAGCGGGCTATGGTGGAAAAATCCCCCTCCTCTACTCGGCGCGACTCCGACAAACGGAATCACGAGATCGAGAGAGAATTAGGGAATTAATTGGTGAATTAAAAGGCCAGGGGTGCCCCTTCTTATATAGGCTCTCAGGGGGGAGCCAACTTGCTAACCAGGCAATGTGGGACTAACCCCCACATGCCTGGTGCGGCATAGGAGGGTGCGCCGGCCCCCTAGTGGGCCCCTTGGCCCACTTGGGTCGGCCCCCTTGGCCCCCACCGAATCCCCTATAGGATTTTCCCCGTCTTGGGCCTTCTTTCGACCAGAAGGCCCATTTAGGGAAATCAGCCTAAATAAATTCAAAAATAAATATATAAAATCATATTTGCATATTAATTACACTAATTAATATCGAACATAATATATATAATTTATCTTAGATCCGAAAACTCTTTCGGCGCTGCCCGATCTCCATCAAACCCCTCCCGGGACGTTCCCGGTGATCTCTTTCCTTTCCGGTTGTCTTGTCGAAACCCCTTAAGTGTGTTACCCTAGCGGTTCGATATAATAACAGGTATGACCAAGACTCCTCTATGATCAATGACTAACTCGTAGGCCTGGACCCCATGAATTAATCCCTGTGATATAACGGATGACTTTCATCTATCAAACCTGAACGCAAAGTCTTAAACATTTTGCCATAGCGATACTTAGTGTGTCCGAGCGTCGTTCCATAGATATCTCCATACCTAATCTCGACCTTGTTACTGACAACACTATCTTCTACTCGTCCATGATCTCATGTCTCCGTGACCTAGTCACATGCTTGCAAGCTCATTAGACATGATCTCACCAAGTGGGCCCGAGAGTATCTTTATTGCTACGCGGACTGGCAAATCCCGCTCTTGACCCCTCGTCTCAACTACTCCTTTCCCATACCCAAACGTATCACCGTTATTGTCATACTATATCAGATACGACGTTTGGTGCGATCAAAGTATCTTCCAGGAATAACAATAAGAGTTGATCTCACGGTCAAAGGCGTAACGACTACGTCCTCCAAATCTGGTATGTCCATCACATCGTTCTCCAACGATATGACTCCCATTGCCGACCGGCGCCATGCCCCATGACCGGGAAACCTCGATCATCAATCGCGCAACAAAACTAGTCTTAGTAGAGGCTACTAGGGACCTGGTTGTTTACGTATCACACCCTATTAATGTTTCCGCTTAATACGGTTCTAGCATGGCACAAAAACCTATTATGAACAAACGAGATATGATAAAGAATACACTTTCTTAATTGCCTCTAGGGCATATCTCCTTCAGTCTCCCACTTGCACTAGAGTACAAATTAATCTATATTACAACTTGGTAAAAGCTTAACACCCATAGCTAACTGGTGTTTTTCATGCTTACCAAGCGGGAGAGGCTTCGTCAGCGGATCTGCCACATTCAGATCCGTATGCACTTTGCAAATCTTCACATCGCCTCCTTGTACGTACTGACGTATCACATGGAAGCGTCGGAGAATGTGTTTGGAGGTGGAGTGAGACCTTGGCTCCTTGGCGTTAGCAATGGCACCCGTATTGTCGCAGAAGAGGATCACGGGGTCTTGCACGCTCGGGAACACTCCAAGTTCGATGACGAACTTCCTCAGCCACACAACTTCATTCGCGGCTTCGCAAGAAGCAATGTACTCCGACTCCATTGTAGATTGTGCGACAATGGGTTGCTTCCCACTTCTCCAGCACACGGTGCCTCCATTCACCTTGAACACATAACCTGTCTGTGACTTAGAGTCATCGGGGTCTGAACAGAAACTTGCATCTACGTAACCCGTTACGCATGGTTCTTCATTGCAGCCACCATACATAAGGAACATTTCCTTTGTCTTATTGAGATACTTAAGAATGCTCTTAACAACTATCCAATGCGGCATTCCAGGATTACTCTGGAACCGGCTTGTCAAACTTAGAGCTAATGCCACATCCGGTCTAGTACTTAACATTGCATACATGATCGATCCTATGGCTGAAGCATAAGGATGTTTAGTCATATCGGCCTTATCCAGTTCCGTTACCGGACACTGTGCCTTCCGCAATATCTTATTCTTGATAATCGCCAGAGAACCCTTCTTTGCCTTCTCCATACCGAAACGCTTCAGTATTTTATCAAGATAAGTACTCTGATTCAGTGCTAATAGGCGCCTTGATCTATCACGATAGATTTTTATGCCTAAGACATACGCAGCTTCTCCTAAGTCCTTCATGGAAAATTTACTCTTTAAATATTCCTTCACGCTATTCAGAAGTTCCACATCATTCACAATCAGCAATATGTCGTCTACATACAGTGCTAAGAACACAACCGAGCTCCCACTCATTTTCTTGTAAATGCAGGTCTCTTTCAAATTTTGGACAAATCCAAAACCTTTGATTACCTCATCAAAGCGAAGATTCCAGCTCCGAGATGCCTGCTTCAATCCATAGATGGATCGTTGAAACTTGCATACCTTGTTAGCATTCCCTGGATCGACAAAACCTTCCGGTTGTACCATGTACAACTCTTCCTCAATGTTTCCATTTAGGAAGGCTGTTTTGACGTCCATCTGCCAGATTTCATAATCATAATAGGCAGCTACTGCTAACAAAATCCGAATAGACTAAAGCATCGCTACCGGTGAAAAAGTTTCATCGTAGTCAATTCCATGAACTTGTCGGAAACCTTTTGCGACAAGCCGAGCTTTATAGACGGTCACATTACCATCAGGATCAGTTTTCTTCTTAAAGATCAATTTATTCTCGACGGCCTTGCGCCCTTCGGGAATATCCATCAAAGTCCACACTTTGTTATCATACATGGATCCTATTTTGGATTTCAGGGCTTCAAGCCATTTCTCGGACTCTAGACTCGTCATCGCCTCCTTGTAGTTCGTAGGTTCGTCTTGTTCAACTAACATGACGGTGCAAACCATGTTGCCATACCATTCTGGTACGATCCGAGATCTACCTGACCTACGAGGTAGAACATCTTCCTCAATAGTTTCTCCCACTCCTTCCACGGAGGCCGTTTCCGGAATTGCTTCCGTTGCGCCACTCGGAATCTCGAGTTCAGGATCAACGATCTCATCGAGGTCTACCTTTCTCCCACTCACTCCTTTCGCGAGAAACTCCTTCTCTAGAAAGGTACCGGTCTTCGCGACAAAAGTTTTGCCCTCAGCTTGGTTGTAGAAGGTGTACCCAACGGTTTCCCGCGGATATCCTACAAAGACGACTTTCTCCGACTTCGGTTCGAGTTTGTCGGGCTGTAGTTTCTTGACGTACGCCTCACAACCCCAAACCTTCAGAAACGATAACTTAGGCTTTTGGCCATACCATAATTCATACGGTGTCGTTTCAACGGACTTGGACGGAGCCCTATTTAAAATGAATGCGGTTGTTTCTAACGCATAACCCCAGAAGGACACTGGCAAATCGGTAAGAGACATCATAGATCGAACACTATCAAGTAGAGTACGATTACGTCGCTCGGACACGCCGTTACGCTGCGGTGTTCCGGCTGGCATAAGTTGGGGTACTATGCCACAACTCTTCAGATGTGTGCCAAACTCAAAACTCAAGTACTCGCCACCGTGATCGGATCGGAGGTGCTTGATTTTCCTAATAAGCTGATTCTCAACTTCACTTTGGAATTCTTTGAACTTTTCAAAAGTTTCAGACTTGTGTTTCATCAAATAGATATAACCGTATCTACTCAAGTCATCAGTGAAGGTGACGAAGTAACGATAACCATTGCGTGTCAAAACGCTCATCGGTCCACACACATCTGTATGTATGATCCCCAATAAATCCAACGCCCGTTCAACGAAACCTTTGAACAGTGTCTTGGTCATTTTGCCCATAAGGCATGGTTCGCATGTATCGAGTGATCCGAAATCCAACGAGTCCAAAAGTCCATCGGAGTGGAGTTGCTTCATGCGCTTTACACCAATATGACCAAGATGACAATGCCACATATACATGGCGGTATCATCACTACACTTAATCCGTCGGCTTCTATGTTATGGATGTGAGTACTACGATCGAGATTCAACAAGAATAAACCGTTATTCTCGGGAGCATCAACATAAAAGATATCATTCATATAAATAGCACAACTCCTTGATACTGATTTAAATGAATAACCGTCTTGTAACAGGCAAGACCCACTTATAATGTTTACACTCATGGATGGCACAAAATAACACTTATTTAAAACCAAAACTAATCCCGATGGTAGATGCAGAGGGAGCGTGCCGACAGCCACCACGTCGACTCTCGATCCGTTGTCGACGCGCATCGTCACCTCATCCTTCGCCAGCCGCCGTTTATTCCGTAACTCCTCCTGAGAGTTACATATATGAGCAACAGAACCAGTATCAAATACCCTCGTGTTGCTCCGGGCGGATGTAAGGTACACATCTATAACATGTATATCAAATATACCTTGCTCTTTATCGACCGTCTTGCCAGACTTCCTATCCTCCAGGTACTTGGGGCAGTTGCGCTTCCAGTGACCCTTCCCCTTGTAGTAGAAGCACTCCACGATAGCTCTGGGACCAGATATGTTAGTCTTGGGCTTGGCACTCATCTTGCCTTCCCTCCTGGACTTCCAGCTCTGCTTTCCCCTGCCACCGGATTTCTTGAAATCAACGGCCTTATTGACCATCAACAGCGTGTGCTCCTTCTTAATCTCTACCTCAGCAGTCTTGAGCATCACGAACACTTCACCCAGGGACTTAGCCATGCCCTGCATGTTGTAGTTCATGACAAAGCCTTTATAGCTTGGTGGCAACGATTGCAACACCCTGTCAATCACCAGCTCATCGGGAATCTTGCATTCCAGAGCATTCAGGCGTTGAACGTAGCCAGACATCTTGACTACATGCTCGCTCACACTGCTATGCTCTTCCATCTTGGCCGAGAAGAAAAGCTCAGAAGCCTCATATCTCTCAGCCTTAGCCTGCGGCGCGAAGACAGCCTTCAGATCAGAAATAATCTCGAAGGCGCTCATCTTCTCGAAGCGCTTCTGCATATCGGCTTCAATGGCGTAGAGCATGCCACTCTGGACAAAGGCAGAGTCCTCCGATCTGGTCTGGAAGACCTTCTTCTCATCCTCAGAGGCATCATCTGCGGAAGGGTCACCTATGGCGGCCTCAATGACGTAGGCCACCCTATGGGGAGTGAGGAGGATCCTCAGGTTGCGGAACCAGGCCATGATGTTTGACACATTGGTCTTAAGCTTTTCTTTCTCAAGGAACAGACCTAGGTTAAACGAGGGGTGAGACATCTACAATGGAATTTGCAACAACATAAGACTTTGTTCATAATAATTTTGAGTTATAGTATTTTTAGAAAATAACTAACATAACTCACACTCAAACGAACATCCCTCCTAGTCGTTTAAGCGATTACACGACCCCCATCCATTGCACCACCCCTCATCATCAGAGCCGGCGGCACAACTTCAAGAGTAGACAAAAGTCCGCCACACCAATTTTATGACTCGTGCTCGACCTTTTGGTCTTCCTGTTCCGAGGCCATATTTCTGAATATGCTAGGCTCGCCACCAAAGACCTCCACGCTGACGCTTGTGCAACATGGCTTACACCCACTGTATGCGAACGACGAGATGTCTGAGACCCGATCATCACGGCATGCCTCATAACGTAAAACTTTCTTGGTGGTGCGCGTTGGAGGGAGAACACTAATGGTATTTTGAAGGGATCATCTTATATAGCTACCGCTGTGTAACTAATATATACTATATATACAATCACACAATATAAGATGCACACAAAACATCAAATGTAATGCAATGTGATATAGTCCATTGCGCCATGGTCTTCTTGGCGCCCGCAGTTTATAAACAATTTAATAAACCTACCTTGACCATATCACATAGCCCCTGCAAAATAAAGTTAGACACCTCTACTTTATCTTTTGCATGTTTTACGTGGCTTGGGGCTTTCGTAAATAGAACCGCTTCATACCTACGAACCTTATGACCACAACAACGATCCAATAATTGCATGTTTAAGCATCCCTTTCGGACCCTCCATTGAAAATGCGAAGACCAACTAAAGAGAGAGAAACTGACACCCGCCAGCCATATATACGGTACAAGCCGTATGTCAGTACTGGAACCAGTCTCGCGTAAGCGTACACGTAAAGTCGGTCCGGGCCGCTTCATCAACTCAATGCCGCTGGAAAACACAAGTGCACGTTAGAGGGTAGCAAATAACAGGAACGGTGCCCTGTGCAGAACACGGGTTCTAACAGCGTACATCTATATCTACGATAGATCGGCTCTGATACCACTGAAGGGGATCGTGTGCAGAAAACAAAAAAATTCCTAGCAACGATATCCTTAATGCTTCGTTTGGATGTTTATATTGAGACTAGATATTGGATATTCGGGTGATTTGAGTACCGAATATCATAAATGTCGCCGTTTGGATGTGTTTAACATTCGAGCTGGAGTTTGGGGCACGATATCGAGCGAGTCGCGCGTAGGCCAAACGAATCCCGACTCAATCTCCACCTCCACCCCTCGACATCGGGTGATATTCGCTCGCGTGACTTCCCTCCCTTACCTGTTCGCTCCAGCAATCTCAATCCATCCCCGGCCGCTCGCGTCTTCTCCCTCCACCCTCCCGTCCGCCGGATGACAACCGGCGGTGAGCGGCCTTGTCCCAGGATCCTCCCTTCCCGCTGCAGCTACACACCGCCTCCCCTCTCATTTCTCTCTCTATATATTTTTTCATTGCAGGTTGGGGAAGATTAGATGGAGCCTTGTCGTCGGCACACCTGCATCCCGAGCTCCGGCGAGCGGTGACCAGAGGAAGGTCCGCTGCTGCACCTCCCAATCTCCCCTCTGTTTGCTCTCTGATATGTGATGTGCTATTTGTCCCGCCTCCTTCCCGTCGCCTTCTCCTTCCTCTTCTTCACTGCAGCCGGCGGACGGATCGATTGGACGAGCTGCGGCGTCACCCTCGGCCATGAATCATTTGTTCCTTCACCACTACGGACAAGGTCGTCATGCTCGTGATGTGGCTGCACGCAGTGGCGCTGTGATGTTGATGCATGCAGTTCCCGACGGATCTGTGATGTGGCTGCACGCATTGCTGCCCTGATTAGTGGAGCTGGCTGTACTTTACCTGATCTCATCTTCTGATATGTGTCAGCATCGAACACTCATCATCTCTAGCAGTAATTTTCATGTTCAGAAGACATGTGGTTCAGTTCAGACTTCATACCAGATAGATCGCAAGAGATGAACAGTTTCATATTTTAGACTAAATTTGTTGGAAAATCATTTCTTGTGGAGATTATGTAGTTTATTTGTTTGCTTGTTTGAGATTTTTTTTTAAAATGATCGTTTATGATGGATCATGCATCGACTTTGATATAATGTTGTTGTTGAAATAATGAAGAATATTATTTATTCTTCTAGTTGCCGTGATTATTTCAAACAATTTTGGCATGAATATAACTATACAATGATCAAAGTCTCAAAAAAATGCAATTCATCACTTCTATACCACCCAAACAACATTTGACATTCAACCTCAATATCTTATCTAGGTCCCGAATATCTAATACATCCAAACAGAAATATTGACATTCAATTCTAATATCAATATCCTAGATATTGAATATTCATTCCAATATAATGTCTACCCTCTCAATGCAAACATCCAAACGAAGCATAAACTAGCCAAGATCTACACTATGCAGATATAGTAGTACGTCGGAGATCGGAATACATACCCTCGTAGACCGAATAGCGGGGATTACGCTCCCGCACAAGCGTTGACAATGAAGACCGACGAAGCCGACCTCAAGGTCGTGTAGAGTTCGGCGCGACGAAGACGACGAAGATGACCCCGAGGTCGGGTGGAGTAAGTAGGCCTCCGAGTGCCACTAGCGCAGCACCTCGCAGGGCGTTACACACATACGGTGGAGACGACGGCCTCCGAAGCTCCAGTCCAGGACGAGCAGCGGAAGACTTGGACCGGAACACCAGCAGCGCGGCAGCGGGCTATGGTGGAAGAGACCCCCCTCCTCTACTCGGCGCGACTCCGACAAAGGGAATCACGAGATCGAGAGAGAATTAGGGAATTAATTGGTGAATTAAAAGGCCAGGGGTGCCCCTTCTTATATAGGCTCCCAGGGGGGAGCCAACTTGCTAACCAGGCAATGTGGGACTAACCCCCACATGCCTGGTGCGGCATAGGAGGGTGCGCCGGCCCCTAGTGGGCCCCTTGGCCCACTTGGGTCGGCCCCCCTTGGCCCCCACCGAATCCCCTAGAGGATTTTCCCCCTCTTGGGCCTTCTTTCGACCAGAAGGCCCATTTAGGGAAATCAGCCTAAATAAATTCGAAAATAAATATATAAAATCATATTTGCATATTAATTACACTAATTAATATCAAACATAATATATATAATTTATCCTAGCTCCGAAAACTCTTTCGGCGCTGCCCGATCTCCATCGGACCCCTCCCGGGACGTTCCCGGTGATCTCTTTCCTTTCCGGATGTCTTGTCGAAACCCCTTAAGTGTGTTACCCTAGCGGTTCGATATAATAACAGGTATGACCAAGACTCATCTATGATCAACGACTAACTCGTAGGCCTGGACCCCATAAATTAATCCCTGTGATATAGCGAATGACTTTCATCTATCAAACCTGAACGCAAAGTCTTAAACCTTTTGCCATAGCGATACTTAGTGTGTACGAGCGTCGTTCCATAGATATCTCCATACCTAATCTCGACCTTGTTACCGACAACACTATTTTCTACTCGTCCATGATCTCATGTCTCCGTGACCTAGGCACATGCTTGCAAGCTCATTAGACATCATCTCACCGAGTGGGCCCGAGAGTATCTATCCTGCTACGCGGACTGGCAAATCCCGCTCTTGACCCCTCGTCTCAACTACTCCTTTCCGATACCCAAAAGTATCACCGTTATTTTCATACTATATAAGATACGATATTTGGTGCGATCAAAGTATCTTCCAGGAATAACAATAAGAGTTGATCTCACGGTCAAAGGCGTAACGACTATGTCCTCCAAATCTGGGTATGTCCATCACATCGTTCTCCAACGATATGACTCCCGTTGCCGACCGGCGCCATGCCCCATGACCGGGAAACCTCGATCATCAATCACGCAACGAAACTAGTCTTAGTAGAGGCTACTAGGGACCTGGTTGTTTACGTATCACACCCGTATTAATGTTTCCGCTTAATACGGTTCTAGCATGACACAAAAACCTATTATGAACAAACGAGATATGATAAATAATACACTTTATTAATTGCCTCTAGGGCATATCTCCTTCAGGACTGTCGACCTTGATCGCTGCTGCGACTGTATTGGCGACCTTGATCATATTGGCGATTGCTATCGCGCGCGTCATCACGGGGGGTTTGATATCTCGCCGCTTCTAGCTCGATTGAGTCGAGGTTGGTGAAACGTGGTTTCTTCTTCTGGCGTCCATCCCGCCAGTTACTTGTTCCGGCTTCGTTCTTCGGAGAGTTGTCGCGGACGTAGTCCTCTCCTTCGGCCCACTGGTTGGCTATCTTCATGAGCTCGATAATGGTCTTCGGCTGGAGCCTGCCGAACTCTTTGCGGAGGTCACGGCGAGAGACGCCATGCATGAATGCATCCATCACCCGGTCCTCTGATACGGCTTCCATAGTGTTGCGGAGAAGTGTCCACCGTTGGATGTATGACCGGAGCGACTCATCTCTTCCTTGCTTACAGGCTTGCAACTCGATGCAGGTTGCCGGCCTCGTGTACGTTCTAAGAAAACTTTTGATGAAGGTATCTTGGAATTCTTCCCAGGTTCTAAAGGAGTCCTTGGGTTGGCTGGTGAGCCACCCGCGTGCTAAATCCGTGAGCATGAGCTGAATGTATTTCATCGCCGTGGTCGACGTTCCGCCTTGACAGGTGCAGGCGATGAGGTAGTCTTCGAGCCAAAGGCGCGGGTCTTGTTTCCCGTCGTACTTGGGTGCTTCTGCTGCTAGCTTGAAGCCTTTGGGCATGCGGGTGTCGCGGATGTTGAAGCTGAAGCATGCGGCGCCGCACGGCTCGAAGTTGCGATCGGCCTGGTCGTTCAGGTTCGTCGTGTCAGTCGAACGCTGGGTGCGGTTGCGGTCCACCGTCCTTTGCACGATGACGTTGCGAATGTCTTCGCCTGGTTGTGGCTATCGAAGTGTCCTTGCTGCATGGCCATCAAGCGCTGCCGGCTCGCGGGCTTGATGTTCTTGCTCCTCACGTGTCAGGCTGATTGGCACCTTGTTCGACAAGGTGTCCTCGATTGCCTTTGTGGACATGATCTGCTGCTTGTGGAGAAGGGCGTGCGCGTCTCCCTCTGGTGGCTGTGTGAGCCGAAGGTACGTTTCGACTACCATGATAGCTGCATTCGCCGTTTTGGGGACAAGTATCCCGTTTTCGTCCTCGGTTACGAAGGAAGAGTCGAGGTTGCGGGTGACCCTGGCTCGATCGGCTTCCGTCATAAGGGGAACGCGAGCTCTGTGTCGCCGTCCTCCTTGGTTGAATTCCGTGGAGGAGGTAAATGAGTAGGCAACCCGTCTGGCGCTTGACGCGTCGGCCTCCCTCTTGCGTCGGAGGAGCTCGGCTTTTTCCACGTGAAGTCGCTCGCCTTCCTTGCGTAGCAAGTACTGGACTGCCAGCTGATCGTCCCGAGGTGCATCGGCTGGCGGAAACATGCCGTCGTCGACGTGCTTCATAGCCCTGATCGCCATGTCGCGCGTGATGGTGAGCCGCGTCACCTGGTCGGGCATGACCACCTCCAGTGGATATGCGGGTTCGTCATTGCCTTCTGGAGGCACTGTGCCAGCCATGAAGACTTGCGCGGGGTAAACTTGAGTAGGGGTGTTTACGCTGCCGCTGCTGCTTCCGTCATTCGAGCCTTGCTCGGGATCAAAAATTGTTGCCACGTGATAGGCAGCATAGCCGTCGTTGCGCCTTCTCGCGATCTTTATCGCGGTCATGGAGGATGATCTCGCAGTCGCCGGAGCGAGCGCGATTGGCTTGGGGAAGACTTGATTGGTCCATGAAGATGCGCATGATGCGGCTGTCGGCAACACGACCTTGGTCGCACGCATGGGTGCGGTTGACGCAGTCGAAGTTGGAGTAGATCTTGGTTTTGCCAGCCGTGCGATCGAGATGGTCGGGGTAGACTCGATCTGCATGGCCGCTGTCGAGGTGATTGACGTAGTCGAGGTAGATGCGGGTTGATTGGTCGGAGGCGCGATCTTTACACTTGTGGCAGGCGCGACTTCCGCGGTAGGCGACGGCGGGTGCGACGCGATGGTAGCCGATGCGGGTGTCACCGACGCGCGTGGCGCGGTCGCCGTGGACCTGAATATTCCACGACTGTCCACGAAGCAATGTATGGAACCAAAAGTGATGTGTATACCTTCGTACAGATCGGCGTACACCAAGCGGTGGGCCGACGGGTGGAAGGCGTATTCGAAAGAGCCAAAGCGGATCGGCTCCGGGGTGATGCAGACGTCAATCTTCTTCATGGATGGAGCCGGTGCGACCATGATTCCAACGCTCGTTCTTTCCCACAGACGGCGCCAATTGACGAGGGTGTAACTCGGCAAATCCCAGTGTTGTCCACCCCGGGTTGATTGAGGGGGAGAGAGAGAAGCGTTGGTGATCACGACGGCTGACAAGCGAGGCGTTTACCCAGGTTCAGGCTCCCGGAGGATAACACCCTACTTCCTGCTTGTCTGGTATTGATTGCGAGTAATGGTTACAATGGCGAGATGACGATCTCGCTAGGGTTTGCGGTGGCGGATATCAGCGTCTCCTTGGACGAGCAACCCTCCTGGCCTTTATAGGTAGGCCAGGTCCCGGGTGAACGGTGCCGATGGCAATTACAGATATGGTAAGAGTCGTATGACCTAACCGACTAGAACTAGGTCACATGATACCCCTAGTGGGCCTTCTATGGGCCTCCGTAACCTTGGCGCGGCCCAGGTAGCCTCATCGTGGGGTAGTCGAAGAGTATCCCCAGTCAGACGGCGACACGGGAAGGGAGGGAAAGGCGAGCCAGGGGTGTGGGGGAAGGCGGTGTGTCGCCGACAGCGTTGGCCCACGCGTGATTTTCCTTCCGCTGGCGCTATTTTCCGCCGAAACGACGCTAAATGGGCTTTTGGGGGTCTGATTGGTGAAAAACGACGCTATTTGCTTACGTCGGCGCCACAAAGGCCTCCTGGGGGCACTCTGCGGGGGGGGGGGGGGGGGGGGGGGCGACTGGAGATGCCCTAAGTTGTGGAACTTCATTTTCGTGCGAGATGTCAGTAGGGATCACCCGATCCTTACCCTATATATAAAAGGGCGTCAGATTCGCGTCCCAATCCAGCATCCACGTCACCCGCAAAACGACAGTCGTTCGATCGGCGCGTCGGACGGTCCAGATGCGCTCAAAACCACCCCCAAATGCACATTACTGTAGCACGGCCCTCTAGGACAATCACGTTGCACCGCGTGTCCCGGTCGCCCCCAGTTTCCACCGGTCACCACGCCTATTTGCAAAAAAGCCACTGGACAATTCGAACCGTAACCCGCGATCCTTTTTCCAGAACTGCGGAGGACCTGATCGCAAATCCGAAATAGTTCGGATGCTTTTCTACAAAAATACCGCCGCACTCTCCCCTCCCTTCCTCTTCTCTCCCGCGACGCGGAGATCGCCGCTGCCGCCGACAGACGCCTCCTCCCTCAAATCCAACGACACGAGGATGTCTGTCGCGGTTTCCTCTACCTCCTCACCGGCGGAGTCATGTCCGGACGCCCGCTATCGCCGGCAAATCGCCAGGGTTCGCCGCCGCCGTATTCCATCTCCACCGCCACAAGAGTTGGTCGTCGCCAGCGACTCCGGCGACCAAACAACCCGCCGCGCCGCCCGTTAGGTTCCCTTCCTCCTCCTTTTGCAGATCCGCAGGATCTCGGAGCCCGAGGTGCGCGCCGCCGCACGGTGGGAGCTCGGCCGCGCCGGCCGTGTCTGCCGCCGGTGACGTCAAGGGCTGACGTCACCACGTGTGGCTGACGCGTGGGTTCCACCTGTCGGATATTTGATATTTTCAGTCACATAAAAAATTCACAAATCACAAAAATCATATATTTCAATCCATAACTCAGAAAATACAAAAAAATACCAAAATTTGAAAAAAATATATATCTTTGCAGCCAACACATTTACATGCATGTTTACACAATTCTAAAAATTAAAATAAATGATATAGTTTTTACATTGACCGGATAACTCAAAAAATACAAAAAAAAATACCAAAATTTGAAGAAAAAATATATCTTTGCAGCCAACACATTTACATGCATGTTTACGCAATTCAAAAAAATTAAAATAGATGATATAGTTTTTATATTGACTGGACCAATTTATTTTTGTATTAACGGACCGGTTCCTAAACCGTCAAAACATTTCGATAATGCCGTCATAATTTTTGTGTCTATTAGTGCCATACTATCCCAATTTACATGTACGTGTAAATTTGGAAAGAATTCAAATTCATTTTCTAAGATTATAGGTTTCAATTCATAAATGTTCATATATTGTATTTCATCTAATTACAAGATTAAATTAAAATAATCAGACAAAAATACAAATTTAATATAATATTGTAGACCACGATATTTCTCGTTCTAATGACATAGACATATTTTAGAATTTCAAATGACTTTCAAATATACTCATTTTTTCGAGCATAAAACACATTCGAATCTGAAAAACACACCAGCTTGAATAATTTCCGTGAACTAAACAACTTTAGGACGCACCCTTTTTAATTTTCAGTAATTATCAAACATACATGATTTTAAAATATACAAAATACCGAGTTAACATCTTATTTATTAGACGTGTGCAAATTTTAAACCTACAAAATTTTGAAATATCGAAATTATCGAATTCAAATTTTATTTACTACACGGGCACTTGCCTAGTACTTTCCCATACCGAGTCCGAGTTAGGCTCTGCGATGCGTTGTAGCGCTAGGTTGCCTAGTACTTTCCTATACCGAGTCTGAGTTAGGCTCTGCGATGCGTGGCAAATAAATATTGCTGGCTGCCAGAGCTTCGCCCTCGATCAATACGAGGTCATAAACCCTAGCCCACCTTGCCGCGCGCCTCCCACGGGCAGGCAGCCATGACAGGACAGCAAAGTAACAAAAGGATGAGGGCCGCGTCTCGTGTCTATCTGCCGGATGATCTACTGAACCATGTTCTCCTGCTCCTGCCGGCGAAGACCCTCACGCGGTTCCGTTGCGTCTGCCGTTCTTTCAACGCCCACCTCACCTCGCGCCGCTTCCACGACAGCCATCACGCGCTTGCCTCGACAGTTCGCACCTCCGCCGGCCTGCCCCCGAAGTTGGCCTTCCTTCCGATGGCGCCGGAGCCCTGCATAAAGCATTTCCCTGGGTGCGGAGGGTGCCCCAGGCTCGTCGGCACCAAGCCCTGCCGGGGCCTCGTCCTCGTCGAACGGGTGTGCGGCGGGAAGTTCTCCGTGTGCAACCTCTCCACCGGCGGCGTCCTGCATCTCCCGCGGCCCCCACGCGCCAACTTCATCGACGACGACTTCCACAGCGCCGGGATCGGCTTCGACGCTCTAACCGGAGAGTACAAGGTGGTCAATCTAAGGCTCTCCTGCGCCGGCACGGCCAGGTGCAACGTGCTCACCTTGACCGACGACGACACTACCGGAGCCTGGAGGTCGCTGCCTGCCGCCGACCAGTTCTTGGCCGGCCGTCATATCTCCGTTGACAGATACGTCGACCCAGTGTTTGCTGACGACGGGTGCCTTCACTGGATGTTCAAGACTGGCACATGGTACGACGAGGAGCCCCACGGCATCCTCTCTTTCTCGCTTGCCGACGAGTCCTTCCGGCGAGCTCCCCAGCCCTTCTTCTCCACGGATGACCTCGCCTTGCTGGACCACAAGAAAGTAGATCCTCGGCGATCTCGACTTGGTCTTACGTGTAGTGGTGACATTGTGATTATGCCAGCCGGGAGAGCCCTGACGGAGCTCGACGGGAGCCTCTGCATCGTGCGCGATGTGCGCCGGCACCGCAACGACGACGTGGAACGGCGGCTATTTGAGATATGGAAGCTGCAGGACTACGAGGCGGGCTCATGGTCCATGGACTGCAGCATCAGCCTTGCAGCTGGAGACGTCGCCGCGGAGCAGCTCACCAAGCCATGGCTTGTCGTCCCAATCTGTTACATTGGCGGCGGCAGGAAGATGGTGCTCGTCACTTCGGCGAACGAGGCGCATGTCTATGACCCTGACACCAAAGCTCTACGTACGGTGGCGTCGCTTACCGATGATATGAAGGCTAAGGCATGCACTCGTACGGGGGAGCCTTCAGAGTTCTTGCGCTTCGTGTGGTACCAAGAGAGTCCTATGGAGTTGGATGATATGGAGCATGGCGACCGAGAGATTAAATTCGTGCAAGTTGGAAATGATGTAATCGGTACATAGATAGTTTTTTTTTTCATTTTGTTTTAAATTGGGGACTTTAACAGTTATACATGAGATTCTTTTTTTAAGAGATTGTATTAATAAATTAGCACGTAAGCCGTCTCATTAAAAACCTTCCAACCCCCTTAGGTACCCTGAAAGGAAAAGAGTGCGTCTGAAACTTACGGCTACTCACAAGAGTTCTTCCTAATCTCTAGTAGGGGATAGTTACGGATGAAGTCTTTGATCTCTTCGTAGATGCTCCAAGCCGCAAAACGGGTTCGGTCACATTAATTTATGCTCTGCACCACTGCTAGACAGTTAGTCTCCAAAATGCAAGGAAATTGTTGTATCTCGATCATATGGTGTAAACCCTCCAGGCAGGCTTTTGCACATAACGGCAAGTATTTTGAAGACTAGAGTAGCACAACACCCTTCTCATTCCGAATAACAGATCCAATGCTAGCCTTTTTGGAATTACCATCCCAACCCGCGTCGACATTTACTTTCAGAGATCCCACAAGGGGAGGGCACCATTGAGATTCCTCCAGGACCATCGTTTGTTGTACTTGGCTCGGGTAGAGAAGATTCTTCCCTTTGCGCGATCCCTCAGATGAGTTAGCTGCAACATAGGACATGACATAATTTTACTGAAAAGAGACCGAAGCCGAGACTGCTTCCCTTACCATGAACAATGTCGTTGCGGTGATGCCAACAACACCAAAACAGGAATAACAATTTGACTCTTAGTTCTGGGAAAGCATTAGAGATTATCTGAATAAACCATTCCTTTCCTGACTTGCAAAATTCACTCTCGGGGGGGGGGGGGGGGGGGGGGGGGCAAAGACCAGTGCTGCCGAAGTCCATCACGTAGGGCTCTCACCATAGTACATGACACCAACGCATGATGCTCATCTTCTTCCATGCACCCGTAGATTGTACACGGTGGCCGAGTAGTGGCAATTCTTCTGTGGACGTTTGCATAACAGCTAGAGTATTTGTAGCCGCCCGCCAACCAAACACTCTAATTTTTTAAGGCACCTTCGTCTTCCAGATGCAGTCCCAAACCGGCCTATCACCCAGGTGAGCTGAGCTTGACTGCTCCATGGCTAGAACATCCAGTCTTGGCTGGAACGCTAGACGATACGCAGACCGAACAGTGAAATGGCTTGTGTCCTCCAAATTCGAAGCAACAAAATCCTCTGTGGCCCGTGGGGTTAGCCGAATAGCTAGAATTGTGTCTGCATCATGAGGCCAGAAGAGTTGCCTGATCAATTCTTCATTCCAAGTTCTAGTTGTCGGGTTGATTAATTCAGAAACCCATCTCAATCTATTGACCCTGCTCTTTCCTGACACTTTTAGAGATCTTGACCTTGGCAACCAATTGTCACGCCAAATTCGCACCTGCGAGCCCGTGCCTATACGCCAGATCGCCCTAGCCTTCAAAAGCTCCAAACGGTGCATCACTCCTTGCCACGATGGCGACGTATTCTGGATAAAGGTTGTGTCTAGAAAACTCCCACTTGGGAAACATTTGGATTTTAGTAGTCTTGCACATAAACTGTCAGATATTTCAATTAGCCGCCATGCCTGTTTAGCCAATAAAGCTTGGTTAAACATTTGTAATCTTTAAAGCCCATGCCTCCATGAGATTTTGGTCTAGTAACTGAAAGTGCATTCTATGCACTCCCAGATTTTGGTGACTAATGACAACACAAAAAGTATTATAATGTTTGTGATGAAGCATGTAGGGTCTTTTACAGGTAGACTAATAAAGAGGAACACTTATTTTGCCTAAGTTTCAATTCAACTACACTTGGTCCTTCTTCAGAAATTTAGTCAGGAGATTTCCGGGGTTCGGAGATTTCCGGTCCCCAGACCGGAGATCTCCGAGCCATCCAAGTTTTTCACTAAGTCTGAATTGAAATGCGTACTGACTCCAACTCAAGCTTAGCCGGAAATCCTCTCGGAGATTTCCGGCGCTCGGAGATTTCCGAGCCCCTGTCCGTAGATCTCCGAGTGACAGAGGAATTTCGACCAAGTCCAGAACTCAAAATGCGTACCGACTCCAAAACAGTTTTAGCCGGAAATGCTCCCGGAGATTTCCGGCGCTCGGACCTTTGTGGAAGCGTGGATTCGCACCTTTGTGGTCGAATTCACAGGAGAATAGGGTGAGGCCTTTGTGGCGTTGAGCAAACCTTTGTGGTAGCTCACACCTCTCCAACGAGACGTACACCTATGTGGTGGAACTCGGGATAAAATCTTGGTCTTCGAGTTCCTACGGTTGTTTCGTTCCACTCTCCTTTACCGCATCTTTAATTCTTGTACTTGCTTAGTTTCCTTGTTGTTTATCACTTGTATCACCTAGTTGCACTTTTAGACAACTTACTTTCCGCTAGCCTAAAACTGAAAAGGTCATAAAAATTGGTCACCAGCTATTCACCCCCCCCCCCTCTAGGTGGTCAACTGCCGTTCAATTGGTATCAGAGCCAGGTTGTCTCTTAAAAGCTTCACCGCTTGAGACCAACCTTGGACAATGCAAGTTGACCCAAAAGAGGGTTCCGAAACGGACGCCGCGACTTTGGCGGCAATGCAAGAGAAAGGTGCCACTATGGCCGATATCAACTCTTAGGAAACAAAGTTGACATCGTCCATACAAACCGAGTTCAAGAAGTTTCATGATATGCTTGAGTCTCTCAAGACATCTAAGGAAACCTCTCTTGCATTGCCCTCAAAGCCTCCGGTGCTTCCGGGGATTACTCTTGATGTGGACCCCGAATTGATAAAGGGAAAGCAATTGCCTTTGGATGGGAAGGGTGATGCTAGTAGTTCCTCAACCCATCAAAACACTCCATCATCCAATGATGAAGTGCCTAAAGGCTACAGCGCCACTCCTCCCCCATCCCAATACCATACCCCCGATCCCATTATTCCTCACCCGCAAGTTTCTCATAGGGGTGATCCCCCGTTGCTTAAAGACTATACTTTTTCTCAATGGCAATACATGATGAAGTCTCATGTGTGCAGCTCTTCAATCGAGTTGTGGCGCATCATTCAAGTTGGTTACAAGCCGCATGATCCGACCAACCTAACAAGAAGAGAAGTGGTGGAGGCTCAACTTGATGCCACCGCTCTCTACATGATTCAAAAGGCGGTTGGGAACAAGAACATGCCTCGCATGCAACTTCTCACCACCGCCAAGGAGACATGGGATGGTCTATCCGAGTTGTTTGTTGGAAATGATAGCATGAGAAGGAACCGCTATGACTCTTTGAGCAATGAAGCCGAGGGCTTTTTCAAGCTTGATGGTGAAGACCATGATATGATGTATCGAAGATTGGTGGCCATAGCCACAAGCTTTCGAGAAGTGGGTGCCTCTCATATTGATGATGCTTGGATCAAGAGGAAGTATGTTAGCTCTATGATGGCTTGTGAGCCTACCGACGTCAAGAGTCTTCAAGGAAGACACAACTACCATCTCATGACGTCTAATGAGGTTATGCAAGAGATGGCCGCATACAAGGTGGCCACTAAGAATGCTCAAGATGCAAGTGCAAGGGCTCTTGGAATGCAAAGAGGCACAACCAACCTCGCTTTGAAGGCTACTGTTGAGGAAGACAACGATGATGATGATCTTGGAAGCTTTGCCGCTATGTCCGAGGAAGCACTCAAGATTGCTTACAGTGATCATCTCGCTCTTGCGGCTCGCACCTTTTGGAACAATCCCTCAAGAGGCAAGATGCGTTTTGACAAGAATGCATCTCAAGCCGATAGGGTCTCACCCTCCAAGTCAAGGACATGTTAAAATTGTCAAGACAAGTTCCATTTCGTTGCCGAGTGCCCTTATGAGAAAAGAGAAGAGCATGGTGGACGTCTAGTGCTCAAGGACAAAACCAAGATGCCTCCCAAGAAGGCCTATGCAAAGAAGAGGCCTTTTAACAAGAAGCCTCGCATCATGTTGTTGACTCAAGAGGATTATCCCACCGATGATGAAGAGTCGGAGGAAGAAACGCCAAATGAAGTGGCGGCCCTTGCCACCACCTCGACAACTACCGTCTCTCCATCATCAACAAGAACTCCTTCAACTACGACAAGCTCTTCATCGTCTCTATTCACATCGCCTAATGAGAACTCCATCACCAAGAGCTCAAAGTGTCTTATGGCAAAGGCATCAGAGGTACCTTCATCATCTTCCTCCCCCATGAATGAAATGAATGAGCTTGATGATGCCTCTAGCTTTCAAATCAAGCAAGAGCTTGTGGCGTTCGACTCCTTTATCACTAACTTGCAAGGTGATAGCAAGAAACATGTTGGTGCCCTCATGGCTCGAATTGGTGAGCTAGAGCATCTCAATGAAGAGAAGGGTAAGATAGAAAGAGAAGACGCTATTTCTCTATCTTATTTGAAGTCCTCTCTTGAGGAGGTTGAAGAGTCTCATGCTCGTCTTGAGGAGCAACTTGAAACTATTGAGGAAACTCATAACTCCTCACATGCTAAGCTCATTAAGGATCGTGATATGTACTTTGCTAAATTCAAGGTGGCTCAACAAGATAAAGCCGAATTTGCGGTTGGGCATGTTCGACTCATTGAGGACATGGAGAAGCTCGTCATAGCTCACAAGGCTTTGGAGAGTGAACATGCTCTTCTAAAAGAGTCGTATGCCCAACTCCAAACTCGGCTAACTAACCTTGATTCTCTTAGCATCTCTACCTCTAAGTGTTCTTGTGATAATGCTAATCTTGTGAAGGAGAATGCTAGGTTGAAGAGTGAGATGACTAAGGCCTCCACATCCAAGATCATCCTTCTCAAGGGTAAACAAGTTGTTGAGACTCCCATCGTAGAGCCTCACACTCGACAAGGAAAGGAAGGTCTTGGATATGTGCCTCCCATAAAGATGAATGCCAAGAAGGGCATTCCCAAGAGCATCAACCCCATCCAAGCCAAGAAGGCCGACTCCATTCAATCCAAGGAAGGTCTTGCGAGTAGGAATGTCACAAGGGGCAAGCCTACTCGTAAAGATCACGCCGGGGACAACAACCCTAACTATGCTTTATATGTCGATTATTATGGGAATGTTTGTGCTCGTTACATTGGACCCTACTATGGTTTTATTTCATATGCTATTTGGGTTCCTAAATCTCTTGTCGCTAACCATAAAGCACCCATTGTGAAGCAATGGGTTGCTAAATGCAAGAATTGATCTCGTGTAGGACCTTGCTCCCGGTGGTTCAAAATGGATAATTGATAGTGGATGTACAAGTCATATGACCGGGAGCAAAGAACTCGTTACGGAGTTGAAACCTAATGAAGATCTAGTAACCGTAACTTTTGGTGACTTATCAAGGTCTAAGGTAACCGGGTTTGGCAAAGTGGTAGTTGACCCGACATTTCTCTAGTCAATGTAATGCTTGTTGAATCTCCTGGCTATAATTTGTTATCTGTTCGTGCCTTAACAAAGATGGGGATCTCTCCCTTCTTTGATAAGGACATTGTGGTCCTCTTGTGGAGCAATTCGCTAAGAGTGGCTTTCGTGGGACACGTGGAGCATGAGCTCTATGTGGTGGACTTCTCCGGAGCCACCACTTCTCAAGCCATGTGTCTCTTCGGAAAAGCCGACGTGGGTTGGCTTTAGCATCGCCGACTAGCTCACGTAAACATGCGCACTTTGCAAAGTCTCCACAAGGGTGGCCACATCCTTGGACTAAAAGATCATGTTTCCTTTTCAAGGGATCAAATTTGTAGAGCTTGTGTGGAAGGCAAGATGCATGATATTCCTCATCCAAGCAAGACCATCATATCGTCGTCCCGGATTTTGGAGCTCCTTCATGTTGATCTATTTGGACCAATTCCGGAGATAAGTCTTGGTGGCAAGAAATATTGCCTCGTTATTGTTGATGACTATTCAAGGTATACTTGGGTCTATTTCTTCAAGACCAAGGATGAAACTCAACAAGTCTTCATCGACTTCTCAAAGGAAGTTCAACGCCAACATGACCTTCCCATTTTGGTTGTTCGAAGTGACAATGGGTCGGAATTCATGAACTACACTCTTAACGACTTTCTTAGTGAAGAAGGCATTCGTCATCAATATTCCGCTGCTTACACTCCTCAACAAAATGGCGTTGCCGAAAGAAAGAACCGGACTCTCATCGACATGGCGAGATCTATGTTGGCGGAGTTCAAGTCTCCCATCAACTTTTGGGCGGAGGCTATTTCCACCGCATGTCACTCATCAAATCGCCTCTACTTCCGCAAGGGATTGAAGAAGACTCCATATGAGATCCTCACCGTCAATAAACCCAACATTGGCTACTTCCGAGTGTTTGGATGTAAGTGCTATTATCTCGTCAAGGGTGTCCGGTTGGGTAAGTTTCACTCTAAATCTCTTGAGGGGATTTTTGTCGGTTATGGTAGCGAGTCCCACACTTATAGAGTCTTTGATAAATCCTCCCGGATTATCATAGAGTCTTGTAGTGTGGAATTCGATGAAAATGATGGCTCCCAAGTGGAGCAAGTTGGTGTCTGTGATGTAGGTGATGATCAACCTTTTGATGCTATTAAGAAGATGGGGGTGGGCTTTCTACGCCCCATTGAAGTCCATCAAGAAGTTGTTCAAGATGACTCAAGTTCTCCCATCAAGGAAACCTCACCATCACAAGAACCACAAGGTGGCTCACCCATATAAAATGATGATTCCCTTCAAGAACAATCTCAAGATCCTCCTCAACAAGGGCATGTTATTTCTTCTCAAGATGAAGCTCATGATGAATCTCAACAAGATCTTCATCAACAAAAAGATCATGCCTCCTCCACCAAGATTATCGAAGCCAACTCCACTTCTCCAAGATCTACTCAAGGGCAAGATCATCCTTCTCCACCTCATGAAAAGACTTCTCATGATGATCAAGGCCCTCAATAAGGTCAAGACGAGGATCCAAAGGATCAAGATGGTCAAGAAATTGTCCCCACCACAAGGGCGGCAATTGAAACTCGTCGTCAAGCTCGCTTTGCAAAGTCTTTGGAACTTAGAGCATTATCTCTCGACAAGGTCATTGGTGATTAAGCGGAAACATTAATACAGGTGTGGTAGATAAACAACCAGGTCCCTAGTAGCCTCTACTAAGACTAGTTTCGTTGCGCGATTGATGATCGAGGTTTTCCGATCATAGGGCATGGCTCCGGTCGGCAATGGAAATCATATCGTTAGGAGTAACGATGTGATGGACATACCCAGTATTTGTAGGACATAGTCGTTACGCCTTAAGACCGTGAGATCAACTCTTATTATTATCCCTGGAAGATACTTTGATCGCACCAAACGTCGTATCTTATTTAGTATGACAATAACGGTGATACTTTTGGGTATCGGAAAGGGGTAGTTGAGACGAGGGGTCAACAGCGGGATTTGTCAGTCCGCATAGCCGGATAGATACTCTAGGGCCCACTCGGTGAGATTATGTCAAATGAGTTTGCAAACATGTGACTAGGTCACCAGCTGACATAATATCATAGACGAGTAGAAGATAGCGATGTCGGTAACGAGATCATGCTAGGTATGGAGATATCTGAGAATGATGCTCGGACACGCTAAGTATCGCCATGACAAAGGGTTTAAGACTATACGTCCAGGTTTGATAGATGAAAGTCATTCGTTATATCTCAGGGGTTAATTCATGGGGTCCAGGCCTACGAGTTAGTCGTTGATCATTGAGGAGTCTTGATCATACCTGATATTATATCGAACCGCTAGGGTAACACACTTAAGGGGTTTCGACAAGACAACCGGAAAGGAAAGAGATCACCGGGAGCGTCCCGGGAGGGGTCCGATGGAGATCGGGCAGCGCCGAAAGAGTTTTCGGAGCTAGGAAAAATTATATATATTATGTTTGATATTAATTAGTGTAATTAATATGCAAATATGATTTTTTATATTTATTTTCGAATTTATTTAGGCTGATTTCCCTAAATGGGCCTTCTGGTCGAAAGAAGGCCCATGGGGGGGAAACCCTCAAGGGAACTTTGTGGGGGAGGCTTGGCCGGCCTAGGAGGGCCAAATGGGGCCCACCTAGGGCCGGCGCACCAGCCTTGGCCGAACCAGGCATGTGGGATAGTCCCACATTGCCTGGCTGGCAAGGTTGGCTCCCCCTGGGAGCCTATATAAGAAGGGGCACCCCTGGCATTTTAATTCACCAATTAATTCCCAATTTCTCTCTCGATCTCGTGGTTCCCTTGACGGAGCCGCGCCGAGTAGAGGAGGGGGATCTCTTCCACCATAGCCCGCTGCCGCGCTGCTGGTGTTCCGGTCCAAGTCTTCCGCTGCTCGTCCTGGACTGGAGCTTCGGAGGCCGTCGTCTCCACCGTATGTGTGCGACTCCCTGCGAGGTGCTGCGCTAGCGGTACTCGGAGGCCTACTTCCTCCATCCGACCTCGGGGTCATCTTCGTCGTCTTCGTCGCGCCGAGTTCTCCGCGACCTAGAGGTTGGCTACGTCGTCTTCATCGTCAACGCTTGTGCGGGAGCGTAATCCCCGCTATTCGGTCTACGAGGGTATGTATTCCGATCTCCGCCGTAGTACTATATCTGCATAGTGTAGATCTTGGCTAGTTTAAGGATATCGTTGCTAGGAATTTTTTTGTTTTCTGCACACGATCCCCTTCAATGGTATCAGAGCCGATCTATCGTAGATATAGTTGTACGCTGTTAGAACCCGTGTTCTGCACGGGGGCACCGTTCCTGTTATTTGCTACCCTCTAGTGTGCACTTGTGATTCCAGCGGCATCGAGTTGATGAAGCGGCCCGGACCGACTTTACGCGTACGCTTACGCGAGACTGGTTCCACTACTGACATACGGCTTGTACCGTATCTGTGGCTGGCGGGTGCCTGTTTCTCTCTCTTTAGTTGGCTTTGCATTTTCAATGGAGGGCCCGAAAGGGATGCTTAAACATGCAATTATTGGATCGTTGTTGTGGTCATAAGGTTCGTAGGTATGAAGCGGTTCTATTTACGAAAGCCCCAAGCCACGTAAAATATGCAAAAGATAAAGTAGAAGCGTCTAACTTTATTTTGCAGGGGCTATGTGATATGGTCAAGGTAGGTTTATTAAATTGTTTATAAACTGCGGGCGCCAAGAAGACCATGGCGCAATGGACTATATCACATTGCATTACATTTGATGTTTTGTGTGCATCTTATATTGTGTGATTGTGTGTATAGTATACATTAGTTACACGGCGGTAGTTATATAAGATGATCCCTTCAAAATACCACCAGTGTTCTCCCTCCAACGCGCACCACCAAGAAAGTTCTACGTTATGAGGCATGCCGTGATGATCGGGTGTCAGACAAATCTTCGTTCGCATACGGTGGGTGTAAGCCATGTTGCACAAGCGTCAGCGTGGAGGTTATGGTGGCGAGCCTAGCATATTCAGAAATATGGCCTCGGAACAGGGAGACCGAAAGGTCGAGCACGAGTCACAAAATTGGTGTGGCGGACTTTTGTCTACTCTTGAAGTTGTGCCGCCGGCTCTGATGATGAGGGGTGGTGCAATGGATGGGGGTCGTGTAATCGCTTAAACGACCAGGAGGGATGTTCGTTTGAGTGGGAGTTCGGATAGTTATTTTCTAAAATACTAGAACTCAGAATATAATGAACAGAGTCTGTTTTGCAAACCTTTGTAGATATTAACCATTGTGATAGCATCTTTTCAAATTAGGCGCATTCCTACGATTTGAGAAACTTAAAAGGTTGGGTCCAAACTTCATAGTTTTATACTTTAGCTTGAGGATACTCCTTGTTTAAACCGTTAGCTCTTTGTGATACAATACCCGCTAGGAGATAAACCCGGAGATTCCGCTAACAAAAGATAATTTTGATTATCGGATTTTGTGCGGATGATATCATCATAGTCCAGTGTATGCTATGATCTCTGCCATAAAGAACCAACGATGGGTACGAGTTTTTAGATCGCGAACATATGATATGGTCGCAAAACTCGGGGTACCCCAAACGTTGGGTTGATGAAGTTTATCAGTACGTTGACTGATTGTCTTCTCAACCAAGATGGAAGAGAATACACACATTGAGGGAGCACGTGGCGGTCATACTTAATGACGTATGTTCATGATTAATGAACATTGAGAAACCTCGCTCAATCACTGGATGACAGACATCGTTGCCAAGTGCAAATCCTCTGTCATAGACTATGTCATGCAAGGGGAATCGTTCACCTTCATGGTTCTTGATTACGGTGGAAGTATCAAGAAAATGAAACAGATCGCCGGAAGTCATCAATGATGAATGTGTATATTATATATACATGTTATGAATGTTTTAGCTAAGCAAGTGCTCGCAGTAGTGACTAAGTCTTGAACTAGTCATGTTTTGTGAAAAACCAGGTTTACTGCTTGAGTAGCTTAAAAGGATGAGGCGACATTGCGTGTTGATAATGGCAATCAAGTTGTTGTGATGGCCATAGACACTCTCCCTCTTGATCTACCATTTGAATAAATTCTTTATGATCGGGTGTTGGTATGATCATTACGAGTGTGTCTCCTCTAGCGAGACACTTGTTCATACATGATAGTGACAAATTGGTGTCCTATATTTATGAAGTAATGATCATATGCCGATTTGAATTTAGATGGTAGAAGCTCCCACATTCATAATATTAATGCCAAAGGATACAAACTTAATAAAGACACCACATATGTGTGGCACTACCGTTTAGTCATGTCAATGTTATATGCATTAGCTCCACACTGGATGGACCTACAAGTCCTAAGATTTGATCTTTTGACACTTGCAAAATAACTGTGACACCGTTTTCGGAAAACGGGCATATAACTTATTGATAGTCATACATGGAGATGTATGTGGTTCAATAAAGTAATTGACGGGTAGTGGAGACCTTTATTTCGTGAACTTCACTGAACGTTTTGAGTATAGCTTGTTAAGAATCATGCATATGGGTGTATGTGAATCAATGAAGTACTTTTGGAAGTATTTATTTCATAGACTTCATGAACATTCGAATAGATATATGGATATCCACTCGGGGAATGTTGGCCTGGAAATTTTGATTCAATCAAACAAGTCCAGAATGAAGTAGGAAATAAACTTAACAAGAAAATCAAATTCCCACGATGCATATCGAGGAATGAAGGTTTGAGTTATAATGTTGGCACATCATTGGAAGACTTGTGAGAAGAGTTCCACAAATTACGTCGCATGGAACACTATAGTGTTATGGTGTGTTAGGGCGTCGTAATCGCACCCTATCGGATAGTGTGTGGTAAATGAATCTCTTACCGAATTATTGTAATCATTAGAGTCATATGGTAGAAACGTAAACACTCACGTTAGCAAATAGGGAAACCATTTGAATCCATGGAGACAATACCATACGAGTGATGGCATGGCTTTTGAGCCTGGATTGTCGTTTCAGCAATTTAGTGTTTCGATGTAATCGAACCTAAAATGGATTAATCTTTGTAGTATACCCTACCTAAAGAGTTAGTTGGGTACATGTCTCACGACATAGGCAAAATCTTTGCCGGGATATATACCTTGCGAAAGAAATAGTTTCTTGTCCGAGGGTATAAGTGAGAAAGAAAGTAGAGCAAGACGAAGTTGGTGAACTTCTTCTCCAAACATCAGAGTGGCGCAATCGAAAGTGTTTTCGGTGTCAGGCCCCACAGCTTGAAAAAGCTAATGATTCAAGATCATGATGTTCTGAGCTCATACTAAGAGCGTAGGCATACGAGGTTGTGTTACACACTGTGTGTTACGACAATCTTGTTATGGAGGTCATATTAATGGAATATGATAGACCTACGAACTACGAAGAAGAGATGGTGGACCTAAGTCCGAGAAATGGCTATGAGTCATTTGTGATCCGAATAAAATCCATATACGATTACCAGGTATTGACTTGGAAGATCTTCTTCATGGCATCTAGGATGTTAATAGTATATGAAATTTTATGAGAGAGTAGACATTGAGCAGATTCGATTTGTCGTGAAATAGTTCCGACAGACCACATGAGAGTTTGTCTCAAGTGGCGAAGCCTAAATCTATTCTGGGTCGTTTAGCAATTACTATAATTTCGAATGAGAAATTGATAGATGGATGAGAAAACCATGGTTCTTAATAGTGTAATTAAGAATGGTTTGTAATCCTGAGGATGCTAAACATGTATGCAAACTTCGGTTGTCCATTCATGGGCAGAAGTAAGCATATCGGAGCTGGAATCTTCATTTTGATAATGTGATCAAAGAATTTTGGAGTTGTCCAAAATAGTTGAAGAAACCTACATTTGCAAAGAAGTGAGTGGGAGCTAAGTAGCTTTTCCTTGATCTTATATGCGGAAGGCATATTTGAGTGGGAGCTAGGTGTCATTTGTGATTATGTATATAACGACATATTGAATGACACAGATCCTCTAGTAGAGTGTAAAGGATTATTTAAGTGATTGAATTTTCTGTGAAATGAAGTTAGGAGTATTAGGCATCCGATTTATAATTGCAGGGGCTTAATAACATTAAGTCGGAGTATTTCCTAAGTCAGGATTCTGAAGTGTTTCAGAAAAGGACAAGCGAAGAAAGAGGTTCTTGCTTGTATGACTAGGTAAAAGATTAAGTTAATCTTGGATTTTTCAGTGATGGAAAATGATGTTCGACATTCTCTATGTATCACACATAGAGTCTATCAGGCTGAAAGCTCGACTTGGTGTGACCCGAGTTCTTGGTTCAAGAACAGGTTCTAGAGTGATCCTCGTGTGGATCAATGAACAAACGTTAAGTTTATTCTTCAGTGTCTATGAGAACTGAAGATAGGTTTTCTAGTAACGGGTAAGAGTGGAATGGCAACTTGTCGTAAAACGGTTACGATGATGCAAGTTATTACACTGACCCATACGACTAGAAATCTCGTATAGGAGATGTCCTTTATTTTGAAGATAGACATGGTTAGTTTGCGAAGTCGCACATGAATGCACTGTCGTATAATCTACATAGGTATAGAAATATATCGCGACTTTAGAAGTAGCAAGTGTGATTGGACTGAGCAGTTTTCCGAGCGTAGGTGGTCCCCTTAATAGATCTTTCAGACTTTTAAGGCGCATGCTACGTGAATGCTCGAGTCTCACTCCATCCACTGGGATATATTTCACCGTCATCGTAAGATACGGGTTTATGTCAAACTAGGTGACATAGAAGTGTTGCAAACCACATATAGATCTCAATGTGTGAGTTCTATTGACTGTATTCCTCTTCCACGAGGCGAGCAGGCACCAAGATGCTATGGGTGTTGAGCTTTTACCAGGTTGTAAACTAGATTAAGTGTTACGCTAGTGCAAGTGGGAGACTGAAGGGAATATGCCCTAGAGGCACTTAATAAACATAGTTTATTGGCAATATCACAATCGTTCATTATAGGTTTTATACCATGCTCTAACTGTATTAAGCGGAAACATTAATACAGGTGTGGTAGATAAACAACCAGGTCCCTAGTAGCCTCTACTAAGACTAGTTTCGTTGCGCGATTGATGATCGAGGTTTTCCGATCATAGGGCATGGCGCCGGTCGGCAATGGAAATCATATCGTTAGGAGTAACGATGTGATGGACATACCCAGTATTTGTAGGACATAGTCGTTACGCCTTAAGACCGTGAGATCAACTCTTATTATTATCCCTGGAAGATACTTTGATCGCACCAAACGTCGTATCTTATTTAGTATGACAATAACGGTGATACTTTTGGGTATCGGAAAGGGGTAGTTGAGACGAGGGGTCAACAGCGGGATTTGTCAGTCCGCATAGCCGGATAGATACTCTAGGGCCCACTCGGTGAGATTATGTCAAATGAGTTTGCAAACATGTGACTAGGTCACCAGCTGACATAATATCATAGACGAGTAGAAGATAGCGATGTCGGTAACGAGATCATGCTAGGTATGGAGATATCTGAGAATGATGCTCGGACACGCTAAGTATCGCCATGACAAAGGGTTTAAGACTATACGTCCAGGTTTGATAGATGAAAGTCATTCGTTATATCTCAGGGGTTAATTCATGGGGTCCAGGCCTACGAGTTAGTCGTTGATCATTGAGGAGTCTTGATCATACCTGATATTATATCGAACCGCTAGGGTAACACACTTAAGGGGTTTCGACAAGACAACCGGAAAGGAAAGAGATCACCGGGAGCGTCCCGGGAGGGGTCCGATGGAGATCGGGCAGCGCCGAAAGAGTTTTCGGAGCTAGGAAAAATTATATATATTATGTTTGATATTAATTTGTGTAATTAATATGCAAATATGATTTTTTATATTTATTTTCGAATTTATTTAGGCTGATTTCCCTAAATGGGCCTTCTGGTCGAAAGAAGCCCCATGGGGGGGAAAACCCTCAAGGGAACTTTGTGGGGGAGGCTTGGCCGGCCTAGGTGGACCAAATGGGGCCCACCTAGGGCCGACGCACCAGCCTTGGCCGAACCAGGCATGTGGGATAGTCCCACATTGCCTGGCTGGCAAGGTTGGCTCCCCCTGGGAGCCTATATAAGAAGGGGCACCCCTGGCCTTTTAATTCACCAATTAATTCCCAATTTCTCTCTCGATCTCGTGGTTCCCTTGATGGAGCCGCGCCGAGTAGAGGAGGGGGATCTCTTCCACCATAGCCCGCTGCCGCGCTGCTGGTGTTCCGGTCCAAGTCTTCCGCTGCTCGTCCTGGACTGGAGCTTCGGAGGCCGTCGTCTCCACCGTATGTGTGCGACTCCCTGCGAGGTGCTGCGCTAGCGGTACTCGGAGGCCTACTTCCTCCACCCGACCTCGGGGTCATCTTCGTCGTCTTCGTCGCGCCGAGTTCTCCGCGACCTAGAGGTCGGCTACGTCGTCTTCATCGTCAACGCTTGTGCGGGAGCGTAATCCCCGCTATTCGGTCTACGAGGGTATGTATTCCGATCTCCGCCGTACTACTATATATGCATAGTGTAGATCTTGGCTAGTTTAAGGATATCGTTGCTAGGAAAATTTTTGTTTTCTGCACACGATCCCCTTCAGATATTCGAGCAAGGGTCTCCACTCGAAGTCAATTAGCTCACTTTAGTGAGCATCAAGCACACATTTCCATGGTCGAGCCCAAGAAAGTCTTTGATGCTCTTGAAGATCCCGATTGGCTAGGGGCTATGCATGAAGAACTTAACAACTTCGAGCGCAACAAAGTGTGGCGTCTAGTTGAGAAGCCTAAAGATTGCCGCAACGTTATTGGCACTAAGTGGATCTTCAAGAACAAGCAAGATGAACATGGTATCGTTGTGAGGAACAAGGCGCGGTTGGTGGCTCAAGGTTTTTCTCAAGTCGAAGGCATCGATTTTGGAGAAACTTTCGCGCCGGTCGCAAGACTCGAATCGATACGTATTCTCATCGCTTTTGCTTCTCACCATGGTTTCAAATTGCAACAAATGGATGTAAAATCTGCTTTTCTTAATGGTCCATTGCAAGAATTTGTTTATGTTAAACAACCCCCGGGTTTTGAAAACCCCAACCATCCTCACCACGTCTATGTCTTGGACAAAGCTCTCTATGGCCTTAAACAAGCCCCCCGTGCATGGTACGAGCACTTGAGAGAGTTCTTGGTAGACCGTGGATTTGAGGTTGGGGTAATCGATCCCACTCTTTTCACTAAAAAGGTTAATGGTGAACTCTTCATTTGTCAATTATATGTCGATGAAATTATCTTCGGTTCTACTAACCGTGTGTTCAATGATGAGTTTTCCAAGCTAATGACCGACAAGTTCGAGATGTCCATGATGGGTGAACTCAAGTTCTTTCTTGGCTTTGAGATAAAGCAATTGAGGGAAGGGACTTTCATTTGTCAAGCCAAGTATATTCAAGATATGATCAGGAAATTCAAATTGCTTGGACTTAACGGTGTGACGACTCCTATGCAAACCAAGTGCCACCTCCAACTCAACCCAGACGGTAAAGAGGTAGACCAAAAGGAGTATCGTTCTATGATTGGGTCTCTTCTTTATTTGTGTGCTTCTAGGCCCGATATCGTTTTAAGCGTTGGAGTGTGTGCCCGTTATCAAGCCGCGCCTAAGGAAAGTCATTTGATGGTCGTGAAGAGAATCTTCAGATATTTGGTTCATACCCCTTGCTTTGGGTTGTGGTATCCCAAAGATGGCACCTTGTCTCTTTGTGGATACACCGACTCCGATTGAGCGGGCGATATTGATGATAGAAAGTCCACATCCGGTACTTGTCAATTTCTTGGAAGATCGTTGGTGAGTTGGTCCTCGAAGAAACAAAATTGCATCTCATTATCCACGGCGGAGGCCGAGTACGTCGCCGCAGCAAGCGGGTGTACCCAACTTCTTTGGATGCGGCAAACTTTAAAGGATTTTGGTGTCCTCTTGGACAAAGTGCCGCTTTTATGTGATAATGAGAGTGCCATCAAAATTTCTTACAATCCGGTGCAACATTCAAGGACCAAGCACATTGAGATTCGGCATCACTTCATCCGCGATCACGTGGCACGAGGAGATATTGATCTATCATATGTTGGTACAAGGGATCAATTGGCGGATATCTTCACGAAGCCCCTTGATGAAGCCCGCTTTTGCTACTTGAGGAATGAGCTCAATATCATAGATTCTCGGGCCTTGGCTTGAACTCCGTACACACACTCCAACGTTTAAGGCTTTATAAGACCTAGAGGTACGCATGGACTTAGGGGGAGTGTTTTCCTAATACATTGGACTCTTCCTCCCCCTATTATGCATATAGTGACATATCATTGCTAAAACTTCAAATTAAATCTAATTTGTGAGCTTCAATGTTGAGATGTAGTTATGGACCCAAGATATATCTTCGCGGTACCATGCTACAACTCATACACGGTGGCTTCGGCCACCAACACTCTTTTTCTTTGGATTCTATTTGGTTTTATTTTTTGATTCTCACTTGCATTGTCTTTGGTTCTTTTGGGAAAACACACTCTTGTTGGTCTTCTCTTGTGTTGTATGGTTCTTGCAACTTGAGTGTGTCTTCTTTATTCAGTTTGAGTGTCTATCCTAAGCCTTTCACTATCCTTTGACATGCTTTTCCCCACTCATGTCCCCTTTTGGTTTCTTGTTCCTGGAGTTTTTGGGTTTGAACGGAAATCTCCGAGCCTTACTCGCAAATCTCCGGGCCACCAGAGAATTTCGAGACTAAGTCCATTCAAAAATCAGCACTGACCTGTGATGATTACTGACCGGAAATAGTCCCGGAAATTTCCGGTGTCCGTACATTTCCGGGCCTACACTCGGAAATCTCCGGCCCCTGCGATTTTCAGCACCTAAGTCCTTTTTCAATTTCGGCACTGATCTCAAGCGAAGCTGAATCGGAATTAGAGCCGGAAATCTCCGGTCCGATGTCCGGAAATCTCCGAGCGTGCCAAAGTTTTTCCAGGGCTAAGTCCTATCCGGAAATAGCCCCGGAAATCTCCGGCACCCGGAGATCTCCGAGCCTCAGTCCGGAAATTTCCGGTTCAAAATTTTCCTGCCTATATAAGGGCACGGGTTGACCGGCCGGTTCGGCCAGTTCTTCCACCCCGTGCCCTAATCCTCTCTCTCCTCCGAAAAACTCCATATCTTCCGTTTCTTGCTGCGGGTGGATCGTTCGAGGGTTTCTTGCGTGCTTCGGGGATCTTCTTCTCCTCGTCAAGGGCTTCGTTTCCATCCGCACGCTTTTCGCAATGTCTTCCGGTAACTCCTCTTATTTCAAATCTAGGACAAAACTTGTTTTCGTTTAACCTAGCCGATTTAGGAGGTTGTTGTTTGTATCCTTTGGTAGAATTGCTCCCCTAGGCATGTTCTACCTTCCACATGCACAGATCTGTTTTTCATCCATATATTTTGTTCAAATCTGTCAAAATTTCGTGCAGACCGGAAATCTCCGGTCTGACCCGGAAATCTCCGAACCCCGGAGATCTCCGAGTCAGACCCGGAAATCTCCGGCCTGCTCAGAATCAAAACAGCTAAGTCCAGAAATTGTGTTTGTCAAAACTTTTCTAGTATGTTCCATTTTCAATCTCGGACATGAGTGCTTACCCCATATGCTTTCCATCCTCTCTATGATGTGTTCTTGCAGGTTCCAACCCTCGTGGCCGCTTCAAGAAAATTTCTACTCGCGGAAGAGCCAAACCAGTTCACTCACGCCCTCCCAGTGGGTCCTCAAGTGAAGACAACTCACAAACTGAGACCTCAGCCATCCTCAGGAAACCTATTGGTGCTAACAAGAAGAAGAGGACCGAGCTCCGTCTTGAAGACTTCAACACAGGCAGTTTTCGCAAGTGGCGAAGTGACCTCTCCTATAATGTGGAGTCTGATGATCCCACATACTTTTGCACTGAGATGGCATGGATCTACACGGAAGTCTATCAGAGGTTCTCTATTGACAAGCCAATCTGCCCCATGAAGTGGATTGACTTTAACAAATTAATGAAGAAGGCCGATTATTTTGGTGGTGCTGTGAAGGTTTGTGGACTTCTGGGTTTGGAGCAATTGATGAGAACTGAGTGCAACTACAACGTCTCTCTTATCCATCAGTTCTATGCCACTGTGGTGTTTGACTCCTCAGAGGATATTGGGATGACCTGGATGTCTGGCAGGCAGCGCTTGACTTCTTCTTTCAGAGAGTTTGCTCAGATTCTTGGTTGTCCTTTCCATGGTATTTCTACAGCAGCTGGCGCCCGCATGCATGTCCATGGCGTGTCTTACAACAAACACGTCATGACTGATCTTTACCAGCCTGGAGGGAAGATTGGCTCTCAGAATGGCCTCCTCCCCACTTATGATATTCTGCTTCGCATGTTCCGTTGGACCATTGCTCCCATTGCCGGCAATGCAGATAATATTGCCGGGGCTCTAGTAAACTTGATGGCCAAGGCTCATGATGCCTATCTTGGGGAGTATGCGGTTAAGCAGGAGGCCTATAAGGTGGATGTCATGGACTTTATTTTCCAGGAGATGTCACTAGCAGTTTTTGAGAGGAAAGTTCCTACATATGCTCCTTATATAATGTTGCTCATCAAGAGGCTCTACAAGCTTTCTGAGCAAGATGGTGATGACTTTGATGTAGCCTTTGCTACTCAGCCTCACAAGCCAGCCCTGCTTGTCCAGAAATCTGCTCACTTGGTTCAACAACAAGCCACCATGCATGAGATCAACGAGGATGACATTTTTTGGTGGTCCATCTCGGGTTCCCTCCAATCCCAACATCAAGAAAGCTGCCAAGAAGAGTCGCCCCTGGGTAGTTCGAGCAATTGAGAAAATCATGAACATGAACTGTTGCATTCACAGTGATAACTACTCCATCTACTCTCAGAACCATCGCATTATGCAGCGCCAAGAAGCGATGATGGCTCACATGAAGATGCCTGCTCCGAAGCACCCTTTGAAACCTCGGGTTCCTTTCAAGGATTGGAATGCAGATGGTCTCACATTTGATTGGGATGATGTTGTGCCAGAGGACAACGATCTTGAGAATGCTGATACTGAGGAGGAGGAGGAAGATGATCAGGACGAGGGCTCCGACTCTTGAGTCATGGGACGTTAGTGGAACCTCCTCCCTTTTTGGTATCTTGATGCCAAAGGGGGAGAAGTATCTCTAGGACTCTCGGGATTTGCATGGGCTAGGAGCACTTCTTTCTTTTTGTTTTGTTTCTTTCAGTGCTCCCTTGTTTCGTGACTGTTTTTGTTCGTCATGTGTTTGAGACATGAGTACTGTTAAATTCTATATTGTAATAACTCTTTATCTAAGTTTGTTGCTTCTATTGTGTATTTGTGTGTTTTGTAAAATCTAGGGGGAGTGTTGATCCTAAGGAATGTGCACTTTGTATTTCAAAGACATTCTTAAATAGTGCACTCACTTAGGGGGAGCTCCGTCTATATTTTGCAAATCCGTTCTCTTTTTTGTGTTGTCGTCATTCGCCAAAAAGGGGGAGATTGAAAGTGCATGCTATGCACTCCCAGATTTTGGTGACTAATGACAACACAAAAAGTATTCTAATGTTTGTGATGAAGCATGCAGGGTCTTTTACAGGTAGACTGATAAAGAGGAACACTTATTTTGCCTAAGTTTCAATTCAACTACACTTGGTCCTTGTTCAGAAATTCAGTAAGGAGATTTCCGGGGTTCGGAGATTTCCGGTCCCCAGACCGGAGATCTCCGAGCCATCCAAGTTTTTCACTAAGTCTGAATTGAAATGCGTACTGACTCCAACTCAAGCTGAGCCGGAAATCCTCTCGGAGATTTCCGGCGCTCGGAGATTTCCGAGCCCCTGTCCGGAGATCTCCGAGTGATAGAGGAATTTCGACCAAGTTCAGAACTCAAAATGCGTACTGACTCCAAAACAGTTTTAGCCGGAAATGCTCCCGGAGATTTCCGGGCCCCAATACGGAGATCTCCGAGTGACAGAGGATTTTCGACTAAGTCAAGAAGCCCAACCAGTACTGATCCAGATTCAAGCACAGCCGGAAATTGCTCCGGAAATTTCCGGGGTCCGGAGATCTCCGGTCCTCAACCCGGAGATTTCCGGGCTGGCGGCTGTACAACGGACAGATTTTGGAGAGGGGTATAAATACCCCTCCACCTACCTCCAGAAGATTAAGCTTCTAGATTTTCTCTCTCCTCCATTGGTGCTGAAGCTCGTTTCTCCCGGATCTCCCAATCTAGCCACTCAAATCCTTTGATACTTGGGGATCTGAGGGAGAAGCCAACGATCTACATCTCCACCGAAGCGATTTGATTTCCCCCCTCTATTTCTTGAGGGGCAACGAATTTAGGGTTCCTTTGTGGATAGCTAGGTTCAACCTTGTGTGTTTTGATCCTTTGTGGATTCATTTGTGGAAGTGACCTGTTGTGGTCTTTGTGGGAGCCCCCAATTCAGTTGTGGGTGTGTGCCTCACGAATTTGTACGGGACCTTCTCCGCCCTTAAAGGAGTCCTTAGTGGAAGCGTGGATTCACACCTTTGTGGTCGAATTCACAGGAGAATAGGGTGATGCCTTTGTGGCGTTGAGCAAACCTTTGTGGTAGCTCACACCTCTCCAACGAGACGTACACCTATGTGGTGGAACTCGGGATAAAATCTTGGTCTTCGAGTTCCTACGGGTTTTTTGTTCCACTCTCCTTTACCGCATCTTTAATTCCTGTACTTGCTTAGTTTCCTTGTTGTTTATCACTTGTATCACCTAGTTGCACTTTTAGACAACTTACTTTCCGCTAGCCTAAAACTGAAAAAGACATAAAAATTGGTCACCACCTATTCAACCCCCCCCCCCCCCCCCCCTCTAGGTGGTCAACTGCCGTTGAGTAACTTTCTCCCAAGACATCCAATGCAAACGCCTGCGGTTATACTCATCTCCCCACCAGAAGTCTCTAACTATATTATTGAGCTCCTCAATCAGTCCAACAGAGAATTTGAAGATCCCCATAGCATATGAGATTTAGTTATAAGGAAGCGAAGACTTTATTAGTGCAAAAAAACTTCTGGGAAAACACAGGAGCATTTCATCGGATTCAGTGGACCATGATCAAGTACGCTTGTGCGATTGTAATTTCAAGGGTCTGTATATTCAATACATGTCTTGTTTTTAGATTTCTGGACATGTAAACGATTCTTCAGAAGATGGAATCGTTATTATACTGAGTTTAAACTATTTTCAGAATATGGACCCATTAAATTTTAAAACAATAGTATGTAGAACATGAAGAAAAGCAAACAAGTGGAACAATATTTTTATAAAAACTCCTGAATGCCATTGTGTATTCAAGCTCCTGATGGAAAGATATGAAAGTGCCAACATGAATTTGGAGGAAAAGTTCGGGCCCATAGGAGTACGGACGGTGCAGTTGCACAAGCCTCTATTAAAAAAAACAGTACAACGCAAGCGCTAATATACACGCGCACACACTCATCCTTATGGACACACACACATACACCCTACCACTATGAGCATCTCCGAAAGACTGAGCTAGTGGACCAGTTCTTGAGATTGACGAAGTCATCACAGGCGCCTCGCTGTCGACAGAAACGTCACCTTCGGTGCTCCCACTGAAGAATATTCTGTCTAACTATCTTGCCACAAGCAAGTTCTCCAGCCGCAAAAATATTTTTGGGAATTTGAGAAGATGGAAATCGGCTGGCCTTTTCCTCAGCCGCATGGAGCCTGCCACCGTCTGGACTTGACAACGGGCCTCACATGTTTTCTTCACAAGAATACTTCCTTTGTTTTTTAAATATATGTTGTTTTAAGTGTTTTACATATTATCTAGATGGATACTAAAACAAGTGAACATACACATTAAATGTGTCTTGGTACATATAAATGTGGATTAATACTAAAGATCTTATGTTTTAAAACAAGGGGAGTAGTATTTAATCAACAATAATGAGGTCTATTACAAGCCTAGACATTAGAAAATATGGTGGACCATATACCCACAAGTCGTGGCGAAGAGAGCGCATGCCTCGCAGGTTCGTCAGTTGTCCCATTTTATTTTCTAGGATATTGAACAAAAGTTAATATTAGATAATCTCTTACTAACTGAATTCAATTAACTTGATAATCTTCATTTTGTAAAAGTGTTGTTTTAATGTTTTTTCTACAAGAAGCATGCCCACGGCCTTTGCACAAGCTCAAGTTTGAGTATCTTTTTTGAATTCCTCACACGCTAATACAGTTCTAAGTTTCTCATATGAATTCGTCCTAGTTCTAGAAGAAACTAATAAGAAGAAGCGAACCAAATTCTCTCCGATATTGCCGTTCAATTCTCCTGAATTTGAGTGAGTGGGAAGGAGTGGTCTTCTCCACTATATAGAAATGTGTTTTTTTGTTTTTCGTTGCATTATGCCCACATTACGTCGACTATTAGCTAATTCCCCATGGTGTGATTAAAAAATGTTTTTTAATAAGAAATATCAAAATATTCACATGACAACCAGGGCCAGCTTTGACCCTAGGCAAACTTGTGTGACGCACAAAAGACCATGTCTCGGACGGGTCCATCATTGGCATCTGTCAATGTACACCGGCTATAATTGGGCTGAAAAATTAATTAAGTTCCAAAGAGTCTCCAAACACCCAGCAGGCGCAGGGAGAGGAAAAAGACTACGTACCCTTGTTGTTCGGCCGGTCGAATCTTGATATTATCATCAATGATTATTTATCCAAAAATGCCTGAAAAGATTTTTTGTGAAGCAGTGAAACACTATTGGCGACAAACTCATTGGAATTTGGTTCTTATTTGAGATAAATAAAATATAAGGAGAATATAACTTGTTGTATTTGCAACTTCTTTTATACTTCATGTTGTCATATGACATTGCTTAATCGGCTAATCGCTTATATAAATTATTTATAGATGTCTTAGAATAAAAATGTGTGGTTGGATGTAATTTTTAATATTTTATTATGTCATATACGTACATATATAATTGTTTTGGGAAGAGAAGTAAAGAGAGAGAAGCTGAACATGTCAAGAGGAGACGTGGTGATTCATTTGAAGCAAGTTTTGGAAAATTAGAGTATTTTAATTAAGAGAACCACATTTTTGGGCCTCCAAAATTTTGGAGCCCCTCTACAGGTGAACATTCTCACATTGCCTCTTGTATGCCGGCCCCCCCTGCAAATTGGGCTTACCATACCTAACTTTAACATTTTCTGATAGCTAGGGGACATCTTGCCCATATTTTCCCTTTTCTCTAGTATAGTATTGTGTCCACATCTTAGAAAAGCCAATTTTCATATGCGATGAAAATATGACTTTTTAATCAAAAATGTTGTCATATGAATTAAGTGGTAGCTACAAGGCTAATGTCACTATTTATATCGCTTTTAATAAGACTAACTTACCCATGTGTTGTTGTGCAATCACAAGGTAAACACTATGACACATACTATTTTTGAATCTGTTATTTATCTGGAAGAACTTCGTGTTGGATGCGTAGGTGTCTGCTTTTTCATGACACACATGAATTATTGAACTGTGGTGAATCTTTGCTCCTAGCTGTCCATATAGCCTCCAACTCCGGTGAATATTTGTAGGATTATGCCCTCACACATTGACATTACATAAATAGGTTTATCTTCTTCCACCAAATCATGTCGCACCTAAACATGGTGTGCTTTAGGCACACACTTGTTATACGAGTTTTTAAGGCGCTATTCTTATGAATACCAATGTGCTAAACTTGTAAAGTTTTCGATCGTTGATCTAAATGTCAAATTTAAGTTTTACATATATCTTTCTTTAATCGAGTCCCCCACTGTTTTTATTTATCAATTCAGGCTGATTTTTGTTGAATCCTTATGATAGATGATGACATAGGGAATTGAATCGAGAGCGTCTTGCTTGCGATAGTACCCCTTCTATTTATTTCAAATTCGGTTAGTTGGTAGGACTTATATTATTTTCTTCCGGGTTGTATAACCCGTATTCATACTTTTACATAATTATTACTCATGCTCTGACAACACTTTCTACACAACAAAACTACCAAGATTCAATGGTAGAAAGCCAGCGTCATCGAATCACCAAACCAGCACAAGTCCACTGAACTCGTGGAAGAATCTCCCAAGAATCAAACAAAAAGGTAGTTAGGAGGGTTGGTATAACCAATTAACCATGCCATTTCCTACCACTCCAAACCCATGAACTTCACATAGAAAAGAAATGGCACACGAACACCACTTAAGTACCCATGGCCCCACATGGCAGTGACAGCGAGCCAGCTCTCTGATCCTGGTTCCTCAGTAGTCAGTGTCCTGCCCACACATTTGGGTTGGTGCAGGATAGCGACGCCCGTGCACCCGTCCCACCAGCCCATCCTTGGACCGGCCTCACAAACGCCACCCCGCCTGCGTCCGGCAACTGGGCCCCACCGCGCAGGGACCGCGCCACCACGGTGCACCGCGTCCACGGAGCAAAGCGTGGTTGGTGGAGTCAGATCTCCTATAAACCCAGTCGGCGCCACCCGCTCCTCCACCCGCGCACCACGACGGACGCCATTAGAGCAGTGGAGGGAAGGTTCGGAAGATGAAGGTGATCGAGAAGATCCAGGAGGCGGCGGCGAATGGCCGGACGGCCTTCTCCTTCGAGTACTTCCCGCCCAAGACGGAGGAGGGGGTGGAGAACCTCTTCGAGCGGATGGACCGCATGGTGGCGCACGGCCCCAACTTCTGCGACATCACCTGGGGCGCAGGGGGATCCACCGCCGACGTCACCCTCGACATCGCCAACCGCATGCAGAACATGGTACGTCCTCCTCCTCCTCCTCTGTCGCTGCACCCCTGCTCGCGCGCGAGCGAGCGCGATCTGATCTGATCTGTTCTGTTTTCACGCGCCGAGATGCACTGGGTTTGATTTGCTTGGCTGGTTGCTGGCTCTGCTTTAGTTCGATCCGGCACGAATTTAGGCGCAATGCGAGGTTTAGCAATCTGTGCTGCAACCTGCAAGCATGTGCCGATATGTTCAGACAGTCACAGTTCAGTTCGAGGTGATCAGAATTGCTTAATTGCATCGATTGTTGCTCCAGCATGCTGGATTTTTTCTGGGTTATACAGAATGATCATCGCTGTAGATTGCTCTTGCTTAAATTCGAAGTTAAATGGGTACATTTGATGCAGAACAGTTGATTTAGGATGGACCTGTAGTGGAGTAGGAGGTAATCTGCTCCCATGGGGATTAGTGAGTTGTGTGTCGGATGAATGCTGATCATGCTCCAGAGATACTCATGAGTTCATGACCAATTTAAGCTCCCACGTCCATAACCACATAGGGGAGTTTTATAGACATGGATTTCGAGAATATGCTTGTGGTGATTTGTTTAGTGCCTAGCCATAGCTTAAGCTGTGAAACGGAAAATTGGTAGAGTTTTGTTGGGAGGAGAAATTTTGATGAATTGAGCCACATTGAGTTCATCCATTCTGATACTCAGCCAATGTTCTTGGTAAGGGTTAGTGTTTTCTGAATTATAGCTCTGCTATCATATGCAAGGGGTGTTTAAATGTGGAATATCATGCCAAATCAGAGTGCCACATAGCACTTCTGATACCTGAATAACTTGTCTGCAATGAGTCATTTTTATAGAATTTACTATCCAGGTTTCATGCCATTGTGGTTTGAATTCCTGATTTATAAGATCCATCAGGTGATGTGATGTGTTCATTGTTTGGTGTTTCTTTATCTAGGGACAGGGGAATGTGCAAATATTAAGGGTTTTAAGAATGTTACTCCATGAAAAGCAGTGGTTAGTTGCCGTTTAAAACCGGTGTCACTGGGAGGATGTCACTCTTTGAATTTTAATTTGTATATTGCTCTGGATAGTTTCAAAATTGCTTTCCGAGGCTTGCTTTGCAATTTCATTCTATTTATTGCTCCCATTAATGTCATCGGCACTTTTAAAATATTCCTGTTGTTTTGCAGGTGTGCGTGGAAACAATGATGCATTTGACATGCACCAATATGCCGGTAGAGAAGATCGATAGTGCCTTGGATGCCATTAAGACCAATGGGATTCAAAATGTTTTGGCACTTAGAGGAGATCCTCCACATGGTCAGGACAAATTTGTTCAAGTTGCCGGGGGATTCTCTTGCGCACTAGATCTGGTAAATATATTATTTTCTTAATGATTTCATTTAAGTCAATGTGCACGATGATAAGCTGATTGCTGATGCTGTTACTTCAGACATATAGGATCACAGATAAACCCATTTTAAGTCCTGTTTTCTTATTACAGGTGCAGCACATTAGAGCCAAGTATGGTGATTACTTTGGCATAACTGTCGCTGGCTATCCAGGTGAGCAGAACTTCTATTTTCTCTACTACGGGTGGATGCTTTCAACTTTATAAATCGTATGTTTTTCTAATATATTCTTCAAATGTCACTTGTTAGAGGCACACCCTGAGGTAATACTAGGCGAGGAAGGGGCAACTGAAGAGGCATATAGCAACGATCTTGCTTATTTGAAGAGAAAGGTTCTCCTTGATCTTGATATTGGTTCTTTAAGTTGATAATGAAAACTGTATGGGGTTATTACTTTTGTTGATTGATCACCTGGGCATGGTCTTGCATAAATCATCCTTAGAAATGATGTGACCTATTGCATCCCTAGGTACTGGTTGAGCGTAAATTTTCCATTTGTCAGCTACATTCTCAATCTTCATTTTCTCTACAGGTTGATGCTGGTGCCGACCTGATAGTTACACAGCTCTTCTATGACACTGATATCTTTCTCAAGTTTGTGAACGACTGCCGTCAGATTGGCATAACATGCCCCATTGTTCCTGGCATAATGCCAATAAATAACTACAAAGGTTTCATACGAATGACTGGATTCTGCAAAACTAAGGTAAGTCTGTTGATATAGCTCCATCACAAGTAATTGCATGGAGGAAGGTTTATCTTGTCCATCCCACTCTTAGAAGTACCTGTGCACCCATCCTTCAAACACATCACAGATGTTCATGAAATATTTTGAATATCATTTGTTTCGTTAGGTCATTATATAATCATCCGTCCTGGAAGCATTCAAACTTCAGGAGAAAAAAGTTCATATTTCAGAGAATAGCAGCTTTGTTGTCCACACTAAGTTCTGGTTTCCTTGCTGCACTTTGTATATTCTTGTGGACATATTCAAATCTGATCACCATCTTCATGGAGATAACTCAAACAACATTTAACTATGCATACACAATATGTGGCATTCGATCTATTTTCATTTACTGATTTTTTTAATGTGGTTTCTCATGGAATGTCATTATAAATGACAGATACCAGCTGAGATTACTGCTGCCTTGGATCCTATTAAAGACAACGAGGAGGCTGTCAAAGCATATGGAATCCATCTCGGAACTGAGATGTGCAAGAAAATTTTAGCTAGTGGGATTAACACTTTGCACCTTTACACACTAAACATGGAAAAAACTGCTTTAGCAATTTTGATGGTAATGTCCATGTCTTGCTTGATTTAATTTTTTGTTCTGATGTGTTGCTAATCACTAAAATTTCTCCAGAATCTTGGGTTAATTGAGGAGTCCAAGCTCTCAAGAACATTACCTTGGAGGCCTCCAACTAATGTTTTCCGTGTGAAAGAGGATGTTCGCCCTATATTCTGGTAGTTATTGTAAATACTTTCTTTTTCTAGCTGATTGTAGTAGCGCTACACACTCACTCAGTCTTGTCACGATGGAAACTGAGCAGGGCTAACAGACCAAAGAGTTACATTTCAAGGACTATAGGTTGGGATCAGTACCCACATGGTCGGTGGGGTGATTCCCGGAACCCATCATATGGAGCCCTTACTGACTACCAGGTAATTCATCATCTTTTTGTGCGAACCAATAATCATGGCGTAGACTGCATGCAACATTTTCTTTATACTCTGAATTCAGCGGTATTGGTTCAGCAGAAAATATCATGGTTCCGCAACAGTGTTTTCATGATTGGCTGTATTTCTTAGTCCCAGATAGCTAGAGTAGTGGAGCTGCTTTTGTGATCTAAAATTTATAAACATGTATGCGATAACATATCCTATTTGTTCACAGTTCACACGGCCACGTGATCTAAATTTATAAACATGTATGTGATAATTTCACAGTTCACACGGCCACGTGGGCGTGGTAAGAAGCTCCAAGAGGAATGGGCTGTTCCCGTGAAATCTGTGCAAGACATTAATGAGGTAAACTCGGAGTTTCATGATAAAGTATTTCGCTTCATGGCTTAAAAACAATTTCACGGTGCCATTATTTTTTGCTAATCTTATCTTTCTCTCACTTACAGAGGTTTATGAACTTCTGCCAAGGAAAACTTAAAAGCAGCCCATGGTCTGAGTTAGACGGTCTGCAACCAGAGACAAAAATAATTGACGATCAGCTGGTGAAGATTAACTTGAAGGGTTTCCTTACCATCAACAGCCAACCTGCTGTTAATGCAGAGAAGTCCGACTCTCCTAGTGTTGGTACGTTAAATCTTCTTTGTTGTATGTCGATATTCCTTCGGTATTATTGGGAGCAAGGTTAAGTATTTGTGTGTGTCTAACACCCTTTTACAGTCATACCTGAACACAACTAGTCCATGCATCAGTAAGTACGTGATTGTCTGAATTTGAATTTGTGATGCTACAGTTAGTTTGTTATTTATCGTTTACTGGAAGTAGCAGGCCAACTTATTTCGTATGAGAAGCCAATGTTACTCATGAATTTGAATATATCTGTGCACAGGTTTGCTGTGCCAACGTACTTCGTATTAGATGCATATTTGTATAATATACAAGATGGTAACCACCAAATTAATTGTAGCCCCAAATTGTTCTGGAACCATATGAAAAATAGTCTACGGATGTTTGGAAGGGGTGGCCTGCTTACTGCTTTCTAGCATCCAGACCTGCTATTAGAGGATCTTAGTGCTTTGTAGATCAATTTGTAGTAAATTGTCATGTGTTGAGGGCCTGGCAGGACCCTTACTTGCATCTTCAGTCCCGATTCTGAATTTCGCACAGGTTTGGTATCCACGTCCCATGGGCAGCATGTTCCAGTACCTCAGCATGTTCTAGGGTTGTCTTTCAATTATCAGTAACAACTCACAAGGAACTTGCGTCGCCAAGCACTAGATCAAATCAAGTCTTGTTATCCTTATCATAATATAGTTCTCCCCTTTCATGCTTGTTTCAGCAATTTCTCTTTTCATCCCTGTTACAATGAACTTTTCTACAGCCGGTAAGCTATACCAAGTTACCAACCTGATTTATCATTTGTCTTTTCCGCAGGATGGGGCGGTCCAGGAGGCTATGTTTACCAGAAGGCTTATGCTGAATTCTTCTGCGCGAAGGAGAAGTTGGACCAACTGATCGAGAAGAGCAAGGCATTCCCTTCGCTCACATACATCGCCGTGAACAAGGACGGAGAGACGTTCTCAAACATCCCCGCGAATGGTGTGAACGCCGTCACATGGGGCGTGTTCCCGGGCAAGGAGATCGTCCAGCCCACCGTCGTCGACTCGGCGAGCTTCTTGGTCTGGAAAGATGAGGCGTTCGAGATCTGGTCCAAGGGATGGGCTTGCCTGTTCCCTGAGGGTGACTCGTCCAGGGAGCTGCTAGAACAGGTACATTCAATCGCTTATCATCGCCGTCTTTGTCAGGCACGGAGACGGGGGGACGAGCAGTGGCTACCCCCTCATACAAATATCAGTCTAACTTCGCCCCCCTTGAGCTAGCATCCTGGCTCCGTCCCTGGTCTTTTTGCTAATAACAGGATTAAAGAAACCTTCTCTTCACTTGAATTGCTAGGAAGTTCCACCCCAAATTATATCTGGACTACTCATTATTAGCTATTTATTTATTTATTTGGCTTACCACATCTACTGAAATTTCAATAACATTCCAACATAAATGCTTTAAAAAAAACATTCCAACATACCGAAATATATGAAATGCTGCAAGGCTACAGATTTTTTTCCAATGAAGTGCAAGGATAACAGATAATATATCTTGAACATCCGCTGACGTTTCTCTAACTCACAGGTTCAGAAGAGCTACTACTTGGTCAGTCTCGTGGACAACGATTACATCCAAGGGGACCTCTTCGCTGCGTTCAAGGAGATCTGATATCCGCGAAATCACCTTACTGTCTTCCATTCCAGTCTCTGGCTTAATTCATCAGTATTACTGCCACCTCCACGACTGCATTGTCCGATCTCTAGAGAGCTTGCTGTTTGACTGCCCCTAGCTGGACTCCTCTCTCTAGTCTGATTGTTCATGATTTGTGTTGATTTATTCAGACCATCCAGTATCAATAAAAGTTTGTGTTTTCGTTGATCTTCGTGTGTAGTAGCCTCTACCCTTGCCCGACTTATCCGACAGCTTATTTTCGTCCAGATCGTTCACGTTTCTTGTTGTTCGTAGCACTGCTACTGCTGCCCCTCCTTGATACAGCTGAAGTTTGGTTCACTACCCCCGGTGTTGTATGTGTACCTGAGCAAGCTTCTGCTTTGCAGAGATAAGACACAAACTGGTGACCGAACCAAGTGAGTTCTGGCATGTCAACCATTTCAGGCGAGAACCACCCATTACTAATCAAAATTTTAGATCGATCGTCTGTAACCCTGAACACCGGCATACAGCCATCGAGGAAGAAAGTAGGTCTCCAATGCCAGAATGTTAACGGTTAGAGTTAGCCGTTCTACAGTTATGTAAGCAGCTGAACCAAGAGCAAAATTTGGTCGGCTCAGCTGAAGAGGAGAAACAGCTTCTCAGGTGTTTGTAATTCTGTTAACTGCTGCTACTTCACTGCTCAGTTGTACCAAGTGATCTTTTGCATGACAACAACTTCAGATGGGCATCACCCGTCTGTAGCCAGCGTTTTAGATGAATCGTAGCAAATGTACAAAACGCTCAAGTTGTGAACCGTTGTGCACAACAACAAAGGTAACCACCAGTGGCAGCAAGCAGTTGAAAGAGTTGTTTTGAAGATGTTTGAGCTACATTTGTTCAGATGATGCCTCGATGTCTTACCGCGATTAGAGTATACCATATTCAGACACGAGACACCACCAAGCAAACAGTGGAACAGTTAGAAGAGTTGCACAGCTATGCTTGAACTAAATTTGTTCAGATGGTTGCTTCGTGTTACCGCGATTAGAGTAAACCATTCAGACACCACGAAGCAAACATTGAAACAGTTAGAAGAACAACAAAACTTGGTCGGTTCCACTGAAGAGAAAGAGGAGGAGCTACACATGTAGTATCTGAGTGGAAGGAAAACTAAAGAATGACCCAGCTCCAGCACCAGGCTCTCGATGTACAACACGCCCCGGCGCCGGCGCCGCACCACGGCCCGACCCGACTCTCCCGTTTCCTACTGCTGTATTTACACCGTCCGCGAGCTCGCTCGCGGTGAGGAAGCCATTCCACTTCTCTCGATCTTGGTCTCTCGTCTCACCAGTCTTGGTCTTTGCTTGCTTAGAAGGGAGCCGGCATGCCGCCGGCGCCGGGCTGGTTACCCCGGAGCCTGGGCGAGGCGAAGAGGGACGAGTAGAGCAGGTCGTCCCCGGGCGGCATCACGTCGAGGCCGCTGTACATGCTCTGGATGTCGTCGTAGCTGAGGTCCACGAACAGGTCGCTCCTCCCCTCGTCCGCCGCCTCCTTCTTGGGGACCATCAGCGTGGCCATCATCTCCTGGTGCGCCACGGGGCTCTGGATCCCCGCCGTGGCCGTGGCCGCGGCCTGCTGGAACATCATCGAGGATGGGTCGTGGTCCACGATCTCCGACTCCGGCGTGCGCGCCTCGCCCCACGAGTGCGAGTGGGACTGCGAGGTGACCATGTCGGACGCCGTCGTCTGCTCCTCCGCCTTGGGCTCCTTCTGCATCTTCTCCCACTCGTTCTTCTTGTTGTACAGACGGCACAGCACCCAGTCGTCCAGCTGAATGAAAAGAATCAGAATTTCAGATCAGCGTCAGACAATCAACTTAATCAATCAAAGAAGTCAGGATCTAAAACTATTTCCTTCTTGTAAGAACCCAAAAGAAGAACCAAGAGGGGGTCGATCTTGTGCTTAGTTGCTTACCCTGAGCGAGCCCTTCTTGGCGACGGCGCTAGCCCGGCCGGCATCAGCGAGCCGGTACTCGTGCATGATCCAGTCCGTCTTGACCCCTTTCGGCGCCTTCCCGGCGTAGAAGACCAGCGCCTTCTTGATCCCCATGGTGCGCCCGCCGCGAGGCGCGACGGGCTTGTCGGCGCCCGTGGCCTTCCAGTACCCGTTCCCGGCGGCGCGGTTGGGGCGGGAGCCGTTGGGGTACTTGCGGTCGCGGGGCGTGAAGAAGTACCACTCGCGGGTGCCGAAGAGGGCGCGGTCGGGCAGCGCCCAGGGGTCGAAGCGGTAGAGGTCGACCTCGGCGATGATGGGCACGGGCAGGCGCTGCCCGGCCGCCTTGCGGCACAGGTAGTGCTCCACCAGCTCGTCGTCCGTCGGGTGGAACCGGAAGCCCGGCGGCAGGTTCAGGTCCGCCTCCGCGTCCCGCTCCCGCCTGCGCACGACGGCCATCCCCATGTCTGTAGGTGAGTCCGAAGAGAGGAAGAAAGATTCGGGCTTTGAGATCTCTGCTCCTGCCGCTGTTGTTGATTCCTCTGTGGCTGTTGTGGATCGGAGGATCGGGTGTGGTTGTGGTGGTGGTGATGAATGGAGGAGGAGGAACTGTGGGCGTGGGGGGATAAATAGGGGTGGGGAGCGGCGGTGAGGTCTGGAAGGTTCGGAGGAGGAGGGGGGTGGGGGAGTGAGTGGAGGTGGAGAGCGACGGCGGCGGCTCGAGCTTTTACTTGGGGAGGAAAAGGGCACGTGTGGTGGGTGAGGTGGAGGGTTTCCGGGAAGGCGTGGCGGCGGATCGGACCGCCGGGGAAGGATGAGATGAGGTCACGGCCGACTTCAGCTGCGCTGTGCGGGACGCGTGCGCTGTGCGGTGTGCGGTGGTCGGCCGACCTCCTTCTTCTTCTGTGGACACCGCGGAGCGTCACGAGAGGCTGTGAAGGCTGTGGATTCGGGAGTACGTGGATGGCGCAGCAGGTCGGCAGCTGTCCTTTGGGTTGTTTCTTCTTTCTTTTTTCTTTTTTTTATGGTTATCGTGGCAGCTGTTTTTTCTTTCTTTTATCGATGGTTATCGTGGCAGCTGTTTTGGGAGAATCCTTTAGTTCTAATTTAGGATATGCTGGTCTGGTGTAAGCAATCATGGTGTTTTTTAAGTGGTCAATCATAGAGAACGATTTGTGGCACCCCAGGTCATAGGAGCTTTGAAAATTATACGTTGAAAGGTACTTTGAACTTTCAATTTGGTCACGTAAATACGTATACATGATAAGTATTTTATACAAAGTTTCCGTAAAAATACTTTCATTTCGATATATGGCAACGATAAATTTGCGATTATACCATTTTTCTGTTTTTAAAGAGTTTTCTACAATCACCATGATTCATTGCAACCACATGTTCTAGAAAAATAATAAAATCAAACGAATTAAAACACACACAAAGAACAAAAGCATATAAACATTTGTGGTACAAGCAACATGGCATTAGAGAGCAAATTAGTACAATAATTCTTGGAACGGACAACAACTTACCACATTCGAGAATATACGGTCGCGATGGATTACCTACACAACGAGTATCAGATGAGAGACAACAACACTCACCGACGTTGCAAATCGGAGCTACCAAAATCATTCACCTCTATTTTGCAGCTTGTAGCAATTTGCATCTCGTGGTCCCTTCATACCAAAACCTCCATAGAAACGGAAACTAGACAGGAGCAAGGATGACGTACATGCTAAAATATTCATCATGTTAATACACAATCAATGAGAATAACGTTATATCTCATTGGACTCCAGAATCATCAAAATATAGAGATGACGTCACTTGAATGATAATTAAGCCAACTCTGGTTCAGACTGAGAACGAACCACACCCTAAATTAACAAAGTTTATTTGAGAACATCACCACGTAATCACGCATCCCTTTTGACGAGTAAGAATGATAGGCCGTCAAACAATCTGTGACCAGCTAGAGGTACACCTTTCTTAGAAAGAGGAGTCATTTAGCATCTGACAAAAAAATACTCCCTCCAATTTCACAATGGTTTAACAATTTTTTACATCTAGAAATGTTTTAGTAACATATACACTCATTTTAGTATGAATCTAAACAATATGGGTTACACCTTAAACATCTTATATTATGAATCTAAACAATATGGGTTACACCTTAAACATCTTATATTTAGTGTGTATGTGACATATTTTTGTAGGCCTTTATACATCATATAACACTTTAAAACATCTTATATTTAATTTTTTGAAATTAAGAAGCAATATATTAAAGCAAGCAAGCCGCCTAATTAAAAACCTTCTCAGCCCCCTTAGGTATCGTGAGAAGGAAAAGAGTGCGTAAAAAACTTGCTGCCCAAGATCATCGTATAGTTACATCATTTTGCAGGCAACGAGAAATGAAAAAAATACATCTTCTTCTAGTCTCGGAAGCTTGCTTGAAAGGAAGAAGCATATATAGGTTTTGTAAACACGGTGAAGGAAGTCTCCAGCATATGGACTGACTTGTTTGGTTGGGCGTCATTGCAAATCCTGGACGTGGCAAATTATTTTTTCGTACGCCACGTACGATCTGTGATCGCCCCTCGACCCTTAACAACGACATAGCGTGCATGCGCACATCGCAAGCATAGTCATCAAGAAAATAAAAGCACCGCGTTGATCATTCAGATAAGCACGCACGGCAGTGACAGTAGCATGCGTTGTCACCAAGGAAAGGAAGCATTTACCACGTCCCTTATCCTTTTGGTAAATGCTCAATGCCACATATTTTTTGGCAGCTACAAGAAGTAACTACTAATCAATGTCCGGTCCGGTCCGGTAAGACAAGGAGCCCGTTTCCTCTCGCAGAGATCTCTGGATGCAGTGATGGATGGAGTGAGTGTGACTGTGTGAGTGGAGCGCCGGAAGCGGCCACCGAATTCTGGCATCACCGCAGTTGCAACTTGCACGCTCGGCATTCGTCCAGAAGATTCGCTCGCCGGGCTGCCATGATACCGTCCATTCTCTTGCGGGCCGCGGGCGGCACGTACGCAGTTATCCGCTCGATATTCTACGCTTTTCCTGCCCACGCCGTTGGTTATTTTGGCAGGTATAACAGGTGCGTGGAGCCTAGCCTAGGAACCGAACCTGACCCAACCGCACACCTAGATTCAGCGCCCTAATCGGCTGCGAGCGCGTGTCGTGGCCGCCGGTCGACACGAGTCCGTTCGGCTTCGCGCGACGTGGGCACCGGCTTCGGACTCCGGTGCAGTGGCAGTCGCTGTCTTTCATGTCGATCGACCGAGCCACAGCGGCTCTCTTCATTCCACAACAAAATGGCGCGTACATGGATGTGTTTGCTGGTCTAATAAAGAGTGCAAAATCATGCGATGCGTCTCCTGCAGGACGACGGCCGGGAACTCGATCCTGGCTGCTCGGGTCGACCTCACACGGCATCTACTTATTACTACCGCAAGTCGTCGATCAGCTCTTTTGTAAATCCAAAATCCTTACGTAAAATATACGGCTTTTCATACAAACTTCCGAGTTATCAACTTAAAGAAAAAATTAGACCCAAGAACACTTAGCACTACTAGAGCTTACTTTTTTTTAGAAGAAAGAAGCTGCACGCAACGTCAGGGTTGAGACTTGAACCCGGGTCGCTCGCCCTCTGACTAGTCTATATTACATTGTGATGGTAAAAAGTTATCACACCTATGCTTTGGACTTTTTTTCTTTCTTTGAGAACACACCTTTCATATGTATTAATCAGATTGAAAAAAGACCTAAACAGGCTGGTACAACACAAAGTTCACCAAAGCCCTTAAATCAAATATTGCGACGGTGAAATTTGTCACACCTACGTTTTGGACTTTTTTCCTTCTTTGAGAAGATACACATTACAGATGTATTAATCAGATAGAACAAAGGCCTCGGTATAACACCGAGAAGGCTACAACTCTACACATCAAACACTATACATTGCCAAACCGTGGCAAACAACACACCCTCTATGCAAAGAATCGATGATAGACGGCTAGCCTTACCCAACATCCTATCAAGAATGGTGTGAGGACATGGAGCACATGGTTTCAGAATCCCGCGTCACGAACCCAGGGACGGAGGAAGGGGGGACGAACAGGGGCTAATTACCCCCCCTTCCTCCCACATTCAGATTTTCTTCCTAAATCCCCTACTAAACATGCTTGTAATGAGGGTTATAAGCCCTCCTTGCCCCCTCTAAGTCTGGGGGATGGCTCCGTCCCTGCACGAACCAAGCAATATCATAGCTGATAGCTCAACTTCGACACCAAGGCAAACCAAACCAATATACCTACCATCATACGTCAAGAGGAGTCTGTGTGTTAGAAGGCAGGATCCTATCGGAGTTGGACAAGATCTCAACCAAGTTATGTTGGGTTTATCAAGCAGTACACTACGTCTTAGAATTTCATGTCCAGGGTAGCAGCCAATACTGACAATGGAACACAATGCCAGACAACGTTGATGCCAGAGCATGTACTTGTCACAAAGGCCTCTCCCCACGTATCATCGACGATGTATTCAAGAATGTAACAATGTTGTGGAGCCGCGATCTGGTCCGGCGGACCGAACCTCGGGGGGCATCCGAGGGAAGAAAGCTACGATGAATGCCATGACCATGCGTACTCCATGAAAGAAATGGTATCCACATGCGCCGCCATGGTCAGCATTGCCCACCGGTAGGATTCCTAAGATAAACATGATAATATTTTTTCCTTGAAAATAACCCAACAACGTCCCCTTTATTTCACGTACGTGATTTGGACATGCAAGTCATACGTACACACGCATGTAATTAACCAACCGCGTGCTTTCTGCAGGTTAAGTGACATTCCGGCGCCGACTAGCCGCGCGTAGCGCCGTACGGTCTGAAACAATCTTGTCGGGGACAAGGAGGTGCTCTCCAATCCTACAGGCCTTTATACGCACAAACAAACCGCCACGCTAAACGAATTAGCGTTTTATATATGCCAGAGAGAAAAGGAAAAGCAAAGCGCGCACGTGCTCCACGTACGGCCGGGTTGTATACACTGAATCCCTTCTCCGGTCGGAGCTAAAAGCAAGGTGCACCGAATCTCAGCAGCGGTACACCGTACACCACCACCGAAATTCAGCTGCATGCCCGTAGTAGTATTGGACGAGCCGTTTTCCGCTGTGTTTCCGGAGACGACCACGCAATTCCGGATCGATCGAGACAGTGGCTCAGTGCAGCGCCATAAAACGGCCACCGAATCGGCACCGGCTCGCGCCGTCACGACAGTTGGTGCGAGCTCCAGAAGATTCGCAGGGCGGCCAGAGCGCTAGGTACGTACTTATCCCTCGACATTCTACGCTTTTTTCTGCCCGCACGCGCTGTTGGTTGTTTTGTCGGGTGCTCCACTACAGGTGCGTGCGTGGACTGGAGACCAAGCTACCAGATCGAGCAGCCCGGAGAGCCCCAATCGGCGGCCGGCGCGTGGCAACGCCGCCACACAGACGTTCGACACGCGTCTTTCCGAAAGATCGGACTCCTCGGCAGAGGACAGTAGCCGGGAGGCGCGTGGCGTGGCGACGTGGTCTCCGGTCTCCGGCTTCATTTGGTTGGTCCCGCGCGCGCGGTGGTCATCGCTGTCTCTCATAGCGATCGACCGTGACCCCCGGCCGGCCTTGATGTGGATGCTCTGCTAATTCAGCTAGGCAGCGTGTGTGTTGTGTATAGGGGGGGCGTGCAATCATGCCGGCGCACGCACCACACAATCGGGGTTCAGTGTACTGCACGGACGCCGGCCGGTGGTGTACTGGTGTGCACGCTCTCGCGACGGAACCCCCATCCACGACGTGTGCCTCATCAACAACCTGCACGGTTAATACATAAAGTGAGTTCAAATCTATAGAACTTACAGATCTAGCTTCTTTATGTAGCCCAGAACATAATGTATTTGAACTTCATACTTTGCATGGAAATAGTTGTGGGATACAACATTGAAAATTTCATGTGGTTTGTCCTTCCTTGTATATGATTGTGTCCAATCCAATACGAAAATTTTCTTTAGGTCCAGGCCAAAAAATATATATCTTAGAATCGATGACAACTTAGGTGAATTCGCAATCATTTGGATTGACCAAGTAACCACGAGCGCCCGCTATCGATGGGACTGTATTTTGAAAAAGAAATCACAATTCTTTACAAAGGAAACCGTTCGGGGCTTATTTATCACACCTATGCTTTGGAAAATTGGTTGGTGTAAAATAGAAGGGTGTTTTGACACATGGATAGTCCAACTAACTTCTTTTTTTTTGAAAATAAAGTGGTGGGGGATGCCATCACAACAAGTTTTTAAAAAAATAATAAGAATCTAAATTCACGCCCATGAGGATTTAAATCTGAGTGGCTGAGTTGTACATCCATTCCACTAGTCAAGTGAGATCGGCTCACTTCTTGTCCAATTAACTCTAGTACGGATCAGTGCATGAGCATGATTATGTAATGGTCATGCAGAATAAAATAAATAGAGAAGTTATCATTTGCAATGGCTGAATGAGTTCTTAGATCCTAGATATTTTTGTATCGATTATGTTTTCTTCCCCATAAAACTTCTTTGTAACTTCTCCGACATGGTCATAATATACCCTTATATATGTGTCAAAACTAGACACATTTGCACGAATTGTGTATCAGTTTGGCAGTTGATTTAAAAGATGTTTACACATAATGGAGCATTTTGTTAAAGATTTCTGGAAAGTTGTAAAAAATCAAGTGTGTCTTACCTTGTTAACCGGTAAACACAAAACGACTCCAGGAAAGCAGATTACACCTTTTCTTCCAAAAAATCGCGAGCACATCGGTTCATAGTAACTGGAATTGATTACGTCAACACACTTGAGCCATTGCATATAATCTTCTAGCTACCCGTGATTTGGACATGATGATAGTAGCATGTTACCAGCCACGTGCTTTATGTCGGTTAAGTGACATTCCGGCGCCGACTTGAAACAATCTAATTAAGGGCCGTACGGTTTGAAACAATCTTGTCAGAGACAAGGAGCTGTTCTCTAATTAATCCTACTGCTGGTCTTTATCCAAACAGCCACGCCAAACATATTAGCATTAGACCAGAATAGAAAAGAAAAAAAAAGGACAAGGCACGTGCTCCACGGTTGGTACGAGGCACACTGAATCTCTTCTCCGAAGGAAAGTGCACCGAATATGAGCAGCAGCTTTACACGAAGCAGCCTACCAAACCAGGGCTAAATCCAATTAAGGGCGGCGGCTATGAACGACGTTGAAACATCAAATTTCGTAGCGGTTTGACCCAGGCAACATCACTATGACATGGTGTCGCCTACTCGCCTTGATTCTATTAACATCAGGTTATTTAGACTTAAATAATTTTGGACTAACTTGCTCGATTTCGGCGCGCGTCAATGGAATTTCGTCGTACGTCAAGTATACTAGAAGGAAAAGGCGTGCCTTGCCGCGCCCGTTTTATGATTTTATCGTTGTTTATGGAGATTTAGTTCTCATGTTACATGTCATATAACATTTATTATTCTACAAAGTTAGTCAATCAATAACATGAAAATACAGTCCATGTCACAGCAAGTATTTTGTTATGTAAGAAAGCTAATGGTTTTATGGTCACAAACCATAATCCGTTTCATTTAGTAACTAAAGGTAATAAAATAACTTGAAACACAGCCCACAAAATGCATAGACTGTTGTCCACCAGAACCAGGATCTTGGGCGTGAGACTTAAATTTCATAGTCTAACCGGTTTTTTCTGCCCCTATATACTTCCACTCCAATATGTCTCTTATGTCACATACCTATATTCATTATATTTCAACCAATGCTCGTAAGTGGTACTCTACTATATATACAACAATTACGTTCCACAATACTATGTTAATGTACATATTTCCAATGGCTGGATTAATGCTACCAGACAAGTTTTAATTGTCTTGAAATGTCAATATTTACTTATTCATACCAAAAGTATTATGAGCTAACAAAAAAGTGCAAGCAATGAGTTTACTCAATTGTAGTGCATGCACAATAAATCAGAATATAATAGAATCTTTTACAGTGAAGAATATAACTATAAGGACACACTAAGGCTAGGACGTCCCTTGACGCGTCTCCTGTCCAGTACGGTTTGCATCCAAATCATGATCCAAACTTCATTTTTTTTCAGAACACACTTAAGTTTTAGTGAAGCGGGTGAAAATATCACAATCTCATACAAAGATTTTGCAGTGCGAGTACATGATACAATTGTACAACGATTATACAGGGCTGAAAACAATGGTTGGATATTCAACCCTTTGTAAGTGGTTCTAGCTAGAATATGTTACTGAAAACCAAATCAGAATAAGATATAACTCTTAAATATTCAGTTAACAGAATCAAGAAAATTTGGATGTCCCTACAGTTATTAAACACAAAGATGAATAGTAACTCATATGCACTGAGCTGATCTCAATAAACACAACGCCAAATACTGATGCTCAATATCACTGGACAAATACTTATTTTGAATCTGCAAAACAGAACCACAAAATTAGCAAGATAATAAGAAAGAACTAAATCTATGAAACCAGTAGATTTATACCAAAGTGTTATGTACATGCACAATTTGATTTTCTCAACTTACTACTATCACATATATGTTTTGTATCACTGAAACAGTAAAATGATATGAGATAACATCATTTCTATACTATGTAATCAGGGTATTTAACAAATACCTACATATCTATATAATCCCTTATTTGATCCATTGTCATTTCTTGTTAATGAGCAACCACCTACTTAGCTTGCATTGTCGGGACTGCATTTCATCATTTGTTGTAGTTTTTCCTTATAAGTGGCATATATCGGATGAGATGAGCAGCCACCTACTTAGCTTGCATTGTCTAGAGAGCAAATATAGAAATAACAAACAACCAGATTACCCTTGCAAGAAGCAAATGGGTATGGATGCGCCTAAACCAAAAAACACCAAAACATAGGTGAAGTGCCACGACGAAACATGCACTGATATGGACATAGTACGAACGAAAAGGCCTGAAGTATCTATCTATAGGAATTGCAAAAGTGTAAAGTAATTTAATACACTCTAGCCTGAAACCAAAAATTAACTATCCATGCAATATCACAGTAGAATACAACACAATTACAAAGTTTTTATCTTACTGTCTATAGATGTACCTTCCCGTGATACGATAAGGAGATTTTCCAACAACATACTTTCGTAACACTAAGCACCACACATATACCAAAATAAAAGAGTGGATTAACATTGTGCCGGCCTCTTAATCCACACAATGCTACTAATCAGAGGCATTTATCCTGAACTGAGATTCTTTGTGCATACAACATATACTGGTGAAATGCAACATTGTGCAATGTGCTCCTCACTATGCTCAGAAAAATTTAGCTGCTTTTGTGCACTCACATTCACAGAGAGGAGAATCATGTCTTGCATTTCTAGGCAAAAACTATGATGTTTTACATAATATATTGTAAGAAATTGGTGTATCCACGGCTCCTAAAAGGCTGGAATGTCATACAGTGGTGTTTACGCCATGCTATCTGTAGTAAACAATGTTTAACTTCTTTGAGCGAGGTACAAGTGAGATAAATTGGCCACGACAAACACTGAATACACCCTAAGTAGCAAAAATATGAATGAGAACAACAAGCATGAAGTTCATATACACTAGAAAACCTATGAATAGTTTGTTTCTCAGCAAAGATGCCGCACCTTATCATCGACCATATTTAATGGTTGATAGGTGAGGAGAAAGATTCATGGTACCGGGATAAAGCCAGCTGAGGTTGAACTGGTGACTTTCAGGTGGTGGATTGGCATATAACGCTGTAGTAACATCCAAATCTGTCGCATACAGGCCAATGCACACAGACATGTGATGAGTGATCAACGCAAAATCTTGATAGAAGAAATCATGAAACATATTTTCACCACTACGTTTGGACCAGATATTCAATTTATTATGAAACTATTTAAAAACTCTAGATCCAGTGCATGTTTGGACCAGATATTCAATTTATTATGAAACTATTTAAAAACTCTAGAGCCACTGCATTCGTGTAGATGGAACACATTTGTAATGAAATTTTCGGCCACTACATTATGCTTCCGAAAACTCAGAATTTACCATATTACTTACCAGAACAGGTCTTGGATTAAAGATGAGCTGCATGATTGTGTTTTGCGCCGCACGGCCCGATCTGGGCCGGATCTGGCCCGTTTATCCTTTTTTCTTTTGTAGATATATTTTCTGTTTGAATTTCATGTTTAAATTCCAGTGTAGCTTTAATTCAATTGTGGTAGATATATGCGGGAAAATATTATGATGTAAATTTTGTAGAGTTACTATGCGTTTTCTTAAACAGGTTGGACTTGTTGTTTTCAAAAAAAAAATGATGTCTAGATTAAATCTTGCAAAAAGTATCTTTTCCACTAAATATTTAATATCCAGAGTTTTACAAATCCAAATATTTCAAACTAAAATTCTATGGGTAGCTTGATGTGATACCTTTCAAGATGTGATAATCTTATGTGCAAATGAATTTTAAAACAGAAGTTCTATTGTTTTTACTAAAACCACCAGAGGTCACTTTGGTGAATTTTGTAGATTTTTATGGGATACTTTTGGGAGCAAATCCAATTTTGCTAGGTTCCTAGTGTTTCACTTTATCATGCCCTAGCTTGGTGTAATCTTTTGACTTACAGATATTATTTGGTGACTTAACTTTTGTCTGAAGTATTTCCTGTTTAGGGAAAAATGTTTGTTAATTACCTCTAATTGAGGATGTCTTAGTGCCCTTTTGCTTTGGCATGTGTATGGTGTTATACTACTGCTAGTATAATGTCATTGTGATTTTGTCTGAGTAAATTGGCTTGTTAAGTAAATTCTTTTGTTAGCATAGAGTTAAACATGTGGTTATGTGTTGTTTTGCTTGTTTGGATTACTTACTTGTTAGCATCTAGCTAAGTGTGGTAATTGTTGTTAAGTGTTTGTTTTTAGTTTAACTTGTATATTTTATTTATGATTGTTGTACCTTTATTAATAAATTGTTCTAAGCTTGTTATTAAGGCAGTTTTCCTTAAGTATACTTAGAGTAGCTTTTAGTTTGTTGCTTGATTCAATTAGTGCTATGTTGGTCGGCGACCTCGCCCCCGACCTCGCCATGGACGGCGCCCGGACCATCTCGGCCAAGGCTCCCAGCGCCGCTCCGACATTGCCTCCTCTCCGCCGAGCCCTCTTCTACCTCGCCTCGGCCCTGCTCCTTGCCTCGGCTGCGCTCAACCTCAACCTCATCCCCGGCGTCATCTCGGCCTTGCTCCATCTCGGTCGCCCCGACTTCATCTCGCTGATGCCGCACCTCTGCTGATATGGCCGCACGCCCGACTATGAGATATGTTGGCAGGCCTACGCCTTCTTATTTCCACCTCGGCCAGGCCGTACCAGTCACTGCCTCGACCAGGTTTCCGGATGGACGCAGCTACAAGCCGGGATGATTCCTTCGACGCCTCTGTTCCAACCTGCTCCATCGGCAAGTGCAGATACTCTGCCCAACGATCCCAAAGACACGCGCAAGAGGATAAAGGCAAGGACGCGGGCATCACGGGTCCTCGCTGTCCAGAGCATGCGCGGTCGTGGCTACAGTGCGATTGACGTGACAACAGTACAAAGGCATGACGCGTGAATAGTACGACACGAGCCCAGTGGTCATGTCTGCTACAGTGCACATGAACAGTACGTGTGGGCCATCCTTTGTCCCCTGGTCTCCTCTATATAAGAGCACCAAGGCGAGGCTCAGAAGCCCAGCCAACACGGCCACGGCCACACGCACGACCGGCAGCCTCACTTAGCTTCTTAGCTCATTTTCTCCTCCCAAGACCTCTTAGAGGTAGGTTTAGCTCAGCTCGTGGAGCATTTGTACCGTGCAAATACTAGTGAGAAATATACCAAATATGATAGATGCTGCAGTAGGGGTTTTATCTCCTCACGAGAGCCCCGAAGCAGGGTAAATCCTTGTGTCCCCGTGTCGATTGTGTTTATTCGTGTGTGCGATTCAGCGCGCTATCCCTCCCTGAATCCTCTATCGTCCATTCGACCCCACATGTTAGCCTACCCGTAGGTGTCTGTTGTTCGCCCCGACGACATGTGGTTTTGGTTTGCTTATTGAGTGTTGTTTTGTTTTCATTTTTGCGACGTTAGATAATAAAGCTACCGGAGTGGTCTTTGGAGAGGATTTATTGAAGAAGGATGGGAGTTTATTTCTTTGATCTATGAGGAGAAGTCCAGGGACATTTTTTTGAACCAGGCAAGCTACTTCTTTGATCTTGCATTATAAACTGCTATTTTAGTTTACATGTTTTACTTATGAAAGAGGCTTAAGTGATTTAAGTGGTGTGTACCACTAAAACCTACTGCTAAAAACATTTTACAAAAATATGAGACACCCTATATAGAGGTGTTAGTAGTGTACATCAGTTTTTAAGTGGGAACAAACTTGTTTTACTCAAAAACCGTCTATGAAAATCCTTGGGTGAGATTATGTTCTACCCAAGTTTTGGTTAAAAATATTTGGTTATGAAAATTGGAGTTGAAGATGGAGGATGGAGTTTTTATGAAAAAGCACATTTCACATTGTGTACTAGTACTTACGTCGACCAACCATACCCTATGCGACCACATTTAAGGCCATATGGGACGGGGCTTAGTAATGTAATTTGTCTGTTTTAGTATGGGATACCTCAACAACGGAGATGACTCTGTTTCATGAGGGGCTGGTTTGGTGACCACCCTGACCTGGGTCCTCTCACATTGGTGGAGGATAGAAGGTTGTCCTTATGGCCACCGAGGAAAACTATGAGTCCTCACACTTAGGGTTTTCGACGGGAAACCGGACTGGGTGTCGATGGAAAGTGTCATAGGGCAGGGTACTATACTAGGATGAGAAAATGAGAGGCTACGGTCGGTTAGTCAACTTCGCATACACCTTGTATGGCGGGACGTGGCTGACACGATGAGTTGTCGGATGGATGTGGGGAAAGCGTGCTATCTCTGTAGCGTGTAAAACTATTCGAATAGCCGAGTCCTCGGTTATCGGTTATGGACAGTTGGAAGGCCCTACTTTGACCTATGTGCAAAGTTTTGAGTTTTGAAAAGAAAATGGAGATGTTTTATGCAACCATGCCAAAGGGTCGGCATGAGTTTGCTAGAAAAAGAGGAAGACCATGAAGTGCTATGGTCGAGAAGGCGGAGTTTTGAGGAAGAACATGTCTTGATGTTTTTGAGAAAAACTAATTTTCAAAACGTTTTGTTTTCAACAAAGATATAGAGATGATATATCTACAAGAGAAAAACTACTTTCAAAAATGTTTTGTTTTCAACAAAGATATAGAGATGTTATATCTACAAGAGAAAAACTACTTTCCAAAATGTTTTGTTTTCAACAAAGATATAGAGATGCTATATCTACAAGAGCAAAACTACTTTCCAAAACGTTTTGTTTTCAACAAAGGTATATAAATTATTTTTCCAAAAACAAAGTTTTCAGCAAACGAAAAAAACTTAGTATGCATAGTCAATCCGGGGTAATGATGTAGTGCAACCTAGGCACTCAATACCAACAACACCTAATGGTCTCATGACAAGATCAAGAGTCAAAGCACTTCATGAAAAGGTGACCTCGCTCCTCTCTATGTGTGATTTCGAGACCCCTTTGAATGGTTTGCTACTTCATGTCGGTACCTTGTGCATACTCAGGAACCACCTTGATGACAACCTACACTGGAGTGGATAAGATGAGCAAGAGAAGGTCCAAGATGATGGAGAAGATGAGCAAGAGAAGACCCAAGAAGATGGTCAAGGAGAAGATGAAGAAGGAGGCAGAGCCAGGCTGGCCGGCCTAGGCCGGCCACACGCCAGAGACAGCCGGCCTCCAGGCCATCCTAGGCCGGCTCCCAGGATGGCCTCCCAGCCGAAGCAGCCGGCCTGGGCCGCCTCCCAGGCCGGCTAGCCAGAGAAGCCAGCCCCCAGGCTGGCCACTCATGTCCTGCACCCCTTTTGTACTAAGACTATAAATAACACTTCCCATCTTCCATTCTAGGGTTAGATTGAGATTAGACTTGAGTTGAGCTTTGCTCCTTTCCACCCCTTGTTGGTGTTGCCTCCTTGTGGAGATGAATCAAGGCCTCCCCTTTTGGAGAAGATCCCTCTAGTGGATTCAAGGTTTCTTCTTGTAGTTGCGATTACTTGTCAATCCTTCATCTTCGGGTGACGCTATTGGACCGGTGGGATTGACCGGTGAGAGAAACAATCCTAAGAGTAAGGTTGCTTGGAGATTGAGAATCGGGGGCTGCCCTTGGGGATTTGTTACCGGTTGATTTCGTCCGGGTTGCTTTGCTAGTTATCTTGTGTTTGGTTTTTTTCCTCTCGTGTTCATCGTGGTCTTCGCGTTTTTCGTTCATCCGCCCTCGATCCGTGAAAATCGGGACCCTACCCGCATCGTATGGTATCAGAGCTTGGGTTGACACGGATTGATTTGTGTTTCCACCCCCAAATCCACCAATTTTTTCTTTGATTTTGAGAAATTCGAAAATTTTCACCCAAAATAGCCTTTCTTGGATTTGAGCCGATCTCTCGATTTGTTGCGTTTGGAGTAGTTTTGATCCACGAATCTGTTGCCTTATGACCTCCTCCACCTTTGTTCCAAGTTTCCTAGCCTAATTTTGCCAATTTCCCACAAAATCGAGGATTTTTCTTTGCTTTTTCTGCCTAAAAATCGCGGAAATTTGGGCAACAGACAGCCCGGCCAGGCCAGCCTCCCTGCAATTTTTTTCTGTCTTCCTCATTTTCGTTTTGGCATTCCCTCTTATGTGTTTGAGTTGTCCTTTGAGGTGATAACGTCTTCTACGCCGCCAAGTTTCCGCAAGAGCTCTACATCAACAACAAGCGACAACGACACCTTCGACTCAACACACGTTACCCGTCAAGTATCCGTTGTGAGACCTTCTTTTTTGTGTACCTATCCCATTGGACTAGTTCATTGATATTGCGGGCATTGCAATCGTGTCACCTTGGTATTGAGTAGTTCATAAAAAACACATCTTAGTTAGTTTTCTTTGTGCTTGTATATATATAAAAAAAGTGGCAAATATCATCCTTTGTGGTAGTGAAGACTAAAAGGTTGGCACGTGTGCAAATCTAGTTGCCCTTACACAAGGCAATTGAACTAGTGTCCTTCTTGCGGTAGTGTGACATTTGAGCACGTAGTCTTCGTTAGGCTCATCATATAGTATCGTCGGAGTGCTCGCCCTTTGGTCACACTATCCCCATTGTATCTTGTGTGTGTGTTTCCGTTGTTCTGTAACATTTGTGTGGTTGGTTTGTTCTTCGTCAATTTGGTAATTGTGGTTATTCTCTACTTTTTACAACATACTTTTCGTTGGATTTGCTTGCTTTCTTTAGATACTATACCCTCCTATCCTCATAAGCAGTGGCGGAGCCAGCATTTTTGTTTTGGGTATGCAAAGTTAGGAAAGCAAAAGGTTTTGATAGTCGTAACAATGTATCCAATTATTTAGAGTTGCAAGTAAAAAAGGAAAATATTATTTAATCTTTCCTATTTCACATCTAAAATCAACAATATACAATAAATAATCCATGCTGAAACTCACACTGAATACTATGCCATGCCCAGTGCCTCTCGTCAGGAAGCTTTTTTTTTACCTGCTCACGTAAGGAGCTAATCTAAACTAATAATAAAAGAGCAAACTACAATTCTCCTAAAGCCACCCCAGAAAGTGTACACAGGATAACCAGGACCGTCCGATCTAATCTACTTACACAAATCGTATGTCACAGATTGCTCGAATGGTCGACCTTCGAGATGAATGGCTCAGATCTAATGTTTTGCCCAGCAGATCATCCCACGCGCGTTCTAGACCGTGCGATTGAACGCAGACTGCCCACGATCTCCACGCCGCCCGCCCGCCCTCCACACCCATTTGTCGTCTGTTGCGCATCTGGCCCTGCCCTCCGCATCGATGTCGATCCGGTGCCTCCGCCGTCGAACCCACAACCGCGCCGCCGTCCTCCCCACGACCTCCATCTCCATAGACGCTCCCGCTCCGAGACCCCAAACCACCCCGCCGTCTTCTCCTCGCACCGCACGAGCGGGTTCATCACCCCATCCGCCCGCCTAGATTCACGCCGGCCTGGGAATTGATCCATTGAATTCCGGTTCCTCATCGCCGCCAGGCGAATCCAGTAGCTGCTCACTGCGTCGCTGACCCGATCTATCAGCCCGGCCGTAATTAGGGCAACGACGGCACGGTGAGTTTTTTCCTCCTCTACAACCTGACTCTCTCTTTCCTCTCGGCAGCAAACATGAATCGTACGCCCAATTCGCTTGCAGACAACGGCTCAAGTCTCGCCTAAAGAAAATATGTTTTATGGCGCCGAAGGTGATGCCAGCGGCGCTTCCGGCGAATCTCACCAGCACGCCAGGTCCGTCGTCCTCAGGACACCCTCTTTAGTGAATCACCTCCCCTCCCTTTAGTGAATCACCTCTCTTTTTGATATGTTCAATGGCTCGATCTAATCTGGCGGCGTGCTCAGTTTTTTGTTAGGTTGCTTTTCCTTGTCAGATTGTGCTAGCTTGTTAAGGTTTCATATATGAGTTGATCTTAAGGATCACTAGAGCAATTACAGGCCACTACACGTTGCATTATATGTATTGGTAGGAAATTAAAGGATCAGAGGAGGTTGATTTTGTTGCGTGGAAGGGGATAACGAATGTGGAATTAGTGGTTTCTCCTGAAAATACGTTGTTCTATTATATAGTGTTACACAATTCAACATTTTCTCACTTTTGTGGTGCATCGGTTGAATTGACCTAAAAGTATTTGCTTAAATTTTCCTGATAGGTTGAGGTAAACTGTACTACTTGGAATTAATGTTATACGCTCCAAGTGTTTGTTCTTCGCGTTGGACCGCACCAATGGATGGCGAATCGGCCGTCAGCTGCGGATCAGATTGGAAAACGGAGGCAATTGTTGCAGCCCGCCAGCCTGACCGTGGTCCTTTACCCACCGTCGCGCCTCCAGCTGCGGCCCAGCCCGATGTTCCCGACCCTGCCATCATTCCACACTGTAAAGTTTTCACCTTTCTTAGTTTAGAATATTTGGTTCAGATCTTAATGATGTTAGAGATGCTTGATGCAAAGAGCAATATAAAGCGGTGTATGTCTAATGATTCTAGAGCTATTATCTCTAATACCTGATACATTATACCTTTAGATTTACAAATTTTGTGCTCCTGTATTCAAATTTGATTTGTATCTTTGTAGCAGCTTGAATATTTAGAACTGATAGTGCAGGAAAACGGGTTATTGAATCTTTACCCCTTTCTGAGTTGTCTTATAAAATAATGTATGTGTTTTTTATAATCCATTTCTTAGCCTAGAGGATTTTGCCTCGATGTATGTTCTGATATTCCAAGAGGATTTTGATGCGCCACTTATATAAGGGTTGTGCTCAAGAGGCTTAATAGTTCGTTTTTACAGGCAAATAATGCAGTTGTAGTTGTAAGGACATGGGGAGCAGAAGCAGGTCGAATAGAAGATACTTGAAGAGTCTTGAGTATGAACCGTCTCCCCTTGATATCTAACCTCGCCCAGTTCTCGCATGATCCCCTCTGGGGGAGGACTCAAATATTTATTCAGTCTAGCTCCACTATGATGGCTGCATAAAAGCATATGTCCTCGAAACTCTTCAGATGAAAGGTACAATACGACTACTGCGTAGTACAATGAAAAATTATGAATACATAGATTTATCAGCTAGCTCATCTCAAATATTAATCAAACAATTAATATGCTAGGTTGCAGAAACTGAAGCTTATCATTTTCTTTCGCATATTTTTCTTGCGTCAGTACCAAGGTTGCTGATAAGCGAGGAAATAAGTTGGTGCTTAGTAATTGGGATAATTAGCAATTTTCCCTGTTATATGTTGTTAATGGCACGTATAAACAAGTGCATTGTTTATAATTATAACAATGAAGAGCTAATTGTTTTGAGATATTCCGGCACAGATATGCCATATCGGTCCCATGTCTTTTATTTCTTCCAAGTCAAGTCTGTTTGCCATAGGAGGATACTAAATTTCAGTAACATAGTTTATCTATTCCCACTTTTTTGTTAATAGATGATTGACGTGGAGGGTATGTCATTGCTGGATCGTGTCCTTAATTTCCAAGACCGGACTGGTAGTTGGTTAACTCGATGCATGTGTGTGTTTGCATGCATAAGGAGTACTTATGCTTTCCTTTTTTCAATCATACATTTTGTATTACGGTACATATGGATAGATCTATACAACATGCTATTATTTTGTCTGCTATAATAAGTAAATCTCTAAAGTTTTTTTGCCTGCTAACAATGCTTCTACATCTGGCGAAAATAATGGCTGTTACAGAGCTCATGTTCTTCCCGACGAGCTGATTGTTAAGGTAGTTGATTCATCTGATTATACTTTACTTTGCTCTTGGTGAAAATAATCTGTTGTTTGAGGAATGAATGCACATGTTCATCACTGACAACCCATGTAAATGGATAGGTTTTTGACCATTGTCTTGCTCAATTAAGGCACGAGTGGGTGTTTTATCTTACTTTTACAGATCTCTCAATTCTTTTTCCTGCTGTGATTTAATTATTGACAACTATTAGTCCGTTCAATTCCAAAATAACATCTTAGCTGTTTGTATTGTTTACAGGAAGGTCAATTCTTCACTTTGGTCAAGTTGTGTTGTGCATAGGCATTATCTGATAAGAAATCTGCTCAACTAGGCCATATAGTTGCAGGTTAGTTTATATTGCTTTTTGTGCATGTACAATTTTTGTCATTATGGTCTTCTACATTTTATTCTGTTTGTTGGTGCTAATTGAATATGATCCATTGTGTTACAGATTAAATTTCAAGTTACTAGGTGACTCGCGACGTAAGATGACATGTCTCCAAGTGGGTGGCGTGGGGAAATTCTCTTGGAATATGCGGAGGGGAGGTCAGCACTGTAGAGCCAAATTAAGTGGAGAGGAGGGTGGCGCCAATAAGTAGAACCATGGGATGAAGCCGCGTGATGGTTGAAGCTGGATTACAAGTAGGTGACCCGTTAAGGAATGGTGTGTTATGCGCTATAAAAGTTAAGAGAAAAAAAGAGTCAACGTGCCATTGTGTGTCTTGTAGAGACGTACTAGTAGGGAGGAAATGGTAAAAATGAACGCTGGTCGGAACTTGGCCTGGCCATCTGGTGAAGTAAAAACTGAAGCGGTAACTGAGGAAATGGCCCACAATAGATTTAGGCCCAACTAGATAGGTCGGGACGTGCGAACGCTGGTGTGGTGTGTACCTGTTTCCAGATTTGCTGCGTTGTATACGTGAAAAAGCTACAAATACACAGATATATGTGTATATGAGGTTATATATTGATTTCATTTCGCAAAAATTATTAGTTATTCATTGCATACCCATGAATAAGTCTAGCTTCGCCCCTGCTCATAAGTGTGTGTGGGGTGTTAGAACCGGATTCTCTTTCGTCAAGCAACTATATTCTTACCATCTAGTTTCTTTTGGTTCTCCATTTCCACACATTTCACTTGTTCTTGAGATCATGTTTAGGTGAAGTACAAATGGAAGCTCAAGCTCGGATGATGATATCCATGGAGGAATTAGAAGTGCCATTGGCTATGTCACACACAACGAGTTCATGGGCCTTCAACATCTTGTTCAAGATGGGCTTGGTCGCTATGAGCGCCGTCTTCACGCTCAAGAAGCCAACTTCAACGACCAAATGGCGCGCGTGACCGAAGCTATCAACAACCTTGCGCAACATCGATCTTCTTCGGGCTCCCACCATATAAGAAGCATATCAAGGTCAACACACTCACGACATGCGCGTCATGACCCTCATCATGAAGAACCGCAACAACCTCGTCAAAACATTCCAAGGCGCGACACGCATGATCGATGAAACGTCTCAAACGTATTTATAATTTCTTATGTTCCATACTTATATTATATCACTTGCTACATGTTTTATATACACTTTTATATCATTTTATGCATTTTCTGGGACTAACCTATTAACAAGATGCCACAGTGCCAGTTCCATGTTTTATGCTGTTTTTGGTTTCAGAAAATTTGTTAAGGAAATATTCTCGGAATTGCACGAAACAAAATCCAAAATCCCTATTTTCCTCGAAAGGATCCAGAACACCTAAGAGGAGTCGGAGGGGACCCACGAGGCGGCCTCATCAGGTGGAGGCGTGACTCCCCTCCTGGCCGCGCCGCCACGTGGTGAGGGCCCCTCGGGGCCCCGCCGACTTTGCCCTTTCGCCTATAAATACCCCCCGATGCGAAAACCCTTCCTACCCGATCAAAAATCCACGAAAAGTTCCAGAGCCGCCGTCGTCGTCAACCCTAGATCGGAAGGGTTCAAAAGCTCTTCCCGGCACCCTGCCGGAGAGGGGAATCATCACTGGAGGGCTCTACATCAACAAGCCCGCCTCCGGACTGATGCATGAGTAGTTCATCCTTGGAGTGCGGGTCCATAGCAGTAGCTAGATGGTTGTCTTCTCCTCTTGTGCTACCATGTTTAGATCTTGTGAGATGCCTATCATGATCAAGATCATCTTTATGTAATGCTACATGTTGTGTTTGCTGGGATCCGATGAATATTGAGTACTATGTCATTTGCTTCATAATATATTATGTGTGTGCTATTTATGATCTTGCATGCTCTTTGTTGCTAGTAGATGCTCTGGCCAAGTAGATGCTTGTGACTCCAAGAGGGAGTATTTATGCTCGTAGTGGGTTCATGTCTCTATTTAATCTGGGGGAGTAACAACAACCTCTAAGATTGTAGATGTACTGTTGCTACAAGGGATAAAACAGTAGTACTTTGTCTAAGGATATTTGAATTACTTACATTACACACTTTGCCTAATGCAATAATCTGTTGCTTGCAACTTAATACTGAAAGGGGTGCGGACGCTAACCGGAAGGTGGATTATTAGTCATAGATGCGGTTGGAACGGTCTATGTATATTGTTGTAATGCACAAATGAATCTCATACTAGACATCATGACTATAGTATATGCATCATTATGCACTTCTTTATTTTGTCAATTGTCAAGATGTAATTTGTTTACCCATATGTATGCTATTATTATTTATGGAGAGACACCACTAGTGAACTGTGGACCCCGGTCCTTTCTTTTACACTGATAATACAACCTACTTCAAACTATTACTTTCATTCTCTACAAACAAACATTATTTTCCACACCATGCGTTTAACCCTTTGTTTACAGCAAGCCGGTGAGATTGACAACCTCACTGTTTCGTTGGGACAAAGTAGTTTGATTGTGTTGTGTGCAGGTTCCACGTTCGTTATTGGCACCGATAGTGCGCCCTGCCAAAGCCAGCTTCAACAACCTTCAGGAGAGCGTTCTACTCCTACTGGATTGATAACCTTGGTTTCATAAACTGAGGGAAAACTTGCTGCTACTACATCATCACACCTTCCTCTTGGGCTTTCCCAACGTCAACTACGCCCTCAGTGGTCAGCAAGATTTTTTGGCGCCGTTGCCGGGGAGTTGGAGCACTTCTGCGAGGGGAGTCTCTCACTTCCAATCTCTTTACTTTTTTTTGTCTTGCTTAGTTTACTTTTATTATTGCCTAGTTTATTATTATTGTCTTGTTTGATTATTATTATTAAAAACACAAAAAAATTAGCTACTTGCATTTATTTTTGTATTTCGGTTTTGTTAAAAATTTGCTAAAATGAGTACTGCTGAGAATACTAAGTTGTGTGATTTTACTAGCACCAATAATAATAATTTCGTATGCACTCCTATTGCTCCACCTGCTTCTAAAACAGAATTTTTTTGAAATTAAACCTGCTTTGTTAAACCTTGTTATGAGAGAGCAATTTTCTGGTGTTAGTACTGATGCTGCTGCCCATCTAAATAATTTTGTTGAACTTTGTGAAATGCAAAAGTATAAGGATATAGATGGTGATTTATTAAACTGAAATTATTTCCTTTCTCTTTGAGAGGAAGAGCTAAAGAATGGTTGTTTTCACTGCCTAGGAATAGTATTGATTCATGGATTAAATGCAAAGATGATTTTATAGGAAAATACTATCCTCCTGCAAAAATTATTTCTCTAAGAAGTAGCATTATGAATTTTAAACAACTTGATAATGAACATGTTGCTCAAGCTTGGAAAAGAGTGAAATCTTTAATAAAGAATTGCCCAACCCATGGACTGACTGCTTGGATGATCATCCAAACCTTTTATGCAGGACTGAATTTTTCTTCAAGAAACCTTCTTGATTCGGCTGCTGGAGGTACTTTTATGTCCATCACTTTGGGGGCTGCAACAAAATTCCTAGATGATATGATGGTGAATTACTCTGAGTGGCATATTGAAAGGACTCCTCGAGGTAAGAAGGTAAATTCTGTTGAAGAAACCTCCTCTTTGAGTGAAAAGATTGATATTATTATGTCTATGCTTGTGAATGGTAAATCTCATGTTGATCCAAATAATGGTCCCTTAGCTTCTTTGGTTGCATAAGAAGAGCATGTTGATGTAAACTTCATTAAAAATAACAATTTCAACAACAATGCTTATAGGAATAATTATGGTAAGAATAACTATAAGCCCTATCCTTCTAATAACAGTGGTGGTTATGTTAATTCTTATGGTAATTCTTATATCAATAATAGAAATACCTCCTCTGAGCTTGAAACCATGTTAAAAGATTTTATCACTACACAAGCTTCCTTTAATAAAAATGTTGAGGAAAAGCTTGGGAAAATTGATATTTTTGCCTCTAAAGTAGGTAGTCTTGCTCTTGATGTTGATATTTTAAAATCTAAAGTCATGCCTAATGATACTAAAGAGAGTAAGACCTTTGCTAAAGTTAATTCCATCCAAATTCAAATTGATGAAAATGTTAGGATGATGGCCCAGTTGCATGCTAGATGGGAAAGAGAGAAAGAACTAGCTAAACAAGATAATATTGTTAAAGTTTGCACTATTACTACTACTGAAAATAATGTTATTCCACATGCTAGTAAACCTCCTACTATTAATGGTAACATAGTTGGTGTTGGCAATGTTTCTTCTACTCCTTCCAAACGTTTAAAATTGCCTAAAACTCCTAAAACTATGTTTGATAAAAGTGCTGAAATTTTTAGAAACATAGGAGATAATTGTCCCATTACTTTTGATGATAATAACTTTGATTATGATGATTGTAATATCTCCGAATTTATTAAGTTCTTGCAAAATTTATCTACAAGTCCTAATGCTAGCTCCCTAAATATGGCTTTTACTACACATATTACAAATGCTCTCATTAAAGCTAGGGAAGAAAAATTAAAACTTGAAGCTTCTATCCCTAAGAAGTTAGAAGATGGTTGGGAGCCCATCATTAAAATAAAAGTGAATGAATTTGATTGCAATGCTTTGTGTGACATTGGTGCAAGTATTTCTGTTATGCCTAAAAAACTTTATGATATGTTTGACTTGTCACCGTTGGAGCATTGCTATTTTGATGTTTTTCTTGCTGATAATGCCTTAAAGAAACCTTTGTGGAGAGTTAATGATGTTCTTATCATGGTTAATAATAACCTTGTCCCCGTTGATTTCATTTTCTTGGATATTGAGTGCAACCCCTCTTGTCCTATTGTGTTGGGAAGGCCTTTTCTTAGAACGGTTGGTGTTATTATTGATATGAAAGAAGGAAATATTAAGTACCAATTCCCACTTAAGAAAGGTATGGAACACTTCCCTAGAAATAAGATGAAGCTTCTTTTCGACTCTATTATTCGTACAAACTATAATGTTGATGCTTCTTCTCTTGATAACACTTGAGTTTTGCTTTTTGTGCCTAGCTGAAAGGCGTTAAAGAAAAGCGCTTATGGGAGACAACCCACTTTTTATTCATGTTATTTTATTTTGTTGAGTCAAGAAGCATGCTTACCTCTGTAACAACTCCTTCGTATCTTTATTTTATTGCACAGTTGTGCCAAGTAAAGTCTCTAGTAGAAGTTGATACTAGATTTGGATTTCTGCGCAGGAACAGTTTTTCTGATGATCACCTTTAAATTCATAACTCTTCATCAGTTTTCATCAGTTGGGCTTTGAATTCATAACTCTTCAGTTGGGCTTTTTTGTGCGTGATCCTAAGATATGTACGCAACTTTCATCAGTTTTGAGTTTTCTGATTTGAGCAAGTTAAATGACTCGAAAAAATTTCGTCTTTACGGACTGTTCTGCTTTTGACAGATTCTGCCATTTATTTTGCATTGCTTCTTTTGCTGTTTTTTAGTGGATCTTTTTGTTCAACAAAATACCAGCGGCTGTAGCTAATGTACAGTACCATTATTATGATTGTGTCCATGCAGAATATAGGAATTTTTGATTGCACTAACCCTCTAATTAAGTTTACTTTGAGTTTGGTGTCACCCAAGCATATTTCAAGAAGACTCAAGCGTCAAAGATTGGGGATGCAAGGCATCCCCTTCTTCATCAACAACTTATCAGGTTATCTCTAGTGAAACTATATTTTAATTCCGTCACATCTTATGTTCTTTACTTGGAGCATATGTTTGCTTTTATTTTTTGCTTTGTTATTTTCTTTCTCTGAATAAAATGGATCCTAGCATTATTGTGTGGGAGAGAGACACGCTCCGCTTTTTCTTATGAATACTCCTATTCTTCACTTATATTTGTTGAGTATTCTTCTCTAGCTACTGTAAAGCTTTCAGCTCTTATTTTTCATGCACCTCTTGTTCAGACCTGTTAGTTCTCATATGTTATACTCTCTTACTTCATTGTTAAATACTTGGAGAGTTTATGTTTTAAATAAGTTGATTGATGTTTGGTTGGAAACAGAAAATGCTAAATGTGGTAGATGGTATAAAGAAAAGATATGCATGCTCTTATGAATTGTTATCTTGCATGTTGTGGTACTTGGCAATTGTTTTGAGCTCCCAAGTAGATCATGTTTAAGCTCTTGCATCATGTAGTTAAAACCTATTAGTGGAGAACTACCGTAAAGCTTGCTGAAATTTGGTTTGCATGTTTGGTATCTCTAAGGTCTAGATATTTTCTAGTTAAAGTGTTTGAACAACAAGAAAGACAATGTAGAGTTTTATAATGCTTACAATATGTTTTTATATACATCTTGTTGTCATAGTTTATACTTGTGTTTGCTTCAAACAACCTTGCTAGCCAAAGACTTGTACTGAGAGGGAATGCTTCTCGTGCATCAAAAATCCTTGAGCCAAAACCCATGCCATTTGTGTCCACCATACCTACCTACTACATGGTATTTCCTGCCATTCTAAGTAAATACTTCATGTGCTACCTTTTATTCAAAACTTATTGTCCCTTATTTGTGTCAATGTTTATTAGCTCATGAGGAAGTATGTGGTGTTACAGATATCAACCTTGTCATTTGCTTTTAGACGGACTTTCACCAACCAGACTAGTGGCATATACATCCGCTTATCCATTAACTTGCAAAAGAGCTGGCAAATGGGTTGCCCAGCCCCAATTAATTACAACTTTAACCGCTACATTCTCTTCATATTTTTGCCCTGATCTAATCAGCCAAGCAGTGATACTAGTTCTAAACTACATGTGTAAACAAAAGAGAAAATAGGGATGATCTGCCCTTGGGTAGAAATAACGTCCTTCATGGGAGCCGCTCTTAAGAAAGTCTGGTTGACAAGGGGGATAGAGTACCCTTTACCATTCGTTGACAACGACTGACAAGGTTATACCAAACGGGTACCACGTCGTACGGGTATCTGGTGCACGTAATGACTACAGCCCAATTGTCAACAGACTGAAGAAGCCCAGCAAGAAAGGCTCAAGACGAAGATTGCTTTCCTAGTTATGCATAGTCGGTTATAGTTTCCGTACTTGTAATCCTAGTCGGTTACGTACCCGAGACCTAGCCCCCCATATAAGGGCTAGGAGGGTAGCCGATCAAGGGCATGCACAATCAGAGCCATCAAACCCTAGCGAGACGAACTCTCGCTAGACCACTGTACTCGCCGTATATTCACAATCAATAACAGACAAACAGGAAGTAGGGGTGTTACCTCAGTCGAGGGCCCTGAACCTGGGTAATCCCGCTTGTCAACCGTCGAATCTACTAACACCACGCGTTCTCTACCCCATAACTCTAACCCTAGGCTGATAACCATGGGTATTGATGAGGATACCCCTCGTCAATTGGCGCCGTCTGTGGGAAAAGGTAGTGTTGGATCTACGGATTCGCTGATCTCATTTTCAAACGGCAATTCACCGACTGCATCTGCGAACAGCCATGCGCTGACAATCTCGACTAGCGTCGAGGCATCAGCCGATCAGTCGCCAACTTCGCAAATCACTGTGCCAAAACGGATCAAACGTACTCACCAGAAGCACATGAAGTTTTTTGCTAAACTTGACTCAAGTTTCGATCTAACTGTTGGAGAGCACAATTTTTTCGTCGATAAGTTTGGTGTGCAGGACTGACCGATTCGATCGCGATGGAAGCACTCAACGACGCATCAACTGTGATTGCATCTCCAGCAGGCAATGAAGATACCTGTCGACTCAAGAGTTCAACAAGATCATGGCGGAAGAATTTCCAGATGATGACGAGCAGTCCACCTATCAAAACAACGCAGTCAAAGAACCATCTACAATGGTCGCGTCACCAGCAAGCTTTGGGGCTACGTCATCACAGATCAATTCGATCTCGCCGACAAGATCTCCAGTTGCCTCCATAACAACTAAAGAGTTCGACGAACTCATGGCGCAAGAACTCCTAGAAGATGAGGTACAGTCTGACTATCAAGTCAATACAGTCGAACACAACCGTCCACTCGACGCTGCACCTGACTACATGCAAGAAGAAGAGATGGACGACAGCATCTACCTCTCCGACTTCACCTGCTCAGAGATCTACACAGATCGCGAATTCCTCTTCAACGGCGACGACGATCCTGAGCAGTCGCTCAAAGCATACGTCAACACCGACGATCAGATCAGCAAAAGCAGCAGCGCCAACATGAGCTTGGATGACGAATTCGAGCCCATGGTTGACATCGACAGCACATACTCATGCCCTCCGGTCATGCCCTGGCAGATTTACGTTGCATTCAACACAGAAACTTCGGCAGCAGCAGCCAGTCGAAGGCCTACAGAATTCTCCTGCACAGTCACATTACCAGATGGCACAACAAAACTAACCATCACAGCAGAGATGGCGGCAAAAGTTGACAAGATCATAACAGACTGCGGTCCCATTTGGCAATGTTAATTATTCCATACAAGATTGCTTATTTTGGCATTCCGAGGGCAAAGTTGTAGCTCTGCACCAGCTATTTGAGATTGACGAGGTTGTTCTGAAGAACATGGTCGCTTGATGTGATCTCCAATGACCAAACTTTCCTCAGACCAAGCAGTGTGATGGTTGTGTTCCTCTCGTGACATGTCCCCATTTGTAGTGTGCATAATTAACGTTCTACTGGTTCATATTTGCAGCAAGTTGGTAGAGGAAGATGTACATATTGACCTTGCTAATATCTATTGCAGGCAACAACAGATCCAAGTTTTCTTCTTTATCTGCAACCCTTCAGGTATCAAATCGTTTGATTTCATAGTAAAACCCCGAACATTTTTTCTGCTCCCATGTCTTCTTACAATATCTACAACGTTGTGATTTTTTCAGGCTGATTGCTATCATGACAGCGTTTCTGGTATTTACCTTAGTGTCCAAACAAATCAGGCTGATTGCTACCATGACAGATGCAATCAAAAAGGCATCCCTCCTTCTTTTTTTTTGCTTTGTATACAAACAATTCAGGATATCCACCTTCGGTTGAAGTAGATCCACTATATATTCATGTACAATTAACTATAATCATTATTAAGACTACCTCAATAATTCACTTAGAGAAAGCATGGCAATTTTGCAAGTTTTTACACTTCTGAATTTAGTACGTTAGTTGATCGCTTAGCGCATAGTGGTAAGCAACAAATAAACTATTAAATTGTCTTATTAGCATTAAAAATATGATTTTCTTTAATAACCCTTTTACAATAGTAATAACATAAAACATTCTTAGAAAGATTTCCCGCTCAACGCGCGGGGTATCATCTAGTTTCTAAATATGTTTAACCCCTCTCCTAGACTAAATGAAATAAATATTGTTGAGAGGTGTCTTGACTTGTCTATACCGAAATTGGATGTTGTGTTCGTCGTATTTTTGTGCATGTGAGTTGAGATGTAACCTTTCCACCCCGAGGTAAAACACCGACAACAAAAAGTTGTTGGGGTTGTAACGTTGTAGATGCCTTCATTAGAATCAATCTTCCCATGCATTCAATCTAGGCCCAATCATAGCTCGACAAGCCACGTTGCGCCGATTTGTAGAACAGACTTGAGCCACCGTACATCGAATTGCTCATGCCTTGCAACATTTTATTACAAATTAGGCATTGCCGATGTTGAAATTTGGCAATGCAGACTTCTAGAGTGTTTCATACTACTTAAGTGTGAGATATTTACTAGGAAGGCACTAGAATAAAAGGGTACTAGATCTTCTAATATTTCTGGGGGAATGTCTGGAATGTCTAGAGAACTTGTATCAATAACTAAGATCTAAACGCATGTCAAATATCCAGTGGACTTTGAGCATTATAAATGCAGGACCATACGCTTTTGCTTAGCCAAGGCATGAGTAAGAGAGGAAGAGAGTAGCCACCAAGAAAGTCTATGTACACTCTTGTGTAATAGTTACCCCATTGTAATAATAAAATACTATTTTGTAAGGCAAGTATCCTAGTTTTTTTGTGTATTTTGTAACTACTTAGTGCACCACTTTTGAGTATGATTTAAGTGAGCCGTTTGTTGCCCGAAATCTAGTCTATCTTTAACTTGAAAACCTAGAAGGCGGGGTTTAATCATCATATCTCTATGCATGATCTTGTTGACACACGAACACGTCACGTGTACCCGCGCGCGGCGCCGAGGGAGATGAGCCAAATTTGACCGTGAAGGCGGGAGACTCGCCGGAAGCGCGATACGCAAGACAATCCGGCGGGCGCTTTTGTAGACCCGAAACGCAGCTCGCCCGGGAGGGACCCTGTCAGGGCTCACGGCGGCTATTGGCGGCCCTAGATCGGCCTGACCGCCCCTAAAGCCTCGTGGATTCGCAGCCTCCGATCTTGAAGAACGGCGAAGAACGAGAAGAAAAGATACAAGGGGAGAGTGATAAAAGTAGATAAACACGAAAAAGTAGTAGATGTGTTGGTTCGATTGGTGTTGGATCAATCGGCCGTCACCCCTCACGTATATAAGAGGCGGCTGGACTTCCTGTGCAAGAAAAGGTTTGGATTCACGTCCAAAACCCTAATCTGGGTCGAATTCGGATGGACTGGACCGAACCTTCCAAAACTGTTCGGTCTGCGCCTTTCGGATCGTTTTTGATGCAGTAAACGACTCCGGATCGAAATCTTGTAAAAAGATAGGGACTGTCTATTTGTCAGTCGACTGATTTTGATTTTGCTGTCAGTCAAATTTTCTGCACCGACACGCGTACAAGACACAGATGACCGAAAAAAAAGAGTTGTTTTCCCTAAAGCTATGCGCAGCCCGGTAACAGCCCAACAACACAGACGAAAAAAACACGGTTCACAAAAAAACATAGCGGTTCACAGAAAAACCAGCCCAACAGACAAAAAAGCCCAGCCCAAAAAAAAAAAAAACCAGCCCCAGGAAATCTACTTCTTCATGGCAGCTCCCCGACAGCTACTGCCGCAACACCACAGTCTCCGATCGTCCCCACAAAAAAAACTGACACAAAAAAGCTCACACCACAGCCCGGATCCTCCCCCAAACTTTACCTCGCGTGGATCTGGGTGTGATCCAGGGATGGAAACACTGCAGAAACCTCCAGACATTGCAGGAATGGGCGACCCGGCGTTGGAGGTGAGATCCTGACGAACTCAATATCGCCCTGCAAAAAAAGAACTCAAAATCTTTCATCAAAACAGGTTCAGATGGTGTCGGTCGAGAAGGCTGGCTCTAGGAGCGACACAAGAAACCTGCTGACCACACCACTCTAGCGATTCCCAGGTAACGCATAATCTAGGTCATTTTCGAAAAAAGGGAATCAGTAGTACTTACAAACGCTAGTTACTTAAAACTGAAAATAGACACAAAAGTTTTGCTGTGTACTGAACAAATCCAACAATGCCAATGTTTCTCACCACTTTATCCTGAGAGCACTTGTTGCATTTGCATGTGGAGAGTGGGAGAGTGAGAGATGCTGCCACTCTGTATGTCTAAGAGGAATGGGAGCATTTCTTGCCATTAACATGAATCACGCAAAACATCTGTAGAAAACTGAATCAATGCAGAGATAAAAAATCTTGTTTCTTGTGTTCATGCAAAAGAGCAGACACATGTAGTGCATATGTGTCTGCAGACACAAAAACTTACACATTCAAAAAAGTAGAAACAAAAAACATATCTATGCTTGATTGAATGACCGATGCTGGTTCTAAGCGATGTTTGTGCGAATCAGAAACTCTAGAGAAAAAAGAGAAGAATGAAGTGCACAAAAGACCCTCCTCCTTTATCCGGGCTTGGGACCGGCTATCCAAGCTAATAATAGCTTATGTTTCGGATAGGCGGAGTTACCGGCTATCCAAGCTATTAATAGCTTATGTTTCAGATAGGCGGAGTCACACAATAAATATTTGACATTGAGAAATTCAGAGAGACGCTGATTCACTGAGATAGTAATAAAGGAAGAGAGAACTGTGGACAAAGACAAAAGGAGAGAGTAAGAGTGAGAGAGAGGCGAGAACTTAACAGTGAGAGAGAGTCAGAGTCAGAGAGAGAGAGACAGAGGCAAACCATGATCAGTGTCTCTCACTTTACAAAGCAGAGACATAGAATGAGAGAGGGACGAAAACAGAGAGAGAATGAGAGAGGGGCCAGGAATAGAGAGAGACATAGCCAAAAAAAGGGATAGAGAAATAAAGAGAGACATAGACAGTGTGTGAGAGAGAGAGAGTCAGACTCAAAGAGAGAGAGAGTCAGAGTGAGTAAGAGAGAGATTGAGAGTGAGAGAGAGTAAGAATGAAAGAGAGAGAGATAAATAGAGAGAGACAGAGAGTAAGGCACTGAAACACTGAGAAATCAGAGAGAGAGAGAGGAACTAGACAGTGACAGAGAGAGAGAGTAAGACTGAAAGAGAGAGAGAGATAAACTGAGAGTGACAGAGAGTAAGGCTCTGAAAAACTGAGAAATCGGAGAGAGAGACAGAGAGGAGAGAGAGAGAAAGTCAGAGTGACTAATAAAGACTGATACATGAATGAGACACTGAATCAAAGAGAGAGAGAGAGAAATACACAATGATACAAAAATAAGACACTAAATCACTAAGGCACTGACACAAGGAAAGAGAGAGACATTAACTTTTTTTTGGCTTTTATATAATGTATCATTGCTTATGTTATTTTATGATTTATAACAAAAATGTTTATGTGCAAAATAATAGGATGATGGAGGTATGTACACTAAAACATCTAAAACAAGCACGGTAACAGCACGGTGCGATGACATGGTATATCAGGTACAAAACATACAGTGGTAACTTAAAACATCATAAACACGTGAAAAACTCATGAATCACAAACACATCTACTTTCTTTTTTGCAGGGGACAGATTTCTCATTCATGGGGCTGCTCAACGGAGATTATGACACAATTTATTCATCTCCTAGAGCTTTCTATTCAATTAAGGTAAACACATATAACACAGAGATTGAATATTTTGACACTGACTCAATTACAATTCGAAGAACTAACATACAAGTGATATATTAAGTTGTAAAAAATGTAACTTCATAAATTGACTGTGCAGTGTATCCTTGCAGAAATCAGAGAAATTACGCTTTAAACCCTTAACAGCCTGTCGTAATAACAAAAACACACAGAGAGAAGAGCTAACATTATACTCATGCTATAGCAAAAAAACATCAAACTAACACAAATAAAATAACACTTAAACAATAAAAAAACGGAGCTAACCTGAACTCTCAACAAACCAAAAAGTGCATCATCTATATCATTGTTCCTTGACACATGGTCTGTTCCTGAAAAATAACATTGGATTCATCAAAAACTGACGAACATCCTGTAGATGATTTATGAGATAACAGAAACTGATAAGTACAAAAATAAGGGATGACTCACTTCAAAGTCGCTTGATAGACTGAACGATTCACCAGTACCACCATTGAAGTAATCACACCCATGGTCGAAAGCCCTGGAGTTGAGCATACAAAGTACAATATACATCAAACATGAAAAAAAAGGCATCTGAATGAAACACACAGAAAAACACCATCACTGATTGAATACAGAAAACCACACACCCCCATGGTTTACTGACCAAACTGAAGAACAAGCCTTAACTGAAACAAACACATTGACACACTGTCCTACATTAACATCTCACGCCATATAAACACACATACACACAGCCCCAAAACACACAAATAGCCTATCGATTTTCGAGTAGTGAGTTCAAACTAAAATCCAAGGTGCATCCGCACAAACAAAAACAGCCTGCCCTCACCTCCCATCCACTCACGCACACCACACGGGGCTAGACCTAATGGATTGAAGGAGATATGCCCTAGAGGCAATTAATAAAGTGTATTCTTTATCATATCTCGTTTGTTCATAATAGGTTTTTGTGTCATGCTAGAACCGTATTAAGCGGAAACATTAATGCGGGTGTGATACATAAACAACCAGGTCCCTAGTAGCCTCTACTAAGACTAGTTTCGTTGTGCGATTGATGATCGAGGTTTCCCGGTCATGGGGCATGGCGCCGGTCGGCAATGAGAGTCATATCGCTGGAGAGTGATGTGATGGACATACCCAGATTTGGAGAACATAGTCGTTACACCTTTGACCGTGAGATCAACTCTTATTGATATTCCCCGAAGATACTTTGATTGCACCAAACGTCGTATCTTATTTAGTATGACAATAACGGTGATACTTTTGGGTATTGGAAAGGAGTATTGAGACGAGGGGTCAAGAGCGGGATTTGCCAGTCCGCATAGCAGGATAGATACTCTCGGGCCCACTCGGTGAGATCATGTCTAATGAGCTTGCAAGCATGTGACTAGGTCACGGAGACATGAGATCAAGAACGAGTAGAAGATAGCGTCGTCGGTAACGAGGTCGGGATTAGGTATGGAGATATCTATGGAGCGACGCTCGGACGTGCTAAGTATCGCTATGGCAAAAGGTCTAAGACTTCACGTTCAGATTTGATAGATGAAAGTCATTCGTTATATCTCAGGGATTAATTCATGGGGTCCAGGCCTACGGATTAGTCGTTGATCATTGAGGAGTCTTGATCATACCTGATATTATATCGAACCGCTAGGGTAACACACTTAAGGGGTTTCGAAAAGATTTCCCTAAATGGGCCTTCCGGACGAAAGAAGGCCCAAGAGGGGGGGAACCCCCTTGGGAATTCGGTGGGAGCCTAGGGGCCGGCCTAGGTGGGCCACAAGGGGCCCACCAGGGGGCCGGCGCACCCCCTTGGCCGAACCAGGCTGTGGGGGTTAGTCCCACATTGCCTGGCTGGCAAGGTTGGCTCCCCTTCGGAGCCTATATAAGAAGGGGCACCCCCAGCCTTTTAATTCACCAATTAATTCCTGATTTCTCTCTCGATCTCGTGGTTCCCAAGTCGGAGACGCGCCGAGCAAGAGGAGTCGGGGATCTCCTCCACCATAGCCCGCTGCCGCGCTGCTGGTGTTCCGGTCCAAGTCTTCCGCTGCTCGTCCTGGACTGGAGCTTCGGAGGCGTCGTCTCCACCGTACGTGTGCGACTCCCTGCAAGGTGTTGCGCTAGCGGTACTCGGAGGCCTGCTTCCTCTACACGACCTTGAGGTCGGCTACGTCGGTCTTCATCGACAACGTTTGTGCGGGAACGTAATCCCCGCTTTCGGTCTACAAGGGTACGTATTCCGATCTCCGTTCGTACTACTATATCTGCATAGAATAGATCTTGGCTAGTTTAATGATATCGTTGCTAGGAATTTTTTTGTTTCTGCACACGATCACCTTCATGGATTCCTGTCAACAACAGAGGCGCAGCTGCAGCAACAACTAGCCGGCAAGCAAACCAACAACAACCCCTACCATGGAGGCGGATCGAACAAAACACCACAAAACAGAGCAAAACCTTCACCACACCGCCTTCCCTGGCATCCCATCACCTCACGGACACCACCCGGGCCTAGACCGAGGAATTCGTGCCGCCACCGAGTCTGTTGAAGCTGCAGCAAGCAACTTGCCGGCGAGCAGAAACCAAAAACCAGCCCCCTCCCATGGAGGCGGGTAAGCAAAACCAACACCAAACAGGGGGGACACCTTACGGCCTCCGGCGTCGTCTGACACCTCCACGCTCCACCACCGGCGTAGATCTCCACACCGCCCCAACCTCCCCCCCCCCCCCCCCCCCCCTCTCTCTGTACTGACACGCTCCGAGCCGAAGCAAAACGCTACAACGCCACAAATAAGCACTGGTCTGGGATTTAGGACAGGAATACTCACCTTCCCCGCCTCCGGCGACGCCTCCACGCTACTCCACCGGCGCGAATCTCAGCCACGGAGACGCTCTCGAGAGTACTCCTCTGTTCCGCCAGCTCTCTCTCTCTCTCTCTCGTCAGAGCTGACCACGAGAGACACATACACGCGGGAAATGAAAAAAAAAGAAAATTCAAAATAACCCCCATCCCCCGCACGCGGAGCTGCCGGACGAAAAAACCCCAAAAAATCGGGCCGTCGACCGCAGCCCGCGGGAACCGAACCGTGACGGGCCCGGACACACGCCACCCTACCAGCGCGAATCGTGAGGACGATCGAACGGCCAAAAAAGAGACTGACGAGGAAACAGAAAACAGTCAACAACCAAAAAGCAAAAACCAAAAGATAAGTTGTTCGTCTAAAAAAGACGAAGAACTGTCATGTTATGCGTTTTTTCATTTGACTTCATATGGACCCTTTAAATTAAGTCGGGAGCAATTCGACTCGCTTTTAGCCTTTCCGAATTGCGCTCACCCGAGGGCAAAGGGTGTCTATGGTAGGGCGACCCGCCTATGCTCAGCGCCCCTGCATGCTCGCCCGAGGACAGAGGAGTAATGCTACAGCTACGGACAGTTTGTTACGGAAATCAGCCTACGGACAAACGTGGAGAAAAGTCACTGGGTGTGCAGCCCAAAAATCACGGTGGGGGTGTGTCATTGAGCCAATGAGAGCAGGGCAATTCAGTCCGTAAGGTCACGTCCGTAGAAATCATCCATGAAATCATCCATAGGTCTAGGATTACCGAGGACAGAGCATGTATATGGTGATGTGTCCAGAGTATTTTGGCTCCACAAGTTGCATACGACCTCGGATGAAGACGACTCCGAAATCAATATTGTACGTCGTGAGGATATGCACAACTTCCGTGTTAGGTACTTTTTCATATGAGGTCATCTTCACGGTGATATCGCGCAATTCTCTGTATGCTTTCATCCGGGTCATCTTTGAATCGTTTTGGCACACCGTACTGTCGTCGCACCTTCTTCTTCGTCGATCTGCTTGCTACCGAGCTGCCATGGCAGCGATCTTGCCCATTCTCATGCCGTGACTCTGATCCGGGTCATTGCTATGCACCCGCTGCCGTTAGCCGCTGCCGCGGCAGCGTTTTCCTTGATTTTTCTGCCGCAAACATGAAGGAACGAGGTTCTCCGCCATGCGCTCGCCGCTGCCACGACAATCACTCCACCGATTTCTCTGTCATGGCTTGCCCGTGCACCCGATGCTGCCGAGTTGCCGTGGCACCATTTCAGTCCATTCTTCTGATTCGATACATTTGCATCCCAGGACCGAAACTTCGACAATGAGCCAAATTTGACCGTGAACAGATCTGTTGTAAGCTATTTTTTTTTGAGAGTTTCTCATCCTTGTTTTTTCCTTTTTTGCTTTCTGGAGGACCCTCTTCTGTAAAAATGTGGTTTGGTTGAGTAATATAATAATGTAGGGGTTTTCCCTACAATTTTATAATCAACTCTTTTGTCTCGTATCAATGGTATTTCTTTCTTAGATGTCCCAAATTCTCCGTTAACATGATCTTTAAAATTCATTTGATAAGCATTTGTTCTCTTATTCCAGGTTCTCAATTCCTAAAACCTTCTATGTTTTAAAGTGTAGTTGTTATTTGATACGCGTCAAACGTATCTATAATTTTTAGTTCTTCCATGCATATTATATATCATTGCCACATGTTTCTATAATGTTTTATATCATTTTGGCATATTTTATGGAACTAACCTATTAACAAGATTGAAGGGGATCGTGTGCAGAAAACAAAAAAATTCCTAGCAACGATATCCTTAAACTAGCCAAGATCTATTCTATGCAGATATAGTAGTACGAACGGAGATCGGAATACGGAACCTTGTAGACCGAAAGCGGGGATTACGTTCCCGCACAAACGTTGTCGATGAAGACCGACGTAGCCGACCTCAAGGTCGTGTAGAGGAAGCAGGCCTCCGAGTACCGCTAGCGCAGCACCTCGCGGGGAGTCGCACACGTACGGTGGAGACGACGCCTCCGAAGCTCCAGTCCAGGACGAGCAGCGGAAGACTTGGACCGGAACACCAGCAGCGCGGCAGCGAGCTATGGTGGAGGAGATCCCCGACTCCTCTTGCTCGGCGCGGCTCCGACTTGGGAACCACGAGATCGAGAGAGAAATCAGGAATTAATTGGTGAATTAAAAGGCTGGGGGTGCCCCTTCTTATATAGGCTCCCAAGGGGAGCCAACCTTGTCAGCCAGGCAATGTGGGACTAACCCCCCACAGCCTGGTTCGGCCAAGGGAGTGCGCCGGTGACGAGGTGTTAACTCGACAAGTCCCAGGGTTGCGCACCCCGGGTTGATTGATGGGGAGAGAGATGAGTGCAAGGTGATCAGGACGGCTGACAAGCGAGGTTTACCCAGGTTCGGGCTCCCGGAGGATAACACCCTACTCCTGCTTGTCTGGTTATTGATGCGAGTAGCGATTACAACGGCGAGATTGTGATCTCGCTAGGGTTTGTCGTAGTGGTTATGAACGTGTCCTCTAGGACGGGCAACCCTCCTGCCTTTATAGGTAGCCAGGTCTCGGGTGGTTGGTACAGATACGGTAGGTTACAAGACCTAACCGAGTTGGACTGGGATACTAGATACCCCGAGTGGGCCTTCTGCGGGCCTTTCCATCCTTGGCGCGGCCCAGGTAGCCTCATCGTGGGCTACCCGCAAGGTAGCCCCACGTCAGTAGCCCCCGAGTGCTTGGTCGAAGCGCAGAGTCGGACAAAGGACTCTTTCCTCCTGGACGCGCCATTGGATTACTTGATCTCGAGCTTGAACTCGATTTTCTTCAGTCGAACCAGCCACTCCCGATGGGAGTAATCTGTGCAGTCGAATTATTTTGTCTTCATCTTCTTTGCGAAGCTTGCTTCTGCTCAGCCTGCTTTTGGCTTACTTGTTGGATGGATTCGGCTGCTCGAGCTTACTGCGTTGCCACTCGAACGGTTTCTTCGGGTGCTCGGATCGTTGGCCGATCCTACCTTGCTGATTTCGGCTGCGAAGCCTACTACTCGAATGATTTCTTCGAGTTTCTTCGGTTGATTTTGGAGCCGTTGGCTTGGTGACGTCATCGATGACGATTCGTTGCACGCCTCTGCGCCCGATGGGACGTGACGTGGCGGGCCCCGCTGTCAGAGCTGACCACAGTCCGCAGTTGTCACGTCCTCGAAGTGGGCGTGAAATTTGCGCGGCACGATGACGACTCCTCGGTTCCCGTGCGTAGTGGAGGAAGTTGGCGGCGACGGTTGGTTTCTCCGTGCGACATGTGGACGGCTGGATGCTCTCGCTCGGAGCCATTGCTTGATGGACGGTTGAGATGCCGATCCTCGAGGAATAAGTACTGCGCTTTGGCTTTTGAGATGTCATCTTCCCCAATCCATTCTTGGCTTTCTTCTCCTCTTGCGCTCTGCCATTACCGCCGCCATCTCGAGCTCCAAGCACTCCGTCCGCACACCTTGCGACCTAGGCGATGGGCAAGCCGAAGGGCGTCGCTGGCTCCTCCGCCGCCGCTGACGATGCCGGGGTGATGAAGAAACCCGAGGGTGATTGGCAGAGGTCGTCGACGAAGAAGAGCGATGTGGAGCTGCTCCGCGCGCAGGGCATGCTGCCGCCCGCCGACCAAGTCCAGGTACGGGTCCCTGGCAAGGAGGTCTTCCCCACTCCTCGCGACGGGGAACGTGTTTGCTTCGCGGACTTCATTCCGTGAGGCTTCGGGTTCCCCATGCACGATTTCGTGCGTGGTCTCATGTACGCCTATGGGGTTCAGATCCACGATCTGACCCCCAATGGTGTCTTGAGCATCGCGGGCTTTATCGTGCTCTGCGAGTGCTTCTTGGGTGTCGCGCCACACTGGGCACTGTGGAAGTCGCTCTTCCTCGTTCGCAAGAACGTGGGGAAGAGTGGGCTGACCTTCCCAGTGGGCGGCTTCAGAATCCAGGTACGCGGTGACACCGCGTACTTTCAGATGAAGAAGTCCGACTCCGTCCAAGGGTGGCGCCGGAGATGGTTCTACGTCCAGTCGAACGACGACGGACTGGAGGCATTCGACAGCAAGCGCGGACTGCGGAAGACCGGCGCCTGGGCGCATCCGCTGTCTGCATATATAAGAAGGGGCACCCCCAGCCCTGGAAGACTGGCAAGGTTGGCTCCCCTTGGGAGCCTATATAAGAAGGGGCACCCCCAGCCTTTTAATTCACCAATTAATTCCTGATTTCTCTCTCGATCTCGTGGTTCCCAAGTTGGAGCCGCGTCGAGCAAGAGGAGTCGGGGATCTCCTCCACCATAGCCCGCTGCCGCGCTGCTGGTGTTCCGGTCCAAGTCTTCCGCTGCTCGTCCTGGACTGGAGCTTCGGAGGCGTCGTCTCCACCGTACGTGTGCGACTCCCTGCGAGGTGTTGCGCTAGCGGTACTCAGAGGCCTGCTTCCTCTACACGACCTTGAGGTCGGCTACGTCGGTCTTCATCGACAACGTTTGTGCGGGAACGTAATCCCCGCTTTCGGTCTACAAGGGTACGTATTCCGATCTCCGTTCGTACTACTATATCTGCATAGAATAGATCTTGGCTAGTTTAAGGATATCGTCGGTAGGAAAATTATTGTTTTCTGCATACGATCCCCTTCAGTGATGCGGGTGGCGTCTTTCTGATGGCCACCTTCTTCCGTCTTCGGGTGCAGCCGCTCAGCGCCCGGCCGCACCCGATGTGGGCCGCCGAAGGCGTCAGCGCCAAGCCGCTGGAGGATGAGGAGGTGGAAGCCAGCGTCAGGTCCATCACCAACCTCCGAGCCGTGGACACGTGCAACGTCAGGTGCCCAATTTCTCATTACGGGGCCTCGAACCCCGTTCCTGAGGTAAGTCTTTTATTGTCTTCTCTCTGACCTTGTTCGACTTGGGTCTACCTTTCTTTCTGATTCGACTTGTGTCTATTTGCTTCAGGGCCGAGATCTTTTCGTCAGCTGTCCTCCCCTCCCTGAGAACGGACCCGACGACGAGTCGAGGTTTGTCGAAGAGGATGATGAGGACGAAGAGATTCCCTCCGCGCATTCTCCCCGCGACGAGGTGGAGGAGGAAGATGAGGTGGAGGAACCCGCGAGGAAGAAGCGGAAGCTTCCGAGTCGCGGCGAGTCTGCCACTGCGTCGTCACCTGCCCGGGGCGTGGACGCTGTTGAGGAGGAACTCGCCGTGACGTCTCCGGGTGCTCGTTCTTCGGGTGGCTGGGAGGAACCTCTGAACGTTCCCCCAGTCAGCTCCGCGGCGCCACGCTCGTTCGCAGCGGATGCCTTCGCCTTCCCTTGAGAGCTACGATGACGCCGGCACCCCCAGGTGAGTTCCTTTGTAATGTGTCCATCTAGTTGTACTTTGCAGTTTGGCCGTTATTTTGATTCGACTGGTGTTCTCGGTTTTGCTGCAGCCATCGTTCGGATGATGTTAGCTCCCCCCTTCGGGACGTGGAGCTCACATCTGCCCCTTCGGCTGGCTTGAGGACGCCAGTGGTGGTGGAGAAGGTGCATGCTGAGCCTGCCGGTATTGCATCTTCTAGCCGCGTGCTTCCTTCGACTGCGGAAGACCTTGAACTCCTGGACCACGTAAGTCTTGCATGCTTCTTCTTTGTGTTCTTTGATTTTCATCGGGTGCGCGATCAGCGCTCCCGATGGGAGTAGCCCCCGAAGGTGTGGGTGACTAGTATAGTCGCCCGCAACTTTATTGACTTCGTTCTTTTATTGCAGCCTTACTATCGCCAGCAGCTCGACGCAGCCGCAGCTTATGTTCGCCTGGAGAAAGAGAGGGACCAACTGCGTTCCTCGCTGGACCAGGTTACTGGGCGGGTTGATGAGCTTGAGAAGGCTCTTCGTGAGTCCCAAGATCGGGAGCTGGCTCGGGTCGCCAAGGAGAAGACTCAAGTTGGTCGTCTCCTTTCGCTAGCCGGCGTACTCGGGGGTGAGTTTCGGCTTGATGCCTACTGAATCTTTGTTCTTCTTCTTGATCTGACTTTGAATTTTTGCGCAGAGACTTGCGGTGGAGCTCCTCCCGATGATGCGTCGAGTGACACGGTTGACCTGGCGGCCGCTGTTGGCTTCCTCGACCGGGTATGCGCCTATGCTTCAGACGCGTTGAAGAAGTCTTCAGCCGCGCTGCAGAAGTCGACTGGAGCTCTGGCCGTGGTGCACCAAAGCATCTTCCCGGGTGACCAGCCGCCGGCGACCGTGGACGCCCTGGCTGCACCGTTTGAGGACGCGACTACCATCGCCGACTTCACGCGGTCGCAGACGGTACGCGGCTCCGAGCTCACCTTCCAGCTCCTATTAGGCCACCAGGTCCCCGGTGACTTCGAGAAGGTCGTCAGCGGTTTTCCTCGCAAACCCGACGGCCGGACCGCGTCGCTGAGTGGCGTGAAGGAGCGCGCCTCGCAGCTAGCTGCGCAGCTTGTGGCACTCTTCGAGAGGGCCCTTGCTAAGGCGACTGAGGCGGCAGCTCGGAAGGGCCGTTCCCGGTCGCAGTCCGCGGCCTTAGAGTAGGCATAGTTGTAGGAGTGCGGCAGTCGCCGCGATCTGTACTTTGAACTTTACGATTGTAATGAACATTGCCCTGTCGGGTCTTTTGGTCTTTGATATTGACTTTGCTGGTCTTTATTTTTCCTGAGTTGATTTGTGCTTCGCAGTCGCCTGATTGTATTGACTCTGCGTATCCCTGGCAGAGTGCTGCGTGCGATGATGCTCCGCCTTCTCCGGTGGCCGTGCCGAGTGGCGCGGCTTCTTCTTCGGGGGCTCGCCGTCGTCGGGCGGCGCCGGCTCCTCCACGCAGTGCCAACGATCAGCGGATAATCACATTTTTGAAGAACAAGGTGGCGGAGCTTGAGGCGACCCTGAAAAATATGGAGCGGCTGCTACAACGTTCTCAGTCGCATCCCACGGCGGAGTTCTCGCGACGTGAGGACTTTTTGCTTGGGGAGATCGACCTGATCAGTCGACAGTTGCAAGGTATGTATCCTCTTTTTGGCGGCTGCCGTCCTTTTGCGGCTTTCCTTCTCATTCTTAGTTGCATTTTGTGTGCGCAGACGTCAATCCCGACTGGGAGGCTGAGCGGGTTCGCGTTGAAGAGCGAGTCACCCGAGAGGCGTCCGGCAACTCGTACGAAGCTCGGTAGTTTTGGGTTAGCCAGTCGAGGGGGCGCGTCCTTGCCACCATGCTTGATCGCACGTGGCGCGCTTCTTTTCTTCTGGAGAGCTGCCGGAAGACACTTTGGCACATCAATCGTGTGTACTTCCCGCATAATGCGCAGCCGAACGGGTTGTCTGCTTTGCTGGAGAGGTTCCGCGATGGTGAAGGGTTGAAGGAGGTCGTCGACGCCCAATTTGTGGCTGGTGCGAACGCTGCGTTGGCATACGTCCGGATGCACCGGCCACATCTTCCGCTTGAGCGGGTGCTTGAAGGCCTGCCGAGTGATGATGACTTCGACGAGACTGTGGCTGCTGCGCGTCGGATTATCCGGCAGGTTCAGGACCTGAGCGAGCGTCTTGTAGGGCCTCTTGATGCACCGAAGGCTGAACCTGCAGTGTAGAGTAGCTGTCGTCTGCTGTGCAGGGTTAGCTATAGGGTGGAAAATGTTACTGTGTAAGTATGACAATTGATTGAAATACTCTGGAATTGTAAGAGGTAATCTGTTTTACTCGAAAGTGAGTGCTTGATTTAGGCTTGTGACCTGTTTGGCGCAGTCGCCTAGAGTGCTAGGCGGCGACCTAGGTTTCTCAAGTGTGACCTGCGTGCCGCAGTCTCTGATTATATCAGGTGGCGACTTAGGATTTCTGCGACTTGACCTGTATGGCGCAGCCCCCGAGTCGCTCGAGTGGTGGCCTAGGATTTTAGCGAGGACCTGTATGGCGCAGCCCCCGGGTAGGTCGAGTGGCGGCCTAGGGTTACAAGTGTTACCTGTTTGGCGCAGCCCCCGAGTATGTCGGGTGGTGACCTAGGATTTGGAACTTGACCTGTGCAGCGCGGCCCCCGAGTAGGTTCGAGTGGCGGCTGAGGATTTTTCTTGGAGTTCCTGTTTGGCGTAGCCCCCGAGTAAGTCGGGTGGTAGCCTAGGGTTACAAGTGTGACCTGTGTGGCGCAGCCCCCGTGTGTGGCGGGCGGCGCCTTAGGATTTTGGACTTGACCTGTATGGCGCAGCCCCCGAGTCGGTCGTGTGGCGGCCTAGGATTTTTTGGCTTGGCACTTGTACGGCGTAGCCCCCGAGTGGGTTGGGTGGCGGCCTAAGCTTTTATTTCAACCTGTGTGGCGCAGCCCCCGAGTGGTTCGGGTGGCGACCTAGGATTTTTGATCACGTTTGTATGGCGCAGCCCCCGAGTGGTTCGAGTAGCGGCCTAAGCTTTTATTTCAACCTGTGCGGCGCAGCCCCCGAGTATTTCGAGTGGCGGCCTAGGATTTTTCATCTTCCTCTGAGTGACAGGTAAAGGAGACAGAATTTCTTCAAATCACTTTATTGATTCTTGCGAACAGGCCGCCTCGTTAAAACCCTTCCAGTCCCCTTAGGTACCCTGGTAAGGGAAAGAGTGCGTCTGAAACCTGCCGCGCTGGTTTTCTTTGTACAATGGCTGTTTTGAACTAGGCATAGAACCGGCGGAGTTGTGCTACGTTCCATGGATTGCTGCAGTCTGCTCCTGTCTTCGAGTCCTTTAGGCGGTAAGCTCCATTGCCTATTGCCTCTGTTACGATGTATGGGCCCTCCCATGGGGAGGCGAGCTTGTGCACCTTCTTTTGCTTGAGTCGAAGAACCAGGTCGCCTGCAACGAACGCTCTTGGTCGCAACCTCCGAGTGTGATAATTGCGCAGGTCCTGCTGGTACACGGCTGATCGTGCCAGGGCGATGTCTCGTGCTTCATCCAGGGTGTCTCTGCTGTCTTCGAGTGCCTCCTCTGCTTCCGACTCGTCGTAGGCGACTACTCTTGGCGCGTCGAATTTGATGTCGCAGGGGAGGACCGCTTCTGCACCGTACACCATGAAGAATGGGGTGTACTGGGTGGATCTATTCGGCGTTGTTCGCAGACTCCAGAGGACTGATGGAAGTTCTTCCACCCATGCACCCGCTGCGCGTCTCAGGGGCACGCGCAGTCGTTTCTTGATGCCGCTACAGACGAGGCCGTTGGCTTTCTCCACCTGTCCGTTGGACTGCGGGTGCGAGACGGATGCATAGTTGAGTTTGATCCCCTGCTCTGAGCAAAAGTCCTTGAATTCTTCGGCTGTGAAGTTTGAGCCGTTGTCGGTGATGATCCCGTTTGGTACCCCAAACCTGAAGATGATTTACCTGATGAAGTTCACCGCTGTGGACGCAGTCGAACTTGTGATGGGCACGGCTTCGATCCACTTTGTGAACTTATCGACTGCGACCAGGAGGTGAGTGTGACCTCCGGGTGAGGATTTCTTCAGCGGTCCCACCATGTCCAGACCCCATTGGGCAAAGGGCCAGGCCAACGGTATCGTCTTGAGTTCTGATGCTGGGGCGTGTGGCTTGTTGGCAAATTCTTGGCACCCTGTGCATTTCTTCACCAGCTCCTCGGCGTCCTGCATGGCTGTCAACCAGTAGAACCCGACGCGTAGTGCCTTGGCCACTAGTGCCCGACTGCTGGCGTGATGCCCGCAGATACCCGCGTGGATGTCGAGTAAGATGGCTTGGCCGTCGACTGGATCTGTGCACCTTTGCAGGATTCCTGAGATGCTTCTTTTGTAGAGTTCTCCGTTGATGACGGTGAAACTTTTGGAGCGCCTGATGATGCGCTTTGCTTTGACTGGATCTGCTGGCAGCTTCTGATGTAATATGTATGCCAGGTATGGTCCTGTCCATGTGGCTTCGACTAGCATGACCTCCATGGGGACCTTGTCTTGGCTCGGCGGGTTGGCATCGCCTTTCTTTGTTTCTGTGCTTGCTGTACTCTGAGTCTTGATAGATCTCTGCGTGATGCACTCGAGGAAGACGCCGGGTGGGACTGGCACCCTGTCTGAGCCCATGTTAGCGAGGACGTCGGCTTCCTCGTTGCTTTCACGGCCAATGTGGTGCAGCTCGCAGCCGTCGAAGTTTCCTTCCATCTGATTGTAGAGGTCTCTGTAGGCGATCATGTTGTCAGCGACGGCGTCGCAGGACTTCATGGTTTGCTGTACCACCAGATAGGAGTCGCCATAGATCATGAGGTGCGTGGCGCCGCAGTTCTTGGCCATCCGCATGCCGTGGATTAGGGCCTCGTATTCGGCTTCGTTGTTGGACGGCTTCGAGAAGTCCATCTGTAAGACATACTTGAGCTTGTCGCCTTTGGGGGAGATGAGCACGACTCCTGCCCCGGCTGACTTGAACTTCTTCGAGCCATCAAAGTACATTGTCCATGCGTTGGACAGGTCGGGGACATTTGGTAGCTGGGCTTCTATCCACTCGGTTGTGAATTCTGGGAGGACTTGGGCCTTGATAGACTTCGGGTGAGCATATTTCAGCCCCCATGGTCCTAGTTCGACAACCCACTTGGCGACTCGTCCTGTCGCGCGTTGGTTTGTGAGGATGTCTGCTAGTCCAGAGGAGCTTACCACCGTGATCGGGTGCTCGGAGAAGTAGTGGACGACCTTCCTGGAGGTCATGAAGACTCTGTATGCCAGCTTCTGGTAATGAGGGTAATTCTGCTTGGATAGGGTGAGTACTTCGCTGAGGTAGTAGACTGGCCTCTGCACCGGGTGGATGTGCCCTTCTTCTTCGCGTTCGACTACGAGCACCGTGCTAACCACCCTGTTCGTTGCTGAGACGTATAGGTACAGTGGCTCGTTTTCCAGTGGTGCCACGAGGACTGGAGAGGTTGTCAGTGTTTTCTTGAGATGGTCGAACGCGTCCTGCGCCTCTTGTGTCCACTCGAACTTGTCTGCCTTCTTCATCAGTTGGTAGAAAGGTAAGGCTTTCTCTCCCAACTTACTAATGAACCGGCTGAGAGCTGCGACTCGGCCAGCTAATCGTTGCACCTCCCTGAGCTTGGTTGGTGCTGGCATTGTGAGGATGTTTTGCACCTTCTCGGGGTTTGCTTCGATTCCTCTTGCAGATACAAGGTACCCTAGTAGCTCTCCGGCTGGTACGCCGAACACGCACTTCTCTGGATTGAGCTTGATCTGATATACGTCCAGCGCAGCGAAGACCTTGCGCAGGTCGTCGACTAGGGTATCCTCCTTTCGTGTAGTGACAACGATGTCGTCGACGTAGACTTGGACAATCTGCCCGATTAGCCCCTTGAGGCACGCTTGCATTGTCCGCTGGTAGGTGGCACCTGCGTTCTTTAACCCGAACGGCATCGTCTGGTAACAAAAGACGCCGTCGGGTGTGATGAAGGCAGTCTTCTCCTCGTCTTCGACTTTCAGCCTGATCTGCTGGTAACCTGAGTAGGCATCCAGAAAAGATAGGCGTTCGCAACCTGCAGTCGAGTCGATGATCTGGTCTATCCGCGGGAGCGGGAAGTGGTCCTTGGGGCAGCATTTGTTGACTGCGGTGAAGTCAACGCACATGCGCAATTTCTTCGTCTTCTTTTTCTCAACTAGAACCGGGTTGGCGACCCAGTCCGAGTCCTTGATCTCTCGGATGAACTTGGCGTGAAGTAATCTGTCGACTTCCATGGTGATCGTGTCTCGTTTGGGTCCTGAGAAGCGTCTCATGGATTGCTTGACTGGCCTTGCGTCCTTGTGGACTTTTAGAGAGTGCTCGGCGAGTTCCCTGGGTATCCCCGGCATGTCAGAGGGTTGCCATGCAAAGATTCTCCAGTTCTCACGTAGGAACTCGACGAGCGCGTCTTCCTATGCGGGGGTCAGACTCGATGAGACCTTGACCGTCTTTCCACTGTCAGTCGGATGGACTTGGTGGGTGACAGTGTCGTCATTCGTGTTGAACGCTGCGTCTTTGGCAGGCTTCTTGCGAGCCGGGAAGATGGTCTTGACGTTGTCGGCTGATATGGCTTTGAAACGCTCTTCGACGCCGAAGGACTCGGAGATTTTGGCGAACTCGCGGTCGCAGCTGTTGGAGAGCCCAAAGTCACCGCGGACGGTGATCACTCCTTTCGGCCCGGGTAACTTTATCATCAGGTAGGCGTAGTGGGGTACCGCCATGAACCTGGCAAAGCTTGGGCGTCCGAGGATGGCGTGGTATTGTGACTTCCAGTCGACGACCTCAAAGTCTATCGACTCCTTCCTGAAGTGCTCGGGTGTACCGAGGATGACGTCGAGTGTGATTGTTCCCATGGGCGTGATTGCTTGCCCTGGTACTATGCCGTGGAAGGTGGTCTCCGATTCCGGTAATTTCTCTGTCGACCTGTTCATTCGCCTGAGGGTATCGGCGAATATGATGTTGATGCCGCTGCCCCCGTCCAGGAATACCTTCTTCAGGCTGTAGTCGCCGATCAAAGCCTCAATCACGAGTGCGGCGTGCCCTGGTCGGACTACCTCCGCTGGGTGATCTGCCCTGGAAAATGTGATTGGTGTCTCCGACCCGTGCAGGTAGTCTGGTACCGCGCGCGGGCTGTTGATGGCTTGAAGTACTTGGCGTGTGATGATTTTCTGCCTCCTGTTCGACGGGGGTCCCTTCTGGATCATGTTCAACTGTCCCCGTGCGGCTGGGTACGCGTCGGCTGCTGCCGACGGACCTTGTTGCTGCTGCTGCGGCTGGGGGAACGCTCCTGCCGCCTGCACTTGATTGTTGTTTGCGGGTGCTGCCTGGATGGCTAGCTGCGGTGCCGCTTGTATGGCCTGCACTGGGGCGATGATTTGCTGCATGGCGTGGTAGATTTTTCTTGCTTTGCGGCAATCCTTTAACAAGTGGTTTGAACCCCACTTTCCTGTTGCGGGGTTGCGGAATGAGTGATGCTTACAGGGTTGCATCAGTTCCTCTGCTGGGGTCAGCGGGCGCTTCCATTCGCGCTTCTGACTTCCATCATTGTGGTCGATGCTGCTGCCGCCACGGTTGTACTGACTCGAGCTGGGCTGCCGACTCTGCTCGTATTGTCGGTTGTTGTCACGTTTGTCCTCGCGGGGGGTTTCGTACCCTGCCGCTACTAATTCGATTGAATCGTGGGTGTAACGTGTCTTCTTCTTTTGACGTGCCTCGCGCCAGTTGCTTGTTTCGCCTTCCTTTTTGGGAGAAGTTTCGCGGACATAGTCCTCTCCTTCGGCCCATTGGTTGGCTGTCTTCATGAGTTCTATTGTGGTCTTCGGCTGGAGCCTACCGAATTCCTCCCGGAGGTCGCGGCGAGCGACGCCATGCATGAAAGCGTCCATCACTCGATCCTCTGATACGGGTTCCATGGTATTGCGGAGGAGTGTCCACCTCTGGATGTAAGAGCGGAGCGACTCGTCCTTCCCTTGCTTGCAGGCCTGTAACTCGATGTAGGTCGTTGGCCTGGCGAATGTTCCTGAGAAACTCTTAATGAAGTTATCTTGGAATTCCTCCCATGTTCGGAAAGAGTCTTTGGGTTGGCTTGTGAGCCACCCGCGTGCCGAGTCTGTCAGCATGAGCTGGATGTACTGCATGGCTGTAGTCGACGTTCCGCCTTGACAGGTGCAAGCGATGAGGTAGTCCTCGAGCCATAGCTTTGGGTCTTGCTTCCCGTCGTATTTTGGTGTGCCCGCCGTCAACTTGAAGCCTTTAGGCATGCGGGTGTCGCGGATGTTGAAGGAAAAACATGTTGCGCCACACGGCTCGAAGTCACGGTCGGCGTGGTCGTTTGCGTGTGCCACGCTAGCCGAACGTTCCTTGCGGTTGCGGTCCACCGTCTTCTGTGTCAGCACGTCACGGAGGTCCTTGACTGCTTGTCGCTGCGCCGCTGGGATGCCCGACGTCGTTGGCTCAGTCGCTCTGTTGCTTGGCCCCTTGGCCGCCAGAGCCTCTTCGATTGCCTTTATGGAGGCAATTTGTTGTTTGTGGAGAAGGGAGCGCGCGTCTCCCTCCGGTGGCTGCGTGAGCCGGAGGTATGTCTCGACTGATATCAGGGCGGCATTCGCCGTCTTCGGGACGGGTATCCCATTCTCGTCTTCGGTGACGAAGGACGAGTCGAGGTTGCGGGTGAGCCTTGTTCGATCAGCTTCTGCCATGTGGGGGACACGGGCTCTGGTTCGCCGTGCTCCCTGATTCACCTCTGTGGAGGATGTGAAGGAGAGAGCAGCTCGCCTGGCACTCGACGCATCCGCGTCCCTTTTGCGCCTGAGAAGTTCGGCTTTTTCGGCGCGTATTCGTTCGCCTTCCTTGCGTAGCAAGTACTGGACCGCCAGGTGATCGTCTCGAGGTGCGTTGGGTGGCGGGAACGTGCCCTCGTCCACATGCTTCATGGCTTGGATCGCCATATCGCGCGTGATGACAAGTTTCGTCTGGTCCGGCATGTCCACCTCCAGTGGGTATGCGGGTTCGTCTTCGTCGTCATGCGGCGCTGTGCCAGCCATGAAGACTTGCTTGGGGTAGGCATGAATTGGAGAGTTGGTGCTGCCGCTGCTGCTTCTGTCACCCGCTTCTTGCTCGGGGTCGAAAATTGCTGCAACGTGGCGCGCGGCGTACCCGCTGTCGTGTCTCTTCGCGATTGTCCAGGTGCTCACACTCGCCGGGGCGAGTGCGATTGGCTTGGGGTAGACTTGGGATTTCCACGAAGACGAGGGCGCGCGCGGCATGGTTGTCGGACGCGGGCCCCCGGTCGGCCGCGCGGGTGCGACGGTGGAGGTGGATCTTGACTTGATCGATCGCGCGACCGAGGTTGGTGTAGCGGACTCGATTCGCGCGGTCGTTGCCGAGACTGTTGTTGTAGACGTCCTCTTCGCGGGTACAGCTGGCGCGACCCCTGTGGGTGCGACAGATGCGATCTTCGCGGGTTCGTCGGGCGCGATCTCCGCGGGTGCGGCAGATGCGATCTCAGCGGGTCCAGCGGGCGCGATCGTCGGCGGTTTTGGAGACGCCGTCGCGTGTAGCGCAGTAGTCGTAGACCTGAGTATACCACGACTATCTATGCAGCAGAATATGGAGCCGAAGGTAATGTGTATACCTTTGTCCAGATCGGCGTACACCGATTGATGAGTTGGCGAGTGGACGACGTACTCGAAGGAGCCGAATCGGATCGACTCCCTGACGGCGGATGCGCCGATCTTCATTGCGGATGGAGCCGGTGCGACCATCATCCTAACACTTGTTGAACTTCCCACAGACGGCGCCAATTGACGAGGTGTTAACTCGACAAGTCCCAGGGTTGCGCACCCCGGGTTGATTGATAGGGAGAGAGATGAGTGCAAGGTGATCACGACGGCTGACAAGCGAGGTTTACCCAGGTTCGGGCTCCCGGAGGATAACACCCTACTCCTGCTTGTCTGGTTATTGATGCGAGTAGCGATTACAACGGCGAGATTGTGATCTCGCTAGGGTTTGTCGTAGTGGTTATGAACGTGTCCTCTAGGACGGGCAACCCTCCTGGCTTTATAGGTAGCCAGGTCTCGGGTGGTTGGTACAGATACGGTAGGTTACAAGACCTAACCGAGTTGGACTGGGATACTAGATACCCCGAGTGGGCCTTCTGCGGGCCTTTCCATCCTTGGCGCGGCCCAGGTAGCCTCATCGTGGGCTACCCGCAAGGTAGCCCCACGTCAGCCGGCCCCCTGGTGGGCCCCTTGTGGCCCACCTAGGCCGGCCCTCCTGGCCCCCACCGAATTCCCCTAGGGAATTTTCCCCTCTTGGGCCTTCTTTCGTCCGGAAGGCCCATTTAGGGAAATCTGCCTTAATAAATTCGAAAATAAATATATAAAATCATATTTGCGTATTAATAACACTAATTAATATCAAACATAATATATATAATATTTCCTAGCTCCGAAAACTCTTTCGGCGCTGCCCGATCTCCATCGGACCTCTCCCGGGACGTTCCCGGTGATCTCCTTCCTTTCCGGTTGTCTTGTCGAAACCCCTTAAGTGTGTTACCCTAGCGGTTCGATATAATATCAGGTATGATCAAGACTACTCAATGATCAACGACTAACTCGTAGGCCTGGACCCCCTGAATTAATCCCTGAGATATAACGAATGACTTTCATCTATCAAACCTGAACGCGAAGTCTTAGACCTTTTTCCATAGCGATACTTAGCACGTCCGAGCGTCGCTCCATAGATATCTCCATACCTAATCCCGACCTCGTTACCGACGACGCTATCTTCTACTCGTTCATGATCTCATGTCTCCGTGACCTAGTCACATGCTTGCAAGCTCATTAGACATGATCTCACCGAGAGGGCCCGAGAGTATCTATCCTGCTATGCGGACTGGCAAATCCCGCTCTTGACCCCTCGTCTCAATACTCCTTTTCAATACCCAAAAGTATCACCGTTATTGTCATACTAAATAAGATACGACGTTTGGTGCAATCAAAGTATCTTCGGAGAATATCAATAAGAGTTGATCTCACGGTCAAAGGTGTAACGACTATGTTCTCCAAATCTGGGTATGTCCATCACATCACTCTCCAGCGATATGACTCTCATTGCCGACCGGCGCCATGCCCCATGACCGGGAAACCTCGATCATCAATCGCGCAACGAAACTAGTCTTAGTAGAGGCTACTAGGGACCTGGTTGTTTACGTATCACACCCGCATTAATGTTTCCGCTTAATACAGTTCTAGCATGACACAAAAACCTATTATGAACAAACGAGATATGATAAAGAATACACTTTATTAATTGCCTCTAGGGCATATCTCCTTCAGTCTCCCACTTGCACTAGAGTACAACTTAATCTAGATTACAACTTGGTAAAAGCCTAACACCCATAGCTAATTGGTGTTGTTCATGCTTATCAAGCGGGAGAGGCTTCGTCAGCGGATCTGCCACATTCAGATCCGTATGCACTTTGCAAATCTTCACATCGCCTCCTTGTACGTACTGACGTATCACGTGGAAGAGTCGGAGAATGTGTTTGGCGGTGGAGTGAGACCTTGGCTCTTTGGCGTTCGCAATGGCACCCGTATTGTCGCAGAAGAGGATCACGGGGTCTTGCACGCTCGGGAACACTCCAAGTTCGATGACGAACTTCAACAGCCACACAGCTTCATTCGTGGCCTCGCAGGCAGCAATGTACTCCGACTCCATTGTAGATTGTGCGACTATGGGTTGCTTCCCACTTCTCCAGCACACGGCGCCTCCATTCACCTTGAACACGTAACCTATCTGTGACTTACTGTCATCGGGGTCTGAGCAGAAACTTGCATCTACGTAACCCGTTACGCCAAGTTCCTCATCGCAGCCACCATACACAAGGAACATTTCCTTTGTCTTATTGAGATACTTAAGAATGCTCTTAACAGCTACCCAATGCGGCATTCCAGGATTACTCTGGAACCGGCTTGTCAAACTTAGAGCTAATGCCACATCTGGTCTAGTACTCAACATTGCATACATGATCGATCCTATGGCCGAAGCATAAGGATGTTTCGTCATTTCGGCCTTACCCAGTTCCGTCACCGGACACTGTGCCTTACGCAATATCTTATTCTTGATAACCGGCAGAGAACCCTTCTTTGCCTTCTCCATATGAAAACGCTTCAATATTTTATCAAGATAAGTACTCTGACTTAGTGCTAATAGGCGCCTTGATCTATCATGGTAGATTTTTATGCCTAAAACATACGCAGCTTCTCCTAAGTCCTTCATGGAAAACTTACTGTTTAAATATTCCTTCACGCTATTCAGAAGTTCCACATCATTCCCTATTAGCAATATGTCGTCAACATACAGTGCTAAGAACACAACCGAGCTCCCACTCATTTTCTTGTAAATATAGGTCTCTTCCACATTCTGGATAAATCCAAAACCTTTGATTACCTCATCAAAGCGAAGATTCCAGCTCCGAGATGCCTGCTTCAATCCATAGATGGATCGCTGAAGTTTGCACACCTTGTTAGCACTTCCTGGATCGACAAAACCTTCCGGCTGTACCATGTACAACTCTTCCTCAACGTTTCCATTCAGGAAGGCCGTTTTGACGTCCATCTGCCAGATTTCATAATCATAGTAGGCAGCTACCGCTAACAAAATCCGAATAGACTTAAGCATCGCTACCGGTGAAAAAGTTTCATCGTAGTCAATTCCATGAACTTGTCGAAAACCCTTTGCGACAAGCCGAGCTTTATAGACGGTCACATTACCATCAGCATCAGTCTTCTTCTTAAAGATCCACTTATTCTCGACGGCCTTGCGCCCTTCGGGAATATCCACCAAAGTCCACACTTGGTTATCATACATGGATCCTATTTCGGATTTCATGGCTTCAAGCCATTTCTCGGACTCTAGACTCTCCGTCGCCTCCTTGTAGTTCGTAGGTTCGTCTTGCTCGACTAGCATGACGGTGCAAACCATATTGCCATACCATTCTGGTGCGATCCGAGATCTACCAGACCTACGAGGTAGAACATCTTCCTCGACAGTTTCTCCCACTCCTTCCACGGAGGACGTTTCCAGAATTGCTTCCGTTGCGCCACTCGGAATCTCGAGTTCAGGATCAACGATTTCATCGAGGTCTACCTTCCTCCCACTTACTCCTTTCGCGAGAAACTCCTTCTCTAGAAAGGCACCGGTCTTCGCGACAAAAGTTTTGCCCTCAACTTGGTTGTAGAAGGTGTACCCAACGGTTTCCCGCGGATATCCTACAAAGACGACTTTCTCCGACTTCGGTTCGAGTATGTCGGCCTGTAGTTTCTTAACGTACGCCTCACAACCCCAAACCTTCAGAAACGATAACTTAGGCTTGTGGCCATACCTTAATTCATACGGCGTCGTTTCAACGGACTTGGACGGAGCCCTATTTAAAATGAATGCGGCTGTTTCTAATGCATAACCCCAGAAGGACACTGGCAGATCGGTAAGAGACATCATAGATCGGACACTATCCAGTAGAGTACGATTACGTCGCTCGGACACACCGTTACGCTGCGGAGTTCCGGCGGGCGTAAGTTGGGGCACTATGCCACAACTCTTCAGATGTGTGCCAAACTCAAAACTCAAGTACTCTCCACCGCGATCGGACCGGAGATGCTTGATTTTTCTATTAAGCTGATTCTCAACTTCACTCTGGAATTCTTTGAACTTTTCAAACGTTTCAGACTTGTGTTTCATCAAGTAGATATAACCGTATCTACTCAAGTCATCAGTGAAGGTGACGAAGTAACGATAACCATTGCGTGTCGAAACGCTCATTGGTCCACATACGTTTGTATGTATGATCCCCAACAAATCCGACGCCCGTTCAACGAAACCTTTGAACGGTGTCCTGGTCATTTTGCCCATGAGGCATGGTTCGCATGTTTCGAGGGATCCGAAGTCCAACGAGTCCAAGAGTCCATCGGAGTGGAGTCGCTTCATGCGCTTTATACCAATATGACCAAGACGGCAATGCCACAAAAACATGGCGGTATCGTCACTACACTTAATTCGTTTGGCCTCTATGTTATGGATGTGAGTACTACGATCGAGATTCAACAAGAATAAACCATTACTCTCGGGAGCATCAACATAAAAGATATCATTCATATAAATAGCACAATTGCTTGACACTGATTTAAATGAAAAACCGTCTTGTAACAGGCAAGACCCACTTATAATGTTTACACTCAAGGATGGCACAAAATAACATTTATTTAAAACCAAAACTAATCCCGATGGTAGATGCAGAGGGAGCGTGCCGACAGCCACCACGTCGACTCTCGATCCGTTGCCGACGCGCATCGTCACCTCATCCTTCGCCAGCCGCCTTCTATTCCATAACTCCTCCTGAGAGTTACATATATTAGCAACAGAACCAGTATCAAATACCCACGTATTGCTCCGGGCGGATGTAAGGTACACATCTATAGCATGTATATAAAATATACCTTGCTCTTTGTCGACCGTCTTGCCAGACTTCCTATCCTCCAGATACTTGGGGCAGTTGCGCTCAGGTGATCCGATGGTTACCTCCATCTTTTTCAGCTTGATTTCTAATTCGGCCACTTCGAGCATCTTCTGGATTTCCGACAGGGGTTTTGACGTCCCTTTCATGCCGTAGTCCACTATGGCGTTCTTATAGCTAGGGGGCAGAGAAATCAGCGCCCTATCAATCACCAACTCTTCTGGGATCACACTTCCCAGATCACTCAGAAGTCGAGCGCAGCCAAACAACTTGGCCAAGTGCTCACTGATATTGCCGTGCTCTTCCATCTGGGCTGAGAAGAAAAGCACAGTTGCCTCGTACGTCTCAGCCTTGACTTGTCGTGCAAAAACAACCATGAGTTCAGTGATTATTTCATAAGCACCCTTGTTCATGAAGCGGTTTTGCAGGTCAGCCTCCATGGCAAAGAGCATGCCACTCTGGACATAAGAAGAAATCTCTGCTTTTACCCCATGGACAATCCTTTCGATTTCCGGGGTAGTGCTGGGAAGATCACCTAAGGGGGAATCAAGCATGTAGGCCACCTTGTGGGTTTCAAGGATGGACTTCAGATCGCGGAACCAGGACACGAAGTTAGACCCATCGGTCTTAAGCTTCTCTTCCTCAATGAACAGGTTCAGGTTAAAGGAGGGGTGAGACATCTACAATGGAATTTGCAACAACATAAGACTTTGTTCATAATAATTTTGAGTTATAGTATTTTAGAAAATAACTGACATAACTCCCACTCAAACGAACATCCCTCCTGGTCGTTTAAGCGATTACACGACCCCCATCCATTGCACCACCCCTCATCATCAAAGCCGGCGGCACAACTTCAGGAGTAGACAAAATCGTCCGCCACACCAATTTTGTGACTCGTGCTCGACCTTTCGGTCTTCCTGTTCCGAGGCCATACCTCTGAGTATGCTAGGCTCGCCACCAAAGACCTCCACGCTGATGCTTGTGCAACATGGCTTACACCCACCGTATGCGAACGAAGATATGTATGACACCCGATCATCACGGCCTGCCTCATAACGTAGAACTTTATTGGTGGTGCTCGTTGGAGGGAGAACACTAGTGGTATTTTGAAGGGATCATCTTATTCAGCTACCGCCGTGTAACACACAATCACACAAAATAAGATGCACACAAAACATCAAATGTAATGCAATGTGATATAGTCCATCGCGCCATGGTCTTCTTGGCGCCCGCAGTTTATAAATAATTTAATAAACCTACCTTGACCATATCACATAGCCCCTGCAAAATAAAGTTAGACGCTTCTACTTTATCTTTTGCATATTTTACGTGGCTTGGGGCTTTCGTAAATAGAACCGCTTCATACCTACGAATCTTATGACCACAACAACGATCCAATAATTGCATGTTTAAGCATCCCTTTCGGGCCCTCCATTGAAAATGCGAAGACCAACTAAAGAGAGAGAAACTGTCACCCGCCAGCCACAGATACGGTACAAGCCGTATGTCAGTAGTGGAACCAGTCTCGCGTAAGCGTACGCGTAAAGTCGGTCCGGGCCGCTTCATCAACTCAATGCCGCTGGAATACACAAGTGCACGCTAGAGGGTAGCAAATAACAGGAACGGTGCCCCCGTGCAGAGCACGGGTTCTAACAGCGTACAGCTATATCTTACGATAGATCGGCTCTGATACCACTGAAGGGGATCGTGTGCAGAAAACAAAAAAATTCCTAGCAACGATATCCTTAAACTAGCCAAGATCTATTCTATGCAGATATAGTAGTACGAACGGAGATCGGAATACGTACCCTTGTAGACCGAAAGCGGGGATTACGTTCCCGCACAAACGTTGTCGATGAAGACCGACGTAGCCGACCTCAAGGTCGTGTAGAGGAAGCAGGCCTCCGAGTACCGCTAGCGCAGCACCTCGCAGGGAGTCGCACACGTACGGTGGAGACGACGCCTCTGAAGCTCCAGTCCAGGACGAGCAGCGGAAGACTTGGACCGGAACACCAGCAGCGCGGCAGCGGGCTATGGTGGAGGAGATCCCCGACTCCTCTTGCTCGGCGCGGCTCCGACTTGGGAACCACGAGATCAAGAGAGAAATCAGGAATTAATTGGTGAATTAAAAGGCTGGGGTGCCCCTTCTTATATAGGCTCCCAAGGGGAGCCAACCTTGCGCAATGTGGGACTAACCCCCCACAGCCTGGTTCGGCCAAGGGAGTGCGCCGGCCCCCTGGTGGGCCCCTTGTGGCCCACCTAGGCCGGCCCTCCTGGTCCCCACCGAATTCCCCTAGGGAATTTTCCCCTCTTGGGCCTTCTTTCGTCCGGAAGGCCCATTTAGGGAAATCTGCCTTAATAAATTCGAAAATAAATATATAAAATCATATTTGCGTATTAATAACACTAATTAATATCAAACATAATATATATAATATTTCCTAGCTCCGAAAACTCTTTCGGTGCTGCCCGATCTCCATCGGACCTCTCCCGGGACGTTCCCGGTGATCTCCTTCCTTTCCGGTTGTCTTGTCGAAACCCCTTAAGTGTGTTACCCTAGCGGTTCGATATAATATCAGGTATGATCAAGACTACTCAATGATCAAGGACTAACTCGTAGGCCTGGACCCCCTGAATTAATCCCTGAGATATAACGAATGACTTTCATCTATCAAACCTGAACGCGAAGTCTTAGACCTTTTGCCATAGTGATACTTAGCACGTCCGAGCGTCGCTCCATAGATATCTCCATACCTAATCCCGACCTCGTTACCGACGACGCTATCTTCTACTCGTTCATGATCTCATGTCTCCGTGACCTAGTCACATGCTTGCAAGCTCATTAGACATGATCTCACCGAGAGGGCCCGAGAGTATCTATCCTGCTATGCGGACTGGCAAATCCCGCTCTTGACCCCTCGTCTCAATACTCCTTTTCAATACCCAAAAGTAGCACCGTTATTGTCATACTAAATAAGATACGACGTTTGGTGCAATCAAAGTATCTTCGGGGAATATCAATAAGAGTTGATCTCACGGTCAAAGGTGTAACGACTATGTTCTCCAAATCTGGGTATGTCCATCACATCACTCTCCAGCGATATGACTGGCGCCATGCCCCATGACCGGGAAACCTCGATCATCAATCGCGCAACGAAACTAGTCTTAGTAGAGTCTACTAGGGACCTGGTTGTTTACGTATCACACCCGCATTAATGTTTCCGCTTAATACGGTTCTAGCATGACACAAAAACCTATTATGAACAAACGAGATATGATAAAGAATACACTTTATTAATTGCCTCTAGGGCATATCTCCTTCAAAGATGTCTAGTGCCAGTTCCTGTTTATCTGCTGTCTTTTTGCTACTGTATTCCTCGGATGGTTCCTTTTGAATTCAGCTTTCAGTGCCCTACTACCTATGGTATCTTCTACATGTGATACAAGTTGTATGTGCATAGAAAATGTAGATTGGATTGGGCCGGTGATGGTGAGAGATTAAATCCAGCCGGCGATGGGGAAAGAACACAGCAACACCAGACATCGAAAAAGAAGGGTAAATAAAATTGTGACTCTTATAATAAATGGGGTATCAGAGAAAAAATCCCGATGGGTGGACACAATGAGAGGAGCTGACAAAACCCTAACGGCAACCTCTGTAGTTCTGAGGGGTATCGTTGTTAGTGGCATGAGATTCGCAAAAATCTCAAACGCGGGCATGCAAAACATATAATTTATGGCTAAAAGACGGTCTTAATTTCGGCATTTGCGCCAGCGGCGCAACGTGTTATCTAGTCCAGTTTAGTGCTTCGGTATGGACTAGCTTACATATCTAGCTCCAACAGGAGATACTGGAGAAGGGTCGTGACACCCAAGGATGTTATCTTTAGATAGATACTGGAGATGAATTGGAAGAGCAATGGTAGCATGCAGTTTCACAATTACTATTTTAGTTTTATAACAGCAGGAAGATGATGTTAAAATTGAGGGATTCAGTTCCCTTGAACGTCAGACCACCGCCATCCCTACACATTGATAATTGCAAGCCTACTGGTCCTGTTTATCCTGTTTATTTGCGCGCTTAGTGCTTCTCTAAAACTAGTAATTGTGCACGTGCATGCACGTGTAATATTAGGACATATTTTCTCAATTGAAATTTGGTGTGGAAAGAGTTAAGACGCTTTCATATGCTTAGTTTACCATGGCAACACTTTAACTCGTGAAATCTATTGACAGCTTCGATCAATCTACTCGTCTATTGTGAAATTAGTGGATGTAAATTTACATTTTTTTTGTGAACAAAAGTTCAACGAAGGAATAATGATAAATAATCACAATCATACCAACTTGTTACATATATTAAAATTATTGTAAAATGACAATCGTAGAAAAATTAACATCACTCAAGACACATATGATGCACTTCATAGATTAATATAGATTAGTAACTCTAGTTTCGATTTCATATTATTCTAAATTGCATATCTAATCCAACTCAGAGGGAATACAACCGAGTAAAATATTACTTTTTATGTACCGGAGGGAGTAGAACATATTGGTGTGTTAAAATCTTCAATACCTATTCTTTCTTTTAAACCTCCCATATTGCATCAATCCATCTACACACAAGCATCATTTAGCTCCAATATAAAGAACCCAGAGCATTATTTTTAGTGCCATGGAAGGAATGAAACAAGCAACTGCGTTAGAAATATTTCTTACGTTGATTAAATTAGTCTATGGGGAAAAGCCCTTTCTCACATCCATCCAAGTTCTGATCAGCTAGCCTTACTATACATATGCTTAGTTTACCATGGCAACACTTTAACTCGTGAAATCTATTGACAGCTTCGATAGATCTACTCGTCTATTGTGAAATTGGTGGATGTAAATTTACATTTTTTTTGCGAACAAAAGTTCAACGAAGGAATAATGATAAATAATCACAATCATACCAACTTGTTACATATATTAAAATTATTGTAAAATGACAATCGTAGAAAAATTAACATCACTAAAGACACATATGATGCACTTCATAGATTAATATAGATTAGTAACTCTAGTTTCGATTTAATATTATTCTAAATTGCATATCTAATCCAACTCAGAGGGAATACAACCGAGTAAAATATTACTTTTTATGTACCGGAGGGAGTAGAACATATTGGTGTGTTAAAATCTTCAATACCTATTCTTTCTTTTAAACCTCCCATATTGCATCAATCCATCTACACACAAGCATCATTTAGCTCCAATATAAAGAACCCGGAGCATTATTTTTAGTGCCATGGAAGGAATGAAACAAGCAACTGCGTTAGAAATATTTCTTACGTTGATTAAATTAGTCTATGGGGAAAAGCCCTTTCTCACATCCATCCAAGTTCTGATCAGCTAGCCTACCTTACTATACATATGCTTAGTTTACCATGGCAACACTTTAACTCGTGAAATCTATTGACAGCTTCGATAGATCTACTCGTCTATTGTGAAACTGGTGGATGTAAATTTACATTTTTTTTGCGAACAAAAGTTCAACGAAGGAATAATGAGAAATAATCACAATCATACCAACTTGTTACATATATTAAAATTATTGTAAAATGACAATCGTAGAAAAATTAACATCACTAAAGACACATATGATGCACTTCATAGATTAATATAGATTAGTAACTCTAGTTTCGATTTCATATTATTCTAAATTGCATATCTAATCCAACTCAGAGGGAATACAACCGAGTAAAATATTACTTTTTATGTACCGGAGGGAGTAGAACATATTGGTGTGTTAAAATCTTCAATACCTATTCTTTCTTTTAAACCTCCCATATTGCATCAATCCATCTACACACAAGCATCGTTTAGCTCCAATATAAAGAACCCGGAGCATTATTTTTAGTGCCATGGAAGGAATGAAACAAGCAACTGCGTTAGAAATATTTCTTACGTTGATTAAATTAGTCTATGGGGAAACGCCCTTTCTCACATCCATCCAAGTTCTGATCAGCTAGCCTACCTTACTATACATATGAATACAAGAAAAAACAAAAAAACGTCAATGAACCTTTGGTCATATCAAAATCATCACCAGTCCACAACTTAAAAATATGATGGATACATAACCATACTGAATGAGACGCGGTGGTGCAGTTCTAGCAGCAACATGTTCAGTCTTCGAAATATTCTTCATAACGGCTTACTGCATAATAATTAAATGTCATTGCACTGCAGTGTTCACATGGTGAGACCGTGAGATACAAAAAGATCAAATGTTAATTTGTACTTATAACAAAAAATTAGAAGCAGCCATGTATACTATGCAGCGATAGTTTCAGTCACATTCACTACAAGTTTGTGGATCAAGAACACTAGAAACTACATTACTAACCTGGCAAAGAAAATTGGTATTTTTTCTAGAGAAGCAAAGAAAATATTTTCTGGGTAGTGTTTCTTGCAAGGAAATAAAATAAAAGGTGAACCAGATGTGTGTCAATACAGATTTAACAGAGATTGTAATGAAGTACGTCGTCAGCGACTTCTCAAAATAATATTGAAGATTTACACATTATACTCATTGCACAAGTGACTGGTTACCCATAATTTAAACATGTGTTCTGATGGGCTACTAATAGCTTTGCATTTTCCCCTTTTCAAGCAGCATGCATCTCATGTGAGCTTTCAGAATGCACGAAGGTATGTGCCATGTACAAATAAACCTATTCCATTGTACGTCAGCTACTTGAATTTAATAAGATTTATCGGGTTACATGTACTGACTTACTGGTTTCTGGAGTCTTTCCCTTCGACAATCTACTAATTGTCAGTTTCTTCCTTAGCAATCTGAACATCATAAGATTTATTGGGTATGAATTTTGTCTAAAAGAGCTGACTTGTAATTTGTCTGATCATATTTTACATAAATCTGCAGAGGAGGCCCTAACAGTTTGTTTATTCATTGCAGTTCCTCATCCAGGATAAGCAAACAATAAATCGAAATGAAAAGGTGAAACATGGTAGGGAAAATGACCTAAACATTAGATCTTCACTGTTACAATTTGACATGCACTGAAAGTGTGCAGAATTAATTCATTAATATTTTAGACAACATCCTGCTCTGAATCTTATGACATTCTAGAGAGAAATAAGAAATATATGCTGAGACAATAAGATCCGTTTTCAATGTAATCCATCATTCCAGTCAACCTGATTCGGATGGATCAATACTAATCACATGCTTTGCTTTAAAATAAGGATGTGTAATAAGAAGGGCATTACCTCTGTATTGAGTTATGTCAGACAACGAAAGAGATTCATTTTCCGCACATTGCTTCGTCAGTATCAACGGAGACAGCATGCAGCGCACGGACTTTGCGGAGGCCACGAAGACTCCAAAATCACGGCGACCTTGACAGCCACGACGGTAGGGGAGGACGGCGTCCGGGCGGGTGGCCCTGTATCTTCAACCGGCGTGGGCGCGACCGGTGTTGAAGGACGGCGTCGGCAGTTCGCGATGGAGGGAGTGGCGGCGGTTGGAAGCCGACGGGGATGGAAGGCGCTACTGTGCTGATGGAGGGCGTCGTCGGCGTTGATGGAGGCACGACCTGCGGTGATGTTGGGCGCGGTGACGTCACTGATGTAGGGCGTTGACGGAGGCGCGACCTGCGGTGATGGAGGTCGGCGGCAGTGATGTTGGGCGCTAGCGGCGGGGATGGAGGGAGCCGGTGGAGGGGATGGAGGCGCGGCTGCGGTTATGGAGGGTTCCGGCGGTGGGGATTGAGGTCGCCACGTCGGGATGGAGGGCGTCGGCGGCGGGCGTAGGAAGGCGGCGGTGATATATACATTATAAGCAATTAGGAAGAAGATGTTTCTTTTCTGATTAGATTAGCGAAGAGGTAAGTTGATCAGTGCGTAGTCAGTCGAGGTAATAACCGTAGGATGAATTGTTGGGTGGCTGGGATGATTTGGATCACCCTTCTATGTGTCTTTTTATATTAGTGGTGATTAATTGCAAGGCTTATTAGAATTAATCACAGTACATTGCCAAATATAAATGTTCACTATTGAATAATACGAAAGACTCTTTTAGTAATATTCTTGGCTGCCCACTAACCGAACAACATGAATAGTTCAGTCCAAATAAAACGGTATGAATAGATAGACAGAAGGAAATAGATAATATGATCTGGCAAACATACACAAAGTTCCAGATGTGGCACATCCCTTCCTTCACTGATTTTGTCTTCTAGCACATTTTTTCTAGGAGCCAGATGACGTCAACTTCAACTTGATCACCATCGAAGTCTTTTTTTTTACTCCTTATTTTACGGCTGTCGTCTAGACGTTCTTCACTCCTACTACGGCTGCAGTCTAGACAGAATTTCAAATTCTTGTCCTCTTCTTGGCTGTCATAGGTTGTGATTACTCTTAAGTCCACCTCTACGTGGAGTTTGAAATGTCGACCATCTGGCAATGCAATCATGTGTGGTCCCAGTGGAAGAATGCGCATGGAACCACAGGGCAGGGACAAGCTCCTCCCTCGTTCACAACTGAAGAGATGGACGCTTTTGCTCCCATAGTCAATGGCGATTGCCTTGATGCTACCATACACAGCGCGGCTTCTCGAACCGAGGTCTTTGAGATTCAACCTGACCTCAAAATGGGTCTCAACGGCATCCGGAATCACCAAGTATGTGATCTCCAACTTGCGGCCAAGGCCTCCATACATGGTTTCTGTGAATTCCTCAACTTCATCAGGCTCAGTAACATCCCAGCCTTGGGAGATATGACCGGTACAAGACCCCTCATCATCGGCTGTGAAAACCTTCAAGCCCAAGGCGCCGTAAGCCTCTAGCATCCTATATGGTCCAGTGAGTACGAAATCTTTTCCTTCCTACACATGAAAACATGAATGTGAAGGGTTTTAATTTATTACAATATATAAAGTACGTAAAGAGGCATAAAGCATGTAGTAGATATAACATACGGTAGCTACTGTATACCTCTTGTACTTCCCCCTCGAGCGCCCTATAGATGCTTGCATATTGGTTCCAGTCACTGGCCCAGATAGCGCAGATACGGAAGTTTGCACGAATGGCCAACAATTGCACAGCACGTGCACATGACACAATATCATCACCGCAATCCTCCGAGGCAAATGTAGCATCATCCTCACCTCCGTCACCATCCTCACCTTTGGATATCACCATCATCTCCTGCATAATAATAACAGAGATAAAATAAATAAATTTCATTAAATAGAAACGAATGAATTCAGGTGGGTAACCCCAAGCGTAGTAGTTTGCTTAAAAATATGACAAAGTAAATCGTTCTGTTAGGACTAATAAGTAAGATATGCCAAAGGAGCCGTCGATGGCCTAATCCGACCTCGCGGGGACGGAGACAAGGAGGAAAAGCGAAGGTAATCTGAGACGGCGAAGGGCCTAATCTGACCTGGTGGCGGACGGAAAGACTATGAGGATCGGCGGCGGAGTTGATACGGCAGGACGCCGAGTTGGAGTTTCCCTCCTTGTTCGAGGTACCGATGAGGAAGGGCACAAGGGGTCACGCCGGCCGTGGGGCTCTGGGCACTCGATTGGGAGGACGAAACAGCAGAGAGAGAGAAAGGACGAGGAGAAGCACTTACCGGACGGCGTCGAGCCCGACGCCCGAAACTGCGGGCGGCAGGGAGGAGAGCAAACCCTAGCGGAGAGGCGGCTGTGGATGTATGGGACCGATGGGAACGAGATCGCCTGGCTTCTTTTATATCCCACAACAGGTTTGACGTCGGGGACAATAAGGACGGTTGTATCCAGTCCTATGTCGGTTCCTCACCTTGAATATATACCATGTTCGAAGAACACCTACTATATTTTTCCTTTTTTAAAATTTATATTTTCCTTGGACTAAAAGAAGAAGAGGAACCAAGACTCTAAGATCAAGAGAAGGAGATTGAAGCCTTGAAGGTATCAATCACAGGAAAGAACCAAAGGTAAGGCAAAGGCACTTCACCGTTTCAACACGACTGCTCCTAGTGAGCGACGCCGCCGGCAGATTATCCATGTGCTCTACCATATATGGGATCACAAGGTAATGTGGCATCTACCTATTATGTGCAGATTATCCATGTGCTCTACCATATATTTAAATTAAATCATAACATAATAAGGTACTAAGGTTAAGGCGTCTACAGATTTTGATCAAATTACGCTTCTTACTATTGTGAGACGGACTCCATTTTCATAAGAATGATGGTATCTCCAAAGTGTTATGACAGATGTTTGAGGTATACAATAAACAAAATTCAAGTTTTCACTTGGACTCACAGTTTGCAAACCTTATTGTTGTAACCATCACCCTATATTGTAAGCACAATATATACTGTCTCAGCACTTTGATATCAATTAAGTTGTATGTGTTCTATATTCCTGATAAATAATTTCTCACGGAAAAGCTCTCCAACTCTAATATCTGATGCTATGCTAATTCAGCATGTACTGGGTAGGGGGACATGCAATCATGTGGTGCGCGCACTACGTCCTGACAGATGGATTCCGGGAATTCAAACTTCTTCAGTATGGTCGTAATATACCCATATATACGTGTCAAAATTAAACATATTTTCATGAATTGTGTATCAGTTTGACATTTGACTCAATCACTATTAGCAGGAAACAACTAGCAGAAAGAAAGATGAACGCACTTTCACTCCTTGGTGTTTGTATATTATGGAGCATTTTGTGAAAGATTTTCTGAAAAGTTATAAAAAATAAATTATGTAATACCTTGTTAATCGGTAAACATAAAAGGACTCCAGGTAAAGACTACACCTTTTATTTTCCAAAACTTCAAAAAAAAATCACGAGCACATATGTTCATGGTAAGGACATGATTCTTTTCACGAGCACATATTTGTAGTGGTTTGAATATATAACATGTTTTAACTATTTTAGCGGCTTCCAGGAGGGCGGCGGCAACCCAGGCAACATCATAAGTACTATGTACTCGCTCCCTTTGAGAATATAACATGTTTTAACTTGTTTTCGAATATTTTTCGAATTTATATGTATACATATCTATCTAGACATGTTTTAAAGTATGTACTTATTTTGGTATAAATCTAAACAACGTCTGCTACATCATCTAAAACATTTTATATTATAAATTGGAAAGAATATAGTATACATCAATATCGCATAACGACGACATGATGTCGCCTTGAATTGGTTGACATCAGGCAGGTTTTAGTCGTCTACAAAAATCTTGACTGACTTGCTGGGTTCAGCGTGCGTCAATGAAACGCGAAGTCTGATAATGGATCGATCATCGTTATGCTCGCCCCTCCTGCATGAGCGTCCATGCTCACACATCGGAAGCATATTCAAGACTTCAAAGAAAATAAACGGTCCGGAAATGGTTAAAAGATGAGCTCCGGTCTGGTCGACAAGGAGCCCTTTTCCCCGGGAGACGACGACCACGCAAATGCAATGATGGATGGAGAGCCAGAATCCAGAAGATTCCGGCGGCCAGCGCGTTCTTATCCCCTCCATCGCACCACACGTATGCACGGTCTTGCCCACACGGCCACACCGTTGGTCAATTTGGCGGGTATTGCAGGTGCTTGTGGTTGTGGAGGCGGCAACCGCACACCTCGCAAAGGAACACCACGCTCTCTTTCCACAGCAAGCCTCGTCGTTTGTCGGCGTCGCTGTCTATCATGTCGATCACCCCGCCACGCGGGAATGGACACGAACAGGGCGGCGCTACGTGGCCGCTCCATCGGCTAGGGATTCCGGGAGGTCGATCGGGGTTTCAGTGTACCGCACGGACATCGATGTGTGGATCCTTTTGCACCGGAACTGCCACGCCTCTGTACTATGGAGACTACGACTTTATGACGCCTCAAGAGTTTTACTCTTTCAACAAAAAAAAAAATTGTGAGGAACAATTATATGTTTACATCTCAAATCTGCGCATACCTAGCAGTGTTTTGCACCCGCCGTGTATTTAACGTACTACTTACTCGGTTCCGCAATGTAATTATTTTCAGCAAGCTTGTTTAGCTAGCTAAAAATGCTTACAATGTCGAACAGAGGGAGTACTAAACATTGTCTCAATCCCAAAACTAAAGACTCTAATTACACGTGACTTGAACATCAAGTTTTGAAGAACCATGTGGTACACTAGAACAGAATAATTTCTTCTTCCTGCGGAACGAAGTGGTCTTATGGATATCGCATGTACTCGAATGATGATGGTCGTACGGGCTATCTTCTTCCGGGGTGGGTGGCAACATCATAAAAGACTGGATGGATAGAGCTCTATTTAGATGGTTGATTTTTGTAAACTTTGAGACATAAATACTTTTAATAATTGCGGTGGCTGTATGCATCATTTTGATGTAGAGGCCGGGAATCCGCACCCTATTATCTAAAAAAATGTGATACACTAGAACCCAACACGTGCCTTTCTGTTGGCCGAGTGATGATTCGGCGCCGACGGGCCGTACTAATGGAACTAAATGTTGTCTGGGACAGGACAGGCGGACAGCGATAAGTCCAATCCTTCGATTTTATCCAGAGTATAATGGAAAAAAGTGTCAAAACACGATGCTACACGGGTTGGTGGCGGTACGAGGTACAGTACTATATTTTCTTCAGAGCAGGGTGCACTGAACCGTGAAATTTCACAAAAATAACCCTTTGGACAAAGTTTAGCAAAAAATAACCCATTTTCAAAACTATTTTAAAATCTAACCCTTCGGAGGGTAGCGCCATGCCGCTCGGCGCTACCCTCCCTGACTTAGCCGTTTTCGACGTGCTCGCGATGGCAATGCAATGAGGGTTCTACAGGGTAGCGACGGAGGTTGTGGCGCTACCACACAGAGGGTAGCACCGCATCGTTGGGCGCTACCAAAAAGGGTTAGATTTCAAAATAGTTTTGAAAAGAGGTTATTTTTTATTAAACTTTATCCAAAAGGTTATTTTTATGAAATTTCACCGCTGAACCTAGCTGCTGCATAATTCAGCAGCATTTGGTCACCGCATCAACTACCCAAGCAACAACGCCGTCCGTGCATCGCATCAAGCAAAGCAAAGAAAAATTACGGACAGAGACAAGTTGGGGGGCAAAAGCATCGGACATCAACCAGATAAACAAAGAGCAATCTACACAGCGGTGCACCACTGGTTCTTGTACCCTTCAGACGCAGTATACTGACCGACAGCAACAACGGTTTGAGGCTCAAAAGAATTAACATTCTAAAGATAGGCGCTAAAACATCCTTGATGGAGCAGTGCTGCCATCGCCCTGAGAAATTCAGCGGCATTTGCTCAACACCTACCTACCAGGGCTAATCTAAAGCACGACGGATACGTCCGTTCCAACAGCAGGCTTCACAACCGCATCCCAAACAAACACAAAGGTCGCATACTGACGACCGTGTCCATTACGTGCAAAAAAATAAAAATAGAACACACATTCTATCTTTCAGCTAGCTGAAAATGGAATCCGCCATCAGTCACATCTTCAGCCGTCCGTCTTGTTCTTGACGCGGATCTTGGAGCGACCCTCAGTCAATCTAAGGTTTTCTCTAGTCGCCGATTTTTTCCGTCTGCTGGTTCAGTCAAACCATTTTTTGGTTGCCTCCTGCTCATTTTTCCCCTTCCTCATTTCGAGATGGAGGCAGGCCACGGAGGCGCGAGCTCTCCCACGCCGGAGATGGCATGCGCCGCCGCCCGGGTGTGGCTGTCGTAGCCCCCTCCTCCCTTGCACCATGCGATCTGCTACACTCCTCCTGTCCCGTCCCACCCCACGTCACCCCACTCCACTCCCTTGGATCCCTTCTCTTCGTCACGGTGGTTGGTGGATGGAGATGCTGGGCTCCCACGGCGTGAGCGGGTTCCATCGCGGAGGAGCTTGGCTCCCTCACCGGCGCAACGTAGGCCAGATCCATGTGTGACTGCAGCATCCAAGAGTCATGGCGACGACCGGCGCAAGCACCTCGTTGTCGAGCGGTGTTCGTGGAGGCTCGCGTCCTCACCATGTATCGGAGTAACTTGTTCATCCCCTGCCCCTAGAAGATTCACTTCTATCAACAAGGAACTATATGCATCTGGTGAATTTTACCCTTCCTCCTTCTATTTCATTTTCACATTTCTTTGTTCCAAATTTGGCGTCTCGTTCAGTTGGATTCTTGACTCTATGCTTGCGAACCTAGGATGTCGATTACTCTGATTGATATCTATAAAATTCGAAAAAAATGGTTGCATAGCATCTGTTTGTTATAATGCCTGTGATATACATTGTATTCTGTTCGTGTGCTTATGTTTTACTGTTATTATCAACATCTTCCAGACACGCAGAGAACAATATATAGCCTAAAATCAGAACATGAATCAGGGAATTGTAGATGTTTTTAGGTGGTTCCACAAAATACCTTATCTGCAATATCCTTTCAAGTCTTAATTCCAAACAAAAAAGTGCCATAACATGATCTTATGGTTCAGTTTTGATCTCCCTTTTTGTGTTTTGTTTTTCTGAAATGGGAGGTGGTGATTCTCCTTGCTGGGTGGCTCATTTACTTTTTAGTAGTGTGAAGAATGCCCCTATATGTTTTGTCGTTGTTAGTTGATTTCGTCATTCATCTATCTCTGCAGCACCAGAATTGCATCATGCAGTTAAGGTCAAAAACACTTAAGTTCATTCAATCGACGGTAATGTTCAATAATCTGAATAGAATACAAAGAGCGACTACCCAGGCCCATACATGCAGCTAGGCACGGAGGCTCCACACAATTCCGAGACGACTGAATTCAGTTAGGTAGTGTGATAATGAAAACGAGTCTTTCCTCATTGAAGAGGAAGTGAATACAGCCCAGTTCTACAAGCGAAGAACTTTGCTCAGTCATCTCAGTATTCATTATTTAATCTCATTGTCTCTTTCTTATGTGTTTACTCATTTTCTCGGTTCTTACCTCATTATTGATTCTCTTCAGTTTATCTTGAATGTTTTTGCATCGGTCTTTCTTCAATTTTTCAGTCATTCATTTTTCTATGAATCTTTTTTTTCATTTCTTTACCTCTTATTTGTTCAATTTTTCTCAGTGTCATTCTTATCTGGTCAGTTCAAGTATTACTCTCATTCCACTCGGTTTTTTTATTCTCTCAGAGCTCTTAGTTTAGTCTTATTTTCAGTCATTTCCTCATTCATCTCAATTTCTTTAGTCTCTCGGTGTCATTCTTATTTTTTCAGTTTGAGTATTATTCAGTTTCCTGAGTTTAGTCTTTATTTCTTCAGTTATATTATTCCTCAGTTATACCTTATTTTCTCAGTCTCCAGTCTTACTTATTTCAGAAAAAAACTTTCTCATTTGCTCATTCCTCGGTCTTGAGTTTTCTTTGGCTCAGTTTATCATCTTCATTTGCGAGAATTCAATCTCTATTTAATTCAATGTTATTCCTTTTTCAGTTTTCAATCTCTATTTGGGTTTACTCAGTCTTGTTTTCAATCTCTCAGTCGATCATTTTAAATTGCTCGGTTTTTCAATCTTATTCTCTGTTACTCATTCCCAATCTCATTTTTTACTCGTTCATTTAATTTGTTTGTTCTTTATCCTCTCAGTAGATCTCATTTGTAAAGTCTTTCAGTTCTTCAGTCTCATTCTAAATTCTCAGGCTCTCATTCTTCATGTTCATCTCATTGTTTTTCATTGTCCTATGTTTCTATTCATCTTTTATCTCATTTTTTTGATTACCTCTGTTTTTAGTTATGTCAGACTATCTACATTGTTCATATCACTTTTTGCTCAGCCATTTTTTCGTTTTCATATAATTTCCTCAGCTTTGCATTCTTAGTTTTTTTCGAATCTCAATTTTCACTCTTTCATTCTTCTTTTTGTTCAAGCACAAGTCATTTGCAATTTCTACTTGTTGAATCAGTGTTCATTGTATTTGGACTAATTTCTAACTCTTTCTTCAATCCTTATTTCATTATCATCTTGACTAAATAGAGTTTTATTGTGTGATTTTTCTTCATGGTTTATCACTCTCTTGAGTACATTTTCGTTTGTCTTATTTTTTCATCTTGTCTAACTCTCTCTACACAGTGATCTTTTTCTTGAATATTCTCTCAGTCTCTCGTTCTCATCAGTTCACTCTTTCATACATTTCAGGGGTCTTGTGCTCACAGTACAACTGCAGCTTCTTCTACGCCAATCTGCAGGATCATTTTCATGCTTGGTGTTTGGTAATCCGAGACTTGAAGCAGAATAGGGAATGTCAATAGTTTGTTTGATATTAAATTTGGTTCCATTTTTCATACCTATGTAATTTGTATCAGATGCTGCTAGATGATTCAGTTGTTTCCTAGTTGGATTTGTTCTTCTACTTGTATATATGATCAGAATGTGTGTAATTCACATGATACAAACATATCGATTTGTGTTGCAAAGTTGTTGTACTACACTGTTCTAATATTAGTTTCGATTTGGCTCCAGTTTCTTGTTTTTGTGTACACCAGCCGCACTGATGAAATTGCAGCGGGCGCTGAAGCAATTTTACTCAAAAGATGGCATCTATGTATTTCTCCAAGGCACTTTTCTTCTTTTTTTCTCATCATATATTCAGTGATATCTGACACTTCCTGTCAGAGTTCAACTCGGTTGTGTACTCTTAGCTAGTATTTTTTATTTTTCAAGAGCGGTAAACACCAACTTTGTTTTCCCTTCTGGCTGAAAAAACCGGTAGAAAAAACAAGACTGATTTTTGCCAATCATTTGGTCGGACTGAAAATACTGAAGGAAAGCTGACCGAATGAAATACTTAGTACAAAAAGTGTATGATGGCGAATTGGAATTTCAGCTAGCTGTTGGTTAGACAGTAGAAACAACCATCAATTAGGTGAGGCAAAAACATCATCAACAGGATAGACAATTAGACATAGAACAAACTTCAAAAAAGAACCAAAGATTTGTAACAGCCACAGCATACAGACCGACAGTACAGCAGGTTTGAGCCCAACAAAAATTACTTTCTAAAGACAGGCGCTAGAACATCATGTAACTAGTTCATAACTGGGTGGAACAACATCGTCTAGCGCTTCCCGCCGCCACCACCGAGCTTGGGGGCCTTCCCAGGTTTGGGGGCATTGCCTCTTCCGGAGGTCTTCTGGGATTTTGTAACCTCCACCTTCTTCGCTCTCTTCTCATCCTTGGTCTTCTTAATGCGTTCCTTGATCTCACTGTTATAAAGCAGTTACTATCATAAGTACCTCATAGATATGCATAGTACCTCACTGTTATAAAGCAGTTACTACTGCCTTGATGCTGTACAGTGATTAAACAGAAACACAAAACATTGCTTTTGTTATGCTGTTATGTCAATGTTCCATGGATAGAGCTATGGTTTGAAAAAAGGGCCTCTCAAAGAAGAAATATAAGCTCCTCTCTAAGACTCTAACGTACAACTACCACTGGTTGTGTCGTACACATAAAAAAACAATAATAGTTGGGCCATTAGAAATTTACAATGCATAAAGTCCACCACATACCTCGATCGGAACAAATATAACAACCTACTATAGAGATGCAACAGAGTACCAATAAAGATACAAGGTTGAAAGCAATGGAGGAAGAATTACCGGAGAGCGGCTTCCCTGGCAGCATCACGGACCTCAGGCTTCTCAGCTCTCTTCTTCTGGATGGTTTCAAGGGATGCACCGACAATAGATCTGGAGTAAGGCCTCTTGGTGGTGCGGCGCCTCTTCTTGGCAGCCTCAGCATGGATATCCTAGGATCGAACCCAAACAATAAATTAGCACAAGTTCCATATCTAACGAACACATATTGTAATTGCTAAAAACGTCAGAAAAAGTGCATGTATCATTGGTAAAAACAGCGCAGCAAAACTGAATCTCACAAGATTGATGTAAACATCCTTTATTATTTCAACAGACTATCAGAGCATGTAGTCAGCGATACTGACTAGACATGACATTTTCTTGGACAGCTAACTAGTGATAATAGTGTCATTTATCAGGGAAAATAATTAAACAGGACAATTTACTATCAGATCATTGCCCTCTTAACCAAGACACACTAATAGTACAGGCAGTTAACATTATCAGACATAAGCTGAACTAGCATACATATTGCCAAAGAGAGTTTCCGTAGTTGCATATACCTTCTTGTGCTGCTTCCTGAACATGGCCGTCCATGTAAGCTTAGCAGGCTTGAGTTTGTTGTGGAAGTAACGCTTGCACTTGGAGTTGGAGAAAAGGAACACCTGATTGTGTAAGCACAGCAACTTTAGCACATTTCCACTTATTTTGATTCTATAAGCACAATAATGACAGGGCCCAAAGAGTCTACCTGAGAGTCTGAACGGATAAATCTGATACCCTTTCCTGGGTATATCTTGGCACCACTGAAACGGCAGAGCTCGGTCCTGTAGAAACAGGATAGACATACTAATAAGTATGACTGTCAGAAGCAATTTCACAAATCTTGAACAGCCCTTCAAAACATAAGATCCTGTCAAGCTTAGAAAGAGGGGGTAACATACTTGAGAACCATCTTCTCTGCCCTGAAAAACCTTCAAAACTCCTCCTACAAATAACATGTACAGCTATCAGCATCCACAGTATCAATCAATAATATCACAAAGCATTGCCCTCTACACTAATAACACACTGCTTCATAGGCTAAGCTTATGTATGACATAAGCAAGAGCTGCCAAGCGATCGAAATCATTAGAGAAGTAAATCACACCAACAACTACATGGGACTTCACGGGAAGCCGCTAATATAACAATATGTCCATATCAATCAATGCCAACAAGGATTGCCCTAGAATAACACCACAACAAAACAAAAAAACTTGCCACAATGTGCATAACGAATAGATAGTCACACAAAACAGAACTACAGTGTACATCATAGAGGGTTTTGAAGAACAACAGGAGCAACTCCTATGAACAATGTACATAGCAGGGTACTCCCTCCGCTCTAAATAAATTGACTCAGATTTAGCACAACTTGTACCAAATCTGAGTCAATCAATTCAGAACGGACGGAGTACTTGGTAAAGAAAATCTCGTGCAAACAACACGGGGAAGCTGTCTACACAAAACATAACTGAAGTAAGTAACAGCTACGACCAGGGAATTCCAACTGTTTCTTCAGACGGCATGAACCAACCAAGCAGTACACAACGAGGGCGTCCGAAGTTCGACGAAGATGGATTTTGCACGGATGGATTTTACAGCGAGATAAACCATAAATCACGGGTGTACCGATAGATGCATTGGGGGGAAAGGGGTCGGGGGCATGAGCTCTCACCTTGGACTGGAGGCGGCGGTCGAGCTCCGGCTGCGGCGGGGAATGGAGGTGGCGCGCGCGAGCTGCCGCTCTCCTGCCGCCGCTTCGTGACTCGTGAGCTAGGGTTTCGCTGTGCGCTGGCCCTAGTTACTTTATATATGGACCGTGACTGCTTGGAGAGTAGATGGGCCGTCGAAGCCATGATGGCCGGGTTGGTGGCCTGCCCCGTAGTTGGTCTGGTTGGGCCTGAAAAGTGAGGGCTGTAAGACGGGCCTATGGGGATGCTCGGCCTGCCCCCATAGTAGGCCTGGTATCGGCAGTTGTCAATCGGAGACACTATCGATGTGGTATTGTTATTTTATTTGAAACTATCAAAGTGTTAGTTTCCATGGAAAATGAACCAAATGTGTATATGCTCTCCAAAAAAGAGCAGAATGTAAAAAATAATCCACTGAAGAAAGAGGGAGGTAGTGCACTGTAGGTCCATTTCTGTTTTGTTACCACCAACTATATCATGGTCTGAATATATCTTTTGACAACGTGTGTGGTGCTACCAGAACATAGGCAACGGTTTCTCTCAATCTCAACTCATTGTCTCCGCTAAGAAAGCAATGGAAAAGACGTTGAACCTAATTTGATTTTATGTTACAATAACCTCCGTTATCTTGGTAATGGAGTATGGCGCCCTTTCCTAGGGTTGTCGTTTTCTTATCCACTGTTGTCGATTGATGGTGTACCGTAGATTTGGTATATTTCCGGTGGCAGATTCATTAGTACGACAGAGAAATGCTCTGATGCTTTCCAGGATTGCACGAATTTTAAAACAAATTGATGGTTGTGATTAGGGGTGGAGATTAAGGGTGCTAATCCCACATGGTCAGTGCTCCTACTAGATCTTTCTTGAATCTATCTAATCATATTCGTCGATGTGCTTTAAAATTCGTGCAACGTATTTTTTCTGAAAAGCACCGGAACGCCTTCTCCGACAAATGCTCATGTGCTTTCCGGGAAAAAAAATATGTTGCTGTGCGTGTCCGCCCAAGGCTACACAAGCTGCTGTCTGCTGACGAGGCGTACATAGCAACAGTCGACAAACGTAGTAGTACTAAACATCACTGACCGCCGGATGCCCATCGACGCGCTTAAGTTTCGTGGAGCTTCTGTCTTGCTAAGGAAGGCAAATTTGAGCCTAATCAGAACGATCGTAGTAGTACTGTAACTAAGATCTAGGCATACATTTAAGCCTACGCGCATGCATGCATTTTGAGTTCAAGAAGAAACTGTCGGAAGTTTTATTATTCATTCAAATTTCAACACTGAAGTAACATATAGTAGTAGTTCCCTAAAGTCCCGAACGGATTTGAATCTTTTCTGAACGGCTACAAGCTGCACGAACACTGAAGTATGAACACAACTGAAAGCGCCAATGTAACAGTAGTCAACGTGGCCATGCAAAGCCGCTGACTCGGCACGACCCATCCGTCCCTCGATCAAACCGCGTGCTCCATCATGGCCCTGAACTCGCGGAACCCGACCCCGCCGCCGCCGCCGCCGTGCCGGGCGGCCGCGGCGTCGACCATGGCCGCGCAGTCCTCGTACCTGGCGCCCTCGTCCATCCCGAGCCTCCTTAGCACGCCCCACAGCTCCGCCGCGCTCACCAGCCCGTCCCCGTCCCGGTCGAACACCCCGAATGCCTCCCGCAGCTCCGCCTCCCCGGCCTCCTTGCCGCCCCACGCCACCTCCTCCACCGCCCCCATCGCCTCGCACCCGCCGCACGGCGCCAGCGCCAGCGTCGACGACGACAGCGGCATGCCGAGGCTCGCCGCGACCGCCGCGGCGTCGGAGCCCGACAGGCGCAGCGAGGAGCCGTCGCCGTCGTTCCTCGCGGCGCACCGCTCGCAATGCGGCCGTGGAGGGGTGCTGCGGGCGAGGAGGTCGATGATGCTGCGGCCCGTGAGGATGGCGTTCTTGGCCAGCGGCTGGAACACGGCCGCGATCAGGAGAGATGACACCGACATGACCAGGCCGTCGTCGCGGCAGAGCGCAGCAGGTCGCCACGTCCACATGATCTCGATCGAGAGACAGAGCAGCCGTTCGTGCGATCCGGGCAGTGTACGTACGTAGGCAGATCGATACTTAGTTTGCAAAGCAGACCGTGTCTTTGGGACTGTTGGAATGGCACGTTGATGGAGGATACACTGCACTATATATATATATAGATCGAGGTAGGGAGCGAGCTTGGAGATCGATCGATGGAGGCGACGCAAATGGGGTCGGAAGTTCGCGGCAACTGGACAGGAATATGAAAGTGTTTGCGCGCGGTCTTCACCGGGGTGTCGCTATCCACTACTCCGTAGTACTGATGATGCATGTTGATGTTTGTTGATGATGACTTGGAGTATTCATTTCCGTTCGCTACAGGCTGAGCATAGGCGCGTCCGAGGTCACTGTGGAAGTTTCCCGGCAGTTGTTGCGCCGAACGGTTTGGCGCCCATGCAACTAGCCGGCTAGCTAGAACTAAACAATAATTATACTAATGGTAGTAGTAGTAAGTATTCAAAACGATGATGTGTGAACCCTGCTGTTGTTCTGGCGCCGGTTTCAGACCGGCTGGAGATCTAGCCTGGTTTATTGTTACTGCCGGAGTTTGTGTGAACAACCCTGCAGGTACGAGAGTTACCCTGAAAGTCTGGATGCTCAACCGAGTACGAGCATGAGAAATCGATCCCGATTCAATTCAAACTCTGCTGAAACTGAAAGCAGACCCAGGGTTATCATACTCGTCCGAGATCGGCCACGACCAGCTGATCAATTCTCATCTCGCGTAACGGTACATTACCAGGCCAGGCGTGAATCTTCACCCCAGTAGTAGGAGTACGAGAGGAAGGAGGGACATTCGAACATTTTCCATGCTGACTTACCAGGCCCGCGTCAAGTCTCTCTCGCCTCGCTAGTAGGGCTAAATATAAATTTCGATGCTCTCTCATCGAGCCTTTCTAGATCTACACTCGTATTTTAGCTTGACTCGGGGCCGACTCGAAAGAAAATGTACTCGCACGGTTGAAATGTAAGATGAGTTCAAGACAATGTTAGCTAACTCAGCTTGATTTTTTCACCGATTTTTGCATTCATTCGAAAGTAGCCTGGCATGTCATATTCTTACTACGTACAGATGGAGAATTTTACACGGGGTTATAAGGGAATAGAGAACAACGAAAAACAAAAATAAAACAACTAGAAGAGGGAAAGCAAGAGCCACCAAGAGACATAAGAGATGAGGGGTGCAGTCTAGGGATCACAATGTCAAGACTCGGCGATCAGCCTCACGCACTCGCTTGATTTTGACTCGATGTATATAGTTCCTTTTAAAAATGGAGGTTGATATCAAAATGACGTACACATTATTTTTTAGTTATATGATTCCACAAAGTTTTACAAATAAACATATTGACCAACTGAAAGACACTTTGAAGGTGTGGGTCATGTACCCTGACCCCACCCCTACCAATGTCATCTAAATCTTGAGGCATCAACAAGTTGCCCAATGGCGAGCTGGGAGCATAAACAGCGAAACACACACTCAATGCGCACCGCATGCACATCCAGAAGATGTTGTCGCCATCTTCCCCTTACCTATCTTGAGAATAGCGATCAACCCATCAACCATGTCAGGCCAGCCGTCGACGCCATCGCGGCGCCAGATAGCACCATCACCTTGCGCGCATCGATCATTTTACTTGCATCCCCAAGACTGTGTGGCATCACGCCGCTGTCGACATGGTAGATCCACGCTGCTCCGCCTTTTGACGCATCCAACAAGCACTTGCTCCAAGACGATGCCCGCATGAGGGAGAATGGCACCAAAGTCGCCATCGTCCTATCCAGAAGACCCGGACCATGGGTTTCCCATAGAGCAGGCCGAGAGAGGAGACGACGACTGCAAAGACGGTGATTTCAAAAAGGTAACAACGTATAGACAATGCCATCGTCTGCCATGACCGAAACTGAAGTTGATTTTCACTGGCAGCCGCCACTTCCTAATCACGTAGTCGACTGAATTGCCAGCTTGCCACCACCGTCTACCTCCCAACAGGAGTACAACCATGGTCCGCATGCACGGACAAATGTGCGCCGATGATCGCAGACAACCACTAAAGTTCATTGTCGAGAAATCGCCATGTCACCGTCGTCATCCAGACGGGTTTAACACTACAACGTCCTGGAATGGAGGCATGGGGGGAGGTGGGTGTGGAAGTGTGGCGGTGGTGCTAGGGTTTGGGGGAGCCCAACCCCCACATTGCCCTGGGTGGGGAGCGATGTGGGGGTCGTTTCATGGCCATGTCTACTTCGGTGTTCATATCAGTGTATATAGCTGTTGTAATAGACTGCTGTTGTAATAGACTGTTGGGCCATGATATTTTTAGTGCTTTGTATAAAAACGCGCACATGTAAAGGCAACGTCTATCTTTGATACAAGATCGAAAGCCTAGCTAATTTTCACTGTTTTTCGTGGGTTCTCAGTTATTTGGGTTTAAATTGCCATGGAATTCTACATCATGCATGTGTAGTGACGCAGGTCGTGTTGGCAAGCAAATGCATGGCGCGCAACAGATGAGGAGTACGTAGGACGCAAGCAAGGAGTGTGCATCCGTAGGTGACCCGTCGTCAACGGTTGTGTGTGATAGCTGCGCAGCATAGCTCGCTCGGAATCGAAAGCTGTGGCAAGCGCGTGCCCTGCAGGCCGGCCAGGCTCCACGACATCAACACGTCGTTTTCCTTATCCACTCTAGGAAATTTCCTGGAAATTAACTCCACTGACTTATTTACCGGCTCCCATGTCAGTACGTCACGTCGTCGCTTGAACTGTTCGAATTCTCAAACTGACAACGTCTTTTCTGACACTATTCATGGTGGATTTGTTATTTTTGTTTCCCTGTATGTATTTCAAATTTGGTTCTGCAAACTTTAAGGATCATGAACACACATCTTGTAAGTACCCACAAATTTATTTCGGAATTTTTGAAGCTTACAAAATTTAAAACTTAACTTGTGGAATCTTATGAGATGGGGTATCACTGGATATACACTCGCCTCGTAGATGCGGGTTCATATCGCCTAGATAGCTTAGACGAATAGAAGTTCGTTTGTGTGAGACCATTAAAGTCCATGGAGGTGATGGGCGCAGCTTCGATGAAGCTAAGTCACCGTGCGACATAGCCTCATGTGTCCTCCGTTCTAGATCTGATCCGACGTTGAAGATTGCATCAAATTTCATAGGGAAAAAATTATTCAAATTCCATTATATGAAAATAGGTACATTGTGTATTCCAGGAATGTTTCATGTGTTTTGTGTTAGTGGGTTGTGAATAAATAGGCTATTACATTTTATGCCTAAAATCGCTATGTATGCCCAAACGAGTTGAAACTTTTTTAGAATAGACAAAGACAACAAAAGTATTTTGATTTATTTGAAAACATACTCCCTCCGATCCGTTAAAACTGTCGCTGAAAATGAGCTAGCTAGTACAACTTCACAGGTATACTTGCGTCATTTTTTTCTGAACGACTTCAACTTTAAGTTTCAGATTTAAGACAATGTTATGTGTTGTATCTAGAACGGCGGGCAGATAAGGGGCCTAGTCGCTCGGGCATGGATTGGCTGACTTTGTGGAGACCAAAGTCAGGTGACTTTGAGTCACTGCGACAAGGGGCCCACCATCTATGTGGCCCACTGTCATTGGCACAAAGTCAGCAAATCTGAATCGAGTCGCTTGGTACCTTACCTTAATGAAGTCACCGAAGCTACGTCCTCGGAGAACATCCAAACTCCAACCGACACCGTGCATTCTCACCCACTGCACTTTCAAACGCGTGGGGGCAGGTTATCATGCCTAGGTTTCTACACGGTTGGTTCATCTGTGACACTCTGTAGTCTGTACCCCAACGGCCTAATCCAGTCACTAGTAGACAGTAGAGTCATCAGTCATCAAGCACGCCCGATGAAGCTTCTTGGGGAAACCACTAGGGCACTAGCGTGTGCCCACAGGGAGGGACAACGACTTGTGTGTTCCCAGGTCCACGTCCAGGTCCTGGCTTGACTCCAGGGTCTTCCCAGGACCAGGGGGTCGACTAGACGCTGCGTCCTCCATTGGAAAGTTCAGCTCATTGCAGCACAAGTTGTGCCGCGGGACATCGATTCTTCAGGTTCGGTACTCAGCTTAAGTATAGTAGAACTGACGCTGGACTCTAACCTGTATGGTGTATGCTGTATATATACCCCCTACTCTAACATGTAAACCAGCTGTTCCATGACCTAGAGACAAGCAATGGAAGCCAGGACTGTAGTTGTACAGACCAGCAAGAAACTCACGTAGAACCACAACAAGCAAGTACTCCCTCCGTTTTTCTCTACTTTGTGTTATGGGTTTAGTCAAAACCAACCTATGTGTCAAGTTTCACCAAGAATATAGGGGAAAATATCAACATTCATAATACCAAATGCAATGACATGAAAATGCTGTTAACCGGAAAACTAGCTTGTCCTTGCTCAAACTGGTGCACCTTTCCTAATCTCAACCTGAATAATACTGATGCACATAGCAGGTTGATATCAACCCAAGAAGAGTCTTGCCATACAAAAAGGGAAAACTGCCTCATTTTTTCCCCAAGCATGTATCCATCGTCCAATCTGAAGCTGATAATGCAAATAAGCGATCCAACAAGGTGAACTAGTCCAGCTGTATTCATCAGTCGATGTAGAGGCCGAGACCCCCCCTTTTTCTAAAAAAAAAACAGTGCTGAAGGCCAGTAATGAAAGATATGGCGTAGTCCCTTAGGATGTGAGATGTAAGATCAGATTGAACAACACCTACATCGTGTGCAAGCACAGGATGCAACCACCAGTCTTTGGAACAATATCCTGAATTCAGATGGAACATCAGTCCTAGCAAAGCTGCTTCTCATTGTAAAGCCTTTATCCAAATCACTTTCAGAAGATTTCTCACAGGAATAGCAGCTTTATTGATGCAGATGCTCCGGACATAACTATTCAGCAGGAGCAGCTTTCCTTTGGCTCAACTGCTAATTATCCCGTTCACATAAACATACTAGGGTACTTTTATTTCACATAAGTATTACTGCGTCGTACTGTGAACGCGGCGGGCATCAAACATGTTACAATCCACTAAGGTTTCAGAAAGAAAGCTAACATAACAGCTTGTTCTTGCAGGGTCGACTTAAACACATATTTACAGGAAACCACCGCATAAAGTCGCCCGGCCTCACAGGAATCTCCTTTCAGGACTCCTTTGGCAGGTTGGATGCACAGGGGCCAGGGGCGATGCTAGCTACAATATAGATAACACAACCACTTAGCACGATATCAGATATGCAAAAGAAATAATTCTTACCATTGCTCCCAGCAGCATGATCTAGCGGCCTAATTACCTTCAGCTCTCGGGGGCATGTGGATTATTTTCATCAGACGAGAACGATGATGACTGATTTGGGAAGAGCGAATTCAAAGCAGAGTTTATAGCACTGTCAGTCAGTTCAATGCCAAAGCTGTCTCCATTATGGTCAGTACCTTCTACATCACTACTACTTGACTCAGCCTGATCTCCATCTGCGCTCACTGTCCCACCGCCACTGCCTGACTCACATGGGTTCTTTGACTCCTCGGTAGGCAACTGGAAGCGACAAACTGGGCAAGAACTATGGAGCTCCAGCCATGGAAGGATGCAATGGGAGTGAAACTTGTGTTGACAAGGCATCTCCTTAGCTTCTGTCCCAATTTCAAACTCCTCAAGACAGACTGTACAGCCCAATATTTCCTGGATGTTCACAGTTGGCAATGCTGCTACTGATTCCTTCTTAGCAGGCGGCGTGCCAGAACGATTCAGGTCACTATCTGCCAAACGCTGCAAGAGAAGATCTAGGCCAGGACCAAGAAAGTAGTCTCCAAGTGAAACACCACTACTGGTGTTGCTTGAGTTCTCTTGGTTGTCACCAGGTCCAAATGTTCCCTGGACAAGAATGGCCTCATTGTTAGAGTTGATCAGAATTAAGCTTTCCGTCCTTTCTCTCCCTCGATCTCTCTCCCTCGCCCTCTCCCTTTCTCTCTCCCTGTCTCTTCTAGCCCTCTCCCTCTCCCTTCTTTCTCTCAGGCCCTCCTGGCCTCTGTCCCTGTCCCTGCCAATGTCATCCAATCCCCTTAAGTCATCACGGAGGGTCTGGAGCAGCCTGACGAGTGAGGAGCCCCTCCTCCTCCGCCTCCTAATCAAGTCTTCAAGCTCACGGTCCGAATCATCGTCATCCTCCTCTTCGTCTTCGTCATCCGTATCCCTCAACGCCCTGCGGATCCTTGCTTGCCGCCCCTCCTCCTCATCAGAAGAAGAATCCATCATATCCCTGCGTGGCCTTGACCGGCGCGACGAACCCCCAATCATTCCAAGCAGCAGCGGGGCCCAGAGCGAGAGGTTCCGCTCGGACCTCAGGTTGGTCGACGGCTCAAAGCCCTCGGACCCCATCTCCTCCACGAACCCGCCATCGCAGTCCGGGCACTTCTTCTCCGGCTCCACGGGAACGACCACCTCCTCACAGTGGTGGCACCAGTACCTGGTTTCCTGAGCTTCCTCCATATCCTGACTCTGCAGATCCTCTCTCCCTACTTTACCCTCCAATCGTAACCACGGCGAGCGAACCACTTTGTAGAACCCAAACAACTAACCGCGCGGTCAAGAAGATGTTCCTTCCTTCAGCAGCACATCGAAGCTATCCTTGGCACCCTGAAACAACTTTCCCTATTAGCATCTCCACTAAAAATTTGCACTAACGCAGAAGTAACAGATCTAACGAAAGAGATGCAAGCCAGTTTCCTTGTAGTGAAAAACACACTTGACGATCACGAAAGGCCGGATACTTCTGGATAACTATCTCAATAGATTTGCACCAACAAGGAAAAGTAAGAGATCTAACAAGTCTAACAATCACAAAAGGCAGAGTACTTCCTCTCTGAACCTTCCTACACCGGCATCTATCCACAAGTAAAGCAGGCCCGCCTAGTGCCTACCTACCAAGAAACCGAACCAAAACATAGTTCACCCGGACCTGGAGTACTACAACCAAAGGGTGAAACCCATGGTCCTCTGCCCCTCAGATTCGAGCCAGATAAGCAGAAGCCACGCCCACCGACTCCACAATCCGAACCACCACCCTACTGCTCGCCCCAGATCCGCGTGAAGAACAAGCCTAAGCGAGCCACGACCCAGGATCTGCGATCGCAAGCACGACCCTGCCGCTCCCTCGGAATGGAAACCATCCGACAGACCCAGGACGCATCAACTTAATTAAGCACGATAAAAGGGGAGGAGCAGGGGCGCATACCATGTCGTCTTCGGGGGTCCGGGTCAGGCCATGATTCCGCCGGAGCTGCGCTGCGCTGAGGTTCCGCCGGCACGAGTGGTTAGCGAGCTTGTTGGGAGAGAGGGACGAAGGGGAAAGGGGGAAAGATAAGTCGTGCGCAGGACAAAGACCTTTTTTCCCCAGAGTCGCGATTCGGTGAAGTAATTTATACGTCGTCCATCGGGGGTGCCGCCCCGTAAATATACGCAAGTATTTTACTCATCGGGATTCCGATGCATTGATCATCCCGCGTTATTGTACGCGTCCCTTTTTTTTCACTACTGATCCACTTGTGCAAACCACCCGATGTTTTTCATTTTTATTTCGTGTACTGTATGATATTCCGGCTAGACTAGAGCGCGATGCGCAGCCGAACAGAATGACATGGGCTGAGCTGACTGGTGTGTGTGTGCCTGCATTTTTCTACGTGTTGTGTCATTTGTCCTAGGACTGGAGTGACGATTGCCGGCATTTATTTAGTTTTACCTTTTTTTGCTATTTTTTTTATGTGTTATCTCAACTAGTACGTAAATTCCGTGTGGAATCCGTGTTTCGAAGTCGGGAGGACGCGTTGGCAAAGCGTATCGCACATGTGGTGTGAGAGAGGCGGTTAGAAAAACATACTCCCTCCGATTTCACAGTATAATAGTATGGTTTAAGATGACTGCACATATACACTAACACATGTATAAATATGAGTGTGTGTATATAAATGTAAAAAAATGACTAAAACATCTTATATATTATAGAACGGTACTTTGGGTTGATGGACCGGCTTTAGCTGGAAGCCTTGCTAGCTACACAGAGGCCCATAGGAGTAGCTTGTATTCTTTCTTTTGGCTCATTTTAAATGAGTGAAATCGTAGTATAGGCAAATACTATGTACACCACGTACACTAACGAATGTAACAACGACTCTAAATAATTGAGCCAACATACATTGAGGTTGACAGAGTAACACGTCATGTACCACTTCAATAATATCCATACTTAAAGGTACAGAAATGCCAGTATCCATATAAAACCTATGTTTTAAATCTGAGACTAGGCTGCTATATTACAAGAAACCTAACGAGTGGACCACTCATCACTCAACCCTTGTTTTGTTCTTCCAAGACGCTAATTAGCGTTTTATAACGTATAAGAGAATCCATAGGGCCCTTAGGAGACGACACTGAAGCGCTAATGCTAAAATATGTGTTGCATTTAAATTTAAGTTCTCGCCTTGACATTTTGTCCGATAGTAAGTCGTGCTCATTTATAATGCCGACTTAGATGCTGAGTCTTAGCCGGTTCGTTGCAAAGCTAGCAACTGATTGTATCCAGCGGCCAAAGAAGAAGAAAAATTATTGTATTCCCAAGTACGCGTCGCGGCCACCGTTGCACCATTTCTTCTAGCTCGACACGTCGTCGTCGTGGGCGGGCTACAACGACCAAAATAATGATACTTTGGGCACGTCATCATCCACACGAAGGAAAACACTAAATATATTCCTTATGTAAAGCTATATATCTTATGGACATGCGAGCTAATTAAATCGATGTTTTCCATGATGCAGCTGATAATGTGTTTTCATGTCTAGTTATTTTTCAAAACATTTTAAACCTGTGATGGTTAATTCGCTTCCAACGCTCCCAAGCTTGGGATTGCAGGAGCCCATAGCGGTGGGAGCCTGGTAGTTATGGTGGGTGCGGTGGAAGATCACACATGCAGAGATTCAGAGAAGCACCCTCCACCATCCTGTTGTCCTACGTCGATCTTGGCTACCACAGGAAATGCAGTGAGAGCAAGGAAGAACATCAACCCCAGGTGACAACTAGATGGAAACGGTCTTTTGGTGAAACTGATTGATTTAATGTTGATGCGTCATTCAATCAAAATATAGGTGCAAACGCTATGGCAGTGGTCGTGAGAGATGGTTCAGGTAAATTTAAGTTGTCAAGTGTAGGTTTATTGCAAACGCTGCAGATGCTACCACTTTGGAGTCATTGACAATACTGGGAGGGTGATCAATTTTTGTGTTGGCCATGAACAATCTATTTTTGTTACTTGTATTGATGAAGTAGCTATGATAGGGAAGGTTGAGTTCATGCCTTTTTCGTGTGACACTAATTGTGTACCTCATGAGGTAGCATCTTATAGTTTTACATCAAATAGTGATTGTAATCAGATATGATCCACCTGACTTTGTGGTGGACAAACTACTAAATGATGTACGTGTGATTGTTTGAAGCATCAAGTTTCATACACGCTCTTTTCCTTATCACGATACCTAGGGACAAGAAGATTTTAACAAGGCGGCTTGCTAGTTTAATACATCACTTGACCAACATAAAACAAACATTGCCTTTTTTAAGAATGAAAATTTAAAACGTACATCAAAGCACTATGGAACCATGGACATTTTTAATGTGATGTTTTTTCAAGACTTTTGTTCATCTTTTAAACTATTTGTATTGGAACAAGTTTTTAAAATGGAAAAATTATATTGAAATCATGCACATTTGAAACATATGTATTGGACAACAATGGTATGGATCAATTTTATACCTTTATTATTCATTTGGGGAAAAACCATCTTCGTGCAGAAAAAATATTCAGAGTGTAACAATGTCTCTAACAAAAAGGAGAGGTTGATCACCTATGTCATGAGTCATGACATTTTTCTACGCTCCAGAGGGTGCTTTGTCGTGGTGCACGATGTAAAATTTAACATGCGCTAGACGATTATAGTATGAGAGGAGACGGTTATCTCCATCTACGCGAGGCTGCAATGAGATGCATCTAGCTCGACATGTTCTCTTTACGGGATAGCATGTCATAAGAAGTAGTATAACATTAGAGCATTCTCAACATCGTTCATATTGTCTAATGAAGACTCCCTAGTCCTAAAAACATCTAGTCCTAATTAATGAGACAATGCTAATGAAAACGGGTTGTGTGAAAATACATTAAGCAGGCTAGGTTTTGCGACGATTGCAAGTCTGACCAGTCCATGGTAATTCTCTTCTAGAGCTTTGCTCAACTTTTGTCTTTTGAACGGAGGTAAAAGGGAAACTTGAAATTAAAAAGCTGAGAGTCGTTGTTGGGCTGCCATGCGGGAGAGCAAAAGATAAAACCCACCACAGGCCCAGCCGGCCCACGCGGGCCATTTCCGCGAGACAGTGAAGCGAGCCAGCGCAGCCGTCGGATGAGGCTCGCCCACACACCCATCCCCGTCCATTCGTATCGCGCGCCCCGAGGCCCCGAGCTCTCCGCCTCCTGTCGTCCACCACCGTCCCCATTCCATCTCCTTCCTGTCCAGTTTATTTCCCCCCTCTCCACCACCTCACCCCAATCCAAACCCAAAACCCTCGCAAAACCTTCAGCCATTTCCACCCTCCTCCCCCCCGCCCCCAATGCCGCCGCGGCAGCAGTAGCCTCCCCTCCCCCTCCTGCCGCGATGGCCTTCTCCGCGGCGCTCCGCATCCCGCTCCCGCGCCTGCTCCGCGGGCCCTCCCTCGTCGCCGCCGCCGCCGGGGCCGCCGCCTCCCGCCGCCGCGCCGCCGCCTGCGGCCCCTCGCCCGCGCTCCGCTTCCTCTGCGCCGCCTCCCCCTCCCCCTCCTCCTCGGCCCCCCGCGCGCGCCGCCGCGAGGATGACGGGGACGGGCTGGCGGCCGTCAAGGAGGAGCGGGTCGTGCAGGTGGAGCTCCACAAGGAGGCCACCGAGGCGTACATGGCCTACGCCATGTCCGTGCTCCTCGGCCGCGCCCTCCCCGACGTCCGCGACGGACTCAAGCCCGTACACCGCAGGATACTGTGAGAGCCCCTCCTCCCGTTTTAATTATTATTATTACACCCAAGCAAAATACGCTCAGTGCGTCGCTTGGCTTGGTGGCTTAGAGGCTTCGCTGGATCTACATGTTTCGAAAGTATTATCGGTTGATTAGGGCTTCCATTCCGTGTGCGTCGTTATGTTTACAAGCTAGGTTTAAGCTGGTGTATGACTAGTGCTTCACTAGCACATTTTACCGATTTGATTTGTTGTTATTTTGTTATTAACCTTGCTCCATACCATCTGCCTGATTTTCCTTGATTTTTCCTGCAGCTACGCAATGCATGAAATGGGTCTCGCGTCTCGTAGGCCATACAGAAAATGTGCGAGAGTTGTCGGTGAGGTATGCATGAAGGAATCTCTTATCTCATGGGAGAGTTGAAGCATATATTCCGCTCCTGTTGTACACCATGCTGTCCCTTATTTTTGCCTGTGCTGTACATAAGATTCTGTGTTGTACAATTACTATGCTCATGCTTACGCTCATACATTGGTTAGGAATCTGAGGGAAAGGCTGTAACTAGTATTCAAACTTTTTAAAAGCACTTTCCAAGACTTCGCTATCTCAAATAGTAAATTCATTGTCATTGTGCTCCTCAAAGTTTTCGAAACTCTGCTCGGTAAAACGAACAATTGGTTGCAGGCTTTCAGCTGTTGTGTTATGACTGTAAGCTAATGGTGTTATTTTGCTTGTTCAACTGTATCCTCATGGTGAACAAGCTATTTGCCCCTAGGGTATCCTATAACAGCAGCAATAACCACTAAACCAGTAAGATGAAAGGAATTTTTTTTTTTGGAGATGCACATCTTGTTCTACCATTCTGATCAGATTTTCAGTTTACTTTGCACTATACTTATTTTGCGCAGAACTGGCGGTAACAAAACTCTTCTCATATTTGTCTAGCCTGCCCATGTATCCTGAAGTTATCTTGTAAAGCAAATATTGCTATTTTGTTCCTCACCCTTAGTGGCAGGACCAAAGATTCTACTCCCTCCGTCCGAAAAAGGGTGTCACTAAAATGACACAGGAGTATAATTTACTTGGCTGGGTCGAAGAATAAGCTTTGACATAGTTTAGTTAGTTACGATGGTATATTGGAAAATGGCTTAATGTAAATAAATTAACAAAATGTTATCTGTTGTTGGATAATGTCGCAGGGCAGCATTACCTGTGTACCTCTTTTGATAAACAATTTTGAACAGTAGTATGCTTTTTGCGTGACCTGTTTCTGCCTGTGAGGTGTGCGAACGTGAAACTTTCTTATTTATTGCAGGTACTCGGTAAATTCCATCCTCACGGAGATTCAGCAGTTTATGAAACTTTAGTGCGAATGGCTCAGGTAACATTACTGTGGGGATGTTGTTATTCAAATCTGTTAATGTTCCCCCCTCTGCGTCAAGGGTAGGTGATGTCATGGCATCATCATATTTATACTGACGGGTCATCTGCTTCAGTTTTTATCCTTCTATGTATTTCATGAAAGAATGACATACGTTGTAAATTCATGCACTCCACCAAACACATTCACCTTTTGGGGTCTGCACAATAAGCAGGCGCTGATTGATCCTCATTTAAACTTGGGCACTTTCATTATATGTCAATTTATATACCCATGACCAGGAACCGAGTTTAGTGATTGGACAACCTTTCTATGGAACATGACATATTAATTGATATGAAAATATCAGTAACAGTTCAGTTCATGTCAGGCAGATACCTGAATATTTCAAATTGCACCTCAATATATTTTTTGCATTTAGAATGTTCTCTGTCATATCCCATCTTTATAATTTAAAACCGAGCTACACTTCAGATGATTGTGGATATTTTCTTCTTTGGCTTTCATTATTTCAGTCTGGTGTCAAGTGAAGCTGCAACACATGCCAAATTTGCTTACTTCTCTGTAACTAAAGAGCATTTTTCTGTGTGCGATCTTGCAGGACTTTTCTATGAGGTATCCACTTGTTCAAGGACATGGTAACTTTGGCTCAATAGATGCTGATCCTCCTGCTGCAATGCGATACACGGAGTGCCGCTTGGATGTAGGTTTTGGTTCACTTCAATTTTGTCAAGCGAGCCACATTTTCACCAACGGAAGTTTTACAGACCATGTTGTTATTTTGCAGCCATTAACAGAAGCCATGTTCCTGACTGATCTGGAGCTGAATACTGTATATCTTTACGCTTCAGTTCTTCATGTTTTTTTCTCTTTGTGCGTGTGTGTTTGTTTAATGTGCATGCTCCTTTTTCGTACCTATTTAATGCCACTCATTTGCCATTGGATAGGTTGACTACGTTCCGAACTTCGATAATTCACAGAAAGAACCATCTCTGTTGCCAGCTCGTGTTCCATCACTACTGTTGAATGGATCTTCTGGAATCGCGGTATGAGCTCTTTTTATATGCTTAAGAAATATTCAGCTCATCTGGAGACCTATTTATTCAAAAAAGAAAACTTGATGCTCTCGATTTGATTTTTGTATGTGTGGTATTGTACTATTGTGATATTGTCTCAGGTTGGAATGGCCACAAATATTCCTCCTCATAATTTGGGAGAACTTGTTGATGCACTGTCTGTTATAATTCAAAACCCTGAAGCTACGGTAAGTATTCTATCATTACTTACTTTCGACCAATCTACTTTTGTCTGTTAATTGCATCATAGTCCATAGCATGATGAATCGATAAATATCACTTGTTGGTTGGTGGTGGTATAATTGGCTAGCACTCAGGACTCAACTGATTCCTGGTAAAGCTTTACCGATTGAACATGTCAAAGTTTATGGTCATGTACTCATGTTGCCCTTCCCTGATCAGCGCTTTGAAGTACAATTGCAATACTTGATGTTTGGCCTCCACTCTTTTGTGCTAAAACATTTAAGACTATTTGGTAGAAGATACTAGGGCCAGGATGCTAGAGGGCTTGCCCATTCGTGATTTGCTGATATGCTGGTCTTGGATTGTCTGCAAAGCCTTCCAAATGATTGCCTTCATGGTTTTTAAGGTGACACCTTAGCGCCTTAAGAGGAGGGGGCGCCTAGGCGATGCCTAAAGCGCCCCTTTTTGGAAAGCGGAGGGGGAGCGCCTCGGCGCCTAAGCGTTGCCTTTAAAACCATGATTGCCTTTTGTAACGAAATGTTGAATAGCTTCTTTGGTTGAACTGAAATGTGTCATGCACACCCACACATCTCCGCTGTAGAACCAACGCCACGAGATTGTTATTTACAAGTGAACAACAATCTCCGAGTGTAGGAAGCATCATTATCTGTAAGTATCTAGGTGACATGGCCATACAGATACAGTACATGATTAGAACTTAGAAGTAGAAACCGAAAGTGAGCTCTTCAGTCTGACTAGTTTACTGAAACAAGTTCAGTTCTTGTCACTGTAAATTTGGAAAGTGTTGGTATTATTTCAACTTATGCTGTTCCATGAATAGTTGTCTGGTTCCGTGTACAAAGAGGAATATCTGTCCGGTTTCGGTGCGTCACTTAAGATGTACTAATTCAATCTAAATATTTCTTGGTGGCAAACTCTTATAGTTGTTTAGTTTGCATTTCCTCTTAACCAAAAGTACATGTACATCTTTTGCATGTTCTCTAAAGAAAATATCATGAAACATTGTCATTGGTGTAGACATGCTAGGATTGAATTTTAGATCCAGAATAGTGGACTGTTGCTTTTAAATGGAAATTTTTAGTTCTGTTTTTTTTTTTGCTTTTACATCTTCTAGATTTTTCATAATCTTGATTGCAATTTTATGTTCTACGCAAGCTCCAAGAACTACTAGAATGCATGCCTGGTCCCGACTTTCCTACAGGAGGGATAATCATGGGAAATAATGGGTACTTGATTCTCATTTCATTGGTCTTCTTTCTCTTCACTGTTTCAACACTAAAGTGCTACATTCTGCAATTTTCTGCTTGTATAGTATTCTGGAGGCTTATAGAACAGGACGTGGACGAGTAGTCGTGAGAGGCAAAACCGAAATGGAAACAATTGATGCGAAAAACAATCGCACTGCTATCATAATTAAAGAGGTTAGATTTCATGCCGCTGTTTTCATAGCAATTCCTGTGTACCTGGTTGCTTTTTTGGATAGTCTTGCTATACCTGGTTAATTAACAGGGAACATATTGCCTGATTTGTAATTTTCTATGCTTACATGCAGATTCCGTACCAGCAAAATAAAGCTACTCTTGTGCAAAGGATAGCTGAGCTTGTTGAAGAGAAGGTAACATCATTTGGGGCACAATTAGTTGCATTTCTTCTCTAGGAACATGCTTATTTTGATTAGTCTGCTGTGGCCTTTTTGTGTTTGGGTTCATCCATAAAAACCAGGACGTTGGCGAGCTGGTTGGCTGCAGCCTAAGCTTAATTTGAACTCTATCATTGCTACCGCTAGTATGGACCAACAACCCCTTTTTACTGGGTGCAGGTGTTAGAAGGCATTAGTGATATTCGGGATGAAAGTGACCGCTCTGGAATGCGTGTAGTTATTGAGGTTTGTATTATCATCTTTGACTGCTTGCTCTGAATTTATCTTCAAATTATAAGACTGAAATACAAGGGCCCAAGAATATTAATTGTCTTGTTTACGTGGTGGAATTCACTACCTTTATTGCACACTTTTCCAGGTGAAAAGAGGTGCAAATCCTGCTATAGTCCTGAATAACCTGTACCGTCATACATCATTGCAATCTAGTTTTAGCTGCAACATGGTAGCGTAAGTATGCTTTAACCATTTATACAGTTTAATGATTTTATTCCATTTGGTCATGTGTTCTACAGTAAAAGCAAGACAGTTAATTGTTCACACATGCATAATTTGTTCTTCATTTTCTTCTCCGAGGTCATTCCTTTGAACAATTGATCTTAAAACGTGAGTCACATCAATAAAAATATATCATTGATTACCTCAATTTGATTTTCCTAGTATTGGTCATTTAATTAAATATTCTTGTATGTTCAGACATAGGATATAATCACAAATTGTTTTATACCGTTAAACTATTTTCAGACGCTTCCTAAACTTTTATGTCAATCAACTGCATTACCCACTGTTATGCTTGTCTGTTGCTTAAAAATTTAGGAAAATAGATCACAGCTATAACCTCGAAAGCCCAATTCCAGTTTCCAACCCGTTCGGACCAAATCTATTTTAGGATAACAAAGTATACATGAAGCTAGACATTATATTAAAATTGTTTCAGCTTGATACATCTAACATCTTTCGCTACACAAGCCTTGAACCTGCAATAATTAAGTTATTTGCCTCAGATGTAAAAAATATAATTGGTAGGAGTCTTTCAGTCTCAGCCATGTTTCACCTTTAGTCACTAGAAGCATCCAGATCCATACCATGCATTAACAACTTATTTGCAAAAATCACGTATGGAGAACTGGAGGTTACATTTGGTACAAATACATGTGTCAAACATGATAAGTACCATCTCAAGTAAAATAATTGCCACAGTTGGTTAGTATTGGATATATCAATAGCTATCCAAGACATTATATCAAGGTCTTTCAAAAGTGTACCTTATATCAAGCTATGCATGCATCCTTGTATGCAGATAATCTGAAGAGTCAAATACTTAATACCCCATCGGATACATATTTTAGTGCTAGATACACGCGATTCAGCGACCCATATTAATTGTTGCTCAATCGGATGTATCTAGACATGTTTTAGTGCTAGATACATCCGATTCAGTGAAAATTAATATGGACCGGAGGGAGTATTTAAAATCTTGGTCAATGAGTTTGAGCTCTTTATCTAAATCAATAATACCCTCAAACAGTAACTAACTTGACCTGCCTTCAGTTCTTACATCTATTTTTCTTCCTTGACTTTTTCAGTATTCTTAATGGGCATCCAAAATTGATGGGACTGAAGGAAATTCTTCAGGTGCTATGATGTTCACCACTATCCTGTCCATTGACATTCGATGTCATGATCATTGAACTCAATATTTCTGTTCTTTCCAGATATTGCACTAGATCATATATGTAGATTCTATCTGAAGTTGCAAGTGCTAATGTACTATACTGAACATGTGACATGAAGTCATTAACCTAGCATTTGACAATGAAATTAATCTTCAGGAGTTCATCTTTGAGGAAAAGCTTTCACACACCCACCCACCAGCATACATACACAGTCGTAGCTGCTGCAAATTTTATGCGCATTTAGTATCCTTAATTCCTTATGTTGCATGCCCCTGTTCAAGATTATGAATGATTACTAGGATAAACGATCTAGCACTTTATGAACATCATGCCTAATTTTCAATTGAAATCTTGATTGTGCTCTAGGCGTTCCTTGACTTCAGATGTTCTGTTATTGAAAGGCGTGCAAAGTTTAAGCTTTCACAAGCTCTGGAAAGAAAACATATTGTGGAGGTAAAATCATTTGGATATGTTACCTCATCTGGATCTGTTACCTTGTTTGGACAATGAAGGGTCAATGATCAATTTGCTTCTTCCTGCAGGGCATTGTCATTGGCCTTGACAATTTAGATTCTGTAATTCAAATAATAAGAGAAACATCAAATCACACCATGGCAAAGGAATCTTTAGTGAAGGGTAACGTCTTCTATTTCTATTTCATTGGTTTTACTTCATTTCATCGCAATGTGGATCTTTCAATGAAGGTGAAATCTAGAAAAATTTCAATGCTGTAACTCACACCGTCTCCTATCTTCTGTGCTTCTCACCTTCTACACAGCTACAACAGTTCCCCTGAAAGCACCCAGTTGAGTGTTTTTCAGTTGTTATCTCTAGCTCGCAGGCTTCGGAATATTGATGTAGCCAAATAGCTTAAACAAACTTAGTTGGAGGTTGCATTTGCTAGCCAATTGTCCTAGAGATTCCATTGTAGCAGCTGGTGTTCAAGCTATAATTGCCTGTAGCAAAAAAAGATGCAGTCAAATGCTACACAGGTTTCTCTGCATCACGCAAATGCAAAGTAGCACATCTTCTGTCCAATATTTTCCTTGGATAATTTTCTACAGGAACTCAACAATGAAAATTTGATCTTGAGTTCTGCACAACATTAGTCACCAGCTCCACTGTACTCTTATCCTTTCAGTTTTCTACGCTAGTTAACACTGTCTTCGATTTTTCAGTAGTATGAGTGAGTATCTGTTGAAGGACAGGCCTGGCGCAGTGGTGAAGTACTCCTCACTTGTGCCAAGAGGTCCTGGGTTCGACTCAGCTTCTCTGCATTGCACTTTGCAGGGGTAAGGCTTGACTCGTATAATCCTTCCCCAGACCCCAACTGGTGTGGGAGCTTCTAGCACTGGGTCTGTCCTTTTTATGAGTGAGTATCTATTCATTAAAAACAAGCTATCACCTATGAATGTCTTGTTCATGTATTGACCACATTAATATATATCAGTACATATTAGTAAGTATAAAATAACGTGCTTATTGGTTGGCTATATAAGCTTTTGGCAGATCTGTGTATTTTACCCTGAATTGCATTTGCAGAATATAGTCTATCTGAGAAGCAAGCAGAAGCTCTTTTGGACATTACACTGAGGAAACTTACTTCCCTCGAGGTTTCTTTTTAGATTCCATTATTTGCCGTTGATCAAAATTATTTTCCTATTTGAAGAATCTGAACAGACTTCTGTTTGTTGCAGAGGAAAAAGTTTATTGATGAAGCTAATTCTTTGTCCGAGGGTATTTCAAAGTTGAATGAGCTCTTGTCCAGCAAGAAACTGATGTTTCAGGTTCAGCATTTTAGGCTCTTCATCTCTTCTGTCTGTTCTATTTTCATCTGGCATTATACCCTGATATCTTCTGAATCTATGCACTCTTTTCCTGATATAGGAAAAGTAATAACTAATTAACCATATACCCCAAAATCTATTTTTTCTACAATTTTGTTGGCAAAGAATATCAGAGTTACATGATAACATGTGAGAACTGAGAACAAAACCTGGTGATAAAACTTGTCCTGACTTTCACGATAAAACACATCTCCACAGTTCTCCTGTTATTCACCCAACTTTCTGTGTCCCTCACTTTTATCCCCTGTGTCCTTAACTTCTGATTCCTAGATATATTCAAGGGTACTTTATAAGTGGGATTTCCATGTTTGTTCCATTAAATTAATAGCATGGCAGTCCAAATATCACCTTGTTTAGTCAGGAATCAGGACAGAGAACACTGATTTGTATGATCCATATGACGGTTCTTGCTGTCATGCTATCACCTGTTATATAGCTTGTTAGTGAAACATACAGCATCACTGCTCTATCTAGGACGTCTGGTTTATTAATATTGCTGTATCTAGAACGTATGGTTTACTTTTGACTGATGAAGTATTTTTTTTGCGGGAATGAGAGAGTTTATTAATCGAACAACATAAGAGTTTTTACAACTGTGATCGATGCCGTAACATGCTGGAAAGAGCAGCACAAATAAGAAATTTAAAACCACAAAATCTATATGCTAATCTGGCTATATCATGAGCTACCGTATCACTCTCTCATGAAACCTTGGCCACACTGGACATGGTCAAGGCATAGTCGGAAGGACCTGTTGTAGTAGTTCTGCTTTCACCGTGTCTGTGTGCTTTAGTTTTCAACGCAGTGTAAGCACTCCGCACCGAGAACAAGGGTAGTGAGCTCGTGGTGGCAGGCATAAAGGCTTCCTTCCTCTTGCCTTGGAGACAAACAGATCTTTAGCACTTCACTGGCATCATGCATGAAGAAAGTTCTATGCACAACACCCTCATCACACTGTTTAACATCTGGTTTCATCTGCTGATTGACCCAATGAAGTTCTCGATCTTCCTGATCAACCAGTGATACAGTGATATCTCCGATGGTATCCAGTTATCATGCCAAATCCTCTTCTTGCTTCCTGATTCAGTTCACCATATAATACCTTAGCTCTAGACCGTATTCTATATCTTTCTAGCACGGTGAGCTATTCAAAAGGGGTACTGTATCCACGGTATCGCTATCAGGGTAGTAGCGACCCTTTAGTAGTCTTGCTAAGGCTGTACAGCGTAGACACTAACCTCCGGTGATGAACCAATTGAGCAGCCTCAAATCACAAAATCCCATGTTGCAGTGACCCTTTGCCATCATCCTTTTTGTCCTAGAAAATCCAGTGGTATTTTTGCTGCCTGTGCTCATCATCCACCAGAATTTCCGCATGATCTGTGATAAATCCTCACAAAGATTAGCAACAAACTGGACCACACCTCCTTGCTCCCCAAACAAAGGTAGTTTTCTCTCCGGTCATTCGTCCGTTTTGTGAAATTCTTCTTGATGGGTTGGATTCTTCCATTTGTTCTTCCAGAGTTGGAAGAACTATTTCTCGTCAAACTCAACCTTTTCTTGATTGCCCTCAAGCAAACGCTACCAAACAGGAGCAGACACTCGGATAGACAAACAAACTGTCCTGCACTTTGCTCAAACTGGTTAAGAGACTATCATATGCACTGCCATTTGTAAGCAACAGACTATCATCTGCAAAAAGCAAATGAAAAATCCAAAAGCTTGCCGGCAACTTTTTAACTCTTAAAGATGTCCTCTAGCAACCTCATCATGAATAGTACCAGAGAGGGTGCCAGCAACACATAAGGCGGGCAGGGTGAAAAAGCGTCACCTTGTTGAGCGTTGTTATGCAGGTTCGAGCCACTTTACAGACAGTACATGTGATGTAATAAGTTTGGTAGGCTCTGTAGTTTCCTCACTGTTTATTAACTAGTGTCTGCACTGATTTTCTTGCTGGGGTAAATTTCTTGTTATTACACTCCCAGTTAGTAACTCTTGTTTGTGGTGGGTGTGTTAGCTTATCGAACAAGAAGCAGCTGATTTAAAGAACAAATATGCCTCCCCGCGACGTTCTTTCCTGGAAGATTCAGCAGACGGTGAAGTTGATGACATGGATGTCATTCCTAACGAAGAAATGCTTTTGGTGAGAAACACAATTATGTATTAATGTACTTTAATGGCCCTAGATAGATTTTGGATTGGCTGAATCTATTTTCCTTTTCTTTTTTTGTGTTTGAACCTCTCTTAACCTGATAAACATTTGTCACCTGAAGATTCTTACCGAGAAAGGCTATCTTAAGCGGATGAATCCCAACAACTTCAGTTTACAACACCGGGGGACAATTGGAAAATCTGTTGGAAAGATGCGAAATAATGACAGTATGTCAGATTTTATTGTCTGCCAAACACATGACCATGTTCTTTATTTCAGGTATGTGATCCATGGCACACTTGTCATTAAATCTTCTAGCATGTTAGGAAATTTGGACCCCCTCTATTTGCCGATGTTACTGGTTGCTCTTTCAAAAAGTATTAGGCCAGCATATCTCAGTTGAACTGAATGTCTTGAAGCTCAGGGCCTCAGACTTAAGTTCTGACATGACATGTGAGCAGTTTGTATTGAGATTTAAAACAACTAAATTTACCAATTACCATTAGAAAGTTTTATGTGTAATGTGATGACAGACATTATTTGTCCGGTTATCTCTTGAACTTGCTCTTGCTTTTAAATTTAAATTAGTATGCAATCTGCTGGGCGCACTTGTAAGCCCTCATTTAGGGTGTGTTCGTTTTTAGAACCAGGTGGAATGGAATGGAACCCATCCGTGTGTTCAGTTGGACAAAAGAATGGAACGGGTTGATCCCCCGAGGTGGAATATTCCTGCTAGATGCGGAACGCACCCGTCCGGCCAAATCGGCCGGACCGAGTGGAACGACTCCGCATCAACGCTAATCTCTCGCTACTCTCTAGCAAGGAAGGGCGCGGAGGTCGCCGGACGCGGGCGGGTTGCGCGAGGAACGCCGGACGTGGGTGGGATGCGCGGGAGGTCGCAGGGGTGTGGGCGGAGGTTGCCGGGTGTGGAGGTACGGCTGACAAGGCCGGCACCGTGGATGACGGACGGCCCAGGCTGCTGTTGGATAGATACGGGCAGAAGGAGTAGCAATGCTAGAGTCGGTCGCAGCGGGCTACGAGGTCGTGGTTGAACTCCGGTGGTAGGTTGTAGACGTGGATGAGCCGTCCTTGCACGATTCGTGGTCGACCGCGCCGTTGGCCTTGAAGAGCAGGAGCTGGAGGATTAGGAAAGCGAGGAACAGCACAGCGGCTCGCAGCAACACTGACGTCGCCGCGGAGGGAGTAGCGGCGACCGGAGATTGGGGAAGAGGATCTAATTAGACTTTAATTAGACTCTAATTAATATTTAGATTAATTAGGATCTAATTAATTAAATCTTAAATTAATTCCATGTCGTTCCATTCCATTTTGTCCAGACCAACCGAACACAAGTATGAAGTGGAATGGGATGAGGTGGAATGTAATGGTTCCATTCCATTCCACTCCATCCAAAAAACAAACACACCCATGGAACCCTGTCAGCCCTCAGTTGGAACAAACACAGAAAATCTTGTTCCTGTCAGAATTGAACTGTTTCAGATGGGGCCTTCCTGTGTAGGTGGGAGAGTGATTTAAAATTTGAGATAGCTCTTGTTTTATTGCCCGTGGAGGTGGATGGAAGTGGTTTCGGTCAACTAGAATGTTCAACTGATTGCCCTAAAGAATGTTCAACTGAGACACGGAATGGCTTGCAGTTTTAGTTACGTTTCATCAATTCCGTGCTCTCATATAACTGGATTACTGGAATTGTGTTTGATTCAGTGACAAGGGAATAGTGTACTCAGCACGTGCTTATAAGATACCTGAATGCACAAGAACTGCTGCCGGGACTCCAATGGTACAGGTGCAGGGCTTGTTTATATGCCATGCTAATGCAATTTAGCAGATGACATACTGACCGACCTGTGTTTTGATTGTCCCTCCTTCAGCTTCTTCCTTCTTTGTCTGAGGGGGAGAAAATAACCTCCATTGTTCCTGTGAGTGAATTTAGTGAAGACCAATATCTGGTGATGCTGACTGTTAACGGCTATATCAAGAAAGTTCCTTTGAGTATGTTCTCGGCAATCAGGTCAACAGGAATTATTTCAATACGCCTGGTATACCATCGCATGCATCCATATCTCTTCTGATTAAAATACTTCCGTGTAATCTTGAATATGTGATATATCATTTACCATCTTAACATGTTAGGCTCCCAGCGATGAGCTCAAGTGGGTTCGTCTTTGTGGGGATGATGACCTTGTTGCCTTGGCTTCACAAAATGGGATGGTTATAGTCAGCACATGCAACAAGGTAGACTGCAAATATGCAACTCTACGGTTTGTAATTTTTGTAATTAACTGATGCTTGCGAAGTCTAGTGATCAAATGTTTTTTCCATGTGGTAGAAAGTTATGTATGAGAATAACTATATAAGGGCTTATTCTGATTTCTCAAATCACATGCTTGCGGATATCTGGTAAATGGTTGAGTTGAGAAGTACATTTCACATAATTTTCTCTAAAACCTATCACTAATTTCAGGTTTTGTGTGTGTTATATTCCTTGTAATGGTTTCAGAAGTGCCAAACAACGATACTTATTTTCTATTTACTAGGAACTATGGATTAGATTTTTCTGCTCTTGTTTTATTGTGTGTTTCTTGCTAACTTTTAAATGGAAATTTGCCCTTCATTTTCCCCAACTTAAGAATAATTTTTGGGCTCCTGCCTGCAGTCTCGTGTGTACCATTTATTATTCTTTGTCAATCGGGACATTTATTCTTTATACTTATGTTTGCTCGATATCCCAGCTTCGTCCGCTAGGAAGAAATACAAGAGGCGTGACTGCAATGAAGCTAAAAGAAGATGACAAGATGGCGGCCATGGATGTAATTCCATCCACAATCCATACAATGCCTGAAAAATATGCTGGCAGGTAATTAGGCGCCCAAAATGTTGAATTTTAAAACAGCTCACAATCAGCAAGACCAGATGGATGAAGTTTATCAAACTTCAACAGTTTGGTAAAACACTAAAGAATGCATCGATGATATGTAGGTGAACTGTATTAAAATGGCATGTTTCAGTACGTTCAAGAAATACCCTCTTTGACAATGGTTTCTGATAGCAGTGGTCTGTGCATCTTTGCAGTTTAGCCAGTCCCTTCACCCACTGCCCAAGCACTGACCAAATTATCTCTGAACTATTAATGCTTGTTCCAGGACCAAAGAATTGAGCCCTCCCTGGCTGCTCTTCATAGCTGAAAATGGTTTTGGGAAGCGGGTGCCCCTAAATGCTTTCCGGAAAGCAGGTTTCAATTTAACAGGGTTGAGAGGCTACAAGGTACAATGAAGTTTCTGATTGATCATGCTTAGCCGATCATTTTGTCTGGAGTACCTCATATTGAATATAATGTGTAATACAACTTGGAATTTATAGCTTCTGTCGCCACTAAATTTTTCATGGTTAAATCATTTATGATGCATGTTACATCATGTCATCACTATGATGGAGTTCTTGATAGTATGGTATTTTTTCTTGCAGCTTCCAGAAGATTGTCGCTTAGCAGCTGTGTTTGTCGTTGGGAAATCAACTGGTAAGTTTTGCTGCAGTTTGTCATTGCTTCCTAACCACAAATAAGCTGTGTTTAACATGCTGGTTGTCCTTCTGTATGATATGTAATGACAGATGACGAAGCAAGTGACGAGCAGGTTGTTTTAGTAAGTCAGGGGGGCACCGTGAACAGAATCATGGTCAAGGATATATCCATCCAGGGTCGTGGGACAAAGTAACTCTCTCTCTCTCTCTCTCTCTCTCTCTCTCTCTCTCCCTCTCTCTCTCTCTCTCTCTCTCTCTCTCAACGTCATATTGTAATCTTAGTACTTCTGTCTAGTATTTCAAAAGCAAACATGTTCCTCATTTGAAACAGTGATCTCGTACAGGCTCTAAATTTAATTTCTTATATTGTCAAACGGCCTCTTGTTGTGTTTACCTCCTGCTTGTAAAATTGGACACTAATACTCTGCTGGTATGCCTCAGGGGAGTCATTCTGATGAGGCTGGAGCACGCCGGGAAGATCCAGTCAGCTTCACTGATATCAGCCTCAGCCGTGGGAGAGATGATGGAAGACGAAGATTGATTCGGTTACTAAAGGCCATGTCGGTTCGTGTGCCTTCCAAGCTGGAGAGAGGTGCAATTTTTGGGTGTTTGGTGGCTGGTGCTGTGCTCCAGTAGAAGCTAAGATTTCAGGCCCAGGCATATACTGATTCGGGGTCGAACTCTAGCTGCAATTGACCTGTTTCTAGAGATGTAGGGTTTGCCATGTGGAACCTGTAGCATGACAAGTTGACAAGTGACAACAGACACGAAATGGATGTACTTATCGTGCCATTAGCAGTAGCAGTTGATGTTAATCTTGCATGCTGCATGTTACTGTGTTGCAAAATTTGTCGCTCCGTGATTAGAGTCTTTAGACCCTTACGAACAACATATGATTACGAGATTTAGATTTAGCCCCCTATGACACGTTATACATGATGTTTTTTGAAAATACGTTACACATGATGTTAATAATAAACGGGTAGAACAAATAACATTCAAGACCAAATTATACGTTATACATGATGTTAATAATAAACGGGTAGAACAAATACTCCCTCCATACCGGTTTATAGCATGTAAGTAGCAATTCTCTATAACCAAGACATGAGTGTATTTGGGTGAGAAAACTTCTTAAATACAACATTTATTGTACCCAATGACTAGCACATGCATTAGTCTAATTAATTAAATTTTAAATAAAACACATGATGATTGGTGGAGGGAAGCAATATGCATAATTAAAGTGGGTATTAATTGCATCCTATATTTTGAGAATACCTGATTTTAAAATTACATGCTATAAACCGATATGAAGTGAGTAACATTCTAAGACCAAATTAGAAAAATCATAGACAGACGAATTTCGTGCCTCCAGCTCGGTTGTTTAGCACAGGAGGGTTCCCATAGAAGTATAGAACAGATGACATTCAGCAGTGTTTTTTCTTTTCCTACTTGAATTCCAGTGTTTGGTGCTTGGTTGTCTTGCTGGTATTTTTGATGACCTCTCAAATAACGCCTGCAAATGGGCTAATGTATTGGAGCAATGCTTCAGAAACATATACTGCACATGCTTTTATAATAGATTGAAAGCTTATTACGAACACTGATATAAATTGAACATGACTCTTTTTAGCTGTTTACTTCAGAAACATCTTAGGGCTCAAAATACAATAAAACAATATAACAGTGAAACCACAGCCGGAGCTCAATAACTGTTGATCTCAGGAAATACACATTACATACGGGGATAACATCCCTTTCCAACTCATCCCTAGGTAACCGGTGAATGGTCCATCCAATGCTCCTCGCTCTCCATCCAAAATCTCGACGAAAATTTAGGCCTGCAAGGACATCAAAATGCACAAAATTATACAGATTCCACAGGTTGGAAATGCACACATCTTCAGAAAACCAAAATGGAAGCTGACGCATACCTTGCTAGCGATGTTGCTGGACAGCCAGTCGAGGCCTTCATACAATCCCTCACCTGAGGTAGCACAAGTGCTCTGGATGTACCTGCAAGCAAGAACAAAAAATTCATATTCAGTACCAACAAAAGGACCCACGTATGTTCCATTTTCTTCCCAGAAATATAAACAAATAAGAAAACGCATGGCTAGAATGGGGAAACGAACAAATCGAAGAGACAAATAGGAAATACTATGGTCATATCTTGATTTGGAGATAAAAGGCAAGCAAGGGTAATAGTCTAACAAATCGAAGAGACAAATACGAAATACTATGGTCATATCTTGATTTGGAGATAAAAGGCAAGCAAGGGTAATAGTCTACCAGTGTCGCTGGCGAAGGGAGTGCAGTCCAAGCTTATCAGTAATCTCAGCAGCATTCATAGCATTTGGAAGATCTTGCTTGTTAGCAAACACAAGCAACACAGCATCACGCAACTCATCCTGCAATCAGTGGATGGGTGAATAATAGCACTCAGAATAACTAGGGGAAAGTCAAATAAGTATTTCAGATGAGACCCTTCACTGTGCATTCCCATAAACATGGAAGTGATAGATATCTAGATACATTGAGATAGAGGCCGCCCAGTGTAAGCAATTACCTCATTCAGCATCCTGTGAAGCTCATCCCTGGCTTCAACAACACGATCCCTATCGTTGCTGTCAACAACAAAGATGAGACCCTGCGTGTTCTGGAAGTAATGCCTCCACAAAGGCCTGATCTGTTGTTACAAACATAGGCAAACATAAGAACTCAGTTTTCAGAGAAGATGCATGAAAAATTCAAAGAAGAAGCATCCTAGCCTATATTGTTCCATAGTAAATTAAGAAATCAGGTCTGAAAAATTAGTAGATCATACATTGTAAGAGATAAACGGCTGCAAACTGAAGATAGTGTTACAAAAAAAATTGGTTAAGAAGGGCAGAGTATGTTATCTATGTACCTTGTCCTGACCCCCGACATCCCAGACAGTGAAGCTGATGTTCTTGTACTCCACAGTTTCAACATTGAATCCTGTATTTGGACGAAAAGTGAATTTGCAGGTTAACAAATGTTCAAATCTGCACAGTATATAGTACAATAAACTTCAGATGAGAAAAACAGTCTTATTATCAGGGCAAATCCACAAAAATGCATGCACATATTATGCTGACACATATCATCAAACGCCACACAAAGCTACCGGCTAGTTTAGGACACCTAATATTAATTCAACTTATTTGTACCATGTGATGACATGGATGGCTATTTGCTGGTTATAGTAGGTTTAGGTTATAATTACTAATTAGGTGCTGCTCCAAAACTGAGTGAGTGTTACTATCGATGACTTCCTGTTGGCATGTAAACATTTGTTTATATGAAAAACTTGGCGAGTGTTACTATCAATGACTAAGTAATCGGAACTTTGTCAAAATATGACTAGCTCAGGGTCAATTTTCCCATATTTATATGATCTAGAAAAAAATGCACCCAACCGTAATTCTGAGACGAGTATGTTGTTTTGTGAATGTATATGAACAGAAGTGTAATACTTGAGACCTATACAGAGATCCTAATGAACAAAACGTTCTAACCGTCGATAGATTCCATATTCAATAACATGGCTGTTATCGTGCAACCTAACACCCAAGGGAACCACAATGCCAATCATCTGCATGCTACTCTAGTACCGCGGACATTTTCCCAACACTAGCAAAACCTTGTATAGATAGACTAAACGCAAATGAACACAATCAAGCGCGTAGCTCACCGATGGTGGGGATGGTGGTGACGATCTCGCCGAGCTTGAGCTTGTAGAGGATGGTGGTCTTTCCGGCGGCGTCGAGGCCCACCATGAGGATCCGCATCTCCTTCTTGGCGAACAGGCGGCTGAACAGCTTGGTGAACGTGAGCCCCATCTCGTCTTCCCTCCCGCGCGGGCGCTCTCTCTCTTCCTCCCGCCTCGCCTGTCCTGCAACAACACGCATAGAACACGGGGTCAAGTCAATATGGCGTCTTTATCTCGCTAGATCTGCACGCATCGCGCCAGATCCAATCGGTCGATCAACCCCGGGATCACCGATCGCCCGAGCCCGCGATCTACGGGCCGGCCGGGCGCGCGATCCGCGGGCGGGGGAGACCGCGGTTCGGGAATGGAGGTGGATCCCTGCGAGATCTAGCGAACCGCGACCGGCCGACGTGATCCGTCGGCGGAGGGGCGGATCTAGCGAATGGAGGAGCGCGTCCGCAGGGGCGGGGAGGGAGGAGAACGGAAGGTGGGGATCCAGGGAGGCGGGGTCGCTCGCTCACCTGACCGGAGGAATCCCTCGATCCGCGGTGGGTTCGCCGGCGCCGGAGCCGGAGAAGGATGGAACGAACAGAGGGGAGGGGGGCGCGAGAAGGAAGGAAGGAGGGAGAGAGAGTGGGGCGTTGCGTTGGGGCCTGCGGCGTTGTATTTAACCGGAGAGGACGCGACGCGACGCGAGGGAGGGAGAGCCAGCTAACAGAAGGGTCGCGTCGGTTGAACGCGTCTCGCAACAAATACTTTTCTCCGCAATACCTTTTCTTTCTGCCAAACTTGAATCTTATGTTAGGTAAACAAAAATTGTTCCAAAAAAATCGCAATCATCATATGAATATGAATGTTAGCAAGAGAGCTGCTGAACAGTTTTGTAGGAAACAAAACAAGATCAGCATTCAGCAAAATTTGACTAGGATGGAGCTCCGAAACGTTTTCTAGGGTTTCGAGTAGCACTGATAGCATGCTGTCGCTACCGGTGCTTCCAGGAGCGGTAATGCCGGTGAGGCCTTTGAAATAAATCAAAGTATTTTTAGGGTACTATGTGGTAGCTACCATGAGGTATCAACGGGACAACAAAGGAGAAATCCTATAACTCGGTCTTGCACTAACAACATGGAACCGGTAAAATAGAAACCCATCAAAATCATACCTTTGACTTGCGTAATCCACCTGAGCTAGATGATGACGCCCTTCATCACCTCAAGTTGGACCACCTTTCTTGAATGTGTTTCACTTGGTGAAGACTTGCAAATTGCTCCACTCTACATATGACTATTCTTCATATAATTCCTTCAAGAACCTTGTTCATCATATAACCTTCTAGAGTCAAACACATGAATTTCAACCTTTTCCTATTGACAAGATCTATAGAATATCTCAAAGTAAACATTAGTCCAAAAAGGACCGTCACTCATTATCAAACCACACATGGAGCACCACGCTCTTTCACCTACCCATGCCTAGATTTGGCCTAGATGAAGAATCCGGAAGCAACCACTCGCAACGCAACTTCCCCTGGTACACCAAGTTCTGTCAGTCACGACTGCTTCCGCTCGGAACCACAGCTAGGAGCTTCGATGCCGATGGAAAGCACATACGAGACCATGCCCAACCCCCACACGCCAGAAAGTGAACTCCCGTTATCACTAGCATAGCACAGGCTAGCACCAACTAGGGAGAAGGTCCGGGGGGGGGTGGGGGGGGGGGGGGTGGGGTGGAGAGTTAGACACCGACTATGAGCACAGCTCGTGTCACCGATGGTGGCGTCGTGGTGGCAAATTCACGAATGGTAATGAACTCGTGGAAGGAAAATTTTGATTTCAGATGATACCGAGACCGCTAAACGGTAACTTCTAAACACTCCCCTAGAGAAGCTAATATTGTTGCTCGTGTCTTATTGCATGGAGTAGCTCACATGCCTCACAATCCCGTATATCTTGTAATGCCTTCCACTGACCATGTAAAAATTGCAAGTTAAATAGAAAAGGTTGATTTAATAACTTTAACTGCGTTTAGGTGGGCCTTTTTATGGGTTTCCCGCTAATTAACGCATGAAAAAAATAAGAGGCCCGTAACATGAACAGTACCATAACGTGGATAGGACCGACGCAGGCCATCGCCCATCGGAACACATTACAACTCTGTGTATTTCTCGCACCATCTACCTTCCGATTATGGACAAATCTCATCTGCTCGATCGATCTCATGACCAAGCAAACCCCAATTTGGCAGGTAATTTCCCATACCTTAGGTTGGTAACGATGGCAAGTAGCTCCGACAAAGACGACGGCGTCGCTGTCCAGCCCGACGCTCAGGCACCGATGATCCTGCCGGCCTCCTCCTGGCAGCATTCAACCCTATCGCCTTCCTTGCCGCCGTCGACGCTGCAGCAGCACGATCAATGGGAGCCGCTACCGCATATCGATTTCTTCTCCGAGCTCAACAGCGACCGCGCCATTGATGCCAGCCTATCTGACCTGATCAGATTCATATCTGTCCCACCGCCACAGGCAGCTCCCTTCGAGTTCGCGCATCCTGCGATCCCTGCCCCGCCGGAGATGCAGCCACCGGCGCAAACGCAACACTTCGACCAGGAACCACCGGCCATGTGGGGCATGCAAGGAAGCAGCCAGTACAATGGATATCTAGAAGTCGATGCGGTGCACGACGCCGCTCACTACGGCATACTTCCGGACGCGCAGCTGCCTCCTGCAGGACCTGCCTCTGCCACTGGCCGGCGCCGCGGCCGGCCTCCCGGCAGCACCCCAAAGTCCAAGCCCAAGCGGGCCAAGCTCGCAAAGACCGCCGTGGCAGCTGAGTGCCGGCCGACGACGGCGGCGACGTCCGGCGAAGAAGAATGGCCGACGTCAGAGCAGCGAACAGCTGGCACCGCGGTTGCCACCATCGCCCCGAACAACTGTGAGATAGAAGAAGCCGTGGACGCCGGCAGCGACGACGGAGAGGAGCAGGAGGTGGTGCAGTACATGGACAGCAACATACCGGGAGTCCGGTTCAAGCCGTCGGACGCCGAGATCATCGGCTACCTCAGGCGCAAGTACCTCGGCCGCACGATGCCCGTGGACTTCATCAAGGACTCCAACGTCTTCAAGGACCATCCCAGCGTTCTCAAAGGTAGGGTACTCCGTGGTTGCTCCAGCATTGATCGATGATCACTCCGTTTTGAACATTTTGCCCAGTGCACTTACTAATTAAACTTGCTCTGAGTTGCAGATACGTTAGGAAAGATGATCAACGGATCATGGTACCTATTCTCACCGAGGCAACGGAAATACCCGAACGGATCCCGGCCGACTCGGTCTGTGGGGAAAATAGGCTACTGGAAGTCCAACGCCGTGGAGGCGGACGTAACAGTGAACGAGATCAAGATCGGAAAAGTGAACGCTCTCACCTTCATGTTAGGCCGCCAGCCCAAGGGGGAGAAGACCACCTGGAAGCTGAGGGAGTACCGCATCGAGAAGTACCAAATCCCGCCTCCGTCCCCTCTGGTAATAACTAATTAAATACGTGCTTTACACATTAGCGCAGTTTGATTCATCTGTCAGGAGGTAATTATAAGTAGTGTTTGCGCGCGTGTTTTTAGCAAAACATGTTGTTTACATTGTGGGTGAGTTTGAAGATATATTGAGATTGCATTGGTGGTGAGAACCGGTGCACTCTTTAATTAGGATATAGTAGTAGATCATATCCTCACAGCATCACAAACGCATGTCTAGGTAGCTCGCATCCCGTAGGCACCTGTATAAGCTATAGACACGAGGGGTAGGTGTTTTATGTATGAGTATTCTCCAATAATCAACAGATTTCCAAACTGAACTCCAAACGAGTGGTTGTTCTTTATACGGATAAACTTTGCAATGCATTTCATAGGAAAATTAGAACTGACCTGACATCTTGAAAGAATTCACATGCATGTTCATGATTTCTAATACGGAGTACTTTAACTAGGTTTAATGATACAACATTTGTTAATGTTTTCCATGTTTTTTTGTTAATGTTTTCCATGTTAATTCATCTGGCTTGCCTAGTACTATGTTTAATCATCATGTGGCACGCATTTCTCCCCTTCACTTCATCACTTGAACCGTTGATAACTCCTTTTGGTTATATGGTCACCGTTGAAAAGTTGGCTCCTTTGGTTGCAGCTTGATCCGTGGGTGATCTGCAAATTGTTCAATACGGAAGACCAGGACGATGACTCTGTTCAGGGTCAAACTGATGATGAAGGTGAAGAACACGCTGACGAGGAAAATGACAGCATAGGCGAAGATGACGTTGATGGAAATCAGCCGCCGAATGACCCAGAAGACGAACTGGACATAGACGAATATCTTGCACTTGATGACTTTGCATATGGACTCCCCGCAGATCAATGATCATTGGAGTAGTTGGAGAAAACGGTGGAAACTAGGGCTTTTGTTGGAGGTTGTATAGATCTCAGTTTAAATCTGAATGCTTAGATGCTGATTAATTGCTAGAACTCTGTTTCTATACTTGAAGTAGGAGATTCTATTTATTCTTATTGTATACTAGTTGAATTCGGCGCGACGACACGCCGCGCCCTTGGTGTGAATTTTGGTATTAATATTTTTGCATATTTACTGTGATGATTATATGTAAGGATATATATTTTTAGTAATCAACATTTTGATATATTTTTGTCTAAGCCGCGCCCTTGGCGCGAATATTTTTTGGCATATTTGCTGTGATGGTTATATGTAAGGATCTAAACTTTTAGTAATCAACATTTTGGTATTTTTTTGGGTCTAAATTGGCACCAAGTTGGAACTTTCAAATGGGGTACATGTGTCACAGGTAATTAGGTATTTTCTTTTTGTGGATATTTCTTTTTGAATATTTTGTTGGCAAATATTAGAAGGAATGGTTTTAAAATTTGTTCAAATTTGTGTTGTTTGTAAACTTTCCAATGCATTTAATTTTTCCGTAAGTTGTCGTGGTATCGGCATATTTGATAGGAGACGGGGGTCCTCTAGCCTACATATGGATTGTGGGGAAGAATGTTGGTGTCGTCGAGGACGGGATTGAACACGGCGAGTTTACCCAGCTTCGGATCCCACAGCGGTGGCGGGATCCTACGTGCTGCTATAATTCACTATGAGGCAATAGCCGTGAACAGGTTACAATGTGTTTGATGCGTATTGAAGCGTGCCCTAAAGGCTTCCTGATGGCCGACTTATATAGGCGGCCAGACCCCAGGATACAAGGTAAGTACTTGTCCGGCAAGTAATCAGAGTCCTAGACCTAGCCGGCTTAGTTGCCGCCTTCCGTCTTGGGCTCGGTGGCTTGATGGGCTTAGGTCTTCCGCCTTCCTTGGACCATCCGCCTACTTCCTTGCACGTCAGCTATCTGGGCCGCCCGGCAGGCCTTGGCCTTACCACCCTTGGGCCACCCTGGACTAGCCGGATTGATCCATGCTGGTTATACCCCTAGTTGGTATATCCCCAACATTAGCCCCCAGAAAGGTTGGAGTTCTCCAGGCGCCGGCTTCTCCTTGATTCTTCATCTGCCAAGGTTGGCGGCTGCAGGACTTGAACCATTCTGAAAATCAAAGAGGCGTGCGTGTCTTGATGTTGACATGCGGCCGCCTTTATCCATCATGGGAAAAGACGGCTGCTTGGCAATCTTGCCGAGCGTCCTTCCTGGCGATTTCCTCCTATCCAGCTCACAACAGTTTGAAAACTGTTAGGCGGGAATCTCGCCATGATCACAAATTGCGGGAAAAGAGGGGGCGTGGAGATCGTGCAATCGTGTGCCGCAACGGATGCGGGACACGTGTCCGACTAAAATGCCGTTGCACAGGGAGCAACGCCTGGCCCTATAAATAGGTAGCCAAACGGTCCATTTTCTTTACCCTGCCTTTGCTCTCCGTGCGCCCTTGTCTCTTCCACTTCCTTGCTCCTCGCCTCCGAACGAACTCCGGCGAACTTCTTTCCTCCGGCGACCTTTCCTCGCGGCGATGTCCACCGGTCCCGCTCATTCGACGGCGTCGAGTGGTCCGGCGACCGAGGCCGCGCTTACGACGTCGATGGGCGGCGCCATTACTCGTCCCGCGACGGCGGCGACGGCGGGCAATGTCTCTGCCGTCGCCCCTCGGGCTTCCTCCGCGCGCGCACCCGCGGCGGGCTCCTCGGCTCCTCCACCGACCACCACAGCAACGGCGACGGCGAACGCCCCCGGCGACGAGGAAGAATAAGCGGCGGACCTCGGGTCCCGCTACTGGCTGCCTTCTATCGTCGACGAAGACGCCCTCCAAGATTTGGAGGCTGTCGGCTACCTCCCCACTCGGGAGGATTGCCGGTGGAGGGCCGCCTTGGGAGACATCATCCCGGCTCCGGAAGCCGGAGAACGGGTAATTCTCACCTCCCACCTGGTCAGGGGAATGGCGCTTCCGCCTTCCGCCTTCTTTAGTGAGGTCTTAGATCACTACGGGCTCCAGCCCCATAATATCGCACCCAACAGTATATTAGTCTTAGCCGGCTTCACAGCTCTTTTCGAAGGCTATCTAGGTATTAGGCCTAGTTTAGACTTCTTTAGATACTGTTTCCGTTGCCGGCGACAGACGGTGCCGGACGGCGGGCTGGCGACCTGCGGCAGCGTCACCTTCAACTGCCGCCAAGGCCGCCAATGGTATCCTAAGATACCATACCTCGAGTCCGTCAAGGGCTGGACCTCCACCTTCTTCTACTGCCAAGACATGGCAGCGCCGGGCCGTCAAATCGGCATTCCGACATTCGTCAACGCGCCGCCCATGCCTCGCCCATGCTGGGACGAGGCGGTGCCCAAATTGACGGAGGAACTCCGCCTTATTCAAAGGCGGATCGAGTTCCTCACGAGGACGATGGCTCCCCCCCAGCTGGATGGGGTCGACACCGTCATTTGCTGGCTTGGCCGGCAAATCCTCCCCCTGCGGTACAACCCGCACAAGATGTGTCAGTATTCGCCTACTGACACAGCCTCTCTTCGCGTGAGCGAAGAGATATTGCCGGTCGCCGACCTGGCATTCCGGCTCCGCAGCCTCGTCAAGGCGGGGTCGTTGAAGGCGGTCGAGGGCGTGCCCATGCACACCCACGACAATCCTCCCCTCGAGGTGAATATTTTCTTCCTTTACCCCTTGTTTGACAGCTTTGCCGGCTAGGATTGAGTTCCTTTAACTTGTCTTCTTTTCCAGCTCTCCGAGTTGAGGGAGGATGACCTGGCTCCCGACTTCTACGAGTCGGAAGCCGGGAAGACGAAGAAGCGCAAGGCGTCCGGCGCTGCTTCCTCCACGGCGAACGCCGAGAGGAAGAAACGGATCGCCTCGGCTACCGAGCCGACTCTCGCCAACATTGGCGAGAATGCGGGGATTAATATCCCCCGAAGGTACTCAACTTTGCTTTTTCCAGACGGCGAACCTTTTGAACATTGGCTGACTTATTGTGCTTGCTTTTTGTTTGACAGGGAAAGGGTCGCAACATCCCGGTTGACGACCAGGCTCCTTGGCAAAGGAAAGCGACCGCAAAGCGGCTCGCCGGCCACCGTGCCGCCAACTCCCCCGCTCCCCGCCGGCAGCTTCATGGCTGACGCTCGACGCCAACCTCCAGCTCCGGCTTCAGGTGCTCCGCCAAAGATCCCCTCCGCCGATCGCGCGCCGACAACTCCTCTACTACTGGCTGAGGCTACGGCCGATGATGCCGCTCAATCGCGCGCCGCCAATGAAGGGTTGCTGGAAACGACTGCCGGCGGGTCTCGGAGGGCAGCTCCGACTGCGGGAGGCGGCAAAGTCAGAGACCCTTGGTCTACCTTTAAGGAGGCCAAGGAGTCAACTTTGGCTTTTGCCGCCTTTGCCTCGCAGGCCTTCGACGACTTGGAGGGCGACCTATCTGTAAGTTTCTACCCCTCCGGCATATACATAGTCTTTCCCCCGAGCACTTAGATGGCTAGTCAAAAGAAACTTTGACTGCCGGCTTAGTGGTTATTCGACAATATGTTATATGCTTTTGGTTCTTCTTACAGGGCCTTGTGTCCGCCAACGTCGAGCTTGTCTCCTCGCGAGTCGAGATAAACCGGCGCCACCGCGACCTGAAGAAGGAGTGCGAGGCCAAGGATAGGCGGATCGCCGAGCTGGAGGCGGCCCGCAAAAAAGATGAAGGTAGGGTGGATCCCTTCCTCCAACTATGCTTTTGACCTATGTTTCCGTCAATCATTTAGCTTAGCGAATCCATATTTGTAGAACTACTAGACCACGCCCAGGATATCCTGAAGGCGTCCACTGATATGCAAGCTCTTATGAATGAAGCTTCAGACTTGGCGGCCGCCAACTTGGAGTTGAGGGCGGCTCATCAAAAGGAGATGGAGGCCCAGCAACTCAAGTTTGCGCAGGAATCCAGCCAGCTCACTGGTGAGCTGGAAAGCCTGCGCAACAAGTTGGCGGAGGCGGAGAAGATGGCTGCGGAAGAGATATCCAAGCAGACTTCTCGCGCCCAAACTGCAGAGGACGCGCTGGCAACTCATATGATTGAGTTGTCGGCTTTCCATAACTCGGTCCTTGGTAACTTCTCGCTCCCTTTTTTTTTTGATACTGCCATCTTCCTTTTAGCCTGAGCCAAGCTTATGGCTTTTATTTTTTATGCAGTTCCCGCCGGCTTAGGCGATGACAAGGTTGTCAGCCCCCGCCTGGATCGCCTTGCGCGTCTGGGCGAGCTGATCGCCGAGACTTTGGCGGCGTCCAAACGGTTTGCCGCCAAGTTCTTCACTTCGTCTGGCAGTCAGGAGCCGACCGAATTCAGCGACGTGCCCGCCATCCTGGAGCAGGCGACCAAATTGCACAAAAGCTCGCTGAAGTCGGCGGCGCGGGGTGGAGCCAAGGCTGCACTTGGGTTGTTCATGGCGCACTACCCCGAGGCGGAGATAGAAGCCGTCACTGAAGGCATGCCGTCGACATATGAAGACGGTAGCGAGGTTGAGCCGGTCGCTGTGCTGGACAGCGTTGCCGGCTACGCCACGCGAGTCGCCGGCATGGTGGACACTTCAATCTTCTACCGGCGCCATCCTGTGCCTGGCGGAGAGGGAGCTGAAGCTGCCGGCGCGGCCGAGGCGGAGGGGAGTGACAGTTCCGGGGCTGAAGTTGTCAGCCCCCAAGCCTGATGTAGACGCTCCTGTAACATCCCAAATTTTGGAACCAAGAAAAATTTATTTTTACCAGACCCAAAATTCAGAACCAACAAAAACTTTTTGAAATGTTTGACTAATGATGGTGTTTCCCTTCCCATTGCTATGTTTGACATTGTGTGGCTGCTCCTTTTTGTGTGTGTGACTTGTTTGTCTTGAATGCATCATCCTTGTGATTGATGTGATCTTGTTGTGTTGTTGCTTGTGAGTATAATTAATTCAATGTGCTAGAGCAATAAATTAAAACACACACTTTACAACAAATTTGATATGTGACTTGAATAAAGCAAAACTCCTAAATTATTCAACAAATGGAAATTTAGATCAGGAGTTGAAGAAATGATCTAAATAAATTAGATTCCCTGTTCAACTCTCTAATTTCTTCAGAACAAATACCTTATTATGAAAATTAAATATATTTGAAGTTAAAATATTTGTCAAGGAAGTTCCAAGAGCTCACAACAATATCTCTCACTTGATTTAAAAATATTAAAGGAGTGTCAAATATTATTTACCAAAAATAACCTACTTAAACCCTATGAACAAATATGGTTCAAAACATTTTATTTTCCAATACCAATTTTTGTGCAGCTTCTACATATATATAGGAAGCATCATGAATATTTTCAAATTTTTCTAAAATACTTTAGTGCCTCAAATAAATCATTGCAAAGCTACTGGATTTAAAAGAAATAACAGAAAACAGCCAGAGGACTCGTTTGTGATGAAAAAAAAAAACATTTTGTCCAGGGTTTTTTTTTGGCAAAACGACATTGTCTTCGTAGAGAGACATGGCCACAGTGGCCATGTCGCCGCCGGACCCTCCCCTACGATGTAGCTCGCCGCCGGACCCGTCCCCTCGCTGCTGCTCTCGCACGCCCCGACCACGCCTCGCCCCTCTGCTCCCTGGCCCTGCTCCTCCGCGACCGTGCCCCCTCCCCTCGCTGTCCCCCTGCTCGCCCGACCGTGCGACCGAGCGCCGACGCCGACCGCGGCCAGCCCTGTCCTCCAGCTCGTCCTCCCGGACCCCCCCTCCTCTCCTTTCCCCTGCGACGTGGATAAGAAGCCCCGAGCGCCGCTCCTCTGCTCCCCGACTCTCCCTCCCTCTCTTTTCTTCTCCTCCCTTCCCCGCAGCACCACGCCCTCCCGAGCACGCCGTCGAACATCGCCGGCGATTGGAGCATCCCCGAGCAGAACGAGGAGCACCAGAAGATCGGCCTCGCCGTCCTCTGCACCCCGGTCCAAGGAATCGTCGCGGGAAGCCGCGAGTCGAGCAGCCCGTCTCCATCCCCTTCCGCTCCGGCCGCCGCCGTTTCTTCAAGCCCGTGAGCAGCTCGGTCCTCCATTCCGCGCCATTTCTGCACCCCCGTGCTCCCCTTCTCCTTCTCTAACTCGTAGACATCACCGTTGCTTCCCAGGTTCGCCGGAGCGCCGTCGCCGTCCTCGCCGTGCCTCCGGCCGCTCCCTCCCCGAGCCCCTGTTCCAGTCGAGGAAGAAGAGCCCCCCCCCGTACCGCTTCGCTCGTGTGTTGGGCCGCTGGCTGGGCCGCCCTCTGCTTCGCTCGGCCAGGTCTGGGCCTGGTTCGGCCCAATCTTGTTTTTTTTCCAGTAGATGTAATATATGATTTTATTTCCTGTTATTTTTACAGTGAAGCTTTAATTCATTTGTGATGGATCTGTGGTAGATTTTTGAGTGATTCAAATTTTGTAGAGTTCCTATGTATTCTCTTAAACATGCCACACTGGTTGTGTGCAAAAACATTGTTTTAAGTGTTGTCTAGACTAAAACTTGTAAAAAGTATCTTTTTCACTAAATATTCAGTATCTAGAGTTTTATAACTCCAAATATTGCAAACTAAAATTCTATGGGTAGCCTTAAGTGATACCTTTCTAGATATGTAAACCTTGCATGCAAATGAAACCTAAAACAGAAGTTATATCCATTCTTGTAAACACACCAGTGGCACTTTGGTGATTTTTGTAGACTTTTAGGAGATGAATTTTGGAATGAATCCAATTGGTTGGTCTTCTATATGTATAGGAGAACATATCCCTAGCTTGGTTTGAATTTAGGAGTCATTGATTGACTGTGGTGATAATTAAAAAGGTTTGGGTCTTTTCTGGCCTTTTTCTGTAAATACTACAAATAACAGAAATAGGGTTAAGATTGTAAATTCAATATCTTGATATTTATAACTCCAAATTAATCAAATTAAAATGTTCTGGAAAGCTTATGAAGTTTTCTAACCAACCCAACTGGTTTCACCTCATTTAGATAAATAATGAAAATGTATTGCTCAAAATACCACGAAGGGTTTAAAAATCTAAACTTGTTTGTTTCTGATACTCTGTTAGTCCAAATTAGTGGAGACCACTTTTATTGAGTCACATTTAGTTATGGCTAGTCACCCCAAAAAGGATTTAATTTTTAGAACAACAGAATGTAATTGATAGCTAAAACTTGATTAGTATGCTTCTGGATTGAGACCATTGTGTAGGGAGTTGTGTAACTCCCATTGACCCAAATCCAATTGTGTTGTCTTCTACACATCAGTAGCTTTCTGTAGAAATTTAGTTTGTATTTTTGTGAACAACAGAACTTAATATATGTAATTAAACAAGTTCAACTAGTTTCTGCCAAAATTAAGACATAATCAAATAATGGCTAATTCAATTAAATTGAAACCAATTGTGTTGCTTGGTATATGAAGTGACTATTTAGAGCATATAAGATTGTATTGCTGTAATGGTGGTTGTGTCACAATTACTCTCTAGTTGTTATTATTTAGTGTGTTATAATATGTTAGTGCTGTTAGTGGAATTTGTGGGAAAAGTTGGTATGAGTACAATATTGCCTAGCTTGATGGACTTGAAGAACTTAAGTGAGTATCAGATTAAATATCTTGTTAGTGTACCCACCTTAGCTTGGTGAGGTATTTAAGTTATAGAGATTAATTGGTGACTTAACTTTTGTCTGAAGTATTTCCTGATCAGAGAAAAGTGGTTACTAATTACCTCTAATTGAGGATGCCTTGGTGCTCTATATTTTGGCATGTGTATGGTCTTATACTCCTGTGAGTATAATGCCCTAGTGAATATCGATTTAGTTCGTCGCTTGATTAAACTAGTACTATGTATGTGGCTTGAGTGATTAGTTTGATACTTGTGGTTTGTCCCTTGTTTTTATGCCACTCGTGGTTTGGTTTGCTTATTGCGTGTTGTTTATTTTCATGTTGCGACGCTAGTTATAAACGCTACCGGAGTGGTATTTGGAAAGGTTTTATCGGAGGAGGATGATATTTATTTCTTGAGCGGTGAGAAGAAGTCCAAGAACATCATACTGGAATCAGGCAAGCTATTCCCTGAGCTTGCATCTTTATACATCTATTTTGGTTCACATGTTTTACTTATAAGGAGCATATGTGATTTAAGTGGTGGTTGCCACTAAGGCTATGAGTTTGAAAACCCTTTTTCCCTAAATACCAGTATATTATTTTGACACCCTGTATGGAGATATTAGATGGAAATTCTTTTTCAAACTATAGGATGGAAAAACCAAAATTTGTTTATTCAAAACTCCTTTGAAAGCTTGTGTGGATATGAAGCACTATGATATGGTGTTGAAGAAAAGAAATGGAGAAAAGTGGTTTCTGGGAAAAGCACATTGTGTCCTAGTACTCAGTCAAGCAACCGATACTCTGTGCGACCACATTTACCCACATATGGGAAAGGGGCCTAGTCATATAGTTTGCTCTTATTAGTATGGGACACTGCATCAACAGAGATGACTCTGTTATGCATGAGGGAGTGGTTTGGCGACCTAACCCTGACCTGGGTCCTCGCTCAAAAGTCTATGAGTAGATAAGGAGGAGGATAGAAGGATGTCCGTATACACCGCCAGATAAAACCTATGAGTCCTCACACTTAGGGTTTCCGACGGGAAACTAGACTAGGTGTAGATGGAATGGTTCATAGGGGGCAGGATCCTATACTAGCATGAGCAAAGGAAAGACTAGGGTCGGTGACTCAACTTCGCATACCGCTGGTATGGCGAGGCGTGGCTGACACGATGAGTTATCGGATGAGTGTGGGAAAAGCGGGCTACCTCTGCAGAGGGTAATTAAACTATTCGAATAGCCGAGTCCTCGGATATGGACAGTTGGAGACCCTACTTCGACCATGTGCAAGTTTTGGAAAAGATTTGGGTTTTAAAAAGAAAAATGAAGTGGAGAATGTTCCATACACCTATACCAACGGATCGGTATGAGGTTGTTGGAGAATATGTATCATGGAGGTCCATGGCCAGGAAAAGGAGGAGTTTTGGAGAAACAGATAAAGTGGTGATTTTTCGATAAAATGTTTATTTAACAGACTTCTTACCTTTTTACAAAGATGCACCCTTTTGGGGAAAGAGTTTTAAAGAGACTTCTTACAAAGGCAGATTTATGGGAAAAGTTCTGAATACCTTCTTTCCTTTTTCAATAAAGATATAGAGTTTTCAAGGCAAACAAAGCTTTATTTAAACAAATAAAAGAATAGCGCATGCTCATGTTGGGGTAGTTTGCGAGTACGTAAATGTACTCATGGCTGTGTCCCTGGATATTCCGATGTCCAGAGTTCAAGAAGAAGTACGATGAAGACCGAGAGACCGATGACGTCTTTGCGAACTAGGCCGTCTTCCCAGTCAGCTGCCTGTAGGTGTCTTGGCAAATGACTCGGGCCCCACGTTGATTGGTGTTTCTCCGCTGCAAGAACTTATGGAAGATTATGGCTTCAATCAAGTAAGTAATTACGTCGGTAATTGGATGTTCTTTCGATACCAGTTTGATTGTGCTCAGCGACAGACTGATCACGGGATCGCTGATGTTGTAGGCACAAGGGTATTTCGGACAGCTAGTCCGGGGTCCCCACAAACATGGTATCAGAGCCAAGTTGACTGTAACAGACCTTAGTTAGCATGGACGTTAGTTAGGAAAGAAATATTTGGTTAAAAATATATTGTTACCAAAAACATATTTTATCTAAGGAAGTCCAAAAATAACTTCCACTCTTCTCACCTTATCAAATATCTCAAAGTCTTACCCCTCTATTTTAAGAATTTTCAAGGATTCTTCTGTTATCTCTTCTTACCTGTTCAAAATAATTGACGATGCACCCAAATGAGACCCCATTAGCTAGCACCTACGAGAAGAAGCTTCCATTGCAAGTACTCAACATTCCACATCGAGATGATGGGTTCGCCAGTACCAATATTATCAACAAAGCAAAAGACCTCAGAAGACCTCAACTCAATATCCACAATTCCACCCAGTTACTCCTTCGACAATCTCAGTTTCTCCAGCTGAAGATGAAGGCGACAAAGTGAGGACTTCACCAACCATATCAACCAAAGCCCATAGGAAAAACATGATAGGACCCTCGGGTGTATTGCCCGATTACCACGAGTAGGACATCTTTTGGTACTAAATGTACCTTGTGTGCTCTTGCTAATATGCACTCTGCTTCTCTGTTGTTGTTTGAGACCCCTCTGTTTGTGTGTTGTTTTTCTTGTGCATTCACAATCACGCCTTGATGGCAACACAAAGTAAACCAAAATTCTCTTCTAATACACTCCTTTTGTCACCCAACAAAAACTAATTTTTGACTTCTCGCCATAGTTGCACCTTGTTGCGGATGTAAACCCTCTTATAAAAATATTTTCTGGAAAATTCCTCTTATCTCGACCGTCTCCCGATAAGAACTAATGGTTTCGCGAGATACAAAAGACCCCCAATCTTTAACCAATAACCTGCGGTTTTTGCAACCTAACCGGAAAATCAGATAATGGCCTTCGAGCACCATCTGGAGCAAGTGCGTCAAGATCTCGAAGAGGAACTGCTAGGAAGATTCAAGCTCAGAGACCGCAAGAATAAGGAATTGCAGCAAAAAGATTAAAAAGGGATTTCTTAAATTGGTAACAAGTAATTAATATACCGGACTATCCTTGAGTATTCGGCAACTCATACATCAGAAGCTGTTATTATTAATCTCCCTAAAAATAGTGTGATATTCCAATGTTCGTGTGGTATACAAGTAATTTGGTAACAAGCCTCATGAACTTGTTAACAAATCACTTTTATATGCTCAAACACTTGAGTGTCATACCCTAAACTAAATAGAACGTCAGATAATTCAGTGCATCTCGGCCTCTGGAATATGAAAAGTAGTTTGTTGACAAGACTAGCTACCTTGTTAACAAATTCTTCTCGTATGACTAGGGCAGTTCGATGTCATAAAAGACGATCACATTCTTATACAACTAACCAATAGAAAGCTTTGCTAGGGCTAAGTGGATTCCTTCACCACAGGGGTGAGATAAATGATGTTCAAACCCAAATAAAGGACAATAAAAATTCTCTTAAATCAAGTGTATAACTTAGGAAACATGCAAGTTTCAAATAAGAAAGTCACATGGAGATTTATAGTGTTTCTCCCAAGGATAGGATTTCTAAAAACAAGAAAATAAAAAGTTACCATTTGAGAAAGACAACGGGTGTGAAGGATCTTCCCAAACTTTTTCTGAAAGGTCCGTTAACCCGCAACATCTGAACAATCATCGATCCACTCCCCCAAACCACCTACTTCAGGACACTCGAATTGACTTTTAGACTTCTCTGGGAACTCGATACCCTAGATTGGACCTTTTGCAATTCTTCCCAAAGCTTCATGAAGATCAAGAACCAATGAAGTCAACAATGAAGTCCCTCCCTTATTCAGCTGAAGAAGGACAAATATGAAGACAGATGTCGACAAACCACTCCAGAAGAAGGTTGCCTCCAAGTCAACTCCAGCTGCGACTTCCCACAAGACCGGTTCAAGACCCCTTTTAAGGGGGGAAGACCTGCAATAGGTATATCAGAACAACATAATTAGATCCGTACACCTTGGCCCTGTAGAATCCAGAAACATCCGACCAAGACTATCCATACAAGTCAATCGTCAAGACAACCCCATCATAAAGGATCGGAACTCAGCACATAAGTTTATCAACAGAAAAAGCCTCACAACATAACTCTGTCAGGATCTCACGTGCTGACCTTACTAAAGAAGCCACAACCTCGGAAGTATAACCTACCTAAAACACAAACCCTCGTGCTCCCCTATCACCCCACCTTGCAAATCTCGGGACGAGATTTATTTTAAGGGGGGAAGTCTGTAACATCCCAAATTTTGGAACCAAGAAAAATTTATTTTTACCAGACCCAAAATTCAGAACCAACAAAAACTTTTTGAAATGTTTGACTAATGATGGTGTTTCCCTTCCCATTGCTATGTTTGACATTGTGTGGCTGCTCCTTTTTGTGTGTGTGACTTGTTTGTCTTGAATGCATCATCCTTGTGATTGATGTGATCTTGTTGTGTTGTTGCTTGTGAGTATAATTAATTCAATGTGCTAGAGCAATAAATTAAAACACACACTTTACAACAAATTTGATATGTGACTTGAATAAAGCAAAACTCCTAAATTATTCAACAAATGGAAATTTAGATCAGGAGTTGAAGAAATGATCTAAATAAATTAGATTCCCTGTTCAACTCTCTAATTTCTTCAGAACAAATACCTTATTATGAAAATTAAATATATTTGAAGTTAAAATATTTGTCAAGGAAGTTCCAAGAGCTCACAACAATATCTCTCACTTGATTTAAAAATATTAAAGGAGTGTCAAATATTATTTACCAAAAATAACCTACTTAAACCCTATGAACAAATATGGTTCAAAACATTTTATTTTCCAATACCAATTTTTGTGCAGCTTCTACATATATATAGGAAGCATCATGAATATTTTCAAATTTTTCTAAAATACTTTAGTGCCTCAAATAAATCATTGCAAAGCTACTGGATTTAAAAGAAATAACAGAAAACAGCCAGAGGACTCGTTTGTGATGAAAAAAAAAACATTTTGTCCAGGGGTTTTTTTTGGCAAAACGACATTGTCTTCGTAGAGAGACATGGCCACAGTGGCCATGTCGCCGCCGGACCCTCCCCTACGATGTAGCTCGCCGCCGGACCCGTCCCCTCGCTGCTGCTCTCGCACGCCCCGACCACGCCTCGCCCCTCTGCTCCCTGGCCCTGCTCCTCCGCGACCGTGCCCCCTCCCCTCGCTGTCCCCCTGCTCGCCCGACCGTGCGACCGAGCGCCGACGCCGACCGCGGCCAGCCCTGTCCTCCAGCTCGTCCTCCCGGACCCCCCCTCCTCTCCTTTCCCCTGCGACGTGGATAAGAAGCCCCGAGCGCCGCTCCTCTGCTCCCCGACTCTCCCTCCCTCTCTTTTCTTCTCCTCCCTTCCCCGCAGCACCACGCCCTCCCGAGCACGCCGTCGAACATCGCCGGCGATTGGAGCATCCCCGAGCAGAACGAGGAGCACCAGAAGATCGGCCTCGCCGTCCTCTGCACCCCGGTCCAAGGAATCGTCGCGGGAAGCCGCGAGTCGAGCAGCCCGTCTCCATCCCCTTCCGCTCCGGCCGCCGCCGTTTCTTCAAGCCCGTGAGCAGCTCGGTCCTCCATTCCGCGCCATTTCTGCACCCCCGTGCTCCCCTTCTCCTTCTCTAACTCGTAGACATCACCGTTGCTTCCCAGGTTCGCCGGAGCGCCGTCGCCGTCCTCGCCGTGCCTCCGGCCGCTCCCTCCCCGAGCCCCTGTTCCAGTCGAGGAAGAAGAGCCCCCCCCCGTACCGCTTCGCTCGTGTGTTGGGCCGCTGGCTGGGCCGCCCTCTGCTTCGCTCGGCCAGGTCTGGGCCTGGTTCGGCCCAATCTTGTTTTTTTTCCAGTAGATGTAATATATGATTTTATTTCCTGTTATTTTTACAGTGAAGCTTTAATTCATTTGTGATGGATCTGTGGTAGATTTTTGAGTGATTCAAATTTTGTAGAGTTCCTATGTATTCTCTTAAACATGCCACACTGGTTGTGTGCAAAAACATTGTTTTAAGTGTTGTCTAGACTAAAACTTGTAAAAAGTATCTTTTTCACTAAATATTCAGTATCTAGAGTTTTATAACTCCAAATATTGCAAACTAAAATTCTATGGGTAGCCTTAAGTGATACCTTTCTAGATATGTAAACCTTGCATGCAAATGAAACCTAAAACAGAAGTTATATCCATTCTTGTAAACACACCAGTGGCACTTTGGTGATTTTTGTAGACTTTTAGGAGATGAATTTTGGAATGAATCCAATTGGTTGGTCTTCTATATGTATAGGAGAACATATCCCTAGCTTGGTTTGAATTTAGGAGTCATTGATTGACTGTGGTGATAATTAAAAAGGTTTGGGTCTTTTCTGGCCTTTTTCTGTAAATACTACAAATAACAGAAATAGGGTTAAGATTGTAAATTCAATATCTTGATATTTATAACTCCAAATTAATCAAATTAAAATGTTCTGGAAAGCTTATGAAGTTTTCTAACCAACCCAACTGGTTTCACCTCATTTAGATAAATAATGAAAATGTATTGCTCAAAATACCACGAAGGGTTTAAAAATCTAAACTTGTTTGTTTCTGATACTCTGTTAGTCCAAATTAGTGGAGACCACTTTTATTGAGTCACATTTAGTTATGGCTAGTCACCCCAAAAAGGATTTAATTTTTAGAACAACAGAATGTAATTGATAGCTAAAACTTGATTAGTATGCTTCTGGATTGAGACCATTGTGTAGGGAGTTGTGTAACTCCCATTGACCCAAATCCAATTGTGTTGTCTTCTACACATCAGTAGCTTTCTGTAGAAATTTAGTTTGTATTTTTGTGAACAACAGAACTTAATATATGTAATTAAACAAGTTCAACTAGTTTCTGCCAAAATTAAGACATAATCAAATAATGGCTAATTCAATTAAATTGAAACCAATTGTGTTGCTTGGTATATGAAGTGACTATTTAGAGCATATAAGATTGTATTGCTGTAATGGTGGTTGTGTCACAATTACTCTCTAGTTGTTATTATTTAGTGTGTTATAATATGTTAGTGCTGTTAGTGGAATTTGTGGGAAAAGTTGGTATGAGTACAATATTGCCTAGCTTGATGGACTTGAAGAACTTAAGTGAGTATCAGATTAAATATCTTGTTAGTGTACCCACCTTAGCTTGGTGAGGTATTTAAGTTATAGAGATTAATTGGTGACTTAACTTTTGTCTGAAGTATTTCCTGATCAGAGAAAAGTGGTTACTAATTACCTCTAATTGAGGATGCCTTGGTGCTCTATATTTTGGCATGTGTATGGTCTTATACTCCTGTGAGTATAATGCCCTAGTGAATATCGATTTAGTTCGTCGCTTGATTAAACTAGTACTATGTATGTGGCTTGAGTGATTAGTTTGATACTTGTGGTTTGTCCCTTGTTTTTATGCCACTCGTGGTTTGGTTTGCTTATTGCGTGTTGTTTATTTTCATGTTGCGACGCTAGTTATAAACGCTACCGGAGTGGTATTTGGAAAGGTTTTATCGGAGGAGGATGATATTTATTTCTTGAGCGGTGAGAAGAAGTCCAAGAACATCATACTGGAATCAGGCAAGCTATTCCCTGAGCTTGCATCTTTATACATCTATTTTGGTTCACATGTTTTACTTATAAGGAGCATATGTGATTTAAGTGGTGGTTGCCACTAAGGCTATGAGTTTGAAAACCCTTTTTCCCTAAATACCAGTATATTATTTTGACACCCTGTATGGAGATATTAGATGGAAATTCTTTTTCAAACTATAGGATGGAAAAACCAAAATTTGTTTATTCAAAACTCCTTTGAAAGCTTGTGTGGATATGAAGCACTATGATATGGTGTTGAAGAAAAGAAATGGAGAAAAGTGGTTTCTGGGAAAAGCACATTGTGTCCTAGTACTCAGTCAAGCAACCGATACTCTGTGCGACCACATTTACCCACATATGGGAAAGGGGCCTAGTCATATAGTTTGCTCTTATTAGTATGGGACACTGCATCAACAGAGATGACTCTGTTATGCATGAGGGAGTGGTTTGGCGACCTAACCCTGACCTGGGTCCTCGCTCAAAAGTCTATGAGTAGATAAGGAGGAGGATAGAAGGATGTCCGTATACACCGCCAGATAAAACCTATGAGTCCTCACACTTAGGGTTTCCGACGGGAAACTAGACTAGGTGTAGATGGAATGGTTCATAGGGGGCAGGATCCTATACTAGCATGAGCAAAGGAAAGACTAGGGTCGGTGACTCAACTTCGCATACCGCTGGTATGGCGAGGCGTGGCTGACACGATGAGTTATCGGATGAGTGTGGGAAAAGCGGGCTACCTCTGCAGAGGGTAATTAAACTATTCGAATAGCCGAGTCCTCGGATATGGACAGTTGGAGACCCTACTTCGACCATGTGCAAGTTTTGGAAAAGATTTGGGTTTTAAAAAGAAAAATGAAGTGGAGAATGTTCCATACACCTATACCAACGGATCGGTATGAGGTTGTTGGAGAATATGTATCATGGAGGTCCATGGCCAGGAAAAGGAGGAGTTTTGGAGAAACAGATAAAGTGGTGATTTTTCGATAAAATGTTTATTTAACAGACTTCTTACCTTTTTACAAAGATGCACCCTTTTGGGGAAAGAGTTTTAAAGAGACTTCTTACAAAGGCAGATTTATGGGAAAAGTTCTGAATACCTTCTTTCCTTTTTCAATAAAGATATAGAGTTTTCAAGGCAAACAAAGCTTTATTTAAACAAATAAAAGAATAGCGCATGCTCATGTTGGGGTAGTTTGCGAGTACGTAAATGTACTCATGGCTGTGTCCCTGGATATTCCGATGTCCAGAGTTCAAGAAGAAGTACGATGAAGACCGAGAGACCGATGACGTCTTTGCGAACTAGGCCGTCTTCCCAGTCAGCTGCCTGTAGGTGTCTTGGCAAATGACTCGGGCCCCACGTTGATTGGTGTTTCTCCGCTGCAAGAACTTATGGAAGATTATGGCTTCAATCAAGTAAGTAATTACGTCGGTAATTGGATGTTCTTTCGATACCAGTTTGATTGTGCTCAGCGACAGACTGATCACGGGATCGCTGATGTTGTAGGCACAAGGGTATTTCGGACAGCTAGTCCGGGGTCCCCACAGCTCCCCCGAGCCATATGTTTTCTTGTCCTTGCCTCCCACCAGCCTTATTTTGTCGGCCCCTGAAACAATGCAACATTTGTAATATTTTGTATATACTTTTGCTGTTGCCTTGTTAGGCGGAAACTAGCTGACAAGTTTTATTTTGTCTCTATTTATATGGCCCGCCTTAATTTTACCCTGACTTATATGCTTGACTTTTTGTATGTTGACGAAACCTCAGTCGGTAACTTTAGCTGAAACAACCAGGGCTAGACCATTTGTTTAGAATCAGAGACCAAAGCCAACATGTTGGTGTCAAAGACATACTACTAGGCGAACCGCATATAAGTAATCAGAGGCAAAGGAATTAGGCGGTGCAAAAAAGTTTGTTTTTGCTTTAGGTTGGCTCGAAAGCTGCAAGTATCTACCAGTTTGAACCTTTGCACGGAGCTAGAAAATAGGTAACTTAGATACATAGGGGAAATATGATTGCAAGAAAAGATAAAATATGGCATGCATCTCAACACAGATGAGGAACCATAGACTTTTATTTCATAATCATATTTAACTTATTACAATTATAAATTGCTAAGTGTAGAAAGGACGTAGCTGCTCAATATTCCAAGGCCGTCTTGTTTGCTCGAACGGATCGTCAATGCCTCTCTTGCGCTTGGTTCCCCTTTTTCCTGCCGCCTTCTTGCGCATTTTCTTTTTTTCTTCGTCGCGGATGTCGGCTAGGTAGTAGGAACCATTGAGCAGCGCCTTTGTGACTATAAACGGTCCTTCCCATGGCGGGGATAACTTGTGCAAGCCTTTTCTATCTTGAATTAGGCGGAGAACCAGGTCGCCTGTTCTGAAGCTTCGCTTCCGCACTCTCCGGCTATGATAGCGGCGGAGTTGTTGCTGGTACAAGGCGGAGCGATGGAGAGCGACGTCTCTTTCTTCGTCTAGCAGGTCTAGGCTATCCTGTCTTGCACCTTCTACGTCTTGCTCGATGTAGGCTTGAACTCTTGAGGAATCGTACTTCATGTCGGTAGGTAGCACTGCCTCTGCGCCATAAACTAAGAAGAAAGGAGTGTAGGCGGTGGATCTGTTTGGCGTTGTGCGCAAACTCCATAATACCGACTGTAACTCATCTGCCCAAGCGCCGGCTGCCCTATGTAATGGAGCTTCGAGACGAGGCTTAAGTCCTGATAAGACTAGGTCGTTTGCACGCTCTACTTGCCCATTGGATTGAGGATGTGACACGGATGCCAAATCAAGCCGGATGCCCAGATCACTGCAGTATTCTTCTATATCTCCTTGAGACAAATTGCTGCCATTATCGGTGATAATGCTGTGTGGAACTCCAAACCGAGAGATAATTCCCCAGAGAAAATTGGTGGCTGTTCGTGCGTCAAGTTTGCTGATCGGTTTGGCCTCGACCCATTTGGTGAACTTGTCGACAGCGACCAATAGGTGAGTGTACCCACCGCGCGCCTTTTTGAAGGGACCCACCATGTCTAAGCCCCAGACCGCGAACGGCCAGGTGATTGGGATCGTCCTTAGCTCCTGTGCCGGCAAGTGAGGTTGACGGGCGTACAACTGGCAACCTTTGCATGTCTTGACGATGTTCTCGGCATCTTCTTTGGCGGTGGGCCAGTAGAAACCTTGGCGGAAAGCTTTGGATACAATGGACCTGGCGGAAGCATGATGCCCGCAGGCGCCAATATGTATGTCCTTCAGAATTTCCCGGCCTTCCTCCGGCTGTATGCACCGCTGATAGATGCCACATGTGCTTCGCTTGTATAGCTCGCCTTTTATTATCGTAAATGCTTTGGCTCGCCTTATGATCTGCCTTTTTAGCACCTCATCGTCCTCCGGCAACTTTTGGTCGATTAGAAAATCGAGATATGGGACTGTCCAATCCGGCAGTGTTAAGTAGACAGCGAGACTTGCCGCTTCTACCGGTTCTTCTGAGTCGGGGTCCATCAAATCGGCGCCTTTAATGGATGGCTTGTGCAATTGCTCCAGGAAGATATCTTTTGGTACCTTTTTACGTTCCGATCCCAGTCTTGCAAGTGTGTCTGCCGCCTCATTCTCAGCTCTTGGAACATGTCGGACTTCGTAGCCTACGAAGTTTTTTGCGAATTCGTCAACTTTGGCTCTGTAAGCCGCCATTGTTGCGCTTTTCGTATCCCATGTTCCGCTTACTTGCTGTGCGACCAAATCTGAGTCGCCATAATAGAGGATTCTTTTGACGCCTAGGTCGTTTGCCACGTGTAACCCATGAAGCAAAGCTTCGTACTCGGCAACATTGTTGGTTGCTGTGAAGTGGATTTGTAACACGTAGCTAAGCTTGTCACCTTTAGGCGTACGTAGACGACTCCAGCCCCCGAGCCTTTGAGCATCTTTGATCCGTCAAAGTGCATGACCCAATATTCTGACTCGGGGAGTGCTGTTTCCTCCATAGCCTCTGTCCAGTCGGCGACAAAGTCTGCAAGCGCTTGAGATTTGATGGCGGTCCGTGGTTTATAGACTATATCAAAAGCGGCAAGTTCGATGCCCCATTTGGCGACTCGACCTGTTGCCTCTGCATTATTGATTATGTCTCCCAACGGTGCCTTGCTGACTACTGTCACTGTGTGTTCCTGGAAGTAATGCCTAAGCTTTCTGGCGGCGAAGAATACACCATAAGCCAGCTTTTGGTAATGCGGATACCTCTGCTTGGAGGCGGAGAACACTTCACTGATGAAGTAGACCGGTCGCTGCTCACACGCCGCGGCTTCGCTCTCCTTTCTTTCCACAACCAAGATAACGCTGGCAACAGCTCCTGTTGCCGCGATGTACAGCAGCATTGGTTCCTGTGATCGAGGTGCTGCCAATATCGGAGCGGATATGAGGGCCCCCTTAAGTTGTTGTAAGGCGGCGTCTGCCTCTGCTGTCCACTCGAAGTTGTCGGATTTCTTCAGTAGCCGGTAGAGAGGCATTGCCTTTTCCCCTAGGCGGCTTATGAAGCGACTGACGGCTGCCACCGATCCGGCTAGGCGCTGCACGTCCTTCAGACAAGTAGGTCTAGATATGGTTTGGATGGCCTTGATCTTCTCCGGGTTAACCTCAATCCCTCGTTCTGAGACGATGAATCCGAGGAGTTTGCCGGCTGGGACGCCGAAAACGCACTTGGCGGGATTGAGTTTCATCTGATACCTCCGGAGATTTTGAAAAGTTTCTTCCAAGTCCTCTAGGAGATCTGCCTTCTTTTTTGACATTACCGCGATGTCGTCTACATAGACGTGAACATTGCGGCCGATTTGTTCGTGCAGGCAGTTTTGCATACAGCGCTGGTATGTTGCCCCTGCATTCTTCAAACCGAAAGGCATTGTAATGTAGCAGAAAGTTCCGTATGGAGTTGTGAAAGATGTTTTCAGCTGATCTGACTCTCTCATCTTGATTTGGTGGTATCCTGAGTAGGCGTCCAGAAAACAAAGCAGCTCGGAGCCTGCTGTGGAGTCTACGACTTGGTCAATTCTGGGCAGCGCAAAGGGATCCTTTGGGCAGCACTTGTTGACACCGGTATAGTCAATACACATCCTCAGCTCTTTATTCTTCTTTGGGACAAGTACAGGATTTGCCACCCAATCGGTGTTTACAACTTCTTTTATGAAATTGGCGGCCTTCAGCCTATTTATCTCCTTCCCTATAGCCTTGCGTCTCTCATCTCCAAAGCGTCTTGTTGCTTGTTTCACCGGCTTGGATCCTTTTATGACGTTGAGCGAGTGCTCGGCAAGTTCCCTCGGTACACCAGGCATGTCGGAAGGTGACCATGCAAAGATGTCCCGATTCTCACGGAGGAACTTGACGAGCGCGCCTTCCTATTTGCTGTCAAGGTTGGAGCCGATGACAACTTGTTTAGACTCGTCACCTGGGATGAGGTCCGCCTTTTTGGTGTCTTCTGAAGCTTCGAAAGTCTTCTTGACGTCCATCTTTGGCTTTGGCATGGAGTTGTCTGAATCCGCCCCGAGCAACGCGAGTTCTTCCTTATGGATGACGGCTTCTGCAAAGGCGGCCATGCCACGCTCGCACTCCTTGGCTTTCTTGAAGTTGCCGGAAACCGTGATGGTTCCGTTTTCCCCCGGCATTTTGAGCTTGCTGTATATGTAGCACGGCCTTGCCATGAACTTGGCGAAAGCCGGTCGTCCGAAGATTGCATGATAGGCGCTTTTGAAGGGGACAACTTCGAACCGGAGGAACTCTGAGCGGTAGTTCTCTTTTGGTCCGAAAGTTACCTTCAGCCTGATGCTTCCCATTGACTTTGCTTGCCTGCCGGGCACTATGCCATGAAATGTGAGGTTGCTGTGATCCAGCTGATCCTCTGACAGGTTCATGCGGCTTAGCGTGTCGTAGTACAGGATGTTGAGGCTGCTGCCGCCATCCATGAGTACCTTTGTGAGTCTGAAGTTGTCGACAATGGGGTCGACGACAAGGGCGTACTTGCCTGGGTGAGGGACGTGATCAGGGTGGTCGGACCGGTCCCAAGTGATTGTTGCCTCTGACCAGTTCAAGTACTAAGGGACTTCCGGCATTGTCGCGTTGAGTTCGCGCATCTCCGCCTTATCCGCTTTAGCCGAATGCGTACCGACAAAGCACACAAGAGATTCTTTGACCTTCGGATACGGCTTCTTTTTCTTGGCGGTTGCGTCCTCTTCGCTTGAGATAGACATGTCGTCGTCATCCTCATCCTCCTTGCTGTCTTTCTTGTCGTTCTTCTTTGACTTCTTTGACTTCCAGCCGACTGTGGGATCCTTTTTGAAGTCGTCCATGAAACGACACTCTCCAAGCATGTGGTTGACCTTGCCCAATGAGGCGTGGATGGGGCACGGCAAAAGCTTTGCCTGTTCGTAAGTGATTCGCGCCGCCTTAGGCCCTGAGCCGGCTTCGCGATTATCTTTCTTATTTTTCCACTTCTTTTTGCCGGCGTTTCCTTGGAACGCTACGGCTACCTCGTTGGAAGGTCCGGCTTTGTCATCCGCCGCCTGTTTGTGCTTGTTGTTCCGCTTTGGTATGATGTTGACGTCTGGATCATCGTCCCGGGCGTCGTCATCCGCCGCCGCGTATTGGGCGGCTAGGTTGAGCATCTCACCAAGGTCCGTAATTTGCTCGCGGACGAGCCTATGACGGAGCAAGGACTTCTTCTGTAGGCCCGTGTAGAAGGCATGGATAGCCTGTGCGTCCGAAACACCATGACAGTTGTCCTTTTCGGATATCCAGCGGCTGACAAAGTCTGTCATGGTTTCGTCCGGTTTTTGGATACAGCGCTGCAAATCCGTGTAGGTATTTGGACGCTTGTATGTTCCTTGGAAGTGCTGGGAGAAAACCTTTTCCATGTCGTACCAGCTATGGATGGACTTTTCAGGAAGGTTGTCGATCCAAGCTCTTGCCGTGCCTTCCAACATGAGAGGTAGGTAGCGGACGGCAATATGGCTGCTCCCGCCGGCAATCTCTATGGCCATGGCGTAGTCGGAAAGCCATGAGTCCGGCTTAACAAGGCCGTTGTACCTAGAACAGTTTTTTGACACTGATGTCATGTCCTTGGGGAACGGCTCTTTGCGGATGGCGTCACCGAAGCACTTTGGTCCAGAGTATAGCGGCTCCTTTCCTCTTGCTATGTCTTGTAGGCGGTGTCGTGCGTCTTTTGGATCGAGCTGCTGTGCGCCTCTGTTTGCGTCCGGCTCGTCCTGCGCCGCCCGGCTTATGCTGCGCCTGGGCCCTTCTACCTCCTCTCTCCTCTTGCTGCCATTGCTATGCTGCGGAGACCGGCTGCGGCCTCTCCTTGGAGGGTCGTTGCCGGCATCTTTTCTAGGCGGTTGCCTGTTGTTCCGGCTACCGCCATTGTCGCGTCTTGGCTGAGGTGGAGGTGGTAGGTCTCCTCTGCTTCCCGTCCTTGAATTCTCGTCCCGCCTTTGCTTTGGCGGCGGTGCCTTCTTTGGAGGTGGCGTTGCCTTCCTTTTGTCGCCATGGCTACTGGAGTCAGACGGGCCTTCGGGGTCGGCACCGGGTGCAGCTTTGCACTTGCCTGACTTAGACTCTAGGTCTCCCCCGCGGGCATCCGCCATGTGGCCGTAGGAATCAGCGCGAGCTTGTTGTTCTAGGGCCTTGCTTACGAAGTGTCTTGCGTTGGCCAACTTCTCTTCCGCCGTGTAAGTGTTGTCATCCAGGGTATCTAGCGCGGCAGCCGCGTTGAGGATAGGGGTGCAGAAGACAACGTCCCCCCTTCTATCCACTCGCTGTGGTGCCGTACGCCAATCGAACCCTAGGTCTTGAGCCGCTGTCGTTGCTTGCGCTGGCGGCTCTTTTCCACGGCGGTTTTTTGATGACCTTTTCTCCTCGAAGAGTTGCCGGCTTGTTTTGGCCGACATCTTCTCCTGCTCTTTCTTGATCTTCTTCGCAAGGCTCTCAACGTGCTCCTCTCTTTTTCGTAGGAAGTCAGAGTGCTTAAGCATGTTAAGCCTGAGTTCTTCCACTTCGTCGAGTGGGGTGTTTTTGTTTACCGGAGTATTCATGATCTCGTCTACTTCTTTGATGACGGCGAGCAAATCCGTGGGTTTGCTGCTGCCGCCTTTCTCGAGGCCAGTTTTCTTCTTTGCGCACACCTTGTCGGAACTTTCGATGAGTTGGCCGGCAGTGGTGTCTCCGGCTTCTTCCGCCGGCTTGATTTGCGCTTCTGAAGTAACTGGGGTTGTCTCGTTACCGACAACAACCATCATAGCCAGCTTCTCAGGCATGTCTGTATCCGATGTACCCTCTGAGGGAGCCGGATTTCCACTGGAAAAGCGGGTTTTGATCTTCTCTTCGAAGAGACTAGCATCATCGTCGGAGTCAGAGTCTATGTTGACTTGAACGGTAGATCTGGATCCGGCATTTGACATCGCATCCTCCTGCAGAGCAGGGAGGATTGATTCAGGATCGTTGTTTTCCGGCTGGGAGTCGGATCCCAGTCCGACAACTCCGATGAAGTGGAAATCTGATTCGGCCGACTCCTGGGAGAAGGCGGATTCAGATCCATCTTGCCGGTCGACTGCTTGGTCGAAGGGTTGGTGGGTGGGGTTGTAGAAACGCGGTAGGCCGTATGCCTCTGGCGTGTACCCGATGAAGACGTCGATCCCTCCGATCGGCACGATCGCGCATCCGATGAGGTAGTCGTCCGCTGGGAGCCAGGACTCATCCGAGTTGACGTAGCTATGGCCGTCAAACCTTGTGACGCGACCGACGGCGATCTGCTTGCCCACGCCGCCAAGTGTTCCCGCCTGGAACGTGACGCCAGGAACCTTATGCCCCACGGTGGGCGCCAACTGTTTTGGTATCGGCATATTTGATAGGAGACGGGGGTCCTCTAGCCTACGTATGGATTGTGGGGAAGAAGGTTGGTGTCGTCGAGGACGGGATTGAACACGGCGAGTTTATCCAGCTTCGGATCCCACAGCGGTGGCGGGATCCTACGTGCTGCTATAATTCACTATGAGGCAATAGCCGTGAACAGGTTACAATGTGTTTGATGCGTATTGAAGCGTGCCCTAAAGGCTTCCTGATGGCCGGCTTATATAGGCGGCAAGACCCCAGGATACAAGGTAAGTACTTGTCCGGCAAGTAATCAGAGTCCTAAACCTAGCCGGCTTAGTTGCCGCCTTCCGTCTTGGGCTCGGTGGCTTGATGGGCTTAGGCCTTCCGCCTTCCTTGGACCGTCCGCCTACTTCCTTGCACGTCAGCTATCTGGGCCGCCCGGCAGGCCTTGGCCTTACCACCCTTGGGCCACCCTGGACTAGCCGGATTGATCCATGCTGGTTATACCCCTAGTTGGTATATCCCCAACATAAGTAAGTAGGTTTTTTCTTCTGATCATTTTGGTATATTGTTAGGTATCTTTTCTGTGGTCACTTTGATATTTATGGTTTATGTTTTACAGAGACGGAGCGAAATTTGAAATATTTTGGAACTTCAACATATATTTTGCATTCTTGGCATAAGTAATTAGGTCTTTTTATTGTGGTTTTGGAATATTTTTAGGTATCTTTTGTGTTGATATTTTGATATTTTATGATTTATGTTTAAAAGAGACGGAGCCTAAATTTGGCCAAATTTGAAATATTTTGAAACTTCAACATATATTTTGCATTCTTGGCATAAGTAATTAGGTTTTTTTATTGTGGTCATTTTGATATCTTTTTCATGATTTTCTGATGTGTCAGTTTTAAGTTACCAATTTTCCTTATTTTTCTTATTTAAATGTTTTCTGTTTTTTTTTTGCAAAATGCGTGGCCCTCGAGAACCCCCTCGGCATAAGTAATTAGGTCTTTTTATTGTGGTTTTGGTATATTTTTAGGTATCTTTTGTGTTGATATTTTGATATTTTTAAAGAGACGGAGCCAAAATTTGGCCAAATTTGAAATATTTTGAAACTTGAAGGAATGGTTTTAAAATTTGTTCAAATTTGTGTTGTTTGTAAACTTTTCAATGCATTTAATTTTTACGTAAGTAAGTAGGTTTTTTCTTCTGATCATTTTGGTATATTGTTAGGTATCTTTTCTGTGGTCACTTTGATATTTATGATTTATGTTTTAAAGAGACGGAGTCCAAATTTGGCGAAATTTGAAATATTTTGGAACTTCAACATATATTTTGCATTCTTGGCATAAGTAATTAGGTATTTTTATTGTGGTTTTGGTATATTTTTAGGTATCTTTTGTGTTGATATTTTGATATTTTATGATTTATGTTTTAAAGAGACGGAGTCGAAATTTGGCCAAATTTGAAATATTTTGAAACTTCAACATATATTTTGCATTCTTGGCATAAGTAATTACGTTTTTTTATTGTGGTCATTTTGATATCTTTTCCATGATTTTCTGATGTGTCAGTTTTAAGTTATCAATTTTCCTTATTTTTCTTATTTAAATGTTTTTTTTTTGCAAAATGCGTGGCCCTCGAGAACCCCCTCGGCATAAGTAATTAGGTCTTTTTTTTTGTGGTTTTGGTATATTTTTAGGTATCTTTTGTGTTGATATTTTGATATTTTATGATTTATGTTTAAAAGAGACGGAGCCGAAATTTGGCCAAATTTGAAATATTTTGAAACTTCAACATATATTTTGCATTCTTGGCATAAGTAATTACGTTTTTTTATTGTGGTCATTTTGATATCTTTTCCATGATTTTCTGATGTGTCAGTTTTAAGTTATCAATTTTCCTTATTTTTCTTATTTAAATGTTTTTTTTTGCAAAATGCGTGGCCCTCGAGAACCCCCTCAGCATAAGTAATTAGGTCTTTTTATTGTGGTTTTGGTATATTTTTAGGTATATTTTGTGCTGATATTTTGATATTTTATGATTTATGTTTTAAAGAGACGGAGCCGAAATTTGGCCAAATTTGAAATATTTTGAAACTCCAACATATATTTTGTATTCTTGGCATAAGTAATTAGGTTTTTTTATTGTGGTCATTTTGATATCTTTTCCATGATTTTCTGATGTGTCAGTTTTAAGTTATCAATTTTCCTTATTTTTCTTATTTAAATGTTTTCTGTTTTTCTTTTGCAAAATGCAAGAGACACTGCCATATGGGACCCACAGTGACGTCGGCTGACGTCACCGTGCGTCAGCTAGGGCAAACGCGGGGCGCGGCGGCGCTGACCACGCCGGCGTCGAACCAGTGCGAGCTGGGTCGCCCGGCTGGCCGCGGTGGACGCTCGCAGACTTGGGCTCGTCGGGAGAGGCGGCGCCGCTGCTGTTTGGTCATCGGCGGAGCGCGGGTGTTATGGTCGGTTTGACCTATACCCGCAAGAAGCCCACTAGTGGCTAGATATGGGCTTAGCCCAAGTAAATTAGGGGGCTTAGCCCAAGTAAATTAGGGTTTGAGGAGGCCGTCCTCCTATATAAACACATGTACCCCTTTGAGATTAAGCAGACAAATATTCAGTATCATACTGTCTCGTCTCCTGAAGGGAGACGGGAGACCTAACAGCCCACCAGCCTCCAAACCCTAGCCGCACCGCGCCTCCTCCTTCCTCCTCGCGACGGCGGCCAGCCGCCGACGCCCACGCCTCCAACCGCTCCGCCCTCACTTCCATCCCTACAACCTCCGCCCTAGATCCGGTAGAACCCTAGCCTCTACCACTTTGCTATCAGATTGCCTAGGTCTCATGGGTTCCAACGGCCCCAACACCGACACCACCTCCGCCGCCGACACCCCTGAAGGGGTTACGGTGCAGAAAACAATAATTTTCTAGCGAACGAAACCCTAACTAGCCAGGATCTATCTATCTAGTACATGCGATAACGGTGGCGGAACGGGTTACATTACCTCCATGTAGACCGATAGCGGGGATTACGCTCCCGCACAAGCGTTGACGATGAAGTCGTACGTAGCCGACCTCGAGGTCGCGGAGAACTTGCCACGATGTCGGAGTCGATGACGCCGGGGTGTCGACGATGATCTGCGTCGACGGGCGTCGGGCGGAAGAAGGCAGAGCGCCAGCACCGGGGCTGGTGCGCCTGCAGCAAGGGGGGGAGGCGCGGCGGCTGCAGGGGGCGAGACGACGTCGCCCAAGCTCCTCAATAGAGTAGCCTCCGAGCACTCGCAAACATACGGAGCCTAGCGACAACTCCCGGTCATTCAGATCCAGCTGAAATCGCAGGAGTAGATCTTATCTGGAATCCCGCAGAGCAACGGCGCTCTGCGGTATGGCTTAGGTGGAGAGAGACCCCCTTCCTCAGCTCGGCGCGGCTCCGACTTGGGAACCACGAGATCGAGAGAGAAATCGGGAATTAATTGGAATTTCCTATGTATTAAATCAATTAATATGCCTTGCTATATAAAGGGGGAAGGGGTGTGCCAACCGCTTTGGCTCCCCCATGTGGGACTAAAGGAAGAGAGGGGAGGGGGGTTCGGCCGAACCCCCTTGGGCCTCTCCCTCTTCTAGTCCAATTCGGACTAGGGGGGCTTGAGGCCCCCTTGCCTGGTGCGCCACCCCCTCATGGGCCCTCTTTGGGCCCATTTAGGTGGGAGCCCCTTTTTTCCTTTATTTAATTAATATTAAATTAATATAAAAATCCCATTAATTCATAATTAATATATTTATATATAATTCAATATCCCATGACTCCGAAACTATTTCGGAACCACCCGAATAACTTTCGGACATTCTCGGAACCCTTCCATAGCTCCCCGGAACTCCTTCCGGACCACCGGAACTCTTTCCGGATCATTTCTCTCTCTCCAATAAAAACCTATCAAATTCCAGAACCTATCTCCTAGCGTCGCTAAGACCTTAAGTTTGTTACGCTACGGTTCGGGAACACTCCAGACATGGTCGAGACACTCCGCTCACCAATGATCGTCACGGATACCTGGAAATATATGACGACCCCTGTGCATTCCACGAATATCGTCGTTGAACCATAAATATGATATTCATTCCCTTTGTCTCTGCGATACTACCTTGTCCGAGATATGATCGTAGACACACCGATGCCTTTGCTGTATCTCGTTACCGACGAAGGTTATTAACTCGTCTGCGATATTACATCTCCATGACCTAGTCATAAGCTGCGCAGCTATATAGATGCAATAACACCGAGTGGGCTCAGAGTATCTTTCCATTACAAGAATGAACAAATCCCGCTCTTGATCCTTACGTCTCGATGCTCTTTCGGAATACCCAAGATGGACACCGTTATTGTCATGCTATATAAGACACAACGTTTGATGCTCTCAAAGCACTCCTACGAAGCAACAATAAGTACGGTCTCACGGTCTAAGGAATAAGCTATCATACTCTTATCTATTGCAAATGACAAACATCGTAATCCGATCTTATTGCAATACTTTGCGTATGTCCACCACCTTATTCTACTAACAAGATGACCCCATTGTCAACCGACGTCATTGTCCTTGATCGGGAATCTCGATCAACTGTTGCCCAATGGACTAGCTCATATAGAGGCTTGCTAGGGACCTGGTTGTCTATGTATCACACGTGTATTAATAATTCCGATTAATACAGTTATAGCATAATACACAAACCTATTATAAACTTATGAGATAATACAATAAATACTACTTATTTATTTGCCTCTAGGGCATATCTCCTTCAGTCTCCCACTTGCACTAGAGTACAAATAAACTAGCTGCATTTTACTTTATCAGAATCCCTTTTCAAATAAGAATCATTTGATAATGCTTGCTCGTGGAAAAGTGTTACTGCACAATCCATGATTGTACATGCTTTTGCGATTCACGGATATTAACTTGCTTGATATCACCATGTTGTTCAACAACATCTATGCAAACACCGCAACTAAGTGAGACTATCGCTTCCCAGCGCTTACTCTGATTATACTAACCAGATAACTGCCCTGAAAAACACACTCAGTCATGCAGAGCCCCTTGTAACAATTACAAACTCGTGATGTCTACATACTTGCGCACCAATGTAGAAAACTTGACATTCAAATGTCAATCCCTTAACTAACGCATATCTACTTTCAGTAAATTCCAAAATAACTGTTCTTATTCCAAGAACATCGGTATATATCATCGAGCAGATAATAAGGTTTCTGTATGATGTCTAATATTACATAATAGACCCACATGTCATACAACCATTACTTTAATGCATCATTACTCTTAATGATCAATTGGATTCCAAAGGACCATCCTTTTGATTCTATTCTGACTCCTCAGATATAATCCAAAGCAACTCGACTAACTATTTAAAATTCCCGTTCTATTTCAAAATAGACACTGACTTTCAAATAGTTTCACAACTTCATCCTATTCTATTGGTACAGTTTCACAATGTGTTAACTACACAAGGTGAATTCGACTCCCACTCAAATTATGTCTCCACATATTTGATAACACGAGCTCCCACTCAAAAACATGTTATCCACATATTTGAGTTCCTAAGCTCCCACTCAAAAATATGTTCTTCACATATTTCTCCTGAGTGAACTAACTATGACTCCCACTTAAATCGACATCTTGGTTAAACCAAAATCATTGATCTACTATCAATTCGAATTTAATACAAACTACAGTATTACATTAATACAAATCACTCAGACTTCAAGCATGTCTACACAAATGTAGTCAAAAAATTTGATCTTGTCCAAGACATATTTCTTGACAAGACATGCTACCGCGTCTTTCTTATAGTCACATTTATCATATAACACCTTATATGACGATTAAACAATCTTATTCCTCTAATAAGAATTGCAGCAACAATTACTCTCTTAATCCTTTTAAACGTAACTTGGATTTCCAGGCTGAAGAGCCTTTGTTCGTATTCCGATACTTTCTCAACCTTCTTTGTATTCATAAAGTGCACCTTGATCTGTCAACAAGATCTGAAATACTTAATACAGTGCTGTGACCCGACAGCAATATTAAATATAACAGCACTTTATTTAGAAGTTTCTTTTATGAAAATATTATGATCTTTATGAAGAGGATTGCAAGCAGAAAACAATTTTCTAGTCTCCCTCACTCTTAATCACTAAACTTTCATTAGTAGACATATACTCTTTGGAACATCTTCCAACATAAGTCTGACACTTTATTCCAAACTTCTAATTTCAATCCATAAACCATAATTCGAAAAGTCATCTTTTCTCGGAATTACATAGACAACAAACTGAACTTTGTTTCTAATTGGTTTTGGAATACACTCTCATCCAATGCGAGCAATCTACAAAGAACTACTCATGTATATTCCGAATTATCGCATAATCATATACACGTCGACACTACTGTCGATCCTATGAATTTCATTGAGAAAAATATCTATTTTCTAAAGTGGACATCGACTATAATGTTTCGAACGTATTAGGAGATTCTAAGACTGATTCTGACAGGCCATACTTTATTTAAAAAATTAGAGCATGATTATAATTCCCCACATATCACTATATATGACATTATAATTCTGTGAAGCAAATTTCCACAAGTCTCTTGTGTTGAAAACATAATTCAAAAATACTGTCATTTGATCGAATTTTGTGAATACAATGTTCACTAATCTTTCTTCTGAAAAACCCCATTTGATCTATTATCAAATTAATCTCAGATTCCATAATTTATCGGGCAAATACTCCTATTTGCCAAAGTCATGGAGGAATTCGAATCAAGCAATAAACACCATTAATTAATCATTAAAATGACACTCAATTAATTTCTGCCAGTATTGCAACTTCAATACTTGATTTCAAGCTTAATCAACTCGGCACTCGAAATACTTAAATGGACCAAAGACATCCATTACTTCTTTCATTGCTTTTATGACTAAACTCGACGGTGTTTATTCTAGCAATGGAACCTTTGTTCATGGGACAAGATATTTTATCATATCTACAATTATAAATACTTATCATACAATCAATGTAACTGAGATGTGGAAACTTTATTCATAAGATAAAACAACTGACTTGTTCCATAACATAAAACAACTGATCTTGTCTTATTACATGAATAACTTTGTCTTGCAACAATCAAGACACACACACTCGCTCACTATTACAAAAGATCGTATCAAAAACTATTAATGATAACTATGATAACTTGAGGACGTGAACACCAAAAGGCCATCAACTCCTTGACTACCAGCTTCAGCGCCAGGTCATATCAAACTGCGCCGCATATATGTGATAATCAGGACCTGTTTCATAAACAGAGCAATTATCAAACATTTCATCATATACCATGGGCGAATTCATAATTCTGCATATATCAAATATATATACCTGTAGCATCGAAGATCTCTCCTTCGATGGAATCAACCTTCAGAGACTGGAACTCGCGTACGAACACGTAGAAGTTCATATCATCAGCTTTCAAAATGTACTTGCGAACATGCTTCTCATAGCTAGGAGGTAGAGATATCAGGACAGTTCGAATGGCACAAGAATCTGCCATCTAGTAATCGAAGACCATCGTCAGCTGGAACTAGATGTCATACAATCTCTTCAAATGTGTCTTCAGACAGGTATGCTCCTCCATGTGAACGGTCTGGAACATTCTAAGCTGTCTGAACTGCTCACGTTTTAATTCATCCCCGAAGTGCGTCTTTATCGCATCCATCATGACGCTTGGCTCCTTGCGTCGAAACATCTCTTTCAACTCGGGTGCCAAGCATACGGTCATGGTGATCTCCACTTCAATGAATATGTCTCGACGCCTACGGAAATCATCTTCCTCCTCCTCGCTAGCAGAATCTCCTGGTCCTTCTCCTACCGGTTCATCGAGAACATATAGAATGTTGTTGTGTTCGAGAATGTTTCTAAAACCCCTGTACCATCTGATGAAGTTGGATCCGTCGGCTTCTAATGTAGCATACGGGCTCTTGAGGAAGTAACCGAAGTATAGTTGCGTAGTCTACAGATGCGATCGCAAAAGAGGTAAGGTTAAGTTTATAATATGTAGGTGAGTTTTAGTTCTATAATCTCATTATCAAAAACACACCTCACCAAGATTATTATCCCTAAAATAATAATGGCGATGACACGACCCTCATCCACCATACTACCCCCGATCATCACGGCCGGCAGCACAGCTTCAAAGGTGGACATAAAATGTCGATCATAACAACTCTATGACTCGTGCTCGATCTTTCGATCTTCCCGTGTTCCGAGGCCATACCTCTGAGTATGCTAGGCTCGCCAATCAAACCTCGAAGACCTGCGCGTGCAACATGGCTTACACCCACTGTATGCGAACGACGAGATGTGTGACACCCGATCATCACGGCCTGCCTCATAACGTAGAACTTTCTTGGTGGTGCGCAACGAGGGAGAACACAATTTTGGTATTTGTTAGGGATCATCCTATTTATGATGCTACCGTTGTATATCTATCATATAAGCAATCAATAGGATGCACACACAACAGCACACAATAATGATGCAATGAAGTGCGATGTGACATGGTCGATGCGCCTGGACCTTCATGGCGCCATGTGCCTGGCCCCCGGCGCCCCGGCATGACTCCGAGTCTACAGAGCCCTCCATTGCCTCCGACAGTACGAGTAATATCAAAACTTACCGTAACCATGTCACATAAAATAACGCCTCTGCAAAACAAAGTTAGACGCCTCTAGCTTTATCTAGTTTTGCAAGTTTTACGTGGCATATAGGCTTATTCGTAAGAGAATCGCTTCCCTACCTACGAACTTTGTACCACAACGTCGATCGTATAATTGCATGTTTAAGCATCCCTTTCGGGCCCTCCATTGAAAATGCTTTGCCGACTAGAGAGAGAGAAACAGACACCCGCCAGCCACAGATACGGTGCAAGCCGTATGTCAGTAGTGGAACCAGTCTCGCGTAAGCGTACGCGTAAAGTCGGTCCGGGCCGCTTCATCAACTCAATACCGAAGGCATTGCAAGTGCACGCTAGAGGGTAGCAAATATAAGAAAGACGCCCTCATTTAACATGAGTTCTAACCGTACCAGCAGTACTACGCATAGATCGGCTCTGATACCACTAAAGGGGTTACGGTGCAGAAAACAATAATTTTCTAGCGAACGAAACCCTAACTAGCCAGGATCTATCTATCTAGTACATGCGATAACGGTGGCGGAACGGGTTACATTACCTCCATGTAGACCGATAGCGGGGATTACGCTCCCGCACAAGCGTTGACGATGAAGTCGTACGTAGCCGACCTCGAGGTCGCGGAGAACTTGCCACGATGTCGGAGTCGATGACGCCGGGGTGTCGACGATGATCTGCGTCGACGGGCGTCGGGCGGAAGAAGGCAGAGCGCCAGCACCGGGGCTGGTGCGCCTGCAGCAAGGGGGGGAGGCGCGGCGGCTGCAGGGGGCGAGACGACGTCGCCCAAGCTCCTCAATAGAGTAGCTTCCGAGAACTCGCAAACATACGGAGCCTAGCGACAACTCCCGGTCATTCAGATCCAGCTGAAATCGCAGGAGTAGATCTTATCTGGAATCCTGCAGAGCAACGGCGCTCTGCGGTATGGCTTAGGTGGAGAGAGACCCCCTTCCTCAGCTCGGCGCGGCTCCGACTTGAGAACCACGAGATCGAGAGAGAAATCGGGAATTAATTGGAATTTCCTATGTATTAAATCAATTAATATGCCTTGCTATATAAACGGGGAAGGGGTGTGCCAACCCCTTTGGTTCCCCCATGTGGGACTAAAGGAAGAGAGGGGAGGGGGGTTCGGCCGAACCCCCTTGGGCCTCTCCCTCTTCTAGTCCAATTCGGACTAGGGGGGCTTGAGGCCCCCTTGCCTGGTGCGCCACCCCCTCATGGGCCCTCTTTGGGCCCATTTAGGTGGGAGCCCCTTTTTTCCTTTATTTAATTAATATTAAATTAATATAAAAATCCCATTAATTCATAATTAATATATTTATATATAATTCAATATCCCATGACTCCGAAACTATTTCGGAACCACCCGAACAACTTTCGGACATTCTCGGAACCCTTCCATAGCTCCCCGGAACTCCTTCCGGACCACCGGAACTCTTTCCGGATCATTTCTCTCTCTCCAATAAAAACCTATAAAATTCCAGAACCTATCTCCTAGCGTCGCTAAGACCTTAAGTTTGTTACGCTACGGTTCGGGAACACTCCAGACATGGTCGAGACACTCCGCTCACCAATGATCGTCACGGATACCTGGAAATATATGACGACCCCTGTGCATTCCACGAATATCGTCGTTGAACCATAAATATGATATTCATTCCCTTTGTCTCTGCGATACTACCTTGTCCGAGATATGATCGTAGACACACCGATGCCTTTGCTGTATCTCGTTACCGACGAAGGTTATTAACTCGTCTGCGATATTACATCTCCATGACCTAGTCATAAGCTGCGCAGCTATATAGATGCAATAACACCGAGTGGGCCCAGAGTATCTTTGAAGGAGATATGCCCTAGAGGCAATTAATAAAGTGTATTCTTTATCATATCTCGTTTGTTCATAATAGGTTTTTGTGTCATGCTAGAACCGTATTAAGCGGAAACATTAATGCGGGTGTGATACGCAAACAACCAGGTCCCTAGTAGCCTCTACTAAGACTAGTTTCGTTGCGCGATTGATGATCGAGGTTTCCCGGTCATGGGGCATGGCGCCGGTCGGCAATGAGAGTCATATCGCTGGAGAGCGATGTGATGGACATACCCAGATTTGGAGAACATAGTCATTACACCTTTGACCGTGAGATCAACTCTTATTGATATTCCCCGAAGATACTTTGATTGCACCAAACGTCGTATCTTATTTAGTATGACAATAACGGTGATACTTTTGGGTATTGGAAAGGAGTATTGAGACGAGGGGTCAAGAGCGGGATTTGCCAGTCCGCGTAGCAGGATAGATACTCTCGGGCCCACTCGGTGAGATCTTGTCTAATGAGCTTGCAAGCATGTGACTAGGTCACAGAGACATGAGATCATGAACGAGTAGAAGATGGCATCGTCGGTAACGAGGTCGGGATTAGGTATGGAGATATCTATGGAACGACACTCGGACGTGCTAAGTATCGCTATGGCAAAAGGTCTAAGACTTCACGTTCAGGTTTGATAGATGAAAGTCATTCGTTATATCTCAGGGATTAATTCAGGGGGTCCAGGCCTACGAGTTAGTCGTTGATCATTGAGGAGTCTTGATCATACCTGATATTATATCGAACCGCTAGGGTAACACACTTAAGGGGTTTCGACAAGACAACCGGAAAGGAAGGAGATCACCGGGAACGTCCCGGGAGAGGTCCGATGGAGATCGGGCAGCGCCGAAAGAGTTTTCGGAGCTAGGAAATATTATATATATTATGTTTGATATTAATTAGTGTTATTAATATGCAAATATAAGTTTATATATTTATTTTCGAATTTATTAAGGCAGATTTCCCTAAATGGGCCTTCCGGACGAAAGAAGGCCCAAGAGGGGAAAATTCCCTAGGGGAATTCGGTGGGGGCCAAGAGGGCCGGCCTAGGTGGGCCACAAGGGGCCCACCAAGGGGCCGGCGCACCTACCAAGCCGAACCAGGCTGTGGGGGGTTAGTCCCACATTGCCTGGCTGGCAAGGTTGGCTCCCTTTGGGAGCCTATATAAGAAAGGGCACCCCCAGCCTTTTAATTCACCAATTAATTCCTGATTTCTCTCTCGATCTCGTGGTTCCCAAGTTGGAGCCGCGCCGAGCAAGAGGAGTCGGGGATCTCCTCCACCATAGCCCGCTGCCGCGCTGCTGGTGTTCCGGTCCAAGTCTTCCGCTGCTCGTCCTGGACTGGAGCTTCGGAGGCGTCGTCTCCACCGTACGTGTGCGACTCCCTGCGAGGTGCTGCGCTAGCGGTACTCGGAGGCCTGCTTCCTCTACACGACCTTGAGGTCGGCTTCGTCGGTCTTCATCGACAACGTTTGTGCGGGAACGTAATCCCCGCTTTCGGTCTACAAGGGTACGTATTCCGATCTCCGTTCGTACTTCATCGACAACGTTTGTGCGGGAACGTAATCCCCGCTTTCGGTCTACAAGGGTACGTATTCCGATCTCCGTTCGTACTACTATATCTGCATAAAATAGATCTTCTTGGCTAGTTTAAGGATATCGTTGCTAGGAAAATTATTGTTTTCTGCCCACAATCCCCGTCAGTGGTATCAGAGCCGATCTATCGTAAGATATAGCTGTACGCTGTTAGAACCCGTGCTCTGCACGGGGGCACCGTTCCTGTTATTTGCTACCCTCTAGCGTGCACTTGTGTATTCCAGCGGCATTGAGTTGATGAAGCGGCCCCGACCGACTTTACGCGTACGCTTACGCGAGACTGGTTCCACTACTGCCATACGGCTTGTACCGTATCTGTGGCTGGCGGGTGACAGTTTCTCTCTCTTTAGTTGGTCTTCGCATTTTCAATGGAGGGCCCGAAAGGGATGCTTAAACATGCAATTATTGGATCGTTGTTGTGGTCATAAGGTTCGTAGGTATGAAGCGGTTCTATTTACGAAAGCCCCAAGCCACGTAAAATATGCAAAAGATAAAGTAGAAGCGTCTAACTTTATTTTACAGGGGCTATGTGATATGGTCAAGGTAGGTTTATTAAATTGTTTATAAACTGCGGGCGCCAAGAAGACCATGGCGCGATGGACTATATCACATTGCATTACATTTGATGTTTTGTGTGCATCTTATTTTTGTGTGTGATTGTGTGTTACACGGCGGTAGCTGAATAAGATGATCCCTTCAAAATACCACTAGTGTTCTCCCTCCAACGCGCACCACCAATAAAGTTCTACGTTATGAGGCAGGCCGTGATGATCGGGTGTCAGACATATCTTCGTTCGCATACGGTGGGTGTAAGCCATGTTGCACAAGCGTCAGCGTGGAGGTCTTTGGTGGCGAGCCTAGCATACTCAGAAGTATGGCCTCGGAACAGGAAGACCGAAAGGTCGAGCACGAGTCACAAAATTGGTGTGACGGACGATTTTGTCTACTCTTGAAGTTGTGCCGCCGGCTTTGATGATGAGGGGTGGTGCAATGGATGGGGGTCGTGTAATCGCTTAAACGACCAGGAGGGATGTTCGTTTGAGTGGGAGTTATGTTAGTTATTTTCTAAAATACTATAACTCAAAATTATTATGAACAAAGTCTTATGTTGTTGCAAATTCCATTGTAGATGTCTTGCCCCTCGTTTAACCTAGGTCTGTTCCTTGAGAAAGAAAAGCTTAAGACCAATGGGTCAAACTTCATGGCCTGGTTCCGCAACCTGAGGATCCTCCTCACTCCCCATAGGGTGGCCTACGTCACTGAGGCCGCCATAGGTGACCCTCCTGCAGATGAAGCCTCTGAGGATGAGAAGAAGGTCTTCCAGACCCGATCGGAGGATTCTGCCTTTGTCCAGAGTGGCATGCTCTACGCCATGGAAGCCGACCTGCAGAAGCGCTTTGAGAAGATGAGCGCCTTTGAGATCATTTCGGATCTTAAGGCTGTCTTTGCGCCGCAGGCTAAGGATGAGAGATATGAGGCTTCTGAGCTTTTCTTCTCAGCCAAGATGGAAGAGCATAGCAGTGTGAGCGAGCATGTAGTCAAGATGTCTGGCTACGTTCAACGCCTGAATGCTCTGGAGTGCAAGATTCCCGATGAGCTAGCGATTGACAGGGTGTTGCAATCGTTGCCACCGAGCTACAAAGGCTTCGTCATGAACTACAACATGCAGGGCATGGCTAAGTCCCTGGGTGAAGTGTTCGTGATGCTCAAGACTGCTGAGGTAGAGATTAAGAAGGAGCACACGCTGTTGATGGTCAACAAGACCGTTGATTTCAAGAAGTCCGGTGGCAAGGGAAAGCAGAGCTGGAAGTCCCGGAGGGAGGCAAAGTTGGCTGCCAAGCCCAGGACTAACAGGTCTGGTCCCAGAGCTAGCGTGGAGTGTTTCTACTGCAAGGGGAAGGGTCACTGGAAGCGCAACTGCCCCAAGTATCTGGAGGATAGGAAGTCTGGCAAGACGGTCGACAAAGAGAAAGGTATATTTGATATACATGTTATAGATGTGTACCTTACATCCGCCCGGAGCAATACGTGGGTATTTGATACTGGTTCTGTTGCTCATATATGTAACTCTCAGGAGGAGTTACGGAATAGAAGGCGGCTGGCGAAGGATGAGGTGACGATGCGCGTCGGCAACGGATCGAGAGTCGACGTGGTGGCTGTTGGCACGCTCCCTCTTCATCTACCATCGGGATTAGTTTTGGTTTTAAATAAATGTTATTTTGTGCCATCCTTGAGTGTAAACATTATAAGTGGGTCTTGCCTGTTACAAGACGGTTATTCATTTATATCAGTGTCAAGCAATTGTGCTATTTATATGAATGATATCTTTTATGTTGATGCTCCCGAGAGTAATGGTTTATTCTTGTTGAATCTCGATCGTAGTACTCACATCCATAACATAGAGGCCAAACGAATTAAGTGTAGTGACGATACCGCCATGTTTTTGTGGCATTGCCGTCTTGGTCATATTGGTATAAAGCGCATGAAGCGACTCCACTCCGATGGACTCTTGGACTCGTTGGATTTCGGATCCCTCGATACATGTGAACCATGCCTCATGGGCAAAATGACCAGAACACCGTTCAAAGGTTTCGTTGAACGGGCGTCAGATTTATTGGGGATCATACATACAGACGTATGTGGACCAATGAGCGTTTCGACACGCAATGGTTATCGTTACTTCGTCACCTTCACTGATGACTTGAGTAGATACGGTTATATCTACTTGAGGAAACACAAGTCTGAAACGTTTGAAAAGTTCAAAGAATTCCAAAGTGAAGTTGAGAATCAGCTTAATAGGAAAATCAAGCATCTCCGGTCCGATCGCGGTGGAGAGTACTTGAGTTTTGAGTTTGGCACACATCTGAAGAGTTGTGGCATAGTGCCCCAACTTACGCCCGCCGGAACGCCGCAGCGTAACGGTGTGTCCGAGCGACGTAATCGTACTCTACCGGATAGTGTCCGATCTGTGATGTCTCTTACCGATCTGCCAGTGTCCTTCTGGGGTTATGTGTTAGAAACAGCCGCATTCATTTTAAATAGGGCTCCGTCCAAGTCCGTTGAAACGACGCCGTATGAATTATGGTATGGCCATAAGCCTAAGTTATCGTTTCTGAAGGTTTGGGGTTGTGAGGCGTACGTTAAGAAACTACAGCCCGACAAACTCGAACCGAAGTCGGAGAAAGTCGTCTTTGTAGGATATCCGCGGGAAACCGTTGGGTACACCTTCTACAACCAAGCTGAGGGCAAAACTTTTGTCGCGAAGACCGGTGCCTTTCTAGAGAAGGAGTTTCTCGCGAAAGGAGTAAGTGGGAGGAAGGTAGACCTCGATGAAATCGTTGATCCTGAACTCGAGATTCCGAGTGGCGCAACGGAAGCAATTCCGGAAACGTCCTCCGTGGAAGGAGTGGGAGAAACTGTCGAGGAAGATGTTCTACCTCGTAGGTCTGGTAGATCTCGGATCCCACCAGAATGGTATGGCAATATGGTTTGCACCGTCATGCTAGTCGAGCAAGACGAACCTACGAACTACAAGGAGGCGATGGAGAGTCTAGAGTCCGAGAAATGGCTTGAAGCCATGAAATCCGAAATAGGATCCATGTATGATAACCAAGTGTGGACTTTGGTGGATATTCCCGAAGGGCGCAAGGCCGTCAAGAATAAGTGGATCTTTAAGAAGAAGACTGATGCTGATGGTAATGTGACCGTCTATAAAGCTCGGCTTGTCGCAAAGGGTTTCCGACAAGTTCATGGAATTGACTACGATGAAACAACTTTTTCACCGGTAGCGATGCTTAAGTCTATTCGGATTTTGTTAGCGGTAGCTGCCTACTATGATTATGAAATCTGGCAGATGGACGTCAAAACGGCCTTCCTGAATGGAAACATTGAGGAAGAGTTGTACATGGTACAGCCGGAAGGTTTTGTCGATCCAGGAAGTGCTAACAAGGTGTGCAAGCTTCAGCGATCCATCTATGGATTGAAGCAGGCATCTCGGAGCTGGAATCTTCGCTTTGATGAGGTAATCAAAGGTTTTGGATTTATCCAGAATGTGGAAGAGACCTGTATTTACAAGAAAATGAGTGGGAGCTCGGTTGTGTTCTTAGCACTGTATGTTGACGACATATTGCTAATAGGGAATGATGTGGAACTTCTGAATAGCGTGAAGGAATATTTAAACAGTAAGTTTTCCATGAAGGACTTAGGAGAAGCTGCGTATGTTTTAGGCATAAAAATCTACCGTGATAGATCAAGACGCCTATTAGCACTAAGTCAGAGTACTTATCTTGATAAAATATTGAAGCGTTTTCATATGGAGAAGGCAAAGAAGGGTTCTCTGCCGGTTATCAAGAATAAGATATTGCGTAAGGCGCAGTGTCCGGTGACGGAACTGGGTAAGGCCGAAATGACGAAACATCCTTATGCTTCAGCCATAGGATCGATCATGTATGCAATGTTGAGTACTAGACCAGATGTGGCATTAGCTCTAAGTTTGACCAGCCGGTTCCAGAGTAATCCTGGAATGCCGCATTGGATAGCTGTTAAGAGCATTCTTAAGTATCTCAATAAGACAAAGGAAATGTTCCTTGTGTATGGTGGCTGCGATGAGGAACTTGGCGTAACGGGTTACGTAGATGCAAGTTTCTGCTCAGACCCCGATGACTGTAAGTCACAGACAGGTTACGTGTTCAAGGTGAATGGAGGCGCCGTGTGCTGGAGAAGTGGGAAGCAACCCATAGTCGCACAATCTACAATGGAGTCGGAGTACATTGCTGCCTGCGAGGCCGCGAATGAAGCTGTGTGGCTGAGGAAGTTCGTCATCGAACTTGGAGTGTTCCCGAGCGTGCAAGACCCCGTGGTCCTCTTCTGCGACAATACGGGTGCCATTGCGAACGCCAAGGAGCCAAGGTCTCACTCCACCGCCAAACACATTCTCCGACGCTTCCACGTGATACGTCAGTATGTACAAGGAGGTGATGTGAAGATTTGCAAAGTGCATACGGATCTGAATGTGGCAGATCCGCTGACAAAGCCTCTCCCGCTTGATAAGCATGAACAGCACCAGTTAGCTATGGGTGTTAGGCTTTTACCAAGTTGTAATCTAGATTAAATTGTACTCTAGTGCAAGTGGGAGACTGAAGGAGATATGCCCTAGAGGCAATTAATAAAGTGTATTCTTTATCATATCTCGTTTGTTCATAATAGGTTTTTGTGTCATGCTAGAACCGTATTAAGCGGAAACATTAATGCGGGTGTGATACGCAAACAACCAGGTCCCTAGTAGCCTCTACTAAGACTAGTTTCGTTGCGCGATTGATGATCGAGGTTTCCCGGTCATGGGGCATGGCGCCGGTCGGCAATGAGAGTCATATCGCTGGAGAGCGATGTGATGGACATACCCAGATTTGGAGAACATAGTCATTACACCTTTGACCGTGAGATCAACTCTTATTGATATTCCCCGAAGATACTTTGATTGCACCAAACGTCGTATCTTATTTAGTATGACAATAACGGTGATACTTTTGGGTATTGGAAAGGAGTATTGAGACGAGGGGTCAAGAGCGGGATTTGCCAGTCCGCGTAGCAGGATAGATACTCTCGGGCCCACTCGGTGAGATCTTGTCTAATGAGCTTGCAAGCATGTGACTAGGTCACAGAGACATGAGATCATGAACGAGTAGAAGATGGCATCGTCGGTAACGAGGTCGGGATTAGGTATGGAGATATCTATGGAACGACACTCGGACGTGCTAAGTATCGCTATGGCAAAAGGTCTAAGACTTCACGTTCAGGTTTGATAGATGAAAGTCATTCGTTATATCTCAGGGATTAATTCAGGGGGTCCAGGCCTACGAGTTAGTCGTTGATCATTGAGGAGTCTTGATCATACCTGATATTATATCGAACCGCTAGGGTAACACACTTAAGGGGTTTCGACAAGACAACCGGAAAGGAAGGAGATCACCGGGAACGTCCCGGGAGAGGTCCGATGGAGATCGGGCAGCGCCGAAAGAGTTTTCGGAGCTAGGAAATATTATATATATTATGTTTGATATTAATTAGTGTTATTAATATGCAAATATAAGTTTATATATTTATTTTCGAATTTATTAAGGCAGATTTCCCTAAATGGGCCTTCCGGACGAAAGAAGGCCCAAGAGGGGAAATTTCCCTAGGGGAATTCGGTGGGGGCCAAGAGGGCCGGCCTAGGTGGGCCACAAGGGGCCCACCAAGGGGCCGGCGCACCTCCCAAGCCGAACCAGGCTGTGGGGGGTTAGTCCCACATTGCCTGGCTGGCAAGGTTGGCTCCCCTTGGGAGCCTATATAAGAAAGGGCACCCCCAGCCTTTTAATTCACCAATTAATTCCTGATTTCTCTCTCGATCTCGTGGTTCCCAAGTTGGAGCCGCGCCGAGCAAGAGGAGTCGGGGATCTCCTCCACCATAGCCCGCTGCCGCGCTGCTGGTGTTCCGGTCCAAGTCTTCCGCTGCTCGTCCTGGAATGGAGCTTCGGAGGCGTCGTCTCCACCGTACGTGTGCGACTCCCTGCGAGGTGCTGCGCTAGCGGTACTCGGAGGCCTGCTTCCTCTACACGACCTTGAGGTCGGCTTCGTCGGTCTTCATCGAAAACGTTTGTGCGGGAACGTAATACCCGCTTTCGGTCTACAAGGGTACGTATTCCGATCTCCGTTCGTACTACTATATCTGCATAGAATAGATCTTGGCTAGTTTAAGGATATCATTGCTAGGAAAATTATTGTTTTCTGCCCACAATCCCCGTCAATCTTTCCATTACAAGAATGAACAAATCCCGCTCTTGATCCTTACGTCTCGATGCTCTTTCGGAATACCCAAGATGGACACCGTTATTGTCATGCTATATAAGACACAACGTTTGATGCTCTCAAAGCACTCCTACGAAGCAACAATAAGTACGGTCTCACGGTCTAAGGAATAAACTATCATACTCTTATCTATTGCAAATGACAAACATCGTAATACGATCTTATTGCAATACTTTGCGTATGTCCACCACCTTATTCTACTAACAAGATGACCCCATTGTCAACCGACGTCATTGTCCTTGATCGGGAATCTCGATCAACTGTTGCCCAATGGACTAGCTCATATAGAGGCTTGCTAGGGACCTGGTTGTCTATGTATCACACGTGTATTAATAATTCCGATTAATACAGTTATAGCATAATACACAAACCTATTATAAACTTATGAGATAATACAATAAATACTACTTATTTATTTGCCTCTAGGGCATATCTCCTTCAACCCCCGCCATGCTCGGCGCCTCCGCGCCGCCGGACACCGCCGACGCCACCAGCGGCCAGGGAGCCGCCGCCGCCATCCAGGCCGCCGCCGCCGCCCCTGCCGCGGCCCTCGCCCTCCTGCCCGCGACGCTGAGGGACATCACCGACAGCCTCCGCGCCATCCGCCTCGACTTCGCCGAGATGAGAGCGGGCCAGCAGCCGCCCCCGCCGATCGGGCCGCCCGCGCCCGCCGATCAGCCACCGGCGGCAGCCGCCGCCAGCAAGGGGCGCTCCACCACCCCGTGGCCTGCGTCGCCCTCGCCGCTGCCTGCCTGGCTCGACGGCCCGCCCATCTACACCGAGGCGGCAGCCAAGCCGACGGTCCAGCGGGTCGCTCCCACCTTCGGCGGCCCAGGGGGTTTAGCGGCCCCCTTCTCAGCCAGCGAATCCTTCACCCCCGGCCGCCAGGAGGGCGCCTACGGGGTCACGCCGATGGCGCAGCAGCCCCCTCGTTTCACCAAGCTGGACTTCGCCACCTACGACGGCACCACCGACCCCCTGAACTGGCTGAACCAGAGCGAGCAGTTCTTTCGGGGGCAGCGGACGCTCAGCGCCGACCGCACGTGGATCGCCTCCTATCACCTCCGAGGCGCCGCGCAAACATGGTACTACGCCCTCGAACATGACGAAGGCGGGATGCCCGCATGGGAGCGTTTCAACGCGTTGTGCCTGCAGCGGTTTGGGCCGACCCTCCACGACAGCCGCCTCGCCGAGCTGGGACGCCTCGCCTTCACCACCACGGTCCAGGACTTCGCCGAGCGTTTCCAGGCACTCGCCTGCCATGCCCCGGGCGTCTCCGCCCGACAGCGCGCCGATCTCTTCGTCGGCGGCCTCCCCGACCACATCCGCGTCGACGTCGATATGCGCGAGCCGACCGACCTCCAGTCGGCCATGTACTATGCGCGCGCGTACGAGCAGCGCGCCATCGCCATGCAGCAGGTTCAGGCGCAACGGAGCAGCGCTAGGCCCTTCTCCCGGCCCGCCCCGGCGCCGACGGTGCCGCCTCGCCCGGCGTCCGCTGCCGCGCCCGTGGGTCCCGCCGCTCCGACCGGCCCCGTCGCTCCGACGCGCCAGTACAAGCGGCTGACACATGCTGAGCAGCTCGACAGGCGCCGCAAGGGGCTGTGCTTCAACTGTGACGAACAGTATGCGCCGGGCCACACCTGCGCCCGCCTCTTCTACCTAGAGACGGTCGACGACGCCGACGTGGAGGACCTCACCGCCGAGCTTGCAGCTGCCACTGTCACGGACGCCGGTGTCATGACTTATGGCCCGGTCGACGCCAAGGCCTTCGTCGTCTCGCTTCATGCTATGGCGGGCATCAAGACGGCGAAAACAATGATGCTGCCGGTGACGATCAATGGGGAGCGGCTCACGGCGCTGGTGGACACGGGCTCGACGCACAACTTCCTGTCCAACACCGCCATGCCGCGCCTCGCCATACAGCCGACGGGCTCGGAGACATACAACGTCACCGTCGCCAACAGGGACCGCCTTACGTGTCAGGGCGTAGCGCGCCAGGTGCCCGTGCTCGTGGGCGACGAGCCCTTCTCCATCGACTGCGTCGGCATCGACTTGGGCAGCTACGACTTCATCCTCGGCCTCGACTTCTTGAGCACATTGGGCCCCATCTTGTGGGACCTCGACGTGATGTCCCTCATCTTCTGGCGCGAGGGCGGCCGCCGGGTTCACTGGACGGGCTTGGGCAGCACGGGCGCGTCACCGCGGCTTGACCTGATGGCCGCCGCGCTGGATGAGGCGCACCCACTCCTGGCTGACCTACTGCAGCAGCACGACGACATCTTCGCCGAGCCACAGGGCCTACCACCTTCGCGGTCATGTGACCACCGGATCCACTTGCTGCCGAACACGGCCCCCGTTGCGGTGCGGTACCCCCAGCTGCAGAAGGACGATCTTGAGCGCCAGGTGGCGGTCATGCTAGCGCAGGGCATCATTCGCATCTCGACGTCACCATTCAGCGCCCCCGTGCTCCTGGTGCGTAAGGCCGATGGCACGTGGCGTTTCTGCATCGACTTCCGCGCCCTCAACATCGTCACGTCCAAGGACAAGTTCCCCATCCCCGTCGTGGAGGAGCTCCTGGACGAGCTGCATGGCGCGCGTTTCTTCACCAAGCTCGACTTGCGCTCAGGCTATCATCAGGTGTGCATGCACCCGGACAACATCGCCAAGACGGCGTTCCGCACTCATCATGGCCACTACGAGTTCTTGGTGATGCCTTTCGGCCTCTCCAACGCGCCGGCGACCTTCCAGGCCCTGATGAATGATGTGCTCAGCCCCTACTTACGCCGCTTTGTGCTTGTTTTCTTTGATGATATTTTGATCAACAGCGCATCCTGGGCGGAGCACCTGCAGCACGTGGCCATCATCTTCAACGAGCTTCGAGCGCATCGACTTCATCTCAAGCGCTCGAAGTGCTCGTTTGGCACGACCTTCGTCGCATACTTGGGCCACGTCATCTCTGCCGACGGAGTCGCCATGGACGCGGACAAGGTCGCCGCCGTTGCCGCGTGTCCGACGCCCCGGTCTGCGCGCGCTCTCCGCAGATTTTTGGGCCTCGCGGGCTACTACCGGCGCTACATCCAGGACTTCGGCATCATCGCCGCGCCCCTCACACGTCTGCTTCGCCGCGACGCCTTCTCTTGGGACGAGGAGGCGGCCACGGCCTTCGCTGCCCTGCAGAGGGCACTCACGACGGGCCCTGTTCTACAGATGCCAGACTTCGCCGAGCCCTTCGTGGTGGACTGTGACGCCTCCGGCATCGGGTTCGGTGCCGTTCTTCACCAGGGCGAGGGGCCCCTCGCGTTCTTCAGTCGCCCTTTCGCCGCGCGCCACCACAAGCTCGCCGCTTATGAGCGCGAGCTGATCGGACTTGTCCAGGCAGTGCGTCACTGGCGGGCGTACCTCTGGGGCCGGACGTTCCGTGTGCGCACGAACCACTACAGCCTGAAGTTCTTGCTGGACCAGCGCCTCTCCACCGTGCCGCAACATCAGTGGATCAGCAAGCTCTTCGGCTTCGACTTCACTGTCGATTACCGCCCCGGCCGTCTCAACACCGTCGCCGACGCCTTGTCCCACCGCGACGCCATCGACACCGGGGACGCACCCGCTGACGGCGCGGTCCTTTGCATCCACTCCGGGCCCTCCTTCGCCTTCATTGACGACGTGCGCCGCGCCACCGCCGAGGCCGCGGATGCGCAGCAGCTGCGCCAACGCCTGGGCGACGGCGAGTTGGCCGCGCCGTGGCGCTTCGACGCGGGCCTCCTTCTGCATGGGCGCCGCATCTTCGTGCCGGACCATGGCGAGCTGCGCCACCAGGCCTTGTCCTTGGCGCATTATGCAGGGCACGAGGGCGTCCAGAAGACCCTGCACCGTCTCCGCGCTGATTTCTATATTCCAGGAGATGGCGCCCTGGTGCGAGAATGGGTGCGGGCATGTGCCACGTGCCAGCGGAACAAGACGGAGACACTTCGCCCGACGGGTTTGCTGCAGCCGCTGGACGTGTCGTCCCAGGTGTGGGCGGACATCTCCATGGACTTCATCGAGGGACTACCGAAGGTGGGCGGCAAGTCCGTCATCCTCACGGTGGTCGGCCGCTTCTCCAAGTATGCGCACTTCATCGCCCTGGGCCATCCCTATACAGCGGCGTCCGTAGCACGCGCCTTCTTCGACGGCATCGTTCGCCTCCACGGGTTCCCGTCCTCCATCGTCAGTGACCGTGATCCGGTGTTCACGGGCCACGTCTGGAGGGACCTTTTTGGGCTGGCGGGCGTCAAACTCCGCATGAGCACGGCGTTTCATCCTCACACGGACGGGCAGTCCGAGGTCGTCAACAAGATCATCGCCATGTACCTGCGCTGCATCACCGGAGATCGTCCACGAGCTTGGGTGGACTGGCTGGCGTGGGCCGAGTACTTCTACAACACATCTTACCACTCCGCGTTGCACGCTACTCCCTTTGAGGTGGTCTACGGGAGGCCTCCGCCGGCGATGCTTCCTTATACGGCGGGCACGACACGTACTGAGACGACGGACGAGATGCTGCGTACCCGCGACGAGATACTGGCTGAGGCGTGCCAGCGACTTCTTCAGGCTCAGCAGCTGGCCAGGAAGTACTATGATGCACACCATCGCGAGGCGGAGTTTGCGGTGGGCGACTGGGTCTGGCTACGCCTTCTTCACCGGACGACTCAGTCCTTGGACCTACGCTCCAGGCACAAGTTAGAGCCTCGTTATGCGGGTCCCTTTCGTGTGTTGGAGCGCATCGGCAAGCTCGCCTACCGTCTTGAGCTGCCAGAAGGCTCGCGCCTCCATGACGTCTTCAACGTCGGCCTACTGAAGGCCTATCGTGGCGACCCTCCGACTACACCGCCGGTTCTTCCACCTACTTCGGATGGTCGTCTTGAGCCTGCCCCGACAAGTGTGGCGCGCGTGCTGAAGGCCCAGCAGCGCCGTGGGATCTGGCACGTCTTGGTGCATTGGACGGGCATGTCAGAGGACGAGGCGACGTGGGAAAAGCTTGAAGATCTTCGCCAGCAGTTTCCAGAGGTTCAGCTCGAGGACGAGCTGTTTGAGAAGGCGGGGAGAGATGTTATGGTCGGTTTGACCTATACCCGCAAGAAGCCCACTAGTGGCTAGATATGGGCTTAGCCAGAGTAAATTAGGGGGCTTAGCCCAAGTAAATTAGGGTTTGAGGAGGTCGTCCTCCTATATAAACACATGTACCCCTTCGAGATTAAGCAGACAAATATTCAGTATCATACTGTCTCGTCTCCTGAAGGGAGACGGGAGACCTAACAGCCCACCAGCCTCCAAACCCTAGCCGCACCGCACCGCGCCTCCTCCTTCCTCCTCGCGACGGCGGCCAGCCGCCGGCGCCCACGCCTCCAACCGCTCCGCCCTCACTTCCATCCCTACAACCTCCGCCCTAGATCCGGTAGAACCCTAGCCTCTACTAGCGGGGCTGGCGGCGGTGGCCGAGCTCGTCGCGGACGATCCCGGCGCGGAGTAGGCGTCCCGGCACGACAAACTACGCGAGGAGGAAGAGGGCGCGACGACGCAGCTCCAGGTGGCTGTCGACTGGAGCGGGGAGGCGGCGAGCAGCGGCGGGACACGGCGGCGACCCGGAGGGTCGCGGTAGATAGAGGAAGAGGCGTGGTGACTGTGACATTTTTGCGAAAAAGTCCCTACAATTTTCAGAATTGCGTCTAGGTACTTGTCGGGGGGCAAATCGAAAAAATTTCTGGACACTGTTTATTACTGTTCATCGGCCGAATTGGGCAAATTCGGCCGTCCGATCTCGATCGGACGGCCCAGGACGCGAGCGCTGTGAGAGCTCCAAAGTCTCCCCACTTAATATATGAGCCGAAATTTGGCCAAATTTGAAATATTTTGAAACTTCAACATATATTTTGCGTTCTTGGCATAAGTAATTAGGTTTTTTTATTATGGTCATTTTGATATCTTTTCCATGATTTTCTGATGTGTCAGTTTTAAGTTATCAATTTTCCTTATTTTCTTATTTAAATTTTTTCTGTTTTTTTTTGCAAAATGCGTGGCCCTCGAGAACCCCCTCGGCATAAGTAATTAGGTCTTTTTATTGTGGTTTTGGTATATTTTTAGGTATCTTTTGTGTTGATATTTTGATATTTTTTATTTATGTTTTAAAGAGACGGAGCCAAAATTTGGCCAAATTTGAAATATTTTAAAACTTCAACATATATTTTGCATTCTTGGCATAAGTAATTAGGTGTTTTTATTGTGGTCATTTTGATATCTTTTTCATGATTTTCTGATGTGTCAGTTTTAAGTTATCAATTTTTCCTTATTTTTCTTATTTAAATGTTTTCTGTTTTTTTTTGCAAAATGCAAGAGACACTGCCATATGGGACCCACGGTGACGTCGGCCGACGTCACCGTGCGCCAGCTAGGGAAAACGCGGGGCGCGGCGGCGCTGACCACGCCGGCGTCGAACCAACGCGAGCTGGGTCGCCCGGCTGGCCGCGGTGGACGCTCGCAGACTCGGGCTCGTCGGGAGAGGCGGCGCCACTGCTATTTGGTCGTCGGCGGCGCGCGGGGCTGGCGGCGCTGGCTGAGCTCGTCGCGGACGATCCTGACGCGGAGTAGGCGTCCCTACACGGCAAACTGCGCGAGGAGGAAGAGGGCGCGACGACGCAGCTCCTGGTGGCCGTCGATTGGAGCGGGGAGGCGGCGAGCGGCGGCGGGACGCGGCGGCGACCCGGAGGGTCGCGGGAGAAAGAGGAAGAGGCATGGTGACTGTGACGTTTCTGCGAAAAAGTCCCTGCATTTTTTCAGAATTGCGTTTAGGTCCTTGTCGGGGGCAAATCAAAAAAGTGTCTGGACACTGTTCATTACTGTTCATGGACGCGAGCGCTGTGAGAACTCCAAAGTCTCCCCCTTAATATATAGTAGTATTTTGTTGTCAGCTCGTGCGCTAGGGTGGAAATGACACACCCTCACGGGTAATACACCAAGCAACGCCCCAGAACATCCGGATAATTCGGCCCTTGTCTAGATAGTCCGGCCCGAGAGTTTTCTACACATAAGTGTTGAAAATTGTTGGTTCTGCAAAATTGGATCTGCAAAATAGAGTTTTCTACACATATGCTGAACATGTCTTATGTCTTGAATGAAATGTTAGATATAACATATTCTAAATCTATGTTGGGGCCGGTGACACAATTAACATCAAACTGGGGACTAGTATTTGTTTGGAGATCCCCTATTGACGGGACATGTGTCCGACACCTCTAATTGGACCGGAAACTAATTTGGGGAGTGCCGGTGGTGCCAGACACAAATTCAGAGTGCTACTGCAGGAAAGAACTAAGGGCAAAACGTGCAACCTTGAACGGATTTTAGTAAGCAGCTGTAGTCTCTGCATGGCACAAAAACAAACCATCTGAACATCAATTACCAAACAGCAAACCATAACAGTAATTCGACGTCACAGCTGCATACCATGATGACATTCACAACTCATAGGATTCTTAGCAGAAGATACTATATCAGAACAAAAAATGCAGTAACACTTCAGATGCTTCTTCAACATGAGAGTCACCATGTAGATGCTTCAGCATATGTTCAAAACATTGTTCCACGACCAGGACGACCTAGTGGATGGCTAATTAAAGATCATTCTAATCAATACTACTTGGTTTTGGTACCACCTGTACATCACAACAAAATATACCCTTCCCTATGAAGAGTTATGGCATCTACATCTCGGCCGCATAGTGCTCATTGTTGTCAACAGAAGTATGGATCTTCTTTGGTCATGAAGATACCAAACAGCTGTTCAGACAAACCAGTTGTAACTTCCCGAAGAAAAAGGGCATTTGTACCATCTTTTTTCTTTAGTTCCTCAGCAGTTCTTTTCACCGGTCCATGAACATCACCATCCAAAAGAAATTGTGCCAACTTTTTTGCCCTGAAATGAATAGCAGCGAACATGTATAGTTTCATATATATCAGTATAAATGAGCCACAATACTGCTGACAAAATGCGATAAACATATATGCTAAATGTCATCAATAGAAAAAAAACACATGCACGTATTTTGTCACCTGTAATACAAATTAGAGGTAGGCTTGAATTAGGCAGGTTGAAGTGTGCACCTACACATAAACTCAAGATTGCCTTCAAGGCACGAACCCACAAACACTTTCCAATCCAACAAGAAAAACAACTATCGTTACAAATTATATATTTTTTTTGAGCTTGATGGTCTTGAACATATCATATCGTGCTAAAGAAAATTGCATCTGATGGATATACAACACCAGGAAGCCAATGAAAAAGAGAAACATCATAAAAAATAAGATTTATGAAGCACTTATTCTAATAGATCCAAGAACCCATGGTTGCTAATTTCGTCCTACATACCACTCTACAAACTAAGTGTCAGTCATCCCAACATAAACATGATAAATTTCACACACACAAAAGATATGACCCGGTGTAAAAGATATGACCTGCTAGTTGACATCAGGATGTTGAATTCTTAGTGTTGCTTGTGCTATGCGATCTGTATGATACCTGTAACTGGCACTAAGAAACCAACACCCTCACCATCTAAGGGTAGCCATTGACAGTAAATTTTACAAAAGCATTGCTACAGGGTTATATGTACCTTAGTTACTTGTGTTTATTTTATATACGTGCCGCTTGTTAACGCATACTAGTAGTAGTATTTATGAAACCGGCTTCAAAGACAAAACTGAAACTTGGGGAGTGTGATGACTAGAAATCCCACTGTCAGCTTGTAATTTCGTTTTCCTTTTAGTTAAACTGAGTGGATGAGAATCCTGTTTAAAGATTTTAGCTGCCTGAAGCATTGCTGTCTCTTACAATATATCTGCTGTGTGTTTAAGATGCTTGTGACTGAAGAAACAATCCGCGGTTGAGACTGTAGCAGGAGCAGATAGAAGAAGCTTGCAGAGGGGCGTCACAGGCGCAGGGTTGCCAGGAAGTGTCGGCTACCTGCAGAACAGAACATATCCACTACAGCTTCTGAGGCTAAGGATGTGATGATCCCTTTAACCACACCAGGCAAGGACAGTTAAATTTTTTCATGTAGGCTTCAGAGAGGGAGGTCAGCTAGGTTACCATTATTGGTTCGTGACCACATAAACTAACTGAATTGGCATTTCGAAGCCTAACTAATGGACTGGATAGGAAGGTGACACCTAAATAGACACAGTCCTGCATAAATAGTACTCATTTTACTGACCACACAAAGAATATTCCAGATAAACAGCAAGCAGCAAGCTTATATACCAGGACCCACTAACATCACTCTACGAACTAAGAAACAGTCATCCCATAATAAACACAACAAACCTCACCATAGTAAGATATGACGTGCTAGTTGACACCAGGAAGGTGGGCTTGAACTAGACATGTTTTCAGCAGTTCAGAAACCAATGACTACTGAAAAGTAAACATAGTAGCACAACCAGCCTTTGCAAACCATACCAAGAAATACTAATAAACCATAACCCGTAGCATCTAAGAGTAGCCATTGAAGGTGTAATTCACAATAATATGCTACATGGTAATACAGGTGATCTCTCGCTAGAGTATATCTTTTGCTGAAGGCCCCAGATGTGTACAATCAATAGACAACAATTATACAAATCAAAGTAGCGGCCTTGAAGGACAAATCGAGAATGCAGCTTTGATACAAATCATACAATTATACTCATCTACACAAAATATGCAACAATAAGATAATCTGTTTTAATATTCAGCGAATGCAACTTTAACACACCTGGATTCTTTTCTTTTATCCTCCATTGCCAACTTCCCTTGGCGGTAAAGAGCACATAGAGCTTGCATAGTGAGCTCCCCATTATCATCATTGAACATAGCATTAAACACTTGCGCTTCATGCCTCCAATTACTTGTGACTGTAGAAGGCAGGAACCTCATCTCCCTTTTCACCTGGACACAATCACACAAGTGTTATTTTCCCCATCAAACTTGTCAGTTTTCAAAACTTGAGTCGCCTTGTGCACAAAAGCTTCCACCTTTGAATCCTCAGGCTTAGCACTGACCATCTTCCCAGCTGTTGCCGCCTGCACCTCTACCCATACAGACGAAGATTTCTGCTGATCACTCCCGGAAGCCACGACGGAGTTGGTCGGACCCCGTACATCTCCCCTGCCTGATTCCAACTCCCCAGGCTCAAGCCGCCGTAGTCGCTTGAATCGCTGGCTCAGCGGCTCGGTGTCTTCCTCATCACCATCATCATCCTCCTCCTGCTCCTCGCAGCCCCCCGCCGGCCTCTCCTCTTCCTCCTCCTCATCGCTGCTGCAAAGGTCAATAATGTCCGCTTCCTTGGCCTCCTGATCGCGGGGGCGGGGATCTTCCTGTCGCGCCGGGACGGGGGCGGCGGCCCCGGCCATGGGCGCCGCGATCTCCTCGACCTCGTCCTGCGGCCGGAGGAGCGCGTCCAGGAGCGCCTTGTACTTGTCCCGCACCGCCTCGATATCCTTGAGCGCGGCCTTCAGCTCGGCGGAGACCTCGGCATCCCCACTCCCCCGCGCGGTCGCCGCTTCGAGATCGGCGAGCGCGGCCCTCAGCTCCGCCGCGAGCTGGGCGTTCCTGAGGTCCCGCGCGTGGAGGACGCGCGCGACGGCCTCGAAGTCGGCTCTGTGGTAGGTGTTGAGGAGGTGGAGCACGAGCTCCTCGCCGGGGAGGTCGGCGAGCTCGTACTCGGAGGCGGCGGCGGAGGCCATCGTGTCCGGCCGGCGGGGAGGCTCTGGCAGAGTGGTTTCCGTGGATGGAAAAGAAAAATTAAGATCATTTTACAGTAAAAAGAAAGATCAGGGCCCATGGGCCATGGGCCTGGGCAAGTATTATTTCCCTCCCGGCCCATCGTCAAATATCCATCCATCTCCGGAACGAACGAACCCTAAGAGGACGAGAACCAAAACGCGGTACGCTGCTTGGAATCGGATCGGAGCTCGGAGCTCGGAGGAGGAAGACGAAGATGAAGGTCCGCGCGTCGGTGAAGCGGCTGTGCGGGTTCTGCAAGGTGGTGAAGCGCCGGGGCATCGTCTTCATCCACTGCAAATCCAACCTCAAGCACAAGCAGCGCCAGGGCTTCTCCACGATCGCCGCGTGCCTGCCCCCTCCGCCGCCGCCGCCCACCGGCGCCACTGCCTCCACCGCCGCGTTCGCCGAGTAAGACGGAATCTCTCTCTCTCTGCCTCTCCCTACCCGCGGTCCGTGTCCTAATTGTTAGTTATCCCCGCATCTGGAGAGCGCGCGCTAGGTTCTGACATTCACAACATTGGTTGGTCGGTACGTCTAGCACAGATTATGGATGTGTATTAGAGGCAGAGACCGGACGGATGCTTGATCCTTAGCCCTAGATAGTACGGAGTAGAACCTAAGTATGAGCATATTGTACCACATAATTACACCGGGAATGAGGGAATTTTTAAGCTGGGGATTAACCCTACGAGAGATCAGCAAAGCATCTAGTGTTTTACACTACAAGAATGATTAAATTGTATTGACAAGGCAATGCTAGCAGATAAAAGATGCACTCAACCATTGGTCTCAGCTTGGATGACATGTGATCCAACAAATCATTGTAAACATTTGGATTTAGTCATGTGGAGTGTTATCTTATAATCTACCCCTTCCCTGAGTATCTTTGTGAAGCTATGGGCATCGGTTCAATCAACTTGTTATGCCCAGTCGCTGCCAAAAACTTTTTGAGCCTCACTATAGTGAAAGCAGTACCTGGTGTAGCCACTTACTGCTTAAGTTACACCTGTTGAATCATAGGAATTCTCCTTTATCAGTGTTAACAAGTTTGTGCTGTGAACTTGCATACCTATATATCTCATTGCATATTTGTTTGTGGCCTTCTGCTACCTATATTGATTCTGATGCTAAATTATAGCATCTTTTTTGCTGTGTACATGTGCCTATCCTTAAGCGCTCTTTACACTGCATTTATCTGTAAATGGTATGATGATCTCCATACTCTGATGAAATATCAATAAGGGCCAAAAGAGAGTGAAACTTCAGCCAACATAACAGTTGGACTCACCACAGATTGCCTTTGCTGATAGTTTCTTTTGGGTGTAGAATAATACTGCAGCATGCTTCCCCTTTTGGGTCCATGTCCTGGTTTGTTGTTGATTAACCACTTGTTTCAGTAGGAATGTAGGATTATCCTGTTGTTGCCTAGTTTGATGTTTTGGTGTTCTCATCTTTGATTTTGTAGGGCTTCCAAGGTGGCCAGGCAGGAGTTGGCAATGAAGTCTAACTGGCAAGTGGGTCTAGCCGCCCTGTTCAAGAATGGTGATAAATGACGTGTCCACTCTATTGGTGTTCTTTTCCGGACGATGAATACTCGATAGTTACTAGTTTGATATCAAGTGGAGTTTTCAGTCGAGGAATTTCCTGTAACAAAAATAGCATATTGCCGTGTATCAGATACCGGAGCTGCCAAACTGCCATTTTTGTGGAGTAATAATATCGGCGTACACTTACTTTTGTCTTGAAACGTTTGATTCAAAGAGAGTTGCTTTGACTTGACTCTCTTAGCCATGTTGCTTGCTCATTTGTTCATCCTTTTTTGATGGCTGAGTTGTATACATTCGGACTAAAATGATTGTACATACACACTAAACTGTGTCTAGATATATGTGTATACATATAAATGTAGAAAAAAGATAAAACGCCTTATATTATGAAATGGAGGGAACAGCTTTCAGGTGTAAACTTGTTGACATGAGGACAATGTTCTGTATTTCTCTCTTGACAAGGGGCATCAAACTGTTATGGTCAATCAATAAGCTGCAGCTGTGTTTGCGTTCTGTAGGACTGTGTTGAATAGCACATATTAAAGCTAAGTTAGCCATTTCACGCAAGGGAGAGTGCAAAGCTTTTGAAGCATCTAGTGACAAGCATATCTCCACCCAAAGGCTGGAAATTTAGAACTTCTGAGTGTATGTTTGCCATTTCACGCAAGGGAGAGTACAAAGCTTGTGAACCTACTGACCAGCATATCTCCACCCAGACACCAGAAATTTAGGACTTCTGTAATACCTTTGTCATAAGAAATTTATGAAATAAAGGCCCTGTTATTTTTTTTCTGCTAGTTAAGAATATCAACAATAGAAGCTGCTTTTCTCTTTCGATATTAATGATAGCAGACCTCCAGCCATCATTCTTAGGTAAACAAACCATGAAATTTTTGAGTCAGTTTTTTAGGCAAACAAACAATGCTACTGTTCCCAAGCACTTTTTTTTGACAGAACAATGTTACTGTTACCAAGCACTTGGGAATCAGACATCCTTATAAAAACCAAATAGGGTACAATTTTCCAAGATAGATGATTTTTCGACATGCATGTCAGGGTAAATACATGTAACTACCAATATCAAACTAACTGGCGAATGTAAGACATACATCTGAAACGTGAGAACTCACTGAACCCCATCATTGTGTGTGTTTAAACTTCTTGTGACTGAAGAAACAATACGGTTGAGACTGTAGCAGGAGCAGATAGAAGAAGCTTGCAAACAATCTGAACATGGAACGAGTTGCAAAAACGGAACTTTATTTTCAAAGGCAAGTGGATCTAGCTACAAGCAAGGAACCAGTTTCATTCTTGATTACAGCAACGTACTGATATCATATAAAGGAACAAAAGAACACCTGAACTTCCAAATAACTCTCTACTTAACCGCAAACTAAATATGGATGGCGAAAACAGGAAACGACATGCCCACAAATATGGTCTAGAATGTATTCCGGCGACGCTGGTTTCGGAGTTGCCACACTCGATGGCACGGTCACACGGCACTCGCCAGGGATCTGGAAGAGGAGGCATGGCGTGAGCAGGATGAACAGCAGCGGAATGAAGACTCTGGCCCAGTCATGCATTTTCTCCCCTCATTCTCAGACAGAAGGATGCTCACTGCCTCTTTATATAGCTTGCTGGGTAGCCGGACTTTCTCATTATGCAGTGCTATATGGTGGTCATATATCTTGCAAGTAGATGTATATGAGGAGATATTGCAGCTGAATTATCGTCCATGTTTCACATGACATTCCATGAAGGAATGTGATGATCAGGCAGGGACAGTTAAGTTTTTCATGTAGGCTTCAAAGAGGGAGGTCAGCTAGGTTAACTATTATTTGTTGGTGACCACATAAACTAACTAAGTTGGCACTTCAAAGCCTAACTAATGGACTGGATAGGAGGGTCACACCTAAATAGACACAGTCCTGCATAAATAGTACTCATTTTACTGACCACACAAAGAGAATTCCTGATAAACAGCAAGCAGCAAGCTTATTGACCAGGACCCACTGAGATCACTCTACAAACTAAGAAACAGTCATCCCACAATAAACAACCTCACCCTAGTAAGATATGACGTGCTAGTTGACATCAGGAAGGTGGGCTTGAACTAAGACATATTTTCAGCAGTTAAGAAACCAATGACTACTGAAAAGAAGTAAACATAGTAGCCATTGAAGGTGGAATTCACAATAATATGCTACATGGTAATACAGGTGATCCGTCGCTAGAGTTTATTTTTTGCTGAAGGCCCCAGATGTATACACTCGATAGACAACGATTATAGAAATCAAAGAAGCAGCCTTATTAAAGCAAAATTCAAGAACATCAAACATCAATATTCCCTTCCACCCTTCTGAGTAGCCAGAACATAAAACATCACAAACATTATTAGTAATGCTATGGATTTGATCTCTAAATTGATTTCACTGAACATCCACGGATCATAATCTGAGCAATCATCACATCATAAAGACACACATCACAATTTCCAAGCAGACATCATCACTAATTAACTGATTATAGATATCGGCAGCGTATAAAATTCAACTGAGCGTCAAAACAGAGGACACTAGATGTGTCATATTCATCATCATCAGTATGCAAATATCAGAAAGACAACTTGGTGCAGATGGCGAAACACAAGCTACACACGATCGATTCACCGATTCTTCTGGATGGATTCTAATAAGTATAGGGAGGCACCCTGGTTGGTCACGGCGACGACTTGGTGCTGATGCCGTACCTCTCCTGGAGCTTGGTGATCTCCTCCTCCTTCTTCTTGATGTCCACCTTCTTGCCCATCTTGTTGGGCTGGGAGTAGAGCACGATGAGGTAGCGGTTGGCGACGTTGAAGCCCGAGAGGTGGTCTACGGCGTTCTTGGCGTCGTAGATGTCCTCGTAGACGACGTACGCGGTGCCGCGCGTGTCCTTGCCGTTGCCCAGCCGGATCTGGCGGATGGCGCCGTACTTGCCGAAGATGTCGTACATCTCCTCGCTGGAGATGTTGAACGGCAGGTTCCGCACGAAGATGGCCCGGTTCACCTCCGGGGGCAGCCGCGCGTTCCCCTTCCGCAGGCTCGCCGCCGCCATCGCCGCCGCCGAGATCGATTCCTAGGGTTTGGTTTCGGTGGTTTCGATTTGGGGACGATTTGCTTCTCTGCCGACTCTCTCCACCGGTGAACTTTTATTTAGGGAAATAGTTACCGACATGAGTCGGGATTGGATAGCCACTGACATGTGGCCCCGGGACCGGTCGACGGGCCCACCTGGCAGTGTCGGGTTCTCAGGCGAGGGTCTCGAACGTTCGAATCTTCTCGCACGAATCTTGGCGCATACATCTACTAGCTCGGTCACCTCCGTCTTCCTCTCCGGTTCGACTACGCGCCGCCAGCCTCCCTCGAATCGAACCTTCCGCACCCCGAGCGCCATGGCGTCGGCCATCTCCGCGGGGCCCACGCCGCCGTCCGCGACGGCGTCGTCGGTGGAGTGGCACCAGCGGCCGCTGAACCCGAAGAACCCGGTGGTGTTCTTCGACGTCACCATCGGGTCCATCCCCGCGGGCCGCATCAAGATGGAGCTCTTCGCCGACCTCGTCCCCAAGACCGCCGAGAACTTCCGGTACTTACTACCCCCTCGCCGCGCCGCGATCAAACCCTAGCTAGGTCCCGCTTATTAATCGCTTCTGCAAGCTAAAATTTTCTGACGGATGTCTGCTTCGTTTTTGTGTTGTTGGTCGCAGGCAGTTCTGCACTGGCGAGCACAGGTGGGCTTTCCCGGCGATTGGTTTATTGTTACTGCAGATAGGCTTACTTCTGAGACTAATTGTGCTGCTCTGAACTCCCTTCCCGCTTGAAATATTTAGATTCCTTGCATGAGTTTGGTGTAGTGTGGCGCTTAAATTTGTGTTAGTATGTGTCATGGGTAGCTTTGTTATTTTAACTGGAGATCAGCTTGTCTGCAAAGGAATTCGAAGAGGGAACAATTGCTAATTTGACCTCTGCTTTTTGTTATGAGTGGTGAGCAAATTTAGCTTGCAGAGTGCAGATACGTGCTTGGTAATTTCCACTTGAATATTTTGTGATGCTTTGCTCCGTGCTTTTATATTCTGCTGGTGCCATAGTGGTCTGATGTTTTGTTCAGTTGATGTGGATTGCTGGGTCAGTGAAAGGATGTGCTGTACTGTAATGTCCAGAAGGGTGAATTGGACACAAAACTTTGGGCAGAATGCATTCTCCTTTTGCCCAGTATCTTTTTAATGTGTACTTACATTAATACTTAGGAGATATATAGTCATTAGTCATTACTTTGGAACATTGGTCTCAGTAGCTTTTCTTAGTGGGTGGTGGTTGTTATTTGTTTCATTCAGGATGCTATGTAAATAAAACATAACTAGAACCTTCAACTGTGCAAATATGTATGGTTGCACTAGTGGTACTTTATGGTGTGCTGTTATGCTTAGTTTCAACATGCTGATTTTGTAGGAAGTCAAATATGTCTCAGGGGTATAAGGGCTGTCAGTTTCATCGTGTGATCAAAGATTTCATGATTCAGGGAGGTGACTTCATGAAGGTTCGTGACATTTACTGTTTTGTAGGTCATCAACAAAATAAGCTAACATAATCTTTTAGCTAATGCTGTTTTGGACTGTGGCATTTACTTACATTGATTGTACGACTGAACTTCAGTTCTTGAATTTTTTGATAAAATGATGCATTTTGCTTTGAGCCTCTATGCAATATGGTATTTACTTCCAAGTCACCTACTTGAGGAATCCCTGCTTAGAACTGAGTGGTTTATTTGGTATAAACTAAAGTTCCTTCGTGTCCTGTAGGGTGATGGTAGTGGATGCATGTCCATCTATGGTACCAAATTTGATGATGAAAATTTCATTGCAAAGCATACTGGGCCTGGCCTGCTCTCCATGGTATATCATCTCTCCACCTATAAAAAAAAAATTAAAACTGTTGCCGGGAGTTGTAACTTTTCCGATGAATGTTCATTTGCTTGAGATCTATTGCATTTCCATAAAGCTTTCTTTTACTCCCGTTATTTTGTATCATTTTGCGTTTTATCGGTGCTCTTCTATCTATATACCTTCTTTGTGCGACTTATTAATGGTGAACTTAATTATGGTGATACTGTGCACAATATGAAGTGAATCGTTTAAATTTCGCATTTTAGGTGTTGTAACGTTTATGTTATTACAATTCGCTTTCAACACTTGTAATAATCTAGGTTAGATTTGATGTACATCAAACCAGAGCATGTCATCTCATTCTCATGGTAAGGCATTTTTAAGTCATGGTGAACGATGATTTGTTCCAAACCACAATGCTGGAAGTATTGGTTTATTACCCTCGTGGGTTCCTTTTCTCATGGGTTCTTCAGAAAGTCGCATCCACCTTGGGTCTGTTATTCACCTCCAGAAGAGAACAGATAGTACTTTCGTCTTTTCTTAGCAGACAATGACAGGGTCTTTTCACTATTATGTTTTGAGACATATATATTTAAGTTGCATCCTCTAGATCTAAACTGTCCTCCTTACCCTTTTTTTAGGCCAACAGTGGAGCAAACTCTAATGGATCTCAGGTACTTTCATCTTTTTAACAGTTTACCTCTTTTCCCTTCAACATGACTGTTTATATGTATTCCGTAGCAATTCGTTGCAATCATATAGCAGTGTTGTTCCTATCTGGATTCCCCTTTCTTGCCGTACCAACCTCCGTTTTGTATATTTGCCTGTTAGAATATTATTGTATATTTGTGCTAGAATAATAAATCATTTTTCTGCCATGTGCTTGCAGTTCTTCTTGACCTGTGCAAAGTGTGAATGGCTGGACAACAAACACGTGGTTTTTGGGGTAAGAGTCCTCATTAGTAATGATGTATACTTTGCCCCAACATTTGTGCACGATATATGGTGTACCTTATTTGATTGATTGCAATTTAAAAGTAAGTGTTTATGTGCCTACTAATAGGCGGAGGCAAATAAATGGTGTACCCTCAATGTGCTAGACTTAAAGATTTCCTTTCGCCTTCACATGGTAGCACTATGTGACCTGAATTAATGCATTCCACTGTCATTTCAGAGGGTGCTAGGAGATGGTCTGCTCGTTCTGCGGAAGATTGAAAACGTAGCAACTGGACCAAACAACCGACCCAAGCTTGCCTGCGTTATCAGCGAGTGTGGTGAGATGTAGCTTGCTTCTCGACCAGCGTATCGATGGGACTGCTGGAGCCCCAGAAACAATATAAATACCAGATGACTTGATTTAGGGGTGCACTTGTTGTAAGCATGTGAAATTTAGTCTCTGCAAGACCTGCCTGCTCATGGCAGCCTATGCTGCATCGCCTGATTTTCTATGATGAAATGTCTTCCAACAACATATAATATTATCGAAAAATATTGGATGCAGATTGATGTCAATGTGGTGAGCACTCTCGGTCCACGGTTTGATGACTGCACTGAGTTTTGGTTTGGTGAATATGGCTCTCTCATTCTGTCATTTATACTTGCTCTCCTGAAGCTGATATTCTGCCCGCTGCATACAGTTTTGCTCTCCGTTTACTCTGCTGCTCGTCACTCCAAAATTGTTGCTCAGTATTGATTCTCCTGGTTATATCATTTCTCTGTTGTTTCGAGAAAAAAATAGCTGTCTCACTACTTAACAGCAAGTAGTGCGTCGTGCTCGTGCTTGCAGTGCTTCAGGATGAACAGACATCTGGCAACTGATATGTTCTTCAAAAAAAAAGTGTAGCAAAAGAATATGTGGTGCTGTGGCAAAAGATTATGTCTGATACTAGGAAGAAATATAAAGAAACATATCCATCTCGGTGATTGTCAATATGCGGACGTAATGCGAGTGGAGTGCACGACCAAACTCGAAATAAGATACCACAACAGTAGAAGTGCCCACGGCCACGAACAAACGATGTATATGTTCAGAAGTTATGCCCTCGTCACCATGTCACACCCTGGTCAAACCGCACGAACTAATCATCACTAGCAGATCGCCAACAACATGTCGCCTCTGCCACTACACTCGTCGCCCGTTCGTGCGACGGTCGGGGTAATGCCGCCACGTCGTGCTCCGGCAGACGTGCAGGCCGTCACGTCGCGCTCTCGACTGGACGGGTTAAACCCTCCAGGAAGAAGAAGCTCGGTGAACTCGCCTGCCACTTCCTCTGGTCTTCCAGCGCGCCACGGCTCGCCAAGCCATGCCGCGCACGACGCCGTCGAGCCCGCTGTCCCGCGCGACGCCGCCACGCTCACCGACAGCGGGAACACCGACACGCCTGGCCGTCGCACCGGCGTCCCCGTCCACCCCGCAGTGCGCCATCCCCGCCTCGCCCCGCACGCCACCGAGCAGGGCAGCCAACGCCGCGGGCGCGGGCGCTTCCACGCCGCCGCCGACCACGCCCCGCACGCCGCGGCCTGAGATCACGCTCCGGGAGCCCTCCGACAAGCGCGCGCCCGCGGCCGACGCCATCCGGAAGCCGTCGTCGCGGGCGCTCCGGGCCATCCGCGCGCTGCTCCGGTCCTTCCCCATCCTCGCCCCCGCCGCGTGCCGCCCCGCCTCGGCGCTCCCGCGACGCCACAACGGCGGCAACAAGCCGCACGACGGCGGCGCGCGCGTCACCGGCACCTTCTACGGCCACCGCCGCGCGCGGATCGCGCTCGCCGTGCAGGAGCGGCCCGGGAGCCTCCCCACGCTCGTGCTCGAGCTCGGTGTGCCCACGGGGAAGCTCATGCAGGAGATCTCCGCCGGCGGGCACGTGCGCATCGCCCTCGAGTGCGAGAAGAAGTCCAAGAAGTCTCCGGACGGCGGCGACAACGGGGGCGGGAGCGCCGTGAGCCTGCTGGAGGAGGCGATGTGGACGGCGTACGTGAACGGCCGGCGCGTCGGGTACGCGGTCAGGCGGGAGGCCACGGACGGCGACCTCGCGGTGATGCAGCTGCTCAGCACCGTGTCGGCCGGCGCCGGCGTGCTGCCGGGGGACGTGGTGGATGACGATCCGCACGCGGCCGGCGCGGCGGAGGCGGACGGCGAGGTGGCGTACATGCGCGCTGGCTTCGACAGGGTCACCGGGAGCAAGGACTCGGAGTCGTTCTACATGGTCAGCCCGGACGGTGACGGCGGCGCCGGTGCTGCCGGTGGGACGGAGCTGAGCATTTTCTTCGTCAGGGTGTAGGGAGAGACCGCGCGCGCGCGCATCTCCGGCGGTGGGACGGCACGCTAGTTCTGCTGTACATTAGTCCTCTACCTTGATGTAACAAGCAGTATCAATGTCATATCCACATGATTCCACCAAACAGGTTTTTGCCCCGCTTTATAAATAAATCAACGACCAACAGACAGACACCGATACAAGAACAGACATCAGCAGACACATCGCCCAAAACAGAAAGAAAAGAATAACATGGCGAATCGACTAAGCGAAAATGACCCTCCATCGCTGCACCCTCCGAATTTGGCCCACCACGCTCACGGCACTCCGATGCGTCCAGTACCAAGCAGCAACTCCCTCAGAAGGGGCACCATCGACACTGCGCTGCTACTCGGATCAGCCCATTGCTTTTAGGGTTTCCCCCGACACTCAGTACCAAGCAGCAACTCCCTCGAAGGGGGCACCGTCATCACGGCGCTGCTACTTAGATCAACACACTGCTCCTAGGGTTTCCCCCGACACTCGGTGTAAGGTGAACTCGGGCTACCCACGACGCCCTCCAACAAGGAATGACACCACCTGAAGGCGGCACCACGTCGGTGTCGAGCGAGTCAACACAGATTTTTCCCGAGCCCAAGACACAAAAACACCCAGACATATCCGGAGCACCACCACCCGCTTCTCCACCCTCCAGTATGCGCACCACGACTTTGCTGTCATCAACGCCGTCTCTCCACGAGCACCACCGCGGTCTGCAGACCGGATCAGGCAACACCACCGGAACGAGGGACAGCAGCACCGCCACACTATGGGAGGGACCAACCTCCACCACCGAGAGGCGGTAGCCGACCGGACAGAGCAGTCGGAGCAAACCAGGCCCGCCTGGCCCGGTATAGCTCCTGCCGCCCTACTGCAACAGGCAGATCTGCAGCGCCGCCATCCCGTGCCCTGCACCGTCGCCGCCACCATCTTCATAGGGAGCCGCAGCCGTCCACACGTCCCGGCCCGCTCAAGCCCATCTGAGCCCGCCCGAGCCCATCTAGGGCCGAGGCAACTCAGACCAGGGCCAAGCCGGCTGACGGCCGCCTGTCGCCGGCGCCGCGCGCGACGCTGCAGGTCCGCATCGCCACCAGAACCCGCCAGCTGAGCCGGACCACAAGCTCCCGACGAGCACCGCCGCCCAGGACGGAGAAGCCCCGACCATTCCACCTTGGACGCGGGGAAGGAAGGTCCGCCGCTGCCGGCGTTGTCGGGGCTGCGCCCGACGACCCCTGCCTACCTACGGCGGCAAAGGATGGATGAGGTTAGTGAAGGGAATATGCCCTAGAGGCACTTAATAAACATAGTTTATTGGTAATATTCCAATTGTTCATTATATGTTTTATACCATGCTATAAATGTATTAAGCGGAAACATTAATACATGCGTGGTAGATAAACAACCAGGTCCCTAGTAGCCTCTACTAAGACTAGTTTCGTTGCGCGATTGATGATCGAGATTTTCCGATCATAGGGCATGGTGCCGGTTGACAATGGAAGTCATATCGTTAGGTGTAACGATATGATGGACATACCCAGTATTTATAGGACATAGTTATTACGCCTTAAGACCGTGAGACCAACTCTTATTGTTATTCCTGGAAGATACTTTGATTGCACCAACGTCATATCTTATTTAGTGTGACAATAACGGTGATACTTTTGGGTATCGGAAGGGGGTAGTTGAGACGAGGGGTCAACATCGGGATTTGTCAGTCCGCATAGCCGGATAGATACTCTAGGGCCCACTCGGTGAGATTATGTCAAATGAGTTTGCAAACATGTGACTAGGTCACCAGCTGATATAATATCATAGACGAGTAGAAGATAGCGATGTCGGTAACGAGATCATACTAGGTATGAAGATATCTGAGAATGATGCTCGGACGCGCTAAGTATCAACATGACAAAGGGTTCAAGACTAGACGTCCAGATTTGATAGATAAAAGTCATTCGTTATATCACAGGGATTAATTCATGGGGTCCAGGCCTAGGAGTTAGTCATTGATCGGAGAGTAGTCTCGATCATGTTTGTTATTATATCGAACCGCTAGGGTAACACACTTAAGGGGTTTCGACAAGACAACCGGAAAGGAAAGAGATCACCGGGAACGTCCCGGGAATGGTTTGATGGAGATCGGGCAGCGACGAAATAGTTTTCGGAGCTAGAATAAATTATATAAAATATGTTTGATATTAATTAGTGTAATTAATGTTTAAATATGATTTTATATATTTATTTTCGAATTTTTAAAGGCAAATTTCCCTAAATGGGCCTTCTAGTGGAAAGGAGGCCCGTGAGGGGGGGAAGCTTCCCCCCAAGGGATGAGGGCTGGTTCGGCCGTCCTAGGTGGGCCACAAGGGGCCCACCTAGGGCCAGCGCACCCTTCAAGGGTCGTGGCTGGTGTGGGATAGTCCCACACCGCCCGACTGGCAAGGTTGGCTCCCCCCGGGAGCCTATATAAGAAGGGGCACCCCTGGCTTTCTAATTCAACAATTAATTCCACACTAGTAGAGAAGGGGGATCTCTTCCACCATAGCCCGCTGCCGCGCTGCTGGTGTTCCGGTCCAAGTCTTCCGCTGCTCGTCCTGGACTGGAGCTTCGGAGGCCGTCGTCTCCATCGTATGTGTGCAACGCCCTGCGAGGTGCTGCGCTAGCGGTGCTCGGAGGCCCACTTCCTCCACCCGACCTCGAGGTCATCTTCGTTGCGCCGAGTTCTCCGCGACCTAGAGGTCGTCTTCCTCGTCAACGCTTGTGCGGGAGCGTAGTCCCCGCTATTCGGTCTACGAGGGTATGTATTCCGATCTCCGCCGTACTTCTATATGTGCATAGTGTAGATCTTGGCTAGTTTAAGGATATCGTTGCTAGGAAATTTTTTGTTTTCTGCACACGACCCCCTTCAGTTAGAGAGAGCCCGCCGGCATGAGCTTAGGGACGCCCCGGTCGCCCTCGGGGGAGCGACGGGAGCGAGCAGAGAGGGGTAGGGGAGAGGGAAGGGGAGGACGGCGGCGCAGGGGCTGGCGGCGCTGGGGAACCCTAGTCGCGGGAGCCTCTCGCTCCGCGTGTACTTTTGTTTGGTTCCAGCCATCCACATGATTCCTATATGACTGTGTTTATAATTTGTTTAATTGGTGCACAACAAAATCTTGTCAAGTGGTCTTCGTTTATGGATTAAAATGTTCAAGAGATTTGGGTGGCTGTAATAAATAAAAATTTAACACAAATAATTTCTGGATAAAACCTTGTGTAACTCAATCCTACAAAGCAGACAACTCATATACGGAAAAAATCCTAAGGATATTCGTTCTATTCATTCTGCATCAGCCTAGAATGTCCGGCTTCACGGGGAAGTCATATTTTGGGATAACAAACATAAATCCACAAAAATGTAGCTAGTATAAATCCAAAATACCAATAGTATAAGAGCAATATTGTTGTGCTTGGAATCTTTTGAACTGACGGTTCTAACTATTAAAAAGGAAGAGAACCCATTCGCCAATTAGAGTTCCATTAAAACATAAGGGAGCGACTATGGGTAGAACGTTCTACAAATAGCAACCTCGGTAGAACGTGGTCCCGAGAGCCCACGTGGGCCAACGACGAATTTGCGTGCCTCCCGTGTGAACACACAACAACTTGCGCGCCTCCCCGTGTGATCTTTGTCGGGACCACGAGGAAAAAGGAGGGAAGGGAAAAAGGAAGGTCCAAAAACGACAAAACGAGGGCCCACAGCGACCAACCCCTCCCGCACGAAAACAACAAAAAGCAGAGCAGCGCCACCACCGCGTACCTGGTGCCGTCTTCCTCCTCCGATCGGAAAAGAATAGAAGGTCAGCAAGGTCGGCAATGGAAGCAATGTCGAAAAATACCCACCTCCGATGCTAAAAGTTCCCTAAGCTCTGAATCCTTCAGATCCTCCTGTAAATACCCACCTCCATTGCCCCAAGTTCCACCAAGCTCTGAATCCTTCAGATCCTCCTATAATTACCCACCTCCATTGGCACAACCTCCCCCAAGCTCTAAATCCTTCAGATCTTCCTGTGAACCTATGAAAAGAAACAAAGAGATCTACAAGGGAGCACCACCATCCTCTGAATCTGAGAGAAAAGCATAAATCAGGTAACCTCCCCAAGCCCTAACTGTTGTAACCTCATATGCAACAAGATCACACTGCTATAACCCCCCCCCCCCCCCCACTTTCTTCCTGTCAAAGATCAGTAATCCACCCCCTTGAAAATAAGATACCCACAAAATTCCTTGATATTAACCATGATTCAGAACCAAAGTTACCCACACTGTTTATGGAGGATATGCAGTACTTATGTGAAAAAAACTATACATCATGAGCAACAAATTGGACAGGAGGAAAAACAAAAAATAATCCGACATAGATGCCAACATTTGAAACAACTGTATTGAAAAACTTCTTATTTGAGTTCCTATGAGTATTTTTGATTGCTGTAAAAATGATGATCATGTTTAAGCTGATCTCAACTTGCGTATAAGCTGCTCTATGAAAATAATTCTTGTGTTCCTTGAAAGTGTATGTGTTCCTCTGTACTTCTACCAAAAACCTGATGCTTCCTGCATGTGGATATACCAAAAATTAGAAGGCAGTTTGTCATATGCTTACAAGTACATGAAATGGTTTACTTGGATTTTGATATCAGTTTTGACTCATAAAAACCATGGTTTTGATCATTCAGGTGGCACAAAGCATGTATATCGATCTAAATGCGGAACCAGAACGGGGAGAGCAACAAGCTGATAATGAGAATGTGTCCCACGCACACAGTAATGTGTAGATTTCGAATGAAGGTACACTACCTATATCAAACATGAACAGCAGTGAAGTACTAGTGCTAGCTATCGTATTTTGAACAGAAAATAACCATCTCTGCATGCAAAAAACTTACCACACAGACATCTATTTACCCCACCCACCCAATATATGTGACATGTCTTATTGTTTAAAACGACCCATGCTAGGGAACAAAACTTACCACACATATATCACTATAGGTACCCACACCATTTATTTGAACACTGAAATTTAGCCATCCATTTATTTTGAAAAGTTATCCAACAACCATGCAATAATTGCCACACAGATAACATTGTAATTATCCACCTCCTAAATATGTATTTGGGCCATCTTTTATTTTAAACAGAAAGTACCCATCTCTGCATGCAAATACTTACCACACAGACAAAGCTATTGTTACCCAAACACCCTATATATGAGCCATGTCTTGTTGTTTGAAAACTTACCCAGTGCAGAAGCAATAGTTACCACATCGAAAAAAATAAAGTTACCCCACCCACCCTATATATGTGCCATGTCTTATTGTCGAAAAATTACCCAGGGCAGGAAGCAATAATTATCACACAGACAAAGCTATTGTTACCCAAACACCCTATATATGAGCCATTTCTTATTGTTTAAAACTTACCCAGTGCATAAGCAATAGTTACCACATCGAAAAACACTAAAGTTACCCACACCCCTATATATGAACACTTGTCAAGTTACCTAACTTACCAAGCAAATTTACCATAGAGAAAACACTACAGTTATCCATCTGTTAAGGGTTAATATGCAAACTCTGAATTTGAACAATGATGTTTTTGATAACTGTATTTTTATTCCACACCAGATGGTGTATCTGCTTAAATGGCAACAAGGACAGAAAGTATTGAAGAAATGCAAGATTATAACAGAGGTCCAGAAGCTACATGCCCAACATTAGAAGATCTAAGTGAAAATACAGCTATGTCAAACGAAGGTGGTTTGAATGATGGAACAACTGATGCAATTTCCACACCGAAACTTCCAACTGGTGTAATGCGATTCGATAGTTTTGAATCAGCAAAGGAGCACTATAGGGCATATGCACAGAGCAAAGGGTTTGGTACTAGGATTGCTTGGTCAAGAAAAGGAGCAGATGGTGAGATGTCTAGAGTCTACCTTGCGTGCACAAAATCGGGGAAGCCCTATGTTCAGAAAGAAGACCCGCAAAATCCAAACCCAGCTGTAAAGAAGAGGAAAAGAAACATTCATCCAAGGACCGGTTGCCTAGCACATATGTATGTCAAACGAAAGGACTCCTGGTGGCGTGTCACAACCTCCTCAGATGAACATAACCACCCCCTGATCATAAAACAATCAATCACAAAATTCTTGCGTGCACACCGCATCATACCTGCAGAAGAGAAGGTATTCCTAAGGATGTTGCACGCCTGCAACATACCTACATGTCGGCAGATGCAGCTAATGGCGAGGTTTTATGGTAAGCTTGAAAACGTGCCATACATAACAAAATATGTGGCAAAGCTGAGGGCATCTTTTCGCCGTGAACACCATCACCATGACATGCAAGACACAATTGCATACTTTGAAAGGCTGAGGGCTAAAGACAACGAATTTTTCTACGCCATCAAGCTTGATGAAGAAGACAGGGTGGAAAACATATACTGGGTCGACGGTCCATCACGACGCTCATACAAACCACAATGACGTCATATCCTTTGACACAACCTACCTCACAAACCGTTACAAAATGCCATGTGCTCCATTTATAGGCATAAACAATTATGGCAACTCGGTGCAGTTTGGCTGTGCATTTGTGCGTAACGAGCTCAGCGACTCGTTTGTGTGGTTGTATACGGTATTTCTACAAGCAATGCACGGCTTAGCACCAAAAAATATCATAACTGATCAAGACTTTGCAATGCGTTCAGCTATCCGAAAGGTTTTCTCAAATGCAATCCACCGAAACTGCAGATGGCACGTGATGCAGAACGCAACAAAGAGAATGGGGTCTTTCATGGCGAAAAACCCAAATCTGCTAGATGCATTCAATGAGTGTGTGAACAACAGCCTCACACCTCAGGAATTTGAGGAAAGTTGGTAAAAAATGATTGATGACTTTGGAGTACGTGAGAATGTGGATTTGTTCTCAATTTGGCAGCACAGAGAGAGTTGGGTTCCAGCCTATTTCATGCATGATTTCTTCCCTTTCCTACAAACCATATCGAGAAGCGAAGGCTTCAACGCGGTAATAAAACGTTACGTTAGCCCAAAGAACTCGATCTACGACTTTGCAAAACAGTACTCATCGATACAAGACACTATTCTGAATATTGAGCTGAAGGCAGAGGCTGAAACAGCTTTAACAGAGCCTGATTACTGGTGTCGCAACCTTATCGAGGTTCAGATGGCTAAAGCGTACACAAGGAATGTGTTCAACAGATTCCAAAAGGAAATGAGGGAAAACCTATCATACCACTGCACACACACCTGAATGGCTAACGGTTTGAACTAAGCGTCTTAAGTCCTCCAGTTCCAGACTACGGGTACAGAAACTACACTGTGGTTGCAAACTGGGAAGATGGGGAATACACGTGTAACTGCTGCAAATTTGAACGTGACGGGATGTTGTGTTGCCATATCATAAAGGTAATGACACAGATTGGGGTGCGTCAAATCCCAGATGCATACATACTAAAAAGGTGGGGCTGGGATGTTGAACAAGTGCTAGGAGAACCAGATGGCACGGCTGAACCTGCCAAGCAAGGCATGCCAGAAGATGCAAGGACTATGATGGAAATGGCTTCATATAGAGACGACTATATAAAAGTAAAGTGAAATTACCCACCTCAGAATCAAGAAGTTATCATGCAAAATTAGTTAAAGTTACCAAGAGGAAATGTAAAAGCATCATAGTTAACCACTGTTTTTGATCGGTCACGAATACAAATCACACAACACACTGACAAAATGACAGAAAAACATGCGATATAGACGACAAAAAGAACATGCACATATTAAAAAGTGAAAACTGTAAAACAGAAAAACGCAATTCCAAGAATATATACTACCTGAGAAGAAATGTTTGTCTATTAAGTGCTTCCACATAGTAAGCTTATTGCCCGGGTGTTCCAGCCACAACGTCGTTAACACCTTCTTAAGGGCTAGAATCTCAGCTTGAGAGATAGCAGGAACAACGCTGCCGTTCCACATTCGAGGAACTTAAGCATGAAGTAGCCACAGTCCAGACTGAAGAACAATAAAAAAAAGAAGATACATGAGAACATGTTATTTTCTAAAAACACATATAATTGCATAATATACATTAAAATGCATATTACTAAAAGTGTGAGATACCTGTCGAACTGACGCGGTACATGAATGTACATTAATTCGTAATTCTCAATCTGCCTCCTGGAATCTGAATAGTTGATCTTGTACATAGCCTTAATAGCATCAACCAGACGCGTGGCATGCTCAGACCAGGGTCACTATCGCCACGCATGGAGTCAAGAACCTCAAACCTTTTAGCTGGGAAATTTACAGTGAGCACAAACCAATGACCTATTGTTTTCCTCTTCTTCCCAATCATATAAGACCCAAAATTCTGAAGCACGACGAAAGAAAGCTACAGCAAAAAGAAAAAATATAAAAATAAAACACAATATATAAAGATAATACAAACAAAAAACCTCAAGCATCTGATGAAAGTTACCCACAAAATGAATGGTTTTACCCAGGAATTACATTCTTAGTTATCCAATTCCATAGACTAAAGTTACCCATAGTCTGAAATTACCCAGGACAAATGTGCTCACCCAAAACTAACTAAACAAAACTACATTTACAATAAAATCTAACAACCACTAAAAAACAGCCCAATATGCAATAGTAAAAGTACTAACGAATAAAAAAACGAGTTGAAAAAAATTAACATACGAGATCTTTGTGACTGAGCTTGTATGTGTCATCTTTCCTGAAATGCTTCTTTAGGACATTTGAATTGAATTTGCCATCCAACAGGTAAGCAGTAACGATGTATGGAAAGATAACCTTCTTTTCTCTCATATTTTCTCGTAGAACGGTAATACCAATGTCAGCAACAGTGCTTGAAAGCTCACCCCCTAGCATCATGTTGTCAGCAAGCTCACCAGCTGTGACCCACATCTGGTCAATATCCAAAATTCTTGTACTAAAAAATGAGCAGAACAAAAAGGAAGTTAGATGCTTGAAAAAACCTAAAACTTAACACAACGACACCCTCAATATAGAACAAAAGTAATCCACCAAAAAAAAATGAAAATAACCCATAAAGCAGAGCATAATTTATCCAAGAATAAAAAAAGATGAACCCTGATGTACAACAGAAGTTATCCACCCAGAAACAAGAAAATAACCCATAAAGCAGTTCAAAATTATCTGAGAATTAAAATAAACCATGAAGCACCAAAATACATGAAGTTAAACCATAAAGCAGTGGATAAATTATCCAATAAATAAAAAAAGATGAACCATCATTATATACAATGAAGTTATCCACAACATTACATGAAAATTACCCAAAAGCCAGTGCAAAAATTATCCAAACATTTCTAATAGAATGGAAAATAAAAAACTATGCAAAACAAAGGTTATGGTCATACTATACCCTCTAAGTTTCGACAGTTCTGTATCGCTGGTATGCACGATAACCTTCTCGTAGATTGAATCTTGATGCTTGGAGCTCGTAATACGAGAAAATGGAGGCAGGAGAGCCTTAGATGGCTGGATAACTCTGACCCGTCGAAGACGGGTACTCGGAGTACAACTAACAGGATCTTGAATGGGTGCAGCGGTTGTTACTGCCGAAGTCGAGTACATAGGACAATCTGCAAAAATAGAAAGGAAACATTAAAAAGAACAGAAAAATATTAAACAAAAACAAAGAACAAAAACATAAAAATAAACGGGTAATACCTTTCACGTCACCAACTTTAATGGTACTTTTGCTTGAAACAGAAGTTTGTTGACCTCTAGTCTTTTCAGTCAACAAATTATCAAGAGAATTAAGTACATCAACATCTTTCATAGGGGCTATTTCTTTACCTGAATCAACTTCATCAATTTTAGCTACAAAAATGTATGAACAACGGGAAAATGAAATAAGGCTGCACTCAATTCAGAAAACAACCAGATTTTAATGGCCAGAAAACAAAAATTAAAATTAAGCACCGATATGTCAAAAGACAACACAAAAAATATCAACAGAAACAATACACAGAAGGCAGTATTATAGTTCAAATAAGTCACACGGACATAAATATCAACGAAAATGTAAGAAAGAAACATTATTACAACAAAAGGCCCACTAGAGTGTATCATTCGTAAAATAACCCTACATAGAACAAATAGTACGACAGACAGACCCTCGACATCGAAAACACTACCCCACACCTCTAACACAAAGCTACCACCAGCGGATATGTCTTCATTCTACGTATAGGTTTATTAAGACGAATCGATATCCTTGCTGCCATCCGAGGGAGCCATCAAGAGTTTAGGTATATCGGAGAGAACAACCGGAACATTTACATCTGCAGAGAAAAATAATAGTGTCCTAGAAGGGAGAGAGAAAAGAAGGACAACAGAGGAGGAAACAACAACAAAAAAAATGTCAGGATGATATTATTTAAAGGGAAATATTAACAGAAGATATTAGCATGATATTATTTAAAGGGAAATATTAACAAAAGACAACACTTTGAATTTAAAAAACTAACTGGTAAGCATTTAACCATGTTAGAGATGGATTATGTATGAACAAATTAACAAATAAATGTTACAGAATAAAAGTACACATGATTATATGAAAGAAATTATCCACCCTATAAACAAAAGTTACACAGGTGTGAGCATGAAAATGATCCATCAGTGGAAATAGTAAGAACACATGTTTATATGAATGAAGTTATCCAACACATAAAACAAAACATAAGAAGCAGTGAGCATGAAAATGATCCATCAGTGAAATAAGGGAACATACACATGATGATTTCAATACATATGCACCAAAAAGAAACATAAGTTAACCGGCAGTGAGCATGCAAAATTAACCAACAATGAAAAAGCAACAAAAAATACAGTACTTCACAATAACAAAAATGATGGATAGGATGGTTACCAGGTGATGCCCACGACAAAGGGACAGCGTCTCCTTCAAAGATATGGAAAAAATCGCCTGGACCTGGATCTTCTGTAGAGGAAGTGCCCGCCACAGGTTTTACACGAGAAAACGCTGTAGGATGGGCCGTCAAAGACGCACCAGCAACACTCACAGAGGCGGGGACACTTTCATAAGGTACTTGAGGAACAGCTTCAGGTGACTGGCTTGTGAAATTCCACATGGGTGGATCTATGTCATATAGCACCGTCTTGGCAGGAACATATGAGCTTGGTGGAATGTTGGTAGTTTGCTCTACCTCAACATGTACTGCCTTTCCTGATGGATATACAACTCCTACAGCAGCACCTGACTGAACAGTAGCAGCGCGCGCATTTGAATCCGTAGGGGGTACAAGCTCACTGAACAAAGTTGAAGCATTTATAAAAACATTACTATTGGGATCAACATACACATCAGCCCGTCCAGTGTCAGCAGCCCTGATGGAAGTGGTAACTACAGAATCTGTAGTTAATAGGCACAACAATTGCAGTAACTAGAACTGAATCCACAACCACACCAGACACATTGGACGGGCGTGCAGCTGGAAATAAATGTACAACGGGAGAAGCAACTGTCCGTGGCACTGCATCAGCCTCTATTCCACCACTCTCTGAAACTGAATGTGTCAATGGTGTTCGATCAACAACCATAAGAGCAATCTCATTAGTTGCGACTCCATGCTCATGGTGAGGTGAGGGTGGTGAATCACTTAATTCCAACTCTATAGGTGAGGTGGCACCCAAATTAGACCGCAGTTTAGCTAAACGCGGGGATGACCTTATAGCTCCATTAGTGATACCCTTCCTGTAAACAACAGTGTGATAACAAAAATAAGCACAAAAAACATAGAATAAAACAAGGAAAAAATCTACCAAAGAAAGTGTAGATGAAAATAAAAGACAAATAAGTTACCCACCAAAAACTGATAAGTTACCCACAATTAAACAGGGAACTTACCCACCAAAAACTCATAAGATACCCACTAATAAACAGAGAAGTTACACAATATAGACACAGAGAAGGTACCCACCAGAAGGCAGGAAGTTACCCGCTAGAAAAGACAGAAGTTACCCACAATAACATGAGAATTCACCCAATTATAAAAGAGAGAGTATGATCATTGCAATGCTGAAGCTATAACCATGAAAAATAATGATACTATAAAGTGCGTACCTCTTGGGGGAAGATTTCTTTGCAACAGCAACCCTTGCCAGCTTAGATTGAACCATTTCAGACGTGATATTGAGCTCTTTTGCAACAATACACCTAACATCCAAATCTTTCTCCCTAAGAGACTTGAGTTTCTTCTTCTTATAGACACGGAGAACAGGTGCTTCAGCAGGTTTATTAGCTTGAGGGACTACAGAACCATCACTCAGATCAACCGCTTGATTTCCTTGAACCGTGACATCTCCAGCAGTAGTAAATGGGATGTGTGAAGATGAAACTTCACCAGATGCTGCAGCAGGGCAAGGACTAACAGAATCATGACCAACAACATTGAGGGACTCAATGTTGAAATCAACATCCTGATGAACATCTGGATCATGAGAAACAATAAGTTCATCACCACGTACCCCGTCCATTGCTTTCCCTTTCCTCGGGGCACGGATATTTTTTTTCACAATATCTTCATCACTTGAGCTAAACTCAGAGCTGTCATGGTCAGTGTCTGTATCTTCAACAAGGACATCAGAATCCTCATCAATAGAAGTAAGTAAAATCCCTTTTCCAGCAGTGGAAGCACGAGTGACCCTCGTAGCATGAGTAGAAGGGCTAGGTCCGGTTGAAGCACGTGTGGCCCTAGCAACATGAGCAGAAGGGCCAGGTCCACTAGAGCTAGATCCTCCTGGAAGAACTTTCATTGCAACATCAGCAAACCGATTTGACATTTCAGCTCTGGAGATCCGATTGAGCCTAGTCCGGCTTTGAACAAGAGAACCCATTAAGCCAACAATCCAGATGCAAAAGGGGCCAAAATGTTAGATACCTATGCCTTGACCTGCAACAAAAATGGAAAGACAACAAAGAGTTAAAGATTGAAAAACAAAAAGAAACCAACAAACAAAAAATTCAAAAAGGAAGATAGCAAGAAATACCTGAGTTGTGCACAACGGATCAGAAACTGTGTCGAACCACTTAGTATAACCTGAAGCACCACCAAAAAGGGAGAAGTCTAGTCCAAACTCACTTTTTAGCTACAATTTACAAAAAGAAAAATCAAAGTTACCCACCATAAAAAGTACTATTTGACCAGCAGTATAAATGAAACTTATCCAAGAAAAAAACAACAGAACAATAATAGAAAAAATATTACAGAAAAAAACAAAATACCTGCCATAATTCCCATCTTCCTGCAAATCAGCTGATAAAATAGCATCAATTGCCTCTTTGGACCATACGTTCACATCGAAACGTCCATCAGGCAAATCAAGCTCTAATCCACTTACCTCAATAGAATCGACATACGATAGCTGCGAGATCATGGAAAAATAAATAACACACAAAAGAAATATAAAAAACAGGACACCTAAAACAAAACAAAAGAAAATAGGAAAATAAAATATACAACAAAATTTACCTGTAAGTGGAACAAGCATTCATGGGAGAACTTCCCTTTAGATAACTCGTGATGAAGCCGATCAGCAACAAACTGACACCAGTCATACTTGTGAACATTTTCAATATTTGCCTGAGGGGACACAGAAGGTTTAACTGATTGTCAGCCCAACATAAACAAAAAAGGCACTGATAAAAGACTAATGTACCCATCAAATAACAAATAAATTACCCACCAGAGAAAGCAGAAAGTTACCACACATGAAATTAAAAAAACAATATTGGCCCACAACATAACATATAATCTACCCACCTAACATGATATAAGTTGTCCATGACCCAGCAAGCAAACTACCCCCATATATTGATTAAATTACGCACACATAAAACACATTAGATAAGAATTGAACCAACCAAAAAAAGGAGAGGATGAAACTAACCATGATAGGGTAACATCTGTTGATGACATGATTTGAGGTTGATGGTGCAACAACTGTGGAAACAACATACATAATCCATGTTTGCTTGAAAGCCTCATCAGCATTGACCATTGCCTTCAATTTATCAAAAACTCGAGATGTTGTAGGGGCACTACAATCTTTAGGGAAAAGGACAGGAGCAAGGCGAGCTTCAGTATCCATGTTCATAGCATAATAAACAACAAGCTCGCTACCACGGGGGAGACCAAGAGTACGATACACTGAAACTCCATTAAGGGGGGTCCGGCCTTGTCCGGGAATAACAAATTCACGGGACCCCTTGTGGTATCTCCCAGCAAGCCACTTGATGATGGGTAGTGAAGAAACTGGCATTTAATGTCAAGCAGGCTGCCAAAATCCACACATACCACTGCAGCCTTCTGCTCAGTTGACATGAATTCATATAATTTGACAATGGCAACTGGCGATGCCCTTTTACGAACGCGTTGGTCAGTACGTGGGGCGTCGTTATTGCCGACTGGATCGGCAACCTTCAGCTTCTTCCCCTTCACAACAGCACAAGCTTCAGTCTTCCGTTTGTTCCCCATGGTAACCCCCTAGCACAAAAAGCAAAAATAGCAGTCAGTTTAAACCAGATGATACAAAAAAAGGGCCTGCAAAAAAACAACAATTATGACAAACTAAGGTGACACAAAACCTAAAAAGCATACAACAATAAATTCAGAAAATCTAAAACAACAAAAATTAGCAGACACTAAAGAACAAACTGCATCAAAACACCTCTAAAACTTAAGAAACCAATAACTATATGAAAATAAAATGCATCTGAAAACACACTACCTTAAAATTGAACAGGAACAACACAAACCCTAAAATATGAAAATCAGTATGCAAACAACTACTGTTACACAAAATATATAGTGTAACTCCAACAAAAAATGCTTTGTACAGAGCAAAAACCTAATGAAAACTAGTAAACTCATGTGGTATGTCTCACACTACAAAAGAAGATTCAAGTAGCCACAGTTCAACTAATTCGAAATCTACTGCATTAACAAGGTCCCTCAACATATACCACTAATTTACTGAAACAAAACACCTCAAAAAGCAAGTTACACCTCAATCACAACTGTGGTATATAACACACTGCAAAGGAGATTGAAATAGGTATATATCACACTACAAAGGAGATTAAAGTAGCCACAATTCAACTAATTCGAATCTACTGCATTAAACATAGGGTCTCTAACATATTCCACGAATTTACTGAAACGAAACACCTCAAATACAAGTTACAGCACGGCAAAAAACAGCATCAACGAAACAACATAGACCTCGACCTAATGAGAACTACTGCTTCAACTAAGGCCTCAACTAACACAAAACTAGCCGGAAATGCCAGATCTACTAGCGGAGAGACATCAAACTAACCATATGAACATCTATGCGAGGGGAAATTTTCAAACAAACAGACAAACAACTCAAAACACCCGACCAAAACAGTTCATAAGCATGTACCTCAGAACCAATAACACAAGGATTCACACGCTAGGGAGCTGGAAACCGCCGATGTCCGCTGGAAAAAGGGGAGGGGGCGACGGTGACTATCATAAACAGAGCCGACCAGAGGATGCGAGGGGAAAGAAGAAATGTCTACCGGAAACACCGATTTGAGCCGAGGAAACGGGAGGCGCGCGTGCGGAGCGACGGGAACGGCCACCGGAATCGCCGAATCGAGCCGGAATGAAGCAGGGAACGGCGGCGATGGATTTGGCGACCAGGCCGGGACGAGCGGAGAGAGCCGTTTCTCTCCGCACGGTGCGGGAGAAGGAGGTGGGCGAATGGCTGACTGGTGGGGCCACGGGAGCGAGATATTAATCCAGGAGGTTCTGGTCGGGAACTGGACGACGCGGTGGTTCGCTCAATCCACGCATCGGTTCGCTCGATCGGACGGCAGAGAAGCGCCTGCCACGTTTGGCCAGGGGGCAACCGTTCTAAAGATAGATTTTGCCAAACATAAATGTATCTATAAACATCTTCTTTCACGAAAAAATGAAAGAATATTGCACATTCATAATATGGGGCAGTATGTAGCACACTTCGTCCTCCATGCAACGTCATCTAAGGACCTAGTAGGAGGCTGAGCAATGAGCATATTCATGCATGGAGAATCTGCTACATCATTACTGACATCATCATACTGATTGTTAAATTAAAACGTTCATAATGATTTTATCTCCTAACCGTTAATCTGATTAGTAACACACATAATCACTGTTGAGTTCATCTGAATACGGATTTGAAAATAGATCTCACGTTCCTACGTCTTGATGGGGTTATTGTTGTCGCGCCAGTTGCCATATTAATATAGAATGGTTACCAATAAACAAATAGTTCTTAATATATTAGTGCATAGTTGCAAGCTAATTTTATACATGGTAAAGACATTGAAATTTTATGAAGAGAGAGGGTGAGTATTCTAGTGTTTTTAACACGGTAGCACATGCATACACGGTTGTATAGTCCAGTCCTTAAAATTTTCAATCACATGCTGCTTGTAGAATACTTTATGCAAAACATTTTAAAATACTCTCTACCAACAACTCCCTCTTGATTGCTCAAAAGCTCATTCCCTACAAGTGGCTAGGACCTTCTCAAGTTTGGGTTTGATTGTGTGTAGGTCCACGTCCTCCTTTCTTGTGTTGTGTGCAAAAGACACCAAGTTGTAGCTCACCACTCCTACTGGTTCGATAACCATGGTTCCTCAACTTGTGGAAAAGGTTCCACTGTTCTGCATCACAAATTGCTCTTGGGATTTCCCAACGACTGTGTTTTGCAGCATCGTGACAAAGTTCGACAAGATGTCATTTAGTGACAAGGATAGATAATCCGCTCTTGCATGGAGGTTCATCACCATATTGTCATTGTATGACACAACATCTTGAAGAACTTGGGCTTGACCCGTTCATCATTAAGATCAACTGATTCACTATCTCTCATGGCCATAACAAGCTTGGTGAGTCTTTAGAAAACTTCGGAAGGCGTCTCCTCTTCATTCATGATGAGGTTGTCCACTTGATGTTGAAGGATAGACTTCTTTGACCTTTGAATGCCCTCATTCCCTTCAAATAGATCATCAAGATAATCCAAGCATCATTTGTGGTTGAGAAGGCACGAACTTGATCTTCATCATTTGTGGTCATGACCCTCTTCAGCATGATGTCAGGAGTTGCATCAAGGTGCACATCATTCTCTTCTTGCTTGGTCAAGTTGTTAGGATCAACATGCTTGAAGCCATTCACAATAATCCTCCAAAAGTGCACAGATGAACTGCGAAAATAAGACTTCATAGATTCCCGCCAAGAGAAGTAACGAATGTTATCAAGCTTTGGACCCTCGTGGAGTCTCCGGCCTAGAGGATCGGAGTCACCGACCCAACAAGGGGTCCAGAGATTCCGGCCAGACCGGAGGCTTCGAAAGTCTCCGGCCAGACTCCGGCCATATGGCCATATTTCGAAGTGCGTACCAAAGTCTTACACCAAGCGCTAGCAATATTGGCCCAACTCCAAAATGAATAGGCAGGAGTCTATGGCTGCCCTGAGTCAGAAACTCCGGTGTTTCCAGACTAGAGTCTCCGGGTTGTTTTCCAACAGCCACTAAAATGCTTTGAGATACTCTACACCAATGTACATTTATGTGTAAAAATATGCGGGGCGATGTGATTTCCCAGACTTCTAAATGAGAAACCCTTTTCATATTACAGTGTCCCTACGACACAATTATAAATACGAAATCTACTTGCCACCATCTTTGATCTTTTTCTTTTCAGGGGTCAACCACCATCTTGTCCATTTAAACAACTCTACCTCTAGTAGTTTAACACACGGTAAAATCAAACTCATGTTGTTAACAAACACAACAAACTAATTAGGAGAGACATATCCTTTAAATCGTCTTCAGTTATGCTTTCGCATTCCCCATTGTTGGAGCGGATCTGCCCGAAGACGATACCATGAACCATATAACCCAAATTCGGCGAAAAAAAGATAAATAGAGAAATCTAAGCAAGTGACTGTAAGAGAACCTTGATCTAACCTCCCCCCCCCCCCCCCCCATGTTGTGGCTTTGCTCTTGCATTTCGCAAAATCGTGACCACAATTTCCATTTTCGGATTAAGAGATGCTCGATGCGTGGACAGTCGAAGCATCTTGTCGGCTGCACTGTGGGATACCCCAACCATTGGATGGGAGGACAAAGTCTAGCTATATATCTATTGCCAGGCAGCGTTGCCGCGCTTCGTCGTCGAAAAATAAGAAGAATGGGGTGGGGGAAAGAAAGGGGACGCAATGACCAGAAATGGTACAGATAGAGGCGCAGCCGCTGGTCAGGGATCCCTTCTTGTACATAGATAACATTGAGTTGATAAGTTGTGGGGCCCATGATGAGGTGGATAAGTGAGCAGCCCCGCACAGAAATGTACCTGATTCAAATGACCCCTTGTGTGTCATCAAATTCAAACTCACACGTGCAATCAAAACATGAACACCAACTAAGGTCTTACCATGAATAACTTTGTAGAATTAGCCATTGTTGTGGAAGGTGGCGCTAGCCATTGTTTAACCAAGCATCAGGCGACACATTCTTCCACAATACGTTATATATTGAGGGCGATCTACCGTAAAGCCAACAAAATCACGAAAAAATGTGCTAGATCGTCTCCAACCGATGAATGCAAACATGGTTAAAGTTAAACTTTTATTATAGTGTTGCATCCATCAATGGTATGATTGACCAGCTAAAATTAAATGTGACACCTTGTCGGCCAACCATGATGCCCCAACTCGAAATCAACGGGCCTAAAATGGAAACTCACCACGATGAGAAACACAAGATTAAGCCTTGATGCATACTAATTTCAATGAAAGATCACCTTCGGTGAATTATAACATGAGATATCGAGTGGCATATCACATGTGATATCGACCAATCTATTAGTGGCGTGCCATACAACATCACACCACTATTGATTCCCACTAACTAGTGTGTGGTCCAAAAGGAACGCCACTATTAATATACTACTACTAGTAGTTTGCCAGTAAAATGCCGACCCACAAGCAACTGGGTCCTACAATAGAATCCAACATAATTTAGTACAAGTGTGACACAAAATCAACATACCATTATTAGTAGTGAGAGTAGTGGTGTGACACAAAACGAACACCCCACGCCATTATTAAATTACGATCGGGCCAAAATATTGAGTTCCATTTACTAGTTGCTACAACAAAGACACGACCACTAGTAATGAACAATTAGTTGAGTGGTCATATATGAGCATGTGAATGGTATTTCTCCCAATTTCTAATTGGGTGGATATTTTGGCGTGCCACTGTGGCTATAAAAATTTATGCACTAGTGCAACAAATAATAGCACAACGCAAATACTATCATGAAACAACATAAGACAACTATTAGGCTCTGATCTACACTTGTTCTGAAGGGGATGATGTTTATAACGGAGATGGTGTTGCTGGTGGTGGTGGTGATAGTCTTCACTATACCGATAAGGCAATGAAGGAGGTGGAGATGTGCCCAGACGTGACTCCGGCAGCAGATGCCCCTCTAGTTCTCCTCCTGCTGCTCCTTGCACCTTTTGTTTTCTTCTCTCTCCCGTAACTCTGCCTCTTCTCACGAGAAAAATCCCAAACGGTATATATAGTAGATTTTCGGTGAAATGAGGATGATGGTAAAATAATCGACGTTTTTGACGTTCGAGGTGGAAAAGAGCCACGCCTACCCTAGCCAGGATCACCGTATTGAAGTTTAAAACCCAACATTTCTTACCTTTCCCTTTTTAGGCATGTAGGTCACTGAAAGTAGAACACTAACACAATATTTCTCTACCTTCCAAATTAAATACCAAAGCATTAAGAACCTACAAATAATGCCATATTGACAAAAATAAAATTGCACAAAATAGATGATACATATCGCATCGTATCACACGGATATTGGACCTGAATATTCAAAAGTTCACTGTCACCATCTCACAGAATTCGTCGCCATTTGTAACATATTGATCTAATTCCTAGGGCTATGGACTACATTTCTTGGATATTTACTTCCAATGGGCTCCATTCGAACAGACCTGCTAACAACGTCCAATTCATGGAAACTTTAGCATAGGAAGCTTGCTCGGCAGCGTGGGGAGCTTGGGCTTCACTGAAACGCAAAACTTTCCTAACTCTCGGTGCAAAACATCTATGGAGGGCTGAAGTCCTTTCGACTAGAGGATGCACTATCAGCCTGTGTATGGTACATGTAAGTCCGCCCTAGAACTTGCTTCATATGTTATTCAATTGTTGCTGCCCCAGAAGAATCTAGTCCGGTGTTGCTTCATAGATTGGGAACGCGAGTCCTTTTGTGACTACTGGATGTGAAAAGGTGACATTGATACAATTTGGCACAATTTCACAACGCACTTGGACACACCTCGCAAATGCCTCCATGTGGAGTCATTCTTGTTTGGTAGAAAATAGAGAATAAATGAATGCTAGGGCCTTCAACAACAAAGATGTAATGCCAAACAAGGTTCACGGTTGGAACTAATTAAGGGCTTTGCACAATTGGTGCATTGAAAATTCATGTATGATCTGTTGGCTTGGTATATCTATCATAATGCTAAACGAAACTTTAGCATTTAGACATGGCATTAGCATGGTTTTGAAATACCCGGCTCAACCTGTGGTACTGCAAACAGGTTGCCTAAATCTTGTGAAGGCACTGAAGGATGAGGGAATGATTTTTTTTTTGAGTTTCAAAGTGGTCGTATCCACTGTCCGAATAGATAGAAGAGGTGACCCAGTTTATAAGGGAAACTGGGCCCAAAAACCATACAAGTTATACAGTGCCCTGTTTATGAGGAAAACAGGGCCGAAAAACCACAAAAGCAAGGCGACCCGCCGCCCACGCAGCACAAGTCGACACCGCCACAAACACACACCACATAATCCGGAGCCGCCGCCCCGACGTATCAACCAGGTCGAGACTCCACATTGCCCGAAGTCGAACCAGTCACGGTCGACTAGCTTTCTGCCCACACAACACAAGGCCGCCACCCAATCCACCTTCTCCGGGGCCGCCGCCCCGACGTAGCCACCAGATCGACCTTCGCATTGCCCGAAATCGATCCAGGCGAGTCGACGAGCTCGTTGCCCAAGCAACACCAGCTCGCCACCCTGACCTCGCTAGGTCAAGGCCCTTCCCCATAGGATCGTCGCTGTAGAGGAGTTCGAGGCCGCCGCCTCGACATGCCACCACCGTCCGGGGTCGCCACCCCGACATCCACCTCCCCCGACCACAGAGCCAACCTGTCCAACCACCGCAAAACCAACACACAATGAGGGCCAAGAGCTCCAAGGTAACGCCTCCAAGAAGGATGTGACGCGTCCGTCACCGTCGCCCGCTCCGAGGGAGCTTGGAATTTCATCCGGAGATCTTGAAACCACTCCCGTCGGTCAGAATCACGACTCCACAATGACGCCAACAAGAAGGAAACGACACCCGAACGCGCCGTCATCATCGGCACCGACCGGAGTCAGTGCAAAGCTTTCGCCTGGAGCCTGACCTGCCCACAAAGCGCCGGAGGCAGCAAGATAAGAACAGGGACACCATGGCGGCCACCAATCTCCATGCTCCGCCGACGCGCGCCGGAGCAGACCGTGGCACCTCCTGCCACCACGGGCGACGCCACACCTCCGCACGACGCCCAGCCATGGCCAGAGGACGCCGCCACAGCGCCCCAAGACCACGGCCCGCAGGGCCCGCCCCAGGCCCAGATCGAGCCCGAGCAGAGCACTGCCACCGTGCATCCGCACCCCATCGCCTCACGCCCGCGCAACGCCGTCCTCCATCGCGAGGCCACCATCCCGCCGCCGCAGCATCTCGCCGGGCACGGCGGCCCACGCCACGCCTGTGTGGCCGAACCCGAGCGGGAGAAGAAAGGAGACGCCCCGCCGCCACCATCCTCGAACACGCGCGGCTTTGCCGTCGCGCCCTCCGGCGGGGGCGGAGCGGTGGAGGGCTGAGGGAGCTCCTGCGCTCCGGCGGCGGCTAGGGTTCCCCCGTGTCGCCAGGCGCGGGAGACGCGGGGGGCTGGTGTTTCTTTCTTTAGGTTGCTCCGTTTGCATATTTTATGAATAATAATCGCACATAGGACATCTTATAAATGATAGAGTTGCAGATCGTCTAGCTTATTTTCTAGAGCTGAGCACCGAACCGACTTGTGGTTGCAGGATCCTCCTTATGCTCTAGCGGACCTTCTGGCTACTGATTGTAATGCTAAACATCACGTGGACTTAGTCTCGCTGGGTCTGGCCAACGCTACGGACATCAATTCCTCTTAGGAGTCCACTAGTTTGCAATGCAATTCCTGCAGACCCCGGGTACACATGCATTACAGGCATGCATCAACATTTCACCAGTTAACCCTTTGCTGGATGTGCAGCAACATTTCACCAGTTGGTAGCTGGATACTAGCAAGAAAATAGTAGAGCAAATTGCTTTAGAAAAAATAGTTCACCCAATTGTACAACTACAAGCGACACACAAATACTGTAGTTTGCATATTGAGTACACGATTCAAATCACGGGCTAGAGAGAATTAACAACGAAAATAAAGCTGGTCCAGAAAAATATATAGTTCAGACTATTAATTCGAAAAATAAATTAAGCTTCTATGATCATCGTTTATGACCCTTGTAGCATCACAGAACTTGCTTGGGAGGGGCTTCTCCTTCTGATCTTTCACCATTTCAAGCATGAAGCATCAGTTTGTGTTCCTGTAAACAACGATCAAAATTCAGATAAAAATAATTTTGCAAAACTACTGTGTTGTTAAATTGCATGAATAAAAATATTGTGCAAAAAATGATATACAAGTAACTTTGTACACAAAACTGTAAAATGCTGGAACTTTTGATCAAGAACACAGTCAACAAGCTGGTCAGATGTGGCAATCGCGGGGCTAAATACCATTCTTTTACAGGAAATTAAGTTGGCCTCTTTATTTATTTTTTGCAAATCTAGGACCAGCACCGTGAGATTCAGTTTTTAGTGGGAAGTCGTTCCAAAAGGCCTCTAGCAAAATGGATCTGATGTAGAGTTGAAGCCTCATGATCTAAGGGGCCAAACTACCTTGTTACACTGCCCATTAAAGCTTTCCTGCAATTTAGCTAAATTTTTCTACACACTTGGTGGGCATGCACTTCCTCTTACCTACTGCCTCGCGTCAAGCAAAATAGTGTGATTTTATAATAAAATATGGCCCACTATTTATTTATTTTTGGTTATCTCTTGTGACAATAAACTTAGACAAGCAAGAAAATGAAGAGACATGAAATTCATAGGTAAAACCACAAAGAAGAACACAAAACACATAACTAGCCATATAATCCGATCTATATATTTTGGCCACTTACCATTGTTGTTTGAAACCAAACAGTGTCTATCTACCCAATAAAATACATCTAACCATATGATAATGAAAACAACATGCTCCGATTTTACAATAATAACCCCTAGATGTTGCAAACAAAATAACAGTGTACGCACCAAAGCTGTCATACCTAACTTTCTTATCAGATGTCATTTGTAACCATAAACCAAACATACTGAGATTACAAGGATGCGGCGAAACATGGATCGGGTAGGTCTACACATGTACTTCTTGCCAGTCATTTGAGGGTACAAATTACCACTATGTTAGTATCAACGAATTTCTGGATTTTTATTAACGCTTTGAACACTTTGCTAGAAGTTAACAGTTCCTCAGCGAAAAGGGGGAAATTTGGTCATTTCAGTATATTTCGGTCAAATCTCGGACAAAATGAAAGAAACAATATTTGAATCTTAGAGCGAAATCTGACCAAAAATGTACAGATATTTAAATTTTCAGAATTTTTTTGACAACGTTTTGACTTTCTAACAATTTTTTTCAAAATTCAGAACATTTCACCCAGTAAATATTCTTAGCGGTCCCGACCGAAATGGGCGAAATTCGGCCAAAATTCGTTCTTTTCAAGCGAAATTCTAAGCCTTGGCTATAGCTACATACTTTCGACCCACAAATTCAAGTCAGGTTCTTATATCTAGGATGGATAAAAACTGAATAAACACCATATTTTCCATGTCAAACATTTGCCCGTCATCATATCTAGTGATCATTAATCGAACGTGCCTAGATTTCTCGAACCAACAATAAATCTACTTGTCAAGAAAACAATGTGTAGATAGAGAGTAAAGAACAATATTGCTCTCTGTATATGGGGAAAACTGGAACGTGATTTTGCAGAAAGAACATGGAATAACATGCACACACACATACCTTATGCCCAATGATTGGGTTGAATCCAGCAAAGAGCCTCTGAACCCTGAATGTTTTTGTGAGCAGGTTGGAACTCTGACGTCCCATTGGCGATGTCAATAATCTCCAACTGTACCTGGTCATGGTGCAGATCGACTCTAGCGTTGTAGATGGAATTGCTCCTGAATCCGGCGACGCTTGCAGCTCCGCCATAGCCCGCTGTGAAAGTACTGGACATGAAAAATGTAAGACCGTGGGTGTTCTTGACCCTGGTCCACCTCGGGTTCGCAGCGAAGACATTGCACTTGTAGAGACGGTTTCTGAGGTGGGTGCAGCCCGGCAAGACGACGGCGGCCACGACGTACAGCAGGCCGGTCATTACGAAGTAGTTGTGGACGCATGTCGCCAGTTTGGGAGCTTCATACAGTTGCTCAACCCACCTCGCCGTGGGAGCTGCACCGGCGGCAACATTACAGATGGAGATCCCCCCGGGGCCTCCGGATCTGCCATCGTTCATGGCCAGGAACGTGCTCTCGCGGAAGTGGACGAGGGAGGTGACGGAGCACACTGGCAGGTTGGTGTCGAGCAGCGTCCACGCTCCGTCGACCCCGACACGGCAGAACGCGACGATTCCTGAGTCAGCAAGCGAGGCCATCGCCACGCAGTCACCAGAGCCTGGCGACGAGGAAGAGAGCACGATCTGGCGGATGGCGCTCTTCTTCAGCTCGCCTAGCCTGGCCATGGTTTCTTGGGCGCCGACAGGACACCACTGGCAACCCGAATCGATCCCAACAGGTGGAAGGAGCACCCACTGGCTCCCATTGGGCATCGCCACGTGCATAAAAGAGGCTGCTGCGACGCGCTCGTCCGCCGGCGGGAGCTCGACGGTGGTGCCGGTGAGCGGGTTGAGAAGCGTCACGGACGCGGCCTCGTCAACGAGCGTGAGCCAACCGTGTGACGAGCCGCACAGCCTCTTGCCCTGCAGAGACGGGAGGTTCCTCTTGAAGGTCGTCTCCCCGCCGTCCCCCGCCGTGTAGAAGGTGACGACGCCGTCCACGGAGTTGGGGTTGAACGGAAGCATCAGCACCGGCGCAATGTACCTGGCGAAGGGTAGCGCGGCGCGCCAGACGGGACAGACAGACCGGAACGTGGCCGCCTCGCCGCACGACGGCAGCATCTTGCCGATGCACTCCAGGAGCTCCTCCGGAAGAGTGCTCCAGTCCGGATCCTCCCGACGAAGCGTAGGTTTTTTCCGACGAGGCCGCAGTAGTGGTGCCATGGTCGTCGTCGTCGTGGAATGGGGTTTCGAAGAACAACTAGGAAATGATTTGTGGCCGGCCTCAGCCTGAATCACGCCATGGGTATATGATCCACAAGTTCAAGGATGCACAAGAGGATCGAGTTAGTGATGACTGAAGAATATAAGGAGGATTCGATCTGATTACAACAGATCTTACTAGGGCCGGATTGGGTGGCAGCAGGGAACTCGTTGAGCGAGGAGGAAGATAATTGAGGAATGCATTAATTGCTTACCATACTGGACAATTGGCGCTTTCTGCATGCGTTCTCATAAATGGTCACCATACATACGAGATTTATTACTCTTATTTGGTACAAAATCTAGCAAATTAATTCGAAGTAAATAGTACACCTTTGGAATCGTCAGAAAGTTTGAAAATTTAGAACCCTATGTCATGTTGGTTTTGGTTGCCGATCTGGATCCCGAGCACACCCTGGGAAATGCTCCTACCGGTGAAAAATCCCAGTTTTTTGAATTTTATGAAAATTTCCGGAAATGGTCAAACCAGAAACCAACAAACTGGAATTTTTAAATTTCAAATTTGTCTCATAACCGGTCGGGATCCCTCGAGAAATTTTTACTAGCGGTAACCAAAACCTCGTGTTGAAGTACTTTGCATCATTGCATGCATGGTGAATATACTTCTAAGAGAAATTAATGTGTACATTTACTGTGTAATATATGAATAATTGTATCAACATCCGATATATCATGGGAGACGATTACCCTGACTAGGTTTACTTTTCCCTTTTTAGAAATCGCAAAAATTGTGTTTGTGCGCGTGTGTGTGGGTCGCGCGGGAACATGCACATGCACTCCCCCGCCCCATCTCCCCTTTCCATTTTTGGAAACACGGAAATTTCGGCAAGTGGATCTCGCGGGAACATTCTCATGCACTCCCCCACGGCCCACCTCATTTTCTGTTGATGGAATAACCCCCTCCTCTCCAGCCTATGTTGTCGTCATGGAACCCAATTAAATAAATCGAATCCACCAGATATTTTATTCGGTAACTACATCACATCACGGAGAAAAACACATGTGTTACACTAACATGAGTAAGGTTTAAAATTTGTGTAGAATTTTTTTCTCGAAAAGCACCGAGTACTTCACATAGCTTAATGACGACCGATCTTATCTGTAGATGGCGATTTTGGATGTTATTAACCGCCGATTTACAACTACAGCCGTGGAGGCGGCCATGTACCGCCACCGATGAGGGCTTCGACAGCGAGCACGACAGTCCGTGGCTGCTGCTGCTCTGAATTTACTCATGAAATGGCGGGACTCGATCTTCTCTTCTGCTTTGCGGTGTACATGCACATTGCCCGGAGCATCTATTTCTACCGGCATGTTGGGGTCGGGTTCGCGACGAATCCATGCCATCACAGTCCGTGCAGCAGCTGATGAAGCAAAGTGTTAGGGCATCTCCAGCCGTGTGGCCTCCCCAGGACTCCAAATCCGGCGCAAATAAGGCATGCGCGGCGCGAAACGACGATAAATCGAAACTTGGGGTGGACACTTTACCAGTCGCTCCCTACCCCAACCCCGCGGAGTGGGCGCGGCGGCCGTGCTGGAGAGGTCGCCGGGGCAGGTCGCCGGCAAGTGCCAGGCCGCCATGGAGGAGGCGATGTCGCCGGGGCGTGGCCACCGTCTCGACGTCCATGGACGCGGCGCTGCTATGACCCTCCGACGTGGCGCGAGCACGAAGCAAAGGCCGTGGCGGCGAGCGTACGGTTCACGCCACCGCTGCGCGGCTCACGCCCAAACAACGTTGGTCGGCTCTCGCCCCACCGCCCATCGCGAACTCTGCAGCTCGACCCTCTCGTCGAAGACCCACGTCCCCTCGGCCAGCTTCCACTCCCCGAGGTACACGAACAGGAAGCTGGATCGCATCCACTCCGGGCCCTCGTGGTCACGGCCGTTCATCCGCGGCTGATTCAAGGTAAGATGCAGTACCTGGCGCCGGTGGGGTGCTTGAAGCTCTTTCGTGAGGCAAGGCAGCTGCTGTTCGGCCCGCTCCTCCTCCACCATGTCGGTCGGATGCTCCTACGGTTCACGCCGCCACTGCGCGGCTAACGCCCAACAGCTGCCGCGTCCGCTACCGCATCCTTCATCGTCGGTTCGCCACCGGCGTCGATGAGGACGGCGAACCCGACATCGCCGCCGACGCGTGGGTGGAGGAGCTACGGAAGCTGCGAGTCGCGGAGAGTGATCGGCGCCCATGCCTCTTCTTCATGCGTGCGGTGGGTGGGGAAAAGGAGGTAAGAGAGAACGGAGTCCATAGAGGAAAGAGAGGAGTTGGTGGCTGACACTGGGCCTTTCGCATGCAAATCGCCTCCCAGCGCAAACCCAGCTTCCTGGGTTTGGCCTGGGTACGCTGCCGCCAAAAAAACGCAAAACTGCGCTATTTTGGATGGGGCTGAGTGGTAGCATATCGGCGCTTTTTGCCATCGAGCCTAAAACCGAACTTAATGTTAGGATTTAATTAGTTTAATCTATTATGTAATCCTCCCTATGTAATGTTGTGTGCGGTTGCTTTGGCAGCCGTCACCATGCTCCCACGATTGTATAACCGTCCCCGACGGTTGCTCCTGAAACGGCGCCTCGTATGTCGGTTTGTAGAGGCGACGATTCACCTTGTATAAATAGTCGATTGTCAATGGAATAAAGTATACAATTTTGATTCATTTGCTTCTCTCTCGATCGCTCCCGATTCTCGTTCTAACACGTTATCAGCCCGTTTGCTCTCCAAGAGAGCGGTTCCGACGAGAAGTCAAGAAGAACAGGGGAAAAGGTGAGAATCGGAACCATGCCTCGAGTCCCGATGTACCTGCTTCTTCGCCTCCTTCGCGCCGGCGGCCGTGGTCGTCGCTCCGTCGCTCGTCACCGCCGCCATGGTGTGGGCGGACTCCGGCGCTTCCAGCGCCATGAACGCGACATCCGCCTTTTTCGGCGTGGAGGTTGGAATCGCCAGGACTTCCGTCACCACCACCAGAACGGCGCGGGGCCCTCGAACCAGGCTGCGCAACCCCAGGCGCCTCTCCAGCCCCTCGTGCCCGACTGGCATCTCGCCGGTCCGGCCGCACCTTGGCTTGGCGCCGACGAGAACATCGCCCCGACGCTGGCCGCTTGCACGGATGGATGGTTTGCCCCATGCACCGGGACGCGTCGCTGCCGTCTCCGACCCCATCGGTTGTCGAGGCAGAAGCCGGCGCGCCGGTGGCAAGGTCGCCGACGGTGGAACGCACAGCGGACGCGCCCCTCGTGTGGGTTCGCGACGGCGACGCGCTCGCCTTCGTGTCCGCACCAACCGGGGCCTCCGTCTTCGCATTCGGCTCCGGCGTGAATGGCTCCTCCAACCAAGCGGTTGTCGATGTCGACGCCGTCGCGCCGCGCCTGCCGTCCCCGACGCCGTCCACTTCTCCGCCCTCGCCCCGCTCGAGTGCTCGCCGCCGCCTCACGGCCCTGGGCGTCCCGCTGGCGAGTCCACCGTCCAGTGGCCGTAGCCGCCGCATAGGGACATGGAACCCGGCCATGCTCGGGCTCGCCAATGGCGTCCCCAACGACGTCGCGCCCGGCACCTATCTCCGTGGCGCTTCCTCCTCCAAGGATCAGCGCGGTGGGCGCAGCTCTGGTCGCCGGTGAACGCTGCTACGGTGGCGAGTGGAAGTGGCGCCGTCGGCCGTGCTTTTCTTCGTCTTGGTTCTGACGGGGAGAAGGAGATAAAGTTGGGGATTTTTTTCCTCATAGCTTTCCTTATCTGCTCGTTGACCAGATGGAGTACTAGGCGATGGCTGCCTTTGGGCCACTCCACGCGTACTGGGCACATATATCTATTTTATTTAGTCTGTAGACTCTATGTTTAGTCTGTATTACTGTTTACTATTATCAGTAGATTGCTGTAGTACTGCACAAGTCCAGCATTTTAACAGATTAATCAGTTAACAGTAGTTCTAACAGTATTTTCAATTCTGTTTTAGACCTGTTCAGTTGATCTGTAGAATACTATGTATTCCAGATATAAAGTAATATATTTTCATGTGTGCACATGTTGAGACTATTACATTCACCCTTTGCAAATTTAAATCGCAAATTTCAAAAGTGACTTCTTCAAGTTGATGCTTTGGGATCACGAGGCAGTGTGTAGATTCATCTACACCTGCTATTTAAGCCTACATATTGTCATTTTGACATTATGATTGTCTATGTGCTCTTCCAAACATTTAATTAAGTTATGACATAAGGCATTCGAAGCGTGAGTATTCTATACTCCGGTAATGCTGATAGATCTAGTCTAAAATTTATTTTGGAGATTTCTACATCATGTCATGCTTAACAATTTGAAGTTCACACCGATGAGTTCAAGCCCACTTCTTGAATACTCATCTACTTTACATAGTTCATTGCAACATAACCATGATGGATTTGATTTATCGAATGTAAATTATTGTTCTCTGGTTTACCCATGGACATCAAGATCTCCCTTGCATCCCGCGGATTAGTGTGTGCTATCCAGACCCCGGTGGAACCACCCCGGCTGGAGTGACGCCGCTGACAGATGAAAAAAATGATCCTTGTACATCATAAGACATCATATTTATCCAGATCTCAAATCTGAGTACTTGGAGGAAATATCCCCTAGTAACTTGTTTCAGGCCCTCAATACGAGGTGTGAACAACATAAGGCATCATCATGCCTAAAGCACTTCATGATTGGACTCAACTCCGTCTCAAGGACTTTAAGTCTGTCGGAGAGTACAATCACGATGTTCATAAGATCAGTTCCAAACCACGCTTTTGCGGGAAGGAACCTAATGATGTGGAAAAGATGAAGAAAACTCTATCTAATGTGCTCCCATCTGAAAGGATCCTCCAGCAGCAGTACCATGCTCACGACTACCAAGTCTATTCCGACCTTATTCATACTTTACTTCAGGCTGAAGAGCATGATGAGCTGCTCATTAAGAATGGCTCTCACCGTCCGATTGGTTCCCAACCTTTACCCGAAGTTCATATGAATGTCGCGAACGGATGAAAGCTTGATGGTGCCTTGATCAACGGCAAGCCTTCAACCTTCAATGGCAAGCGAAAGCGCAATCGGAACATAAGCCTAGAAACTCAGACCGTGGGAAATGCATCGCAAAGCCTAAGTTTGACCAAAACTAAGCTTTGCGTCAAGTGTGGTTGCTACACGCATCCCACTAACAAGTGCAAGACCCAAAAATTTGGCCATTCTGTATCAGCAACCGCAACGATGCAAACAAGCTCAAGGGAAAAAGTTTTGAAGATCACTTCAACCTTCATCCAGAAAACACCAAGGAAGTTTTGGTTGTTCCCTAGATGATCCTCCTGGACCTAGCAACACCATGACTCTCCAGCTGTCACATAACCCTATGGGAACGGAGAACATGATGGTTGAACACACCTCAATCGACATGTTGGAGACTTCTTCTAGTCCCACTATCTCCTTAGCGGTCGTTCTATTAATGTTCATTTGTGTTGTTGTAATAGAACTTACATATTGTATCAGCACTCTGATATAAATAAGATTGTATACATTCTATATACCTGATAAAGATTTCCATATTGGAACTTCTTCAATTCTATATATAGATTTCTACGAGTGTCAATCCGATAGATGTGGAACAAGTATATGAGAATGTACCCACTCTATTGTCTGGATTGTACTACACGTACATCCTCTCGTAGAACATGTTGCATATAATGCAATTCCATTGGTCATGTTTGGCATGAGTTAAACTTTCCTATTCATGAGATTTAGTTTGTACATATTGTGCCAACAGATCACTTCAGTCCCTTGAACACATTCAAGGTGATATTTGTGGTCTTAACCAACCATTGTTCGGACTAAAATCGAATTAAATCAATTCGAATGGACAAATATTGTTGCCGGATTCTCTTCACATGCCTCCACTATTTAGTGCACGACTCTGAGGATCGAATTTCAGCACAATGTCATATGTGTCCATACATAGTTATTTTTGGTTATATCTCTGATCAAAAGGATTTTTCTCATGGCGTGACCCATGTTAATGTGTGCGATTTTCCAACTCACGTTGGTGTCATGCAGTTTTACACACTGCTGACTAACTGCATATCGCAGTACTTCCCCTCTGCAATTGATACGTGGAAATCCTCCGAGCATTTCCCATCTGCGTAAGTTCGGAAGCGCGTCATGCTTACCGATCTCACCACTGCAACGTACATCATGGGTCCACATATGAGGGATCTATGTGGGGTACATATCTCCGTCGATCACCTAGTACCTTAACTCCTCATAAGGGATGCTTTCATAGCCCAGTACGTTGATTGCTTATACTTAAGGAGGATTATTTCCAGGCATTAGGGGGAGATTTCAAGTACCACATTGAATGCCAGGAAATCAATTGGGACTTCACGTTCCTCCTCATATCCACATACTCAAGAATATGAACTCTATGTTTGGATTCACAAATTTGCATGACATGCAAATAACCTGCCTAATTTATTTACTGATCTCAAAGGTGTTACAAATTCCTAATCCGGCCAGAAATGCGCCCGAAAGAGTGGAGGTACCAACAAAAACCACTCAACTCCCTATTTTCATACAAAGAGGGGGAGTAGTACGGCATATGACCAGGATCTAGCTTCTTGCAAGCAACAAAGGAAACTGGGGAGAAATCCCCTAAAACAGTAAATGGAAGTCAACCTTGCGTTCACAAACACCTTATGGGTAGTATACACCCAGTGGAAGGAAAAACCTCCACAACCCCAGCTTCAGCTTGCACACACTGGCTGGGACATCAGGACAGCTGGACTCACGCGTATTGGGAAATAACGAAGAGTCATCATAGGTGCATGAGATTTCCTCCTACAATATCAACTATGGAGAATCATATAACAAAAAGCCTACAATTGTCGACAAACATTTCTCTTATATGATTGTGAATATCCTTCATAATAATTCAGATCCAAAGACCATGGCCATGGCAGAGTGTAAACCACTCGCTCAGACTGAAATAAACAAAGGATGCAATCCAAGCAGAGTTAGCCTCGCTCCTCCAATTGAATTCTCTATACGGGATTCAGTATATTTTCTTCTATAAACGGAATGAGAACAACAAGGTGGTGAGAAAGCAAGGCTTGTAGCATAAGGTCGGATTTCCGCAGAGATTCGAGACCTACTCTCCATAGAGGATTGAAAACCTCAAACTCTTCTGATGATTATATCATTGGCAGCGGAAAACCATCTATCTATGTAGTGATAGATGTAGTGAATACATTTCATGTGGATCACTAGATTTGGACATGTATGGTTCCCGGTGGAATCTCTGTCCAAATCAAAATATAAATGCAACATGCATTGTGTAAAATTTGTGAGTCGTTACATGACTTGTTGTTGTCGGTATATTTTGGTACAACCGACGTAGTGAGTTCCATATACACAAGGATTACTCCTATAATGATGATTACTCGTGCGTGTTTGTCATACACAAGGATTACTCCTACAATGACGAAACACTAATCATCTAAAAGACGGATTTTGAGATGAAGGATTTGGTTAAACCCAAACAATGCTTGATGCTACAAATCGGGCCACTTCACTCAAGTATTATGGTACACCAAGATGCCTATATTATAAATATTGGAGAAATCTAAAACAGACAAGCCATGTCTATCTCTCATGCCGGTTGTTCGATCTCTAGACGTAGAGAACGATTCACTCAAACCACGGCATGGTGCAGAAGGGATACTGGTACTTGTAGTTCCATATCACTGTGCCATTGGACCCACCAAAACAACTGGTTGGAAATGAAGTATATCTTTCAATATCTCCAGGGTACCACACATTATTTGACATGTTCTTGTAATTTCAGAGAAATCTGAACTCCAATATCATCAGGATACACTGATGTTGGCTACTTGAATGATCCCCACAATGTGTACCTACATGGTAGAACTGTCACTTCGTTGATGTCTTCGAAACAGACTTTAGTGACTACACCTACCAATCATTCTGAAATACAAGCCGCATAAATACGTGCGGCTTCATGGAATGATAAACCACATACATTACTCATGTGGTATTGATTCCCTCGAATCACCTACCATTATCTATAAAGATAATGTTGCTTGTGTTGCATGGATGCAAACATGTTACATAAAAAAACAATATCATCAAGCATATTGCGTTAAATGGTTTTATCCCCGTGAACTCCTCAAGAGTCGGGGAATAAACGCCTTGCAATTCAAATCATGTGATATCCTCGCACATGTATTCACAAAGCCTCTACTAATTATAACATTCCAGAATTAATTCATCGGATTGGTATCGACGACTTCGTGATTTGCAAGGATCAGGGGGAGAATCTTCCTGAATAATAACATGTCCAAAGCATCATATTACACTCTTTTTCCCTTTATGAGTTTACTTTCTAGGTTCTCATTAAGGTTTTTAATGAGGTAATATCAACATAAGATCACATGTCTTACTTTCTGTTTTCCCCATCGGGGTTTTTAGGAAAGTATATACCACATATTTGTTGTCCTTTAAACTCTATGGATTTCATTCATATTGAGTTGACAAAGGCAATAATCATTATATGCTGTATCACTTTCTCCTTACTTTTCCCACTGGGTTTTAAAGGAGTTTTAACAACATATCAAATACATTTCTCCTCACATTTTTCCCAAAGGGTTTTGGGGGAGAAATTATCAACTACAAACATCATATGTCATACTTTTTGTTTTCCCCATCGGGGTTTTTAGGAAAGTATACAAGGCATATATATTGTACTCTAAATTCAATGAATATACTTCATATTGAATTAGCAGAGACAATAATCAATATATGTTGGATCATTTTCTCCTTATTTCCCATTTGGTTTGAAGGAGTTTTACCAACATATGCTACACTACTCCTCACATTTTTCCCACAGGGTTTTTGGAGGAGATTATTCCAAGGATGTTTAATCACAAGTACAAGGAAGGATTAGGGGGAGTGTTAGGATTTAATTAGTTTAATCTATTATGTAATTCTCCCTATGTAATGTTGTGTGCGGTTGCTTTGCAGCCGTCACCATGCTCCCACGATTGTATAACCGTCCCCGACGGTTGCTCCTGAAACGGCGCCTCGTATGTCGGTTTGTAGAGGCGACAATTCACCTTGTATAAATAGTCGATTGTCAATGGAATAAAGTATACAATTTTGATTCATTTGCTTCTGTCTCGATCGCTCCCGATTCTCGTTCTAACACTTAAAAGCTCCTGTGGATGACTGGAGATGCCCTTATGACCCTCTACCTGTGCTTGTTATATTGGGCTTGTGCCATGGGCTCACGATAAGAGGCTTGGCCCAGCCCAAAGTCTGCTGCAGATCGACACACACACAACGGTAATGCTGGACTTACAGACTGACATGTAGCCATTGGATTGGTTAAACGTTCTTTCCTCCCTAAAAATCTGGGCCACATTCTGATTTCTACTATTGCCTCCTTGAGTCCGTAAGACATTTCCGTAAGAAACTGCCCGTAGGTGTAGCATTACTCCACACACAAATATCAGCGCGAGGAGACGAGGACGGCATCCAGCAGAGGATCAAACTGAACTAGACAAACATGCCAGCTTCGCCTGGCCGCCTGCAAAACGTTCTGGCCTTGTGTGACAAACGTGGTGTAATTGCATATGCGGTCAGTGAGGCATATGGTGGCTTATCACATTTGTTTTACTTTTCTCTCTGTTGTTCCAATCTACCAGAACAGCATGACATGCTGAAGAGCAACACTATCCGATGGAGACTGCAAAAAACAAACTCAGTTCAAGTGTGGCATATCAAAACATGTGATATATCACAATTGCGTTAACTCCTTAAGTCATGAATATCAGACGACACCATTGATTATATTATGAATATGTTAGTTTTATATCTTTGGTCCCAACCAATTTTAACGAAATGGAAGAAATAGACTCATTAACTTTGTCGACAAAGTAGCATACACTAAGTTGTTTTCTAGAGTTTCAACTGACATCAATGTGAATTTTCACACAAGCAAGCATGCTGGAAATAGATCGACCACACAAGGAATTATTTCAGGTGACTCTACAGCAGACACTCAATCGAAAGTTGAGTTGAACCGATCTGTTGATCCTCCATTCCTATCTTCTGCATTCAGCAATCTGAAGAAGCTTTGCATCAAGGTGTGCGATCAGGAAGAGCTTCGAACTTTAAGTTTTCATTATTGTTGTTGGTGCAGCGTTGAAGATGCATGTACACCAACGGAGGCCAGCAGATATGCCACTGTTATGACCAATGGCTGCAAATACATAGGTTTTTTTTAAAAAAAAGAGAATTTTATTAATCCTAGCCTCTGCATCGATTGATGCACATAGCCGTTTATTACAGAGTTTCGCAGGTACCAAAATTATGTTTACATCTCAGTCGAACAAAAGTAAGAAACAAGACCAGCCTGAGACAACGGTGACACCCAAAATAGAGACTACGAAAGCCTACTAATATGTTGCCACCAATGTCGGGAGAAAAACTCCTGTGCACGCGCAGTAGTCTCGTGCACCCAGCCACCATGAGATCCCGCTGTTCCGAAGGCAACATGAAAGCCCATAACTGTATCCAGTGTACAGCCCTGTGAATAACCTGTAAAACATGAAAGTTACCCGTTCTGTTAAACACAATATCATTTCGACTATTCCAAATAGACCAACTGATAGCAGACACGCCTATACAATCCTATCTTTAGTCTTTTTGTCCATCCCCTCAACCAATTCCCAAACATATTTGTGACATTAGTGGGGGGAGGTATATTATAAGTGCAGAAGACAACACGCCATACAAGTTGAGCAAAAGGGCATGAAATAAAAAGGTGATCAATACTCTCGTCATTCCCACAAAAGGAACAATGTAATCTACCTTTCCACTTCTTCTTAGCAAGATTAACTTTCGTTAACAAGACTTTGCAATGAAGGAACCACATAAAAAATTTAATCTTTTGCGGTATTTTTAATTTCCAAAGATAAGTATGTAAATATGTAGTATGACCATTAATCAGGTCCTCATACATCGATTTAACTGTAAATTGCCCATCTTTGTTCAGATTCCATTTAAAATAATCAGGAACAGTATTCAACGTCACTTGCATCAATCTAAGGAACAAGTGAGACCACATATCCCATTTGTTCCCCACCAAGGCCCTTCTAAATCCTATATTTAGTGGGGGCGCATTGCGCATGACATCATGAACCGAAACATGCTTGTGTTGCACAATACTATACAATAACGGATATTGGTTCATCAATGGAGAATTACCCAACCAAGTGTCCTCCCAAAACCTTGTGGTTTCCCCATTACCAACTACAAAGGACCCTCTACTAAAGAAGTCTTCTTTTACTCTCATTAATCCCTTCCAAAAAGGTGAATCAGTAGGTTGAGCTTCTACCTGAGCTAAAGTTTTAGTTTGGAGGTATTTATTTTGTAGCAACTCCTGCCACACACCCTCCTCATTTAAAAGTTTGAAAAGCCATTTGCTAAGCAAACATTTATTCTTTAATTGAAGTACTTCCACCCCTAAACCTCCCTGATCCTTTGGTCTACAAATAATATTCCATTTTGTCAGTCGATATTTCCTCTTATTCTCATCACTTTGTCAGAAAAAACGTGATCTAAAGAAATCTAACCTTTTCCTTACCCCTTTGGGTAATTCTAAAAAGGATAACATGAACATCGGTAGGCTCGTTAGAACCGAGTTAACAAGTACCAGCCGATCCCCATAAGATAACATTTTCCCTTTCCAACAACCGAGCTTGCCTTCGAAACGACATTCAACCGGTTGCCATTCATCATTTCGGAGTCTCCTATAATGGATTGGAACCCCCAGATATTTAAAAGGTAAAGACCCCGACTCACATCCGAAGATTTGTCCGTACTGATCTTCCACCTCTTTAGCCTTCCCGAAACAAAAAAATTCACTCTTGTGGAAATTTATTTTCAGTCCCGAGAGTTGTTCGAATATGCAAAGGATAAGTTTCAAGTTTACCGCCTTTTCAAGATTATGGTCCATAAATAAAATAGTGTCGTCCGCATATTGTAAAATAGACAACCCTCCCTCAACTAAATGAGGTATGAGCCCGTCTATTTGTCCATCTTCCTTCCCCCGCGCGATTAAGATAGCTAACATGTCCGCCATCAACATAGGAGACAAAGGATCCCCTTGTCTTAGGCCTTTCTTGGTTTGGAAATAATGACCAATGTCATCATTCACCCGAACTCCGACACTCCCCCCCTGAACAAATTGCATAATCCAATTGCACCATTCTTGCGCAAAACCTTTCATACGCAATGCTTGTTGGAGGAAGGGCCATTTTACTTTGTCATATGCTTTCTCAAAGTCAATCTTGAAGATAACTCCATCCATTTTCTTCCTCTGAAGCTCATGAACAGTTTCATGTAAGACAACCACCCCTTCTAAAATGTGTCGCTCTGGCATGAACGCCGACTGTGTCTGTCTAATTATCTTTTGTGCAATTTCGGTAATACGATTAATACCTAATTTTGTGAAAATTTTGAAGCTGACATTAAGTAAACATATTGGCCTATATTGTTGGATCTGAACCGCATTTTCTTTTTTCGGTAACAATGTAATAACGCCAAAGTTTAATTTAAACAGAGACAAATGTCCCTGTTTTAATTGTACAAAGAGAGCCATCAAATCATTTCGGATGACCTCCCAGAAAGCTTTATAGAACTCAGTGGGAAAACCATTAGGCCCCAGAGACTTGTTTAATTCCATTTGAGAGATAGCTTTGTACACTTCTTTCACTAAGAAATCAGCTGTAAGAATAGCATTCTCTTCTTGAGAAAGTTGCGGTATATCATGGACCATATGTTCATTCATTATGACATCATTGTTATCAGATCCCCCAAACAATTTCTTATAATATTCAGAAATATATACTTTTAAATTCGCACCATCCACTATGGTTCCTTCATCTTGTTCTAACTGAAAAATTATCTTTTTTCTATGTTTTCCATTAGCAATAAGATGAAAATACTTCGTGTTATTTCCACCTTCCTGAATATGTTTAACCTTTGCCCTTTGCGCCCATTTTGTTTCCTCGTCCCTTCGAAGATGACAAATTTTATCATTAGCATTTCTCAAAGCATCTCGCTCACCCACACTAAGAGCTGTGCTTTCTGCCTTAATGTCAAGCTCATCAATAATCTTTAGCAACCTTTCTTTTTCCTTCGTATACTTTCCACTTTGATTTTTTGCCCATCCCTTTAGGTATCGTCTCAAATGTCTAATTTTGTTTTGCCATATCTCCATAGGAGAGTCCCCTTTAACATAATTAGCCCACTCAGCCGCCACCATCTCATAAAAACCTTCCATCCGAAGCCAGGAAAGTTCAAATGAGAAACGTGATGTATTACCTAAATGAGCTTGTACCCCCGAGTCCACGAAGAGGGGGGGGGGGGTATGATCTGATCCTGCTCGCGTTAGGGTCTGGACCGAAACCAATGGGAATTTTTGTTCCCACTCAGTTGTAGCTAAGACTCTATCCAATTTTTAATAAGTAGGCGTTTCTCTCCTACTAGCCCAAGTATATTGTCTACCAGAAAGTTCAATTTCTTTCAACTCTAGGCTTTGTAAAATGGCATTAAAAATAGATGGCCAGCGAGCATTATAGTTATCATTACTCTTCTCTTCAGGTTTCCGTAAAATGTTAAAACCCCCACCCACCAGCATCGGTAGTGGTTCATTTTCACATAAACGAACTAACTCTGATAAGAACAATGGTTTATGCTCATCTTGTGCCGCCCCATACACCGACACCAGTACCCACTCAAAACCGTCGCATCTAGATTTAAAATAAAGTTTAACGTAGAAATCTCCAACATCAACATTATTGACTTGTATAGTTGTCGTATTCACACCAATTAGCATACCCCCAGACCTCCCTCTCGGAGGTAAACAAAACCAGCTAAAATCATGACCAGCCGCTAAGTGAGCTAAAAAGGGAGTAGAAAAATTAGATCTTCCCGTTTCCGACAAAGCGATAAAATCTAATTTTCTCTCTCTAATAGATTCTTGCACAAACAGATGCTTTCCGGGGTCACGAAAACCCTCACTATTCCAAAAAACTCCTCTTAAACTATGCATTGTTATTTCTCGTATGGATTTTAATCCTAGCGCTTCTACGCTTGTTGCTATTCAAATAAACCTTCTTTTTCCTTGTTCTTTTGACTTTCTCAGACTGAATAGAAAAATCTGTTAAGTCTTCTAAAGATCTAGAAATATCATCCTCTTCTAAATCTTCAGAAAGGCACGAAGCCTTATTCAAAATTAAACTATGCGGCTGATCATCATACTTATCTTTTAAATTATGTTGCAACAGAGTAACCGATCTTTCTAACTCCTGTTTTTTAATTAAAGAAGCTGAAACTGAAGCCAATAAATCATATGAACCTAATGAGACTCCCAACTTAGACGCTCGATCGATTAACTATTTCTTTATCAGAAAAAGACATAATGGAAAAACGTTTATCTAAATTCGTACCTGGCAAGGAGTTTCGCCTCTCAGCGCACGTCATCGCCCTCTCCATCTGAGTGGCATCTGCATTATGCTGCGCTCGGATTCGACCACTGGAGCGCAGCCCCAACTCATCAACATCCGGGATGTCGCCAAAGTCAATGACGAGCTGGTTCGATGTCAACTTCTCCTCATCACCCATATGGTTGAAAGGAAAAGGAGGCATCATAGGAGAGCAAGTAGGCACAGGAGCTCGCGGCTGCCCAATCTCTCTCGGACTAACACCCCCACCTGAGGTACTAGGAGAGCGATGAGCAACCATGTCGCAGCTCCAAACAGCCCCACCACCCGTGGGACTTGTGTAGTTGTCCGCTATTGCCGTATCCGAAGACGACATAGCCAAAGTCTCCTGCCGCTCCATCCCGACCAGAGGAGAAGCAGACTTCGCCATCATCCTCACGCCCTCAGTCGGTGTCAAAGGGCCCCCCCGGATGGCCGGCCATTCCCTGCCCTACAGCAGCGGTCTTGGCCACCTCCTCGTCGCACCCAAGAAACATGTCCTCCGCCCTCCGAGCCAAACCAACAGCCACTTTTTTGCCACTCAACATCTCTCTTACTTCCTTACGAGCACTGTCAAACACTACGAACCTGTGGAGAGAACACCACCCCTGTTTTCACCTCCGAAACAGGTTGTCGTGAGGTAGAATTTCCCCCCCTATCAATCGCTGAATTTTTCTCCGCAGCTCTCTCTGTAGTTCCGGTTTTTGTACTATATCCAAGTTTGGCCACCGCATCCTCAAAGTCATCCCCTACACCTCCATCATCCTCCTTATCCTGCTCATCATCATCTGTCATTTTCACGTCCATATCAACATCTGGCTCTATACCTTCAACCACGAAAGAGAGGTCATAGAACCCATCTTTGATAAAAAGAGGGAACCGCCTTGGGATCTTCATAGGATTCACACATCCTATACGTAGTCTTAGAATGTCGTGTTCCCTAGTGAAAACCATATCAATCTCCAAAGTCATTCCGAACATATCCCCCACCGCCCATAGAGCAAGGAAATCACCAATGTGAGGTCTCGGAATTCCTGACACCCTTAGCCAAACCTCAGGTAAAGAATTCATCGGTTGCGGATTTTGAGACCAAAAATCAAAAGTTAATTCACAAGAGCTATTTGGCACCCGACATAACCCAAAAATCTTCGACCTCTCAAGCTCAAGTCTGTTTGGAAACCGTACCTGATATCTGTTATGTCCCATCTGACGAACCTCCCATACAAACTGCTCTGCTCGGACTAACCGCTGCAGCTGCACGACAATACTAGGGATATCCGAAACACCTCCTGTCACCACCAAAGAGGCAAGACGAACATTTTCCATCTTGGGCTTGTACAAAGCCGTGCATGGAGACGCAAAGAACAAAAGCTACTCATGAGCATATCCGTACATCAAAATCCTAGGCTTTGGAGCTGACAACAAATGACAGCTTCTATCGGCATGCGCAGGTCCTTCACAAATCACACAAATTTCGACCGAGCAATCTGTGGACCGGTGACCTGCCACTCCACATCTGTAACATTTTTTCCCTTTTTTCGGCACAGCCGTCTCCAAAGCCACGGCTAGCTGACTGAGACCTTCTCCCCTGGCACTTCTCCTCCAACGGTAGTAACAACAACAACCGGCGCCGCCTTCGCCGACATCATCCCCTCAACTTGGGGAGTCGTTGGTACCATCACAGGAGTGTCCAACATGGGCACATTGGCCGTTGCAGCATTCACATGAGCTGGGGCTATCACAACCGCCACAGGTGCCATCGCCGCTTGCACCGCCGTATTTGCTACCGATGGCGTCGCTGCATGGGGAGCTGTGGGTTGCACGAAAGCATTACCACGGCCTCCTGCGTTCCTGTATCCTCCATCTCCAAAACGACCACGGACACCACGATCATACGGACGACCGCGCCCCCCATCGTGTCCATGCGCAGCACCATATCCTTCATCAGCATAGCCATAGCCTTGGTCACGATCACCATAGCCATAGCCAGCTCGCCCATATCCATCAAAACGGTGACCTCGCCCTCCGGCATAGAAACCTCCACACCGTCCACGTGGCGAAAAGCCACTCCCCGCATTGTAGCCTCCACGGAAAGGAGGATGTTGATCAGGGCGTGGTGCTGCTTGATTCCCAGCAGTCCCGCTCGGGCCACCCACCTCGAAAGTGCTAGCGCGCCCAGCAGCATGGAAGCCGCTGCGTCCTGGCGGCACACCACCGCCACCGCCTTGAAAGCCGCCGCGACCAAACCCTCTTCCTCCGCTCACGCCGCCACCACGGTACGCCATTGTCTCGACGCCGCCGTCTCCAGAAACAGTCGAGTATCGAGCCCAGAAAAAACCAAAAACGCTTCGGAGACTAACTCCAGGCAATTTAGGGTTTAGTCTGTCAGTGTTTTTTTCTTTTCTCGTTTGGCAAACCCATCCCTCGTGATGGGCTTTCAAGCAAATCAGGCCTGGCCGGGTCGATACCCACCTGGTCCCATTGCTTTTGAATTTTAAACTTCGATCCGAGAAGTCCGGATCGCAACTCCGGCGAACTCAACTCGGTCGTTCTTCTCCGGTGCCGGCATACTTTAATCCATTCTCCCGCTCTGTCTTCACTGAAGAACGATGCCGGCAGAACAGGAAGTTTCAAAGCTTTCAACGTATTCAATGAGATGGATATTCAATGAGATGGGCTGGGCTGGCACGAGAACATTATGGTCAAAGAGGTCCAAGGTCAAACCTTGAATGCCCAACCCAAAGAAGAACCTGCATCCCAGTCCATCATAGACATAAGAGAGCTAACTGGTGCCAAAGGAGAAATATCGACAAATTTAGAAGACCCAAACTTGTCCAAGAATATATTGTCAAGTCCTCTTAACAGGAGATGAAATTCACTTTAATCAAATGTCTTCATTAGTATGGCTTATAGAATGAACTCAGAGTAACTTATTCTGTTGTATTTTAATGACCAACTGCTGAAACAACTGACTAAGAAAAGCAGTGCACACTAATAGTAGAACAACGTCCTCGAGCTCAATAATCTAAACACCATGTCACCAGAAGCCAATGAAACATAATGGGCCAACCAAGACATCCGCCAGTAGACAACACCAGCAAGAAACTGAACGAACATCAGGAATTCTGAAACTTGAAACACAAAAGAGAAATGGCCAGCAAAGAGTGAGATCACCCCTAAAGCCTACATATCGGGCACAACCAGATTATTAGATACATGCAAGAACCAGCATGCGAGCCATGTGTGCATTGCAACTGAAACTCTAGCTTGAAAAAACAAAGCTCAATAAAAAGAAGCAAGTAAAGCAAGGCTAAAAATCACCACGTAAAAGCTTCAGAAAAATTGCTCATACCTACACATAAGTATTAATTATCACAATTCCATGTCAAATATCACGGTCTTTCTTTATCTAGAGTGTCAATAACAGATTAACAGGTCAGTTTGGAAAATGCAGCAACGAAACTGATTAGAAGATTCATAGTACTTGAATGGCATATTAGATCAATCTCTCCGGGTTGATTTCATGAATACAAAGTTTTGTTCATTCTTGCCAAGAGGGATATTACCATGACTATGGTAAAGAAGTGGATATTCCTCTAGAAGTAGTATAATGGCTGATAAACCCATTAACACAATGTCGGCCCAGTGGGAACTGGGGTATCAAGAGCCCATTCCCCCCAAGCCTCGCACGCGGGCCAGTCAGATGAAACGGCTAAGGACCAGGCGTCACCGCCTGGCGAGACCCTCGAGAGGCGATTCCCCTCGAGGGCCTGAAGTAAGAAACGAGGGCCTCAAGGGACCACCCGCCTGAGGGGAGTCCAACAGGAATCTACCCTTAGGCACGTCGCGGCCAAGGAAGCACGGCAGGGCACACGTGACCTCTGCCACGCTCGTGCAGTAACGCACGCACCCCCGTCGCTGTCCCTGGCGATAAAGTGGTCAACAAAGCTGCTCCGCCCGCTGCGCAGCTGTGAGGACCTTCTACTCTTACGACAAAGCAGGTGGACAGCGCAACCCTCCAACGGAGATCGTCATCGCGGGCTCCACCTCAGAGACTGCCCACTCTGCTGATAGTACCGCGCTGTCGGCCGCTTGTCGGCCACGGCGCCACCTTTATCAACAATGGACCGAGTCCATGGACGAAGGGAGCGCGGTGGACTCGTGCTCCGCCCTGCCACTGGCATGTGGGAGCCACCTTGAAGGCCAAGCCGAAGGAGAAGGCCCGAGGCGCCTATAAAAGAGAGTAGACATCCATCGTAGCAAAGGTCGGCCCTTTGCGTGCAAAACACCCTTGTAAACCCTAGCAACCCTGGTTAGGTTAGCCTCTGGCTGGAGTAGGAAGAAGATCATCGCTTCCCTCCTCAGGCAAGAACTGCCTCAAGGGGGATTCCGGCAAGCTCAGTTGTACTGTAACCTTCCACATATAATACAGACATGCAGGAGTAGCGGTCTTACCTCCTCACGAGGGCCGTGAACCTAGGTAAAGGGCGGTGTCTTCCTTGGTCGGGTGTGCGTCTTCTTCGGGTCCGGCGAGCAACGTCGTGGAGCCACTTGAGGGTTTAGACCTCCGCGTTCAATCCCCTTTCGAATCACACTTCAGGAAGTGACTACCCCTGATAGTCACCCCTGATTCCTGGGAGTCATAACCCGACATTTGGCGCGCCAGGTAGGGGATTGAGGCGCGTCAACAACCTTCGAGTTCGTCTCCGCGCGATGGTGAACACGCGCGCCACCCGCGTCGCCCGAGTCAACCACCGTGCGCCCGCGGGAGCACGCGCGCCCCCAGGTGCCGCGACCGCCCGCGCACGGCGAGGCCGACCCCGCCACGAGGAGCATGTCCATTCTGGCCCTCACGCGGAGGCACCGGAGCACGACGCCGAGCACCAGGAGGACGCGCAGTCGTCCCACCCGACGCTGCACCCAAGCGGCTCGGGCCCGGGAAGGACAGACCTTGCGCCCCACACCGCGCTGCTCATGGCGCAGGAGCTGCTCCGCTACCAGCCTACCGCTGAGGCCCACGAGCAGTGGCTCCAACGCCTCAACCACCTCGTCGGCATCGCCACGACGTGAACCGCTCCGTCGCAGTCCAACATGCACCCCTCTCTCGCGGGCACGGTCGCAACAAATGCGCCTCCGCCACCTCCGGGTCCTGCACCGGCTGCGGCACAAAGGGCTGCTTCGCACGCATCCTCGCCGCACGATTGCTTAATCGTGCAGTGCACCGCGCCCGACGCTCGTGTGGGGATGGAGCTCCAGCGAGACCGCCAGAACATGCTTGTGGAGGAGCTCGGCCAGGCGGGACAGCAGAACCGCGGCGCGCTTCAGCACGGGGTCGCTACGTACACCTCAGGCTGCATGGCGTTCACTCGCTCTCTGCGTCGCGTGGTCTGGCCGCAGAAGTTCAGGTCGGCTCTTCCCAAGGGCTACGACGGCTCCAAGCAACCCCGTCGAGTTTCTGCAGCTCTACACCACCTCCATCCAAGCTGCGGGGGGAGACGACAAGGTCATGGCCAACTGGTTCTCCCACGCGCTTCGCGACTCTGCGCTGGCGTGGCTCCTGAACCTCCCGGAGGACTCTGTGAACTCCTGGGAGGAGCTCTGCAAGCAGTTCGTCTCCAACTTCAAGGGGACGTACGAGCGCGCCCTCACCCACAATGATCTGCGCGCTGTGGTGCAGAGGAAGGATGAAACGCTCCGCAAGTATATCCAGCGCTTAAGCCAAGTGCGCAACAAGATCCCGAACATCCCTGACACTCAAGTCATCGCCGCTTTCCGCGAGGGCGTCACAAACAGCAGGATGCTCGAGAAGCTGGGCATCCACGACAAGCTCACCTCTGTGGTCAAGCGGTTCGACATGGCGGACAAGTGCGCCAAGGCTGAAGAAGGACTCCTCTTCGTGAAGATGTCCTCGAGAGGGGACAATCATGATGAGGGGTCCAAGAGCCAGAAGAAGGAGGAGCCCAAGCGCAAGGCCACCGCAGTTCTCGCGGCAGAGCCTGACACAAAAGGCACCCGCAGGGACTCCCCCGAGGCTGGAGAGAGGAAAGATGATCACCGCCCTTTCTGCATCTACCACAACAGGCGCGGCCACTCTACGGAGTCCTGCTACGACCTCAAAAGGTTGAGCAAGGAGCGCGAGCAAGCAGAAGGTAGCGGCAGCCGTGGTCGAGGGCGTTGCTACCGCGGGAGCAGACGCAAGGGCGGCTACCAGAAACCATCTGGAAATCAAGCCAACGCCGCAGAAAAGAACGGTAACCTCCCTGACGAGGAAGATGACGGCTACCAAGCCCCGAGGGGCGCCATTGCCTGCATCCTCGGGGGGAGGGGGGGGGGCGCAGGCGCCGAAGTCGAACAACCAGTTCAAGCAGTTCGCCCGCGAGCTCAACGCCGCCCTCCCAAGCGTGGAAACCTCCAGGCCCCTCAAGTGGTCGCAGTACACCATCGCCTTCGACGCTCAGGACCACCCCAAGTCCACCAAGACTGTTAGAACCCTCCCGCTGGTCTGCTCCCCAACCATCGACAACATGGCCGTCTCCAAGACGCTTATCGATGGCGGAGCAGGCCTGAATGTTATCTCCATAGCGCTTCAAGTACCCTACGAGCGGCTCATGCCCTCGAGGCCCTTCACGGGAGTCACCAGCGGCTCGATCGAGGCTCTAGGCCAGGTCAGGCTTGCCATCACCTTTGGGAGCGAGGAAAATTACCGCACCGAGCACATCGACTTCGATGTCGCACACATCGGCCTGCCGTACAACGCCATCCTCGGCTACCCCGCGCTCACGAAGTTTATATCTGTCACACACCATGCGTACAACATGGTCAACATCCCCGGCAGCGCCGACACGATCACCATCCGTGGGCATGTCCTGGACGCTACGCCCGCCGTTGAGACGGCCTACAAGACCGCTGCCATGGCCTTCCCCGCAGAAGAGGACCTAGAGCCCCTCGAGAGGCCCAAGAAGAAGAAGCAGTTGTTCTCCCAGGAGGCAGCTGCCACCAAGAAGATCTCTCTGAGCTATAGTAGCTCGGGGGCTGAAGGCTCGGGGGCTAGCGTCACCATTGGCGCCGCGCTGCCTCCCAAATAGGAAAGTGCGCTCGTCGCCTTCCTCCAGGCAAACTCTGACATGTTCGCGTGGACGCCGTCAGATATGTCTGGTGTACCGAGGGAGGTGATCGAGCACCACTTGGCTGTGCGCCTAAACGCGCGCCCCGTCAAGCAAAAAACAAGAAAGCAAGCCCCCTAGAAGCAAGAATTCATCATCAAGGAGGTCGAGAAGCTCAAAGCGGCAAAAGTCGTTCGCGAAGTCGCGCACCCCACTTGGCTCTCAAACGGCGTGGTAGTCCCAAAACCCGCCGGCGGAGGCCGCCTCTGCATTGACTACACTGATGTAAACAAGGCCTGCCCCAAAGACCCTTATCCCATGCCCAAAATAGACCAGATTGTGGACTCCACGGTAGGCTGCGACCTCCTCTGTTTCCTTGATGCCTTCTCTGATTATCACCAGATTAAGATGGCTAAAGAGGATGAGGAGAAGACGGCTTTCCTCACCCCATGCGGTGTGTATTGCTACGTCTGCATGCCCTTCGGCCTAAAAATTGCCGGAGCCACTTTCCAGAGGTTAATGAGGATAGCCCTTGGCGGGCAAATGGGGCAAAACGCTGAAGCATATGTCGATGACATCGTCGTGAAGTCGTGTGATGACCCGCCATGCTACCGCATGATTGCAGCACGCAGGACATTGATGTAAAACTCACGGAACACCCTTCCGCAAATATCACACCATCAGAGTGGCACAACAGAAACATTGCATGGGTCCAACGGTCATACACATATTATTACAAGCCAAAAGTGTACAATTTCAGAAAGTTCCTCTTTGGTCCAACGAGGATCCGCACTACTAGGTTCTATTTGTAAACTTAAGAGTTTACAAACAAGGGGTATTAACATACTTCAAACCATGGAGCTCAGCAACTTATTTAGTAAAGTTCTATGTTGCTCGGCTCACTAACTACACTAGGGATTTGCTCTTGTAATCTTCCGTCTCTTCCTCTTGGCCACCGTAGGTGATGAGGTAGTCGACGCCTTCGACTCCACCTGATAGGTCTGGCTCGTCGTAGACCAGATTGTCCTGGTTGTAGATGTCGTAACCTCCTTCGTCTCCTGTGGCCTCAAAGTCTAGAAAGGGGTTTAAGGCAAGGGTGAGTAACAGCGTTACCCCGCAAGTTCATTATGGTAAGGTGGGAAGTTTGATGCACTAGCTACAGCCACAGACAATGGATTGTCGTAGGCTAATGTAATTTTTATAAATATTTCTTCAAAGGTTGCTTTTATTCTGAAGAGCTATGTCCGTCAGGAGTCACAGGGCTAGGGCTTTGAGGAGCCTCCTTTCCTGTTGTGTTCGTCGTTCCGTCCTGGAACGTGGAGTAACATGTCACATTCATACACTCTGCAGAGGTGCGCTGCTTTACCCATAAGAGATCAAGACCTTGTTGCACAACCGGGCGAATCTTTCCCGTCCACACTTCCTTGGTGTGGGGCCTAGTCAATAATCCAAGCCAATCACTGCGCCTTTCCACCATCCCCGCACCCCCCCTTACTTCATTTTACAGGTTGATGGGAAGTCCAACTTTCAACCTGATGACCATTTGAAGCCCGTCTCAAACTGGTCCTGAAGCCAACCTTCAATACATACTAGACATTCGGTCGTTGTGATTCACAGGATAGACATCTCCCGGTAATACGGCTTTATCCTGGAACTGCGAACTCGCAACTTCAAACAAGCCCACCGATAGGCATCTCCCGGTAATACGGCTTTACCGGTGGCTTGTACGCACTACCCGGCCCAGAATAGTACCCGTTGGTGTACGAGAGGAAAAGGGTACAGCTGACTTCTCCGTCCCATTTCAGATCTCATGGTTGCGCGTAATATTCGGCGCAAGAATCACTGGCGACATTTGTTGTTAAGTCCTAGGTGATACTTTCCCTTGCAAATGGAACCTCCACCACAACATTCTTACTGTGGTCCCATCTGCCAGCCATATGAGATTACCACCTCACTGGTGGGTAACCGTAGTCATATCATTATAAAATAAGTTTTTGGTCCTTTTTGTAATGCATGTGATAATAGCATTTTGAAAATAGTTTCTTAATAAATATTCCAAGAGGACGTGAATAAAAGGGATGAACTTGCCTGCTGGCTGAGATGTAGTGTAACGTGAAGGTTCGGACTGACCCGGGACCTCGGGTTCTGAAATCAATATCATTTCCTCATAAGACAATGCTTGAAAGAAGCAGTGGATGCTTTGATGCATGATAATGCTATGCATGGTTTTCTTAAATTCTTAAGATGCTTTATTTTAGCTTATAGAATTTTGTTTTATTTGATCATTTATTGTAATTTTAAAATGATTTTTAATTATTTTTAAACGATAAACAACTCCATTTTAAAAATATTATAAAATAGGTAATTTAGTTGATAACATATTTTTCAGGATGAAATAAGATGACTTTATTTTCTTAACTTTAAAATAAATCATTTTTTAAATAAGCTAGGATTTATAAATAAACTCAATTTAAAAGATATTATTCAAAATTGGGAATAAATAATTTTGAATACCTTATATTTTTCTTTATTTAAATTTGTAGTTTGTATTTATTGTTTGGTAAATGGTTTTATTTTATTTGCTTGTTTTATTTGCAGGAAGTTTTATTGGGCCTTTATTTTTAAATGACCCACTGACTAGTGGGCCAGCCAAAGGGTCTAGCCCGGTCAACACAACCGACCGAGTCGGTCGGACGACCAATTCCGACGTCCTCACCCCGCCTCGCGATCCCCTTCTCTCTGCCGATCGAGAAATCGTCGGCGCCGTCGCCGGGCGATTCCGGCCGCTTCCGGCGACCTCTGCCTCCGCCCCCGCGCGCAAACGACGCGTCGCCCTCTCCTCTCTCAGATCCACTGCGGAATCTTCTTTCACGCTTGTGGCTGTCCACGCGTGACTCGACCCGGAGCTAGGGTTTCGGCCTCCGGCGGTTCTCCGGCGGCTCTGGTGCACGGGGAAGGCTTCCCGGTGTTGCGCTGCGGCGGCCGCGTGGGCACTGCCCCACCACACCGTCGTGGTTGCACACCGGCGCTGGTAAGCACCATTCTCCTCCCTTCTCTCTCTCTCACACTTTTGGGCCCGAGGCCGTGCTCTGTGTTGATTGATGCAGTCCATGATTAGTGGCTGTTATTGAATTAGGGTTAATATCCTCTCTGGTGCTCTTGTGGCGACCAATCGAATTGGATAATGGAATTCTTATGTGGCTATTGTGGTTTGTAATGAGTGTTATCAAGTGCTCTGGTAGAATTATTGTGATGAGATGCAGATGGGGTTTGTTTATTTGCTTCAATTGCTGCCTTTGTGAGTTATTCCTATGGCTGCTCCTCTGAATTCCAAGGTTCAGAGATGCTAAATGCCTTAACTGAGTTAGGTTCTTCAGTTAACTTAAGAACCATATCATGTTGTTCATCAAGATTGATTCCTGGAATTTTTATTACAGGGAGATGATATGATAAATAAATGGATGATTTCTTGATTAAGTTGATAAGATCATATTTAGGTTTGTGCTTGTGGTGCTATTTCCATTGGAATTAGTGCCCAGCAAATCTGTATCTAATCAAACTGTCGGCTGGAATATATTTAAGTTTCCTAGCCAATTACTTCAGCAAGGAATTAATTTATGTTGCCTCAGCCAATGATGCATAAGCTGAGGCTTCTTTGAGTTAAGATTAAATGCAGTTTATCTTGCATGTTTGGAACATTGCCAATAGCCTGTGATGCACAAGCTGAGGCTTGTTTTGCTTGGAAAGTATATTTGGGTACTGGCTGTGTAACTATTTGCTACCCCATGCCTATGATGCATAGACTGAGGCCTTTTCATGTCTGGTACGAACAGATGCTTGCCCTTTTCAGTTTAAAACCCAGGGATGAGTCTTGCACACCATTTGTGTGCATCTCTGAGGGTACAACAGCTAATCCAACCACTTATGCATCCAAAGATGTGCCCACTGGCTAGTTGAGTTAAAAAAATCAACCTCTGGCAGGTGTGGTGTGGTTCTGGTTGCTGTAGAGGTCCTGATCACTTGTGCTTGTATAGCTCTTGATCAATTGTTCCCTTCTCTTATATGTACTGATCATCCCTTCTCCTCCTTGCTTGCGCACAGCCCTTCTCCTCCTGGTGCTTGCGCACAGCCCTTCTCCTCCTGGTGCTGCTCAGCTCTTCTCCTCCTTGGTGCTGCTGGCCATCATCTTGCTTTGCTTACAGCAGAGGTGGGATTGGTCTGGTGGTGCTAGGGAGGATGATTTGATTGATGAAATGGATTCGGTGATGAACAGATGATTGTGCTGGATATGTTGTGTTATGAGCTGAAGTGAGCAAAGTGCTTTAGCCTCCCTTGCTTGCTACGGCAGTGAGTCCTTATCCTACTGATTTCAGCTGTGCTGGTGACAGCAGTGATTTTTGCATGTGTGATTGAGCTGCTTGTGAGCTTGCCTGTGTACTGACTTGCCCCAGATCTTTTGCTTGGAGCTGATCCATTCGGATGGCTTGATATTATCCCTGCTGGATGTTTATTTTGTGATGCCAAGTGTATTATTTGCCCCTAAGCCAATGATGTTGATCTGAGGTTAATTAAACCATAAGAACAGATGCTAAACCTTGATTAAGGTCCAACTCAATGATGTGATCAGCAGTGCATTTCACTGCCAAACTGAGAGTAATCGTACACTAACCCACCTTGTGTATTTTCTATATTTGTTTTGTTTTCTTTTTATCTTTCAGGAAGAGGATTGGTGCAAATTGAGATGATCAAAAGATATGAAGAATCAGGATGCATGAATTAGTCTACTTAGGAATTTTATTTCTCTTATGTAACTCCTTATTTATTTGATTTCCATTTGATTATTTGTAAAGACAATGTATTATTGTTGTAAATCAATAAAGCAATTCTTGTTGTGTTTCATATTTGTAACTTATGTCTGTAATTATTTAACTTATGAATTACTTCTTCAGTTATTATATACTTATCATTTATTTTCAATTGTTTCAAATTCAAATTATTTGAATATTTGAATTTGCTCAAATTTCCTCAAACAAGTAAAATACCTGAAGGTCATGTCAAAATTTATAACAATCACCTCCATTGAGCTAGGCCCTAACACAATGAGATGAAATAAACTTTGATCTCTTCAGGGTTTTAAGTTGTGAAAAATTTATTCGGACTTTCAGATGCATGGATGCAGATGCACAAATTCTATTTCTACCCTCCGTGGTTTCCTAAACGCTGGGACGTTACAGTCTTTCCCCCTTAACCAGAACTTCGTCCCGAAGTTATCTGCTTTGGTATACTATCCGGACTTCCTCTGTGTTCCAAATGGGTATGGTCTTATCCTCACAGTTTATTTCTGCACCATACGGTCTGCCAAGCAATCATCCTTGGTATGCTTTGTTGGTATCCATATAGGTTGACATACTATGCCTGCCACAGTTCATAATGACCTGCTCTTCTTTCATCTGGGTGGCTGTAAGTATCCTTCCTGCTGACTTTAAAGTGGTTGATGTTCTTAAAATCCTACGTCTAAGCCCATATCTATCTATAAGTTAGGATGCCGTAAAAGAAATAGCGGCTCCAATATCAAATAATTACTTGCCGGGATGAATTAGAATTTTGAGCGTACCTATGACAGCCTTGTCAGAACGATTTGCCTCCTCCAAAGTGGTACAATTAAGCTTTCCATACGGCTTGCCTCCGTTCCCATTGCCATTCTTGCCCGAGCTTCCACCCCTTGGTGGTCCACTTCCTCCGGGACGACCTCCTCCAATTCCTGGTCTTCCTCCTGGGTTCTGGTTCGGGCAATATGGCTTGATGTGTCCCTCCTGTCCGCAACCATAACATATAACCTTGGGAGTCCTGCAGTCACTCTGATAGTGCCCTCGCATACCGCATTTATGGCAAATAATGTTGCGTTTCAACTCCAGGCTCCTAGGGTTGGGTCTATTGCTTGCCACGGAAGAACGAGGTTTAAGAACCAACTTAGGTGTTGGTTTGGTGGGTTGCTCTATTCTTGGTTCCACTTTCATCTTCTTGTTCCTCTCCTCCTGAACTTGCTTGAAGTCGTCTTCCCAGGTGATTGCCGCATCCACCAGCTCTTCAAAACTGGCCGCCTTGGTCAGTCTGATCTGCATCTTCATGTAAGGATGCAGTCCTCGAAGGAACCTCTTCTTCCTTTTCTCGGGTGTATTAACATCATCCTCAGCATATCGAGAAAGAATGTTAAACTCTCGGATGTACTTCTGAACCGGCAGATTGTTCTGCCTGAGGTTCTCAAACTCACGTCGCTTCAACTCCATCACACTCTCTGGGATGTGTGCTTCACGAAATTTCCGCTGGAACTCCTCCCAGGTGAATACCTTATCCTCTGGGTATACATTCACCACATTCTCCCACCATGCGGCTGCTGGTCCCGCTAATAGATGTACAGCATAGCGTACCTTCTCTTGGTCAGAACACCCCACCGTTGTCAGCTTCCTTGCGGTGTCACGGTCCAATCTTCCGCATCCATGGGCTCGGTTGCCATTGCAAACGGTAGTGGTTTTGCCTCTTGGAAATTCTTTAAAGTAACACCCCGAATTCCCTCGGGATATCTCTCTCCTCCTGCCTTTTGTAGCAGAGCCTCCATGAACTTATTCTGGTTTTCTTGATCTTTCCTGCGGTTTTCCTCCATCGTCAGCAGATATTGTGCAAACTGTTGCGATGTCATCAAGGGTGGTGGTTGTGGTAGCCCTCCTTGTCCGAGTTCAGCTTCCTCCTTTTGCTTAGTCTCTCTCTCCATCCGGACCCTCTCCTCTTCCGTGATTTCTAACGCCATGTTCCCCCACGTCCTGTACAAAAAGTGAAACTCATAATTACACCATGCAATGCTTTCTGAGCTCAACTCAATGCACAGTGTGTGTCACAGAAAGAACCAAATCCAAATAAAACCAGCGGTATATTACACACACATAATCTAGGGTTCGTACAGTACCTCACTAAGGACATATTACAAGCTCACCCGGTATACTACACCGTTTGCCCCGGGTTCTGGGAGAACTCGCTCCCCATTATTATAACATAAACATATACCCTCTAAAGGACTAGATAATACTACTATCTCTTCTCGTCACGCCATCATGCGTCTGGTCCGTCACTCTTCGCGATACCTCCCCAAAGTTCACCCCTGGTGACGTGAATTCCGGTGCACTGAGTCTGGAGTGTAGAGCCTCCCTGGTGGAACATAGTTGGTATCGGAGGTGTCAAGAAACAGTCCTCCCATGCCGACATAGCTCGCGACATCCTGCCCAGCCTGGTATGCGTTCACATTCTCATCCTCGTCAGAAGAGATATTTATCACTATGTGATCTGTGAAGGGATTATGCCCTAGAGGCACTTAATAAACATAGTTTATTGGCAGCATCCCAATCGTTCGTTATATGTTTTACACCATGCTATAACTGTATTAAGCGAAAACATTAATACAGGTGTGGTAGATAAACAACCAGGTCCCTAGTAGCCTCTACTAAGACTAGTTTCGTTGCGCGATTGATGATCGAGGTTTTCCGATCATAGGGCATGGCGCCGGTCGGCAATGGGAGTCATATCGTTAGGTGTAACGATGTGATGGACATACCCAGTATTTGTAGGACATAATCATTACGCCTTAAGACCGTGAGATCAACTCTTACTGTTATCCCTGGAAGATACTTTGATCGCACCAAACGTCGTATCTTATATAGTATGAAAATAACGGTGATACTTTTGGGTATCGGAAGGGGGTAGTTGAGACGAGGGTTCAACAGCGGGATTTGTCAGTCCGCATAGCCGGATAGATACTCTAGGGCCCACTCGGTGAGATTATGTCGAGTTTGCAAACATGTGACTAGGTCACCAGCTGACATAGTATCATAGACGAGTAGAAGATAGCGATGTCAGTAACGAGCTCATGCTAGGTATGGAGATATCTGAGAATGATGCTCGGACACGCTAAGTATCGCCATGACAAAGGGTTTAAGACTAGACGTCCAGGTTTGATAGATGAAAGTCATTCGTTATATCACAGGCATTAATTCATGGGGTCCAAGCCTACGAGTTAGTCGTCGATCATAGAGGAGTCTTGATCGTACCTGTTATTATATCGAACCGCTAGGGTAACACACTTAAGGGGTTTTGACAAGACAACCGGGAAGGAAAGAGATCACCGGGAATGTCCCGGGAGGGGTCCGATGGAGATCGGGCAGCGACGAAAGAGTTTTCGGAGCTAGGAAAAATTATATATATTAGGTTTGATATTAATTAGTGTAATTAATATGCAAATATGATTTTATATATTTATTTTCGAATTTATTTAGGCTGATTTCCCTAAATGGGCCTTCTGGTCGAGAGAAGGCCCATGGGGGGGAAAACCCTCAAGGGAATTTTGTGGGGGAGGCTTGGCCGGCCTAGGTGGGCCAAATGGGGCCCACCTAGGGCTGGCGCACCAGCCTTGGCCGAACCAGGCATGTGGGATAGTCCCATATTGCCTGGCTGGCAAGGTTGGCTCCCCCTGGGAGCCTATATAAGAAAGGGCACCCTGGCCTTTTGATTCACCAATTAATTCCCAATTTCTCTCTCAATCTCGTGGTTCCATTGTCGGAGCCGCGCCGAGTAGAGGAGGGGGATCTCTCTTCCACCATAGCCCGCTGCCGCGCTGCTGGTGTTCCGGTCCAAGTCTTCCGATGCTCGTCCTGGACTGGAGCTTCGGAGGCCGTCGTCTCCACCGTATGTGTGTGACGCCCTGCGAGGTGTTGCGCTAGCGGTACTCGGAGGCCTACTTCCTCCACCCGACCTCGGGGTCATCTTCGTCGTCTTCGTCGCGCCAAATTCTCCGCGACCTAGAGGTCGGCTACGGCGTCTTCATCGTCAACGCTTGTGCCGGAGCGTAATCCCCGCTATTCGGTCTACGAGGGTATGTATTCCGATCTCCGCCGTACTTCTATATCTGCGTAGTGTAGATCTTGGCTAGTTTAAGGATATCGTTGCTAGGAATTTTTTTGTTTTCTGCACACGATCCCCTTCAGTGGTATCAGAGCCGATCTATCGTAGATATAGCTGTACGCTGTTAGAACCCGTGTTCTGCACGGGGGCACCGTTCCTGTTATTTGCTACCCTCTAGCATGCACTTGTGATTCCAGCGGCATCGAGTTGATGAAGTGGCCCGGACCGACTTTACGCGTACGCTTACGCGAGACTGGTTCCACTACTGACATACGGCTTGTACCGTATCTGTGGCTGGCGGGTGCCTGTTTCTCTCTCTTTATTTGGTCTTGCATTTTCAATGGAGGGCCCGAAAGGGATGCTTAAACATGCAATTATTGGATCGTTGTTGTGGTCATAAGGTTCGTAGGTATGAAGCGGTTCTATTTACGAAAGCCCCGAGCCACGTAAAATATGCAAAAGATAAAGTAGAAGCGTCTAACTTTATTTTGCAGGGGCTATGTGATATGGTCAAGGTAGGTTTATTAAATTGTTTATAAACTGCGGGCGCCAAGAAGACCATGGCGCGATGGACTATATCACATTGCATTACATTTGATGCTTTGTGTGCATCTTATATTGTGTGATTGTGTGTATAGTATACATTAGTTACACGGCGGTAGCTATATAAGATGATCCCTTCAAAATACCACTAGTGTTCTCCCTCCAACGCGCACCACCAAGAAAGTTCTACGCTATGAGGCAGGCCGTGATGATCGGGTGTCACACATCTCGTCGTTCGCATACAGTGGGTGTAAGCCATGTTGCACAAGCGTCAGCGTGGAGGTTTTTGGTGGCGAGCCTAGCATATTCAGAAATATGGCCTCGGAACAGGGAGACCGAAAGGTCGAGCACGAGTCACAAAATTGGTGTGGCGGACTTTTGTCTACTCTTGAAGTTGTGCCGCCGGCTCTGATGATGAGGGGTGGTGCAATGGATGGGGGTCGTGTAATCGCTTAAACGACCAGGAGGGATGTTCGTTTGAGTGGGAGTTCGGATAGTTATTTTCTAAAATACTAGAACTCAGAATATAATGAACAGAGTCTGTTTTGCAAACCTTTGTAGATATTAACCAATGTGATAGCATCTTTTCAAATTAGGCGCATTCCTGCGATTGAGAATCTTAAAAGGTTGGGTCCAAACTTCATAGTTTTATACTTTAGCTTGAGGATACTCCTTGTTTAAACCGTTAGCTCTTTGTGTTACAATACCCGCTAGGAGATAAACCCGGAGATTCCGCTAACAAAAGATAATTTGGATTATCAGATTTTGTGCGGATGATATCATCATAGTCCAGTGTATGCTATGATCTCTGCCATAAAGAAACAACGGTGGGTACGAGCTTTTAGATCGCGAACATATGATATGGTCGCTAAACTCGGGGTACCCCAAACGTTGGGTTGATGAAGTTTATCAGTACATTGACTGATTGTCTTCTCAACCAAGATGGAAGAGAATACACACATTGAGGGAGCACGTGGCGGTCATACTTAATGACATATGTTCATGATTAATGAACATTGAGACGCCTCGCTCAGCTCAATTACTGGATGACAGACATCGTTGCCAAGTGCAAATCCTCTGTCATAGACTATGTCATGCAAGGGGAATCGCTCACCTTCATGGTTCTTGATTACGGTGGAAGTATCAAGAAAATGAAACAGATTGCCGGAAGTCATCAATGATGATGGTGTATATATGATATACATGTTCTGAATCTTTTAGCTAAGCAAGTACTCGCAGTAGTGACTAAGTTTTGAACTAGTCATGTTTTGTGAAAACCAGTTTTACTGCTTGAGTAGCTTGAAAGGATGAGGCGGCATTGCGTGTTGATAATGGCAATCAAGTTGTTGTGATGGCCATAGACACTCTCCCTCTAGATCTACCATTTGGGTAAATTCTTTATGATCGCCTGTTAGTATGATCGTTACAAGTGTGTCTCCTCTAGCGAGACACTTGTTCATACATGATAGTGACAAATTGGTGTCCTATATTTATGAAGTAATGATCATATGCCGATTTGAATTTAGATGGTAGAAGCTCCCACATTCATAATATTAATGTCAAAGGATACAAACTTAATAAAGACACCACATATGTGTGGCACTACCGTTTAGTCATGTCAATGTTATATGCATTAGCTCCACACTGGATGGACCTACAAGTCCTAAGATTTGATCTTTTGACACTTGCAAAATAACTGTGACACCGTTTTCGGAAAGCGGGCATATAACTTATTGATAGTCATACATAGAGATGTATGTGGTTCAATGAAGTAATTGACGGGTAGTGGAGACCTTTATTTCGTGAACTTCACTGAACGTTTTGAGTATAGCTTGTTGAGAATCGTGCATATGGGTGTATATGAATCAATGAAGTACTTTAACGTGCAGTGGAAGTCTTTATTTCATAGACTTCATGAATATTCCGAGTAGATATATGGATATCCACTCCGGGGAATGTTAGTCTGAAATTTTGATTCGATCAATCAAGTTCAGAATGAAGTAGGAAATAAACTTAACAAGAAAATCAAATTCCCGCGATGCAGGTCGGGGAAATGAAGATTTGAGTTATAATGTTGGCACATCATTGAAAGACTTGTGAGAAGAGTTCCACAAATTACGTCGCATGGAACACCATAGTGTCATGGTGTGTTAGGAAGTCGTAATTGCACCCTATTGGATAGTGTGTGGTAAATAAATCTCTTACCGAATTATTGTGATCGTTAGAGTCATATGGCAGAAACGTAAACACTCACGTTAGCAAATAGGGAAACCATTTGAATCCATGGAGACAATACCATACGAGTGATGGCGTGGCTTTTGAGCATGGATTGTCGTTTCAGCAATTTAGTGTTTTCGATGTAATCGAACCTAAAATGGATTAATCTTTGTAGTATACCCTACCTAAAGAGTTAGTTGGGTACATGTCTCACGACATAGGCAAAATCATCGTCGGGATATACCTTGCGAAAGAAATAGTTTCTTGTCCGAGGGTATAAGTGAGAAAGTAGAGAAAGACGAAGTTGGTGAACTTCTTCTCCAGACATCAGAGTGGCGCAATCGAAAATGTTTTCGGTGTCATGCTCCACAGCTTGAAAAAACTGATGATTCAAGATCATGATGTTCTGAGCTCATACTAAGAGCGTAGGCATACGAGGTTGTGTTCCACACGGTGTGTTACGACAATCTTGTTATGAAGGTCATATTAATGGAATATGATAGACCTACGAACTACGAAGAAGAGATGGTGAACCTAAGTCCGAGAAATGGCTATGAGTCATTTATGATCCGAAATAAAATCCATATACGATTACCAGGTAATGACTTGAGAGATCTTCTTGATGGCATCTAGGATGTTAATAGTATATGGAGTTTTATGAGAGAGTAGATATTGAGTAGATTCGATTTGTCGTGAAACAGTTCCGACAGACCACATGAGAGTTTGTCTCAAGTGGCGAAGCCTAAATCTATTCTGGGTCGTTTAGCCATTACTATAATTTCGAATGAGAAATTGATAGATGGATGAGAAAACCATGGTTCTTAATAGTGTAATTAAGAATGGTTTGTAATCCTGAGGATGCTAAACATGTGTGCAAACTTCGGTTGTCCATTCATGGGCAGAAGCAAGCATATCGGAGCTGGAATCTTCACTTTGATAATGTGATCAAAGGATTTTGGAGTTGTCCAAAATAGTTGAAGAAACCTACATTTGCAAAGAAGTGAGTGGGAGCAAAGTAGCTTTCCTTGATCTTGTATGCGGAAGGCATATTTGAGTGGGAGCTAGGTGTCATTCGTGATTTGGTATGTAACAACATATTGAATGACACAGATCCTCTAGTAGAGTGTAAAGGATTATTTAAGTGATTAAATTTTCTATGAAATGAAGTTAGGAGTATTAGGCATCCGATTTATAATTGTATAGATCAGAGGGGGCTTAATAACATTAAGTCGGAGTATTTCCTAAGTCAGGATTCTGAAGTGTTTCAGAAAAGGATAAGCGAAGAAAGAGGTTCTTGCTTGTATGACTAGGTAAAAGATTAAGTTAATCTTGACTTTTTCAGTGATAGAAAATGATGTTCGACATTCTCTATGTATCACAAATAGAGTCTATCAGATTGAAAGCTCGACTTAGTGTGACCCGAGTTCTTGGTTAAAGAACAGGTTCTAGAGTGATCCTTGTGTGGATCAATGAATAAACGTTAAGTTTATTCTTCAGTGTCTATGAGAACTGAAGATATGTTTTCTAGTAACGGGTAAGAGTGGAATGGCAACTTGCCGTCAAGCGGTTTCCGCTGCATGATGTAATGTTGGGACATGTGTCCTCTGATTGGTGCCATTTGATATATTTTGCTCAGTGAGAGCTTTTGGATATTATTTCCTTTCTTTGTGTCTTAGGTTTATTCTGTGGTTTCAACTTGTTAAAAATCCGACTCGTATACCATGTGTGTATGGTTGAAGTATACGAGTTGGAAGACTTTTTGGGTTCTTGCGTGCACAATCTGGAAACGTATGTGACGTTGGGTTCGCCAAGAACTGTCGGCCGATGATCCATTCCGAGCATGGCCTGATTGTTTTCCTGGGATTGGTAACCCCTGTATGTTCTTGGCTGTGTGGCCCAACCGATACGTTTCGTTTGTGTAGCTTGAATTCAGGGTCTGACATTGATGCAGTCCATGATTAGTGGTTGTTATTGAATTAGGGTTAATATCCTCTCTGGTGCTCTTGTGGTGACCAATCGAATTGGATAATGGAATTCTTATGTGGCTACTGTGGTTTGTAATGAGTGTTATTAAGTGCTCTGGTAGAATTATTGTGATGAGATGCAGATGGGGTTTGTTGATTTGCTTCAATTGCTGCCTTTGTGAGTTATTCCTAAGGCTGCTCCTCTGAATTCCAAGGTTCACAGATGCTAAATGCCTTAACTGAGTTAGGTTCTTAAGTTAACTTAAGAACCATATCATGTTGTTCATCAAGATTGATTCCTGGAATTTTTATTACATGGAGATGATATGATAAATAAACGGATGATTTCTTGATTAAGTTGATAAGATCATATTTAGGTTTGTGCTTGTGGTGCTATTTCCATTGGAATTAGTGCCCAGCAAATCTGAATCTAATCAAACTGTCGGCTGGAATATATTTAAGTTTCCTAGCTAATTACTTCAGCAAGGAATTAATTTATGTTGCCTCAGCCAATGATGCATAAGCTGAGACTTCTTTGAGTTAAGATTAAATGCAGTTTATCTTGCATGTTTGGAACATTGCCAATAGCCTGTGATGCACAAGCTGAGGCTTGTTTTGCTTGGAAAGTATATTTGGGTACTGATTGTGTAACTATTTGCTACCCCATGCCTATGATGCATAGACTGAGGCCTTTTCATGTCTGGTACGAACAGATGCTTGCCCTTTTCAGTTTAAAACCCAGGGATGAGTCTTGCACATCATTTGTGTGCATCTCTGAGGGTACAACAGCTAATCCAACCACTTATGCATCCAAAGATGTGCCCACTGGCTAGTTGAGTTTAAAAAATCAACCTCTGGCAGGTGTGGTGTGGTTCTGGTTGACTCTTGATCAATTGTTCCCTTCTCTTGTATGTACTCAACCCTTCTCCTCCTTGCTTGCGCACAACCCTTCTCCTCCTGGTGCTTGCGCACAACCCTTCTCCTCCTGGTGCTGCTCAGCTCTTCTCCTCCTTGGTGATGCTGGCCATCATCTTGCTTTGCTTACAGCAGAGGTGGGATTGGTCTGGTGGTGCTAGGGAGGATGATTTGATTGATGAAATGGATTGGGTGATGAACATATGATTGTGTTGGATATGTTGTGTTATGAGCTGAAGTGAGCAAAGTGCTTTAGCCTCCCTTGCTTGCTACGGCAGTGAGTCCTTATCCTACTGATTTCAGTTGTGCTGGTGACAGCAGTGATTTTTGCATGTGTGATTGAGCTGCTTGTGAGCTTGCCTGTGTACTAACTTGCCCGAGATCTTTTGCTTGGAGCTGATCCATTCGGCTGGCTTGATATTATCCCTGCTGGATGTTTATTTTGTGATGCCAAGTGTATTATTTGCCCCTAAGCCAATGATGTTGATCTGAGGTTAATTAAACCATAAGAACAGATGCTAAACCTTGATTAAGGTCCAACTCAATGATGTGATCAGCAGTGCATTTCACTGCCAAACTGAGAGTAATCCTACACTAACCCACCTTGTGTATTTTCTATATTTGTTTTGTTTTCTTTTTATCTTTCAGGAAGAGGATTGGTGCAAATTGAGATGATCAAAAGATATGAAGAATCAGGATGCATGAATTAGTCTACTTAGGAATTTTATTTCTCTTATGTAACTCCTTATTTATTTGATTTCCATTTGATTATTTGTAAAGACAATGTATTATTGTTGTAAATCAATAAAGCAATTCTTGTTGTGTTTCATATTTGTAACTTATGTCTGTAATTATTTAACTTATGAATTACTTCTTCAGTTATTATATACTTATCATTTATTTTCAATTGTTTCAAATTCAAATTATTTCTTCTCCTGTGGCCTCCTTCGTCTCCTGTGGCCTCAAAGTCTAGAAAGGGGTTTAAGGCAAGGGTGAGTAACAGCGTTACCCCGCAAGTTCATTATGGTAAGGTGGGAAGTTTGATGCACTAGCTACAGCCACAGACAATGGATTGTCGTAGGCTAATGCAATTTTTATAAATATTTCTTCAAAGGTTGCTTTTATTCTGAAGAGCTATGTCCGTCAGGAGTCACAGGGCTAGGGCTTTGAGGAGCCTCCTTTCCTGTTGTGTTCGTCGTTCCGTCCTGGAACGTGGAGTAACATGTCACATTCATACACTCTGCAGAGGTGCGCTGCTTTACCCATAAGAGATCAAGACCTTGTTGCACAACCGGGCGAATCTTTCCCGTCCACACTTCCTTGGTGTGGGGCCTAGTCAATAATCCAAGCCAATCACTGCGCCTTTCCACCATCCCCGCACCCCCCCTTACTTCATTTTACAGGTTGATGGGAAGTCCAACTTTCAACCTGATGACCATTTGAAGCCCGTCTCAAACTGGTCCTGAAGCCAACCTTCAATACATACTAGACATTCGGTCGTTGTGATTCACAGGATAGACATCTCCCGGTAATACGGCTTTATCCTGGAACTGCGAACTCGCAACTTCAAACAAGCCCACCGATAGGCATCTCCCGGTAATACGGCTTTACCGGTGGCTTGTACGCACTACCCGGCCCAGAATAGTACCCGTTGGTGTACGAGAGGAAAAGGGTACAGCTGACTTCTCCGTCCCATTTCAGATCTCATGGTTGCGCGTAATATTCGGCGCAAGAATCACTGGCGACATTTGTTGTTAAGTCCTAGGTGATACTTTCCCTTGCAAATGGAACCTCCACCACAACATTCTTACTGTGGTCCCATCTGCCAGCCATATGAGATTACCACCTCACTGGTGGGTAACCGTAGTCATATCATTATAAAATAAGTTTTTGGTCCTTTTTGTAATGCATGTGATAATAGCATTTTGAAAATAGTTTCTTAATAAATATTCCAAGAGGACGTGAATAAAAGGGATGAACTTGCCTGCTGGCTGAGATGTAGTGTAACGTGAAGGTTCGGACTGACCCGGGACCTCGGGTTCTGAAATCAATATCATTTCCTCATAAGACAATGCTTGAAAGAAGCAGTGGATGCTTTGATGCATGATAATGCTATGCATGGTTTTCTTAAATTCTTAAGATGCTTTATTTTAGCTTATAGAATTTTGTTTTATTTGATCATTTATTGTAATTTTAAAATGATTTTTAATTATTTTTAAACGATAAACAACTCCATTTTAAAAATATTATAAAATAGGTAATTTAGTTGATAACATATTTTTCAGGATGAAATAAGATGACTTTATTTTCTTAACTTTAAAATAAATCATTTTTTAAATAAGCTAGGATTTATAAATAAACTCAATTTAAAAGATATTATTCAAAATTGGGAATAAATAATTTTGAATACCTTATATTTTTCTTTATTTAAATTTGTAGTTTGTATTTATTGTTTGGTAAATGGTTTTATTTTATTTGCTTGTTTTATTTGCAGGAAGTTTTATTGGGCCTTTATTTTTAAATGACCCACTGACTAGTGGGCCAGCCAAAGGGTCTAGCCCGGTCAACACAACCGACCGAGTCGGTCGGACGACCAATTCCGACGTCCTCACCCCGCCTCGCGATCCCCTTCTCTCTGCCGATCGAGAAATCGTCGGCGCCGTCGCCGGGCGATTCCGGCCGCTTCCGGCGACCTCCGCCTCCGCCCCCGCGCGCAAACGACGCGTCGCCCTCTCCTCTCTCAGATCCACTGCGGAATCTTCTTTCACGCTTGTGGCTGTCCACGCGTGACTCGACCCGGAGCTAGGGTTTCGGCCTCCGGCGGTTCTCCGGCGGCTCTGGTGCACGGGGAAGGCTTCCCGGTGTTGCGCTGCGGCGGCCGCGTGGGCACTGCCCCACCACACCGTCGTGGTTGCACACCGGCGCTGGTAAGCACCATTCTCCTCCCTTCTCTCTCTCTCACACTTTTGGGCCCGAGGCCGTGCTCTGTGTTGATTGATGCAGTCCATGATTAGTGGCTGTTATTGAATTAGGGTTAATATCCTCTCTGGTGCTCTTGTGGCGACCAATCGAATTGGATAATGGAATTCTTATGTGGCTATTGTGGTTTGTAATGAGTGTTATCAAGTGCTCTGGTAGAATTATTGTGATGAGATGCAGATGGGGTTTGTTTATTTGCTTCAATTGCTGCCTTTGTGAGTTATTCCTATGGCTGCTCCTCTGAATTCCAAGGTTCAGAGATGCTAAATGCCTTAACTGAGTTAGGTTCTTCAGTTAACTTAAGAACCATATCATGTTGTTCATCAAGATTGATTCCTGGAATTTTTATTACAGGGAGATGATATGATAAATAAATGGATGATTTCTTGATTAAGTTGATAAGATCATATTTAGGTTTGTGCTTGTGGTGCTATTTCCATTGGAATTAGTGCCCAGCAAATCTGTATCTAATCAAACTGTCGGCTGGAATATATTTAAGTTTCCTAGCCAATTACTTCAGCAAGGAATTAATTTATGTTGCCTCAGCCAATGATGCATAAGCTGAGGCTTCTTTGAGTTAAGATTAAATGCAGTTTATCTTGCATGTTTGGAACATTGCCAATAGCCTGTGATGCACAAGCTGAGGCTTGTTTTGCTTGGAAAGTATATTTGGGTACTGGCTGTGTAACTATTTGCTACCCCATGCCTATGATGCATAGACTGAGGCCTTTTCATGTCTGGTACGAACAGATGCTTGCCCTTTTCAGTTTAAAACCCAGGGATGAGTCTTGCACACCATTTGTGTGCATCTCTGAGGGTACAACAGCTAATCCAACCACTTATGCATCCAAAGATGTGCCCACTGGCTAGTTGAGTTAAAAAAATCAACCTCTGGCAGGTGTGGTGTGGTTCTGGTTGCTGTAGAGGTCCTGATCACTTGTGCTTGTATAGCTCTTGATCAATTGTTCCCTTCTCTTATATGTACTGATCATCCCTTCTCCTCCTTGCTTGCGCACAGCCCTTCTCCTCCTGGTGCTTGCGCACAGCCCTTCTCCTCCTGGTGCTGCTCAGCTCTTCTCCTCCTTGGTGCTGCTGGCCATCATCTTGCTTTGCTTACAGCAGAGGTGGGATTGGTCTGGTGGTGCTAGGGAGGATGATTTGATTGATGAAATGGATTCGGTGATGAACAGATGATTGTGCTGGATATGTTGTGTTATGAGCTGAAGTGAGCAAAGTGCTTTAGCCTCCCTTGCTTGCTACGGCAGTGAGTCCTTATCCTACTGATTTCAGCTGTGCTGGTGACAGCAGTGATTTTTGCATGTGTGATTGAGCTGCTTGTGAGCTTGCCTGTGTACTGACTTGCCCCAGATCTTTTGCTTGGAGCTGATCCATTCGGATGGCTTGATATTATCCCTGCTGGATGTTTATTTTGTGATGCCAAGTGTATTATTTTCCCCTAAGCCAATGATGTTGATCTGAGGTTAATTAAACCATAAGAACAGATGCTAAACCTTGATTAAGGTCCAACTCAATGATGTGATCAGCAGTGCATTTCACTGCCAAACTGAGAGTAATCGTACACTAACCCACCTTGTGTATTTTCTATATTTGTTTTGTTTTCTTTTTATCTTTCAGGAAGAGGATTGGTGCAAATTGAGATGATCAAAAGATATGAAGAATCAGGATGCAAGAATTAGTCTACTTAGGAATTTTATTTCTCTTATGTAACTCCTTATTTATTTGATTTCCATTTGATTATTTGTAAAGATAATGTATTATTGTTGTAAATCAATTATTTAACTTATGAATTACTTCTTCATTTATTAACTTATGTTTCATATTTATTAACTTATGTTTCATATTTGTAACTTATGTTTGTAACTTATGAATTACTTCTACTTTAAAAGCAATTCTTGTTGTGTTTCATATTTGTAACTTATGTTTGTAATTATTTAACTTATGAATTACTTCTTCATTTATTATATACTTATCATTTATTTTCAATTGTTTCAAATTCAAATTATTTGAATATTTGAATTTGCTCAAATTTCCTCAGACAAGTAAAATACCTAAAGGTCATGTCAAAATTTATAACAATCACCTCCATTGAGCTAGGCCCTAACACAACGAGATGAAAGAAACTTTGATCTCTTCAGGGTTTTAAGTTGCGAAAAATGTATTCGGACTTTCAGATGCATGGATGCAGATGCACAAATTCTATTTCTACCCTCCGTGGTTTCCTAAAAGCTGGGACGTTACAAGTCGCGAGAAGGAAATACTCTTCTCGGAGACCTTGAAGAAACCTTCGCCAGCCTGCGCAAGGTGAACATCAAGCTCAACCCCGCCAAGTGCGTCTTTGGAGTACCTTCAGACAAATTGCTGGGGTTCCTCGTGTCTCATCGGGGCATAGAGGCGAACCCAGACAAAATCAAGGCCATAGAAGGCATGCAACCTCCACGCAGGCTCAAGGACATGCAACGCCTGGCAGGGTGCATGGCCAGCTTGGGTCGATTCATCTCCAAGTTCGGTGAAAGAGCCCTGCCGTTTTTCAAGATCATGAAAAGAACGAGCACTTTCAAGTGGACCCCTGAAGCTGAAAAAGCATTTGAGGACTTGAAGAAGTACTTGGCCAGCACACCTGTAATGGTCGCCCCAAGGCTTGACGAGCACCTGAAGTTGTACTTGTCAGCTACTCCACAAACAGCCAGTGTTGTCCTTGTGGTGGAAAGAGAGGAGCCTGTACTTCACAAGAAGAGTGCAACCACTCCATAGAAAAATCCTCCTGATAAAGAGCTCGACGAAAGGGCAGTCCTCACAAAGCCACCGCTAGGCCCAAAGCCTCAAGAGGGGACCGCCCCGAGTCAACCGCTTCAAGAGGTTCATGCCGAAGGGACTGAGGAGCCTCAAGAGGCTAACGCACTCGAGGCCCAGGAGGAGCGCTGCGAGGCCACGTCCCTCGAGGCAAAGCCCCTCGAGGCCACGTCCCTCGAGGCAAAGCCCCTCGAAGCCAAGTCCCTCGAGGCCGAGTCCTTCGAGACCAAGTCCCGCGAGGCCAACACCCTCGAGGCCCAGTACAAGCCCCTTGAAGCCAACCCCATCGAGGGCCAAGCTGGGCCACCTCAGGCGAAAGACGCCAGGGAAACAGGAACTACTCTCGTCGAGCATCCAATTTACTTCGTCAACACAGTACTGCGTGATGCTCGCGAGCGGTACACAATGCAGCAGAAGCTTCTCCTCGCACTCCTCATCGCCTCAAGAAAGCTGCGACACTACTTCCAGGGGCACTCCATCACGGTGGTAACCTCTTTCCCCCTGGAGCAAATTCTACGCAACCCAAATGCAACAGATCGTGTCACAGGATGGAACATCGAGCTACAGCCATTCAATTTGCGCTTCGATACCACAAGGGTAATTAAAGGAAGAGCGCTGGCAGACTTCGTCGCCGAATGGACTGATCCAACCCCTGAAGAGCCCTGGGAAGAAGAGCACGAGTCCTCTGGAGCCGCAATGCCCAGCCACTGGACCATGAAGTTTGACGGAGCTTTCGCTTGTCGCCGCGGTGGGGCAGGCGTAGTCCTGACCTCACCCAAAGGCGACAAGTTGTATTACGCAGTCCAGCTGTGTGCTTCGGAATCGACAAGATATCCAACAACATCGCCGAGTATGAAGGGCTGCTTGCTGGCCTACGCGCCGCAATCGCACTAGGCGCCAAGCATATACTCATCAAGGGCGACTCCCAGCTGCTCGTCAACTTCTCTAACAAAAGCTACAGGCCCAAGGCGACCACATGGCCGCATACCTTGAAAAGGTCCGTAGGTTGGAGAAGAACTTCAGGGGAATGGAGCTCATGCACATCCCAAGAAAGGAAAACCAAGAGGCTGATGACATCGCCAAGCGCGCATTAAAGAGGCAAGCCCAGCTGCCAGGTGTCTTTGAAGAAAGGCTCGTCAAGGCATCCATAAAGCAGCCCCTGGAGGCCCTGCCCGCAAGCACAGACGAAGCGCTCCCGCCACCACCTGCGAGCGGAGCTCCAGGCTGCGGGCCCCCCACAGGGGAGCGTCTGTTTCTCACAGCGGTGCACCAAGAGGCAGGATGGATCGACGAGATCAAAGACTACCTCCACAAAGGGATCCTTCCCGAGGAAGATGCTGAAGCGGAGCGACTTGCCCGCCAAGCAAAATCGTATCAAATACTCGAAGGAATTCTCTACCGCAAGCGCCCAAACGGCATCGCGCTCAAGTGCGTCCCTCCTGAAGAAGGAAAACTGCTGATTAAGGACATCCACAGCGGGGAATGCGGCCACCATTCGTGCGCCCGCACCCTCGCATGAAAAGTCTTCAGGAGCGGCTTCTACTGACCTCAAGCGCTTTAAGATGCAACGAACATCATTCAAGCTTGTGAAGCCTGCCAATTCCACGCCAAGCAAATCCACCAACCAGCGTTGGGGCTACAAACCATTCCGCTCTCGTGGCCGTTTGCGGTCTGGGGGCTGGACATCCTGGGACATTTCCCAACGGCGCAAGGTGGATATCGCTACCTCTTCGTGGCCATTGACAAGTTCACAAAATGGCCTGAAGTGGAGGCGACGCGCACAATCACAGCAGGCGCGGCGGTGAAATTCATCAGAGGTCTGGTCTGCCGCTTCGGAGTGCCTAACCGCATCATAAACGACAATGGCTCGCAATACACAAGTGGCATATTCAGTGCCTACTGTGAGAAAATGGGCATCAAGCTCTGCTTCGCCTCAGTCGCCCATCCGCAAAGCAACGGACAGGCTGAGCGCGCAAACGCAGAGGTCCTGTCCGGGGGCTACCCCCCGGGTAGGGGAAGATCCCGGTATAATCCGGTAAATATTAACAGTGCTTGACCTTTGGCGACAACAAGGGACACCTCCTGGTGTGCCGAAAGGGCAACCTGACCTTTAGGCACTGCAAGAGGGCAAAGTGTCTCCTGGCAACCGCAAGGGTCAGCCCGGGCAACTATAAATAGACACCCCCAGTCCTCAGTCGCAGCACAAGCATGAGCGGGTGGTTCCTCTAAGAACTAGCTTCTCGAAGATGTCTTTGCCGATAGGCTAAGACATCTTCGGGAGGCTAGGCCTAGAGATACTCATCCTGAGACGAGCTCGGACGTCTCCGGGAAGGATCCCGGATCTAGGACTCCGGGGAGACTTCCGGGTGGGGGTGTACTCGGCTTTACCGGATAGGTATTCCGGGTAAGTACTAACCGGACCGACTCTCGGTGTTGATCTTGTGCAGAAGAGGTTGTGGAAGGCAAGGAGGTATCCGGAGCAAGGGTTTCCGGTAGGCCGTCAACGGTCCGTAGCAGGTTTTCCCGTCTATCGCGGGGGGAAGTACCGTTCCGCCTGACACGGAAGCATGGTCACCTCCCGCCTGACACGGGAGCATGGTCACCTCCCGCCTGACACGGGAGCGCGTCAGCCGGTACGAGCGTGGTACGACAAGACCTGACCTGCCTAGCCCGGCAATCCGGAAAAGGCTATCCGGGATGGGCAGAGACATGTCTTGTCTCTGACAAGGGGACAATGATGATGCAGGACGGCGCCTGTCGTCCTTAACGAGATGATGACGAGGAGTCTACACCGGATAGTCCGGCGACTAGGTCGCACTAGCCGGTGACGACATCCCGGTTAGGCCTGTCTGGTGGGGCCAAGCCAAATTAGGGTTTCCGGCCCTCCTGGCCGGACCTCTATAAAAGGCGCCATAACTGCTCCTGAGGGGGAGAGGCCAACTTCAGAGCCAAAGCTATAGTCACATTTACTCTTAGAGCAGTTATTCCTCTTCACCTTGAGTTCATCTAGTTCTTCGTACTTCATCCTTCGGCTGATCTTGTAGCAAGTTGTAGTCCTTATATCACCAATATATAGAGAGGAAAGGCAGGAGTAGGGGTGTTACCTCCTCACGAGGGCCCTGAACCTGGGTATATCGTCTGTGTGTTGTGTGCCTTCGTGCATTTCTTTGTATTTGTTAGATCTTCCCCTTTGCGCTTTGTTCTTGTTCCCAGTTCTTGGGAGATCTCGGTTTTACCGGGATCCTCCCCGTGTGAGCTCTTCAGCTCGCTATCCCTCCCCGGATCCACCAACGTCCATCGGCCCCACAAGTTAGCCATCCTATGGCATCTGCCGTGACACCACCACGACAGTTGGCGCCCACCGTGGGGCAGACAGAGGCGTTGGCTGGTGTACACATCCGGACGGGCTCCCCCGTTCATTTCGACGTTCGGGTTCTCTCTGGCCTAGTCGTAAGACTGGGAGAGATGGACTTCGTCTGCGACAATGCAGGATGTTTCCGGAACAGACCGTTCCCGGTAAACGGGTGTCTCATCGATTTCGGTGGTTTCACCACCTACGTGGCCACCGAGGTTGTCCGTAGCTACCCGGACGTAGTCCTGGAAGCTGAGGATCCTCCCATGCTCTGCGCAGCTCGGGGTCTGCGTGCCGGTCGTCCCCCGAGTTCCGTCGCAGTGATGATGGTCGCGGCAACCGAGGAGGAATATCAAGATGCTGATGGCGATACTGACGGCCACCCCCGTTTAGCCAAACCCCCGCAGGAGAGGCCTGCGGCCCGGGATGGAGATCCGCAGTCATCCCATCCACGACATCGTCCGGATCCCTTCTCGGGACTCGTGGCAAAGTTGGCTGTACCGGTAACTACCAGAGCAGATGCGCAGGCCACTTCGGCTGAGTTAGAGGAGCAGCGGAAGTTGCTACTCGCTGAGGCGCAGGAGATCGCCGAGATCCGCCGCGAGCTCAGCGCTAGCCTCCGGGAGTACAATGCAGCACACGGATTCCCTAAGATCGACTCCCGGGAGAAGCGCATTGCAGATCTGCGCAAGAAAGGAAGAATGGTGAATGAGGAGTTGGTTGGTGGAGCCACCACCAGTAACACAGGGAGTCGGGTTTCTGCGGGAAAGCCGGTGTACAGCTCACCAGCGAAGACCCTTAGGGCCGCCGAAGCCGCCATGGCCGAGTTGGCGGGGCTATCCGGTGAAGCCATGCGCAAGCAGCAGGAAAGGGTGAACGAGTTGGTGATAGAGGCCAATCGTCAGAATCTGGCCTTCAAGAAGAAGCACCCCGGGGCAGGATCCCAGGTGTACTCGGCCAGACCCGACAGCCAGAGGTCAGATGGGGAGGCCTCTTCCCCGCATCCAAGCAGAAGCAAGAGCAAGAGCAAGAGCCGGAGCCGGAGCCGAGGTTCCGGGAAGAACAAACAGCTACAGACGTATGACCCAGCTTTCGCCGGTATCCAGCAAGCCGGGCAGGCCGGACAGCGCAACTCGGGACAGGCGGGAAGTACCCGTGGGGATGGTAACCTGGGTGTAGGAAATAATAACCCGGCTAGCCGTGGTAATCCACCCCGGAATCCTCCGCACGTTCAGGGAAACCCGCAGAGGGAGGTCGTCTCCGTTCCCCAGCAGGCCCTGGTCCCTGCACAGGACAGGCTCAATGATGGCAACTCGAGGTTGCAGCAGCTCGGATATCAACCGGACGAGAACCCTTTGGGATCTCGGATAGGAACCAGGCAGTTGAACCCGGCAGACGCCAGATTCCGGCTCGACCGGATTCACCAGTCCGAGTTGGTGGAAGAGCAAGGACCTCCGGGACCAGCCTGCTTTGGACCTCGGATCATGCGAGAACCTCCTGTTCGGAACTTTCAGCTCAACCGAGGTGGCAAGACCTATGACGGTAGCAAGAAGCCGGAGGATTGGCTGACCGACTATGTAACTGCAGTAAGCATAGCCGGTGGAAACAGACGGTGGGCGGTACGTTATGTACCGCAGATGTTGGAAGGACCAGCCCGAATCTGGTTGAACAATCTGAGAACTGGCAGTATAGACTGCTGGTTAGATTTTGAAGAGGCATTCATCAGTAACTTTACCAGCACGTACAAGAGGCCCAACAGGCCTCAACAGCTCGCCATCTGTAGGCAAAGGAGCAATGAGACTGACCGGGAGTACCTTACCCGGTGGAGCAATATTCGCAACTCTTGCGAAGGAGTGGTGGAGGCACAGGCCATCTCCTGGTTCGCGCAAGGATGCCGGCATGGCTCTATGCTGTGGCAGAAATTGCAGAGAAAGATGCCAACAACCTTGGCAGAAACCATGCGCATCGCCGACACCTATACGCTTGGAGATCCCATGCAACCCCTGGTGGATGTCGGAGACTCCAACAGGAGGAATGCGGGACCTCAGCGTTCGGGACCGAGCAGGAGCCATGATCGCCAGGAGTTCGGCCACAAGAGGAATCAGCCCGAATACCACCATGCTGCGCAGCATGTCGCAGCAGTGACCCGGGAGCAGGAGGATGCCGGCAACAGCCAGCGTCAAAAGACAAGTGGCCCGGCTTGGGGTCAGAGTCAGGAGGTGCAAAAGACTTGGGTAGAGCAGAAGAAGCCCCTGACGTATGAGGAAATGCTGAACAAGCCATGCTGCTACCACACTCTGGAGGCCAACAAGCCCGCAAACCATTCTACTCGGCAGTGCAGCTGGTATCAGCGTACGTTGCAGGAGGGTAGCTCGGGAGCTGTTCGGCAGAATGCTCCGGCATCTCGGCCCAATATCCCGAGACCTCCTCCTCCGACATCGGGGGCCAACGCTGTGCGACTTCCCCCTCCTCCGAGAGGACCCCCACCTCGCCCAGTGAATGTGGTGCATACCCGGAATGAGAACGGTAACCAAGCCGGACACCAGCAGAGCAACTATCGGGAGGCACATCAGAGCTATGTGATCTTTGTGACCGAGCCCACTGACCGGAAAAGTGTGCGGCAGCGTGCCCTGGAGGTGAATGCTGTGATCCCGGCAGTGCCCAAATTCTTGCACTGGTCCGAGATGGAGATTACCTGGAGTCGGAAGGATCACCCCCGGGTTATGCCCAAGCCGGGAGCGTACGCCTTGGTGGTAGACCCAACTTTTGTCGGACCCAACCTCAACGTCCGTTTCAGCCGGGTTCTAATTGACAATGGCAGTGCCATTAACATCATGTACAAGGACACGATGCTGAAGTTGGGAGTATCCATGAACACCCTGCTGCCCACCGAGACAACCTTCCATGGCATTGTGCCCGGAATCTCTTGCTCGCCCGGAAAGATCTGGGTTGAGGTGCTATTCGGAACCCGGGAGAACTGCCGAACCGAGAGCTTGGAGTTCGAGGTCGTGGACCTCGAGAGCCCGTATCATGCACTGATCGGCAGACCAGCCCTCGCCAAATTCATGATCTCAACTCATGTGGCCTACCTCAAGATGAAGATGCCGGGACCTAACGGTGTAATCACCATCTCGGGAGACCACAAGCGCTCCATGGAATGTGCCTCGGCAGGATCGTGCTTGGCTGAGTCTCTGGTGATCGCGGAGGAGAAGAAGAGAATCCAGCAGGTGGTGGCGATGGCCAAGACATCCCAACTCGGAATGCCCGGGATGGTGAACCCGGAGCAGGGGGCATCATTTCAGCCCCCCAAGGAGACCAAGAAGGTGTGTGTGGACCCCAGCAACCCGGAGCGCCAAGTCATCATTGGCAGCAACCTGGACAGCAAATAGGAAGGCGAGCTCGTCGACTTCCTCCGTGAGAATCGGGATGCCTTTGCGTGGTCGAGTGACGATCTGCAAGGCGTCCCGGGGAGTTGGCTGAGCACTCTCTATTTGTTCGACCGGATGCGAAGCCGGTGAAGCAACCAACTAGGCGCCTCTCGGATGAGAGAAGAGCTGTTGTCATGGAGCATCTGGCTATACTGATGGCCGCCGGATTCATCATGGAGGTGCCGCACCCGGATTGGATTTCAAATCCGGTCCTGGTGGAGAAGAAGAAAGACGATCCCCTCCTGCTTAAAGTGTGGCGCATGTGCATCGACTTCACCAACCTCAACAAGGCATGCCCGAAAGACCCCTTTCCGCTACCCCGGATAGATCAAGTGATAGATTCCACTACCGGGAGCGAGCTTTTAACTTTCCTAGATGCTTACTCTGGTTTTCACCGGATACCTTTGAATCCGGATGATCAATTAAAAACTGCTTTCATTACCCCTTATGGGGCTTATTTCTATCGTGTTATGACTTTCGGGTTAAGAAATGCTGGTGCTACATACCAGAGATGCATGCAGAAATGCTTGCATGACCAGATAGGCCGAAATGCCGAGGTCTATGTCGATGACATAGTCATAAAAACTAAAGAAAAAGCCTCGTTAATAGATGATCTGAGGGAAACGTTTAAGAACCTGAGAAGATTCCGGATGAGGTTGAACCCGGATAAGTGTACATTTGGTGTGCCAGCAGGGAAGTTACTCGGTTTCCTCATCTCCAGCCGAGGAATTGAGGTCAACCCGGGTAAAATTCGTGCTATTGAGAGCATGAAGTTGCCCGTGCGTCTCAAGGATGTGCAGAAGTTTACCGGGTGTCTGGCATCCCTCAGTCGGTTTGTGAGCCGACTTGGAGAGAAGGCCTTGCCTCTGTATCAACTGATGAAGAAGAGCAAGACATTTGTTTGGACCCCGCAGGCTGATGCGGCGTTCAATGATCTGAAGAGAATGCTCTCAACAGCACCTGTGTTGGCATCCCCGTTACCCAAGGAACCTATGTTGCTGTATATTGCCGCAACCAACCGGGTAGTCAGTGTGGCGATGGTAGTAGAAAGGGAAGAGGGGGGTAAGCTGATACAGAGGCCGGTGTATTACCTCAGTGAGGTGATCTCGGAATCAAAGCAGAACTACCCGCACTACCAGAAGATGGCATATGGAGTATACATGGCAGTGACCAAGCTCAAGCACTACTTTCAGGAACATCCGGTCACAGTGGTGTGCGAAGCTCCTCTCGCCGAGATCATCGGTTGCAAGGATGCTAGCGGCCGGGTAGCCAAATGGGCCATCCAGTTGTCTCCGTATGCTCCGGCATACGAGAGACGAGATGCCATCAAGTCGCAGGCGCTGCCGGACTTTTTGGTAGACTGGGCCGAGATGCAGTATGAACCTCCGATACCGGATTACAATTTCTGGAGGATGCATTTCGATGGCTCTAAGGCTAAGATCGGATTGGGTGCCGGAGTGGTCCTCACTTCCCCAAAGCAAGACGTACTGAAGTATGTGCTGCAGATTCATTTTCGGGCATCCAACAATGTCGCAGAATATGAGGCCTTGGTTCATGGACTCAACGTCGCCAAGGAAATCGGCATCCGCCGGATAGAGTGCTTTGGTGACTCGGATCTCGTAGTACAACAGGTGTCGGGGAATTGGGATGCACTTGATGCAAACATGGCCTTGTACAGGTTTCATGTGCAGAAAATTTCCAGATTTTTTGACGGGTGCGAGTTCAAACATGTGCCCAGAGGAGAAAACGAAGCAGTGGATGTCTTGTCCAAGCTAGGGTCATCCCGAGATGCCATCCCACCCGGGATAGCCCTAGAGCATCTGAGGAAGCCATCTATTCAACCATCACCCGAGTCAGAATCTATCTTCATCCCCAAGGAGCCTGGTTCAGATGCCGTACCCATGGAAGTAGATGTCGGGAGCATAACATCGAACCCGGGGACTGCGTCCCAGTGCTCGGAGAGGCAAAGAAAGATGATGATAGAGGTGATGTCGGCAGAACCAATGGACATAGACACTCCCGTGTTCCCGGTTAGACCAGTCCCGGGATGGGCACAGCCCATTATGGCTTACATCTTGGAGGGGACTCTCCCGGAGAATGAAGTGGAAGCCCGGCAAATACTGCGGAGATAAAAAACATACACTGTCATCAATCAAGAGCTGTACAAGAGAAGTGTCACCGAGGTACTCCAGAGATGTGTGGAACCAGCAGAAGGACAAGAGATGCTGGTGGAAATACATCAAGGGGAGTGCGGACATCATGCATCATCCCGGACCCTGGTGGCAAAGGCGTTCCGGCATGGGTTCTACTGGCCCACTGCATTGCAGCAAGCAGAAGATATTGTCCGGAAGTGTGGGGGATGTCAGAGATTTGCTCACCGGATACACGTGCCGGCGTCAGCACTGAAAACAATCCCCATCACTTGGCCATTCGCAGTATGGTGTTTGGACATGGTCGGGCAATTCAAGCCGGCAAGGGGCAATATGACACACATACTTGTCATGGTGGACAAATTCACAAAGTGGATAGAGGTCAAGCCAATCCGGAAGTGCGATGGACACACCGATGTGCAATTCCTGAAAGACATCATCTTGAGATACGGATACCCACACATCATTATCACAGATAATGGAACAAACTTTGCTGTGGGGGAATTCGCTCGATTTTGTGCTGAAAAGGGAATCCGGCTGGATGTAGCATCAGTCGCACACCCGGAAGCAAATGGGCAAGTCGAAAGAGCAAATGCCTTAGTCTTAGCTGGCATCAAAGCTCGCTTGATCGAACCGCTATTGAGAACTCCGGGATGCTGGATCGAGGAATTACCGGCAGTATTATGGGGTCTCCGGACTACACCGAATAGATCTACCGGGTACACCTCATTCTTCATGGTATATGGAGCTGAGGCAGTACTCCCAACCGACATACAGTATGATTCTCCGAGAGTAACAATGTTCACCGAAACTGAGGCAAAGGAGGCCCGAGAAGATGATGTTGATCTACTCGAAGAGGCCAGAGAATTGGCACTATCTCGGTCTGCCATTTATCAACAAAACCTCCGTCGCTATCATAGCCGGAAAGTACACCCGAGGGTGTTCCGAGAGGGAGATCTGGTGCTGAGGCTCATCCAACGCACGGCAGGAATGCATAAGTTGTCACCTCCATGGGAGGGACCTTTTGTGATAAGCAGGGCATTGCACAATGATTCCTATTACCTTGTAGATGCACAGGAAGCTAGGAAAGGTATAATGGACAAATCCGGTGAGGAAACCAAACGTCCATGGAAGGTAGCTCTACTTCGCCCCTTTTTCGCTTAAAGAACTCAGTGTATGTGTATCTCAATTTTCAATATTTATGGAAGTAAGGCACCCCGGGAGGAACCCGGGGACTGCCTGGTTCTGTGCGCCTTATTACTTCTGTTTTGTTAAGCTTGTTTATTATTTTTTACCGGCATCCCGGGAAGGAACCCGGGGACTGCCGGATAGTTATTTTTTGTATTGAGCGCATGCCGGGAAAGTTCCGAGTTCGATTCTCAAGGACAAAGTAATGTATGTCATGTGAAATCATCTTGTGACTCGACTGACGAACGCCGAAATGGTAGTCAAGAGCAAAGAGAGGGAAGGTGGGAAACACGAAAATGGTCTCGGGGACTTGGAGCAGGAACTTATCCGGCATGCTTGTTTTTACTAACTTAGTTGTTTTTTATGTCGGGAATCCGGTTAGTAGGAACTCGGATTGTTTTAAGTAATGTATGTCGTATGTGGAGTTTTGTGACTCGACTGTCGAACGCCGAAACGGTAGACAAGAACAGAAATTACCTAAGTACGGTAAACATGAAAGGCAATTCGGGAACTAAAAGCTGAGTACATTGACATAAGTTGTTCGAATAAATAGTTCACAGTGAAACAGAAATAACATAAGTGTACGATACATCTTGCACCCGGCATCCCGGGGATTTAACGAATATGCTACTTAAGTGTTTATGCAGTAGGAGAAGTGGGCTTCTCAACGGACACTTCGGAAGCGGCGACTTCGGGAGCAACAACCTCGGGAGCGGAGACCTCGGAAGCAGCACCGGCAGGAGCAGGAGCAGCTTCGCCTTCAGGATCGGCAGCACCACTTGGGGCGTCGGGATGCACCTCGGTCTCGGTGGCCTCGGGTATCGGAGAAGACGTTGCATCCCGGGGAGTCACCTTCTCGGGTGCAGCATCGGAAGCAGCGTCATCTCCTTCCGGGACCTCGTCCTCCGCCTCGCCAGAAGCGGCATCATCTTCTTCGGAATCCGCATAGTCTGATTCAGACTCTGAGGAAACGAGGTTGGCGGTGAAGGCACGGATGTTGGACCACTTGGCGATGCGGTGCGCCACCTCTTGCCGCTGCTGGACCTTCTCCGGATCGTTCACCCATGGCGACACCGTCCGCAGGCGCTGAATCGCCGCCAGATCAAGACCTTCGTACCAGCTAAGTACTTGGGTCAAGACCTGGTCGGCACCAGCCCGCGCGCCGGAACGCTTCCACGCGTGGAGGCGACTCCCGGCACCCCGGAGTGCGCCCGCGAGCTGCGGAATCGAGAGAGTCCCGCGGATGCTTGGCCACAATACGCCGTGGACATGAATCGCGGCGCTGAGGAGCTCCGTCCCGATAGACCGGAGAGGTACTATCCGGGCCTTCAGGGCGGTGAGGTGATCCTCAATGTCCCAGGCATCCGAGATGGGACCCTTCCCGGCGCGCTTCTCGCGGAAGGCGGCAACAGCTTTGGCGGCAGCTTCCCGGGAGTGCTCAAACTCTCCTTTAAAAAGAAGAGCTGTCAAACGGCTAAGTCATAAGAAAAGCAACAGCAAATAAAGGAGGTAACAGGAGAAGAGGGATGTCGGATTACTAACTGTTGAGATCCCGGTTCAACACGGTAAGTTCGGCGAGCCAAGTGTCAGAGCGCGAATGGAGAAGACCCAGCTCGGTCTCGACGTTATCCGCGCGCGCCACCGATTGGTCCAGGGTCTCTTTCTGCTTTTTGGTCGCCTCGATGAAGCGCGTCTTCATCTCGGACATAGCAGCCTGGACCTTTCCGAGCTCGCCGTTCAGCCGCGCGATCTCGGATTGCGCGGTGGAAAGAGCAGTCTTCTGGTCCACTGAGATCTGGCGCGCCGCGTCTCGCTCCTCCCGGAAGCGCTCCTCGGATTTCTTGGATTGGCCGAGTTCAGCGAGAACCCGGTTGAAGATGTTGCGGCGTTTTTGGCTGCATTCCTGAAAGCAAGACAAAGAAGGCAAAGTTAGTATGGAAAAGGTGTAAAAAACCCAGGGGAGAGGATCTCGGGGACTCGGTGTTCAAGTCCTGGATTTTTCTCTAAGATTGGAACCTAGTGATCTGCTATTCGGTGGAATCTAGAGCACTAAGCACCAATCTCGGGGACTAGTGGTGGAGCAAATTTTGAAGCAACCTATCCGGTTGGGAGGATCTCGGGGACTCGGTGTCCAAGTCCTGGATTTTTCTCTAAGATTGGAACCTAGTGATCTGCTATTCGGTGGAATCTAGAGCACTAAGCACCAATCTCGGGGACTAGTGGTGGAGCACATTTTGAAGCAACCTATCCGGTTGGGAGGATCTCGGGGACTCGGTGTCCAAGTCCTGGATTTTTCTCTAAGATTGGAACCTAGTGATCTGCTATTCGGTGGAATCTAGAGCACTAAGCACCAATCTCGGGGACTAGTGGTGGTGGAAGGAACAAATGCATTTTTTGAAAGAGGAAAAGCTTACCTCGCTTACTCGGGTGACATCCAGCGCGGCCACCTGAAGAGCATGCAGGGCTTGAGAGCTGCGACTCGGGCCAGCAGCGTGCAAGTCCCCTACAGTCTCGGAAGCGTCGGCGGCAAGCCAGGCCTTGTTGAAGTCATCAACAACCCGAATGCCGGAGCTGCCGACAGCGCGGGTAGCAGCAACATCCCGGGATCCTGAAGATACAAAGGAGCTGACCGTTGCTCGCAACATCCGCAAGGCAGCAGTAGGGATCTCGGCGGGAGGCGGTGGTAGCGAGGAAAACGTACCCGGGCGCAGCACCAAGTCCTGAGACGACGATGTCGGGGCAGCTGCGGGTGGGGCAGAAGGCGTTTTCTGCCCAGCAGCCTTGCCGCGAGACTTGGGAGCTTGATCTGCTGGCCGGGAGGAGGCTGTACGCTGCTTCTCCGGGATGGTCTTAGTCGCGGCTGGCCGAGAGGCGCCACTTGCCGCAGGTTCTCGGCGAGGGCTGAGGATCTCTGCCTCCAGCCCGGGAACCCGGCGCGGGCTCTCCGGAAGAAGCACTTCTCCCGAGATGGTTGTGGCCTGCACCGCGATCTCGTCGATCACCGGAGGTGCATCCGAGGTCGCAACGCTTGCCGGTGCGGCACCGGAGGCGGCGGCTTCACTTCCTCGAGCAGAAGGGCGAAGAGGTGAAGGAGAGGCCCGAGCCGGGCTGGGAGTCCGAGTTCCCGGAGGAGGAGGAACAGCAGGTGTCGGGAGCTCGAGCGCATCACTGAAAGGAAATGTCTTAGTAAGAGTTGTGGAGAAAACGAAGTCAAATAACATGAGGGAAGAAAGACGTACCCGGAATCCACAAGGGGAGGACCCCTCTGCCGGCGCCGAGCAGGCTTCTCGGTTGTCTGTTTAGTCGGTTTGCTCTTCTTGGAGGGGTTGCCGGAATTATCGGCCCCCTCGGTGTCGGAAGCCGCGCGCTTCCGGCTCTCGGCACGTTTGGTCCCGGTTGTCGGTTTTGGAACCACTGCTGGGGCCCAATTCAGAGGAAGAGCGTCAATAACGTCAACGATCTCGCAGTCAATCTCATCCTCATCATCCGAAGAAATGAAAACTGCCTCTGGAGTTGAAGGATTACCCGGGGCCTTGACGAAAGGGATGGCGAGGTGGTCCTCGCCGTCGGGATCCTCTCTCGGCATCATGTCCGGTTTCGGGAAGTCCGGCGTGTAATTCCCGTTGACGTGGACGGCGTCTTCTTCGTGTTGACGCTCGAACAACTGCGCAAACAAGTTAGGCCGTGTCGGTGTCCAGGTGAGCGCATGCACGAAGGCGAAGGCACGAAAGACTGATATAAGCACCTGGTCGCATGGTCTTCTCCGACATCCCCCAAGGAGCCCCCAAGTATAGTCCTCCGTCATCTCCGTCCGGGCAATAACTCGGACACGACGGACGACCCCCCCGTGGTTTAGCCCAAGGATACTGGTCCTAGTGGGGTCGAAGTTCCCGGACATGTGGCACATCTTGTGCACTCGGTTTTGAAGGGGGCAGACCCGGCGGACAATGAAGCAGCGCAAGAGATCATCCCCGGTCATCTGCTGAGTTAGCACATGCAGAACATCGTGCATGTATTTGATCTCGTCGTTGTCGGGAAGATACTTCCAGCGACGGAATTCGCGCGGAGGACCCATGACGAATTCCGGCAGATTGATGAAGTCCGGGTTCGAGGACCCCGGACCATCTCCCGAGGGCTCCCGGTTCTTCACGTAGAAGAAGCTGCGCTGCCATTTCCGGCAGGACTCTAGTCCCTTGACTATGGGGAATCCGGAGTCCGCGCGAGGGATGATGGTAGCCGCTCCGCAATCGACTAAGTCCTTTATCTTCTGATCCGGATTGGGGATGGCTTGGCGGCGAAGGATGAAATAGTTGGCCCAGAGATCCACAAATGGCTATATGCCGAGATACGCCTCTGCGTAGGTGGTGAAGACCGAGAGCATCATGATGGCGTTGGCGGGAAGATGGTGAGGTTGGACGTCATACGTGTCGAGGAAGTCGCGGAAGAAGGGGCTAGCCGGAAGCCCAAACCCGCGCTCGAAGTGCGATAGGAATACCACGAATTCCCCGGGTTGGGGTTCCGGTGCAACCTCCTCTCCCGGTAGACGGCTCTCGACTTCCGGGGGAATCCGGTGAGTCCGATACAGCCAGTCAAGATCCGACTGCTTCGTCTCGGACCCATCCCAGCACCCCCGAGCACGTTCTTCACCCATGTCGGAGAAGTATGCAGGGGTATCCGGGCTACTCTGCAGACGCAGCGGCGGTTAGTCGAAGTTAGTCTATCGGAAACGAGGGTGTCGGGGCATAAACTGCTAAACACTACCGAGTTGGTGGGAAGCAAGATCTATCATGTGCTAGGTAATCAAAACAAAGGGAGGAAAAATGGCTCGTGCTAAACTCAAACGAGGCACAAATGCAGGTGACCGATATACTTTCTAGCGCCACGGTGATTCATCACCGTGCGCCTCGTGCGCGCCGCTCGAATGTGTTCACCGGCGGCGGCGCAACCGTGCTCGTGCTAGGGCACGGCCGGAGTCGGGCGGTTACTCTACCGGAGAAAGGCATCGCATCGGAGAAGAGCAACTCACCGGTGGAGGAGATCGACGGCGTGCGAGAGGGACGGCGGGGTGCGAGCTCCGGCGAACGACGAGCGGGACGTCGTGCGGGCGACGAGCGCAGTGGCGGCGGCGAGTTCGAAACGGTGAAGGAGAAGAGAAGCGAAGAAGAAGAAGTGAAGGAGACCGTTCCGGCCCCCTATTTATGGGGGGGATTCCGGAGCGGTTTCCGATTTTCCCGCCCACGATCTCCACGATCGTGGGTGGGATCTGTTTTGTGCCACAGGACACGTGGCACTATCCGGAGCGCCCGATCCGGCCACACCGAGGGCCACACGGCCCCAACGTTTGGATTCCGGATCGACTGCGGCTACCCGGCGCGGGAACCCAAGCGACACCGTGCGTGCGCAGAGGCACTCGAGTGCGCCTCTGCACAGACGGGACGTCGGGTGGGCCCTGGCGCAGTGTCTCGAATTCATCGGGAGATCAACGGTCGAGATTCACTGGCATGGTACTATCCGGTCCTGTCGGGGGGCTACCCCCCGGGTAGGGGAAGATCCCGGTATAATCCGGTAAATATTAACAGTGCTTGACCTTTGGCGACAACAAGGGACACCTCCTGGTGTGCCGAAAGGGCAACCTGACCTTTAGGCACTGGAAGAGGGCAAAGTGTCTCCTGGCAACCGCAAGGGTCAGCCCGGGCAACTATAAATAGACACCCCCAGTCCTCAGTCGCAGCACAAGCATGAGCGGGTGGTTCCTCTAAGAACTAGCTTCTCGAAGATGTCTTTGCCGATAGGCTAAGACATCTTCGGGAGGCTAGGCCTAGAGATACTCATCCTGAGACGAGCTCGGACGTCTCCGGGAAGGATCCCGGATCTAGGACTCCGGGGAGACTTCCGGGTGGGGGTGTACTCGGCTTTACCGGATAGGTATTCCGGGTAAGTACTAACCGGACCGACTCTCGGTGTTGATCTTGTGCAGAAGAGGTTGTGGAAGGCAAGGAGGTATCCGGAGCAAGGGTTTCCGGTAGGCCGTCAACGGTCCGTAGCAGGCTTTCCCGTCTATCGCAGGGGGAAGTACCGTTCCGCCTGACACGGAAGCATGGTCACCTCCCGCCTGACACGGGAGCATGGTCACCTCCCGCCTGACACGGGAGCGCGTCAGCCGGTACGAGCGTGGTACGACAAGACCTGACCTGCCTAGCCCGGCAATCCGGAAAAGGCTATCCGGGATGGGCAGAGACATGTCTTGTCTCTGACAAGGGGACAATGATGATGCAGGACGGCGCCTGTCGCCCTTAACGAGATGATGACGAGGAGTCTACACCGGATAGTCCGGCGACTAGGTCGCACTAGCCGGTGACGACATCCCGGCTAGGCCTGTCTGGTGGGGCCAAGCCAAATTAGGGTTTCCGGCCCTCCTGGCCGGACCTCTATAAAAGGCGCCATAACTGCTCCTGAGGGGGAGAGGCCAACTTCAGAGCCAAAGCTATAGTCACATTTACTCTTAGAGCAGTTATTCCTCTTCACCTTGAGTTCATCTAGTTCTTCGTACTTCATCCTTCGGCTGATCTTGTAGCAAGTTGTAGTCCTTATATCACCAATATATAGAGAGGAAAGGCAGGAGTAGGGGTGTTACCTCCTCACGAGGGCCCTGAACCTGGGTATATCGTCTGTGTGTTGTGTGCCTTCGTGCATTTCTTTGTATTTGTTAGATCTTCCCCTTTGCGCTTTGTTCTTGTTCCCAGTTCTTGGGAGATCTCGGTTTTACCGGGATCCTCCCCGTGTGAGCTCTTCAGCTCGCTATCCCTCCCCGGATCCACCAACGTCCATCGGCCCCACAAGTTAGCCATCCTATGGCATCTGCCGTGACACCACCACGACAGGTCCTCAAAGGCTTAAAGACCAGGACCTTCGATATCCTCAAGGGCCACGGCAAGGGTTGGATCAATGAGCTACCCTCGGTGCTCTGGTCCATCCGTACCACGCCACCCAAGCCAACTGGGGAAACGCCGTTCACACTCGTCTATGGAGCCGAAGTAGTACTCCCCGCAGAGATAAAGCATGGATCCCCACGGGTCCTTGCCTTTAACGAGGACCAGCAAGAGGACCTCCACAACGACGACCTGCTGCTCCTTGAAGGGCTTAGACGCCGCGCCGCCCTCCGGGCGGCCAAGTACCAGAAGGACCTGAGGCGCTACCATAGCCGTAATGTGCGCTCGCGCACCCTTGAGGCAGGCGATCTCGTCCTGTCCTCAGGCGAATCCTCTCCAGGGAAGGCCTCACAAGCTGTCCCCGATGTGGGAAGGTCCCTACAGGGTCACCCACATCGCCAGGCCTGGCGCGGCTCGCCTCGAGACGCAAGACGGCGTCCCTCAAGAATCCATGGAACATCATGCATCTGCGCAAGTTCTACATGTGATCATTATCACGTCAGGGCATTTAGCGGACGAGGCAGCCTACGGCTCAACCTCCAAGCATTTTCGTCTCTAGAGGTTAAAACGCCAACGTCTTAAACCTCCAAAAACATAGCTTTGTCTCCTAAAGGAACAAATGAAACCGTGGTCATTGCCACAACCGTGATCATTGTCACGTCGAGACGTCAAGCGGACGAGGTAGCCTATGGCTCAACCTCCAAGCATTGTCGTCTCTAGAGGTTAAAACGCCAAAAGGCTTAAACCTCAAACACATGCTTTGTCTCCTAAGGGAACAAACGCAACCGTGGTCATTGCCACACCCGTGATCATTGTCACGTCGAGAAGACAAGCGGAAGAGGCAGCCTACGGCTCAACCTCCAAGCATTGTCGTCTCTAGAGGTTAAAATACCAAAAGGCTTAAACCTCAAACACATGCTTTGTCTCCTAACGGAAAAAACGCAACCGTGGTCATTGCCATGCACGTGATCATTGTCACGTCGAGACTCCTAGCGGAAGAGGCAGCCTACGGCTCAACCTCCAAGCATTCTTGTCTCTGGAGGTTAAAACGCCAACGGCTTAAACCTCCTAACCCCCAAAGGCTTCACTCGAGGGAAAACCCTCAGAGCTCTCAATTAAAACGAGCCACCTTAGGCCGTTGAGAGTCTCTGCCACCAACAGGTGGTCCCCATGACTCGACATGGTCAGAGCATTAACTTGGCAATCCCAAGCATAATGACTCAATCTCGTTCCTAAGTGAACTTAGCGTTTCGGCGCCGCTTAAAAAATGTTTTTAGGGGGTTTTTATTTACGCATTACTATTGTTGAAGTGTGCGCTTATATCTCTCCACATGCGTACCTCGCGAGCGGGGGCTGAGTACGGTGCCAGTGCCTCAAATGACACACCAGCAGCACTGCAAAATCCAAGAGTCCGAGCTCTGGCTGGAGGGCAAGATCCCATAAACACGCCATCTCTACAGAGGACCTTGGTACTTACTCTCCTCGCAAGGAACGCCTGAGGGGACCTATAAGCGCGCACGAGTCCCTTGAACCATGTTTCAGCGTTTGGGTTCGCCCCTCTAATACCTGCAGGGAAGAATTCCCCCGCGAGCCTGAAGGGGCATCCGTGAGCGACCCCTCAAGTGGGCAACCTCGCCAGGCGAAAAGCCTCCCCAGGAGCGACCCCTCAAGTGGGCAACCTCGCCAGGCGAAAAGCCTCCCCAGGAGCGACCCCTCAAGTGGGCAACCTCGCCAGGAGAAAAGCCTCCCCAGGAGCGACCCCTCAAGTGGGCAACCTCGTCGGGCGAAAAGCCTTCACAGAGCGAAAACCTCGAGAAGCTAAGTCTCGCACCCACGCTTTAAGAGCGTTTTTCTCTCCCTAGCGCGCGTCTTTGCCCCTCGAGCGACTTCGTTTTCCCTTACGCTTCATGGACTACTCGCACGTCTAAGGGGGGCACTTGAGCATCGCGACTCAAGGCTCTTACCTCTCCTAGGCCCAATCTCCCCCGGCCTTGCGGAGTCATTGCTCCCGCATACCGAGGTGGCGGAGTCATGGCACGAAGAGATGGGACCTAACGACACAGAGAACAAATAGACATGAAGATGAGTCCAAAGAGACCTCACGAGGGGCAGACAAGCTCGAATTAAAACAACAATTGAAAGTATATTACAGGCCAAACGTCTCAAGATGTCTAAAGCACACAGCTGTTACAGATACAAGCGCTCGCAGGCGCAGTCAAGAAGGGCTCAGGGGGAAGCAGCATCGCTTTGAGCCTCCTCCGCCGCACCATCTTTGACCTCGGCGGAGCGGGCCTCCTCCTCCCTGAAGTCCGGCGCAGCCTCCGCACGCCTGAAGCGGTTGCAGAAGGCATCCACCTGCTCGCGGAGGGAAGACGAGACGCGCTGCGCGCCCTCGCCGTGAGCAACTTCGGTCACCAAGCAGAGGTCGAAGTCCGGCACAAGGAGTTTGAGGTTGGTGAAGATGCGATCAACAGACACCCCCAAGAGCTGCCTGCTCTCGTCTTCGATCACCTCGCGAAGCTCGGCGGCGGGGCCCTCCAGCGCCGCGAAGAGCTGGTCAAAATAGGCCAGGAACGTGGCGTCGTCGTGGCTTCGGGTCCTGGGGCACGGCGCGTCCGCGCCGAGCCGCGCCGCAAGCTCACCACCACGCGCGACCATCTTTTCAAACAGGCGCTCACACTGCATCGCGGGCGCACTGGACGAAGGGCCAGCGCCGTGAGTCGCTTCGTCGCGAGCCTCCTCCGCTCGACGCCAACCGTCCTTGGCGCGCTTGAAGCAGCGTGCCAGCTTGGAGTTGGCCTTCTCGAGCTCAGCGAGCCGCTGATCGCCCACAGCGTACTTGGCCTTGAGGCGGTCCTCCCGTTTCCGCAGCCGAGCGCGATACTTCTGAAGAAGGGACCAACGAAGATGTCTCTCGTGGTCCGCGAGGGCCCTCTGCGCCGCTCTCGTCCTCTTGGCGAAGCGCCGCTCCGAGTGCTCGTCAGAGCGCTTCTGAGCAGCGACGTGCTCGTCGAACTTTGAGATCGCCCGGGCCAGGCCTCCCTCGCGTGTTTCAAGGGCCTCACGCTGGGCAACCAAGTCCTTCTCCGTCTGAAGACACTGCTCCTTGCGCCGCTGCAGCTCCCTCCCCCTGAGGGCCAGCTGCCGATCGCGCTCGGCCAAGCACTTGCGGTCCTCCTCCATAGCGGCATGCGCGGCCTGGTGGGCAGAAAGTAGCTGGGACTCCAACCGGCCCAGCTCGCAGCGCTTCTGCGCCAGCGAGCCCTCCATCGCCTCATGCTCGGTTGTGGCCTCTCGCAGGAACTCCGCAGCGGCGTCACGCTCTGCCTGGAGGGGCTTGAGTAGCTCTGCGGCATCGCGAATGGCTCCGTCGCGGATTTCCTTGGCAAAGCTGATGGCCTCTTTGCGGGCTGCCTGCAGCGCCAAGTCCCCCAGCCGGCGCGCCTCGACGGCCGCATGGAAGGACGCCCATGATCTCGCAAGTTCCTCCTGCTGCTGGGCGAGCCGTATGTCGCCAAGGGCGAGGTGGGCCTCCAGGCCTTCCAAGGACTCCCGCACAAGGCCGAATGCCACCTCGGGGCGCCCCGCGCTCCAATCCCAGCCTCGGAGAACCAATTCCTGGCTAGATGAGGGCCCAGCTGCAGCGGCCGGTCCCGTGAGCCCAGCCCCAGGTCGAGCTCGGGGGATGGGTGTGGCTCCACCTCCATCCACGCCGGCCTCCGCTTCGGCGCTCGAGCCATTAAGACGCTCATCCTCTCCGGCAGGGCGAGGTGGCGAGAAAGCACCCCCTCTTGCGGCCGCGCTTGCGGCTGCTGGCGCCTCGGTCGCTCCCTCCAGAGGTGGCGCGGGCGCCGCGGGCGAGCATGGTGGAGGTGACGCATGCGTTGGCGTCACTGCGCGCGGCGATGGCAGCATGCGGAGCGAAATTGCCTCGCGTGGTGGCGTAGCCGCGCGAGGAGGAGTCGGAGCGCAAGGTGACGCGGGAGCCGTCTCCTCCGCGTTGTCCACTAGCAGAGGCTCGGGAGGCGCTGCTTGAGGCTCATCCGCCCCCACTAGGGGCACGGCCGCTCCCTCCTGAGGCGCCTCCTCAACTCGGCCTGGAGTGGACGTCTCCACAGGCTTCGGGCGCTCGCCAGCCGCCACCGCAGCTGCGGCTCTCTTCACATCTGCTGCCTCGCGAATCCTGCGACGCTTCGCAGGCACCAGATCGCTGGCGAAAGCCCAAAGAAGATTGTTCAGGAGAAGACGGAGCAGGGGGGACAACAAAAGCCAAAAATGACCAAGTAGTGGGAATACTCACCATGAAGGAGAAGCACCGGCGTCGACCCACGACAGGCCGGGAGAGCGCCAGGAAGGTGTGGGCTTGGCGCCTGATCCCTCCAGAGGCGTCGCCGCATTTCTTTTGAAGGGGATGTCTGAGGGCCTCACGCCCTCACCCCAGAGCGATCCACCATCGCCTTGGTGCGAGGCTCGCGCCTCCCCGGCGAAGCATCTGACTCAGAGGCCGTCCCCGCCTCGGACGCCTCCTCCTCGAGGCGCGAAGGCGCCACAACGAAGGCGTCGTCATCGCCCGACGAGATGTCGCAAATCTCGTCAGTGAAGGGCTCGTACCTCACAGGGGACGCCCCTCCCGTCGCGGCCTCTTCCTCGCCGCTCCAGGCACGGGAGGCGGATGAAGAGTCAACACCAACGACTGCACGCGCCGGCGGAGCGACCTCCTGATCCATCAAGCCCGCCAGACCATGAGGAGTAAAGTCCGGCATTCCGTCCAGGATATCCACGCGGTCGCTCAAGGGAAGATGATGCAGAGGACGCACGGAGCCGGCGATCTTCCCAGGCACATCCGGACTGGCAAAGAGGATGTTTAGGATGGTGTCGACCACGTCCGAGCCAAGGTCCTCCGGATAAAGCCGCATTGGGTCGGAGGGGCCAGCATACATCCACATCGGCTCCGAGTGCGCCTGAAGGGGGCGATGCGGCGTGCCACGAAGTCCGCCGCAACCATCTGACCCGTGAGACCCTGCTCGCGGAGGAATCTCAAACGCCCCTCCGACTGAGCGTTATCCGCACTGCGAAGAGCAGACTTGCACCAGTGGGAGTTCTTCACGGGCGGCGCCTCCGGGATGTCCAGGAACGCGCAGGGCGACGAGACGCCGATGAGCAGCCACTTCTGGCGAAAGTCACCCACCTTCTTGAGCAGGGCCGTGACAGGCTTATCCCCACTCCAGGACATGGGAATATATACGTTCCCCATGTCGTCCGCAATGCGGAAGGAAACGCACCATGTCCTTTTGCCAGCAGCCGTGCACCGCAGCGAGTAGAAGGTCCTGAAGAGCGCTACCGAAGGGCGCACGCCCAGATAAGCCTCGCAAAGGTAGGCGAAGATGGACAAGATGAGTATGGAGTTTGGGTGAAGATGGAGGAGTTGAATTTGGTAGAATTCCAATACTGCCTCCAAGAAAGGCGAGTACGGCGGCACCAGCCCGGCGGTGATGGCGTGGAGAAAAATGGGGTAGAACCCTTGAGGAAATCTCCCGAACCGGGCGGCTTGAAGTTCGCTGGCACCATGCTCGTTGGTCGTCCCCGCAACCAAGTGGCAAATCTTCCCCAACGCCTAAAGATCAGTGCGCGCCCCCACGAGTGCCGCGCCCTGCACTACTTTCATGGCCGCCGCCCGGGAAGAAGACCCCGCTGCGGCCTTGCTTTTGCTCTTCACCGGCCCCATCGGAGAGGACTTGAGTTTTAGCGAAGACGAAGATGGGAGATTCGCAGGAGAGAGCGGAGGCGGAGAGCTCTGAGAAGCGGAAACTTCTGCGGGAAGAACTGGAAACGGTAACGGCTCTACGCGGCAACGCCTGGGCTTTATGTCCCCTCCAGGAGCAGTTACCGGGGCGCGGTGGGACCCCCCACGACTCACGACCCAGATCGTGCGAGGCCGTTAATCGTCCAAGTGCCGCGTGGCTCGGGCCGGCTGGGCACTAAGGGCCCACGACGCTTCACCTAAGCCCATGGGCTAAAGTCGTGCCCATCATGGGCCCGGGGGCTACTGTCGGCCCAGTGGGAACTGGGGAATCAAGAGCCCATTCCCCCCAGGGCTCGCACGCGGGCCAGTCAGACGAAACGGCTAAGGACCAGGCGTCACCGCCTGGCGAGACCCTCGAGAGGCGATTCCCCTCGAGGGCCTGAAGAAGAAACGAGGGCCTCAAGGGACCACTCGCCTCTCAGGACCCCCCCCCCCCCTCCCCCGATGCGCCAACCCGCCTGAGGGGAGTCCAACATAAATCTCCCCTCAGGCCTGGAGGGAAACGTCGCGGCCAAGGAAGCACGGTAGGGCGCACGTGACCTCTGCCACGCTCGTGCAGTAACGCACGCACCCCCGTCGCTGTCCCTGGCGATAAAGTGGTCAACAAAGCTGCTCCGCCCGCTGCGCGGCTGTGAGGACCTTCTACTCTGACGATAAAGCAGGTGGACGGCGCAACCCTCCAACGGAGATCGTCATCGCGGGCTCCACCTCAGAGATTGCTCGCTCTGCTGATAGTACTGTGCGGTCGGCCGCCTGTCGGCCACGGCGCCACTTTTATCAACAATGGACCGAGTCCATGGACGAAGGGAGCGCGGTGGACTCGTGCTCCGCCCTGCCACTGGCATGTGGGAGCCACCTTGAAGGCCAAGCCGAAGGAGAAGGCCCGAGGCGCCTATAAAAGAGAGTAGACATCCATCGTAGCAAAGGTCGGCCCTTTGCGTGCAAAACACCCTTGTAAACCCTAGCAACCCTGGTTAGGTTAGCCTCTGGCTGGAGGAGGAAGAAGATCATCGCTTTCCTCCCCAGGCAAGAACTGCCTCAAGGGGGCTTCCGGCAAGCTCAATTGTACTGTAACCTTTCACATATAATACAGACAGACATGAGTAGCGGTCTTACCTCCTCACGAGGTCCGTGAACCTGGGTAAAGGGCGGTGTCTTCCTTAATCGGGTGTGCGTCTTCTTCGGGTCCGGCGAGCAACGTCACGGAGCCACTTGAGGGTTTAGACCTCCGCGTTCAATCCCCTTTCGAATCACACTTCAGGAAGTGACTACCCCTGATTCCTGGGAGTCATAACCCGACACACAAATAAACCTATGCATACCTGCAACCAAAATAGATATGATTAGTGTAAAATAAAAATGTAAGCTGCCAGTTGCCACCTAACAGAAAATACTGCGGTAAATAGGACGTTGTATAAATCATTATTTTTCTATAGTAAGTAGTAACTTTGTACCAAACACACATATTATTATATTCTGAAAAAATTCAATCTAATGTTTACGTAAACTTTACAGATATGCTGAATTTGATTAGGGAAAATAAGAGTATCAAGAGAAACGGAAACAAAAACACATTATGGAGTAGATTAAAATATTATTAAGGTCAACCCGAATATAGCAGGCTAGAAAAAAAATCAACATAAGTCTGTTTCAGACAATCTTATAGACATAAATACAAACGAAATACTTGAGAGCCAATTTTACTCATCATAAAGATATTTTGTGATACATTTGAGTCATTTTCAGAGATCAGCAAGAAATGTTGTATAAGACTGCATCACATGTACCACTCATCGAGTATATCAAAGGGTATTTGTGGTTACATGAACCACTCATATGTAGAAAATAATGGACACCATCAAGAGTGATATTTTGGAGTTCTTTGGAATGCTTCATGGCACTTTCATAGTCCCTCACAGATAATTGGTTGAGTACACACAAACAGTACTCGGCTTTTGGAGACCAAAACAAAAGGCAGCAGCGGACATGCCCAAATGGGTAGGCACCGATTGGTGCACGTGCACCACCGATTGCGTCGTGTCCGTCCTTTGTTTGCCCGGACGGACGGGCTCAAACGGCCAAAGCCGGACATATTTTGTGTTTGTTTGAGTCTTCCTGTTGGAGTCATCCTTAGGTTAGTTGTCCAGGACAGTGATGAAAGAAACTTAAATGAAGAATATATTTTGGGAAAACAACTGAAGACACTTGGGGAATGGACTCTTCATATTTACGCTGAATATTTTGGTTCAGAACTACACCATCATGATTTCCATGAATGAAGGGAGGCTGCAAGATCTCGTGGTAAAGCTAGGATAACAATCTGCAGTGCTCAAGAATGACTGACAATCTGATGAAATTATTTTTCTTGTTTGGATGTTATCAAGTGAAAATAAATTATGGAACTCTAGCCCTCCATGTACCATGATCATGCATGCTTCAGATAGCACAATAAAAGTAACACCTCTAGCTCACATAGATGTGCCAACGCTAAGAAAAAAATAGCAACCTATAGCCAATCAAGTATCTGATTTTTTTACCAAAATATATTCAGGTCACTGAGGACTGACTGACACCACCTCAGCAGTATTCCGTAATTGTTTGCACTATCGACCTAAACCATTTAAAGTCAAATGAAACTTCCTTGTATTTAGTAACCAAACATTAATATATAAAGAGATTAAAAGACTCCTTTATTTTGGCAGGTACTTAAATGATCAACTCTGGCATCTCTGCATGATGTATTGCCAGTCACATGTACTAATTTGGCAGCCAAAAGCTTACTCTTATTCAGACAGTAAGGTCGGTATTCATGATGCAGCAAGGTAAAATCAAGAGTGAGAGAACTGTAAGCCTACATGATAGTGCCTGGCGCTATTGCGTCGACAGTTATCCAACCTACCCTACTTTTTCACTACAGCCAGCAAAAATAACCAAGCAAAAACTAAGTGACAGGGAAACCAGCTACAGGAAGGCATCAATCACCATTCATGTAGGGCTACAAGAGCATCCTTAAAGTCAGAGTAAACTAACACCAAAAACGTCATAAAGGAATCACACACGGTGCACACACTGTCACCGTTGCACTCGTGAATAACCTCGGAGTTCATATTATAGTAACCTCTAGAGTGCATAATAGATAAAGAGTAGCATCACATATTCAACTAGATTACAAAGCTCATGATCACATAAAAGATCACATCATGGGAGAGAGAGAGAGATAGACCACATAGCTACCGAAGATCCTACAGACTCGGGGGAGAACTACTCACTCCTCATCGTAGGAGTCAGCAACGGCGATGGAGATGGTGGTGGAGTCGATGGAGATGGCTCCGGGGGCAATTCTCCGTCCCGGCAGGGTGCCGGAACAGAGAGTTATGTCCCCTCGAATCTTGTCTTCGATGACGGCGGCGCTCTGGGCCCGTGGAGGAAATATCGAACACCCTGCGATTTTTAGGTTTTTGGGGGCTTTAAGTAGGCGAAAGGGCGAAGGCGGTGGAGGCCCGAGGGCTCCTCACCACGTGCTCTCGCGACCAGAAGTGGGGCCGCGCCAGCACCTGTTGAGGGTGGCTCGGTCCCCTCCTCCGTCTCGTCTTCGGTGTTCTGGAAAGTTCATAATTGAAAAATAATTCCAGGATAAAAATTGTCCAATTCCGAGAATATTTCCTTAATTACTTTTCTGAAACAAAAAAACAGCATAAAACAGGGAACTGACACTGTGGCATCTTGTTAATAGGTTAGTCCCAGAAAATGCATAAAACTATATAAAATACATATAAAACATGTAATAACTTGGTATAATATATCATGGAACATAAGAAATTATAGATACGTTGGAGACGTATCAGCGACACATACACCACGTCTTCCACAATCCGTTATATATTGAGGGAGATCTACCGTAAAGCTAGAAAAATCACGAAAAAATGTGCTAGATGGTCTCCATCTACCACGACCGATGAAGGCAAACATGGTTAAAGTTAAACTTTTATTATAGTGTTGCATCAATCAATGGTATGATTGACTAGCTAAAATTAAATGTGACACCTTGTCGGCCAACCATGATGCCCCAACTCGAAATCAACGGGCCTAAAATGGAAAATCACTATGATGAGAAACACAAGATTTTGCCTTGATGCATACTAATTTCAATGAAAGATCACATTCGGTGAATTATAACATGAGAGATCGAGTGGCATATCACATGTGATATCGACCAATCTATTAGTAGTGTGTCATACAAAAATCACGCCACTAATTGATTCCCACTAACTAGTGTGTGGTCCAAAAGGAACGCCACTATTAATATACTACCACTAGTAGTTTGCCAGTAAAATGCCGACCCATAAGCAACTGGGTCCTACAATAGAATCCAACATAATTTAGTACAAGTGTGACACAAAAGTAACATACCATTAGTAGTAGTGAGAGTAGTGGTGTGGTTCTAACACCCCACACCATTATTAAATTACGTTGGGCCAGACTAATGATTTCCATTTACTAGATGCTGCAACAAAGACACGGCCACTAGTAATAAACAATTAGTTGAGTGGTCATATATGAGCATGTGAATGCATGGTATTTCTCCCAATTTCTAATTGGGTGGACATTTTGACGTGCCACCGTGGCTATAAAAAATTATGCACTAGTGCAAATAGAAACTAAAACTTCGGCAACAAATAATAGCAGAACGCAAATACTATCATGAAACAACATAAGACAACTATTAGGGTCTGATCTACACTTGTTCTGGAGGGGGTGATGTTTATAACGGAGATGGTGCTGCTGCTGGTGGTGGTGGTGATAGTCTTCACTATGCCGATAAGGCAATGAAGGAGGTGGAGATGTGCCCAGACGTGACTCCGGCAGCAGATGCCCCTCTAGTTCTCCTCCTGGTGCTCCTTGCACCCTTGTTTTCTTCTCTCTCCCGTAACTCTGCCTCTTCTCATGAGAAAAATCTCAAACGGTATATATAGTAGATTTTCGATGAAATGAGGACGATGGTAAAAGAATCGACGTTTTGACGTTCGAGGTGGAAAAGAGCCACGCCTACCCTAGCCAGGATCACCGTATTGAAGTTTAAAACCCAACATTTCTTACCTTTCCCTTTTTAGGCATGTAGGTCCCTGAAAGTAGAACACTAACACAATATTTCTCTACCTTCCAAATTAAATACCAAAGCATTAAGAACCTATAAATAATGCCATATTGACAAAAATAACATTGCACCAAATAGATGATACATATCGCATCGTATCACACGGATATTGGACCTGAATATTCAAAAGTTAGCTGTCGCCATCTCACAGAATTTGTCACCATTTGTAATATATTGATATAATTCCTAGTGCTATGGACTAAATTTCTTGGATATTTACTTCCAACGGGCTCCACTCGAACAGCCCTGCTAACAACGTCCAATTCATGGAAACCCTAGCATAGGAAGCTTGCTCGGCAGGGTGGGGAGCTTGGGATTCACTGAACCGCAAAATTTTCCTAACTCTCGGTGCAAAACATCTATGGAGGGCTGACGTCATTTCGACTAGAGGATGCCCTATCAGCCTGTGTATGGTACATGTAAGTCCGCCCTAGAACTTGCTTCATATGTTATTCAATTGTTGCTGCCCCAAAAGAATCGTTGCTTCATAGATTGGGAACGCGAGTCCTTTTGTGACTACTGGATGTGAAAAGGTGACATTGATACAATTTGGCACAATTTCACAACGCACTTGGACACACCTCGCAAATGCCTCCATATGGAGCCATTCTTGTTTGGTAGAAAATAGAGAATAAATGAATGCTAGGGCCTTCAACAACAAAGTTGTAATGCCAAACGAGGTTGTAGGGGAAATCAAAACGGAGGGCAAGGCTTGGTTCGCGGTTGGAACTAATTAAGGGCTTTGCACAACTGGTGCATTGAAAATTCATGTATGATGTGTTGGCTTGGTATATCTATCATAATGCTAAACGAGGCTTTAGCATTTAGACATGGCATTAGCATGGTTTTGAAATACACGGCTCAACCTGTGGTACTGCAAACAGGTTGGGGGTGGGGTGGGGGGGGGGGGGGGGGGAGCGAGCTTGTCACTGATGTGATCAAACGAACAAATAATAGAGTTGCAGATCGCCCATTTTTTAGAGCTGAGCACCGAACCGACTTGTCGTTACAGGATGCTCCTTATGCTCTAGCGGACCTTCTGGCTACTGATTGTAATGCTAAACGTCACGACTCACGTGGCCTTGGTCTCGCTGGGTCTGGCCAAATGTGCGCTACGGTCCTACGGACATCAATTCCACTTAGGAGTCGACTAGTTCGCAATGCCATTCCTGCAGAACCCCGGTACACATGCATTATAGGCATGCATCAACATTTCACCAGTTAACCCTTTGCTGGATGTGCAGCAACATTTCACCAGTTGGTAGCTGGATACTAGCAAGAAAAGTAGAGCAAATTGCTTTCAGAAAAAAATAGTTCGCCCAATTCTACAACTACAAGCGACACACAAATACTGTAGTTTGCATATTGAGCACACGATTCAAATCACGGGCTAGAGAGAATTAACAACGAAAATAAAGCTGGTCCAGAAAAAGATATAGTTCAGACTATTAATTCAAAAAATAAATTAAGCTTCTATGATCCTCGTTTATGACCCTTGTAGCATCACAGAACTTGCTTGGGAGGGGCTTCTCCTTGTGATCTTTCAACATTTCAAGCATGAAGCATCAGTTTGTGTTCCTGTAAACAACGATCACATTTTAGATAAAACTAATTTTGCACAACAACTGTGTTGTTAAATTGCATGAATAACAGTATTGTGCAAAAAACGATATACAAGTAACTTTGTACACAAAACAGTAAAATGCAGGAACTTTTGATCAAGAACACAGTCAACACGCTGGTCAGATGTGGCAATCACGGGGCTAAATACCATTCTTTTACAGGAAATTAAGTTGGCCACTTTATTTATATTTTGCAAATCTAGGACCAGCATCGTGAGATTCAGTTTTTAGTGGGAAGTCATTCCAAAAGGCCTCTAGCAAAATGGATCTGATGAAGAGTTGAAGCCTCATGATCTAAGGGGCCAAACTACCTTGTTACACTGCCCATTGAAGCTTTCCTGCAATTTAGCTAAATTTTTCTACATACTTGGTGGCCATGCACTTCCTCTTACCTACTGCCTCGCGTCAAGAAAAATAGTGTGATTTTCTAATAAAATATGGCAGACTATTTATTTATTTTTGGTTATCTCTTGTGACAATAAACTTAGACAAGCAAAAAAAAATAAGAGACATGAAAATCATAGGTAAAACCACAAAGAAGAACACAAAACACATAACTAGCCATATAATCCGATATATATTTTTTGGCCACTTACCATTGTTGTTTGAAACCAAACAGTGTCTATCTGCCCAATAAAATATATCTAACCATTTATTAACACCACCAATATGTGATAATGAAAACAACATGCTCAGATTTTTACAACAATAACCCCTAGAAGTTGCAAACAAAATAACAGTGTATGCACCAAAGCTGTCATACCTAACTTTCTTATCAGATGTCATTGTAACCATAAACCAAACATACTGAGATTACAAGGATGCGGCAAAACATGGATCGGGTAGGTGTACACATGTACTTGTTGCCAATCATTTGAGGGTACAAATTACCACTATGTTAGTATCAACGAATTTCTGGATTTTTATTAACGGTTTGAACACTTTGATATAAGTTTACCGTTCCTCTCAGCGAAATGGGCGAAATCCGGTCATTTCGGTATATTTCAGTCAAAATCTCGGACGAAATGAAAGGAACAATATTTGAATTTCATATTTATTTTTTCAGGATTTTTTGATAAACTTTTGACTTTCTAACAAAAAAATCAAAATTTAGAACATTTCAGCTGGTAAATATTCTTACCGGTCCGACCGAAATGGCCGAAATTTGTTCTTTTTGGGTGAAATTCAAAACCTTTGATTACTTACGGCCCACAAATTCACTTCAGGTTCTTATATCCAGGATGAATAAAAACTGAATAAACACCATATTTTGCATGTCAAACATTTGCCCATCGTCATATGTAGTGATCATTAATCGAACGTGCCTAGATTTCTCGATCCAACAATAAATCTACTTGTCAAGAAAACAATGTGTGGATAGAGAATAAAAACGATATTGCTCTCTATATATGGGGGAAACTGGAACATATAAACCGTGATTGTGCAGAAAGAACATGGAATAACATGCACACACATACCTTAAGCTTATGCCCAATGATTGGGTTGAATCCAGCAAAGAGCCTCTGAACCCTGAATGTTTTTGTGAGCAGGTTGGAACTCTGACGTCCCATTGGCGATGTCAATAATCTCCAACTTTACCTGGTCATGGTGCAGGTCGGCTCTAGCGCTGTAGATGGAATTGCTCCTGAATCCGGAGACGCTTGCAGCTCCGCCATAGCCCGCTGTGAAAGTATTGGACATGAAAAATGTAAGACCGTGGGTGTTCTTGACCCTGGTCCACCTCGGGTTCGCAGCGAAGACATTGCACTTGTAGAGACGGTTTCTAAGGTGGGTGCAGCCCGGCAAGACGACGGCGGCCACGACGTACAGCAGGCCGGTCATTACGAAGTAGTTGCGGACGCATGTCGCCAGTTTGGGAGCTTCATACAGTTGCTCAACCCACCTCGCCGTGGGAGCTGCACCGGCGGCAACATTACAGATGGAGATCCCCCCGGGGCCTCCGGATCTGCCATCGTTCATGGCCAGGAACGTGCTCTCACGGAAGTGGACGAGGGAGGTGACGGAGCACACTGGCAGGTTGGTGTCGAGCAGCGTCCACGCTCCGTCGACCCCGACACGGCAGAACGCGACGATTCCTGAGTCAGCAAGCGAGGCCATCGCCACGCAGTCACCAGAGCCCGGTGACGAGGAAGAGAGCACGACCTGGCGGATGGCGCTCTTCTTCAGCTCGCCTAACCTAGCCATGGTTTCTTGGACGCCGACAGGACACCAGTGGCAACCAAAAGGGCGAAGGAGGCCCCAATCGATCCCAAAAGGTGGAAGGAGGACCCACTGGCTCCCATTGGGCATCGCCACGTGCTTAAAAGAGGCAGCTGCGACGCGCTCGTCCGCCGGTGGGAGCTCCACGGTGGTGCCGATGAGCGGGTTGAGAAGCGTCACGGACGCGGCCTCGTCAACGAGCGCGAGCCAACCGCGCGACGAGCCGCACAGCCTCTTGCCCTGCAGAGACGGGAGGTTCCTCTTGAAGGTCGTCTCCCCGCCGTCCCCCGCCGTGTAGAAGGTGACGGCGCCGTCCACGGAGTTGGGGTTGAACGGAAGCATCAGCACCGGCGCAATGTACCTGGCGAAGGGTAGCGCGGCGCGCCAGACGGGGCAGACGCCATGGGTATATGATCCACAAGTTCAAGGATGCACAAGAGGATCGAGTTAGTGATGACTGAAGAATATAAGGAGGATTCGATCTGATTACAACAGATCTTACTAGGGCCGGATTGGGTGGCAGCAGGGAACTCGTTGAGCGAGGAGGAAGATTATTGAGGAATGCGTTAATTGCTTACCATACTGGACAATTGGCGCTTTTTGCATGCGTTCTCATAAATGGTCACCATACATACGAGATTTATTACTTATATTTGGTCCAAAATCTAGGTAATTAATTCGTAGTAAATAGTACAACTTTGCAATCGTCAGAAAGTTTGAAAATTTAGAACCCTATCTCATGTTGATTTTGGGTTGCCGGTGAAAAATCCCAGTTTTTCGAATTTTATGAAAATTTCCAGAAAATGGTCAAACCAGAAACCAACAAATTTGAATTTTCAAATTTCAGATTTCAAATTTGTCTCGTAGCCAGTCAGGATCTCCGCTACCCGGAAATCTCGACCACCTAGAGAAAGTTTTCCTAGCAGTAACCAAAACCTCACGTTGAAGTACTTTGCATCATTGCATGCATGGTGCATATATTTCTGAGAGAAAATAATGTGTACATTTATTGTGCAATATATGAATAATTGTATCAACATGTGATATATCATGGGAGGCGATTAGACTGACGTCGCCCTGGCTAGATTTCCCTTTCCCTTTTTAGAAACACGAAAATTTCCTAAAATCGCAAAAATGGTGTTTGTGCGTATGCGGGTCGCGCGGGAACATGCACGTGCACTCCCCCGCCCCATTTTCCCTTTCCATTTTTGGAAACATGGAAATTTCCGTGCGTTGGTCGCGCGGGAACATTCACATGCACCCCCCAACCCCATTTTATGTTGATGGAATAATCCCCTCCTCTCCAGCCGATGTTGTCGTCATGAAACCCCAATTAAATAAATCGAATCCACCAGATATTTTGTTTGCTAACTACATCACGGAGAAAAACACATGCGTTACACTAACATGAGTAAGGTTTACAATTTGTGTAGACTATTTTTTCCGAAAAACACAGAGTACTTCTCATAGTTTAATGTGACGACCGATCTTATCTGTAGATGGCGGTTTTGGACGTTATAAATATATGTGGAACTGGATCACAGTCCAAGTCCAGAGTGCAGAAGTCCAACTAGCGTCCAGGCCTAACTGATCCAATCCATCTCCAGTCCACAACTAGTTCTGTATTACCCAAATCCATCCAAGTCCAACTATTATTGTCCAAATCCATCCAAGTCCAATTGGACTTCAGAAATTGTTGACTTGTACGAGCAGCAGAGTCGGGAGATGGCAGCGGCCGGCGGGGTCGTCCTCAGTTGTCGCGGCGGCGGCGGCGCCGGCCAGATTGGACGTCCGCGCCACCCTCCGAGAGTCTTGCCACCGCATCTACAGGACACCGGCCGAGACAACCACGCCGTCGCATCTGCAGGACACCAAATCCGGTCGGCACAAGGCAACCACGCCGCCGCAGCTCGAGTTGCTCCTCGCTGCCTTGCATGCCGCCGGTGAGGGAGTAGGGGAAGGCGGCGTGGTCGAGGCCCTGGCTCTTGGAAGCGAGAAAGAAGTCTTGGCAGCAGAGGGGCTGCTGGCGGCGGATGGACATGGTGGAGGGTTCGAGGAGAGCAGGTCGATGCAAATTGGGATATGTCCAGTGGATTTTTTTTTAGATTCGTATGTCCAGTGGATACTATTGGATAAATAACCTCGCGTCCAGATCTGTCCAAGCCACTGGATAAAAATCCTGTTGAGGTCCAGGTCCGTTAGAGTCCAGCCCAGCAAGGTCCACCATATTTTAGGTCCAAAGCCCATGGATGTTCGAGGTCCAGTTCCAGATTTAGTTATAAACCGCCGATTTACAACTACGGCCGTGGAGACGGCCATGTACCGCCACCGATGAGGGCCTCGACGGCGAGCACGACAGGCCGTGGCTTCTGCTGCTGGTATCTGTGTGAGCATGCGTGTTGTGGTGAAAAGTTGCCGGTGACAGATGGAAGGGACATAGTAATTGAGTAATACGGGACAAGAAAATTAGCTATGCAATCTCCAAGAAACATGAATATCCATGGAGCAAAGGTAGCGTTTGTTAACAAGTCTGTTCGATCGTTCATGTTCCATCAAGTTGTGATACAAAATGGATTCTTCCGATACAGCAACCGAGTCAGTCAGGGTCCAAGGAACTACCAATAAGGTCAAATTAACAGAACGTGCTAGCAAACAATCACCGAATCTCGGCCCCGCGACACAAAGAATGCTGGCGTTCCCTTCGTCAGTCAGTGCTCAGTGGGCGAGCTTCTTCGCTCGCCCGCTGCCGGAAGGCTGCCCAGGGTCTTTCGATCCGGGGCCGTCGGGCTTCAACGCCCACACCGGGGCACGGTCGGGCTCATAGCGGTAGTCGTAGAAGAGCTCCTCACCCGCGCCGATCCGCTCCTTGGCAAATATGCCCACCCTGTGGTCACCCGCCACCATGATCACCTTGGCGTAGCAGTTCGGGTCGGGGGAGTGGTTGGCGAACTTCAGCTTGTCACCCATTCTGAAGGCGTCCAGAACAAACTGCGCATCCACAGCGACTTGTTGGATCAGAGATGAAATGCGGTAAAGCGAGTCGAGAACGGCAATAAAAGCTCGGGCAAAAAGAACAAGCTGAATGTTGTGATCAGCCCACCCTAGTGTTTCAAGACCGAGACTGGTGGCCTACCTGGTTATTCAAGTTGAAAAGGAAAGATGAATTCTCACGGTCATATATCTTCCCACGCTTGTCTGCTTCCTTATGGGAGATGAGCTCTCCGGTGTACTCGCCAAGATATTCATGCTTGCCAACGGTATTCTGGAAAGATTTGAGAAACACAATGAGGGAGGCTACAGGGAGGAGCGATGGCCAGAGGATGGTGGAAGGAGCAGTTTTACCTTGAGGAATGCTCCCCAGCCAGAGATATCAGATCTCCCAAGTAAGACCTGAATCAAAACTCAATACCATCAGCACAACATTATCTTCGAAAGAGACACTCATAGGCATAGACGATGATAAACCTGGATCATTTTGTTTTCATATCCTAATTCGTTCATAGATGGCTCGGAACTAACCATAAACAAGGAAAGCCATCCCTCATAAGTAATCAGTGACCAAATAATATTAAATCATTGCTATATTACTACCAGCTTCAACAGTAATGAGAACAGGCTCAAAGAGACGTGGACACTTAAATCATGTTCATCACATCTAGTGATTCAGATCATGGTCGGATGAAACTATCCATAAGCACAACTGGGTAATGAATTAGAAGTCTGAGCCAGCAGTTCTGCACACAAAAGATGTGTGGTTATCTTTATTCTGATACACGACAGGACCAACCAATGAAATGATCACTCAAGTACCGACTCAGAAATATAAGCAAGATGTCCATAACATTTGATAAACTCAAGTGTGTAATTTTACCCTTTGTTGTTGTTTAAGTAGCAATTTCATGTTCCGACATTCATAATTATCGCCTCTTTGGTTGGGAACTCCCAATGAACCGTCACCACACCTGTAGATCAGAAAAGGAACGATTCAATGCACTCATGATTCATTCAAAGATTGTGGCTGATAGATAACAATAACTAAAACTTGAACAGATTGCAAACCACGTCTCAAGGCACTAACAAAGTAACGTACTGGCACACATAAGCATTAAACTAAGTGTGCTAAGCATGTCAAATTACTATGATGGATGATTGTCGGCTATAGCTGATGGCTACAAAATCATTTTTGTTAACTTATCAAACCCCTTGTCTAAGATTTTAGCTGCAGAACTGAGTATCTTAAGATGCTACAGTGTAACCAAGCAAGAGCATTTGTGCAGTTCAAATATTAGTTTCTTGATCCAGTGAAGCTCTTTGTGAGCACATGAGAAACTTGCGTCACCCATACCTTCAAGCGTTTGCGAACGCCTATATTTTTAATTTGGCAAATTACCACCTGTAATTTGGCTATTGCTTGTGATTTAAAATCCATTACCTAATTCCCAATTATCTGGTAGTAACAGAAGCATCATGGCAAATTTCACAGCTGCAGGTAGTAGATTTTGAATTACTCTGGTATAGGTGAAAATGTAGAAGCGCAAAGAAAATGAATAGGTCTTGACGGTGCAATTTTGTATACACAGATAATTGTCAATTAAATATGAAGTCCTTTGAAGGTACCCCAGATTTAACAAATACATACCCAACCCAGCAGTTTCTGCACACGTCAGGATCACATTCCCTATCAGCAGCAAAGCATGGACACTGGCGACTGCGACACTGGCTCTTTGCACAATGACAACCTCGAAAACGATTCTTGCACATTTTTGGACACCTGGAATGCAAAGGGAATAAACTTCCACACAAGCAACAACACCAAATGCTAAAGTATGACAGCAAGATCAGGATATCCAAATAGTCTGCATGTCTTTGTGTTTGTGTTTTTATAGTTAGTTCCATTCATAACTGGAATTTCGCAGACTAACTAATAACACCAAAGTATCCATGTACTATGCAGTTTTACAAAATATTTTTCGGATTCAATACTAGCTTGGGTGTTCTCTATAAAGACTTGAAGCATGCTAACGAGTTACAATACAGCAACTCACCATTATAGGATTCGATCATTATAAACACAGAATACGAAATCGAACTACATGTATAGATATACCATAGCGTTTTCGTGAGCAATGCTATTAATATCCAGAAGACAAGCATTCCCAGACCTGCAATACGACCAAACCAACAAAATCTATGGTACCAGCAAAAGTAGATTAAACTGTGGGAGAGATTGGCAATAGGCATTAACTTGAACTCCATAACAAACATGTGCAAATATGCACATACTTCAGATGCATAGAACTTATGCGTAATAGTGCAACCTCTTGCAAGGAAAAATAATTAACTCACCCACAATATTTCTCACAGCATGTCCCATTTACGAGACATGGACACTGTTTCCCACATGTTGACTGACAACCACAAGGATTATACTGACGACACGGTTGATCCTTCTTTTCTGTAATCCTTTTCCTTATAAAATGGTAGCCTGCAGATTTCCAGGTGTACTTCAAACGACGGACTCTTCCCCGCCTTCTAAAATACCGTGATCTCACGCGCAACTCATGTCCCTGAGATTTCAACAATGGTTGCACTAAATTAAGATACCATCAGGGTGAAAAAAAATAGAGTTAAAGGGGCACAGTGAACCCTACCTTTATATATCCTTTAACAAGAGAATCAGCACTGCTAAGAGTTCCAGATGCGCTAGTATTTTCAATATAATTCATATAATGAAAAACATTGCTGCATGTTTTCATTCCACCAAGAAGGTTCCGAGCAATTAAACAGCTGCGTGAAGAAAACCCATGGGTTCAGTGTTGCTATTGATTATGGAGAACGGGGTAGACTTATGGCCATATAATGATAAACTTCTGTGCTCACAAATAAAAACATTAATATATGTAGAATTATATGCCTTGGCACTATTAAGATAATGTCATAAGTAGAAAATATCTTCGTAATATATGGTTTTACAGATGGCCGTGGTACATATAACTTTTATTCATAGAATGTTCATAAAATTTCATCCCAACATTTTTTTTACAGATCCACACTGATGATGAGAAAACCGTACGTAAAAGGAATGAATTTTTGCACTCGGGAAGGAACCATGGTCTAAGGCTTCCGAGTGGCAGAGTAAAACATTACACATGCGACTTTTAGTCAGTTCAGATAAATGCATACAGGTTAGTGGATTACGCAAAGCCACACAACAAGTTTCACTTGAGTGGTTGTATCATAATAAGCAACACACAAGTGAGAGGTAATGATACCACTGATATAAACTTGGCATCGGGAGAAAGGTCCAACCTGTTCCTTCCAAATATCTCCAAGCCTTTCACTAGAAGCCCTTGCTCAATCAACTTCCAGGATCTACCATTATTTTCTTGACTGTATATATTTTCATCAACATCTTCTATCCTCGAACTATCATGGCCATCTGTTGCTGAATGTTCATTTTTTGCTTCCTCCGTCAAATCATTACGATCTTCGGCTAAACCTGAGTTCTTGTCCATTTGAGGCACATCCTTCTTCCGAGAACTTCTTGTGTTTGGAGAATTTTGCAGTGAGGATGCGACTGAATCCTTGTGTCCATTTTGTGTCTCGGACCTAAGCTTCATATCCCTTGGCCAAAGGCATTCAGCAGAATTAGAATCTGACGGTGCCACTTCCCTCTGTCCTTTTTTCACACTCATGAGAATTCTCTCGGCGATTCTTCTGGTAGTAACTTTCTTGATTCCACCTCTTGGGTTAATTTTGACTTTTGATTGACAAGGTGAGTGTTGAGGAGATTTATTGCCTACTGGATGTACTTCTGAATCGCTGCTTTCTGAGGCAAGCCTTTGGGTTGAAGAGCTTTCACTCTGTTGGGATTTTGCCTTCCTTCCACTAGAACCATGTTTTTTCTTATTGGAGCCTAACTGGTTCCTTGTGTCATCAGATGAGTGAGTTGGCTCCTCTACATCAATATGCATGTCACAATCAGTTGCAATAGTAGCCTCTGGTTTGGAAGCCTGACAAAATTAGGTTGGAAAACAAGCCAATTTTCAGAATCTAAATTGTCACACAAGACAAGCCGATTTTTAGAAGTTATAGACATAAAATACTAACCAGTTTATAACAATGAATGCCGCATGGTATACCATCATCTATGCTGATCCAAGGAGGTTGCTTTTCTGTCTGTACAAAGAAGGTACCAAATTAGAATAATACCCAATTTTGGATATAACTCTTGAACTTCCAAACTTACAGGAAATACTAAATCTTGAGAACACCCATGTAGTTTACAATCGAAAACCTGCCATGTCAAGATTAACAGAATATTCATTAGCAAACCAGAGGCATTACAGAACTCGCATGATGATAATAGATGAACATACTAGACATCGCCGACAAAAGAGATTGTCAAAGGAATCCAATGCTCCATCTATATCTTTATCACGATAGACATCTTCCACTTTGGCAGCAAGTTCAGAAACTTTTTTGAGAGAACCCTCAGTTTTCTCCCCAAGTAGGATCTCATATCTAGACTGTAAATAGGGCTATATGTGTTACTCGTCAATAGCACAAATGTGAACTGGAAAACGAAAAGCCCAAATGGCCAAAAAAAAAAGTTGAGAGTAAATGATGATAAACTGAAAACTAGCCTTTATATCGACAGCTGTCATATCGGAACATTGTGCCAGGGTATCCAGCACTGCATCCGACATGCCACATTCTTGAATAGTCATCCTGACATAGAGGAGCGTAATTCATTAAACCAAATCGTCAAATCGTCCATTTAGAGGAAAACGGCACATAGCAGAAGCCAAAATCTACTGTTGATCTATCAAGGTTAAAGGTGTATACTCATCAACGGATTACTCAGAGTATAGTTAAACGACGTAAAGTCTACCGCTGATCTCCTTGAGCAATATGCTAGAAACAAAGCCTGCATGAAGTATTATAAGCTTACATTTCTGGAGGTCCAATCTAGGCTACTCTGATTATGCAACCCAATTGAACATTGTGCAGCGACCTTAGGTAAGAAGGGAGAGTGTTAGAAAAATACAAAAGTGGCACTAGCTATCAAAGATCTCTACTCCATGAAAATAAAATGAAGCAATGCATGGCACGATAAATAGTTAAGTTATATTTTGTGTCTGCATTACTTAAATATACAAATATTGGTATATTATGTTTCTTGAAGGAGAAATGTGACAATCCTCTAACTTTAAAGTATAGTGTTTTTTTTTTGGAAGCTACTAAGTGCTTATGTGTCTTAAAACTATGAATTGTTTGTTTTACCCTCATGTAAAGTGTTCACTGAAGAAAAATACAAATACAACAAATTTAGTGCTTCACAGAAAACTGACTGAAATAGCATTCATTTGAAAAACTGTGATTGCAAAACCAGCGTATCTGTCAATCACAAATAAGTGCAGAAGTTAGGGCATATTTGGTTCATCATAGCCACACTTCGCTAAACTTTGTCTTATGTGTAGCAACAAGAATATGCTAAGTTTTGTTTCAATACCACGACTATGGTACGCCACAGTTTCTTAGCAGGCTATCCCACTTGTCATACACTCCACGTTTACCAAATTTTTCCTAACTTGTGGTGAACAATCCCTTCAGCACACTTTTTGTGGCTTGTCATGGTTTAGCAAAAAAGGTGTGGCAAAACATGGCCATGAACCGAACATTCCCTTAAGCCTAGGCTAAGGCAAACTAATACGAAAGAAAACAACGGAACTCCAAGTCTGTTTACCGAATAAGAAAATCTTCAGAAACTTTGAACTCCTTTTTCTCCTCTTCATTCTCAACAGCTTCATCTTCACTGTCACTGCAAATTAAAGCTTCACCGCAATTTGCATCATAGTAAATCCTTCGTCGACCAAGTACAGATTGGTCTTCCGTCATCCTCTGGTTCCTGCATGAAACCAAGAGATATATTTTGCCTCAAGAAAACCCTCTGATGCCATATGATGCCTCAATAAGGAAACCTTCTGTACGCAGCAGGGATTTTGAGAGGTTGAGAAGTGCATGTAATTATAAACAGACCTGTCCAAAAATGTCCATGTTGTATAAGGCGGAATTTTTGGTACTTCTGGTAGTTGAATTGGCCTAATGAGCTTTCCACCGAACATAACAGTTGATGTGTCATATGAACTTTCATCTTCAGAAGTGACGCCGTCATCCTCAGCAGCAGGAACTTCATGGCTATGCACCGAAAAAAGTACATCGTCTTGCCTACTTGTCAGAAAATTTGAGACTAAGGCAGTGCCATTTGGTGTATTTATTTGCCAGATTTTTGAAGAATTGCTAGTGCTTTGTGTAACGGTGCTGAGTTTAATGCTGTTCTCCTCTATCCTATTCTGGAAAAAAATAACAATCAGAAAAAACAACAATCAGGTTATCTTATTAGAACATACTCGGAGAAGTAGAGAATGATTTCAAAGCACCTTAATGGAAGTGAAACGATCTGCTGTAATTTTCTTCTTCAACGAGTCAATAACACTTAAAATATATGGGGAGGCCTCACTTCCTTCTTCATCTGACATAGCCCTATCGTCGTGAATAACCTACAAAGGTAGTAAGGTACTAAGGTTATCGTAACAAGCATAATGCAAGCTCGTGTAGCAGTTTTATGATTGAAGGGCATAATATAAAGCCAAAAGGCAATTAGTGTTAAGAGCCCAAGTAACTAGTTCCTCCCTGCATTTCAGAAGTTCTGAATACATGCACACCACAGGAGTAGACTACAATTCTCTACATGATAACTCTTAGTAGCAAAACTTCAAAAGGAAAAGCCTAGGTTAACTCTCTACCAAATCAGGGAGCTTTTATTTTAGTAGTTTCTACTTTTCTCTCCAAGACTACATTCATCTTGTACAGCCATAGTTTTAAAAATGGGCAAGCCTTGCTTCCTTTTTAATTCAGCATTCCGACAGAACCAAAACCACGCAGATGCTGAGGAAGGCACCATAAGAAGCAAATAAAAGCCAAAAATTGCAACCACTCGGTCGATTGTGTCTATACGAGGGGGGTTGTAATGTGTAAGTTGTAACTATTTCTGTTCCGAAACAAATTCTCATCGTTGACCACGAGATGTTGTTCCAGTATCTCATAGGTCGACCAACCATCAGGCACTCCAATTTTGCTTTCCTCCAGTACAGTTCACCATTGTAGAATGGAGGGGTGCTCAAAAAATTTCGTCATTACAGACATTTTCCATTGATTAGGATTTTTGAAACGTGAGACATATAAATGCATGGTGGTTACCTGATAATTTTTGGCTTTTATTTGCTTATTGTGGTGCCTTTGTGAAGTCCCCTTCGGCGGCGGCCACGGTCGGCGTGTCGGCGCTGCTGGCCGAGCGTGATAACCTGCGTGCATTACGATGCGACATTACTAACATGGCACGGCATATATATGTACAGATCGCAGCTAGCCAACAGATAGAACAAGCCGGCGAAATGAGTCACGGGAAGGGTTAATCTATCGAGAGTCGTTCAAATCACGAGGACGACATCAAGAGCCGTCAAATCGTACCAACAAACAGCAGCGCACCTCGCACCACCACAGCCCCGGCGAACATGAAATTGCAGCAAGAGCGCACACACACACACGAGTATAGTATAGTACATACATACAGTGACCCACTGAGAGTGAGAGAGACGGCGGCGAGCAAGCTGAAGCATACAAGCACCTGGAAACCCCCACCACCCAAAACGAAGCCTCGAAGCACTGCGGGAAGAGCACGGGCACGCCGGCAAGCAACTCCGAACCCGCGCCATAGTTTTCTCTCCAAGACTACATTCATCTTGTACAGCCATAGTTTTAAAAATGGGCAAGCCTTGCTTCCTTTTTAATTCAGCATTCCGACAGAACCAAAACCACGCAGATGCTGAGGAAGGCACGATAAGAAGCAAATAAAAGCCAAAAATTGCAACCACTCGGTCGATTGTGTCTATACGAGGGGGGTTGTAATGTGTAAGTTGTAACTATTTCTGTTCCGAAACAAATTCTCATCGTTGACCACGAGATGTTGTTCCAGTATCTCATAGGTCGACCAACCATCAGGCACTCCAATTTTGCTTTCCTCCAGTACAGTTCACCATTGTAGAATGGAGGGGTGCTCAAAAAATTTCGTCATTACAGACATTTTCCATTGATTAGGATTTTTGAAACGTGAGACATATAAATGCATGGTGGTTACCTGATAATTTTTGGCTTTTATTTGCTTATTGTGGTGCCTTTGTGAAGTCCCCTTCGGCGGCGGCCACGGTCGGCGTGTCGGCGCTGCTGGCCGAGCGTGATAACCTGCGTGCATTACGATGCGACATTACTAACATGGCACGGCATATATATGTACAGATCGCAGCTAGCCAACAGATAGAACAAGCCGGCGAAATGAGTCACGGGAAGGGTTAATCTATCGAGAGTCGTTCAAATCACGAGGACGACATCAAGAGCCGTCAAATCGTACCAACAAACAGCAGCGCACCTCGCACCACCACAGCCCCGGCGAACATGAAATTGCAGCAAGAGCGCACACACACACACGAGTATAGTATAGTACATACATACAGTGACCCACTGAGAGTGAGAGAGACGGCGGCGAGCAAGCTGAAGCATACAAGCACCTGGAAACCCCCACCACCCAAAACGAAGCCTCGAAGCACTGCGGGAAGAGCACGGGCACGCCGGCAAGCAACTCCGAACCCGCGCGTGCACCCCCCCCCCCCCCCCCCCCCCCCCACCACAAAAAAAACCCATCAAAACCCCTCACCGCGAGCACCCACGCGGACGCGCGGCGGAGAGCCCCCAAATCGACGGCAACCCGAGCAAAGCCAACATGGCGCAGCGGCAGCGGGCACGAACCCTAGAACATTCGGGACTGAGTGGGCTTACCTCGCAGGGCGGGGAGACCACCAGTGCGGCGCGGCGCGGCGAGACTGGGCGGCTGGGGCGGCGGCCAGCCGGGGAGTGGGGGAGTAGGGGGGGCTAGGGTTAGGCTGGGGAGGGGAGGGGAGATGGTTGTGGGGAAGAGGAGCGGAGGGAGGCAGCGGGGGGCTTTTCTTTTTTTGAAATTGGAGGCAGCGGGGGACTCGTCGACGGCGACGCGTAATTCAACTCCATGTCCTTCTCCCTTGCGGCTAACCAGTGATCCAGCTAATTCTCGTTTGCACTTGGACCGTGATTTTCTATGACTGGTCTTACGGAAAGTTTTTGTATTCACATTTTTTGAAGTTTTTGTTTCGTTTCTGATTCTGTCGAAATCTAATATATCGTTTCCTTTGTCGTTTCCGTTTTAACATATGTCGTTTTCATTTTGTTTGTGTAAAATGTCGTTTTCGTTTTCGTTTTTTTCTCTTCATTTCCTTTTTTCTACTGAAATAATCGGAAATTTTTATTTTCATTTTCAACCCTGCTTGGGAGGCAGCGAGTAGCTTTGCTTTGCTTTGGCCTTCCCTTCCCCCTCCAGGCGCTCCCTAGTGTTCTCCTCTGCTCCTCCCTCCTATGTCGCTTCACTTCACTTCACGGTGTGTGTGTTCTTCTTTGCATTTACGTCCCCACCCTGATCCATCTCTATCGGCCAAACAAGGGCAACGGGTCTACTTTACGACGACGGGGGACCGCCCGTAGGGGAATTTGGAATAGATCCGTGGGGATGAGAGAAGTTGTTGTTGAGAAATATGAAATTGGAAAGGAAGTAAAACTCCGGGTCCTGATTCCGTACAGACTAATATAAGTTGGACTGATATTCACCCACGGCAACTACAAGGATATGAATGAGAAAAGGAGAATGATATCGACAATAGTGATCGAATGACTGGATCACACAGTGCAAATTATCTCACCTCATGATATCATCGTATCGTGTAACTAAGCGGATTAGCACAATTAGAAACACCAAAGGTTCTAAGTTATTTGTGAATGCACATGAGTCATAAAAAACCACGACAGTCCGCCGACACATTGAGTTCGATTGTGTCCGTTTGGGAAAAATCAACCCCCAACACAGAGACAACTCGCGGTTCGTTTTTGTTCAAATTTTGTTCAGGTTTAGATCGTGGACAGACAGAATGAAGCATCCGTTGTGCCCATTTGTGTTTGCCCGTGTCCGGATATGTCCACAATGTGACCCATGTGCAGACATAAGTCCTCTATTTTCTCTCTCCTCCCACATGACCATGCTTTTCTCTCTTACCTCACTCTCCCAACTAGCATTCCCCAATGTCTCCGATGTCTGGTATGGGGCGACAATAAGGCGATGACGACGTCCAAGAAGATGCAGGCATGCGGTGGCGCGCGACGTTGTTGCTGGATGCTGGTGGTTGCGACGTCGGCCATGGCCCTGGTGGCGAAGGTGGCGGAGGGGAATCCAGAGTTTGCACAGTTCAAGAAGCAGCTCACGGAGACGTGTCTCACGGCCCGACATCAACAAGCACCACACCATCATGGTCCTCGTGTGGCAACATGAGCGACCTCGCCATGAGGGGACGATTTCTCTTATATTTCTCTAATTTTCTTTTATCGATCCGGCACCATCGGGTGGAAGAAGATCTGAACAAGTTCCCACGTCCGTGCACCGTGCTGTGTCCGTCCGATCGAACGGCGACCGAACATATTTCATATGCCTTTATGTTGGGCCGTTTGAGTTTCCTCTCAAGGTGTAGCCACCGTAGTTAAATATATGAAAAAATTTCTACGTGATTAATCCGTACATATACTTAGTTTGTTCTGAATTAACTGAGTCAGATTTAGTACAACAACTACGGAGGGAGGGAGTAGCAGATAAAACATGACTAGAGGTGACTAGAGAGAAGTCCCCAAGTTCCGACAGTCACCGTGGGTATCGGTCCAACTTATGATAACCCGTACGTAAATGCAAGGAGGACACGCACACCGGGAACTGAAGCGGCAGAGGAAGGGGGAGAGCGGAGCGGAAACGCTGGCGCCTGGAGGATGGAGGGGAAGGCCAACGCAAAGCAAAGCTACTCGCTCGCTGCCTCCCGCAACGCAAGAGAGAAAGGAGAAGGGAAGGGAGAGATGGGAGAAATTACGCGTCGCCCACCACCAGCCCCTCCCCGCATCCTCCCTCTCCTCTTCTCCCCCCTCCCCACCCTCGGAACGGAACGGAACACCATCCTCCGCACGGGCCCAAGCCCAAATACACCCTCTCGCCACGAACCCTAACCCTAGCTCCCCCCACTCCCTCGCTCGCCGCCGCGCCGGTGGTCTCCCCGCCCTCCGAGGTAAGGTAAGCCCACTCAGTCCCGAATGTTCTAGGGTTCGTGCCCGCTGCCGCTGCGGTAGTGTCTGCGTCGTTCGCTTTGCTCTGGTTGCCGTCGATTTGGGGGCGTCTGGTTTCTTCTCCGCCGAGCGTGTGCGTGGTTGCGCCCGGCTAGGGGTTTTGATGGGTTTTTTCGGGGTGCACGCGCGGGTTTTGATTGATTGAATCAGTCCACGGAGCTGCTCGCCGGCCTGCCCGTGCTCTTCCCCTTGTGGCTTCGAGGCCTCGTTCTGGGTGGTGGGGGTTTCGAGGTGCTTGTGTGCTTCAACCTGCTCGCCAGCCGTTTCTCTCAGTCTCAGTTGGTCACACTGTATGTATGTGCTAATTACTATACTCTAGTGTGTGTATGCTCTTGCTGCAATTTCATGTCCCCCGGGGTGGGGGGGTTGCGAGGTGCGCTGCTGTTTGTCGGTACGATTTGACGGCTCTTGATGACTGATGTCGTCATCATGATTTGACGACCCCTGATAGATAGATAACCCTTCCCGTGAATCATCTCACCGGCTTGTTCTATCTATCTGTTGCTAGCTGCGATCTGTATATATATGTGCAGTGCCATGATTGTAATGTCGCATTGTAATACACGCAGGTTATCACGCCAAGCGGACACTCCATTCTATCTGAGATAAGCGCGCGTGTTCCGTGATGGAGGGCTTTGGGAACCCTCAGCTGAGCGCGGCCGAGGCGGTGATGAAGAGGCGGCCCAGGAGCGTCGCGTCCAGGAAGCCGAGGCCCAAGGAGCAGCTCGCTTCCGAGTACAAGGACCTCTCCTGCCTGCCGTCCAGAAGCATTTCGCCAGAGGACGAGGCCGCCGACGGCAGCGGCCACCGGAGGAAGGAGCTGTACCTCAACAGCCCTCAGATCAGGGGCTCCGCGCCGCCACACAGGAACAACGACGTGTCGAAGAAGGTCAAGAGAGAAGAGAGGGCTGGAGGGGATAATAATGATGGTAGTGGCCACAATCGGAGCAGCAAACCCAAGGATGTGAAGCATGGCAGCCAAGGGTCCCCTGATGGCTCACAGCTTCCCTCGAGAGACACCAATGTGCCAGCAGAAAATAAGATCAGAAAAGTTAAACTCAAGGTCAGTGGGCTCACCCGAACTATACAGGCTGGTGACAGTGGCACTCCTGGCACATCGGATGGCTCTTCTCACCGCCACAAGCATAAGGTTTGTTGTTTCTACTTGACAGAAGAAAATCTGTGCAAACGGAACATGCTGTCATGCATTTAATTTGAAATGGTTCCTTTTTTTTCAAGATGCAGCTTAGTATTGCGCAGAACATTGTATCCGAAATTAAAATCTTGTCTGCTTTTTAAGTAGCAGTTCAATATGGTTTGTAGGTAGTTGGTGAGATGCTTTTACCCGCCATTTAACAGTAGAGTGTTCGTACGCTGGAGCTTAAGGAAATAAGTAAATAACCCTACTCCACTCAGTAGTAGTCTTTGTCGTATTTGGAATGGTAGTCTTTATCCGATGTCGGAATGGTAGTTTCTGCTGCAGTGGAGTATACGCTAATGAATCCATGTCGTTTTGTCGTTTTTTCTCTGATGTCCACGAATTTTCAAATGCCCTGTTATGGTTTCTCTTTAGGTAACTGATTGTCGGATATGGTAAATAACAGTTACTTACTATACTGCACAGAACAAGCTATCAGAAATAGAAACTTAGTCTGTTTTTTCTAGCAGTAGTTTAGGATTGTTTGTAGGTAGTTGATGAGATGCTTTTACCCCTCATTTTAATAGTAGGATGTACATATTTTGGAGCTTAATGAAATAACTCTACTCCACTCAGTGGTAGTCTCTGTCAGATTCGGAATGGTAGTCTTTGTCAGATGTTGGAATGGTACTCTCCGCTGCAGTGGAGTATATGCTAATGTTTCCATGTCGTTTTGCTGTTGGTTCAACTCTCTTGTCCATGAGTTTTCAAATGCCCTGTTATGGTTTCTCTTAGGTATCTGATTGACTGATATGATAAATAAGAATCGCTACATTTTGCTTGTTGGGCTCTAAGTTGCTCCCTTCCTTTTATTAGGATTCCACTGAGAAGAAACATCAAAGCACAAACAAAGATACTCATGGTAATCGCACTGATCGAAAACGTGGAGAGAAGCATGACATTTCACCATCTTCTGACCTTGTCCGCAAGAGCAAAAGGGTTCCTAAGAAGCGTACTCTTGATTCTGATGACGAAGATAGTGAATTACTTTATCTTGAAAAACTTAGAGTTGCTAAGGCTACACCAGAACAGCCCATAGCTACTGACAGTCCTCTAGCTTATGGTTATGTCGAGGATGGTCTCAGGAAAAAGAAGCTATCCAAGGTTTCTAAAAATAAGAGCACTCCATATGAAGTGGACAATGACTTCACGGTGTCACAATCTAGCAGAGATGGTAGGAAGAACTTGACATTGGAGGATGGTGATGATTTTATTGTAGAGGATGAATCTGAGATGGATGAGCTTGATGAACTGAAGGAAGCTGATTCGCCTTCTAGTGTAAAAGTTGAAACTCCGGGCCTTACAACAAGGCAGCGCGCTGGCAGGGGTGGCCATGGTGAAAGTGTGATTGAATATCCTGATGGATTACCAGCCGCTACATCAAGAAGTACAGTTCCTAGCATATGTTAATGTCACTATTTTTTAATTAATACTAATGTGTTGTATCTCAGATAAAATGCTAAGTGGGGTTGGTATTTGATGATGCAGAGCAAAAGGGGAAGCTTTCAGACGTGGAGATGCAAGCCAAAAAGGCAGAAGTTGCACAGAGGCGTAAGATGCAAGTTGAGAAGGCTGAAAGGGAACAGCAGGTCTGTTTTTTTAGTTGATTGTGGCCTCTTCCTTTTTGTTGGGCGCCAATTTTACTGAGTTTCTACTGTACAGGCTGAAGCAATGAGGAAAATACTGGGGATTGATACCGAGAAGAAAAAGGAAGAGAGGAAACAGAAAGAACGGGAAGACAAGGTACAGCTCTTGGGAGTTGTACTTTAGCTGTCCTTCCTTCTTTGCTAGCTAGGTATGCTGGTAATTACAAATTTTGTTCTCATTCTTTCCTGCAGGAAAAGCAAGAAAGATTTGAGGAATACAAAAGAAGCTGCATCCAGTGTGTCATGGGGCCAGAAGGAACTGTTATCACGTTCCCTGATACGATGGGCCTTCCCAGCATATTTAGCTCCAAACCCAGCAGGTTACCTACGACACTATAGCTATATTCCTGCACTTCTGTCAATTTTGGCGTGTATTATTTTGATTAGCCCATTTTGATTATGTGCCTACGCTCAACACCCCTTGCTTATGTTCATTTCCCCAGCTATCCTCCTCCAAGGGAGAAGTGTGCAGGTCCGTCGTGCCCAAACCCTTACAAGTACCGCGACTCGAAGACCAAGCTTCCGCTCTGCAGCCTGGAGTGCTACAAGGCTGTCCAGGGTAGCAACCGGACTCAAGCATGCTGATCTCGCTAGTTATGCAACCCGGGAGCTGGAGAACTGTTTATTTCACTCTAATGCTGCTAGCCTGTTTGCTGATTTTGTGACATACCTTATTATACAAGTCTAATGGCCGATAACTGACTGAGGCGCCTGCTGCTGGTTTTTGTTTTTCTGGCTCCTTTGTGGATGTAGCATGGGCCTGTCTAGAAAGGCTGGTTTGTGTACTGTTTGACAAGTGGGGGAAGTAACCATTCAATGTACAGTCAAGCTTATGCTAGGCGTTAGCCATGATGAAATGAGCTTGTGTTCACTCGATATCTTTGTGATTGGTCTGTATCTGTGGTGGCAATAGCCTATTGAAAGAAAGACCTGCATGTTTTTCTTCATTGAGATTTTTTTTTTGAACATCTTCATTGAGATTGAAACTTGCATGCTTTGTTGTGCTGCTTGGGGAAGGCGGAAGGATGATGAACATGGGGTATTTTTTAAATTTCGATCTTTTATTTGAACAGTTAGCGCTGCAAAACTCTAGTTTTTTTTGTGGTACGCAGAACTGTAGCCGGTGCTGGAGGAAAGAATTAAACTTGTTCGTTTAGAAAAAAAAGTCTTTATTTATCAAATGGGCCGAGCAGAAAAAACGAGCATTTCGGTTGGGCCCTTCCACGGCCTGCTCAGGATTGCTGCCCGATAGGATAGGGTGCGGAGGATTTGCCAGCTAGAAAATAATTCGTGGGCAGCGAGAAAAGTGCAAATGACTGGCGTGCCTAGAGTTCAGGTTCTCACTCAGGTAAAGCATGACGTATGTATGAGTTTTAGTAAAAAAATATTCAAATTAAAAAATTGTCTCGAAAAAATTCAGTTGCAACCCCGAAAAATCCAGTTACAACCTACTTGTAACTAAAAAAAATCAGTTTTGACCAACTTGTGGAAAAATTCAGTTGCAAACCACTTGTAACTGGAAAAAACGTGAAAAAGAAAAGCAAAAAGAAAAACACACGCATCTTGGCGCATGATCGAACGGTGTTGGACGTGACTTAGAACTCGTGAGTTATCAGGCGACTTAGAACTAGCAAAACCGTTAAATAAATGGATAAAAAGAACGGCAAATGTCTTTTGGTAGCCATCATTTCGAGTAGGATGGAATTCATTGTGATTTTACACTCAACCAGTTCGACTGGCATGAAATTAAACCTGTCAAATTATTTGGAATTTCAGCAAAGTATATGTTATGCCAATTTCCATCCTTAAAACTTGTCAAAAGAAATAAAATGAAATGAGAATACATCAAATTGTCAAGAAAGAAGTAGCTATAATAACTTTTTTTTAGAATAAGTAGCTAGAATAACTGATCATACGTCACAGCGTACGCACACAGCACCCAGCCACAAGCCCACAACCACAAGTGCCAAGTGGTGCCTGGTACTACACACCCTACACGTCCATCAGAGCTGTCGATAAAAAGGAGGAAGCCTGTTATATTCATTCATTCCAGAGAGAAAAGAGGAGTGTTGACCTGAACCTGAGTGAGTAGAGGCGTGTTCGACTGGATATGATTGGACTTAGCTAGCTAGCCGTGGCGCGTGTTGACCTCCCTTTCTCTCTTTGCACGTGTCGCCTGCCCAGTTTTCCAATCTTGTACTCCCTCCGTTTCGAAATAGTTTGCGTTCTAATTTTTATAAAAAATTTCATTTTAGTTTGCGTTGTGAGATTGAGTTTCATATATGCCCTCATAGCTGGTTACATCATGCATTAAATTCTCTCAACCGCGCGCTTGCAAACTGAGAAAGGAGCCCAGCTAGCTATGCACGCGCTTTACATTGCAGCGGAGGCGAGGCGTCCAGGACATGCATGTATTAATTAGCTCCTCGCAGAGTGTGATTGCACCAGGGGCACATGCGTCCATCTCAGCTCTAATTCAGCTAATTCCTTGCCTACATTGGTATCTGTAATTTGCACAGGACGCAAACTATTTCGAAACGGAAGGAGTACGGAGTAGTAGCAATGATCAAAAGCCGAAAAGCGACGCCGGGACGTTGTTCCAGTGCGGCAGTGCCCTAGAAATCCAAACAAGGTTCACCTATATTCATATACCATTGATACTCCTTAATCTGATCCTATTTTCTACGTCCTAGTTTACAAGGCATAATCTTAAAAACTATTTGTCCTACACTCTTAGATACGATTGCATTAAATGTTTCTTAGCTAGTGATTGGTTACCTCCACCACCAATGCATGCAGCTTATTACGTCCAATCAACTAGCACATTGGGCTAAGAGATTTGCAAATTGTGTCTTACAAATTAGAACGGAGGGAGTAATATCCTTCTCTCTCTCATTTTATATATTAATATAAAAAGATACCCAACTCTAACACCCACACAATGTCAAAAACTTGTCAAACATTATGGATGCACACAACAAAAAATAAGACGAAGAAAACAGAAAACATGGCACCCACCAAAGCAATCAATGATTCACATCGCAGTAAACAAACACCACTACTCGTACAACCCTGACCATGAAAAATGCTCCTCAACATCAACATCTCCGGGAAGAAGGCAGTGCACAAACGCCTCCGTCGCCCGATCTAAACAAAAATATGATCACGACTTTTCACCTGGAGAAAATCCGTGAATTCTTCACACAATGCCTTCAATAGGCGCCATTAACATGTACACTACTGAAGATCAGACCAAGGGTTTTCACTCTGAAGATCAGGACTCGGTACTCCAAGAGCATCACCAAAACATAGCCAACATGTGTTTGCTCCCTCCACTTGTCGCGAACACTCCAACAAAGCGTCGACCACGACGCTCAGAACTGTCAGGCACACGATTTTGATGTTGATATCGCCGCGCAAGCAAAACTACATCCGTACTATGAAGTGTCATCTTCACCTCTTCCATTCCTCAGCTAGAGACAACTCCGCACACACATGGTTGGCACACATATGGGCTATCCTCGTCATTCCTCTTTCCACCGTTAGTTTGCGCTTCCGCGAACACCAAAATAATTGTTTGGGAGGGGGGGAGGGGGGCACTTTCTCTCTGTACCAACTAGAAATACACACAACTTTTAATCATGAGTATGAAGATTTTTATCTTGGTTATTAACGAAGACTGCTCTGTAGAATAATTTGTATGAGTATCACAAAACAAGATCATGAAATATAAAATAGGAACATAATTAAGCATCCGTGATGAACTGAACTCGAGCGTTTGATTCACACATCCAGGAAAGATGGCCAACTTTCGGCGCGCACGGCACGAAAACTGTAGTTCGAAAGTGTGTGTGCAACCAGTATAGACATCATTCTGCGCCTTGTCTCGCAAAAGCCACGACATCTCCAATCTGAAAAGAACGGCATCTTTCGTTTTTACTGTTCCCACAGCTCGGATGATCTGAAATGTGATCATACAAATTGTTCCCTTCCTCCTACCCTTTTGGCTCAAACCCAGGAGCCGTCGCTGTCCGACACGGTGGCGCCACTCCCGATCGAGCCCTAACTGGTCATTACTACATTTACAGCTGAATCCCCCGCGGGACAAGTGCCCGTAACTGTAGCCTGCCCCGGGCTGCCGGCCTCGTCCTACAGTTTCAGGCTTTCGGCTGTAAACATGCATTGCGATCGCGCGCGTGCAGTGCACACCAGTCACTCTACTGTTCGTTTCCACAGTTTCGGTACGATGCAGAGGCAAATTTAATTTTTTTAACCCTTTTTTGCATTCATTTTACAAAATGGATCAAATTTTTAAAAAATTGCGAATCTAACCCTTTTTCACGGCGCCCGCCCCCGGGGCGCCGTGTTCTTCGTTATGACGCCATGGTCAAAGGCGACGTGTCAGCGTGGCGTGCGTGAGCCCGCGGGGAGCAAGTACAACGCCCCGGGCTGGGGCGCCGTACCATAGAGCACAACGCCCCGGGCTGGGGCGTTGTGCCATTTATTAAATCCGTGCGGGTAGTTAATAAAAGATGCTAGTCTAGACAGGACATCAACCATGCATTAGGACAGTGGTATGTTGTGGGTTGTGTATGCCTTAAGGTTTTGAGTTCAACTCTCTCCCAATGCATAATTTTTTCCCTTTTTAATTTTTTTCTTTTTTCACTAAACCAACATATACATTAATATATTACAGTAAGATATACAAAACATAAAAATATATTTTTTATTTTCTGTTTTCACATAAGTAGGAACAATACGATCGTAATCTGATTTCTCAATGCATAATGCGTTACAACAGCCACATCCACAAAGATAATAGAATAAGGGTTCAAACTGTGCGCAGAGTGCAAAACTAAATGAAAGAAACACAGAACACACAAAATAGAATAAGGGTTCATGATACGATCATATTTTTCCTACTTATGTGAAAACAGAAAATAAAAAAAATATTTTTATGTTTTGTATATCTTACTATATATTAATGTACTCCCTCGGTTTCAATTTAGTTTCGTTCTGGGTTTAGTCAAAGTCAAACTTTGTCAAGTTTGACCAAATATTGTGAAAAAAAATTAACATTTATAATGAAAAAATTCATAGTACTAAAATCATTATAACATATATTTTCATATTATATGCATTTGATTTTATGAATGTTGATATTTTTTCCTATATTTTTGGTCAAACTTAATAAAGTTTGATTTTGACTAAACCTAGAACGCAAACTAAATTGAAATGGAGGGAGTATATGTTGGTTTAGAGAAAAAGGAAAAAAATAAAAAATAGGAAAAAAATATGCATTGGGAAGGAGTTGAACTCAAAACCTCAAGTCACACACAACACACAACATACCACTGGACTAATGCATGGTTGATGTTCTATTTAGACTAGCATCTTTTATTAACTACCCGCACTGATTTAATAAGTGGCACAACGCCCCAGCCCGGGGCGTTGTGCTCTATGGTATGGCGCCCCAGCCCGGGGCGTTGTACTTGCTCCCCGCGGGTCCACACACGCCACGCTGGCGAAGTTCACGACGCCTTTGACCATGGCGTCATAACGACGAACACGGCGCCCCGGGGGCGGGCGCCGTGAGAAAGGGTTAGATCCGCAATTTTTAAAAAATTTGGTTCATTTTGTGAAATAAATGCAAAAAAAGGTTAAATTGGTCGAATTTGCCCGATGCAGAGGGTTCCAGAGCTGCAATGCAACTGTTTTAGTTTTGGTCCCATGATTTCTGTAAAGAGAGTAACTCACTAACTATTAACCTAAGTCTTGCCTAAAAATTACACTTGTCAGGCTGGAATGCTGGATTACCACTTACATATGCTGATTAAGCAGAATAGCAGATCATTCGTTTGCTGGGAAATTAAAGCAACTTTCTGGAACATGCATGCATGGTTTAACACTTTAACTCCTGACAAGATCAAGCCCTCCAAGACTCACACAGGTCACACCGGCCGGATGCGTAGGTGCGTCTCTTCTTTTGAGTAAGCAAAGTATGCACGGTGAGTGAGGACCCGGTGATCGAATGATCGGAGGAACAAAACTCGATATCAGCTTTTAACCTCGACCGTTTACCCTTGCAGTAGGCACTCAGGAGACATCCACGCCCCAGTTCTTCTCGCGATCATGTCCATGACTCGCTCGCAGCTCGCTGAAAAGCTCTTTTTTGCCTAGCTCCTCATCCTCCTCTTTTAGCGCGAGCTCGCGCGCGGTTCATCATGGACTCTCGAGCGCGCATGCATGTCAAAAGCTCCTCCCTCATCCTTGATGAGTGTGCTCCATGGCCGCCCCTGGTCACGGTGCTGGATGGCCGAGCTGCATAAACATTCATGCCATTGCCATGGTGGCATGGTTTGACCTGCGCATTAGTGATTACGACGAGGAGAGAAAGGTTACTTTCCCAAGGGGTGTAAAAGTGTAGGGCTAACTAGCTAGCCATATGTACGTGTTTGTAGCTAGGAGATGATGGATGGGGATGTCTATGGCAGCTTGGCTCCAAGTACTAGTAGCTAGCTAACCTCTTTGCCACATTTTACTGTAAGGTTTCATCGGCAACTTGATTAAGTTAGTCATATGTTTGGTTATTAATTAATTACTCTTAAGGGTTTGGTTTTACTGATCTGTTTTTTTTCTTTCTTTGTGGCGGTTGGCTATTTTTTCTGGAAAAAATTAGTCGATTATTTTTTTCTGCGGTTGAAATATCTAGCACACTGATTGTGTTATCCTATACTTGCATATTTTCGGTATTCAAACTTTATTTCATTTTTGCGCCTTGAACATTTCAAACTTTGAATGTCTTCAATGGGGGAAGAGAATAATATGGTTGTGAGCATTGTTGCTGTGAAGTGGCCGGGTGTGTCCCCGTTTGGAAAGAAAATGTGTATTTATGATGTGCAAATTGGATTATTAGTAGTAAATATGTTTTGGTACTTTCTTCCTATTTGAAAATCTTTGTTGTTTCAGTTTTATATTTATGTTGGTCGTATTTATAATAATGCACTAGTTGCAATGCGTGACTTGCTTTATATAAATAATAAGTATGTTTGTTAATTTATTTTAAAAATTATTGGTTTGATTGCACTTGCACATTTTCAAAATGAAAAGGTTGGGTTTTTACCGGTATAAAATATACTTTTACCGGTATGGGTTCTTCCAAGTGTTGTTAGTTACAGTAAAAAAAAGTGGTGTTAGTTAGTCCATCAAATTTTTGAGGTTTGTTTTGTTGGGTTTTTTATTTTGAAATAAAATGGTTTGTTAAGTTTGCTAAGCACATTTCTAACGTGTGCATGTGGCAACCGAAACATCGCCATTAGAATTTGGAAAAGGTAGAGCCCCTTTGCCTAGCTACACGGGCAAGGTAGGTGTGAAAAGAGAAGAAATATAGGCAAAAGGAATAGAAGGAGCGGAGAGATAGAAAGGTGTAAAGCGGCTAATCGATCGGATGTTCGGATGGAGGCCAGGCAGTGCACGCAGTGATTAGAGAGAAGGGAAAGGTTAACAACAACTCGTTGCTTGATTATTAGTAGAGGGAGCATGAGCGTCACGTGCGTGCGAGGAGAGAGAGAGAGAGGGACAGAGCGTTTGGTTGGAGGCGCGAATGGGACCGGCAAATGGAATGATGATTGCCGCTGACACCACTCGCTGCACGCGTGCCCCGGATCTTCTGCGCCACCCCATCGGTGTCGCCCTCTCTCTGGATGCATGAGTACAAGCGTGATCACTCATCCATTCATGGTCAGTACTTAGTGCCACATAAGGAAGGAATTAAGGATACATATATGTACATATATACGGAGTAAATCCCACCGATGCAGTGCATGGATGCAGCTCTAGCTTAGCTTGTGGTAGTACCATGCTATGCTACATTCCCTGCGAGAAGGGGCACATGAAATGAAGGCGGCGTGCGTGTTGTAGTTGTAGTTGTAGCTAGCTAGGGATCACGTATTCACGTACGTACCTGACTTGTGCACATCACAGGGAAGATGTATGGTCCCGGGGCTACACGAGGATGAGGCCGACCCTCGCTCTCCGTCTCCCTTCCCCACAGTATAGTACAGTACCCCTTGCGCACGCTTCCTTTGTACTCACGCGAGCGACCCGTCCGTCACGACCGCCGCGACATCGATCCACGCAGTACGTACGTACGTGCTGGTCCATCCACAACCACTCCACGCATATATTCCATGGAGTTTGCTGGTACGATCCAGCCGTATATAAGGAGAAGTATATATATTGTAGGGTTGAGGGCTTTTACGGCGTGCAAGTGAGCTCATCGTAACGCACGTATACGCACCTCCGCTCTAGCCTTGGTTCCGTTCTTTGGGCATCGTTGGAGAGCGTGTGAAGGTGTATTTGGGTCGGTGGGGTTGTTTTCGGTCGATCTAATCTTCGTTCATCATCATTCATGTGTCTACAGATTGGTTCCTTGTGATCTATGCGCTTCTAGTTATCAGCGACGGTTGATGTTCCGCTGCGCTGGTCCTATGTGGCCTAGTTCACGACTATCTACTGTAATAAGGTCTGCCCGACCCTAACTAGTAATGGAGGGGCGACGACAGTGATGCGCCTTCGGCTCGCTATAGTGCTTACAGTCGTCGCTATGTGGTCTATGGACCTGGATGTAATTTTTGTTGCTTCTGACAATTGATGAATATATAAGAATTTTCTCGCAAAAAAGTGTGCTCATCAACGACGGGGAAGAACTCCAGCTCACATGGATTGGAAGGAAGGCTAGCAAGTCATTTTTGGGTCTATCGCGTTCGTGACTTTGCATAATCATTACTTACCGACCTTTCAAATTTGATTGAAAATTTCGGCCAATATTAACTTTTCTCGCCCCACTCCAAGAATCGTTGATATGGCGAAATTTGTCAGGAGTTTTTCCCCTGGTTGTAGCTGCAGTTTTTATAAGTTATCGGTGAGGCATCAACGGTGGCGAATCAATGTGAGAACTGAATTATATTTGTGAGATTCCTGTAAAACTTAATTTCACTTCAAAACATGCGTCGAGATTGTTTTTTGAAGGGGCCAATAAGAATTAATACTGCGAAGTGCGAACTAACTTCTGCATCAAGCATGGAGAGGAGTTCGCCTGTTGTCCCGGAAAGTCAGCACGAGGATTTGATGATCAAGTTGTTGTAAGGCGCACATCGACATTTGTTTTCTCCATTTTCACGAAACAATCCTCTTTCAGCTTACCAAGGGATATAAATACGTACACACGTGCATATATAGGATACCCCTCGTCACGAATTCGTATTTGTCCTCTAAAAATCGTAAACGTGAGATCGATCGATTTAGAGCCTTGCACAGTAAAACATACTCGCTATATGTACAAGGTAGCTATGGGCCGGGTAGCTCTCTTTCGTGTACACGTGCCGAGAGAGAAAGAGAGAGTAAGTCCAAAGTGCATTTTGTTTTCTCATTGTCTCTCCAAATCTAGAAGAGCGACGGGGGCTGTGGGCACAACGGTTGAAGATCTGAACCATGAAAGGAACTCTCCTCGATCGCTGTCTTACAGTATCACGATTTTCTATGCTCCGAGGTCATGGAACCGGGAGCGATCCCTGAAAATCTATGCTTTACCTAGTTTGCCTTTTTTCTTTGCAAATTTTTTATATGAACGTTGTTTAGCGTGAATTAGTTGTGTACGTACATCGACATGTATAAAAATGTGGTGGGGGGGGGGGGGGGGGGGGGTATTTGCTCTACATTTAACACATCATGCATTGGTCTTTTCCCGTTATCGGCATAATCATGGAGGGTGGGCGCCTGTGCGGCTTCTAGGAGAAGGGGTAGTGTGGAGGGGCGGGGTCGCACGAGGGAGATGGGACTGTTTTTTTTAGGAGACGAGTGCGGAGGGGTGAGGAAGAAAGAATGATCGGGGATGGAGAAGATGGTGTGTGGGTGTGTGTGCGCCATGGCTTCAACCTACATGTGCACCCGTGATACTCAATTTACCGCTGATGTCCAATCAAATGTGTACGCCAACGTAAGTGGCCGCACACAGGTCTCTTGACCTACTTATACTAGTGATGTGGCGTACATGTTTGTGTGTACACCATCGGCACTCCTTTTACCGATGACATACACTTATTTTGGTCGCCAGCGGTAGCAAGGTCGGCTATAGTCTATTTCCTATTAATAATCAGAATCCTCTTGCCAAGTTGATCATGATTTGCCTCAAGAGTTTTTCACTTTTCTCACAATAAACGCTAAAATCCGATATGAAGGAGCACATGAGCAATTGCAAAATGATTTGGATGCAATTTATTTATTGAGTGTGCAATTTGAGTGTGCGATTTATTTTAATTTGAAATAATTGTATGAAATATTTTATTTATTTTATTCAACAATTATATAGTTTCAAAACTATGTAATATGATTTTATTCTAAATTTTTTAGATCGAACAACCATTATTTGAATTTAATTTTTACTAGAAACATTTGTTGGGAGCGACAGCTCCCGAGCAACGTGTACAGGTGTTTTCAATAAGACTAGTGGAGTAACATATGTAGTATCATACATGCCACGTTGACAAAAAGATGATGTGCCACTGATATTAATGATGAAATAGATGATAGTGGTATCATAGATAGATACCGTAACATAACGCATTTCGAGACAAAATGAGTTTACAACCTACTTAATACAACACTATATGATATCACAAATATGTTACTCCCCATAATGGATGTAGTAACATATACTAGTTTCATGTGCATGATACTAGTATATGATACTCCCCATTGTGATTAGTCTAACCCGACACCGTTGTCGGATGCACTTTTAGAACGAGGCATCAGTACGCATGCATCATAACTTTCTGAACAATTAATATTTCATTCTCTCTGCTGAGAGGTCGGATGTTCCAAATTAGTAGTATGAAAACTTCTGCCATGCCCTGCCCCTGCTGAGCTATAGTCTGGCCTGAAAAACATATGTATATACAGTCATACAGATCGGACACAGCGTTCTTTTGTCATCTCGATGTAGAAAACCAGTGCTCCTGCGGCTAGCTGCTCCCGCATGAACACAATTAGAACTGCCAACGCCATACTAGTACTGTTGCGTACATATGCATGCAGGTCAGCAGGTGTTCCCGTGGAAGTCGATCTGTCATCTTTAACAATGTATTAGTATTGAATATTGCTTAAAATCCATGAAAATGCTGAATAATTTCAGAAATATATGCACATCAATTGCATGTACGCCCTTTCTTAGCCCTCCGTGATTCAAATGATTTCACTTTCATTAGAGTTTAGTTTTAAGAATTTTCCTCATAGAAGTTAATGATCACTTGATTTTTTTCTATTGGAATCTTCGCACTTGTTTTCAAAGAAAACTTATTATCGAGTCCCTGGAAAAGTGTGTGTCATTGTTTCCTAATCTTCTCTATGCTTGAACCACAAACACCCCATGTACCGATTTGGACATACAAAGGATGTATAGATATATTGGTAATCGCTATTGGGTCCCTGCTTGTATGCTTTATTTTGGAACAATATACACTTCTAAGTTAAAAACTCTACATGCATGACGTTTGTCCCTAGTAAATTTAAAATAAATATATAGAGGGAGCATACTAGAGCCCGAAACCAAAAAGGTGCACTCGTGTATAAACGCCATATGTATGTGGGATCGTGTAGATCAAAGAAGCTCTTAAGCTAAAACTAAAGCATGTGTTAGCATTTATATATCTTAGCTTCACACTATATCAAGTACTCCAATTTTTCGATTTTGCGAAATGGACATGGATGTCCAATTTTTCGCATTATTTCAAGTATCTTGGCTTCACACTATTTCAAATTTTCAAGCATGTTGGTAAAAGTTTCACATCGGTATCCATCTTGTATTTTGGAAAAGGACGATGACTCCAGGCCCCCATAATATTATTGATTAGTTACAATTCCAACAGAGCCAAACATTAATGCCCAACAAATCAGCAAAAAAATATGAAGTTGCTCACAAAGGATCATGCTCGTGATAGTATCTACATAAACCCCTCACAAACCCTATTACAAATGATCGAATCGCAATAACCTTGGTGTGGACCACAAATACTCTAGCGGACTTATAGTGCAATTCCAACTTGCATGATAAACCGTACAAAAAATAAAGAGACACTAGAGCCGGAAACCAAAATAATTAAACGTGTGTATATACGCCATATATATGTCTGATTTTGCGGTTCACAGAAGCTGTTGAGATGAAACGAAAGCATGTGTTAGCATTTATATCTTGAATTCAAACTATTTCAAGCATGTTGCTAAATGCACATGGATGACGAATTTTTCTCATGTCGTCATAAAGAACACACGTAGTAGTTATCTAAGTTGATGATTAATTGAACATGAAATGCCCTTTTTAATCATTTGAACTTGGCGTGTTATAGATTTCTAATCGTGCGCAACAAACTGTAGCCATAATAATAAAACCAAGCACATTTACTTCCACCCCCTAGATTCAAAAAAGGAAAAAGTCTATTTTCAACCTTGAACTCGTAGACGTTCGGCGATTTGAACCCTCAACTCGGAATCCCGGTCGTTCAGACCCTAAACTATACAATCCCAGTCCAAATCGAACCTTAAGATGGGATTTGGCTAAAAACGCTGACGTGGCTCGGCGACAGCCGGGTTCTTGTGCTTCAGTGACGGAACACCGTGTGTGCGTGCTGGTGATGTGTACATGGACGTGCTCGAGGAGGTCACCCGCCCGTCGGAGCTCGCCAGCGCCATGGTCGTGCTCGAGGAGGTCGCATGTGCCCGTGTCGAGCCGGAACTCGCCCGCGCGATGGCCACGTTCGAGGAAGTCGTTCTCGCCATGGCCTGACAGGAGCTTGCCCGCGCTCGAGGAGTTTGCCCGGGCGCGCGCCCGCGCCATGGCCGTGCTCGAGGAGGAGCGAGCTTTGCTTGTTGGTGGCCGGCTGTGGCAGAACCCACCGAGCGCGCCACCGTGCTCAAGCAGCAGCGCAGCAAGCACACACGTCTACCTTGAAAGCAGCAGCGGAGCTACCAGTCTAGCACGCACGCAGGAAACATATAAACGCGCAAGTAGAATGTCGCGCGGCGAGCGAGCAAGCAGCAGGCAGGTCTAGCGCGGCCCCTGGACGAGCGGCCCTTGGACGCGAGTAGGAAGAGCAGGGGTGCGGCGGCCCTCCGTAGCGAGCAGAGCAAGGGACGTGGCGGTGGGATTTCTGTTTCCGACATGTGGGTCCACTTGTGAGTGAGACGCTGAAATTCCCGGTCTGGATTTTCCGTTTCCTGGCGTGCCAAACAGCTATAAGGTTTATTTTAGACCGGGAATCGTAAGTTTAGGGTTTGAACGACCGGGATTCCGAGTTGAGGGTTCAAATCACCGAACGTCTACGAATTCAGGTTGAAAATAGACTTTTTCCTTAAAAAAATAGGTATAGTTAGTACAAAATGTGTATCCATGTGACCTACATGCATGCGGCCGGCCAAGCTAGCTAGCTAGCAATGTAGCCATGCCATTGCCAGCCACGACAACTAACTAGTGTGGCAGAAAGCACAGGACAGGCATGCATGACTTCAACACAACAAGTTACATTTTTAGAGTAGTTAGCATAAAACTACCACTCTACAGACTTAATTACAAAAAACTACCATTTTTGCCCGTAATCGCAAAAAACTACCACTTTTGGTCCGCAATCGCAAAAAACTACCACTTTTGCCCGCAATAGCAAAAAACTACCACTTTTGACCGCAATCGCAAAAAACTACCACTTTTAACCATTATTGCAATGTGATGTTTCTATTAATCTCGAACTGTTTATTTGTTTGACAACAATACACAATAATAAAGATAGAATCGACATAATCTTACACAACAATGGTTGTGTTAAACTATGTGGATTCAACCATTATTGCTTTGTAAAACTTTGTGAATTTACTCTGTGTTGCTGTGTAAACTATGTGGATTCAGCCAGTGTTGCTGTGTTAAACTATGATTATTCTATATTTATTATTACAGTGTAAGATTATGTCAATTCTATCTTTATTATTGTGTAATGCTGTCAAACAAATAAACAGTTCGAGATTAATAGAAACATCGCATTGCAATAATGGGTAAAAGTGGTAGTTTTTTGTGATTGCGGTCAAAAGTGGTAGTTTTTTGCGATTGCGGGCAAAAGTGGTAGTTTTTTGCGATTGCGGACCTAAAGTGGTAGTTTTTTGCGATTGCGGGCAAAAATGGTAGTTTTTTGTAATTTAGTCTGCAGAGTGGTAGTTTTATGCTAACTACTCACATTTTTACACACATCCTCCATAGCTTCCTTCTGTCCCCACAAAGAGCATGCACATGAATGCACGCACACAGTAGCTAGCCTGACATGGGAGATCTCTGCCCCTCCCTCTCTCTCACACCAAAAAAGCTAAAGAGGAGCAAGATTACAAAAGGAAACCAGCAAGAAACAAAAGCTCGTCCACCTTCCCTGCCTTTCCCAGACCAGACAGACAGGGCATGCATCGGCAGCATCAGCGCGTAGTACCACCAGCAAGTCCATGCATGCACTCATGCGTCATGAGAGCTTGCTCGCTGCGTGCCCCAGCGCCACTACTGTGCTGCACTGCATGCACCAACGCAAGCAATCATTGATTGGTTCCCTTTCACCTCCTCCATTCATTCATTCAAACTCACATTTGGATGCATGCCTAGCTACTAGATCATCCAAACATTCATCCATTTATTCACAAGACAAGATGAGACTGACATGCATGAAGCAGATATATATATATGCTGCTACATTGCAATGCAATGCGTTGGAAGTTGGAACAAACGTCTTTGTTTGATCCTAGGACCTGTCATGCATTGCTACATGTATCATGCAGTTTGTTTCATCTGATATCAGGCCAGGGCTTTGTCTTGCTTGCATGCATGCATGGCGAGCTAGCAAGTCGTCAGATGATCAAAAGATGAACTTGTGCAGATCCATGCTGCTGTTTTTGCTTCAACATAAACTGAAGCTTTCTTGTTACCCAATGCTTATATAGTACTAGGGGCAAATTGATACTCAAGTTTGAACCTTTGCATTGCATTGTGCACATATATATGCTAGCTGACATTAATTTGTTATTCAGGCGCTGGGTCTGCCATGGCTTTGGAGCTTGCATATGGCTAAAGCTCAAGCAAACCCTGATGGTATTATATGTATTCCTAATTATACATGGCATAATGGCATCACCAAGAGAGTTAGCCATATATATATATATGTATGGAGCAAGTAATTACTAGCACACAAAACTAATTGACCTTGAAAACAAACACGTGTAGTAGACGTAGTAGGGTACCATGGCATGAGATCGCCATATGCAATCATCTGCAGCTAGTACGAACGATCGAGGTATGGCGGCTGGCCTGGCTAGCTAGCTCTATGCCGCCGCTTGCATGTTCATATCGGCGACGCGCCTCCTCTTGGGCCGGTCGCCAACACCGCCGGCCGCGCCATGCCTCTCCACGAGAGCCCTGAGGGCCTCCTTGAGGAAGCCGGCGCCGCCGTCCTCGGACGAGCCGGAGTAGTCTTCGTCCGCGTGGCCGGCGTCGCGCGCTAGGACGAGCACGTTGCGGACGCGGCCGCCCAGGGTGGCCATCTCGGCGCGGAGCGTGCGGAGGCGGAGCGCGCGCAGCGTGTCGATGAGCTCCGGGAGGAGGTCGGAGCGGTCGTCGCAGCAGACGGAGGCCTCGAACACGGCCGCCGCTCCGCCGCCGCCGCCGGACGCGAGCACCACGATCTCGTCGTGCTCCGTGGGGAACAGGTGGCTCGCCGGCGACCCCGAGGCATCGCCGACGACGCCGGCCATCCGCTGCTTGAGCTCCCGCACCCTCTCCACCGCCTTCGCCAGCAGCGTCGCCTTGTCTATCTGCGCACACATGTACAAGATCGAGTTCATTAGCTAACCAACCCTAATCAAGAGACAAGAAGCAAATCAAACACATGTGCACGAACGAACCCTAGAACTTCTGATTATTAATTAGGTCGGGGGACTAGAATCGACATGGTACTAGGCAGAAATTGAAGAAGCAAATCATGAAGAGGAACAAGCCAAGAGACGAGGCAGCCCTAACCTAAACCTAGCTAGTTGTCATAGGATGATAGCTAACTAGGAGAGGTTCCGTTCCATTTCCCCAAAAGGAAAAGAAAGAAACCAGCTTTAATCACAACGATTAGCTAGCTGAGCATACCGTACCAGCTACGTATGGGTAGCATCTAGCTACTGCAAATCTTGAATTCCAAATGAAAATTCAATCCTCGTCGAGATTGATTTCATATCGGTCGATCCATTTCATGGACCATGTTGGTTGATTTTCGAGAAATTTATTAGGGGAAAAGAGGACAAGATCGACTAATATTGCCTTGGGGTCGCAGGCGAGGACGGCGCGGAGGCGGTCGAGGTGGGACTTGATCCGCTCGCGGCGACGCTTCTCGGCCTCGCGGTGGTTCCGCGTGGCCGCCACGGCGCGGTCGTGCGCCGCCTCGGCTGCCGCGGCGGCCGCCGCCTCGTCCTCCTCGGTCAGCAGCAGCGCGGCCGCGTCGTCACCCGCCGACGACGACTGCCACATGGAGCCGCCCATGAAGAAGGGCGGCAGCATCATGGCCAGCTCCCCCTGCCGCGCCGCAGCGCCGGCGAACGACGCCTCCGCCGGAAACATGCGCGCTAGCGCTAGAGCTGAAGCTAGCTTCTTGCCGAGCCTTCCTTCTTCACGTACGCCTCGATCGATCACTAAAGCTTCTTGCCGAGGTTGCTTGCTAGTATGCTACTGTTCCAACGACATGGACGGGATGCAAGCACGGATGCGATGGGGGAATGAATGACTCCGGCTCCGGCCGGGGAGAGAATAAATAAACGGAGCTCCGAGGAGGAGAGCGTGTGGAATTGTGCTGTGGATGGATAGAGAGAGAGAGACTGACTCGTGAGTGAGTGAGTGGCTGGTGGTGGGCCCGCGTGTTGACCCGTCAGAGATAGAGGGCTGGACCTGCTGGACGGACGAGCCCTGTGAGCTAGGGTCGTAGAGATGTCCCGGTTGAACGGCTGCGATGGTGCCGACGTACGTATAGCTCAAGCGCCGGCGACCGGCGGTCGTGGTCGGAGGAGATACGGCGGTGGCGGTGGTGGATGATGGGGATCGGACGGGATCGTTTGTCTCTCTTGCGTGTGTGCAACAACAACAACACTTGCTTCCCGTTCCCGGCGAGGAATGTTTGTTACATGTCGTCAATCTCTACGACGATTAAATGCTGGTTGGATGCACCCAAGCAAGTCTCTGTCCGTCCATTCATCCATCCATGGCCATGGTAGCAATAAGAAGATTGTGTATGGTATGAGGGTCTTTCTTGGGTGATGGATGAGACTGGATCCGCCATGGCTTTATTAATGAGTCAAAATGCAGGGATTTATTGCAAAGATATACGTTGAATTATAGGTATTGGGTACTCCCTCCGTACACAAATAAGTGTCTCAAATTTATCAAAAAGAAGATGCAATGTCTAGATGCATCTTCTTTTTGACAAACTTGAGACATTTATTTTTGGACGGAGGGAGTATATATAAACAGGTGGTGGAATAACGAGCGACCTAACCGAAAGTTGCTGTGTGGCAACACAACTTTATGGAGTTTGATGCTACCATCGGTTCGAATATCCGATGATGCAATTCACTCTACAGACGAAAAACATATTTCTTTCATCCGCTCGTTATAATTTTTGTTTCATAATTGGGGCGTGGGTGCGAGAAGTTTTTTTTTTGATAATTGGATTCATAGATCTATACATGACTTTGAACTTGGTAGTGAAACATTTCAAGCTCACCAAAGGTGTAAGTAGGTAAAGCATGATAACATTGACTTTATCTGTGTTTATGCATGTTACAATTAATTTAATACTATATTGATATGATGAAAAGACATAAGGCTATTGCAATGCAAAATCATAACTCTAGTTGGTTAATGTGACCCGACTCTAGAGCTGAGTGGTAACGAAAACCCATAGTAGAGTAGAGTTGAAGCTAACTCCGATAGAAGGACCACATGTCATTGACTACAAAAATAGGTTGGCTCACTTTTTTCATTCTAAAAGCTCATTTTTGAAAATCAGTTGATCTTTTTAAACCTTAATTAGCAAAAAATTGTAAAAATAACCCCAAACTTCCAAATGCGTTAGCAAAATTATCTAAAAAATTCTCATACTTCTTAGAAAATTAGTGACAAAATATATTTTAAATGATTAAAAAAATTATGCAAACTTGTGTATGACTACATCTCTTTTCTATCAAAATTTTATATCTTCTCTAGGTGTAGCTAGGAGTTATAAGGATTGGGAGTTTCTCTCATCTCCTCTCCAGCATGATGCATTGCTGAGTGGGTGATGGGAGTGGTTTCCTTTTGGAGCAATTTTAGTTCTCTAGTTTATTTATTTTTCCAGGTCATTTTTTAGTAAATTCCACTTTTGCCCCTAGTAGGAAACTTGTGAAAATGCTTACCTCATATACAAAAAATACCACCTCTTTACCGGTGGTGGAGGTACATGGTGCTCATGATGTCAAGTGACGTCCCGACTATGCATACACAGCTTTGAGCCTTTGACCTATACAAATACAAGATAATAATCTCACTAGTCCCATGTGCGCCTCGTTTTGAGCTTTTGACAACACCTGATGATGCCAATGCTATTACCCTTTGACAGCTTCTACCTATTTTTGCTGTCCTCCCGAACTTACAACTTACAAGGTGGAACCAAGTGTCAAAATGAGGTGGCAACCAGCTAGAGGGACAACTCGATCGGACCCTTATTTCCCAGGGTTGCATGCACCAAGTATCGGGTTGTACAGTACTTCATGGCTAACACGCAGGCATGATGGCATGGGGTGTGAGCAATCATCACTGTACGAGACACAAGTGCTCTACTTGGTAGCCCGTGCCAACAACGCAATTATGCTTGCCGCCTCGCCCTTTGCGGCCTCTCCCACCAAAAGCGCCCCTGCAAATGTATACCACACCGTGTTATATTCAACACGGTCATCATGGATCGTCCCAACAACAATGGCCCTTTGCAGTTTGTGTCCGTTCAAAAGCTAGCTAATGGCGTTTGCATCCTGTCTAGTCTCCGGTCCGCAGAAAATGGTGCTTGTATTATTTGTAAGTTTTTTCTCAAAAAAAAAAACAGTATGCTTGATTTGGGCATAAAAATTCCGTCGCCGGGACTTGAACCCGGGTCTCTCGGGTGAGAGCCGAGTATCCTAACCACCTAGACTACGACGGAATACATTGAGAATGCTTTAGCAATTCTTGATATTATACACCAGATGCACGCACATTCCCAGACGGTGACACGGCACAGTAAGAAAATATTACATCAACCAAACTTTTGCCACTATTTTCTTCTATTATTGTACTTACCAACTTGTGACACTATCTTTGACCCAATTACTGTTTAGACTATATCTCTTCCATCAGATATACTCCCAAACAAAGTTGATAATATATACATGTACTACAACAGTATAGTACGGAAGCAGCAGCAACAACTCCCAAAGTAACATAACTCAATGGACGATGCTTATATATATTTTTCTAGTATTTGTATTTACAATATACAGAAACAGAAGCAGCAGCAGCACAACAGCAAGCATTCTTAAAATTACAGGCAAGGAAATGTAAGTGCAATGGGCAATCTCTTTCCCCTGTTGATATACTCTGGAGTCTGGGAGGGACTAGTCCCATCTGTAGACGCATGTCCTCACTTGACAGTCTTCTGAGGATATCGTTATCTTCAGGAAATGAACAATACTCCCCTGAATAAATAAAGATGAATATGCTTAGCGTTATTCCCTCTAGTAGTTTATCCCTTGATCTTCTCAAAATATATATAGGCAGCTGTCCACCATATCAACACAGGCTGTTTTCCGTACTTGCAAAATGATGAAAACAATACGCATTGACCTCAAGGCACCACGGACAAATCAAAATTTTGATAGCTACATGCTATTGGAAACTCTGTTTGCAAACGGCCGGTCACGGTAGGCATGTCTTGATGATAAATATTTGAGGTTCTCATGGGATGACATATCACATCTATGCCACAGCCACAGCCACATATCTGAATTCTTATATTTCTTGACTCATGTCAAATGCATGCTGCTGTTGGAATGATGGCATCTTAATCCGACGGAATAAAGCGCATCGGTCTTTCTTCAGGGGAATCAGTTTCTCAGAAAATAGACTGCCTATGATCCAGCTTGCTGGCTGCAACAGGAGAGATGAAGGACTAAAGAACTGAACAGCTTTGAAATATTTAACTGGGAGGAAATATAGCTGTACAACAATGTAGAGTGTGAATCAGGTAGATATTTTTTCTATTGAATGAATCAAGTAGTTTTATTGGCAGCAGGAGAGCCTTCAGATCATAATCGATTGAGTTCTATACAAGGAGGATTGAATAACACACGAGGCAGCCAATGGATGTAACTATGTCGTGACAAGCTACTATTCTCTGTTTATTTATAAACTAGGATTCAAGCATTCAATGGCAATCGACGCTATCTTGTCGGTTGTTTTATATTCATGAACACCTCTCTATTTACTTATAAACCAGAATGGAAGCTGTACATTCGAAATTGAACTAACCGCTGTCTTTATGTCATGTTCCAGCCCACAATGGCTTAGATGACGTGATGCACTCGCCTCATTTGCAACAAGAATGATTCCATGTGAAGAACTTGTATCCTTCAAGCTTTGTATTAATCCTTGAAGAGATACAAAAACTTGGCCACCTCCATGCTGTGGAAACACAAATATAATATAAAGGCCATATTTTAGAGACAAGGCATAATAAATATAAGATTTATTACAGTTTACTAAGTAAGCTATGTGAATATTGCTTGATTAGTAGGTTATTCATCATGTTTTCTAACCAGGTTGCAGCATACCTTGATAATGTTGGAAAATTTTGAGCAGAAGCTGATTTTTCCGTGGATCAAGAATCCTATTCCACGAAATACCAGTTTATTATTTCTTAGGTGAATTGACTGGCCAAATGTTGAACTCTCTTTCATTGTATGCCCTTGTCGAATGAAATACCTAGCAAAAGGGCATATCAAAAGGTTAGCATCAAGAACAAATTATCTAAACCTATTTCATATCCACAACAGAGAAAAAAATCTAGCTGAATTTTCAGTTGCTGAAAACAAAGCTAGTACAAACAATCTTCAAAGTATAGTGCCTTGACTACGTTTGAGACCAGAATCGATTGGCACGGATCTCTTACAAAGCAACCTCATATATATGAGTATATACTGGCCTAAAAGCATCTAGCCCGACTTTCCAGGTTTTGTATGTGAAGTCTTCAGAATACAGTATGGATATTATGCTGATTAATTGTGACAGTGTTAGGTAACCTTCCAAAGATAATTATTAGGTAGCCTATGATGGTTGGCATTAAGTTTGGATAATTTATCCCATCCAGTGTGAAATGTTTTTCAATTTTTTTAATAGCATGGCCTTAAATTGAGAAAGATTCATGTGGTTTTTTGGCAGATCCCAAAATGCATAGATACATTAAGAGCATTTGTGAATTCCTTTATTACTTAAAATAAGTGCAAAACTGAAGCTTTCATAAACAAACATGTGATAAAATTTATAATTTCATTTCATGGGATAGGTGTGAGTGCTTTACCTTCCAGGTGGCAACAGGACACCCGCTTGAAGAGAATCAAAAATCCAATCAGGATTCAAAACCGAGCAATCGGTAGCACAACCATATAAGAACTTAGCTGTTGATACCTGTTGCAACAAACACCCATCAGAAACAAGTTCGATTTGGTAAAAAATGAATGGGGAATTTTAAATGTGCTCCTGTACTCACTGTTCCTAATGGCATACAATAAAACTAGAGGATACATAGTGAACGATAGATGGTACCAAAAGGAGAGAAAAGAAAATGGGATAAAACCTTTTTAGGGGAAAGAACTATGGGAGGCTTCCACCTCACAAGCTCTGCAAGCTTGGGTTTTTTATCAAATGGACAGGGTGGCACTTTAGAGAGGACACAACCTCCAAACTTCCGTATTATCGACTCAACCTCTTTTTCCTTACGACTTTGTAATCCAGTCAACAAAAACTCTAGACCATGAAATATGGTTTCTTTTTTGAAAATGTATTCCCTAGGCTCCTGTACGTCAGCAATTCTGCTTTCCGACCCTGCAAAGATGCAAAAGTGAGGCTCACCAAAAAGTATGTATGGATTGTGAAGTTATTACTCAAGATATAAATCATATCTCTAACAAAAGAGATCATAAACCAGAACTTACAACTGAATCGAGATTTAACCCTTCTGGTCTTGGTTTGTCTAGTACTCTGTTTAGAATTCAACAGTTGGGGAACTTTTCTTTTAAGGCCTCGTTTACCAACATTCAAATGCGCTGTGGATTGAGGAAAAACTTCTGATGGGATATATTGCTCCTTGCTACGATGTTCATTATCGTCCTGAGCATAAGATGGCTTCTTCTGAGCCAAAGAAAAATCTTTCGAGCTTCCAGCTTCAGCATTGTTTTCTGTGAATTGATTAGAGGCTTGCACACGCTGTATCTTCTTATTTAAGACTACTGGTGCGCCTCTCTCCTGACAAACTGCCACATTAACATCATTATAAGTCGCACTACCGCCCGACATGTTTGATACAGGTCCTACCATGCTAAATGGCCTGAGTGAACTGTATATTCTGCGCCTCCCTGCATTAGATTCTCGTTCTTTATCTGATGGCACAGAAGATGGAATGGCTTCTAAATCTAGGTCGTTCTTCAGAGATTGCTCGGAACGTATTGGTTTTCTCTCCTCTTCATTCCTCAGTTTGCATTCAGGAGCTTGACTAGTGGAAACTTCATTGCAAGATATGCTACACGGAACAAATGAACAGAGAGGTTCCTCAAGTGCTAAGCTTGAACATACTGCTTGATAGCATGACTCTGCACTTTGATTCTCTCCATAGAAACCTTCAGTGTCTTGGAGAAAAGATGCTCTTGAAGACGCAACCATTTCTGTGGATATCGCTCTAAGTGGAGGAGAGCACTCATACATGCTATCTATTGACTCAGAAATGAAGCTAGTTCTTATTTGTTTCCTTGTACCACCACCAACCTTTGTCTTTTCAGCAGTTCTTCCACCTCCCTGGAAATAAATTTTACATTGAAATTACGTAGATGAAGAGTGCTGAATGAGGTAGACATAGGATTAATTAAGTCAACTGTACCAAAAACAACCACTGGCAGCAAAATTACCTCAATGATATGTTGACCTCTTACTGGAGCAGCAGAGTTGTTTTGCGTCAACATCCGGAAAGCAGTTTCCTTATTTCTTGAGCATGAGATTTCTTTATCTAGAGTTTGCTTTACAGAATCACAGCCTGGAGTTGACTCTTTCAGTAGCGTACCATTTGAGTTATTGTTTGCCAGAGAATCAGGTACATGGTCATTAGTACTACCATCTTCGCTTATATTTTGCTCCTCGGAAGAACAAATGTCTAAGTTGTGTGCTTCTAGATCACGTGGGGCACAACTAGGCTGAGAGATGCGCTGTTTCAAATCAGTTGCGGTATGCCCTTGAGATGAACAGGCTGCTTGAACAGTGGAGAGGCCAACATCTTTGAATGCATCAAGCAATTCGACCTCATCCAATTCTGCAAGCCAATCACTCTCATCTAGACAATTTTGAAAGGATCCACAATCATCTTCTGTCTCCTCAAGAGAACACTGTTTCCGAGCTTCCTTTATATGCACGGCAGCTTCGAGTGCAGCTGCAGTTAACTTTTCAGGCTGGCAATCATTAAGTATCATTTCTGCAATAACCATAGCCTCAGAGGCAGCAATAGATAGCTCAACTGCATCACTAGCATCTGCATTACGGAGCTTCTGAATATCGACCTTTCCACCAGATGGTAGATGTGTTCTTGCACCAAGTGGTTTAGTAAAATCCTTGCTAGCAATTCTGTAGTTTTCTAGTAGCTTATCATCCTTAAAGCCATTAGCCTGGGATTGATTTTGGGGCACAGCATTGATCTCTTGTGCTTGACTAACATAAGAGCCCTTTAATGGTCCTCTGCATGTACCAGAGTTCAGAATCTGAGGGCAAACATTGGCTTGAACTGAAGGGAGTTGTGGGGCACTTTCTGAAGAAAGGTGCAAAGAGAAATGCAAGACCTGGAAGGGAAATACTTGATATATGTTAAAATAGCACAAGACAGGAAAAATTTCCTGTGCAGCAGCGGAAGATTCAATTATTTTGGCTGTTACAAACTGATATTTGCTACTAGTAACTTATTCACTCATAATGCAATCCACCAAGGTGAATGACAATCAAACAACATATATGCAAAGTTTAGAACCTAATTAAGATCAAAAGCACATTTGACATGGACAAATACGTCACATGCAAGATGAAAATAGAATACTGAACCTACAATTTCGTATTTTTCCCATTCAACGGAAGATTACAGGCGGAACAAAAAATATGTATACTTGTGCAAGTGCACACCCCTGGAAGAAAAAAGTATCTCGGGGCAAAGCAGAGATCCACAAGGTAATACAATTTCTATGGATGAGTTAACCATTAAAAGCTAAATCTACATGTAGTACCATCTCCTGATTTATTTGTCCAAAGAGAATGAAAATAACCAATTCACGACCCAACTTCTGCGGTTAGAATCAAGAATCTATGTGCCCCAAGCAGGGAAAAATATCATAAACCTACCTCTCTGCTGGCTGGAGTACACGCAGCAGGTGTATCCTCACTCCCGGACAGATGCAAACGAAACCCGCTGTAGGCACCAGCATTCACCGTGGCATTCTGACCATTCCGCTGCTCTTGTGCAGGGTCCACAACAAACACACAGTTCTGCAGTTCAATGGAGAATACAAAGGCATCAGATACAGCGTACCGAGAACATCAACTGTATTCAGATCCAATTCAATCATATGGCATTTCCTACCAAGTGTAATACTCATAGGCGTGTGCGGTTGCTTATGACGTGGCATGGCTAGGCAAAACAAACAAATAAATTTCTAACCTGTCTTTTCCCCTTTCAGTTACACATGTTCAACGGAAATTACAAGCTTCTTACAGGCATTCAGAAATCAATATGGGATAAAATCAGAGCCTACAACAAGGAAGGTTCTCGCGAATCGACGCGCAAAGAAGAAAAAAAAAGAGCACCTCGCAAGGCGGCGACGAAACGCCGGCGCCGTCACCTCGGTGCTCGCCGGCCGTCGGCTGCTGATGCGGCTGAAGCCATTGCGGAAGCCAGGCGTTGTCCTGAAGAACTCGAAGAAACACGGAAGGGTGTTAGAAACGGAACGGAAATCGCATCCCTGCAGTCAGTCCACATCTCTCACCAATCGCCTCCCCCTCCTCGCCCCTGCCGGCAGAGAGAGAGAGAGAGAGAGAGAGAGAGAGAGAGAGAGAGAGAGAGAGAGAGAGAGAGAGAGAGAGAGGAGTTACCTCGGAGAAGCGCGGCGAGTGGTAGTCGCAGGTCGACATGGCGGCGGCGGGGCAAGTCGGCGGCGGGGCGCCGCCACGACAGGAGAGGACGGGAGGGGCGGAGGTTTCTTTTCTTTAATTGGACCTGGTAAATCTCTCTCCTCCGTCTCCCGCCACCGCAGCGGTTCGCGCCATAATGGCAGCAAGGACTGGTCTTCTCTCCATTACTCCTGGCTGACAGGTGGGCCCATACCGGGGCCGCAGAGGCATGGGCCTGGGCCGTCATCTTCTGTAGGATCTCCTTTTTTGGGGCAACTTTTTTTTTGAGAAATTTTTATTGTGACTTATATTGGAACTTGTAGCCATTCAATATCTCATAAATAAATAAAGAGCAACCATTCAACCATCTTCCGCAAGTTATTTTCTTGGCATAATTTTAGAATTATCGATACCCCCCCGGGTGCCATTATTATCAAATTCCCCACACATTTGTTCCTTGAAAATAACAGCAACAGATTTACAGGGCCAACTATTTGAGAATAAGGAGGAGAATTTCGATCTTTACATGGTGCTATGCTCGAATTTGAGCTCCGACGGTAAAAAAGAGAAGACAAGAAAAACTAGACCAAAATTGGGTTATAAGAGCTGAAACGTCCGAGGGTTACAGAAAGAATGAACACTGCTGCACACATTACAGCACAAACAAAGAGACTTCACCACTGATATCGGACGGTACAAACAAAACGTGGGCGCCGAAGCTCGGGACACACTAACCCTTCAAGTCGGCGAGGGCAGTCTTGGTGGCTGCAGATATTACCGCATCCGAAGCATTTGGCAGGTAGTAATATTTTCCTGTTGAAGCATGGATAAAAAGTTGTGTTCATGGAGGTTATGCAGAAACTAATTGACAGTATGTGTTTTAGTGCTTAGACTCCTCAAGTGACTACTGCAAAATTAATTCCCCTTAAGACAGAGTGCATACAAAATGTTTAACACGAAAGAACATGGTTTCGTAGAGCGTTAGATGCAGTAACGTAACCATTCTAATAATTTGAGCAGTGTCGTGCCGAGAATACCTTGGGCAACCCTTGCAATTTCCTTGGCAAATCCCGTGGATACAAACTTGTTTTCGGTATCAATGACCAGAAGTGACATTCCTGCCTTGTATATTTTGGCAGACACCTCAAGTATCTCATCCTTGTAAGACAAAGCCAAGTCAGAAATGACGTCTGAGCACAGCAGGAAGTTTCAAAATGATGGCCAAAGGCTTCTAGCATCGATAATAATATACTTTTCATAACACACTACATCGTTTGATGTTAGGATATGGGCCATACCTTTAATTCCTGGTTAGAAGGTCTTGGTGCATCTGAAGCAGCAGCGGCTTCAGGATCATTGGATTTCTTCAATGATACATTAGCTCTTCCATCGGTGATTGCAACTATCATAATACGTCCAACATCGCCACTCTTTTCAGCATTCAACCCCACTCTGACAGCCTTGGCGTAAAAATCCACAATGTTACCCAGATTATAAATACCCTGGCATAGCCAAATTGTACACAATTCTTATGTCTTACTGTAGTGAGGCCATGAGCTAAAGGAGAACCACCGCCACATGGAAGTTTTTCAAGACGATTGCGGGCCATTGCTATGGATCTCGATGGTGGAAGTAGAACCTCAGCGTAATCTCCACGGAAGGGAATGATTGAAACCTGAGATGAATGGATGTAAAAATGAAAGATAAGGTTGTGTACAAAGTACAAACTATCCGTATAACCACAAAACAAGAAATCTCGAATAGAAGAACAACTGAAAGTGGCTTACAGGGTATGCAACAATTGCCAACAATAAATTTTTACATTTCAGTAGTACCTGATCTCTGCTTGTGTAGCTTTCTGCGAGCAACTTCAATGCCGCACCTTTCGCATTCTGCATACGATTGAGTGCCATGCTGCCACTAGCGTCCACAACAAATATGACCTGTCAAAAAGTAAGTCCAATCAAAGTTGTAAAGTCGTGGGACTGGAAATTTCATGTTCGCTGCATAACCAGGGCAGAAATGTAGATAATATGATACTAACAGGCATTGGAGTAGCATACAATGTCATGCAACATAATCTACCGATTCCCATGAAAGTGTACAAGCAAATATGGAGAGAGACAGACAGACAGACATACCAGAGCACCTGCTTTTCGAGCCATTCTTTTGGCTCTCATGTCAGTTTTTTCAACAAAAACTTTTCTTGTCTTGTCAATATTTTTCTCTCTCCGTAGTTTTTGGTATGGTGCAGCTGCTCGAAGTGTCGCATCTACAGCCAATCTCCTTACTTGACCCTACTACAGAATCAACTGATTAGATGAGGAGCCTACTTGATGAGATATCAAGCAATAAGGTAGGAGTGGTATGCAAAGGAACAATGCAGTATAGGTGTCTGGTGTATCAACACACCCAAAGGCATCGGAGGAAATGTAACAAGTCAGACCAACATAAGAAGTGCTAAGCACTATCGGCAGTGAACTGGGAAACAGACACAAGCATGGATCCAGGGCTGTTCAAACAATCAAGTATTTAAGTTGCTAAGTTGACGAGGTAAAAGTTGAGACCTTTGGAAGCATAGGCTTTATGTATCGACCCCTGTCTTCTGAGAATATGATATTTTTCGCTCGTCCAGCCTTTCCTTTTTTTCTTTGTGCTTGCTGAGCAAAGAAAAGGAGCTTATCATCTACTAGTCCACCTTCAGCATCAAAAATAAACTCCTCAGGTATTTGGTCGTCCTGTTGTTCATTTTCTTCATCGTCATCCTGTCAGAAAACAGCAAATGATGAGCTAAGAGAAAACAAATGAACAAGGCAGGTATGGGTTGCTTAATCATAATAAGCAACCTCCTTTTCCTCATCCTCCTTCTCCTCGTCTTCCTCCTTCTCATCTTGATCTTCTGCAGAATCTTGATTTTGTGGAGGTTGTGGAGGTGGGGGTGGAGGTGGTTGGTTGTCCTGCTCCTGTGGGTTATCAGATATGATCGAGCGAGGTAGAATAACTAGCTCTACCTGCAAGAAGGTGTTGTGTGTGTGTGTCAGATATGGACTGAATTAAAGCTTCATATGTTGGCATAAAATGCAAACAGAAAGGGCATATCAAAAGAAAAAAATAGGAGTTATGCCAGCACTTAAATTTCCTTGCTACTTCATAATATATTCTTAACAGGCAGGAATAGTACATTTTATTAGTCAAGTAAGCAGATGAAGAAAACAATCAACTGAAATTACAGTGGATATCTTGCTTCATTTCAGAGTGAAGAATCTACAGGCATGAAAAATACTTAACAGCTTTCTTGAGGTCATCCACGTAAACTTTTTCCCGTCCTTCCATGGCAGCAAGACATTTTGCCACTCGAGCAGCATACAGCTCAGCTCTGTGCCCCTGCAACAGTGGTAACACTCAGAATTTTGTATCTAAATATGAGAACACATCCAGTCCAACTTTCCAGCTCAGCATAACTGTCTCAACAGTCAATATCGTTTATAAAATAAAACATGACAATTGTTGGACATCAGTATCTAGACAGTAAGGTAAGGTCAGTAGGCCACAAAAAATTCAGGGTTTACAATGAACACCGCTAGAATGACATAAGTGTACAACAAATAACGAGATGACCACACAAGGGACAATAAAATTGGCATGTTTCAACTTGACTAAGGCAAGGGGAAAAGGTGACACTGGCTTTGTTGCCAAAAACTACTGTTTGGAGCACTGTAAAATGGTTCTATCCAGTTAGATTTGATGCACATATATGGAGAAAAGATCCGCCAAGACTTTGAATAATAATGCCAAACCAAAGAAAGGTATGCATGCTTAAAATGATATCACAAGTACAAGGCTAACCAATACTGGCTAAAAATGTTGACTACTATCTGCACCTGCTGGTACTGTGAATAATACAAAAAATTGCTTCTACAAACACCAGGCTCAAAGTGCGAAAACAGCAATTCTAAACTAACAGGGACAGATCCTAATGCACCTACCTACATATACAGGTCTTATAAAGGAAGTTGCTTGCAAGGCAAATCATCAATAAAATGCAATATTTAGCCACATGTAATAACTATAATGCATGAATACAGAGTGCAGAACACAATAAGGATGTTGCAGATTTTTTTTAAAGGTACTGCAAGCTTTCAATTCAAGATCCTCACTACACATAGCTTATACGGTTATACCAACAGATCTCAGCAACCCGCTGCTGGAAGAACATCAAGATTCAACAAGTAAACTAACCTGACACCCACCGCGTATAGCTTCTGTGACAAGATACTTGAGCTGCTCTTTGCTGATAGCAACATCTCTCAAATACTCTCTTGCCAAAATTATCTGTGTAACCATGATTACCATTATGAGATGAGCAGTACATAAGAGCATCCACAGCGCAAGGCGCTTACCAGGACGCTTAAGTGGTAAAAATAAATAGAAAATAATAGAATACGCAGCTAGCGCTCGACCCTGCCAACGCTGATCGCTTATGTGAGACGCTAAGCAATCCCACATGCGAACGTTTCCTCTCTGCGCGCCAGGAAAAAACAATTAGCGTTGGATGATAACTTTTGCGTCCGGCGCTCGGGAATACACGCTGCAACTGTCGATCGACTGGGATTGTAATCCTAGCGCCTACTTCTAAGAGCTGCATTGTGGATGCTCTAACACAAACTTCAGCTTCAACTACTAGTGTCATATGAGCAGTAGATATAATTAGTTTTTGACCTATTTAGTCATGAATTTTTGAATGCAAGACGGATGATAAAAGTTGTATATACTGAAAGTACTAGTATGAGGTGGATCTATGTGCTTTAACTATCAAAGTATAAAGAGCTGGATGAATACTCAGGTTAAATGCATCCTATGTGTTTTCTGATTCATATGCTCCTGGCTTGTTTAACAATTTGAAGTTAACAGAGAGACATGTCCTTAAATTTCACAATTAAAGATAGTTAGAATTTCCAATGTTTTCACAATATAAATTATGACACCTTTTCAGGACAAGTTTCTCACATTATTTTCATTCAATTCCCTTTACTTAGTTGCAACATCATGTCAATTATAATATTTTTTCACGCAATACATCAGGTCAGACTGGTTTCATCTAATTCAGTAATTCTTGTGCCATGCACTAGATTAACTTGTATTGTAAAGTAAAGGAAATATATGTTAAGACTTAAGACCAAGCCTAACTAATAAAATATCCTTATCAACAAAGAGATCATGGTTTTTAAGTCCAAGCATTCGTTGCAATTGTACAACATGGACTTTCTTTCTTTCATGTGACAACTGGTTTCTCCTCTGTAATCATGAGTGTTTGACATAGCTATATACTTGTGGGATCCATACTTTTTGCAGTAACTGAACGATTCAATATACAGTGCTCTTGAATGGTATTTATAAGCAATACCAATAGCCAAAAACAATAATTAAGTCTGCACCCTACTCTGGTTTACCTTTGTCAAAGTATTAATAAGTCAGTTTTTCAGTACCTGAGTTTTCGCAACCTCAGTTTCTTCTTCTACCATCTTAAAAACATCTTTGCTAGACTCCTGAAATTGGGTTGCGATATTGACGGCTGCCACACGGTCATCAAAACTCAATGGAAGGTCAGCACTGCAACAAGAAACAATATGACAATGAGAAAGCTATGCACATGGTAATAAAATAAAATAAACAAGCAATCTTTGAAGTCTAAAGTACCTTAAATTAATTGCAATACGATCAAGTAAGTGTTCACGTACAGATCCTTCCTCCGGGTTGTAAGTAGCAATTAAAAGTGGTTTGCATGGATGACGAAAGCTAATGCCCTCTCTTTCCACAATATTAACACCCTCCGTCAAGACATTAAGAAGAAGATTGCTTATTCCCTCATCCAAGAGATTTATCTCATCAACATAAAGAACACCTCTATGAGCTTCAGCAAGAAGACCAGGTTGGAACACAGTAGTTCCTGATCTCACTGATGCTTCAACATCAACAGATCCAATGAGCCTATCCTCTGTGACACCAAGTGGAATCTGGGGAAACCTACATCATTATGAAACTAACAATGATTTGGGAAGATACTATAATACAAGTCAGTAAGCTATACCTGCACAAAAGGTGCTTTAACAATCTCAGACTTGACATTGCCGTCAGCATCATATTGCACTTGGCCAGCTAAATGATCCTCCCACCTGCCATAAGAGGAACTTAACCAAGTAAGCTGACAAAACATTTAAGAAACAAGAAGAAGCAAACTATCGATAAACAAAATGCTCAAAGCATTATGAGATATGGCATGTGAGGACATTACTCTTCTGGAATGTTGGGGTCTGCATTTGAAGTTGAGCCCACGACCACTTCGATAGGTGGAAGCATAGCATGCAAGCCTCGAGCCATCACCGTCTTTGCCGTCCCTCGCTTCCCCGAAATGGCAATGCCTCCGACCTCACGGTCAATCGCCCCAAGCAGCAGAGCAGTTTTAATTGCATCCTGGACAGCCACAAGGAGTTCACAAGTTATAACAAGAGAGCTCATACCACAGTGCAGGAAATCATGATTCATTGCATGCTTCCTTGAACAACTCAAAAATTCATGTAAAACTGTGTGGCTGATGGTTGCTGCTATCTCTACATTGATTCCGCCATACTAAATCTACCCAAAACCCACAGTACAGTGGTCGTTTCACCGTCATTCACGGTGCATCAAACGAATTGGTGGGAAATGCATGGCAGAAGAGCTCTACTAGACCGACGAAATGCGCCTAAACTGCTCGGGGAAATGCTACCACCACCACCCAACCAGGCAATGAGCAGCACGAAGAGAAAAGGAGACGGTGAGAGGCATCCTCACCTGACCTACTACGGCGGCCAATGGGAAGTACTCCCGCCCGTACTTCCGCTGCCCCGACGACGCCGCGCCGCTCGTCGGCGCGGTGACGGCGCCGTTCGTGGAGTCGAGGACCTCCGCGACGGCCGCGAGGCGAGAAGGAGCCTCTCTCCGCCGGAAGACGCCGCGGGAGGAGAGGGAGAGTGGGGTGGCGGTAGACGAGGAGGGGAGGCGGCGAGGCTGGAGGTGCGGGAGGGCGGTGGAGAGGGCGGTGGCCATCGCCATGGGGAGAGAGCTGCGTCGGAGGGGCCAGCGCTATCGCTTCGTCTTATCTCGTTTCCGGGGGATTCGCATCTCGGCCGTGCGGTTCTATTTGGGAGACGCACGGCCGTCCGATCGATAACGGAAAACGATGGCCCACCTTTTTATCTGCTCAACTTTCAATCAAATGCAAAAAAAAATACCAAACTATGAACTTGAAACTCCAATCCACGCCGATTTTTTATGAGTGAAAAATACAAGCTTTTCAACTCAAAGATTCTAGAATCAAAATACTTAAGAAATGCTCTTGTTCTAATGTGCTTTACTCCTTTCAATTATCTGAAGAAAACAAGCAACTCCATATGGCAATGGGTACTGTACATGTTAACCCTACCGGTCTGCACTAAATGGAAAGAGTGTGGTAGAGATCTGCACCCACGGGTCTGCTTAATAGTAAAGATTCAGACCCCACAAGTATAGGGCCAAGCCTGGACATGTGAACCCGCATAGTTTGAGACATATGAGCCCCACTTGTCATTACCTCACGCACTCATCTAATCCACTCCCCGTCTCCCCACGCACCCAACACACGCCACGTGCACACCATATACCAATGCGTCCACAGTTCCACACACGCACACAACATACATCACACCACACAGTGACAGGACAGATCACATCACAAACACACGCTCGATCGCACCCATCGCTGCCGCGACACGCCCTCTCCTTCCCCATCTCTCATCTGCAAGCTGCAGCGCTGCTCCTTCCTTCCGACCATGTCTCCTCGCCTCCTCTGATCCTCTCCTCCACTGCTCTGTCACCCCTCCTGTGTTGCCCCTCCTCCGTTGCCCTTCCTCGGCTCGACAGAGGGAATGGCGGCGGCGGAGGAGCGTCTGAAATCTCGCTGACTAGAAAGGTAGCCGGCGACGACGGATTTGCTGAAGGTTACAGCTGAGGGGATTAGGGTTCACGGCGGAAGGAATGTGGTTCCAGTCATTTGAGCACTAGATATACTACTCGTGTGTGCCTCGTTACGAGCCATCTCACCATCGGCATCCGCACCGTCGACAAGGGCGTTGTGGCAGCTTGCACTTGTTTCATCGATGTCCTTATCGCTGGGCTCCTCGTGCTCTGGATGTGGCTTGTTCGTCAGTACGGTGCAAACAGCGCATTATCTACACCTAGTGCCGGTGCTGGTTAGAATTCAATCTTCTCTATGAGAGAGGAGTTTTTTATGTAGATTGTTGATTGGAAATGCCATGGACGCGAGCCTTAATTTTGTCTGCCTCCTCTACTTTCACCCCTGCGATGGTGATGAGTTGGTTTTATATTGTTCTAACACTTGCAGGTGTTCTAGTTTAAGATGTGATGATCTCGAATAGTGATAATTATCTTGTAATATGTCCATATAAACGAGGTAACACGGAACCCACCATCGTGTGGTCAATCTCTCCTATCTTATGTTTCTATCAGCCATTGTGTATTACTATATGAGATGTTGCTATACGATTGTCATTTCTAGAATATTTATTTCCTGTCTGCTAAGTTTGCCGAGTGTTTTTTTACTATTAACCAGTAGTAAAAGCTTGCTGCCGCCGTCTTCCAACCGTCACCTTAACCGTTTTTCTCTCCAAGTGGTCATCCGGTGACGACTGACGAGTGTTACGGAATTAGTTCAATGGTGTCAGCGTATGTGGTAACTATAGGATACGTTGCTGACTTAGTCGAAGTTTGAAAAACAAATTGCAGGACTATATATAAGCGAATCATGTGTTCACCACACCCGGGTGATTCGTTCCTTGTTTCTTCTGATCTATAGCTAGCAGCCGTACGTTGCATGAACGTCGTCATCTAGCAGATCTAGGAAGGTTTCAGCTAAGAAGGTTTCAGTCTGATCCTGCGCGCGAGTGCGCGACGCACGCACTGACGCGCCTCTTCATATACCACCATTATTACAAGACATGGCAAAACCTTAAAGTCAGCAGAGTGCGCTAAGCTCAGGCCATGGAGCAACCAGCGTACTACCTCTGCCTCGTATCGGCTCTCCTCCTCCCTCTCCTGCTCCTCAAGCTTTTCAGGAAGCGTGGGGACGATGGCCTGCGTCTGCCGCCCGGCCCGTGGCGGCTGCCGGTGATCGGCAGCCTGCACCACCTCGCCGGCAGCCCGCTGGTGCACCGCGTCTTGGCCGACCTGGCGCGCCGGCAGCTGGACGCTCCTCTCATGTACCTCCAGCTCGGCGAGGTCCCCGTGGTGGTGGCCACGTCCCCGGAGGCCGCCCGCGAGATCATGCGGACGCACGACGCCGCGTTCACGACGCCGCGTTCGCGACGCGGCCGTGGAGCCCCACCGTCGAGATCATGTCCGCCGAAGGGGAGGGCCTCATCTTCGGGCGCTACGGCCCGCAGTGGCGGCAGCTCCGCAGGATCTGCATCATGGAGCTGCTCAGCGCGCGACGCGTCAAGTCGTTCCGCCGCGTCCGGGAGGAGGAGGTGCGCCGCCTCGTGGCGGCCGTCGCTGGGTCCGCTTCGTCCGGCGATGTCGTGAACGTCAGCGAGCGGATCGCCGTGGTGATCACCGACTCGGTGATGCGGGCCATGATCGGGGACAGGTTCAAGAGGACGGATGAGTTCTTGGAGGCGCTGGAGCGGTCGATCGAGCTCGTCGCCGGGTTCAACCTCAGCGACTTGTTCCCGTCGTCGCGCCTCCTGAGCTTCGTCTGTGGCACGACGAGGTTGGCCCAGGAGACTCACCGCAAGAACTTGGAGCTCATGGATTACGCCATCAAGCAGCACGAGGAGGGGAGGGAAATTAGCGGTGCCGCAGTGGACGGAGAGGACCTGCTGGACGTGCTGCTGAGGATACAGAAGGAGGGTGGCCTCGAGATGCCACTTACCATGGGAGATATCAAAGCAGTTATACTCGTAAGTACACCCACCTTCGATCTCTTCTTCCTAAATATACAGTACACCAGCTTCTTACTTCTTATGTTTCTTCTACTCTTTTGTTGCTGTCCACGTTTGAAATTATTCCTAATTTTCTACTCGTCTGATCCATATTAAGTGTCGCCAACGTAGTAGAACTTTAAACCAGCGATGTACACTCTCTACGACAATTAAATCAGGCCGAAGGTAATATTAGAAAAACAAAGATTGACCAACATGGATCAAACAAGGAAAAATATTTTTGAGGGAGTAGTTAGCAGAACACAAGGCCCCCTTATTTCGCTTTCTCTTCTTTCTTCAGTTCACTTTGAGTCCATGAACATCTATATGTTTTGTTCCCTTCTATTCAAGGATTTACCACAAAGAGTGACAACTTCCCTTAGTGCCAAGAATAACTAGTAGCTTCTAAATTCAATCGGAATATTGCAGGATCTATTTAACGCAGGGAGCGAAACATCAGCGACCACACTCCAATGGGCTATGTCAGAGCTCATGAGATACCCTAATGTGATGAAGAAAGCACAAGCCGAATTACGCGACAATCTCCAAGGAAAGCCTAACATTACCGAGGAAGACTTGGCCAATCTCAAGTACCTCAGACTCGTCATCAAGGAGACAATGAGGTTACATCCAGCGGGCCCATTGCTACTCCCTAGGGAGGCCATGGAGACTTGCAAAGTTCTTGGGTATGATATCCCCAAGGGAACCACAGTGTTCATAAATGCGTGGGCAATCGGTAGAGACCCAAAGCATTGGGAAGATCCTGAGGAGTTTAAGCCAGAAAGGTTTGAATCTGGTAGGGTTGACTTCAAAGGCACAAACTATGAGTACATTCCTTTTGGGTCGGGCAGGAGGATTTGCCCCGGAATGACATTTGCAGAAGCCAGTATGGAGATCGTGCTTGCCGCACTTCTATACCACTTCGACTGGGAGCTACCTGGAGGGGTGAAGCCAGAAGAGTTGGACATGAAAGAAAAGATGGGCCTCACCGTCCGGAGGAAGAATGACTTGTACTTGCATGCTGTGGTACATGTGCCCCCGTCTTGATTGGCACATTTGTAATTATACATGATCATGAACTCTCATGTACTAGTGCTTGGTTTGTGTATTTCATGATAGTTATGGAGTGTTGATTACCTCAAATACAGTCACCATGTAAGCACTGAGTTACAAGTGTATCTCGGTGCCACTACCACATGAAGGTTCACTCATGGATTTGGAAAACGTCGGTGCTCTAGGGTTTGAAGTATGACTATTATTTCAGATTAGGCCTCTAGGAAGGGGCCCTCCTCCTCTTCCCACTTGCGTCTGCCACATCCTAGATTCACGTGTTGTTCGACAGAACTCACGCCGTCTTCCTAAATTAGCCCCACAGGTTATGTTATGCTTAAAAAGTATCACCTTGAGTGTGACATGATTGTTTGCTGCACCTTATTCACGTGTTTTGTTACGCTTGAAAATCATTGGGTACGACATACCCAAGGGCACCACTAGGTTTATCAGTGCACGGTCAATCAGCATAGAACAGAGGCCCTGGGAAGACCCCAAGGAGTTATTGATGGCTACTCACACATGCGGTGCTTCCAAGTAGAAAGAGATGTGATAACTGTGACGTCTTAACAACATCATATCAGAGTCTACTTTGAGTTTAGCTGGAAAAATACTTGAGGAGAGGACGGTATGTCTCACACCTGATATGGTGAGAACACTAATGACTTTGAAAAACGGGGAACTAGCCAAACGTAGAGCTCAACACACTCCCGTGAACGTAGAGCTGACAACCACGTTCTAGAATATTTACCTAGACGAGGTTCTAGAAAATTGGTGTACTCTTTGTAACCTTATTATTATTATTTTTCCTTTATAATGTTCTTTCCCTATATACTTTTGAGAAAGTTGTACTATTTTTCCTTACGAGTGTTTATTTCGAAGGAGATTTTACCTTGAAGTTTTTTTTGAGAAACACTTTATGAGAAAACTTAATAAACTCATAATTTCTAGCCCCATTTCATGCTAGGCGAACACACAACTTAGTCGCGCCGGACTTTTTGGGGACTTAAGCCACCTGGGCCAGGGAAACCCAACACGAATAGTGTTTGGCCCGTGCCGAGCTGTGTCGACACTATGCGTATCGTTGTCGTGCCAATGGGTCAAATGGCCACCATTAATCATGCATAATAACATAATATACCATAATGGAAAAAAGTGGAAGCAGAAACTTGTGAGAGAGATACACAACATGCGGACATTTAGGGGCTTGCGGACGCTTTGATTCATAGGATATCGATGGAAAATTGTAGGAATCGGAAATTTTGATTCATTTCTCTTATTCAAAGTAATGGAGGAAAACAAATAAATTCTACTCCTTACAATCCAATTGAACCTCTTTTTTCACGTGCTAGTACATCACTGTGTGTTGTGGTGGATACGGGCACAACTCATTTGCCAATTTCTTGATTTCTTCTCGTCTTCTCCTCTCTAACTTACCGTAACTGCTTCCAGCAGAAGCAACGAACCATCGAAGCCGGCAAGCGATCCTCGTCATCCTGCTCGCGGCGCCATTAAAACTCCTCTCCCTTCACCCATGCCGCCTCGCCTCCCGTAGCTGGTAGCTCTAGCTAGCTGCACGGCACGGACGCGCCAGCTGCTTATCCCTAGTTTTTGCGTCCACGTTTGCGCCACTCCTCGCTCGTCATCAGTCCCCTTCACTGGACTTCCACGCGAAACGATTTTTATATATCCCGCGTGATCTCGCCGCCGAGGATATTGTTCCCATTTTCAATTGGATTTTGTCACCACTTATGCTTCCTCTTCCCCCCACGTTTCCTTCTTCTTGATCGGTCCAAGCCAAGGGAAATCGTGCTTATTTAGCTTCGCGGGGAACGCTGATCCGGCAGCCGGCGCCGCTCGAAATCCGATCCTTTTAGCTCGGTTTCGCGTTGCCGCGACGAGGCTCCGGCTCCGCTGATTGGCTTGTCTTCTTCCCCGGCTTCGCGTAAAGATCAGTTCTGGCTTTGCTGCCCGGAGTGGGTTGGTCAACACGAATTGGGGATTCTTGTACAGTTACTTCTCCTCATAATCCAAGCTCTCTTCTTTTTTCCGAGCTCGTAATCCAAGATTGAGATCAAGCTCCGGCTGAGGTCGATCGCCTCGTCCAGCCATCGCAATGGAGGAGTCCGGGGAAGCGAGCATCGGCCCCTTCAGGATCGGCCCCTCGACGCTCCTCGGCCGCGGCGCCGCGCTGCGCGTGCTCCTGCTCAGCTCCCTCTGGCGCCTGCGCGCGCGGGCGCGCGCCGCCGTCTCGCCCGCCCGCGTGGCCGCGCTGCTGCCGGTGCCGCTGGCGGCGTCGTGGCTCCACCTCAGGAACAACCACGGCCTCCTCCTGCTGGCCGTGCTCCTCGCGCTGCTCCTCAGGAAGCTCTCCGGGGCGCGCTCGTCGGTGGCGCTGGCGCGCCGGCGGGCGCTGTGCAGGAGCGCGATGCGGTACGCGGGGACGTACGAGGAGTGGGTGCGCGCCGCCAAGGTGCTCGACAGATTGTCCGGCCAGGTCAACGAGGCGGACTTGTACGACGAGGAGCTGATCAGGAGCAGGCTCCACGAGCTCCGACGCCGGAGGGAGGAGGGGTCGCTCCGGGATGTGGTCTTCTGTATGCGCGGCGATCTCGTCAGGAACTTGGGGAACATGTGCAATCCCGAGCTTCATAAGGGCAGGCTACAGGTATTCAACATGCTACCGATTCCCATTACTTTTCTTCTTTTTTACTTTACCTCTAGGCTCTAGGATGTGCTAAATGGCTAAATTATAAATTCTAGTATGAATCAGTAATCCCAACTTTTGTTTCTTCATTATCTAAATATGCATATGTTATGTCATTACAATACGCCAGTATGATCTTCTGGAACTTGTTTATTTATCCGCTCATTTGATCAGATGCTAAAATTGGAATAGCTCATTTATTCTTAGTGTCCATGCCAAAGGAGTTTTCAAAGTCATACTGTATGTTGGTTCTTATAAAGAAAGTTGGTCAAGTGTTTCTATGTTACACACCTATAATAAGGTTTACAGCTTTACACCGGAAATTATGTACTGTAGTACCCAATGTTTTCAAATATTGAATTGACTATACTCTCTTCTGTTCTGGTGGTTACACGGTTGATCTATCATGATGCAGGTGCCTAGTCTTATAAAAGATTTCATTGACGAGGTTTCGACTCAATTGAAAATGGTGTGTGAATCGGATACGGATGAGTTGCTTTTGGAAGAGAAGCTGGCCTTTGTTCAGGAAACCAGACATGCCTTTGGAAGGACTGCACTACTCTTAAGTGGGGGTGCTTCACTGGGTTCTTTCCATGTAGGCGTAGTGAAAACATTAGTTGAGCATAAGCTTCTGCCTCGGATAGTAGCAGGATCTAGTGTTGGTTCCATTATATGCTCGATTGTCGCTACCCGAACATGGCCTGAGATTGAGAGCTTCTTCGTAGACTCATTACAGATCTTACACTTCTTTGATCGGATAGGTGGAATTTTTTCTGTGACCAAAAGGGTTATGACTCATGGTGCACTTCATGACATTAGCCAGATGCAAAGGCTTTTGAGGGATCTTACAAGTAACTTAACATTTCAAGAGGCTTACGACATGACTGGCCGTGTTCTTGGGGTCACTGTTTGCTCTCCTAGAAAAAATGAGCCACCGCGCTGCCTCAACTACCTGACATCACCACATGTTGTTATCTGGAGCGCTGTAACTGCCTCTTGTGCATTTCCAGGCCTTTTTGAAGCTCAAGAGCTGATGGCAAAAGATAGATTTGGCCATATAGTTCCCTTCCATGCACCTTTTGCCACAGATCCAGAACAAGGTCCTGGTGCATCAAAGCGCCGGTGGAGGGACGGAAGTTTGGAGATGGATTTGCCAATGATGCAATTAAAGGAGTTGTTCAATGTTAACCATTTCATTGTGAGCCAAACTAATCCTCACATCTCTCCACTTCTCCGAATGAAGGAAATAGTCAGAGCTTATGGAGGTCGCTTTGCAGGAAAGGTTTGTTTCTGACATTTAATAATGTTAGGCTCATAGTTTATGATGTGGTATATCTTAGCATGCAGGCCTGTAATTATTTTCGCAAGTAACAACTGTATCCTGTTCTTGAATAGTAGTTCATTATAACTCTCTCATGCTCTTGAATGGTAGTTCATTATTATCCCACACAACCATTACCCAGGTTTTGGTATACAATGCAAAATTTTCTACTAGACATGCAATATCTGGCAGGACTGAAGGGTTTATGGTAGGACTGATTGGTGTTAATATTTGATGGAGGACATCAAAACTTCGTTATTGCTTCCATCTCTTCACTGAAAAATATATATAAATTGCAATCCTTTCCGAATTTCAGTTCATGTGTGTTGCATTACCAGTCTAATTCTATCTTATTTGTATAGCTTGCTCGTCTCGCTGAGATGGAGGTGAAATATCGATGTAACCAAGTTCTAGAAATTGGCCTCCCACTAGGAGGACTTGCAAAGTTGTTTGCTCAGGATTGGGAGGGTGATGTCACGATGGTTATGCCAGCAACAGTAGCTCAGGTACTTCTTTTGATAAAATCTGCATAGCTTTAATAAATGATGCTAGTTGTTTGTGAATTTCTGCCTTATGAAACCATTGGAATTTGCAGTACTTGAAAATTATACAAAATCCGACATATGCGGAACTCCAAATGGCTGCGAACCAGGGCCGAAGGTGCACATGGGAGAAGCTCTCTGCGATAAGAGCAAACTGTGCAATTGAGCTTGCATTGGATGAATCCATAGCAGTTATCAACCACAAACGAAGGCTAAGAAGAAGCACTGAAAGGGCAGCAGCTTCTTCCCAGGGATATACCGATAATGTTCGACTCAAAACACCAAGGAGGGTGCCGTCCTGGAGCTGCATCAGTCGAGAGGATTCGTCAGGATCTCTCTCAGAAGATCACTTTGGGGCAGTCCTTTCATCCACTCACCAAGGTACTATTCGAGTCGATGGCGGGCCAAACACGGCTCATCATGTTCGTCAGAGTTCATATGATGGAAGCGAGAGCGAATCAGAAACCATTGATTTGAATTCATGGACCAGGAGTGGTGGGCCTCTTATGAGGACTGCTTCAGCTGACAGATTTATCAATTTTATTCAAAACCTCGAAATTGATTCTGAGTTCAATAGGGTTCGTACTGCAGAGGATGACAATACAGGTTTTTTGTCAGGATCCACATTTCCTATAGATTCATATCAAACCAACATTTCTAGAGTTACTACACCAGATAGATGCACAGAAGTTTCTGAAACAGACAACAGTGCAAGCATTGCTCTGCCTGAAGGAGATCTGCTGCAACCTGAGAGGACTGCTAGTGGAATTCTACTTAATTTTGTCAGACGAGAAGATTTGTTTGCTCGGCGCAATCACGATGCTGCTAACATGGCCGAAGGCTCCTTACCCGAAGCATATGTGGACAGAACACATTTGGAATGTGGTGATGCCATCTCAGCCTCTGACAGTGACAACTCTGAAGATCACAAAGATGTAGCTGACTCATCAAATAATCCCTTAGTTTCTCATCCAGATTTTGTAACCTCGATTCAGTCCTCAGTTGGTGATAACAAAGACGCAGGATTTTGAATAATTCCTAATGGTTTGTTGCAGCAATGCTGAATAGGAAAATTGCAGTGTCTCCATTACGAGATCACTGGTGGCGGCAGCATATGTGCTGTGTGATATTATAAATACTAGTAAAATGCCCGTGCGACTGCTACGGGCAGAAAAATCATTTTTTTAGAAAATAAATGTCAGCACAATCTAAAGTTCTAATCATAACACCTAAGAGCCAAGAAATAGCTTGTACAAGGAAAGTATTCAATCTTATCGCAGGAAGTGTAAAACTCATGCTCAAGAGGTTTCATTGTAATTGTAATGCAGGCTATAAAGGCTAACTGGTCGCCAAATGATCAACGGAGTTTCTAGCTTCTACCAACAATTTGATAATTGTTGGCTGTTTACTGAAACGGATACCATCCTACCGATCTTAGCAATGTACTTATGTACATCAACTCATCGCGTTCTCTAGTCAGTTTAGACGTTCGCCCCACATCTTCCTCCATCGCACCCATGTTGTTGGTCCCGCAGCCAGGGCATGTCACATGTGTACCGCCTCTGCAGCTCCTCAGCAAATGAATTGTGCACCTTCTCCAGTTCAGCCACGCGCTTGTGCGGAGTCAAGGAAAGCTTCTCTGGACCAACACGGAGGAATAGGAAGGAGAAGCGTGTACTGCGTACAAGTTAGTGAAATAACTCAGTGAGATAACTGGTAAAAGGATATTCCCCGACCTCCTGCAACTGCTTCGTCTCTTCCCTCACATCCTCCATTAGAGCTCTCTTTGCTCGGACATCAGCCAATAGCCAATTGTTGGACGCGGCGACCTCCTGCAAGAAGTGTTCCGCTTACGAGCAACCTGCCTATGAGGTCCCTGAGCTGCGCAACTGCCTCCGCGTCGCCGTACGTGACCTGCTTTGAGAGGATGTTCTGTAGCGTCACGTCCTTGGCGGCGCCCTTAAACGGTGTTCGCCCGTACACCAGCTCGTAGAGGAAGACGCCGAAGGCCCACCAGTCCACACCGTTGCCGTGCCCGCTCCCGCTCACCAGCTCCGGCGCCAGGTACTCGTGCGTGCCCACGCAGTCCTTGGAGAGTTGGAGTTCGCGTCCGTCGGCTCGGCGACAAACTCGAACTGCTCCTTGGCGTCTACGTCGGCCTCGGCCGTCGCTGCCGCCATTGGCGGATCCGAAGCAAGAAGTTAGCATGCTTCTCTTGCGGCGGCGGCTCGGTTGCCGCACCTGTCTGCGGCGGACGGCGGGCTCCACGGACGCCGGGAGCGCGAGGTCAAAGTCAGAGAGCACGACGTGTCCGTCGCCTCGGAGCAAGACGTTCTCTGGCTTGAGGTCGCGGTACACGAACCCAAGCACGTGCAGGTACTCGAGGGCTAGCAGCACCTCGGCGGCGTAAAGGCAGAGGAAGACCCGTGCTAGGTGTCCGTGGCCGAGCTCGCGGATGAGGTGGAGGTGGCGGCGCGTGGTGGGAAAAAAAGAATCGTTTTTTCCACTTATCGGTGGCAGTGGTGGGTAATATATCAGAAATCACAGGGGTAGAATCGGAAAAAAAATGACGTACCATGGACACGGTAAGACATATTATATAGTAGAGATAGTGATACTGATTTTCTTTTTGGAGGATTATATAGTTATACTGACAATACGGTTTGTTTGTACCCCAGATTCTACATGGTCAAGAGTCTGTTAAACTTGATGCATGTGTCTTCTGGCATCTACTTCTGAAATGAAGTTATTGTTTGTTTGTACCCCAGATCATTGGCGGACACAGAGGGTGGGCAGTGGCCCAACCAGAATTTTGGGAAAGAAACAGACCCCCAGATATGAAGCAGATTAGGCCTAATTTGGACTCTTGGCCTATTTTTTTTACAGCGCTAGCCTCTTCTTGACGTGATTCTCTGTCTCTGGACGTGTGTTTCGCGAAACGCCATTGCTTAGTCACATTTATGGAGCGAGAAATGTTCTTGAAAGTAAGTGAAGATGAAATTGTTGAAACTTTCAAGGCAATGCGAGAACGTAGAGTTACAAAAAAATCATAGTGATGTAATCTTCTATTTATGCTATATTTTATCATGTAATACTTTATATATGTGTCCAAACTATTTTGCTTTGGAATCACACAACTTTAAGAAAGATGTATTAATCTATATTGTGATTAATCAATTTATTGTTTCTATTGTCATTTGCCAACTTTTTGTGGAGTGTGTCTGCCGCTTGCCCACCCTCAGTTTTTTTTCTGCGTTATTCTACCTGATCAAGATTATGTTCAACCTGTAACAACTACGGATATTCATCACTGTATGCATACACACAAAAAATTCTGAAGGGGTTATATATATGCCATGGAAGCTTTTAACTCAAATGCTTGAAGTCACCGATTTTCTACTTTGCAGATACACTGGCAGAAGTCCTGATGAAACTTGAATGGATATTGTTTTGAGAGTGAGTAGTTGGTTGGACTTTCGGTGCAGTCTTGGTGGTGTCAGCACAGCTGCTCCAAGGAATAGATCACTGTAGCTGTGACTTTTCTTTTCTATAATTCTTTTTTTTTTGATTATGTGCATCCGTAATGCCGCTTGGACAATGCCTTGTTGTAAAGGCTGGGTGTAATTGATATCTCCGCGATATTAATATATGCTCTTTTTAAAAAGGAAAAAAGTGGGAATTGCTTCAGCGAGGACCTTGATCAAAATCTCTTTCCAACCCTTAGATAGAAACTTTTCCATCCACCCTTGTATATGAAGAGGATCGTGTGCAGAAAACAAAAAAAAAATCCTAGCAACGATATCCTTAAACTAGCCAAGATCTACACTATGCCGATATAGAAGTACGGCGGAGATCGGAATACATACCCTCGTAGACCGAATAGCGGGGATTACGCTCCAGCACAAGCGTTGACGACGAAGACGACGTAGACGACCTCTAGGTCGCGGAGAGCTCGGCGCGACGAAGACGACGAAGATGACCCCGAGGTCGGGTGGAGGAAGTAGACCTCCGAGTACCGCTAGCGCAGCACTTCGCAGGGCGTTACACACATACGGTGGAGACGACGGCCTCCGAAGCTCCAGTCCAGGACGAGCAGCGGAAGACTTGGACCGGAACAGCAGCAGCGCGGCAGCGGGCTATGGTGGAAGAGATCCCCCAATCCTCCTCGGCGCAACTCCTACAAAGGGAATCACAAGATCAAGGAGAAATAAGAGAATTAATTGGTGAATTAAAAGGCCAGGGGTGCCCCTTCTTATTTAGGCTCACAGGGGGAGCCAACCTTGCCAGCCAGGCAATGTGGGACTATCCCCACATGCCTGGTGCGGCTCAAGGAGGTGCGTCGGCCCTAGGTGGGCCCCATTTGGCCCACCTAGGCCGGCCAAGGCTCCCCACCGAATTCCCTTGAGGCCCCCCCCCATGGGCCTTCTTTCGACCAGAAGGCCCATTTAGGGAAATCAGCCTAAATAAATTCGAAATAAATATATAAAATCATATTTAGACATTAATTACACTAATTAATATCAAACATATTATATATAATTTATTCTAGCTCCGAAAACTCTTTCGTCGTTGCCCGGTCTCCATCGGACCATTCCCGGGACATTCCCGGTGATCTCTTTCCTTTCCGGTTGTCTTGTCGAAATCCCTTAAGTGTGTTACCCTAACGGTTCGATATAATAACAGGTACGATCAAGACTCCTCTATGATCAACGACTAACTCGTAGGCCTGGACCCCATGAATTAATCCCTGTGATATAACGAATGACTTTCATCTATCAAACATGGACGTCTAGTCTTAAACCCTTTGTCATGTCGATACTTAGCGTGTCCGAGCATCATTCTCAGATATCTCCATACCTTGCATGATCTTGTTACAGACATCGCTATCTTCTACTCGTCTATGATATTATGTCAGCTGGTGACCTAGTCACATGTTTGCAAACTCATTTGACATAATCTCACCGAGTGGGCCCTAGAGTGTCTATCCGGCTATGCGGACTGACAAATCCCGCTGTTGACCCCTCAACTACCCCCTTCCGATACCCAAAAGTATCACCGTTATTGTCACACTATATAAGATATGACGTTTGGTGCGATCAAAGTATCTTCCAGGGATAACAATAAGAGTTGATCTCACGGTCTTAAGGCGTAATGACTATGTCCTATAAATACTGGGTATGTCCATCACATCGTTACACCTAACGCTATGACTTCCATTGCCGACCGGCGCCATGCCCTATGATCGGAAAACCTCGATCATCAATCACGCAACGAAACTAGTCTTAGTAGAGTCTACTAGGGACCTGGTTGTTTATCTACCACACCTGTATTAATGTTTTCGCTTAATACAATTATAGCATGGTATAAAACATATAATGAACAATTGGGATATTGCCAATAAACTATGTTTATTAAGTGCCTCTAGGGCATATTCCCTTCAGTCTCCCACTTGCACTAGAGTAACACTTAATCTAGTTTACAACTTGGTAAAAGCTCAACACCATAGCATCTTGGTGCCTGCTTCGCCTCGTGGAAGAGGAATACCGTCAATAGATCTCACACATTGAGACCTATATGTGTTTTGCAACACTTCTATGTCACCTAGTTTGACATCATCCCATATCTTACGATGTCCGTGAAATATATCCTAGTGGATGGAGTGAGACTCGAACATTCGCGTAGCATGGGCCTTAAAAGTCTAAGAGATCTTTTAAGGAGACCACATACGCCCCGAAAACTGATCAGTCCAATCACATTTGCTACTTCTGAAGTCGCGATATATTTCTATACCTATGTAGATTATGCGACAGTGCATTCAAATGCGACTTCACAAACTAATCATGTCTATCTTCAAAATAAAGGACACCTCCTATATGAGATTTCTAGTCGTATGGGTCAGTGTCATAACTCGCATCATAGTAACTGCTTTACGGCAAGTTGTCTTTCCACTCTTACCCTTTACTAGAAAACATTTCTTCAGTTCTCATAGACACTGAAGAATAAACTTAACGTTTGTTCATTGATCCACACAAGGATCACTCTAGAACTTGTTCTTCAACCAAGAACTCGGGTCACACTAAGTCGAGCTTTCAGTTTGATAGCATCTATGTCTGATACATAGATAATGTCAAACATCATGTGCTATTACTGAAAATGCCAAGATAAACTTAATATTTTACCTAGTCATACAAGCAAGAACCTCTTTCTTCGCTTGTTCTATTCTGAAACACTTCAGAATCTTGATTTAGGAAATATTCCGACTTAATGTTTTTAAGCCCCTTCTGATCTATACAATTATAAATCGGATGCCTAATACTCCTAACTTCATTTCATAGAAAATTTAATCACTTAAATAATCCTTTACACTCTACTAGAGGATCTGTGTCATTCAATATGTCGTTACATACAGAATCACAAATGACACCTAGCTCCCACTCAAATATGCCTTCCGCATATAAGATCAAGGAAAGCTACTTAGCTCCCACTCAAATATGCCTTCCACATATAAGATTAAGGAAAGCTACTTTGCTCCCACTCACTTATTTGCAAATGTAGGTTTCTTCAACTATTTTGGACAACTCCAAAATCCTTTGATCACATTATCAAAGTGAAGATTCCAGATCTGATATGCTTGCTTCAGCCCATGAATGGACCACTGAAGTTTGCATACATGTTTAGCATCCTCAGGATCGCCAACTCTTTTTTAATGACACTATTAAGAAACATGGTTTCCTTATCCATCTATCAATTTCTCATTCGAAATTATAGTGATTGCTAAACGACCCAGAATAGATTTAGACTTCGCCACTTGAGACAAACTCTCATGTGGTCAACTTTTGAATCTGTCGGAACTGTTTCACGACAAATCGAATCTGCTCAATGTCTACTCTCTCATAAAATTCCATATACTATTAACATCCTAGATGTCATCAAGAAGATCTCCCAAGTCATTACCTGGTAATCGTATATGGATTTTATTTCGGATCATAAATGACTCATAGCCATTTCTCGGACTTAGGTCCACCATCTCTTCTTCGTAGTTCGTAGGTCTATCATATTCCATTAATATGACCTTCATAACAAGATTGTCGTAACACACAATGTGGAACACAACCTCGTATGCCTACGCTCTTAGTATGAGCTCAGAACATCATGATCTTGAATCATCAGCTTTTTCAAGCTATGGAGCCTGACACCGAAAACACTTTCAGTTGCGCCACTCTGATGTCTGGAGAGAAAGTTCACCAACTTCGTCTTGCTCTACTTTCTTTCTCACTTATACCCTTGGATAAGAAACTATTTCTTTCGCAAGGTATATCCCGACAAAGATTTTGCCTATGTCGTGAGACATGTACCCGACTAACTCTTTAGGTACGGTATACTACAAAGATTAATCCATTTTAGGTTCGATCACATCGAAACACTAAATTGCTGAAACGACAATCCAGGCTAAAAGCCATGCCATCACTCGTATGGTATTGTCTTCATGGATTCAAATGGTTTCCCTATTTGCTAACGTGAGTGTTTACGTTTCTACCATATGACTCTAATGATCACCATAATTCTGTAAGAAATTTATTTACCACACACTATCCGATAGGGTGCAATTACGACGTCCTAACACACCATAACACTATGATGTTCCATGCGACGTAATTTGTGGAACTCTTCTCACAAGTCTTCCAATGATGTGCCAACATTATAACTCAAATCTTCATTTTCTCGATCTGTATCGGGGGAATTTGATTTTCTTGTTAAGTTTATTTCCTACTTCATTCTGAACTTGTTTGATTGAATCAAAGTTTCCAGACCAACATTCCCCGAGTGGATATCCATATATCTACTCGAATCTTCATGAAGTGTATGAAATAAAGACTTCCACTACACGTTAAAGTACTTCATTGATTCACATACCCGAAATGCACGATTCTCAACAAGCTATACTCAAAACGTTCAGTGAAGTTCACGAAATAAAGGTCTCCACTACCCGTCAATTACTTCATTGAACCACATACATCTCTATGTATGACTATCAATAAGTTATATACCCGTTTTCCAAAAACGGTGTCTTAGTTATTTTGCAAGTGTCAAAAGATCAAATCTTAGAACTTGTAGATCCATCCGTTATGAAGCTAATGCATTGACTATAACATTGACATGAATTAAACGGTAGTGCCACACATATGTGGTGTCTTTATTAAGTTTGTATCCTTTGGCATTAATATTATGAATGTGGGAGCTTCTACCATCTAAATTCAAATCGGCATATGATCATTACTTCATAAGTATAGGACAACGAACTTGTCACTAACATATATGAACAAGTGTCTCACTAGAGGATACACACTTATAACGATCGTACTAACAGGCGATCATAAAGAATTTATCCAAATGGTAGATCTAGAGGGAGAGTGTCTATGGCCAGTCACGACAACTTGTCTGCCATTATCAACACGCAATATCGCCTCATCCTTTCAAGCTACTCAAGCAGTAAACCTGGTTTTCATAAAACATGACTAGTTCAAAACTTAGTCACTACTGCGAGTTCTTGCTTAGCTAAAACATTCATAACATGTATATCATATATACACCATCATCATCGATGACTTCCGGCGATCTGTTTCATCTTCTTGATACTTCCAACGTAATCAAGAACCATGAAGGTGAACGATTCCCCTTGCATGACATAGTCTATGAAAACGGATTTGCACTTGGCAACGATGGCTGTCATCCAGTGATCGAGCTGAGCGAGGCGTCTCAATGTTCATCAAGTATGAACATATGTCATTAAGTATGACCACCACGTGCTCTCTCAATGTGTGTATTCTCTTCCATCTTGGTTGAGAAGACAATCAGTGAACGTACTGATAAACTTCATCAACCCAACTATAGAGGTACCCCGAGTTTAGCGACCATCTCATATGTTCGCGATCCAATAACTCGTACCCTCCGTTGGTTCTCTGTGGCAGAGATCATAGCATACACTGGACTATGATGATATCATCCGCACAAAATCCGATAATCCAAATTATCTTTTGTTAGCGGAATCTCCGGGTTTATCTCCTAGCGGGTATTGTAACACAAAGAGCTAACAGTTTAAACAAGGAGTATCGTCAAGCTAAAGTATAGAACTGTGAAGTTTGGACCCAACCTTTTAAGTTTCTCAATCGCAGGAATGCGCCTAATTTGAAAAGATGCTATCACAATGGTTAATATCTACAAAGGTTTTGCAAAACAGACTTTGTTCATTATATTCTGAGTTCTAGTATTTTAGAAAATAACTATCCGAACTCCCACTAAAACAAACATCCCTCCTGGCCGTTTAAGCGATTACGCGACCCCCATCCATTGCACCACCCCTCATCATCAGAGCCGGCGACACAACTTCAAGAGTAGACAAATGTCCGCCACACCAATTTTGTGACGCGTGCTCGACCTTTCGGTCTCCTTGTTCCGAGGCCATATCTGCATATGCTAGGCTCGCCACCATTACCTCCACGCTGACGCTTGTGCAACATGGCTTACACCCGCTGTATGCGAACGACGACATGTCTGACACTCGATCATCACGACCTGCCTCATAACGTAGAACTTTCTTGGTGGTGCGCGTTGGAGGGAAAACACTAGTGGTATTTTGAAGGGATCATCTTATATAACTACCACCGCGTAACTAATATATACTATATATATATATAATCACACAATTTAAGATGCACACAAAACATCAAATGTAATGCGATGTGATATAGTCCATGCGCCATGGTTTTCTTGGCGCCCGCAGTTTATAAACATTTATCAAACCTACATTGACCATATCACATAGCCCCTGCAAAATAAAGTTAGACGCTTCTACTTTATCTTTTGAATATTTTACGTGGCCCGGAGCTGTCGTAAATAGAACCGCTTCATACCTACGAACCTTATGACCACAACAACGATCCAATAATTGCATGTTTAAGCATCTCTTTCGGGCCCTCCATTGAAAATGCAAGACCAACTAAAGAGAGAGAAACAGGCACCCGCCAGCCACAGATACGGTACAAGCCGTATGTCAGTAGTGGAACCAATCTCGCGTGAGCGTACGCGTAAAGTCGGTCCGGTCCGCTTCATCAACTCGATGCCGCTGGAATCATAAGTGCACGCTAGAGGGTAGCAAATAACAGGAACGGTGCCCCCATGTAGAACACGGGTTCTAACAGCGTACAACTATATCTACGATAGATCGGCTCTGATACCACTGAAGGGGATCGTGTGCAGAAAACAAAAAAAAATCCTAGCAACGATATCCTTAAACTAGCCAAGATCTACACTATGCATATACAGAAGTACTGTCGGCCCAGTGGGAACTGGGGTATGGAGAGCCCATTCCCCCCAGGCCTCGCACGCGGGCCAGTCGGACGAAACGACTAAGGACCAGACGTCACCGCCTGGCGGGACCCTCGAGAGGCAATTCCCCTCGAGGGACTAAAGAGGAAACGAGGGCCTCAAGGGGTCCTTCGCCTCAGGGGACCCTCCCGAGGCGAAAACTCCCCTCGAGGGAGTCCAACAAGAATCTCCCCTCAGGCCTCCTCAGGCCTGAAGGGAAACGTCGCGGCCAAGGAAGTACGGCAAGATGCACATGGCCTCTGCCACGCACACGTGGTGACGCAAGCACCCCCGTTGCCGTTTTGGTGATAAAGGGGTCAACAAAGTGGCTCCACCTGCTGCGCAGCTGCCAGGACCTTCTACTCTAACGATAAAGCGGGTGGACGGCGCAACCCTCCAACGGAGAACGTCATCGTGGGCTCCACCTCAGAGACTGCCCTCTCTGCGGGCAGAACAGCACGGTCGGCCGCCTGTCGGCCACTGCGCCCACCTTTATCAACAATGGACCGAGTCCATGGACGAACGGAGAGCGGTGGACTCATGCTCCACCCTGCCTCTGGCATGTGGGAACGACCTTGAAGGCCAAGCCGAAGGAGAGCGCCAGAGGCGCCTATAAAAGGGACAAGAAATCCATCGTAGAAAAGGTGGGCCCTTTGCGTGCTACAACCCTTGTAAATCCTAGCAACACTTGTTAGGATAGCCTCTGGCTGGAGGAGGAAGAAGACAATCGCTTCCCTCCCCAGGCAAGAACTGCCTCAAGGGGGCCTCCGGCAAGTTCCATTGTACTGTAACCTCCCATCTAATATAGACAAGCAGGAGTAGCGGTCTTACCTCCTCATGAGGGCCGTGAACCTGGGTAAAGGCCGGTGTCTTCCTCTGTCGTGTGATCGTCTTCTCGGGTCCGGCGAGCAACGTCGCAGAGCCACTTGAGGGTCTAGACCTCCGCGTTCAATCCCCTTTCCGAACTACACTTCAGGAAGTGACTACCCCCGATTCTTGGGAGTCATAACCCGACATTTGGCGCACCAGGTAGGGGATTGAGGCGCGTCAACAACCTTCGAGTTCGACTCCGCGCCATGGTGAACACCCGCGCCACCCGCGTCACCCGACGTGCGCCTGGAGGAGCACGCGCGCCGCCCGACACCGCGACCACCCGCGCACGGCGGTGCCGACCCCGCCATGAAGAGCGCGTCCCTTCTGGCCCTCACGCTGAAGCGCCGGAGCACAACTCCGAGCGCCAGGAGGACGTGCAATCGTCGCACGCGACGCAGCGCCCGAGCGGCTCCGGCCCTGGGAGGACGGACGCGACGCCCCACACCGCGCTGCTCATGGCGCAGGAGCTCCTCCGCTATCAGCCCACCGCAGAGACCCACGAGCAGTGGCTCCAACGCCTCAACCACCTCGTAGGCATCGCCACGACGCGCCCCGATCTGTCGCAGTCCAACATGCACCCCTCTCTCGCGGGCACGGTCGCAACAAATGCGCCTCCGCCACCTCTGGGGCCTGCACCGGCTGCGGCGCAGAGGGATGCTTCACACGCGACCTTTGTTGGGGATATATCAACTAGGGGTATAACCAGCATGGATTAATCCGGCTAGTCCAGGGTGGCACAAGGGTGGTAAGGCCGAAGCCTGCCGGGCGGCCCAGATAGCTTACGTACAAGGAAGTAGGCGTACGGTCCAAGGAAGGCGGAAGGCCGAAGCCCATCAAGCCACCAAGCCCAAGACGGAAGGCGGCAACTAAGCCGGCTAGGTCTAGGACTCTGTTTACTTGCCGGACAAGTACTTGCCTTGTACCCTGGGGTCTGGCCGCCTATATAAGCCGGCCACCAGGGAGCCTTTAGGGCAGACGCTTCAGTGCGCATCATACACATTGTAACATGTTCACGGCTATTGCCTCATAGTGAATTATAGCAGCACGTAGGATCTCGCCACCGCTGTGGGATCCGAAGCTGGGTAAACTCGCCGTGTTCAATCCCGTCCTCGACGACACCAACCTTCTTCCCCACAATCCATACGTAGGCTAGAGGACCCCCGTCTCCTATCAATTATGCTGATACCACGACAGTTGGCGCCCACCGTGGGGCATAAGGTTCCTGGCGTCACGTTCCAGGCGGGAACACTTGGCGGCGTGGGCAAGCAGATCGCCGTCGGTCGCGTCACAAGATATGGCGGCCACAACTACGTCAACTCGGATGAGTCCTGGCTCCCGGCGGACGACTACCTTATCGGATGCGCAATCGTTCCGATTGGAGGGATCGACGTCTTCATCGGGTATACGCCAGAGGCGTACGGCCTACCGCGTTTCTACAACCCCACCCACCAACCCTTCGACCAAGCAGTCGACCGACAAGATGGATCTGAATCCGCCTTCTCCTAGGAGTCGGCCGAATCTGATTTCCACTTCGTTGGAGTTGTCGGACTGGGATCAGACTCCCAGCCGGAAAACAACGATCCTGAGTCAATCCTCCCTGCTTTACAGGAGGATGCGATGTCAGATGCCGGATCCAGATCTACCGTTCAAGTCAACGTAGACTCTGACTCTGATGATGATGCTAGTCTCTTCGAACAGAAGATCAAAACCCGCTTTTCCAGTGGTAATCCGGCTCCTTCAAAGGGCACAGCGGATACTGACATGCCTGACAAGCTGGCTATGATGGTTGTTGTCGGTCACGAGACAACCTCAGTTACTTCGGAGGCGCAAAACAAGCCGGCGGAAGATGCCGGCGACACCACTGCCGGTCAACTCATTGAAAGTTCCGACAAGGTGCGCGCAAAGAAGAAAACTGGCCTCGAGAAAGGTGGCAGCAGCAAACCCACGGATTTGCTCTCCGTCATCAAAGAAGTAGACGAGATCATGAATACTCCGGTGAATAAAGACACCCCACTTGACGAAGTGGAAGAGCTTAGGCTTAACATGCTTAAGCACTCTGACTTCCTGCGAAAAAGAGAGGAGCACGTTGAGAGCCTTGCGAAGAAGATCGAGAAAGAACAGGAGAAGATGTCGGCCAAAACAAGCCGGCAACTCTTCGAGGAGAAAAGGCCATAAAAAAACCATCGTGGAAAAGAGCCGCCAACGCAAGCGACAACAGCGGCTCAAGATCTAGGGTTCGACTGGCGTACGGCACCACAGCGCGTGGACAAAAGGGGAGATGTTGTCTTCTGCACCCCTGTCCTCAACGCGGCCGCCGCGCTAGATACCCTGGACGACAACACTTACACGGCGGAAGAAAAGCTGGCCAATGCAAGACACTTCGTGAGCAAGGCCCTAGAACAACAAGCTCGCGCTGATTCCTACGGCCACATGGCGGATGCTCGCGGGGGAGACCTAGAGTCTAAGTCGGGAAAGTGCAAAGCTGCACCTGGCGCCGACCCCGAAGGCCCGTCTGGCTCCAGTAGCCATGGCGACAAAAGGAAGACAACGCGACCTCCAAGAAGACGCCACCGCCAAAGCCAAGGCGGGACGAGAATTCAAGGATAGGAAGCAGAGGAGACCTGCCACCTCCATCCCAGCCAAGATGCGACAACGGCGGTAGCCGGAACAACAGGCCGCCGCCTAGGAAAGATGTCGGCAACGACCCTCCCAGGAGAGGTCGAAGCCGGTCTCCGCAGCGTAGCACCGGCAGCAAGAAGAGAGAGGAGGCAGCAGGACCCAGGCGCAGCATAAGCCGGGCAGCGCAGGACGAGCCAGACGCAAACAGAGGCGCACGGCAGCTCGATCCAAAAGACGCACGACACCGCCTACAAGACATAGCAAGAGGAAAGGAGCCGCTATACTCTGGACCAAAGTGCTTCGGTGACGCCATCCGCAGAGAGCCGTTCCCTAAGGACATGACATCAGTGTCAAAAAACTGTTCTAGGTACAACGGCCTCGTTAAGCCGGACTCATGGCTATCCGATTACGCCATGGCCATAGAAATTGCCGGCGGGAGCAGCTATAGGCTGTCCGCTACCTACCTCTCATGTTGGAAGGCACGACAAGAGCTTGGATCGACAACCTTCCTGAGAAGTCCATCCATAGCTAGTACGACATGGAAAAGGTTTTCTCCCAGCACTTCCAAGGAACATACAAGCGTCCAAATACCTACACGGATTTGCAACGCTGTATCCAAAAGCCGGACGAAACCATGACAGACTTAGTCAGCCGTTGGATATCCGAAAAAAGCCAACTGTCATGGAGTTTCGGACGCACAGGCTATCCACACCTTCTACACGGGCCTACAGAAGAAGTCTTTGCTCCTTCATAGGCTCGTCCGCGAGCAAATCACGGACCTTGGTGAGATGCTCAACCTAGCCGCCCAATACGCAGCGGCGGATGACGACACCCGGGACGATGACCCAGACGTCAACATCATACCAAAGCGGAACAACAAGCGCAAGCAGGCGGCAGATGACAAAGCCGGACCTTCCAATGAGGTAGCCGTAGCATTCCAAGGGAACACCGGCAAAAAGAAGTGGAAGAATAAGAAAGATGGTCGCGACGCCGGCTCAGGGCCTAAGGCGGCACGAATCACTTATGAACAGGCAAAGCTTTTGCCATGTCCCATCCACGCCTCACTGGGCAAGGTCAACCATATGCTTGGCGAGTGCCGTTTCATGGACGACTTCAAAAAGGACCCCACAGTCCGCTGGAAGTCAAAGAAGTCAAAGAAGAACGATAAGAAAGACAACAAGGAGGATGAGGATGACGACGACATGTCTATCTCAACCGAAGATGACGCAGCCGCCAAGAAAAAGAAGCCATATCCGAAGGTCAAAGAATCTCCTGTGTGCTTTGTCGGCACGCCTTCGGCTAAGGCGGATAAGGCGGAAATGCGCGAACTCAACGCAACAATGCCGGACGTCCCTTAGTACTTGAACTGGTCGGAAGCAACGATCACTTGGGACCGTCGACCACCCTGATCACGTTCCTCACCCAGGCAAGTACGCCCCTGTCGTCGATCCCATTGTCGACAACTTCAGACTCACAAAGGTACTTATGGATGGCGGCAGCAGACTCAACATCCTGTACTATGACACACTAAGCCGCATGAACCTTTCAGAGGATCAGCTGGACCACAGCAACCTCACTTTTCATGGCATAGTACCCGGCAGGCAAGCAAAGTCAATGGAGAGCATTAGGCTGAAGGTAACTTTCGGACCAAAAGAGAACTACCGCTCAGAGTTCCTCCGGTTCGAAGTTGTCCCCTTCAAAAGCGCCTATCATGCAATCTTCGGACGACCGGCTTTCTCCAAGTTCATGGCAAGGCCGTGCTACATATACAACAAGCTTAAAATGCCGGGGGAGAACAGAACCATCACGATTTCCGGCAACTTCAAGAAAGCCAAGGAGTGCGAGCGTGGCATGGCCGCCTTCGCAGAAGCCGTCATCCACAAGGAAGAACTCGCGCTGCTCGGGGCGGATTCAGACAACTCCATGCCAAGGCCAAAGATTGATGTCAAGAAGACATTCGAAGCCTCAGAAGACACCAAAAAGGCGGACCTCATCCCAGGTGACAAGTCTAAGCAAGTTGTCATCGGCTCCAACCTTGACAGCAAATAGGAAGGCGCGCCCGTCGAGTTCCTCCGTGAGAATCGTGACATCTTTGCATGGTCGCCTTCCGACATGCCTGGTGTACCGTGGGAACTTGCCGAGCACTCACTAAACGTCATAAAAGGATCCAAGCCGGTGAAGCAAGCAACAAGACGTTTTGGAGATGAGAGACCCAAGGCTATAGGAAAGGAGATAAATAGGCTGAAGGCCGCCAATTTCATAAAATAAGTTGTACACATCGATTGGGTGGCAAATCCTGTACTTGTTCCAAAGAAGAATAGAGAGCTGAGGATGTGTATTGACTATACCGGTGTTAACAAGTGCTGCCCAAAGGATCCGTTTGCGCTGCCTAGAATTGACCAAGTCGTAGACTCCACAGCAGGCTCCGAGCTGCTTTGTTTTCTGGACGCCTACTCAGGATACCACCAAATCAAGATGAAGGAGTCAGATCAGCTGAAAACATCTTTCACCACTCCATACGGGACTTTCTGCTACATTACGATACATTTTGGCCTGAAGAATGCAGGGGCGACATACCAGCGCTGTATGCAAAATTGCCTGCACGAACAAATCAGCCGCAATGTTCACGTCTACGTAGACGACATCGCGGTGATGTCAAAAAAGAAGGCAGATCTCCTAGAGGATTTGGAAGAAACGTTTCAAAATCTCCGGAGGTATCAGATGAAACTCAATCCCGCCAAGTGCGTTTTCGGCGTTCCAGTCGGCAAACTGCTCGGTTTTATCGTCTCAGAACGAGGGATCGAGGTTAATCCGGAGAAGATCAAGGCCATCCAAAACATATCCAGACCCACCTGTCTGAAGGACGTGCAACGCCTAGCCGGATCGACGGCAGCCGTCAGTCGTTTCATAAGCCGCCTAGGGGAAAAGGCAATGCCTCTCTACCGGCTATTGAAGAAATCCGACAACTTTGAGTGGACAACTGAGGCAGAATCCGCCTTACAACAACTTAAGGAGGCCCTCATATCCGGTCCGATATTGGCAGCACCTCGATCACAGGAACCAATGCTGCTGTACATCGCGGCAACAGGAGCGGTTGTCAGCGTTGTCTTGGCTGTGGAAAGAAAGGAGAACGAAGCCGCGACGTGTGAGCAACAACCGGTCTACTTCATCAGTGAAGTATTCTCCGCCTACAAGCAGAGGTATCCGCATTACCAAAAGCTGGCTTATGGTGTATTCTTCGCCGCCAGAAAGCTTAGGCATTACTTCCAGGAACACACAGTGACAGTAGTCAGCAAGGCTCCGTTGGGAGACATAATCAACAATGCAGAGGCAACAGGTCGAGTTGCCAAATGGGGCATCGAGCTTGCCGCCTTTGATATAGTCTATAAACCACAGACCGCCATTAAGTCTCAAGCGCTTGCAGATTTTGTCGCCGACTGGACAGAGGCCATGAAGGAAACGACACTCCCCGAATCAGAATATTGGGTCATGCACTTCGACGGATCAAAGATGCTCAAAGGCTCGGTGGCTGGAGTCGTTCTACGCACGCCTAAAGGTGACAAGCTTAGCTACGTGTTGCAAATCTACTTCACAGCAACCAACAACGTTGCCGAGTACGAAGCTTTGCTTCATGGATTACACGTGGCAAACGACCTAGGCGTCAAAAGAATCCTCTGTTATGGCGACTCAGATTTGGTCGCGCAGCAAGTAAGCGGAACATGGGATGCGAAAAGCGCAACAATGGCGGCTTACAGAGCCAAAGTTGACGAATTCGCAAAAAACTTCGCGGGCTACAAGGTCCGGCATGTTCCAAGAGCTGAGAACGAGGTGGCAGACACACTTGCAAGACTAGGGTCAGAACGCAAAAAAGTACCAAAAGATATTTTCCTGGAACATTTGCACAAGCCATCCATTAAAGGCGCCGATTTGATGGACCCCGATGCAGAAGAACCGGTAGAAGCGGCAAGTCTCGCTGTCTACTTAACACAGCCGGATTGGACAGTCCCATATCTCGATTTTCTAATCGACAGAAAGTTGCCGGAGGACGATGAGGTGCTAAAAAGGCAGATCATAAGGCAAGCCAAGGCATTCACGATAATAAAAGGCGAGCTATATAAGCGAAGCACGTGCGGCATCTATCAGCGGTGCAACAGCCGGAAGAAGGCCGGGAAATTCTGAAGGACATACATATTGGCACCTGCGGGCATCATGCTTCCGCTAGGTCCATTGTATCCAAAGCTTTCCGCCAAGGTTTCTACTGGCTTACCGCCAAAGAAGACGCCGAGAACATCGTAAAGACATGCAAAGGCTGCCAGTTGTACGCTCGTCAACCTCACTTGCCGGCATAGGAACTGAGGACGATTCCAATCACCTGGCCGTTCGCGGTCTGGTGCTTAGACATGGTGGGTCCCTTCAAGAAGGCGCGTGGTGGGTATACCCACCTGTTGGTCGCTGTCAACAAGTTCACCAAATGGGTCGAGGCTAAACCAATCAGCAAACTTGACGCACGAACAACCACCAATTTCCTCTGGGGAATTATCTCTCGGTTTGGAGTTCCACACAGCATTATCACTGATAATGGCAGCAACCTGTCTCAAGGCGACATAGAAGAATACTGCAGCGATCTGGGTATCCGGCTTGATTTGGCATCCGTGTCACACCCTCAATCCAATGGACAAGTAGAGCGTAAAAACGGCCTAGTCTTATCAGGACTTAAGCCTCATCTCGAAGCTCCATTACACAGGGCAGCCGACGCTTGGGCAGATGAGTTACAGTCGGTACTATGGAGTTTGCGCACAACGCCAAACAGGTTTACCGGCTACACTCCTTTCTTCTTAGTATATGGCGCTGAGGCGGTGCTACCTACCGACATGAAATACGATTCCCCAAGAGTCCAAGCCTACATCGAGAAAGACGTAGAAGGTGCAAGCCAGGATAGCCTAGACCTGCTAGAAGAAGAAAGAGACGTTGCTCTACATCGCTCCGCCTTGTACCAGCAACAACTTTGCCGCTATCATAGCCGGAGAGTGCGGCAGCGAAGCTTCAGAACAGGTGACTCGGTTCTCCGCCTAATTCAAGACAGAAAAGGCTTGCACAAGTTATCCCCACCATGGGAAGGACCGTTCATAGTCACAAAGGCGCTGCTCAATGGTTCCTACTACCTGGCCGACATCCGCGACGAAGACGAAAAGAAAATGCGCAAGAAGGCGGCAGGAAAAAGGGGAACCAAGCGCAAAAAAGGCATTGATGATCCGTTCGAACAAACAAAACGGCCTTGGAATATTGAGCAGCTACGTCCTTTCTACACTTAGCAATTTATAATTGTAATAAGTTAAATATGATTATGAAATAAAAGTCTATGGTTCCTCATCATTGTTGAGAAGCATGCCATCTTTTGTCTTTTCTTGCAATCATATTTCCCCTATGTATCTAAGTTACCTATTTTCTAGCTCCGTGCAAAGGTTCAAACTGGTAGATACTTGCAGCTTTCGAGCCAACCCAAAGCAAAAATAAACTTTTTTGCGCCGCCTAATTCCTTTACCTCTGATTACTTATATGTGGTTCGCCTAGTAGTATGTCTTTGACACCAACATGTTGGCTTTGGTCTCTGATTCTAAACGCATGGTTTAGCCCTGGTTGTTTCAGCTAAAGTTACCGGCTGAGGTTTCGTCAACATACAAAAAGTCAAACATATAAGTCAGGGTAAAATTAAGGCGGGCCATATAAATAAAGACAAAATAAAACTTGTCAGCTAGTTTCCGCCTAGCAAAGCAGCAACAAAAGTATATACAAATATTACAAGTCAATGTTGCATTGTTTCAGGGGCCGACAAATAAGGCTAAAAGGAGGCAAGGACAGAAAGATATGGCTCGGGGGAGCGTCTACATCAGGCTTGGGGGCTGACAACTTCAGCCCCGGAACTATCACTCCCCTCCGCCTCGGCTGCGTCGGCAGCTCCAGCTTCCTCTCCGCCAGGCACAGGATGGCGCCGGTAGAAGATTGAAGTGTCCACCATATCGGCAACACGCGTGGCGAAGCCGGCAACGCTGTCCAGAACAGCGGCCGGCTCAACCTCGCTGCCGTCTTCATATGTAGACGGCATGCCTTCGGTGACGGCTTCTATCTCCGCCTCGGGGTAGTGCGCCATGAATAACCCAAGTGCGGTCTTGGCACCACCCCGCGCCGCCGACTTCAGCGAGCTCTTGTGCAGTTTGGTCGCCTGCTCCAAGATAGCGGGCACGTCGCTGAACTCGGTCGGTTCCTGGCTGCCGGAGGAGGTGAAGAACTTGGCGGCAAACCGCTTGGACGCCGCCAAAGTCTTGGTGATCAGTTCGCCTAGACGCGCAAGGCGATCCAGGCGGGGGCTGACAACCTTGTCGTCGCCTAAACCGGCGGGAACTGTGTCAAAAATGAAGCCATCGGTTTTGGTTCAGGCTAAGCAAAATGGCAACGTCAAATAAGGAGTGAGAAATTACCAAGGGCCGAGTTATGGAAAGCAGACAGCTCAATCATATGAGTTGCCAGCGCATCCTCAGCAGTTTGGGCGCGAGAAGTCTGCTTGGAGATTTCCTCAGCAGCCGTCTTCTCCGCCTCCGCCAACTTCTTGCGCAGGCTTTCTAGCTCACCAGTGAGCTGGCTAGATTCCTGCGCAAATTTGAGCTGCTGGGCCTCCATCTCCTTCTGGTGAGCCTCCTTCAACTCCAAGTTGGCGGCCGCCAAATCAGAAGCTTCATTCATAAGAGCTTGCATATCAGTGGACGCCTTCAGTATATCCTGGGCGTGGTCTAGCTGTTCTACAAATATGGATTCGCTAACTAAATGATCGACGGCAACGTAAGTCGAAAATATAGCTGAAGGCAAAGAGGATCAACCCTACCTTCATCTTTTTTGCGGGCCGCCTCCAACTCGGCAATCCGCAGGTCCTTAGCCTCGCACTCCTTCTTCAGGTCGCGGCAGCGCCGGTTTATCTCGACTCGGGAGGAGACGAGCTCGACGTTGGCGGACACAAGGCCCTGCAGGACAAAACAAAGGCATAAAACATATTGTCGAATAACCACTAAGCCGGCAGTCAAATTTCTTTTATCTTTGACCTGCCATCTAAGTGCTCGGGGGAAAGACTATGTATATGCCGGAGTGGTAAAAAATTACAGACATGTCGCCCTCCAAGTCGGCGAAGGCCTGGGAGGCGAAGTTGGCAAAAGCCAAAGTTGACTCCTTGGCCTCCTTAAAGGTGGACCAAGGGTCCCCGACTTTGCCGCCTCCCGCAGTCGGGGCTGCCCTCTGGGACCCGCCGGCAGTCGCCTCCAGCAACCCTTCCTTGGCGGCGCGCGATTGAGAGGCTTCATCGGCCGTAGCCTCAGCCAAAAGTAAGGGAGTCTTGGGCGCACGGTCGGTGGAGGAGGCCCTTGGCGGAGCGCCAGAAGCCGGAGCCGGGGGCTGACGACGAGCGTCGCCCATAAAGCTGCCGGCTTGGAACTGAGGAGTTGGCGGCACGGTGGCCAGCGAGCTGCCTTGAGGCCGCTTACCCTTGCCAAGAAGCCTGGTCGTCAACCGGGAAGTTGCGACCCTTTCCCTGTCAATAAAAAGCAAGCACAGTCAATTGGGTGCCAGTATTGAAGAAGTTTGTCGTCTATTAAAGGCAGAATTGAGTACCTTCGGGGGATGTTAATCCCCGCGTTCTCGCCAAGGTTGGCGAGAGCCGGCTCGGTAGCCGATGCGATCCGTTTCTTCCTCTCGGCAATCACCGTAGAGGAAGCGGCGCCGGATGCCTTGCGCTTCTTCGTCTTCCCAGCTTCCGGCTCGTAGAAGTCGGGAGCCAGGTCATCCTCCCCCAAATCGGAGAGCTGAAAAAGAAGACAAGTTTAATGGAGCTCAAGTTTAGCCGGCGAAGCTATCAACAAGGGGCGAGGAACAAGATATCTACCTCGAGGGGAGGGTTGTCGTGGGTGTGCATGGGCACGCCCTCCACCGCCTTCACCAGCCCCGCCTTGACGAGGCTGCGGAGCCGGAACGCTAGGTCGGCAACCGGCAACCTCTCTTCGCTTACGCGGAGAGAGGCCGTGGCAGTAGGCGAATACTGACACATTTTGTGCGGGCTGTACCGCAGGGGGAGGATCTGCCGGCCGAGCCAGCAGATGACGGTGTCGACCCCATCCTGCAGAGGGGGAGCCATCGTCCGTGTGAGGAATTCAATCCGCCTTTGAAAAAGGCGGAGTTCCTCCGTCAGCTTGGGCACCGCCTCGTCCCAGCATGGCCGGGGCATAGGTGGCGCGTTGACGAATTCCGGGATGGCAAATTGGCGGCCCGGAGCTGCCATATCTTGGCAGTAGAAGAAAGTGGAGGTCCAGCCCTTGACGGATTCAAGGTATGGTATCTTGGGATACCATTGGCGGCCCTGGCGGCAGTTGAAGGTGACGCTGCCGCTGGTTGCCAGCCCGCCGTCCGGCACAGTCTGGCGCCGGCAACGGAAGCAATATCTGAAGAAGTCTAAACTAGGCCTAATACCTAGGTAGCCTTCGAACATAGCTGTGAAGCCGGCTAGGACTAAGATGCTATTGGGTGCTATGTTGTGGGGCTGGAGCCCATAGTGATCTAGAACCTCGCTAAAGAAGGCGGAAGGCGGAAGCGCCATTCCCCTAACTAAATGGGAGGTGAGGATTACCCGCTCCCCGGCTCTCGGAGCCGGGATGACGTCTCCGTAGGCGGCCCTCCACCGGCAATCTTCCCGAGTGGGGAGTTAGCCGACGGCCTCCAAGTCTTGGAGGGCGTCTTCGTCGACTATGGAAGGAAGCCAGTAGCGGGACCCGAGGTCCGCCGCTTCCTCTTCCTCGTCGACGGGAGCGCCTGCCGCCGTCGTCGCCGCGGTGGTCGGTGGAGGAGGCGAGGGGCCCGCCGCTGGCGCGCGCGCAGTAGAAATCCGAGGGGCGACGGTGGAGACATTGCCCGTCGCCGCCGTCGTGGGACGAGTTACCGCGCCGCCCATCACCGTCGCGGGCGCGGTTTCGGTCGCCGGACCGCTCGACGCCATGGAGAGGTTCTGGCCGGTGGACATCGCCACGCGCAGAGGTCGTCGGAGAAGATGAGCTCGCCGGAGTTCGCTCGGAAGCAAGAAGCGGAGAAGTGGAAGGGCAAGAAGGCACGGAGAGCAAAGGCAGGGTAGCGAAAATGGACCGTTCGGTTACCTATTTATAGGGCCAGGCGTTGCTCCCTGTGCAACGGCGCTTTTAGTCGGACACGTGTCCAGCATCCGTTGCAGCGCATGATTGCATGATCTCCACGCCTCTTCTTTTCCCGCAATTTGTGATCATGGCGAGATTCCCGCCTAGGCCGTTTTCAAACTGTCGTGAGCCGGCTAGGTGGAATCCGTCAAGAAGAATGCTCGGCAAAGATTGCAGAGTAGCCGTCTTTTCCCATGTTGGATAAAGGCGGCCGCGTGTCAATACCAAGACACGCGTGCCTGGTTGATTTTCAGAATGGTTCAAGTCCTGTAGTCGCCAACTTTGGCAGATGAAGAATCAGGAAGAAGACGACGCCTGGAGAACTTCAACCTTTCTGGGGGCTAATGTTGGGGATATATCAACTAGGGGTATAACCAGCATGGATTAATCCGGCTAGTCCAGGGTGGCCCAAGGGTGGTAAGGCCGAAGCCTGCCGGGCGGCCCAGATAGCTGACGTACAAGGAAGTAGGCGGACGGTCCAAGGAAGGCGGAAGGCCGAAGCCCATCAAGCCACCAAGCCCAAGACGGAAGGCGGCAACTAAGCCGGCTAGGTCTAGGACTCTGTTTACTTGCCGGACAAGTACTTGCCTTGTACCCTGGGGTCTGGCCGCCTATATAAGCCGGCCACCAGGGAGCCTTTAGGGCAGCCGCTTCAGTGCGCATCATACACATTGTAACCTGTTCACGGCTATTGCCTCATAGTGAATTATAGCAGCACGTAGGATCTCGCCACCGCTGTGGGATCTCGCCACCGCTGTGGGATCCGAAGCTGGGTAAACTCGCCGTGTTCAATCCCGTCCTCGACGACACCAACCTTCTTCCCCACAATCCATACGTAGGCTAGAGGACCCCCGTCTCCTATCAATTATGCCGATACCACGACAACCTTGCCGCACGATTGCTTGATCGTGCAGCGCACCGCGCCCGACGCTCGTGTGGGGATGGAGCTCCAGCGAGACCGCCAGAACAGGATCGTGGAGGAGCTTGGCCAGGCGGGTCAGCAGAACCGCGGCGCGTTGCAACACGGGGTCGCTACGTACACCTCAGGCTGCATGGCGTTCACTCGCTCTCTGCGTCGCGTGGTCTGGCCACAGAAGTTCAGGCCGGCTCTCCCCAAGGGCTACTACGGCTCCAGCAATCCCATCGAGTTCCTGCAGCTCTACACCACCTCCATCCAAGCTACGGGGGGGGGGGGGGGGGGGGGGAGACGACAAGGTCATGGCCAACTGGTTCTCCCACGCGCTTCGCGATTCGTCGCTGCCGTGGCTCCTGAACCTCCCTGAGGGCTCCGTGAACTCGTGGGAGGAGCTCTGCAAGCAGTTCGTCTCCAACTTCAAGGGGACGTACAAGTGCGTCCTCACCCACAACGATCTGTGCGCTGTAGTGCAGAGGAAGGATGAGACGCTCCGCAAGTACATCCAGCGCTTCAGCCAAGTGCGCAACAAGATCCCGAACATCCCTGACACCCAAGTCATCGCCGCCATCCGCGAAGGCGTCACAAACAGCAGGATGCTCGAGAAGCTGGGTATCCACGAGAAGCTCACCTCTGTGGTGAAGCTTTTCGACCTGGCGAACAAGTGCGCCAAGGCTGAAGAGGGACTCCTCTTCGTCAAGATGTCCTCGAGAGGGGACGACCATGCTGAGAGGTCCCGGAGCCAGAGAAAGAAGGAGGAGCCCAAGCTCAAGGCCACCGCAGTTCTCGCGGTAGAGCCTGACACGAAGGGCACCCGCAGGGACTCCCCTGAGCCTGGAGAGAGGAAAGATGACCACCGCCCTTTCTGCGTCTACCACAACAGACGCGGCCACTCTACAGAGTCCTGCTTCGACCTCAAAAGTTTAAGCAAGGAGCGCGAGCAAGCAGAGGGCAGTGGCAGCCGCGACCGAGGCTACCGCGGAAGCGGACGCAAGGGTGGCTACCAGAAACCATTTGGAAATCAGGCCAACGCCGCGGAAAAGAACGTCAACCTCCCTGACGAGGAAGATGGCGGGTACCAAGCCCCGAGGGGCGCCATTGCCTGCATCCTCGGGGGGGGGGGGGGGGGGGGGCGTAGGCGCCAAAGTCGAACAACCAAATCAAGCAGTTCGCCCGCGAGCTCAACGTCGCACTCCCAAGCACGGAAACCTCCAGGCCACTCAAGTGGTCGCAATACACCATCGCCTTCGATGCTCATACAACCCCAAGTCCACCAAGACTGTTGGAACCCTCCCGCTGGTCTGCAGCCCCACCATCGACAACGTGGCTGTCTCCAAGACTATCATTGATGGCGGGGCAGGCCTGAACGTTATCTCCATAGATACGTTCGAAGCGCTTCAAGTGCCCTACGAGCGGCTCACGCCCTCGAGGCCCTTCACGGGGGTCACCAGCGGCTCGATCGAGCCTCTAGGCCAGGTCAGGCTTGCCGTCACCTTCGGGAGCAAGGAAAATTACCGCACCGAGCACATCGATTTCGATGTCGCACACATCGGGCTGCCATACAATGCCATCCTCGGCTACCCCGCGCTCGCGAAGTTCATGGCCGTCACGCACCATGCCTACAACATGGTAAAGATCCCCGGCAGCGCTGGCACGATCACCATCCGTGGGCATGTCCTGGACGCTACGCGCGCCGTTGAGACGGCCTACAAGACCGCCGCCATGGCATTTCCCGCAGACGAGGACCTGGAGCCTCTCGAGAGGCCAAAGAAGAAGAAGCAGTTGTTCTCCCAGGAGGCAGCTGCTACAAAGAAGATCTCTTTGAGCTCCAGCAGCTCGGGGGCTGAAGGCTCGGGGGCTAGCGTCACCATTGGCGCCGCGCTACCTCCCAAATAGGAAAGCGCGCTTATCGCCTTGCTCCAGGCAAACTCTGACATGTTCGCGTGGACACCGTTAGATATGTCTGGTGTACCGAGGGAGGTGATCGAGCACCACTTGGCCGTGTGCCCAAACGCGCGCCCCGTCAAGCAAAAAGCAAGAAAACAAGCACCCGAGAAGCAAGCATTCATCATCAAGGAGGTCGAGAAGCTCAAAGCGGCAAAAGTCGTTCGCGAAGTCGCACACCCCACTTGGCTCTCCAATGGTGTGGTAGTTCCAAAGCCCGTCGGAGGAGGCCGTCTCTGCATCGACTACACTGATGTAAACAAGGCCTGCCCCAAAGACCCTTATTCCATGCCCAGAATTGACCAGATTGTGGACTCCACGGCAGGCTGCGACCTCCTCTGTTTCCTCGATGCCTTCTCTGGTTATCACCAGATAAAAATGGCTAAGGAGGACGAGGAGAAGACAACTTTCCTCACCCCATGCAGTGTGTATTGCTACGTCTGCATGCCTTTCGGCCTGAAAAATGCCGGAGCCACTTTCCAGAGGTTGATGAGAATAGCACTTGGCGGGCAAATGGGGCGGAACGCCGAAGCATATGTCGATGGCATCGTCGTGAAATCACGAGAAGGGAATACTCTCCTAGGAGACCTCGAAGAAACCTTCGCGAGCCTGCGCAAGGTGAACATCAAGCTCAACCCCGCCAAGTGCGTCTTTGGAGTACCTTCAGGAAAATTGCTTGGGTTCCTCGTGTCTCATCGAGGCATAGAGGCAAACCCGGACAAAATCAAGGCCATAGAAGACATGCAACCTCCACACAGGCTGAAGGACATGCAACGCCTGGCAGGTTGCATGGCCAGCTTGGGTCGATTTATCTCCAAGTTCGGCGAAAGAGCCCTGCCGTTCTTCAAGATCATGAAAAGAAGGGGCACTTTCAAGTGGACCCCTGAAGCTGAAAAAGCATTTGAGGACTTGAAGAAGTATCTGGCCAGCCCACCAGTAATGGTAGCCCCAAGGCATGGCGAGCACCTGAAGCTGTACTTGTCAGCTACTCCACAAACAGCCAATGTTGTCCTTGTGGTGGAAAGAGAGGAGCCTGTACTCCACAAGAAGAGTGCAACCACTCCAAAGAAAAAGCCTCCTGATAAAGAGCTTGACGAAAGGGCAATCCTCACAGAGCCACCGCCAGGCCAAAAGCCTCAAGAGGGGACCGCCCCGAGTAAACTGCTGCAAGAGGTTCATGTCGAAGGGACTGAGGAGCCTCAAGAGGCTAACACACTCGAGGCCACGTCCCTCGAGGCCAAGTCCCTCGAGGCCACATCCCGCGAGGCCAAGTCCCTCGAGGCCACATCCCTCGAGGCCACATCTCTCGAGGCCAAGTCCCTCGAGGCCAAGTCCCTCGAGGCCACATCCCTCGAGGTCAACACCCTCGAGGCCCAGGACAAGCCCCTTGAAGCCAACCCCATCGAGGGCCAAGCTGAGCCACCTCAGGCAAAAGACGCCAAGGAAACAGGAACTACTCTCGTAGAGCATCCAGTTTACTTCGTCGGCACAGTACTGTGTGATGCTCGCGAGCGGTACCCGATGCAGCAGAAGCTTCTCCTCGCACTCCTCATCGCCTCAAGAAAGCTGCGACACTACTTCCGGGAGCACCCCATCACGGTGGTAACCTCTTTCCCCCTGGAGCAAATTCTGCGCAACCCAAATGCAACAGATCGTGTCGCAGGATGGAACATCGAGCTACAACCATTCAATTTGCGCTTCGATACCACAAGGGTAATCAAAGGAAGAGCGCTGGCAGACTTCGTCGCCGAATGGACTGATCCAACCCCTGAAGAGCCCTGGGAAGAAGAGCACGAGTCCTCTGGAGCCGCAATGCTCAGCTACTGGACCATGAAGTTCGACGGAGCTTTCGCTTGTCGCCACGGTGGGGCAGGTGTAGTCCTAACCTCACCAAAAGGCGACAAGTTTGAAGGGGATCGTGTGCAGAAAACAAAAAATTTCCTACCAACGATATCCTTAAACTAGCCAAGATCTACACTATGCAGATATAGTAGTACCGCGGAGATCGGAATACATACCCTCGTAGACCGAATAGCGGGGATTACGCTCCCGCACAAGCGTTGACGACGAAGACGACGTAGCCGACCTCTAGGTCGCGGAGAACTCGGCGCGACGAAGACGACGAAGATGACCCCGAGGTCGGGTGGAGGAAGTAGGCCTCCGAGTACCGCTAGCGCAGCACCTCGCAGGGCGTCACACACATACGGTGGAGCCGACGGCCTCCGAAGCTCCAGTCCAGGACGAGCAGCGGAAGACTTGGACTGGAATACCAGCAGCGCGGCAGCGGGCTATGGTGTAAGAGGTCCCCCTCCTCTACTCGGCGCGGCTCCGACAAGGAAACCACGAGATCGAGAGAGAAATTGGGAATTAATTGGTGAATTAAAAGGCCAGGGGTGCCCCTTCTTATATAGGCTCCCGGGGGGAGCCAACCTTGCCAGCCAGGCAATGTGGGACTATCCCACAGCCTGGTTCGGCCAAGGCATGGTGCGCCGGCCCTAGGTGGGCCCCATTTAGGCCGGCCAAGCCCCCCCCACAAAATTCCCTTGAGGGTTTCCCCCCCATGGGCCTTCTTTCGACCAGAAGGCCCATTTAGGGAAATCAGCCTAAATAAATTCGATAATAAATATATAAAATCATATTTGTATATTAATTACACTAACTAATATCAAACATAATATATATAATTTTTCCTAGCTCCGAAAACTCTTTCGGCGCTGCCCGATCTCCATCGGACCCCTCCCGGGACGCTCCCGGTGATCTCTTTCCTTTCCGGTTGTCTTGTCGAAACCCCTTAAGTGTGTTACCCTAGCGGTTCGATATAATAACAGGTACAATCAAGACTCCTCTATGATCGACGACTAACTCATAGGCCTGGACCCCATGAATTAATCCCTGTGATATAACGAATGACTTTCATCTATCAAACCTGGACGTATAGTCTTAAACCCTTTGTCATGGCGATACTTAGCGTGTCCGAGCATCATTCTCAGATATCTCCATACCTAGCATGATCTCGTTACCGACATCGCTATCTTCTACTCGTCTATGCTATTATGTCAGCTGGTGACCTAGTCACATGTTTGCAAACTCATTTGACATAATCTCACCGAGTGGGCCCTAGAGTATCTATCCGGCTATGCGGACTGACAAATCCCGCTGTTGACCCCTCGTCTCAAGTACCCCCTTCCGATACCCAAAAGTATCACCTATCATTGTCACACTATATAAGATATGACGTTTGGTGCGATCAAAGTATCTTCCAGGGATAACAATAAGAGTTGATCTCACGGTCTTAAGGCGTAATGACTATGTCCTACAAATACTGGGTATGTCCATCACATCGTTACACCTAACGATATGACTTCCATTGCCGACCGGCGCCATGCCCTATGATCGGAAAACCTCGATCATCAATCGCGCAACGAAACTAGTCTTAGTAGAGGCTACTAGGGACCTGGTTGTTTATCTACCACACCTGTATTAATGTTTTCGCTTACTACAGTTATAGCATGGTGTAAAACATATAATGAACGATTGGGATATGGCCAATAAATAATGTTTATTAAGTGCCTCTAGGGCATATTCCCTTCAGTCTCCCACTTGCACTAGAGTAACACTTAATCTAGTTTACAACCTGGTAAAAGCTCAACACCCATAGCATCTTGGTGCATGCTTGCCTTGTGGAAGAGGAATACAGTCAATAGAGCTCACACATTGAGATCTATATGTGCTTTGCAACACTTCTATGTCACCTAGTTTGACATCAACCCGTATCTTACGATGACGGTGAAATATATCCAGTGGATGGAGTGAGACTCGAGCATTCGCGTAGCATGCGCCTTAAAAGTCTAAGAGACCTATTAAGGGGACCACCTACGCCCGGAAAACTGCTCAGTCCAATCACACTTGCTACTTCTAAAGTCGCGATATATTTCTATACCAATGTAGATTATGCGACATTGCATTCATATGCGACGTCGCAAACTAACCATGTCTATCTTCAAAATAAAGGACATCTCCTATATGAGATTTCTAGTCGTATGGGTCAGTGTAATAACTTGCATCATCGTAACCGCTTTACGGCAAGTTGCCATTCCACTCTTACCCGTTACTAGAAAACCTATCTTCAGTTCTCATAGACACTGAAGAATAAACTTAACGTTTGCTCATTGATCCACACAAGGATCACTCTAGAACCTGTTCTTCAACCAAGAACTTGGGTCACACTAAGTCGAGCTTTCAATCTGTTAGACTCTATGTGTGATGCATAGAGAAGGTCGAACATCATTTTCTATCACTGAAAAAGCCAAGGTAAACTTAATATTTTACCTAGTCATACAAGCAACAACCTCTTTCTTTGCTCGTCCTATTCTGAAACACTTCAGAATCTTGACTAAGGAAATATTCCGACTTAATGTTATTAAGCCCCTTACGATCTATACAATTATAAATCGTATGCCTAATACTCCTAACTTCATTTCATAGAAAATTTAATCACTTAAATAATCCTTTACACTCTACTAGAGGATCTGTGTCATTCAATATGTCGATACATACAAAATCACGAATGACACCTAGCTCCCACTCAAATATGCCTTCCGCATATAAGATCAAGGAAAAGGTACTTAGCTCCCACTCAAATATGCCTTCCGCATATAAGATCAAGGAAAGCTACTTTGCTCCCACTCACTTCTTTGCAAATGTAGGTTTCTTCAACTATTTTGGACAACTCCAAAATCCTTTGATCACATTATCAAAGTGAAGATTCCAGCTCCGATATGTTTGCTTCTGCCCCTGAATGGACAACCGAAGTTTGCACACATGTTCAGCATCCTCAGGATCACCAACTCTTTCTTAATGACACTATTAAGAAACATGGTTTCCTTATCCATCTATCAATTTCTCACTCGAAATTATAGTGATTGCTAAACGACCCAGAATAGATTTAGGCTTCGCCACTTGAGACAAACTCTCATGTGGTCTGTCGGAACTGTTTCACGACAAATCGAATCTGCTCAATGTCTACTCTCTCATAAAATTCCATATACTATTAACATCCTAGATGCCATCAAGAAGATCTCCCAAGTCATTACCTGTAATCGTATATGGATTTTATTTCGGATCACAACTGACTCATAGCCATTTCTCGGACTTAGGTCCACCATTTCTTCTTTGTAGTTCGTAGGTATATCATATTCCATTAATATGACCTTCATAACAAGATTGTCGTAACACACAGTGTGGAACACAACCTCGTATGCCTACGCTCTTAGTATGAGCTCAGAACATCATGATCTTGAATCATCAGCTTTTTCAAGCTGTGGAGCCTGACACCGAAAACACTTTCGATTGCGCCACTCTGATGTCTGGAGAGGAAGTTCACCAACTTCGTCTCGCTCTACTTTCTTTCTCACTTATACCCTCGGACAAGAAACTATTTCTTTCGTAAGGTATATCCCGGCAAAGACTTTGCCTATGTCGTGAGACATGTACCCAACTAACTCTTTAGGTAGGGTATACTACAAAGATTAATCCATTTTAGGTTCGATTACATCGAAACACTAAATTGCTGAAACGACAATCCAGACTCAAAAGCCATGCCATCACTCGTATGGTATTGTCTCCATGGATTCAAATGGTTTCCCTATTTGCTAACGTGAGTGTTTACGTTTCTACCATATGACTCTAATGATCACAATAATTCAGTAAGAGATTTATTTACCACACACTATCCGATAGGGTGTAATTACGACGTCCTAACACACCATAACACTATGGTGTTCCATGCGACGTAATTTGTGGAACTCTTCTCACAAGTCTTTCAATGATGTGCCAACATTATAACTCAAATCTTTATTTCCTCGATTTGCATCGCGGTAATTTGATTTTCTTGTTAAGTTAATTTCCTACTTCATTCTGAACTTCGTTTGATCGAATCAAAATTTCAGACTAACATTCCCCGGAGTGGATATCCATATATCTACTCGGAATATTCATGAAGTCTATGAAATAAAGACTTCCACTATACGTCAAAGTACTTCATTGATTCACATACACCCACATGAACGATTCTCAACAAGCTATACTCAAAACGTTTAGTGAAGCTCACGAAATAAAGGTCTCCACTACCCGTCAATTACTTCATTGAACCACATACATCTCTATGTATGACTATCAATGAGTTATATGCCCGTTTTCCGAAAACGGTGTCACAGTTATTTTGCAAGTGTCAAAAGATCAAATCTTAGGACTTGTAGGTCCATTCGGTATGGAGCTAATGCATTGACTATAACATTGACATGACTAAACGGTAGTGCCACACATATGTGGTGTCTTTATTAAGTTTGTATCCTTTGGCATTAATATTATGAATGTGGGAGCTTCTACCATCTAAATTCAAATCGGCATATGAGCATTACTTCATAAATATAGGACACCATTTTGTCACTATCATGTATGAACAAGTGTCTCGCTAGAGGAGACACACTTGTAACGATCATACTAACAGGCGATCATAAAGAATTTACCCAAATGGTAGATCTAGAGGGAGAGTGTCTATGGCCATCACAACAACTTGATTGCCATTATCAACACGCAATGTCGCCTCATCCTTTCAAGCTACTCAAGCAGTAAACCTGGTTTTTCACAAAACATGACTAGTTCAAAACTTAGTCACTACTGTAGTACTTGCTTGGCTAAAACATTCATAACATGTATATCATATATACACCATCATCATTGATGACTTCCGGCGATCTGTTTCATCTTCTTGATACTTCCACCGTAATCAAGAACCATGAAGGTGAACGATTCCCCTTGCATGACATAGTCTATGACAGAGGATTTGCACTTGGCAACGATGTCTGTCATCCAGTAATTGAGTTGAGCGATGCGTCTCAATGTTCATTAATCATGAACATATGTCATTAAGTATGACCGCCACGTGCTCCCTCAATGTGTGTATTCTCTTCCATCTTGGTTGAGAAGACAATCAGTAAACGTACTGATAAACTTCATCAACCCAACTATAGAGGTACCCCGAGTTAGCGACCATATGTTCGCGATCCAATAACTCGTACCCAGCGTTGGTTTTCTATGGCAGAGATCATAGCATACACTGGACTATGATGATATCATCCGCACAAAATCCGATAATCCAAATTATCTTTTGTTAGCGGAATCTCCGGGTTTATCTCCTAGCGGGTATTGTAACACAAAGAGCTAATGGTTTAAACAAGGAGTATCCTCAAGCTAAAGCATAAAACTCTGAAGTTTGGACCCAACCTTTTAAGTTTCTCAATCGCAGGAATGTGCCTAATTTGAAAAGATGCTATCACAATGGTTAATATCTACAAAGGTTTGCAAAACAGACTCTGTTCATTATATTCTGAGTTCTAGTATTTTAGAAAATAACTATCTGAACTCCCACTCAAACGAACATCCCTCCTGGTCGCTTAAGCGATTACACGGCCCCCATCCATTGCACCACCCCTCATCATCAGAGCCGGCGGCACAACTTCAAGAGTAGACAATTGTCCGCCACACCAATTTTGTGACTCGTGCTCGACCTTTCGGTCTCCCTGTTCCGAGGCCATATTTCTGAATATGCTTGGCTCGCCATGTAGCGCCCCATCTTTTAAATAAAGATGGAACACATGTGTTATGTGCTAGTCCCTGGATCACTGCCAGCACCACAGTACAAAATATATAGTATCATTGCATAAGTATCAAATTACTACAACGAGATCCAAAAATAGCTAAGTATAGCTTTATTACAAAGTGCATAGTCATGAAGACTAGCTAAATATTCAGAGTTCACAACGAAAAATAAAAGCAATGGGCCTCCTCTTCTAGCATACGCCACATGCAGACATGTTGGGTGTAGAATCGAGTCCAAACTCACTCCTCATCAGAATTACCTGCACATTTGAATATGCAGCCCCCGTAGGAGGTCAATACAATGAAGTATTGGCAAGTGACTATGGTGGATAAATTATGACAAGTCTAATTCTATATGTATATTTGGCTTGGTGGGGTTGTAGGCTATTTTGCAGAAAGCCAGTTTTCTCCTATCTTTTGTAAAACACTTTTGTTTCTCAAAGACTTGGCACCAAGGGATGAAGCCCAAGTGCACCAACAATTCTTTCCTTAGTCAAAATTTTACTTTATGAAAACTATGATGAGATTCTTCCGTCCATCCTTATCCAGTTGCTCGAAGTAGTCCATCACCGGGGACACGGCTGAGTACTCAGTTTGTCGACTCTGCAGAGGTTGTGCACTTTCACCTTGAGACTCAATTAACCCAAACATCCTATACACGCGGAGTGCATTAAGGAAAGGAGAGAATTGAGACAAGAACTTTCAGAAGAAGAATGCAACCATACTAGCAAGACTCGTTCCACCTACAAACTCTACATCTGCTTGTCAAGCTGACAGGTTGCACTCTCACAACTTAGTAATTCTAGACATAGCCCATTGTCAAAAGGCTGCACGGGAAGCTTCTAAACTTGGAGGGACTTAGAAATCTCTTTGTTCCTGGGTGGCCGTCCACAAGTGCGCTTCTGGGTGACAACCACCATACTCATGGCCCTAAGTAGAATAGAGATTCATCCTAGGCAAAGACAACCACAAGCATGGTCCCAAAAGCCACTCAACATAAACCAAGCAACCAATTCCACCCAGGTGTGCATTTAAAGTTTTAACACTTAGCCATATTTCTATAACATGATAAGTAAACACTTTTATAGCATAGCTAAGCATATAATAAAACTTTTGGTGGCTGCATGGGGAGGGATGGCTACACACTACTAGGATATTTTCAAAGTGTAAACTAACTTAGCATTATAAGATAGTTCAAAATTTCCCTATCATGCATACTACTCAAAATCTACTAATAATGCATATAGAAAACATGGGGTAGATTATGAATGTCACTTGCCTTAGTAGCAAGAGGAACAAGCACAGCAAGAATAACAATCACAAGGGCCTTCTTCCTCTTCACAATCTAGAGACAAACAATAAAACTAAATAAACATACAACACAACACTTAAAAATATCAAGACAAAATATGTATGCATGCTTGCTATGCAATGAACTTGACAAGACAAAAATAATTACCATTTTATTTCCTCTGTTATTAATGCATGAATGCAATGATCAATATTTTAATATTTTATTTACTCATTTAAAATATTGAGCATATCATAGAAGTTTTAAGTTCTAAAACCACTTTCCTTAATTCTATTATGAGAAGTTTCAAATAAAACTCATGTTACACTCTCTGGACAGAGGGCATTAATAAGCTTCTAAAACAATTGGATTTATTTGGAAGGAATTTTTATTAATTAAGTTATAGATATAATATCCGAAAGCTAATCAATTAAATTCCGCAATTTAATATACACTAAAGGGACAAACTAATGAAACCATACTAAACTACACGAACAGAGCTTCACGTGGATATAAAATTCATCAAATTTGGATGAACAGATCAAAAGTTATGAATTTTATAAGTTTGTATTGTTTTCTGTTTTTAAAACAAATTCCCAGCCGAAATAGAAAATTAAAGAGGCCACGCGACGCGATCTAATTGGACGATACCGGTTCGCCGCGGATCGCGAACGCGAACCGTCCGATCTACTATAAAACGGGCACTCAGGATCGACTGATCTAGATCCATTGGATCTAGATCCAACGCTTCACGCGACCCGGGCCAAAAGCGGGCGGCGCGACGCCGGAATTCATCCGAGCGCGGCGGCGACATCGCCGGAGTTGCGGCTACGGCTAACAGAAGCAAGATCGGAGGGGGTTTTGCTCACCACTTGATGCGGAACGTCGTGGCGAACTCTATGGCGCGGTAGGTGCGGTCGAGGTGGTCTGCTCCTCCCCTTGCGTGCTCGTCGGAGATGAACGGCGGACGGCGGCGTCGGGTCGTCGACGGATACGTCGCCCTGGTGCATAAAAAGAGGCCGGAGCAAGCCCGTTAGGTGCGTACGAAGACAGGGAGTCGCAGAGGGACGTTGGGGTGGTGCTCGGGGCGCCGTACTCACCGGAACGGATCGAATCGCGGCGGCGGCAATGGCGGACGGCGGCGGACGGTTTCTGAGCAGCCTGGGGGCGATCTTTTAGGGTTTTGGGGTTCGGGAGGAGGCGGCGGAGGGGGGGTTTATATGGGGAAGGAGGGAGCGATTAAAACGCGATTTTCCAACGGATTTTGATCCGGATCAAAATAGGGTTTGGTGAGTTCGTGTTCATCACGATTTGGGGATGAAGATGACAAGTGGGTCCCGTCTGGAAGTGAGAGAGGTGGGGAGGTGGGCTACGCGGCTGGTTTGCTGGGCCGTTTCTTCGTGCGCGCGCGGCAGATAGCAGAGGGGCTCGGCCCAGCTAGCTCGAAACACATTTTTTTCTGTTTAAACCTTTTCCAAACAATTTGATTTTTAAAACTTATCAAAACATTTCAGAAAAAAATCATAAAAATATGTTTTGAAAAGCTAATTTAATTTAGAACTTTTTGATATCATTTTGCTAAATAAATAAAATAATAAAATACATATTTTTATAAGGAGCTCAATTAGACCTCTTTATTGAAAACAACTTTATTTAAACTTATAATTAAAATTCAAAATATTCTTTATGTGATTTCAAAGCCATGCCTACATGATGCATGATGCATGATGCAAGAATGCAAGGTTTTAAATTTTTGAGAAATTTGGAAAGTTACAGACTAACCCCCTTAAGAAGAAGCTCGCCCTCGAGCTTCGGAAAGGTCAGCAAATAGGTGTGGGTGGTCTTCTCGGAGGTCATCCTCTCGTTCCCAGGTGGCTTCGTCCTCGGTGTGATGATTCCATTGGACTTTGCAAAACTTGGTGGTTTTGGTACGGGTGACTCTTTCTGCTGTCTGTAATATCTTGATGGGCTTCTCTTCGTAGGTCAGGTCACTCTCCAATTGTACCTCCTCGAGGGGTACAATATCCTTTAAAGGAACTCCCATCATCTCGGGATGACATTTCTTCAACTGACTGACATGGAACACATTATGAACAACAGACAACACTTCGGGTAGTTCTAACTCATATGCCACTTCACCTTTGCGCGAAAGAATTTTGAATGGTCCAATGAATCGAGGTGCTAACTTTCCTTTGATTCCAAACCTTTTCACACCCCGAAGTGGTGACACTCTTAAATAGGTTCTATCACCCACTTCATAGGTGACTTCTCTACGCTTGGAATCTGCATAGCTTTTCTAGCGTGACTATGCTATTTTCAATCTGTCCTTAATCAGCCTGACTTTCTCTTCAGCATCCTGTATTATATCAGGCCCAAAGAAACTCCGTTCTCCTACACCACTCCACAACAGTGGGGTTGTGCATTTCTTTCCATATAAGGCTTCAAACGGTGCCATCTCAATGCTGGCTTGGTAACTGTTGTTGTAGGAGAACTCAGCGTATGGTAAATTATCATCCCAACTAGATCCATAGTCGAGTGCACAAGCTCTTAACATATCCTCTAAAATCTGATTCACTCTTTCAGTCTGACCATCTGTTTGCGGGTGGAAAGCCGTACTGAATTCTAATCTGGTTCCCAAAGATTCGTGCAACTGCTTCCAAAAATGAGAAGTGAACTGGGTCCCCCTATCAGACACGATACTCTTAGGAACGCCGTGAAGGCACACAATTCTCTTCATGTAAATATCGGCTAGCTTTGCACTAGTATAAGTGGTCTTCACGGGTATGAAGTGAGCTATTTTGGTTAGGCGACAAACAATAACCCAAATAGAATCATAACCCGATCTGGTCCTTGGTAATCCGGTTATGAAATCCATCCCAATAGAATCCCACTTCCAATCCGGTACTTTCAAAGGTTGTAAGAGTCCTGCTGGTTTCTGATGTTCTGCCTTTACTCGACTACATACATCACACTTAGCGATGTATTCTGCTATTTCTCTTTTCAGATTATTCCACCAAAATCTCTCTTTCACATCCATATACATCTTGGTATTTCCCGGATGAATAGAATAAGGGGTCTCATGAGCTTCTTGCAGAATTAATTTCCTAATATCAGGATCATTGGCCACACATACACGTTTTTCAAACCACAAAATCCCCTGCTCATCCTCATGAAATCCTTTAGCTTTTCCGGCTCTTAGATTGACTTTGATCTCCTCTATTTCCTTGTCTCCTTTCTGAGCTTCATGTATCTTGTCCATCAAAGTGGGCTGTACAACTAATGAGGTTACAAACCCTTCAGGTACTACTTCCAATCTGAGGTCCTTGAATGCCTTGCATAAATCCTCGGGTAATTCTCCTGCCGTAAGGCCATTCACATACACTTTACGACTCAGAGCATCTGCTACCACATTAGCTTTTCCCGGATGGTATTGAAGACTTAGATCATAATCTTTAATAAGTTCCAACCATCTTCTTTGTCTCATATTCAATTCCTTCTGTGTAAATATGTACTTCAAACTTTTGTGGTCCGTGAATACCTCACATCTTTTTCCCATCAGGTAGGGTCTCCAAGTTTTCAGGGCATGCACTACTGATGCTAACTCGAGATCATGAGTTGGATAATTTGCTTCATGTTTCTTGAGTTGTCTAGAGGCATAAGATGCCACTCTGCCTTCCTGCATCAACACACTTCCCAAGCCTTGGCGTGAAGCATCACAGTATACTTGGAATTCCTTCTCCAAATCAGGTAAGCATAGAACTGGGGCTGAAACCAGACGTTTCTTCAACTCCTGAAAACTGGCTTCGCATGCCTCCGTCCACTCAAATTTCTTCTCCTTCTTTAATAATTCTGTCAAGGCCTTGGCAATCTTGGAGAAGTTTTCAATGAATCGTCGGTAGTATCCTGCTAGGCCCAGAAAACTTCGTAATTCACCAACATTCTTCGGCGGTTCCCAATTAGTTACAGCTGAAATTTTTTCAGGATCCACCGCTATACCTTCCTTGGACACCACATGGCCTAAAAATCTGACTTGTTCTAACCAAAACTCACACTTGCTGTACTTGGCATACAACTTATGTTCACGTAGTCTCTGCAATACCAGACGCAAGTGCTCTTCATGTTCTTTGTGACTCTTGGAGTAGATTAGAATATCATCTATGAACACTACCACAAACTTATCCAGAAAATCCATGAACACTTTATTCATCATATTCATGAAATAGGCTGGTGCATTGGTTAATCCAAAAGGCATTACTGTGTACTCATAAGAGCCATATCTCGTAACAAATGTAGTTTTGGGTATATCCATTTCTCTAACTTTCATTTGGAGGTACCCCGATCGAAGATCGATCTTTGAGAAAACACAAGCACCTTCCAGTTGATCAAATAGTTCATTTATCTTGGGTAACGGGTACTTGTTTTTGATAGTTTGCTCGTTTATATCTCTATAATCCGTGACTAGCCTCTGGGTTTGATCCTTCTTTTTAACAAATAAGACTGGTGCTCCCCATGGCGATGAACTTGGACGAATGAATCCTTTCTGGATATGTTCCTCTAATTGCTTCTTGAGCTCTTTCAATTCATCGACGGCCATAGGATAAGGTCTTTTAGCTATTTGTCCTGTTCCCGGCTTCAGTTCGATGAGAAACTCTACATCTCTATCGGGTGGCATTCCCGGTAGTTCCTCCGGAAAAACATCTGGGTATTCCTTGACAATAAGCACATCACCAAGGCTAACCCCCTTAAGAGAATTTAGCCTAACCTTCCTAAGTTCGAAAGTTGATCTGAACTTAATCTTCCTTTTCTCTGGGGTGGTGAGGGTGATTGCTCTATTTGCACAATCTATGATTCCTTCAGAACGAGTCATCCAATCCATTCTGATGATAACATCCAATCCTTGGGTTTCTAGGATGACTAAGTCTGTTGGGAAGGTGTGTTTTCCGATTTGCAAGTCTAACTGCCTACACCCGGAATTTACTATCATCTCTCCTCCAGGTGAACTTACCCTAATAGGTTTTCCTAGACTTTCCTCAGCTAACCCATGTTTGTTAACAAAAGCTCTTGATATGAATGAATGAGATGCTCCAGTATCAAATAGAACTAATGCTGGACAGGAGTTGAGCAAGAACGTACAAATCACAGCATCAGGTTCATCATAAACTTCTTCCACATTGATGTGGTTCACTTGTCCCTTCTGGAAAGGATTGGGCTTGGAATTTTCATCAGCTTTCCTCTATGGGCATTCAATTTCATAATGTCCTGTCTTCTTGCACTTGAAGCAGGTCACATTAGACAAGTCTTTCTTCCCTTCATAGTTAGGACGGTGATTACCATTCCCATGATTATGGCCATGATGATGGTTTCCCCTGGATCCACCATTATTTCCATTGTATCCTCCATTATTTCCTTTGTATCCTCCATTGCTTCCTTTGTTTCCTCCATTGTGGTTATGACCATGATGTTTTTGGCCACTACCAGTGTTGGAGTGATTCCAGGGTTTATGGCTACTGACTTCAGAGGTGTGTTGTTTCTTATATGTCCCTTCAGAATGAACCTTACTTGCATTGAACTTCCTCTTCCTATTCTCTTCCTTTCTTATGTTGTTGTCCAGGGTGATAGCTTGATCCAGCATAGCTTGATAGTTTGGAGTATATGCCACATACAAAGGTATCTTCAGTTCTCCCTTAAGTCCATTGAGGAACTTTTCCTTCCTCTTTGCATCAGTGTCAATATCCTCTGGCGCATACCTTGATAGCATACATAAGTCATCCATATACTCCTTCAGAGTTCTACCTCCTTGCCTCAAGCTGCGAAATTCCTCTTTCTTCAGGTTCATTATACCTGAGGAGATGTGAGCATTCCGGAAACCTTCCTTGAACGCATCCCAAGTCATGCCATCCAAAGGATGAGTCACTTGATAATTCTCCCACCACAATGCTGCGGGTCCTTCCAACAGGTGTGCAGTGAACCTCACTTTTTCTGCCTCAGAACACTCACAAGTTACTAAGTCCTTGTTGACTGAACGGAGCCAATCATCCCCCACTATTGGTTCAGTAGCAGAGGAGAACTTATTAGGCCTAAGCCTTAGGAATCTAGCAAGTCTGTCCACTGGGGGTGGTGGTGGAGGTGGCGGGTTGTTGTTGTTGTGGTTGTTGTTGTTGTTGTTGTTGTTGGTTGCTGCAATGAATTGAGTCATCATATTCATTAACTGAGCTTGAGCGGCCATCAGTTGTTGCATGGCATCATCGTTGTTGGTATCACGACGAGGAGGCATCTGTAGGGTTTTCAGCATAGATGAGTGAAAGATAGACAGAACTAAGAGAAGAAAAATCCTACCCATGCACAAAGCAACCAAGTCAACACAATCAACACTCATAAGACAACTTAAAAAGAAAAAAAAGTCTACTTAGCAAATCGAAACAAGTATTTCTAAGTTGATTTAATAAAACAACAAAGTCTGCAAACCAATCATTCTATCATTGTCACACCACAAGTTGGAGATCAATGTTTTAAAAAGAACAACCAACTAAGCGAGGGAGAACATGGTGGTCCAACTACTAAGTCTAAACTTCGTCCATGACGTCTCCTTCATCTTCTTCGACTTCCTCGATGGTGATGCCTTCCTTCGTAAGGATCTCCTTGTAGTCATTCACCTCCTTCTCCAAGGCCTCGTTCTTCTCCTGTAACATTGTCGTCTCACGGTGCAGGGTCTCGATCGCTTCCTTCTCCAGGACTTCAATCTTCTCTTGCAGCATTCTCTTCTCACGGCGTAGAGTCTCGATCAAATCTCGATCAGCTTCGAACTCGACGTCGTTGCTCAGAATTTCATCCTTCAAGGTCTTGATCTCCTTGTTCTTGTCTCTAATTCTCTTTTCTTGATTTTGGAACTTCTTCTCTTGAGCTCGGAACTTCTCCTCTTGAGCGTTGGCCACCTCTTCTTGGGCTTCGATCTTCTTTTGAGTCTCCTTGACTTGTGCCATTATTTCATCATTCTTCAACAGCTCGTTGCGCCTATCTTCTTCGAGTTGCCAGAGGTGAAGTTCTAAGTCTTGGAGATATGGGTACAAAGGTTCTGGTTTGTTTTTGTCTTCCTCGCTAACAAGGTAAGGAATCCCATGTTCGTCACGTTGGCCAAGGTTAGAAAAGTAGTGGTCTTTTAACTCCTCCTGGAATTGCCAGCAAAGACGTCCTATTAGCTCCTGCGTGACGAGATTCAGTCCTTTCTCCAAGGAGTCACTAATCGACTTGTACTGGATGTCTTCGGTCTTGGGTTCAGTCTGGCGCCCTTGTTGGTAAAGACGAATTCCCCATAAGTCTTCTTTGTTGAAATGCTTCAGCTGGCTTGCCTTGATGATGGGTGTTGGAAGTGCCAACAGTTCTACCAACTCTAGAAGATATCTTCCAAAGCGCATGTCCTTGAAGTCCTCCGCGGTTTGATACATGAAGAACGACATCCTTAAGTGATAAAGGTAGAGTTTGTTAAAACAAGACAAAGGTAAGATATACTAGTTGTGGTGTACTTAAGTACTTAGAGAAAAAGGAGTTCTTTTCTAAAAAGTGATCAACACTATTATCAACTCTTTGTAAGTCAGATATTCACTATAGTGAGAGAGACAGACACCCGGCCAGCCACTTATAATTGTGGAACAGGTCTCATGTACGCGGACATGTAAGGTTAGTCCCGGGCCGCTTCATCCCACTATGCCGCTAGGATCCAACATACTTCAAAGATGGTAATATTATGATCAAAAAGAGGCTTAACCAATCCTAAGGGCTCGAACCTACAGTGTTGGGGATATATCAACTAGGGGTATAACCAACATGGATCAATCCGGCTAGTCCAGGGTGGCCCAAGGGTGGTAAGGCCGAGTCCTGCCGGGCGGCCCAGATAGCTGACGTACAAGGAAGTAGGCGGACGGTCCAAGGAAGGCGGAAGGCCGAAGCCCATCAAGCCACCGAGCCCAAGACGGAAGGCGGCAACTAAGCCGGCTAGGTCTAGGACTCTGTTTACTTGCCGGACAAATACTTACCTTGTACCCTGGGGTCTGGCCGCCTATATAAGCCGGCCACCAGGGAGCCTTTAGGGCGGAGACAACCTCAATAGGCATCATACCCATTGTAACCTGTTCACGGCTATTGCCTCATAGTGAATTATAGCAGCACGTAGGATCCCGCCACCGCTGTGGGATCCGAAGCTGGGTAAACTCGCCGTGTTCAATCCCGACCTCGACGACACCAACCTTCTTCCCCACAATCCATACGTAGGCTAGAGGACCCCCGTCTCCTATCAAATATGCCGATACCACGACAGTTGGCGCCCACCGTGGGGCCTAAGGTTCCTGGCGTCACGTTCCAGGCAGGAACACTTGGCGGCGTGGGCAAGCAGATCGCCGTCGGTCGCGTCACAAGGTATGGCGGCCATAGCTACGTCAACTCGGATGAATCCTGGCTCCCGGAGGACGACTACCTTATCGGATGCGCAATCGTGCCGATCGGAGGGATCGACGTCTTCATCGGGTACACGCCAGAGGCGTACGGCTTACCGCGTTTCTACAACCCCACCCACCAACCCTTCGACCAAGCAGTCGACCGGCAAGATGGATCTGAATCCGCCTTCTCCCAGGAGTCGGCGGAATCTGATTTCCACTTCGTCGGAGTTGTCGGACTGGGATCTGACTCCCAGCCGGAAAACAACGATCCTGAGTCAATCCTCCCTGCTCTACAGGAGGATGCGATGTCAGATGCCGGATCCAGATCTACCGTTCAAGTCAACGTAGACTCTGACTCCGATGATGATGTTAGTCTCTTCGAAGAGAAGATCAAAACCCGCTTTTCCAGTGGTAATCCAGCTCCCTCAGAGGGTACAGGGGATACAGACATGCCTGACAAGCTGGCTATGATGGTTGTTGTCGGTCACGAGACAACCCCAATTACTTCGGAGGCGCAGAACAAGCCGGCAGAAGATGCCGGCGACACCACTGCCGGCCAACTCATTGAAAGTTCCGACAAGGTGCGCGCGAAGAAGAAAGCTGGCCTCGAGAAAGGCGGCAGCAGCAAACCCACGGATTTGCTCTCCGTCATCAAAGAAGTAGACGAGATCATGAATACTCCGGTGAACAAAGATACCCCACTTGACGCAGTGGAAGAGCTTAGGCTTAACATGCTTAAGCACTCTGACTTCCTGAGAAAAAGAGAGGAGCACGTTGAGAGCCTTGCGAAGAAGATCGAGAAAGAACAGGAGAAGATGTCGGCCAAAACAAGCCGGCAACTCTTCGAGGAGAAAAGGTCATCAAAAAACCGCCGTGGAAAAGAGCCGCCTGCGCAAGCAACAACAGTGGCTCAAGATCTAGGATTCGACTGGCGCACGGCACCACAGCGCGTGGACAGAAGGGGAGACGTTGTCTTCTGCACCCCGGTCCTCAACGCGGCCGCCGCGCTAGATACCCTGGACGACAACACTTACACGGCGGAAGAAAAGCTGGCCAACGCAAGACACTTCGTGAGCAAGGCCCTAGAACAACAAGCTCGCGCTGATTCCTACGGCCATATGGCGGATGCTCGCGGGGGAGACCTAGAGTCTAAGTCGGGAAAGTGCAAAGCTACACCCGGCGCCGACCCTGATGGCCCGTCTGGCTCCAGTAGCCATGGCGACAAAAGGAAGGCAACGCCACCTCCAAAGAAGACGCCACCGCCAAAGCCAAGGCGGGACGAGAACTCAAGGACAGGAAGCAGAGGAGACCTTCCACCTCCACCCCAGCCAAGACGCGACAATGGCGGTAGCCGGAGCAACAGGCAGCCGCTTAGAAAAGATGTCGGCAACGACCCTCCAAGGAGAGGCCGCAGCCGATCTCCGCAGCATAGCACTGGCAGCAAGAAGAGAGAGGAGGTAGAAGGGCCCAGGCGCAGCATAAGCCGGGCAGCGCAGGACGAGCCGGACGCGAACAGAGGCGCACGGCAGCTCGATCCAAAAGACGCACGACATCGCCTACAAGACATAGCAAGAGGGAAGGAGCCGCTATACTCTGGACCAAAGTGCTTCGGTGACGCCATCCGCAGAAAGCCGTTCCCCAAGAACATGACATCAGTGTCAAAAAACTGTTCTAGGTACAACGGCCTCGTTAAGCCGGACTCATGGCTATCCGATTATGCCATGGCCAGAGAAATTGCCGGCGGGAGCAGCCATATTGCCGTCCGCTACCTACCTCTCATGTTGGAAGGCACGGCAAGAGCTTGGATCGACAACCTTCCTGAAAAGTCCATCCATAGCTGGTACGACATGGAAAAGGTTTTCTCCCAGCACTTCCAAGGAAGATACAAGCGTCCAAATACCTACACGGATTTGCAGCGCTGTATCCAAAAGCCGGACGAAACCATGACAGATTTTGTCAGCCGTTGGATATCCGAAAAAGCCAACTGTCATGGTGTTTCGGACGCACAGGCTATCCATGCCTTCTACACGGGCCTACAGAAGAAGTCCTTGCTCCGTCATAGGCTCGTCCGCGAGCAAATCATGGACCTTGGTGAGATGCTCAACCTGGCCGCCCAGTACGCGGCGGCGGATGACGACGCCCGGGACGATGACCCAGACGTCAACATCATACCAAAGCGGAACAACAAACGCAAGCAGGCGGCGGATGACAAAGCCGGGCCTTCCAATGAGGTAGCCGCAGCATTCCAAGGGAACGCCGGCAAAAAGAAGTGGAAGAATAAGAAAGATAGTCGCGAAGCCGGCTCAGGGCCTAAGGCGGCGCGAATCACTTATGAACAGGCAAAACTTTTGCCATGTCCCATCCACGCCTCATTGGGCAAGGTCAACCATATGCTTGGCGAGTGTCGTTTCATGGACGACTTCATAAAAGATCCCACAGTCGGCTGGAAGTCAAAGAAGTTAAAGAAGAACGACAGCAAGGAGGATGAGGATGACGACGACATGTCTATCTCAAGCAAAGATGACGCAGCCGCCAAGAAAAAGAAGCCATATCCGAAGGTCAAAGAATCTCTTGTGTGCTTTGTCGGCACGCCTTCGGCTAAGGCGGATAAGGCGGAAATGCGCGAACTCAACGCGACAATGCCGGACGTCCCTCAGTACTTGAACTGGTCTGAGGCAACAATCACTTGGGACCGGTCCGACCACCCTGATCACGTTCCTCACCCAGGCAAGTACGCCCTTGTCGTTGATCCCATTGTCGACAACTTCAGACTCACAAAGGTACTTATGGATGGCGGCAGCAGCGTCAACATCCTGTACTATGACATACTAAGCCGCATGAACCTATCAGAGGGTCAGCTGGACCACAGCAACCTCACCTTTCATGGCATAGTGCCCGGCAGGCAAGTAAAGTCAATGGGGAGCATCAGGCTAAAGGTAACTTTCGGACCTAAAGAGAACTACCGCTCAGAGTTCCTTCGGTTCTAAGTTGTCCCCTTCAAAAGCGCCTATCATGCAATCTTTGGACGACCGGCTTTCGCCAAGTTCATGGCAAGGCCGTGCTACATATACATCAAGCTTAAAATGCCGGGGGAAAACGGAACCATCACGATTTCCGGCAACTTCAAGAAAGCCAAGGAGTGCGAGCGTGGCATGGCCGCCTTCGCAGAAGCCGTCATCCACAAGGAAGAACTCGCGCTGCTCGGGGCGGATTCAGACAACTCCATGCCAAAGCCAAAGATGGATGTCAAGAAGACCTTCGAAGCTTCAGAAGACACCAAAAAGGCGGACCTCATCCCAGGAGACAAGTCTAAGCAAGTTGTCATCGGCTCCAACCTTGACAGCAAATAGGAAGGCGCGCTCGTCGAGTTCCTCCGTGAGAATCGTGACATCTTTGCATGGTCGCCTTCCGACATGCCTGGTGTACCGAGGGAACTTGCCGAGCACTCGCTCAACGTCATAAAAGGATCCAAGCCGGTAAAGCAAGCAACAAGACGCTTTGGAGATGAGAGACGCAAGGCTATAGGAAAGGAGATAAATAGGCTGAAGGCCGCCAATTTCATAAAAGAAGTTGTACACACCGATTGGGTGGCAAATCCCGTACTTGTCCCAAAGAAGAATAAAGAGCTGAGGATGTGTATCGACTATACCGGTGTTAACAAGTGCTGCCCAAAGGATCCCTTTGCGCTGCCTAGAATTGACCAAGTCGTAGACTCCACAGCAGGCTCCGAGCTACTTTGTTTTCTGGACGCCTACTCAGGATACCACCAAATCAAGATGAGAGAGTCAGATCAGCTGAAAACATCTTTCACAACTCCATATGGGACTTTCTGCTACATTACAATGCATTTCGGCCTGAAGAACGCAGGGGCAACATACCAGCGCTGTATGCAAAATTGCCTGCATGAACAGATCGGCCGCAATGTTCACGTCTATGTAGACGACATCGGGGTAATGTCAAAAAAGAAGGCAGATCTCCTAGAGGACTTGGAAGAAACTTTTCAGAATCTCCGGAGGTATTAGATGAAACTCAATCCCGCCAAGTGCGTTTTCGGCGTTCCAGCCGGCAAGTTGCTCGGGTTTATCGTCTCAGAACGAGGGATCGAGGTTAACCCGGAGAAGATCAAGGCCATCCAAAACATATCCAGACCTACTTGTCTGAAGGACGTGCAGCGCCTAGCCGGATCGGCGGCAGCCGTCAGTCGTTTCGTAAGCCGCCTAGGGGAAAAGGCAATGCCTCTCTACCGGCTATTGAAGAAATCCGACAACTTCGAGTGGACAGCAGAGGCAGATGCCGCCTTGCAACAACTTAAGGAGGCCCTCATATCCGCTCCGATATTGGCAGCACCTCGATCACAGGAACCAATGCTGCTGTACATCGCGGCAACAAGAGCTGTTGTCAGCGTTGTCTTGGCTGTGGAAAGAAAGGAGAACGAAGCCGCGACGTGTGAGCAGCGACCGGTCTACTTCATCAGTGAAGTATTCTCCGCCTCCAAGCAGAGGTATCCGCATTACCAAAAGCTGGCTTATGGTGTATTCTTCGCCGCCAGAAAGCTTAGGCATTACTTCCAGGAACACACAGTGACGGTAGTCAGCAAGGCACCGTTGGGAGACATAATCAACAATGCAGAGGCAATAGGTCGAGTTGCCAAATGGGGCATCGAACTTGCCGCTTTTGATATAGTCTATAAACCACGGACCGCCATTAAGTCTCAAGCGCTTGCAGACTTTGTCGCCGATTGGACAGAGGCAATGGAGGAAACAACACTCCCCGAATCAGAATATTGGGTCATGCACTTTGACGGATCAAAGATGCTCAAAGGCTCGGGGGCCGGGGTCGTTCTACGCACGCCTAAAGGTGACAAGCTTAGCTACGTATTACAAATCCACTTCACAGCAACCTACAATGTTGCCGAATACGAAGCCTTGCTTCACGGGTTGCACGTGGCAAACGACCTAGGCGTCAAAAGAATCCTTTGTTATGGCGACTCAGATCTGGTCGCGCAGCAAGTAAGCGGAACATGGTATGCGAAAAGCGCAACAATGGCAGCTTACAAAGCCAAAGTTGACGAATTCGAAAAAAACTTCGTAGGCTACGAAGTCCGGCATGTTCCAAGAGCTGAGAATGAGGCGGCGGACACACTTGCAAGACTTGGACCGGAACGCAAAAAGGTACCAAAATATATCTTCCTGGAGCATTTGCACAAGCCATCCATTAAAGGCGCCGATTTGATGGACCCCGACTCAGAAGAACCGGTAGAAGCGGCAAGTCTCGCTGTCTACTTAACACAGCCAGATTGGACAGTCCCATATCTCGATTTTCTAATCGACCAAAAGCTGCCGGAGGACGATGAGGTGCTAAAGAGGCAGATCATAAGGCGAGCCAAGGCATTCACGATAATAAAAGGCGAGCTATACAAGCGAAGCACTTGCGGCATCTATCAGCGGTGCATACAGCCGGAAGAAGGCCGGGAAATTCTAAAGGACATACATATTGGCACCTGCGGGCATCATGCTTCCGCTAGGTCCATTGTATCCAAAGCTTTCCACCAAGGTTTCTACTGGCTCACCGCCAAAGAAGACGCCGAGAACATCGTAAAGACATGCAAAGGCTGCCAGTTGTACGCTCGTCAACCTCATTTGTCGGCACAGGAGCTAAGGACGATCCCAATCACCTGGCCGTTCGCGGTCTGGGGCTTAGACATGGTGGGTCCCTTCAAAAAGGCGCGCGGTGGGTACACTCACCTATTGGTCGCTGTCGACAAGTTCACCAAATGGGTCGAGGCTAAACCGATCAGCAAACTTGACGCACGAACAGCCACCAATTTTCTCTGGGGAATTATCTCTCGGTTTGGAGTTCCACACAGCATTATCACCGATAATGGCAGCAATCTGTCCCAAGGCGACATAGAAGAATACTGCAGCGATCTAGGCATCCGGCTTGATTTGGCATCCGTGTCACACCCTCAATCCAATGGACAAGTAGAGCGTACAAACGGCCTAGTCTTATCAGGACTTAAGCCTCGTCTCGAAGCTCCATTACACAGGGCAGCCGGTGCATGGGCAGACGAGTTACAGTCGGTACTGTGGAGTTTGCGCACAATGCCAAACAGGTCTACCGGCTACACTCCCTTCTTCTTAGTATATGGCGCTGAGGCAGTGCTACCTACCGACATGAAGTACGACTCCCCAAGAGTTCAAGCCTACATCGAGCAAGACGTAGAAGGTGCAAGACAGGATAGCCTAGACCTGCTAGACGAAGAAAGAGACGTTGCTCTCCATCGCTCCGCCTTGTACCAGCAACAACTTCGCCGCTATCATAGTCGGAGAGTGCGGAAGCGAAGCTTCAGAACAGGTGACCTGGTTCTCCGCCTAATTCAAGACAGAAAAGGCTTGCACAAGTTATCCCCGCCATGGGAAGGACCGTTTATAGTCACAAAGACGCTGCTCAATGGTTCCTACTACCTAGCCGACATTCGCGACGAAGACGAAAAGAAAATGCGCAAGAAGGCGGCAGGAAGAAGGGGAATCAAGCGCAAGAAAGGCATTGACGATCCGTTCGAGCAAACAAGACGGCCTTGGAATATTGAGCATCTACGTCCTTTCTACACTTAGCAATTTATAATTGTAATAAGTTAAATATGGTTATGAAATAAAATTCTATGGTTCCTCGTCTGTGTTGAGAAGCATGCCATCTTTTGTCTTTTCTTGCAATCATATTTCCCCTATGTATCTAAGTTACCTATTTTCTAGCTCCGTGCAAAGGTTCAAACTGGTAGATACTTGCAGCTTTCGAGCCAACCCAAAGCAAAAATAAACTTTTTTGCGCCTCCTAATTCCTTTACCTCTGATTACTTATATGTGGTTCGCCTAGTAGTATGTCTTTGACACCAACATGTTGGATTTGGTCTCTGATTCTAAACGCATGGTTTAGCCCTGGTTGTTTCAGCTAAAGTTACCGGCTGAGGTTTCGTCAACATACAAAAAGTCAAGCATATAAGTCAGGGTAAAATTAAGGCGGGCCATATAAATAAAGATAAAATAAAACTTGTCAGCTAGTTTCCGCCTAGCAAAGAAACAACAAAAGTATACACAAATATTACAAGTTAATGTTGCATTGTTTCAGGGACCGACAAGTAAGGCTGATAGAAGGCAAGGACAGAAAAGATATGGCTCGGGGGAGCGTCTACATCAGACTTGGGGGCTGACAACCTCAGCCCCGGAACTATCACTCCCCTCCGCCTCGGCCGCGCCGGCAGCTTCTGCTCCCTCTCCGCCAGGCACAGGATGGCACCGGTAGAAGATTGAAGTGTCCACCATGTCGGCAACCCGCGTGGCGTAGCCGGCAACGCTGTCCAGAATAGCGGCCGGCTCAACCTCGCTACCGTCTTCGTACGTTGACGGCATGCCTTCGGTGACGGCTTCTATCTCCGCCTCGGGGTAGTGCGCCATGAACAACCCAAGGGCGGTCTTGGCTCCACCCCGTGCCGCCGACTTCAGCGAGCTTTTGTGCAGTTTGGTCGCCTGCTCCAAGATGGCGGGCACGTCGCTGAACTCGGTCGGCTCCTGACTGTCGGACGAAGTGAAGAACTTGGCGGCAAACCGCTTGGACGCCGCCAAAGTCTCGGTGATCAGTTCGCCTAGACGCGCAAGGCGATCCAGGCGGGGGCTGACAACCTTGTAATCGCCTAAACCGGCGGGAACTGCATCAAAAATAAAGCCATTAGTTTGGCTCCGGCTAGAGCAACATGGCAGCATCAAAAAAGGAGCAAGAAATTACCAAGGACCGAGTTATGGAAAGCGGACAACTCAATCATGTGAGTTGCCAGCGCGTCCTCCGCAGTTTGGGCGCGAGAAGTCTGCTTGGAGATTTCCTCCGCAGCCGTCTTCTCCGCCTCCGCCAACTTGTTGCGCAGGCTTTCTAGCTCACCAGTGAGCTGGCTAGATTCCTGCGCAAACTTGAGTTGCTGGGCCTCCATCTCCTTTCGATGAGCCTCCTTCAACTCCAAGTTGGCGGCCGCCAAGTCTGAAGCTTCATTCATAAGAGCTTGCATATCAGTGGACGCCTTCAGGATATCCTGGGCGTGGTCTAGCAGTTCTACAAATATGGATTCGCTAAGCTAAATGATTGACGGAAACAAAAGTCAAAAGCATAAGTTGAAGGCGAAAAGGATCAATCCTACCTTCATCTTTTTTGCGGGCCGCCTCCAATTCGGCAATCCGCAGGTCCTTGGCCTCGCACTCCTTCTTCAGGTCGCGGCAGCGCCGGTTTATCTCGACTCGGGAGGAGACAAGCTCGACGTTGGCGGACACAAGGCCCTGCAAGACAAAACAAAGGCATATAACATATTGTCGAATAACCACTAAGCTGGCAGTCAAAATTTCTTTTGACTTGCCATCTAAGTGCTCGGGGGAAAGGCTATGTATATGCCGGAGTGGTAAGAACTTACAGATAAGTCGCCCTCCAAGTCGGCGAAGGCCTGCGAGGCGAAGTTGGCAAAAGGCAAAGTTGACTCCTTGGCCTCCTTAAAGGTGGACCAAGGGTCCCTGACCTTGCCGCCTCCCGCAGTCGGGGCTGCCCTCCGAGACCCGCCGGCAGTCGACTCCAGCAACCCTTCGTTGGTGGCGCGCGATTGAGCGGCATCATCGGCCGTAGCCTCATCCAGCAGTAGGGGAGTTTTGGGCGCACGTTTGGCGGAAGGGGCCCTTGGCGGAGCGCCTGAACCGGAGCTGGGGGCTGACGACGAGCGTCGCCCATAAAGCTGCCGGCGTGGAGCTGAGGAGTTGGCGGCACGGTGGCCGGCGAGCCGCCTTGCGGCCGTTTTCCTTTGCCAAGAAGCCTGGTCGTCAACCGGGAGGTTGCGACCCTTTCCCTGTCAACAAAAAGCAAGCACAGTCAATTGGCCAGTATTGAAGAGGTTTGTCGTCTGGTAAAGGCAGAATTGAGTACCTTCAGGGGATGTTAATCCCCGCGTTCTCGCCAATGTTGGCGAGAGTCGGCTCGGTGGCCGACGGGATCTGTAGCGCCCCATCTTTAAATAAAGATGGAACACCTGTGTTATGTGCTAGTCCCTGGATCACTGCTAGCACCACAGTACAAAATATATAGTATCATTGCATAAGTATCAAAATACTACATCGGGATCCAAAAATAGCCAAGTATAGCTTTATTACAAAGTGCATAGTCATGAAGACTAGCTAAAATATTCAGAGTTCACAATGAAAATAAAAGCAATGGGCCTTCTCTTCTAGCATACGCCACGAGCAGACATGTTGGGTGTAGAATCGAGTCCAAACTTACTCCTCATCAGAATTACCTGCACATTTGAATATGCAGCCCCCGAAGGAGGTCAATACAATGAAGTATTGGCAAGTGACTATGGTGGATGAATTATGACAAGTCTAATTCTATATGCATATTTGGCTTGGTGGAGTTTGTAGGCTATTTTGCAGAAAGCCAGTTTTCTCCTATCTTTTGTAAAACACTTTTGTATCTCAAAGACTTGGCACCAAGGGATGAAGCCCAAGTGCACCAATAATTCTTTCCTTAGCCAAATTTTACTTTACGAAAACCATGTTGAGATTCTTCCGTCCATCCTTGTCCAGTTGCTCGAAGTTGTCCATCACCGGGGACACGACTGAGTACTCAGTTTGTCGACTCTGCAGAGGTTGTGCACTTTAACCTTAAGACTCAATTTGTCCGAGAAATCCTATACACGCGGAGTGTATTATGGAAAGGAGAGAATTGAGACAAGAACTTTCAGAAGAAGAATGCAACCATACTAGCAAGACCCGTTCCACCTATCAACTCTACATCTGCTTGTCAAGCTGACAGGTTGCACTCTCACAACTTAGTAGTTCTAGACAGAGCCCATTGTCAGAAGGCTGCACGGAAAGCTTCTAAACTTGGAGGGACTTAGAAATCTCTTTGTTCCTGGGTGGCCGTCCACAAGTGTACTTCTGGGTGAAAACCACCATACTCATGGCCCTAAGTAGAATAGAAATTCATCCTAGGCGAAGACAACCACAAGCATGGTCCCAAAAGCCACTCAACATAAACCATACAACCAATTCCACCCAGAAGTGCATTCAAAGTTTTAACACTTAGCATTAATTTTATAACATGATAAGTAGACTCCTTTATAGCATAGCTAAGCATCTAATAAAACTTTTGGTGGCTGCATGGGGAGGGATGGCTACACACTACTAGGATATTTTCAAAGTGTAAACTAACTTAACATTATAAGATAGTATCCAAAATTTCCCTATCATGCATACTACTCAAAAATCTACTAATAATGCATATAGAAAACATAGGATAGATTATGAATGTCACTTGCCTTGGTAACAAAGGGAACAAGCTCAGCAAGAATAACAATCACAAGGACCTTCCTCCTCTTCACAATCTAGGGACAAACAATAACACTAAATAAACACACAAAACATACACTTAAAATATCAATACAAAAATATGTATGCATGCTTGATATGCAATGAACTTAACAAGACTAAATAATTACTATTTTAATTTCTCTGTTATTCATGCATGAAAATGCCATGCTCAATATTTTAATATTTTAATTAATCATTTAAACCATGAGCATATTAGTAGTTTTAAATTCTAAAACCAATTTCTTTAAGTCTATTAGAAGAAATTTCAAATAAAACTCATATTACACTCTCTGGACAGAGGGCATTAATATAACTCCAAATCAATTGGATTTATTTGGAGAGAAAATTTATTAATTAAGTTATAGATTTAATATCCGAAAGTTAAACAATTTAATTTCGCAATTTAATATGCACTAAAAGGATAAACTAATGAAACCATATTAAACTTCACGAGCAGAGCTTCACGTGGATATAAAATTCATCAAATTTGGATGAACAGATCGAAAATTATGATTTTTGTAAGTTTGTGTTATTTTCTGTTTTTAAAACAAAATCTCTGCCGAAATAGAAAATAAAAGCGCCACGCGGCGTGCTGTGATTGGGCGATACCGGTTCGCGCGGATCGCGTGCGTGGACCGTACGATCTAATTTAAATCCAACGTGCCAGATCCACCCGATCTAGATCCATTGGATCTAGATCCGATGGCTAGGATCTAAAGGGGGGGTCGGGCGGCGCGTTTCGCCGGCGATTCCGTGCCCGCGGCGGCGCCATCATCGGAAACGATGAACCTCGTGTTCTACGGCTAGGGGAGGGGTGAAACTCATACCACTGGACGCGGGAGACGGCGGCGGACTCGATGGCGTGACGGACGTGGTCGAGGTGGCTCTTCTCTTCCTCTGCGAGTTCGTCGGAGAAGCGCGGCGGACGGCGGCGTCGGTCTTCGATGGATCAGCCGCCCTGGTGCACAAAACCACGCCGGAGCAAGTCCGTTAGACGCGTACGGTGAAGGGGAGGCGCAGAGGGGGTGTGGGGATGAAGCTCGGGTGTTGAACTCACCGGAAAGATGCAAATTGCGGCGGCGGCAACGTCGGCGATGATCTCGCGATTTGGCGAGTTTCTGTTAGGGTTTTTGGACGCGGGAGACGGAGGCGGAGGGGGGGTTTATATAGGGACGAAGGGGACTGATTAATCCGCGATTAAACAACGGATTTGATCCGATTCGATTTCGAGTTCGGTAGGAGTTCGTGTTCTACACGATGAAGGAGATGACAAGTGGGGCCGGCCGTCAGCGACTGCGAGGAGGGAGCTGGGCTGCTGTTGGGCCGAGGCAGCGCGCGTGCGGTAGAGAAGGGGGTAACGCAGTGGGCTTCGGCCCAGTTGGGTCGTCTCCCTTTTTTTTTTAATAAAACAATTTTCTGATTTCAAAACTTTAATTCAAATTTGATTTTTAAAACTTATCAAAACCTTTCAGAAAAATTCATAAAAATATGTTTTGAAAAGCTAATTTAATTTATGACTTTTTGATATCATTTTGTTAAATAAATAAAATAATAAAATACAGAGTTGTATGAGGAGCTCAATTAAACCTCTTTAATGAAAACAATTCTATTTAACACTATAATTAAAATTCAATCTACTCCTTATGTGATTTCAATGCCTTACTTTTATGATGCATGATGCATGGATGCAAAGTTTTAAATTTTTGATAAATTTGGGATGTTACAGACTAACCCCCTTAAGAAGAAGCTCGCCCTCGAGCTTCGGAAAGGTCAGCAAATAGGTGTGGGTGGTCTTCTCGGAGGTCATCCTCTCGTTCCCAGGTGGCTTCGTCTTCGGTGTGATGATTCCACTGGACCTTGCAAAACTTGATGGTTTTGGTACGGGTAACTCTTTCTGCTGTCTGTAATATCTTGATGGGCTTCTCTTCGTATGTCAGATCACTCTCCAATTGTACCTCCTCGAGGGGTACTGTATCCTTTAAGGGAACTCCCATCATCTCGGGATGACATTTCTTCAACTGACTGACATGGAACACATTATGCACAGCAGATAGTACTTCAGGTAGTTCTAACTCATATGCCACTTCACCTTTGCGAGACAAAATTTTGAATGGTCCAATGAATCGAGGTGCTAACTTTCCTTTGATTCCAAATATTTTCACACCCCGAAGTGGTGACACCCTTAGATAGGTTCTATCTCCCACTTCATAGGTGACTTCTCTACGCTTGGAATCTGCGTAGCTTTTCTGGCGTGATTGTGCTATTTTCAATCTGTCCTTAATCAGCCTGACTTTTTCTTCAGCATCCTGTATTATATCAGGCCCAAAGAAACTCCGTTCTCCTACACCACTCCACAACAGTGGAGTTGTGCATTTCTTACCATATAAGGCTTCAAACGGTGCCATCTCAATGCTGGCTTGGTAACTATTGTTGTAGGAGAACTCAGCGTATGGCAAATTATCATCCCAACTAGATCCATAGTCGAGCGCACAAGCTCTTAACATATCTTCTAAAATCTGATTCACTCTTTAAGTCTGACCATCTGTTTGCGGGTGGAAAGCCGTACTGAATTCCAATCTGGTTCCCAAAGATCCGTGCAACTGCTTCCAAAAATGAGAAGTGAACTGGGTCCCTCTATCAGACACGATACTCTTAGGAACGCCGTGAAGGCACACAATTCTCTTCATGTAAATATCAGCTAGCTTAGCACTAGTATAAGTGGTCTTCACGGGTATGAAGTGAGCTATTTTGGTTAGACGACAAACAATAACCCAAATAGAATCATAACCCGATCTGGTCCTTGGTAATCCAGTGATGAAGTCCATCCCAATGGAATCCCACTTCCAATCCGGTACTTTCAAAGGTTGTAAGAGTCCTGCTGGTTTCTGATGTTCTGCCTTTACTCGACTACATACATCACACTTAGCGATGTATTCTGCTATCTCCTTCTTCAGGTTATTCCACTAAAATCTCTCTTTCACATCCATATACATCTTGGTATTTCCCGGATGAATTGAATAAGGTGTTTCATGAGCTTCCTGCAGAATTAACTTCCTAATATCAGAGTCATTGGCCACACATACACGTTTTTCAAACCACAAAATTCCCTGCTCATCCTCATGAAATCCTTTAGCTTTTCCAGCTCTTAAATTGACTTTGATCTCTTTTATTTCCTTGTCTCCTTTCTGAGCTTCACGTATCTTGTCCATCAAAGTGGGCTGTACAATTAATGAGGTTACAAACCCTTCAGGTACTACTTCCAATCTGAGGTCCTTGAATGCCTTGCATAAATCCTCGGGTAATTCTCCTGCTGTAAGGCCATTCACATACACCTTACGACTCAGAGCATCTGCTACCACATTAGCTTTTCCCGGATGGTATTGAAGGCTCATATCATAATCTTTAATAAGTTCCAGCCATCTTCTTTGTCTCATATTCAATTCCTTCTGTGTGAATATGTACTTCAAACTTTTGTGGTCCGTGAATACCTCACATCTTTTTCCCATCAGGTAGGGTCTCCAAGTTTTCAGAGCATGCACTACTGATGCTAACTCGAGATCATGAGTTGGATAATTTGCTTCATGTTTCTTGAGTTGTCTAGAGGCATAAGATGCCACTCTGCCTTCCTGCATCAACACACTTCCCAAACCTTGGCGTGAAGCATCACAGTATACTTGGAATTCCTTCTCCAAATCAGGTAAGCATAGGACTGGGGCTGAAACCAGACGTTTCTTCAACTCCTGAAAACTGGCTTCGCATGCCTCTGTCCACTCAAATTTCTTCTCCTTCTTTAATAATTCTGTCAAGGCCTTGGCAATCTTGGAGAAGTTTTCAATGAATCGTCGGTAGTATCCTGCTAAACCCAGAAAACTTCGTAATTCACCAACATTCTTCGGCGGTTCCCAATTAGTTACAGCTGAAACCTTTTCAGGATCCACTGCTATACCTTCCTTGGACACCACTTGGCCTAAAAATCCGACTTGTTCTAATCCAAAAGGCATTACTGTGTACTCATAAGAGCCATATCTCGTAACAAATGTAGTTTTGGGTATATCCATTTCTCTAACTTTCATTTGGAGGTACTCCGATCGAAGATCGATCTTTGAGAAAACAAAAACACCTTCCAGTTGATCAAATAGTTCATTTATCTTGGGTAACGGGTACTTGTGTTTGATAGTTTGCTCGTTTATATCTCTGTAATCCGTGACTAGCCTCTGGGTTTGGTCCTTCTTCTTAACAAATAAGACTGGTGCTCCCCATGGCGATGAACTTGGACGAATGAATCCTTTCTGGATATGTTCCTCTAATTGCTTCTTGAGCTCTTTCAATTCATCGACGGCCATAGGATAAGGTCTTTTTGCTATTGGCCCTGTTCCCGGCTTAAGTTCGATGAGAAACTCTACATCTCTATCGGGTGGCATTCCCGGTAGTTCCTCCGGAAAAACATCTGGGTATTCCTTGACGATAAGCACATCACCAAGGCTAACCCCCTTAAGAGAATTTAGCCTAACCTTCTTAAGTTCGAAAGTTGATCGGAACTTAATCTTCTTTTTCTCTGGGGTGGTGAGGGTGATTGCTCTATTTGCACAATCTATGATTCCTTCAAAACGAGTCATCCAGTCCATTCCGATGATAACATCCAATCCTTGGGTCTCTAGGATGACTAAGTCTGTTGGGAAGGTGTGTTTTCCAATCTGCAAGTCTAACTGCCTACACCCGGAATTTACTAGCATCTCTCCTCCAGGTGAACTTACCCTAATAGGTTTTCCTAGACTTTCCTCAGCTAACCCATGTTTGTTAACAAAAGCTCTTGATATGAATGAATGAGATGCTCCAGTATCAAATAAAACTAATGCTGGAAAGGAGTTGAGCAAGAACGTACCAATCACAGCATCAGGTTCATCATGAACTTCTTCCACATTGATGTGATTCACTTGTCCCTTCTGAAAAGGATTGGGCTTGGAATTTTCATCAGCTTTCTTTTCTGGGCAATCAGTTGCATAATGTCCTGTCTTCTTGCACTTGTAGCAGGTCACATGAGACAAGTCTTTCTTCCCTTCATGGTTAGGACGGTGATTCCCATTCCCATGATTATGACCATGATGATGGTTTCCCCTGGATCCACCATTATTTCCATTGTAACCTCCATTGCTTCCTTTGTTCCCTCCATTGTGGTTATGGCCATGATGTTTTTGGCCACTACCAGTGTTGGAGTGATTCCAGGGTTTATGGCTACTGACTTCAGAGGTGTGTTTCTTATATGTCCCTTCAGAATGAACCTTACTTGCACTGAACTTCCTCTTCCTATTCTCTTCCTTTCTTATGTTGTTGTCTAGGGTGATAGCTTGATCCAGCAGAGCTTGATAGTTTGGAGTATATGCCACAAACAAAGGTATTTTCAGTTCTCCCTTAAGTCCATTGAGGAATTTTTCCTTCCTCTTTGCATCAGTGTCAATGTCCTCTGGTGCATACCTTGATAGCATACAGAAGTCATCCATATACTCCTTCAGAGTTCTACCACCTTGCCTCAAGCTGCGAAATTCATCTTTCTTCAGGTTCATTATACCTGAGGAGATGTGAGCATTCCGGAAGCCTTCCTTGAACGCATCCCAAGTCATGCCATCCAAAGGACGAGTCACTTGATAATTTTCCCACCACAGTGCTGCGGGTCCTTCCAACAGGTGTGCAGTGAACCTCACTTTTTCTGCCTCAGAACATTCACAAGTTACTAAGTCCTTGTTGACTGAACGGAGCCAATCATCCGCCACTATTGGTTCAGTAGCAGAGGAGAACTTATTAGGCCTAAGCCTTAGGAATCTAGCAAGTCTGTCCACTGGGGGTGGTGGTGGAGGTGGCGGGTTGTTGTTGTGGTTGTTGTTGTTGTTGTTGTTGTTGGTTGCTGCAATAAACTGAGTCATCATATTCATTAACTGAGCTTGAGCGGCCATCAGTTGTTGCATGACGTCGTCGTTGTTGGTATCACGACGAGGAGGCATCTGTAGGGTTTTTCAGCATAGATGAGTGAAAGATAGACAGAATGTCGTGGTGGTGTCACGGCAGATGCCATAGGATGGCTAATTTGTGGGGCCGATGGATGTTGGTGCATCCGGGGAGGGATAGCGAGTTGAAGAACTCACACGGGGAGGATCCCGGTAAAACCGAGATCTCCCAAGAACACTAAACAAGAACAACGTGTAAAGAGGAAGATCTAACAAATACAAACAAATGCACGAAGGCACAAAGCACACACGCGATATACCCAGGTTCAGGGCCCTCGTGAGGAGGTAACACCCCTACTCCTGCCTTTCCTCTCTATATATTGGTGGTATAAGAACTGCAACTTGCTACAAGATCTGTCAAAGGAGGAAATACAAAGAACTAGATGAACTCAAGGTGAGAAGGGGTGAATGCTCTAAGAGTAAATGCAACTATAGCTTTGGCTCTCAGGTTGGTCTCCTCTCTCAGGAGCAGTTATGGCGCCTTTTATAGAGTTCCGGCCGGGAGGGCCGGAAACCCTAAATTGCCTCGGCCCCACCGGATAGGCCTAGCCGGGATGTCGTCACCGGCTAGTGCGACCTAGTCGCCGGACTATTCGGTGTAGCCCCTGCGTCATCATCTCGTTAAGGACGGCAGGCGCCGTCCTGCATCATCATTGTCCCCTTGTCAGAGACAAGACATGTCTTTGCCCATCCCGGCTAGCCTTTTCCGGATTGCCGGGCTAGGCATGTCAGTCTTGTCGTACCGTTGTCGTACCGGCTGACGCGCTTCCGTGCTAGGCGGGAGGTGACCATGCTTCCGTGTCAGGCGGGAGGTGACCATGCTTCCGTGTCAGGCGGGAGGTGACCATACTTCCGTGTCAGGCGGAATGGTACTTCCTCCCGCGATATACGGGAAAGCCTGATCTAGACCGTTGACGGCCTACCAGAAGCTCTCTTGCCGGCTACCTCCTCTCTTGCCACTAGGAGCCTCTTCTGCATAAGATCAAGATCTACATGTACATTCCGGTTAGTGCTTACCCGGGATACCTATCCGGTAAAACCGAGTACTCCATCATCCGGGAACCTCCTCGGTGTCCTAGGTCCGGGATCCTTTCCGGAGACGTCCGAATTTATCTCAGGATGAGTGACTCTAGGCCTAGCCTCCCGAAGATGTCTTAGTCTACCAGCAAAGACATCTTCGAGAAGCTAGTTCTTAGAGGAACCATCCGCTCTTGCCCGTGCTGCAAATGCGAGGGTCGGGGATGTCTATTTATAGTCGCAAGACCTGACCATTACGGCTGCCACGGGGCCCCTTGGCCTTTCCCTGCGTCCAAGCGACCGGCTGCCCTTTCGGCACACCAAGGGGTGCCCTTTGCTGTCGCCAAAGGTCAAGCACTGTTGTTATCCATTATAACTTACCGGGATCTGCCCCTACCCGGGGAGCAGCCCCCCGACACTAGTCCCCGAAGCTGGTGCGGCACAGCGACCCCGGATGATGTGCGGGATCAGCTTTAATAACAAATTTTCTTCCGAGAAGACACGACATCAATCTTTTATTCCATGCCTAGATTAATTCTTGCCGAGATCTTCTCACCGAGATGGTCTCAACCGGGAGGCGAAGCCTGCGACCGGGTAGCACCATCTTAGCAAATCTTGACCGCTGATTTCCCGATGAATTCGAGATAGCGAGTCTGGGCCCACCCGACGTCCCGTCTGCGCAGAGGCGCACTCGAGTGCTTCTGCGCACGCACGGTGTCGCTTGGGTTCCCGCGCCAGGGAGCCGCATCTGATCCGGAAACGAACCGTTGGGACCTTGTGGCCCCCGGTGTGGCCGGATCGAGCGCTCCGAATAATGCCACGTGGCCCGCGGCACAAAACAGATCCCACCCACGATCGTGGAGATCGTGGGCGGGAAAAACGGGAACCGCTCCGGAATCCCCCCCATAAATAGGGGACCGGAACGGTCTCCCTCACTTCTTCTCCTTCGCACTTCCTCTTCTCCACCGTCTCGAGTTCGTCGCCGCCGCCGCGCTCGTTGCCCGTACGCCGTCTCGCCGGAGCTCGCGCCCCGTCGTCCTTCTCGCACGCCGTCGACCTCCTTCGCCGGTGAGTCTCCCTTCTCCGCACCGATGCGTTTCTTCGGTAGAGTAGTTTCCCAACCCCGGCCGTGCCCTAGCACGAGCACGGTTGTGCCGACGCCGGTGACCACATTCGGGCGGCGCGCATGAGATGCCCCGACATCCTCATTTCGGATAGACTAACCCCGACTAACCGCCGCTGCATCTGCAGAATAGCCCGAATACTCCCGCGTACTTCTCCGAGATGGGTGAAGAACGTGCCCGGGGGTGTTGGGACGGATCCGAGACAAAGCAGTCGGATCTTGACTGGCTGTATCGGACTCACCGGATTCCTCCGGAAGTCGAGAGCCGTCTACCGGGAGAGGAGGTTGCGCCGGAACCCCAACCCGGGGAATTTGTGGTATTCCTATCGCACTTTGAGCGCGGGTTTGGGCTTCCGGCTAGCCCCTTCTTTCGCGACTTCCTCGACACGTATAACGTGCAACCTCACCACCTTCCCGCCAACGCCATCATGATGCTTTCTGTCTTCATCACTTACGCGGAGGCGTACCTTGGCATATGGCCCTTTGTGGATCTCTGGGCCAAGTACTTTATCCTCCGCCGACAAGCCATTCCCAACCCGGATCAGAAGGTAAAATACTTGGTCGACTGCGGAGCGGCCACCGTCATCCCTCGCGCGGACTCCGGATTCCCCATCGTCAAGGGATTAGAGTCTTGCCGGAAATGGCAGCGCAGCTTCTTCTATGTGAAGAACCGGGAGTCCTTGGGAGATGGCCCGGGATCCTCGAACCCGGACTTCATTAATCTGCCGGAATTCGTCATGGGTCCTCCGCGCGAATTCGGTCGCTGGAAGCATCTTCCCGACAGCGAGGAGATCGGATACATGCACGATGTTCTGCAGGTGCTCACCCAGGATATGACCGGGGATGACCTCTTGCGCTGCTTTATTGTTCGCCGGGTCTGCCCCCTTCAACACCGAGTGCACAAGATGTGCCACATGTCCGGGAACTACGACCCCACCAGGACCAGTATCCATAGGCTAAGCCACGGGGCGATCGTCCGTCGCGCCCGAGCTATTGCTCGGACGGAAATGACGGAGGACTACGAATGGGGGGTCATAGGGGGATCCCGGAAACGACCGGTTGACCAGGTGCTTATATCAGTCTTTCACGCCTACGCCTTCGTACATGCGCTCACCTGGACACCGACACGACCTAACTTGTTTGCGCAGTTGTTCGAGCGTCAGCACGAGGAAGACGCCGTCCACGTCAACGGGAACTTCGCCCAGGATTTCCCGAAACCGGACGTGATGCCGAGAGAGGATCTCGACGACGAGGACCATCTCGCCATCCCTTTCGTTAAGGCCCCGGGTAATCCTTCAACCTCAGAGACAGTTTCCATTTCCTCGGATGACGATGAGATTGACTGCGAGATCCTTGACGTTATTGACGCTCTCCCTCTGAATTGGGCCTCAGCTGTGGTTCCGAAACCGTCAGCCGGGACCAAACGTGCCGAGAGCCGGAAGCGCGCGGCTTCCGACACCGATGGGGCTGAAGCCTCCGGCAACCCCCCCAAGAAGAGTAAACCGAGCAAGAAGACGACCGAGAAGCCTCCTCGACGCCGGCAGAGGGGTCCTCCCCTTGTGGATTCCGGGTACGTCTTTCTTGCCTCATGTTATTTGACTTTGCTCTCTCCATAACTTCTACTAAGACATTTTCTTTCAGTGACGCGCTCGAGCTCCCGACACCTGCTGTTCCTCCTCCTCCGGGAACTCGGACTCCTAGTCCGGTTCGGGCCTCTCCTTCACCTCTTCGCCCTTCTGCCCGAGGAAATGAATCCGCCGCCTCCGGTGCCGCACCGGCAAGCGTCGCGACCTCGGATGCACCTCCGGTGATCGACGAGATCGCGCTGCAGGCCACGATCACCTCAGGAGAGATTGTTCTTCCGGATAGCCCGCGCCTGGTTCCCGGACTGGAGGCAGAGATCGCTAGCCCTCGCCGGCAACCTGCGGCGAGTGGGGCCTCTCGGCCAGCCGCGCCCAAGGCCATCCCGGAGAAACAGCCTACCGCCTCCTCCCGGCCGGCAGAACAAATTCCTAAGTCTCGCGGCAAGACTTCTGGGCAGAAAACATCTTCTGCTTCGCTCGCAGCTGCTCCGACATCTTCTTCCCAGGACTTGGTGCTGCGCCCGGGTAAGTTGTCATCGTTACCACCACCTCCTGCCGAGATCCCTACTGCCGCCTTGCGGATGTTGCGAGCAACGGTCAGCTCCTTTGCATCTTCAGGATCTCGGGACATCGCTGCCACCCGCGTTGCCGGCAGCTCCGGCATCCGGGTTGTTGATGACTACAACAAGGCCTGGCTTGCCGCCGATGCTTCCGAGACTGCAGGGGACTTGCATGCTGCAGGTCCGAGCCGCAGCGCTCAAGCCCTGCATGCTCTCCAGGTGGCCGCGCTGGACGTCACCCGAATAAGCGAGGTAAATTTTTCTTCTTTTACCGAAAACACATATGTTCTTTCCACCACCACTAGTCCCCGAGATTGGTGCCTAGTGCTCTAGATTCCACCGAATAGCAGATCATCAGGTTCCAATCTTAGAGAAAAAATCCAGGACTCGGATATTGAGTCCCCGAGATCCTCCCAACCGGGTTCTTTACTTCTTTTTCCATACTGACTTTGCCTTCTTTGTCTTGCTATCAGGAGTGCAGCCAACAACGCCGCAACATCTTCAACCGGGTTCTCGCTGAACTCGGTCAGTCGATGAAGTCCGAGGAGCGCTTCCGGGAGGAGCGAGACGCGGCGCGCCAGATCTCGGTGGATCAGAAGACTGCTCTTTCCACCGCGCAATCCGAGATCGCTCGGTTGAACGGCGAGCTCGGAAAGGCCCAGGGTGCTATGTCCGAGATGAAGACGCGCTTCATTGAGGCGACCAAAAAGCAGAAAGAAACCCTGGACCAAGCGGTGGCGCGCGCGGACAACACCAAGACCGAGCTGGACCTTCTCCGGTCGCGATCTGATCCTTGGCTCACCGAGCTCACCGTGCTGAACCGGGATCTCAACAGTAAGTAATCCGACATCCCTCCTCTCCCGTTTCTTCCTTAATTTTCTGTTGCTCTTCTTGTGACTTAGTCGTTTTGATAGCTCTTCTTTTTAAAGGAGAGTTCGAGCATTCCCGCGAAGCCGCCGCCAAAGCTGTTGCCGCCGCCCGAGAAAAGCGTGCCGGGAAGGGTCCCATCTCGGACGTCTGGGACATTGAGGATCACCTCACTGCCCTGAAGGCCCGGATAGTACCTCTCCGGGCTATCGGGACGGAGCTCCTCAGCGCGGCGATCCACGTCCATGGCGTCTTGTGGCCGAGCCTCCGCGGGAAGCTCTCGATCCCGGAGCTCTCGCGCGCACTTCTGGGTGCCGGTAGCCGCATCCACGCTTGGAAGCGCTCCAGTGCTAGAGCTGGTGCGGATCAAGTCTTGACCCAAGTACTCAGCTGGTACGAGGGTCTTGATTTGAAAACGATTCTGCGCCTGCGGACGGTGTCGCCTTGGGTTAAAGATCCGGCAAAGATCCAGCAGCGGCGAGAGGTGGCGCACCGCATTGCGAAGTGGGCCAGCATCCGTGCCTTCACCGCCAGCATTGTTCCTTCAGAGTCTGAGTCAGATAACGAGGATTCCGAAGAAGATGATGCCGCTTCCGGCGATGGGGAAGAAGAGGTCCTGGAGGGAGATGACGCTGCTTCTGGTGCTGCGTCCGAGAAGGTGGTTTCCCGGGATGCAACATCTTCGCCGATAGCCGAGGCCACCGAGACCGAGGTGCATCCCGACGTCCCGAGTGGTGCTGCCGCTGCTGAAGGTGAAGCTACTCCTGCTCCCGAGGTCGGCGCTCCCGAGGTCGTCGCTCCCGAGGTCGTCGCTCCGGAAGTCGCCGTCGAGAAGCCTACTTCCCCCACCGCTTAAAACACTTAGTAGCAAATTCGTTAAATCCCCGGGATGCCGGGTGCAATATGTATCGTACACTTAAATTACTTTTGTTTCATCGTGAACTACTTATTCGAACAATTTATGTCAATGTACTCAGCTTTTAGTTCCCGAATTGCCTTTCACGCTTACCGTACTTAGGTAATTTTTGCTCTTGTCTACCATTTCGGCGCTCGACAGTCGAGTCACAAAACTCTATATACGGCATGCACTAGTTAAAACTATCCGAGTTCCTACTAACCAAATTCCCGACATAAAAAACAACTAAGCTAGTAAAAACAAACATGCCGGACAAGTTCCTGCTCCGAGTCCCCGAGACTGTTTTCGTGTTCCCCACCTTCCCTCTCTTTGCTCTTGACTACCATTTCGGCGTTCGTCAGTCGAGTCACAAGATGATTTCACATGACATACATTACTTTGACTTTGAGAATTGGATTCGGAACTCTCCTGGCATGCATACAACAAAATATAAGATAGCTATCCGGCAGTCCCCGGGTTCCTTCCCGGGATGCCGGTAAAAAAAAAAACAGTAAATGAACTTTAAGAAATAACAAGATATGCATGTGACCGGGCAGTCCCCGGGTTCCTCCCGGGGTGCCTTACTTTCATTGTTATTTGAGAATTGAGATACAACATACACTGAGCCCTTTTACGAGTAAAAGGGGCGAAGTAGAGCTACATTCCATGGACGCTTGGTTTCCTCACCGGATTTGTCCATTACACCTTTCCTAGCCTCCTGTGCATCTACAAGGTAATAAGAATCATTGTGCAATGCCCTGCTTATTACAAAAGGTCCCTCCCATGGAGGTGACAGTTTATGCATTCCGGCCGTGCGTTGGATGAGCCTCAGCACCAGATCTCCCTCCCGGAATACCCTCGGGTGTACTTTCCGGCTATGATAGCGACGGAGGTTTTGCTGATAAATTGCCGACCGAGATAGTGCCAATTCTCTTGCCTCTTTGAGTAAATCTACATCATCTTCTCGGGCCTCCTTTGCTTCGGTTTCGGTGAACATTGTTACTCTCGGAGAATCATACTGTATGTCGGTTGGGAGTACTGCCTCAGCACCGTATACCATGAAGAATGGTGTGTACCCGGTAGATCTATTCGGAGTGGTCCGGAGACCCCATAACACCGCCGGCAACTCCTCTATCCAGCATCCCGGAGTTCTCAACAATGGCTCAATTAAGCGAGCTTTGATACCAGCCAAGACTAAGGCGTTAGCCCTTTCGACTTGCCCATTTGCTTCCGGGTGTGCGACTGATGCTACATCTAGCCGGATTCCTTTCTCAGCACAAAATCGAGCGAATTCTCCCACAGCAAAGTTTGTTCCATTATCTGTGATAATGCTGTGTGGGTATCCGTATCTCAAGATGATGTCTTTCAGGAATTGCACAGCGGTGTGTCCATCGCACTTCCGGATTGGCTTGACCTCTATCCACTTGGTAAACTTGTCCACCATTACCAGTATATGTGTCATGTTGCCCCTTGCCGGTTTGAATTGCCCGACCATGTCCAAACACCATACTGCAAATGGCCAAGTGATGGGGATTGTTTTCAGTGCTGACGCCGGCATGTGTATCCGGTGAGCAAATCTCTGGCATCCTCCACACTTCCGGACAATACCTTCTGCTTGCTGCAACGCAGTGGGCCAGTAGAACCCATGCCGGAACACTTTTGCCACCAGGGCCCGGGATGATGCATGATGTCCACACTCTCCCTGGTGTATCTCGAGGAGCATCTCTTGCCCTTCTGCCGGTTCCACGCATCTCTGGAGCACCTCGGTGACACTTCTCTTGTACAGCTCTTGGTTAATGACAGTGTATGCCTTTGATCTTAGCATTATCTGACGGGATTCTACTTCATTCTCCGGGAGGGTTCCTTCCAAGATGTACACCATAATGGGATGTGCCCAATCCGGGACAGGTCGCACCGGGAACGCTGGAGCGTCTATGTCCATTGGTTCTGCCGACATCACCTCTATCATCATCTGTCTTTGCCTCTCTGAGCACTGGGAGGCAGTCCCCGGGTTCGATGTTATGCTCCCGACATCTACTTCCATGGGTACTGCATCTGAACCAGGCTCCTTGGGGATGAAGATAGAATCTGACTCGGGTGACGGCTGAATAGATGGCTTCCTCAAATGCTCCAGGGCTATCCCGGGTGGGATGGCATCCCGGGATGATCCTAGCTTAGACAAGACATCCGCTGCTTCGTTCTCTCCTCTGGGTATGTGCTTGAACTCGCATCCTTCAAAAAATCCGGAAATTTTTTGCACATGAAACCTGTACAAGGCCATGTTTGCATCTAGGGCATCCCAATTCCCTGACACCTGTTGCACCACGAGGTCGGAGTCACCGAAACACTCTATCCGGCGGATTCCGATTTCCTTGGCGACATTCAATCCGTGAACCAAAGCCTCATACTCCGCGACATTATTGGATGCCCGGAAATGGATCTGCAGCACATACCTCAGTATATCTTGCTTCGGGGAGGTGAGAACCACCCCGGCACCCAATCCGATTTTAGCCTTTGAGCCATCGAAATGCATCCTCCAGAAATTGTAATCCGACATCGGAGGTTCATACTGCATCTCGGCCCAGTCCACCAAAAACTCCGGCAGCGCCTGCGACTTGATGGCGTCACGTCTCTCATACGCCGGAGCGTATGGAGACAACTGGATGGCCCATTTGGCTACCCGGCCGCTAGCATCCTTGCAACCGATGATTTCGGCCAAAGGAGCTTCGCATACCACTGTGATCGGGTGTTCTTGAAAGTAGTGCTTGCGCTTGGTCACTGCCATGTACACCCCATACGCCATCTTCTGGTAGTGCGGGTAGTTCTGCTTGGATTCCGAGATCACCTCACTGAGGTAATACACCGGCCTCTGTATCAGCTTGCCCCCTTCTTCCCTTTCCACGACCATTGCCACACTGACTACTCGGTTGGTTGCGGCAATATACAACAGCATAGGTTCCTTGGGTAACGGGGATGCCAACACCGGTGCTGTTGAGAGCATTCTCTTCAAATCGTTGAATGCCGCATCAGCCTACGGGGTCCAAACAAATGTTTTGCTCTTCTTCATCAGCTGGTACAAAGGTAAGGCCTTCTCCCCAAGTCGGCTCACAAACCGACTTAGGGAGGCCAGACACCCGGTAAACTTCTGCACATCCTTGAGACGCACAGGCAACTTCATGCTCTCTATAGCACGAATCTTACCCGGGTTGACCTCGATTCCCCGGCTTGAGATGAGGAAACCGAGTAACTTCCCGGCTGGAACACCAAATGTGCACTTATCCGGATTCAACCTCATCCGGAATCTTCTTAGGTTCTTGAATGTTTCCCTCAGATCGTCTATTAGTGAGGCTTTTTCTTTTGTTTTTATGACTATGTCATCGACATAGACCTCGGCATTCCGACCTATCTGATCATGCAAGCATTTCTGCATGCATCTCTGGTATGTAGCACCCGCATTCCTTAATCCGAAAGTCATAACACGATAGCAATAAGCCCCGTAAGGGGTAATAAAAGCGGTTTTTAATTGATCATCCGGATTCAAAGGTATCTGGTGAAAGCCAGAATAAGCATCTAGAAAAGTTAAAAGTTCACTCCCGGCAGTGGAGTCTATCACTTGATCTATCCGGGGCAGCGGAAAGGGGTCTTTCGGGCATGCCTTGTTGAGGTTGGTGAAGTCGATGCACATGCGCCACACCTTAAGCAGGAGGGGATCATCTTTCTTCTTCTCTACCAGGACCGGATTCGAAATCCAATCCGGGTGCAGCACCTCCATGATGAATCCGGCGGCCAGCAGTATGGCTAGGTGCTCCATTACAGCAGCTCTTCTCTCATCCGAGAGGCGCCTAGTTGGTTGCTTCACCGGCTTCGCATCCGGTCGAACAAATAGAGAGTGCTCAGCCAACTCCCTCGGGACGCCTTGCAGATCGTCACTCGACCACGCAAAGGCATCCCGATTCTCACGGAGGAAGTCGACGAGCTCGCCTTCCTATTTGCTGTCCAAGTTGCTGCCAATGATAACTTGGCGCTCCGGGTTGCTGGGGTCCACGGACACCTTCTTGGTCTCTTTGGGGGGCTGGAACGCTCCCTGCTCCGGGTTCACCATCCCGGGCATTCCGAGTTGGGAGGTCTTAGCCATCGCCACCACCTGCTGGATCCTCTTCTTCTCTTCCGCGATCACTAGGGACTCAGCTAAGCATGACCCCGCCGAGGCACACTCCATGGAGCGCTTGTGGTCTCCCGAGATGGTGATTACGCCGTTAGGTCCCGGCATCTTCATCTTGAGGTATCCCACATGAGTTGAGATCATGAACTTGGAGAGGGCCGGTCTGCCGATCAGTGCATGATACGGGCTCTCGAGGTCTACGACCTCGAACTCCAAGCTCTCGGTTCGGCAGTTGTCCCGAGTTCCGAATAGCACCTCCACCCAGACTTTTCCCATGGGCGAGCAAGAGACTCCGGGCACGATGCCATGGAAGGTTGTCTCGGTGGGCAGTAGGGTGTTCATGGACATTCCCAGCTTCAGCATCGTGTCCTTGTACATGATGTTAATGGCACTGCCATTGTCAATCAGAACTCGGCTGAAGCGGACGTTGAGATTGGGTCCGACGAAAGTTGGGTCCACCACCAAGGCATACGCTCCCGGCTTGGGCATTACCCGGGGGTGATCTTTCCGGCTCCAGGTGATCTCCATCTCGGACCAGTGCAAGAATTTGGGCACTGCCGGGATCACAGCGTTCACCTCCAGAGCATGCTGCCGCACACTCTTTCGGTCAGTGGGTTCGGTTACGAAGACCACATAGCTCTGATGTGCTTCCCGGTAGTTGCTCTGCTGTTGTCCGGCTTGGTTACCGTTGTCGTTCCGGGTATGCACCACATTCACTGGACGAGGTGGGGGTCCTCTCGGAGGAGGGGGAAGTCGGACATTGTTGGCCCTCGATGTCGGAGGAGGGGGTCTCGGAATATTGGGCCGAGATGCCGGAGCACTCGGCCGAATACCTCCCGAGCTGCCCTCCTGCAACGTGCGCTGATACCAGCTGCACTGTCGAGTAGAGTGGTTTGCGGGCTTGTTGGCCTCCAAAGTGTGGTAGCAGCATGGCTTATTCAACATCTCCTCATACGTCAGGGGCTTCTTCTGCTCCACCCAGGTCTTCTGCACCTCCTGACTTTGACCCCAAGCTGGGCCACTTGTCTTTTGACGCTGGTTGTTGCCGACATCCTCCTGCTCCCGGGGGGCTACCTCCTGCTCCCGGGTTACTGCTGCGACATGCTGCGCGGCATGGTGGTATTCCGGCTGATTCCTCTTGTGGCCGAACTCTTGGCGATCATGGCTCCTGCTCGGTCCTGAGTGCTGAGGTCCCGCATTCCTCCTGTTGGAGTCTCCGACATCCACCAGGGGTTGCATGGGATCTCCAAGCATATAGGTATCGGCGATGCGCATGGTTTCCGCCAAAGTTGTTGGCATCTTTCTCTGCAGTTTCTGCCATAGCATAGAGCCATGCCGGCATCCTTGCGCAAACCAGGAGATGGCCTGCGCCTCCACCACCCCTTCGCAAGAGTTGCGAATATTGCTCCACCGGGTAAGGTATTCCTGGTCAGTCTCATTGCTCCTTTGCCTACAGATGGCGAGCTGCTGAGGTCTGTTGGGCCTTTTGTACGTGCTGGTGAAGTTGCTGATGAATGCTTCTTCAAAGTCCAACCAGCAGTCTATACTACCAGTTCTCAGATTGTTCAACCAGATCCGGGCTGGTCCTTCCAACATCTGCGGTATATAACGTACCGCCCATCGTCTGTTTCCACCGGCTATGCTTACTGCAGTTACATAGTCGGTCAGCCAGTCCTCCGGCTTCTTGCTGCCGTCATAGGTCTTGGCACCCCTGTTGAGCTGAAAGTTCTGAACAGGAGGTTCCCGCATGATCCGAGGTCCAAAGCAAGCAGGTCCCGGTGGTCCTTGCTCTTCCACCAGTTCGGACTGGTGAATCCGGTCCAGCCGGAACCTCGCATCTGCCGGGTTCAGCTGTCGTGTTCCTATCCGAGATCCCAAGGGGTTCTCGTCCGGCCGATACTCGAGTTGCTGCATCCCCGAGTTACCATTATTGAGCCTATCGTGCATCGGGATCACGGCTTGACGGGGGACCGAGATGACTTCCCTCTGCGGGTTTCGCTGTACATGGGGAGGATTCCGGGGTGGATTACCATAGCCAACCGGGGTATCGTTTCCCACACCGAGGTTACCATCCCCACGGGTACTTCCCGCCTGTCCCGGGTTATGCTGTCCGGCTTGCCCTGCCTGCTGGATACCGGCAAATGCCGGGTCATAGGTCTGTAGCTGCTTGTTCCTCCCGGAACCTCTACTCCGGCTTCGGCTCTTGCTTTTGCTCTTGCTTCTGCTCGGATGTGGGGAAGAGGCCTCCCCATCCGACATCCGGCTATTGGGTCTGGCTGAATGCACCTGTGACCCTGCTCCGGGGTTCTTCTTCTTGAAGGCCTGGTTCTGCCGGTTGGCCTCAACCACCAGCTCGTTGACCCTCTCATGTTGCTTGCGCAGGGCTTCACCGGATAACCCCACCAACTCGGCCATGGCGGCTTCGGCGGCCCTAAGAGTTTTTGCCGGTGAACTGTACACTGGCTTCCCCGCAGAAATCCGGCTTCCGGTGTTGCTAGTGGTGGCTCCACCAGCCAGCTCCTCATTCACCATTCTTCCCTTCTTGCGCAGATCTGCAATGCGTTTCTCCCGGGAGTCTATCTTAGTGAATCCGTGAGCAGCATTGTACTCCCGGAGGCTAACGCTGAGCTCGCGTCTGAGCTCGGCGATTTCCTTTGCCTCAGCGAGAAGCAATTTCCGCTGCTCCTCCAACTCAGCCGAAGTGGCCTGGGTATCCGCTCCGGTAACCACGGGTACAGCTAACTTGGCTACCAAACCCGAGAGGGGATCGGGACGGCGTCGCGGCTGGGACGACTGCGGATCACCATCTCGGGCCGCAGGTCTTTCCTGCGGGGGTTTGGCCAAACGAGGGACGCCGTCGGTATCGCCATCAGCATCCTGGTATTCCTCCTCGGTGGTTCCGACCATCATCACTGCGACGGAACTCGGGGAGCGATCAGCGCGCAGACCCCGAGCTGCGCAGAGCATGGGAGGGTCATCAGCCTCCAGGACTAGGTCCGGGTAGCTACAGACAACCTCGGTGGCCACATAGGTGGTGAAACCACCGAAGTCGATAAGACATCCATTCCCCGGGAACGGTCTGTTCTGGAAGCAGCCGGCGTTGTCGGCGACGAAATCCATCTCCCCAAGTCTTACGACTAGACCAGAGAGAACCCGAACGTCGAAACGTACCGGGGAGCCCGTCCGGATGTGTACACCAGCCAACGCCTCTGTGAGCCCCACGGTGGGCGCCAACTGTCGTGGTGGTGTCACGGCAGATGCCATAGGATGGCTAATTTGTGGGGCCGATGGACGTTGGTGGATCCGGGGAGGGATATCGAGTTGAAGAACTCACACGGGGAGGATCCCGGTAAAACCGAGATCTCCCAAGAACACTAAACAAGAACAACGTGTAAAGAGGAAGATCTAACAAATACAAACAAATGCACGAAGGCACAAAGCACACACGCGATATACCCAGGTTCAGGGCCCTCGTGAGGAGGTAACACCCCTACTCCTGCCTTTCCTCTCTATATATTGGTGGTATAAGAACTGCAACTTGCTACAAGATCTGTCAAAGGAGGAAATACAAAGAACTAGATGAACTCAAGGTGAGAAGGGGTGAATGCTCTAAGAGTAAATGCAACTATAGCTTTGGCTCTCAGGTTGGTCTCCTCTCTCAGGAGCAGTTATGGCGCCTTTTATAGAGTTCCGGCCGGGAGGGCCGGAAACCCTAAATTGCCTCGGCCCCACCGGATAGGCCTAGCCGGGATGTCGTCACCGGCTAGTGCGACCTAGTCGCCGGACTATTCGGTGTAGCCCCTGCGTCATCATCTCGTTAAGGACGGCAGGCGCCGTCCTGCATCATCATTGTCCCCTTGTCAGAGACAAGACATGTCTTTGCCCATCCCGGCTAGCCTTTTCCGGATTGCCGGGCTAGGCATGTCAGTCTTGTCGTACCGTTGTCGTACCGGCTGACGCGCTTCCGTGCTAGGCGGGAGGTGACCATGCTTCCGTGTCAGGCGGGAGGTGACCATGCTTCCGTGTCAGGCGGGAGGTGACCATACTTCCGTGTCAGGCGGAATGGTACTTCCTCCCGCGATATACGGGAAAGCCTGATCTAGACCGTTGACGGCCTACCGGAAGCTCTCTTGCCGGCTACCTCCTCTCTTGCCACTAGGAGCCTCTTCTGCATAAGATCAAGATCTACATGTACATTCCGGTTAGTGCTTACCCGTGATACTTATCCGGTAAAACCGAGTACTCCATCATCCGGGAACCTCCTCGGTGTCCTAGGTCCGGGATCCTTTCCGGAGACGTCCGAATTTATCTCAGGATGAGTGACTCTAGGCCTAGCCTCCCGAAGATGTCTTAGTCTACCAGCAAAGACATCTTCGAGAAGCTAGTTCTTAGAGGAACCATCCGCTCTTGCCCGTGCTGCAAATGCGAGGGTCGGGGATGTCTATTTATAGTCGCAAGACCTGACCATTACGGCTGCCACGGGGCCCCTTGGCCTTTCCCTGCGTCCAAGCGACCGGCTGCCCTTTCGGCACACCAGGGGGTGCCCTTTGCCATCGCCAAAGGTCAAGCACTGTTGTTATCCATTATAACTTACCGGGATCTGCCCCTACCCGGGGAGCAGCCCCCCGACACAGAACTAAGAGAAGAAAAATCCTACCCATGCACAAAGCAACCAAGTCAACACAATCACACTCATAAGACAACTTAAAAGGAAAAAGTCTACTTAGCAAAACCAAACAAGTATTCTAAGTTGATTTAATAAAACACAGAGTCTGCAACCCCAAACATTCTATCATTGTCACACCACAAGTTGGAGATCAATGTTATTAAAAAGAACGACGAACTAAACGAGGAAAACATGGTGGTCCAACTACTAAGTCTAAACTTCGTCCATGACATCTCCTTCATCTTCTTCGATTTCCTCGATGATGATGCCTTCCTTTGTGAGGATCTCCTTGTAGTCATTCACCTCCTTCTCCAAGGCCTCGTTCTTCTCCTGTAACATTGTCGACTCACGGTGCAGAGTCTCGATTGCTTCCTTCTCCAGGACTTCAATCTTTTCTTGTAGCATTCTCTTCTCACGGCGTAGAGTCTCGATCAAATCTCGATCAGCTTCGAACTCGACGTCGTTGCTCTGGATTTCATCCTTCAAGGTCCTGATCTCCTTGTTCTTGTCTCTAATTCTCTTTTCTTGGCTTTGAAACTTCTTCTCTTGAGCTCGGAACTTCTCCTCTTGAGCGTTGGCCACCTCTTCTTGGGCTTCAATCTTCTTTTGAGTCTCCTTGACTTGGGCCATTATTTCATCATTCTTCAACAGCTCATTGCGTCTATCTTCTTCTAGTTGCCAGAGGTGAAGTTCTAAGTCTTGGAGATATGGGTACAAAGCTTCCGGTTTGTTTTTGTCTTCCTCGCTAATACAGTAAGGAATCCCATGTTCGTCACGTTGGCCAAGGTGAGCAAAGTAGTGGTCTTTTAACTCTTCTTGGTATTGCAAGCAAAGACGTCCTATTAGCTCCTGCGTGACGAGATTCAGCCCTTTCTCCAAGGAGTCACTAATCGACTTGTACTGGATGTCTTCGGTCTTGGGTTCAGTCTGGCGCCCTTGTTGGTAAAGGCGAATTCCCCATACGTCTTCTTTGTTGAAGTGCTTCAGCTGGCTTGCCTTGATGATGGGTGTTGGAAGTGCCAACAGTTCTACCAACTCTAGAAGATATCTTCCAAAGCGCATGTCCTTGAAGTCCTCCGCGGTTTGATACATGAAGAACGACATCCTTAAGTGATAAAGGTAGAGTTTATTAAAACAAGACAAAGGTAAGATATACTAATTGTGGTGTACTTAAGTACTTAGAGAAAAAGAAGTTCTTCTCTAACAGGTGATCAATACTATTATCAACTCTTTTGTAAGTCGGATATTCACTATAGTGAGAGAGACAGACACCCGGCCAGCCACTTATATTGTGGAACAGGTCTCATGTACGCGGACATGTAAGGTTAGTCCCGGGCCGCTTCATCCCACTATGCCGTTAGGATCCAACATACTTCAAAGATGGTAATATTATGATCAAAAAAAGGAGGTTTAACCAATCCTAAGGGCTCGAACCTACATGCAACACTTTGGCTCTGATACCATTTTGTAGCGCCCCATCTTTAAATAAAGATGGAACACCTGTGTTATGTGCTAGTCCCTGGATCACTGCTAGCACCACAGTACAAAATATATAGTATCATTGCATAAGTATCAAAATACTACATCGGGATCCAAAAATAGCCAAGTATAGCTTTATTACAAAGTGCATAGTCATGAAGACTAGCTAAAATATTCAGAGTTCACAACGAAAATAAAAGCAATGGGCCTTCTCTTCTAGCATACGCCACGAGCAGACATGTTGGGTGTAGAATCGAGTCCAAACTTACTCCTCATCAGAATTACCTGCACATTTGAATATGCAGCCCCCGAAGGAGGTCAATACAATGAAGTATTGGCAAGTGACTATGGTGGATGAATTATGACAAGTCTAATTCTATATGCATATTTGGCTTGGTGGAGTTTGTAGGCTATTTTGCAGAAAGCCAGTTTTCTCCTATCTTTTGTAAAACACTTTTGTATCTCAAAGACTTGGCACCAAGGGATGAAGCCCAAGTGCACCAATAATTCTTTCCTTAGCCAAATTTTACTTTACGAAAACCATGTTGAGATTCTTCCGTCCATCCTTGTCCAGTTGCTCGAAGTTGTCCATCACCAGGGACACGGCTGAGTACTCAGTTTGTCGACTCTGCAGAGGTTGTGCACTTTCACCTTAAGACTCAATTTGTCCGAGAAATCCTATACACGCGGAGTGTATTATGGAAAGGAGAGAATTGAGACAAGAACTTTCAGAAGAAGAATGCAACCATACTAGCAAGACCCGTTCCACCTATCAACTCTACATCTGCTTGTCAAGCTGACAGGTTGCACTCTCACAACTTAGTAGTTCTAGACAGAGCCCATTGTCAGAAGGCTGCACGGAAAGCTTCTAAACTTGGAGGGACTTAGAAATCTCTTTGTTCCTGGGTGGCCGTCCACAAGTGTACTTCTGGGTGAAAACCACCATACTCATGGCCCTAAGTAGAATAGAAATTCATCCTAGACGAAGACAACCACAAGCATGGTCCCAAAAGCCACTCAACATAAACCATACAACCAATTCCACCCAGAAGTGCATTCAAAGTTTTAACACTTAGCAATAATTTTATAACATGATAAGTAGACTCCTTTATAGCATAGCTAAGCATCTAATAAAACTTTTGGTGGCTGCATGGGGAGGGATGGCTACACACTACTAGGATATTTTCAAAGTGTAAACTAACTTAACATTATAAGATAGTATCCAAAATTTCCCTATCATGCATACTACTCAAAAATCTACTAATAATGCATATAGAAAACATAGGATAGATTATGAATGTCACTTGCCTTGGTAACAAAGGGAACAAGCACAGCAAGAATAACAATCACAAGGACCTTCCTCCTCTTCACAATCTAGGGACAAACAATAACACTAAATAAACACACAAAACATACACTTAAAATATCAATACAAAAATATGTATGCATGCTTGATATGCAATGAACTTAACAAGACTAAATAATTACTATTTTAATTTCTCTGTTATTCATGCATGAAAATGCCATGCTCAATATTTTAATATTTTAATTAATCATTTAAACCATGAGCATATTAGTAGTTTTAAATTCTAAAACCAATTTCTTTAAGTCTATTAGAAGAAATTTCAAATAAAACTCATATTACACTCTCTGGACAGAGGGCATTAATATAACTCCAAACCAATTGGATTTATTTGGAGAGAAAATTTATTAATTAAGTTATAGATTTAATATCCGAAAGTTAAACAATTTAATTTCGCAATTTAATATGCACTAAAAGGATAAACTAATGAAACCATATAACTTCACGAGCAGAGCTTCACGTGGATATAAAATTCATCAAATTTGGATGAACAGATCGAAAGTTATGATTTTTGTAAGTTTGTGTTATTTTCTGTTTTAAAACAAAATCTCTGCCGAAATAGAAAATAAAAGCGCCACGCGGCGTGCTGTGATTGGGCGATACCGGTTCGCGCGGATCGCGTGCGTGGACCGTACGATCTAATTTAAATCCAACGTGCCAGATCCACCCGATCTAGATCCATTGGATCTAGATCCGATGGCTAGGATCTAAAGGGGGGGTCGGGCGGCGCGTTTCGCCGGCGATTCCGTGCCCGCGGCGGCGCCATCATCGGAAACGATGAACCTCGTGTTCTACGGCTAGGGGAGGGGTGAAACTCATACCACTGGACGCGGGAGACGGCGGCGGACTCGATGGCGTGACGGACGTGGTCGAGGTGGCTCTTCTCTTCCTCTGCGAGTTCGTCGGAGAAGCGCGGCGGACGGAGGCGTCGGTCTTCGATGGATCAGCCGCCCTGGTGCACAAAACCACGCCGGAGCAAGTCCGTTAGACGCGTACGGTGAAGGGGAGGCGCAGAGGGGGTGTGGGGATGAAGCTCGGGTGTTGAACTCACCAGAAAGATGCAAATTGCGGCGGCGGCAACGTCGGCGATGATCTCGCGATTTGGCGAGTTTCTGTTAGGGTTTTTGGACGCGGGAGACGGAGGCGGAGGGGGGGTTTATATAGGGACGAAGGGGACCGATTAATCCGCGATTAAACAACGGATTTGATCCGATTCGATTTCGAGTTCGGTAGGAGTTCGTGTTCTACACGATGAAGGAGATGACAAGTGGGGCCGGCCGTCAGCGACTGCGAGGAGGGAGCTGGGCTGCTGTTGGGCCGAGGCAGCGCGCGCGCGCGGTAGAGAAGGGGGTAACGCAATGGGCTTCGGCCCAGTTGGGTCGTCTCCCCTTTTTTTTTAATAAAACAATTTTCTGATTTCAAAACTTTAATTCAAATTTGATTTTTAAAACTTATCAAAACCTTTCATAAAAATTCATAAAAATATGTTTTGAAAAGCTAATTTAATTTATGACTTTTTGATATCATTTTGTTAAATAAATAAAATAATAAAATACAGAGTTGTATGAGGAGCTCAATTAAACCTCTTTAATGAAAACAATTCTATTTAACACTATAATTAAAATTCAATCTACTCCTTATGTGATTTCAATGCCTTAATTTTATGATGCATGATGCATGGATGCAAAGTTTTAAATTTTTGAGAAATTTGGGATGTTACACGATCCGTTTCTTCCTCTCGGCATTCACCGTAGAGGAAGCAGCGCCGGACGCCTTGCGCTTCTTCGTCTTCCCGGCTTCCGACTCGTAGAAGTCGGGAGCCAGGTCATCCTCCCCCAACTCGGAGAGCTGAAAAAGAAGACAAGTTAAAAGAACTCAATCCTAGCCGGCAAATCTATCAAACAAGGGGCGAAGGAAGAAAATATTTACCTCGAGGGGAGGGTTGTCGTGGGTGTGCATGGGCACGCCCTCAGCCGCCTTCACCAGCCCCGCCTTGACGAGGCTGCGGAGCCGGAATGCCAGGTCGGCGACCGGCAATATCTCTTCGCTCACGCGAAGAGAGGCTGTGTCAGTAGGCGAATACTGACACATCTTGTGTGGGTTGTACCGCAGGGGGAGGATTTGCCGGCCGAGCCAGCAAATGACGGTGTCGACCCCATCCAGCTGAGGGGGAGCCATCGTCCTCGTGAGGAATTCAATCCGCCTTTGAATAAGGCGGAGTTCCTCCGTCAACTTGGGCACCGCCTCGTCCCAGCATGGTCGAGGCGTGGGTGGCGCGTTGACGAATGCCGGGATGCCAACTTGACGGCCCGGCGCTGCCATATCTTGGCAGTAGAAGAACGTGGAGGTCCAGCCCTTGACGGACTCGAGATATGGTATCTTGGGATACAATTGGCGGCCCTGGCGGCAGTTGAAGGTGACGCTGCCGCAGGTTGCCAGCCCGCCGTCCGGCACCGTCTGTCGCCGGCAACGGAAGCAGTATCTGAAGAAGTCTAAACTAGGCCTAATACCTAGGTAGCCTTCGAACAGAGCTATGAAGCCGGCTAGGACTAATATACTATTGGGTGCAATGTTGTGGGGCTGGAGCCCATAGTGATCCAAAACCTCGCTAAAAAAGGCGGAAGGCGGAAGCGCCATTCCCCTAACAAGATGGGAGGTGAGGATTACCCGCTCTCCGGCTTTCGGGGCCGGGATGACGTCTCCGAAGGCGGCCCTCCACCGGCAGTCCTCCCGAGTGGGGAGGTAGCCGACAGCCTCCAAATCTTGGAGGGCGTCTTCGTCGACGATGGAAGGTAGCCAGTAGCGGGACCCGAGGTCCGCCACTTCCTCTTCCTCGTCGACGGGGACGCCAGCCGTCGCCGCCGCCGCGGTGGTTGGTGGAGGAGCTGAAGGGCCCGCCGCTGGCACGCGCGCGGAAGAAGTCCGAGGGACGACGGCGGTGACATTGCCCGCCGTCGCCGTCGCCGCGGGACGGGTTATTGCGCCGCCCATCGCCGTCGCAGGTGCGGTCTCGGTCGCCGGACCGCTCGACGCCGTCGAGAGAGTTGGACCGGTGGACATCGCCGCAAGGAGAGGTCGTCGGAGGAGAGGAATTCGCCGGAGCTCGCTCGGAGGCAAGAAGCGAAGAAGTGGAAGAGGCAAGAGCGCACGGAGAGCAAAGGCTGGGTAAAGAAAATGGACCGTTTGGCTACCTATTTATAGGGTCAGGCGTTGCTCCCTGTGCAACGGCGTTTTTAGTCAGACACGTGTCCAGCATCCGTTGCAGCACACGATTGCACGATCCCCACGCCTCCTCTTTTCCCGCAATTTGTGATCATGGCGAGATTCACGCCTAGGCTGTTTTCAAACTGTCGTGAGCCGGCTAGGTGGAAACCGTCAAGAAGAATGCTCGGCAAAGATTGCCGAGTAGCCGTCTTTTCCCATGATGGATAAAGGCGGCCGCATGTCAACATCAAGACACGCATGCCTCGTTGATTTTCAGAATGGTTCAAGTCCTGCAGCCGCCAACTTTGGCAGACGAAGAATCAAGAAGAAGCCGGCGCCTGGAGAACTTCAACCTTTCTGGGGGCTAATGTTGGGGATATATCAACTAGGGGTATAACCAACATGGATCAATCCGGCTAGTCCAGGGTGGCCCAAGGGTGGTAAGGCCTGCCGGGCGGCCCAGATAGCTGACGTACAAGGAAGTAGGCGGACGGTCCAAGGAAGGCGGAAGGCCGAAGCCCATCAAGCCACCGAGCCCAAGACGGAAGGCGGCAACCAATACAATCTGACGGAGCGCATGGACCTCCTGGAGGGGATGCCTCCGTTCACCCCGACAGGCCAGGCGGACCTCGAGGTGCCGATGCCGGCCGCACGGGGAGCGGAGGGGGCCGATTCTCCCTCGGCTTCAGGAGCTGGCCTAGGTGAGGAGGAGACCGCGGCAGGGGAGGTTTCCTCTTCAAGGGCTGGGCCATTTACTGACGAGATTTGCGATATCTCGTCAGGCGATGAAGACACCTTCGTGGTGACGCCCTCGCGCCTCGTGGAGGAAGAGGCTGAGGAAAGGGAGGCCTCAGCCGCGGAGGACTCTCCGGGAAGGCGTGGGCCTCGCACCAAAGCCGCTGTGGACCACTCGGGGGCGAGGCCGTCTGACGTCCCCTCCAAGAGAAAAGCGGAGGCACCCGCGGCAAGGCCTGCTTTCAAGCCCTTCCCTTCATGGCGCTCGCCAGGCCCGGCGTGGGTCGATGCTGGCGCCCCCCCTTCAGGGTTAGTGCTCATAATCTTGGATCATGCGTCTTTTAGCTTTCTTTCGCTTTTCCTGAAGTCTTTTCTTGGGCTCTTGCCAGTGACCTTGTACCTGCGAAGCGCCGCCGGCTTCGCAAGGCATCTGAGGTGAAGAGCGCCGCGGCAGGGGCTGCGGCTGACGAGGCCGCGAGGCCTGTAGAGGCAGCCTCTCCGAGCCCCCTTGAGGGGGCGCCTCAGGCGGAGGCGGTTGTGCCCCAGGCGGGGACAGCAGGGCCTCAGGTGGAGGAGGGCACGATACGCCCAGAGGCACCTGCACCGCCCCCCGAGCCTCTGTTGGTGGAAGGCTCGGAGGAGACAACTTCCGCGCCGCCTTGCGCTCCTACTCCTCCTCGCGTGGCTATGCCTCCGCGCGAGGCCACTCCACCGCGCGAGCCAACGCCGCCGCGTGCGTTAACGCCTCCGCGCGCGCCTACCCCGCCACCTGCGGCCACTACTCCCGTGCAGCCTGCGAGGGAGGCGCGCGAGGCAGCAGCAGGCACAGGCGGCTCTGCTGGGGGAGACGCTTCCTCGCCTCTACGTCAAGCCGTGCCCGATGAACGCCCTGCGGCTGCGGGGCCGGAAGTGGATGCCGGCGTGGGCGCAGGCGCAGCCCAGGCTAGCCCCCGAGCTTCCCCCGAGGCCGGGCCTGCGCGACTCGACGCTGGGGCCGGGCCCTCCGCGAGCCAGGAGCTGGTCCTCCGCGGCTGGGACTGGAGCGCGGGGCGCCGCGAGGTCGCCTTCGGCCTCGTAAGGGAGTCCTTGGAGGGCTTGGAGGCGCACCTCGCTCTTGGGGACATATGGCTCGCTCGGCAGCAGGAGGAGCTGGCGAAGTCGTGGGCGTCCCTCCACGCGGCGGTCGAGGCACGCCGGCTGGAGGATGCGGCGCTACAGGCCACTCGCGAGGAGGCCACCCGCTTCGCCAAGGAGGTCCACGAGGGGGCCATTCGTGACGCTGCGGAGCTCCTTAACCCTCTCCAGGCGGAACACGATGTTGCGGCGGAGCTCTTGCGCGAGGCCAGGGCGGAGCGCGAGACGATGGAGGGCTCGTTGGCGCAGAAACGCCATGAGCTGTGCCAGCTGGAGGCCCAGCTGCTCTCCGCCCACCAGGCCGCACATGCCGCTCTGGAGGAGGACCGCAAGGTCTCTGCCGAGCGTGAGCGGCAGTTGGTCCTCAAGGAGAAGGAGTTGCAGCAGCGCGAGGAGCAGCGCCTTCAGGCGAAGAGGGATGTGGTCTCTCAGCGCGAGGCCCTCGAGGAGCGAGAAGGTGATCTGGCCAAGGCGACCTTGAAGTACGACGAAAATGTCGCTGCCCAGAAGCTAGCTTACCAGCGCTTCGAGCGGCATTTCGCCGAGAAGAAGAAGGAGGCCGAGGACGCCCTCACGGAGCGCGAGAAGCAGTTCCGCAAGTCCACTTCTTAGAAATACCGCGACCTGGCCCAGACGCAGGAGGACCGCTTCAAGGTCAAGCATGCCGCGGATGCTCGGAGGATCGCCGAGCTCGAGAAGGCCAACTCCAAGCTGGAGGCTCGCCTCACGCGCGCTAAGGATGGCCGTCGCCGAGCGGAGGAGGCTCGCACTGAGGCAGTCCACAACCTCAACTCCTTGGCCAAGGATGTGGAGGAGCAGGTGGCCCCGGCGATGGAGCGGGCGGCGGAGGCCTCGGACTCTGCCAATGCGGCTCGCGCGCTCTCGAAGCAGCGCGAGCGCATGTTCGAGGCGTTGGTCGCTCGCGGCAACGAGCTTGCCGCGCAGCTCGGTGCCGACGCACCACAGACCGACGTTTGGGGTCGCGGCGATGCTGCCATGTACCTGGTCTACTTTGACCAGCTCTTCGAGGCGCTCGAGGGTCCCGTCGCCGAGCTTCGCGAGATGATCGAGGACGAGAGCCGGCAGCTCCTGGGGGTGGTTGTTGACCGCATCTTCACCAACCTTAGGCTCCTCACGCCGGACTTCGACCTCTCCTCCGTGACAGAGGCTGCTCAAGGCGAGGACGCGCGGCGGGTCTCCGGTTCCCTCCGCGAGCAAGTTGACGCCTTCTGCTACCGCTTAAGGCGCGCGGAAGTTGCGGCTGAAGACAACGAGGAGGAGGCCTGCTCCGCCGAGCTTGAGGAGGGTGCCACAGAGGAGGTCCAAGGCGTTGCTTCTACATGAGCCTCCCTTTATTGCGCCTGCGAGCGCTTGTATCTGAAACAACTGTGTGTTTAGATTTCATAAGACCTTTGGCCTGTAATATACTCTTTATCGCTGTTTAATTCGAGCTTGTTTGCCCCCCGTGAGGTCTCTTTGGACTCATCTTCATGTCTATTTGTTCTCTGCGTCGGTAGGTCCCATCTCTTCGTGCCATGACTCCGCCACTTCGGTATGCAGGAGCAATGACTCCGCAAGGCCGGGGGGAGTTTAGGCCTAGGAGAGGTAAGAGCCCTGAGTCGCGATGCTCAAGTGCCCCCCTTAGACGTGCGAGTAGTCCATGAAGCTTAAGGGAAAGCGAAGTCGCTTGAGGGGCAAGTGCGCTAGTGAGAGAAAACGCTCTTAAAGCGTGGGTGCAAGACTTAGCTTCTTGAGGTTTTCGCCCTACAAAGGCTTTTCGCCTGGCGAGGTTCTCCGCTTGAGGGGTCACTCCTGGGAGGCTTTTCGCCTGGCGAGGTTGCCCACTTGAGGGGTCGCACCTGGGGAGGCTTTTCGCCTGGCGAGGTTGCCCACTTGAGGGGTCGCTCCTGGGGAGGCTTTTCACATGGCGAGGTTGCCTGCTTGAGGGGTCGCACCTGGGGAGGCTTTTCGCCTGGCGAGGTTGCCCACTTGAGGGGTCTCTCCTGGGGAGGCTTTTCGCCTGGCGAGGTTGCCCACTTGAGGGGTCGCTCCTGGATGCCTCTTCAGGCTTGTGGGGAATTTTTCCCTGCAGATGTTAGAGGGGTGAACCCAAACGCTGGAACACGGCTCAAGGGACTCGTGCACGCTTATAGGTCCCCTCAGGCGTTCCTTGCGAGGAGAGTAAGAACCAAGGTCCTCTGTAGAGATGGCGTGTTTGTGGGATCTTGCCCTCCAGCCAGAGCTCGGACTCTTGGATTTTGCAGTGATGTTGGTGTGTCGTTTGAGGCACTGACACCGTACTCAGCCCCCGCTCGCGAGGTACGCCTATGGAGAGATATAAACGCACACTCCACAGAGTAGTGCGAAAATAAAACTCACTAAATACATTTTAAAGCGGCGCCGAGGCGCTAAGTTCACTTGGGAACGAGATTGAGCCATTAAGCTTGGGTTTGCCAAGTTAATGTTTCGACCATGTCGAGGCATGGGGACCACTTATTAGTGGCGGAGACTCTCGACGGCCTGAGGTGGCTCGTTAAATTGAGAGCTCGGAGGGTTTCCCCTCGAGGGAAGCCTTTGGAGCTTGGAGGTTTAAGCCGTTGGCTTTTAACCCCTAGAGACACGGATGCTTGGAGGTTTAGCCGCAGGCTGCCTCTTCCGCTCGTGGTCTCGACGTGACAATGATCACGGGCATGACAATGATCACGCTTACGTTTTGTTCCTTTAGGAGACAAAAGTTTTTTGGGAGGTTTAAGCCGTGAGCTTTTAACCTCTAGAGACTATGATGCTTGGAGGTTGAGCCGTAGGCTGCCTCGTCTGCTAGAAGTCTCGACGTGACAATGATCACGGGCGTGGCAATGACCACGGTTGCATTTGTTCCTTTAGGAGACAAAGCATGTTTTTGGAGGTTTAAGCCGTGAGCATTTTAACCTCTAGAGACAAAAATGCTTGGAGGTTGAGCCGTAGGCTGCCTCTTCCCCTTGAATTCTCGACGTGATAATGATCACGGGCGTGGCAATGACCATGGTTGCATTTGTTCTTTTAGGAGACAAAGCATGTTTTGGAGGTTTAAACCGTGAGCATTTTAACCTCTAGAGACAAACATGCTTGGAGGTTGAGCCGTAGGCTGCCTCTTCCGCTTGAAGTCTCGACGTCACAATGACCACGGTTGCATTTGTTCCTTTAGGAGACAAAGTATGTTTTGGAGGTTTAAGCCGTGAGCATTTTAACCTCTAGAGACAAAAATGCTTGGAGGTTGAGCCGTAGGTTGCCTCTTCCGCTTGATGCCTCGACGTGACAATGATCACGGGTGTGACGATGATCACTTTTTTAATTTGTTCCTTGTGGATACAAAGATTTGTGAGGTTTAAGCCTTGAGCTTTTAACCTTTGAAGACAAAAGGTGCTTGGAGGTTGAGCCGTGGGCTACCTCTTTCGCTAAATGCCTTGACGTGACTATGATCACGGGTAGAACTTGCGTAGGTGCATGATGTTCCATGGATTCTTGATGGGGACGCCGTCTTGAGTCTCGAGGTGAGCCGCGCCAGGCCTGGCGATGTGGGTGACCCTGTAGGGTCCTTCCCACATCGGGGAAAGCTTGTGGAGGCCTTCCCTGGAGAGGATTCGCCTGAGGACGAGATCGCCTGCCTCCAGGGTGCGCGAGCGCACGTTGCGGCTGTGGTAGCGCCTCAGGTCCTGCTGGTATTTGGCCGCCCAGAGGGCGGCGCGACGTCGTACCCTTCAAGGAGCAGCAGATCGTCGTTGTGGAGGTCCTCTTGCTGGTCCTCGTTAAAGGCAAGTACCCGTGGGGTTCCATGCTTTATCTCAGTGGGGAGGACTGCTTCGGCTCCATAGATGAGGGCGAACAGGGTTTCCCCGTTGGGCTTGGGTGGCGTGGTACGGATGGACCAGAGCACCGAGGGGAGCTCGTTGATCCAGCCCTTGTCGTGGCCCTTGAGGACATCGAAGGTCCTGGTCTTTAGGCCTTTGAGGACCTCTGCGTTTGCGTGTTCGGCCTGTCCGTTGCTTTGCGGATAGGCGACTGAGGCGAAGCAGAGCTTGATGCCCATTCTTTCACAGTAGGCTCTGAAGATGCCACTGGTGAATTGTGAGCCATTGTCGGTGATGATGCGGCTAGGCACCCCGAAGCGGCAGACCAGGCCTCTGATGAATTTCACCACCGCGCCTGCTGTGATTGTGCGCGTCACCTCCACTTCAGGCCACTTCGTGAACTTGTCAATGGCCACGAAGAGGTAGCGATATCCACCTTGCGCCGTTGGGAAATGTCCCAGGATGTCCAGCCCCCAGACCGCAAACGGCCACGAGAGCGGAATGGTCTGAAGCCCCAGCGCTGGTTGGTGGATTTGCTTGGCGTGGAACTGGAAGGCTTCACATGTTTGAATGATGTCCATTGCATCTTGAAGCGCTTGTGGCCAGTAGAAGCCGCTCCTGAAGACTTTTCCTGCGAGGGTGCGGGCGCACGAATGGTGGCCGCATTCCCCGATGTGGATGTCCTTGATCAGCAGTTTGCCTTCTTCAGGAGGGACGCACTTGAGTGTGATGCCGTTTGGGCGCTTGCGGTAGAGAATTCCTTCGAGGATTTGGTATGATTTCCCTTGGCGGGCAATTCGCTCCGCTTCAACATCTTCCTCGGGAAGGACTCCTTTGTCGAGGTAATCTTTGATCTCGTCGATCCATCCTGTTTCTTGGTGCACCGTTGTGAGCAACAGAAGCTCCCCTACAGGGGGCCCGCAGTCAGGAGCCCCGCTTGAAGGTGGTGGCGGGAGCGCTTCGTCTGTGCTTGCGGGCATGGCCTCTTGGGGCTGCTTTATGGATGCCTTGACGAGTCTTTCTTCGAAGACGCCTGGCGGCTGAGCTTGCCTCTTTGATGTGCGCTTGGCGATGTCATCAGCCTCTTGGTTTTCCTTTCTAGGGATGTGCATGAGCTCCATTCCCCTGAAGTTCTTCTCAAGCCTACGGACCTCTTCAAGGTATGCGGCCATGTGGTCGTCCTTAGGCTTGTAGCTTTTGTTTGAGAAGTTGACGAGCAGCCGGGAGTCGCCCTTCATGAGTAGATACTTGACGCCTAGGGCGATTGCGGCGCGTAGGCCGGCAAGCAAGCCTTCATACTCGGTGATATTGTTGGATATCTTATCGATTCCGAAGCACAGCTGGACTGCGTAATACAACTTGTTGCCTTTGGGGGAGATCAGGATTACGCCTGCTCCGTCGAACTTCATGGTCCAGAGGCTGGGCGTTGCGGCTCCAGAGGGCCCTTGCTCTTCTCACAAAGGCTCTTCAGGGGTTGGGTCAGTCCATTCGGCGACAAAGTCAGCCAGCGCTCTTCCTTTGATTACCCTTGTGGTATCGAAGTGCAAATTGAATGGTTGTAGATCAATGTTCCACCCTGCGACACGATCTGTTGCGTTTGGGTTGCACAGTATTTGCTCCAGGGGAAAAGAGGTGACCACCGTGATGGGGTGCCCCTGGAAGTTGTCGGGTTATGACTCCCAGGAATCGGAGGTAGTCACTTCCTGAAGTGTAGTTCGAAGGGGGATTGAACGCGGAGGTCTAAACCCTCAAGTGGCTCCGCGACGTTGCTCGCCGGACCCGAAGAATACGCACACCCAACCAAGGAAGACACCGTCCTTTACCCAGGTTCACGGCCCTCGTGAGGAGGTAAGACCGCTACTCCTCCCTGTCTGTATTATATGCGGGGGGGTTACAGTACAATTGAGCTTGCCGGAAGCCCCCTTGAGGCAGTTCTTGCCTGGGGAGGGAAGCGATGATCTTCTTCCTCCTCCAGCCAGAGGCTAACCTAACCAGAGTAGCTAGGGATTACAAGGGAGTTTTGCACGCAAAGGGCCGACCCTTCCTACGATGGATGTCTTCTCTCTTTTATAGGCGCCTCGGGCCTTCTCCTTCGGCTTGGCCCTCAAGGTGGCTCCCACTTGTCAGTGGCGGGGCGGAGCACGAGTCCACCGTGCTCCATTCGTCCATGGACTCGGTCCATTGTTGATAAAGGTGGCGCCGTGGCCGACCGGCGGCCGACCGCGCGGTACGATCAGCAGAGCGGGCAGTCTCTGAGGTGGAGCCCGAGATGACGATCTCCGTTGGAGGGTTGCGCCGTCCACCCGCTTTATCGTCAGAGTAGAAGGTCTGCACAGCTGTGCAGCAGGCGGAGCAGCTTTGCTGACCGCTTTATTGCCAAAACTCAAGTCCTCTCCGATGGGCCCGGTGAAGAGCAAAAGTAAGGCCGCAACAGGGTCTTCTTCCCGGGCGGCGGCCATGGAGGTAGTGCGGGGCGCGACACTCGAGGGGGCGCGCACCGATCTTCAGGCGTTGGCGAAGATCCGCCACCTAATCGCGGGGCCGACCAATGAGCATGGCGCCAGCAAACTCCAAGCCGCCCTGTTCGGGAGATTCCCTTAAGGGTTCTACCCCTTTTTTCTCCACACCATCACCGCCGGGCTGGTGCCGCCGTACTCGCCTTTCTTGGAGGCGGTACTGGAATTCTACCAAATTCAACTCCTCCATCTTCACCCAAACTCCATTCTCATCTTGTCCATCTTCGCCTATCTTTGCGAGGCTTATCTGGGCGTGCACCCTTCAGTGGCGCTCTTCAGGACCTTCTACTCGCTGCGGTGCACGGCTGGTGGCGAGAGGACGGGGTGCGTCTCCTTCCGCATCGCGGACGGCATGGGGCACGTATACATCCCCATGTCCTGGAGTGGGGACAAGCCTGTCACGGCCCTGCTCAAGAAGGTGGGTGACTTTCGCCAGAAGTGGCTGCTCATCGGCGTCTTGTCACCCTGTGCGTTCCTGGACGTCCCGGAGGCGCCACCCGTGAAGAACTCCCACTGGTGCAAGTGTGCTCTTCGCGGTGCGGACAACGCTTATTTGGAGGGGCGTTTGAGATTTCTCCGCAAGGAGGGTCTCACGGGTCAGATGGTCACCGCGGACTTCGTGGCACGCCGCATCGCCCCCCTTCAGGCGCACTCGGAGCGATGTGGATGTATGCTAGCCCCTCCGACCCAATGCGGCTTCATCCTGAGGACCTTGGCTCGGACGTGGTCGACACCATCCTAAACATCCTCTTCGCCAGTCCGGATGTTCCTGGGAAGATCGCCGCCTCCATGCGTCCTCTACATCAGCTTCCTCTGAGCGACCGCATGGATATCCTGGACGGAATGTCGGATTTTACCCCTCGCGGTCTGGCGGGCTTGATGGATCAGGAGGTCGCTCCGCCGGCGCGCGCAGTCGTGGGTGTTGATTCTTCGTCCGCCTCCCGTGCCTGGAGCGGCGAGGAAGAGGCCGCGACGGGAGGGGCGCCCCCTGCGAGGTACGAGCCATTCACCGACGAGATTTGCGACTTCTCGTCGGGCGACGACGACGCCTTCATTGTGGCGCCTTCGCGCCTCGAGGAGGAGGCGTCTGAGGCGGGGGTGGCCTCTGAGACAGATGCTTCGCCCGGGAGGCGCGAGCCACGCACCAAGGCGATGGTGGATCGCTCTGGGGCGAGGCCCTCCGACATTCCCTCCAAAAGAAAAGCGGCGACGCCTCTGGAGGGATCGGGTGCCAAGCCCACACCTTCCTGGCGCTCTCCCGGCCTGTCGTGGGTCGACGCCGGTGCTTCCCCTTCATGGTGAGTATTCCCACCACTTGGTTATTTTTGGCTTTTGCTGTCTCCCCTGCTCCGTCTTCTCCTGAACAATCTTCTTTGGGCTTTTTCCAGCGATCTGGTGCCTGCAAAGCGTCGCAAGCTTCGCGAGGCAGCCGGTGTGAAGAGGGCCGCAGATGCGGTGGCGGCTGGCGAGCGCCCAAGGCCTGTGGAGACGTCCACTCCAGGCCCAATGGAGGGGGCGCCTCAGGAGGGAGCGGCCGCGCCCCTAGAGGGGGCGCCCGAGCCTCAAACAGCGCCTCCCGAGCCTCTGCTTGTGGACAGCACGGAGGAGACGGCTCCCGCGTTACTTCGCGGTCCGACTCCTCGCGCGGCTACGCCACCACGCGAGGCAACTTTGCTCCGCACGCTGCCATCGCCGCGCAGTGACGCCTCCGCCTGCGTCACCTCCACCATGCTCGCCCGCGGTGACTGGGCCACCTCTGGAGGGAGCAACCGAGGCTTCAGCAGGGGCAAGTACGGCCACAGGAGGGGGTGCGGCCTTTCCACCTCTTGAGGGAGCGACCGAGGTTCCCGCAGGCGCAAGTGCGGCCGCAGGAGGGGGTGCGGCCTCGCCACCTCGCTCTGCCGGAGAAGATGAGCGCCTTGATGGCTCGAGCGCTGCAGCGGAGGCCGGCGTGGATGGAGGTAGAGCCACACCCAGCCCCCGAGCTCGACCTGGGGCAGGGCTCGCGGAACCGGCCGCTGCAGCTGGGCCCTCCTCTAGCCAGGAACTGGTTTTCCGAGGCTGGGATTGGAGCACGGGGCCCCGCGAGGTGGCATTCGGCCTTGTGCGGGAGTCCTTGGAGGGCCTGGAGGCCCACCTTGCGCTTGGCGACTTACGGCTCGCCCAGCAGCAGGAGGAACTTGCGAGATCATGGGTGTCCTTCCATGCGGCCATCGAGGCGCGCCGGCTGGAGGACTCGGCGCTGCAGGCAGCCCGTGAAGAGGCCATCAGTTTTGCCAAGGAAATCCGCGACGGAGCCATTCGCGATGCCGCAGAGCTGCTTGGGCCCCTCCAGGCAGAGCGTGACGGGGCTGCGGAGCTCCTGCAAGGGGCCACAGCCGAGCGTGAGGCGATGGAGGGCTTGCTGGCGCAGAAGCGCTGCGAGCTGGACCGGTTGGAGTCCCAGCTACTCTCTGCCCACCAGGTCTCGCATGCCGCTCTTGAGGAGGACCGCAAGTGCTTGGCCGAGCGCGATTGGCAGCTGGCCCTCAGGGGGAGTGAGCTGCAGCGGCGCGAAGAGCAGTGTCTCCAGACAGAGAAAAACTTGGCTGCCCATCGTGAGGCCCTCGAAGCGCGCGAGGGAGGCCTGGCCCAGGCGATCTCGAAGTTCGACGAGCACGTCGCTGCTCAGAAGCGCTCTGACGAGCGCTCGGAGCGGCGCTTCGCCAAGAGGACGAGAGAGGCGCAGAGGGCCCTCGCGGAGCACGAGAGACATCTCCGTTGGTCCCTTCTCCAGAAGTACCGTGCTCGGCTGCGGAAACGGGAGGACCGCCTCAAGGCCGAGCATGCTGCGGACGCTCAGCGGCTCGCTGAGCTCGAGAAGGCCAAATTCAAGCTGGCGCGCCGCTGCAAGCGCGCCAAGGCCTATTGGCGCCAAGCGGAGAAGGCTCGTGACGTGGCGACTCACGGCGCTGGCCCTTCGTCCAGTGCGCCCGCGGTGCAGTGCGACCGCCTGTTTGAAGAGCTGGTTGCGCGAGGTGGTGAGTTTGTGGCGCGGCTCGGCGCAGACGCGCCGTTTCCTTGGACCCAAGGCCACGACGACGCCGCCGCGTTCCTGGCCTATTCTGGAGGGCCCCGCCGCTGAGCTTCGGGAGGTGATCGAAGACGAGAGCAGGCAGCTCTTGGGGGTGGCTGTTGATCGCATCTTCACCAACATCAAGCTCCTTGTGCCGGACTTCGACCTCCGCTTGGTGACCGAGTGACGAGGTGTTAACTCGACAAATCCCAGGGTTGTGCACCCCGGGTTGATTGATGGGGAGAGAGATGAGTGCAGGTGGTCACGACGGCTGACAAGCAAGGATTTACCCAGGTTCAGGCTCCCGGAGGATAACACCCTACTCCTGCTTGTCTGGTTATTGATGCGAGTTGTGGTTACAATGGCGAGATTGCGATCTCGCTAGGGTTTGTGGCGGCGGATATGAGCGTGTCCCCTAGGGACGAGCAACCCTCCTGGCTTTATAGGCAGCTAGGTCTCAGGTGGTTGATGCCGATGGCAACTACAGATATGGCAGGTTATGCTTCCTAACCGACTTGGATTAGGTTACATGGTACCCCGCGTGGGCCTTCTGTGGGCTTCCACGTCCTTGGCGCGGCCCAGGTAGCCTTATCGTGGGCTACCCGGAAGGAAGCCCCACGTCAGTAGCCCCCGAGTGCTTGGTCGAAGCGTAGAGTCGAGCAGAGGACTTCTTCCTCCTGGACGCGCCATTGGATTGCTTGATCTTGAGCTTGAACTCGATTTCTTCAGTCGAACCGGCCGCTCCCGATGGGTGTAACCTTTGCAGTCCAATTACTTTGCCTTCATCTTCTTGTGAAGCTTGCTTTTACTCGGCCTGTTGGCTTACTTGTGGATGGATTCGGCTGCTCGAGCTTACTCATTTTTTCTTTGCCACCCGAATGATTTCTGCGGGTTCTCGGATCACCAGTCGATCCTACTTTGTTGATTTCAGCTAAAAAGCCTACTACTCGAATCACTCTGTCGAGCTATTTCAGTTGTTTTTTGGAGTCGTTGTCTTGATGAAGTCAATGGTGACGATCCATTGCACGCCTCTGCGCCCGATGGGACGTGACGTGGCGGGCCCGCTGTCAGAGCTGACCGCGGTCAGCAGTTGTCACGTCTCCGAACTGGGCGCGAAATTTGCGCGGCATGATGATGACGCCTCGGTTTTCGTGCGTAGTGGACGAAGTGGGCGGCGACGGTTGGTTTCTTCGTGCGACACGTGTACGGCCGGATGTGTCTGCTCGGAGCCCTTTTTCTGTGGACGGTTGAGATGAAACTCTTTCGAGGCACAAGTACTGCGTTTTGATGCGAGGGCCTTCATCTTCTCCAATCGTTCTGGCCTCCTTTTCCTCTGCGCTCTACCATTTCCGCCGCCATCCCGAGCTCCGTGCTTTCTGTCCGTGCACCTTGCGCTGCCTCGCGGCGCCATGGGCAAGCCGAAGAGTGCCGCTGGCTCCTCCGCCGCCGCCGACGAAGCCGGGCTGATGAAGAAGCCCGAGATCGTCCGTGAAGAAGGCAGAGGTGGAACTCCTCCGCGCTCAGGGTCTTCTTCCACCTGCTGACCAAGTCCAGGTACGCGCTCCTGGCAAAGAGGTTTTCCCCACACCCCGCGATGGGGAACGTGTTTGCTTCGTGGATTTCCTTCCGCGGGGCTTCGGGTTCCCCATGCACGATTTTGTGCGCGGTCTCCTGTATGCCTATGGGGTTCAGATCCACGATCTGACCCCCAATGGCGTCTTGAGCATCACGGGCTTCATCGTGCTCTGCGAGTGCTTTCTGGGTGTCGCGCCCCACTGGGCACTGTGGAAGTCGCTCTTCCTCGTTCGCAAGAACGTTGGAAAGAGCGGGTTGCCCTTTCCCGTGGGCGGCTTCGGAATCCAAGTACGCGGTGACACCGCGTACTTCCAGATGAAGAAGTCGGACTCCGTCCAGGGGTGGCGCAAGAGATGGTTCTACGTCCAGTCGAACCAGGACGGCCTGGGTGCATTCGACAGCGGACGTGGGCTGCAGAAGACGCAAGGCTGGACGCACCCGCTGACTGCTGTGGAGAAGGAGGCCGTGCGGCCCCTGCTGGGCTGCTGCGCGATCTGACCAAAACCCTTGGGCGCGAGGCGGGTGGCGTCTTCCTGATGGCCACCTTCTTCCGTCTTCGGGTGCAGCCACTCAGCGCTCGGCCTCACCCGATGTGGGCCGCCGAGGGCGTCAGCACCGAGCCGCTTGATGATGAGGAGGTGGAAACCAAAGTAAGGTCCATCACCAACCTCCGAGTCGTGGATACGTGCAACGTCAAGTGCCCGGTTGCTGCTTACGAGGCATCGAACCCCGTTCCTGAGGTGAGTTTTTGCTTGTTTCCCTTTTGTCTTGACTCGACTTGCGTCTACTTTCTTCTTGATTCGACTTGCGTCTACTTGTTTCAGGGTCGGTCCTTGCTGATTAGCCTTCCTCCTCTTCCCGAGAACGGACCCGACGACGAGTCGAAGTTTGTCGAGGAGGAGGACGACGACGAAGAGATTCCTTCCGCACATTCTCCCCACGAAGAGGTGGAGGATGAAGATGAAGAGGAGGAACCCGTACGGAAGAAGCGGAAGCTCCCGAGCCGTGGCGACTCTGCTACTGCGTCGTCACCTGCTAAGAATGCCGACGTTACTCTGGAGGAGGCCGTCGCGACGTCGTCGGGTGCGCGGTCCTCGGGTGGCTGGAATGAGCCCTTGAATGTTCCTCCAGTCAGCTCCGCGGCTCCTCGTTCATTTGCGCGGATGGCGTCGCCCTCCCTTGGGAGTTACGACTATTTTGAAACCACCAGGTGAGCTTCTTGATGATTTATTATTCTTCGAGTTGTGTTTTGTAGCTGCAACCTTTGAGCTGACCAGTGTGCTCGTCTTCGCTGCAGCCATCGTTCTAGCGATGTTACCTCCCCCCTTCGGGACGTGGAGCATACATCCGCTCCCTCGACTGAACTGGGGACTCAGGCGGTGGTGGAGGAGGTGCGCGCACAGCCTGCTGGCATTGCGTCGCCTAGTCGCGCTCCTCCTTCGGCTTCAGAGGACCCTGATCTCCTGGACCACGTAAGCCCTCTTGAGTTTTCATCGGGTGCGCGATCAGCGCTCCGATGGGAGTAGCCCCCGAAGGTGTGGGTGACTAGTATAGTCGCCCGCAACTTTATTAACATCTTGCTTTTGTTTCAGCCGTACTACCGTCAGCAGCTTGACGCAGCCGCGGCCTATGTTCGCCTGGAGAAGGAGAGGGACCAGCTGCGTGCTTCTCTGGACCAGGCTACTGGGCGGGTTGCTGAGCTTGAGAAGGCCCTGCATGAGTCTCGAGAGCGGGAGCTGGCGCGGGTCGCCCAGGAGAAGACTCAAGTCGGTCGTCTCCTCTCACTCGCCGGTGTTCTTGGGGGTAAGTTTCGGCTTAATGCCTACTGTGTCTTGGTCTTTTTCTTTGTCTGACCTTGAATCCTTTGCGCAGAGATTTGCTGTGGAGCTCCTCCGGAAGACACGTCGAGTGACGCGGTTGACTTGGCGACTGTTGTCGGCTTCCTCGACCGGGTCTGCGCCTATGCATCCGACGCGCTGAAGAAGTCCACAGCCGCGTTGAAGAAATCGACTGGAGCCGTCACTGTGGTGCACCGGAGTATCTTCCCGAGCGACCAGCCGCCGTGGACGCCCTTGCTGCGTCGTTTGAGGACGCGACCACCATCGCCGACTTCACACGGTCGCAGACGGTACGCGGCTCCGAGCTCACCTTCCAGCTCCTCTTAGGGCATCAGGTTCCGGGTGACTTTGAGAAGGTCGTCAGCGGCTTTCCTCGAAGACCCGATGGCCGAATCGCGTCGCTGGGTGGTGTGAAGGAGCGTGCTACAAAGTTGGCTGTGCATCTTGTGGCACTCTTCGAGAGGGCCCTTGCTAAGGCAACTGAGGTGGCTGCCACTCGGAAGAGTCGCTCCCGGTCGCAGTCTGCAGCCTTAGAGTAGACGTAGCTTAGGAATTCGGCAGTCGCCGTGGTCTGTACTTTTAAACTTCTGGCCATGTAATGAATATTGTCCTGCCAGGTCTTTTGGCTTCAACAATGCTTTTGCTAGAACTGAATTTCTTTCTGCCGAGTTTAACTTTGCTTCATAGTCGTATGATTGTATTGACTCTACGTATTCGTGCAGACTGTTGTGTGTGGTGGTGCTTCTTCTTCTCCTGCGACTGAGCCGAGTGGCGAGGCTTCTTCTTCGGGTGCTCACCGTCGTCGGGCGGCGCCGACTCCTCCACGTAGTACAAATGATCAGCGGATAATCACGTACCTGAAGAACAAGGTGGTTGAGCTTGAGGCGACCCTGAAGAATACTGAGCTGCTGCTGCACCGCTCCAGGTCGCATCCTACTGCAGAGTTCTCACGACGTGAGGATTTTTTGCTTGGGGAGATCGATCTGATCAGTCGACAGCTGCAAGGTTGGTATCCTTTTGGCGGCTGCTTTCTTTGCTGAAACTTGCTTGTTCTGACTTGAAGTTTACGCGTGCAGATGTGAACCCGGATTGGGAGGCTGAGCGGGCTCGCGTTGAAGAAAGAGTTACCCGAGAGGCGTCCGACGACTCCTATGAAGCTCGGCAGTTCTGGGTGAACAAGTCGAGAGGGCGCGCCCTTGCCACTATGCTTGATCGTACGTGGCGTGCTGCTTTTCTTCTGGAGAATTGCCGGAAGACACTCTGGCACATCAATCGTGTGTACTTCCGGCATAACGCGCAGCCGAACGGGTTGTCCGCCTTGCTGGAGAGGTTTCGCGATGGTGAAGATGAGTGCAGGTACGTGATAGCGAGGTTGCTCCCGGCGAGGGCGCGCAGCGCGCCTCGTCTTCCTAACCCTGGGATAGGGAGGTTGCTCCCGGCGAGGGCGCGCAGCGCGTCTCGTCTTCCCTCCGCGAGCAGGTGGAGGCATTCTGCAACCGCTTCAGGCGTGTGGGGACTGCGCCGGACTTCAGGGAGGAGGAGGCTCGCTCCGTCGAGGTAGAAGATGGCGCTGCGGAGGAGGAGGCCCGCTCCACCGAGGTCGAAGATGGTGTTGCGGAGGAGGAGGCCCGCTCCACCGAGGTCGAAGTTGGCGCAGCGGAGGAGGAGGCCCGCTCCGCCGAGGTCGAAGATGGTGCTGCGGGGGAGGCTCAAAACGATGCTGCATCCCTCTGAGCCTTTCTTGGCTGCGCCTGCGAGCGCTTGTATCTGCACCAGCTGTGTGCTTTAAACATCTTAAGACCTTTTGGCTTGTAATATACCTTCAATTGCTACTTTAATTCGAGCTCGTCTGCCCCTCGCGAGGTCTCTTTGGACTCATCTTCATGTCTATTTGTTCTCTGCGTCGTTAGGTCCCATCTCTTCGTGCCATGACTCCGCCACCTCGGTATGCTGGAGCAATGACTCCGCAAGGCCGGGGGGAGTTTAGGCCTAGGAGAGGTAAGAGCCTTGAGTCGCGAGGCTCAAGTGCCCCCCTTAGACGTGCGAGTAGTCCATGAAGCGTAAGGGGAAAACGAAGTCGCTCGAGGGGCAAAGACGCGCGCTAGGGAGAGAAATACGCTCTTAAAGCGTGGGTGCGAGACTTAGCTTCTCGAGGTTTTTGCTCTGTGAAGGCTTTTCGCCTGGCGAGGTTGCCCACTTGAGGGGTCGCTCCTGGGGGGGCTCTTTGCCTGGCGAGGTTTCCCACTTGAGGGGTCGCTCCTGGGGAGGCTTTTCGCCTGGCGAGGTTGCCCACTTGAGGGGTCGCTCCTAGGGAGTTCTTCCCTACAGGTATTAGAGGGGCGAACCCAAACGCTGGAACACAGATCAAGGGATCGTGCGCGCTTATAGGTCCCCTCAGGTGTTCCTTGCGAGGAGAGTAAGTACCAAGGTCCTCTGTAGAGATGGCGTGTTTGTGGGGTATTGCCCTTGTAGCGTACCTGCACTTTAAATAAGGCAGATACCTGTGTATAGTGCAAATCCCTGGATCGATTCATTTGCACACACAGTTTACGATGTAATATCACAACAAAGCGTCAATTTTATTACATCGATGATCCAGAATTACAAAATATGTGATACAAGTTGCATAGCATAAAGCTAGCATTGAAAAAGTACACAGCGGAAATACAATAGCAGTGAGTCTCTATAACTTTCATGCTGCCACAGGCGAAAACATGTTGGTTGTAGACTCGAAACCTTTAACGAAACCTCACTCGTCATCTGATCAAATCTGTAATAAGAAAAATATTGCAACAACGTGGGTCAGATTCCATTAAAAATGGAGTCTGGCAAGTGACACTATGGTGGACACTTAATGGAATAACTCTAAAGCCTATATGCATATTTGGCTGGTGGAGTTCAAGGCTAGTTTGCATAAAGCCAATTTTTCCTACTCTTTTGAAAACACTTTTCTTGAAATCAGGACAAGTATGGCATGAAAACCATAATCTCATCTTCCCTTGTTCACCCATCAACTTTTAACTTAGAAATTGGAATGTTGGGAGCCTCCGTTGAATCCTTGATCAGCTGCTCAAAATTGTCCGTAACCGAGGACACGGCTAAGTACTTAGTTTTACACTCTGCAGAGGTTGTGCACTTTCACCACGAGACTCAAACAACCCTTCTGTCCTTGACCCTCATGTAGTGAAAAGGAAAGGAGAAGCCTGAGACGAGACCTTTGGGGAAAAGTCAAGGCAGAGCCATTATACCACGTGGTTGCACTGGAAGCATCTTCACTTGGAGAAAACGTTGGTCCCTTTGTTCCTGGGCGGCCATCCTCAAGTGTACGTACTCAGGTTCACTCATCTAAATGAGCCTGGGTCTTAGCCAGGTGCACCCACCTAAATGAGCCTAAGCAGCCACTCAACTCTAACCTCCATCCTCTTGCCACATCCACCCAGAAGTATCTTTAACTTAGTAGAAATTAACTTTTCACAAAACAACTTTTGCATAGCATCAATATTTCTACCAAGTTACCCATAGGATTCTAGACACAACTAGTGTAAGGGATATAGTAGTTTCAGCATAGCAATACTATCCAACACATGCATATAAGAAATACACTAAGTAATGCATAGAAAATACTTAGGAAGTTTATGAGGGTGTGCCACTTGCCTTGGCAACAAGAAGAATAGCAACAGCAGCTACAACAGTTGTCGTTTCCCTCCGAAATTTCTAACACATCAAACAAGACACAAATAAACATACAAACAAAATAACCATACAAAAATATGTTATGCATGATGTGCAAAATATTTCTAAGAACTACAGATGCATGCCATGCCAAGAAATTATTCTAAGTTAATGCAAGGCAAGTGTGTTAGCCAAATATGACTAAGGACCAAGGTCATAAAATCAATTGCTATAAGTCAACTTGACTAAGTTGTAAGACTGCTCCTAGTCTTCATCATGTTTGATCTTGAATTCTTCAACTCCTTTGTAGTTTCCTTCATCTTCAATTAGCACTCTGAGAACCTGGTCAAAATCACTAAGGACTTGGTTTATGTCCAAAGTGGAAGAAGAATAGGGAGACAGAAAAAGATACAGGGAAGATATAGTTGATCTCCCAGGCTTCATCTCCAGATTTGTACTTTCTCCTTGGTGATGTCTTCATTGAATCATGTAGACTTGATGGCTCTTCAGACTTGATGATTTGTATATCACCAGGGGTGGTCTTGAATATATCTTAGAAAAGAAAAGAGAGAAAGATTTAGAGAAATAAAGGGGGATGGTCTTCTTGCAGTTCCTCTTGATTTTCTTCTTAGTGTTTTTTTTTTGCTTCTTGGAGATGCCTTCGGAGTTTTGTTTTTCTTGGATAAGTCTTCATTGGCCTTCTAGTCTTCATGTTAAGAATCTCAAGTGTCTAAGTGCATAGCACTTTACCAAAACACTATGTTGAAAAATAGTAACTTAGAGAAAAACAATAACTATACAATAAATATGCCATGCATGCAATGCAATTTATTTCTAAGGACAACACTTAACAAAATAAAACAACTAAGTTTTCTAGATACTAAAATTTTCTAAGGAAAAGATTTAGCATCTTTAAGATGTTGAAATTTTTCTAAGGAAGAGTGTTGTCGAAAAATAGTTATCAAATATTTTCTAAGGAAGAATTTATTTTGTTTAAAAAGACAAAATATTTCTAAGTACCTTTTAATACCAAAGTGGTCATAATATGACTAAGTACTTTATAATTCGAATAGATGATGAAATTAATTTTAATATATTTTTAATAAGTTTTTTTATTCATTAAAATATCATTTAAAGTATTAAATCAATATTATTTACAAAATCATAGAAAAATTATTCTACAAATTAGTAGAAAAATACTACTGCCAATACTTAGACATTCAAATTTATAGCAAAAGAGTTTGATAAATTTTAAATTTCAAATTTGAAGTTATGTTCAAATTACCATTAATGCCACTTTTGAATTTCAATAAATTTTAATTTGACAAAACATAAAAGTAATGATGCCAAAAGTTTCTACGTGTCATAGGATTTCCAAAAATATTTTATTTGTAAAATTTGACCAAACCAATAAAAAGTAGTGATAGATTTAAAATTTAGGATTTTTCTGCAAAACTGCCGGTTTTCGGTTGACTGTTGACTTTGACTGCTGACGTGGGAATTGACTTGCTGACGTGGCAGGCTGACTGGGATTTGACTTCAAATTTGACCAAAAATAAAGTTGCTCGGATGGAAAAATACTCTTAACGAAAGTTGTAGAGAATTACGTGCACTTTCTAATTATCACAATTATAACATAAGTGGATAAATAGATTGGTCACAAATCTCAAAATACCTTTCTGGTCCGAAACTTCAAACACGAATATCTCTCAGCTCGCTGAACCAAAAGAGGTGAGGCTTGGAGCAAAAGAAAGGTCTTGATCAGAGGAACAACTTTCGTATTGTCGTCCCAAACTTTTGATATGGTTTGGTTATTCGAATAACATCAAACACGATCTGTATTATACAGAAAATTACGTACGTTAAAATAAAAAGTTGTCAACAGGAAAGTTGTAGATATAGAGTAGATCTACCTTTTCACCGAAGGAATTTCGATTTGGCGCAACGAGCGCGAAGAGATCTGAGAAATACGACTTCAGATCTGATGGATGACGATTCGAAATTCTTCCTCCACGCTTGATGAAAAGAGTTGAGGCTTATTGGGATGGAAAGGTATCGACGAGATCTACAACAATGATTAAGGCCTCGTCGCGATTAATAAAACTCCTCATATCGTATTGTCTACGTTACGTCTAGGGTAGGCTTTGGCGACGCCGAGGAGATCGTGCGCCGCCGCCAAACCATGGACGGGAACGGATCAGGTCTCCGAGTTTGTGAAGTCTACATATCCGATGGGGAGTCCAGGCCTCGCACGGGGCATCCCAGGAGAGTTCGTCTGTCTCACGAAGGCCTTCCGAGTGCAGATCGCATCGGGGATGACTGCCATATAAGGGCGCCTGGTGGCGGCCAAGTCCAGAAATTCATCAGATCCTTCAACGAGCGCCTGAAACCTTACGATCCCGGCGAACCTCCTGATCACAAGCAGTCTCGAGCGATGTCATCCGCTGGCGGTGGGGGTGATTACGGGGACGCCGTTGAGGCATCCACCCACCCGAAGCCGCCGGTAGACGGCGCGATCGTGGCGGCCGGACGGGATAACCGGGTCGTAATCACTGAAGTCTCGGAAAACTATGATGGCAACTGGGAGGCGGAGGAGGAGGATGGCACGAACGTTGGGCCGCAAGCTCGGCTATCTGGTGAAGTTGATCTAGAAGATGATGTCTGCGCCGAGGAACCGGAGGAAGTGGAGGAGGAGACACCGGAAGCCATGGAGGCTTTTTGCGAGGTATTACTCGCTGAAGGCGGCGAATTATGCTAGTTTGCACGAGCACTTTATGGAGGTCTGGGGAATACGTGGTACGATGTTCTTCACGCCGCTGAAAGACAATTTCTTCATCATCACCTTTAGGGAGGAGGGGGATTATCGGTTTGTTGCTCGTGGTGGTCCGTGGATCAAGCGTGGCGTTGCTGTTCTGATTGCCCCGTTTATTGACAATGCTCATCCCTCGGCCACGGTGCTTGACACAATCCAGATGTATGTACGCTTCTATGACGTGCCATGGAACAAGCAGACCGTAGCCTATGGTGAGTTCGTGGGTGCATACCTGGGGAAGGTGGAGGAGGTGGATGTTGATAAGGAGGGACTGGAATTCAGCGACTACCTGCGCGTCCGTATTGCTATCCCGCTGAATAAGCGTCTACACACTAGGTTCACAACCAAAATTAAAGGCCAGAATGCACCTATGGTCTACCCTTTGAGGTATGAGCGTGTGCCGCACTTCTGTTTTCATTGTGGTTTCATTGGTCATCGCATGGAGGAGTGTGAGAAAAAGATCAAGGGTGTACCTTCGCTGCATTATGATGCCTCTCTCAGGTGTTCGCCAAAACATAAGTATGAAAAGCGTGTGTTCTCGGCATCTGTGAACCCGTCGGTGAAGAAGGGCCTGTTTCAATCACCAGCTGGAAGTGTGAGCTCCACAAACTTAGGCCGGCCCAACTGCCCCCACAACCAGCCTGCCCCGACTGCTGCGCCATATACCGTGCAAATTCCGGAGACAGTGGACGCGAGAGATGGTACCGATGAGCCGGAGTTAAGAACCACGGAGGAGGTGGAGGAGTCCTTGGCGCGCACGGTGGAGATGATGAATCTGATGCGAGGAGGACATGTAGGCAGGAGGCCTCGTTGCAGCTCTGAACCACCAAGACCTTTTGCTGTTTTTGATAACCAGCTGTATGCTAACAATGCTGAGCAAGAGGAAGACCTGGAGATGCCGGCGCTAGATGATGACATACCCCTGTCACTTGTACCCAACATCCCGCACACTGATGATATGATCCCGGTGATAAAAAACCTGTCAAATTCTACTCTGTCTCTTAGCAGCATTGCGGATGTGACTATGCAGGCGGCGGACTCGGTGCTGGGAAGAAAACGCCTTGCTGAGGATGGGGAGCAGGTGGACAGGCTTGATCTTTCCCTAACTCTAAACCTGAGAGGGCAAGAATGTAACATACTGAAAAAGGGCAGGGTGGAGAAACCAGCATACCGTGTGCAGCATGCAGAAGAGGAACACAAGGAAGGCAAGGAGGATGAGGCGAGGCGGGGGAAGAACAAGGCAGCAACCGGACCTGGGGCTTCCGGTACCCTGACGAGACCTAATGTGTGGTCTCGTCAGGCGCAATGAATTGCCTAGCGCTGAACTGTCGAGGAGCAGGGAATGCCTCGACAGCTCGTGAGCTTGCTACAATTTCCCAAGTCTGGAGTCCCCGTCTGTTTTTTCTTTGTGAGAATAGGCAGAATAAAAATAAAATGCGTCGGTATCGCAGTAGGTTAGGGCTAAAAGGTTTTGCTGGTTTTAGTAGTGATGGTCTTAGTGGTGGTCTTGCTCTATTTTGGCATGAGAGTTTAGTTGTTGAGGTCCAACTTATTAATGAAAGGATGATTGATGTGTATGTGTGTGCTTCTCCTACCGCTCCTCAATGGCGGCTTACTTGCGTTTATGGTGAGCCGCGTGTGGAAAACCGTCATCTTATGTGGGATGCCCTCCGTAACCTTAAAACGCAGAGTAACCTTCCTTGGTTAGTCATTGGTGATTTCAATGAGGCTTTGTGGCAGGAAGAACATCTGTCAAATACCCCTCGCTCTGTTACCCAAATGGAAGCTTTTAGGGAGGTACTTTTTGACTGCAATCTAACAGACCTTGGCTTTTCTGGTGTCCCTTACACTTATGACAATAGACGAAGGGGGAATGCAAATGTCAAGGTCCGGCTTGATCGTGCAGTGGCCACGCCTGATTGGAGAGAACTCTTTGCTGATTCCCATGTCAAACACCTGGTTACTTCGGTCTCTGATCACTGCCCAATATTGTTGGATATCTTGGAGGAAGTCAGAGGCCCCAGAAACCCACCGCGTAGACAGTACGAAATTTTATGGGAGAGGGAGGCTGAGCTTTCGGAAAAGGTGGCTGCGTCGTGGTCCTCGGCCGGCCAAAAATGTGATCTGGCACAGATTATGCCCAGCTTGGATCAGGTGATGACAACCTTAATAGACTGGAGCAAAAAGAAATTCGGAAACATCCTGAAAGAGTTGAGTTTGGCACGTAAAAAGCTGGAGTCTTTGATGCTGGAAGGTGCCGGCCAGGAGGAGATCCGTAAGGCATCTGATCATCTTAATGAAATGCTATACAGGGAGGAAATGCTTTGGTTACAGAGGTCTAGAGTTTCATGGCTCAAGGAAGGTGACCGTAACACAAAATTCTTTCATCAAACAGCCAAATGGCGTGCCCGCAGGAATAAGATCAAAAAGCTCAAAGATGCTGAGGGGGTCTGGCAGGAGGCTCCTACGGAAATGGAACGCATGGCTTCCTCATATTTTAAAGAACTGTTTACTAAGGATCCCTCTCTCAATTCGGATGCTCTGATTGACCTTATACAAGCAAAGGTGACCCCTGAGATGAATTTTGACCTCTGTAAAGACTTTACCGATGATGAGATCGGAGACGCGCTGTTCCAGATAGGACCTTTAAAAGCTCCCGGAGTTGATGGATTTCCGGCAAGGTTTTACCAACGTAATTGGGCGACCATCAAGGAGGAGGTTATTAATGCGGTTAAACTTTTCTATGTTACAGGCCATTTGCCTCCTGAGGTGAACATGACAGCGATTGTGCTCATCCCAAAAATGGATCAACCGGAAACTCTAAAGGATTTTAGGCCAATCAGTTTGTGTACTCTGATCTACAAGGTAATATCTAAATGTATGGTGAACAGACTAAGACCAATGATGGGCGATATCATTTCGTTGAATCAGAGCGCGTTTGTCCCAGGTAGACTGATCACCGACAATGCTTTAGTTGCCTTTGAATGCCTGCACTTCATTGACCACAACTTAAAAAAGGACAAGAATTTTTGCGCCTACAAACTGGATCTTTCAAAAGCTTATGACAGGGTGGATTGGGAATTTCTTCGGAAAATGATGCAAAGGTTAGGGTTTTCACACCGGTGGGTTGACTGGATCATGACATGTGTCACCTCGGTGGAATACAGGGTTAAATTTAATGGAAACCTCATAGATTCATTTTCGCCTTCGCGAGGTCTGCGCCAAGGTGATCCCCTCTCCCCTTTTCTATTTTTGTTTGTCGCTGATGGTTTATCTACCTTGTTGCAACATGAAATAACAAGCCGGAGGATTGAACCAATTAAAATATGCCGCCAAGCACCGGGTATCTCACACCTGTTATTCGCCGATGACAGCTTATTATTCTTCCAAGCTAATGGTGATCAAGCTCAGCGGGTGGTGGGAGTTCTGGATAGTTATGCAAAGAGTACGGGCCAGCTTATAAACCCTGATAAATGCTCCATTTTCTTCGGTGAAGCATGCCCTGAGGCCACCCGTATAGAGGTGAGGACAACTCTAAAAGTTACACAGGAAGATTTTGAAGCTAAATATTTGGGCCTTCCAACGCCGGAGGGCCGCATGAGTAGGGGAAAATTTGAAAGCCTACAAGCCAGACTTGCTAAATGCCTCGTTGAGTGGGATGATAACCATAAATCACAAGCTGCTAAGGAAACCTTAATTAAGGCCATTGCCCAGGCGATTCCGGTCTATGTCATGAGTGTGTTCAAGCTCCCCTATGGCCTGTGTGATGAGCTCACCAAGATGATACGACGATATTGGTGGGGTGCTGAGGATGGGAAAAGAAAGACCAGCTGGATCGCCTGGGACATCATGTTACGTCCTAAAACCCATGGTGGCGTTGGGTTTAAGGATCTTCGGCTATTCAACCAAGCACTACTAGCACGACAGGCGTGGAGGCTTATACAATACCCTAATACCTTGTGTGGCAGGTTACTGAAAGCCAAATATTATCCGAATGGATCCCTGCTGGATACGGTCTTCACTGGGAATGGGTCCCCGACCTGGCATGCAATCGAACACGGCTTGGAGCTTCTGAAAAAGGGGGCAATTTGGCGTATTGGAAATGGTGCTCAAGTTAGGGCTTGGCGTGATCTGTGGATACCTCAAGGGATCAATTTTGGTCCGATTACCACTAAAGGCAGGTGCCGCTATCGCTGGGTTGCTGATTTCTTACATCTGGATGGAGAGTGGAATAGAGAAAGGTTGGAGGAGTTATTCTGTCAGGCTGACATCAACCGTATCCTGCACATTCGTACTTCGACGCGGAATGAAATGGACTTCATAGCGTGGCAACCGGACAAAAGGGGCATTTTTTCTGTGAAAAGCGCGTACGGAATTGCCCTATCGGCAAACATGCAGGCTCAAGATCGTGGCGCTAACAGTGATCATCCTGGTGGTGAGCGTTCGTGCTGGAAGCTGATTTGGAACTGTCCCGTTCCACCAAAAATTCAACTGCTGGCTTGGAAAATCTGCAAAAATGCATTGGCGACGAAAGATAATCTTAAACGACGTTGTATTGTGAGGCAAGCAACATGTGACATCTGTGGAGGTGAAGATGAGGACACATTCCATGTGTTCATAAAGTGTCCACATGCCCGTGGACTCTGGCTAGCGATGAAAGAAGCCTGGGACTTGCCCAGCGATGATCTACTCAGTCACACGGGATAGGAATGGTTGCTTCAGCTGCTCTCAAACATTACTGAAGAACAACGAGCAATGACGTTATTGACATTGTGGCGCATTTGGCATGCTCACAACGAGATTACACATGATAAACCATGTCCGTCTATCGAGGGCTCGCGCCGGTTTCTAACTAGCTATATGAACTCTTTGCTTCTAATCAAACAGTTCCCGGAGAAGGATATAGTAAAAGGGAAGATGGTGATCAACCCGGCTCGTGGATTCCGGCGGGAAACTAAAGCGATTGACGGGAGGCAAAAGGTTCGGAAGAGATGGACTCCACCGGCACCAGGTACAGCTAAGATAAATGTGGATGGTGCGTATGTGCAGAATGAGGCCGCAGGAGCAGGAATGGTGCTCAGGAACTCTGATGGGAGTATCATCCTCGCGGCTTGTCGTAACCTGCTTCACTGCAATGACGCTACAGACGCGGAACTGTGCGCCATCGAGGAAGGACTCAAGCTTGGGTTACTCTGGACGACGATGCAATTTACTGTCGAGACGGACTGTGCTGAGGCTCTTGCTTTAATCAAAGGGCAGCACCAGAACAGCTCCATCCATGCGTTCCGTATCAACACAATTCGGAAGCTTTTACATGAAAGAGGAACAGAAATCGTGAAGATTAGCCGTGACTGCAATTCGGTCAGCCACGAGCTAGCGAGATTAGGTAGGGTTCAGCTTAGAACTGAGGTCTGGCCGTTTGGTTTCCCCCCGGAGATTACCACGGCTGTGACCAGCGATAATAACCCTGCTGGGGCCTAATGTAATTCCTCTTTCCCCGCAAAAAAAAAAAAGGCCTCGTCGCGATTGGAGATGGTTTTGTTCGTCGAACGAACGAAATACTATTTCGCTGATTAGGGTTTCGGTGGAACGAAAAGAGTAAAAGAGATGCCGGCGGCTACAGGGCTTTATATAGGCGGAGGGATGGTGGAATAGATAGGGCTCGGAGTTGTGAACGCGTAGGATCAAGCGGATCCGAATTTGGAGTTATATTTCTTGAGATAAACGTGTTTGAATGAAAGGTGGTTAGAAAAACGAATTTTCAGAGTTTGAGTTGGATACGGTTCGGTTTGGTTCGGTTCGGTCCTTCGTGGGCCGGCCGGCTGGCCGGATTCGTTTTTTTTTTTTTTTTTTCCTTAATTCCTTCATAACTTTTGTTTTAGAACTCCGAATTAAGTGAAATTAATTTCTAAAAATTTCTAAAAATCATATCTTTATTTTAAAAATTTATGGACATGTTTTGACCACTTTTTAAAAATATTAATTTTGAATATTTGATTTAATGCAAATTTGACACTTTTGTCAAATTTGGAAATAGAAATTTAATTAATTTATTTATGGCTAAATAAAATTTGATACCACAATTGTGATCATATGAAAATAATTATTTCTAATAATTACAATCAAAATATTAAAGTAAAATAAGATAAATAGCATAATCGTTATTTTATTTTTAATATTTTCTCAAATAGGTTTTCAAGTGGAATTAATATTTCAACCATTGTAATTTCAAATATAACTAATGCAAGAAAATGATGAATGCATGCATGAATTTTGTTTTCAAATCGACATACAAATAGTTTTCAAAAAGTTTTTAATTTTTCTGATTTTTCAAAATTTGAAAAATCCTAGGATGTTACAGACTACCACCCTTAAAAGGAATCTCGTCCTCGAGATTCGAGAAGGCTAGCAAAAGGTTGTGACTGGTTTGACTGGGTGGGCTACCACCCTTAAAAGAAATCTTTGTTGGTACTGAAAATTCAATAAGAAACTTGATTTAAAATGTACCGTTCACTTCCTCCACGGTGATGTGGTTCGCATATCCTTTATCAAAAGGATTTGGCTTGACAGCGGCCTCGGCCCCTTTCTTTTCTGGGCAGTCGGTGGAGTAGTGGCCTTGCTTCTTGCAGTTGTAACATGTGATATGATTGATGTTTTTCTTGGGTTCCACATTTGGACGATGATTGTGGTTAGGAGCATCGTGTCCGTTTCCCTTGAATCCACCATTGTGTTCATGATGCTTATGGTTGCTTCCTCCACTATGGTGGTTTCCAAGTTTGTGACCATGGTTCCCATCATGAACAAAATGTTTCTTGAATGAGGGTTCAGAGGAGTGCTTGTTCATCTTCCTCTTCCTGTTTTCAGCTTTCTTCATGCTATCTTCAAGGGTGATTGCTTGATCGAGAAGTATCTGATAGTTTGGAGCATAAGCAACAGTCAAAGGTATCTTCAGCTCATCACATAGTCCCTTGAGAAATTTTGCCTTCCTATTTGCATCTGTATCAATGTCCTCAGGAGCATATCGAGACAAGGCATGAAAGTCGTCCATGTACTCCTTAAGACTTTTGTTACCCTGTCGCAGATTGCGAAACTCCTCCTGTTTCAGATTCATAATCCCCGTGGAGACATGAGCATTACGAAATCCTTCCTTGAATTCCTCCCAGGTCACGGTGTCCAATGGGTGAGTAATCTGATAAGTTTCCCACCATTGGGCAGCAGGTCCTTCGAGAAGATGTGCGGTGAACCTGACTTTCTCAGCATCATCACATTCAGTTGTCACCAAATCCTTTTGCACGGAACTCAGCCAGTCATCAGCTACCATTGGCTCAGTTGAGGTTGAGAACTTGTTTGGCCTAAGCTTCAGAAATCTAGTAAGCCTGTCCACTTGGGGAGGTGGTGGCGGTGGAGGATTGTTGTTGTTATTATTGTTGTTGTGGTTTGCTGCAATAAACTGAGTCATCATAGTCATCAACTGGGCTTGGGCGGCCATCAACTGCTGCATAGCATCATTGTTGTCGTTGTTGTTGTTGTTGTTCCCAGGAGCACGTCGGGGAGGCATCTGTGGGTTTTAGCATAGATGAGTAAAAGATAGAAGGGTACTAGGAAAAATTTCTACCCCAAACTCAACAAACCGAGGCAAATCATCTTACAAACAATATCTAACAAACATCGAGCAACAAGTTTGAACACAAAAAAGCAATCTAGTATTTTCATACCACACTGAGTTGGCATGATCAATACACTATCACGGTTGTTCTAATTAAATGGTGATCTCTTGTCTATCTCCTTGTTGAGTGCTTCAAGTTCTTCTTTCTTCAAAAATCTTCTAAGTGTTTGAGCTATGAATCTGGGTTCTTCAGTGTCCTTCCATGCAGGTAGTGCTTCATGTTGACTTGTAGAATTTCATATGAAGTATCGAACTCAAACTTTACGAACATGGTCAGCTAGAAAAAGATAAGATATTTTCAGAAGTTTGATATTAGACGAGAGTATAAGAGAGGATAAAATGAAAAGTTTTGTTTTTAGATAACTGAACAATAGATTTTCAATCCTATGGCCAAATCCTATTTCTATCCAGACTTAGGGGTTTCGAACCTACAGGCAACACAGTGCTCTGATACCATCTGTAGCGTACCTGCACTTTAAATAAGGCAGATACCTGTGTATAGTGCAAATCCCTGGATCGATTCATTTGCACACACAGTTTACGATGTAATATCACAACAAAGCGTCAATTTTATTACATCGATGATCCAGAATTACAAAATATGTGATACAAGTTGCATAGCATAAAGCTAGCATTGAAAAAGTACACAGCGGAAATACAATAGCAGTGAGTCTCTATAACTTTCATGCTGCCACAGGCGAAAACATGTTGGTTGTAGACTCGAAACCTTTAACGAAACCTCACTCGTCATCTGATCAAATCTGTAATAAGAAAAATATTGCAACAACGTGGGTCAGATTCCATTAAAAATGGAGTCTGGCAAGTGACACTATGGTGGACACTTAATGGAATAACTCTAAAGCCTATATGCATATTTGGCTGGTGGAGTTCAAGGCTAGTTTGCATAAAGCCAATTTTTCCTACTCTTTTGAAAACACTTTTCTTGAAATCAGGACAAGTATGGCATGAAAACCATAATCTCATCTTCCCTTGTTCACCCATCAACTTTTAACTTAGAAATTGGAATGTTGGGAGCCTCCGTTGAATCCTTGTTCAGCTGCTCAAAATTGTCCGTAACCGAGGACACGGCTAAGTACTTAGTTTTACACTCTGCAGAGGTTGTGCACTTTCACCACGAGACTCAAACAACCCTTCTGTCCTTGACCCTCATGTAGTGAAAAGGAAAGGAGAAGCCTGAGACGAGACCTTTGGGGAAAAGTCAAGGCAGAGCCATTATACCACGTGGTTGCACTGGAAGCATCTTCACTTGGAGAAAACGTTGGTCCCTTTGTTCCTGGGCGGCCATCCTCAAGTGTACGTACTCAGGTTCACTCATCTAAATGAGCCTGGGTCTTAGCCAGGTGCACCCACCTAAATGAGCCTAAGCAGCCACTCAACTCTAACCTCCATCCTCTTGCCACATCCACCCAGAAGTATCTTTAACTTAGTAGAAATTAACTTTTCACAAAACAACTTTTGCATAGCATCAATATTTCTACCAAGTTACCCATAGGATTCTAGACACAACTAGTGTAAGGGATATAGTAGTTTCAGAATAGCAATACTATCCAACACATGCATATAAGAAATACACTAAGTATTGCATAGAAAATACTTAGGAAGTTTATGAGGGTGTGCCACTTGCCTTGGCAACAAGAAGAATAGCAACAGCAGCTACAACAGTTGTCGTTTCCCTCCGAAATTTCTAACACATCAAACAAGACACAAATAAACATACAAACAAAATAACCATACAAAAATATGTTATGCATGATGTGCAAAATATTTCTAAGAACTACAGATGCATGCCATGCCAAGAAATTATTCTAAGTTAATGCAAGGGAAGTGTGTTAGCCAAATATGACTAAGGACCAAGGTCATAAAATCAATTGCTATAAGTCAACTTGACTAAGTTGTAAGACTGCTCCTAGTCTTCATCATGTTTGATCTTGAATTCTTCAACTCCTTTGTAGTTTCCTTCATCTTCAATTAGCACTCTGAGAACCTGGTCAAAATCACTAAGGACTTGGTTTATGTCCAAAGTGGAAGAAGAATAGGGAGACAGAAAAAGATACAGGGAAGATATAGTTGATCTCCCAGGCTTCATCTCCAAATTTGTACTTTCTCCTTGGTGATGTCTTCATTGAATCATGTAGACTTGATGGCTCTTCAACTTGATGATTTGTATATCACCAGGGGTGGTCTTGAATATATCTTAGAAAAGAAAAGAGAGAAAGATTTAGAGAAATAAAGGGGATGGTCTTCTTGCAGTTCCTCTTGATTTTCTTCTTAGTGTTTTTTTTTTGCTTCTTGGAGATGCCTTCGGAGTTTTGTTTTTCTTGGATAAGTCTTCATTGGCCTTCTCATCTTCATGTTAAGAATCTCAAGTGTCTAAGTGCATAGCACTTTACCAAAACACTATGTTGAAAAATAGTAACTTAGAGAAAAACAATAACTATACAATAAATATGCCATGCATGCAATGCAATTTATTTCTAAGGACAACACTTAACAAAATAAAACAACTAAGTTTTCTAGATACTAAAATTTTCTAAGGAAAAGATTTAGCATCTTTAAGATGTTGAAATTTTTCTAAGGAAGAGTGTTGTCGAAAAATAGTTATCAAATATTTTCTAAGGAAGAATTTATTTTGTTTAAAAAGACAAAATATTTCTAAGTACCTTTTAATACCAAAGTGGTCATAATATGACTAAGTACTTTATAATTCGAATAGATGATGAAATTAATTTTAATATATTTTTAATAAGTTTTTTTTATTCATTAAAATATCATTTAAAGTATTAAATCAATATTATTTACAAAATCATAGAAAAAATATTCTACAAATTAGTAGAAAAATACTACTGCCAATACTTAGACATTCAAATTTATAGAAAAAGAGTTTGATAAATTTTAAATTTCAAATTTGAAGTTATGTTCAAATTACCATTAATGCCACTTTTGAATTTCAATAAATTTTAATTTGAAAAAAGATAAAAGTAATGATGCCAAAAGTTTCTACGTGTCATAGGATTTCCAAAAATATTTTATTTGTAAAATTTGACCAAACCAATAAAAAGTAGTGATAGATTTAAAATTTAGGATTTTTCTGCAAAACTGCCGGTCTTCGGTTGACTGTTGACTTTGACTGCTGACGTGGGAATTGACTTGCTGACGTGGCAGACTGACTGGGATTTGACTTCAAATTTGACCAAAAATAAAGTTGCTCGGATGGAAAAATACTCTTAACGAAAGTTGTAGAGAATTACGTGCTCTTTCTAATTATCACAATTATAACATAAGTGGATGAATAGATTGGTCACAAATCTCAAAATACCTTTCTGGTCCGAAACTTCAAACGCGAATATCTCTCAGCTCGCTGAACCAAAAGAGGTGAGTGAGGCTTGGGGCAAAAGAAAGGTCTTAATCAGAGGAACAACTTTCGTATTGTCGTCCCAAACTTTTGATATGGTTTGGTTATTCGAATAACATCAAACACGATCTGTATTATACAGAAAATTACGTACGTTAAAATAAAAAGTTGTCAGCAGGAAAGTTGTAGATATAGAGTAGATCTACCTTTTCACCGAAGGAATTTCGATTTGGCGCAACGAGCGCGAAGAGATCTGAGAAATACGACTTCAGATCTGATGGATGACGATTCGAAATTCTTCCTCCACGCTTGATGAAAAGAGTTGAGGCTTATTGGGATGGAAAGGTATCGACGAGATCTACAACAATGATTAAGGCCTCGTCGCGATTGGAGATGGTTTTGTTCGTCGAACGAACGAAATACTATTTTTCGGTGGAACGAAAAGAGTAAAAGAGATGTCGGCGGCTACAGGGATTTATATAGGCGGAGGGATGGTGGAATAGATAGGGCTCGGAGTTGTGAACGCGTAGGATCAAGCGGATCCGAATTTGGAGTTATATTTCTTAAGATAAACGTGTTTAAATGAAAGGTGGTTAGAAAAACGAATTTTCAGAGTTTGAGTTGGATACGGTTCGGTTTGGTTCGGTTCCGTCCTTCGTGCCGGCCGGCTGGCCGGATTCTTTTTTTTTTTTTCCTTAATTTCTTCATAACTTTTGTTTTAGAACTTCGAATTAAGTGAAATTAATTTCTAAAAATTTCTAAAAATCATATCTTTATTTTAAAACATTTATGGACATGTTTTGACCACTTTTTAAAAATATTAATTTTGAATATTTGATTTAATGCAAATTTGACACTTTTGTCAAATTTGGAAATAGAAATTTAATTAATTTATTTATGGCTAAATAAAATTTGATACCACAATTGTGATCATATGAAAATAATTATTTCTAATAATTACAATCAAAATATTAAAGTAAAATAAGATAAATAGCATAATCGTTATTTTATTTTTAATATTTTCTCAAATAGGTTTTCAAGTGGAATTAATATTTCAACCATTGTAATTTCAAATATAACTAATGCAAGAAAATGATGAATGCATGCATGAATTTTGTTTTCAAATCGACATACAAATAGTTTTCAAAAAGTTTTTAATTTTTCTGATTTTTCAAAATTTGAAAAATCCTAGGATGTTACAGCCCTCCAGCCAGAGCTCGGATTCTTGGATTTTGCAGTGCTGCCGGTGTGTCATTTGAGGCACTGGCACCGTACTCAGCCCCCGCTCACGAGGTACGCATGTGGAGAGATATAAGCGCACACTTCAACAATAGTAATGCGTAAATAAAACCCCCCAAAAACGTTTTTTAAGCGGGGCCGAAGCGCTAAGTTCACTTTGGAACGAGATTGGGTCATTATGCTTGGGGTTGCCAAGTTAATGCTTTGACCATGTCGAGGCATGGGGACCACCTGTTGGTGGCAGACACTATCAACGGCCTTAGGTGGCTCGTTTTAATTGAGAGCTCGGAGGGTTTTCCCTCGAGTGAAGCCTTTGGGGATTTGGAGGTTTAAGCCGTTGGCGTTTTAACCTCCAGAGACAGGAATGCTTGGAGGTTGAGCCGTAAGTTGCCTCTTCCGCTAGGAGTCTCGACGTGACAATGATCACGTGTGTGGCAATGACCACGGTTGCGTTTGTTCCCTTGGGAGACAAAGCATTTGTTTGAGGTTTAAGCCTTTTGGCGTTTTAACCTCTAGAGACGACATTGCTTGGAGGTTGAGCCGTAAGCTGCCTCTTCCGCTTTGTCTTCTCGACGTGACAATGATCACGTGCGTGGCAATGACCACGGTTGCGTTTGTTCCCTTGGGAGACAAAGCATTTGTTTGAGGTTTAAGCCTTTTGGCGTTTTAACCTCTAGAGACGACATTGCTTGGAGGTTGAGCCATAAGCTGCCTCTTCCGCTTTATCTTTTCGACGTGACAATGATCACATGCGTGGCAATGACCACAGTTGCGTTTGTTCCCTTGGGAGACAAAGCATTTGTTTGAGGTTTAAGCCTTTCGGCGTTTTAACCCCTAGAGACAAAAATTGCTAAGAGGTTGAGCCGTAGGCTGCCTCGTCCGCTTGACGTCTCGACGTGACAATGATCACGGGTGTGACAATAATCACTTTTTTAACTTGTTCCTTGCGGATACAAAGGTTTGCGCGGTTTAAGCCTTGAGCTTTTAACCTTGAGGGACAAAAAGGTGCTTGGAGGTTGAGCCGTGGGCTGCCTCTTTCGCTAAATGCCCTGACGTGATGATGATCACGGGTAGAACTTGCGCAGATGCATGATGTTCCATGGGTTCTTGAAGGGGACGCCGTCTTCCGTCTCGAGGCGAGCCGCGCCAGGCCTGGCGATGTGGGTGACCCTGTAGGGACCTTCCCACATCGGGGATAGCTTGTGGAGGCCTTCCCTGGAGAGGATTCGCCTGAGGACGAGATCGCCTGCCTCCAGGGTCGCGAGCGCACATTGCGGTTGTGGTAGCGCCTCAGAGACTGCTGGTACTTGGCTGCCCGTAGGGCGGCGCGGCATCTTAGCCCTTCAAGGAGCAGCAGGTCGTCGTTGTGGAGGTCCTCTTGTTGGTCCTCATTAAAGGCAAGGACCCGTGGGGATCCATGCTTTATCTCTGCGGGGAGGACTGCTTCGGTTCCATAGACGAGTGCGAACGGCGTTTCCACGGTGGGCTTGGGTGGCGTGGTACGGATGGACCAGAGCACCGAGGGTAGCTCATTGATCCAGCCCTTGCCGTGGCCCTTGAGGACATCGAAGGTCCTGGTCTTTAAGCCTTTGAGGACCTCTGCGTTTGCGCGCTCGGCCTGTCCGTTGCTTTGCGGATGGGCGACCGAGGCGAAGCAGAGCTTGATACCCATTTTCTGGCAGTAGGCTCTGAAGACGCCGCTTGTGAATTGTGAGCCATTGTCGGAGATGATGCGGTTAGGCACTCCGAAGCGGCAGACCAGGCCTCTGATGAATTTCACCGCCGCACCTGCTGTGATTGTTCGCGCCGCCTACACTTCAGGCCATTTTGTGAACTTGTCAATGGCCACGAAGAGGTAGCGATATCCACCTTGCGCCGTTGGGAAATGTCCCAGGATGTCCAGCCCCCAGACCGTAAACGGCCACGAGAGCGGAATGGTTTGTAGCCCCAGCGCTGGTTGGTGGATTTGCTTGGCGTGGAATTGGCAGGCTTCACAAGCTTGAATGACGTCTGTTGCATCTTGAAGCGCTTGAGGCCAGTAGAAGCCGCTCCTGAAGACTTTCCCCGCGAGGGTGCAGACGCACGAATGATGGCCGCATTCCCCGCTATGGATGTCCTTGATCAGCAGTTTTCCTTCTTCAGGAGGGACGCACTTGAGCGCGATGCCGTTTGGGCGCTTGCGGTAGAGAATTCCTTCGAGGATTTGGTATGATTTTGCTTGGCGGGCAATTCGCTCTGCTTCAGCATCTTCCTCGGGAAGGGCCCCTTTTTGGAGGTAGTCTTTGATCTCGTCGATCCATCCTGCCTCTTGGTGCACCGTTGTGAGCAACAGACGCTCCCCTGTGGGGGGACCACAGCCTGGAGCTCCGCTTGCAGGTGGTGGCGGGAGTGCTTCGTCTGTGCTTGCGGGCAGGACCTCTAGGGGCTGCTTTATGGATGCCTTGACGAGCCTTTCTTCAAAGACACCTAGCAGCTGGGCTTGCCTCTTTTATGCGCGCTTGGCGATGTCATCAGCCTCCTGGTTTTCCTTTCTTGGGATATGCATGAGCTCCATTCCCCTGAAGTTCTTCTCCAGCCTACGGACCTCTTCAAGGTATGCAACCATGTGGTCGTCCTTGGCCTTGTGATTGGACTGAGCAGTTTTCCGGGCGTAGGTGGTCCCCTTAATAGGTCTCTTAGACTTTTAAGGCCCATGCTACGCGAATGCTCGAGTCTCACTCCATCCACTGGGATATATTTCACCGTCATCGTAAGATACGGGTTGATGTCAAACTAGGTGACATAGAAGTGTTGCAAAGCACATATACATCTCAATGTGTGAGTTCTATTGACTGTATTCCTCTTCCACAAGGCAAGCAGGCACCAAGATGCTATGGGTGTTGAGCTTTTACCAGGTTGTAAACTAGATTAAGTGTTACTCTAGTGCAAGTGGGAGACTGAAGGGAATATGCCCTAGAGGCACTTAATAAACATTGTTTATTGGCAATATCCCAATTGTTCATTATATGTTTTACACCATGCTATAACTGTATTAAGCGAAAACATTAATACAGGTGTGGTAGATAAACAACCAGGTCCCTAGTAGCCTCTACTAAGACTAGTTTCGTTGCGCGACTGATGATCGAGGTTTTCCGATCATAGGGCATGGCGCCGGTCAGCAATGGAAGTCATATCGTTAGGTGTAACGATGTGATGGACATACCCAGTATTTGTAGGACATAGTCATTACGCCTTAAGACCGTGGGATCAACTCTTATTGTTATACCTGGAAGATACTTTGATCGCACCAAACGTCATATCTTATATAGTGTGACAATGATAGGTGATACTTTTGGGTATCAGAAGGGGGTAGTTGAGACGAGGGGTCAACAACGGGATTTGTCAGTCCGCATAGCCGGATAGATACTCTAGGGCCCACTCGGTGAGATTATGTCAAATGAGTTTGCAAACATGTGACTAGGTCACCAGCTGACATAATATCATAGACGAGTAGAAGATAGCGATGTCGGTAACGAGATCATGCTAGGTATGGAGATATCTGAGAATGATGCTCGGACACGCTAAGTATCGCCATGACAAAGGGTTTAAGACAATACATCCAGGTTTGATAGATGATAGTCATTCATTATATCACAGGGATTAATTCATGGGGTCCAGGCCTACGAGTTAGTCGTCGGTCATAGAGGAGTCTTGATCGTACCTGTTATTATATCGAACCGCTAGGGTAACACACTTAAGGGGTTTCGACAAGACAACCGGAAAGGAAAGAGATCACCGAGAGCGTCCCGGGAGGGGTCCGATGGAGATCGGGCAGTGCCGAAAGAGTTTTCGGAGCTAGGAAAAATTATATATATTATGTTTGATATTAATTAGTGTAATTAATATACAAATATGATTTTATATATTTATTTTCGAATTTATTTAGGCTGATTTCGCTAAATGGGCCTTCTGGTCGAAAGAAGGCCCATGGGGGGGAAACCCCTCAAGGGAATTTTGTGGGGGGGGGGGGCTTGGCCGGCCTAGGTGGGCCAAATGGGGCCCACCTAGGGCCGGCACACCATGCCTTGGCCGAACCAGGCTGTAGGATAGTCCCACATTGCCTGGCTGGCAAGGTTGGCTCCCCCCGGGAGCCTATATAAGAAGGGGCACCCCTGGCCTTTTAATTCACCAATTAATTCCCAATTTCTCTCTCGATCTCGTGGTTCCCTTGTCGGAGCCGCGCCGAGTAGAGGAGGGGGATCTCTTCCACCATAGCCCGCTGCCGCGCTGCTGGTGTTCCGGTCCAAGTCTTCCGCTGCTCGTCCTGGACTGGAGCTTCGGAGGCCGTCGTCTCCACCGTATGTGTCTGACGCCCTGCGAGGTGCTGCGCTAGCGGTACTCGGAGGCCTACTTCCTCCACCCGACCTCGGGGTCATCTTCGTTGTCTTCGTCGCGCCGAGTTCTCCGCGACCTAGATGTCGGCTACGTCGTCTTCGTCGTCAACGCTTGTGCGGGAGCGTAATCCCCGCTATTCGGTCTACGAGGGTATGTATTCCGATCTCCGCCGTACTACTATATCTGCATAGTGTAGATCTTGGCTAATTTAAGGATATCGTTGGTAGGAAATTTTTTGTTTTCTGCACACGATCCCCTTCAGTGGTATCAGAGCCGATCTATCGTAGATATAGCTGTACGCTGTTAGAACCCGTGTTCTACACGGGGGCACCGTTCATGTTATTTGCTACCCTCTAGCGTGCACTTGTGATTCCAGCGGCATCGAGTTGATGAAGCGGCCCGGACCGACTTTACGCGTACGCTTACGCGAGACTGGTTCCACTACTGACATACGGCTTGTACCGTATATGTGGCTGGCGGGTGCCTGTTTCTCTCTCTTTAGTTGGCTTTGCATTTTCAATGGAGGGCCCGAAGGGATGCTTAAACATGCAATTATTGGATCGTTGTTGTGTTCATAAGGTTCGTAGGTATGAAGCGGTTCTATTTACGACAGCCCCAAGCCACGTAAAATATGCAAAAGATAAAGTAGAAGCGTCTAATTTATTTTGCAGGGGCTATGTGATATGGTCAAGGTAGGTTTATTAAATTGTTTATAAACTGCGGGCGCCAAGAAGACCATGGCGCAATGGACTATATCACATTACATTACATTTGATGTTTTGTGTGCATCTTATATTGGGTGATTGTATATATAGTATATATTAGTTACACGGCGGTAGCTATATAAGATGATCCCTTCCAAATACCACTAGTGTTCTCCCTCCAACGCGCACCACCAAGAAAGTTCTACGTTATGAGGCAGGCCGTGATGATCGGGTGTCAGACATCTCGTCGTTCGCATACAGTGGGTGTAAGCCATGTTGCACAAGCGTCAGCGTGGAGGTTTTTGGTGGCGTGTAACTTTCCAAATTTCTCAAAAATTTAAAACCTTGCATTCTTGCATCATGCATCATGCATCATATAGGCATGGCTTTGAAATCACATAAAGAATATTTTGAATTTTAATTATAAGTTTAAATAAAGTTGTTTTCAATAAAGAGGTCTAATTGAGCTCCTTATAAAAATCTGTATTTTATTATTTTATTTATTTAGCAAAATGATATCAAAAAGTTCTAAATTAAATTAGCTTTTCAAAACATATTTTTATGATTTTTTTCTGAAATGTTTTGATAAGTTTTAAAAATCAAATTGTTTGGAAAAGGTTTAAACAGAAAAAAATGTGTTTCAAGCTAGCTGGGCCGAGCCTCTCTACTATCTGCCGCGCGCGCACGAAGAAACGGCCCAGCAAACCAGCCGCGTAGCCCACCTCTCTCACTTCCAGACGGGACCCACTTGTCATCTTCATCCCCAAATCGTGATGAACACGAACTCACCGAACCCTATTTTGATCCGGATCAAAATCCGTTGGAAAATCGCGTTTTAATCGCTCCCTCCTTCCCCATATAAACCCCTCCCCCCCCCCCCTCCGCCGCCTCCTCCCGAACCCCAAAACCCTAAAAGATCGCCCCCAGGCTGCTCAGAAACCGTCTGCCGCCGTCCGCCATTGCCGCCGCCGCGATTCGATCCGTTCCGGTGAGTACGGCGCCCCGAGCACCACCCCAACGTCCCTCTGCGACTCCCTGTCTTCGTACGCACCTAACGGGCTTGCTCCGGCCTCTTTTTATGCACCAGGGCGACGTATCCGTCGACGACCCGACGCCGCCGTCCGCCGTTCATCTCCGACGAGCACGCAAGGGGAGGAGCAGACCACCTTGACCGCACCTACCGCGCCATAGAGTTCGCCACGACGTTCCGCATCAAGTGGTGAGCAAAACCCCCTCCGGTCTTGCTTCTGTTAGCCGTAGCCGCAACTCCGGCGATGGCGCCGCCGCGCTCGGATGAATTCCGGCGTCGCGCCGCCCGCTTTTGGCTCGGGTCGCGTGAAGCGTTGGATCTAGATCCAATGGATCTAGATCAGTCGATCCTGAGCGCCCGTTTTATAGTAGATCGGACGGTTCGCGTTCGCGATCCGCGGCGAACCGGTATCGTCCAATTAGATCGCGCCGCGTGGCCTCTTTAATTTTCTATTTCGGCTGGGAATTTGTTTTAAAAACAGAAAACAATACAAACTTATAAAATTCATAACTTTTGATCTGTTCATCCAAATTTGATGAATTTTATATCCACGTGAAGCTCTGTTCGTGTAGTTTAGTATGGTTTCATTAGTTTGTACCTTTAGTGTATATTAAATTGCGGAATTTAATTGCTTAGCTTTCGGATATTATATCTATAACTTAATTAATAAAAATTCCTTCCAAATAAATCCAATTGTTTTAGAAGCTTATTAATGCCCTCTGTCCAGAGAGTGTAACATGAGTTTTATTTGAAACTTCTCATAATAGAATTAAGGAAAGTGGTTTTAGAACTTAAAACTTCTATGATATGCTCAATATTTTAAATGAGTAAATAAAATATTAAAATATTGATCATTGCATTCATGCATTAATAACAGAGGAAATAAAATGGTAATTATTTTTGTCTTGTCAAGTTCATTGCATAGCAAGCATGCATACATATTTTGTCTTGATATTTTTAAGTGTTGTGTTGTATGTTTATTTAGTTTTATTGTTTGTCTCTAGATTGTGAAGAGGAAGAAGGCCCTTGTGATTGTTATTCTTGATGTGCTTGTTCCTCTTGCTACCAAGGCAAGTGACATTCATAATCTACCCCATGTTTTCTATATGCATTATTCGTAGATTTTGAGTAGTATGCATGATAGGGAAATTTTGAACTATCTTATAATGCTAAGTTAGTTTACACTTTGAAAATATCCTAGTAGTGTGTAGCCATCCCTCCCCATGCAGCCACCAAAAGTTTTATTAGATGCTTAGCTATGCTATAAAAGTGTTTACTTATCATGTTATAGAAATATGGCTAAGTGTTAAAACTTTAAATGCACACCTGGGTGGAATTGGTTGCTTGGTTTATGTTGAGTGGCTTTTGGGACCATGCTTGTGGTTGTCTTTGCCTAGGATGAATCTCTATTCTACTTAGTGCCATGAGTATGGTGGTTGTCACCCAGAAGCGCACTTGTGGACGGCCACCCAGGAACAAAGAGATTTCTAAGTCCCTCCAAGTTTAGAAGCTTCCCGTGCAGCCTTTTGACAATGGGCTCTGTCTAGAATTACTAAGTTGTGAGAGTGCAACCTGTCAGCTTGACAAGCAGATGTAGAGTTGGTAGGTGGAACGGGTCTTGCTAGTATGGTTGCATTCTTCTTCTGAAAGTTCTTGTCTCAATTCTCTCCTTTCCTTAATGCACTCCACGTGTATAGGATGTTTGGGTTAATTGAGTCTCAAGGTGAAAGTGGTGTCCCCGGTGATGGACTACTTCGAGCAACTGGACAAGGATGGACGGAAGAATCTCATCATAGTTTTCATAAAGTAAAAATTTGACTAAGGCAAGAATTGTTGGTGCACTTGGGCTTCATCCCTTGGTGCCAAGTCTTTGAGAAACAAAAGTGTTTTACAAAAGATAGGAGAAAACTGGCTTTCTGCAAAATAGCCTACAACCCCACCAAGCCAAATATGCATATAGAATTAGACTTGTCATAATTTATCCACCATAGTCACTTGCCAATACTTCATTGTATTGACCTCCTACGGGGGCTGCATATTCAAATGTGCAGGTAATTCTGATGAGGAGTGAGTTTGGACTCGATTCTACACCAACATGTCTGCCTGTGGCGTATGCTAGAAGAGGAGGCCCATTGCTTTTATTTTTCGTTGTGAACTCTGAATATTTAGCTAGTCTTCATGACTATGCACTTTGTAATAAAGCTATACTTAGCTATTTTTGGATCTCGTTGTAGTAATTTGATACTTATGCAATGATACTATATATTTTGTACTGTGGTGCTGGCAGTGATCCAGGGACTAGCACATAACACAGGTGTTCCATCTTTATTTAAAAGATGGGGCGCTACAAAATGGTATCAGAGCAAAAGTGTTGCCTGTATGTCGTGGTATCGGCATATTTGATAGGAGACGGGGGTCCTCTAGCCTACGTATGGATTGTGGGGAAGAAGCTTGGTGTCGTCGAGGTCGGGATTGAACACGGCGAGTTTACCCAGCTTCGGATCCCACAGCGGTGGCGGGATCCTACGTGCTGCTATAATTCACTATGAGGCAATAGCCGTGAACAGGTTACAATGGGTATGATGCCTATTGAGGTTGTCTCCGCCCTAAAGGCTCCCTGGTGGCCGACTTATATAGGCGGCCAGACCCCAGGGTACAAGGTAAGTATTTGTCCAGCTCATCCACGGGAAGCACTGATGGATTGACCAAGAGCGCGGAGAGGACGTTGTCGACGGTGTCCTTGCCGTTGTCCTCGACGTGGAGCCGCATCTTATCGCTCGGCCCCGAGTACATCCACATGGGAACCGAGTGTGCCTGGAGGGGCGCGATGCGGCGCGTCACGAAGTCCGCCACAACCATCTGCCCCGTGAGGCTCTCCTCGCGGAGGAAGCTCAGACGCCCCATCAAGCTCACGTTCCTAGCGTTGTCGAAGTTGGCCTTGCCCCAGTGGGAGTTCTTCACCAGGGGCTCGTCGGGGACCTCGAGGAAGGCGCAGGGACGCTCCACCCCAACAAAAAACCACTTCTGACGGAAGTCGTCTACCTTCTTCGTCACGGAAGTGATGGCCTTGCCCTCGCTCCAAGACATGGGGATGTAGACGCTCCCCATGCCGTCGACGATGAGGAACGAGACGCACCCGGAGCGCTCGTTCTTCGCCGTGTTCCGGAGCGCGTAGAAGCACCGGAACAGCCCCACCGTGGGCTCTAGGCCCAGGTACGCCTCGCAGAGGTAGGCGAAGACGGCGAGGATGAGGACGGAGTTGGGGTGCAGGTGCAACAGCTGCACCTGGTAGAACGCCAGCATCGCCTCCAGGAACGGCGAGAAGGGAGGCACCAGTCCCGCAGCCAGACAATGCTGGAAGATCGGGAAGAACCTGCGCGGACGCTTCCCGTGCGCCGCAGGCTTCAGGGCAGTGGCGCCATGCTCGTTCTTCCGGTCCGCCACCAGAAACCGGACCTTGTCGAGCGCCTTCTCGTTGACGCGCACACCCAGCAGCGCCGCGCCCACAACGGTCTCAGTGGCCTCCGCCTGGGAGGAAGACCCCGCGACGGCCTTGCCCTTGCTCTTGAGTGGGCTCATCGTCGAGAGCGCGGAAGGTTGAAGGAGACGGAGAAGGGAGACTCACAGGAGAGAGAGCGGAGGCGGAGAGCTCTAGGAAGCAAAAATTTCTGCGAGAAGAATTAGAAACGGTAACGGCTCCCTGCCGCTGCGCTCGGGCTTTATGTCCCCTCGAGGAGCAGTTACCGGGGCGTGTGGGACCCCCCACGACCTGCGCCTCGGATCGTGCGAGACCGTTATTCGTCCAAGTGCCGCGTGGCTCGGGCCGGCTAGGCACTAAGGGCCCACGACGCTTTGCCTAAGCCCATGGGCTCAGTCGTGCCCATCATGGGCCCGGGGGCTACTGTCGGCCCAGTGGGAGCTGGGGTATGGAGAGCCCATTCCCCCCAGGCCTCGCACGCGGGCCAGTCGGACGAAAAGACTAAGGACCAGGCGTCACCGCCTGGCGGGACCCTCGAGAGGCAATTCCCCTCGAGGGCCTGAAGAGGAAACGAGGGCCTCAAGGGGTCCTTCGCCTCAGGGGACCCTCCCGAGGCGAAAACTCCCCTCGAGGGAGTCCAACAAGAATCTCCCCTCAGGCCTCCTCAGGCCTGAAGGGAAACGTCGCGGCCAAGGAAGTACGGCAAGACGCACATGGCCTCTGCCACGCCCACGTGGTGACGCAAGCACCCCCGTTGCCGTTTTGGTGATAAAGGGGTCAACAAAGCGGCTCCACCTGCTGCGCAGCTGCCAGGACCTTCTACTCTGACGATAAAGCGGGTGGACGGCGCAACCCTCCAACGGAGAACGTCATCGTGGGCTCCACCTCAGAGACTGCCCTCTCTGCGGGCAGTACAGCGCGGTCGTCCGCCTGTCGGCCACCGCGCCCACCTTTATCAACAATGGACCGAGTCCATGGACGAACAGAGAGCGGTGGACTCATGCTCCACCCTGCCTCTGGCATGTGGGAGCCACCTTGAAGGCCAAGCCGAAGGAGAGCGCCAGAGGCGCCTATAAAAGGGACAAGACATCCATCGTAGAAAAGGTGGGCCCTTTGCGTGCTACAACCCTTGTAAACCCTAGCAACACTTGTTAGGATATCCTCTGGTTGGAGGAGGAAGAAGACAATCGCTTTCCTCCCCAGGCAAGAACTGCCTCAAGGGGGCCTCCGGCAAGCTCCATTGTACTGTAACCTCCCATCTAATACAGACAAGCAGGAGTAGCAGTCTTACCTCCTCACGAGGGCCGTGAACCTGGGTAAAGGCCGGTGTCTTCCTCTGTCGTGTGATCGTCTTCTTAGGGTCCGGCGAGCAACGTCGCGGAGCCACTTGAGGGTCTAGACCTCCGCGTTCAATCCCCTTTCCGAACTACACTTCAGGAAGTGACTACCCCCGATTCTTGGGAGTCATAACCCGACAAGTACGGCGGAGATCGGAATACATACCCTCGTAGACCGAATAGCGGGATTACGCTCCCGCACAAGCGTTGACGACGAAGACGACATAGCCGACCTCTAGGTCGCGGAGAACTCGGCGCGGCGAAGATGACCCCGAGGTCGGGTGGAGGAAGTAGGCCTCCGAGTACCGCTAGCCCAGCACCTCGCAGGGCGTTACACACATACGGTGGAGACGACGGCCTCCGAAGCTCCAGCCCAGGACGAGCAGCGGAAGACATGGACCGGAACACCAGCAGCGCGGCAGCGGGCTATGGTGGAAGAGATCCCCCCATCCTCCTCGGCGCAACTCCGACAAAAGGAATCACGAGATCGAGGAGAAATAAGAGAATTAATTGGTGAATTAAAAGGCTAGGGGTGCCCCTTCTTATATAGGCTCCCAGGGGGAGCCAACCTTGTCAGCCAGGCAATGTGGGACTATCCCCACATGCCTGGTGCGGCTCAAGGAGGTGCGCCGGCCCTAGGTGGGCCCCATTTGGCCCACCTAGGCCGGCCAAGGCTCCCCACCGAATTCCCTTGAGGGGTCCCCCCCCCATGGGCCTTCTGGTCATTTAGGGAAATCGGCCTAAATAAATTCGAAAATAAATATATAAAATCATATTTAGACATTAATTACACTAATTAATATCAAACATATTATATATAATTTATTCTAGCTCCGAAAACTCTTTCGTCGCTGCCTGGTCTCCATCGGACCATTCCCGGGACATTCCCGGTGATCTCTTTCATTTCCGGTTGTCTTGTCGAAACCCCTTAAGTGTGTTACCCTAGCGGTTCGATATAATAACAGGTACGATCAAGACTCCTCTATGATCAACGACTAACTCGTAGGCCTGGACCCCATGAATTAATCCCTGTGATATAACGAATGACTTTCATCTATTAAATCTGGACGTCTAGTCTTAAACCCTTTGTCATGTCGATACTTAGCGTGTCCGAGCATCATTCTCAGATATCTCCATACCTTGCGTGATCTCGTTACCGACATCGCTATCTTCTACTCGTCTATGATATTATGTCAGCTGGTGACCTAGTCACATGTTTGCAAACTCATTTGACATAATCTCATCGAGTGGGCACTAGAGTATCTATCCGGATATGCGGACTGACAAATCACGTTGTTGACCCCTCGTCTCAACTACTCCCTTCTGATACCCAAAAGTATCACCGTTATTGTCACACTATATAAGATATGACGTTTGGTGCGATCAAAGTATCTTCCAGGGATAACAATAAGAGTTGATCTCACGGTTTTAAGGCGTAATGACTATGTCCTATAAATACTGGGTATGTCCATCACATCGTTACACCTAACGCTATGACTTCCATTGCTGACCGGCGCCATGCCCTATGATCGGAAAACCTCGATCATCAATCACGCAACGAAACTAAACTTAGTAGAGGCTACTAGGGACCTGATTGTTTATCTACCACACATGTATTAATGTTTTCGCTTAATACAGTTATAGCATGGTATAAAACATATAATGAACAATTGGGATATTAACAATAAACTATGTTTATTAAGTGTCTGTAGGACATATTCCCTTCAGTATGTTCTTCCACACTTTCTCCTTTATATATTCAAACTCATTTTTCTTTGATGCGCCCAAATGAACTGGCAGCCCCAAGTAGCGTTGGTTATGTGACTCTAGGAATTCCCAGGTCTTGGAGCACAATTGTTTCCTGCCGCGATGAGTACCCTTGCTGAACAAAGCTGAGGACGTGTCCATGTTTATCATCTGTCCTATCAGTTTCTCATAAACCGCAAGAAGATGATGTAATTTCCTCGCAGCCGCAGGAGTTGCTTTCATGACAATAAGTGAATCATCAGCAAAAAACAAATGGTTGATTTTGGGAGCCCCATAACAAGTTAGACCTCGTATTGAACCTATCAACATCGTTCCACATGGCTAAGATCCCTTCTTGAAGGCCTTCTATTCTGAGAATTGTACATTTAGTTGGGCATCCTGTTGTTTTTGTAGGTGACTTGTCATCGACGATATGTTGCGGTAGATGTTGAAGGAACGACTGTTTGGCCTTGCGTTACTTTCTTTTTATTTCTGTACGCACGGGTGAGAAAAGTTGTACTATTACATAGGTTTACAAAGTAAGTTCTAGTTGGTGGCCAGTTTCAAGACATCCATGATACACTCTGTAATAGGCCAAGGGAAGACATGTGTCGCTCACATCTATACATCTTATAAAACAAAACTCCATTAACATGCATTAAATTAGTATATCTCATGCATTAAATTAGTATATCTCAACATGCAAGGTGTACACATCATCCACTATTTGAACCATTCATTTATCTATGCCATCTCCACACATATACTATTTGAGTCATTCATTATCAATGACATCCCATATTTAATAATAGTATTTATCCATACATGTAATCTATTCATATTATAAATTATTTTAGTCATAATTTTCCATATCAAATTTAAGCGGTTAAATACAAAAATATTTCATAGATTAAGTTTAGATTTTCGACTATTGTGGCTAATCAAATCTCTTATATTACCGTTTTTCACATAGCAAATAATTTTTTAAGGTTCCGATACAATCATGTGGGGTATCTATCTAGTTTAAGAAAAAAACACGCTTCTCGTCACCACAACACCCACACTTTACGAAGGCATTCACCTGGGCACAAAGCTTTACACATGATTATTTCTTAGCCTTAGTGATTTAGAGTTATTCAGCCTGTCCAGAATCCTAATGCAATTACGACCTCTCTTCCCGCCTCCATCGCTCCCGCTCTATCTTGCTGCCTCCAGCACATGTGGGCTCGACACGTCGTCAGCCAACCACTTGAGTATCACTCTCAACCAAAAATCATACCACATAGACGTCAGTCGAGCAAAACATCAGATCGCAACCAGAAATGCACTTGAATATCGCTGTCAACCTACCTACTTCATAAATCAGATATTCATCTCATCATTGACGACTCACAACATAAACTGTAACATATAGCAACAATTTCTCAGCAAAAAATGTTGATTGCAAATGGATTGCATACATGGATTGTGGCTAATCAAGTTGGTGACCGTTCAACCCCATGGAGACATTGCTTCACAAAAATGGATTCAACATTGGTCTTGAATTCCGTGGGTAACTTAAAGGAGAAGTTTGCAAAATGAAAGTTGTACTATTGTAAGTGGGGATGGTCAGCAACAAACCATTCGTAAACAGTCACCAGCCAAGAATTGTGCAACTTTATTTTAAATGATCACAGAGAGACCAAGCATGTTTTTTCTGGATACCAATGACATGAAAGGGGCCAAAACAATTGGAACATATGACTATCATAGAATATTTACGCCTTTCAGCCCGTTAAACAAATCAAAAAGGAAATTCTAACCTGTTGTTGAAGTTCCAGAACAGCAAGTTAACCCTGACCTTCACAGCAGCATCATTCTTTATTAGTGACTCCAGAACATAAGACCTAATTAGTAATGACTTGGTTCTATTGAGAGGAATGGCACTATACAACTTTAATATATAAAATCTATATCCCAGGCTACTCTCTATACAAATAGTACATTTCCAACAATATATGATTGATCCACCATAAGTTTCACTTGGAAAACAATTATGTTGCTGCTAACATATTTGCATTTCAGATTTTTACATTTAACATGCAAGTAGCAGAAGAATTTTGGATGTGATCTGTTCCCGTTATAAGGATCACTCAGCTAACCTACATTTGCGGTTTGCAAATGTAGTGTTTAGCTACTCTTGAATTTATCGTCAAAAGGAATATGTAAGTAGCCTCCTCAGATAACCAGGTTAGAGTCCTAGGACTGAATTTGGTGTCCGCCATTTTCACTACGTGCCAAATATCTAGAAGGTGTTTACCCAAATCCAATAGCTCTGGGTTCAGCTTCTCGTCGAGGAGCACGTTGCTCACCTTGATATCCCTGTGGGTGATCTTCATGGGGACATGAGTCCCCTTGCTAGTCCGAGCATTAGCTGGCACCATTTCCGGTCTATCTACGCCCTCTTCTCCGTGTCTGAAAATACCCAATTCAGTTTAGTTCAGGTTTACATAGCATAGCAGTGCTGTAATTCATTGGCACAGGCTGCTTATCTAAGACTTGAGAGTACTTGTGTTAAAGCTTTACAATTCTAATTCAACTGTTTATAAGTTTGCAACTCTCTTTTTTCCGTAGCATTGTCTTCATTGTGTAAACTAAACTCAGATAGGTCGCGTTTGAGATTTATCAAACTGAACCAAGAACGATATTGTCATGATTGTGCATAGTGCATTGTTTTCTTCTGCAAACCAGTGCATTGTTTATCAAACTGAACCAACACTTTGTCATGATCCCACACTTGCACCTGATTTGGTCTCCCAATCAAGATTTGCTCTGATGTGGATATAATACCCCTTGGGCTTAAGAAATCAACAAATAGCTATGGATTAGATCTGCTATGTTTGAATCTGGCCTGACCTCAAGTGACAAGCGGCAGGAAGGACGAGAAAGGATCACAATCTCATGCAAGGCTGCAACAACCCTCTTCACCGCGATCTCCTGCGGATCAGACGTTAGGAGAGAATAGGAAGGATCACGATGGCAATGTCGTGAGCTGCTTGCCTTGTAAACGGACCTGCCGCCAACACTGAGTAGGTTGCGGTCGGAGAAGACGACGGTGACGGCCTCAAGCATGGGCAAATCGATAAAGACCCGGCTTGAAGCGTCAGCGCCATCTTCATCATCCCTCACACCGTCTCCAGTACGCCTCTTCCTCCTCGGCGACCAGGCAAGATGGCATCACGGAAATCTTGTGGTGACCGGGTGGAGGGAGGAGAATAGCTGCGTCATCAGTCGCGCGGAGATATTGCAGTGACCTTAGCCGAAGCGAGGCACTATCGGCGAGCGGCGCGGGCGTGGAAGTCGAGGCACGAGAAAGGGGATGGCGGAGAGAGAGAGAGAGACGGGGAGGATGGCTCGGGTGTCGAAAAAGAAAAATGGACGAAATGAGGGGAGGGAAAATGCACCTGAGATGGCTCGGGTGCATTAAAAAAAATGTTGGACGAAAATGATGTCATTCATCTGGTTATTTAACAACTAGACATATGTCATTCATGCAACAAATATAATGGATAGTATAAATAAATAACCTGACATCAACAAATCAATCAAAATGATTCTCCCTGGGCAACCTTCAAACATCCCACTCATAATTTCAATATCCCATTGTTCTCCTGGCTACCCAGCAGGATCTTCACGGAGGACTAATGAATTTCCAACAATGCCAATCCACCTTCATGTCCGATAGCCACACTGCATGTATACGATGGTCTGGCCATGTTATTTGTGAAATCCACGAGGCCATGTAAATAAACAAGCTTTTCTAGATTGTGGTACTACAAGTCGATCGAAACACACACACATATAGGTGCCATAGAATAGTATAGATGTCAAAAAAGTATAAAAACATAGGGGCAAACCTCGAGCCTTTTTTCATACTATGAAATTATTCCACGAATCTAGATGGCACAAATATTATTGCGATTCTTCGATGTAAGACACATCTGGAGTGGCAGAAGATTATGATAAAATATTGGAAATTTGTACTACATAGATGAATCTGCTATTGCTGTGTGGTTTATGCAAATTCCATATGTTAACAAGATTTTTCCTACCCTATTGGCCTCTTTGGATTACAGGTTGAAAAACACAGGAATAGGAAAAATATAGGAATCCCACAGGTTTGCAAGTGCAAAACAGAGGATTGTAAAACGCAGGAAAATTATAAGAATGGATGAAACGCATGAAAAACACAGGAAAAATGCCTCGATCCTACACACTTGTGTCTAAAAAATAGGTTGGAGTGAATGCTTGAATTCCTATGGAATCGAGGCATAGGAATCCAATCCAAAGGATTTTAGGAGCACCATTCCTTTGAACATCCATAGGAAAAATTCCTAAGGATTGGAATCCTATGAAAATCCTTTGAAATTCCTACAATCCAAAGAGTTATTTTGGGTGACTAACTCTTGCATATTAAATGTCTCATTTTACATGTAACTAAAATAAGTTCAACTTTATATAGTACATCAATAAAAAAGAACTTCAAGAAAGGTTTTCAGTAAATCTATCCATATATTCTTGTCCCATGTGATTGATATTTTAGTTGGTAGCCTAAGATATACCTAGACAAACAAAAAGAGATTGAATTGACTTCGTGTTTCTTGATTTTAATTCATTGCCAAACTATATAATAATGCCCATTTGATAGTTCAACTTAAATACATCATCCTTCTCAAACAATAGAGAACATCTTGTTTTGATTCTCAATGAATTTATCTACTAACAAAAATATCCAATCACATTAATGATATGTGTGTTTAGAGTTTTTCTCTCTTTTTTGCCCCATTTCAATTCACCATTTTATTGTCACATTTCTAGGAAGGGGACATTTCAGGAAACATGCACACTAACTATTAATCCTTATTTTCATTACTATAATCATATCTCCACATGTATAGTGTTCCCACGTGTACATCCTTGATTTATCCTAGTTATAAAATTAGCAGATTCTTATATAATCTCAGTTGTGTGCGATAGTAGTAAAGTGAACTTAAGGTTATTAAAGTTTTCCTGCAGAAGGAGTACGTAGTATTTAGTTTCCTTCGTCCTGTATTGTTTACATAATTTTGGAGGGCCTCTACTTTTGATTACATATAAAAAACAAAGTGAAGGTGATTTGACTATAGAAGATAAGCTGGGACTATTATTGTCATCTTCTACACATAGGCGGATAAAGGGGTTGGCACGGTGGTCCATGGATCAACCCGAGATGTCCTAAGAGCAAGTGCAATAAGCTTACGTAAACAGGCTATAAGAATAAAAATAATATTTATTAGATGACATGGAGTAGAGAGAAGATGACAGATAATGGGAGAAGTGCTTCTAGACACTTTGTGAGTGTGGGAGGTGGGCCATATTTAATAAAGTAACAAATTTTTATATCTACTTGTTGTACATATTAAATATATAGTTAGCTATAAATGACATGGAAATTTCTTATAGCCAACTGTTGACTATACTATTGAACTTGCTCTAACAACCCATATATCATTCCCCAATATTCTGACTGTCGTCCCACCCTGACCCAATAATATTCACTGTCGGCCCACCTGCCCTGGTATCCTTAGGTTTGCTACTGCTTCTACCCATTATGTACAGACATGTCTATTCTTAGAAAATAGCAAGCACTAAAAGGAGACATACATGATACATCAGCCTCTGTACTTGGACATGCTCACCACAATGTTTAGTTTTCAAAAGTATCATGTATTTTTTCAGACAAAGGAAATTATAAAAGAAATGGATGGGGTTAAAGCTAGAAGTTATTACCTTTGTATTGCATTAATGTAATCAAGTCTGCGAATCCTCCCAAATTTATGCATCAAAATTTTGTCATACCTACAAAAATGTGAAGCCTATGGTTATCCATAAAAATCGTGCATCCATTAACATTCATACTCTGAATCAATAAACAAAGGGAATTCATTTCCGATGTAACTGTTTTTTTTCTTCAAGAATACATCTTGGACATCCGTAACTGTAACATCTTATGAGAAAGAAAGAAAGAAGCACAATTGTGGCGCCAACCGTACTGAAAGGCAAAATGCTGCAGAAGAGTAAGTGAAAGCACACACGGAGCATGCATGCCTGGATATACTTGTGATGTTTTTTACTAGTAATATGTACTCAAATAAGAATCACTACCTGGTGGTAGTGGGGTTGTACAGACCAATACTGTTGTCTTGCAAAGCTACAGCCAATAATGGAAGGTCTGGGGAACAATCTACCACGCAAACGTTGAAACCGTAGCCAGTCTGGAGCCCCGTGATGTGTTGAACGCATTTCTGTGTCTTCAAGTCCCAGATCTGAAACATAAAGGACGAATTAAGGCGTGAAACACACTGCTGTACTCCACTCCATAGTAGCCATGAAATAACTCAAGTGTATTACTCGCGCGTGCCCTGCCTTCGACCCTGTAACAATACAGTTCCCACCACCAAGTTGTGGAAGATAATCAAAACATAACACCTGCTCAGCCGATTTGCAGTCATACGTAGCGATAGGTAGAGGATGAGAAGTCTTCCATATCTGTGTAGTTATAACATTGTTAAGAAGCCCATCGAATTAGATAAATAAAGTCTAAGAGGTAAAGAGTAAAAAATTGTTTGGGCAAAAAGACTATATATGATAACAGAAAATTTTCCCCTCCCTCATACATATATAAGCAGATCAACGTCTCACCTTTGCTATGCCATGCATTGAAACACTCGTAAAACTGATGCTGCCAGTGCTGTCGTTGTTTGGGTTAAACATGATACTCCCGAAACACGTGTTCTCCTTGAATGTTCGTAGGCACATCCAACCTTTCTGCCAGTCCCAAAGTTTGATCAACTTGTCCTCAGATGACGATAGCAGTAATGGGAGGTTTGGGTGAGCTGCTAGTGCTTCGACCCAAGATGAGTTAAAGTGAGGCTGGAAATTCTTGACCTCCTCCGTTGTCACGAATGAATGCACATGGATTTGACCAAGGCCATCACCGCTCACAATCCATTGTTTGCGCGCGATTAATCTAATTGCACGAACTGCGCCACGGGTAACTTTGAACTCTTTAAGTCTCACCTACATGGACAGCAATTAATAAATTGATAATCAGTACGTCAATGAATATCCTGCCCCTATTTCTCCCAAACCGAACCCAACATAAAATTTATATGCGTTATAAATATCTTTCATTCTTTCGTTTTAACTTTTACTTTGTAACGAAACTTTCCGGACCTTTAGTCCGGCCCCTTCTTAATTGAATGAAAGCAGCGCTCGCTTGTGTTTCCGTCAAAAAAAAATGTGGCTATATACCTGGGTCACATAGTTCCATATGGAGATGCTCCCATCGTTGTGACCTGCCACAATCCTGCTTGACACAAGAGATTGAGGGTATATAGTTAACTTATCATGCTACACATACTCTCCACTTTCATACGTCAATGGACATTTCTAAATTTAAATAATCAGTAATTTTAAAATTATTCGTCATTCAGTTATCACTATAATATATCTTATCATGAGATATTTCCAACAACACTTTGTTATTTCTAAATTTATATAATATTACTCCGGTAATATGGAACATGTCTAGGTACATCCACTTTTGATCAAACTTGAGACACTTATTTATGGACAGAGGGAGTACTAATACGATAATAGCATTATGTGATCTTATTATTCTTTTCCTATATTACTACTTACATGATACACATGTTTTGGAGTCTAAAATGTATCTTAGATACTATATGCAATGATGTTCTTGTTTTGATGATAATATAAATAATATACTTTTTACTTTTTATGGATCTTATTCTTATATTCCATATTGCATATATCTTATACTATCGGTGACAGTTTCTGAAGATGGGGCCAGAACAACACATAAGGGTTGTGCCACACTAATATGCTTTCATTCTTATAGTCCAAATGATTCATAATTTCAATTTTGGGTAATTGTGCTGGGTCGGTGGTACAACGTAACAGGGGTAGCATTTACTCTAAGTCGCATCAAGTTGTTCGTGAGGGTGAGTAATGGTTTTTCTATTGCTTATATAATAAGTGTGCTTGATATTTCTAGTTTTGTTCTCGTTATTCAGGTTAGAGTAAATGGCACAACTTAATTATCAGGTTAAAAACTGGGCCATTACTTACCATATTTAACAAAATTTCCCCATTTTTTGCAAAACAAAATGGAAACACTTTACAAACTAGTGAAGAGATTCACAATTCTGACTAAGTCCAATAAGTTGTGGTTAAACTTTCCTAAAATATGGCAAGTAGTGGCCACTTTATTTAAGATAGTACACTGTTTCGCTTACTCTATTTATTGTAGGAGTGATAACATTATGCTCAATTAACTTTAAAATGGTCTTGGATTATCCTAAGTAGCTAGAAAAGGTAACTCAGGCATAGAAAGAACAAAGAAGGAAATATTTTCCAGCGTGAGAATTTGGAATATACTACTAGTCATCTACATGTGCAGTCACATGGGCTAGTTTAATACTCGCTCTGTTTTTTAATATGAGATGTTTTAGCTACTTCACATGTTGTCTAGATGTGACTAAAAGAAGTGCACATACACTAAAACATGTGTAGATACATGTAGATGCATACAAATCTAGACAAGAGCCAAAACATCTTATATTTAAAACAGAGGGAGTATAATGTTAAGAATAACTAACTAGTGTTTTTTTTGTCACATTATGTTGCTGATTTTAAATATGATTAATTATTGAGTTGCAATTAAAAATGCACATATTGAATGGGTTGGGTTTGTTTCTTCCGCTTCTTTTGAGCACACGTCTTCTTATTATTCAAATGAGTATGCATTTAATATGGATACATATGTTGCTTTAATTCTTTATGAAAACATACATAATTAATTATGCACCCATAAAAAGAGAGCAAAGTTTTGGCTCCCGAGTTTGTATGCGTCTTTTATCTAAAATACATTTTAACGTATTTTAAATGTCAAAACAGCCTGAAAATATATCCATGCGTGCATCTTTACATGCTATGTGCTCCAAAACTTGTTTCTCATGCCACAAAAAATGTCGTTTTTTCTGAACTTTACATGCACATATAGAAGTCCAAATGTATCTGCGAATTTTTCCCGAATTTTTTGACATTTTGAAATGTGTTTTGGGTAAAGGAGTATACACACTCGGGACCCAAAGTGAAATTCTTCCATCAAATAAGACTTATTTTGAGAACATGTTAATTGTTGGTGCGTGGTTGCAGCTCGGCTGGCGAGGAACCAAAAAAAGATAGTGTTGCTTGCTCTTGGTTGTGTAGGGTTGAAGAAGGAGGGCCGACTGTGCATGGTCATGCAGCGGAGGGTATGATGGTTTGGTCAGGTGAGTTGGTCACTTCGTTGGGGTTGTGCGGGTGAAGCAGCCAGTGAAACGTCTATGATTCTTGATTGTGTAGCTTTGACCATCCCTCTATCCCGTTATGCTCCGAGGAAAACCCCATATCTAGTATCCTCGATGAGACGATGGTGGCGCTAGTAGCTATGATTGGCGTCATCTTTCCTCCTAGGGGCATCGTTTTGGAGGCAGATCCATCTAGTGGGACTTATTGCTCATGAAGTGGTGGGGCAGAGGAGCACTCTTGACATGCGAGAAGCGTCATATGAGCCTTTTGGTATTTGTTCACGGGCTTGGAAAGGCATATGTCCTCCTCTTGTGGGATGCCATCCCTCTATGATGTTGAAGAGGTTGGCGGAAATGCTCATGGCAAATCAGTTCTATGTGATGGTTTCCATTGTGTACTTTAGGATCCCAGTGACGCTATATTGCCCGACCATGGGTGTCGTGTGTTATGTCTTAGTTGCATATTGTATGTTGTGATGGCTTGAACCTACTCTAGCTAGGTGTGCCTTGCCATTGTTCAGGTTTTTGCCTGGTTTTCCTTAATAAACTGAGTAGTTCGGCTATCTGTAATGTCCTGTTTCTTACCCACTGATTTGATAGCTCTCTAGTCAACATTCCAAAAAAAATCCCATGAAAAATTAGTGTTTTCTGAGTTGATTTAGCACATCTTAATATCATTTTATCTTCTCACATTTTTAATATATAAAATAATCTTAATTGGTGGGAAAACTGTAGAAAACAAATCTTAAATAGGATTACAAAATGGTGAGAGGACTTTTGTACCCAATATATACATCTTTGGATTTTATTACGTTTTTGGAGGTGACATGGTATTTTCATAGAATTTTTAATTCCGTTCTCCTAAATTCTTAAAAAACAATTTCTATATTTCATAAAATATGCACGCTTTATTTATATTTTTGGAGTCTCTCTAGCATGTTTTCTAAGATTCATAAATGTTTGTGTTCAATACGTAACTTTACACTTCACGAGCTATACTTCTTAAATATTCAAATAAGTTTAATGTATACAGAAATCTGAAAGTGTACTCTTGAATATATTGTCTTTCTAGTGTTGCTTTGGTGTTATTTTGATGTCAAATAGTTTCTTTTGCTACGTATAATTCGAAACATTATATTTCCATATGCCTATGGGCTTCAAACCAAGCTAACCAGCCAACTTTTGCCTTAATGAAATATTGTTATAACCGTGTGACTATTAGTTTGGTATCTTTGCAAGATGCAAACGTACACTTACCTTTTGACTTACTAGTAATAGCACTTTAATTAGCGACCCACTAGTAATAGGACATATCAACAGCCAATGGATTGTGAATTATAAAATTCCCCTTCACCAACTAATTAGGATATGGAAGCATCTCCTCACCATGTAGGCCTGGAACTCGTTGAAGCTCGGTCAACTAACGAGTCAGTTCGACTCAATTCGTTTAACAAATGAATCCAGAAATAAAATTGTGTTCGGCTCGCTTAACTCGCAAGTTAGCTCGGTTAACTCGTAGCTCGGTTAACTCGTAGCTCGGTTAACTTTTAAATATAATATAATATTTTATATATAATTATTTGAGCATGTATGAGGCAATCTATTTATCTATATATACTTTTATAAAGTAAAACCCCACTAACATATAATTAATGATTTCTCAACATGCAAGTTACCACATCGTTTTCTATTTTTAGCCAACCAATTGTCCACACTATCTCACTAAAATTTATTCCTTATTCTCCATCTCCTACATGCAAGTATCCACCTAGTCATTCTTTTAGCCATTAAATTGTCCATGTCATCCTTTTTACTGGTCGTTCAAATAATAAGACCACATAATCCCACAAGGTAATTACAAAATTAAATCATGTGTTAGGGGAATACCAAAATTATTTTGTCAATGAAGTGAATTTTTTTGCTTGCATATTTCTATAGTCTGCTTCAAATTTCATTTGTTTATTAATTTTTAAGAGGTACCCGCTGCAACGCATGGGCTATCTTTCTAGTTATCATAAAAATCAATGACAATATGATACTATCAAGTAATATCTAGTCGTGAAACAATAATACTCCAAAAAAATGTTTATAAAGGCAAGAATACATGTAATAACTTTTTTACTGAGTCAAACGAGCTAAACGAGTAGCTCGGAACTTGGCTCGTTTAACTCGAACTCATTTACCTTCTAAAATAAAAACTCGGGTTTGCTCGTTTAGCATCGAATCCGAGCCAAGTCGAGTCGAGTTCCGAGCTACTCATTTAACTCGAGAGTTTCAAGTTTTAATTCCAGCGCTACTCACCAGGGCCCTCCTAGATGTGTATCCATTGAAACAATGTAATTATTACGTCCGTTGATGTTGCATATGATCTGAAAAATTGTTTTCGCCAAAAACATTGACTATAAATATGTACTCCAATCTGTATATATGCAGGAGAAATGAAATGTAGTTATCACCTTAGTCCGTGTTCCGATCGACTGCAATAGATGCAAGACCAAAGCCATATCGGAAGATGAAGAATAAGAAACAAGTATCAAACAAGATCAAATTCAGGTATGTAATTAATGACCGCATATGTAAATCACTACTCTTTAAGAAGGCACTAACCTCAGAGGTCATGTTCGCTCGTGCTGGGTTAAGAATAATCGCCACTAATGTTACCTCATGCAATTTGTTACCTTCAGTTAGTTCTATGATATCTGGTAGGAAGTTGTCATCCACGTCTGCTATATCAGTGTGCGCTATGCAGCTCTCTAGGGTCACATCAAACTCGTCCAACCTCTCGGGTGGCGGCTGTTCCATCAATACAAGGTACGTGCGAGTTGATTTTGGTGGCACAATGCCACTGAGCTTCAATAGTCCATCAATGTATCTCTCGGGGTGTTTCAGGAGAACCCTGAAGGCAACATGAGCATCTGTCTTGTTGCTTACACTGAGAGGACAGGAGATCGACTTGTCTATCTTGAAGATGGGGAAGCGGAGCTGGCGGGGATGGACGTTCAGCATTTCATTCTCCACGAATTCAGGTGCATCGACGACCCGTTCACTCTTAGTGGACATTAAGGGGCTCATCTACATGTAATACAAGAACAATTCAAACCGGTATGCCACGTAATGATAAATGAACATAATACTCCCTCCTTTTCACAATATAAGATGCTTTAGCTTTTTTCACATACATATTTCTAAACTTATATCTAGACACATTTTAGTTTACGTGTGCAGTTATTTTAATATGAATCTAGATGACATGTAATACATTATGCCCTTAGTGATCTCACCTTCTCCTCCTCCACTGCCATTGATCTCTGATTAATTGTTAATGCATGAGAGAATTGTGCCGTGGTGTCTGTATGATCCAGCTCACTTACAATGTCTCCTATATTAGGCCTTTTGCGTCTATCATGTTCCACACAACTCAAAGCTATTTTGATGCAGGTCTTTACTTGTTCGGCATCTGACTCGTTTGCATTGTTTGATGTCTGTTGCAGCCTTTTTATCCACTTCCCATGTGTCTGGCAATTTGGAACGTACACAATGGTGGGGCATTAGCGAAAACAAGATATTCTTTGCAACAGGTACATTTGATCAAGATAAACAGAGTCAACTTATTTATCTTACAAGCTCAATGAATTTTTCAGATGACATGTCAGCAACTTGGGAGTAGCCAACGGGTCCCATCATTAACTTTATGATTATAACTCCTAAGCTGAATATATCCAACTTATTTGAGACTACATTATGATCTATGTATTCCGGCGGCAAGTACCCACTGCACAATATAGCACAAGTATCGATTAGTTATATGCATGTACTACATATGCAAAGTTAAGTTGACATGAAGAATTCAGCTTACATTGTCCCTATGACACTCGCTGATACTCGCGTTCGTTCATCTCCAAAGATTTTTGACATCCCAAAATCCGCAATTTTGGGGGTCATTTGCTCATCCAGCAATATGTTGTCTGGTTTCAAATCCAAATGGTAAACAGGAGGATTAAGTTCCTCGTGAAGGTACTTCAAGCCCTTGCATATCCCTCTAATTATTGCGTAGCGTGTGGGCCAATCTTCTCCAGTTGATTCATCTGTAGCAAATATAAAGAGTATTCACGATATGTAAATTTTAATTCTTAAATTGTCATTTCAATAGCCCCTGCAAAAAAACTTGTCATTCAATAGAGATAGAGCATGGTCATACCTTGAAGATAGTTCGCAAGGCTTCCGTTACACATAAACTCAAAACACAGCGCCATGTGTTGAATTTCAGAACGAACCATCCTTCCATCAAACTCGACGTATTCTTTCCTTATTTCAATGCAATAACCAACTAACTTGACAATATTTTGATGTTCGAGATTTGCAAGATTAAGATACTCCTTCTCAAATAGTTCATCATTGACCATTGCCATGTGATCATGAAGCTTCTTCACAGCAATTTTTTCTCCATCTTTACACTGTCCCTGTTAAACATGACATGCAGTTTTATTTCCGATCTGCTTGCAGCAATATATGTAGAATGTATACACCAAAAAATGGCCCTGATCACTAACATGGTGTGTCCCGTATTGATACTAGATGGTGGTATACATATATATACATATACCAGTGTGCTCCGGTAGACAGAAAAGAGCATAGCAGCAGAAACTGAGGCTGTCGAGTTAGACATTAACACAGTATTATAGTTCGTGAATCACTCTGTCATGGGGAGTGTGAAATGTGTCATCATTATTTGAACAGCCAATATCGATTCGTTAACTGTACGATGTATGGTGTACTGTACATACGACAGCAGTTTTCCATATTTAACCGCGGGATCATCTCTCCGGTTCTACTCGGTGAGTTTCAAGTCCATGGATAAAATATCACACACCCGATTGCAAAAACTCAAAAAATACAAATAAAAAATTCAAGTATGTAAAAACCACTACTTGGATTCCATGGACCCTAGCCCTCTCACGACTATACCTGGCCATCGGGCCGGCCCGGCACGGCACGGGCCGATTCCCAGCCGGCACGACATGACTAAGACACGGCACGCTAGGCCCGATTAGCTAACGGGCCATGCCCGGACTGGCCCGCACGGCCTGTTGGGCATGATAAATAAATAAAAAATATATGAATAGCTATAAAAATTTAAAATTATAAGTAAAAATGGTTAAAAACCTAAAAAAAAATATCGAGCCGTGCCGTGCCGGCCCGCATGCTTCAACCTGAAGTTGGGCACGGGCCCGAATCGGGTCGGGCCGTGCTGGGCCAAAATGACCGGGCCAGGCCGGCCCGTTTGGCCAAGTATACTCACGACACGCTGGCGCGGCCGCCGCCGCCTAGCTCCGCCCAGCCAGCCCCTCCTCCCAAGCTTTCCCATCCATCTTCTAGCCCTTCTTCTCGAGTTGCTGTCCGCCACGAGATGACTGGGACAACCCCGGCCTCTCCCCACCCACCATACTGTTACTACTGCTCTCATATTACTGCTGCTTTTGCTGCTTTCACATCACCCCTGTTACCAGTGCTTTTCCAGGTGCAACTGAATTGACAACTCGGATGTTAAGACTTATAAGTATTATTCGTCTCCCCTTGTGCCGAATCAATAAATTTGGGTTTTACTTCCCTCGAAGACTGTTGCAACCCCCCATACTTGTGGGTCATCAGCAATCTCTGCTCCCTGCAATGCGTGGACGTGGTGCCTAGGTCCGTGTCTCCGTTGAATACGTGGTCATGGAGTTGTCTGAGCTGACCGCTTGCCCGCCCCACCCGCCATATCCTCCAGCTCGCCCCCCCAATCTGGCTCGAGCAGAAGGAGGTGATACTGCAGTGTCGGGCGATGCGCTCGGTTGGCAGGAGGTGCGCAACAGGCCCGAAACCGCCGCCCGCATCTCCTCCTCGCGGGGGGTGAGGACCGCGCCATAGCTTTCAGATGGAAGGTGCAGGGTAGTTGCTTCCGCTGATTGGCGCCCGACCATCGAGTGGCAGACTGCCACGACATGATTCGGTTCCTCCCGTGTCACTACTCCGGCCACTAGGAGCGAAACTACTGTCAGCACTAGCAGCCAAGCCAAGACCGCCTCTGCCCGGTGCCCGCGGTCGTCGTCTGCTGGGTCGCCTTTTGCCGGCCTGGCCTGCGCCATCCTCTGGAACAGTCTTGGGCTTCAGTTGCTGCATCCCCAATCCGTGTGTAGCCGACGATCAACCCGGAGTGTGCTAATCTGGTCGCTTCTCTTGACGCAATTAGTCTGTGGGCCGAGCTGTGTGGTTTGATGGAGACCCAGCTCCAAGACCAAGAGATGCTCACGTCCCAGAGCAAGATGGCAGGGTCTAAGAAGGGCATGATGATGCGTCTTCGGAGCTTGTTGGAGCGGGCAGAGATTGCTCTCGAAAGGCTCTCCTTGCCGTCAGCTGTGGTGCAGGTGGCTCCAACAACACCTCTGTGTATTGGGGGCAATGTTGGATGTGCAGACGACGGGATCAAGCTGCTTTGGTCGCTACTCTCCCAGGGGTGTGAGCTTTTCAGCATCGACGCTTGCCCTGAACTCCACCTACACGCTTATGGTTGCTTCGGATCTTGTTTCACCGGTGGTACAGGTGCCCTCGATGCAGGACCTTGTGTGGACTTTGTTGTGCCTTTGGCATTGGAGGAGTTCAGGGATACTGGTGCCCCTAGCCTGGAGGAGAAGATCACGAAGGTGATGGCCCAGTTTGACGTGATTGAGCCACACGATAAGACCTTGCCGACATGCCCAAGGACAAGCAGGTTCGGGAAGATGCTCCTTGTTTGGCCGAGCGACGAAGCATCTGGGCTGGACAAGAATTAGGATTATGTCATTCCAACAGCCAAGCGCGCCAAGTTTAGGCGGGCGGGGCCTTTTGGGGACATCCCATAACTCAAAAGCTTTTGAGCTCTAGTCGTTAATGTTTGATTTCTTCTGTGTGTAGCGTGCACAGAGGTGCATCTCTAGTGGCGAGAGTTTGTATGTGTTTAGGGAGGTTCTTTTAGTTGGTTATGAGGTGTGGCCTCTTAGCTTAGGTCTAGGTTCGCACAAACGATGTTCCATGAGTTAGACTGTGCGGTTTCTCCCGGTTTCCGTAAATTATCCGTGCACTGTATGGCTTTTTGATTCGATTTTCCTAATTAACTGGATCGATTCTCTTATTCTAATGCAATGTGGAAACTCTCCACCCTGATTCGTCAAAAAATACAAGTACGCGTGCCAGACTAATCCGGAAAAATTGATTCACGGACTACCTGCTCCTAGGCCCAGTAGTTCTGCATTCAGGCCCCTCTACCCATGTCATAACACATGGGACATCCTAGACTTACATTAGTTCTTGGGCTTTCCTATTCTACAACTGACACCGGGAACAAACATATACACGTTTCCCTAAACAAACCAAATATATATACGTTGTATTGCTTCGTGCCACAAATTCGGCAAGATCTATATTTGGGGATGGCTAGACTTTAATATCACTTGTTAAACACATCATGGGGTCATAAAATTATGTTCTCCCCAACCAGAAATTGGTTGCGAAAGAAATCTTGCCCTGAACCGACACCACCTAAATATGGTCTCGCACCACCTAAATATGGTCCGGCACCACTCAAAATGGACACCATTTGGTTGGTGTAGGAGACTTGTGGACACCATTTGGGTGGTGTCGGAGACTTGTTAGACCACTCAGAGGTCGCCTCCCCCATCAAGAACTCATATTTGACAACCTTTTACAAACTACGAGCAAATGACAAGATGTTCAATGAAATTAGATGCATTATAAACGAAATTTAAACTAAAACTTAAACTACAAATAACCTAGAGTTAAACTACAACTAACTAATCTCGAGCCCGCGGGTGTTTCTCCCAGCTCCCTTCCTTCTATGAAAATATGCCTTGGGTGCTAGAGCCCATAAGTCTTGTCTTTTTAAACTACAACTAACTAATAAACTTAACTACAACTAATCTACGCGTCGGGAGCAAGCGTTGCCCTCGATCATTGTCGTGTGAGAGGGGCCGAACTTGTCGTCGTTTCCCCACCCTCGAAGAAAGAGTGGGGCCTGGGGAGCCGGTCTCACTGCGGCCGGTGAACTGCGCCAGCCAGTGCCTCTCTGACCTGCTTCGCATCATCATCTTCCCTTGTCTCTCATCCATCTCCCCCACCTCGGTCTCCCGGCACGCCATCTCTAGCACTTCTGATTCGTCAGACTGCTAGAAAGCTGCTTCAGGTCGTCGTTCAGCTCGTCGTATGTCGCCCTCTCGGCGGCGATGACGGAGCAGGCATGCTCCTTGTTTGCCACATACTCCATGGACCGCAGCATCACGAGAGCATTTTCAGCGGCACCCACGCAGGAAAATATGGATTGCGTCTAGCGATTCATCTTGTTTGCCCATGCGGTGAGGATGGTTTTCAATGCGACGAGCTACCATCGCCACAACGGTGGTCATGGTTGCTCCTTTGCCTGCGGATGTGACACCATCTCCAACTTCAGCTGCGGCACCATTCCCACCATCCCCAGCTCTGGTTGCGGCTGGAGCTCATGCGCGTCCACCACATCCTTCTGGCTATCCTTGTCGCAGTTGGACGACATAGATTGTGTCGCCTGCGTCGGGAACGATGCCATGCAACCTGGATGAGGGTCGACAACCAGGACCTCGCTAGGCGGCGCAACGTGTTTGTCGAGACCGGCTCGAGGTTGTCCTTGTCTACAGTGAGAGGGGAGCGCACGGCGAGAAAAGGCCGCACGACGAGTCTTCTTATAAGCGGTCGTGCATGGGAAAGCAAGGCAGGATGCGGCGGAAAACAGTGGCACATGTAGGAACCGGTGGGTGGGTGGTTATGTGACGTGCCGATTTAATGCCGGAGACGGGCCTCCGTCGTGCTGGCCTGGCAACACCGGTGGGGAGGCTGGTGTGTGGATAACACGTGGGGCCCCCGAGAGGGCCTCCAAAGTTGGAGGCCTGCTCGGAGATGCTGGACAAAGGTCAGGTCGGGCCATGGGGGGGGGGGGGGGTGCTTGTCATAGTGGGGACTGGGGAGCTCTTAGTCATGGTAATATAATATGTTGCTCTCCATCTGTCTCTCTCCTATCTAATTACATGTTGCACCATCTTTTTTAAATGTGTGATTTGCGTACGGTATATGTTATGAATTATGATAGCATATTATGTTACGAGAAACAGCTGTTTGCTCATTTAATGACATGACATGTGAGACGAATTTCCAGTTGGCAGCATCTGATTGTTCTTCAAAAGACAAACATGTTTTGCGCCGATTAATGAAAGCTCTATATAAGTTGTAGCATACCTTGTAAACACTTCCATATGCACCGACACCAAGTTTTCGTTCCTGTGAGAAATTATCCGTGATTTCTTCAAGGAAATGGAGTCGTAATGGCTTAGGCGGCACTCTTGCATGGTCCATGCTATTCCCTGTCCTGGTAACTAGAAAAAATGACCGAGGTTAATTAAGCAAGATCCAAAACATAATGAAGATTTGCAAGTTTGCGACTGAACAGATACGTTGCTAGCTAGAGTAATACCAACAGGCAAAAACACTAACCTGGAAAAAAGTGAAGGTCTGCCGTAAGAACAATGATCCTCTTTGCTCACGCAGAGGAGAGAGATTGCTCGTATCTATATAATTAGTCCAAGCGCAGTGCAATAGGAAGGAGGAGCTCGGTCGATCTGTATGGTTTGAAATAGACGGAGGCCGATTTCCTGAAATCCAAATCCGGACAAGTGGTTGTACGTACTAAAACAAAGTCTAGTAGTACTTAGTGCGTAATAACCGGTCTAATGAACAATATCTATGGTTGATGATCCTAGAAAAATTGTACCTCATCCAGTTTTCTAGATCCAAAATGTAAAGGTTAATTTCAAACGGACAAGTACTAACCCATAGACGGGTTAACAGTTTGATAAGTAGTCGACAGATCTAGAGAGCTACCTGGAAGAACTTGCCCCTGCTCAGAGAACACTTAAGCTAGTAGAAAAGGGAAGAAGAGGTTGGATCGACTACCCAGTACTACCATGCTGATTTGAGAAAGTGTGTGGACAGAATAAATGATGTAGCGCAAACCTGAACATTTGCAGGGATGCTAACTGCTGCGGCTGCTGCTGAGCCTGACGTCTTCGCTGTCGCTGGATCGATGGTGAAGAAGGGCTGCAGGGCGTCTCAGGGCGGTAGCTCGTAGCAGTGGTATGGTGGGGTCGCAGTGGCGCGCCGCCACGCCTGGCCTGGCCGCGGCGGCGGCCGGAGGTGGAGAAGGTGCTTGGGCTTAGGGTAGAAATGCCAGGCCTCCCGATTTGGGGAAAAAACTAGAGATTTAACCCCTCAGAGCATCTTGTGACAAAGACCTGAACATTTGCAGGGATGCTAGCTGCTGCGGCTGCTGCTGAGTGGAAACCAAAGCTACGTAGTATTTCTTCAGAAGGAAAACACCACAGTAGGATGAAGTGGCAAGAAGAGATAGGATGAACCTCCTTACCAGTATCTTGGTGTATAAAATGGAGCGAAGGGGCCAAGAGAGACGACCAAATGTCATCATCTGTTGACTTTGGATTCAAGATTTAGTCTATATAATATATATTTTTAAGGTTAGTCTATATAATATACTTCCTCCGAGTATACAAATAAGTGTCTTAAGTTTGTTAAAAATTAGAAGTATCTAGATAACGGAGGGAGTATTAAGTAGCTTCATTCAAGATTTAATCTATATAATATATTAAGTAGCGTCATTCAAGATTTTCTCGGGCCAGAGGTGCACATGGGAGAAGCTCAGCTAACTGTGCAATCACTTGTTGAATATAAATATAGTGCTAGCTCCTTTCCATCAGTTCGAACTTTTGGTATAATTAGTTAGTGTAACAATTTTATATGGTATCAGATCCAAGAAGTCTCGAGTTCGAGACCCGCTCATGCGGATTTTTAAAAAAAGGAAAAAATTATCATGCAGCCCGCTCCTATCTCACTCTAAGTACTAAAATAGGCTAAACGTGATGAGGAGTGTTGAATACAAATATAGTGCTAGCCCCTTTCTATCAGTTTGGACTTTTATGATAATTCGCTAGTGCAACAATTCTATAGATGTTGCATTTGATGAATCTAAATCCGTAGCAGTTATCAACCACAAACGAAGGTTAAGAAGAAGCACTGAAAGGGCAGCAGCTTCTTCCCATGGATATACCGATAATGTTTGACTCAAAAAATAACGAGGGAGCTCCATCAGTCGAGAGGATTCGTCAGGATCTCTATCAGAAGATCACTTTGATAGATCACTTTGGGGCAGTTCTTTCATCCACTAACCAAGGTACTATTCGAGTTGATGGTGGGCCAAACACGTCTCATCATGTTCGTCAGATTTCATATGATGGAAGCAAGAGAGAATTAGAAACCATTGATTTGAATTCATGGACCATGAGTGGTGGGCCTCTGATGAGGACTACTGCTTCAGCTGACAGATTCATCAATTTTATCCAAAACCTCGAGGTTGATTCTGAGTTTGATAGAGTTCGTACTGCAGAGGATGACAATACAGTTTTTTTTTCAGGATCCACATTTCATATAGATTTATGTCCAACCAACATTTCTAGAGTTACTATACCGGATAGATGCACAGAAGTTTCTAAAACAGACAACAGTGCAAGCATTGTTGTGCCTGAAGGAGATCTGCTGCAACCTGAGAGGATTGCCAGTCAGACGAGAAGATTTGTTTGCTCAGCGCAATCACGACGCTACTAACAGCTCTGAAGATAAGAAAGATGTAGCTGACTCATCAAATAATCCCTTAGTTTCTGATACAGATTTTGTAACCCGTACTCAGTCCTCAGTTGGTGATAACAAAGACGCAGGATTTTGACTAATTCTTAATGGTTTATTGCAGCAATGCTGAATAGGAAAATTGCAGTGTCTCCGTTAAGAGATCACTGGTGGCGGCAGCATATTGTGCGATATTATAGATAGTCTGATTTTCTCTTTGGAGGAATATATAGTGATACCGACAATAGTGTCTCTTTTGGCATCTACTTCTTCAATGAAATTAGTGTATGTTTGTACCCCATATTCTACCTGGTCAAGATTCTATTAAAACAGGCATGCCTCTTCTGGCATCTACTTCTGAAAATAAGTTACTGTTTGTTTGTACCCACTACCGAGTTTCTACCTAATAAAGATTATGTTCAAGCTATAACAATTATGGATATCCATCACTGTACATGTATTCAGTTATCACACACACACAAATTCTAAAGGGATTATATATACGCTGTCACATGAAGCAAGTTTAACAGAATAGTACAGTACAGATAATAATCAAAGCGATTCTTAAGCACTAATATATAGCGATCATCCAATTTTACACATGACTACCCACCTTATTGACATACTTAACACAGACAAATGAGAATGATACAGCCAGCACACCTTGCAAATATCAAGTGACAAATGCAGCTAAAAACTTCGACTAATCCTCGAATGCTTTCAGATTGCGGTTCACGGACGTAAATCCGCCGTCGACAACGAGGTTGAGCGCGCTGATGTACCTCGCCTCTTCGCTGGCCAGGTAAAGCACGGCCTCGGCGACATCTTTCGGCAGCAGGTCGACGCCCTTGAGGTTCGCCTCGCCGCCGACGAACGCCAGGAAGTCCCTCACGGCGTCGCCCTTGTGCTCTCCCTGGGGCAGGTGCGGCATGGAGAGCGGCGTGGGCACGGCGTAGGGGGACACGCAGTTGACCCGTATGCCGTGCCTCCCGAGCTCCAGGGCGACGCTCTTGGTGAGGCCCACCACGGCGTGCTTCGACGCCGTGTACGCGTGCGGCCCCAGCCCTCCGATGACGCTGGCGACGCTGGCCAGCGACACGATGCACCCCTTCCCGTTCGGGATCATGACCCGCGCCGCGTGCTTCATCCCGTGCAGCATGCCGTGCACGTTTATGTCGAACACCTTCCTCACGTCGGCGAGGTCCAGGCTCCGGATATCCGTGACCTTGTCGCCCGTGATGCCGGCGTTGTTCACCATGACGTCGAGGGTGCCGAACTTCTCCGCCGCCGCGTCCACGGCCCGGCTGACGTCCTCCTCGGCGGTGACGTCGCAGTGGACGAACATGACGTCCGGGTCGCCGCCGAGGGAGTCGCGCACCTGCTGGCCGGCGTCGTCCTGGACGTCTGCTATGCAGACCTTGGCGCCGTGCTGTCTGAAGAGGCGGACGATGGCTTCGCCGATACCGGAGGCACCACCAGTGACAAGCGCTACCTTCCCTTTCAACCTTGTGATTTATCAGAAAGGAAAGCAGTTAGATCCATCGCGCACTCAGCGTAACAGCATCTGATTTGGTAGCAACTTGCCACGTTTATTCTCAGAATAAGAAATCATCAAAACCAGCAAGTGAACATCAAGCTAAAAGCGCTCATCATGGTTGGTCAATGCATCGATCGAAGTCCACGATGTTAGACAAGTCTTGCGTTGGAGGCTTGGAGCCCGGTCGACGATCCGACAATTAAGCAAAGCCAACTGTGGCGCCCTTCCCAGGTGCATCATGTTAGAAAGGAGTTGCTACTAGTATAAAAAATAGCTAATGATCTGGCTAAGCTAGCATTGGATGAGAATCGGCTAAGCGGCGTGTCGACTGTCACATAAACCCGCGATTATAGCTCCCTCAGTGAGTGCCCAATGATGATTGGAAACGCTTTGGTACAATGATTCACGATCAATGGATCTTCTTTCCCTTCCCCTACGAAAAAACTACTCCATGTAAACTCATCACATTTGATGAAATTTAAGCTTCGGTTTTCCTCTCCCGCCTCCCCAAACCAACTCAGGAACTAAAGCACGCTACTCGCTCGCTATCGTATTGAATTAAGCTTAATGTTAACTACAGTACGTATGTCTCTTTTTTTTTCCCCCTTGAGGATCACCTCTTTCCTCGAGGAGCTCTGCTTTTCGCTGGAGCGAGCTACAGCTAGAGCAGAGCAGAGTAGAGCGGCGCTGCTTTGCTAGGATGGAGCTGAGGAGCAGGCAGGCAGATCGTCCGGTCAGCCCAGCCGCCGCCGCTCCGTAACGCGCCGAGATCGACTGAGGCAGCCCGGATCACCGGAATGCGCGACGGCCGGGATCGTTGCGGGGAGGGGGAGGGGGGGAAGAGCTAGCGGGCACGTACCGCGGTGCGGGGGAGGACGAAGGGGAGCCGGCGTCGGCGTCGGCGGCGGAGGAGGAGGAGGCCGACATGGTCCGTCCCGTTTCGTCCGTCGTCTCTAGATTCGACGGAGCTGCCTGCCGGCTTTGGTCGCCGGCTCCGGCCTCTGGGTGGTGCGGTGCCTGCGCCGTGCCGAGTGGGGTGTGTGCTGGCTGCCCGGCTGCGCTGGGCAGATTCCCTGTGCCTTGACTTAACAAGGAAAGTTCCACGTGGCTTCCACTGCGCTTCGTCTCCGCTGACGCAAATAGTATTAGTAGTCGACAGAAGCTAGCGTGCGGTGATTATGTGAGGAACATGGGCGATGGAGCCATGGATCGCTCCTTCACATGCTCACATGTCGTACGTACGTTCCCAAGGACGACTAATTAATCATGGATCGATCGTATTGGAACCAGCAGAGGCGACGAAATTTGTTTACCTACTAACAAAATGGCAAGTCGCGATCGCCATACGCTAGCAATCAGGACCAGCGAGGTTATCTCATCTCGCCCTGAGATATATTGGTCGGTGAAAGCTACGGCTGGTCGGGCGCGTCTGCCATGGGTGGCACGTTCGCGGACGGCAGAGCGGAGCGCAGGGGCATTGCCTCCACACGAGGCAAACAATACGATGGCGACAACGGATCCATGCTACGAACGTTAATATATACTACTATATACTCCCTCCGTTTTAAAACTTTATTTTAAATTAGATGACTTATATTCATAAGAGATAAATATATCTACATATGTTGCAAGTCTAGATAAATTCACTTTTAGATAAATGGACATCGTCTAATATGAAACGAAGGGAGTAAGAACGTCAGAGTCAGAGATGATCAAGGGGACATGGCTCGGAAGTTGCTCGAAGCCATGGAAGGTCTTCCTAATGGAACTTAGAAGAAAATACTTTTTTGTGGCGGAAACATGGAGCCTGAGCTACATGTATTTTTTTCCTCCAAAGTTTATTAATTTGACCCCAAAAAATCTAGATATAGTCAATGATTTATTCTACAATTTAGCAAGATACCAATATGAAATATTTTTATGTTTCGCGCTACACTAAAATAACAAAATCTTTCTGAGTTTTGATGCTTGAAAATTTGCTCTATTCAATACCACATATCCAAATTTTTGTCCATTTTGCACAACCTAGGATATAGAGTAGTTGACATTGTTTTTTTTTACTCTGTGACGAAGTTTCCTTTGGGCATGTACCACGGTAGCAATACCTTGTTACTACCCTACTATCCATATAAGCAAAAGTGATACGAGCCATTAGCAAGACAAAAAAATAAAATAAACCCCCCAGTGTGTAAGCATGCCTGCTTTTTCAGCTTTATGATCTGCATTTTCACACTCAGGGAACAAGATGAAGCATTAACTCGTCAAAGGCTTACTTTTTCCGCGTACTTAATCAATCACCCTCAACATCCTTTTATGGTACAGATAATGTCCATCTCTACACTAGTTTCTACCTACTACATCCACCACATCTGACTGGGTTGCCAATTTGTATCTGTAGCTTGTCTGACCGGCCATGGACCAAGGGGGATGATCAGCAGTACAAAAGCATTGATGATCACCTCAACAGGCTTTCCCTCCTTGACACGTGAAATTTCACAAAAATAACCTTTTGGACAAAGTTCAGCAAAAAATAACCTCTTTTTAAAACTATTTTGAAATCTAATCTTTTTGGTAGCGCCCAACGATGCGGCGCTACGCTCTGTGTGGTAGCGCCACAGCCTCCGTCGCTACCCTGTAGAACCCTCATTCCATTCCATCGCGAGCACGTTGAAAACGGCTAAGTCAGGGAGGGTAGCGCCATGGGACTTGGAGCTACCCTCTTAAGGGTAGCGCCGAGGGGCATGGCGCTACCCTCCGAAGGGTTAGATTTCAAAATAGTTTTAAAACTGGGTTATTTTTTGCTAAACTTTGTTCAAAGGGTTATTTTTGTGAAATTTCACCCTTGACACCATCCCCTCTGGCCGCCTGATCATCACTGATCCCAGGAACCCCTACCAGTAATTGGCCCACAGTGATCATCTTATACAATATGGTATGGACATCGTCCACAAGTGCAACAGCCTTGGTCTATCCACCAAGGGTCTTTGGACGAAGGAAAACGTAAGTTCTTCCCAAGACTGACTTCGCTTGCCCTCAACAAGGTTGACCTTTCATCTATGTCTTGCCTCACCCCTGCTCACAAGAAAGTACTCTTTCGTGCAATCATAGGTTCATCCTAGTTGGTCTGCAAATTCTGATGTGGAGGCTTCGGGCAGCGATCCGGCCTGGAGCGTTGTATGTGCCCTTAGGACATCTCCTACGGGGCTGCTCAAATCAGGATCGATTAGGTTCGGATTTTGTCCGTTTGAGCAGCCGTCTGCAGGCGTGTCCGCGCGGACTGGAGCCATGCGCCCTACGGGGCTGCTCAAATTGTGAGAGTTTTCAAAGTGCACATATAGGCAAATACGAAAATGCCCTGAAAATACTAAACTTCCCCGGCGTTTTCAAAGTGCATGTCAGCGATGTGGTGTTCGTCCGCTCCGTCCTCCTCCAGCTCGTCCCCGGCGTCGATGTAGCTCGCACGGTCATTCTCGTTGATGAAGCCGTTCATGTACGCGTCGCCTTCCTCAAACGTCAGTCCCGGAGTCGCCTGAGTCGACTCGTCGAACAGGTTGCGGGGCACGGGAAGAACGCCCGGCGGAACGCGGATGCAACTTTTGCGGGGCGCGGACAACCCAGAGCCCGGTGCGGTGTTCAAATCGATCGAGCCCACGGCGGGGTCGCGGAGCGGCGACGAATCTTCCACTTCAATCGAGTAGAAGGGCTGCGGCGTCGGGTCACGGCCGGGCAAGTACCCGTACGTCAGCGCGGGGGATGCGTCGGCGTCGGGGGGAAGCGCGACCGGGCCGCGGACGTGTTGGAGCTGACAGCCTGCGAGGGAGGCACATACGTCGTGGTCGTGGTCGCCGGACGCATGCCCAGCACGCTCATCACCGCTTCCGCCGCCGCCTGGGCGATCCTGGTACGCTCGTCGTCCATCGGCGACAGCTTCTCCTCCTTCGCTCTCCTCCTCCGCCCCGCCCTCTTGGCCGACTGCTCCCTCATCTCTTCGTCCGTGAGCACCTTCGGCTTTTGCATCGGCTTTGGAGGCGGGGCGGAGGGCGGGACATGGATAGTGTTTTTGGCGGCGCGGAGGCTGGGGGTGGGAGAGAAAAGGGCAAAATGTGTGCCTCTTTTTGGCGGGGCAGGGCGCCAAGTAGTGGACACGATTGTGTCCAGAGTTGTCCGGGAGGCTGCTCAATTGTGGATCAAATTTGGTCCAGATTTGAGCAGCCGCGGACCAAAAAACGGACAACAGTCCGTTTGGGCAGCCCCGCAGGGCCTTGGTTTTGTCCGGAGCTGCTCAAATCCGGACTGTCTAGGGCAATTGAGCCCCGTAGGAGATGTCCTTACGGCCAACCTAGGCCATGCCCCCCCCCCCCCCCCAACAACTATGTGACTCCTCTAATGAGGAGTGTTATTAGGACTAAACTAATGATGATTAAATATACTAATGGCTATTAAATGGTTTAGTTTACATATTGGCCCCCCTTAAGCCAATCCAAAAATATTTTGGCCCCATGAATAATTGACCTAATTTTTTTTACATTAAACGTCTATACTTTGTACTTAATTCTAGCATGGTAGGGTGTCGTTTGTTTCTTGTATAATTGTAATGCATGAATGAAAAATACACTTGCAATGCACTACATTTAAAACTGGTTTTGTCACGGTATTGTAGCAAATTAGTTTGTAAATGCGTAAAGTATATATTATTATACATATTTATGGCGGAGATCTCTAAATTATGTGGTCTGAAAAATAACTTCACAGTAACTCTCGAGTATATCACTGGGTAAGCAATTATAGAGAAACTTCTAGAGTACATAAAAAATTGTTGGTCGGATTGTTAACTGGGTTAGGTTCAATACAATGTTAGGGTTGGTGCAGCCGCTTGCTTTGTGGCCGGAGATGAAGAAACGATGGGACCTTATGGGGTTACGGAAGGATGCGATGCGTTGGCCGTGCCCAGGCAACAGAAGCAGCGTCTGCGGATCCACTTTGGGTTGAACGGGCGTGGATTTAAAGGCGGTCGCGGCAAGGAGCGACGAGGCTCCACGACTTGTCATCCACCCGCCGAGTCGTCCTCGAGGAGCGGAGTCGCCTCGGCGTGGAGGTGGTCCAACTGGATGCACGGCGACACCGCACCTCGGAAGCAGCCAAGCCGGTCTCCTCCCGCAGCATTGGAGGCTGACACGTTTCTGGCGAGGACACTACAACACTACAACCATTGGACGGATAGTGGAACCAATTGTTCCTTTTAGTATTTTTTAGATAGTATAAAGATTGCATCTTGACCCCTCTTTAATTTGTCCCAACGTTTTTCCATCCATCGTTATTGATCGTAACGGCGAGTCCAAGAGTATTGTTGCCCTCGTGAACAATTGACCTACATATAATTTATACCAAACGCTTATACTCTGTGCTTAGTTGTAACATGCTAGCTATAACTTTATGTTATTTATTTTACATAGTTAACCGTATAGCAACGTTTTCGAATTATTGGTTAAAGCGTCGATTGTTTGTTATACAATTGTAATGCATGGATGAAAAGTACACCTGCACCGCACTATGTTTAAAACTAGTTTTGTGACGGCGCTCCCTTAGCAAATTATTCTATAGTTGCGTAAATTATATATTATTAGCATACATATTTATGGTGGAAATCTCTAAATTATGTGGTCTAAATAATATCTTGACTATAACTCTCAAGTATATCACTGGGTAAGCATTTATAGAGAATCTTCTAGAGTTTATAAAGAATTATTGGTCAGATTGTTAACAGTTTTTCCATAGTCACTTTATTTTTGACTTGGTAGTCACAATTTATATTGGGTTGAATACAGGTTGAGAATGGAATGCGTATATGCTTTATTATTGGTACTAAAACAACATCTCTAGTAATAACGTCTAGTACAAACTTACTCCCTCTATTTCTAAAATATAAAATGTCCTAGCATTTTGTCACATTCGCATGTACGCACACATATCTACTTATACATGTTTTGCCGTGTTTGTTCACTCATTTTAATCCGCCGCTAGCCGACATAGTAAGCGACGAGACTGCTTTCATGTCAAACATTGCTAAACTATTTTTATTCTTGAGCTACACACAAATTGTTATGTAACTTTTTTTTTGTTTTGAGAATCACACAAATTGTTACTGAGAGAAAAAAAAACATCGCAATGGTCTAGCCACAAGCAGCCCATTGCAAGGCAGGCCCAGCCACGCATAAATGAACTTGAGCAAGATGTTGGACGTGCGTGCTTCGCAAGCACGCACGCGGCACGCAGGAGCACGACGCCCGTGCTGTCTTGCGGTCGTCCGTCGCTTCTCCTTTTTCTTTCTTTCTTTCTTTCTTTCCTTCCCCTCCAAGCCGAAGCAAGGCCAAAAGAAAATAACCAGATCGATCCTCCATAAGACGAGAGGGAGCCGGCCACCCCGGCCCCACCATCCGACACTCCGAGCCAGCCACGCAGCCAGCCGCGCCCAAATCCCCCAAAAAAACCCTAGCTAGCGACCATGGCGGCCGCCGCAGCGGCGAACCTGGCGGGCCGCCCCGGCGTGCGCGTCGTCGTCATCGGCGACGCCGGCACCGGAAAGTCCAGCCTCGTCGTCGCCGTCGCCACCGAGCAGTTCCCCGAGAACGCCCCCAAGGTCATGCCGCACACCAGACTCCCCGCCGACTACTTCCCCGACCGCGTGCCCATCACCATCATCGACACATCCTCAAGGTCCATTCTCCCCTTCCCTTCCCTTGTTCATCCCTAGATTCGACCGACCGACCGACGTCCTCTAGATTCCCTCGCGGATTCATCGATTGATCTCGGCGCCGCGCCGCGCTGCGCTGCGCTGGTGATTGACTCCCCCTTCCTCGCGTTTGTCGCAGCCCGGACCAGAAGCCCAAGCTGATCGCTGAGTGCCAGGCGGCGGACGCCGTGGTGCTCACCTACGCCTGCGACAGGCTCGCCACGCTCGAGCGCCTCAGCACCTACTGGCTCCCGGAGCTCAGGCGCATCCAGGTGAATCTAATCTCGCGCGCACGCGCTCTTCTCTAGCTAGGGTCCCTGGCTCGCGCACGCACGCACGCACGTGTTGGCTGCTGCTCATTGATTATCGCCCCCCGTGCTGATTATTTGTGATGTTCCTCCCCCAGCTGAAGGCGCCCGTGATCGTGGTGGGCTGTAAGCTGGACCTCAGGGACGACCAGCAGAACAGCCTCGAGCAGACCATGGCGCCCATCATGCAGTCCTTCCGTGAGATCGAGACCTGCATCGAGTGCTCCGCGCTTCGCCAGATCCAGGTCAAAAAAGACCCCCTCCCTTCCTGTCTCAATGTTGACGGAACGCCTGCAGTGCAGCCTGAATGCTTTTTTAACTATTGCTGCTCTTTATAATAATATGTTCACAATGAAACTGGAATGCTGCTCAAAATGCTGATTGATTTTCGCACTTGCTCAGCCTAATAATGCTTCAGTAGGGTGTACTATAATTTTGTATGAACTGTGCAGGTGCCCGAGGTCTTCTACTATGCCCAGAAGGCAGTGCTTCACCCCACAGCTCCTCTGTTTGATCAAGAGGCGCAGTCTCTAAAGCCACGATGTGTGAGGGCTCTCAAGCGGATATTCATTCTCTGTGACCATGACAGGGATGGAGCTCTCAGCGATGTGGAGCTCAACGACTTCCAGGTTTGTATGCACCGAGTCTGCTTTGCTTTCTTGTACTAACTTAAGGTTCACTAGTGTTTTTCTATCACCATTCTTCTACCTCTGGTGATAATTCTCTTTCCGTTGGTTTACAGGTCAGATGCTTTAGTGCTCCTCTCCAGCCTACTGAAATTTCAGGCGTGAAGAGAGTTGTTCAAGAGAAGATGCCTGAAGGCGTAAATGACGGTGGTCTTACCTTGACTGGGTTCCTTTTCCTTCATGCTCTTTTTATCGAGAAAGGTCGTTTGGAAACCACATGGACAGTATTGAGGAAATTCGGCTATGATAATGAAATCAAGCTTAGAGACGACTTCATTCCAACGTCAATTAAGCGTGCTCCTGATCAAGTATGTTCTGTCAATTACTTTCAGCTATTCACATTTATTGACTGTTGAGGATAGACTAATATTTATTGTGCATGCCTTTTAATGTCAAAGTTGTTCTTGCAATGGCTTATGAGCTACAAGTTGATAGTTAATTTCAATTGTATGTTCTATATTTACCATACCTTTGCCTATGTGTTTTATCTTGCAACGACTCTTGCCATGTTTTTATCTGCAATCGTTGGTCCACTATCCATTTGACCATACTTTTGGTCAATAATATTTTCTTCGGTACTGAGTCCACTATCTTTGTTTCAGACGCTGGAATTGACAACTGAAGTGGTTGATTACCTAAAAGGAATATTCCACATGTTTGACATAGATAATGTAAGTCTAATGCATTGATCACCACATTCATTGTTTATCCTCCATTTGCATTTTCATTTGAATTGAATCATACAAAAACTGATCTTCTGAAATTGTGTTTATGTATCAATCTAGGACGGAGCTTTGCTACCTTCAGAGTTGGATGATCTCTTTTCAACTGCACCTGAGAAGTAAGTTGTTGCTAAAAAGATGGGTCATTTTGTATTTGAATTACCCCGTTGGATAATGGGTTACTGTAATTACATACCTTACTCATCATTCGTAAACCTTGTATTATTTTCTATTAGCATTGATTGAATCAATTGACATTTTTGTCTCTATTTGCCATTTACATATCTTCATTCCTCTCTTGTTATTCCAGCCCATGGACTTCTGATCTATATAAAGACTGTGCTGATAGGAATGTCTTGGGTGGGTTATCACTTGAAGGATTTCTATCTAAGGTATTTTCTCAATCATAACGTACTAACAAGTTAACTACATTGAGCGTGTACACTATTTTTTCAAGTTGTTAGTTAACTGATTTTTTGCTGATTGGGTTCAACCTAAGAAAGCAAGCCCCTTTATCTATTCAGATTTTTTTTTTTGTTCATAATTGTGTTTGCCTTGCACCATTCATTGAGCTCTTTTAATCACTTTGAGGAGGTCCAAATAGTTTTTTGTAATCTTTCTATGACTACTGTACCCTATTCAGAGTTAGTCATTCTCAGTATACAGTAGAAGCCCCAGAAGGGATTATAAACTCTACACCAAACATATAAGAAACGTAAATCAACTAAACTGGGTTAAAATTCGTATGTAAGACGAGTGTGTTCTTTATGATTAAAATGCATCATATGTAGTACCGTGTGTCAAAGACCGCATGGAGTGTTTCTAGGTGGAATACATGTTTTGTAATTAATGTAGGATTTCTTATGTTTACATGCATATCGACAGCTGTTCTAATCTTGTGGACATGTGCTTGGAGAATTGTAGGCAAGACCCCTGTGTTTATTGTGATCATATGCTTTCGTATTCGATTACTGTGTAGATTTTCCTTTGCTGATTATAATCTGCAATTGCAGTGGGCTCTTATGACACTTCTAGATCCGGCAGACAGTTTTGCCAACCTTGTTTATGTTGGCTATTCGGGAGATTTCAGTTCAGCATTTTCCATCACAAGGAAAAGACGAGTGGATCGTAAAAAGCAGCAAACTCAAAGAAATGTGTTCCAGTGTTATGTTTTTGGTCCCAAAGGTGCTGGAAAGACTGCATTGCTACAGTCATTCCTTGGAAGGTATTCTACGCATTTCCCATATTTATGCCATGAATTTTCATGCCAAGTTTGTACCTTTTTGCAACTCTGTTTCACTTTCGGTCCTTATTGCAGGCAACCTTCTGATGCTCTGCCAACTAGTAGCGACCGGTTTGCAGCAAATACCGTTGAGCTGTCTGATGTAAGTAGCCAGAAATGTCTATTTTTCTTGCACTATAGTCAAACATTGTGATATTTGATAGTTCTATTCTTGGTATCGCAAAACTTGACGCAAGTGTGGTAACATTAACTAAGACAATCCAATTTTTCTATCAACGGCATGTACTATGGTCCCATGTCTCTTTCCCTGTTCTTTCCATCTAGATATTTGGCTGACATTTAAGAGAGATGGTCTAATGGACACTATAAGTTGTTTCTAATTTGACTGCAACTGCAGCTTGAGATTTATGATTTTTTGATTCTTGGTGATTTGTAAGGATACTTCTACTCTGCAGTGATTTCTGATTCGTGAAACCTCTCTTTTATTGAAGGGGACTAGAAAGACGCTTGTACTGCGAGAGATTCCTGAAGGTGATGTAAGATCATTGCTAAATAACAAGGAATCCTTGGCACCCTGTGATGCAGCAGTATTTGTATACGACAGGTTTGCATCCTTCTGAGCTATTTTTATTGTTTGTTCAGGACAAATCGATTTCCCAGTAAATGTATAACAGCATTTAATATCCTTATAAATTACAACCTGCTATAGATTAATCCTCTGCCTCGTCTCAGTTGGATTGTGTTAAGTGTCCACTTTTAGTATTAGCGTAGTAAAAAAACTTGATAACATGGTAATCTTTTGGTTGCCAAGGTTTTGTAGCTGGTTTATGTTGCACTATTTTCTGCCTTGTGTCGGTCCTATGTTACAATTTTGTGAATTGTTCTCTATGGTTTTGATGGCCCATTTATGCAAGAAAATATGGTTTACCAATTATTCAAAGCTATTGGCCAAATCTCAGCAAAAATACTTTATTCATGTAGTCCCTCCGTCCCAAAATAAGTGTATTTGATTTGTTCAAATATGGATGTATTTAGACTTGTTTCATGTCTAGATACATTCATTTGGGCAAAAATAAGACTTATTTTGGGACGGAGGGAATATATAAATCTGATTTCACTTCACCAGAATAAACTACTGGCCATAAAGTACATTGTAAAAATGATTCTTGTTCTGTCAAATATGAATAGGTTTGATCCTTAATTAGTGGTTATTGTTCGCTGGTTGTGTAAGTGGTACTAGTCATAGTTGACAATTCAAGATTGAACTAATACAATACAGTTATTCTTGTGTGGCACTAGATGTCTATGCATAAATCTTGCTTATCCTGTTACACCTTGCTCTGTGACCTATTCTCCATGACACAATTTTCTTGCGCGGCATGTCACTGAATGTGAAACCTGCAAAATCGCAGTTGTGATGAATTTTCTTGGCAAAGAGCAAGAGATTTGCTTGTGCAAGTGGCTACACATGGAGAAAACACTGGCTATGAAGTTCCTTGTCTTATAGTTGCTGCTAAGGATGATCTTGACCAGTCTCCAGTGGCTCTACAGGAATCAACCAGAGTAAGCATATATGTCATTTTGTTTGATATTTTAAATTTACCATTCTTAGTTGGTGAACAACAAGCGGCAGATATTTTTATGGATTATATCCATTAGCCCATTTGCAGGCATTGCTGCACAGATGGATTATTTATAGTTATTTATATTTGTTATAGAGTAACCATAATTTTATCTAATTTCAGGTGAGCCAAGACATGGGAATCGAGACACCAATTCCAATTAGCGTGAAGTTAAAAGACTTGAACAATATTTTCTGCAGAGTTGTGCATGCAGCACAGCGACCCCATTTGAGCATTCCAGAGACTGAAGCTGGTAAATCACGCAGGCAATACCGTCAGCTTCTGAACCGTTCTCTCATGGTTGTTTCAGGTAAGCCAACTTCATGGTCTTGTCACAAATCTTCTCTTACTAGATACGTAGTAGTAGTCTCGAAAGCACGGACACGGCAGATGTTGCCGAACTGCCGTTCTGATACGACGGGATACGGGGATAGGCTGGGATATGGCGTGATACACGAATTTTGCTGTATCCCCGAAATTCGAATTAAAAATAAAGAAAACAATTCAGCGATACGGGGGGACACATATGGGATACGTTTGAGATATGGCCTGGCCACAGCAGAACACCGCTGGTATGGGGTCGCTCAACATTGTGTGAGCATCAACCAGATCTTTAAGGATAGAGCAGAGAGGAGGTAGGTGCTCTGTGGATGCGTCCTGCCGACGGCGAGGGAGCTGGTTATGTTGGGAGAGAGAGCTAGGGAAGAAGTCAAGCTTAAGGCTTGAGGGACAGGAGAGACGAGACAAGATCGAGAGGGAGATGACGGCGGCGCTGGAAGGAAGGAACGAAGCGAGAGAGAGGGCTGGGTCATGTGCGTGTAGAGTTAGGTTAGGCCAGGCTGTATTGGGCTGTTCTTGGGCTGACTGGTTCTTGACCTTATTGGGCCAGAAACAACACAGAACTACGTGGAGGTATTTAATATTTCCTATTTTAGGTTTCCTATTTAATATTTACACATTTTCTGTCTTAATTCTTTATTACATGGCATATTTTTATTTTATTTTATATATACTTGCCGCATCCCCGAATGGCTATTTTTGGAAATGCCGTATCCCGTATCCCCGTATGCGTATCCCCGTCTTTCCGTCCCCGTGTCCGTGCTTCTTAGGTAGTAGTAGTAAAATCAGCACAAATCCAATTATGGATAAAGAGACTAGAACCATCTGTTCCACAATCTCAGTAACCCTCTGTTCCACAATGTCCTTTTTTTCTACTATCTCTGTTTCAATGAATAAGGCTTATATTATTTTGGAAAAGTCAATCCATGTAAAGTTTGACCAAGTTTTTGTAGAAAAATATTAACATACAAAATATAAAATCAATGTCATTAGAAACATTATGAACTATGTTTTCGTATGATATATTTATATAATATCATATTTGTTGATAGATTTTTCTAAAAGTTTGGTCAAATTTTACTTGGCTTGACTTTTCCAAAAAAAATATAAGCCTTATTCATCGGAATGGAGAGAGTAGCTAGTTTAGCTTGCTAAGAAGGCTTATATTATGGAATGGAGGGAGTAGCAAGTTTGTAATGATATCAGATAATTTGTTATAATGTGGAGGTACGTTGGGGTCTGTTGTGAGCCAAGCCATAACTGGCATGTTTGTTTGAATTGAACAAAGTGTTTGTCTAATATACAGTAGTTTTTCTTCAGCATACAAGCCCGTCCGTACTAACCTACTCTAATACTGCACTAATAATCTGCAGTTGGAGCTGCTATAGGAGTCGTGGGAGTAGCTGCTTTCAGGATTTATGCGGCTAGGAAGAACTCGTCGTCATGAAGCCCTCCCGGACAGTGGTGAAATAAGCTGTGTGCTACGGGCAGGTTCATCGTCCATCAAGTGGGATCGTCTAGCTTGATGTTCATTGCTTGTGGAGCTTGCTGTTAATGTACAGTTGGGTCAAGAAAATATAACTTGTTCTGCACATTTTGGTTTCGGATGCATGGTATAATGTACGGCAGTCATCAGGCTCTGTTAGATTCTTTAGCTGATTGACTGTCATGACTGGTTAGCTCTGTCAAATCTTACCACTGTTGCACTACATTTTTGGCCACATCATCGGTACTCAACTTTTTTTTTTGTTACTCTTCAACATTTACATGGTTGGTTCGGTTTTCCTAGTTATTTCAATTTTTACTGGTTAATTTTCATTGTTGTAGTCACAGAGTAACCGCTGTTTCCACTCGCTCGAATGGTTGGAACCAAATGGGAAACGCTCAGAATTTGTCCTAGTAAACGGGTCAGGTCTCCCTACCTACTTCCAGTTGATAGTGATCTGGACATGGTAGCACGTACGTCGCCAGTTGAGAAGGAATCCCGTCCCACACGGTGGCCGTCCCCATCCGTCTCCAGTGAGAGCCAGCGAGATACGGGCAGCGCCCCGCCATCGCTGATGTTAACAGCCATGCACCGGTGTCGACGCCATGGCCCGTTCCTTCCTCCGGGGTCAAATCACAAACACGTCCGTCCGGTCCCTTTCAAGATTCAGACGATATACTGTGGAATTTTATTATTCCGCACACCGAACCTGCGTTCTCATGAGGGAAATGGCATATGCAGTGACGTGCAGCTCAGGGCTTTGCTGGACGTCTTCCCAGGTCACGATGATGCGTGTTAGGAGGAGGATACAGTACTCAACTTGTGTTCACACAAACGCAACACAATGAGATTGGACTCTCAAGATTAAAGATTAGAGAAAGTCGCCTCCTGCACTTCGTTATCGACGGAGCACCGAGCAAGCTGCGTGGTTTTCGCTGAACAGACATGGCTATTATCTCATTGCCTGATCCTGCTGTAGGTGGCAAGACAACCAACATTCCAATTACTTTCAGCTCACATAGATATCGAACAGAACAAACGTCCTCATCAGGGAGTAGATGCATAGCGTTTTGGATGATCTTTGTTGCAAAAACCGTGGAAAGATCCACCAGTGGATAGAGAAGGATTTCCCGCGGCGCAGCAGTTCTGTTCCACAATGGTGGTAACTCATACGTGCACAACAGCTTCTCTGAATGTTTGCAGGTTTTGAAGCAAACATACTGTTCATCCACCACAGCTTACTGTTCCGCATATACAAACCAACACAAAAGTGCCGCTGTGATGTTGCACATCACCGGCACCTGCTACTACTACTACAGGTATACAAAGCAAATGTCCAATCTTTTTTACAATTAGGTTCTCGATCGATCGGACGCCAAGCACACACACCAACCGTACTACCGTATGCAAAAACGGACAGGGTTGAGAATGGAAGAGAAGGCGATCCAAGTGGCACCATGACGGCCGGGCCGGGTGGAACAACTCATGGTGCTGGCTAGAAGAAGGAGCGCTTGGTGGGCACCCTGCCGACGGCCTTCATGAAGTTGGCCAGCTCCAGCACCTTGGCCAGCTTCAGCCCCCGCTTCGCCTCCGCCGACGCCCGCTTCTCCTCCGCCTTGTGCCGCGCCTTCGCCACGTCGTTCTGCGTCTTCTCCACCGCCTTGGCGCGCTGCTCGTCAAGCTTCCTCTGCAGAATCACAAAATTGATCCATCAGAGTCGGTCTGGGTCGTCAATCAAGAGCCTAAGAGTATAAGAACACTGTTGTCTGTTTACATGGGGGGGACAAACAAGAACTTTCAAAACCTAATTGCAATAGTTCACTCATACTGAAACCACTCTGTTAATGATCCATCAGTCTCACAGTTAACAGTCACCTTTTTGGTGCAGAAAGTTGCATGATTGAGCTGTAATAACGAACTGATGCTTACACGCCCGTACCCCGAAGGAAGGGGCAGCTGAAAAAGCCTGATGTTACACCTCGATCTAATTAACTTGGAGATGAGTTGCTTTCATACCTTTTCCTCAAAGCAAGAACAGATGACTGCTACTCTAGTTTAGTAGTGTTGCTAGGCTAAGGAACTTGCTTTATTTTTATTTTTTGTTTGGGAATATATAATCGTTTGGTTATCAGTGATCGCGATTGCATCAGGCAAATCAAGGATCTCACAACCGTGCTAATTATTTATGCAAGACAAAATATATTTTGGGCAAATCGGAATTCGCCATGCTTTTTCTTCCTTCCAAATAATTGTCAAGCACTCAAGCTTGGTGATTTTCTCGATTGCAAGGCACGATGATGCAAGATCACAGGCAGTGATAGGAATATGCGAATTAAGCTCAGAGTTAAAGCAGAATTGCTCACTGAATTCAGATAAACTGCAAGAGATTTGTGTTCATCTTGATTACCTCAATCTTCTTGAGCCAGGCGGTTGCCTTGTCCACCTGCTCGGTCTCCCACCCGTTGATGACCACCTCCTCCCTCTTGAACCGGTTGTTGATCTTGGCCACCTCCGCCGTCGTCCACGACGACACCTTGGACTCCACCTCCTCCTTCCTCACCTCAGTCACCTGCTTCGCCTCCACCGGCGGCGACCCCGGCGCGGGGACGACCTCCAGGTCGAGCCTGGCCGGCCTGCCGCCGCCGCTGCCGCTCCCGCCCCTGCTGCTCCCGGGCGTGGCGAACGGGCGGCCGCTGTCCGGCACGATGGCCAGCGGGTTGTGCTCCTCCAGCTCGTCCTCGCCGATGCTGGTGAGCTGGTCGGCGCCGTCGCCGGGAGGGTTGTTGCCGGTGCCGGCGCCGGCGGCGACCATGGCGGTGAACTCGCGGCTCATCGTCATGAACTGCTCCTCGGAGGTGACGGAGCGGTGGCTGGTGCTGGCGGTGTCCCAGGCGGTGGAGACGCCGGAGCCGGCGCGCGTGGGCGGCGTGAAGAGCGGCGGGTGATCAGTTAGAGGCTGGATCTCGCGCACCTCGGTGACGTCGTGCTGGTCGTCGGGGACGTCGTGGAAGGTGGTGCTCGGGGTGGGGAACTGGGCCTGCTGCTCCTCGTCGTCGGCGGCGGCCCTTGGGGCATCGTAGTCGTCCTCCTCCCCCTCGTCGTCGGACGCGGTCGGCGGTGCGTGGTGGTGCCGGTCACTCAACATGGGCTAGCAGCAGAGCAGCGTCGTCGGCGGCGACGGCCGGCGGGGAGGCGAGCACCATGCGCCGGGAGAGAGAGCTTGCGTTGCCGCGCTGAGTGAGTCCGAGCAGTGCACGTCTCTGTGTTTTCGGCAATAATATTTGTGAGTGTGTGGTGGGCTGCTTTGTGTGCGTGTGCGGCGAGGTTATATGAATGGCTGGCGCGCGCGGTGATGCGGGTCAAGTCGATGGCGGGTGGGGCCCGGCCCATGGCTAGCTTGTCTCCCGTGGCACGTACCGTGGGTTGACACGTACTTGTCGCGGGGCAACGGGTCAAGAGCATCTCCATGGCAGGCATCATCCAAAAAAAATTATAAATTGTACAATATATTATCTCTTATTTCGATTTTTAATAATAAATAATAAATTATTTATATTTTAGTAGAAATTGAATTTTGAAGAGAAGATAAATAATATATATTGAAATTTGCCTTCCCGCGCTAATTTTCCAGGAGGAAGTAATAAATTAACTCTGAGCTAAGGCAAGACAACATTCACTTTCTGCATTCTCTTCTCCACCTAGATAGTTATACTAACTGTCAACGGTAATCCTCCCTCCTCCCGAGCGAACCAGACCTCCAAAACCCTAACCCTAGCCGCGCCACCCTCTCCCTCCCTCCTCTCCCTCGCGCGTCCGTCACCGCCCGTGGCGGCGGCGCGCCTTCTCCCATCCCACCCCGCGGGAGCCCTCCCCATCCCCTCCCCCGTCGCCGCCGCCGGTAGGTGCTGCCGGGCGCGGCCTGGGTGGCGCTGGTGGCGGCGGAATGTCTCTCACCGCGCTGGATAAAGATGGAGGCGGGGCTCTGTCCTTTTGGCGGCAACGCTCTTTAGGCAGCGGTGGCAGATGGAGGTGAGGGTGAGGATGCAGGGGATGGCGGCGATGGCGGTCGGCATGCTCCAGCGTGGCGGCGAGCTTCACGGGCCCATTTCGGACCCGACTGGACCCTGTTCGGACTGGTGTGCCCTGCGGGGCTTTACGGGGCAGGTTGGCCCGGCCAGACCTGACGGGGACTGGTGTGCTCCGCTGCCACGTCCGGTTGACTACCACCGAGGTCGGAGGTGGAGGTTGTTCCGTCACCGCGGTCCTGCTGTCCACAGTTTATTTTTGTCCTCACCCTCGTCATGCAGACCTCGGGACAGCTACTTCGGTGAGACGGCGATGGTGGCGTCGGGATTGTTTTGGCGCATGATGGTGGATAGATAGTCGGGTGGTTTCGAGGCTCGTCCTCATGGGGTTCTTGTGTTGCGGATCGTCTGGGGTTGTGGATGGGGTTTTCGGGAGAAATCCGACGCGGTGCCGCCTTCGGGTGGCATCTTTCCTTCTTGAAGGGCGTCGTGGCTACCTTTCGTCCACCGCCCCCTTGTACCAGGGGAAACCTTAGGACAAATGCGTTGGTTCAGGCAGCATCGTCGCTTTCCCTCTTGAGGGTGTTGCTTGGTACTCGATGACTCGGTGCTAGAAGAGTGGTGGTACTTTGTCGAAGAGGGCGCAGCTGTTTCGGGTTACTATCGTTTAGTCGATCCGCCTATGTCTCCATTCTAATTTTTTTTCTTTTCTTTTCTTTGGGTGTGTGTTTGCTGCTGCCCCAACATTTCAGGACAGTTGGTTGTATCGGTCGGTTACTATATTTATATAGCGGTTCTACGGCCTATTTTGAGAGTGTCAACGCTAATAGAAGGCTGACATCACCCCATTATACATGCCCTAACAAACCTTACGAGACCCGGTCTAGAAAATTCAGGCCGATACATGGTGTTCGGGCATTTTTATCTTTGAAGGGATTTATTTTATGTGGAGTTCCAGATAAGAGGCGCCTCTGATACTATATCAACGGTATCAAACACTTTTAGGTTTGATTCCCGATTTCTTTCCCGCTGCTGTTAGGGTTAGTCCGCTCCAACGAGCAATTAGTTGACTCCTCCGATGTGAAATGGAGCATGTGCACGGTGGCGGTTCCTCAAGCACGACAATGTGTCTGGAGCACCTCCGCCTGCCGGTGCCAGGCTCGACGATGCAGCGGGGCCATAGTTGCCTCCAATGGAGGACTCCACCTCCGACGAGCTCCCCCAAGGACCGACTCGGGTCCATTTCGTCGCTCACTGAGCCCACCACGGAATCTGATGCGGAGGACCTCGCCGCAATCACGAACCTCGATGAACTGCGCGAGCTCATCAAGAACAAGTACGTGCGCATTCGGCCTATCACGTGGACATGAGGCGTGTTCGACCGGCCATTGGGCCGTCGTGATCCGGCTGAGTCTCGAGCACTTTACCGGAGAGGGAGGAGCGTCGCTGGCGCATATTCCTGCCTGAACTCCGATGTAGGAACAACTATTGAGAGACGTGTGTGCATCATCCGTCGGCGCCGAGCAGTTCTTCGTTTGTAAAAGTTTAGTTTCTATGCTTTTAAAAATCTAGTTTCTTTCTCTGAACTATGTTCCGTGATTGTGTATGCATCGCGAACAAATTATCCGGTACCTGTTCTCGGAAGGAGATTTTCCGGGATATGCTCCACGTTTTGGCTGGCTGGCTGCTGGGTCCGACTTCCGAGGCTCGTCCGGTGCTCTGGCGGCTGGCGCGCATGGAGATTGGTGATTTCGCATGTGGGTTCTTGTTTAAGTTGGCGCGAACGTTTGGCTCTTGATGCATGCACTGCTCGTCAGCTCGTTGATTACCACGGAGAAAACGTTTTTTAGATACACAGTATAACGCAATCGGTCATATACACGCGCACATACACTATGAATGCACATACACCCTAACTCTATGAGCACCTCCACTAAGCCGGCGGGCCATGTATTGAGATTGACGAAATCATCATATACGCCTCGCTGTCGACAAAAATCACTGAAGAATATTCCGCCTAAATGAGAAACACTAGCTAGCGTCAAACCTGGGGTTTGAACTTTGGTGGGACTAGAGGGTACAACTACCTACCTAACCATTTTGTCACAGGCAAGTTCTCACCATGAAGAAAACGTTGGTAACAGTAAGAAAATGAGTTGAGTCCCGGCCAGGCGAGAAGTTGAGATATTTCTGGCGTGCCATGCCCACCCAGCGTGAGTGCAGTCCGGAGGACACGATGGAGGAGTAATGTGTTCGTGCCCGGTCGGCTCCACATATTTTGTACACAATTCTCCGTGATGTGTGACGTTGGAGCACATATATATTGTCAAAAGTCTCGCGAAGCTTCGTGACATTTGTATAGGAGGTACATGACGAATCAAGAAGACGATGGAGGGTGAGCAATGCGTTCAATTTAGTATATATGTGCGTTTTATGCGGTATTTATTTAGTCCGTTATTATGTCAGGAGTTCCTACCAAATTATGCAGGTTGTTAGTGTGCGAAATGATCACGGGTTGTCCTTCCTTTAATTCGACACCACGGAAATTTGCCAAAAGCATACATAAACAGAGGACATCGTGTCATGCACTTATTTACCCCTTTTTAACTACTAAATGTGCATCGGAGCCAAAGGGACAGTGATCGAAAGTCGACCGACGTGATTAGCTAACTAACACCACTTTAAAAAGAAGAAGTGTTTAATCAGCGTGGAAGCATGCCCCTGCTCGACGTGGAGGAAGAATAGTAGGACCCGGGAGATGGAGGGACGTACAGCTCATCTAGGCCACGGGCCACGGCGGCGACCGGCCGGCGAGCCGTCGCTCTCCCCCGGTCCCGGATAAGAGCCACGACCACGGCCATGCTTTGCCCAAAGCTTTGATGCTAATGCTATCGTCGTATTCGTATCGTACATACTTTTATGAGTGCTGTGCGGGCGAGCGAATGGGCAACCAATCCCGGCGGCGCAGCTGGCCCGTGCTGTCCACCGGCGGCGCGGCACGTGGGCCGTCGGACGTGTACCGGCCGGGGCACAAGGTGCGGCACGTCGCCGTCGCTCATCTCATGCACCTTCAGCGACGATGGTTTCATGGAGTGCTTTGCTCGGTTAAAAAATGCCATCGATCCAGGGCGATCGAGGAAGTGGAGTGCAGCGATGTGTTTTTGTAGAGACGTTGCAGTCGATCTTCCGGAGTGACGACTTTGCTTGTCGCCAGCTGGCTCCCGACATTTAACAGCTAGCCAGATAGGTAAGTTTAATTTCTTTACAACTTACCCCTTTTCTTTAACGAGGCGATATGTACATCACTATAAAAAAATTGTATGTATGTATGTATGTATGTATGTATGTATGTATGTATGTATGTATGTATGTATGTATGTAGTGCTATTTGACTCTCTGTGAGTAGAATAATTATCCTACACTCACCCGTATCTTTTGAACCATAAAGAATTTTTACGTCACATAAATTTTGCTGTACTTCGTAAGTTAATAGGAATATAAGAAAATATTAACATGACGTAAAACTTTATTTATGTGACATATAAAAAATATTGTGTAAAATACACATTTTTATCTAGTTTTACACTGTTATGACTTATATATTACATTTCTTACGTAAGTTATGGGGCAAAATAAATATAATTATTTAGATGATAAACATATTTTCTTTTATAAAAAACAATGTAAAAAATCTCGAGTGCAAAATAATTTATCAATAAGGTTTCTATGTATGTATGTACTCCCTCCGTTTCATATTAGATGACTTTGAGTGCTTTGCTCGGTTAAAAATGCCATCGATCGAGGAAGTGGAGTGCAGCGCACGATTTATTTTTGTAGAGACGTTGCAGTCGACCGGAGTGACGACTTTGCTTGTCACCAGCTGGCTCCCTACATTTAACAGCTAGCCAGATAGCTAAGTTAAACTTCTTTACAACTTACCCCTTTTCTTTAACGAGGCGATATGTACAACACTACTAAAAAAATTATATGTCTGTATGTATGTATGTATGTATGTATGTATGTATGTACGATGGAAGTAAATTTGAAACTCACGACATAGACAAGTAACTCGTGATTCGACTCAAATTTGATGTCTAGTGAACTCGAGTGATTTTCCCCTGTTTCGTGCTCATTTCTGGTTGTGGACCAAACTAAAAGAGCCGAGTTCTACTCCTTTAGCTCGTCAAATCGTTCGTTGGAACTCTTTATATAAGAGTATAATACTCCAATATTTTGCACCTATAATGTTATACTTAGACGACATCTATATTTTAGCATTAGTCTATCATTTAAAATAGACTAGTAATGGTGCACGTGCACATGCACGTTTATCCTTACGATTTTTCCCCTATATTTTTGTTAGCATGTACTCCGTAATACTTAATTCTAGTCAACTAAATATAACCTATAGTTATGGTTATGAAGTGTATTTTATGATGTACTCCATTAGTTTTGGTTATGAAGTGTATTTTATTATGTAGTCCATTAGTCTTGGTTATGGAGTCATATTGGATTCCAAATTTTTTTTTTTGTAAAACAAAATTTGAAAACAACCTTATTAGTTTGAACATGCCACATCAAGTGGATTTGATAGTCGTGCAAGAAGGTAGGCGCGTAATCTGAGGAATAATGTTGTTTATCTTGACAGTACATCACCACTAATAAAAATTGTGACACATGACATTAGTTCAGCAAAAAACAATGTAAGGGGCTTATACGAACAATTTGACAATTGCAACAACCAAAATCATTGCAATATGTAGCTAATGTGTACAACCAAAAGAATGTGTGCATCCACATTTCAAAATAAGCAGTGCGCATCATAATATTTTCACAACATCTTTCAAATATAACAGGGAAATTGAAACGCAGAATAAGAATTGACAATATATATAGAATTCTGAGCCAAGAGAGTCAGGAGATTGTAAATCTAATCAAGCATCCACATACGACATTATAATAATACAAACACAAGAACACTAATTGCAATACTAATTCAGACTCCACATTCCAGCGGACAAGTGGTGCCAGGGAGTAGAGTGGCAGGATCTGCTGCAATCTGTAATTAATAAGAAATAAAATTGAGGAACTAAGACAAGAGCGTATTAGTGAAGAAAATATTAAAACTCTGAATTCTCTATTTGTTTCATAATGCACGACCCCATAGCACCTAAACAATAATCTCTAGACATTGCAAGACTCACATATAAGTTCTACACTGCCAACCACAAACCAGAGGACCTAAATCTCACCACGTTACTCTTTTTTTCCATTTGTGTCGTCGCCGCCACAATGCTCCTATACGCAGAGTGCATACAAAGAGAAATTAGTGAGGTAGTCTTAGGAAGTATGAATGAATTTCTCTTACCTTAATTGATATACAAAAGCAACAATTTAGAGTACCGAGCAAAAAAATCTCCTCAATGTACATGGCGCAGCTTTTAAGGAAACACGCAAGAAATCTGCGGAAAGTAGAACATATGGAAATGGGAAACAACATATCTTCAGCTAATTCTGGTCTGTATCAGGCAGTTCTGTATTTTTGCAAAACAAGTCAACTCATCAAATAGATAATTCTTGGTTGTCTCAAACTCTGAATAATACCAAGCAATAGAGCTGACCAACTGACCTGAAGATGATTTTTTAGCATGATAAATGGTCAAATTATCGGCCCTCATTATCTTCGGTACTCCCTTCGGAGTTGCTTCAGCAAGAATATCAAATTAATGTAAATATTTATATGCTCGATAAATGGAGGAAAAAATCACTTCAAACAATATATATGTGCATTGCCTCTGAATATATTGACAACATCCACAAGACACTCATGAAGTTCAGGAGTCCATCTCATGCGTGTCTTGAGGTATTGGAGCTGGCAGAGGGTGAGGGTGCAACAACTACAGATAGTTCTAGATTAAAATGAAACCATTTGTTCGCTGGCTGATTGGTTAGCTGAAGTTTCTAGTGGCAGAGGCGGTGCAACCTGTTTCCAAACATAGATAAATCAACACTTAATCATATTCTTTCTTTCAGCTCCCACATTTGTGTCATCAAACCTGTTTTTCAGATCGATATAAGTGATTTTTGTTGGGAGGTTCACACACTTGATTTTCAGGCAACGAATGCCTTCCTTTTCTATTATCTTTTGTAGCAACGAATGCTACACTACACAGGCAACAAATGCCTACAAGCTTGGCAACCTATGCCTAAGCTTCACCACAGCAACGAATGCTGGCAAACCTTAGCAACCTATGCTTGCCCTCAGCAACCTATGCTAGGACCTTGGCTTGCTGCCTTTTCACCCATAGGGTGCTTCTCCTTATATAGAGGATTCATGGTTGGTGCTACTGTATTCTAGAGTGTTCTACTACTACCTATCTTACTGGCTAAGAGTTACAGTATTCTAGAGCCTTCTACTCCTTTCTACTGCCCAGCCTAAGAATTACCAACTTGTAGAGTAGTCTAGAACATACAAGCACCTACTGACTTAGCTCCTTCTACTCTCACACAACCTATGTGTGTTCACACTAGCCTGCACACAACCTATGTGTGCAGTTTACACTATGACAAGATTATATCAGGCCAACAATTTTTTCATAATGAGAATGCAAAGGAACTAAAGCAGCAAGAACACTACATAAGCCTGTTAAACTAAGAAAGGTTAACCAGTACACCGGATTCAGATCGACATACTTTCCTGCTGGTCTGGCAATACGTTGGGAGGATGGCAATGCGGAGGCACACCACGACACACTTGGCAGATGCGGAGAACATGGCGTCGAGGTGGGGTACTGGGCGGAGAACGGAGAGCCGGTCTGATAGGTGCAGTGTAGCCGCAAGGGCACAGGTCACGGCGCGGGCGCCTCACATGCATGGCATGATAATGTAAAACTGAAACATAATGAAGTAGGTTCATTAGTGCAGAGTTTGTATCATGACAATTAAAACAGAAGCATAGTAAATTAGAGAGGTCGATCACACTTTAGTGTTCAAATATAAACTGAATGAAACACATTATCTAAAGCCTAGAGTCAGAAAAGGTCATTTTGTATTTCAGTTCATGTGCTCTAATTTTTTATTTATTGAAAGAGTCATATGGCTGCCTAATCAACATGAACAAAGAGAAATTTAGTATGAATAGGAGGGAAGTGCAGATACCGCTTGCCCAAAATAGTTCTCTTTCCTGCCTACAGATTATTCCTGATAAAATTCTGCAATTAGGCTTTATTTGACACCAATTCCTCATCCAATCATCAAATAGCACGATTCCCTCTGCCAAGTTTAGTGTAGCAGCAGAACACACTTGAGGCGCGATAAATAAAATTAGTTAGTAACAAAGAAGGTAGATGATTTTCCACAACAGAACGAAGAGGTAAAGTTTGGTGGATCAACGTGGTACCAAATAAGTACAGAAATGACCAATACAGTAATTTTTTTGGCTTCTCCAAGTGAGTCAGCCCGAAGAACACATAGATTCCTGTATAATGCGAATATGAAAGTTCTGTTCTAACAACAAAAGGTTATGCACATGTCTGAATTCTTGACACCTATTTCCACCATGAAGGCACGGTTATGCCCTATAACCATCACGGTTGTGTAACATAAGACATAGACAAAAGGGGAAAGAACAAGCATGTTTCAGAATTGAGCAACTATAAGTAGGAGAAATCTTACATCACAAAAACCAGATATCACCCCTTGCTGCATCAAGTCGTGTAGGTGAGACCTGGCACAAATTCTGCATGTGCACCCGTATAGGAAAAGCACTAAAATAAGATCTGCTAAAAGATATGGATAATCTTAAATTTCAAGAGGACACAACCTGATCATTCAAACAGAACAGATGGCACAACCTGAAATCTTTCTACACTTCAATAAGGAATTGAGATATGTACAAGAAGTTGGCCTTTTCCTGTTAAAAGTCACAAACAAAATCAGCTGCAAGGAACTGAAAATCACTAAACAATCAACATTCCCTACATATTTACAATTGTTCATCTAAGCTTACGAAGTTGGCATTATTGTCACATCGCTTGTTACGGGCACTATACTGCACATAAGAAGGTGCAAAATAAAGCCTTTATAGAAGCCAGAACCAATAACGACATTGCCAGGAAGTTAGCAACTAATTCTCATTCTGAATGACTGCCACACAATATTGGAAGCTAAGTAAGAATATAAAAGAAGGTCATTCTCATTCCTAGTCTTTTCTGTCCCGAAAAATAGCAGTGCGGGCCTGCCATGTCTCGATCATTAAAACGATACTAAAGCCTGAAACGCCAGTGAAACATGATGGAATGACTAAATGAACAAGAGTAGTGTTAGGTTTGGCCTTATGATTACAAAAAATATAACTACAGGATTTCCTTAACGATGGGAGCAACCAGTAGTGAATCTATCAAATGTCAAGTACCTATCAATCAACCAGAAGTGAATCTCTTTCGGGCCTATTTAGCAGCATCTCCTTGCTCTGCAAGAGGATCTATCACAAGTTGACGACAGAAAGAATGTCTACTCTATAGTGGAGGATTTTAACTCCTTGAGAGGTGTAGTTGGATACCTTTTTAATCTTTTTCTATCTCCGGAAGATTATCTGTCTTCAAATTCTTTCCAAGTGAAACCTATCTCATGTTGCTACTTGAAAAGAGACTTTCCTACATTAGATAGAAAGAAAATAACCATTATCATTAAATTTCCATAGAGTTTCATAATAATAAGAAATCTGAAATTATTTTGCGAACAAGGATCTGTTCTTTTGACAGTTAACTGAAACATCAACTATCAAAGATGTAATCTGAAATGCAACAGAGCAGAGATCTAAGCATCGTAATCATTGAAATGGAAAGAAATTAGGCAACGTACCTACTCTGAATAGGAATTTGGGTTGAAGCCATCATCGTAGCCAAAGAGGAAACATCATTGACAGTTATTGCTCTAGGCACCATCCTTGGCAGCGATGGGTTGTCCAGATCAGGGCAGGGCCAGCGGTTCCTTCTCCCATCACGACCACAACGATAGTGCCCGCCGGTGGCAGTTTTGGATCGCTGAGGCGCGTGGGTGGGCGGCGGTGCAGGGAATGACGGCTTCGCGTGTGGATTCGGTGGAGCAGGGAAATGCTGCGCGTGGGTGGGCGGCCGGCGGCGTGTGGGTGGGCGGCTTCGTGATTGCGTTGGCGCCAGCGGAAACAGTGCGGCGCGGGTGATTGCGTTTCCGGCGGAGATTGACTGGCGGAACGGCGCAGTGGCGTCCGCCGCCGGAAGGGCGCAGTGCGGCGCGACTGATTGCGACGGCGCGGGTGATTGCGTTTCCGGCGGAGATTGACTGGCGGAACGGCGCAGTGGCGTCCGCCGCCGGAAGGGCGCAGTGCGGCGCGGCTTATTGCGGCGGTGGCGGAGATTGACGGTCGGATAGGGGAGAGCTGCGGCGTGCTGGGAGACTGGGGGACGGAACGGGGGAGCGGTGGAGAGTGGTGGCCGGAAGAGGGGAGCGGGCAGAGGCCAGAGGGCGACGGTTTCTCTGGAGCGACAGTGCGGCGATGCGGGGATACTTTTTTTGTTCGTGGTGGTGTTAAACGCGTTTGACAGTCGGATCTGTATCGTTGGATTTTGCCTGTGTACGGCTCAGATTGTTTGGATCTGCCTCTCTGCGTCTTTTAATATTAGTGGAGATGTGTGGATTTGTGTAATGAAAATTATTCCACCGATTCAATTCATGACGCGTAAAGGTTGAAAACATGTGGCGGTGGCAGTTAAGGTTAAAGCCCTAGGTCGCAAGGTCTATGTATTATTCCCGTATCGCGATTACACCATTTCAACATGAACACGTGTACGAGTAGCATGTATATCTTATTTTCCCCTTTTTTGATTGATGAGGAGACAAACATGTATATCTCATGTCTGTACATACACCATCTTTTTCTAAGAGTATACCTATAACATATCTAGATATGTCTCCAGTGGCCAAATAAAAGTAATTTATTTTAGAATGGAGAGTAATTCATAACCGTTATGTAGGATTCATTAAGTTTTTTTTCTTTTCTTTTTTGAGCGAGGATTCGTTCAGCTGGGCCAGTTGTTTATGCCGGTCTTTACTTTCCAGAGCAGCGCTATCCAGCCCGGTAATCGAGCCCAAGAAGCCCATTATACTGTATTGCTGCCCGGGCACGGCCTAACTGCCTGGAACAAGATCGAAAAGCCCAAACAACCGCCTGCCCTCTCCCCCGAGATCGTCCAAGAGAGCGGCGGCGCGGCGGCGTGGGTGGTGGGAGAAGGGACAGCCAGAGAGCGCTCGAAAGAGGAGTTCCGGCGAAGATGCCGCTCTACGACTGCATGCTGATGCTGAAGCCGCTGGTGACCAAGGAGTCCGCGGCGGAGCTGGTGTCGCGGGTGGCCAGGCGCGTCTACCAGCGCAACGGCGTCGTCACCGACCTCAAGTCCTTCGGCAAGGTGCACCTCGGCTACGGCATCAGGAAGCTCGACGGCCGCCACTTCCAGGTCCGTCCCCCCGCCGCTCTTTGTTTTATACCTTTTTTCTTCTAGTGATGAAGCCTCGTATCGTATCCCCCTTCTTCTGCCGTGCCTTCGTGGCCGCCGCGGGATGGCGACGATCTGATTCGCTTCGCTTGGTTGATTGATGCGTACGCGCTGGGCGGAATGGTTGAGTGGGTACGCGTGTTTGGGGGTTTGGTTCTCCAACGGCTGGTCGTCCTTGCTGCCTTTCACGTGCTCGATGAAATGCCCAAGTAGTGTTTAGCCGTTGGCTGTTAGAATGTTCGTTCGTGGACATTGACCTTGCCTGGCTCGCTGGAATCGCAGGCATTGTCAGGACGGTATGATCTGTTTACTTTTTGCATACTGAGGAAGAATATTTGGCGTTACTGGGGCTTAGAAGTATTCTTGGGGAAGATGGCTAGTTGATAAGTGATTCATATGGTCATGTGAGTCATGCATTGCGTCGTCTTACCCCTGCGTTGGTCTTTCTGGCTGCCACACGTTGGTGACGGTCTGATTCGCTTGTCCTTATTGATGGCTATTGGACGAAATGGTAAATGGGTATGAATGCTTGGGGCTTTGGTTCTTGGCGCTGGGTGGTGCCTTTGACAGTCGATGAATTGCTCAGATAGGTGTAGCCGTTGGGCATTGGCATTGGCGTGTTCAATGGAATGCTCTGGCAGATATTCTTGGTAGTTAGAGATCATTCTTTTGATCGCAGTAAGTGTCAGCATGATTTGATCAGTTTGCTTTGTGTGCCGGATAGAAGGATATACGGTTCCGGATCCAGGATTTGGGATTGGCGTTGAAAACTAGAACTGAAGTCTTTAATGCAAAACACAGTCGAAGAAGAAAAGTAACGAAGGTACAATTTATAGGTCATATCAACTAAAAAATAAAGTGGATGCAATTATATTTATCCCAGTACAGGGGAATTTGGCTCTGATAATTCTGGAGCGTTTGCTACTTCAAAATCAGGAAATTCAGTAATGTTTGACAGATAATGAAACCAAAAGGCCACTATGATCCTAGTGGTTCGATTGTAAGATCAAAAGAATAAAATATACAATTATCCCTTGCTATAGAAAATTGCTACTTCTATACTAGCAATTGTCGCTCATGACAGTAAACTGCAAAAGGTGGGGTTTGAACTTAAGATGGCAGGCATAGCCAGAGATAGGTTGTGATGACCTCATCAAGCCAGCACTTTGTTAGTTTTGTGCACAATATAAACACAAATAATATTACACAAACTGAAGTATTGATAACAGGCACACTAGACTATGTGTAAAATATTTGACGTCATGTGGACCCACCCGTTCGATTATTAAATATGCTGGCATTTGGATGTACTCTTTGGAAGATGGACAGTTGGTAAGTGATTCATTTGGTCAGCATTGCCTCGGCTCACCCTTACGTTGATCCTTCTGGCTGCCACAACCGCACTGGATCTTTGTCCCCAGCAGCGGTGTTCATTTCGTAGGTGTTTCGAGTCACCATCATAGGCACTCATGTGCCTGTTGTCCTGGACCTTAAGGAGTAGTGTCTAACCATCAGAACTGACGTTTCTTCTTAATGATTCGACTCGGCAAGTTTGCAGTTGCTAATCATATTGATGGTTTCTGAGCCTAATCATCACAAGTCTCAGTTATTTGGACGATTTCCGCATCCTGTTGGTTCTATTCTATCTCCTTGCAGATCCTTGATTTTGCCTCGCAGTCGAATGACACTGCGTGCTTTGTCAAGAAGGGGTTTATTTTGACATTAAGGGCGTGTTCGGCAATAGCTCAGATTCCAGAAAATCTATCGATCCAGCTTCCTGCACCAGCTTTTGCGTCCCGTCCGGAGCAGAATATGTTTGGCATTGCTCTGCTGTTTCTCTGGGCTGACAGCCCAATTTCGTTAGGCCGTCTTGGTACTTCCAGCTTGGTCCAGTTAGGGAGACGGTGATGGGAAGTTCCTGGCCTGGTACGGAGCCCGTCGATATGGAGTCGGGGATGCGTTTGGGTGGCCTCACGTGTACCTCGATCAGGAAGCTCCTGGGATGGATGGGCGGTGGCGGAGGTCGGGGGTGGCGGCGGGTCATGAGGCCCCTGGCGGCTAGGTACAGGGTCAAGATGCAAACTAGAACTCGTTCGTTTGGGAGAGCAGTAGCGATGGGAGCAGCCCGGGAGAAAAGAAAAAGGAAGCTACCAAGCATTTCACTTGGCGGTGGCATTCTTGCCCTAAATACTTGCTGCTCCACAGTTGACTGCTCCGCGGATCATCATAATAGGTGATCCAAAATTTGCACAGGCACGCTTCGCAGATTGGAGCAACCGGAATCTGGAAGCAGGGCTGTTGCCGAACACGCCCTACATGTACTTGTGAGAATATTTGCAACATGACCATCCTGTCTGAGAAGCGAAGCGAAGCTCACATGTAACACATTGCGAAGTCTCAATCCTAGCAATTTAGAACACGGTGGAGGCTGCTCTGTAGATCTTGGTTTATGACCCTGCAATGTGCTCAGTAAAATCATCCCATTGGAGAAGGGCTGATCAATGTGACAAAAACTATCATCCAGTGTATCAAAACGATATCTTGTTGTTGTTCTTGATGAAAGGTATGGCCGCATAGGTATTATGTCTCTCTGGAGTTCCCTTCTCAGCAGGTTTCCATGTGACCATCATAAAGGCTACAATTTTTCTTGGATGTGCCGGGTTCCTTTCTCACTTATATGCCATATATGTTTATTAGTGTATCTTACAAATTTTGATGCAATCGCACTTTAAAACCAAATCCGATCTTGAGTCAGTACTTTAATGGTTTAGTTGCAGTTTCGTATGATAGATTAGTTAGACAGTTGCCGAATAATTGATACTGGTTGGTTGATTGGTGTGTGCATAGTAAATGAAAATTGGAGTACTATCATGGTATCGTATATTGAATTTTCTAGTTCAGATTTTGTGTTCAGATAACATGTTGAGTCTGATAATATACACTTATGTCCAACTAATGATCCCAGTACTGCATGAATTACTGGTTGTAACTATTCACTACTACCAAAGTGTGAGCGTATGATTTCATTCTTGGTCAGTATAGACTTGTTTACAGTACAAACCTCAGTTATCTTCTTGTTAACCCTGACACTTGAGCCATTAATCATTAAACACGCATACATGGTAATTATGAAGAGTGGAATTGAGTGCCAGAGCTGACTTTGTTCTGGACACAGGCCAGTGTGATTTTTGTTTTGTTTTGTCTTGTAGGACAGTATTGTCAACTGAGCCTAACAAATAAATGTCAACTGGCTAATACTCCCTCCATTCCTAAATATAAGATGTTTTGGCTTTTCTCTTTCTCAGATTTATATGCATCCAGATGCATTTGAGTATAATATCCACTCATTTTAGTCTGTATGTAGTCCAAATTGCAGTATCTAAAACATTTTATAACTAGGAATAGAGGGAGTTATTGATTGGTTATGAACATAACTTTTTTCAAAGTTTGGTGGTGAAACAGAAGACTTTCTGTACTAAAAGGATTCCAAAGTTTTATGGTGAACCAAAAGATCACCCATGTAGCAAGAACTGCAAAATTTAATTGTCAGCCTACAGACCCCCTAGGTTAATAAGAATACACTACAGTGATGCAAAGAAATTATCACTTAGAAATAATTTCGGTGTAGCTGCACTGTCTGATTACCTCATTTGTTTTTTAGGATTTTCTGAAATGTGAGGTGAAGGATTGACCTTCCATATTGCTCTAAATTGGATGGTTGTTATTAGAAAGAATTTCAGTGTTTCTGTCTAATTGGTTTTTATGAGGATTTGCTGAAACATTAAGTTTATCTTTGATCATCTACATTTCTCTAAATGGATAGATATTCTGTTTGTTCCTTTTTTCCTTAAAAAAATGCCTTTCTTTCCATAACTCTTTAGTAAAACTCTTGATCAAACAGTGGGATTAGTTGAACACAGTACCTTTGGAAAACAGCCAAAGAAGCAGTGGCACATTTGAATATCAGTGCATTTGAGAATTGTTCGTATGTACATCTTCATTGTCAGTTTTGTTCACCGCGAGTATTGCAGCCTGAAGTCTAAACATAAATTTTATGGTGAGTGGGCTCCTTGCTGATGTGCTGAAGTTTCTCTTGCGTTTTCAGGGCCAGCTTATGCAACTGACCATGATGGTTCCACCTTCCTTCACCAAAGAACTCCACTATCTGAACAAGGAGGATCGACTGCTTCGTTGGCTGGTGGTGAAGCATAGAGATGCAGTGTACGGTCTGGAGTTCATCAATGAGGATGACGGGATGTACGAGATGGACAGTTTCCGCCGTCATAGTGGTAGTAGTAGTAATAAAGATGAGGACGTTGATGAATATGATGACGACAGCGATGATGCCGAGTACGAGGTCGGGGAAGAGTAGAATTGTGTGTCAAGATCTCTGCACTTTCACTATTGTGTTATGTTGCAAACTGTACCTGTTGTCTTCCCAATGTTTTCTGACTACAAAGTAGTCATGAATTAGAACCACTGAACTTGACTATTTGTCGCAGAAGACCCTGGAACACCTGAAATCTAATGGTGCGTGTTATTTGACATGTATGCTGCCAATAAGGAATGGGTCTTCTGATCGGTTCATGACCACTAGGTTTATCATGTGGCTGTGGTAGCTGTTTCTTTCTCAGGATCTAATGTCGAAGAGCTTTACAAAAATTGGGGAAACGCTATGTAAAACACACTGGATTGCCATTTTATTCATCGATATAGCTTGTACAGAGTGATGAACTACCAAAGCATGCACAGCCATAGAACTACTTATACTGACCGTTCATAAACAAAATGAAAGAGAAAAATACATAGTTACATATATATGACACAAAGATCGACGGGCCACGATCAATTAGAAGCGGCCCGCCAGCCTTCAGAACCACCCCGCCCTCGTTGTCATCATCGTCTGAATTCAAGTCGCGGGCTAACCAAATACTTAGTAGATAAATTCAAAAAAAATAATACTTAGTAGATATAGTCAGGAATATCCATTGTGTAACATCGTATGATTAGTTCCTAAGGAATCCTGCTTTGTCACCTTCGTGTTATGAGTGAGAGACGACTTGAGCGAGAGCTACTTGGACTCAACTTCCGATGGCTTGCACTCCTAATGATCTGGATACAACAACCTCTTTATCCGTTACTTGCTATCCCACTGGCTAGGCGTGAACCGGGCGAACTCGCGCCTCGACCTTAGGTTGAACGAGCGCCTCTGGCTCTTTTGAAACTCGTCCAAGGCCATGTCGTCCCAATAAGACTTTCCATATTAGCTCGCTAACGCTAAAACACATCGGCTCAACAAGCAAAGGACAAAGAGGTTGTTGTATCCAGCTCGGAGCAGTCTGAGCCGCCGGAAGCTGAGTCTGAGAACACATACCGTACTGAGACTGAGTCCGAGGAGGAGCCACCCCTGAGACCGCAGAAGCTTCCCTTAAGGAGGCCGAATATGAAGAATGCACGTGAGGATAACGAGCCCGTGAGGAGGAGGCTATGTAACTTTTGTAAAATAGGGTAGCGCTACCCCGTAGCACCTAGGGCATCTCGAGCGGCCCGACGCAAATGGACGTCTGTGGTCCGTTTCTATCTGGAAATGACTAGGGTCAAGAAAAACCCAGCCCAACGGGGTGACACATTTTGCCACGACCGTCCGCCACGACAAAACGTGTCCCAAATTTGGTCTCGGTTTGCGTCGCCGCGGACAGTCCGCTGTGTCCACGCGTGTCCGCGCACCTTTGACCGGGCCCCGCGCATCAACGACCGTAGGAGGAACAGGCGGAGGACGTGCTGCCCGTGGCAGAGTTCCAGCCGCCCGTGCTCAGCGAGTAGGAGGCTTTACAGCGGGCGATCGACGAGATCCAGCTCGAGGAGTTCAGCCGTTGGGACGGCCTCTTCCCGACACTGAGAGCCTCCGCCTTGGAGGCATGTGCGGCATCCAGTGGGGCGTCCAGCAGCCGAGGGCTGCCGCTGCCGCCTCTGAAGATGGAGGTCAAGGAACCGCCGCGGCGGTGGGCGCCATGGCCTGGCGGTCCGTCCTCCTCGCAGTCACCGCCGGTGTGCGCCATGGCCGGAGGCGTCTTCCTCCGCACCGCCGCGGCCACCTCCTCCAGCTCCGGTGGCCGCGGTGGCGTGGTCCTTCCCCTGGGACCCACCGCCCTTCTACGACCTCACCGGCGACAACGACGAGGAGTAGACGCTGACGGCCAGCCCTAGTATATTTTCTGCATTTATTTTCGCGTCTTAGAATGTAAAATGTATACTAATATTAAATCGTCCTAAAAATAGCGTCGAGTGTTGTGCTTGGGTGCGACCCAAACGGACATTTTAGCGGACTAAGCCCATTTCCTGTCCGTGACCGGACGTAAATGGACCAAATCGGACACGATTCCGATTTAGTCTCAAAATGCATCTGAGCTGTTGGAGATGGCCTTAATCGTTTTCGATGTTTTCGCAGGGGGATGCAAAACTATGCGGCCATGTGATGCCATATTGCCAGGACAGTAGCACCTAGCGCGTGACCTAGTGTTGGACGATACCCAGAAAAGTTAGATTTTGAAATAGTGTTTAGAAGGGACTATTTTTTATTGAAATTTGTACATAGGGTTGTTTTTATCAAATTTCACGAAAACACATGAGCTCGCCACGAAAGATGCCCATCCATGATCCACGTACCCTCGTCGCCGTAGCTGCATGTCTAGCTACGAGTAGCACTCAGCGAGAGAGCCTGCACTGCACTGCATGCTTGTCTGCCCTGCGTCGAGTCCAATCAACAGAGGGAACTTTGCTCTGTTCGCCATGTGAAGGTTTGGCCGCCGTGCTCGTTAACCCAACTTCCGAGTTGCGAGGCGATTCATTTAGGGTGTGTTCGTTTTTGGATGGGGTGGAATGGAATGGAACTGTTCTGCACCCAGAGCTCGTCCCTGTGTTCAGTTTTTAGGTGGAATGGAATTGGGTGGTTCCTCAGAACGGAATATTCCGTGTAGATCCAGAATACATCCGTCTGGCCAAATCGGCCGGACCGAGTGGAACGGGCTCTCTCTCGCGCTAATCCCTCCCCTAACCTCTCTCTGTCCGCTCTCTCTCCCGTGGCTCCCTCCTACACGGGTACAACGACCAGGACGACACGGGCGCGGCGGCCACGCCCAGGCGCGGGGGCGACCAGCAGGCCGGCAGCCTCGCCCATGCGCGGCGGTCTCGCCGCGGAGCTGCGGGCCAAGGACGCGGACCTCGCCGCGGAGCTCCGGGACGAGCGGGCCATGGAGGTGCGCCTCCACCCGGGTGGCGCGGGGCGGAGGTCGCTGGGGCGGGCGAGTGCAGCGCGGGGCGGAGGCCGGCGGAGGCGAAAGTCGCCGGGGCGGGCGCGGGGCGGAGGTCGCTGGGGCGAGCAGGCGCAGCGCGGGGCGGAGGCCGACGGAGGCGGAGGCCGCTGGGGCGGGCGGGCGCGGCGCGGGGTGAGGCCGGTGGAGGCGAAGGTCGCCGGGGCGGGCGCGGGGGTGAGGCCGGCGGAGGCAGAGGGGGGGGGGTGAGGGTGGAGGTCGCCGGGCACGAGGCGGAGGATGGAGGTTGCCTTGGTCCTCTCCGGTGGGTTTGGGGAATAATTAGACTAATTAAATATTTAAATTAAATTATGGTCTAATTAATTAGGTGTTTAGACTAATCAGACTCCATTCCATTCCGCTTCTGAAAACAAAACTGAACACACGGATAGAATGGGATGAGATGGAATGGAATGGAATGGTTCCATTCCATTCCATTCCACCCCATTCTAGAAATGAACACACCCTTACTTCCATTTACGCCGAGGCACCAACCTCTTCGTAGTGATCCATCATAACCCTGTTGAAAACACTTAGGGTGTGTTCGTTTTCAGAACCAAATGGAATGGAATGGAACCATTCCATTCCACCGTCATGGAACCATTTCATTCTTGTGTTCTTTTTGTACAAAAAATTGTCACGGAACCGTTCCATTCTTGTGTTCTTTTCTAGGATGGGGTGGAATGGAATGGAATGAGAACGACATAAAACTCGATTAATTATTTCCTAATCTAGATTAATTATTACTAAACCTAATTAATTATTGCTAAATTTGATTAATTATCTCTAATCTTGCTTAATTATTGCTAAATTTGATTAAATTAGAGTTAATCGCCCAGGATTACTGTTCCGTTCCACCTCGTCCGGCCGAATCGGCCGGACCGGTCGGTTCCGCATATTGAGGGAATATTCCCTTTTCTGGAACCACCCCATTCCACTCCATTCCACTCTATTCCCAAAAAGAACACATGAACGGACTCACGGAATGGAACGGTTCCATTCCATTCCACCGGGTGTGTTCAGTTTTTGATGGGGTGGAATGGAATGGAACCATTCCACCCCTAGGCACGATTCCAGTGTTCAGTTGGGGATTAGAACGGAACGAGTTGGTTCCTCCGAAGCGAATATTCGCCAGAGATGCGGAATACGTTCCACCAAATCGGTCGAACGAGGTGGAACGGGCCGCTATCGACACCGCCCACCCCACGACTCTACCCTATCCTCGTGACCACACCACGACTCCACCTTCATCCCGCGCCGCCATTCCCATCCCTTGCCGCCGCCGGTCCCCATCCCGCGCCGCCGCCGGATCCCATCCCGCGCCGCCGCCGGACCACATCCCGTGCCACTGCCAGTCCCCATCCTGCTCGGCCGCCAGACCACCAACTCCCCCAGCGGCGGCGGCGATGACGGGGGAGGAGCAAGGGAGCGGCGCGGCGACGACGGGGAAGGGGCAAAGGAGCTAGCAGCGGCGGCGACCACGGCGACCCACGGGCAGGAGCGAGGAGGAGCAAGATATGGCGAGGAGGAGCAAGGCAGGAGCATCGGCGACCACAGCATGAGGTAGCAGCGGCCACCTGCGGGCAGGAGCGACGAGGGCATCAAGGTATACTACTCAGTTTACTCAAACATATCAAAATTTCAGATAAAATGCATGACATTTGTTTGTAAAATCTGTTGATGTATGGTGCTATGCATGTCTTTTCTTTATTTGCCATATAAATTGTTCTAGTGTATATATTGTAGATGGACAAGAGAATTGACAAAAGGAAAATGATGATTAGGGGAGCTCCTATTTTTGTTGTTTGTGCTGCAATTGTTGTAGCTGTCCGGGCCTTAAAAAGGAAGAGAAGACCACGCATATCTTATGGGCCAATGCATGAAAGAGACCGGATGAGAATTGAGTATCTCAATAGTAAAATTTGGCATTCAGACGTGACGTGTAGTAACATGTTACGTTTTGACAGAGCGCCTTTCTTTAGGCTGTGTGAGATACTGAGAGAACGCAAGTTGCTGGAAAATAGTGTGCATTTATGTGTGGAGCAGCAAGTGGCAATGTTCTTGCATGCCGTTGGACACAACGTTCGGAATCGAGTTGTCGCAAGAAATTTTGGTAGATCGTATGCGACAATTAGCATATATTTTAGGCAAGTCCTACATGCCATTGGTGAGCTTCGTAATGAGTATATCAGGCCAGCTTCGTCGGAGACCCCAGAAAAGATAGCAGGAAACCATCGGTTTGACCCATATTTTAAGGTACATGCGAAAACTATTGCTTAGCTATGTAGGATTGTATTGACCCATAATATTGACATATTTTTCACTACATAGGATTGTATTGGAGCTATCGATGGTACACATGTGCGAGCATCTGTTACTAAAGATGTGGAAGCTTCCTTTCGTGGGAGAAAGCTATTTCCTACTCAAAATGTAATGGTTGCGGTTGATTTTGACCTCCGTTTCACATATGTGTTGGCTGGGTGGGAGGGGACAGCACATGATGCGAATGTTTTAGCTGATGCATTAGGGCGTGAGAGAGGCCTACAAGTCCCACAAGGTAAATATTTGCCTTAGATATGATTCTCCATATCTTGTCCAAAAAATTTTCACCAACTTGTTTCTTTTTTAAAGGCAAATACTACCTAGTTGATGCTGATTATGGAGCCAAGCCTGGTTTCATCCCACCTTTCCGTAATGTGAGATACCATTTAAATGAGTGGGGCAGCAATCCTGTCGAGAATGCCGAAGAACTTTTCAACCTTAGGCACTCGTCTCTACGTATAGGTGTAGAGCGAGCTTTTGGATCCCTCAAGAGGAGATTCAAGATTTTAGATGATGCCAAGCCATTCTTTCCCTTTCCGGTACAAGTTGACATTGTTGTAGCTTGTTGTGTTCTTCATAATTATGCACTATCCCAAGGAATAGATGGATTCATCATACCAGACGTAACTTGGACCACCCAACCAATCCGGTCACAAAGACAACAAGCAAGAGACCATAGGGACACGGTTGACCGTAGGCAACAAATTGCTAACCAAACGTGGGCTGATAGGCAGGCCATGTATGGTCATTGAGTGGGCCAAAACCATGTATTTCAAGTGTTATTCATGTATCCTTATGTATTTTAAACCATTTATTTGATTGCTGAAACAAATTGTATTGAACCCATGTATCTTATGTGTTGAAACCATGTGTTCTTCATGGTTTATATCATATTTTTGGAGCCATTTTATTGCTGGACGAAAATGTGCATCTTATGTATTGAAACCATGTGTTCTTCATGTTTTATATCATATTTTTTGAGCCATTTTATTGCTGGACGAAAATGTGCATCTTATGTATTGAAACCATGTGTTCTTCATGTTTTATATCATATTTTTGGAGCCATTTTATTGCTGGACGAAAATGTGCATCTTATGTATTGAAACCATGTGTCCTTCATGTTCTATATCATATTTTTGCAATCATTTTATTGCTGGACAGATATGGACAATAATGTTGAAAGCACCGGTGCAAGTGGGAGCAACACCATGGGTGCAAGTGGAAGCAAAACCAAGTCCATGGTTCACTGGACCACTCCTATGTCCACCATGATGCTTGGTTTTTTGGCTGACATTGTGGCCAGTGGTAAAAGGACTTCAAGTGGTTTCAAAGTGTGCCATCATAACCAATGTGTTCAGCTTTTGAATGAACACTTCAAGTTGTCATTGACTCGTGAGAAGTGTAGCAACCATCTTAAGAAGTGGACAAAGATTTGGGGAAGACTAATCCAACTGAAAAATCTGAGTGGAGCTCTATGGGATGAGGATACTTGCACTATTAGCCTCTCTGATGAACACTATGCAGCGCATTGCAATGTAAGTTTTTGTCTATTTCATGCTATTTACTACCATAAGTTATGTCTCATTTATGCTACTAACTTTTGCTTCTTTTTGTAGAACAACAAATCTGATATTCCATTGTTGAATACCCCAATTGAACACTACCGTGCTATGGAAACAATATTTAGGACCACTACAGCAACATGGAAGTATGCCAAGTCTGGGAATGACCCCTTGTCTATTGATGTTGAAGATGAAAGTGAGGTAAACACGTTGCCAAATGTAGGCGAGTCTGTTGAAAAAGCACCAGCAAAAAAGAAGGCCAAGCTTGTGCACATTGAAGATGATGCATTAGTCACTACTCTCAAAGATGGATTCAAAATGATGGCTGAAGCTCTTGTGAAGTCAGGTGGGGATGATGATGACATACCCGATGGATTGTTCGATGCTTTGAAGGACCTCAATGGATTTGATGAGGATCACATCACTGATTATTATGCACACCTTGTTGAGAATCTAAAGATTGCAAAAGCATTCATGACTCTTAGCAAGGACAACAAGCTGATTTGGGTGGGCAGGTATGTGATGAAGACCTTTGGAGTCCGCTGAAATTTGAGTTGAAGTGATGGTACGAACTTCAATTATCTATAGGTTGTGTTTGCTATCTACTACTATTATATATGGAATGTAATATGGACCGTAAGGAAACAGACCTTGAACTATGCTTTTGGGTGACTATTGTGCCATGAACTTGTTAATATCTGTGGGGATTGAACTACTATGCCCTTCTTTTGGATGAATGTAATGAATTTGGACTACTTTGCAATGATGTTGGCCAATTTGGATGAATATTGTTATGTAATTCGAAATCTGTGTCGTGTTCTTGAACATAATTGTTTTGATTGTGATATATATATATTGCTGTTTTTTGCTGAAAATATAGGCGAAATGTTGCCAATTTGTTTATTACAATTGTGATATACAACAGACATACGAAGTGGTAAGCTCACCATTCCTGTAAAAAAGGTGACCACATACCACTTTTAGCCATTCCATTCCGCTTCCATTCCAAAACTGAACACAGGGACGGAACGGTTCCATTCCATTTTTTTCCCCAACCGAACGCAGGAACGGAACGGTTCCATTCTGCTGGAATGGTTCCATTCCATTCCACCCCATCCAAAAACTGAACACACCCTTACACTCCGCCATGAACGCGGTTTTCCCGAAACTATATGCGACCGCACCTTCCATCAAAACCGTCCATTTTGCTTTACGATTCGTGCTATTTTTTTGCATCAAACCCCCTCACCTTTAAAGGTTTCTTGCATCAAACCCTAATCAATATTATGGATACCTACTTAACTTTTCATCACTACCATTAATAAGTGGATATGGGAATATTTGGAGATAATTTCATTTTTTTCGTTTTGTATTGACATTTGTGGATATGTGTGTTTATAGAAACATATTTTTGTATTAACAAACTAACAAAGATTTCCTGAAAATGTAAATATTTTTTTTGTATTAGCATGTATTAACATAATTTTCTGGATATGTGTATATTTGTGGATAAGTGTATATTTGGATATGTGTGTTTATGCAAATATATTTTTGTATTAAAAAATTAACCAAGATTTTCTAAAAATGTAAACATATTGTTTTGTTTGCATTTTATTGGTTAAAATTCTTTTCTTTTTTGCCTTAAATTTTATTGGTTAAATTATCTCACCAAAGTGAATATTGGTTTAGGGTGCTGTTAGGATCTTTATATAAGGGGGATCGGTTTGTTCATTTACTTAAGTGGAGGGTCTTTTTACACATATCACACAAAACGTCGGATTTGAAATTGACGTCGCATAGACAGTGCGGTCGCATATAGTTGCGCGCATTTCCGCTCCGCCATCCTCCCGAACCTCACCTCAGAGGCTGAGACGAAAACACTTTCACTCCACTCCACTCCACTGCTTCTTTCACCGTCTAGAGCTCGAGACGAGACGATGGCAGGCCACGCCACCGTACCCCTGTTGCCGGAGGGCGCGACGGCGCTGGAGATCCCCTCCGACCGCCCGCCCTACTGCGATTCATTCAAACCCTACGGTGTCCGCCCCGCCGCGACTGCCCGCCACCTCTTCGTCCCTCACTCCCTCCGTCCGAGAGGCGCACCTCCCGCCCGCAAACCATGTCCGTCTTCATGCCCGCGCCGGCTCCCGAGATGGTGTACTTTGCGAAGCGCTTCGCGTACGCCTACATCACCCCGGCCACGGCCCCGTGCCGCGCCGGCCCGGTCGCCTTCATCCGCCGCGTCTTCCGCACCCTCGCCCTCGACCTACCACAGAGCTTCGAGCTCCTCAAGGCCCGCTACGACGCCGACGCCACGGTGCGCTTCCGCACGCCCGACGACCGGGAGGCGGCCATGCGCCGGCAGCCGTTCGAGCTCGACGGCGCCACCGTGACGCTGGTGCGGGAGGGGGAGACCAGCAACTGCTTCCGCGTCGAGTACAATTACATGGCCCACGTCGCGCTGCGCGACTACCCCGTCGAGCAGCGCACGGCGGAGGACATCGAGGGTAACTGCAGCCAGTTCGGGTTCCTGCGCGAGGTCGACCCGGCCTGCTACGGCGCACCAGACCTCGCCACCGTGCACGTCGTCCTCCACCTCGAGCACCCGCGGGAGATCCCGCACCAGGTCCGGATCGGCTACTTCGACGGCTCCAAGAACGTCGTCCCCGTCGAGGTCGTCAGCGTTTGGGACCGCGCGCACTCCTACGACGCCAATGGTGAGTACGTGCGTCTCTTCCAGGCACCCCCGGCTACGGCGGCTTGACGAACGGATGTCATCAACCGCTAGCTTCGTTGTTCGTTGCATGAGCGTTAGCAAATGCTGCAAGTACCTGTAGTATTAAACTTAAGTTGTTAATCATCAGCGGCGTACCCTGTATGCATGATTAGCTACTCCTACTCGGGTTAGTTCGTGTTAGTGGCTTAGTGGAAGCCGGGATCGTTGTATGTGTTGTCGCTTGTTTCAGAGGGGCTTAACTAGGAGATCTCCTTAACTAGTGGTGGAAGCGACCTAATCCGTACTAATTACAACTGTAATGCTGCTATGGAAACTGTCCTGCTGCTCGCTTGTTCATGCATCATGTCATATTTCGTACTAACACGTCACAGTTGTAGTGGGTAATTGAACTTGGTCATCAGCTATAATATGGTTTTGGATGCAGGAAGAAATTTGGATAAAGTGTACCGACAACATGTAGCTATATGAAAATATTTTAAAAGACTCTTTGTGGATTGAAGGATTTTCACAGTTCTAATCCACTCCCTCTGTTCCGTAATATAAGATGTTTCATATATTGTCTAGATTCGGACAAAAATGAGCGTCCAGATATGTGTGTATGGAAAATTCTAAAACATCTTATGAAACTACTCTCACCTCTTAATTTCCTACGTATTCGTACATCCCAAGGTCATGAACTTTTACATCGCATCACATATTTTGTGCCCGCACCCCATTATCAGACATCCTATTTTCGAATTTGATTTTTCGTACATGACAACTAACAAGCATACATTTGAATTATCTGAAATCCACTATATTTCCCTTTGAACATCCACTCTATTTTACACTCAATTCAACACAATCATATTTTCCACCTCTGTTTTGCACACACAATTCTGTTCAGTTTTTGTGTTACCTAATATCCTATTTTTGCAATCTTGTAACAAACCATGGATTCGAAGTACCAAATATTTGAATCTTTTCAAGATCACTTGTGCGGTTTAGCACTTGAGGCGTGGAAGAATCTACGTCGTCATGCGACATTTCAGGGAGATAACTAGGGTAAGAATGTAAAGCCGGCCAATTGCATATAAATAAGTTAGAGGAGGTCATATAGCTAAATTTTGCTAAACTTAGAGCTCAAATTCACTTATTAACAAGGGGGATATTAGCAAAAAAAATCATCATGGGAGAGCCATGGGCCCAGCTCGCCTCCTCCTTGTTCCATCCCCGACGACAACCATAAGACACCACATTCTGAGTAAAGTGTATATATACACGCTCTATTACTCAAAATAAATATGAATAATTTAATTCACATATGCAACGATCCTCCTTGACTAATATAGCGTGCCAAGAGAAATAGCAGTGGTCTTCTCCAAATGCTATACACCCTATAGTATGGTATATTTCAATATAGTGTTATGAGCACCAGATATATCTGAAAAGTAATTTTTTACAGGAATAAAGGACATAGTCCAGAAAAGGCAGAACAGTATATGTATAACCACGTACAAAAAACATTCTCCAGTTGTCTACAATCTTAAAATCAACATCATATGGGGCAACAACATATTGATATATATATAACATAATTTATTTATCCAGAATCATCACCATTGGCATGACATCTTTCTCCGCCGTCTGGCCTTGCCGCGCCGCCGACTTTGGCATCGGAACCGCCGACCTCGTCCCGTCACGCAGTTGCAGTCTTTCGTGAAACAAGATGTGGGTGTTTCATCCGTTTCTCCGTCGATCCAACCTACTTGTCACCTCTCATCTCCGATCAGTTCGCCGCCGTCACGACGCAACCCACACCGCTGTTCTTGGCCGGAACCTTATAGCAGCTGCCTCACGGAGACGCTTCTCAGATGATGCCACCAATCTAGATCCGCAGGAGCCCGCCGTGGCGGCGGCGACGAAGCGGCATCTGTACCTGGTCCTGGACGACTAGAAGAAAGACTACGGCATCTACGGGTGAATAGCTCACATGCGACGTCGTTGAGTGGAATTGGTGCGAGTGCGATGTAGTTGGCTAGAATAGCTCGCATGCGACGTTGCTTCGTGTGGAAATAGCTACGGACAGAAAACGGGCGTCGCTGTGTTAAGCAATGTCTTAACCCCACTCTTGGTTTGTTAGGACGGGCAGTTATTCTCTCCGACAGTGGGACCCACTCAGGTGCCAAACATCTAGTCACGCAATCTGACCGTTCAGGGTGCTCTGTTCTTGTCCGGTGACGGCGGGGGCGGCGGCGGTGGAGCTTTCTGGTGGCGACGGTGTCGCATTCTGGTGCCTGGGGAGGAGGTTTGGAAGTGCGAATGCGGTGATCCATTTCACAGCCCTAATCCCCGTCCTCACCTTCTCAATTTGATGGATTTGTCCACCCTGATTTGCGCGATTTGAAACAGGGGATCATTGCGCGTGGGCTGAAATACCGAGATGGAGCGAGGAGAGGCAGCTTCAGATCGGTAATGGCCCTTCCCCCATCTCTGTTTTCGATTTCGATTTGGGGCTTGACGTGTTGCTGCTCACTGACGGTGTCCGCCATTGACAAGCAGGGGCGACAGTGCACGGTTCTTCGAAATTGAAGTGGAGTTCTTTTTTTCGAAGGCCCAGTTGAGTGATGGTAGCGTGAGAAATATCGAGGCAGATACAATGGTGAAGTTGGAGCTTGAATTTGACGAGATGAATCCTCAAGACATAGAGGACATGGAAGAGAAGGCAGTGCGCAATTGGGTGGAAAAAATAGGGGAGAGTGTATTTTGGGGTCCGGAGCAAGAAGTTTCACTGTTAAGGTTCGACAATTGGAAGGGCGAGTATGTTAGAATTGAAGATGGAGAAGATTTGGTCACTGAAATGGATCGGCAAGAAGCTTGGGCAAGCAAACATGCATATTTTTATGCAAAACTTGTTGATCTGAAATCTGACTCCAAAGTTGGATATGTGATCTCTAAGTTGGCTGCACAGATTGCAGATGATGAATGGGCTTCACAAAGGCCGACCATGCCCATAGTTACTGAAGTGACAATTATACCTGAATCTGATGCAGCTGCAGAAGAGGGGTGTCATGGTGCTGTCAAAGCAACTGTAGTTGATTGGAATACAGTAGAAATACCTGAGCGTACTGATTTGGTCATTGCACCAATGAGTGACATTGAGATGGCAAAGTTGTATGGCATTCCTGTAGATGACAAAGATAAAGAGCAAGACAGAGATAAATCTGCAAACAGAGATGAGGATGGGTCAGATGTTGACGAAGAGTTGATGCAAGAGGCAGCAGAGGAAGTAGGGGATGCACATGATGATGAGCTAGTAAATCTGTATGATAAAGAAAACCCTGTAATTGCAGTTGGGAAATTGTTTCCAAGTATGGCTGAGTTTAGAATGTGTTTTAGGACTTATGTAGTGAAAGCAGAGTTTGATGCCAAGACTAAGTGGACTGACAAATCCAAGTTTTATGCAAAGTGTAAAGGTTTTGATGGGGCTGCCAAGCCTTGCAAGTGGTACATATCAGCTAGACGGTAACCTGATGGAAGCACAGTCAGGGTAAATCAAATTCCAAACCAGCATACTTGTATGCCCAGTGGAGAACGAGTTTCAAGTATGACATCTCAACTATGGGTTACAGAAAAAAATCACTCCTATTTTAGCCAAGAAACCTAACTTTACTGCCAAAAGACTCAAAGTGAACTTAGAACTAAAGTACATAATTGTACTAAAATATACCACAGTTTGGAAGGCAAAGCAAAGGGCAATGAAAGCATTATATGGGGATTGGGCAAATACTTTTAGGATGTTGTACAATTTTAAAGCTGAGGTGGAAAAGAGGTCACCTGGGAGTTCAGTGGAGATAGATACTGAGGTAAATGCAGATGGCAAGGTATATTTCTCCAAGTTTTTTATGTGTTTGAAGCCTTACATTGATGGATTCAAAGCGGGGTGCCGTCCATATTTGAGCATTGACTCATCTTTTCTGACTGGAAAGTGGAATGGCCAATTGGCAGCATGCAACGCACTAGATGGATTCAATTGGATGTTCCCTGTTGCAATTGGTTTGTTTCAGTCAGAGACAGAGGTATCGTGGACATGGTTCATGATGCAGCTGAAAAGATGCTTAGGTCCAGTGTCACCCTTGGCCATTCACACCGATGCATGTAAAGGGTTGGAAAATGCAGTAAAAAATGTTTTCCCCCATGCTGAGCAGAGGGAGTGCTTCGGCCATTTGTGGATGAATTTGATCAAAAAGTTCAGAGGAGATGAATTTGGGCGTATGTGGCCAGCAGCAAGATCCTACACCAAACAAACCCATTCACATCACCTTGGTAAGGTAATGGCAGCATGCCCTGAATTTGCACCATGGTTGAACACATATCATTCTCTTCTATGGTATAGGGCAGATTTCAATACTACCATCAAATGTGATCATATAAACAACAATTTGGCCGAAAGCTTCAACAACAGGGTGAAGGAGCTGAAAAGCTTGTCTGTCCATGACTTGGTTGACCAAATTAGGATCTTGATGATCGGTTGGTGGGAATTAAGAAGAAAAATTGGTGCTCTACTTCAAGGGGATAAGCTTTCTGCAGTGGTACAACAAGTGGTCAACAGGAGCAGAGGGCTTAACCATTTGTCAGTTGACAAAGCTTCATTATGGGGTGCTGAAGTGAGAGATAACAATACTGCAAAAAGGCATGTTGTTAACATTGACTTACATGAATGCACATGTCTAGAGTGGCAACACACCGGGAAGCCATGCGTGCATGCTATACTCTTTTTGGCCTCCAAACCTAGGTTAAACATGCACCCATATTTGCATGAGTATTATTCAGTGGCAAGATTTAGGGCTGCATATGCAACTCCTATTCCAGCTTTGACAGACCAGTCTCAATGGCCAGAAGTGCCTATTCAGTTTTCCATGTGTCCTCCCATGTCAAGAAGAAATGCAGGAAGGCCAAAACAAAGTAGATTCAAAGCATGGTTTGAGAAAGGTGGGAGTAGCAAAAAGGGGAAAAAGGATAAACCTGAAAAACCTAAAAGGCCCCAAAAAGGCAACCCAAATAGATGCAAGCTGTGTGAGGAACTTGGGCATAGAATTAATTGAAGGAGATATGCCCTAGAGGCAATTAATAAAGTGTATTCTTTATCATATCTCGTTTGTTCATAATAGGTTTTTGTGTCATGCTAGAACCGTATTAAGCGGAAACATTAATGCGGGTGTGATACGTAAACAACCAGGTCCCTAGTAGCCTCTACTAAGACTAGTTTCGTTGCGCGATTGATGATCGAGGTTTCCCGGTCATGGGGCATGGCGCCGGTCGGCAATGAGAGTCATATCGCTAGAGAACGATGTGATGGACATACCCAGATTTGGAGAACGTAGTCGTTACGCCTTTGACCGTGAGATCAACTCTTATTGTTATTCCCGAAAGATACTTTGATTGCACCAAACGTCGTATCTTATTTAGTATGACAATAACGGTGATACTTTTGGGTATCGGAAAGGAGTAGTTGAGACGAGGGGTCAAGAGCGAGATTTGTCAGTCCGCATAGCAGGATAGATACTCTCGGGCCCACTCGGTGAGATCATGTCTAATGAGCTTGCAAGCATGTGACTAGGTCACAGAGACATGAGATCATGAATGAGTAGAAGATAGCGTCGTCGGTAACGAGGTCAGGATTAGGTATGGAGATATCTATGGAACGACGCTCGGACGTGCTAAGTATCGCTATGGCAAAAGGTCTAAGACTTTACGTTCAAGTTTGATAGATGAAAGTCATTCGTTATATCTCAGGGATTAATTCATGGGGTCCAGGCCTACGAGTTAGTCGTTGATCATTGAGGAGTCTTGATCATACCTGATATTATATCGAACCGCTAGGGTAACACACTTAAGGGGTTTCGACAAGACAACCGGAAAGGAAGGAGATCACCGGGAGCGTCCCGGGAGGGGTCCGATGGAGATCGGGCAGCGCCGAAAGAGTTTTCGGAGCTAGGAAAAATTATATATATTATGTTTGATATTAATTAGTGTTATTAATATGCAAATATGATTTTATATATTTATTTTCGAATTTATTTAGGCAGATTTCCCTAAATGGGCCTTCCGGACGAAAGAAGGCCCAAGAGGGGGGGAACCCCCTTGGGAATCGGTGGGGGCATGGAGGCCGGCCTAGGTGGGCCAGATGGGGCCCACCAGGGGGCCGGCGCATCCTCCTTGGCCGAACCAGGCTGTGGGATAGTCCCACATTGCCTGGCTGGCAAGGTAGGCTCCCCCTGGGAGCCTATATAAGAAGGGGCACCCCCAGCCTTTTAATTCACCAATTAATTCCCGATTTCTCTCTCGATCTCGTGGTTCCCAAGTTGGAGCCGCGCCGAGCAGAGCAAGGGGATCTCCTCCACCATAGCCCGCTGCCGCGCTACTGGTGTTCCGGTCCAAGTCTTCCGCTGCTCGTGCTGGACTGGAGCTTCGGAGGCCGTCGTCTCCATCGTACGTGTGCGACTCCCTGCGAGGTGCTGCGCTAGCGGTACTCGGAGGCCTGCTTCCTCTACACGACCTTGAGGTCGGCTTCGTTGGTCTACATCGACAACGTTTGTGCGGGAACGTAATCCCCGCTTTCGGTCTACAAGGGTACGTATTCCGATCTCCGTTCGTACTACTATATCTGCATAGAATAGATCTTGGCATGCTTTTAGGTTATCGTCGGTAGGAATTTTTTTGTTTTCTGCACACGATCCCCTTGAGTGGTATCAGAGTCGATCTATCGTAGATATAGCTGTACGCTGTTAGAACCCGTGCTCTGCACGGGGGCACCGTTCCTGTTATTTGCTACCCTCTAGCGTGCACTTGTGTATTCCAGCGGCATTGAGTTGATGAAGCAGCCCGGACCGACTTTACGCGTACGCTTACGCGAGACTGGTTCCACTACTGACATACGGCTTGTACCATATATGTGGCTGGCAGGTGTCAGTTTCTCTCTCTTTAGTTGGTCTTCGCATTTTCAATGGAGGGCCCGAAAGGGATGCTTAAACATGCAATTATTGGATCGTTGTTGTGGTCATAAGATTCGTAGGTATGAAGCGGTTCTATTTACGAAAGCCCCAAGCCACGTAAAACATGCAAAAGATAAAGTAGAAGCGTCTAACTTTATTTTGCAGGGGCTATGTGATATGGTCAAGGTAGGTTATTAAATTGTTTATAAACTGCGGGCGCCAAGAAGACCATGGCGCAATGGACTATATCACATTGCATTACATTTGATGTTTTGTGTGCATCTTATTTTTGTGTGATTGTGTGTATAGTATACATTAGTTACACGGCGGTAGCTGAATAAGATGATCCCTTCAAAATACCACTAGTGTTCTCCCTCCAACGCGCACCACCAAGAAAGTTCTACGTTATGAGGCAGGCCGTGATGATCGGGTGTCATACATCTCGTCGTTCGCATACAGTGGGTGTAAGCCATGTTGCACAAGCGTCAGCGTGGAGGTCTTTGGTGGCGAGCCTAGCATACTCAGAGGTATGGCCTCGGAACAGGAAGACCGAAAGATCGAGCACGAGTCACAAAATTGGTGTGGCGGACGATTTTGTCTACTCTTGAAGTTGTGCCGCCGGCCTTGATGATGAGGGGTGGTGCGATGGATGGGGGTCGTGTAATCGCTTAAACGACCAGGAGGGATGTTCGTTTGAGTGGGAGTTATGTTAGTTATTTTCTAAAATACTATAACTCAAGATTATTATGAACAAAGTCTTATGTTGTTGCAAATTCCATTGTAGATGTCTCACCCCTCCTTTAACCTAAACCTGTTCATTGAGAAAGAGAAGCTTAAGACCGATGGGTCTAACTTCGTGTCCTGGTTCCGCGATCTGAAGTCCATCCTTGAAACCCACAAGGTGGCCTACATCCTTGATGCCCCCTTAGGTGATCTTCCAAACACCGCCCCAGAAATCGAAAGGATTGTCCATGGGGTAAAGGCGGAGATTTCTTCTTATGTCCAGAGTGGCATGCTCTTTGCCATGGAGGCTGACCTGCAAAACTGCTTCATGAGCAAGGGTGCTTATGATATAATCACTGAACTCATGACTGTTTTTGCACGACAAGTCATGGCTGAGAGGTACGAGGCATCTGTGCTTTTGTTCTCAGCCCAGATGGAAGAGCACGGCAATATTAGTGAGCACTTGGCCAAGTTGTTTGGCTGCGCTCGACTTCTGAGTGATCTGGGAAGTGTGATCCCAGAGGAGGTGGTTATTGATAAGGCGCTGATTTCTCTGCCCCCTAGCTATAAGAACGCCATCGTGGACTACGGCATGAAAGGGACATCAAAATCCCTGTCGGAAATCCTGAAGATGCTCGAAGTGGCCGAATTAGAAATCAAGCTGAAGAAGATGGTGGTGACCATCGGATCACCTGAGCGCAACTGCCCCAAGTACCTGGAGGATAGGAAGTCTGGCAAGACGGTCGACAAAGAGCAAGGTATATTTGATATACATGTTATAGATGTGTACCTTACATCCGCCCGGAGCAATACGTGGGTATTTGATACTGGTTTTGTTGCTCATATATGTAACTCTCAGGAGGAGTTACGGAATAGAAGGCGGCTGGCGAAGGATGAGGTGACGATGCGCGTCGGCAACGGATCGAGAGTCGACGTGGTGGCTATCGGTAGGAAAATTGGTGGATCCGGGGAGGGATGTCACGGCAGATGCCATAGGATGGCTAATGTGTGGGGTCAATGGACGTTGGTGGATCCGGGGAGGGATAGCGAGCTGAATAGCCCACACGAGGAGGAACCCGGTGTAACCGAGTTCTCCTAAGAACAGGAAATAACAACAACACGATGAAGGGAAGATCTAGCAAACAACAACAGAGGCACGAAGGCACACGACAAACACACGATGTACCCAGGTTCAGGGCCCTCGTGAGGAGGTAACACCCCTACTCCTGCCTTTCTTCTCTATATAAGTGTGGCACAAGAACTACAACTTGCTGCAAGATCTCTCAAAGGGAGGAGTACAAAGAACTAGATGAACTCAAGGTGAGAAGAAGTGAATGCTCTAAGAGTAAATGCGACTATAGCTTTGGCTCTGAAGTTGGTCTCTCCCTCTCAGGAGCAGTTATGGCGCCTTTTATAGAGCTCCGGCCGGGAGGGCCGGAAACCCTAAACTGGCTTGGCCCCACCGGACGGGCCTAGCCGGCATGTCGTCACCAGCTAGTGCGACCTAGTCGCCGGGCTATCCGGTGTAGCCCCTTCGTCATCATCTCGACAAGGACGGCAGGCGCCGTCCTGCATCATCATTGTCCCCCTGTCAGAGACAAGACATGTCTTTGCCCATCCCGGATAGCCTTTTCCGGATTGCCGGACTAGGCATGTCAGGTCTTGTCGTACCACGATCGTAGCGGCTGACGCGCTCCCGTGCCAGGCGGGAGGTGACCATGCTTCTGTGTCAGGCGGGAGGTGACCATGCTTCCGTGTCAGGCGGAATGGTACTTCCCCCCGCAATAGACGGGAAAGCCTGCTACGGACCGTTGACGGCCTGCCGGAAGCCCTCACGCCGGCTACCTCCTCGCCTGCCACTGTGAGCCTCTTCTGCATAAGGTCAAGACCGAGACATACATTCCGGTTAGTACGCACCCGGACAACCTATCCGGTAAAAACCGAGTACATCTCCTTCCGGGAGTCTCCTCGGACCCCGAGACTCGGGACCCTTTCCGGATACGCCCGAGCTCGTCTCAGGATGAGTATCTCTAGGCCTAGCCTCCCGAAGATGTCTTAGCCTATCAGCAAAGACATCTTCGAGAAGCTAGTTCTTAGAGGAACCACCCGCTCATGTTTGTGCTGCGATTGTGAGGGCCGGGGGTGTCTATTTATAGCTGCGAGACCTGACCCTTGCGCCTGCCAGGAGGCACTTTGTCCTCTACCAGCGCTCAAGGGTCAAGCTGCCCTTTCAGTACAGCAGGAGGTGTCCCTTGCTCCCGCCAAAGGTCGGGTACTGTTGGCACCTTATTGAATTATACCGGGATCTGCCCCTACCCGGGGGGCAGCCCCCCGACACTAGTCCCCGAAGCTGGTGCTGCACAGTGACCTCAGATGATGTGGGGGATCAGCTTTAAACAACAACTATCTTCCGAGAACACATGCCACCAGCCTTTCCCTTTCTGCCGAAGTCGGTTCTTCCGAGACCTTCTTACCGAGACTATGTTTACCGGGAGGCGAAGCCTGCAACCGGATAACACATCCTCAGTGAATCTCGACCGTTAGCCTCCTGATGAATTCGAGACTGTGAGCCAGGGCCCACCCGACGTCCCGTCTGAGCAGAAACGCACTCGAGTGCTCCTGCGCGAGCACGCCGTCGCTTGGGTTCCCGCGCCGGGAGCCGCAGCCGATCCGGAATCCAACCTTTGGGGCCGTGTGGCCCTCGGTGTGGCCGGATCGGACGCTCCGGATAGCGCCACGTGGCTTGCTGCACAAACTAGATCCCACCCACGATCGTGGAGATCGTGGGCGGGAAAGTTGGAAACCGCTCCGGAATCTCCCCCCATAAATAGGGGACCGGAACGGTCTCCTCCCCTTCTTCTTCTTTCTTGCTTCTCCACCGTTGTCTCGAGCACATCGCCGCCGCTGCGCTCGTCATCGAACGCCGCCGCCCTCGCCGTGCGCCGGAGCTCGAACATTGCCGTCCGTCTCGCTCGTCACCGATCTCCTCTTTCACCGGTGAGTTGCCCTCTCCGTCTCGATGGTTTTCTTCGGTAGAGCAACCGCCCGACCCCGGCCGTGCCATAGCATAAGTGCGGTTGAGCCGCCGCCGGTGAGCACAACCTGGGCGGCGCGCACGAGGCGCACGGCGGTGATGTACCGTCGCGGTAGGATGTAGGTCATTCACTTGCATTGCGCCACGCCCGAGCCTAGCGCGAGCCTTTTTTCCTCCCTTTTGTTTTGATTTTCTAGCACACGGTAGATCTTGTTTCCCAGGAACCCGGTAGTGTTTAGCAGTTTGTGCTCCGGCATCCTAGTTTTCGGTAGACTAACTCCGACTAACTGCCGCTGCGCCTGCAGAGTAGCTCGGATACATTTGCAAACTTCTTCGACATGGGCGAAGAACGTACCCGGGGGTGCTGGGATGGGTCCGAGACCAAGCAGTCAGATCTGGACTGGCTGTATCGGACTCACCGGATTCCTCCGGAAGTCGAGAGCCGTCTCCCGGAGGGGGAGGTTGCACCGGAACCCCAACCCGGGGAATACGTGGTATTCCTCGCGCACTTCGAGCGTGGGTTTGGGCTTCCGGCTAGCCCCTTCTTCCGCGACTTCCTCGACACCTACGACCTCCAACCTCACCATCTTCCCGCCAACGCCATTATGATGCTCTCGGTCTTCACCACCTACGCGGAGGCATACCTCGGCATATGGCCATTTTTGGATCTCTGGGCCAAGTATTTCATTCTTCGCCGCCAAGCCATCCCCAACCCGGATAAGAAGATAAAAGACTTAGTCGATTGCGGAGCGGCCACCATCATCCCTCGCGCGAACTCCGGATTCCCTATAGTCAAGGGACTAGAGTCCTGCCGGAAGTGGCAGCGCAGCTTCTTCTACGTGAAGAACCGGGAGCACTCGGGAGATGGTTCGGGATCCTTGAATCCGGACTTCATCAATCTGCCGGAGTTCGTTATTGGTCCTGCGCGCGAATTCCGTCTCTGGAAGCAGCTTCCCGATAACGACGAGGTCAATTGCATGCACGACGTTCTGAACGTGCTAAAGGAGAAGATGACCGGCGATGATCTCTTGCGCTGCTTCATCATTCGCCGCGTCTGCCCCCTTCAAAACCGAGTGCACAAGATGTGCCATATGGCCGGGAACCTAGACCCCACCCGGACCAGTATCTTTGGGCTAGATCACGCAGGGGTCGTCCGTCGCGTTCGAGCTATTGCCCGGACGGAGATGACGGATGACTACTCTTGGGGTGTCATTGGGGGATCCCGGAAAAAACCATGCGACCAGGTGCTCATATCTGTCTTTCGTGCATTCGCCTTCGTACATGCGTTCACCTGGACACCGACACGGCCTGATTTGTTTGCGCAGTTGTTCGAGCGTCAAATCGAAGAAGACGCTATCCACGCCAACGGGACTTACGCGCCGAACTTCCCAAAACCGGACGAGATGCCGAGGGAGGACCCCGACGGCGAGGACCATCTCGCCATTCCTTTCGTCAAGGCTGCTGCCCCGGGTAACCCTTCAACCTCAGAGGCAGTTTCCATTTCTTCGGATGATGAGTATGAGATTGACTGCCAGATTCTCGATGTTATTGACGCTCTCCCTCTGAATTGGGCCTCCGCAGTGGTTCCGTAACCGACAACCGGGACCAAACGTGCCGAGAGCCGGAAGCGCGCGGCTTCCGACACCGAGGGGGCCGATAACTCCGGCAACCCCCCCAAGAGGAGCAAGCCGAGTAAGCAAACGACCGAGAAGCCTGCTCGGCGTCGGCAAAGGGGTCCTCCCATTGTGGATTCCGGGTACGTTTTCCTTGCCTTATGTTATCTGACTTTGTTTTCTCCACAACTACTACTAAGACACTTCCTTTCAGGGATGCGCTCGAGCTCCCGTCACCTGCTGTTCCTCCTCCTCCCGGGACTCGGACTCCCAGCCCGGCTCGGGCTTCTCCTTCACCTCCTCGTCCTTCTACTCGAGGAAGTGAGCCTGCCGCCTCCGGTGCCGCACCGGCTACCGTTGTGACCCCGGATGCACATCCGGTGATCGACGAGATCCCGGTGCAGGCCACGACCACCTCGGGAGAAATTCTTCTTCCGGAGAGTCCGCGCCGGGTGCCCGGGCTTGAGGCAGAGATCCTTAGCCCTCGCCGGCGACTCGCGGCAAGCGGCCCCTCTCGGCCAGCCGCGACCAAGACCATCTCGGAGAAACAGCCCACAGCCTCCTCCCGGCCAGCTGATCAACCTCCCAAGTCTCGCGGCAAGATTGCTGGGCAGAAAACACCTTCTGCCCCGCCTGCAGCTGCCCCGACATCCTCGGCCCGAGACTTGGTGCTGCGCACGGGTACGTTTTCCTCGTTACCACCGCCTCCCGCCGAGATCCCTACTGCTGCCTTGCGGATGTTGCGAGCAACCGTCAGTTCCTTTGTACCTTCAGGATCCCGGGACGCTGTTGCTACTCGCGCTGCCGGCGGCTCCGACATACAGGTTGTTGACGAATACAACCAGGCCTGGCTTGCCGCCGACGCCTCCGAGACTGCAGGAGACTTGCACGCTGCAGGCCCAAGCCGCAACGCTCAAGCCCTGCATGCTCTCCAGGTGGCCGCGTTGGATGTTACTCGGGTGACCGAGGTAAGCTTGTTCTCTTTCCTTTATCAAAAAATACTTGTTCCTTCCACCACCACTAGTCCCCGAGATTGGTGCTTAGTGCTCTAGATTCCACCGAATAGCAGATCACTAGGTTCCAATCTTAGAGAAAAATCCAGGACTCGGACACCGAGTCCCCGAGATCCTCCCAACCGGGTAGGTTGCTTCAAAATTTGCTCCATCACCACTAGTCCCCGAGATTGGTGCTTAGTGCTCTAGATTCCACCGAATAGCAGATCACTAGGCTCCAATCTTAGAGAAAATTACAGGACTCGGACACCGAGTCCCCGAGATCTTCCCAACCGGGTAGGTTGCTTCAAAATTTGCTCCATCACCACCAGTCCCCGAGATTGGTGCTTAGTGCTCTAGATTCCACCGAATAGCAGATCACTAGGCTCCAATCTTAGAGAAAATTGCCGGACTCGGACACCGAGTCCCCGAGATCCTCCCCACCGGGTTCCTTACATCTTTTTCGGACTAATTCCTCCTTCTTTGCCTTGATTTCAGGAGTGCAGCCAGAAACGCCGCAACATCTTCAATCGGGTTCTTGCTGACCTCGGTCAGGCCAAGAAGTGCGAGGAGCGCCTCCGGGAGGAGCGAGATGCGGCGCGCAAGGTCTCGGTGGACCAGAAGACCGCTCTCGCCACCGCGCAATCCGAGATCGCGCGGCTCAACGGCGAGCTCGAAAAGGTCAAGGCTGCTGCGACCGATATGAAGACGCGCTTCATCGAGGCGAGCAAGAAGCAGAAAGAAACCTTGGACCAGTCCGAGGAGCGCGCACATACTGCTGAGACCGAGCTTGCTCTCCTCCGGTCACGGTCCGATACTTGGCTCTCCGAGCTCACTGTATTGAACCGGGATCTGAACAGTAAGTGGACCGACATCCCTCTTGTCTTCTCTTTGCTTTCTTTCTTGTTGCTACTCTTATGACTTAGTCGTTTGACAGCTCTTCTTTTTTAAAGGAGAGTTCGAGCACTCCCGCGAGGCTGCCGCCCTTGCTGTTGCCGCCGCCCGAGAGAAGCGCGCCGGGAAGGGTCCCATTTCGGATGCCTGGGACATCGAGGATAACCTCACCGCCCTGAAGGCCCGGATAGTACCTCTCCGGTCTATCGGGACAAAGCTGCTCAGCGCCGCGATCCATGTCCACGGCGCACTGTGGCCGAGCATCCGCGGGACGCTCTCGATTCCCGAGCTCGCGAGCGCACTCTGGGGTGCCGGGAGTCGCATCCACGCCTGGAAGCGTTCCGGTGCGCGGGCTGGTGCCGACCAGGTCTTGACCCAAGTACTTAGCTGGTACGAAGGTCTTGATCTGGAGGCGATCCAGCGCCTGCGGACGGTTTCGCCTTGGGTCAACGATCCGGAAAAGGTCCAGCGCCGACAAGAGGTGGCGCACCGCATCGCCTCGTGGGCCAGCATCCGTGCCTTCACCGCCAACGCCGTTCCTTCTGACTCTGAATCAGATTATGAGGACGACGAAGATACCGGCGCTACCGGCGACGCGGAAGAGGAGACTCCGGAAGAAGACGATGCCGCCTCCGGTGCCGCGCCCGAGACCGTGGTGCCCCAGGATGCTGCGACTCCGCCGAGACCCGAGGTCTCCCAGACCGAGGTGCACCCCGACGCCCCGAGTAGTGCTGCCGGTACTGAAGCGAAGTCGCTCCCGCTGCTGCTCCTGCTGCTTCTGCTGCTGCTGCTCCCGAGGTCTCCGTCGAGAAACCGACTTCCCCTACCGCTTGAAAAACTTAAGAGTAGATTCGTTAAATCCCCGGGATGCCGGGTGCAAGATGTATCACATACTTATACTATTTTCGTTTCGTACTGAACTATTTATCCGTGCAATTTATGTCAATTTATTCTGTTATGAGTTCCTGAATTGCCTTTCATGTTTACCATAGTTAGGTAATTTCTGCTCTTGTCTACCATTTCGGCGTTCGACAGTCGAGTCACAAAACTCCACATACGGCATACATTACTTAAAACAACCCGAGTTCCGGCTAACCGAATTCCCGACATAAACAACAACTAAGTTAGTAAAAAACAAGCATGCCGAATAAGTTCCTGCTCCAAGTCCCCGAGACCATTTTCGTGTTTCCCACCTTCCCTCTCTTTGCTCTTGACTACCATTTCGGCGTTCGTCAGTCGAGTCACAAGATGATTTCACATGACATACATTACTTTGACTTTGAGAATCAGACTCGGAACTTTCCCGGCATGCACACAATACAAAAGATAGCTATCCGGCAGTCCCCGGGTTCCTTCCCGGGATGCCGGTACAAAACAATAAATGAACTTGACGAAACCAAAGTAAATAAAAGCACAGAACCAGGCAGTCCCCGGGTTCCTCCCGGGGTGCCTTACTTCCATAAATACTGAAAATTGAGATACACATACACTGAGCCCTTTAAGTGTAAAAGGGCCGAAGTAGAGCTACATTCCATGGACGCTTGGTTTCCTCACCGGATTTGTCCATTACACCTTTCCTAGCCTCCTGTGCATCTACAAGGTAATAAGAATCATTGTGCAACGCCCTGCTTATCACGAAAGGTCCCTCCCATGGAGGTGACAACTTATGCATTCCGGCGGTGCGTTGGATGAGCCTCAGCACCAAATCTCCTTCTCGGAACACCCTCGGGTGTACATTCCGGCTATGATATCTTCGAAGATTTTGCTGGTAAATTGCAGACCGAGAGAGTGCCAACTCCCTTGCCTCTTCGAGTAAATCAACATCATCTTCTCGGGCCTCCTTTGCCTCAGTCTCGGTGTACATTGTTACTCTTGGGGAATCATACTGTATGTCGGTCGGGAGTACTGCCTCAGCACCGTATACCATGAAAAATGGGGTGTACCCGGTAGATCTGTTCGGTGTGGTCCGGAGACCCCACAAGACCGCTGGCAACTCCTCTATCCAGCATCCCGGAGTTCTCAACAGTGGTTCGATCAAACGAGCTTTGATGCCGGCCAAGACCAAGGCATTTGCTCTTTCGACTTGCCCGTTCGCTTCCGGGTGTGCAACTGATGCTACATCTAGCCGGATTCCCTTCTCAGCACAAAATCGAGCGAATTCCCCCACAGCAAAATTAGTGCCATTATCAGTGATAATGCTGTGCGGGTATCCGTATCTCAAGATGATGTCTTTCAGGAATTGCACAGCGGTGTGTCCATCGCACTTCCGGATTGGTTTGACCTCTATCCACTTGGTGAATTTGTCCACCATGACAAGTATGTGTGTCATATTGCCTCTTGCCGGTTTGAACTGCCCAACCATATCCAAACACCATACTGCGAATGGCCAAGTGATAGGGATTGTCTTCGGTGCTGATGCCGGCATATGTATCCGGTGAGCAAATCTCTGGCATCCCCCACACTTCCGGACAATATCTTCTGCTTGCTGCAATGCAGTGGGCCAGTAGAACCCATGCCGGAATACTTTCGCCACCAGGGCCCGGGATGATGCATGATGTCCACACTCTCCCTGATGTATTTCTAGGAGCATCTCTTGCCCTTCTGCCGGTTCTACGCATCTCTGAAGTACCTCAGTGACACTTCTCTTGTACAGCTCTTGATTGATGACAGTGTATGCTTTTGATCTTCGCAGTATTTGCCGGGCTTCCACTTCATTCTCCGGGAGAGTTCCCTCCAAGATGTAAGCCATAATGGGCTGCGCCCACTCCGGGATGGGTCGAACCGGGAACGCGGGAGCGTCTATGTCCATTGGTTCTGCCGACATCACCTCTATCATCATCTTTCTTTGCCTCTCCGAGCACTGTGCCGCAGTTCCCGGGTTCGATGTGATGCTTCCGACATCTACTTCCATGGGTACTGCATCTGCACCAGGTTCCTTCGGGATGAAGATAGAATCCGATTCGGGTGAGGGTTGAATAGATGGCTTTCTCAAATGCTCCAGAGTTATCCCGGGTGGGATTGCATCCCGGGATGATCCTAGCTTGGACAAGACATCTGCTGCCTCGTTTTCTCCTCTGGGTATGTGCTTGAACTCGCATCCTTCAAAAAATCCGGAAATTTTCTGCACATGAAACCTGTATAAGGCCATGTTTGCATCAAGGGCATCCCAATTCACCGACACCTGTTGTACTACGAGGTCCGAGTCACCAAAGCACTCTATCCGGCGGATGCCGATCTCCTTGGCGACGTTCAGTCCATGAACCAAGGTCTCATATTCTGCGACATTGTTAGATGCCCGAAAATGGATCTGCAGCACATACTTCAGTACATCTTGCTTTGGGGAAGTGAGGACCACTCCGGCACCCAATCCGATCTTAGCCTTTGAGCCATCGAAATGCATCCTCCAGAAATTGTAATCCGGCATCGGAGGTTCATACTGCATCTCGGCCCAGTCTACCAAAAAGTCCGGCAGCGCCTGCGACTTGATGGCATCTCGTCTCTCATACGCCGGAGCGTATGGAGACAACTGGATGGCCCATTTGGCTACTCGGCCGCTCGCGTCCTTGCAACCGATGATCTCGGCCAGAGGAGCTTCGCACACCACTGTGATCGGGTGTTCCTGAAAGTAATGCTTGAGCTTGGTCACTGCCATGTACACCCCATATGCCATCTTCTGGTAGTGCGGGTAGTTCTGCTTGGATTCCGAGATCACCTCACTGAGGTAATACACCGGCCTCTGTATCAGCTTGCCCCCTTCTTCCCTTTCTACCACCATTGCCACACTGACTACTCGGTTGGTTGCGGCAATATACAGCAGCATAGGTTCCTTGGGTAACGGGGATGCCAACACAGGTGCTGTTGAGAGCATTCTCTTCAAATCGTTGAACGCCGCGTCAGCCTGCGGGGTCCAAACAAATGTCTTGCTCTTCTTCATCAGTTGATATAGGGGCAAGGCCTTCTCCCCAAGTCGACTCACAAACCGACTTAGGGATGCAAGACACCCGGTAAACTTCTGCACATCTTTGAGACGTACCGGCAACTTCATGCTTTCGATGGCACGAATTTTACCCGGGTTGACCTCGATTCCCCGGCTTGAGATGAGGAAACCGAGTAACTTCCCCGCCGGAACCCCAAATGTGCACTTATCCGGAATCTTCTTAGGTTCTTAAATGTTTCCCTCAGATCATCTATCAGTGAGGCTTTTTCTTTTGTCTTTATGACTATGTCATCGACATAGACCTCGGCATTCCGGCCTATTTTATCATGCAAACATTTCTGCATGCATCTCTGGTATGTGGCACCAGCATTCCTTAACCCGAAAGTCATGACACGATAGCAGTAAGCCCCGTAAGGGGTAATAAAAGCAGTTTTCAATTGATCATCCGGGTTCAAAGGTATCTGGTGAAAACCAGAATAGGCATCTAAAAAAGTTAAAAGCTCACTCCCGGCAGTGGAATCTATTACTTGATCTATTCGGGGCAGCGGGAAGGGGTCCTTCGGGCATGCTTTGTTGAGGTTGGTGAAGTCGATGCACATGCGCCACACCTTAAGCAGGAGGGGATCATCCTTCTTCTTCTCCACCAGGACCGGATTCGAAATCCAATCCGAGTGCAGCACCTCCATTATGAATCCAGCCGCCAGCAGTATAGCCAGATGCTCCATGACAGCAGCTCTTCTCTCATCCGAGAGGCGCCTAGTTGGTTGTTTCACCGGCTTTGCATCCGGTCGAACAAACAGAGAGTGCTCAGCCAACTCCCTCGGGACGCCTTGCAGATCGTCACTCGACCACGCAAAGGCATCCCGATTCTCACGGAGGAAGTCGACGAGCTCGCCTTCCTATTTGCTGTCCAAGTTGCTACCGATGATAACTTGACGCTCCGGGTTGCTGGGGTCCACACCCACCTTCTTGGTCTCTTTGGGGGGCTGGAATGACGCACCCTGCTCCGGGTTCACCATCCCGGGCATTCCGAGTTGGGAGGTCTTGGCCATCGCCACCACCTGCTGGATCCTCTTCTTCTCTTCCGCGATTACCAGGGACTCAGCTAAGCACGACCCCGCCGAGGCACACTCCATGGAGCGCTTGTGGTCTCCCGAGATGGTGATTACGTCGTTAGGTCCCTTCATCTTCATCTTGAGGTAGCCCATGTGAGTTGAGATCATGAACTTGGCCAGGGCTGGCCTGCCGATCAGTGCGTGGTATGGACTTTCAAGGTCCACGACCTCGAACTCCAAGCTCTCGGTTCGGCAGTTCTCCCGAGTCCCGAACAACACTTCCACCCAGATTTTTCCCATGGGTGAGCAAGAGAATCCGGGCACAATGCCATGAAAGGTTGTCTCGGTAGGCAGCAAGGTGTTCATGGACACTCCCAGCTTCAGCATAGTGTCCTTGTACATGATGTTAATGGCACTGCCATTGTCAATCAGAACCCGGATGAAGCGGATGTTGAGGTTGGGTCCGACAAAAGTTGGATCTACCACCAAGGCGTACGCTCCCGGCTTAGGCATCACTCGGGGGTGATCCTTCCGGCTCCACGTGATCTCCATCTCGGACCAGTGCAAGAATTTGGGCACCGCCGGGATCACAGCATTCACCTCCAGTGCACGCTGCCGTACACTCTTTCGGTCAGTGGGCTCGGTCACAAAGACCACATAGCTCTGATGAGCCTCCCGGTAGTTGCTCTGCTGGTGTCCGGCTTGGTTACTAGGGCCTGCACCATTGTCGTTCCGTGTGTGCACCATATTCACTGGCCGAGGTGGGGGTCCTCTCGGAGGAGGGGGAAGTCGGACAGCGTTGGCCCCCGATGTCGGAGGAGGGGGTCTCGGGATATTGGGACGAGATGCCGGAGCATTCTGCCGAATAGCTCCCGAGCTACCTTCCTGCAACGTGCGCTGATACCAGCTGCACTGCCGAGTAGAGTGGTTTGCGGGCTTGTTGGCCTCCAGAGTATGGTAGCAGCATGGCTTGTTCAGCATCTCTTCATACGTCAGGGGCTTCTTTTGCTCCACCCAGGTCTTTTGCACCTCCTGACTCTGACCCCAAGCCGGGCCACTTGTCTTTTGACGCTGGCTGTTGCCGGCATCCTCCTGCTCCCGGGTCACTGCGGCGACGTGCTGTGCGGCATGGTGGTACTCGGGATGATTCCTCTTGTGGCCGAACTCCTGGCGATCATGGCTCCTGCTCGGTCCTGAACGCTGAGGTCCCGCAGTCCTCCTGTTGGAGTCACCGACATCCACCAGGGGTTGCATGGGATCTCCAAGCGTATAGGTATCGGCGATGTGCATGGTTTCTGCCAAGGTCGTTGGCATCTTTCTCTGCAACTTCTGCCACAGCATAGAGCCATGCCGGCATCCTTGTGCAAACCAGGAGATGGCTTGTGCCTCTACCACTCCTTCGCAAGAGTTGCGAATATTGCTCCACCGGGTAAGGTACTCCCGGTCAGTCTCATTGCTCCTTTGCCTACAGATGGCGAGCTGTTGAGGCCTGTTCGGCCTTTTGTATGTGCTGGTGAAGTTGCTGATGAATGCCTCCTCAAAGTCTAACCAGCAGTCTATGCTGCCAGTTCTCAGGTTGTTCAACCAGATCCGGGCTGGTCCTTCCAACATCTGCGGCACATAGCGTACCGCCCATCGTCTGTTTCCACCGGCTATGCTTACTGCAGTTACATAGTCGGTTAGCCAGTCCTCCGGCTTCTTGCTGCCGTCATAGGTCTTGGCACCCATGTTGAGCTGAAAGTTCCGAACAGGTGGTTCCCGCATGATCCGAGGTCCAAAGCAGGCAGGTCCCGGAGGTCCTTGCTCTTCCACTAACTCGGATTGATGAATCCGGTCGAGCCGGAATCTGGCGTCTGCCGGGTTCAGCTGCCTGGTTCCTATCCGAGATCCCAAAGGGTTCTCGTCCGGCTGATACCCGAGCTGCTGCAGCCTCGAGTTGCCATCATTGAGCCTGTCCTGTACAGGGATCACGGCCTGCTGGGGAACAGAGGCGACCTCCCTCTGGGGGTTTCCCTGTACATGAGGAGGATTCCGGGGTGGATTACCACGGCCAACCGGGTTATTGTTTCCTACATCCCGGTTACCATCCCCACGGGTACTTCCCGCCTGTCCCGAGTTACGCTGTCCGGCTTGTCCGGCTTGCTGGATACCGGCGAAGGCTGGATCGTAGGTCTGTAGCTGCTTGTTCTTCCCGGAACCTCGACTCCGGCTCCGACTCTTGCTCTTGCTCTTGCTTCTGCTCGGATGCGGGGAAGAGGCCTCCCCATCCGATTTCTGGCTATTGGGTCTGGCAGAGTGCACTTGAGATCCTGCCTCGGGGTTCTTCTTCTTGAACGCCTGATTCTGCCGGTTGGCCTCAATCACCAACTCGTTCACACGCTCCTGCTGCTTGCGTAGGGCCTCACCGGATAACCCCACCAACTCGGCCATGGCGGCTTCGGCGGCTCTAAGGGTTTTCGCCGGTGAGCTATACACCGGCTTCCCCGCAGAAATCCGACTTCCTGTGTTACTGGTAGTGGCTCCACCAGCCAGTTCCTCATTCACCATTCTTCCTTTCTTGCGTTGATCCGCAATGCGCTTCTCCCGGGAGTCTATCTTAGGGAATCCGTGAGCTGCATTGTACTCCCGGAGGCTAGCGCTGAGCTCGCGGCGGATCTCGGCGATCTCCTGTGCCTTAGCGAGTAGCAACTTCCGCTGCTCCTCTAACTCAGCCGAAGTGGCCTGGGTATCCGCTTCGGCTGCCACAGGTACAGCCAACTTGGCCACCAGCCCCGAGAGGGGATCCGGGCGACGCCGCGGCTGGGACGCCTGTGGATCACCATCTCGGGCCGCAGGTCTTTCCTGCGGGGGTTTGGCCAAACGGGGGTGTCCATCGGTATCGCCGTCAGCGCCCTGGTACTCCTCCTCGGTAGCCCCGACCATCATCACCGCGATGGAACTCGGGGGGCGACCGGCATGCAGACCCCGAGCAGCGCAGAGCATGGGAGGGTCCTCAGCTTCCAGGACCACGTCCGGGTAGCCACAGACAACCTCGGTGGCCACGTAGGTGGTGAAACCACCAAAGTCAATAAGACATCCGTTTACCGGGAACGGTCTGTTCCGGAAGCACCCTGCGTGGTCGCAGACGAAGTCCATCTCTCCTAGCCTTACGACCAGGCCAGAGAGAACCCGAACCTCGAAGTGAACAGGGGAGCCCGTCCGGATGTGTACACCAGCCAACGCCTCTGTCATCCCCACGGTGGGCGCCAACTGTCGTGGTGGTGTCACGGCAGATGCCATAGGATGGCTAATGTGTGGGGCCGATGGACGTTGGTGGATCCGGGGAGGGATAGCGAGCTGAATAGCCCACACGAGGAGGAACCCGGTGTAACCGAGTTCTCCTAAGAACAGGAAATAACAACAACACGATGAAGGGAAGATCTAGCAAACAACAACAGAGGCACGAAGGCACACGACAAACACACGATGTACCCAGGTTCAGGACCCTCGTGAGGAGGTAACACCCCTACTCCTGCCTTTCTTCTCTATATAAGTGTGGCACAAGAACTACAACTTGTTGCAAGATCTCTCAAAGGGAGGAGTACAAAGAACTAGATGAACTCAAGGTGAGAAGAAGTGAATGCTCTAAGAGTAAATGCGACTATAGCTTTGGCTCTGAAGTTGGTGTCTCCCTCTCAGGAGCAGTTATGGCGCCTTTTATAGAGCTCCGGCCGGGAGGGCCGGAAACCCTAAACTGGCTTGGCCCCACCGGACGGGCCTAGCCGGCATGTCGTCACCGGCTAGTGCGACCTAGTCGCCGGGCTATCCGGTGTAGCCCCTTCGTCATCATCTCGACAAGGACGGCAGGCGCCGTCCTGCATCATCATTGTCCCCCTGTCAGAGACAAGACATGTCTTTGCCCATCCCGGATAGCCTTTTCCGGATTGCCGGACTAGTCATGTCAGGTCTTGTCGTACCACGATCGTAGCGGCTGACGCGCTCCCGTGCCAGGCGGGAGGTGACCATGCTTCCGTGTCAGGCGGGAGGTGACCATGCTTCCGTGTCAGGCGGAATGGTACTTCCCCCCGCAATAGACAGGAAAGCCTGCTACGGACCGTTGACGGCCTGCCGGAAGCCCTCACGCCGGCTACCTCCTCGCCTGCCACTGTGAGCCTCTTCTGCATAAGGTCAAGACCGAGACATACATTCCGGTTAGTACGCACCCGTACAACCTATCCGGTAAAAACCGAGTACATCTCCTTCCGGGAGTCTCCTCGGACCCCGAGACTCGGGACCCTTTCCGGATACGCCCGAGCTCGTCTCAGGATGAGTATCTCTAGGCCTAGCCTCCCGAAGATGTCTTAGCCTATCAGCAAAGACATCTTCGAGAAGCTAGTTCTTAGAGGACCACCCGCTCATGTTTGTGTTGCGATTGTGAGGGCCGGGGGTGTCTATTTATAGCTGCGAGACCTGACCCTTGCGCCTGCCAGGAGGCACTTTGTCCTCTACCAGCGCTCAAGGGTCAAGCTGCCCTTTCAGTACAGACGGAGGTGTCCCTTGCTCCCGCCAAAGGTCGGGTACTGTTGGCACCTTATTGAATTATACCGGGATCTGCCCCTACCCGGGGGGCAGCCCCCCGACACTCCCTCTACATCTACCATCGGGATTAGTTTTGGTTTTAAATAAGTGTTATTGTGTGCCATCCTTGAGTGTAAACATTATAAGTGGGTCTTGCCTGTTGCAAGACGGTTATTCATTTAAATCAGTGTCAAGTAATTGTGCTATTTATATGAATGATATCTTTTATGTTGATGCTCCCGAGTATAACGGTTTATTCTTGTTGAATCTCGATCGTAGTACTCACATCCATAACATAGAAGCCAAGCGGATTAAGTGTAGTGACGATACCGCCATGTCTTTGTGGAATTGCCGTCTTGGTCATATTGGTATAAAGCGCATGAAGCGACTCCACTCCGATGGACTCTTGGACTCGTTGGATTTCGGATCCCTCGATACATGCGAACCATGCCTCATGGGCAAAATGACCAGGACACCGTTCAAAGGTTTCGTTGAACGGGCGTCGGATTTGTTGGGGATCATACATACAGATATGTGTGGACTGATGAGCGTTTCGACACGCAATGGTTATCGTTACTTCGTCACCTTCACTGATGACTTGAGTAGATACGGTTATATCTATTTGATGAAACACAAGTCTGAAACGTTTGAAAAGTTCAAAGAATTCCAGAGTGAAGTTGAGAATCAGCTTAATAGGAAAATCAAGCATCTCCGATCCGATCGCGGTGGAGAGTACTTGAGTTTTGAGTTTGGCACACATCTGAAGAGTTGTGGCATAGTACCCCAACTTACGCCGGCCGGAACGCCGCAGCGTAACGGTGTGTCCGAGCGACGTAATCGTACTCTACTGGATAGTATCCGATCTACGATGTCTCTTACCGATCTGCCAGTGTCCTTCTGGGGTTATGCGTTAGAAACAGCCGCATTCATTTTAAATAGGGCTCCGTCCAAGTCCGTTGAAACGACGCCGTATGAATTATGGTATGGCCAAAAGCCTAAGTTATCGTTTCTGAAGGATTGGGGTTGTGAGGCGTACGTTAAGAAACTACAGCCCGACAAACTCGAACCAAAGTCGGAGAAAGTCGTCTTTGTAGGATATCCGCGGGAAACCGTTGGGTACACCTTCTACAACCAAGCTGAGGGCAAAACTTTTGTCGCGAAGACCGGTACCTTTCTAGAGAAGGAGTTTCTCGCGAAAGGAGTAAGTGGGAGGAAGGTAGACCTCGATGAAATCGTTGATCCTGAACTCGAGATTCCGAGTGGCGCAACGGAAGCAATTCCAGAAACGTCCTCTGTGAAAGGAGTGGGAGAAACTGTCGAGGAAGATGTTCTACCTCGTAGGTCTGGTAGATCTCGGATCGCACCAGAATGGTATGGAAACATGGTTTGCACCGTCATGCTAGTCGAGCAAGACGAACGTACGAACTACAAGGAGGCGATGGGGAGTCTAGAGTCCGAGAAATGGCTTGAAGCCATGAAATCCGAAATAGGATCCATGTACGATAACAAAGTGTGGACTTTGGTGGATATTCCCGAAGGGCGCAAGGCCGTCGAGAATAAGTGGATCTTTAAGAAGAAGACTGATGCTGATGGTAATGTGACCGTCTATAAAGCTCGGCTTGTCGCAAAGGGTTTCCGACAAGTTCATGGAATTGACTACGATGAAATTTTTTCACCGGTAGCAATGCTTAAGTCTATTCGGATTTTGTTAGCGGTAGCTGCCTATTATGATTATGAAATCTGGCAGATGGACGTCAAAACGGCCTTCCTGAATGGAAACATTGAGAAAGAGTTGTACATGGTACAGCCGGAAGGTTTTGTCGATCCAGGAAATGTAACAAGGTGTGCAAGCTTCAGCGATCCATCTATGGATTGAAGCAGGCATCTCGGAGCTGGAATCTTTGCTTTGATGAGGTAATCAAAGGTTTTGGATTTATCCAGAATGTGGAAGAGACCTGTATTTACAAGAAAATGAGTGGGGAGCTCGGTTGTGTTCTTAGCACTGTATGTTGACGACATATTGCTAATAGGGAATGATGTGGAACTTCTGAATAGCGTGAAAGAATATTTAAACAGTAAATTTTCCATGAAGGACTTAGGAGAAGCTGCGTATGTTTTAGGCATAAAAATCTATCGCGATAGATCAAGGCGCCTATTAGCACTAAGTCAGAGTACTTATCTTGATAAAATACTGAAGCATTTCCGTATGGAGAAGACAAAGAAGGGTTCTCTGCCGGTTATCAAGAATAAAATATTGCGTAAGGCGCAGTGTCCGGTGACGGAACTGGGTAAGGCCGAAATGACGAAACATCCTTATGCCTCAGCCATATGATCGATCATGTATGCAATGTTGAGTACTAGACCGCATGTGGCATTAGCTCTAAGTTTGACAAGCCGGTTTCAGAGTAATCCTGGAATGCCGCATTGGATAGCTGTTAAGAGCATTCTTAAGTATCTCAATAAGACAAAGGAAATGTTCCTTGTGTATGGTGGCTGCGATGAAGAACTTGGCGTAACGAGTTACGTAGATGCAAGTTTCTACTCAGACCCCGATGACTATAAGTCACAGACAGGTTACGTGTTCAAGGTGAATGGAGGTGCCGTGTGCTGGAGAAGTGGGAAGCAACCCATAGTCGCACAATCTACAATGGAGTCGGAGTACATTCCTGCCTGCGAGGCCGCAAATGAAGCTGTGTGGCTGAGGAAGTTCGTCATCGAACTTGGAGTGTTCCCAAGCGTGCAAGACCCCGTGATCCTCTTCTGCGACAATACAGGGGCCATTGCAAACGCCAAGGAGCCAAGGTCTCACTACACCGCCAAACACATTCTCCGACGCTTCCATGTGATACGTCAGTACGTACAAGGAGGCGATGTGAAGATTTGCAAAGTGCATACGTATCTGAATGTGGCAGATCCGCTGACGAAGCCTCTCCCGCTTGATAAGCATGAACAGCACCAGTTAGCTATGGGTGTTAAGCTTTTACCAAGTTGTAATCTAGATTAAGTTGTACTCTAGTGCAAGTGGGAGACTGAAGGAGATATGCCCTAGAGGCAATTAATAAAGTGTATTCTTTATCATATCTCGTTTGTTCATAATAGGTTTTCGTGTCATGCTAGAACCGTATTAAGCGGAAACATTAATGCGGGTGTGATACGTAAACAACCAGGTCCCTAGTAGCCTCTACTAAGACTAGTTTCGTTGCGCGATTGATGATCGAGGTTTCCTGGTCATGGGGCATGGCGCCGGTCGGCAATGAGAGTCATATCGCTAGAGAACGATGTGATGGACATACCCAGATTTGGAGAACGTAGTCGTTACGCCTTTGACCGTGAGATCAACTCTTATTGTTATTCCCGGAAGATACTTTGATTGCACCAAACGTCGTATCTTATTTAGTATGACAATAACGGTGATACTTTTGGGTATCGGAAAGGAGTAGTTGAGACGAGGGGTCAAGAGCGGGATTTGCCAGTCCGCATAGCAGGATAGATACTCTCGGGCCCACTCGGTGAGATCATGTCTAATGAGCTTGCAAGCATGTGACTAGGTCACGGAGACATGAGATCATGAACGAGTAGAAGATAGCATCGTCGTTAACGAGGTCAGGATTAGGTATGGAGATATCTATGGAACGACGCTCGGACGTGCTAAGTATCGCTATGGCAAAAGGTCTAAGACTTTACGTTCAGGTTTGATAGATGAAAGTCATTCGTTATATCTCAGAGATTAATTCATGGGGTCCAGGCCTACGAGTTAGTCGTTGATCATTGAGGAGACTTGATCATACCTGATATTATATCGAACCGCTAGGGTAACACACTTAAGGGGTTTCGACAAGACAACCGGAAAGGAAGGAGATCACCGGGAGCGTCCCGGGAGGGGTCCGATGGAGATCGGGCAGCGCCGAAAGAGTTTTCGGAGCTAGGAAAAATTATATATATTATGTTTGATATTAATTAGTGTTATTAATATGCAAATATGATTTTATATATTTATTTTCGAATTTATTTAGGCAGATTTCACTAAATGGGCCTCACGGACGAAAGAAGGCCCAAGAGGGGGGGAACCCCCTTGGGAATTCGGTGGGGGCATGGAGGCCGGCCTAGGTGGGCCAGATGGGGCCCACCAGGGGGCCGGCGCACCATCCTTGGCCGAACCAGGTTGTGGGATAGTCCCACATTGCCTGGCTGGCAAGGTAGGCTCCCCCTGCGAGCCTATATAAGAAGGGGCACCCCCAGCCTTTTAATTCACCAATTAATTCCCGATTTCTCTCTCGATCTCGTGGTTCCCAAGTTGGAGCCGCGCCGAGCAGAGCAAGGGGATCTCCTCCACCATAGCCCGCTGCCGCGCTACTGGTGTTCTGGTCCAAGTCTTCCGCTGCTCGTCCTGGACTGGAGCTTCGGAGGCCGTCGTCTCCACCGTACGTGTGCGACTCCCTGCGAGGTGCTGCGCTAGCGGTACTCGGAGGCCTGCTTCCTCTACACGACCTTGAGGTCGGCTTCGTCGGTCTACATCGACAACGTTTGTGCGGGAACGTAATCCCCGCTTTCGGTCTACAAGGGTACGTATTCCGATCTCCGTTCGTACTACTATATCTGCATAGAATAGATCTTGGCAGGCTTTTAGGTTATCGTCGGTAGGATTTTTTTTTGTTTTCTGCACACGATCCCCTTCATCAATTCCCCCAAATGTCGTTACACGCCGGAAAGGCCTAAGTATGTACATGTTTCTCTTTTATACATTCTTCTTATTGCTGCTTGTGTTAGTTGATAACCCCTTTTATACATGCTTTGTTTTTCAAAAGAAAGCGTGGAGAAAAGGTCCACCTCTTGTTGTTGATGAATTATGGCCAACCAAAAAACCAAGAGTCAATGGTTCTAGAAAGAAGAGAAGTGTGCAGATTCAGATGCAAACTGAACCTGTTCTTCAGGTTTTGGTTCAGTCTGAACCTGTTTTGCCTATTTTGATGCAAACTGAACCTGTTCTTCAGGTTTTGATTCAATCTGAACATGAACCAATTCTTCAGTTAGTGGTTCATTCTGAAGATGTTCTGGTTCAGTCTGATGTTGTTGAAGCTGTTCTGGAGGTTGGGAATGGTGCTGAACCTGTTCTGGAGCTTATGGTTCAGTCTGATGCAAATGTTCTTGTTGCAGATGGCCTGGTTGATGCTGCTGAACCTGCTGGACATGATAAGGTGCAAAAGAAGTGGGGGCCGAGTGTTCCTGGTATGAAGTTCAGAAGCGTGAACAAATTATGCAATGTCGAACCAAGTAGTGCAAAGAAGAGTGGGAAGAAGCAAAAGCAATAGAGTTGGACCATTGAGAACTGTTTTTCATTCATGTAATAAACTTATGTGTTGTGATGTTGATTTGAATCGGATCAAATTTGAATTTAAACAGATATTCATATTTGAAAAACATTGTTGATGAATTTTTTTTGAATTATGATCTGATGCAATAGTTTGATATGTGATGCTTCATTGTTTCATGTAGAGTTATGCACGTTAGTTCATGAAATTCTAGCCATTTTGTGAGGTATAACTCATCGTCGTCGGAAATGTGCTAGAAATGTGCTCCAAAGGTAGCCCAAACACCCCCATTTCTGATCTTCTCATTTTTTTGACCTTCTCCAAAAGATCTCAAATTCTAGGGTTAACATCTATTGCACTAATATAGTATGATAGACTAATTTTTAACTTAAAATTTGTTCAAAATTTGGTTTGACTTTTGTTGACCAGTTTTTGAAATATTCAAAAAATATTCAACTAACATCAAAAAAATGCAAATACAGTGCACATTGTCTTAGTTTGTCATGTACTAACATCTCCAACTGATAAACAAGGTAAAGATACATTTTAATCAAGACATGCTTCAATATGGTATGAAATCTCACATCTCGAACTATAGAGTTCATAGTTTGAGATGTGGGGTTTCATACCATACTGAAACATTTGTTGTTTAACATATGTTTTTCAGTTTAAGATGTTAGTACATGACAAAGTAAGACCATGTGCACTGGATTTGCATTTTTTTGATGTTTTATGAATATCTTATGATTATTTCAAAACCAGGTCAATAAAAGTTAATCTAATTTGAAATAATCATAAGATATTCACAAAAGCTCAAAAAAATGCAAATCCAGTGCACATGGTCTTACTTTGTCATTTACTAACATCTCCAACTGATAAACACATATTAAAGCAGTTGAGATGTGAGATTTCATACCATATTGAAGCATGTCTTAGTTTGAGATGTGAGATTTCATTTTTTTATGTTAATTGAATATCTTACGTCTAAACCTTGTTTTCTCAGTTGCACCAGATAGTACATGACAAAACAAGCCCATGTGCACTGGATTTGCATTTTTTTGATGTTTTTTGAATAACTTATGATTATTTCAAATTCGGCCTATTTCACACCATATTGAAGGATCTCTTGTTTAATATGTATCTAAACCTTGTTTATCAGTTGGAGCTACTCGTACAGTACATAATAATAGCATGTGCACTGGATTTGCAATTTTTTGATTTTTTTTAATATCTTATGATTATTTCAAATTGGGCCTATTTGAAACGCAACATGGACCGTTCATCTCACTCTGCTGCGCTAAATTGCTGCCGTGCAATTAGGTCTTCTAGAAGGAATCGCGAGCGATCCGTGGGAGCACCGTTTGTTCGACATGATTGGCCACCGTTTTTTTTCCTCTATGACGCGGGAAATGTTGAGCGTGAGACCGTTGGGCCAGCGTTTGCTTTGTTTTTCCTCTAGCTTCCCCTAGGCCCGCCATGCATGCGCTGATGCGCAACACGTCCACGCATCGTCGACCGGGCCTCTAACGTGCCATGCATGGCTCATGCAGCGTCCTAGCATGGCTATTTAGGCATCATCTCAGTGTCGCAGCACAGCTATTTACGCAGCTCGCAACGTCTCAGTCATCGCAGTCGGCCGCAGCGCATCGTCTCAGCCGTCGCAGCGCTTCTTCTGCATCACGGGTGAAAGGAAGCAAGCGTGCCAGCGTCTTTTTTTGCACCACGGGTGAAAGGGAGCGTTGTGTGCGCCGTTTTGGATGCTCTCCCCATAAGTGCCACGTTCATGACTAGAAACGCCACCGCACCATCCATTTCTTTCACTGTCGGCTATATAATGCCCCCCTCTTCTTCTCTTCTCTCTCACTCTTCTCTCAAGACACATCCTTCCTCCTCTTCTCTCTCAAACAAGAAACTCCAACTCTAGCCATCATGCAGTACAACGGACCGACGTTCCTACGCCCTGCCACCGTGCCGGAGATACGGTTTCCGTCCGGGGTCGTCGTCGAGAACAAGCTGCGAGTGTGGGCATTTTCGAGGTGGAGGGGTGCAAGGGATGTAGCACACTTCTTCCTCTCCTCCGGCTACTGTCACCTCCCTGCGGGCTCGCCACGCATGTTCCGGCTTGAGGAGTACTATGACGGCAACAACTCGCTTGTGATCGGCTACACCGTCACCTTCACCAACTTGTTCGACGCTCACCATCTCCTCGGCCAGGTGTATTGGCGTGGGTGCGAGTTCATCGCATTCACGAACTACAACGTCTTCACGGACTTCACCGACATCATCCGCTACAACGGCGTCGTGCACTCCCTCCCGTACGACATGGAGGATGACGAGTGAGGCACCCGCAAGGAGAGCCAAGAAGAAGTGAAGAAGGAGTTGATCAACGTTTGCGTGTCATTTTAGTTTGTTTGCGTGCTCGAATGTTTCGGTTTCTTTTAGCTAGCTTTATTTCCATGTTTGGCTTAGGTTTATGCCATCAATGTTGATCTTGGGTACCCGTTTGTCTTAGGTTTACTTGGGCATATATGCCCCTCTTTTAGGTTTATTTCCTATATGCAAATGTTTGTGTTTGTGCCCCATGTTTGTCCGTGCTAATAAAAAGTTGTGTGTGCTCGTGTTCTACAAATGTGTGAAAAAGTGCTCGTGTTTTACAAATGGGAGAAACAATGAAATAAAAAGTAGTGTGTGCTCGTGTTTTAAACCTAAACTTACTCACCATTAAAATGCTATGGAAATAATGAAATAATAAAGAAAATAACATAAGCAAAAGAAAAAACAAGCATCGTTTTATTATTGTGACTAAGGCCTAGTTTGGCAGTAAAGTTTTCTCAAAACTGAAGTATTGCTAAACTAAAGTATTACAACGCCAGGCAAACAAAAACTACAGTTTTTCTCCCTTTCTCAGTTTTGGGAAAAAGAGGGTCGGACCTCTTTATAGAATACTTCAAGAAAACTACATTTTACAATACTTCAGTTTGTAAACCACATTATTTATTAGATACAAACACGTTAAAGTATTTAATACTTCAGTATTTTTAGAAACCAAAGTATTCCCTATATACTTCAAAAATACTTTGATACCAAACGTAACCTAAAGTGTGTGCACGTAATTTTGTTTTAGGTTTACATGGGCCCTAGCCCTTTCTGCTAGTCTCTTTTTTTAGTGCACGTTTGTTTTTTTAATGGGCCTTGCGCGGTATAACATTGGACTCGGCTAGTTTTACATGGGCTTTGCACACACGTTTTCTTCTCAATTTCTTCTTCTTCTCTGAACTGAACATTGCAAACACAGAACATCCGAACTGAAACTAAACAAACCAACACACTGAACATTGCACACACTGAATGTGCATATATTCCATGTCTTAACCATAGACAAATTGATCATGTCTACAAACTGCAACCTAAACTACATTCTTTTCTGACTAATGATCGACAAATAGAGAACTACAAGAACAATTACACATACATAAAAAATTGCTACAAGAACTACATTAAACCTGATGTGATGCATGCAATCCGCCTGATGGAGTCTGCCAGACATCAAGGTCTGGAGTTGCTGAACAATGCCCTCCTCGTGCTGCTCCCGAAAATCCAAGGAGCATCTTGCCTGGTTGACTTTCGACCAATAAGCCTTGTGCACAGCTTCGGTAAGATCGTCACCAAGATCATGGCGAATAGGCTACAACCATTCATGCACGGGCTTGTGGCTCCTTGTCAGAATGCTTTCATTAAGGGAAGGTCAATACACGATAACTTCATGTACGTGCAAGGGGTGATCAGAGCCATCCAGCAAAAAAAGATCCCAGCCCTGATGCTGAAACTTGATATTTCCAAAGCTTTCGACTCAGTGTCCTGGCAATTTCTGATCAAACTAATGCGGCATCGTGGTTTTCCTGAGCAGTGGATCAAGTGGGTCATTGCATTGTTAGCTACAACATCGACGCGCGTGGTCGTCAACGGTGAGCTATCGGATGACATCTTCCACAGATGTGGGCTACGAAAGGGTGATCCGATGTCTCCTTTACTGTTTGTGATCGTGATGGACGTGTTGGGACGGCTAGTGGATAAAGCACAAGAAACTGATCTCCTTACACCAATTGAGAACCAAATTATGAGGTCCATAACGTCTCTTTATGCTGATGACGCAGTTATATTCCTGCGTCCCGCAAGTGATGAGTTGATCTCTATGGTTGCCATTTTGAACCTCTTCGGCGACGCCACATGCCTGAAAACAAACATGGCTAAAAGCAGCGTCCTGCCGATCGCATGCCAAAGCACTGACCTCCAATTCATCCACAGCGTCGCCGACTGCCCAATATCTAGCTTCCCGTGTCAATACCTAGGCTTGCCCCTCTCTGATAGACGTCTTAAGCGGGCTGACTTGCAGTACATCATTGACAAATTCCTAAATAAATTAGCCGGATGGAAGGCTAAATGGATTTCCATGGTTGGAAGGCTGACTCTGACATCGGCTGTTCTATCAGCTTTACCGGCTTATCTCTTAATCGCCATCCTTCAGCCCAAGTGGATGATCAAGCAGATGGACAAGCTTCGTCGAGCCTTTCTGTGGGCAGCAGATGATAAGGTCTCAGGAGGTAAATGCCTAATGAACTGGAGCACTGTCTGCATGCCCAAGCGGCTGGGAGGGCTTGCGTTACCAAACTTGCAGACACAAAGCATTGCCCTCCAAGTCAGGTGGTTGTGGCAGCAGGCTACGGACACGTCTAAACCTTGGCTCGGTTTGCCACTGCCCATCGACAACGACGTAGCCGCGCTGTTCAGAGCCTCCACCTCCATAACAGTAAACAACGGAAATGACATCTCTTTCTGGTTCTCTCACTGGTGTCACGGACAACAACCAAGGATCCTTTTCCCCAGCTTACTAAAACACTCCAGGTTGAAGAAGATCACGCTGCACGCAGCTCTAACTGACAGGAAATGGATTGCTCTCATTAAAGCTAATCCGTGTCGTCAGGTGCTGATTGACTATGTCAAGTTGTGGGAATTGATCGACTCTCTTTTCAACGAGCTGCCAGATAAGTACACCTGGAAATGGACGGCGAACGGAAGCTATTCTGCGGCGTCAGCCTATCATGCACAGCTGATCGGAAGAATCCCATCTGTTATGTGCACTGAGATTTGGTAGGCCAAAGCTATCCCCAAGTGCAGGTTACACACTTGGCTCCTGATTCACAATCGCTGCTGACTGCGGATAATTTGGCTAATAGGGAATGATGTGGAACTTCTGAATAGCGTGAAAGAATATTTAAACAGTAAATTTTCCATGAAGGACTTAGGAGAAGCTGCGTATGTTTTAGGCATAAAAATCTATCGCGATAGATCAAGGCGCCTATTAGCACTAAGTCAGAGTACTTATCTTAAATAAAATACTGAAGCATTTCCGTATGGAGAAGGCAAAGAAGGGTTCTCTGTCGGTTATCAAGAATAAAATATTGCGTAAGGCGCAGTGTCCGGTGACGGAACTGGGTAAGGCCGAAATGACGAAACATCCTTATGCCTCAGCCATAGGATCGATCATGTATGCAATGTTGAGTACTAGACCGGATGTGGCATTAGCTCTAAGTTTGACAAGCCGGTTTCAGAGTAATCCTGGAATGCCGCATTGGATAGCTGTTAAGAGCATTCTTAAGTATCTCAATAAGACAAAGGAAATGTTCCTTGTGTATGGTGGCTGCGATGAAGAACTTGGCGTAACGAGTTACGTAGATGCAAGTTTCTGCTCAGACCCCGATGACTGTAAGTCACAGACAGGTTACGTGTTCAAGGTGAATGGAGGCGCCGTGTGCTGGAGAAGTGGGAAGCAACCCATAGTCGCACAATCTACAATGGAGTCGGAGTACATTGCTGCCTGCGAGGCCGCAAATGAAGCTGTGTGGCTGAGGAAGTTCGTCATCGAACTTGGAGTGTTCCCAAGCGTGCAAGACCCCGTGATCCTCTTCTGCGACAATACAGGGGCCATTGCAAACGCCAAGGAGCCAAGGTCTCACTACACCGCCAAACACATTCTCCGACGCTTCCATGTGATACGTCAGTACGTACAAGGAGGCGATGTGAAGATTTGCAAAGTGCATACGTATCTGAATGTGGCAGATCCGCTGACGAAGCCTCTCCCGCTTGATAAGCATGAACAGCACCAGTTAGCTATGGGTGTTAAGCTTTTACAAAGTTGTAATCTAGATTAAGTTGTACTCTAGTGCAAGTGGGAGACTGAAGGAGATATGCCCTAGAGGCAATTAATAAGGTGTATTCTTTATCATATCTCGTTTGTTCATAATAGGTTTTCGTGTCATGCTAGAACCGTATTAAGCGGAAACATTAATGCGGGTGTGATACGTAAACAACCAGGTCTAGTAGCCTCTACTAAGACTAGTTTCGTTGCGCGATTGATGATCGAGGTTTCCTGGTCATGGGGCATGGCGCCGGTCGGCAATGAGAGTCATATCGCTAGAGAACGATGTGATGGACATACCCAGATTTGGAGAACGTAGTCGTTACGCCTTTGACCGTGAGATCAACTCTTATTGTTATTCCCGGAAGATACTTTGATTGCACCAAACGTCGTATCTTATTTAGTATGACAATAACGGTGATACTTTTGGGTATCGGAAAGGAGTAGTTGAGACGAGGGGTCAAGAGCGGGATTTGCCAGTCCGCATAGCAGGATAGATACTCTCGGGCCCACTCGGTGAGATCATGTCTAATGAGCTTGCAAGCATGTGACTAGGTCACGGAGACATGAGATCATGAACGAGTAGAAGATAGCGTCGTCGTTAACGAGGTCAGGATTAGGTATGGAGATATCTATGGAACGACGCTCGGACGTGCTAAGTATCGCTATGGCAAAAGGTCTAAGACTTTACGTTCAGGTTTGATAGATGAAAGTCATTCGTTATATCTCAGAGATTAATTCATGGGGTCCAGGCCTACGAGTTAGTCGTTGATCATTGAGGAGTCTTGATCATACCTGATATTATATCGAACCGCTAGGGTAACACACTTAAGGGGTTTCGACAAGACAACCGGAAAGGAAGGAGATCACCGGGAGCGTCCCGGGAGGGGTCCGATGGAGATCGGGCAGCGCCGAAAGAGTTTTCGGAGCTAGGAAAAATTATATATATTATGTTTGATATTAATTAGTGTTATTAATATGCAAATATGATTTTATATATTTATTTTCGAATTTATTTAGGCAGATTTCCCTAAATGGGCCTTCCGGACGAAAGAAGGCCCAAGAGGGGGGGAACCCCCTTGGGAATTCGGTGGGGGCATGTAGGCCGGCCTAGGTGGGCCAGATGGGGCCCACCAGGGGGCCGGCGCACCCTCCTTGGCCGAACCAGGCTGTGGGATAGTCCCACATTGCCTGGCTGGCAAGGTAGGCTCCCCCTGCGAGCCTATATAAGAAGGGGCACCCCCAGCCTTTTAATTCACCAATTAATTCCCGATTTCTCTCTCGATCTCGTGGTTCCCAAGTTGGAGCCGCGCCGAGAAGAGCAAGGGGATCTCCTCCACCATAGCCCGCTGCCGCGCTACTGGTGTTCCGGTCCAAGTCTTCCACTGCTCGTCCTGGACTGGAGCTTCGGAGGCCGTCGTCTCCACCGTACGTGTGCGACTCCCTGCGAGGTGCTGCGCTAGCGGTACTCGGAGGCCTGCTTCCTCTACACGACCTTGAGGTCGGCTTCGTCGGTCTACATCGACAACGTTTGTGCGGGAACGTAATCCCCGCTTTCGGTCTACAAGCGTACGTATTCTGATCTCCGTTCGTACTACTATATCTGCATAGAATAGATCTTGGCATGCTTTTAGGTTATCGTCGGTAGGAAATTTTTTGTTTTCTGCACACGATCCCCTTCATTAATTCCCCCAAATGTCGTTACACGCCGGAAAGGCCTAAGTATGTACATGTTTCTCTTTTATACATTCTTCTTATTGCTGCTTGTGTTAGTTGATAACCCCTTTTATACATGCTTTGTTTTTCAGAAGAAAGCGTGGAGAAAAAGGTCCACCTCTTGTTGTTGATGAATTATGGCCAACCAAAAAACCAAGAGTCAATGGTTCTAGAAAGAAGAGAAGTGTGCAGATTCAGATGCAAACTGAACCTGTTCTTCAGGTTTTGGTTCAGTCTGAATCTGTTTTGTCTATTTTGATGCAAACTGAACCTGTTCTTCAGGTTTTGATTCAATCTGAACATGAACCAGTTCTTCAGTTAGTGGTTCATTCTGAAGATGTTCTGGTTCAGTCTGATGTTGTTGAAGCTGTTCTGGAGGTTGGGGATGGTGTTGAACCTGTTCTGGATCTTATGGTTCAGTCTGATGCAAATGTTCTTGTTGCAGATGGCCTGGTTGATGCTGCTGAACCTGCTGGACATGATAAGGTGCAAAAGAAGTGGGGGCCGAGTGTTCCTGGTATGAAGTTCAGAAGCGTGAACAAATTATGCAATGTCGAACCAAGTAGTGCAAAGAAGAGTGGGAAGAAGCAAAAGCAATAGAGTTGGACCATTGAGAACTGTTTTTCATTCATGTAATAAACTTATGTGTTGTGATGTTGATTTGAATCGGATCAAATTTGAATTTAAACAGATATTCATATTTGAAAAACATTGTTGATGATTTTTTTTTGAATTATGATCTGATGCAATAGTTTGATATGTGATGTTTCATTGTTTCATGTAGAGTTATGCACGTTAGTTCATGAAATTCTAGCCATTTTGTGAGGTATAACTCATCGTCGTCGGAAATGTGCTAGAAATGTGCTCCAAAGGTAGCCCAAACACCCCCATTTCTGATCTTCTCATTTTTTTGACCTTGTCCAAAAGATCTCAAACTCTAGGGTTAACATCTATTGCACTAATATAGTATGGTAGACTAATTTTTAACTTAAAATTTGTTCAAAATTTGGTTTGACTTTTGTTGACCAGTTTTTGAAATATTCAAAAAATATTCAACTAACATCAAAAAAATGCAAATCCAGTGCACATTGTCTTAGTTTGTCATGTACTAACATCTCCAACTGATAAACAAGGTAAAGATACATTTTAATCAAGACATGCTTCAATATGGTATGAAATCTCACATCTCGAACTATAGAGTTCATAGTTTGAGATGTGGGGTTTCATACCATACTGAAGCATTTGTTGTTTAACATATGTTTTTCAGTTTAAGATGTTAGTACATGACAAAGTAAGACCATGTGCACTGGATTTGCATTTTTTTGATGTTTTATGAATATCTTATGATTATTTCAAAACCAGGTCAACAAAAGTTAATCCAATTTGAAATAATCATAAGATATTCACACAAGCTCAAAAAAATGCAAATCCAGTGCACATGGTCTTACTTTGTCATTTACTAACATCTCCAACTGATAAACACATATTAAAGCAGTTGAGATGTGAGATTTCATACCATATTGAAGCATGTCTTAGTTTGAGATGTGAGATTTCATTTTTTTATGTTAATTGAATATCTTACGTCTAAACCTTGTTTTCTCAGTTGCACCAGATAGTACATGACAAAACAAGCCCATGTGCACTGGATTTGCATTTTTTGATGTTTTTTGAATATCTTATGATTATTTCAAATTCGGCCTATTTCACACCATATTGAAGGATCTCTTGTTTAATATGTATCTAAACCTTGTTTATCAGTTGGAGCTACTCGTACAGTACATAATAATAGCATGTGCACTGGATTTGCAGTTTTTTGATTTTTTTTAATATCTTATGATTATTTCAAATTCGGCCTATTTGAAACGCAACATGGACAGTTCATCTCACTCTGCTGCGCTAAATTGCTGCCGTGCGATTAGGTCTTCTAGAAGGAATTGCGAGCGATTCGTGGGAGCACCGTTTGTTCGACATGATTGGCCACCGTTTTTTTTCCTCTGTGACGCGGGAAATGTTGAGCGTGAGACCATTGGGCCAGCGTTTGCTTTGTTTTTCCTCTAGCTTCCCCTAGGTCCGCCATGCATGCGCTGATGCGCAACACGTCCACGCATCGTCGACCGGGCCTCTAACGTGCCATGCATGGCTCATGCAGCGTCCTAGCATGGCTATTTAGGCATCGTCTCAGTAGCACAGCTATTTACGCAGCTCGCAACGTCTTAGTCATCGCAGTCGGCCGCAGCGCATCGTCTCAGCCGTCGCAGCGCTTCTTCTGCATCACGGGTGAAAGGAAGCAAGCGTGCCAGCGTCTTTTTTTGCATCACGGGTGAAAGGGAGCGTTGTGTGCGCCGTTTTGGATGCTCTCCCCATAAGTGCCACGTTCATGACTAGAAACGCCACCGCACCATCCATTTCTTTCACTGTCGGCTATATAATGCCCCCCTCTTCTTCTCTTCTCTCTCACTCTTCTCTCAAGACACATCCTTCCTCCTCTTCTCTCTCAAACAAGAAACTCCAACTCTAGCCATCATGCAGTACAACGGACCGACGTTCCTACGCCCTGCCACCGTGCCGGAGATACGGTTTCCGTCCGGGGTCGTCGTCGAGAACAAGCTACGAGTGTGGGCATTTTCGAGGTGGAGGGGTGCAAGGGATGTAGCACACTTCTTCCTCTCCTCCGGCTACTGTCACCTCCCTGCGGGCTCGCCACGCATGTTCCGGCTTGAGGAGTACTATGACGGCAACAGCTCGCTTGTGATCGGCTACACCGTCACCTTCACCAACTTGTTCGACGCTCACCATCTCCTCGGCCAGGTGTATTGGCGTGGGTGCGAGTTCTTCGCATTCACGAACTACAACGTCTTCACGGACTTCACTGACATCATCCGCTATAACGGCGTCGTGCACTCCCTCCCGTACGACATGGAGGATGACGAGTGAGGCACCCGCAAGGAGAGCCAAGAAGAAGTGAAGAAGGAGCTGATCAACGTTTGCGTGTCGTTTTAGTTTGTTTGCGTGCTCGAATGTTTCGGTTTCTTTTAGCTAGCTTTATTTCCATGTTTGGCTTAGGTTTATGCCATCAATGTTGATCTTGGGTACCCGTTTGTCTTAGGTTTACTTGGGCATATATGCCCCTCTTTTAGGTTTATTTCCTATATGCAAATATCTGTGTTTGTGCCCCATGTTTGTCCGTGCTAATAAAAAGTTGTGTGTGCTTGTGTTCTACAAATGTGTGAAAAAGTGCTCGTGTTTTACAAATGTGTGAAACAATGAAATAAAAAGTAGTGCGTGCTCGTGTTTTAAACCTAAACTTACTCACCATTAAAATGCTATGGAAATAATGAAATAATAAAGAAAATAACATAAGCAAAAGAAAAAACAAGCATCCTTTTATTATTGTGACTAAGGCCTAGTTTGGCAGTAAAGTTTTCTCAAAACTGAAGTATTGCTAAACTAAAGTATTACAACGCCAGGCAAACAAAAACTACAGTTTTTCTCCCTTTCTCAGTTTTAGGAAAAAGAGGGTCGGACCTCTTTATAGAATACTTCAAAAAACTACATTTTACAATACTTCAGTTTGTAAACCACATTATTTATTAGATACAAACACGTTAAAGTATTTAATACTTCAGTATTTTTAGAAACCAAAGTATTCCCTATATACTTCAAAAATACTTTGATACCAAACGTAACCTAAAGTGTGTGCACGTAATTTAGTTTTAGGTTTACATGGGCCCTAGCCCTTTCTGCTAGTCTCTTTTTTTAGTGCACGTTTGTTTTTTTAATGGGCCTTGCGCGGTATAACATTGGACTCGGCTAGTTTTACATGGGCTTTGCACACACGTTTTCTTCTCAATTTCTTCTTCTTCTCTGAACTGAACATTGCAAACACAGAACATCCGAACTGAAACTAAACAAACCAACACACTGAACATTGCACACACTGAATGTGCATATATTCCATGTCTTAACCATAGACAAATTGATCATGTCTACAAACTGCAACCTAAACTACATTCTTTTCTGACTAATGATCGACAAATAGAGAACTACAAGAACAATTACACATACATAAAAAATTGCAGCCAGCACATTGCTCTGCTTCTTCAGATCGACAAGTTTCTCCAGCTGCTTGGTCATCTTCTTCAACTCGTCCTTCTGCAACCCATTCTGCACCGTAGCCAGGGCAGAACCCGATTCCTTCCACGCCCCATTCTGCATCGAAGCTACCCCAAAGAATTGCCCTCCTCTTGAATCCTCTTCATATATGCATCAAGCCACTCGAAGTGTTCGCATGGAGGCGAATCCTGTAAATACGAATGAGAAACCTAATCAAATCAGATGCATACCCAAATCGACCCCCCAAATCGGATAAAAAATCAAATCGGATGAGAAATTAAAATTGACCAAACATAATACGAAATTGGGAGAGGGGAAACACAGATCTCACCTCCCCCGGTTGTTCTTTGCTCTCGCATTTCACATACTCGCGTCCTTTGTTGCCGTTCTTGTCGCTCGTGGTCACCCGCCGCTTCAGCGACGCCGTCCGTCCGCACTCAGGGCAGCTTCCTAGCGTAACTGGATCGAGGCGTGGCCACTTGGAGTGGGAGGCGGAAGCAGAGCTCGACGGCATGCCGGCGGAGAAGAAGGGATTCGCCGGAGAAGAAGGGGTTCGCCAGAGAAGAAGGGGAACGAGAGCAGCTCACGGGGATGGCTGCTCCGGCACAGGGGCGAGATGGATCGTGGAGAAGCTTATGCGGGTCCGGTTTAAGTTTGGGTCCCAGCGGGGTCCGGTCTTAACCTGTCTTTTGCGGTTAAGTCACTCCGTCGCAGGACAGCTATTTATTCGTCGATCAGGCGTCGCATGCGAGCTATCCTAGCCACGATTACGCTCAACGACGTCGCATGTGAGCTATTCACCCGGCATCTACAAGCTAGACGTCGACGCCGATCTTCTGGACGGCGACGTCGGCTCTGACTGCCCGACGGCCGCGCGGCCCTTCCCTCATCCCGCGCTCATCCGCGTGGAGGTCTCAGAGGACGAAACGTCCGCGCAGTTCGCAGCGGCGGGCGGCTGCATCGTCGCCACCGGTTGCTCACCCTACGAGAGCCTGGTCCACTCGGACGACTACGGCGTCATCACCATCCTCTACGACGTCAAGACGGCGGCGCTGTCCTTCTCGACTCATCCCACGGACACCCGTCGGGAGGAATCTGTACGTGTTGAACACGCATACCAGCTCGTGGGACAGCTTCCACGTCATGACCACATCTAAAGATGACGACGCCGACGACTGGTGGAGCTGGTATAGCGGCAGCGGGTCCTCGCGGATCGGCTGGACCTACGGCGGCAAGGCTAGGTCTTGGTCCGAGAAGCTCCCGTTCTACCCGGAAGGGATCCAGGCGTACGCGGTGCGCCCGTGGGATTGCACCATCTTCATGTCGACATCGTCCGGGTGGAGGGACGGCGACGGCGATACGTTCGCCTACCATGAGAGCAGGCGTGACTGGGAAAGCTGCGGACGCTGGACGCTGCCGTTCAAGGGCCACGACCAGTACGACCGCGAGCTAGACCGGTGGGTTGGGCTGCAGGTGGACGAGGGAGGCGACGGAACCACCACCGGGTACCTTTCCGCCTCCGACATTCCATCCGGCGAGCACCCCCCGGAGCCGGAGCCGGAGAGGACCTCAAGCACGGAGAAGATTCTGCTGGATGACCCGGAGGAGAGGCGCGTCGACGTCAAGCTCGTGTACATGGGTGGCGACTACTGTGTTGTCGAGCGCCTTGGACGCCCTGGGGCTGCGAAGCAGTGGTGGCTTTGCGACAAAGGAGAAGAGTGTGTGCTTCGCCTCACCACGTTCCGCCTCAAGTACGAGCATGGCGAGCCCGGTTACCTCAGGATCCTGGACCGCCGTGCTCGCTCTTACAAAGTGTGCAGATATCGCGACGATTTTCAGGCACAGGCGTTCTGGATATAGCTAGCTCATGCTGCTAGCTCTCATCATCTTGATTTAGTAATTTATGCATGTTTCTTTAGTTCCCATTTGTCCTTGCATATAGCTAGTTAGTTCCTACCAGAAAGATGATGGCTGCTGAAGCAAGAGAAGAGCAGGAAAGGCAAGCTGTTGTTGGAGCAAAGAGATAGACAAGCACATGAAGATCCTCATCCTACTGGTGTGAATCAAGCACCGATCAAGAAAACATCTATGATTTATCTTTTTAAATAGTTTCTAGGCTTATCTGTAATGCTACCTAAGTATTTTATGGACAAGTATTTTTTAAGGACGGAGCTATGTATCAGGCGCCTGCTCCTTGGCGCAGCGCGACGCGCATGAGGACAAAATAGAAAAGGAAATCAAACCTGCACGTGTCATGGCTCTGATAGTTTGTTGAAATTTAAAAAGTTTCATAGCCTAAACCGTTTACCCGATTTAGAATCTGTTTTCACTGTTAAACTAGTAGCAATGAGATCTTCAAAACTAGATCCCATGTCGATATGTTCCGACAACTTCTTTTTTCCCAGAAAGTTACCACCCTGTAACAAATAAGTTACCAAGTCTTATATACATAAGTTACCTACCATATTAGCGATTACTTTTTGGGTTCAAATAGAATTTTTTTCTTGTTCTTTTAGATCTTTACAAGGTTTAAAGTTACCATATTACTTTCAAATGGTAAATTTATCATGTATGCATAAGTAATAGGATGATAACTGTCGATTTTATAGTGAAACTACACATAAAAAAGATGGACATTGTATTCATAACTATTATTTAGAGGACATGGTAATTACATCTATTTCGTGGTGATAACTACATCATAAACATATGGATAACTTCATAAAAACTGAGTGGATTACATAAAGAGTATGGTAACCATATTGATTTTGTGTTATTCACCATGAAACATGATCAGTACTGTGTGGGTAAATCCATCTGTATTGGATGGTAACTATTAACGAGAGAGTAGGATAACTATAAAATTTTGGTGATGGATAATTATACATGAAAACACATAAGATAACTTTATCAGTACTGGGTGGTACGTATTATCAAGAGATTAGGCTAAATATAATGATTTTATGGTGGATAACTACAGATAAAAACACATGGGTAACTTTATTAATATTGTGGGTAACTCTATCAGTATTTGGGTGATAACTATTAGCGAGAGAGTATGATAACTACATTGATTTTGTGATGGATAACTACACTAGAAAGCACATGGGTACTTTACCAGTACTGGATTTTTGGTGGTAAATTCACCAGTATTGGGTGGGTAAATATTACTAAAAGAATATTTCGTAGTGGATATATTTATAAGTATCAGGTGATAATTTTATTAGTATTTGGTGGGTAAATATTACCGACATAGTATGTCAGCTATATTGATTTTGTGTTGTGGATAACTTTATAAGTACCGAGTGGTAATTTCATCAGTATTAAGTGGATAAATATTATAGAAAGGGCATGATAACTACATTGATTTTATGGTGAATAAATTTATAAGAACCGGGTGGTAAGTTAATCAGTATTGGATGTGTAACTAAAATGATTTCGTGATGGACAACAACACCATGAAACAATATAGTACGATTATATTTGATTGTCATGGATATTGCATTATACTTGTACAAAAATATAGTCTACTTCGCGGCAACTATTATGCATGAGAGGGAGTACCAAATATGAGTTGAAAACATGTCAAATATGTTGTTTGGTAGCAGGTATGGGTAGATGAGCAGGGACATGCTGCAGTAACACAAAATTACAAAAAATATCTAAATTAATTAAAAAGAAAAAGGAAAAACACAATCAGGTCCTCCTACTCATCAATCCACGCGCTGGCCGGATATCCTCTCCTCCTCCCGCCGCCAGGTGAAAGCTCTTATCCAGTTGCTGGAGGGTGGAATGGAGACATGGTCGTCAGCTGCTGAAGAAACACCTTGGCATGCAGCTCGCCGCCGCTGGTACGGTGATCACGCGCGCGCAACGGGAGATCGTCGGCGGCTGCTGCGGAGGCCGTACGTGAGCGTAGTGATCCGCACCGATCCAATGGAGGATGGAACGCAACCACAGATCGCCGCGGCGGCTGCCCCATTCTGGAATCGAGCGCAGAGCGGCGGCCGACGGAGGATGGAGCGGCGGCCGTCACATGGCACGGTGAGGTTGAAGCCGGCGGCGCTGGGCAAGGTTGAGGCGGCGGGGTGAGTCGACCGTGGCGCTGGACGTCATTGGTGCGCTGACTCGCGTGAGGGGAAATGACCAGGGGTTGGATGAGTTCCGTCGTTCGCAAGGAGCAAATCACGCGACAAGTGAGATCCGATGGTCAACGTGCGTGCGTGAGCCTACGCCCCGTGAAAGGCGCCTGCTGAATAGATTTTCCGTTTTTTAAAGCTACCTGATGCTACTTCAAGTTGCTCTGTGCAATGCTACCTAATAAGTTCAACCTATTTCAGAAAGAAGTCTATATAACCCCCACAACTATTGGATTTTGGACGTAGAACCCCCTCAACCTTAAAGTGGCACACTTAACCCCCTCAAGTATATAAAACCGGGCAATTGACCCCCCTAGCTCTGATAAGCTGTTTTGGAGCCTGGTTTTGCTCTGAAAACGGTGGTCACACACGCGCGGAACCTGCTCGACGAAATGCAACAAGAACATGGCATCTTGCAGTATGCACCAGACGCAATGCGAGTATGCGCTCCCTCTCGTGGATTTTATACCGTCGCTGCTGTGCTGCATAGATTGATAACCGTCTCCACGTCTGGTGTCGTTGCTGCACGGATCCGTTGCTAACTTCTAGTATCAAATCCATCCAATCCATACTAGAAACTGGACCTACGAAACTACGATGGAGCAGCCGTGCGTGCTACGATCATGCTCATACAGATAGACGTGACGTGGTGGATCAACTCGTGCTAGCTGCTACCTGTAATACTGGAAGCCCAGATCATCGTTGAGCGTCTGACATGCACAGGCGAGTGTCTGACGAGGAGAGGCCAGCATCGTAAGTTCGTGACTCAGTGAGTTGCCGGCTGCCAAGGCTTGCCATGGCGAGCAGATGCATGCGGATGCGGAGCTGGCAGTTCAAACGTGCCACAGCAGGCTGCCGGCGGATGCGTGAGCTGCAGCAACGGCACTGAACGTCGAGACGACTACCAAGCTGTGCAACACAGCAGCGACAATACAATATCCACGAGAGGGAGCGCATACCCGCATGTGATCGGCGGATATTGGAGACGTCATATTCTTGTTACGTTTTGTCGAGCAGGTTACGCGCGTGTGTGGGCACCGTTTTCAGAGCAAAACCGGGCTCCAAAACAGCTTATCAGAGCTAGGGGTCAATTGCCTGGTTTTATATTCATGAGGGGTTAAGTGTGCCGTTTTAAACTTGAGGGGGTTCTGCGCCCAAACTCCAATAGTTGTGGGGGTTATATAGACTTCTTTCACCTATTTCACTATGAAGCTGAATTCTTGATATTCCTGTTCATGCAATTCAGATGTACAGAGACAACATACACATATACACCTCTGAACCAATTCAGATACATAGGAGCTCTTCTGGGTTCCTTTTCCTCGAAAAAGAAATCTTCATTCAGTGTCACGTTCTTCCGGTTGCTTGTTGGTAATTTCCATCTCTGAATAGTGCAAGCATGGATCACTGGTATGATTTGTGGAGCAAGGCTGTGAATCAATGGAATTTCAGTGATGTTCTGTCTTTTGGGGTCGAATGCATGATTTGTTTCCATAATCGTGGCCAATAGTCCAATCCTACTATGGATGCTAATCTGGCACCATTTCAGGTGCAATCATGCTAGCTGACAGCGTTTGACAGAGAAGGATCACAATAATTTCTTTCTTTGCATACAAACCGGGGATATGAATCATCATTATTACCGTAAATAAATTCTGAAAACAAAAACGGCATGCATTTTGATCTTCGCCTATAATAACAGACTAATAGTGCGTACCTAGCTAACCAGTGTTGTCCGTTTAAAAACGAAGAACGCCATGAAAACTCCATCTTCCCTGCTCGCAGTCCTGCTCCTTCTCCTCTCCCTCCAATGCTACGCCGCCGCGGCCTGCCACGGCCACCCGCTGGGCCCGGAGAAGGTGACCAAGCTCCACTTCTACCTGCACGACACCCTCAGCGGCAAGGACCCGACGGCCGTCCTCGTCGCCCACGGCGCCAACGCCACGGCGAGGCCCGGCGACCCGACGCCCTTCAGCTCCGTCTACGCCACCGACGACGTGCTGACGGAGGGGCCGGAGCGGACGTCCCGGGTGGTCGGGAGCGCGCAGGGGCTGTACGTCTCCTCCGGGAAGGACGGGCTGCTCTCCCTCGTCATGGGCATCGACTTTGAGTTCGCGGACTACAACGGCAGCTCCTACGTCGTGTTCTCGCGGAACCCGGTCACCGTCGACGGCAGGGAGCTCGCCGTCGTCGGCGGCCGCGGCGCGTTCCGGATGGCGCGCGGGTTCGCGCTGCTCCGGACGCACTACCTGGACACCGGCAGTGGTGACGCGATCATAGAGTATAACGTGACTCTCTTGCACCACTGATCGATGGATGAGCTGTGTTCTTTTGTTTTGAGTGTGGTATTTTGGTGCTGCAGTCTTGTAGCTGGATTAATCATAAATACTACGGATCCGTGATTACCGATCGAGTTTCCTGTTCTGTTCTTGTTCCTCTTTCGTTTGCAGAGGCCTGCTTTCATTTGGATAATAATGGAGGTACTTCAAATTTCACTTTGTCAGGTGGAATGTAGTATCATTTGGGTTAAGCAACAAGCTGAATTAGTACTCCTTCCGATAAAAAGTGATTGACGTAGAGTTTTCTAAATACTGTGTATGTAGACATGTTTTATTGTGTGGATACACATGTATTTAGATAAATCTATGTCAGCAATTTTCGGTCAGAGAGATTAATAAACAAAGAGTATTCTTGCTTCTAATTTACAGGACATTTTCCAAAACATAAAACAACCTTTTTTATGGCATGCTAGAGCGCTCAGACTCGAAATCTCAGTCACCTAACAACATGTTATAATCTCAGTAGCAACCCACATGTAATTCACATGTTACACGAATCACGATGTAAGTTTAATGATTAGTGAGTTGCAACCTTTTTGCAGTTGAAAAAATATAGTTACAAGTTGCAACCCACGCGCAACTTAAGAATCTCACTTATAACTTACTTGTAACTCAATAATTTCAATTATAACCCACTTGTAACTCACAAATTACACGAAAGCTCGATCCAAATCTAGTGGATTTTTTTGGTTTGATGATCCTTCCCCTTTCTCTTGTCAGTGCTTGTAGATGACCGTGGTTTAATTCTATAATAAAAAGTTGCCTGAAGTTTTAAAAAAATGTTGTACAACACTGTAACGTCCAACGCGGTTTTCCCACATATATGAGGATTACCTCTCGCTTATCTTGATCGTTGATTTTCAACGACCAATACTATCTTTACTATTAAATGGGGTTGGTACTTGGTACCCTCCTGAGGAAAAACGTCCCGCTCGGTCTACCTGGCTCGCTCGCTCGCTTGTTTTCCCTCGTTGCATCCTCTCAGCCCATCTGGACTACCTCTTGGCCTGGCCCAACAACCGAAGCTCCACAAGATGTTAGGGTTCAGGAGTGCGGTACGACCGCCGCGTCGAGGTAGGCATTGATGCTCCCGACGCCTCCGACGTGCTTCTCGTCATGGACTCCGTCTCGAGGTCGCCATGGATGAGCCTGCGCACACCTCCGACACGCTATCCGTCCATCCGCAGAACGCCGGCAGCGGCGCTCATTAGGACACACGGGCAGGAGATGAGCGGGGAGGAGGAGGAGGCGTGTGCACGCTCACCGGCAAATTCCTGGGCCGATCCGTCTCGGCCATCTCCTCCCCCATGAGCCTCCCGCCGTCGCTCCAGAACGTGTGCTCCGGCCTCGACCTACCCGTCAGCACGACCAACGGCTTCATGGGTGGCGGCTCGGTGCTGCAGTCCATGCCGAACCTGATGGGCGGCGGCCCTGCGGGCATGCGCATGCCCGCCGGCATGATCGGCGGCGGCCTGGACGACAGAACCGGCGCGGGCACGGCTTAGCTAGGTTACCGATCGACCTGTTCAATGAAATTAACGTGGTTTCGTCGTGAATAATGAATGGCAGGGTCGGTGGTCGGAGATGTTCCCGTGCGTCATCAGTGCGTGGTGGCACGGGTGAGCACGATGGAGAATTGGAGATGATCTCGAGCGTCACGCTGAGCGGCTCCATCCAACTGATGAGTACGCACGCACGCACGAACTGCTCGTCGTCCACATGCACTCCCGTCTCTGTGCGTGACTGACAATTCGTGTTGTTGCTACTGCTTGCGGAGCTGCAGGTGCTGTCATCCGGAATTTCTAATGCTTCCATTTAGTCCGTGCACATTTCTAATGCTTAAGTTTACCCTTTTTCCATCGATGTCATCCGGAATTTTAACTCTGCCTTAGGGATGCTGTAGTGGCTTACTACCTTTCAGACTTACAGCATTGGCCATCATCCATTAAATATTATTAAGAAGTTCTTATGGTCTTTATCACTACAATGTTGTTAAATAATTGACGGAAAGGTACGTTTAGCTAAAACCAGCAGGCTGGTGTGTTCATGCTTCTTCCCATGTATCGTACACCAGCCTATATTGTCAGAGTGTTCACGACTTTAGACTCTACAAAGATATATATAGTTTATTACTTTCCTAGATTTTACTAATCAGTTAATGGTAGTTTTATCTTATATATGATATATCATAGCATCAGTTCTTCACTTATTTTTATGTAGTTCTTTTAATTCAAGATTCTACTTTTGCTCCAGCTACCTCAGACAACAGTGCAAAGCTTCAAACAAAGAAATCAAAATTAAGTAGAACCGTGTGCACAGTGCACACATTCCATTTCAGACCTTTATGGTAGTATTATGGTTCGTAAGTTGAGTTAGCGAGGGCCACTCACTGGGTTACAATTTCATTTACGTTTCTTGAGGCTAGCTGGCCTTAGTTTTCTTCTGATGGATATGCAGATCATTAACGCTCCCCTATTCATGTAATTTTTGAATAACAAGGTGATATGTATATTCACTTGCTACTAACCATTATGTTCTTTAAATCTGAGAAGTCTGCATATATCATGTCTGGAACGGCTTCGGAATTTCACCCTGGTGTTTCATTACTCCATAGCTGGTACTTCAAGATCTATTATCATGCCTATTAGCTGCTTTTATCTTCTAATATAATATTATGATTTGTTGCATCCAAAAATATCATGATATCTTGCACAAACATTTTTTTCTTTGAGTATATAGCAATAAGAATCATTTCCAAATGGCTTTGCAATATCTCTTGAAAGTATGATGAACAAATTATAGTTTGAAGTGTTGTTTCTTCTAATTGATCTTACCGAAGTTCCTTCACGGAAAAACTTACCGAAATCAACATACTTATTTCACTATTCGTAACTCTGAATGCAAACTATTTATTTAGAAGTACTTTTGTTTTAAAAAATAAGTAGAATGTCTTTATAGTTTATACTACTCATAGTTGAGAGGATTGTAAGCCATGCATACCTACACTTCATATATAGTTCATTATTTTCCTAGATTTTAGTAATCAGTCGAAAGCTTGTGTGTGTTCTAGCTCAAAAAGGGACACCTATATTCAGATGTCCTAAATTGTTTCCATATAAATTCATACTATTAGCAATAGGGACACCTAAATTCATACGGATGTCCTCCTGGAAAATATTAGTATGTATTAGCTGTCTAAATTAGCATTACAGTTAAATAAGCTTTTAAGATTTCTATTTACAATTTTATGGTTAGACAAGTGAAGTCTTCTACATCGGTTGCTTTGAGAAATTTATTGAAGAGTTTATCTATGAGTAATTTGGGCCAAGAATTCAAAGTTTGTGTCTGTTCAGACGATGACGGCAGAAAGCCGTTACAAAACTGTAATATATATTTGATTATCCCATGTTTGCATTGGTAATTTACAATGAAGTTAAATAAACCCCGCAACACTAAAAGGCTCCTGATTCTCCTTCCATGTGGCTGCCTCAAGATTTTCTTTTGCAGTAGTTAGTAAACTTTAAGAAATGTAAACTCTTTAGCTTTTCGTCCCCATTTGATCATAAAATGAAAAGTGGGACATGTCTTGATTGTATCTTTGCTGAGATGTAAGAAATGCTTCATCAGGTTGCATGTATATATGTACATACATAACCCTACATGTTGTATTATCAGATTTTAATGGGTGGTGGCTACTGAGATCCTTAAAGGTATGGCTAGATTATTCTAGAATGATTTTATTGTCTCAAAGTTCAAGCGTAGTTATTTAGTGAAATTACATTCTTGACATGTAACTTGGATCCTCAATCCAAGAGAGATAACGTGCCAATATTTGAGGCAACGATGTCTTTTACTAATGAAAAAATACTTTAAACACTGGATACTGATAAAATAATATTTATGTGTTATTTCACATAGAATGCTATTTCTTAAATTATTATAATTAATGGTGTACAATATCATCTATTTCTCACTCGACGAACAACTACGAGGAATACCATCATGATCATTGAATCGCATGGTAAAAATCCCTTGGAACGATGTTTTGCCTCTAAGATCGTTCAGATGCTGAGAATATAACCCATATATTATTTTCATGAATAAATAAATCTTGAGAGTGTACCGACCATGAACAAGAAAAACATGGACTTGTTAAATAGCCTAAAATTATTTATTGAATATATATTTATTCGATACCCGTAGCAACGCACGGGCATTCAACTAGTTTCTACTAATTGATGTGTTGATAAAATAAAAAAAATGTGCTAATACTCTCTCCTTCCCAAAATAAGTGTCACAACTTTTATAAAAAGTGGATGTAAAAGTTGTGACACTTATTTTTTTTCTTGAGAAACACAGTACAACGCAAGCGCTCATATAAACGCGCATACATTCACCCCTATGAACGCACACACGCACACCTACCCCTATGAGCACCTCCGAGGGACTGAGTCGGCGGGTTTTGAGATTGACGAAGTCACCACGGGCGTCTCGCTGTCGACGGGAACGTCGCCTCCCACTGAAAGAATATTCCGCCTAAATGAGAACACCAGCGTCAAACCTGTGGTTTGAACTCTGATGGGATGGGGATATAACCATCCTCCTAACCAACTTAATTTCAAATTATATCAATCTACAAATTAATGATAATGCGGTTGATATTCAAAACATTTAGTGATGATTTATGCATGGATCTTAAAGCATTTTAAACGTCCTGATAAGCGGGGGACATTCTTATACGTGCGGTTTGCTATTTTCACTCAACGTCTCTACTGCTCTACATCTTACATCGAAGCCCAAAACTCCACAGCAACTTGTTCAGGTATCTCTTCGGCCGCGACTCCCGGCTTTTCAAGCTCGCACCGGCACGCTCGTCTCCGGCGAAAATTGCTCGGAGGCGACCCAGATGCGGGTTCCTCCCCTCGTACGCCGCCGCCTCAGGATTCTCCTAAGTCCGCCGTGGACAAAATGTTACAACAGCTACGAAGCACAAGAAACAAAGAGATCGCGACGGACGGATCGATGCAGATAGCGCGTACCAGCGTGTAGCGCTTCCAGTCGTCTTCCTCAGCGACGACGACCCGGCGGCGCGGATCGTAGCCAAACCGAGGGTTGCTCTTTATCCGGCTCACCCGGTGCTGCAGCTCCTCCACGGGGAACCCGGACCCCGTGGCCGCGTTCAGCTCCGCGCGGATGGCCGACCAGTCCTCTCCGGTCAGGTCACCCACGCTCCTCGTGTGCTCGCCGCCGTGCCCCGCCGTGCGACGTTGCAGCAGGTCGAGCAGCTTGGCGTCGTGCTGCTTCGTCCACGTGTCCACGTGCAGCCTCGAGAGGATCTTCCGGATCGCGCGCCGCGACGCCTGCTTCCTGGGCTTAGCCTTCTGGAGCTCCTCGCCGACGTCGTGGCCATGATCAGGGACATGGACTTGCTGCTGATGCAGTTCTTGCTTTACGGCCATGTTTCCTGCCGGCACCTCCGACCGGCGTATACCTTCCCTGCCGCGCAAGCAGAAGACATCAACCGCTCGCGTCAGCTGAATGTTCCACGCATGCGACTCTGCTTACTGGAAAATGAAAAGGGAAGTTATTCTTGACAGGGCGCGGCGCAACGCGGACGTACTGACAGGGGGTGGTGTCGGCGGCGCGGAGGCGGAGGCCGAGGAAGAGGACGGAGTCGTGCCGCACGCCGTATCCGGCGAGCGTGCGGTCGTCGTCGTCGAGGTGGCAGCCGGCGAAGAAGAGCCGCTGCATGGCCACCGGGACGCCCTCCCGGGCCATGACCATGCCCTTGGCCTGCGCCACCGTGGTGGCCGCGCTGTCCACGTCCAGCGCCACCCGGTCCCCGCGCAGCGTCCGCACCATGATCCTCATTGCACGCTCGATAGGGGGGAACACGAAGGGCGCCGGCCGGCCGGGGAGAGGGAGAGGAGAAAACGATGGAGACAGATCAGACGGGAATCGGATGCCCGCCATGAGTTTAGCTGGCAACTGCATGCAGGAATAAAGCGGGTTCGAGGATGATGGCGCGCGGCGCGGCGGCAAACGTGAAGGCAAGTATATTTCGATCGGATATCGCCGCAGGCGGCAGGGCTGGCCAGCAGGTTGATCCTAGATTGTTTTTCTTTGGAAAAAAACTAGATCATTTATCAGAGCTATTAAAATTCGGATAAAAGGGAGCTAATCACTCCGTTTTAATATAACATGTTTTAGCTCTTGTACATGTTGTCTACATACATTTAAAAAGAGTGAACATGCACACTAAAACTTGTCTATACACAAGTTTAAGTTTAGACATGTAAATATGGTGCCAAATTGCTTCACATACTACCATAATCCACGTCCGATCTATGTAATACTCTTCCTCCACCTAATATGGTTGTGTTAGTTAATCATTCCCCCGACCCATATCTAGTCCAAAGCCTCAAACCCGCTATATAGTCGAATCGGTGGTCCACTACTCCATCCTTTTCCTTCGTACCCTTTTACGCCTATCTCAAGCTAGACGCTTTACAGATTGTGGCTCTCATGGAATCCACCATGGTGCCCTAATCTTCTTATTAACACAGGTAAGTGTAGCAGGAGAAAATAAAACAGCTCACGGAAAATACCAATATTCGTTGGGATTCATATTTAAGAGGTGGCACCGGCAAGAAGATTCTCGACCACCCTACTCTGACTTGATTAGCTACTAGTAACTAGGATCGTTCAAACAGTCAGTCAGCAATGCGTACTTCTTTCCGATCACTATTTTGGCACCTACTTCTTATACATTTCTAAATATAAGATGTTTTAACTTTACTCATATTCATATGTCTCTACACATATTTCAGTGTATATGTTCACTTATTTTAATATGTATCTAAATTACATATGTAATAGATAAAACACATTATATTTAAAAACGAGTTGACCAGACGTATAGTAGGGTAGCTCAAGTCCATACCCGTCTCTCATGTGCCTCCTCTTCCAACAACCCTATTTATAGCTGCAAGATCACACTAGTGGCGGGGCCACATTGAGAGGATCACCACACAGGTTTCTCACAAATCCTTCATACACAAGCATAAATCATACTCAGTATTCTTTAAAAAAAATAGTGAAAACGTATGAATTAAGATAACATGAATGACATGATATCACGGAATTTTTATTCTGGCTCCGCCAATGGCTCACACGCATGCCAAATCACAAGGGAAACGACTCTGTCTAAATTTCAAGGCCTAAATTTCTAAAATCTATATAGTTCGAAAAAATTGTAATTTGTTGCATTTGAACTTTTCTATCTCAGTTATATATTTTTAAGAAAAGTGTAACTTATTGGTGAAAGGTGTACCTGAATATCTGAGTTGCACTTTTATTTGAACTATGATTGCATTGACATTTAAGGAAAATTCAGGCGCATGAGATTTAGCCAACCCGAAATAAATTATCCAAACCATTAGAAAAAAAAGAGTACACTTGTCTGGACACTGTTCATGCTGGTACCTACGAGAACTTAGGCATCATGGGTTCTCATATTTAAAATACTCACTCTGTACCAAATTAAGTGTTTTTACTTGTATTCTATGTTTAAACACATTTATATTTTATAAATGTAAAATATTTGGAAGCGGATGGAGTAGTGTAGACGTGGGTATCTACTAAGAATGCACATGACCCGCCGGATCTGCCGACGCAGATTAGCTGCCAAGTGCCACCGCATCAACATCTACAGCATAACACTAACTATGAGTGTGACTGGACAGACACACAAAATGGAAAAAACAAATTTAGCAGCCTTGCCATGCCACATGTGGCAGATTACCACTTGCACTATAGTATGAGCAAAGATCGTGTCAAACTCAGCGTCGGCAACTGCTCAATACTTTTTTTTGAGAATACTGACCAGCCAATTTGAACTAAACTACTCTACTCCCAATCTGCTTTGTGAGCATCGAGTAGTGAGCACCACAAACTAGTCCACAACGCAAATCGAACACGGCCAGCTCCTCATCTCGTCTCGCTCGCCATGGACGCCGCCGCGTTCACGTCCTCGTCTTCCTCCTCGCCCCAGGCGCCGCTGCGCATCGTGATCGTCCCATGGCTGGCGTTCGGCCACCTGCTCCCGTACCTCGAGCTCGCCGAGCGCCTGGCGTCGCGTGGCCACCGCGTGTCCTACGTCTCCACGCCGCGCAACCTGGCGCGCCTCCCGCCGCTTCGCCCGGCCTCGAAGCCGCTCGTGGACCTCGTCGCGCTCCCGCTCCCGAGCGTCGACGGCCTCCCCGATGGCGCTGAGTCCACCAACGACGTCCCCGACGACAAGCGCCAGCTCCACTGGAAGGCCTTCGACGGCCTCGCCGCGCCCTTCGCGGAGTTCATGGCCGCCGCGTGCGCCGACGAGGCCACGAGGCCGCACTGGATCTTCGCAGACTCTTTCCACCACTGGGTTGCCGCGTCTGCGGCAGAGCACAAGGTTCGATCCATTACAGTATTTCCAGTTTTAAGTAGATGCTTCTCTCAAATCTCGCTAGCTTGATCGATCGAACACCTGTTCACCTGCAGGTGCCATGCGCGTTGCTTCTCCCGACCGCTGCGACCATCGCAATGCCCAGCCAGCCGCGGGAGCACGCCGCAGACGACGGCGAGTCCGAGACCGCCGCAGCTGACCCCGTGCCCCGGTACGAGCGGGATGCGTTGGCGACGGTTTTCACCAGCGTAGGAAAAGCGTCGGGCATGTCCACCATCCAGCGCTGGACGCTCACGAAAGAGAGGTGCGTGCTGGGTGTCATCCGGAGCTGCGTCGAGTGGGAGCCAGAGTCATTTGATCTGGTGCCGAAGCGCCTGGGCATGCCGGTCATGCCGCTCGGCCTTCTGCCGCCGCCACCCGACAGCGGCCGCCGTGCCGCCAGCGAGAACAGAGAGCATGCCACCGTGCGCTGGCTGGAGACCCAGCCTCCCGGCTCGGTGCTGTACGTCGCGCTGGGGAGCGAGGTGCCGCTGCGCACGGAGCAGGTGCGTGAGCTGGCCCTCGGGCTGGAGCTCGCCGGGACAAGATTTCTCTGGGCTCTCAGGAAGCCCAGCGGCGCCGCCGTCCTCGACAACGATGATGGCGCCGACATGCTTCCACCTGGTTTCCTGGAGCGCACACGCGGACAGGGGATGGTCATTACGGGGTGGCTTCCGCAGATGAGCATACTGGCGCACGCCGCCGTGGGCGGATTCCTGACGCACTGCGGCCGGAACTCGCTCATCGAGGGGCTCCTGTTTGGGCACCCTCTCGTCATGCTGCCCATCTTCGGCGACCAAGGGCCGAATGCGCGCCAAATGGAGAGGAAGAAGGTCGGAATTCAGGTTGCGAGGGATGAGAACGACGGGTCGTTCGACCGCAATGGCGTCGCGAGCGCGGTCCGGGCAGTCATGGTTGATGGGGAGGCCAGAAGGGGCTTCGTAGCGGGCGCAGTGAAGATGCAGAAGGTCGTAGCCGATACGGAACGGCAGGAGAGGTACATCGACGAATTGGTACAACACCTTAGATCTTACAGCGTTCATGGCGATATCACTACTGCCCCGCCCGCCTCTAGCTCTAGCTGAAACTTCTCATAGAATTATGTAATAAGGGAATATCAATACATGGATTGAATATTGTTGCAAACATACTTTTCAAATCTCTAATCCCATCTCAATATGCTACCGCAAGAAGATATTCAGATTCTAAACCTATTCTCAAGGTGCAAAGGTTTACTCAGCTTGGTGGTATTATTCGTGTCTCTTGTTGGAGGTAGACTTTCAATACTTTAGTCTAAGCAAAATAGGAGATACCCGTATAAGTCATGTACTCGCGGTGCATTTGGTGGATAATGACAAGTTTAGAAGCTTCTTATCTTCGGTGTTGCTGCTTGTTAGTCATAGTGAGGAGTATCATACATTCAGAAATGGTGAGCCTCGGGCCGGCTCGCTCCGTCGGGCGAGCCATGAAACGGAGCTCGGCCCGAGCTCCCCCAAGCTCGGTGCAGCTCAGTGCAGCCCGTGAGCCATGCGGTGATGTCTCACTGACAGGTGGGGCCGCTCTTGTCTGGCGACTTGCGACCATATGTAGGGCGGTGCAGCGGAGCACGAACTGGAGGTCCTCGAGGACGGATTCGCCGACGGAGCATGAACATGAGGTCCTGGCGGCGTCGGAGCACGAACTTGAGGTCCATGAGGACGGCTTCGAGGTCGAAGAGGCCGCGGAGCACGAACTGGAATTCATGGAATTCATCGGCGGAGCACTAACTGGTGGCGGGCGAGGACGGATTCGAGGACGTCGAGGCAGCAGAGCACGAACTGGCGGCGGCACATGATTCTTCTCCCTCAACTCGTAAAGAAAAAAGAAACTTCACGGGCCAACGAGCTGGACCGAGCCGAGCCTGGCTCGGCCCGAGGTCACCGTGGGCCAGCTTTAAGAGCTAGGCTCGGTCAAAAAAATTGTCGGGCCGAGCCGCAAAAGCTCGATGCTGAGCATCTAGTCTGACATGTATATGATACTGCTATATGTTACTATATCAATAGTAACATATGTGTAATATCATATAGTTATGCATTTATTAGACTATAGTCTCATCATTTCTTGTAATCCGTTATGTTACTGTATCTATCTATGATATCACCACCAACTCTCTCCTTATTAAATACTACCACATCATATTTTTATCTGTGTGGCACTTATGTTACGACCTACGTTACTCCCACTATGACTAGTCTCGTGACGAGATCAATGTGTCTTTTTTCTTGCATGGTCTATAAACTAACTTAGGCCTAGGATCCATCCCAATAAAATAACATATTTTCGAGTGCGAGGGGTTCGAACCACAAATGCAAGTGAAGTTAGAAGTTGCTTGTGTTCACTGATTTTCTTAAAAAAAAATTGTCTTTTATTGTTTCATTTGTTCATAACCAACTAGATAGATAAGGGTTTTTTGGTTGTTCAATTGTTTTTAGTTGGAGGTGCAATTGAGATTATTTACGGGAGAGCTTGCAACTGAGATTTTCCGGTTAAAGCTGGGGTTGTATGTGAGATTTTTTTTTGTAGGAGTTACAACCATATTTTTGTGGTCGCATTTACGGTTGCAACCCCGGTTGTGGATGTAGTTGCAACTATTTTTGTTCATTTGCATATGCCATTGCAACTGAATTTGATTGCTACTGGGATTCCTTCTATTGCAGAGACCTTATCAGTTTACATGTCGGATTCTAACGAGACTTTTACAGATAAATCAAGTTGCAACTGAATTTGCAACTAAATCCCTGTTGTAAGTGGGATGGGTGACTGAATTTTTTTCATCGCAAACAATATGTTTTTTTTTTCATTTACGTACCAAATATGTCTTGTCAGCCCAACAGGTAAAGAAGCCCATGAAATAAAAGGCTCAAACAGAAACGACACCTACTTTGGTTGATCGGGCCCCATAAACAAAGGTGTCTTGATAGTATTTTTGTTTTGAGAAATGTCTTGATAGTAGATTTTTTTTTGAAGAACCAACCTACTATATTAACTCAAAACCATAGAATTACAATCAGCAAGAACACTGTCTAATAAGAACTCTGGGCATACCCCAGTCCACTCTCTTGCGTGACATTGCTGGCACAAGCCAACCTTGCACAAGTATGAGCAACTCGGTTACCCTCTCTACCTAGGTGAACCAACGAAAAGCTCTTAAAAGTATCTTTTACAGAATTTATTTCTTCTAAAATAGGGGCCACAATCGACCTCTCCTTCCTCCAAGCCGTCCAGCACCGAACCAGCTCCAGGTTGTCCGTTTCAAAGGCAACTTCTTGGAAACCTCTCGCATGTGCAAAGAGGACAGCGTCTCGCAAATAGTAGATAGAGACCAACGAAAATCAGTAGAAAATCAGCATGCTGACAGCAGCCAACTGTGCAAGATCTACATGACCTTACATTAAAACATGTGCAGATACATATGTGTAGATAAAATACATTATACCAAAACTTGCATAGATACGTGTAGAAAAAGTGTAGAAAGGTTTGCATTTAGTAACGGAGGGAGTAACTTATTTCTTAACCAAGCCCCACAAGTTAAACCAAGGACGGGCGTTGCAAACTCGCGCTGGCACCGTCCGGCGTATTTACTAGGCCGGTGAGTACATCCTGACCGATCAGGGCCTCCTGTTCAATAAGCGTCCACCGTGCGGTTACGATAGGAGCACCTGAAGCGGCAATGAGCACGCCGCGAGCGGCATGGCGCATTCAGGTGCGCCACCAACCTTCCTGGCCCGCTCCCCCTATACATAGGGGCATCGCCTTGCCTGATCACAGGCATCGGTCCACTGAGTGTGTAGAGCATAGCGTACAGCAACAATGGCGCCTAGTACTCGTATGGACAATGCCATGGCCGTCGTGGCGACGATCCTCCTCCTCCTCGCGGCCATGGTGGCTGCAGCGGCTAACTCCGACGGCGACGCACGGGGTGCGGGTGCCGCGGCTTCGGCGGCGCGGGTGTCGTGCGGGGACGCGGTGAGCGCGCTGATCCCGTGCGGGTCGTTCCTGCTGGGCGCGGACGCCGGCGCCGCGGGGCCGAGCGAGAGCTGCTGCCGTGGAGCGCAGGCGCTGCGCAGGATGTCCGGCACGGCGGGGGCGCGGCGCGCGCTCTGCCGGTGCCTGGAGCAGTCCGGCCCGTCGTTCGGCGTGCTCCCGGACCGCGCGCGGCAGCTCCCGGCGCGCTGCAAGCTCGGCGTCTCCATCCCCGTCAGCCCCCACGCCGACTGCGACAAGTACGTACGCACGCACCTGGTTCCACTGCATATTTGCACCGATCTGCCGCTCGTTGATTCTGATGTCACATTTGCATGCATGGCAGGGTACCATAAGCCGGCGGCGAGCGTGCATGCCGGTCGAAGATTCGACGGTGCGACGGCGTAACTGTGTGGTTGTATTTGCTATAGTAGGCAAAGTGTTGTGATCTATAGTACGAAAGCGTTTGCTATGCAAGGATCGAATTGGCAGAATTTGGTGGCTACATTTTCTTGCATCACTTTTGTTTTCTTCGCGTGCTCCTAAAATCTTGCAACCATCTCAGTGTGTATTGTATCCGGGATGTGTGTATCCCATATCAGCTTGATGCATAAATGAAATTTAATTATTTTCTTCAAAAGACATGTGTCAATCGTACATTGTTGGTTGGTTTTGACACTTTGCAAAAGCCCTCTTTCAGTATAATTTCCTTTCTTTCTTATTTTTTATCTGCTTTGTAAGAGGCCTTCCTCATTACTTTGTATCGGTTTATCCGTGAGTGGCTTTATTTATAAAAGCGGGGGCGAAAACCTATTTTGAGGAGGAGTATAATTTTCTTGTTAATTACGAAATTCGAATGGCTACTTCAATACTGCTTTGGTGAACAGCAGCAACCCAAAATAACCCATACTCCTCCCTCCAATCCAAACTAATCCATACTTTGTCCATTTATAACCTGGTGTTTGAACTCTGATGAACTGAGAGTACAACCATCCCTATAACCATCCAACCACGTTGACAGAAACAAACATGATTAACGATATCAGATAAGAGTGCATTGGGATAATGGAGTGGAAATTTCGAACCAAACATGTCCCCAGTTCATTAGGTCAAATAGTTTTGCCTTTGTGAGAGATTGGTAATCGTTTTTAGCAATACAACATGGGATCTAGTTTCAAATATCACTACGTGACCAATTTAGTTGTGAAAGCGGAATTTTAATCGCATCTTCCTTGAGAGAGATAAAACATTTCCAATTTTGAAAATTAAAGAGAATTTTGATGATATCATCTTCCTTTTCTTATCTGCATGCATTCATCTGAATTACTACTCCCTATGTTACTTAAGGGGCACTCACGTTTTTTTGACAAACTTTCACCGAATAATCGAGCAACAATACATCGAATATGTAGTACATAATTGATATTTTAGAGTATTTAAAGATACTTTATAAATGGATTTATTCTTAATGAATGACAAATTCTGAGTGATAATTACAAGTAGAGATTAGTGGGAACCTACCAGTCCATGTTACCCTATCGTGGACTGCGGGGATTTAAAAATCCAAGTGTGGGTATCTTCGAAAAATGGATGCACATGGCGCACCGGATCGACCACATCAACACCAATAGAATAACGATTGTTCATGTGATTACAGCAGAATTGAAGAAAGGCGAAGAACACGGAAAGAAATACAACCTTGTTGCCGTGCCATAAAATAATATAAGGTTTTGCTATTTCTCACATGAGTGAGAATTAATTCAGAACTCACTTAACTCTAATCATGTTAGATTTGCATCGTCAATCGTGTCGGATATGAGTTGCACATGGTTGTATATAAGTTAAAACTGGGATCACCCATGAGTTGAAACTAAAAATATTCAATTACAAATGAGTTGCATATACAACTGAAAAACGTCATCTGTCATCTGATTAACTTAATTCTCGAGTGTCAGATCGGGAAAACCAGTACCAGTGGTAGTTTAGTACAGCTTGGCTCGTGTCTTGGGCAGTGCCGCCGATGAATTTGACGCGATCTATAAGATTGCTCGTCAGTATCTACAGTATGAGCACCAAAAGTCCACGCCGGCAAATCGAGCTTAGTAGTTAGCTAGCTTCCCGATCTCGCCATGGAGGCCGTGCTCTCGTCGTCCTCGCCGCAGGCGCCGCTGCGCGTCGTGATCGTCCCGTGGCTGGCGTTCGGCCACCTGCTCCCGTACCTGGAGCTCGCCGAGCGGCTTGCGTCGCGTGGCCACCGCGTGTCCTACGTCTCCACGCCGCGCAACCTCGCCCGCCTCCCACCGCTGCGCCCTGCATCGGCGCCGCGCGTGGACCTCGTCGCCCTCCCTCTCCCGCACGTCGACGGCCTCCCCGACGGCGCCGAGTCCACCAACGACGTCCCCGACGACCAGCGGGAGCTGCACTGGACTGCTTTCGACGGCCTCGCCGCGCCCTTCGCGGAGTTCATGGCCGCCGCGTGCGCCGACGAGCGCACGAGGCCGCACTGGATCATCGCGGACTCCTTCCACCACTGGGTGGCCGCGTCTGCGGCAGAACATAAGGTTCGATCCAATGCTGCAACAAAAACCAACGTACATATGCAAAGATCCATTCTTTTTCCACGCTTGTCTCAGATGAAGCTAGCTTGATCGATCAGGTGCCATGCGCGGTGCTTCTGGCGACCGCTGCGGTCATGACAATGCCCGGCCTGCTGCCGAAGCACGCCGCCGACCACGCCGACGCCAAGCCCGCCGCAGCTGACTCCGTGCCCCGTTACGAGCTGGAGGCGTTGGCATCCTCTTTCACCAGCGTAGCCTCGGGCATGTCCACCATCCAGCGCTGGACCCTGACGAAAGAGAGGTGCGCGCTGGGGGTCATCCGGAGCTGCGTCGAGTGGGAGCCGGAGTCCCTCCCTCTAGTGCCGGCGCGCGTCGGCATGCCGGTGGTGCCCCTCGGCCTTCTGCCGCCGCCACCCGACAGCGGTCGCCGTGCCGCCAGCACGAACAGGGAGCATGCCACCGTGCGCTGGCTGGAGATGCAGCCGCCCGGTTCGGTGATGTACGTCGCTCTGGGGAGCGAGGTGCCGCTGCGCGTGGAGCAGGTGCGCGAGCTGGGCCTCGGGCTGGAGCTCGCCGGGACAAGGTTCCTCTGGGCTCTCCGGAAGCCCAGCGGCGCCGCCGCCCACGACAATGACGACGGCGCCGACATGCTCCCACCTGGTTTCCAGGAGCGCACACGCGGGCAGGGGATGGTGACCACGGGGTGGGTGCCGCAGATGAGCATTCTGGCGCACGCCGCCGTGGGCGGATTCCTGACGCACTGCGGCCGGAACTCGCTCATCGAAGGGCTTCTGTTTGGGCACCCTCTCGTCATGCTGCCCATCTTTGGGGACCAAGGCCCGAATGCGCGCCAAATGGAGAAGAAGAAGGTAGGATTGCAGGTGGCCAGGGATGAGAAGGACGGGTCGTTCGACCGCCATGGCGTCGCGAGCGCGGTTCAGGCCGTAATGCTGAAGGGAGAGGCCCGGAGGGGCTTCGTAGCTGGAGCAGCGAAGATGCAGGAGGTCGTAGCCGACACGGAACGGCAGGAGAGGTACATCGACGAATTTGTACAGCAGCTTAGATCTTCTTACACCGCTGCAAGTGCAAACTGATGTCAGTTTCGTTACTGCAGCTGTGCTGCACTGCAGGTCTGCAGCCCCCGCAGATGTTAACTTTGGTTTTACTAAATCTGAATGTCTAAAATTTACATACTGAAGGTGACGATAAAACACCTGAAACTGCAGCTACGTACCTGTTTTCTTTCGAAAGGCTACAGTGTTGGTGGACGTTATTTTTATTTTTTTTGAATGGTCACCGGGGGAGGGAGAAGACCCTCCACCTGAATTGTATTTATTTTTTGTTTAATGGGTTCAAATGGACAAAAACGTCGCTGCCCAGAAGATAGCTTACGAGCCCTTCGAGCGGCATTTTGCCGAGAAGAAGAAGGAGGCCGATGACGCCCTCGAGGAGCGCGAGAAGCAATTTCACAAGTCCACTTCTCAGAAGTACCGCGACCTGGCCCAGACGCAGGAGGACCGCTTCAAGGAAAAGCACGTCGTGGATGCTCGGCGGATCGCCGAGCTCGAGAGGGCCAACTCCAAGCTGGAGGCTCACCTCAAGCGCGCCAAGGATGGTCGTCGCCGTGCGGAGGAGGCTCGCACCGAGGCGGTCCACAACCTCAACTCCTTAGCCAAGGACGTGGAGGAGCAAGTGGCCCCAGCGATGCAGCGGCGGCGGAGGCCTCAGATTCTGCCACTGCGGCTCACGCACTCTCGAAACAGCGCAAGCGCATGTTTGAGGCGTTGGTCGCCCGTGGCAACGAGCTCGCCGCGCAGCTCGGCGCAGACGCGCCGCACACTGACGTTCGAGGCCGCGACGATGCTGCCATGTACCTGGTCTACTTCGACCAGCTCTTCGAGGCGCTCGAGGGTCCCGTCGCCGAACTTCGCGAGATGATCGAGGACGAGAGTTGGCAGCTCCTGGGGGTGGTTGTTGATCGCATCTTCACCAACCTCAAGCTCCACTCGGCTTCGACCTCTCCTCCGTCACAGAAGCTGCTCAAGGTGATGACGCGCGGCGGGTCTCCGGTTCCCTCCGTGAGCAAGTTGACGCCTTCTGCAACCGCTTCAGGCGCGCGGAGGCTGCGGCTGAAGACAGCGAGGAGGAGGCCTGCTCTGCCGAGGTTGAAGAGGGTGCCACGGAGGAGGTCCCAGGCGGCGCTGCTTCCCTCTGAGCCTTTTCTTATTGCGCCTGCGAGCGCTTGTATCTGAAACAATGGTGTGTTTAGATTTCTTAAGACCTTTGGCCCGTAATATACTCTTTAATGCTGTTTTAATTCGAGCTTGTCTGCCCCCCGTGAGGTCTCTTTGGACTCATCTTCATGTCTATTCGTTCTCTGCGTCGGTAGGTCCCATCTCTTCGTGCCATGACTCCACCACCTCGGTATGCAGGAGCAATGACTCCGCAAGGCCGGGGGGAGTTTAGGCCTAGGAGAGGTAAGAGCCCTGAGTCGCGATGCTCAAGTGCCCCCCTTAGACGTGCGAGTAGTCCATGAAGCGTAAGGGAAAGCGAAGTCGCTTGAGGGGCAAACGTGCGCTAGGAGGAGAAAACGATCTTGAGGCGTGGGCGCGAGAGTTAGCTTCTCGAGGTTTCCGCCCACCAGAGGCTTTTTGAAGGAGATATGCCCTAAAGGCAATTAATAAAGTGTATTCTTTATCATATCTCGTTTGTTCATAATAGGTTTTTGTGTCATGCTAGAACCGTATTAAGCGGAAACATTAATGCGGGTGTGATACGTAAACAACAAGGTCCCTAGTAGCCTCTACTAAGACTAGTTTCGTTGCGCGATTGATGATCGAGGTTTCTCGGTCATGGGGCATGGCGCCGGTCGGCAATGAGAGTCATATCGCTGGAGAGTGATGTGATGGACATACCCAGATTTGGAGAACATAGTCGTTACACCTTTGACCGTGAGATCAACTCTTATTGATATTCCCCGAAGATACTTTGATTGCACCAAACGTCGTATCTTATTTAGTATGACAATAACGGTGATACTTTTGGGTATTGGAAAGGAGTATTGAGACGAGGGGTCAAGAGCGGGATTTGCCAGTCCGCATAGCAGGATAGATACTCTCGGGCCCACTCGGTGAGATCATGTCTAATGAGCTTGCAAGCATGTGACTAGGTCACGGAGACATGAGATCATGAACGAGTAGAAGATAGCGTCGTCGGTAACGAGGTCGGGATTAGGTATGGAGATATCTATGGAGCGACGCTCGGACGTGCTAAGTATCGCTATGGCAAAAGGTCTAAGACTTCACGTTCAGGTTTGATAGATGAAAGTCATTCGTTATATCTCAGGGATTAATTCAGGGGGTCCAGGCCTACGGATTAGTCGTTGATCATTGAGGAGTCTTGATCATACCTGATATTATATCGAACCGCTAGGGTAACACACTTAAGGGGTTTCGACAAGACAACCGGAAAGGAAGGAGATCACCGGGAACGTCCCGGGAGAGGTCCGATGGAGATCGGGCAGCGCCGAAAGAGTTTTCAGAGCTAGGAAATATTATATATATTATGTTTGATATTAATTAGTGTTATTAATATGCAAATATGATTTTATATATTTATTTTCGAATTTATTAAGGCAGATTTCCCTAAATGGGCCTTCCGGACGAAAGAAGGCCCAAGAGGGGGGGGGGGACCCCCTTGGGAATTCGGTGGGAGCCTAGGGGCCGGCCTAGGTGGGCCACAAGGGGCCCACCAGGGGGGCCGGCGCACCCCCTTGGCCGAACCAGGCTATGTGGGGATAGTCCCACATTGCCTGGCTGGCAAGGTTGGCTCCCCTTGGGAGCCTATATAAGAAGGGGCACCCCCAGCCTTTTAATTCACCAATTAATTCCTGATTTCTCTCTCGATCTCGTGGTTCCCAAGTCGGAGCCGCGCCGAGTAAGAGGAGTCGGGGATCTCCTCCACCATAGCCCGCTGCCGCGCTGCTGGTGTTCCGGTCCAAGTCTTCCGCTGCTCGTCCTGGACTGGAGCTTCGGAGGCGTCGTCTCCACCGTACGTGTGCGACTCCCTGCGAGGTGCTGCGCTAGCGGTACTCGGAGGCATGCTTCCTCTACATGACCTTGAGGTCGGCTACGTCGGTCTTCATCGACAACGTTTGTGCGGGAACGTAATCCCCGCTTTCGGTCTACAAGGGTACGTATTCCGATCTCCGTTCGTACTACTATATCTGCATAGAATAGATCTTGGCTAGTTTAAGGATATCGTCGGTAGGAAAATTATTGTTTTCTGCACATGATCCCCTTCAGTGGTATCAGAGCCGATCTATCGTAAGATATAGCTGTACGCTGTTAGAACCCGTGCTCTGCACGGGGGCACCGTTCCTGTTATTTGCTACCCTCTAGCGTGCACTTGTGTATTCCAGCGGCATTGAGTTGATGAAGCGGCCCGGACCGACTTTACGCGTACGCTTACGCGAGACTGGTTCCACTACTGACATACGGCTTGTACCGTATATGTGGCTGGCGGGTGACAGTTTCTCTCTCTTTAGTTGGTCTTCGCATTTTCAATGGAGGGCCCGAAAGGGATGCTTAAACATGCAATTATTGGATCGTTGTTGTGGTCATAAGATTCGTAGGTATGAAGCGGTTCTATTTACGAAAGCCCCAAGCCACGTAAAATATGCAAAAGATAAAGTAGAAGCGTCTAACTTTATTTTGCAGGGGCTATGTGATATGGTCAAGGTAGGTTTATTAAATTGTTTATAAACTGCGGGCGCCAAGAAGACTATGGCGCGATGGACTATATCACATTGCATTACATTTGATGTTTTGTGTGCATCTTATTTTGTGTGATTGTGTGTTACACGGCGGTAGCTGAATAAGATGATCCCTTCAAAATACCACTAGTGTTCTCCCTCCAACGCGCACCACCAATAAAGTTCTACGTTATGAGGCAGGCCGTGATGATCGGGTGTCATACATATCTTCGTTCGCATACGGTGGGTGTAAGCCATGTTGCACAAGCGTCAGCGTGGAGGTCTTTGGTGGCGAGCCTAGCATACTCAGAGGTATGGCCTCGGAACAGGAAGACCGAAAGGTCGAGCACGAGTCACAAAATTGATGTGGCGGACGATTTTGTCTACTCCTGAAGTTGTGCCGCCAGCTTTGATGATGAGGGGTGGTGCAATGGATGGGGGTCGTGTAATCGCTTAAACGACCAGGAGGGATGTTCGTTTGAGTGGGAATTATGTCAGTTATTTTCTAAAATACTATAACTCAAAATTATTATGAACAAAGTCTTATGTTGTTGCAAATTCCATTGTAGATGTCTCGCCCCTCGTTTAACCTAGGTCTGTTCCTTGAGAAAGAAAAGCTTAAGACCAATGGGTCAAACTTCATGGCCTGGTTCCGCAACCTGAGGATCCTCCTCACTCCCCATAGGGTGGCCTACGTCATTGAGGCCGCCATAGGTGACCCTCCTGCAGATGATGCCTCTGAGGATGAGAAGAAGGTCTTCCAGACCCGATCGGAGGATTCTGCCTTTGTCCAGAGTGGCATGCTCTACGCCATGGAAGCCGACCTGCAGAAGCGCTTTGAGAAGATGAGCGCCTTTGAGATCATTTCGGATCTTAAGGCTGTCTTCGCGCCGCAGGCTAAGGCTGAGAGATATGAGGCTTCTGAGCTTTTCTTCTCAGCCAAGATGGAAGAGCATAGCAGTGTGAGCGAGCATGTAGTCAAGATGTCTGGCTACGTTCAACGCCTGAATGCTCTGGAGTGCAAGATTCCCGATGAGCTGGCGATTGACAGGGTGTTGCAATCATTGCCACCAAGCTACAAAGGCTTCGTCATGAACTACAACATGCAGGGCATGGCTAAGTCCCTGGGTGAAGTGTTCGTGATGCTCAAGACTGCTGAGGTAGAGATTAAGAAGGAGCACACGCTGTTGATGGTCAACAAGACCGTTGATTTCAAGAAGTCCGGTGGCAAGGGAAAGCAGAGCTGGAAGTCCCGGAGGGAGGCAAAGTTGGCTGCCAAGTCCAGAACTAACAGATCTGGTCCCAGAGCTAGCGTGGAGTGTTTCTACTGCAAGGGGAAGGGTCACTGGAAGCGCAACTGCCCCAAGTATCTGGAGGATAGGAAGTCTGGCAAGACGGTCGACAAAGAGCAAGGTATATTTGATATACATGTTATAGATGTGTACCTTACATCCGCCCGGAGCAATACGTGGGTATTTGATACTGGTTCTGTTGCTCATATATGTAATTCTCAGGAGGAGTTACGGAATAGAAGGCGGCTGGCGAAGGATGAGGTGACGATGCGCGTCGGCAACGGATCGAGAGTCGACGTGGTGGCTGTCGGCACGCTCCCTCTGCATCTACCATCGGGATTAGTTTTGGTTTTAAATAAATGTTATTTTGTGCCATCCTTGAGTGTAAACATTATAAGTGGGTCTTGCCTGTTACAAGACGGTTAGTCATTTAAATCAGTGTCAAGCAATTGTGCTATTTATATGAATGATATCTTTTATGTTGATGCTCCCGAGAGTAATGGTTTATTCTTGTTGAATCTCGATCGTAGTACTCACATCCATAACATAGAGGCCAAACGAATTAAGTGTAGTGACGATACCGCCATGTTTTTGTCGCATTGCCGTCTTGGTCATATTGGTATAAAGCGCATGAAGCGACTCCACTCCGATGGACTCTTGGACTCGTTGGACTTCGGATCACTCGATACATGCGAACCATGCCTCATGGGCAAAATGACCAGGACACCGTTCAAAGGTTTCGTTGAACGGGCGTCGGATTTGTTGGGGATCATACATACAGACGTATGTGGACCAATGAGCGTTTCGACACGCAATGGTTATCGTTACTTCGTCACCTTCACTGATGACTTGAGTAGATACGGTTATATCTACTTGATGAAACACAAGTCTGAAACGTTTGAAAAGTTCAAAGAATTCCAGAGTGAAGTTGAGAATCAGCTTAATAGGAAAATCAAGCATCTCCGATCCGATCGCGGTGGAGAGTACTTGAGTTTTGAGTTTGGCACACATTTGAAGAGTTGTGGCATAGTGCCCCAACTTACGCCCGCCGGAACGCCGCAGCGTAACGGTGTGTCCGAGCGACGTAATCGTACTCTACTGGATAGTGTCCGATCTATGATGTCTCTTACCGATCTGCCAGTGTCCTTCCGGGGTTATGCGTTAGAAACAGCCGCATTCATTTTAAATAGGGCTCCGTCCAAGTGCGTTGAAACGACGCCGTATGAATTATGGTATGGCCACAAGCCTAAGTTATCGTTTCTGAAGGTTTAGGGTTGTGAGGCGTACGTTAAGAAACTACAGCCCGACAAACTCGAACCGAAGTCGGAGAAAGTCGACTTTGTAGGATATCCGCGGGAAACCGTTGGGTACACCTTCTACAACCAAGTTGAGGGCAAAACTTTTGTCGCGAAGACCGGTACCTTTCTAGAGAAGGAGTTTCTCGCGAAAGGAGTAAGTGGGAGGAAGGTAGACCTCGATGAAATCGTTGATCCTGAACTCGAGATTCCGAGTGGCGCAACGGAAGCAATTCCGGAAACGTCCTCCGTGGAAGGAGTGGGAGAAACTGTCGAGGAAGATGTTCTACCTCGTAGGTCTGGTAGATCTCGGATCGCACCAGAATGGTATGGCAATATGGTTTGCACCGTCATGCTAGTTGAGCAAGACGAACCTACGAACTACAAGGAGGCGATGGAGAGTCTAGAGTCCGAGAAATGGCTTGAAGCCATGAAATCCGAAATAGGATCCATGTATGATAACCAAGTGTGGACCTTGGTGAATATTCCCGAAGGGCGCAAGGCCGTCGAGAATAAGTGGATCTTTAAGAAGAAGACTGATGCTGATGGTAATGTGACCGTCTATAAAGCTCGGCTTGTCGCAAAGGGTTTCCGACAAGTTCATGGAATTGACTACGATGAAACCTTTTCACCGGTAGCGATGCTTAAGTCTATTCGGATTTTGTTAGCGGTAGCTGCCTACTATGATTATGAAATCTGGCAGATGGACGTCAAAACGGCCTTCCTGAATGGAAACATTGAGGAAGAGTTGTACATGGTACAGCCGGAAGGTTTTGTCGATCCAGGAAGTGCTAACAAGGTGTGCAAGTTTCAGCGATCCATCTATGGATTGAAGTAGGCATCTCGGAGCTGGAATCTTCGCTTTGATGAGGTAATCAAAGGTTTTGGATTTATCCAGAATGTGGAAGAGACCTGTATTTACAAGAAAATGAGTGGGAGCTCGGTTGTGTTCTTAGCACTGTATGTTGACGACATATTGCTAATAGGGAGTGATGTGGAACTTCTGAATAGCGTGAAGGAATATTTAAACAGTAAGTTTTCCATGAAGGACTTAGGAGAAGCTGCGTATGTTTTAGGCATAAAAATCTACCGTGATAGATCAAGGCGCCTATTAGCACTAAGTCAGAGTACTTATCTTGATAAAATATTGAAGCGTTTTCATATGGAGAAGGCAAAGAAGGGTTCTCTGCCGATCAAGAATAAGATATTGCGTAAGGCGCAGTGTCCGGTGACGGAACTGGGTAAGGCCGAAATGACGAAACATCCTTATGCTTCAGCCATAGGATCGATCATGTATGCAATGTTGAGTACTAGACCAGATGTGGCATTAGCTCTAAGTTTGACAAGCCGGTTCCAGAGTAATCCTGGAATGCCGCATTGGGTAGCTGTTAAGAGCATTCTTAAGTATCTCAATAAGACAAAGGAAATGTTCCTTGTGTATGGTGGCTGCGATGAGGAACTTGGCGTAACGGGTTACGTAGATGCAAGTTTCTGCTCAGACCCCGATGACAGTAAGTCACAGACAGGTTACGTGTTCAAGGTGAATGGAGGCACCGTGTGCTGGAGAAATGGGAAGCAACCCATAGTCGCACAATCTACAATGGAGTCGGAGTACATTGCTGCCTGCGAGGCCGCGAATGAAGCTGTGTGGCTGAGGAAGTTCGTCATCGAACTTGGAGTGTTCCCGAGCGTGCAAGACCCCGTGGTCCTCTTCTGCGACAATACGGGTGCCATTGCGAACGCCAAGGAGCCAAGGTCTCACTCCACCGCCAAACACATTCTCCGACGCTTCCACGTGATACGTCAGTACGTACAAGAAGGCGATGTGAAGATTTGCAAAGTGCATACGGATCTGAATGTGGCAGATCCGCTGACGAAGCCTCTTCCGCTTGATAAGCATGAACAGCACCAGTTAGCTATGGGTGTTAGGCTTTTACCAAGTTGTAATCTAGATTAAATTGTACTCTAGTGCAAGTGGGAGACTGAAGGAGATATGCCCTAGAGGCAATTAATAAAGTGTATTCTTTATCATATCTCGTTTGTTCATAATAGGTTTTTGTGTCATGCTAGAACCGTATTAAGCGGAAACATTAATGCGGGTGTGATACGTAAACAACAAGGTCCCTAGTAGCCTCTACTAAGACTAGTTTCGTTGCGCGATTGATGATCGAGGTTTCTCGGTCATGGGGCATGGCGCCGGTCGGCAATGAGAGTCATATCGCTGGAGAGTGATGTGATGGACATACCCAGATTTGGAGAACATAGTCGTTACACCTTTGACCGTGAGATCAACTCTTATTGATATTCCCCGAAGATACTTTGATTGCACCAAACGTCGTATCTTATTTAGTATGACAATAACGGTGATACTTTTGGGTATTGGAAAGGAGTATTGAGACGAGGGGTCAAGAGCGGGATTTGCCAGTCCGCATAGCAGGATAGATACTCTCGGGCCCACTCGGTGAGATCATGTCTAATGAGCTTGCAAGCATGTGACTAGGTCACGGAGACATGAGATCATGAACGAGTAGAAGATAGCGTCGTCGGTAACGAGGTCGGGATTAGGTATGGAGATATCTATGGAGCGACGCTCGGACGTGCTAAGTATCGCTATGGCAAAAGGTCTAAGACTTCACGTTCAGGTTTGATAGATGAAAGTCATTCGTTATATCTCAGGGATTAATTCAGGGGGTCCAGGCCTACGGATTAGTCGTTGATCATTGAGGAGTCTTGATCATACCTGATATTATATCGAACCGCTAGGGTAACACACTTAAGGGGTTTCGACAAGACAACCGGAAAGGAAGGAGATCACCGGGAACGTCCCGGGAGAGGTCCGATGGAGATCGGGCAGCGCCGAAAGAGTTTTCGGAGCTAGGAAATATTATATATATTATGTTTGATATTAATTAGTGTTATTAATATGCAAATATGATTTTATATATTTATTTTCGAATTTATTAAGGCAGATTTCCCTAAATGGGCCTTCCGGACGAAAGAAGGCCCAAGAGGGGGGGGGGGAACCCCCTTGGGAATTCGGTGGGAGCCTAGGGGCCGGCCTAGGTGGGCCACAAGGGGCCCACCAGGGGGGCCGGCGCACCCCCTTGGCCGAACCAGGCTATGTGGGGATAGTCCCACATTGCCTGGCTGGCAAGGTTGGCTCCCCTTGGGAGCCTATATAAGAAGGGGCACCCCCAGCCTTTTAATTCACCAATTAATTCCTGATTTCTCTCTCGATCTCGTGGTTCCCAAGTCGGAGCCGCGCCGAGTAAGAGGAGTCGGGGATCTCCTCCACCATAGCCCGCTGCCGCGCTGCTGGTGTTCCGGTCCAAGTCTTCCGCTGCTCGTCCTGGACTGGAGCTTCGGAGGCGTCGTCTCCACCGTACGTGTGCGACTCCCTGCGAGGTGCTGCGCTAGCGGTACTCGGAGGCCTGCTTCCTCTACACGACCTTGAGGTCGGCTACGTCGGTCTTCATCGACAACGTTTGTGCGGGAACGTAATCCCCGCTTTCGGTCTACAAGGGTACGTATTCCGATCTCCGTTCGTACTACTATATCTGCATAGAATAGATCTTGGCTAGTTTAAGGATATCATCGGTAGGAAAATTATTGTTTTCTGCACACGATCCCCTTCACTTTTCGCCTGGCGAGGTTGCCCACTTGAGGGGTCGCTCCAGGATGCCTCTTCAGGCTTGTGGGGGGATTTTTTCCTGCAGATGTTAGAGGGGCGAACCCAAACGCTGGAACACGGTTCAAGGGACTCGTGCACGCTTATAGGTCCCCTTAGGCGTTCCTTGCGAGGAGAGTAAGCACCAAGGTCCTCTGTAGAGATGTCGTGTTTGTGGGATCTTGCCCTCCAGCTAGAGCTCGGACTCTTGGGTTTTGCAGTGCTGCTGGTGTGTCATTTGAGGCACTGACACCGTACTCAGCCCCCGCTCGTGAGGTACGCATGTGGAGAGATATAAGCGCACACTTCCAGAGAGTAATGCGAAAATAAAACTCACCAAATACATTTTAAAACGACACCGAAGCGCTAAGTTCACTTGGGAACGAAATTGAGTCATTATGCTTGAGTTTGCCAAGTTAATGTTTTGACCATGTCGAGGCATGGAGACCTCCCATTAGTGGTAGAGACTATCAACGGCCTGAGGTGGCTCGTTAAATGGAGAGCTTGGAGGGTTTGCCCTCGAGAGAAGCCTTTGGATCTTGGAGGTTTAAGCCGTTAGCTTTTAACCTCCAGAGACAAGGACGCTTGGAGGTTGAGCCGTAGGCTGCCTCTTCCGCTAGGAGTCTCGACGTGACAATGATCACGGGCGTGGCAATGACCACGGTTGCATTTGTTCCCTTGGGATACAAAGCATGCTTTTGAGGTTTAAGCCGTGAGCATTTTAACCTCTAGAGATGAAAACGCTTGGAGGTTGAGCCGTAGGCTGCCTCTTCCACTTGAAGTCTCGACGTGACAATGATCACGGGCGTGACAATGATGACGTTTTGCGTTTGTTCTCTTAGGAGACAACGCATGTTTTGGAGGTTTAAGCCGTGAGCATTTTAACCTCTAGAGACGAAAACGCTTGGAGGTTGAGCCGTAGGCTGCCTCTTCCGCTTGAAGTCTCGACGTGACAATGATCACGGGCGTGACAATGATCACGTTTTGCGTTTGTTCCCTTAGGAGACAAAGCATGTTTTGGAGGTTTAAGCCGTGAGCATTTTAACCTCTAGAGACGAAAATGCTTGGAGGTTGAGTCGTAGGCTGCCTCTTCCGCTTGAAGTCTCGACGTGACAATGATAACGGGTGTGACGATGATCACGTTTTGTTTTTGTTCCCTTAGGAGACAAAGCATGTTTTGGAGGTTTAAGCCGTGGGCGTTTTAACCTCTAGAGACGAAAATGCTTGGAGGTTGAGCCGTAGGCTGCCTCTTCCGCTTGAAGTCTCAACGTGACAATGATCACGGGCGTGACTATGATCACTTTTTTAATTTGTTCCTTGCGGATACAAAGATTCGTGAGGTTTAAGCCTTGAGCTTTTAACCTTGAGGGACAAAAGGTGCTTGGAGGTTGAGCCGTGGGCTGCCTCTTTCGCTACGTGCCTTGACGTGACAATGATCACGGGTAGAACTTGCGTAGGTGCATGATGTTCCATGGATTCTTGGCGGGGACGCCATCTTGCGTCTCGAGGCGAGCCGCGCCAGGCCTGGCGATGTGGGTGACCCTGTAGGGACCTTCCCACATCGGGGACAGCTTGTGGAGGCCTTCCCTGGAGAGGATTCACCTGAGGACGAGATCACCTGCCTCCATGGTGCGCGAGCGCACGTTGCGGCTGTGGTAGCGTCTTAGGTCCTGCTAGTATTTGGCCGCCCAGAGGGCGGCGCGGCGTCGTAGCCCTTCAAGGAGCAGCAGGTCGTTCTGGAGGTCCTCTTGTTGGTCCTCGTTAAAGGCAAGGACCCGTGGAGATCCATGCTTTATCTCTGTTGGGAGGACTGCTTCGGCTCCATAGACGAGGGCGAACGGTGTTTCCCCAGTGGGCTTGGGTGGCGTGGTACGGATGGACCAGACCACCGAGGGGAGCTCGTTGATCCAGCCTTGTCGTGGCCCTTGAGGATATATAAGGTCCTGGTCTTTGGGCCTTTGAGGACCTCTGCGTTTGCGCGCTCAGCCTGTCCGTTGCTTTGCGGATGGGCGACTGAGGCGAAGCAGAGCTTGATGCCCATTCTTTCACAGTAGGCTCTGAAGATGCCACTGGTGAATTGGGAGCCATTGTCGGTGATGATGCGGTTAGGCACTCCGAAGCGGCAGACCAGGCCCTCTGATGAATTTCACCGCCGCGCCTGCTGTGATTGTGCGCGTCGCCTCCACTTCAGGCCATTTTGTGAACTTGTCAATGGCCACGAAGAGGTAGCGATATCCACCTTGCGCCGTTGGGAAGTGTCCCAGGATGTCCAGCCCCCAGACCGCAAACGGCCACGAGAGCGGAATTGTCTGTAGCCCCAGCGCTGGTTGGTGAATTTGCTTGGCGTGGAATTGGCAGGCTTCACATGTTTAAATGATGTCCATTGCGTCTTGAAGCGCTTGAGGCCAGTAGAAGCCGCTCCTGAAGACTTTGCCTGCGAGCGTGCGGGCGCACGGATGGTGGCCGCATTCCCCGCTGTGGATGTCCTTGATCAACAGTTTGCCTTCTTCAGGAGGGACGCATTTGAGCGCGACACCGTTTGGGCGCTTGCGATAGAGAATTCCTTCGAGGATTTGGTACGATTGGCGGGCGACTCGCTCCGCTTCAACGTCTTCCTCGGGAAGGATCCCTTTGCGGAGGTAGTTCTTGATCTCGTCGATCCATCCTGTTTCTTGGTGCACCGCTGTGAGCAACAGACGCTCCCCTGTAGGGGGCCCGCAGCTTGGAGCCCCGCTTGCAAGTGGTGGCGGGAGCGCTTCGTCTGTGCTTGCGGGCAGGGCCTCTTGGGGCTGCTTTATGGATACCTTGGCGAGCCTTTCTTCAAAGACACCTGGCGGCTGAGCTTGCCTCTTTGATGCGCGCTTGGCGATGTCATCGGCCTCTTGGTTTTCCTTTCTTGGGATGTGCATGAGCTCCATTCCCCTGAAGTTCTTCTCAAGCCTACGGACCTTTTCAAGTTATGCGGCCATGTGGTCGTCCTTAGGCTTTTAGCTTTTGTTAGAGAAGTTGACGAGCAGCTGGGAGTCGCCCTTGATGAGTAAATGCTTGACGCCTAGGGCGATTGCGGCGCGTAGGCCGGCAAGCAAGCCTTCATACTCGGCGATATTGTTGGATATCTTGTCGATTCCGAAGCACAGCTGGACTACGTAATACAACTTGTCTCCTTTGGGGGCGATCAGGACTACGCCTGCCCCGCCGCGGCGACAAGCGAAAGCTCCGTCGAACTTCATGGTCCAGATGCTGGGCATTGCGGCTCCAGACGGCCCTTGCTCTTCTCCCAAAGGCTCTTTAGGGGTTGGGTCAGTCCATTCGGCGACGAAGTCAGCCAGCGCTCTTCCTTTAATTACCCTTGTGGTATCGAAGCGCAAATTGAATGGTTGTAGCTCAATGTTCCACCCTGCGACACGATCTGTTGCGTTTGGGTTGCGCAGTATTTGCTCCAGGGTAAAAGAGGTGACCACTGTGATGGGATGCCCCTGGAAGTAGTGTCGCAGCTTTCTTGAGGCGATGAGGAGTGCGAGGAGAAGCTTCTGCTGCATTGTATACCGCTCGCGAGCTTCACGCAGTACTGTGCTGACGAAGTAGACTGGATGCTCGACGATGGTAGTTCCTGTAGCCTCGGCGTCTTTCGCCTGACGTGGCTCAGCTTGGCCCTCGAGCGGGTTTGCTTCAGGGGGCTTGCCATGTGCCTCGAGGGGGTTGGCCTCAAGGGGCTTTCCCTGTGCCTCGAGGGGGTTGGCCTCAGGGGGCTCCTCAGGCTCCTCGGCATGAATTCCTTGCAGCGGTAGACTTGGGGCGGCCCTCTCTTGGGGATTTGGGCATGGCGACGGTTTTGTGAGGGCTGCCCTTTCATCGAGCTTCTTATCAGGGGGCTTTTTCTTTGGAGTGGCCGCTCTCTTCTTGTGGAGTACTGGCTCTTCTCTTTTCACCACAAGGACAGCACTGGTTGTTTGCGGAGTAGCTGATAAGTACAGCTTCGGGTGCTCGCCATGCCTTGGGGCTACCATTACTGGTGGGCTGGCCAGATACTTCTTCAAATCCTCAAAAGCTTTTTCAGCTTCAGGGGTCCACTTGAAAGTGCATGTTCTCTTCATGATCTTGAAGAACAGCAGGGCTCTTTTGCCGAGGTTGGAGATGAATCGACCCAAGCTGGCCATGCAGCCTGCCAGGCGTTGCATGTCCTTGAGCCTGCGCGGAGGTTGCATGTCTTCTATGGCCTTGATTTTGTCTGGGTTTGCCTCTATGCCTCGATGAGACACGAGGAACCCAAGCAATTTGCCTGAAGGCACTCCAAAGACGCACTTGGCGGGCTTGAGCTTGATGTTCACCTACGCAGGCTCGCGAAGGTTTCTTCAAGGTCTCCGAGGAGAGTATTTCCTTCTCGTGATTTCACGACGATGTCATCGACATATGCTTCGGCGCTCCGCCCCATTTTCCCGCCAAGGGCTATCCTCATCAACCTCTGGAAAGTGGCTCCGGCATTTTTGAGGCCGAAAGTCATGCAGACGTAGCAATACACACCGCACGGGGTGAGGAAAGCCGTCTTCTCCTCGTCCTCCTTAGCCATCTTTATCTGGTGATAACCAGAGAAGGCATCAAGAAAACAGAGGAGGTCGCAGCCTGTCGTGGAGTCCACAATCTGGTCAATTCTGGGCATGGGATAAGGGTCTTTGGGGCAGGCCTTGTTTACATTAGTGTAGTCGATGCAGAGGCGGCCTCCTCCGGCGGGTTTTGGGACTACCACGCCGTTGGATAGTCAAGTGGGATGCGCGACTTCGCGAACGACTTTTGCTGCTTTGAGCTTCTCGACCTCCTTGACGATGAATGCTTGCTTCTCGGGGGGGCTTGCTTTCTTGCTTTTTGCTTGACGGGGCGCGCGTTTGGGCACACAGCCAAGTGGTGCTCGATCACCTCCCTCGGTACACCAGACATATCTGACGGTGTCCATGCGAACATGTCAGAGTTTGCCTGGAGGAAGGCGACGAGCGCGCTTTCCTATTTGGGACGCAGCGCGGCGCCAATGGTGACGCTAGCCCCCGAGCCTTCAGCCCCCGAGCTACCGGAGCTCTGAGAGACCTTCTTGGTAGCAACTGCCTCCTGGGAGAACAACTGCTTCTTCTTCTTGGGTCTCTCGAGAGGCTCTAGGTCCTCTTCTGCGGGGAATGCCATGGCGGCGGTCTTGTAGGCCGTCTCAACGGTGCGCGTAGCGTCCAGGACATGCCCACGGATGGTGATCGTGCCAGCGCTGCTGGATCTTGACCATGTTGTAGGCATGGTGTGTGACGGCCATGAACTTCGCGAGTGCGGGGTAGCCAAGGATGGCATTGTACGGCAGGCCGATGTGTGCTACATCGAAATCGATGTGCTCGGTGCGGTAATTTTCCTTGCTCCCGAAGGTGACGGCAAGCCTGACCTGGCCTAGAGGCTCGATCGAGCCGCTGGTGACCCCCGTGAAGGGCCTCGAGGGAATGAGCCGCTCGTAGGGCACTTGAAGCGCTTCGAACGTATCTATGGACATAACGTTCAGGCCTGCTCCGCCATCGATGAGAGTCTTGGAGACAGTCACGTTGTCGATGGTGGGAGTGCAGACCAGCGGGAGGGTTCCAACAGTCTTGGTGGACTTGGGGTGGTCCTGAGCGTCGAAGGCGATGGTGTACTGCGACCACTTGAGGGGCCTGGAGGTTTCCGTGCTTGGGAGGGCGACGTTGAGCTCGCGAGCGAACTGCTTGAACTGGTTGTTCGATTTTGGCGCATGCGCTCCCCGAGGATGCAGGCAATGGCGCCTCTCGGGGCTTGGTAGCCGCCATCTTCCTCGTCAGGGAGGTTGCCGTTCTTTTCTGTGGCGTTGGCCTGGTTTCCAGATGGTTTCTGGTAGCCGCCCTTGCGTCCGCTTCCGTGGTATCCACGGCCTCGGCCACGGCTACCACTGCCCTCTGCTTGCTCGCGCTCCTTGCTCAACCTTTTGAGGTCGAAGCAGGACTCCGTAGAGTGGCCGCGCCTGTTGTGGTAGATGCAAAAAGGGCGGTGGTCTTCTCTTCTCTCTCCAGGCTCGAGGGAGTCCCTGCGGGTACCCTTCGCGTCAGGCTCTGCCGCGAGAACCGCGGTGGCCTTGCGCTTGGGCTCCTCCTTCTTCTTCAGGCTCTTGGTCCCCTCAGCGTGACCGTCTCCTCTTGAGGACATCTTAACGAAAAGGAGTCCCTCTTCAGCCTTGGCGCACTTGTCAGCCAGGTCGAAAAGCTTGACCACAGAGGTGAGCTTGTCGTGGATGCCCAGCTTCTCGAGCATCCTGCTGGTGGTGCCCCCCGCGGAACGCGGCGATGACTTGGGTGTCAGGGATGTTCGGGATCTTGTTGCGCACTTGGCTGAAGCGCTGGATGTACTTGCGGAGCATCTCATCCTTCTTCTGCACTACGGCGCGCAAATCGTTGTGGGTGAGGGCGCGCTCGTATGTCCCCTTGAAGTTGGAGAAGAACTGCTTGCAGAGCTCCTCCCAGGAGTTCACGAAGTCCTCAGGGAGGTTCAGGAGCCACGACAGCGCAGAATCACGAAGCGCGTGGGAGAACCAATTGGCCATGACCTTGTCATCTCCACCCGCAGCTTGGATGGAGGTGGTGTAGAGCTGCAGGAACTCGATGGGGTTGCTGGAGCCGTCGTAGCCCTTGGGGAGAGCACGCCTGAACTTCGGGGGCCAGACCACGCGACGCAGAGAACGGGTGAACGCCATGCAGCCTGAGGCGTATGTAGCGACCCCGTGCTGCAGCGCGCCGCGGTTCTGCTGACCCGCCTGGCCAATCTCCTCCACGAGCCTGTTCTGGCGGTCTCGCTGGAGCTCCATCCCCACGCGAGCGTCGGGCGCGGTGCGCTGCACAATCAAGCAATCGTGCAGCGAGGACGCGTGCGAAGCAGCCCTCTGCGCCGCAGCCGGTGCAGGCCCCGGAGGTGGCGGAGGCGCGTTTGTCGCGACCGTGCCCGCAAGAGAGGGGCGCAGATTGGACTGAGACGGAGTGGGGCGCGCCGTAGCGATGCCGACGAGGTGGTTGAGGCGTTGGAGCCACTGCTCATGGGCCATGAGCAGCGCGGTGTGAGGCGCAGGGTCTGTCCTCCCCGGGCCCGAGCCGCTCGGGCGCTGCGTCGGGTGCGACGACTGCGCGTCCTCCTGGTGGTCGGAGTTGTGCTCCGACGCCTCTCCGTGAGGGCCAGAAGGTACATGCTCTTCTTGGCGGGGTCGGCCCCGCCGTGCGCGGGTGGTCGCGGTGCCTGGCGGCGCGCGTGCTCCCCCAGGCGTACGTCAGTTGACGCGGGCGACGCGAGTGGCGCGGGTGTTCACCATGGCGCGGAGACGAACTCGAAGGTTGTTGACGCGCCTCAATCCCCTACCTGGCGCGCCAAATGTCGGGTTATGACTCCCAAGAATCGGGGGTAGTCACTTCCTGAAGAGTAGTTCGTGAAGGGGATTGAACGCGGAGGTCTAGACCCTCGAGTGGCCCCGCGACGTTGCTCGCCGGACCCGAAGAAGACACTCACACGACAGAGGAAGACACCGGCCCTTACCCAGGTTCACGGCCCTCGTGGGGAGGTAAGACCGCTACTCCTGCTTGTTTGTATTAGATGGGAGTTTACAGTACAGTGGAGTCAGCCGGAGGCCCCCTTGAGGCGGTTCTTGCCTGAGGAGGGAAGCGATGATCTTCTTCCTCCTCGGGCTCAAGGCTATCCTAACAAGTGTTGCTAGGGTTTACAAGGGTTGTAGCACGCCAAGAGTCGACCCGTGCTACGATGGATATCTTCTCCCTTTTATAGGCGTTTCTGGCCTTCGTCTTCGGCTTGGCCTTCAAGGTGGCTCCCACATGGCAGTGACATGGCGGAGCAGGAGTCCACCGCCGTCCGTTCGTCCATGGACGCGCTCCATTGTTGATAAAGGTGGGCGCGGTGGCCGACCGGCGGCCGACCGCGATGTACTGCCTACAGAGAGGGCAGTCTCTAACGTCTAGCCCACGATGACGTTCTCCTTTGGAGGGTTGCGCCGTCCACCCGCTTTATCGCCAGAGAAGAAGGTCCTGGCAGTTGCGTAGCAGGCAGAGCTGCTTTATTGACCCCTTTATCACCGAAACGGCAACGGGGGTGCTTGCGTCACCACGTGGGCGTGGCAGAGGCCATGTGCGTCTTGCCGTTCTTCCTTGGCCGCAACGTTTCCTTTCAGGCGCGGGGAGGCCTGAGGGGAGATTCCTGCGGGACTCCCTCGAGGCGAGCTAGCGCCTCAGGAGGGTCCCTTGAGGCGAGAGATCCCTTGAGGCCCTCGTTTCCTCTTCAGGCCCTCGAGGGGAATTGCCTCTCGAGGGTCCCGCCAGGCGGCGATGCCTGATCCTTAGTCGTTTTGTCTGTCTGGCCAGCGTGCGAGGCCTGGAGGGAATGGGCTCTCCATACCCCAGTTCCCACTGGGCCGACATATGCGCTCTCTTATCCCTCTCTAACTAGACGGAAGTTTTAGCGCATCTCTACTAGGTTGCTAGTGCTGCTGCCGCTAAGTTCACTTTTTTTTAGGCGCAAAACAGTAGGGAAAAATCCCTACTGTTTAATTTTCTATTTTCTCATTCAGTTCAACTGTACAATAAAATACAAGAAGTGTTCATAAGGTATCTACCCATTGGGTCATGCCCTCTTTGAGAGAGGGTTTAGCTCTATGCATAATAAGCTTGAACGAATAAATAAAGTCTTGAAAACAACTATCCAGGCAGACATGCTGGTTATCAAAGATACTTCTGTTTCTGTGGTTCCATAGGCTCCAGCATCCCACAATCAGGATTTCTTTAAAGCAGATCAATTTGTAACTCTTTTTTGCTGCCAGCAACATAGAGAAAAAGTCAAGATCATTGTTCCATTCTAGCAAGAGCTTCCACCAGAAATTTATGCTGAAGTCACACTCAAAGAAAAGGTGTGAATAGTCTTCACTGACTCCCTGTGTGCACACCACACAATCATAATCCTCAATCACGAAATTCTTTCTGGCTAACGGATCTCTCGTGTTAAGTCTATCTTGCAACATGAGCCAGAAAAATATCTTGTGTTTTGGGAGTGTGCAAGATTTCCATATCCACCTGAAAGGAGGAGGGGCCAACTCATTTGACATCAGGCTATCATATACTCGCTTACTAGAGTAAGGCTTTCCATTTGGGGCCAGAGTCCATTTATCCAACACGTTATGCTCAGTGCTAGTAGCAAGAAGGGTTTCAAGTTGGTCACATTGCTGGTGAGCAAAAACTGAGAGAGGTATGTGAAACATATCAGCAATGTCCTCATCCACACAAATAGCAACTGCCTGCTTGAGTGATATGGACTGAGATTTGGCAAAGGAACACAAGTGGGGCAATTTATATCGCAGCATCTCATCTGTCCATTGGTCTAACCATAACCTAATGGTTCCTCCATCCCCTGGTGCACAAGTAGTAATTTCTAGGAAGGTATTCAAAATATTGATACAATCCTTCCACCAAAAGGATCCCACAGATCCTGTATTTTGTGGTAACTTGTCATGTGTATAATGAGCCTGCCATATCAACTTCACCCATGGAAGATCCTCTCTATTCATGAATTTAAACAAATGCTTCATGAGTAAGGCAATATTATGTTTTCTTAGGTTTAAAACTCCCAGTCCCCCAACTCTCTTGGGCTTGCAGACATTTCCCCACTTGACCAAGCATTTGCCTTTCTTGTGTATATCCTTTCCTCTCCAGAAAAAACCCCTAGTGGAACCCTCAATATAATCCAGGGACCCCAAAGGAAGTTTTAAGGTGCACATAGCAAAATTTGGGATAGCAGATATGATTGATTTTATAACAACTAGCCTTCCATCATAAGATAAGGTATTTGCAATACCTATTAACCTTCTGTCAATTTTGTGGAGAATACCAATCAAGTCTCCCATCTTTGGCCTGGTTGTTCCCAAAGGGAGCCCCAGATATGTAAAAGTCAGTGACTCCACCTTGCAGCCAATAACTAGGGCTAAATCTGTACTTTTCTCATGGTCAAGGTTAATGGGTATTAAGGAGGATTTACAAAAGTTCACCTTCAGTCCAGTGGATGATGAGAATTTATCAAGACGGACCTTTAATCTCCTCAATTGCTCAGGGCAGGCAGGCATAATAAGCTGAGTATCATCAGCATACTGAATGATGGGATAGTCCAAACCATAGGAATCTTCAAGAGGCAAATCAATCTCTCCAGAATGCCATGCCTCATTAATAACATATTGTAGTAGTTCTGCAGTTGAGACAAAGAGGAGAGGTGATAGAGGGTCTCCTTGTCTAACACCCCTTTTACACCAATTTTCTTACCAGGCACCCCATTTAATAGGACAGAGGTTGAAGCAGAGAATAAAATCTGAGCAATCCAACTTAACCACAAGTCACCAAATCCAAGACTCTTCAACATGAGAAGAATAGCACTGTATTCAACTTTATCAAATGCCTTTTCAAAATCTAATTTAAGGATGATAATCTCTCTCTTAGATTTGTGGCAAAGGCTGATATATTCAAAGGCCCAAGCTAGGTAGTCCTGGATGGTTCTACTCTTAATGAATCCATATTGGTTTTTGTGTAATGCATGAACAATAACCGTCTGCATTCTATTTGCCAATATCTTGGTAAGTAACTTAAGAGTTAGGCTGACCAGAGAAATAGGTCTATAATCATTGATAGTCTCAGGATCACTCTTCTTGGGAATAAGAGTAATATAAGCAGAGTTAATGCTATGAATATCAAGGTTACCCTCATAAAACCTAAAACACAACTGATAGAACTGCTCTTTAACCTGATTCCAACACTTTTTGAGGAAGGCCCCATTAAAGCCATCAGGGCCAGGGGATTTATCTGTTGGCATGCATTTGATCACCTCATCAATCTCCTCTTTGGAGAATGGAACCTCTAGACTGGGAAAATCAATTCCCGGGCTAGGAACAATTAAATTGCTAAGATCAAATGCCATAGTTGGGTTATCGGAGCACCCAATACGCTTCTTAAAAGCATGCCATATCACAGCTGCCTTGTCATTATGATCACAGACCATTCTGTTATCCTCTGTATTCAACATAGCAATAAAATTGCATCTATAACTTTTGGTGGCATAAGTGTGGATAAACCTTGTATTCTCACCCCCCATTTTCGCCCATCTAATTTTTGCTCTATTCCTCCAATAAATCCTCTTAGCTTCAAGCAGCTTTAGCAAGTGGGCTTTCAAAGATATTCTAAAGTTTTTTTCCAGCAGAGAAAGTAGCCTTTGGTCCTCTAAACCATCCAGTAGTGCCAGGACAAAGTTACATGAGTCAATTGTCTTATTCAGTTGGGAAAGACTTTTGCTCCATCGTTTTAGACCATATCTCAGAGATTTCAGACGAGCAGTGATATCCTGTGCTGCATTTTTAAAAACACCATGGTGCTGCCAATAGGTAGAAACAGTTTCAGAAAAACCCTGCATATCCAGCCAGAACTCCTCAAAACGGAAAACCTTAGCCTTTGGGATACTAAGTCTAATCTGTATCTTGATGGGTACATGATCTGATGATAACTTAGCCAAAGGGGTGGCAATGGTATTAGGAAAAAACCCAGTCCAGCTAGAAGAGGTGAAAACCCAGTCCAATTTTTCCAATAAAGGGTCATTCTGCATATTACTCCAAGTGTATGCTCTGCCCTTCAGTGGGATTTCCAGTAAATCATGGTAGCTAATGAATCTATTAAATTCCAACATATTGTGGACATCCCCTCCAAGTCTATTTCTGTTATCTGGCTCTCTGATAAGATTAAAATCCCCAAGAATCATCCATATATGCATAGGAGAAGTGTCAATGCTTACTAGCCAATTAATGAACAAAACTCTATCAGCAGGCGAAGTAGGACCATACACATTAGTAAGGTACCAGACCTGACCACTAACCTTAAAAATCAGTTCCACTGTCACATGGAATTTAGAAAATGAAATTTCTGTCCCATTGAATAGGCTGCCATTCCAAATGGTTATGATACCCCCAGAACTGCCAACTGAAGGAGAGTAAGCAAACTGATTAAATCTCCTCGGACAAAACTTCCTAATATAGGACAGGTCAAATTGTTCTTTTTTTGTTTCTTGGAAACAGATGATATTGCAGTTAGATTCCTCAATGTTCTTCCTAATATCATCCCATCTGATTTGAGAATTAATCCCTCTCAAATTCCAGTCAAAGACAATCCATTGTCTACTCATTAAATAACCAATAAAAGGAGTGAACTCTGAGCAATATTAAAGAGCCCAGTAAATCAGTTATCACTGAAAGGTTGAGGATTGGCAAAACATGGTCCAAACAACAAATAGTACGCCAGTTAGGATAAATGATCAACAGCCAGAGCAGGTATAAATATATCCAGAAGCATACACACATGTACCAAAATAGCTCAGGTGGGTAATATATATGATCACATAGTACTTCATGAACTAGATAAGAGAAACATATAAGGTTCAACAGAGGATAACCAAGTGCCAACTTATTACATGCCACATCCCACGGATAGATAATTAGAGCAAAGTTGAACAGTACCAACACAACCCCAAGATACAAGTTACTCCACACTATCATTAGTACTATCATAATTCAGATTCTCCTCAAACACATCATCAAGATGCATCTGGCATGGCCCAGTGGTCAGGGCTTGAATAGTCTTCAGTGGAAGGTGAGGTGGAGCAGCAACATCAGGGTCTCTAATCTAGGCAGAGTACTCTGCCTCATATTCTTCCTCATCCTCTTCCTGGGCATCATCAGTTGATATAGCATCCTTGAAGCCATCTTTCAGTTTGGCTAGCCTGGAGCTTCTTCTAACATGTTCACATGATCTAGCTACTTTCCCTTTCCCTTTCCTCTTCCTGGTGGCAGCAGAAACAGCAAGAGCATTGGAGTCAGCCTGTAACTCACTAGCAAAAGATGAAGCCTCTGGATTCTGCAATTCAACTGCAACAGTTGTAGCAGGTCCTACTGCAGCAGATGCCACTAAGTCCACTTAACCCCATACTTTGGGAGTCTTACAGTTTTGTAACCTGTTAGGTTAAACTTGTTCGATACGCTTCGGTGTATTGACCCGTTCGCGGGCTGTAGTTTTTCTGCAGTTGAGGATTCTCCGCACGACCAGGTTGGTGGATACTACGTGGAGTTCGACAGCGAGATCTACGACGAGTAGTTATACTTCCCCTGGGCTTCTTCCTGGTGGACCGCGTGGATGTGCCTTCTTTTCCGTTTCGGCCTTGGGCCCTTTGCTTCTTGTCTGTACTCAGACCGGCTTGTTTACCGCTGTATGATGTAATGTTGGGACATGTGTCCTCTGATTGGTGCCATTCGCTATATTTTGCTCAGTGAGAGCTTTTGGATAATTATTTCCTTTCTTTGTGTTTTAGGTTTATTCTGTGGTTTCAACTTGTTAAAAATCCGACTCGTATACCATGTGTGTATGGTTGAAATATACGAGTTGGAATACTTTTCGAGTTCTTGCGTACACAATCTTGAGACGTATGTGACGTTGGGATCGCCAAGAGCTGTCGGCCGATGATCCATTCCGAGCCTGGCCTGCATGTTTCCTGGGATTGGTATTCCGCAGTATGCTCTTGGTTGTGTGGCCCAACCGATACGCTTTGTTTGTGTAGCCTGAATTCAGGGTCTTACAGTGCGTTATCAATCTTCTAAGTAGGACTTCTGTGAATAATCCGGGGTGCTAAGTTCACTGATAAGGTTGGAGATGGTCGAACTTGTGAATATATTCTGAATTCAGAACAATTTATGAAAACCGACTATCATATTTTTCAATCCCATGAAAATACAGTTAGAACTCCATTAAATTCTTTCGAGTTGTCAACAATATTTAAACCTTTAAACATACCTTTCCAAAAAAATTGAACATATTTTGCAACCGGTGAAGCATTTTCTTGAACTCGTCAATATATTTTAAAAGTTCATGAAAACATTTAGACCCGTGAGCAGTTTTAGAAATACAAGAAACCCATGCAATTTTCTGAATTTGTGAATGTAGTTTTAACCCATTAGCAAGTTTTGAAGCCCGGGAACATTTTTTGAATTTGTGAACCTATTTCTAAAATCCATGACATTTTTCCCCAACAACGTGAAGAAACTAAAATATGCAAAAAAAACATTTTTCACATGCATGAACTTTTATTTAACCCATGAATTTTTGGAACCACCTGATTTTTTTCAATCCGTGAACAGAACCTATTATTTGAATCTATGATTTTTTTTCAATTGTGTCAACAAAATTTAATATAGAAAATAGAAATAAAACATAGTGTAAAAGATGAAAAGGCTAAAAAAGAAGTAAAGAACATGTAAAAATGAATCCTAGCCGTCCGATAATCTTGGTGCACAAGATCAGTTACCAATTGGGGTGCCAGGACCGGGTGTGATTTTTTTTAGAAATACAGAGAGCCCCTTCTTGGTTCCATAAATTGATAAGGAAACCGATCACAGAACATCATGCCAAAGGCAAGTGCAATTTGGGCCTCAATCTTTGACCTAGGCCAAAAACCTCTCACAACAGAAAACCATTTGGAATTGTTGAAAGAGAACAAAAGAAGAAGGGCAATTTGATAACATCGCATGAAGCACTTGCACCACACGAGGCCACGCGTGATTCGTCGGCCGTCACCTGCGAAATAGCCAACCTGGTCGTACGTGTTTCCCAAGACACCCGTGCTGCTTGCTTTGCCTCTTCTAGAGCAAACCAAGCAACGGCAGCTAGCAGTAGCCATTCTTCCAACCGCACCTGCGTGTGTGTTGGTGACTCATGTCATGACCCACACCTGGCCGTTAATAACGCGCCAAGTCTAGCTAGAAACAGCAAAGGCAGCATCACGTCGGCAGCATACGGAGGTGCACCTGCAAGTCGCCGAACTTCTGGAAGCGGAAACACGCAGGCAGAACGGGCCAGTTCTGGCGCACGCCGCCGTGGGCGGATTCCTGACGCACTACGGCCGGAACTCGCTCATCGAGGGGCTTCTGTTTGGGCACCCTCTCGTCATGCTGCCCATCTTCGGCGACCAAGGGCCGAATGCGCGCCAAATGGAGAAGAAGAAGGTGGGATTGCAGGTGTCGAGGGATGAGAAAGACGGGTCGTTCGACCGCCATGGCGTCGCGAGCGCGGTTCAGGCCGTAATGCTGGAGGGAGACGCCCGGAGGGGCTTCGTAGCTGGAGCAGCGAAGATGCAGGAGGTCGTAGCCGACACGGAACGGCAGCCGGCAGGAGAGGTACATCGACGAATTTGTACAGCAGTTTAGATCTTCTTGCACCGCTGCAAGTGCAAACTGATGTCAGTTTCGTTACTGCAGCTGTGCTGTGCACTGCAGGTCTGCAGCCCCCCACCTCCAGTTTAGGCTCTTAAATCACGAACAATACGGAGAAATGCCTGTGTTAACGTTACCAACGCGGTTTTCCCAAAACTACATGTGATCGCACCTTACATCAAAACCGTCCATTTTGCTTTGCGAGTCGTGCTATTTTTTGCATCAAACCCTCTCACCTTTAAATGTTTCTTGTATTGAAGTACTCAATATTATGGATACCTACTTAACTTTTCATCATTACCATTAATAAGTGGATATGGGAATATTTGGAGATGATTTCATTTTTTCGTTTTGTATTAACATTTCTGGATATGTGTGTTTATAGAAACATATTTTTGTATTAACAAACTAACAAAGATTTCCTACAAATGTAAATAATTTTTTTTGTATTAGCATGTATTAACAATTTCCTGGATATGTGTATATCTGTGGATAAGTGTATATTTGGATATGTGTGTTTATGCAAACTTATTTTTGTATTAACTAATTAACCAAGATTTTATAAAAAATGTAAACATATTGTTTTGTTTGCATTTTATTGGTTAAAATTCTTTTCGTTTTTTGCCTATACTAACAAAGAATTTTAGATTTCGTTATGTTACAAAAATCATCCAACGCATTTTCGACAAGGAATGCGTTAAGCTTTTTCGTTATGTTAAAAAAATTATCCAACAAAGGATTTCTAGATTTCGTTATGCTTTTTTTTTTGTAAGGAATGAGTTTTCATTTTTTTTTTGCTTACATGATAAGCATTCACAAGGTAATATTCTCATGCAAATTTTCTGATCATCTCAGCAAAGGGAATATTGGTTTAGGGTGTTGTTAGGGTCTTTATATAAGGAGGATCGTTTTGTCCATTTATTCAAGTGGAGTGTCTTTTGCACATGTCACACGAACCGTCGGATTCGAGATAGACGTACCAGATAGACAATGCGGTCGCATATAGTTGTGTAGTTGCATTTCCGGTTACATGTATGCTTTACTACATCCAAATGCAGATGTTAACTTTGGTTTTACTAAATCTGAATGTCTAAAATTTACATACTGAAGGTGACGATAAAACACCTGAAATTGCAGCTACGTACCTATTTTCTTTCGAAAGGATACAGTGTTAGTGACCGTTATTTTTTTTTTGAATGGTCACCGCGGGAGGGAGAAGACCCTCCACCTGAATTGTATTCATTTTTTGTTTAATGGGTTCAAATGGACCAGAATTACAGGGATGCACAAAGGGGGGAATGAAAAAAAAAACGCACACCAACACACACAAGGGGGTGGGGGATAGAAGCACACTTGAGAAGCACTAACAGGCGTGCTCGCGTGACGACCACCACTAGGAGACGGGTTGGACAGTGCTTTGAGGAGTGCGTATGACGCCGTCGAAGGGCATCACAATTCTGAGACATGGCAGATCGCAACACCACCACCTGCTTGCATGGCGACTACCCCCACACGCTGGCCGTTATTGGAGATTTTGAGACTGAGCTAGCTAATATTGGAGTTCTTGAGAAGTAGAGAAAATGCCACTCCACATCCGTTTTCGAGATCTAAATAATATTTAGCTCGAGACCATAACACGGATACTCGTCTGCAGCTGTCTGAACAAAAAAAATTCCAGCAAAGACCTGAGTGTAGTTATTTCTTTCAGCTCGAGACCAAGGTTCTCTCTGAAGGTAGCACTAGTGCATTATCAATCTTCTAAGTAGGACTTCTGTGAATAATCCAGGGTGCTAAGTTCACTGATAAGGCTGGAGATGGTGGAACTTGTGAATATATTTTGAATTCAGAACAATTTTATGAAAACCGACTATCATATTTTTCAATCCCATGAAAGTACAGTTAGAACTCCATTAAATTCTTTCGAGCTGTCGACAATATTTAAACCTTTAAACGTACCTTTCCAAAAAATTGAACATATTTTGCAACTGGTGAAGCATTTTCTTGAACTCGTCAATATATTTTAAAATTTCATGAAAACATTTAGACCCGTGAGCATTTTTAAAAATACAAGAAACCCATGCAATTTTCTGAATTTGTGAATGTAGTTTTAACCCATTAGCAAGTTTTGAAGCCCGGGAACATTTTTTGAATTTGTGAACCTATTTCTAAAATCCATGACATTTTTCCCCAACAACGTGAAGAAACTAAAATATGCAAAAAAAACATTTTTCACATGCATGAACTTTTATTTAACCCATGAATTTTTGGAACCACCTGATTTTTTTCAATCCGTGAACAGAACCTATTATTTGAATCTATGATTTTTTTTCAATTGTGTCAACAAAATTTAATATAGAAAATAGAAATAAAACATAGTGTAAAAGATGAAAAGGCTAAAAAAGAAGTAAAGAACATGTAAAAATGAATCCTAGCCGTCCGATAATCTTGGTGCACAAGATCAGTTACCAATTGGGGTGCCAGGACCGGGTGTGATTTTTTTTAGAAATACAGAGAGCCCCTTCTTGGTTCCATAAATTGATAAGGAAACCGATCACAGAACATCATGCCAAAGGCAAGTGCAATTTGGGCCTCAATCTTTGACCTAGGCCAAAAACCTCTCACAACAGAAAACCATTTGGAATTGTTGAAAGAGAACAAAAGAAGAAGGGCAATTTGATAACATCGCATGAAGCACTTGCACCACACGAGGCCACGCGTGATTCGTCGGCCGTCACCTGCGAAATAGCCAACCTGGTCGTACGTGTTTCCCAAGACACCCGTGCTGCTTGCTTTGCCTCTTCTAGAGCAAACCAAGCAACGGCAGCTAGCAGTAGCCATTCTTCCAACCGCACCTGCGTGTGTGTTGGTGACTCATGTCATGACCCACACCTGGCCGTTAATAACGCGCCAAGTCTAGCTAGAAACAGCAAAGGCAGCATCACGTCGGCAGCATACGGAGGTGCACCTGCAAGTCGCCGAACTTCTGGAAGCGGAAACACGCAGGCAGAACGGGCCAGTTCTGGCGCACGCCGCCGTGGGCGGATTCCTGACGCACTACGGCCGGAACTCGCTCATCGAGGGGCTTCTGTTTGGGCACCCTCTCGTCATGCTGCCCATCTTCGGCGACCAAGGGCCGAATGCGCGCCAAATGGAGAAGAAGAAGGTGGGATTGCAGGTGTCGAGGGATGAGAAAGACGGGTCGTTCGACCGCCATGGCGTCGCGAGCGCGGTTCAGGCCGTAATGCTGGAGGGAGACGCCCGGAGGGGCTTCGTAGCTGGAGCAGCGAAGATGCAGGAGGTCGTAGCCGACACGGAACGGCAGCCGGCAGGAGAGGTACATCGACGAATTTGTACAGCAGTTTAGATCTTCTTGCACCGCTGCAAGTGCAAACTGATGTCAGTTTCGTTACTGCAGCTGTGCTGTGCACTGCAGGTCTGCAGCCCCCCACCTCCAGTTTAGGCTCTTAAATCACGAACAATACGGAGAAATGCCTGTGTTAACGTTACCAACGCGGTTTTCCCAAAACTACATGTGATCGCACCTTACATCAAAACCGTCCATTTTGCTTTGCGAGTCGTGCTATTTTTTGCATCAAACCCTCTCACCTTTAAATGTTTCTTGTATTGAAGTACTCAATATTATGGATACCTACTTAACTTTTCATCATTACCATTAATAAGTGGATATGGGAATATTTGGAGATGATTTCATTTTTTCGTTTTGTATTAACATTTCTGGATATGTGTGTTTATAGAAACATATTTTTGTATTAACAAACTAACAAAGATTTCCTACAAATGTAAATAATTTTTTTTGTATTAGCATGTATTAACAATTTCCTGGATATGTGTATATCTGTGGATAAGTGTATATTTGGATATGTGTGTTTATGCAAACTTATTTTTGTATTAACTAATTAACCAAGATTTTATAAAAAATGTAAACATATTGTTTTGTTTGCATTTTATTGGTTAAAATTCTTTTCGTTTTTTGCCTATACTAACAAAGAATTTTAGATTTCGTTATGTTACAAAAATCATCCAACGCATTTTCGACAAGGAATGCGTTAAGCTTTTTCGTTATGTTAAAAAAATTATCCAACAAAGGATTTCTAGATTTCGTTATGCTTTTTTTTTTGTAAGGAATGAGTTTTCATTTTTTTTTTGCTTACATGATAAGCATTCACAAGGTAATATTCTCATGCAAATTTTCTGATCATCTCAGCAAAGGGAATATTGGTTTAGGGTGTTGTTAGGGTCTTTATATAAGGAGGATCGTTTTGTCCATTTATTCAAGTGGAGTGTCTTTTGCACATGTCACACGAACCGTCGGATTCGAGATAGACGTACCAGATAGACAATGCGGTCGCATATAGTTGTGTAGTTGCATTTCCGGTTACATGTATGCTTTACTACATCCAAATGCAGATGTTAACTTTGGTTTTACTAAATCTGAATGTCTAAAATTTACATACTGAAGGTGACGATAAAACACCTGAAATTGCAGCTACGTACCTATTTTCTTTCGAAAGGATACAGTGTTAGTGACCGTTATTTTTTTTTTGAATGGTCACCGCGGGAGGGAGAAGACCCTCCACCTGAATTGTATTCATTTTTTGTTTAATGGGTTCAAATGGACCAGAATTACAGGGATGCACAAAGGGGGGAATGAAAAAAAAAACGCACACCAACACACACAAGGGGGTGGGGGATAGAAGCACACTTGAGAAGCACTAACAGGCGTGCTCGCGTGACGACCACCACTAGGAGACGGGTTGGACAGTGCTTTGAGGAGTGCGTATGACGCCGTCGAAGGGCATCACAATTCTGAGACATGGCAGATCGCAACACCACCACCTGCTTGCATGGCGACTACCCCCACACGCTGGCCGTTATTGGAGATTTTGAGACTGAGCTAGCTAATATTGGAGTTCTTGAGAAGTAGAGAAAATGCCACTCCACATCCGTTTTCGAGATCTAAATAATATTTAGCTCGAGACCATAACACGGATACTCGTCTGCAGCTGTCTGAACAAAAAAAATTCCAGCAAAGACCTGAGTGTAGTTATTTCTTTCAGCTCGAGACCAAGGTTCTCTCTGAAGGTAGCACTAGTGCATTATCAATCTTCTAAGTAGGACTTCTGTGAATAATCCAGGGTGCTAAGTTCACTGATAAGGCTGGAGATGGTGGAACTTGTGAATATATTTTGAATTCAGAACAATTTTATGAAAACCGACTATCATATTTTTCAATCCCATGAAAGTACAGTTAGAACTCCATTAAATTCTTTCGAGCTGTCGACAATATTTAAACCTTTAAACGTACCTTTCCAAAAAATTGAACATATTTTGCAACTGGTGAAGCATTTTCTTGAACTCGTCAATATATTTTAAAATTTCATGAAAACATTTAGACCCGTGAGCATTTTTAAAAATACAAGAAACCCATGCAATTTTCTGAATTTGTGAATGTAGTTTTAACCCATTAGCAAGTTTTGAAGCCCGGGAACATTTTTTGAATTTGTGAACCTATTTCTAAAATCCATGACATTTTTCCCCAACAACGTGAAGAAACTAAAATATGCAAAAAAAACATTTTTCACATGCATGAACTTTTATTTAACCCATGAATTTTTGGAACCACCTGATTTTTTTCAATCCGTGAACAGAACCTATTATTTGAATCTATGATTTTTTTTCAATTGTGTCAACAAAATTTAATATAGAAAATAGAAATAAAACATAGTGTAAAAGATGAAAAGGCTAAAAAAGAAGTAAAGAACATGTAAAAATGAATCCTAGCCGTCCGATAATCTTGGTGCACAAGATCAGTTACCAATTGGGGTGCCAGGACCGGGTGTGATTTTTTTTAGAAATACAGAGAGCCCCTTCTTGGTTCCATAAATTGATAAGGAAACCGATCACAGAACATCATGCCAAAGGCAAGTGCAATTTGGGCCTCAATCTTTGACCTAGGCCAAAAACCTCTCACAACAGAAAACCATTTGGAATTGTTGAAAGAGAACAAAAGAAGAAGGGCAATTTGATAACATCGCATGAAGCACTTGCACCACACGAGGCCACGCGTGATTCGTCGGCCGTCACCTGCGAAATAGCCAACCTGGTCGTACGTGTTTCCCAAGACACCCGTGCTGCTTGCTTTGCCTCTTCTAGAGCAAACCAAGCAACGGCAGCTAGCAGTAGCCATTCTTCCAACCGCACCTGCGTGTGTGTTGGTGACTCATGTCATGACCCACACCTGGCCGTTAATAACGCGCCAAGTCTAGCTAGAAACAGCAAAGGCAGCATCACGTCGGCAGCATACGGAGGTGCACCTGCAAGTCGCCGAACTTCTGGAAGCGGAAACACGCAGGCAGAACGGGCCAGTTCTGGCGCACGCCGCCGTGGGCGGATTCCTGACGCACTACGGCCGGAACTCGCTCATCGAGGGGCTTCTGTTTGGGCACCCTCTCGTCATGCTGCCCATCTTCGGCGACCAAGGGCCGAATGCGCGCCAAATGGAGAAGAAGAAGGTGGGATTGCAGGTGTCGAGGGATGAGAAAGACGGGTCGTTCGACCGCCATGGCGTCGCGAGCGCGGTTCAGGCCGTAATGCTGGAGGGAGACGCCCGGAGGGGCTTCGTAGCTGGAGCAGCGAAGATGCAGGAGGTCGTAGCCGACACGGAACGGCAGCCGGCAGGAGAGGTACATCGACGAATTTGTACAGCAGTTTAGATCTTCTTGCACCGCTGCAAGTGCAAACTGATGTCAGTTTCGTTACTGCAGCTGTGCTGTGCACTGCAGGTCTGCAGCCCCCCACCTCCAGTTTAGGCTCTTAAATCACGAACAATACGGAGAAATGCCTGTGTTAACGTTACCAACGCGGTTTTCCCAAAACTACATGTGATCGCACCTTACATCAAAACCGTCCATTTTGCTTTGCGAGTCGTGCTATTTTTTGCATCAAACCCTCTCACCTTTAAATGTTTCTTGTATTGAAGTACTCAATATTATGGATACCTACTTAACTTTTCATCATTACCATTAATAAGTGGATATGGGAATATTTGGAGATGATTTCATTTTTTCGTTTTGTATTAACATTTCTGGATATGTGTGTTTATAGAAACATATTTTTGTATTAACAAACTAACAAAGATTTCCTACAAATGTAAATAATTTTTTTTGTATTAGCATGTATTAACAATTTCCTGGATATGTGTATATCTGTGGATAAGTGTATATTTGGATATGTGTGTTTATGCAAACTTATTTTTGTATTAACTAATTAACCAAGATTTTATAAAAAATGTAAACATATTGTTTTGTTTGCATTTTATTGGTTAAAATTCTTTTCGTTTTTTGCCTATACTAACAAAGAATTTTAGATTTCGTTATGTTACAAAAATCATCCAACGCATTTTCGACAAGGAATGCGTTAAGCTTTTTCGTTATGTTAAAAAAATTATCCAACAAAGGATTTCTAGATTTCGTTATGCTTTTTTTTTGTAAGGAATGAGTTTTCATTTTTTTTGCTTACATGATAAGCATTCACAAGGTAATATTCTCATGCAAATTTTCTGATCATCTCAGCAAAGGGAATATTGGTTTAGGGTGTTGTTAGGGTCTTTATATAAGGAGGATCGTTTTGTCCATTTATTCAAGTGGAGTGTCTTTTGCACATGTCACACGAACCGTCGGATTCGAGATAGACGTACCAGATAGACAGTGCGGTCGCATATAGTTGTGTAGTTGCATTTCCGGTTACATGTATGCTTTACTACATCCAAATGCAGATGTTAACTTTGGTTTTACTAAATCTGAATGTCTAAAATTTACATACTGAAGGTGACGATAAAACACCTGAAACTGCAGCTACATACCTATTTTCTTTCGAAAGGCTACAGTGTTAGTGACCGTTTTTTTTTTTGAATGGTCACCGGGGGAGGGAGAAGACCCTCCACCTGAATTGTATTCATTTTTTGTTTAATGGGTTCAAATGGACCAGAATTACAGGGATGCACAAAGGGGGGAATGAAAAAAAAACGCACACCAACACACACAGGGGGTGGGGGATAGAAGCACACTTGAGAAGCACTAACAGGCGTGCTCGCGTGACGACCACCACTAGGAGACGGGTTGGACAGTGCTTTGAGGAGTGCGTATGACGCCGTCGAAGGGCATCACAATTCTGAGACATGGCAGACCGCAACACCACCACCTGCTTGCATGGCGACTACCCCCACACGCTGGCCGTTATTGGAGATTTTGAGACTGAGCTAGCTAATATTGCAGTTCTTGAGAAGTAGAGAAAATGCCACTCCACATCCGTTTTCGAGATCTAAATAATATTTAGCTCGAGACCATAACACGGATACTCGTCTGCAGCTGTCTGAACAAAAAAAATTCCAGCAAAGACCTGAGTGTAGTTATTTCTTTCAGCTCGAGACCAAGGTTCTCTCTGAAGGTAGCACTAGTGCATTATCAATCTTCTAAGTAGGACTTCTGTGAATAATCCAGGGTGCTAAGTTCACTGATAAGGCTGGAGATGGTGGAACTTGTGAATATATTTTGAATTCAGAACAATTTTATGAAAACCGACTATCATATTTTTCAATCCCATGAAAGTACAGTTAGAACTCCATTAAATTCTTTCGAGCTGTCGACAATATTTAAACCTTTAAACGTACCTTTCCAAAAAATTGAACATATTTTGCAACTGGTGAAGCATTTTCTTGAACTCGTCAATATATTTTAAAATTTCATGAAAACATTTAGACCCGTGAGCATTTTTAGAAATACAAGAAACCCATGCAATTTTCTGAATTTGTGAATGTAGTTTTAACCCATTAGCAAGTTTTGAAGCCCGGGAACATTTTTTGAATTTGTGAACCTATTTCTAAAATCCATGACATTTTTCCCCAACAACGTGAAGAAACTAAAATATGCAAAAAAAACATTTTTCACATGCATGAACTTTTATTTAACCCATGAATTTTTGGAACCACCTGATTTTTTTCAATCCGTGAACAGAACCTATTATTTGAATCTATGATTTTTTTTCAATTGTGTCAACAAAATTTAATATAGAAAATAGAAATAAAACATAGTGTAAAAGATGAAAAGGCTAAAAAAGAAGTAAAGAACATGTAAAAATGAATCCTAGCCGTCCGATAATCTTGGTGCACAAGATCAGTTACCAATCGGGGTGCCAGGACCGGGTGTGATTTTTTTTAGAAATACAGAGAGCCCCTTCTTGGTTCCATAAATTGATAAGGAAACCGATCACAGAACATCATGCCAAAGGCAAATGCAATTTGGGCCTCAATCTTTGACCTAGGCCCAAAACCTCGTACAACAGAAAACCATTTGGAATTGTTGAAAGAGAACAAAAGAAGAAGGGCAATTTGATAACATCGCATGAAGCACTTGCACCACACGAGGCCACGCGTGATTCGTCGGCCGTCACCTGCGAAATAGCCAACCTGGTCGTACGTGTTTCCCAAGACACCCGTGGTGCTTGCTTTGCCTCTTCTAGAGCAAACCAAACCAAGCAATGGCAAGCTAGCAGTAGCCATTCTTCCAACCGAACGCAGACGCAGGAGTACGTGTGTGTTGGTGACTCATTACCCACACCTGGCCGTTATTAACGCGCCAAGTCTAGCTAGAAACCAACAGCAAAGGCAGCGTCTCGTTGGCGCCATACGGAGCTGCACCTGCAAGTCGCCGAACTTCTGGAAGCGGAAACACGCAGGCAGAACGGCCAGTCGCCGTCACACATGGAAATCTTCGGTGCAGCTAAACTATAATTTTCTTTGGCAAAAGTTCAGCTAGCTGAACTGGATCATCATCGTAAGAAATCTTCAGTTTACCGGAACTAATTGCGCGTGCAGTGTAGCGGACTAAGCTCAGAGCGCTGCATGTGCGTGCACAGGATGCACAGCCAGGCATCACCAAATCAGTCAACTGCACGCGAAGTCTGAACTGTTACCCTGGTCGTCGGGACTTTGATCGATCTACCTTGGTACCGAGTCTCAAATCTAGTAGCTTCTCGTCGCCTGTTCTTCCCCCATCTAGGAGTAATAATAGTTGTTGATGTTGATCCAGTCAAGCAAGGCCACTGGTCAGCGATCGACCCGCGATTAATTATATGTCGATAGTTAGAATAATCTCCGGCTAGATAAGATTCCACCGCTGCTAAACTCATCAACTTCACGGAATATTTCGAGCTATTGTGGTCGAGGGCGTCTCTCGCTTTCGGGCTTACCCAACCCTCCCTCCTTCCAAACTCGTTTTCTTTGCCACTTGTCTCCATCTGGTCCCGTTATTACAAACAAAAAAGTCTTCTTCACGATTTTCTACTACCGCTAATTAGAATCCTGGTCTGAAGTCTTCTTCACACATCACACCTTCCTCGCTTTACTGTCTGAATAGAACCCACTGTATATATATATCCAGAAATCAAATCGCAAATGGTGTAGAATTCTCTTTTTTTGCGGATATGGTCTGTAATATATGGAAAAATAACACTTCCGCTAACACAGTTCCCATGCTCTTATTTAAAAGGTTATCTCTTATTGAAAAAATCGTGGTGTGTTAGCTTACATTTTGTAGTCATATAGGAGTACAAGGCGTGAAGAGGTATGTGCCCGTAGAAGTGCTTTTGTAGGGTTTGGAGATCACTAGATGAATGCTCTTTCCCTCGAACAAACAAGCGCCACGGGTTCCCTTGCCCTTCGCGATCTATATACGGCGGTGCGAGGGTCATGGAGACACGGATTTGTGTGTCTAGTCTTTGTCCCGTAGGGTCTTCGAGTTTCCACGTCGATGTCCTTCCTCTGAGTGGCGTTGCGCCGAGTTGTACGATTGTGTGTCGATTGTCAAACATTATAGGTTTGACGTGATTACGGATTATCTACGACGGCAACATCGTGTGGAGGGGATGATGTCGTGACGGATTGTTGTTATGTAGGTTCATATTTGTCTGATGAAGTTAATAGATACAAATCCGTTGAAAAAATTGTAAGTATTTAGTAGTCCCCCATGCATATATGTCTATCCGGAGTTGAGATTATATTCTGGCCTTCTCATTCTATCCTTTCCCAGTGCAAGCTTCTCTGGGGCAATGATCTTTCCAGATCATGGTTGTAGGCGTCTTCTGATGTATTTCAACGACTTCCCGGTCATTGCTTTTACGCGGTCTTTTTGTAATGTTACTCCGATATGTTGGAGACCAAAAGAGGCGGCAATGAACTTTGCTCACGGTGCACCATCCCCAAGGATGTGAATGAATTGTATTGTTCTTTGTGAGAATCCTTTTGCACTTTTATATTATTCATAAATGGACTGTAAGGCCGATTTCAGGTAATTCTATGACTTTGGGCCTTTTTTGAACATGGAGCATCGTGTGGGCTTTGGACTGAAAAAAGAGGGATCGATGGCAAATGAACTATTTCTCGAGGTAATCAACGTCAACTTGCACTACAAGAGTTGTTCATTAGGCTAAGTTTAGTACAACAAGTTACAAATTGTTACCCATAAAATGTAATTAGGGTGTGCAAATCGGTTCAAAACACACTGAAAGCTCCCCCCTGTCGGTAGAAATCCCCCATCGTTGAATTTCCCTTTATCGCTTGATGCCCAGGGATGGAGGAAGGTGGACGAACGGGGGATAGGCCACACCCCCAGTAAATAATTAGATATATGCTCTTACTAAATTCTCTAATACTCATGCTTTGTTCGCGAGGGGACGAACATGGGATAAGCCACACCCATCGTTGGATTTCGCCGTATCGCTTGTTAATTCGAAGTCATTTTACCCCCTTCTAAAGTTGGCTGGCTCCGTCTTTGTTGATGCCAATCTCCCATCTAGCAGTACCTGCGCCAGGGTCTAAAGAACAAAACAAAACGCAGGCACTTGCGCCTACTAGTACGACATGGCACGTAGCCACGAGGCCATGCATAGCTCGACGCCTCGACGGCCGTACGTCACCTGCCATTGTCCAAACTGATCGATCATATTGACACTACTCCCGTGTCCGTGTGGGCGGATTTTGCAGCTTCTAGAGCAAACCCAACGGCAGCTCAGATCCTCCCAAGTCTAGAAATCCGAAAGGCAGCACCACGTTGGCATCTACTCCTGCATGCGTCTTCATTAATACTACTAAACCTCTTCTGGAAGAGGAAACACGTACGCGACCGGTGACCGGCCGGCCACAACGGCAGCGCCGGCCGCCGGTGCAGGAAAAAGACATTGCAAGGTTCAGTGCAGCTAATTACGCTCGATCATCTTCCATGTAAAAAAATTGAACTGGATCCTCTTCCAGAGAAACATCGGTACGATGTTAAAGGGACTGAACTAGCTATGCGATGAATGGAACCATCTTTGCATACTAATTAAGTCAACTCTCAAGTCTTAGGACTGCTTTCCCTGGTCCTAGTCGTCGACGTTCATATTGTCTAGTCAAAACCTCAACAGGGATTAATCGAAACTTTGATCTAAATGGACCACGAGTCCACGATATATTTGCCACATCCGGTCTACCTATCAAGCAAAAATAAATATGGTAGCCGTGAACATCATCGAGAAGAGAACCGTCAAGGTTTTACACACAACATCAACCTATCACTTCTTCCCTTCTCGAACAATCACATCCGACTTCGCCGCACACAACAAGTGACGATGTCTTTCACTAGGATGTAAATATATAGGATAAGTTTTGCAGCGAGACCGCATATAAATGTGTGTTTTAAAGAATCTATATCGATTTAAATGAATTCGATGAATAATTATATCCGATTGCCAACAAGACACGCGAATACGGCTTAGGTTTATGATGTGGTAAGTAACATAGCATACAAATATGGGATATAAAAAAATAGTTAGCATTCCGAACTTTTGAAGTATAATTGCCTAGTCTCTCCTAAAATATCAGTCTTTTAGGACAACTGGCTAGAGCATGTGACCCCATATGATATCAGAGTCAAAAGGTTTCAGATTCACCCAGACAACAAATTATTAAAATAAACATTTGCGGCCTCCCCAAAAGGATCCACGTCCTAGCCCGTGTGTCTAAAACAATAGCAACCCCACGGATCTAAACGTGACGGGGTGTTGAAATACAATTGTCTAGTCGGTCTATTGGACAACTTGTTAGAGCATGTGATCCAACACTAACCAAATATACGGACAAACCACCTGCCACTCTTTCCTTGTCAATGCACGAACAATGGCACCGTAGTTTCGACTTCACAACAATACACTTGCCGCTACATGGGAATCTAAGATCACTCAACCCTTCGTTGTTGCCACAACCTTAACCTCCTAAACTCGTTGTCTAACCTAGCACTATGGAGAGGCATCGTCAAGCTACCTGCACGCCAAGCCATGCCCATCAAATCGTTCGCGCCTCGTGAACGTCAAGAAAACCCCGCATCTACATATCCCCGTGTTTGGGAGTAGGATGGCGGGGAGAGGTGGCGGGGAGAGGGGGAGAGGTGAAGGAGTTTTATCAAAAATTCTGGCATATCTTAAAAGATGATTTAATGGTATTTTTTTCTCAGTTGCGATGGGAGAACTACCATTATATAAGCTCAACTTTGGGATTATTACGTTGTTACCCAAAAAAAGAAGATGCCAGCAGAATTGAACAATATAGGCCAATATGTCTCCTTAATGTCAGTTTTAAAATATTTACAAAAGTGGGTACTAATAGGGTGACGTAGATTGCGAGTAGAGTTGTGCGGCCTACTCAAACGGCCTTTATTCCAGGGAGGAATATTTTGGAAGGAGTGGTGGTGTTACATGAGACGATCCATGAGATGCATAGGAAGAAACTCGATGGGGTTCTGTTTAAAATTGACTTTGAAAAAGCATATGACAAGGTTAAGTGGTCCTTCTTGCAACAAGTGCTTCGCATGAAAGGGTTCGCACCAGCGTGGTGCAAATGGACTGCTAGATTTGTTCAAGGGGAAGTGTCGGGATACGGGAAAATGATGATATTGGGCATTACTTTCAAACGTTAAAAGGTTTACGACAAGGGGATCCGTTGTCCCCGTTGTTGTTTAACCTTGTCGCTGATATGCTAGCAATCTTAATTCAGAGAGCTAAGGAAGATGGGCAGGTTGGGGGGTTAATACCACATTTGGTCGATGGTGGGGTTTCAATTCTCCAGTATGCGGATGACACAATATTATTTCTAGAACACGATGTTTCGAAAGCAGTGAACATGAAATTAATATTGGCATTCTTCGAACAACTATCGGGTTTGAAGATCAATTTTCATAAAAGTGAGTTATTTTGTTTTGGAAAAGCGGTGGAGGAGCAAGAGCAATACCGTAGCATATTTGGGTGCGAAATAGGTTCTTTACCTTTCAAATATCTTGGTATTCCCATTCATTATAGGAAGTTACTAAATAATGAATGGAAATCGGTGGAAGATCGCTTCGAAGGGAAGTTAGGATCTTGGATAGCCAAGATGTTATCATACGGAGATCGTCTTGTGCTTATTAATTCGGTTTGACTAGTTTGCCGATGTTTTTATTGTCTTTCTTCGAAATACCTAAGCGGGTACGTAAAAGATTAGATTTTTAACGGTCAAGATTTTTTTGGCAAAGTAATCAGCATAAGAGAAAATACAGGCTCACTAGATGGAATATTGTGTGTAGACCAAAAGACCAAGGGGGACTCGGTATTGAAGTGTTTAAATAAAGAACAAATGCCTATTAAGTAAATGACTATTTAAAATGCTTACTGAAGAAGATGTGTGGCAAGAGATTTTAACAAATAAATATTTGGGAGACAAATGTCTTTCACAAGTACAAATGAAACCCACTGATTCACCTTTTTGGAAGGGGCTTATGAGAGTTAAGGATGAATTCTATAAATTTGGGTCGTTTAACATAGGGGATGGTCTACAGACTCAGTTTTGGCAGGATGGCTGGATGGGTAATACTACACTTGCGAGTGACTATCCATCCCTATATGTTATTGCATCAGACAAGCATATTTCAGTTGCGTCTGTGTTTGGAAGCCTGCCAATTAATCTAAACTTTAGAAGAAACCTAGTCGGAAATAATAGAGAACTTTGGTTTCATTTAGTTGAAAAACTCATGCAGATTCATTTGACAAATGAGCCTGATCGATTTTACTGGAGCCTAACACCATCGGGTGTTTTTTCGGTTAAATCATACTATGCTGCATTAATGAATGTACATACACCATACTTGCGAAAATACTTATGGAAATTGAAAGTCCCGTTAAAGATCTTTTTGTGGTTCTTACACAGGAAAGAACTTTGAACTAATGTTGTGTTTGGTTGCATGGAATTGAGGCTCGGAATTGAATTGGGGTTGAATTCCAAATCTGAGTTGGAAATGAATGGGCCTCAATTCCAAATCATTTGTTTGGATGTAGATGATATTTTCTGTTGGAATCTAAAAATGCCCCTAATTCCAATTCTTGTTTGGATAAACAACACCGTGGAATCGATTGAGAGGACAATCGTGAGCCGACGGGCAGTCGCGATTCAAGACGATGGCCTAGAGCGAGGACGGCGGCCGGCCGGCCGGGCGTGAGGACGACGACCGGAAGCCTGCGGCCGGGAGCAAGGACGACGGCCGGCCGGCCGGGCGCGAGGATGAAGACCGCGTGGGAGCCTGCGGCCGGGAGTGAGGAAGATGACCGGCCGGCCAGGCGTGAAGATGACGACCGTACGGGAGCCTGCGGCCGGGCGGCCGACCGGTCGAGCGTGACGACTACCGGGAGCCTGCGGCCGGGCGCGAGGACGACGACCGCGCAGGATCCGGCGGCCGGGAGCGAGGACGACGGCCGGCCGACCGGGCGTGACGACTACCGAAAGCCTATGGCCGGGCGCGAGGACGACGGCCGCGCGGGAGCCTGCGGCCGGGAGCGAGGACGATGACCAGCCGGCCGGGCGCGAGTACAACGACCGCGCGGGAGCCTGCGGCCGGGAGGCGGCGGCGGGGAGCGAGGACGACGGCCGGCATCGGATACAACGCTCCTCCCGTCCGTTTCCGAGCGTTTCCAAGCTTGGAGGCTCGGAATTGCTCCCTCACGAAACGGTATGCTGCGGAGCGGGCTCGCTCGGAATTGGTCTTCAATTGTAGGCCTAATTTCTAAGCGCAGTCCAAACGATAGAATTCAGAATTGGGACATCCGATTCCAATTCCGAGCCCCAATTCCATGTAACCAAACACGGTGTAAGGAAAATTTAATTAAAAGGGTGTAAAGAATGCGTTTTTTGTAATGCGGATGAGTCTGTAGAACACCTTTTTATCTCTTGTCCTTTTGCACGGGATATTTGGCGCATGATACATTTTACATTTAACATTAAACCTCCTTCTAGCATTACGAATATGTTTGGAAGTTGGCTTTAATGGGGTAGATAAGCAGTCCAAGGAACTCATTCGAATAGGCATTGCGGCTATGTTATGGGCTATTTGGAACTGCATAAATGATGTTATTTATAACAATGCAACATCTACTCATTATTTACAGGTTATCAACAAGGCGACTTACCGGATCCACATGGTCATTTCTTCTACCTGCGGAGCGACGTGGTCTCATGGATTCAGAATGTATTCGAATGATGATGGTCGTACAGACTATCTTCTGCCGGGGTGGGTGGCAACATCATAGGAGACTAGATGGATAAATCTGTTTTTGTCTGTCTGATATTTGTATTCACTTTGTGCGATCCATGATTGGTACACTTGAGATACTCAAATTTTAAATAATTGTGGTGTTTGTGTGCATCATTTTGATGCTTAGGCCGGGATCCGTACCCTATTATTAAAAAAAATGCGGAACGAAATATTTCTTCCTTCTAGCTGTGGTTGAACGTGTCAACCTAACGCCGCTGGTCAACAAACGACCGGAGATTATATATGTCGTTAGAGTAATCTACGACCACAAGATACCATTGCCTTGCCAGCGCTACGAATTTCCAAAAAGATTTTTATCCGCGTAGGAGGTCAGGGGGTAGGTTCAGGGGGTCTCGCTTTCGTGCTTGCCGAACCCTCCTTCCAATTCCAAACTCGTTTTCTTGGCCGCTTGAAAAGTCTTGCTCACCATCTCCTACTGTGCCGCTAAACTCCAAGTCCAAAGTCTTCTTCACACCCATCGATCCACTTTATTTAAGATCGAGTAGTCCCTGTATATCTCCCAGCTAACCTGAAATCGAACCACGAACATTTTCGAAAAAGTTCGAACATATGCTGTAATTAAATTCCGCGTGGACTTTGATTTTCAAACAAAGATCGAGGGAGCGTCGATCGGAGGGCAGCTGGTATTATTTCTCGTTCTCGGACAGGAACCACTCGCCGTCTAGAAACACGCACCAACTGCCCCATTTCTTCCTCCCGCTAGAACTCACCACCACCACTTCCAGAAAATCGCCCCCCTTCCAAAGACTGGATCTTTATGCCATCATCATCCTCATATATACGCTGATAATCGCCGGTCTTCCCCACAAAACTCCCGGGAGCCACAAAGATTTCATCTTTCTTAGCTTGCTTTGCTGCTGCTAATCGCTTGCTGGCTTCTTCTAGAACGCCGGCCGGCCGGAGCCCCCGACCCACCACACACGCTAGTCTAAGTCTCCCCACGCCGGCAGGAATTCAATTTGATTTTTCTCCACACGCGCCGCCTCCTTCGTTGAAAATCCCTTTCTTGCTCCTCAGCTCGCCGGAATCTGGATTTGCACCAGCCACCCCCAAATCGACCCCCCCGCGGCTCCAGCTAGCTAGCTACCTAGCGGCGTCGCCATGGGCAACTGCTGCGGCGCGCCGTCGTCGCAGGGCGGGGGCGGGAAGAACCGGCGGCGGAAGGAGAAGCCCAACCCCTTCACGGCCGCCTACAACCGCGCCGCGCCGGCGCGGGCGGGGCTGGTGGTGCTGCGGGACCCGACGGGGCGGGACCTGGTCGCCGCGGGCCACGCGCTGGGCGGGGAGCTGGGCCGCGGCGAGTTCGGGGTCACCTACCTCTGCACCGACGCCGCCACGGGGGCGCGCATGGCCTGCAAGTCCATCTCCAAGCGCAAGCTGCGCACCCCCGTCGACGTCGAGGACGTGCGCCGGGAGGTGGAGATCATGCGCCACATGCCGCCCCACCCAAACATCGTCAGCCTCAGCGCCACCTACGAGGACGAGGACGCCGTGCACATCCTCATGGAGCTCTGCGAGGGCGGCGAGCTATTCGACAGGATCGTCGCCCGCGGCCACTACACCGAGCGCGCCGCAGCAGCGGTCACGCGCACCATCGTCGAGGTGGTCCAGGTAATTGACGCTGCTTCGTTTTCTTCTTCTTGGTTTTTCTTCCCTGTTGCTTACTGTACTTTGCTTGCAAGTACAATTGCTGGTACTGGTGGTTGTGCCCATAGATTTGTTCACTACAGTAGGACCTTTCGGGATATTGCTCAAACTGTGTCAATAGTTGGTACCACTACTACGGATTAGATTGCTAAGGAAGAGGAACTCGTGGTAGCTTTGAGCTTAGTTGAGACTTCAGATAAGTTTCTGAACTAAATTTAGGGGTTCAGTTGACAAGGACAATCTCTTAAACTGCAATCTTGGTGTTTTCTTGAGCTTAAATGTTTAACTGAACAATGAACTGGATTGGTATCACTACTAGTATTCTAGGTTAGTCCAGGTAAAGCTGTTTTTTCTTGGTTTTCTTGCCTGTTTCTTACCAGTACAATTGCTAGTACTGGCCACTGCTCAAGCCATGTCAATATTTAGTACTCCCTCCGTCCCAAAATAGTATGCTAGAATGGTAAGGAAGAGGAACTCATGGTAGCTTTGAGCTTAGGCGAGCTCCAGTTAAGCTTCTGAACTATTTTAGCTGTTCAGTTGATAAGTAATGAAGAATCTCTTTAACTCTGAGATTGGTTTTGTTGGCGTTAAATGTATAACTGGACTGGCAATAAATGGCGTTAAGGATTATCTCACTATGAACTGCAAATATCGTAGTATCCCACTTTCTTGACATATATTCATGCTTGCTCTGAGATCTACATTGCCAATGCCGCATCATGTGTTTCCATCTTAGTTCCATGCGTTGTTAGATTGTTTTGTGCCAACTGACATTTATTATTGCCACTCTATTGTGACAGATGTGCCACAGGAATGGTGTTATCCATCGGGACCTTAAACCAGAAAACTTCCTATATGCAAACAAAAAGGAGAGCTCCCCTCTAAAGGCAATTGATTTTGGGCTATCTGTGTTCTTCAGGCCTGGTATGCTCTGGAGACAACTTAGTGAATAACTTTTTTTTGTGAATGTTTTTAGTGAATTACTGACGCTTAAGAAAAAACCTTTGCAATAAATGGAACTTTTCTTACTTGCATAAGATAAGCGAGTGAATCAGTGAAGTGCAAATATAACTAGTTAAATCCCTGAGCAGCAACATGGCCAGATTCTACAACATTGACATAGGATTTTATTTCTTATATAAATCTTCCATTTTTCTCCTATTTAAAAGCTTCTCATAGCAAATGTGGAAACTATTTAAAATTCTATGATATATTTCCCACTGTGTTTTGCACGATTTTTCAACCTTACAAAATGGAGTTAACTTCGTTCATACTGTTTATTTCGAATATAGCCGCATAACTGAAGAGTTTTTCGTCATCTGATTGATGATGGCTTCTATATGCAGGTGAACGATTTACTGAAATTGTAGGAAGTCCATACTACATGGCCCCGGAGGTTTTGAAGCGCAACTATGGGCCTGAAATTGATGTATGGAGTGCAGGAGTAATACTTTACATACTTCTTTGTGGTGTGCCACCATTTTGGGCAGGTACTTTTTTTCCTTGAATTGATATATGTTGGCGAAAACCGGCAAATTATAGACCACCTTACAAATTCCTGTGATGTTGTGCAGAAACTGAACAGGGAGTAGCACATGCAATTATTCGATCTGTAGTGGATTTCAAAAGAGAACCATGGCCCAGAATATCTGAGCCTGCTAAAGACCTTGTCAAGCGGATGCTAGATCCAAATCCAATGACACGGCTTACTGCAGCACAAGTACTTGGTGAGCCTTACGGCATTACCTTTTCCATTGCATAACATCATACAGAATGAGGTCACTCTCACTTCTGTGGTGAATCGAATCTTTTGAAGATATGAGTGTGTTATGTATTAGCTGTGAGCCTGTGAACAATTGATGAATAATGAGCTCACATGATAATACCAATTGCATCTATGAGCCAGTTTTCCTATTACTTTCTTGACATAGTTCATTGCCTGAACAGAACATCCATGGTTACACGATTCCAAAAAGAATCCTGACATTCAACTTGGTGATGCTGTCCGAGCGAGACTGCAGCAATTTTCTGCAATGAACAAGTTAAAGAAGAAAGCCTTGAGGGTAAGACTCATGACATGATGGTCCCAACTACATCAGCATCCTCATTGGTCAAAAAAAATAAAAAACAGTTGGGTTGATGGCATAAAAACATTCCAAATGGATTGTCTAGGTAAAAACTTAAAATCAATTTATGTTATGCTTTAACCTTTGCAGGTCATTGCTGAGCATTTATCTACTGAGGAAGTAGCTGACATAAAGCAAATGTTCGATGGCATGGATGTAAACAAAAACGGCAAATTAACCTTTGAGGAGTTCAAGGCCGGCCTTCGTAAACTTGGAAACAAAATGCATGATTCAGATCTTCAGATGTTGATGGATGCTGTGAGTTGCTAACCAAATTGTTTTATGCTGTAGAAATTACTATTGTAATTTTGGGAGACTAAATGTTACATTGCTTTGCAGGCTGACATTGATAAAAACGGCACCCTAGATTATGGAGAATTTATTACGGTGTCTGTCCATGTGAAGAAAATAGGAAATGATGAACATATCCAAGAGGCCTTCTCATACTTTGATCGAAATAAGAGTGGCTACATAGAAATTGAAGAGCTTAGAGAGGCATTGACTGATGACTTCGAGGGGCCAGCTGATGAAGACATTATCAATGGCATCATTCATGACGTAGACACAGACAAGGTCAGCTCAATCTTGCCTTCATAACCAACTAATTGTACATCAATCTTGGAACATTATATATGCTGTTGACTAAGCTATCTAAAACGAAACGAAACTAGTATTGAAAACTGCTTTGAATATTAGTTTCTGGAATAGTGCCACATGCATGGCCCTGGTCAGGATTCAAATGTTGCTGCAAGGCATGGTTTAATTTGAGGGATTCCCTTTAGCTAACTAAAGTATTGGCGATTGCTATCTCTACACCTAAAATAATAATGTTATGAAACCAAAGGAACACCAGATAGTCAAGGATAGTACCAGACGCTATAAAGTAAACAACATACCAGCCATAGTAGGATAACCTAACGGGATATTGTATAACACAATTGGCGGTTGAAAATAGCAACGTATGACTCGTTCATCCCCTCCTAAGGTCAACCCTAACAGTGATGTGGATATGTCTTCTTTGTACGCCACAGGATGGGAAGATAAGCTTCGACGAGTTCGCGGCTATGATGAAGGCTGGCACGGACTGGAGGAAGGCGTCCCGGCAGTACTCGAGGCAGAGGTTCACCAACCTCAGCCTGAAGCTCCACAAGGACGGGTCCATCAACGACGACGATCGGAAGTAAACTGAACAGAAATATAGAAGTAGGAAGATGCTGATATTCTGAGTGTGGGACCATGGAGTTGTTCTGTTTCGCTGTGCCAGGGTTTGGTCTGTCTGTCCTTTTTGCCCAGCTCGTTTTCTTCTTCTTCTTTTCATACAGTAAATGAGTCGGCTATTCCTCAATTCTTGGCTTTGTAAAGATTAGCGCTTGAGCAGGTGTATGTTTTTCATCCAGCTTGTAAGTAAAATTCCTTCCTAGTTTGATGTAAAAAGTCGCTAAAAAATGCTTTGTTTGGTAGAGCTGTTGTTGTCATCATGTACGTGTATGCTGAAGCTTCCAGCCTTTGTTGCTGCGGACGGGGGTTTCGCGTTTGCGTGTTCAGAGTGCGCCGGGAACTCCCTGATCTTCTACTGTAGATGTTCATGTAGTAGTAGTTTCTGATCAACAGGATTTTCTTCCTGTTCTTGCGTTTTGGAATTTTCGCGAATACAAAGAGGCCCCGCAGTGAAGATGTTCTAATCAGAATGAATGCCAAGTAGCACATTTGTAGGACGCCTGGATGGATTTCGAAAAAATTGGAAGATTTTTTTTCTTAGCATATAGTACGTATTTTTTAGAACAGGATTTTTTCTTACTAGATACTCCGTACTAGTCTTACCGTTTGCCGCATGCTCGGCCCACATCAGGAGAGTCACAAGCCCATCTACGCGCCAGGCCTGCTTCAACCACGGCCCAAATTAAGCCGAACAGAAGCCTCGCAAAATAGCGAACCGACCTGAGTTGCCGTGCAGGGTGCTCTCGTTTAGTCCCACCTCGCCGAGCGAAAGCGGACGGGAGGCGAAGACGCGCTATATAACCAGACCCAGGGCGCACGGGAGAAGCATACCTTTCTCGGCCTTTTGGCTAAGATCAAGTGTAGTATCTGTTCTTATCAGTTTAATATCTGATATGTGGACCCTCGTGTCCACACGATATTAAATTTATTTTTTTCTGGGGGAGGGCCCGCCACGGTAGCTTGCTACTAGGGCCCTCGCGTGTCGCCCAGTGCGTTGCACTGCTGCCTGGGCCCGGCGCACCCCAACCAAATCCAAGTAAAATCTTTTGTTGCTCAACTGTTCTCTTCTTCTTTGGAGACTGACCGAACCAATGTCTCGTCCCATTTTTCTCAGGTTTCTCGGTAACTAAATTTCTTGCAACTGTTCTCTCGTTGGAAGTACGTGATACGACATTTTTTATACAAGATGACGAGATCGAACCAAAGCATATATCAAGCTCAGATGGCACATGGATGTAAAATTTCCTAAACATCTGTCGGCTGTATTCAGCTTGAATACGCATTTTTGTCGGTCTGTCAGGAGACGCAAACGCGGTTCAAAATTTGGGCGTAGTTTGCTTCGTCGCGGACTAGTCGTTGTATCCGCGCTTCCCCCTCCTTTTGCCCGGCGGCGACTGCTTCCTCTCTTACGCCTGCGGGCTATTGAGGAGAGTGAGCTCTTTGAGGTCAAAAATTGGATGGGTCTCAGGGCGCAGCTGGCAGCGTCGGCGTCCACAAGATGTGCCGGCGCGTCCAGCAACCGCGTCGCACCACCACCGCCGCCTACTCCACCGCCAGCTGTTGAGCAGACCCGGCCATGGGGCTACACCGTCTAGGAGTCGCCGTCTCACGCGCGTCCCATTCAGGTGAATTGGGGCACTTGGTCTATGCTGAGCCCCAGCCGCCTCCACTGACGCCTCCCAGTCGCCGCCGCAGGCAGCCTAGGACGCAGCCCAGGAGTTTTAAGCATTACACCCGATAATGTTCAGTCATCTATGTAATATATTATACTAATTAAAAAAATATGCGTCAGGCCGCTGGACACAGGGCCAACGCAAACGGCCAAGCGGGGAGGATAACGCCCTCATTGTGTCTACGACCCGCCGCAAACAATCCAAATCGGTTAAGATTTGAGGTAAAAATACGTCGGGCTATTGGAGATGCCCGACCTTTAATTTGAAATTTGTGACTGTAATAAACTTTGAATTCACTCTTTCTTTACTGTAGTGTAAAATTTTCCTTTAGGTGTTCAAGTTAGTTTGATCTGTACAGTGTTACCGTATACACCTTGAACCTATTTGGGCTAAATGTTTTGAAATATAAAACATTTTGCCGTAAAGTTGCAGAAGTATTTTTCCAGGAGAGAAATTGCACGCTTCATATGGACTGCCGTAGCATCGGGCCTTGTGCCATTGTCCATACGGAACAGTGATATGGTGAGAGTCAGTACGAAATTAAGGGCTCTCTCTTCTTCTTCAATTCAAATGGGACAGCCCTAAATGCAGGCAGGCGACGCGGAACAACGGACCAGGAGCTCCAAGTCACAAAATGCAAGCAGTGCCCATGCCATGCCCTATGCCATGGCAGAAGAGGTAGAGCAGCCAGTCCTTCTCCAAGCAATGGACGCCTCGCCGCCTTAAACTCGCCATCAACTCCACCACCAACCTCCTCCTCTTGTGCCTCTTAAACACTTCCCTGCCATCCGGCCATCGCAACATTGCAGAGCCCTCCACAAGTTCCAGCAGTTCCACCTTGTAGTTGTAGCTGCTTCATTCTTTCCTCGTCCAGAATCCAGATGCTGTCCGTCGTCCACGCCTTGCTGCCGGAGGGGGCGACGGCGTTAGAGATCGCTTCCGAGTCCGACCGCCCGGCCTTCGTCACCCACCGCAAGGGCTTCGATGTCTTCCCGGCCGCGACCGCCGTCCACCTGGACATTCCGGAGCCGCCATGGCGGGAGTCGGACCCGGACACCGTCCACAGTCGCCGCCCTGAGCGCGGCCCCACAATGTACCTCTGGTGGACCCCCGACCCGAGCAGGAGTACTTCGCGCGCCGCCTCGCGTACGCGTACATCACGCCGGCCACGGGCCGCCGCCGGCAAAGACCCGGTCGCCTTCATCCGCCTCGTCTTCCGCACCCTGGCTCTCGACCTGCCGTAGACCTTCGAGCTCGGCCAGCGGCATCCCAGCATGCACGGCGCCGACGCGGAAGTGCGCTTCCGCACGCCCGACGACCGGGAGGCCGCCATGCGCCGGCAGCCGTTCCAGCTCAACGGCGCCACGGTGGAGCTGATGCGGGAGGGGGAGACCCCCGTCCGGCACAGGTACATGGCGCACCTCGCCCTCCACGACTACCCCATCGGGCAGCGCACGTGGGAGGAGATCGAGAGCAACTGCTGCAACTTCGGGTTCGTGTACGAGATCGACCAGTCCTGCTTCTCGGCGCCCGACCTCTCCACGGTCCACATCGTCCTTCTGCTCTCGGACACTCTCGAAACACGCTTGCGCCCCGCTTTATAAATAAGGTCACACCGTTTGAGACCCCTGTTGGGCCAGACAGCACGACACCCAATGCTGGGGCCAAACAACACATGAAGCCCAAGAGAAAAAACAAGAGAACTAGAAAAGAAACTAAAGACAGCACCGCCGGATCGACAAAAACGAAGATAGCTCTCGACCATGGCGCCCTCCGAAGAATACCAACCGCACTCCAAAGCCTCCGAATTGCCGCATACCAAGCAACACCTTCATGACGGAATGCGACGATGCCGACGCTGTTGCCTGAACTGATCCTAGGATTTCTCCCGGTACACGTAGGGGAGTGGGGAAGGGGTACACCAGACGCCCTTCAAGAAGGACGGCAACGTCACCGCGCCGGTGCCGGCGATCCGGCAATGATCTCTCCTGACCCCAAAGAACCATCACCCTAGAAAATCCATCGGCTCCACCCATCTAACCGCCAACCAGCAAGCACCCCAAGTCTTGAAGTCACCCATGCTGTCTCACCATGGCAATCGTGGCGAGGCCGGCCGAACCGAGAAGGCGCTGTAGACGAGGCAAGGCGAAACCGCAATCATGTTAGAGGGCACAACCTCCATCGCCAATAGCGATAGCAGACCGGACGCCACAGAAGGAGCAAACCAGGCCACCTGCCCAGCCGGACCTACCCGTGAAGCCCCTCCATTGCGCTGCAGCCAACAATGGCGCCGACCAGCCCCGTCGCGAGCATCTCATCAATCCAACCAGAAGCGGCGTGTTCAGACCCGAACCAGCCCGCCCATACCCAGATCGGGCCCAAAGGGCCCAGATCTGGGCTTGCGGGGCGCCGCCGGCCAGGGTTCGTTCCCCGTCGCCCACGCCGCCAAGAGGCCGCGCCGTCGCCCCTCCACCATCCAGGGACGCGCCTGAACGCTGCTGACCGAGCCGCACCGCCGAAGAGCAAGCCCCGTCCCGTCGGGTCCTCTAGTCGTGCGGGGAGAGAAGGTCCGCCGCCGCCGGCACGCGCGGGCAACACCCGGCGGCTCCCGCCGGCGGCGGCGAGGGAGGAGGGCAGGGGAAGGGGGAGCTGGGGAGAACCAATAAAAGTGCAGAAGGAAATGTAGTTCCTCTGCTCTCGGACACGAGACAGGTCGCTCGGGAGCTCCGCATCGAGTACTTCAATGGCTTCACCAGCGTCGTCCCCGTGGAGGTCGTGAGTGCCTGGAACTACTCCAAGTCCTTGGACGCCAAGGGACAGTACGTGCCTCTCTTCAAGAAACCAGCAGCCGCGGCAGCTTGATGGCCGGAGTGCCTGTTGGTTTGGCGGCTCAAGCTCTAGCAAGTTTGCGAGATGTCGTTACGGCACCTTGGAGTTGGAGAGAGACGATGCTTGTTTCGTGTTGCTTGTCTCGAGCACCTAAAGTTGTAATCCTAGTACATCTTTGCTTATGAAATGAAGGCATTTTATTACTCACTCGGTCGATCTAGATACATCACCTTTTTGATAGACTTGAGTCACTTATTCTAGCTAGGACGGAAGAAGTAGTATAAATTTCTGATTATAAGTTGAAAGCTGAAAACGTCTTCAGATAATGCTGCTTGATGGATGAACGAGTCTAAGTTGTACGTCTTTTGTTCCTTGTTTTCTTCCTACACGGCCTCTTAATTTTATTTCCCCCTAATTTTATAGGAATCTATATAATTTCAATTCTTATGATGGGAGCAACGGAGTAGGACTACTTCACATTTTATTAGAAAGAACGGTGCAACATCAACACAATTGCATGTAAGAGGACTCGATTTGGGTGGTTGGAAGGCGTCGAACCGTCCCGCCACTAGGCTATGCCTTAGTCTGTTTTTTCTTACGAATTTATTTCTATGAATGATCTTTGGATGCTAAAAAACTAGTATTATGTTTTGTTTTCTATGTTTAATTTCATAAGAACTATTCTAGAAAAACAAAATACTTAATTTCGTAGAAAGTTTTCTAAAGAACAAACCTACTATAGTAAGTTGAAGATCCATTTTGATAAAAAAAATTAAAGCACTCTTGTGCGATAAGATTATGTATCTTATTTTTTTTTTATGTATCGTCCAAAATGCTATATGCACACTTTCCTCATTTTTTCAAACCGCATGTATATGTTACCCTCTCGAGGTGGATTGGAATTGCAGGGTAATTATAGCGAGGTAGCTACAGGTATCTGGATGTTCATATGCGAGTTTACAAGCACACAATGCCGAATTGGGGAAGGAAAGTAGTAGGTAGATTGGCTACACCGCCGCCGCCGCCGCCGTTGTTCGTGATCGAAGCCCCGATGCCTTTCTCTTGGATCGCACGCCAGTTATATACCTCACCTCGCCCAATCTGCGCCAGTCACGCGTGGGTTCGCCTTCCTCCTTCTGTTGCTGGTGCGATGGGCCGCTTCATGTAATGGGCTTGCCTGGACTTGTGGCCCGTTAGCAGGGAGAGTGCTAACATCCCCCTCTCCTTTGGTTGCGGCTTGACCCCAAGCCGCAGCATACGGAAACCGCTGTAGTAGCTCATCCTTGTTCTCCCAGGAATCCGGTAGCTCGCCGCCAGACCAACGCACCAGTACTTGATCGAACACCCGTGTTGCCGATGACTTAGAGCGCTCATCCAGCACTTGCACAGGGACAACAAACTGGTTAGAATTAGTTGGCAATGTCGAGGATACCTGAATGTCGGGCTTCAGAGCTCTGCGTAGCAGGGAGACATGGAACACAAGGTGAATGGTCGACGTCTCAGGTAGCTCCACCTTGTATGCGACTGGACCAATACGAGCCACTATTAGGAAAGGGCCATAGTAGCGGAAGGACAGTTTGTGACAGGCGCGACGGGCAACGGAGCTTTGGACATACGGTTGCAGTTTAATGAACACCCGATCGCCCACTTCGAAGGATCTCTCAGACCTGTTCTTGTCCGCTTGCATCTTCATACGATTACGAGCACGCAGGAGGTGTAGACGGATCAGCGCTGTCATTTCCTGACGCTCACCAAGCCACTTGTCCACATCAGTCACCGGTGAGGCCGATGCAGCGTCAATACCCCAATGGCGAGGTTCTTGGCCGTAGAGGACCTGAAAAGGACTACGTCCCAACGCACTGTGGCAAGCAGTGTTGTACAATTACTCCGCTAACGCCAGCCAAGAGCTCCACTTACGAGGGCACGAATGGACGAAACAGCGGAGGAAAGTCTCCATGCATTGGTTGACTCTCTCTGTCTGACCGTCGGTCTCCGGATGGTACGTCGTGCTCATGCGAAGTTGAGTGCCCGTGAGGCGGAACAGTTCCCTCCAGAAACGGCTCGTGAACACCGAATCCCTATCAGAGATAATTGAAGCTGGCATACCGTGGAGTCGGTAAATCTGGTCCAGAAACGTGGTGGCCACTTGTTGTGCTGAAAATGGGTGAGAGAGAGCCACAAAGTGACTGTACTTGGAAAACTTATCCACCACCACTAAGATGCAGTCAAACTTGCCTGACTTCGGAAGACCTTCGACGAAATCCAATGATATCATTTGCCATGCTTGCGTCGGAACATGCAGTGGAGCTAAGAGTCCAGGGTAGCGATTACGGTCGGGTTTAGCCTGCTGACAGACTGGGCACGCTTGCACATATGCTGAAACTGCAGCTTTCATGCGTGGCCACGCGAACACAGAGTGCAGGCGTTTATATGTCGCGGGGGCGCCCGAGTGGCCACCCACAGACGAGTCATGGCCTTCAAACAAGATCTTCTTCTGGAGATCCAAGTTATGGCCTTGCCAGATGCGATTTTTGTACTTCAGAATGCCATCACTGAATTTAAAGTGTTTGTGGGATTCAGGAGTTGAAGCGAGATCAGCAATAATCTTTTCTGTATGGTGATCTGTTAGGTAACCCTGTCGAACCTCCTCTAGCCACGAAGGCTGGCAGAACGAAATGGCGTTGAGCGTGTCTTCATCAGTACAGGGGCGACGAGACAGGGCGTCTGCTGCACCATTGTCGGATCCCTTGCGGTAGCAGATCTTGTACCGCAAGCCCAGCAACTTGCTGAAGGCTCGCTGCTGCCACGGTGTGTGCAGCCGTTGCTCCTCTAGATGCACCAAACTGCGGTGGTCAGTCTTAATCAAGAACTCAGACGATTGCAAGTACTGTCGCCAGTGCTCGACTGCAAAAATGATCGCCATTAGCTCTTTTTCATACGTTGACAGGCCCTTGGTGCGTGGCCCTAGCGCTTTGCTCAGGTAAGCTACAGGATGGCCGTCTTGTTGTAGGACATCACCTATGCCGAGATCGCTAGCATCTGTCTCCAGCACAAACGGTTTACTGAAATTGGGCAATGCAAGTACAGGTGCTGAGATCAGGCGTTGTTTCAGAGTCGAGAAAGCCACGTCACACTCGTTTGTCCACATAAACGGAGTGTTCTTGCGTAAGAGATTTGTGAGTGGCCTGGCAATCACACCATAATGTGGAACAAACTTCTTGTAGTAACCCATGAGACCCAATATCTGTCGCAGTGCTCTAACTGTTGCTGGAGTAGGCCAACTCTGCACTTTCTGAATTTTCTCCTGCTCAGTAGACACCCCATTACCACTGATGATAAAACCCAAATAGGACAAGCTGCTCTGAGCAAAGGTGCATTTGGACTTCTTGATGTTCCACTTGTCAGTCTGGAGTAACTGAAAGACATCACGCACGTGCTTGATATGTTCCTCTAGGGTCGCTGAATAAATCAGAATGTCGTCGAAAAACACCAACGCACACTGTCGCAGAACTGGTTTCAGAGTAGTGTTCATAGCACCCTGAAAAGTGGCAGGAGCTCCTGCGAGGCCGAACGACATCACCTTATATTCATAATGCCCATCATGTGTATGGAACGCCATCTTATGCTCTTCTCCTGGTGCTAGCCGGATCTGATGATAGCCAGCACGTAAGTCGAGCTTAGTAAACCAGCTTGCTCCTGACAGTTCATCCAATAACTCGTCAATCACCGGAATTGGGAACGAAGTGGGTACTGTCAATGCATTTAGACGGCGGTAATCGATACACATTCTCCATTGACCATCTTTCTTGCGTACCAAGATGACTGGGGACGCAAACGAACTGTCACTATGCTAAATAATTCCACTTTTGAGCATTTCATCAACCTGTTTATCGATTTCATTCTTTGTTTCTGGTGAGTGACGGTAAGCACGTATATTAACTGGTTGTGCAGTGTGCACCTTGTATCAGGGGTATTTCATGGTCACAAGATCTTCGAGGGGGTAAGCCTGATGGTTCCTGAAAGAGATCAGCGAATTCATCGACAAGGGCCTGAATTGCTACAGGGATCTCAGGATTGTTTGTGGCAACTGGCTGTGCTGCCTGATTGACTGCAGGCGTTGTACACAGAAACACCATGTGCTCCACCTCCTTATCCTTGATCAATTGCTGAAGTTGTGCTTGTGAAAGTACAACACACTGAGTTGCTACCACTGGTTGACCCTGTAAGAAAATATTTTCACCTTGCAGTTGCAAGGACAGCTGCTTGGAGACCCAGTTGATGTCGGGGTTGTGCTCTTCAAGCCAATCCATGCCTAGGATAATGTCAAACCCTCTCAGTGGTAGAATCTTGAAACTGGTTTCGAATTTGTGGTCTTGAGTCTCCCACACACAGCCCACAAGTTCGTCAGAACACTGCAGCTCAGATCCATTAGCAATCTTAACTCTGACAGAACGAGCTAGAGGTTGAACACCAGGCAAATCAGTGACTAGTCTTGCATTGATAAACGATGTAGAACTGCCAGAATCAACCAAAATTGACACTGGAATGTTGTGAACTGTAGCTGCCAACTGAATGAGAACTGAGGCATCGTTACCGTTGAATGCCTGAAGAGAAATCGCGTGGATCTGTTCTTCGGGTTCAGTTGGCTGTGGTGAATTGGCAACATCTTCAGTATCCGAAACACCCATAAAATCCACAAACTCCTCCAGAACATGCATTTGGATAGTAGTAGGGCAGGTATGTTCTTGACCCCAACGCTCCCCACACTTGAAACACAAGCCTCAAGCACGCCTATAAGCACGCAAGGTGTCCATCTGGCTCGGAACTACTGGGCGTGGGATCACTGCACGAGTATGACGAGCAACGTCAGTGACAGGACGAGCTGCTGCTGGTGATGTAGGAGGTTGCCTTGGCTGCAGTGCGGGTGGGTATGCCTGATTCGCCCGAGCAACTGGTCTGTAAGACTGCTCAGCATACCGACCTAGTTCCAACGGGAACCCCTCCTGTACCTCCTCTTGAACAAGAGCCAGCGAACAAGCTGCGTCCAGGTCCGGAGGTCGCTGTAGCATGACAGCTTTGCGAAGATCCACACGCAGACCACCGATGAACCTCATCAAGAAATAATAGGGATGAATTTCGTCAGAATAAGAGATTAACTGGTTCATCAGGAGTTCAAACGCATCGATGTAATCCTGCACACTAGACTGTTGACGAATGGCGTAGAATTGCCTAATTAACAGCTGGTGTCTATCTCGACCAAAACGCACATAGAGAATTTCACATAAACTCTCCCAACTACACCCCGTCAATTTCTTACGCACTGACTGCAACCACACAGCCGTGGTAGGGGAGAAATTCAGAGTTGCCATGTGCACCCAAAACTGCTCCTGAACATTGTACAACCCGAAATATTGCTCGCACAGATCCTTCCAGAGTTGCGGATTCACACCATCGAACACCGGAAACGGCATCGACGGGGGTGCGGGTGCACTGACAGGGGCTGACTCATAAGACTGCAACGGAATCTGTTGGGAAGGTGGCAACGCGATCGTACCGTTGCCCGGAGGCGTCGCCGGAGCCGAGGGGCCACCAGCGACAGCCGTCCGAGGAGTGAAGACGACGCCGTGGCCATGGGCCCGAGGAGTGATTCCCGGAGGAGAATTCTCACGGGATGACGACGGATCATGCGGATCGCGCGCCGACGCCTCCTCTGCGTCGTGGAACTTGTCGTTGAAGACTTGTTGTTGAAGCAGATCGACGGCCACCTGCAGGCCATGGATCCTTTTGTCCACCTTCGGAGCCCAAGCGCTCAGCTCCTCTTGAACCGTGCTGCGGATCTCCGACTGCAAATCCTTGAACAGATCGCGTAGATCTGCCTTGGTGACAGGTTCTTCCGCCATCTCTTTGGTCACCGTGATGCGTGTGGCCTTCTGCTTCCTCGTCTCGATGATGGACGCCGCCAGATCGGATGATCGGGGGAGAAAAAATAATTCCTGGCCGCGGATCGGAACGGCTCTGATACCACTTGTTACCCTCTCGAGGTGGATTGGAATTGCAGGGTAATTATACCGAGGTAGCTACAGGTATCTGGATGTTCATATGCGAGTTTACAAGCACACAGTGCTGAATTGGGGAAGGAAAGTAGTAGGTAGATTGGCTACACCGCCGCCGCCGCCGCCGTTGTTCGTGATCGAAGCCCCGATGCCTTTCTCTTGGATCTCACGCCAGTTATATACCTCACCTCGCCCAATCTGCGCTAGTCACGCGTGGGTTCGCCTTCCTCCTTCTGTTGCTGGTGCGATGGGCCGCTTCATGTAATGGGCTTGCCTGGACTTGTGGCCCGTTAGCAGGGAGAGTGCTAACAGTATAGTTGTATACACACAAACATGCGATAAGATTAATCTTGATAACATTATAGGAGTATCAATAAAGGCCAGAAACATAATACGAGTATCAGTAAAGGCCGGAATGTAAAACGATCTACTAAATGCGCTTTCCATCGCTATCAACCTACTCATGTATTAATTTGACGATAGTTGGCCATTATCATGAATTTTGTAGGTTATACATATACATGGTAAACAAAAAATTTACAAGTATTTTACCTGTACTAGTTACACTAACAATGTGTTGTCCGGTCAGCGCGACGTGCCCAGCATGGGCCATGACGTATCACATCAACTAGATGGAAGCCTGCGTTATAAAAGCCTGGACGACGCAGGCGCTCGCCCAAAACCCGCGACGCACGCCACCATAAACTCGCTGCCATTCATGGCGCACCAACCTTGGAGTGATCCATGTCCTTAAAACCACTGCCGCTCCCCAGCCTTGCTCACACCACAGTCCACACTACTCCACCACCACCTCGTCGAGCGTCAAGCAAGATATGCTGCCCGTCCGCGCCACCTACGCTTTGCTGCCGAAGGGCGCGACGGCGCTGGAGATCCCCACCGACCGCCCGGCCTTCGTCGACACCTTCGCGGGCTCGAGGGTCCCTCCGGCGGCCACCGCGGTCCGCCTGGTCGTCCCGCCGTCGGAGAGGCCCAAGGGACGCCCCGACATGGAGTACGTGACGATACGCCAGAGCCCGGAGCAGTCGCTCTACGGGAAGCGCTTCGCGCACGCGTACATGACCCCGCCCGACGCGCCGGCCCGCGCGGACGCGTGCCCCTTCGTCCGCCGCGTCTTCCGCACCCTGGCCCTCGACCTGCCGCAGACCTTCGAGGTCTTCCCGCAGTCCCGCACCAGCGGCTACGGCGACGCCGCGCTGCGCTTCCGCACGCCCGCCGACCGCGAGGCGGCCATGCGCAGGCAGCCCTTCCAGCTCGACGGCGCCACGGTGACGCTGCTGCGGAACGACGAGATCGTCCCCAACGTACCCACGCCCCAGCCCGAGACCATGGTCCACATCGCCCTGCACGACTACCCCGTCGAGCTGCGCCGCACGGCCGAGGACATCGAGAGCAGCTGCCGCCGCTTCGGGTTCCTGAGCGAGGTCGACCCGGCATGCTTCGCCGCGCCCGACCTCGCGACTGTCCACGCCGTCTGTAGGCTCCACCACGCTCGTCAAGTGCCCCGCGAGCTCCGGATCGGCTACTATGACGGCTCCACCAGCGTCATCCCCGTCCAGATCATCGGGGTCTGGAACAGCGTACACTCCGTCGACGCCACTGGACGGTACGTGCGCCTCTTCCAGGCTCCGGCTCAAGCGGCCTGATGCATGTATCGTTCGATCCATGCGCGCGGTGCTCTCTTATGATGCGATGATCTTCTTTATGTCAGAAAGTAGAATCGGTAGCATGAAGCAGTTCAGATTCTCAGTTAGAGCTGTTAATGTTAGTTCTCAGTTGAATCCTGGTGCGGTTTGAATGGTTCGTGTAATTCTGACATTGGTGCTGAACTGCACTATGAATGCTGCTCTCAGCTACAGTAGGTGTTGCCTGTCAGTAGTTTCAGCTCGGATGAATCGTGAATGTAACCTTGAATCACTCTCTAGTATTATCTGTTTCCGTAATCGTGGCCATTAAAATGGATTGCTAACCTGGCACGCGAGTTCAGACGTCTTGATTCTGATATCCAATTCTATTCATACTTCCTACTGAGAATAGGCTAATATTCAAATTTTCAGCATCTTCCGCGCTATGAAAGATGCTTCTCGTCCCAAAAAAACGCACGCTAAAACATTTTGATAAGCTTGTCAAATTGAGCTGGCTCGTATTAAAACATTTTGAGAAGCTTGTCAAAAGGGTCATAATTTAATGGAACTTATCTTACGTACCGCTTGTGCTGCCTCGTATGTTTTCTGGTGACAATTTTTACGGACCGGAGGGAGTATTTTATTAACCAGGCTCTGGCTGAGATGGCAATTTGGCAGGCCACTCTGAGGTGCTAGACATTGCGTAGACGCGCCCTCCGTGTGGGTTGTGCTCGTCATACACACGCGACCTGATTCATTTGCCTCAGTCCCATCCCGTCTTCTACTTCCTCTCGTAGGCGAATCGACCAACATTGCTACTGTTCTCGTCCCCAACTTGATTCACACCGTCGGCTTGAGCCGTAGCGAACACGCATGCCTGCCTGTTGCCGGTCCCCCCGCCCTTGTTTTATGCCGACACGGGTATTTCGACCGGGTCTGCCTCTTCCTCCTTGCCACCCTGCACGCAAGGTGTTAGACAGTTAGTCAATAGATATGGTTATTGATTTTTACCCCAATCTCGCTGCATTATTTTGTCCATTAAGTTATTAATAGCGACGATGAGTTCATGTTTTTACAAATGATGGGAGAGAGTGCCGCCCTTGCGGACGATAAAGAAGAGAATGAGATGGTTATGCCCACAAAATCGAGATGAGCAAACGGCCGAGATTGACGCAAAGGCGAAGCGCGGAGGATGAACGAAAGGATGGAAGGCTAACAAGAATAGTTATAAATCAACTGGTCATATACTCATTTTAATGACTACTTTGCCTATAGGCTTATGAATTGCACCGACGCTTTAAGATGAATAGGGAAGTGTTCATAAGGATTGTGCATGGCGTTCGGGACTATGATGCCTACTTCATGCTAGAAAAAGATTGGACAAGCCTTTTTGGATTTCCATATACTTCAGAAATGCATGACTGTCATACGATGTCTTACATGTGGAGTTCCCGCAGATTCTCCGCATATGCGAGACCACCGCTGTTGAAGCCATGGTCTTGTTTTGCAAGACACTGGTGAGATTGTTTAGAGAGATATATCTGAGAGCATCAAATAAGGACAAGACAACTCGTCCCTTGCATAAGGACAAGAAGGGGGATTTCCGGTGATGCTTGGAAGCGTCGATTGCATGCATTAGAATTGAGAAAATTGTTATTGGCATAACATGGGATGTATATGTCAGGCTAGCATGGATAGTGCATTGTCATATTTAAGATTGTGGGTGATGATAATCTTTGAATTTGGTACTCATTTTTTCGACCTAGTATGCTCACAATGACATAAATGATCTCCAACGCTCTCAAAGATTCAACGATTTTCTTAAGGCCAAGCTCAAGCTCCGGAGTGTAAGCACGTGATCAATAGTACAAGGGGTGTTAGCTTGCGGATGACGTCTATCCAAACTTTTTAACATTTGTGAAGACCATCTGTAACCCTGGTGACGTGGGGCTACCTTTCGCGTAGCCCACGATAAGGCTACCTGAGCCGCGCCAAGTATTTGGAGGCCCACAGAAGGCCCACGCGGGGTACCATGTAACCTATGCCAAGTCGGTTAGGTCGCATAACCTGCCATATCTGTAATTGCCATCGGCATCGATCACCCGAGACCTGGCTACCTATAAAGCCAGGAGGGTGGCTCGTCCCCAGGACGACGAACAAAGAGATACGCTCGTAGTCATCGTCACAAACCCTAGCGAGATCGCAATCTCGCCATTATAATCGCTACTTGCATCAATAATCAGACAAGCAAGAGTAGGATGTTATCCTCCGGGAGCCTGAACCTGGGTAAAACCTTGCTTGTCAGCCGTCGTGATCACCAACACCTCTCTCTCTCCCCATCAATCAACCCGGGGTGCATAACCCTGGGACTTGTCGAGTTAACACCTCGCCAATTGGCGCCGTCTGTGGGAAGTCAAACAAGTGTTGGAATCATGGTCACTCCGGCTCCATCCACAATGAAGATCGGCGTCTGCGCCGCCAGGGAGTCGATCCGCTTCGACTCCTTCGAGTACGTCTTCCACCCGCCGCCCACCGCTCGGTGTACGCCGATCTGGACAAAGGTATACACATCACATTCGGCTCCATATACTGCTGCATCGACAGTCGTGGAATACTCAGGTCTACGGCTACCGCGCCACGCGCGGCGACGTCACCCGAATTGGCAACCCTCGCGCCATCGTCACCACCCGCGAAGACCACGTCTGTCGCACCCGCGGAGAACGCGCCCGCCGCACCCGCGAAGATCGCATCTGCGTCGACTACATCGACAATTTCAGCAACGGCCGCGCGGATCGAGTCTACTACCCCAACCTCGGTCGCGCGGTCAACTAAGTCAAGATCTACCTCAACTGCCGCACCCGCACGGGCAACCAGGAGCTCGCGCCCGACAGCCACGTCACGCGCGCCTTCATCTTCGTGGAAATCCCAAGTCTACCCCAAGCCAATCGCACTCGCCCCGGCGAGTGCGAACACAGGGACAATCATGAGAAGACGCGACAGCGACTGCGCCGTGCGCCACGTTGCAGAAATTTTCGATCCCGAGCAAGACTCGGACGACAGAAGCAGCAGCGGCAGCACCAACTCCCTGACTCAAGTCCACCCGAAGCAAGTCTTCATGGCCGGCACTGCACCACATGGCGACGACGAAGAACCCGCATATCCGCTAGAAGTGGACATGCCGGACCAGACTAAACTTGTCATCACACGGGACATGGCAATCCAAGCCATGAAGCATGTGGACGAGGGCACGTTCCCCCCACCCAACGCACCTCGAGACGACCACCTGGCGGTCCAGTACTTGCTGCGCAAGGAAGGCGAGCGACTCCGCGCCGAAAAAGCCGACTTACTCCGGCGCAAGAGGGACGCAGACGCATCGAGTGCCAGGCGAGCCGCCCTCTCCTTCACCTCCTCTACGGAAGTTAACCAAGGAGCACGGCGAAACAGAGCCCACGTTCCCCTCTTGACAGACGCTGACCGAACCAGGGTCACCCGCAACCTCGACTCGTCCTTCGTCACCGAAGATGAGCACGGGATACCCGTCCCAAAGACGGCGAACGCCGCCCTGATCTCAGTCGTGACGTACCTCCGGCTCACGCAACCACCGGAGGGAGACGCGCGCTCCCTTCTCCACAAGCAGCAAATCGCCTCCATAAGGGCAATCGAAGAAGCGCTGGCGGCCAAGGGGCCAAGCAACCGGGCGCACGAACCAACAACCTCGGGCATCCCAGCGGCACAGTGACAACCAGTCAAGGACCTTCGCGACGTCCTCACGCAGAAGACGGTGGATCGCAACCGCAGGGAGCGTTCGGCTGGAGCGGCAAACCCAGACGACCAGGCCGACCGCGACTTTGATCCATGTGGGGTTGTATGCTTCAGCTTAAACATCCGCGACACCCGCATGCCTAAGGGCTTCAAGCTGACAGCAGGCACAGCAAAGTACGACGGGAAGCAAGATCCACGACTGTGGCTCGAGGACTACCTCATCGCCTACACTTGCCAAGGCGGGACGTCGACTACGGCAATGCAATACATCCAGCTTATGCTGACGGACTCGGCGCGCGGGTGGCTCACAAGCCAACCCAAGGACTCTTTCCGAACATGGGAAGAATTCTAGGATAATTTCATAAAAAGTTTCTCGGGAACGTTCGCAAGGCCAACGACCTACATCGAGTTGCAAGCCTGCAAGCAAGGAAAGGATGAGTCGCTCCGCTCCTACATCCAGCGGTGGACACTCCTCCGCAACACCATGGAACCCGTCTCAGAAGACCGGGTGATGGACGCCTTCATGCACGGCGTTGCTCGCCGCGACCTCCGCGAGGAATTCGGTAGGCTCCAGCCGAAGACTACAATAGAGCTCATGAAGACAGCCAACCAGTGGGCCGAAGGAGAGTACTACGTCCGCGATACTTCCCCCAAGAAAGAGGTCGAAACAAGCAACTGGCGTGAGGCACGCCAAAAGAAGAAGTCACGTTACACCCACGATTCAGTCGAGATAGTAGCGGCGGGATATGAAACCCCCCGCGAGGACAAACGCGACAACAGTCGACAATACGATCAAGGTCGACAGTCCAGCTCGAGTCAGTATAACCGTGGCAGCAGCAGCATTGGCCACAATGATGGAGGCCAGAAACGCGAGTGGAAGCGCCTGTTGACCCCAGCAGAGGAGCTGATGCAACCCTGTAAGCATCACTCGTTCCGCAACCCGGAGACAGGCAAATGGGGTTCCAGCCACCCGCTAAAGGATTGTCGCAAAGCAAGAAAGATATACCAAGCCATGCAGCAAATCATCGCTCCAGTACAGGCAATACAGGCAGCCCCGCAGCTAGCCATCCAGGGGGCACCCGCAAACGACAACCAGGTGCAGGCGGCAGGAGCATTCCCCCAGCCACAGCAGCAGCAACAGCAACAAGGTCAGTCGGCAGCAACCGACACGTATCCACCCGCACGGGGACATCTGAACATGATCCAGAAGGGACCCCCGTCAAACAGGCGCCAAAAGCTCATCACCCGCCAAGTACTTCAGGCCATCAACAGCCCGCGCGTGGTACCAGACTACCTGCGCGGGTCAGAGACACCCATCACGTTTTCCAGGGCAGATCACCCATCCGAGGTATCCCGACCCGGACACGCCGCACTCGTGATTGAGGCCCTGATCGGCGACTACAACTTGAAGAAGGTGTTCATGGACGGAGGCAGCGGCATCAACATCATATTCGCCGACACCCTGAGAAGAATGAACAGGTCGACAGAGAAATTGCCGGAATCGGAAACCACTTTCCACGGCATAGTACCAGGGCAAGCAATCACGCCCATGGGAACAATCACACTCGACGTCATCCTCGGCACACCCGAGCACTTCAGAAAGGAGTCGATAGACTTTGAGGTCGTCGACTGGAAGTCACAATACCACGCCATCCTCGGGCACCCAACCTTTGCCAGGTTCATGGCAGTACCCCACTACGCCTACCTGATGGTCAAGCTGCCCGGGCCGAAAGGAGTAATCACCGTACGCGGCGACTTCGGGCTCTCCAACAGCTGCGACCGCGAGTTTGCCAAGATTTCTGAGTTCTTCGGGGTCGAAGAGCACTTCAAGGCCATATCAGCCGACAACGACAAGACCCTCTTTCCATCTCGCAAGAAGCCGGCTAAGGACGCAGCATTCAACACGAACGATGACACCGTCACCCACCAAGTCCATCCGACTGATAGCAGAAAGACGGTCAAGGTCTCGTCAAGTCTGACCCCCGCATAGGAAAGCGCGCTCGTCGAGTTCCTACGTGAGAACTGGAAAATCTTTGCATGGCAACCTTCTGACATGCCAGGGATACCCAGGGAACTCGCCGAGCACTCTCTAAAGGTCCACAAGGACGCTAGGCCGGTCAAACAATCCATGCGACGCTTCTCAGGACCCAAGCGAGACGCGATCACCATGGAAGTCGACAGATTACGGCACGCCAAGTTCATCCGAGAAATCAAGGACTCGGACTGGGTCGCCAACTCGGTCCTAGTGGAGAAAAAGAAGACGAAAAAACTACGCATGTGCGTTGACTTCACTTCGGTCAACAGGTGCTGCCCCAAGGACCATTTCCCGCTCCCGCGGATAGACCAGATCATCGACTCGACAGCAGGCTGCGAGCGCCTGTCCTTCCTGGACGCCTACTCAGGCTACCAGCAGATCAGGCTGAAAGTCGAAGACGAAGAGAAGACGACCTTCATCACACCCGACGACGTCTTTTGCTACCAGACGATGCCGTTCGGGTTAAAGAACGCAGGTGCCACGTACCAGCGGACAATGCAAGCGTGCCTCAAAGGGCTCATCGGGCAGATCGTCCAAGTCTACGTCGATGACATCGTTGTCACGACCCGAAAGGAGGATACCTTAGTCGACGACCTCCGCAAGGTCTTCACCGCACTCGATGTATACCAGATCAAGCTCAACCCAGAGAAGTGCGTGTTCGGCGTGCCAGCCGGAGAGCTACTAGGGTACCTCGTATCTGCAAGAGGAATCGAAGCGAACCCCGAGAAGGTGCAGAACATTCTCACAATGCCAGCACCAACCAAACTCCGCGAGGTGCAACGATTAGCCGGCCGAGTCACAGCTCTCAGCCGGTTCATTAGTAAGTTGGGAGAGAAAGCCTTACCTTTCTACCAACTGATGAAGAAGACAGACAAGTTCGAGTGGACACAGGAGGCGCAGGATGCGTTCGACCATCTCAAGAAAACCCTGACAACCTCTCCAGTCCTCGTGGCACCGCTGGAAAACGAGCCGTTATACTTATACGTCTCAGCAACAAACAGGGTGGTGAGCACGGTACTTGTAGTCGAACAGGAAGAAGAAGGGCACAGTCACCCGATGCAAAGGCCCGTTTACTACCTCAGCCAAGTCCTCACCCTGTCCAAGCAGAACTACCCGCATTACCAGAAGCTGGCGTATGGAGTCTTTATGACCTCCAGGAAGGTCGTCCACTACTTCTCCGAGCACCCGATCACGGTGGTAAGCTCCTCTTGACTAGCAGACATTCTCACAAATCAACGCGCAACAGGACGAGTCGCCAAGTGGGTTGTCGAACTAGGACCATGGGGGCTGAAATATGCTCAGCCGAAGTCCATCAAGGCCCAAGTCCTCTCAGAATTCACCACCGAGTGGATAGAAGCCAGCTGCCAAACGTCCCCGACCTGTCCAACGCATGGACGATGTACTTTGATGGCTCCAAGAAATTCATGTCAGCCGGGGCAGGAGTTGTGCTCATCTCCCCAAGGGCGACAAGCTCAAGTACGTCCTACAGATGGACTTTCCGACACCGTCTAACAACGAAGCCGAGTACGAGGCCCTGATCCATGGCATGCGGATGGCCAAAAACTGCGGCGCCACACACCTCATGATATACGACGACTCCTACCTGGTGGTACAGCAAACCATGAAGTTCTGCGACGCCATCACCGACAACATGATCGCTTACAGAGACCTTTACAACCAGATGGAAGGCAACTTCGACGGCTGCGAGTTGCGGCACATCGGCCACGAAAGCAACGAAGAAGCCGACGTCCTCGCTGACATGGGATCAGACAGGGTTCCAGTTCCACCCGGCGTCTTCCTCGAGCGCATCACGCAGAGATCCATCAAGACTCAAAATACAGCAGGCAATGCAACAACAACAAAAGGCGATGCTAACCCGCCAAGCCAAGATAAGGTCCCCATGGAGGTCATGCTAGTCGAAGCTACATGGACAGGACCGTACCTGGCGTACCTGGCATCATCAGGCGCTCCAAAAGTTTCACCGTCATCAACGGAGAACTTTACAAAAGAAGCATCTCTGGAATCCTGCAAAGGTGCGTAGATCCAGTCGACGGCCAAGCCATCTTACTCGACATCCATGCGGGTATCTGCAGGCATTGGTGGCCAAAGCACTACGAGCCGGGTTCTACTGGTTGACAGCCATGCAGGACGCCGAAGAACTAGTAAGGAAATGCACATGGTGCCAGGAGTTTGCCAACAAGCCACACGCGCCAGCGTCAGAACTTAAGACAATACCACTAGCCTGGCCCTTCGCCCAATGGGATCTGGACATGGTGGGCCCGCTGAAGAAATCCTCACCCGGAGGTCACACTCACCTCCTGGTTGCAGTCGATAAGTTCACAAAGTGGATCGAAGCCGTGCCCATCACAAGTTCGACTGCATCCACAACAGTCAACTTCATCAGGTCAATCATCTTCAGATTCGGAGTACCGAACGGCATCATCACTGTCGGGGATGTACTTCCCCGGTACCCTGAGAGTACGGGGTTTATTGTGTTAATGTTGCAAGAATAAATAAATTCATAGTCCGAGTTCTGGCCCGAGTTCTCGTCTGAACCGGTGGAAACGAGACTAATGGGCCCCGGATGGGCCGACATCCCCTCTGCTAAGTCAACCGAGAGGATCGCGTCCACCATCCCGGCTTCCCCGACTCGGCGGCACTCCCGGCTTCCCCGACTCGGCGTCACTCTCGGCTTCCCCGACATGGCGGTGCTCCCGGCTTCCCCGACTCGGCGTCACTCTCGGCTTCCCCGACATGGCGGCGCTCCCGTCTTCCCCGACACGGCGGCACTCCCGGCTTCCCCGACATGGCGGCTCTCCCGGCTTCCCCGACATGGCGGTGCTCCCGGCTTCCCCGACTCGGCGTCACTCTCGGCTTCCCTGACATGGCGGTGCTCCCGGCTTCCCCGACTCGGCGTCACTCTCGGCTTCCCCGACATGGCGGCGCTCCCGGCTTCCCCGACTCGGCGTCACTCTCGGCTTCCCCGACATGGCGGCGCTCCCGGCTTCCCCAACTCGGCGTCACTCTCGGCTTCCCCGGCATGGCGGCACTCCCGGCTTTCCCGACATGGCGTCACCCGGACTTCCCTGACCGGCATGGGTGATTCGGAAGACATGCGCAAGCAGGCAAGAGCAGGACGCAGGCGTCGCGGGTCAGGCCTGACCGCGGCATGGGCAACCGCTGCTACAGTGTCACCGATGTGACTAGAGTACAATGCATGATGCAGTGAACAGTGCGGACGAGACCCCAGTAGTCAAATCGAGGAATAGTGTAATGTACTATTGTGGGCCTCTCTTGTCCCTTGGGCTTCATTTTATAAGAGGCACCAGGGGGAGAGGGCAAGAGCCAGGAGAGCACGCGCTGATCACTCGCACGCACCAAACTAGCTAGCTCCCAAGCCTTACTCTCTCCACTCACGTACCAAGCCAGGAAGCAAAGCTTGCTTACTCCTTGCTCCCGGATGATCCATATCCTAGCCAAGAACATGAACAGCTCAAGGAGCAAACTTGTAGCCCGATATATACTCCACCATATAGGCAGACTAGATGCAGGACGTAGGGGTTCTACCTCCTCACGAGGGCCCTGTACCCGGATAAAATCGTGTGTTCGTGTGTGTTCTTGAGTTCATCCGAGCGCGATTCCGTTGCGCAATCCCTCCCCGAATTCTCTAGCGTCCATCGGCCCCACACTTTAGCCACCCCGTGGCATATGCCGTGACACCACCACGACATTTGGCGCCCACCGTGGGGTTGCAGTGGCGCTTGCTGGACTAATTTCGGACGGGACCTTCTTCGTCAACGCGGGGGCTCGACATCGCCATTGTCTCCGCGCATCCCGGAAGCTCGCCGTCTTCTCGCCGTCAACAACCTCTCAAGAACGAGCTAGGAGGCTCGGGTATGGTCGAGACGCTCATGTGTGCGTCCAGGCCGCATCTGCGCCCACCCGCGCGCTCTTTGGCGCCTGCGCATGCATGCGCCTCTCACCGTCGACAACATCTTCATCACGGCGTGCCCGGCGGCCGCCCGTCCGCACGATGCGTGTTGCGTAGCTCAGCGCCCTACTCGCCGTCCTCCGGCCGCAGCGTGTGACGCGCATCCTCTGCCCCGTGCTCGCCGTCCACCGGCCGCAGCGCGCGCTGCGCGCCCTCTGCGCCCTGCCCGCCGTTCACCGGCCGCAGCTCAGCGCCCTGCTCGCCTTCCTCCGGCCGCAGCGTGTGCCGCGCATCCTCTGCCCCTGCCCGCCGTTCACCGGCCACAGCTCTGCGCCCTGCTCGTCGTCCGCTGGCCGTAGCGCCTGCCATGCACCCTCTATGCCAAGCTCACCATCCGCTGAATGCGGCGCGTGCTGCGCGTCAGCATGCTCTGCTCGCCGTCCGTCGGCCGCAGGGCGCGTGTTGCGCGTCCGCATGCTCTGCTCGCCGTCCGCTGGCCGCAGTCCGTGTTGTGCTTGCTAGAGTCTCGCTCGCCGGCCGCGGCCCATCTGTGCTGCATCGCCCCGGGGCTGACATAAGCTAAGACGAGCATCCAAGCTGCTGGATCGGAAGAATTAGAGCAGGCAGGCAGGGAGCTGAATCATTCGTGCTAGCACATAGGCCTACTGTTAGCTGCGGGCGTGCACGCCTGGCCGACAACCCCGGTCACATACGTGTCCGCGCGGTTGCTCTGGCCGCGACCAAGGCCAGTGGCTGGTATCCCAACCGGGTACTAGCGGAAGTTAATCCGACCAGCATTGGCGGTCGACGTGTTGTGTCCAATTCGGTGCACCCGAGTAATATATGTCGGCAGCCCAACATCTTGTGAGCCGGGATCTCTAAGTCGTCCCCATGTCGGTAATCCGACATCAGAATTGATGGGTCGAATCCGTGCCGACCGTGGAGCCAAGTCCCATGCGCTGCCCAACACCGACATCGTGAATACTTCAGCGACACATACACCTACATCAAAATTGCAATGTGAGTATATACTGGTTATTTGGATTGTATGCTAGATGTTTAGTCTTAAATATGTACTCGGAAACTGTCCCTTCGTACTCTGCTTAATTGTTTTCCCCGGGAACGAAATGTCGTAACTTGAGGACTGCCCGGCTAGTCGATTCTGCTTTTACCTATAGATCTGTAAAGTAACTCGGGGGTACTGCCTTACTATCTTGTGTGTATTTTTGTTTTACCCGGGAACGACATGTCCTAACCCGGGGACTGCCCTATTATGCCTGCTTTGTCGTCTTTTTATTTTTTCCCGGGAGCAAGATGTCTTGACCCCGGGACTGGCTCACCGGTCAGTTGGGCCTTGTATGCTAAGTCGGTAGAGTAACTCGGTTTATACTTATTTATATGCTTGTTATATCTTGCTTCTTGCTATGTCATTTGTGTGCCGGCATCCCGAAACTGGACTCGGGGACTGCCGTGCTCCTTTGTCTTCCTGCTATATCTGAAAATTTACCCGGGGACTCGGTGGAACCGGTATCCCCGCGCCTTCCTCGGCGAGTAGTTGTATTCTTGTGTCTCGCATTAAATTTTCTTGGTCATATCGTTTAAAGTTTTCACTTCCATCAAATATTTGTTATACATACCTGTTTGCGCTAATATTAAAAGGGGATGGTACCCATGTTGGTTTTACCGAGATGGTACCCATGTTAGATAACCGCCTTGCCGAGAGGATATTCATGTGAAAGATTCTGGGGATACCGGTCGTTATCCTGGTTATCTTGGATCCATCTTATGCTTGGTTATTTTCTCAAGATATATTGCATATGATCTGTGGTATCAGTTGGCCCACGTATCGCGGTATCATGCATAATTTCCAGATCGCCGTTTATTTCGGTTCGTCAATATATCATGGCATCCTGCAATATCTCCAGATCACTATTTATGTCGGTTCGCCAACATATCTGGCATCATATCATATCTCTAGATCCCCGTTTATTTCGGTTCGCCAATGTATCATGGCATCGGGTAATATTTCCAAATCGTCATTTGTTTCGGTGTATCAAAGTTCGCCAAAGGCAACACCTGTGATATGACCAGAGTGGCTGAGATACCGAAACATGTGTGATATGCCCAGAGTGGCTGACATACCGACATACCGAAATACCGACATACCGAGATACCGAAACACCCGAGATACCTGGGTGACATTGTGTGTGTAGGCGTCTGTGTCGGTATACGCCCAGAGTGGCTAAACGCCGACACATGAGACTCTGTGTCGGTATACGCACAGAGTGGCTAAACGCCGGCACATGAGGCGTCCGTGTCGGTATACGCCCAGAGTGGCTAAACGCCGGCATGTGTTATGTGTTTATGTCAAGCCGGCGGTGGCCGAAGACACCTATATCGGTAAAACGGCCAGAGTGGCTAAGAAACCGGCATAGGATTGTATTTTTGCAGGTACACGGCGGAATAAGTGAAGGCAATGATTGAAGGGGATCGTGTGCAGAAAAAAAAAATTCCTAGCAACGATATCCTTAAACTAGCCAAGATCTATTCTATGCAGATATAGTAGTACGAACGGAGATCGGAATACGTACCCTTGTAGACCGAAAGCAGGGATTACGTTCCCGCACAAACGTTGTCGATGAAGACCGACGTAGCCGACCTCAAGGTCGTGTAGAGGAAGCAGGCCTCCGAGTACCGCTAGCGCAGCACCTCGCAGGGAGTCGCACACGTACGGTGGAGACGACGCCTCCGAAGCTCCAGTCCAGGACGAGCAGCGGAAGACTTGGACCGGAATACCAGCAGCGCGGCAGCGGGCTATGGTGGAGGAGATCCCGGACTACTCTTGCTCGGCGCGGCTCCAACTTGGGAACCACGAGATCGAGAGAGAAATCAGGAATTAATTGGTGAATTAAAAGGCTGGGGGTGCCCCTTCTTATATAGGCTCCCAAGGGGAGCCAACCTTGCCAGCCAGGCAATGTGGGACTATCCCCACATAGCCTGGTTCGGCCAAGGGGGTGCGCCGGCCCCCTGGTGGGCCCCTTGTGGCCCACCTAGGCCGGCCCCTAGGCTCCCACCGAATTCCCAAGGGGTTCCCCCCCCTCTTGGGCCTTCTTTCGTCCGGAAGGCCCATTTAGGGAAATCTGCCTTAATAAATTCGAAAATAAATATATAAAATCATATTTGCATATTAATAACACTAATTTATATCAAACATAATATATATAATATTTCCTAGCTCCGAAAACTCTTTCGGCGCTGCCCGATCTCCATCGGACCTCTCCCGGGACGTTCCCGGTGATCTCCTTCCTTTCCGGTTGTCTTGTCGAAACCCCTTAAGTGTGTTACCCTAGCGGTTCGATATAATATCAGGTATGATCAAGACTCCTCAATGATCAACGACTAATCCGTAGGCCTGGACCCCATGAATTAATCCCTGAGATATAACGAATGACTTTCATCTATCAAACCTGAACGTGAAGTCTTAGAACTTTTGCCATAGCGATACTTAGCACGTCCGAGCGTCGCTCCATAGATATCTCCATACCTAATCCCGACCTCGTTACCGACGATGCTATCTTCTACTCGTTCATGATCTCATGTCTCCGTGACCTAGTCACATGCTTGCAAGCTCATTAGACATGATCTCACCGAGTGGGCCCGAGAGTATCTATCCTGCTATGCGGACTGGCAAATCCCGCTCTTGACCCCTCGTCTCAATACTCCTTTCCAATACCCAAAAGTATCACCGTTATTGTCATACTAAATAAGATACGACGTTTGGTGCAATCAAAGTATCTTCGGGGAATATCAATAAGAGTTGATTTCACGGTCAAAGGTGTAACGACTATGTTCTCCAAATCTGGGTATGTCCATCACATCACTCTCCAGCGATATGACTCTCATTGCCGACCGGCGCCATGCCCCATGACCGGGAAACCTCGATCATCAATCGCGCAACGAAACTAGTCTTAGTAGAGGCTACTAGGGACCTGGTTGTTTACGTATCACAGCCGCATTAATGTTTCCGCTTAATACGGTTCCAGCATGACACAAAAACCTATTATGAACAAACGAGATATGATAAAGAATACACTTTATTAATTGCCTCTAGGGCATATCTCCTTCAGTCTCCCACTTGCACTAGAGTACAATTTAATCTAGATTATAACTTGGTAAAAGCCTAACACCCATAGCTAACTCGTGTTGTTCATGCTTATCAAGCGGAAGAGGCTTCGTCAGCGGATCTGCCACATTCAGATCCGTATGCACTTTGCAAATCTTCACATCGCCTTCTGTTACGTACTGACGTATCACGTGGAAGCGTCGGAGAATGTGTTTGGCGGTGGAGTGAGACCTTGGCTCCTTGGCGTTCGCAATGGCACCCGTATTATCGCAGAAGAGGACCACGGGGTCTTGCACGCTCGGGAACACTCCAAGTTCGATGACGAACTTCCTCAGCCACACAGCTTCATTCGCGGCCTCGCAGGCAGCAATGTACTCCGACTCCATTGTAGATTGTGCGACTATGGGTTGCTTCCCACTTCTCCAGCACACGGCGCCTCCATTCACCTTGAACACGTAACCTGTCTGTGACTTACTGTCATCGGGGTCTGAGCAGAAACTTGCATCTACGTAACCCGTTACGCCAAGTTCCTCATCGCAGCCACCATACACAAGGAACATTTCCTTTGTCTTATTGAGATACTTAAGAATGCTCTTAACAGCTACCCAATGCGGCATTCCAGGATTACTCTGGAACCGGCTTGTCAAACTTAGAGCTAATGCCACATCTGGTCTAGTACTCAACATTGCATACATGATCGATCCTATGGCTGAAGCATAAGGATGTTTCGTCATTTCGGCCTTACCCAGTTCCGTCACCGGACACTGCGCCTTACGCAATATCTTATTCTTGATAACCGGCAGAGAACCCTTCTTTGCCTTCTCCATATGAAAACGCTTCAATATTTTATCAAGATAAGTACTCTAACTTAGTCCTAATAGGCGCCTTGATCTATCACGGTAGATTTTTATGCCTAAAACATACGCAGCTTCTCCTAAGTCCTTCATGGAAAACTTACTGTTTAAATATTCCTTCACGCCATTCAGAAGTTCCACATCATTCCCTATTAGCAATATGTCGTCAACATACAGTGCTAAGAACACAACCGAGCTCCCACTCATTTTCTTGTAAATACAGGTCTCTTCCACGTTCTGGATAAATCCAAAACCTTTGATTACCTCATCAAAGCGAAGATTCCAGCTCCGAGATGCCTGCTTCAATCCATAGATGGATCGCTGAAGCTTGCACACCTTGTTAGCACTTCCTGGATCGACAAAACCTTCCGGCTGTACCATGTACAACTCTTCCTCAATGTTTCCATTCAGGAAGGCCGTTTTGACGTCCATCTGCCAGATTTCATAATCATAGTAGGCAGCTACCGCTAACAAAATCCGAATAGACTTAAGCATCGCTACCGGTGAAAAGGTTTCATCGTAGTCAATTCCATGAACTTGCCGGAAACCCTTTGCGAGAAGCCGAGCTTTATAGACGGTCACATTACCATCAGCATCAGTCTTCTTCTTAAAGATCCACTTATTCTCGATGGCCTTGCGCCCTTCGGGAATATCCACCAAGGTCCACACTTGGTTATCATACATGGATCCTATTTCGGATTTCATGGCTTCAAGCCATTTCTCGGACTCTAGACTCTCCATCGCCTCCTTGTAGTTCGTAGGTTCGTCTTGCTCGACTAGCATGACGGTGCAAACCATATTGCTATACCATTCTGGTGCGATCCGAGATCTACCAGACCTACGAGGTAGAACATCGTCCTCGACAGTTTTTCCCACTCCTTCCACGGAGGACGTTCCCGGAATTGCTTCCGTTGCGCCACTCGGAATCTCGAGTTCAGGATCAACGATTTCATCGAGGTTTACCTTCCTCCCACTAACTCCTTTCGCGAGAAATTCCTTCTCTAGAAAGGTACCGGTCTTCGCGACAAAAGTTTTGCCCTCGGCTTGGTTGTAGAAGGTGTACCCAACGGTTTCCCGCGGATATCCTACAAAGACGACTTTCTCCCACTTTGGTTCGAGTTTGTCGGGCTGCAGTTTCTTAACGTACGCCTCACAACCCCAAACCTTCAGAAACGATAACTTAGGCTTGTGGCCATACCATAATTCATACGGTGTCGTTTCAACGGACTTGGACGGAGCCCTATTTAAAATGAATGCGGCTGTTTCTAACGCATAACCCCAGAAGGACACTGGCAGATCGGTAAGAGACATCATAGATCGGACACTATCCAGTAGAGTACGATTACGTCGCTCGGACACACCGTTACGCTGCGGCGTACCGGCGGGTGTAAGTTGGGGCACTATGCCACAACTCTTCAGATGTGCCAAACTCAAAACTCAAGTACTCTCCACCGCGATCGGACCGGAGATGCTTGATTTTTCTATTAAGCTGATTTTCAACTTCACTCTGGAATTCTTTGAACTTTTCAAACGTTTCAGACTTGTGTTTCATCAAATAGATATAACCGTATCTACTCAAGTCATCAGTGAAGGTGACGAAGTAACGATAACCATTGCGTGTCGAAACGCTCATTGGTCCACATACGTCTGTATGTATGATCCCCAACAAATCCGACGCCCGTTCAACGAAACCTTTGAACGGTGTCCTGGTCATTTTGCCCATGAGGCATGGTTCACATGTATCGAGGGATCCGAAATCCAACGAGTCCAAGAGTCCATCGGAGTGGAGTCGCTTCATGCGCTTTATACCAATATGACCAAGACGGCAATGCCACAAAAACATGGCGGTATCATCACTACTCACCCCGGGCGTTCGGTCTGTTCGGTTTGCTCGGTCCGGTCTTTTCGGTCATCCAAAATTTCGGTCATCTAGAAACGTTACCCGAATTACCTTTGGTCTTTTCGGTCTTTCTGTATTTAGTCTTCGGTCTCTTCGGTCCGGTCTTCGGTCATGACCAAATTGACCAAATAAATGAAACATCATCACAAGTTTATATATTTGACAGTATAAAACAATGATCATTTCAGGTATTTATCACACTAGAGGTAGCAATTCTCAGTTCATCATTCTCAATTCTCACCTTGCAACTTGCAAGGTGCAGGAGAGATGAATCCAGGTACTGAGGCACGACGGTACTCACAGGCTGCCTTCTCCGTGTCTACATCTTAGACACTAGTGGTTGGGGATGTGCCGGCGGCTGGGGTCGACAACAGAGGCGAAGCAGGGAGCAACGAACAACAAACATGACAAGGTGATAAGCCTTCCTAGCTGGCAGTGTACCTATATGGGTTTTGGGTCTTCGGGAGTGATGTCAACTTCGGTCTAAATGGGTATTTCGGTCTTTCTGTAATGGTAACCGAACATACCAATATTATTTCGGTCATCGAGTTGTTGGGACCGAATATGTGATCGGTTATTTTGGGTTCGGTCTTTTCGGCCTCGGTCTCGGTTATTTTGGGTTTGGTCTTCGGTTACGGTTTTTTGTGCCCACCCTGAGTCACTACACTTAATTCGTTTGGCCTCTATGTTATGGATGTGAGTACTACGATCGAGATTCAACAAGAATAAACCATTACTCTCGGGAGCATCAACATAAAAGATATCATTTATATAAATAGCACAATTGCTTGACACTGATTTAAATGACTAACCTTCTTGTAACAGGCAAGACCCACTTATAATGTTTACACTCAAGGATGGCACAAAATAACATTTATTTAAAACCAAAACTAATCCCGATGGTAGATGCAGAGGGAGCGTGCCGAGAGCCACCACGTCGACTCTCGATCCATTGCCGACGCGCATCGTCACCTCATCCTTTCCCAGCCGCCTTTTATTCCGTAACTCCTCCTGAGAGTTACATATATGAGCAACAGAACCAGTATCAAATACCCACGTATTGCTCCGGGCGGATGTAAGGTACACATCTATAACATGTATATCAAATATACCTTGCTCTTTGTCGACCGTCTTGCCAGACTTCCTATCCTCCAGATACTTGGGGCAGTTGCGCTCAGGTGATCCCATGGTTACCTCCATCTCCTTCAGCTTGATTTCTAATTCGGCCACTTCGAGCATCTTCAGGATTTCCGACAGGGGTTTTGACGTCCCTTTCATGCCGTAGTCCACTATGGCGTTCTTATAGCTAGGGGGCAGAGAAATCAGCGCCCTATCAATCACCAACTCCTCTGGGATCACACTTCCCAGATCACTCAGAAGTTGAGCGCAGACAAACAACTTGGCCAAGTGCTCACTGATATTGCCGTGCTCTTCCATCTGGGCTGAGAAGAGAAGCACAGTTGCCTCGTACGTCTCAGCCTTGACTTGTCGTGCAAAAACAACCATGAGTTCAGTGATTATTTCATAAGCACTCTTGTTCATGAAGCGGTTTTGCAGGTCAGCCTCCATGGCAAAGAGCATGCCACTCTGGACATAAGAAGAAATCTCCGCTTTTACCCCATGGACAATCCTTTCGATTTCCGGGGCAGTGCTGGGAAGATCACCTAAGGGGGAATCAAGGATGTAGGCCACCTTGTGGGTTTCAAGGATGGACTTCAGATCGCGGAACCAGAACACGAAGTTAGACCCATCGGTCTTAAGCTTCTCTTTCTCAATGAACAGGTTCAGGTTAAAGGAGGGGTGAGACATCTACAATGGAATTTGCAACAACATAAGACTTTGTTCATAATAATTTTGAGTTGTAGTATTTTAGAAAATAACTAACATAACTCCCACTCAAACGAACATCCCTCCTGGTCGTTTAAGCGATTACACGACCCCCATCCATTGCACCACCCCTCATCATCAAAGCCGTCGGCACAACTTCAGGAGTAGACAAAATCGTCCGCCACGCCAATTTTGTGACTCGTGCTCGGCCTTTCGGCCTTCCTGTTCCGAGGCCATACCTCTGAGTATGCTAGGCTCGCCACCAAAAACCTCCACGCTGACGCTTGTGCAACATGGCTTACACCCACCGTATGCGAACGAAGATATGTATGACACCCGATCATCACGGCCTGCCTCATAACGTAGAACTTTATTGGTGGTGCGCGTTGGAGGGAGAACACTAGTGGTATTTTGAAGGGATCATCTTATTCAGCTACCGCCGTGTAACACACAATCACACAAAAATAAGATGCACACAAAACATCAAATGTAATGCAATGTGGTATAGTCCATCGCGCCATGGTCTTCTTGGCGCCCGCAGTTTATAAACAATTTAATAAACCTACCTTGACCATATCACATAGCCCCTGCAAAATAAAGTTAGACGCTTCTACTTTATCTTTTGCATATTTTACGTGGCTTGGGGCTTTCGTAAATAGAACCGCTTCATACCTACGAATCTTATGACCACAACAACGATCCAATAATTGCATGTTTAAGCATCCCTTTCGGGCCCTCCATTGAAAATGCGAAGACCAACTAAAGAGAGAGAAACTGTCACCCGCCAGCCACATATACGGTACAAGCCGTATGTCAGTAGTGGAACCAGTCTCGCGTAAGCGTACGCGTAAAGTCGGTCCGGGCCGCTTCATCAACTCAATGCCGCTGGAATACACAAGTGCACGCTAGAGGGTAGCAAATAACAGGAACGGTGCCCCCGTGCAGAGCACGAGTTCTAACAACGTACAGCTATATCTTACGATAGATCGGCTCTGATACCACTGAAGGGGATCGTGTGCAGAAAACAAAAAATTTCCTAGCAACGATATCCTTAAACTAGCCAAGATCTATTCTATGCAGATATAGTAGTACAAACGGAGATCGGAATACGTACCCTTGTAGACCGAAAGCGGGGATTACGTTCCCGCACAAACGTTGTCGATGAAGACCGACGTAGCCGACCTCAAGGTCGTGTAGAGGAAGCAGGCCTCCGAGTACCGCTAGCGCAGCACCTCGCAGGGAGTCGCACACGTACGGTGGAGACGACGCCTCCGAAGCTCCAGTCCAGGACGAGCAGCGGAAGACTTGGACCGGAACACCAGCAGCGCGGCAGCGGGCTATGGTGGAGGAGATCCCCGACTCCTCTTGCTCGGCGCGGCTCCAACTTGGGAACCACGAGATCGAGAGAGAAATCAGGAATTAATTGGTGAATTAAAAGGCTGGGGGTGCCCCTTCTTATATAGTCTCCCAAGGGGAGCCAACCTTGCCAGTCAGGCAATGTGGGACTATCCCCACATAGCCTGGTTCGGCCAAGGGGGTGCGCCGGCCCCCTGGTGGGCCCCTTGTGGCCCACCTAGGCCGGCCCCTAGGCTCCCACCGAATTCCCAAGGGGGTCCCCCCCCCCTCTTGGGCATTCTTTCGTCCGGAAGGCCCATTTAGGGAAATCTGTCTTAATAAATTCGAAAATAAATATATAAAATCATATTTGCATATTAATAACACTAATTAATATCAAACATAATATATATAATATTTCCTAGCTCCGAAAACTCTTTCGGCGCTGCCCGATCTCCATCGGACCTCTCCCAGGACGTTCCCGGTGATCTCCTTCCTTTCCGGTTGTCTTGTCGAAACCCCTTAAGTGTGTTACCCTAGCGGTTCGATATAATATCAGGTATGATCAAGACTCCTCAATGATCAACGACTAATCCGTAGGCCTGGACCCCATGAATTAATCCCTGAGATATAACGAATGACTTTCATCTATCAAACCTGAACGTGAAGTCTTAGACCTTTTGCCATAGCGATACTTAGCACGTCCGAGCGTCGCTCCATAGATATCTCCATACCTAATCCCGACCTCGTTACCGACGATGCTATCTTCTACTCGTTCATGATCTCATGTCTCCGTGACCTAGTCACATGCTTGCAAGCTCATTAGACATGATCTCACCGAGTGGGCCCGAGAGTATCTATCCTGCTATGCGGACTGGCAAATCCCGCTCTTGACCCCTCGTCTCAATACTCCTTTTCAATACCCAAAAGTATCATCGTTATTGTCATACTAAATAAGATACGACGTTTGGTGCAATCAAAGTATCTTCGGGGAATATCAATAAGAGTTGATCTCACGGTCAAAGGTGTAACGACTATGTTCTCCAAATCTGGGTATGTCCATCACATCACTCTCCAGCGATATGACTCTCATTGCCGACCGGCGCCATGCCCCATGACCGGGAAACCTCGATCATCAATCGCGCAACGAAACTAGTCTTAGTAGAGGCTACTAGGGACCTGGTTGTTTACGTATCACACCCGCATTAATGTTTCCGCTTAATACGGTTCCAGCATGACACAAAAACCTATTATGAACAAACGAGATATGATAAAGAATACACTTTATTAATTGCCTCTAGGGCATATCTCCTTCAATGATGTTGGTATCTTTTCTAAGTCTACGCGCGACTCAGCGAGTCCCCCGCAGCCTCGGGGACTAGTGTCGGGGATGTAAACCCCGGGACTCCTACAAAGTGTAACATTCGGCATGCAGATGTCCTGTTGGTTGTTTATTTTTTAAGTCTAAGCGCGATTCTAACGAATCCCCCGTAGACTCGGGGACTAGTGTCAGGGACGTACTTCCCTGGTACCCTGAGAGTACGGGGTTTATTGTGTTAATGTTGCAGGAATAAATAAATTCATAGTCCGAGTTCTGGCCCGAGTTCTCGTCTGAACCGGTGGAAACGAGACTAATGGGCCCCGGATGGGCCGACATCCCCTCTGCTAAGTCAACCGAGAGGATCGCGTCCACCATCCCGGCTTCCCTGACTCGGCGTCACTCTCGGCTTCCCCGACATGGCGGTGCTCCCGGCTTCCCCGACTCGGCGTCACTCTCGGCTTCCCTGACATGGCGGCGCTCCCGTCTTCCCCGACACGGCGGCACTCCCGGCTTCCCCGACATGGCGGCTCTCCCGGCTTCCCCGACATGGCGGTGCTCCCGGCTTCCCCGACTCGGTGTCACTCTCGGCTTCCCCGACATGGCGGTGCTCCCGGCTTCCCCGACTCGGCGTCACTCTCGGCTTCCCCGACATGGCGGCGCTCCCGGCTTCCCCGACTCGGCGCCACTCTCGGCTTCCCCGACATGGCGGCGCTCCCGGCTTCCCCAACTCGGCGTCACTCTCGGCTTCCCCGGCATGGCGGCACTCCCGGCTTCCCCGACATGGCGTCACCCCGACTTCCCTGACCGGCACGGGTGATTCGGAAGACATGCGCAAGCAGGCAAGAGCAGGACGCAGGCAAGAGCAGGACGCAGGCGTCGCGGGTCAGGCCTGACCGCGGTATGGGCAACCGCTGCTACAGTGTCACCGATGTGACTAGAGTACAATGCATGATGCAGTGAACAGTGCGGACGAGACCCTAGTAGTCAAATCGAGGAATAGTGTAATGTACTATTGTGGGCCTCTCTTGTCCCTTGGGCTTCATTTTATAAGAGGCACCAGGGGGAGAGGGCAAGAGGCAGGAGAGCACGCGCTGATCACTCGCACGCACCAAACTAGCTAGCTCCCAAGCCTTGCTCTCTCCACACACGTACCAAGCCAGGAAGCAAAGCTTGCTTACTCCTTGCTCCCGGATGATCCATATCCTAGCCAAGAACATGAACAGCTCAAGGAGCAAACTTGTAGCCCGATATATACTCCACCATATAGGCAGACTAGATGCAGGACGTAGGGGTTTTACCTCCTCACGAGGGCCCTGAATCTGGGTAAAATCGTGTGTTCGTGTGTGTTCTTGAGTTCATCCGAGCGCGATTCCGTTGCGCAATCCCTCCCCGAATCCTCTAGCGTCCATCGGCCCCACACTTTAGCCACCCTGTGGCATATGCCGTGACACCACCACGACAATCACCGACAACGGCTCGAACTTCACAGCCGAAGAATTCAAAGACTTCTGCTCAGAGCAAGGTATCATACTCAGCTATGCATCCGTCTCGCACCCGCAATCCAATGGGCAAGTGGAGAAAGCCAATGGCCTCGTCTACAGCAGCATCAAGAAGCGACTGCGCGTGCCACTAAATCGCGCAGCGGGCGCATGGGTGGAAGAATTACCGTCAGTCCTTTGGAGTCTACGAACAACGCCAGACAGATCCACCCAATACACTCCGTTCTTTATGGTGTATAGCGCAGAGGCGGTTCTCCCCTGCGACATCAAATTCGACGCACCGAGGGTAGTCGCCTACGACGTGTCAGATGCAGAAGAGGCACTCGAGGACAGCATGGATACCCTGGATGAAGCACGCGACATCGCCCTGGCGCGATCAGCCGTGTATCAACAAGACCTCCGCAATTATCACACTCGGAGGCTGCGACCAAGAGCATTCGCCGCAGGCGACCTGGTTCTTTGACTCAAGCAGAAGAAGGTGCACAAGCTCTCTTCCCCATGGGAGGGCCCATACATCGTGACAGAAGCAATCAGCAACGGAGCTTACCGCCTGAGGGACTCGAAGACGGGAGCAGACTGCAGCAACCCGTGGAACGTGGCACAACTTCGCCGGTTCTACGCCTAGTTCGACCCAATCATTGTATAAGAAAAATCAGCGCGACAGGTTTCAGTCGCACTCTTTCTCTCACCAGGATACCTAAGGGGACTGGAAGGGTTTTAATGAGGCAGCCTGTTCGCAACAATCAATAAAGTGATTTGAAGAAAATCTGTCTCCTTTACCTTTCACACAGGGGAAGCTAAAATCCTAGGCCGCCACTCGAACCACTCGGGGGCTGCGCCATACAGGTTGAAAGAAAATCTTAGGCCGCTACCCGAACAACTCGGGGGCTATGCCACACAAGCATAAATCAAAAAATCCTAGGCCGCCACCTGAACCACTCGGGGGCTGCGCCATACATGTCAAGTTCAAAATCCTAGGTCGCCACCCGACACACTCGGGGGCTGCGCCAAACAGGTAACACTTGTAATCCTAGGCTGCCACTCGACTCACTCGGGGGCTACGCCTTACATGCCTTATTAGAAAATCCTCAGCCGCCACTCGAATTTACTCGGGGGCTGTGCTGTACAGGTCAAGTTCAAAATCCTAAGCCGCCACCCAACACACGCGGGGGCTGCGCCACACAGGTGACACTTGTAAACCTAGGCTGCCACCCGACCTACTCGGGGGCTACGCCATACAGGCCTTAGCAAAAAATCCTAGGGCGCCACTCGAACAACTCGGGGGCTGCGCCATACAGGTCAAGTTCAAAAATCCTAAGTCGCCACCTGATAAAGTCAGAGACTGCGGCATACAGGTCACACTTGGAAAAACCTAGGCCGTCGCCTAACATACTAGGGGACTGCGCCACACAGGTTGAAAATTAAAACATGCATTTACACAGCAGAGCAAGCAGTTTAATTCTCATTACCCGCAAGTATTTTTAATCTAATACATTGCGACTTGCACAGGCATATTCGCCATCTATAGCTAACCCTGTTCAACAGACGACAGCTACCCTAACCTACAGGCTCGACCTTCGGCGCATCGAGTGGGCCTACAAGGCGCTCACTCAGCCTCTGAACCTGCCCGATAATCTGGCGTGCAGCCGCCAAGGTCTCGGCGAAGTCGTCATCGCCGGGCAGGCCATCCAGCACCTTATCGAGCGGAAGATGTGGCCGGTGCATCCGGATGTATGCCAACACCGCATTCGCCCCATCCACAAGTTGGGCGTGGACGACCTCCTTCAGCCCATCACCGTCGCGAAACCTCTCCAGCAAGGCGGACAGCCCGTTCGGCTGCACGTTATGCGGGAAGTACACACGATTGATATGCCAGAGTGTCTTCCGGCAATTCTCCAGAAGAAAAGCCGCATGCCATGTACGATCAAGCATAGTGGCAAGGGTGCGCCCTCTCGACTTGTTCACCCAGAATTGACGAGCTTCATAGGAGTTGCCGGATGCCTCTCGGGTAACTCGCTCTTCAACGCGATCCCGCTCAGCCTGCCAATCTGGGTTCACATCTGCACGCACAAACTACAAGTCAGAACAAGCAAGTTTCAACAAAGAAAGCAGCCGCAAAAAGGATACCAACCTTGTAGCTGTCGACTGATCAGATCGATCTCCCCAAGCAAAAAAACCTCACGCCGTGAGAATCCCGCAGTAGGATGCGACCTGGAGCGGTGCAACGTCAGCTCAGTATTCTTCAGGGTCGCCTCAAGCTCAACCACCTTGTTCTTCAGGTACGTGATTATCCGTTGATCATTCGCACTACGTGGAGGAGCCGGCGCCACTCGACGACGGCGAGCACCCGAAGAAGAAACCTCGCCACTCGGCTCAGCCGCAGGAGAAGAAGAGGCACCACCGCGAACGACAGTCTGCCATAAATATGCAGAGTCAATACAATAATACGACTGTTCAGCAAAGACACACTTGACAGAAGGAAACTCAATTCTAGCAAAAGCATTGTTGAAGGCCAAAAGACCAGGCAGGACAATAGTCATTACAGAGCCAAAAGTTTAAGGTACAGACCACGGCGACTGCCGAATTCCTATACTACATCTACTCTAAGGCCGCAGACTGCGACCGGGAGCGACTCTTCTGAGTAGCAGCCGCCTCAGTCGCCTTAGCAAGGGCCCTCTCAAAGAGTGCCACAAGCTGCACGGCCAGCTGTGAAGCACGCTCCTTCACACCACCCAGCGATGCGATTCGGCCATCGGGTCTTCGAGGAAAGCCGCTGACGACATTCTCAAAGTCACCCGGAACCTGATGTCCTAAGAGGAGCTGGAAGGTGAGCTCGGAGCCGCGTACCGTCTGCGACCGCGTGAAGTTGGCGATGGTGGTCGCGTCCTCAAACGACGCAGCAAGGGCGTCCACGGCTGCAGGTGGCTGGTCGCTCGGGAAGATGCTCCGGTGCACCACAGTAAGGGCTCCCGTCGAGTTCTTCAGCGCGGCTGTGGACTTCTTCAGCGCGCCGGACGCGTACGCGCAGACCCGGTCGAGGAAGCCGACAGCAGTCGCCAAGTCAACCGCGTCACTCGACGTGTCTTCCGGGGGAGCTCCACCGCAAGTCTCTGTACAAGGAATTCAAGGTCAAAACAAAGGAAAGATCAAGACAAAGTAGGCATTAAGCCGAAACTTACCCCCAAGAACACCGGCGAGTGAGAGAAGACGGTCGACTTGAGTCTTCTCCTGGCGACCCGCGCTAGCTCCCGCGCTAGCTCCCGCTCTTGAGACTCATGCAGAGCCTTCTCAAGCTTAGCAACCCGCCCAGTAGCCTGGTCCAGAGAAGCACGCAGCTGGTCCCTCTCCTTCTCCAGGCGAACATAGGCCGCGGCTGCGTCAAGCTGCTGGCGGTAGTACGGCTGAAACAAAAGCAAGATATTAATAAAGTTGTGGGCGACTATACTAGTCACCCACACCTTCAGGGGCTACTCCCATCGGGAGCGCTGATCGCGCACCCGATGAAAACTCAAGAATACAGTACAAGCGTAAAGGACTTACGTGGTCCAGGAGGTCAGGGTCCTCTGAAGCCGAAGGAGGAGCGCGGCTCGATGACGCAATGCCAGCAGACTGTGCGCGCACCTCCTCCACCACCACTTGAGTCACCAATTCAGTCGAAGGGGCGGATGTATGCTCCACGTCCCGAAGAGGGGAGCTAACGTTGCCAGAACGACGGCTGTAGCAAAGAGAAGCACACTGGTCAACTCAAAGATTGCAGCTACAAAACACAACTCGAAGAAAGTAAAGCACCAAGAAGTTCACCTGGCAGTTTCAAGGTCGTCGTAACTCCCCAGGGAGGGCGATGCCATCCGCGCAAAAGAACGAGGAGCCGCGGAGCTGACCGGAGGAACAACCAAGGGCTCGTTCCAGTCGCCCGAAGACCACGCACCCGACGATGTCGCGATGGCTTCCACCAGAACAGCGTCGGCATCCCTAGCGGGTGACGACGCGGTAGCAGAATCGCCACCACTTGGGAGCTTCCGCTTCTTCCGTACGGGTTCCTCCTCTTCATCTTCGTCCTCCACCTCTTCGTGGGGAGAATGAGCGGAAGGAATCTCATCGTCGTCATCCTCCTCCTCCACTACCTTCGCCTCGTCGGCGGGTCCGTCTTCAGGGAGAGGAGGAAGGCTAACCAGGAGAGAACGACCCTGCAGCAAGTAGGCGCAAGTCGAATGAATGAGCAAGTAGACGCAAGTCGAATACAGAATCAAGAAGAACAAGGAAGAATCAAAAACTTACCTCTGGAATAGGGTTCGCGGCTCCATACGCCGCGACGGGACACTTGACGTTGCAATGGTCCGCGGCTCGGAGAATGGTGATGCTCCTCACCTTGGTTTCCACCCCGTCATCGTCGAGTGGCTCGATGCTGGCACCTTCAGCGGCCCACATCGGGTGGGGCCGAGAAGCGAGTGGCTGAACCCGGAGACGGAAGAAAGTGGCCATCAAGAAGACGCCACCCGCATCTCGCCCGAGGGTCTTGAGGACGTCGCGCAGCAGGCCCAGCAGAGGCATCGTCGCCTCCCTCTCCTCCGCGGTGAGCGGTTGCGCCCAGGCGCGGGTCTTCCGCAACCCGCGCGCGCTGTCGAACCGCTCCACGCCCTCCTGGCTCCACTGGATGTAGAACCATTTCTTCCGCCACCCCTGGACGGAGTCAGACTTCTCCATCTCGAAGTACGTGGTGTCGCCACGCACCTGGATGCCGAAGCCGCCCACTGGGTAGGGCAACCCGCCCTTCCCATTGTTCTTGCGAACAAGGAAGAGCGACTTCCACAGCGCCCAGTGGGGTGCGATCCCCAGAAAGCACTCGCATAGCACGATAAAGCTAGCGATGCTCAAGACGCCATTGGGGGGTCAGATCGTGGATCTGCACCCCATAGGCATACAAGAGACCACGAACAAAATCGTGGAGAGGGAACCCGAAGCCTCGGGGAAGAAAATCCACGAAACAAACGCGCTCCCCCTCACGAGGTGCCGGGGAGGTCTCCTTGCCAGGCGCGCGTACCTGAGCCGTGCAGGAGGGAGGCAGGAGGCCCTGCGCGCGAAGCCCGTCGAGGTCGGCTCTCTTCACGATGGATTTCTGCCAATCACCCTCGAGTTTCTTCAAAACAGCTCCGGCCGCGGCGGCGGAGGACCCAGTGGTGGCCTTCGGCTTGCCCATGATCGCAAGGAGCAGTGGCAAAATGGGAGGACAAGAGGTTTGGAGCTCGGATGGCGGCGAAAATGGTAGAGCAGAGGAATAGGAGGCGCAGACGATTGGAGAAGATGATGCCCTCGCGTCCAAACGCGGTACTTATGCCTCGAAATATCTCATCTCAGCCGTCCAAGGAGAAACGGTTCCGAGCTGCCACATCCACCGTCCACGTGTCGCGCGGAGAAACCAAACGACGCCGCCCACTTCGTCCACTACGCACGAAAATCGAGGCGTCATCATCATGGCGCGCAAATTTCGCGCCCAGTTCGGAAACGTGACAACTGCTGACCGCGGTCACCTCTGACAGTGGGCCCCGCCGCGTCACGTCCCATCAGGCGCAGAGGCGTGCAGCGGGTCGTCATCAGTGACGTCATCAGGCCAACGACTCTAAAATCAACTGAATCAGCCCGACAACTCGACATGATGATTCGAGTAGTAAGCTCCTCAGCTGAAACAAACAAAGTAGGATCGACAGTTAATCCGAGCACCCGAAGGAATCATTCGGGTGACAAAGAAAATCGAGTAAGCTCAGTAAGCTGAATACATCTACAAGTAAGCCAGCAGGCTGAACTGACGCTTCACAAGAAGACCAAAGCAAAGTAATTTGACTGCAGGTGTTACTCCCATCGGGAGACCCCGGTTCGACTGAAGAAATCGAGTTCAAGCTCAAGCAATCCAATGGCGCGCCCAGGAGGAAGAAGTCCTTTGCCCGACTCTACGCTTTGACCAAGCACTCGGGGGCTACTTACGTGGGGCTGCCTTTCGGGTAGCCCACGATAAGGCTATCTGGGCCGCGCCAAGGATTTGGTGGCCCACAGAAGGCCCACGCGGGGTACCATGTAACCTAGTCCAAGTCGGTTAGGTCGCATAACCTGCCATATCTGTAATTGCCATCGGCATCGACCACCCGAGACCTGGCTACCTATAAAGCCAGGAGGGTGGCTCGTCCCCAGGACGACGAATAGTCATCGCCACAAACCGTAGCGAGATCGCAATCTCGCCATTGTAATCGCTACTCGCATCAATAATCAGACAAGCAGTAGTAGGGTGTTATCCTCCGGGAGCCTGAACCTGGGTAAAACCTTGCTTGTCAGCCGTCGTGATCACCAACACCTCACTCTCTCCCCATCAATCAACCCGGGGTGCACAACCCTGCGACTTGTCGAGTTAACACCTCGCTGAGGGAAATTGCCATTTTGCAAGGAGGTAAGAGACCGTCACAAACATGTGGATCGGATATTTTGTGTGCTTTAGGAGAGGTTTGTATATCTTGGTCGTCTAAGTCAAATGTGTGAGATTATAATGATTGTATTATCATGCACAATATTATCATCGTGAGCGAGATACAAGGAGACCATTGATCAATTAGTCGTTTGATTTCCAGTGGCCTATGACGCAGCGACAGCCGGCCTTCCCATACATGGCAAATTCGTGATGAAACGACACATGGGCACTTGTAAAATGAAATAATGATACATTAAGCTGTTTGATCAGAGCCGATTTGATTTTTGTGTGTTATTTTAAAAAACTTAACGACTTAAAATTTGAATTGTTGTAATAATTTATATATTATCTTCATTTGAATTACTCTCAAAACGCAACGAAGCTTTTTTTCACCACTTTTAGATAGCAATGATCAAAAATAAATTTAGAGGGTTAGTCTGGTGAGCGCAGGTGGGACTTCGAATATTTTTCTACTGAAATTTCTTTAGTTTTAAAATATAATTATTTAAAGTATACATAAAGAATTAGCATATGTTTTTAAATTAAAAAATTAGCATATATTTTTATATAAAAGGGCTTACAAAATATAAAATTGGAAAAAGAAATAGCGGACTGAAGGCGAGAAGACGCGGAGAAAATTATGGTACAAGCTGGGCGACAAATTTGCGAGCAAAGATCAAAGAAACATCGGACCACAACACATGAATAACGATACGGTAATGCACACTTCAACACTTTATATAAATCAAATAGTTTTAGAGAACTTGGCTGTGACAAGATGGTTAACTGGGTGGTTGTACCTAACTCACAAGAGTTTAAACCCCAGGTGAGACGCTGGTGTTTCTCATTTAGCCGAAATATTCTTCAGTTGGAGGCAACGTTCCCGTTCACAGTGTGACGCCTGTGATGACTTCGTCAATCTCAAAACCTGATCCGCCGGCTCAGTCTTTGGCTCAGTCTTTCAGAGGTGCTCATTGGGGTAGGATGTGCGTGCGTTCAGAGGTGCTTATAGAGCTGAGTGTGTGCGCGTGTATGTATATGAGCGCTTACGTTTTAGTGTACTTCTCAAAATAAAATTCAAATAGTCCCATGTTTTTGGGAAAACAAAATTGATAGTCCTAGTACGTGGGGCTTGAACCAACGGCCGACCGCTATAAGCTACAGGGCCAGCTTTTTGTTGTGCTGCTAAAAGTTTTAACTTACGTACTCCGTATTAATTATTAGGAAATTGATTTGCCTTAATCTAAATTTAGAAAATCGTGGACGAGCCGCTGCCGCTGCCGCTGATGCGAGAGCGGGCAGCTGCCGCTGATGCGAGAGCGGAGACCGTCATAATCTGGTCATCGGTCGCGCCGCAACGAACGCCTACTTCGCCTGCCATGCATCTAAACTACTAGTAGCTTCTTCTACCTTCAATCTCGGACTCCTTCCCGACTTCCCCTAAACCCTAAATCCTCGGAAAGAAAGAATCATCTCTTCGATCGATCGCTCAAAGCCTGTTTGAGGTAATGGCCAAGGCGACCCGCAGCGGCGTTCTACACGTCACCCTCACCCAGCTGATGTATCCGGTGTCGGAGGCGCTGCTTGGCCAGGTCTTCGATGTGTATGGAGTGAACGAGGTGTGCCTGCTGCTCAAGGAAGGTCATGCGGAGGCGTACGTGCAGTTCCGATCATGGCGTGAGGCGAGCAGAGCTCGAGGCGCGCTGCATGGCCGGAACATCTACGATGGCTGCTGCCTCATGGAGATTCAGCACGCCCCGCCTAACTCCGTCACCGTTCACAGGCTGTCCAGGACGGAACGGGTGCTGGTGGACTGGGGTCGACTGGCCTCTCCTCCTCAGCCTCCGCCGCCGGCCTCCACCGCCGCAATAACCATCATCGAGAAGGCTCGCGTCCGAAGGGAGGCTGCTGCCTTGCCGGCTGCGCTTCACGGGAACTCATCTGTTGCCAACCCCGACTCCGATGCCATCAACATGCTGGACAATCTTGAGAGCAAGCTGCTGGAGGCAGCGGCCGACAAGTTCATGCCGGAGGGGGCGATGGCGCTGCAGATCCCCTCCGACCGCCCGTCCTTCGTGTCGTCCCACGGCGGCCCTCCGGCCTTCACCGCAGTCGTCCTGCCCCCGGAGACGCCCACGCCACGCCCGGCGAGGCGCGTCGCGTACGCCTACATTACCCCGGCCGAGTCCCCTTGCCGCGCCCAGCCGGGGCCCTTCATCCGCCTCGTCTTCCGCACCCTGGCGCTCGACCTGCCGCAGACGTTCCAGGTCCGCCCGTCCTCCTCCTTCGGCGCCGACGCGACGATGCGCTTCCGCACGCCCGGCGACAGGGAGGCGGCCATGCGCCGGCAGCCGTTCCAGCTCGACGGCGCCACGCTGACGCTGCTCCGCGACGACGACATCCCCCGCGACAGGCTGCCTTCGAACGACTACGTCGTCCACGCCGCGTTGCACCGCTACCCCGTCGAGCAGCGCGCCGAGAAGACGATCGAGGGGAACTGCAGCGGCTTCGCGTGCGTGCGCGAGATCGACCCGGCATGCTTCGCGGCGCCTGATCTCGCCACCGTCCGTGTCGTCCTTCAGCTCGAGGACCCTGCAGAGATCCCCCACGAGCTCCGGATCGAATACCGTGATGGCTCCGTCAGCGTCGTCCCTGTCGAGATTGTCACGGTGTGGCACCGCTCGCACTCCTACGACGCCAGTGGACAGTACGTGCCCATCTTCCAGGATCCGGTTGCGTCTGCGTGATGGGTTTGGCTCAAAAGAGGTTGCTCGATCTGTTGATTTTTGCTGCAATCTATCTAGCGTTAGTTTTTTGTAGGCCAATTTCTTAATTAGAGGCATAAACAGCTTAGTTCCACAGTTCTGTGGATGCCTGTAGGGATTACCACTTAATTTAGCTGCTAGTATGCCATGTGATGCAGACTTAGGACTGTAGCTTGTTTGGGGACGCGCGCACCGTACATGCGTCCGCCCCGTTGTCCTCCTCTAACCCGCTTGTCATTTGATTCAGTGGCGACCTACCCATAACTGTCAGCGGTGGAGCTCTTTAGGACGCTGGTGGCCGAACCCTAGAGCATAAACCCTTCGTCTCCAACCATCGAGGCCACCATAGCATGGATCCATGGCCACCGCCGATGCTGCCGCAAGATTCATTCAACCAGGACGAGTGGGCCCGAATGAGCACGCGCGGCCGCTACTGCGGCAGCTTCTTCCGCCGGATGGTGATGAGCCGATCGTAGGCCGATATGATTCCCCAACCGTCTCGGCCGCAGCTTCGAAAGCAGGCAAGGGAGGCCATGGAGGCCGTCTACTCCGGCTCCATCGTTCACGTCGAGGAGGTGTACGCAGCCGGAGTTTGGGGCGACGGGTCACAAGAGGGAGTGCATGCTGTCCACAGCTCCGTGGACGCTGCAGACGACCAGCAGAGGGCAACCGACTTCTTTGGCCGCCGCGCGTGCCCTGTGCCGGCACGGCCATTGGCGGCGCCATTAGAGGGTCGAGGGGGGGGGGGGGGGGGGGGGTCGTTCGACCCGGCTTAGCTTGAGCGAAGACCGAAGCAGGCGAGGCGATCAGATCGACCGGGCCCAAAAGCTCATCTTTTTGTCCCGAACCCATCCTATCCTTCTCGGTTTCTCACACTGAAACGTCCCTCTGCCAGCATCTCCCCGTCCCAGCGCCGACCCCCATGTCCCTGCCAGCGGCCACCGCCCCGCCCCTCCCCAAGTGGCGGAGCTAAAGCAAACTCAATCAGGACTAACATGTAATATCTACTGATTTAGCTCACCAGGGTGCACTAATCGTGGATTACTGGGTGCACAGTAATTTTTGGCTAATTTCAAGGTAAAAAAAACCACCTGATGCATGTAGCTCCGCTAGTGCCTCCCCCGCAGCCACCACCCCACCCCGCCTGGCCAAGACACGCCCCGCCCCTACTCCCGTCCAAGCCAAGCCTCGCCGCCCTGTGTCTCGCCGCCAAGCTCCGCTCCCGCTGCCAATCTCCGCCCACGCCACGCCTCATCTTCTGGCAGCAGCCAAGGAGGAGGAAGCGCCTCATCTTTCAAGGTGCACACTCTGAGCGGCCCGTGCACGTGCTCGTCAACTTATTTCATGACATTGAGCCAAAGGTGAGCTACATTCTCGTGCTTGATCAATTGCAAGATAGGAGTATAAGTTCTGCCCCTGTTTCAGGAGCTTTACATTCACGCTTTTTTATTTTGAAAAATTAGTCAATTATTTTCTCCTTAACCATCACATCCTCACTATATATTGAAAAATAAAATTTTAAACCATAATTTTGATAACCTAGTTTACTGCCTCAATTTTAGATGCAAATTCATAACAAATAACCCAACAAAAGCTAAATTCGAACACATTACCTTAGGGAGAGGGAGAGAAGGCAGCAACGCCGCGCCGGAGATGTAGATTATATTACGTTTCCATTCCTTCAGTTACCGTAGAGGTCATCTTCCTTGACAATTTTGTCTTGCCAATATGGATTTAAGTTAATGATATAATATTATCTTATAAAAATGTAGCACTAGTTTGTATGTAGTTATGCTTGATATAATATAATATGAAATTAAAGATATTTAGGTCTTTTTTGTTGAATACACTTTTTTTTGTGTAAAAAAATTTAGATCGTATTTGATCGACCCGACTCAGTTCAATTCCTTACTCCGCCACTGGACACGGCGACGGAGGCCGAGATAGAGGATGTGAGCATGGCGGCAGAGTCTGTGGTGCCTGTAGTGTCGGCAGGTGGCCAAGGAGGCCTCCGGAGCAGGAGGTTCCCATTGATGTGATACTCCCGCCGGAGGCGCTGCTTATGCGCGACAAAGTTCCATATAAATCCGCTGCCGCTACGTGCTTTATAGCTACGAAAGGGGATAATAGGAGGAGTCAGCTCGTTTAGTGAGACAAGGGCACGAAGTAGGAAGAGCCAATAAGTCCGCATGGACGGGTCCGACAAGAGCTACGCGGTTCTCAAGGCCACCGTCGGCGCTCCTCCTTTCCTCCCCTTTTCCGGCCGACTGACCTAGCTTTGGTGGTTGGTTGTTAAATTTTATTGCATGTTATGCCTAGTTTCCTAGTTTAGGGTTTACGGTTCGTCGCGGGTGACCGGACTCAATGCATGTAAATCGTTGGAAATGGTAAAATAAATGAAAATGGTAAATAAATACATGTCCAGGCGGACTCGTTGCACCGACCCGTTGGGAGTAGTGGCCAGAATGAGGTGGACATGGGGTGGATGCATGCTTGTCCGTTCAGCGACCCAAACGGGCGAAAATCAGACAAAAGACCTAGTCATCCTCATGCACGATTTTTTTTCTTGAAATGGAGGCATGCTACGAAATTTGGTTGGGAGAGAGGGCAATTAGCATGTTTGAACCCTGAAAATGCTTGGAGGAGGAAGTCAATTTACTTGTCGTTGTATTTCTCAGAAACTTTTTTCTCTACACGGTTTTCTCTGAATCTATTCCATAAAAACCGTATATTTGGTTATGGCAACCTAATGACTAGCTGCTAAATATATCTACATTGTGAAATCTGGAAAATCCGTTTTAAAACACGAGGACCGGCCGTATGCAGTGCAGTGGGTCGGCCAAGTCCTGCAACGAAGAACGCCGCCATCAAATCGCCTGCCCCAAAACGTTCACTATGCTCTCCATCGAGACGGTGGCGGCGCGCGCGGGCGTCCTCCGCGACATGCCGGAGGGGGCGACGGCGCTGGAGATCCCCTCTCCATCGGACCGCCCGGCCTTCGTCAACCGTCCCTGCTTCGATGGCCCTCCGCCCGCCAGCGCGGTCTTCCTGCCGCCGGAGATGCTCGAGGGACGCCAAGCCTGCGTGAAGGCGTACCTGAACTTCACCCCCGATCCCGACGCCGAGTACCAGGCGCGGCGCTTCGCGTTCGCCTACATCACCCCGTCCACGGCACCTTGCCGCGCCCAGCCGGGCGCCTTCGTCCGCCTGGTCTTCCGCACCCTGGCGCTCGACCTGCCGCAGACCTTCGAGCTCTTCCCACCGGAGCACGGCGCCGACGCGACGGTGCGGTTCCGCACCCCGGACGACCGGGAGGCCGCCATGGGCCGGCAGCCGTTCGCGCTCGACGGCGCCACGGTGGAGCTGCTGCGCGAGGGGGAGACCCCGGACATCAGGCGCGTGACGAACGACTACATCGTCTACGCGGTGCTGCGCAACTACCCCGTCGAGCTCTTTTCCATGAAGGAGGTCGAGGACAACTGCAACCAGTTCGGGTACGTGCGCGAGATCAGCCTCGCCTGCGTCCGCCGCTCGTCTCCCGACGTCGCCTCCGTCCGCGTCGTCCTGCAGCTCGAGCACCCTCGGGAGATCCCCCACGAGCTCCGGCTCGACTTCGTTGATCGGTCCACCTGCGTCGTCCCCGTCGAGATTCTCAGGGTTTGGCACCGCTCGCACTCCTACGACGCCCATGGACACTACGTGCGGATCTTCGGGACCCCGCCTCTGGACGACAACAGGTTCGCTTGTGTTAACTGCGGCTGCTGCACTAGGACTCTAGCTAGGAGCCAGGATCTTAATATGAGCGGGCGTAGCTGTTGATTTTTTTTTTGGTTTTGCAAGTATTCTGTGATGGAACTAATAAAGTTGAACATTTATATTCCCTTCAACCTGTTGTTGAGTTGAATCTGACGAACTTGCTGCCACCTGAACGAACTTGCTCCCGTCCAGGATGGAACTATGACTGGAGTAGTCAATTCTACGGCTGCATTTTCATATAACAAATCCACTTCCTCTAAACACCTACTCTCAGTCATTACTTCCCTTGCTTCACATCGATGTAATTGACAACTTCTTGCTGCTTTCGTGGAGGTAATGAAGTTACCATGACGACAAACCCCTCCCCACTATCGAAGGATCAAAACGATTCTTGTGTAGCTAGCTTAATACTATCAGGAACACCACAAAGTTGCCTACTGAAAAGAGGTAATAAAAGGCAAACAACGTGCCGGAACATGATCAGCTACCTAGCATGGCTGCCGCAGAGAAACGCCCGAAATTACCAGAGAAACGATGGATGAAGCCACCGCCTGGCTGGGTCAAGCTAAACTTGATTGCTCAGTTAAAATAGAGGATGGGTCGGCAGGTTCAGGAAATGTTATTTTCACAGCCTGCCACCAACTTTTATATTAATAATAATTCTTGCGATCCAGGCGTTAAGGAAAGAGCGTGCAAATGACTCAATCTTACGCTGCAATGTAGTAATAAACCCATATTATGGCGGTTGTCCGAGCTATCATGTGCCAACACGGGTGGCAATATACTTGAAGAATTCATCATGTATAGTCTTTCATCTACTGCCATTTTTCGTTGGCCGGTCCATGTGGCCACTTTAGCTGATTTGTTGATTCATTAGAGATTGATACCACTATTGTACTATTTTTATTAATATAAAAGCCGTATGCATCATCACGATGCAGAGGCTGGGTGTGCTCCCAAAAAAACATATTGTTTAGATGCGTACTAAAATAATTGGAGGAGTTTGCGTTGCGGACTTTCGCCCACACGTAAGATTCTGGAGACTAGTTTATTTAGTTTTTTGTTTGTGGAGGGTTTTTTCCCTATCTCACAATTATGTATATAACACTCTATTCTATCTAATCGGACGGCGGATTCGATCGTCTTAAACCTAAATAAATAAATAAGTGAATGTATAAAATATGTCTAGACATATTTGTATACATGTGAATGTGGATAGTCTAAAATATTTAAGTTTGAAAACGGAGGGAGTAGTTCAGATATAAAGCCATACATTCCATACTTCAATGGTTCATATGAAAACACAAGTGCCATATAACTATTAGTTTAATAATTTGGTTGGTATAGAAACCCAAGTCAACCACTTGCTCATCATCTTTATCTTCAAGATCATCGACTTATGGTGGAGCTCGATCTCCGTTCGAGATTCACCGATGCCGTCCTTGCTATTTGGTATCAAACGAAAAGGGATGCGCACAATGGATAAAATTTCACGGGTCTTTTTTCTGTTTTGAAGGGAAGGTAAGCGCCCGAATATGTTTCACAGGTGATTCTAGTGACTTCACATGTAACCACCACTTTTCTGGTGGATGAGCTCAACCAGTTTTTGGATGAAATTATGACTAACCACACACACCTAAAACAACAAAACAAATTAATAACCACCTAGAAACAGAAATAAGTCATCGGAACCTCCAAAACTTGTTTTTTTACGTACATCACAAACATATCTTTTTATCATGAAACTTTATGCATGAGTATACAAAAAATTTGACATTACTTTTTTGGTTAATGGGAGTAGATACGTCTACTACCAAAAAGGCCTCCTCCGAAGCATATATGCACAATGATCCCATTCCTAAAATCGACTATAGTGACCAACTGAGCGACGACCATACGAGTAAACACAGCCTTAACCCACTGCAACGAATTCGCAAATCTACACCGCACAATTTCTATTAAATTTAGCCCCTAACCAAAACTAATTTCAAATCTGACCTTCAAATGAAAATAGAAATCTGGCAACTGAGCTTACCGTTAAAGTTATGCACATAGACGCCAGTCTACCCAGTGCCGAAGTGAGCTCGGCGCCAAACCGTTGAACCACTTTTTACAAATTTCGCTAAGCCGAGCCCAAGCCCAAAACTTGGAACGGAAAATCTATTCCGCGCCTACGCACTTTTTGGGCTCGTGACAGTGCTCTCTCTTGCGCATCGTCGGATCTCCATCGTGCGGCGCCGATCGTCTCATTCTGTTTTTTTGCATCCAGACAAACGTCACCGCTCGTTCGAACCTCGCGAGTCGCGACCTATGCCTTTTCCCGTTCCTCATCTTCTTGGCAACTGAGGAGCTCGCCTTCCATGTTGCCCAGCTCACGATTCACCGGTGACGGCGGCTTTCCCTGGCGCCGCTATGCTCCCCCTCGCGGAGACCTCCTCCAACGACTGGTGGAGCTCGATTTGGTTTCTCTCCTCGCCTTCCCTGTCGCCCAGCTCACGATTCCCCGGCGACGGCGGCTTTTCCCCGGCGCCGTTGTGCTCCCAGTCTAGTTGAGGTTCTCGCGGCGGCCTCTCCAACGGTTGGTGGAGCTTGATTTGGTTTCCTGGAGTAATCCGTTTCTCCCCTTCTGCTGAGCGCTTGTCGTGAAGTCTAGCGTCGACGAATCCTGGTGTAGCTAATCTCTACTACTCACAGGTTGAAGTGCGGTGACTTCCTCCATCGCGGACCCCTCCACTGTCGTTTGCGCTCTGGTTTAGGGGGTGTTTACTGACTGGATTCCTCTTTTCTCATCTCCGGTTTGTGTTCTTCACCGGTGAGTCTTATTCGATTCAATCTTTTCCATTTCGATCCCTTCTTTTCGGTCTCTTTACAGGTGATTCTAGCTAGAACCCTAAACACGGTTCCCCTGTATATGTTGATTTTTGGCGTGCTTTATTGAGAATTTTAAGACTCTAAAATCGCAGTGTAATTTGGTTTGTAGGTTTTTGATTGTTATCGGGTCAGAAGGACTAGGAAGTTTCTTCGAGATTTTGATACTGGTGAGACCTAATCTACATGCGCATTACTGTCTATTTTTGTTTTGAATCCTGCTCCTCATCCATGTAGTTGAAATCCTGCATGAGTAGAATCTGAGTTGTAGTTTTGGCTTGTAAAGTACATTTATCTGATAGAGAAGTAGTCTTATTGTACATTCTTAGATGCAGGTTTGTCATATATGTAGTTTGAAATCATGTGTGAGCAGCCTCTTTGATACAGGCTTGTCATGTAAAATACATTTTTGTAGTACATTTAAATCCTTCTCCCCATATATGTAGTTTGAAATCATGTGTGAGCAGCCTCTTAGATGCAGGTTTGTCATACAAAATACATTTGTGTAGTGATGTGCAGTTGGAGTACATGTAGCCGATAGATATACTAGTATCAATGTACATTCTTATCTCTGTAGTTGAATTCACTGCGTGAGCAGTCTTTTAATTTGTAGAAGTTTTTGTATTTTTGTAAAATACATTTTAAGTGTGTGTATTTTTGGGTAGCTTATTTTTTTTCTACATCAATTGCCGTGGTGTTTTTAAGAGATGCAGTTTTTTAGTTAGTCTTAGCAGTTTTTGTTTTCAGGGACATGAATATTGTGCAGTCCTAGAAGTAGGTTTGATCGTCAATTTGGCAAGTTTTTGTCCTTTGCATGTAGTTTCCTAGATATTTGTTCTAGTTGTAATAAAATATGGGGATGGTGTATATGGTGATTGACTTTTTTGGTCTATTTTTGTGTTTTAGTTTGTAAGTTCATAGCGTACTGTTTTTGGTGTTTTTTGATTTTATGTAGCATGTAGGTTTTGTAATCTGATTGTTGCTTTTTGCTTAGGTAGCTTGTAGGCAATTACAGATTCAGTTTTTCATGTTTTTTTGTTTACATATGGAGCTGATAGCTCATGAAATACTTGATGTCATTTTTAGGTTCACACGTGTATGTTTGCATTTTCTTTCCCTTTTCTGGATGAATATTTCCCCCTTGTTTTATAATACACTCTTTTTTAGCATTTGAAAACTGTAGTTTCAGTAGATTGATTTATCTTTTTTTTCAGTTTTCTAAAGGGGATTCCAAACAGATATGATGATTCCAATCATTCATAGGAGACCAGACACCACAGAGTTTACCCAAGTCTGCACAACCGAAGTTCAAAATATTGAAGCAAAGGCTTCAAATTAAAGTGTGAGTCTCTGATGAAACTGCAAACCCGCAACTAGAAGATGGTATAGATGATACTCAGTATGTTATAACGGAAGCTGCCCACACAAGATGAACAAGATGGACAGGGAATTAAGAATAAGGTACTGCTTTTATTTTTTGCTTTTTCATGTAGTTTTATAACTACTTTTTGTGTTGATGCTTTTTATGTTGAAGCTTTTCATGTAGTAAATTCTAGGGTGTATGTGAATAGAAACTCATATATGTTACAACAGTAAAATGGGGGAAGCTCTAATGATTGTGACTGTCAACTACAACACCAGAAACCATCAGCTTATGTACAAAAAACAAGGATTCAGTAAGGAAGTTTTAGCATTGCACGCCCATGCAAAAACTACATGATACATCACCATGTAACATCTTTTTATGATGTATGTCTGCTTCATTCTGGAACTCATATGCGTTTGCAGGCCTGAAACTACTACTAGCAACAATGTTTCTGTTTTTTAAGCTACATATATGAAGTTACATGCACCTTACTAGGTCTTCTACATCAGGACTACTTTTTTAAACTACATGCATGATCTTACATCTCTTCATCATGGGTATAATGCAGTTTTCTGTGGGAAATCATGGGGACTAATGCAGTTTTTTTTGTTCTTGGAGTTTTTTGTAGGGCTGTTACAAATCTGAACTGTAGCTTACATCAACTGAGTTATAGAACTACTGGTGGTAGGGGGATAGGATATTCATGTAGATCATGAATCTTAAGATCATGGAGGTATATTTTACATGAAGTTTTGCTTGCAAACTACTGTTCTTTCTTTTCAACATGGAGATTCTTCCGTAAGAATTGAAGCAAGGGGGTGAAACTTTCCCTGTGTAGCGTTGCTCTCTGCTTGGCCTCTGTAGTGTTTTGTATTTGTGATGTAATTTTTCTGAAGAATCTAGATGAGGAAGAAGACAACCAGGGGTTGGAGAAGAAGAACAAGGGGAGCCGGCGTCTGCAAGGAGTAGTTAAAGCAACTAGGGTTGCGTTGGGATCGATCACTATTATCCCTTTGTACACATGTGGGATTTGGGCCAATTAAAGGCTGCTTTTGCGAGCCGTCCGGCGTGAGTTACGCGCAATTCAGGACGGGATCAGCGGGATGTGAAAAACATTCTGTTTATGGAATGGACGGGTCCAACACGTGCAGCCTTTTCCAAATCGGGAAGTTGTCTGGGTGGGCACTAAGAAACATAAAAGTAGTGCCCGGGCACTGTGTAGTTTGGAAATAGTTTTTGACGGGCCACTTGGAAATAGTTTTGGATAGAGAACAAATTTGGCAAAAAAAATATATTCCTAGAAGAGTTACCGCACAGAAAACACAGCCCATCGTCCTGCCACACGCACACATTAGGAACTTCTCCCGATTTACGTCAGGTTCAAAACAAAACAAAAACCTCTTCCGATTCCTCTTCCACCCCGCCGCCGTTTGCGTTCTCGGCGCGTCGACACCAACATCAAGATGCTGGCAGCCGACGCCCGCCGCACCATGCCGGAGGGGGCGACGGCGCTGGAGATCCCCTCCGATCGGCCGGCCTTCGCCACCCGCTCATCCTGGCACTCTCCAGCCGCCACCGCAGTCTTCCTGCCGCCGGCGACGCCCACGGGACGCCCTCAGGCCTCCCCGAACCACGGGCGGCGCACCGCGTACGCGTACATCACCCCGGCCGACGCCCCGTGCCGCGCCAAACCGGGGCCCTTCATCCGCCTCGTCTTCCGCACCCTGGCGCTCGACCTGCTGCAGGCCTTCGAGGTCCGGCCGTCCTACTCCCGCGGCGCCGACGCCATGGTGCGGTTCCGTACCCCTCACGACAGGGAGGCGGCCATGCGCCGGCAGCCGTTCGTGCTCGACGGCGCCACGGTGAAGCTGCTGCGCGACGGCGAGAGCCCCGACGACAGGCTGGGCTCCGTCGACTACATCGTCCACGCCGCGTTGCACCGGTACCCCGTCGAGCAGCGCAGCGAGAGGAAGATCCAGGGGAACTGCAGCGGCCTCGGGTACGTGCGCGAGGTCGACCGGGCATGCTTCGCGGCGCCCGATCTCGCCACCGTCCGTGTCGTCCTGCAGCTCGAGGACCCCGGAGAGATCCCCCACGAGCTACGGATCGAGTACGGCGATGGCTCCATCAGCGTCGTCCCCGTCGAGATTGTCAGCCTCTGGCATCGCTCACACTCCTACGACGCCAATGGACAGTACGTGCCCATCTTCCAGGGCCCGGTTGCGTCCGCGTGAACTCGTGATGGATTTGGCTCCGAAAATTTGTCTCTGATGATTTTGCTGCAATATGCAGCCCGGCCGGCTTAGCCAGTTCTCTAAAGCTACCGTTTAATTAGCTGCTACAGTATGGCTGTATGGAGTGTGTGGATGATGGCTATATGGGTGTATTTGGGAAGCTGATGCACTCTAAGTCCTGTAACTTGGATACACACAATTCAGATAATTCGGGATATTAATTATAGATGTTATATTGAACTGCCTTCTATGAACCAGCTACGGAGTACCATGTTTTGTAAAGTCTAATTTGGGATGTTGAGCGTCTAACCTCTTGTTTGCTGATGACAGCCCTGGAGTTATAGATATTAAAAATGTCAAATTCTGGAGGCATTCAACTGAAGATTTATGTAATTTCAGCACCCAGGTTGTACTCATTTATGCTCTTAACAATGATTTGGAATGAGAGACAATAGCCAAAATACCATTAGTGAAAACCGAACTTGTCAAAATACCACTTCTGAAAACAAAGTTGCCAAAATAGCACTCTTCTCTCAGTTTTTCTAGCCAAAATAGCACTGTCGTTATTTGTCAAAGAACTACCGTTAGTCAATCTGTTAGACACATGTCAGATTAGTTGTTTTCCAAAATTACCCCTAAAGCTTATCCCTACGTTTGGTGTCGATTGCGATTTGTGCGGATCCTTTGGTGTCGATTGCCTCTACCTTACAGCAGGACAGTGGAACATTGGGTTCTGCCTCGGCCCAGGGGAGGTTGCGAGCTGGAGGTCCATGCTCGCTTCTCTCCCCCTATCCCTGTCTGACAGTCCGGATAGGGTCGCTAGAGGCTTACGCCGGCGAAGCACTTCTCAGTCGGCTCCGCCTACCGGGCCCTATTTAGAGGGCATGTGTTATCTTGGACTACGCATCTTTGGAAGGCGCCTTTGCCTCTGAAGATCAAGATCTTTACTTGGCAGCTTCTCCGCGACCGCCTCCCTTCGGGCGTGGAGGTGGCGAAACGTTTGGGACCTGGTGATGGCACATGTCCCCTTTGTGCGGTCCCCGAGACGGGGACCCATATCCTGTTCTCATGTCCCGCTGCTCGGTTCCTGTGGAGCTTCCTCGCTGAGCCCTTGGGTCCTGAGTGGCAGACCCTTGACTTGGCAGAGTTCCTGAAAGTGCAGGCGAACCACACCGGGAGGAGGTCCCTAAAATTCTCATTAATGGCTAGGGATGACAATAAGAGATAATGCATTGTACAACTTATGATTTTGCCTTCTCTACATGACGTGGATGCATTCTCTAGCATTATCCATACCGGTTTATAGGATGCAATTCCAAAACCAGGTATTCCCAAAATATAGGATGCAATTTAGCAATTAATAACCACTTTAATTACGCATGTTGCTTCCCTCCACCAATCATCATGTGTTTTATTTAGAACTCTAATTAATTAGGCTAATGCATGTGCTAGTCATTGGTCATTTGTATAATAAATATTGTATTTAAGAAGTTTTCTCACCCAATAGACTCATGCCTTGGTTATAGAGAATTGCTAATTGCATCCTATAAACCGGTATGGAGGGAGTAGAAAAAATCAACTACATTTTAGTATTACTTTAAAGGAGGTCCCTCTTCTGGTTGGTGTTCGCGGCAATGACCTGGACCCTTTGGACGATTCATAACAAGATGGTCATCGAGCATGTCTTCCCACGACGAGCCGCTGACTCAGTTTTCAAATTCTTGGTTTTCCTGCAGGAGTGGCACCCGTTGGCTAGACAGAGGGATGGGCAGCGGCTGGACGGCATTCTTGAGGATCTTCTGAAGGCGGCACGCCTTCTTTCTTCTCAGCCCAGCCGTTGAGCTTGTAGAGTTTGTATCAGGAGTAGTTGTTTTATCCTTGGACTCGTTTGTGTTGAGGCCCCAACAAAACCTTTAACTGTTTTCCTCGTCTGGTTGTGGTTGTAAACTGTGGATGGTTGCTTTATTTATAAAGCGGGGTGCAAGTCTGTTTCGAGAGAGTTTATCCCTACCAAACGTCACACTGCTCCGTGCTTGCTTGTACGAAGGAAGTCAGCCACGCGCGCGCCTCCCCGCTGCTGCTCCCTCCCTCTAAATCGCAGGCTGCCGTAGTCCTCCTCCGTCCGCTGCTCTCCCCCGCCCTCCGCTCGACAAGCCGAGGCTCTGGCACCCCTTCTCCCTCCTCTGCCCTGGACGTCCTTCCGTCGCCTTCCGGCGGCCGTAGCTCGACCGCTCGTGCAGATTGACGACCGCTTCTCCTCCGTCCCTTCGACCACCGCTGCTCGCATGCGAGGAGTTCTCCTCTGGTAAGCCCTATCTCACAAGTTTTCTGCTATTCCTCACGGTACAGTGCAAGACAAATAATTTTTTGTTGTATTTATGCTCAAGAGGTAAGGGCATATATGTCTCAGTTAGATAAAGTTAGTCTTGTTTAGTCACTAGTGATATTTTGGCTATGAAAAACTGAAGTGGGTGCTATTTTGGCAACTTGATTTTTACTAGTGGTATTTTGGCAAGTTTGGTTTTCACTAGTGGTATTTTGGCTATTGTCTCTTGGAATGGTGTATGACTCTCTTCTACAAGGTTTTGGACCAATAATATTTCAGCAGTGGTGTTCTCGGATTTGTGAATCTTCCTGTATTCAGATTACAGTTATTTTACCATGTGTGTATCAGTGCACAAACAGTATAGTTTGGCTTCAGATTATGTTGGGATAATAAGTGTGAGCACTTCTCACGAGTTCTGCCGTCTTGCGACAATGAGAGTAAGCACTACTCACTTATGTGCACAAAAGGTTCGTTGATCTACCTAAAGGGGATAGCAGATTGCTTGTTAAAAGAAGGGGAGGTAAGTTGTAGGTGAATATTAGTTGCTATTTCCTCAAAACTGGATAGGTGTACACAATGAGAATTAGTTTTTTGGTACAATACTCAAGGCTGGGTGAATACTTGTAAGGTTGTTATTTCAGTTGGCAATATCCATATTAGATTACGTCTTTCACTCACCTATTAACTCTGCAAAGTGGAGTCGGTCTAACTACACCAGTTTTCTATTAGCGTTTGTAATTTGATCAACTAGATAACACAAAGTTTTATGTTTGACCATCATAGAATGTAATATTTGTTAATGTGAAGCTAGCTTCATCTCATCCCGCGCCCCCGTTGCCCCTCCCACGAAAACCGTCTCCTGAATAAGAGAAGAAAAAAACTCCCCCGGCCCGTTCCTCGTCGCCGCCTCCAGGCGACAGGGGGCGGAAACCCTAGCCCCGCCGCCGCCCCGCCGGCCTCGTCGCTGCCCTCTCCTCGTCGCCCCCCGAGGCCGCCGGCGGACTAAGGCCGCCCGGCGCCGGTGAAGGGGGCGGCGGGGATTCGCCCCTCGGCCTCTGCCCGGCCGGCCTGGAGGGATGCCGCCGGGAAGACCGCCGCCGCCGCCCACCCTTGTCTCCCTGCCGCCGCCCCTACCCTCGACCCTCCTTACGTGTTATGTGCGCCGCCGCACCGCCATGGCTGGGGGTGGCCTCTTTCGTCTCGGGCTTTTCCGGGCCAGCTCTGGACCTCGGATGGGCCTGACAGGCGGCTCCGCCGTTCGTTGACGGTCAGGCCACTGCTGGCCGGTATGGTGCGGTGGTGGGCGGGGCTGGGTGTCCGTGCTCGTTGTGCTTTGTGTCCCGCTGTCCGGCCGTCGATCCCGGCTCCGGGTGTAACATCCCAGAACTTAGGGTCCAGAAATAGAGTGGACACAGGAGTGTGCATTGCATTCATGCATCAGAAAATCTGGATAATTTTCGCGCATTTAATTTTCAAAACACTAAGTGAATGAAGTTTCACTTGAGTTGGTGGAATTGAAATAGATCATCAACTTGAGTGTTATAAACTTTGAGATGATCTTGGCTTAAACCTTATTTTTGGGGTAAAGAGATACACGATGAGAGTTTACACTAAAGAAAACAAAACTTGTTACATCAAAACAATATTTAAGAGTTAATGACCAGAACAACTATTCTTAGTTATTCTCTGATCATCTATTCTTAACAATTGTGCTAGACATATTTCTAGTACATGGAAACCATGACATTCCTCGAGACCAACTGAATTACCTAGAGCTTAACCTAGATCTCCCACTTTTATCTTGACATCATATTTCCTTATCTCCCAATCTTCTCGAAGGCATCAACAAGAGACGATATCGAGAAGGGAAGAAATACAACAAGAAGACATAGAGAAGCACTCATTTGATGGACATAGGAGTGTTATGCCAATCTATCAGGAGGAACTGGAACTCTTACATCCTAATCCATCCATGTTAATACCTCTGGAAATGATATGACATTACAATGTTAGTGTTATATAGAAATAGGTTGATAACAAGCTTTGCAACCTTGTTGACAACTCATTTTGGTATGCACAAACAATGGAGTGCCATATACATATGAATAGTGGGATAGTTCATCCAGTACATCAAGTTCTTTGATGTCATAAAATACACATACATTCACATACCACCAACCAAGAAAGTTGGCTTGGTTAAATTGAATTGTCCCCACCACAAGGGTGAGACAAGTGATGTTGGAAATTCATTACATGATAAGAGTCTTGAAAATCTACTTCTTGTTCAAATGGATCAATGCCAAAGTAAAGTCACATATGGATTTATGGTGTTTCTCCAAGGGGATCATAATCAAAGAGAAAGTAATGCCAAGTCATAAGTGTACATAATCAATATACATATCTCAGAGTCACATGTATCATCTCTCAAGACCATGTGAATGAAGAATTATATAAGAGAGGAGCCACAAGATCACTACTGGATAATCATCCATTGGTTGAACCAAGAATTCATTCTCAATATAAGATAATCTTGGACATATGGCAAAATAATCACCTGGAAGCATTAGTTGACATATGTTCAAGGAAACCCATTTCACAAACTCAAATATACCTATTACTAGATATATTCCTAATACACTAACTCTATCAAGAAAGTATGTATCCTTCTTACTCCATCTTAACTGGGGAATGAAATGAGAAGAAGTCTAAACTCATCATCTTATCACCATAAGACCTGACCTTAGGCAGGAATTCCTATCTTGTGCTTTCATAAATAATTGATCATGTTCTCACACGATTTATTTGTCAAGGATCACAAATAAAAGCCATTTGGCAACATCTCATGCTTAGCATAGATTTGACTTTAGGCATTGTGTATACTCTTCTTTGGAATCACAATGACCCATTTTGTTATTTCCATCAAACCATCATTTGGTGTGGCATGAAATACCTAAATCATTATACCACCAATTGGTGTACTCCAGTAATTCAATATTTTAAAATCCATAACCTATATCATTTTAGAAGTTGATGGAAAGAAATTAGAAATAAATAAGTAAATAAGGCCATAGAAATGATTTCACATGGTTATAATGCACCATAAAAACAAATAAGTAAAAAACAAGAATTGAAACAAATTGGATAATTATTTTATCCAAAGTCTTTTAACCAAAATCTCAAATCAACTTAATTGGAATTATAACAAAGAAAATATTTCCATGTGCGTAATATGAACTACCAAAAATTATTTAAGTAAAAGACATTAATGAAAGATAATAGCAAATGGTCCAAATTCATTTTATTAGATAAAAGAATTCAAAACTACACCAAATATTCAAAATATATCAAATATATAAATGTCTTAATGTAACTGAACATTTTATTTCAAATATAAATGTCCCTGGACTTGTTTGCAAGTTTCAGAATCTAAAACAGATCCAAAAACATAAACCTGGGGCCTGTTTACACTGGTTTCATAGTTTCTCAAGACTTCAGGGGGTTATCCGCAAAATTCCTTTTCTTTCCCTTTCTTCTTCCTCTCGCCAGAAAGCAGAGGAGGGCCGTGTCGATGCATCGTTGAAGCCGTGCTCCATTTCCTCAGCTCCCGCGGCGATAAGGACGCCGACGAGCCGTCCCCATCCTCCTCAGCTCCTCACTCGCCCATCTCTTCTTCCTCTCTCCCTACTCCTCTGAACCCTAACCCTAGCTCTCTCGGCCGCCGCCGTGCGCCGGCGTTCTACGTCGATTCCGACCACCCCGTGCCAAGGCGAGCAGTTCTAGAGCTTCGCCTCGTCTTCCTCTACCTCCTCGTCGAGCCGTTCGTGCAGGGGAGCTCGGGAGGTGGAGAAATCCGTCGTCTTCTCCAACTCCGGCCGCCGACGCCGCGGACGAGTTCGTCGCTCTCCGACCTCGCCTCGCCTATCCGACCCCTCCACGAGCTTCAGGGTGAGCTTGTGCTCCTTCCTACACCCTGTGTTCCTCCCAAACCGTACTGAGATTGTGGCTCGACGGGAGCCGAGCGCCGCCGCCGCAAACCTCGCCGCCGGCGATGCTCCGGTGACCATTTGGTCCGTGCGCCGCCACCAAAAGAATCGCCAGACCGTTCTCTAGCTTATGCCCCGACCAAATCGTCCCAATTCCTTCGTAGTTGTCGAATTCATCTTCGGCTATGGAGATGAACTCCGGCATGACGTCAGCTGACGTCAGCAAATCGATTTTAAATCAATTTCTTGATTTCCTATTCTTATATTAATTCCAGAAATTCATACAAATTTTGTAAATTCATAAGTAATTCATATCAAATCAGAAAAATATAATTTTTATATCCAAATAATCAGAAAAATAAAATCTAAATAACTATATCATTACAATTTGTATTTGAATAAATTTTAAATAGAATAAACTTTAAAATACAAAACACTTAATCTTTTAAATGTGGAGTTAAATTGGAATGCTATTTTGGAAGCATTTCAAACTTCATTTAAATTATTTCACATGCATAACTTTAAAATTGAAAATATATTTTAATTATAACATGTAATATCCATATTACAATAATTGATATTTTAAAATAATATTCTATTTTAGAGAAGAGTAAAGAAGTATTATTTTCAGAATTTTCAAAAATAAAATTATAAGCTCATAAGAGATATTCTACTACCATCTAATAATCATTTATGATAAATAAAAATCTAATAAAGGTTTAAATTACTAAGTCTTACTTGAATAAATGTTTTACTTATTCCCTTAATTACTTAACTCATGTTTATTTATAATTGGAATTTGAATATAGTTAAAAAATAATAAATTTTGAAAACAAATTACTTAATCTTTTAAATAAGAGATTATTTGAAATCCTATTTTGGGTGCATCTCAAACTTCATTTAAAATGTCTCACTTGCATAAACTAAATTTTAAAAACCATGTCTTCATTATAATATGTGATATTCTTATCTCAATTATACCTATTTGAAACAATACCTTATTTTAAAATATACTAAAAGAATTATATTCTTAATTATAAAAACTAAGTTACAAAATCATAAAACTTGTTCTACTATTGAATACCACTCACTTAATATAAATGAAACAAACATTATGAATTACTTCCATTTGATTACATGAGTTACCTTTAAAGAAATAATAATAATAATAAAAAAAGAGAGAGATATTTCCATTTTCAACAACTATTTTGAAAATGATATTTTATTTAAGAAAATATTTACCAAATATTATTCTCCTAAATTCTAAAAGATAAAGTTATAAGCTTGTAAAGGCTGAATCATCCCTACTTGGTACTCATTTCAAATAAATAAAAATCCAATAACATCTGAAAACTACTTATATCCACTTTGTATGAATGATCCACTTACTTCATGTATTACCTACTTCTTGTTTGCTTATAATCTGGTAAAGTGAAAAATCACTGACAAACACCTAATGAATGGTTAACACTATGGTAGTTTGTAACTTGTTACGTTCCAAACATAAATCATTCATCCACCATAAACAATTCTAAGTTTAGAAGTAAGTGCTTAACTGAAATAAAATCGTATTGCAACGTCTTGGGTAAAACACACAAAGAAGAATAATGTTATAATCTTTCTATTAACCATGTATTATAGTATCAGCAAAGCTAGACATTATCCATGTTCTTCAAAAGTTATTCTTTTTGCCATCTTGTAATATAACACTAGTTCCCTACCTAATTAAAGTTGATACAAGTTTTCTACCAACATTAAATGAACACAACTTAAAGCGACCATTGAGTGTTTATATGTGGGTTGACTTTACTCTTATGCGTAATTTGATACATGAAGATTACTGTTAAACAAATCATCTTGCTTGTAAAGTAAACTTGAAAACCAAATAACTCTAAATGAAAACACCCAACTCAAATAAAATACAATCTCCGAGAGTGAGATACGGGGTACTTTGCGATGCATCTCATACTTATGCATTAATCATGCTGCTTCTTTAAACATTAGTCCTTACCGGACCAATGATGTTGTTTCCAGATTTCTCGGAGTTTATATTATATCGAAGACCCTGGCTGCATAATCTTGCAGTCAGAAAGGCAAGTTCATCCCTTTTATTCATTTTCTCTTGATGTATTTGTGAAGAAACTATTTTCAAAATGTTAGTATTGCATATCACACAGAAAGGGCAAAACTCATTTTATAATAATATGACTACGGTTATCCACCAGTGAGGTGGTAATCTCATATGGCTGGCAGATGGGACCACGGTAAGAATGTTGTGGTGGAGGTTCCATTTGCACGGGAAAGTATCACCTAGGACTTAACAACCAATGTCGCCAGTGATTCTTGCGCCGAATATTACGCGCAACCATGAGATCTGAAATGGGACGGAGAAGTCAGCTGTACCCTTTTCCTCTCGTACACCAACGGGTACTATTCTGGGCCGGGTAGTGCGTACAAGCCACCGGTAAAGCCGTATTACCGGGAGATGTCTATCGGTGGGCTTGTTTGACGTTGCGAGTTCGCAGTTCCAGGATAAAGCCGTATTACCGGGAGATGTCTATCCTGTGAATCACAACGGCCGGATGTCTAGTATCTATTGAAGGTTGGCTTCGGGACTAGCTTGGGACGGTGCCCACTGGTCAGCAAGTTTTAGCATGGGACGGGGCCCACTAGCTTGCAACCGGAGTAATGGGGGGTGTGCGGGGATGGTGGAAAGGCGCAGTGATTGGCTTGGATTACTGACTGGGCCCCACACCAAGGAAGTGTGGACGGGAAAGTACGCCCGGTTGTGCAACAAGGTCTTAATCTCTTATGGGTAAAGCAGCGCACCTCTGCAGAGTGTATGAATGTGACATGTTACTCCACGTTCCAGGATGGAACGACGAACGCAGCAGGAAAGGAGGCTCCTCAAAGCCCTAGCCCTGTGACTCCTGACGAGCATAGTCTTCAGAATAAAAGCAACCTTTTAAAGAAATGTTTTCGAAAACTTGTATTAGCCTACGACAATCCATTGTCTGTGGCTGTATTTATGCATCAAACTTCCCACCCTGCATAATGAACTTGCTGGGTAACGCTGTTACTCACCCTTGCCTCCTAAACTCCTGCTAGACATGAAGAACCACCAGAAGGCAGCACTTTAGGCTATGAAGATTCTGAAGACGGATAAACTCAATATACCAAAGAAGGCAACTACATCGAGTTGAAGCAATTGAAGGAAGACGGAGGAAAAATGAAGGCGTAGTGTAAAATAGGATAGAATCCTAGTCGTAGAACCTATCTCTGTAGGCGTTGCTATAGCGCAATTGCAAGCCTTGCCGTATTAGCAGTAGGCTTAGTATAGGTTAGTTCCTCCGAGATTTTCCATTTGATGTTCTTTTATTAGGGCCTTGCCTCATTGTTTCGAGTAGGTTCTAAAGATCTGCTGTTTTGGATCTTCTGTTTGTAATCTTTAGTCATGCCTTGGACCTGCGATGTTTCTGTTGTACCACTCTGATGACGTAACACTGGTGGACGGTGATCCATTGGTGCTATGTCAACGACTATAGCATACTACACCATGCAGTGGTATGCTGGGTCACCACACCGGGGCTGCTGTCGGCTTGACGGCGCTCGGCCTTGCCCTCCGTTGGTTGCAATGGTGGCAACTGAAGGGGATCGTGTGCAGAAAATAAAAATTTTCCTACCGACGATATCCTAAAAGCATGCCAAGATCTATTCTATGCAGATATAGTAGTACGAACAGAGATCGGAATACGTACCCTTGTAGACCGAAAGCGGGGATTACGTTCCCGCACAAACGTTGTCGATGCAGACCGACGAAGCCGACCTCAAGGTCGTGTAGAGGAAGCAGGCCTCCGAGTACCGCTAGCACAGCAGCTCGCAGGGAGTCGCACACGTACGGTGGAGACGACGCCTCCGAAGCTCCAGTCCAGGACGAGCAGCGGAAGACTTGGACCGGAACACCAGCAGCGCGGCGGCGGGCTATGGTGGAGGAGATCCCCGAATCCTCTTGCTCGGCGCGGCTCCGACTTGGGAACCACGAGATCGAGAGAGAAATCGGGAATTAATTGGTGAATTAAAAGGCTGGGGGTGCCCCTTCTTATATAGGCTCCCAGGGGGAGCCAACCTTGCCAGCCAGGCAATGTGGGACTATCCCCACATAGCCTGGTGCGGCTAGGGAGGTGCGCCGGCCCCCTTGGTGGGCCCTTGGCCCACCCGGGGCAGCCCTCCTGGCCCCCACCGAATTCCCCTAGGGAATTTTCCCCTCTTGGGCCTTCTTTCGTCCGGAAGGCCCATTTAGGGAAATCTGCCTTAATAAATTCGAAAATAAATATATAAAATCATATTTGCATATTAATAACACTAATTAATATCAAACATAATATATATAATTTTTCCTAGCTCCGAAAACTCTTTCGGCGTTGCCCGATCTCCATCGGACCTCTTCCGGGACGCTCCCGGTGATCTCCTTCCTTTCCGGTTGTCTTGTGGAAACCCCTTAAGTCTGTTACCCTAGCGGTTCGATATAATATCAGGTATGATCAAGACTCCTCAATGATCAACGACTAACCCGTAGGCCTGGACCCCATGAATTAATCCCTGAGATATAACGAATGACTTTCATCTATCAAACCTGAACGTGAAGTCTTAGACCTTTTGCCATAACGATACTTAGCATGTCCGAGCGTCGTTCCATAGATATCTCCATACCTAATCCCGACCTCGTTACCGACGACGCTATCTTCTACTCGTTCATGATCTCATGTCTCTGTGACCTAGTCGCATGCTTGCAAGCTCATTAGACATGATCTCACCGAGTGGGCCCGAGAGTATCTATCCTGCTATGCGGACTGGCAAATCCCGCTCTTGACCCCTCGTCTTAATACTCCCTTCCAATACCCAAAAGTATCACCGTTATTGTCATACTAAATAAGATACGACGTTTGGTGCAATCAAAGTATCTTCCGGAAATATCAATAAGAGTTGATCTCACGGTCAAAGGTGTAACGACTACGTTCTCCAAATCTGGGTATGTCCATCACATCGCTCTCCATCGATATGACTCTCATTGCCGACCGGCGCCATGCCCCATGACCGGGAAACCTCGATCATCAATCGCGCAATGAAACTAGTCTTAGTAGAGGCTACTAGGGACCTGGTTGTTTACGTATCACACCCGCATTAATGTTTCCGCTTAACACGGTTCTAGCATGACATATAAACCTATTATGAACAAACGCGATATGATAAAGAATAGACTTTATTAATTGCCTCTAGGGCATATCTCCTTCAGCAACCTCCATTCTCTACCATCTTCCTGCAACGGGGCGCCGTTGGGGAGGGCCGGTGCTATGGCTTTGCAGATGGCGGCCATGGTGGTGACGTGTTGCCTATGTGGGGCGCCGTCGTGGTGGGGTGTCGAGCCACCTCTGTGTTGCCATCAGTGTCATGCTGGTGTGATCCATGGTTCTGCAGATGGCGGCCATGGATGCGGTCTTCTCTCCGATGCGAGGTGAGCCGTGGCAGTGGTGGTGGTTGCTTCTACTTGCCGGTTGCTAGGTCCTCGCGTCGGATCCTTGTCGGAATCTTTTGGTGTGTAAGGCGTGGGTGGTCTTCGTGCGTGCTCTAGGCTAGCTCACCCTTTGGGTAATCGAACCCAGGTGGGGTTGGGGTTGCACTCGGTGGTGCTACGCCGTGCGATTACGACGACGACCCCCATGTGCGGTGGGCATCTTTGATGCCCTTTAGCTTCAGTCGGTGACACACAGGCGTTGTGGCGTCGTCTCGCCGCGCGCGCCTCTTCGGACATGCCCCCGACACAGGTGGTGTCGGCGCGTCGTGTGGCCTCGGGTGAGCGTTGGCTTTCGACTTCGTCGATGATGCAGTGTCGTGGCTGGATCTCTGCTATCATGTCCTTTGGATCCTCCTCGTGGCCGTTGTGCTTGGGTCGTGATGAGCTTCTCATCAGTCAACTGTCTCTAAGATTTTTTCCTGGAGTGACCCTCTCTCTTGTTGTTTGTGTGTGTGTTTTTATTTTATTTCTCCTCGCTTGTATCCTCCTGTAAACTCTGCTTCATTTGAACCTATCTTGTAGAGGCTGCAAAGTCTCATAGGCAACATTTGATTATAAAGTTCAGGCTGGCTCTAAGAGCCCGCCATAGCCATAGTTAATTTTTTTTTGTTAATGTCCTAGATACTGGTCTAACTAATCATAGCCTTAATGGGTTGATAAAATTTCTCAATTCCATGTAGCTGTCTAAATAATGCCGCTCTTTTGCTTTGTACTCTTGGTTTATAGGTATCTGTCCGGCTCGCACATGTATTTTATAGTGGGTCTAACACATGGATATTTGTAATCTGAAGCATGAAATAAGGATAACACATGAGTTTTATTGTTTGTTTAGATCATAGGAGTGCTTCTAAGCCTTCTATATCTTCTCTACTTTCGACTTTGACCCCTGTTCTGGATATTTTGTAATGCAAATATCTGAATCTGTGGAGCGACTCAAGTCTCATACTCTCATGCACACCAGGAACATTGTGACCACTGTGACATGGGTGAAAGAATTAACATTGTGACCTACTAATTGATTCTCCTCCATAACCTATCGGTCTTGATCGCCATGTGTTTTAGGTAATGTGTAAAGAGATCACTGAATCTGTGCTCATTTCCTTTAAATGGATCGTGGCGATTTGAAACTGAAAAGGGGTTGACTGATACATAGAATCTGATGATATATCCTTCAAAGTAATGCTAAAGGTTGTGAATTATGATACAGTGCACTATACATGGTTATATACCCAGCAAGTAATACTTGCTCCTGTTTTCGAGGAAAAATAATTGTTGTATGCAGATTTGTCTATGTAGAAGTTTCTATATGCAAATTATTAGCACTCCATTGTATTCTTATAAACTATGACAATAGAAGTGCAGCAAGAGTTTGTCTCTCCAGGTTATTTCTTCATGTTTTGTACATGAAGCTTTTTTGTCTATGTGGAATATGAGTTCAGATATCAACTGAAAGCTAATCTATTCATACCGGTGTATTATTTCATCGCGTCAATTTTTATTTCCGAGGTTTACTTCAGTTTTGCATGGATGGATCTAGACATGACACCGTTGCACAAATGAAAGATGGGCGGAGATGAAAGGTTGCCTTCCTTTAGCTAAGAGATGATCTCATGAAATAAGAGAAGACTAATTTCACCATTGTACCCTTAGACGTATAATTTCTTACTACCAAAATATAATTAATTTTTATTAATGGCTAGGGATGACAATAAGAGATAATGCATTGTACAACTTATGATTTTGCCTTCTCTACATGACGTGGATGCATTCTCTACCATTATCCATACCGGTTTATAGGATGCAATTCCAAAACCAGGTATTCCCAAAATATAGGATGCAATTTAGTAACTAATACCCACTTTAATTACGCATGTTGCTTCCCTCCACCAATCATCATGTGTTTTATTTAGAACTCCAATTAATTAGGCTAATGCATGTGCTAGTCATTGGTCATTTGTATAATAAATATTGTATTTAAGAAGTTTCTCACCCAATAGACTCATGCCTTGGTTATAGAGAATTGCTAATTGCATCCTATAAACCGGTATGGAGGGAGTAGAAAAAATCAACTATAAAGGGGGTGCACGTACTGTCCTTGGGCGGCGCGGCCGACTCGCGGGAGTGTGAGCTACCCCAAACCCCGACGATCTCGACGGGGATGACGCTGGTGGAGCCATTGAGGTACTCGATCCGGAGTTGACGTGGGATCTCCCGAGGGTGCTGGGGCTGCAGGACGACGCGTACGGTGGCAAGGTCCGGTGCCGCGAAGCAGGCCCGGTTGATCTCGCGCAGAAACCCGAAGCCGCTGCAGTTGGCCTCGATGGTCTTCTCCGTGCGGAGCTCGACGGGGTAGCGGTGCAGGGCGACGTGGACAACGTAGTCGTAGGTGAAAACCATGACGTTGGGGTCTCCCCCTCGCGCACCAGCACCACGGTGGCGCCCTCGAGCTCGAACGGCTGCCGGCGCATGGCCGCCTCCCGGTCCTCGTGAAGGGAATATGCCCTAGAGGCACTTAATAAACATAGTTTATTGGCAATATCCCAATCGTTCATTATATGTTTTATGCCATGCTATAACTGTATTAAGCGAAAACATTAATACAGGTGTGGTAGATAAACAACCAGGTCCCTAGTGGCTTCTACTAAGACTAGTTTCGTTGCGCGATTGATGATCGAGGTTTTCCGATCATAGGGCATGGCGCCGGTCGGCAATGGAAGCCATATCGTTAGGTGTAATGATGTGATGGACATACCCAATATTTATAGGACATAGTCATTACGCCTAAAGACCGTGAGATCGTCTCTTATTGTTATCCCTGGAAGATACTTTGATCGCACCAAACGTCATATCTTATATAGTGTGACAATAACGGTGATACTTTTGGGTATCGGAAGGGGGTAGTTGAGACGAGGGGTCAACAACGGGATTTGTCAGTCCACATAGCCGGATAGATACTCTAGGGCCCACTCGGTGAGATTATGTCAAATGAGTTTGCAAACATGTGACTAGGTCACCAGCTGACATAATATCATAGAAGAGTAGAAGATAGCGATGTCGGTAACGAGATCATACTAGGTATGGAGATATCTGAGAATGATGCTCGGACGCGCTAAGTATCGCCATGACAAAGGGTTTAAGACTAGACGTCCGGATTTGATAGATGAAAGTCATTCGTTATATCACAGGGATTAATTCATGGGGTCTATTCCTATGAGTTAGTCGTTGATCATAGAGGAGTCTTGATCGTACCTGTTATTATATCGAACCGCTAGGGTAACACACTTAAGGGGTTTCAACAAGACAAACGGAAAGGAAAGAGATCACCGGGAACGTCCCGGGAATGGTCCGATGGAGATCGGGCAGCGACGAAAGAGTTTTCGGAGCTAGAATAAATTATATAAAATATGTTTGATAATAATTAGTGTAATTAATGTTTAAATATGATTTTATATATTTATTTTCGAATTTTTAAAGGCAGATTTCTCTAAATGGGCCTTCTAGTGGAAAGAAGGCCCATGAGGGGGGAAGCTTCCCCTCAAGGGAGGAGGGCTGGTTCGGCCAGCCCCTAGTGGGCCACAAGGGGCCCACTAGGGCCGGCGCACCATCCCTAGCCGCACCAAGGCTGTGGTATAGTCACACATTGCCTGGATAGGGAGGTTGGCTCCCCCTGGGAGCCTATATAAGAAGGGGCACTACTGGCCTTTTAATTCACCAATTAATTCCCCAATTCTCTCTCGATCTCGTGATTCCCTTTGTCGGAGTTGCGCCGAGTTGAGAGGGGGATCTCTTCCACCATAGCCCGCTGCCGCGCTGCTGGTGTTCCGGTCCAAGTCTTCCGCTGCTCGTCCTGGACTGGAGCTTCGGAGGCCGTCGTCTCCACCGTATGTGTGTAACGCCCTGCGAGGTACTGCGCTAGCGGTACTCGGAGGCCTACTTCCTCTACCCGACCTCGGGGTCATCTTCGTCGTCTTCGTCGCGCCGAGTTCTCCGCGACCTAGAGGTCGGCTACGTCGTCTTCATCGTCAACGCTTGTGCGGGAGCGTAATCCCCGCTATTTGGTCTACGAGGGTATGTATTCCTATCTCCGCCGTACTACTATATCTGAATAGTGTAGATCTTGGCTAGTTTAAGGATATCGTTGCTAGGCAAATTTTTGTTTTCTGCACACGATCCCCTTCAGTGGTATCAGAGCCGATCTATCGTAGATATAGTTGTACGCTGTTAGAACCCGTATTCTGCACGGGGGCACCGTTCCTGTTATTTGCTACCCTCTAGCGTGCACTTGTGATTCCAGCGGCATCGAGTTGATGAAGCGGCCCGGACCGACTTTACGCGTACGCTTACGCGAGACTGGTTCCACTATTGACATACGGCTTGTATCGTATCTGTGGCTGGCGGGTGCATGTTTCTCTCTCTTTAGTTGGCTTTGCATTTTCAAGGAGGGCCCGAAAGGAATGCTTAAACATGCAATTATTGGATCGTTGTTGGGGTCATAAGGTTCGTAGGTATGAAGCGGTTCTATTTACGAAAGCTCCGAGCCACGTAAAATATATAAAAGATAAAGTAGAAGCGCCTAACTTTATTTTGCAGGGGCTATGTGATATGGTCAAGGTAGGTTTATTAAATTATTTATGAACTGCGGGCGCCAAGAAGTCCATGGCGCATGGACCATATCATGTCGCATTACATTTGATGTTTTGTGTGCATCTTATATTGTGTGATTATATATAGTATATATTAGTTGCACGACGGTAGCTATATAAGATGATCGCTTCTAAATACCACTAGTGTTCTCCCTCCAACGCGCACCACCAAGAAAGTTCTACGTTATAAGGTGGGCCGTGATGATCCGGTGTCAGACATCTCGTCGTTCGCATACAGTGGGTGTAAGCCATGTTGCACAAGCGTCAGCGTGGAGGTTATGGTGGCGAGCCTAGCATATGCAGATATGGCCCCGGAACAGGGAGACCGAAAGGTCGAGCACGAGTCACAAAATTGGTGTGGCGGACAATTGTGTACTCTTGAAGTTGTGCCGCCGGCTCTGTTGATGAGGGGTGGTTTAATGGACGGGGGTCGTGTAATCGCTTAAACGACCAGGAGGGATGTTCGTTTGAGTGGGAGTTCAGATAGTTATTTTCTAAAATACTAGAACTCAGAATATAATGAACAGAGTCTGTTTTGTAAACCTTTGTAGATATTAACCATTGTGATAGCATCTTTTCAAATTAGGCGCACTCCTGCGATTGAGAAACTTAAAAGGTTGGGTCCAAACTTCATAGTTTTATGCTTTAACTTGAGGATACTCCTTGTTTAAACCGTTAGCTCTTTGTGTTACAATGCCCGCTAGGAGATAATCCCAGAGATTCCGCTGACAAAAGATAATTTGGATTATCGGATTTTGTGTGGATGATATCATCATAGTCCAGTGTATGCTATGATCTCTGCCATAGAGAACCAACGGTGGGTACGAGTTTTTAGATCGCGAACATATGATATGGTCGCTAAACTCGGGGTACCCCAAACGTTGGGTTGATGAAGTTTATCAGTACGTTGACTGATTGTCTTCTCAACCAAGATGGAAGAGAATATACACATTGAGTGAGCATGTGGCGGTCATACTTAATGACATATGTTCATACTTGATGAACATTAAGACGCCTCGCTCAGCTCAATCACTGGATCCCAGACGTCGTTGCCAAGTGCAAATCCTCTGTCATAGACTATGTCATGTAAGGGGAATCGTTCACTTCATGGTTCTTGATTACGGTGGAAGTACCCAAAAAAATGAAACAGATCGCTGGAAGTCATCAATGATGATGGTGTATATATGATATACATGTTATGAATGTTTTAGCTAAACAAGTACTCGCAGTAGTGACTAAGTTTTGAACTAGTCATGTTTTGTGAAAACCAGGTTTACTGCTTGAGTAGCTTGAAAGGATAAGGCGACATTGCGTGTTGATAATGGCAGTCAAGTTGTTGTGATGGCCATAGACACTCTCCCTCTAGATCTACCATTTGAATAAATTCTTTATGATCGCCTGTTAGTATGATCATTACAAGTGTGTCTCCTCTAGCGAGACACTTGTTCATACATGATAGTGACAAATTTGGTGTCCTATATTTATGAAGTAATGATCATATGCCGATTTGAATTTAGATGGTAGAAGCTCCCACATTCATAATATTAATGCCAAAGGATACAAATTTAATAAAGACACCACATACGTGTGGCACTACCGTTTAGTCTGAAGGAGATATGCCCTAGAGGCAAATAAATAAGTAGTATTTATTGCATTATCTCATAAGTTTATAATAGGTTTATGTATTATGCTATAACTGTATTAATCGGAATTATTAATGCACGTGTAATACATAGACAACCAGGTCCCTAGCAAGCCTCTATATGAGCTAGTCCATTGGGCAACAGTTGATCGAGATTCTCGATCAAGGACAATGACGTCGGTTGACAGTGGGGTCATCTTGTTAGTTGAATAAGATGATGGACATACACAAAGTATTGCAATAAGATTGTATTACGATGTTTGTCATTTGCAATAGATAAGAATATGGTAGCTTATTCCTTAGACCGTGACACCGTATTTATTGATGCTTCGTAGGGGTACTTTGAGAGCATCAAACGTTGTGTCTTATATAGCATGACAATAACGGTGTCCATCTTGGGTATTACGAAAGAGCATCGAAACGTAAGGATCAAGAGCGGGATTTGTTCATTCTTGTAATGGAAAGATACTCTGGGCCCACTCGGTGAGATTACATCTATATAGCTGCGCAGCTTATGGCTAGGTCATGGAGATGTAATATCACAAGACGAGTTAATAACCTTCGTCGGTAACGAGATACAACAAAGACATCGGTATGTCTACGATCATATCTCGGACAAGGTAGTATCGCAGAAACAAAGGGAATGAATATCATATTTATGGTTCAACGACGATATTCGTAGAATGCACAGGGGCCATCATATACATCCAGGTATCCCTGACGGTCATTGGTGAGCGGAGTGTCTCGACCATGTCTGGAGTATTCTCGAACCGTAGCGTAACAAACTTAAGGTCTTAGCGACACCAGGAGATAGGTTCTGGAATAATATAGGATTTTGTTGGAGAGAGAGAAATGATCCGGAAAGAATTCCGGTGGTCCGGAAGGAGTTCCGGGAAGGTCTGGAATGGGTCCAGGGATGTCCGAAAGTTGTTCGGGTGGTTCCGAAATTGTTTCGGAGTCACGGGATATTGAAATATATATAAATATATTAATTATGAATTAATAGGATTTTATATTAATTTAATATTAATTAAATAAAGGAAAAAGGGGGGCTCCCACCTATATGGGCCCTGAGAGGGCCCAAGAAGGGGAGCCGCACCACCTAAGGAAAGGGGGGGCTTGGGCCCCTAGTCCGAGTTGGACTAGGAGTGGGACAAGCCCATGGGGGGTTCGGCCGAACCCCCCCTTCCCTCTCCTCCTTTAGTCCAACATGGGGGAGCTAGGGAGTTTGCACACCCCCTCCCCCCTTTATATAGCAAGGCATATTAATTAGATTAATTCATTGGAAAATACAATTAATTGTATTGCAGGCCGGCCGAGCTGTTTCTCCGCCCGTGTGCCCCCTCTCTCCACCTAAGCTATACCGCCGGGCACCGTTGCCCTGCGGGATTCCAGATAAGATCTACCCCTGCGATTTCAGCTGGATCTGAATGACCGGGGGTTGTCGCTAAGGTCCGTATGGTAACTCTTTTTTAGGAGCCTGGGCGACGTCGTCTCGCCCCTGCAGCCGTCCCGCCGCCCCCTCTGCCGCCGACGCACCCCCCTGGTGCCGGCGCCTCGCCATCTTCCGCCCGACACCCGTCGACGCAGGTCATCGTCGACACCCCAGCGTCATCGTATTCGTCATCGCGGCAAGTTCTTCACGACCTCGAGGTCGGCTACGTACGACTTCATCGTCAACGCTTGTGCGGGAGCGTAATCCCCGCTATCGGTCTACATGGAGGTAATGTAACCCGTTCCGCCACCGTTATCGCATGTACTACATAGATAGATCCTTGCTAAGTTAGGGTTTCATACGCTAGAAAATTATTGTTTTCTGCACCGTAACCCCTTCAGTGGTATCAGAGCCGATCTATGCATAGTACTGCTACGGTTAGAACTCATGTTGAATGAGGGCGTCTTTCTTATATTTTCTACCCTCTAGCGTGCACTTGCGATGCCTTCGGTATTGAGTTGATGAAGCGACCCGGACCGACTTTACGCGTACGCTTACGCGAGACTGGTTCCACTACTGACATACGACTTGCACCGTATCTGTGGCTGGCGGGTGTCTGTTTCTCTCCCTCTAGTCGGCAAAGCATTTTCAATGGAGGGCCCGAAAGGGATGCTTAAACATGCAATTATACGATCGATGTTGTGGTACAAAGTTCGTAGGTAGGAAAGCGATTCTCTTACGAATAAGCCTATATGCCACGTAAAACTTGCAAAACTAAATAAAGCTAGAGGCGTCTAACTTTGTTTTGCAGAGGCGTTATTTTATGTGACATGGTTACGGTAAGTTTTGATATTACTCGTACTGTCGAAGGCAATGGAGGGCTCCGTAGACTCGGAGCCATGCCGGGGCGCCAGGGAGCCAGGCACATGGCGCCATGAAGGTCCAGGCGCGTCGACCATGTCACATCGCACTTCATTGCATCATTATTGTGTGATGTTGTGTGTGCATCCTATTGATTGCATTGCTTATATGCTAGATATACAAACGGTAGCATCTTGAATAGGATGATCCCTAGCAAATACCAAAATTGTGTTCTCCCTCGTTGCGCACCACCAAGAAAGTTCTACGTTATGAGGCAGGCCGTGATGATCGGGTGTCACATATCTCGTCGTTCGCATACAGTGGGTGTAAGTCATGTTGCATGCGCAGGGTCTTCGAGCTTTGATTGGCGAGCCTAGCATATCCAGAAATATGGCCTCGGAACACGAGAAGATCGAAAGATCGAGCACGAGACCCAGAGTTGCTGTGATCGACATTTTATGTCCACCTTGGAAGCTATGCTGCCGGCCGTGATGATCGGGGGTGGTGTGGTGGATGAGGGTCGTGTAGTCGCCATTATTATTTTTAGGGATAATAATCTTGGTGTGGTGTGTTTTAGATAATGTGATTATAAAACTAAAACTCACCTACATATTATAAACTTTACCTTACCTCTTTTGCGATCACATCTGTAGACTACGCAGCTATACCTCGGTTACTTCCTCAAGAGCCCGGATGCTACCTTAGAAGCCGACGGGTCCAACTTCATTAGATGGTACAAGGGTTTCAGAAACATCCTCGAACACAACAACATTCTATATGTTCTCGATGAACCGTTAGGAGAAGGACCAGGAGATTCTGCTAGCGAGGAGGAGGAGGATGATTTCCGTAGGTGTCGAGACATATTCATTGAAGTGGAGATCACCATGACCGTATGCCTGGCACCTGAGTTGAAAGAGTTATTTCGACGCAAGGAGCCAAGCGTCATGATTGATGCGATAAAGATACACTTCGGGGATAAATTAAAGCGTGAGCAATTCAGGCAGCTTAGAATGTTCCAGACCATTCATATGGAGGAGCATACCTGTCTGAAGACACATTTGAAGAGATTGTATGACATCTACTTTCAGCTGACGATGGTCTTCGATTACTAGATGGCAGATTCTTGTACCATTCGGACTGTCCTGATATCTCTACCTCCTAGCTATGAGAAACATGTGCGCAAGTACATTTTGAAGGCCGATGATAGGAACTTCTACAAGTTTGTGTCTGAATTCAAATCTCTGAAAGTTGATTCCATCGAAGGAGAGATCTTCGATGCTACAGGTATATATTTGATATATACAGAATTATGAATTCGCCTCTTGATATATGATGAAGTATTTGATACTTGTTCTGTTTGTGAAACAGGTCCTAATTATCACATATATGCGGCGCAGTTTGATGTGACCTGGCGCTGAAGCTGGTGATCAAGGAGTTGATGGCCATTTGGTGTTCACGTCCTCAAGTTATCATAGCTATCATTAATAGTTTTTGATAAGATCTTTTGTAATAGTGAGCGAGTGTGTGTCTTGATTGTTGCAAGACAAAGTTATTCATGTAATAAGAAGAGTTCAGTTGTTTTATGTTTTGGAACAAGTCAATTGTTTTATATTATGAATAAAGGTTCCACATCTCAGTTACATTGATTGTATGATAAGTATTCATAATTGTAGAAATGATAAAATAGCGTGTCCTGTGAATAAGAGTTCTATTACTAGAACAAACACAGTCGAGTTTAGTCATGAAAGCAATGAAAGAAGTAATGGATGTTTTTGGTCCATTTAAGTATTTCGAGTGCCGAGTTGATTAAAGCTTGAAATCAAGTATTGAAGTTGCAATACCAGAGGAAATTAACTGAGTGTCATTTTTCAATGATTAATTAATGGTGTTTATTGCTTGATCCGAATTCTTCTATGATTTTGGTAAATAGGAGTATTTGCCCGACAAATCATAAGTCTGAAATTAATTTGATAAGAGATCAAATGGGGTTTTTCAGAGGAAAGAATGGTGAATGTTATATTTACAAGATTCGATCAAAGGACAATATTTTTGAATTGAGGGTTCAACATAAAAGACTTGTGGAAATATGTTTCACAATATTATAATGTCATATATGGTGATATATGGGGTATTATAATCACACTCTATTTTAAATAAAGTATGGTCTGTCAGAATCAGTCTTAGAAACTCCTAATATGTTCGAAACATTATAGTCGATGTCCACTTTAGAAATTAGATATTATTCTCAAATTCGTAGGATCGACAGTAGTGTCGACATGTATATGATTATATGATAGTTCGGAATTGTAACATCCCAACATATTATAATGTTGAAAATCACTAGAATTTAAAACTTTTGTTTGATTAAAAGAAAATATTAAAATACATAAGAAAATCAACTACAAAAGACTTTAAACATGATAAAAAGGTTTAATATTTCAAATATCTCAGTTTAACCATATTTTAAAAAGTTATTTCCAATTAAACATTACATTATCCATTGTATTTCAAAAACCTTAATATGTAATTTGACAAATGTTTTATAAAGTACAAACCATTTTATTTTAAGTAAATAGTTACTTATAAGTAATTGATTTCAACCACTTAGCCTTAGCTATAAACAAATTAAAATAATAATTACAAGTGTTATTTTAAAATATTGAAAACATTGTCTATTTGCCAGAAGATTATTATTCATTTACCTGAGTTCAAAACATAAATTGGATATTAAAAGTCTATAGTTTATAACTTAAAACCTCATAGATTTTATAATTACTTAACAACCCAAATCAACATTTCATTAGCTTAAATGATTTTCATTTATTTTCAAAACATGAAATGATTAATATACTCTATGTAAGGAATACATTGAATCTAAAATCTTTTTCAAAGTTATATTGTGAAGTTCATATGATTTATCTTAATATGAAATATAATGGTGCATAAAATAAAATTGAATTAAAATTGAATCCAATATATTTCCAATTACCTTAAAAATATTTATATTCTATTACTATACCAAAAATAAAAGTGAATGGTTATTAAAAATGTGTTTAAAATAACTCAATATCAACCATATAAGAATGTGGGAAATTTCATAAAATTTTATTTAACTCGTAATAATTTATTAAACTCCTAATTTCAAAGAGTAACTAAATTAGGTAAAATTGTATTTTATGAATATTTCAAAATAATTAATTTTCAAAAAGTTTCAAAACATGTCCACTATTATTTAAAACATAGATATGAATTTTACAAATTTATAGAAATTAATTTGACATCATTTGGACAATTAAATCAAAAGATATGAATTGAAAGAAAAATCAGAAAAGAAAAAGAAAAACGCTGACGTCATGCTGACGTCATCGTCTTCAACCTCTGCCTCAAATCCCGCCCGAAACCGCCGGCGCCTCCTTCCTTCAAATTCGCGTGATTAGCGCCCCAAATCAACGCGCCTCTCTGCCCTATAAGTAGCCCTGCCCTTCCTCTCCCTTTCCCCTAAAAAACCCTAGCCGAGCACGCCCCAAGGCTGCCGGAAAAGCTCGCCGGAGCTCCTCGGTACCCGCCGTCGTTTTTCTTTGTTCCCCGGCGAGGTGAGCCTCCCCCGAGTGCGAGACCTCCTCCATACTTCTCCTCGCGTCCGTGCGCATCCTCTGACACCCTCCCTCGATTCTTTTCGTAGCCGAACGGAGCACCTCGTGCTCGACCGAAGCTCGCCGGCGCCGAAGCACTTCGGCCACGCCCCTCCGAGACGCCCGCGAAGCCGCCACCGAGCCCATCGAAATCGCCGTGACGCGCCGCACCCGAGGGCATCATCCGCGCGTCCGAGGAACTATCGGAGCACCATCCCCGTCCGCGCCCGAGCCCAGCGCCGCCGTCTCCTTCGTCACCAGTGACCATCCGCGCCGCCCGGTGAGCTCCTCTTCTCCTGTCCGTCCGATCTATATTGTACGCGTAGGATTAGATCGTTTAATCGAATCGGTACGATCCGTTCAGATCCGTCGGATCTGGATCCAACGGACCAGATCTACTCACTTGCCACGTCGGATCCGCGTCAGCGCACAGTCAGCGCTGACGTGGATTTCGTTTTCTTTTAATTGTTTAAATGGTAGTTTTGCAGAAAAGCCCCTGTCACTTAGATCTGTCATAACTTTTTAACCACTTATCCAAATTCAAATATTTTTACATATTTGGAAAGCCCTTGACCTGTAGAATATTTTGGATCTGTCAAAAATTCAAAATTGGCTTAGTTTAAAATATTCAAATTTCAAATGGTGAATTTGAGTATTTTTGGCATCATTTTAAATCAATAATTCCAAAAAATACAAATAAAATTGTTTTTAGAAACTTTAGAATAATAGTAAAATTGATGCCACTACTATAAAATATTTGAGTGATTTTTGGATGAATTCATAGTTATATATTTAAATTGAATAGTTTGAGTATTTTCAACATAACTATTAATAGAAATATTATTTTTGATTAAATCAAATTGCTATAAATTTAGTTAAATGCCCCCTATCTATTAACACTATTTATAAAATTATATTATAAAAACTTAATCATAGAAAACTTTAATCTTATGATTATTTCTGTATTATATTTTCCCAAAATAGAAATTAACTAAAATTGCATTTATAAATTCATGCATATTTATAAAGAAACCACAAAAGTCATTTGATGCTTTGTTGTGAATAAAAATTGCATCTCATGCATAACATATTTTATTATATAGTTATATCCCTCATAGGATAACCTCTTCCTTATTTTTCTCTAAGTTAGAAATATTGTTAACTTAGCATTTTGGTAAAGTGATACACTTATACACTTAGTAATTTTCAAGATGGAGCTAGAAGGCCATTGAAGGACTTAGCCAAAACAAGACTTCAGAAGTATCTTCAAGGGGTAGAAGCACTTAGAAGAAAAGCAAGAAGAAGTTCAAGAAGACCAACCTCCTCTATTCTCTAAGTCTTTCTTGCTCTCTCTCTTTTCTTCCTTCTTATCTGAGACTTCATGAAGACTAAGTAAAATCCAAAACCAGCCTAGGTGATACAAGAATCATCAAGTCTGAAGATTCATCAAGACTACCAAGAGCTCAATCAAGACATCATTTAGAAGAAAGTTACAAGTCTGGAGATGAAGCCTGGAGGACAACTACATCTGTCTTTCTTGATCACCTTATAGACTTAGTATTTTTCTCTAAGTATTTTGCACATCATGGCTAAGCCATTAGAGTGCTTATTCAAGATAAATTTAAACAAAGTTATTTTATCCAACCTATAACAGTCACCTTTTGACCAACCTATTTGCCTTACATTAACTTAAAATATTTTCTTAGCATGACATACATCTCTAGTCCTTAGGAATATTTTGCACCTCATGCATAAACATATTTTCCTTAGAAGTGTTATGAAACTTGTTTGTTCACTATGTATGTGCATGTATGTTTGTTGATTGTTGTATTGTTGTTTGTTTATACTGTTAGATTGAAGGGAGAGCTCCGAAATAACATTGAAAAGAGTTTGTGAACAACGACAATATTCAAAGGCAAGTGGCACACCTCATAAACTTCCTATTATTTTCTATATGCATTACTTAGTATATTTTTATATGCATGTGTAGGATAGTACTGCTATGCTAAACCTGTGTAGAATTCCCTTACTCCTGTGTCTAGGTTCCTATACATGGTAGATGTATTGATGCTATGCGATTGATGAAAAGTTTTACAAAATGTTAAGTGACTACTCAGGGCTGTGCTCATGGTTGTCGTCGCCTAGGATGAATGTCTCTTCTACTTAGGGCCGTGAGCATGGTGATTTTTACCTGAGAGTGCACATCCACTAAGTTAATGAAACTCCTGGGTGGATTGGTTGTATGGCGGCGAAGTTGAGTGGCTGCTCAGGTCCATGTCTATGGTTTCTAGAGTACGTGCACTTGTGGATAGCCACCCAGGGAACAGAGGAATCTGAAGAACTCCGAGTGACGATTGTTTCCAGTGCAACCATTGCCATATGGGCTCTGGCTTGATCAATTATGTTGCGTGGACTCTCTCCGGCTTGACAAGCAGATGTAGGGGGATGTTAGGTGGAACGGGTCAAGCCAGAGTGGGAGGGAAAATGCTTCTGAAAGATCTCGTCTCATTCTTCTCCTTTCCTTATCACAAATGGTGTGTAAAGGATAATTTCGGTTGAATGGGTGCAATGCTGAAAGTGCACAACCTCTGCAGAGTGTAAAACTAAGTACTTAGCCGTGTCCCCGGTACGGACAATTTGAGCAGCTGATCACGGACGTCAACGGAGGATTCCACCATTCCAACTTCAGAAGTAAAACTTGATGGGTAAACAAGGGAAGACGATATTATGGTTTTCATGCCATACTTGTCTTGATTTGAAGAAAGTGTTTTCCAGAAAGATAGGAACAATTGGCTTTATGCAAAATAGCCTTGAACTCCACCAGCCAAATATGCATATAGGTTATAGAGTTATTCCATAAGTGTCCACCATAGTGTCACTTGCCAGACTCCATTTTTTTAATGGAATCTGACCCACGTTGTTGCAATATTTTTTTATTGCAGATTGTTCAGATGACGAGTGAGGTTTCGTTTATAGGTTTCGAGTCTACAACCAACATGTTTTCGCCTGTGGCAGCATGAAAGTGATAGAGACTCACTGCTATTGTATTTCCGCTGTGTACTTTTTCAATGGTAGCTTTATGCTATGCAACTTGTATCAAATATTTTGTAATTCTGGATCATCGATGTAATAAAATTGACGCTTTGTTGTGATATTACATCGTAAACTGTGTGTGCAAATGAATCGATCCAGTGATTTGCACTATACACAGGTATCTGCCTTATTTAAAGTGCATGTACGCTACATGAATATACATGAATAGTTCTTTGTAGATTGCTCGCATTGAATGGGAGTGTATTCCAAAACCCAAATTGAAACAAAACTTAGTTTGTTGTCTATACAGTTCCGAGAAAAAGATGATTTTTCGAATTATGGTTTATGGATTGGAATTAGAAGCTTGAAATAAGGTGTCAGACTTATGTTGGAAGGTGTTCCAAAGAGTATATGTCTACAAATGAAAATTTGGTGATTAAGAGTGAGGGAGACTAGAAAATTGTTTTCTGCTTGCAATCCTCTTTATAAAGATCATAAAATATTCATAAAAGAAGCTTCTAAATAAGGTGTTGTTATATTTAATATTGCTGTCAGGTCACAGCACAATATTAAATGTTTCAGATCTTGTTGACAGATCAAGGTGCACTTTATGAATACAAAGAAAGTTGAGAAAATATCAGAATATGAACAAAGGCTTTTTCAGTCTGGAAATCCAAGTTGCATTTGAAAGGATTAAAAGAGTAATTGTTGCTACAATTCTTATTAGAGGAATAAGATTGTTTAATCATCATATAAAGTGTTATATGAGAAATGTGACTATAAGAAAGATGTGGAGGCATGTCTTGTCAAGAAATGTGTCTTGGACAAGATCAAATTTGTTGACTACATTTATGTAGACATGCTTGAAGTCTGAAGGATTTGTATTAATGTAATACTATAGTTTGTATTAAATTCGAATTGATAATAGGTCAATGATTTTGGTTTGACCGAAATGTCGATTTAAGTGGGAGTCTTAGTTAGTTCACTCAGGTGAAATATGTGAAGAACATATTTTTGAGTGGGAGCTTAGGAACTCAAATATGTGGATAACATGGTTTTGAGTGGGAGCTCGTGTTCTCAAATATGTGGAAACATGTTTTGAGTGGGAGTCGAATTCATCTTGTGTAAATGACACATTGTGAAATTGTACCAGTAGAATAGATGAGAAGGATGAAGTTGTGAAACTATTTGAAAGTTAGTGTCTAGGGAATTTTAAATAGTTAGTCGAGTTGTTTTGGATTATATCTGAGGAGTCAGAATAGAGTCAAAAGGATGGTCCTTTGAAATCCAATTGATCATTAAGAGTAATGATACAAGGTAGTAACGGTTGTATGACGTGTTGGTCTATTGTGTAATATTAGACATCATACAGAAACCATATTATCTGCTCGATAAAATATAACCGATGTTCTTAAGAAAAGAACAGTTGTAAAAGTAAATTAAGAATTTACTGGAATTAGAAGTGCGTTAGTTGATGGATTGACATGAGAATGTCAAGTTTTCTACATTGGTGTGAAAGTATGTAGATATCGCGAGTTTGTAATCGTTACAAGGGGCTCATAGTGACTGAGTGTGTTTTCTAGGCAGTTATCTGGTTGGTATAATAAGAGTAAGCGCTGGGGAACATAAGTCTCACTTAGTTACGGTATTTGCATATATGTTATTAGATAACTTGGTGATATCAAGCAAGATGATATCAATGAATCGCAAAAGTATGTACAATCATTGTGCAGATTGTCAGAGTAACACTCTTCCACAAGCAAGCATTATCAAATGATTCTTATTTGATAAGGGATTTTGATAAAGTAAAATGCAGCTAGTTTATTTGTACTCTAGTGCAAGTGGGAGACTGAAGGAGATATGCCCTAGAGGCAAATAAATAAGTAGTATTTATTGCATTATCTCATAAGTTTATAATAGGTTTGTGTATTATGCTATAACTGTATTAATCGGAATTATTAATGCACGTGTAATACATAGACAACCAGATCCCTAGCAAGACTCTATATGAGCTAGTCCATTGGGCAACAATTGATCGAGATTCCCGATCAAGGACAATGACGTCGGTTGACAGTGGGGTCATCTTGTTAGTTGAATAAGATGATGGACATACGCAAAGTATTGCAATAAGATCGTATTACGATGTTTGTCATTTCAATAGATAAGAATATGGTAGCTTATTCCTTAGACCGTGAGACCGTACTTATTGATGCTTCGTAGGGGTACTTTGAGAGCATCAAGCGTTGTGTCTTATATAGCATGATAATAACGGTGTCCATCTTGGGTATTCCGAAAGAGCATCGAAACGTAAGGATCAAGAGCGGGATTTGTTCATTCTTGTACTGGAAAGATACTCTGGGCCCACTCGGTGAGATTACATCTATATAGCTGCGCAGCTTATGACTAGGTCATGGAGACGTAATATCACAAGACGAGTTAATAACCATCGTCGGTAATGAGATACAACAAAGACATCGGTATGTCTACGATCATATCTCGGACAAGGTAGTATCGCAGAAACAAAGGGAATGAATATCATATTTATGGTTCAACGACGATATTCGTAGAATGCACAGGGGCCATCATATACATCTAGGTATCCCTGACGATCATTGGTGAGCGGAGTGTCTCGACCATGTTTGGAGTGTTCTCGAACCGTAGCATAACAAACTTAAGGTCTTAGCGACACGAGGAGATAGGTTCTGGAATAATATAGGGTTTTGTTGGAGAGAGAGAAATGATCGGGAAAGAGTTCTGGTGGTCCGGAAGGAGTTTCGGGAAGGTCTGGAATGGTTACAGGGATGTCCAAAAGTTGTTCGGGTGGTTCCGAAATTGTTTCGGAGTCACGGGATATTGAATTATATATAAATATATTAATTATGAATTAATAGGATTTTATATTAATTTAATATTAATTAAATAAAGGAAAAAGGGGGGCTCCCACCTACATGTGCCCTGAGAGGGCCCAAGAAGGGGAGCCGCACCACCTAAGGAAAGGGGGGGGGGGCTTGGGCCCCTAGTCCGAGTTGGCCTAGGAGTGGGACAAGCCCATGGGGGGTTCGGCCGAACCCCCCTTCCCTCTCCTCCTTTAGTCCCACATGGGGGGGCTAGGGAGTTTGCACACCCCCTCCCCCCTTTATATAGCAAGGCATATTAATTGGATTAATTCATTGGAAAATACAATTAATTGTATTGCAGGCCGACCGAGCTGTTTCTCCGCCCGTTTTGCCCCCTCTCTCCACCTAAGCTATATCGCCGGGCACCGTTGCCCTGCGGGATTCCAGATAAGATCTACCCCTGCGATTTCAGCTGGATCTGAATGACCGGGGGTTGTCGCTAAGGTTCGTATGTTTGCGAGTGCTCGGAGGTAACTCTTTTTGAGGAGCCTGGGCGACGTCGTCTCGCCCCTGCAGCCGTCCCGGCGCCCCCCTCTGCCGCCGGCGCACCCCCTGGTGCCGGCGCCCCGCCATCTTCCGCCCGACGCCCGTCGACGCAGGTCATCGTCGACACCCCGGCGTCATCGTCTTCGTCATCGCGGCAAGTTCTCCGCGACCTCGAGGTCGGCTACGTACGACTTCATCGTCAACGCTTGTGCGGGAGCGTAATCCCCGCTATCGGTCTACATGGAGGTAATGTAACCCGTTGCGCCACCGTTATCGCATGTACTAGATAGATAGATCCTGGCTAAGTTAGGGTTTCATACGCTAGAAAATTATTGTTTTCTGCACCGTAACCCCTTCATAGTCGTGTCAATGTTATAGTCAATGCATTAGCTCCATACCGGATGGATCTACAAGTCCTAAGATTTGATCTTTTGACACTTGCAAAATAACTATGACACCGTTTTTGGAAAGCGGGCATATAACTTATTGATAGTCATACATAGAGATGTATGTGGTTCAATAAAGTAATTGACGGGTAGTGGAGACCTTTATTTCGTGAACTTCACTGAACGTTTTGAGTATAGCTTGTTGAGAATCATGCATATGGGTGCATGTGAATCAATGAAGTACTTTAACGTGTAGTGGAAGTCTTTATTTCATAAACTTCATGAATATTCCGAGTAGATATATGGATATCCACTCCGGGGAATGTTAGTCTGAAATTTTGATTCAATCAAACAAAATTCAGAATGAAGTAGGAAATAAACTTAACAAGAAAATCAAATTCCCGCGATGTAGATCGAGGAAATGAAGATTTGAGTTATAATATTGGCACATAGTGTCATGGTGTGTTAGGACGTCGTAATTACACTATATCGGATAGTGTGTGGTAAATAAATCTCTTACCGAATTATTGTGATCATTAGAGTCATATGGTAGAAACGTAAACACTCACGTTAGCAAATAGAGAAACCATTTGAATCCATGTAGACAATACCATACGAGTAATGGCATGGCTTTTAGCCTGGATTGTCGTTTCAGCAATTTAGTGTTTCGATGTGATCAAACCTAAAATGGATTAATCTTTGTAGTATACCCTACCTACTGAGTTAGTTGGGTACATGTCTCACGACATAGGCAAAACAGTTGCCGGGATATACCTTGCGAAAGAAATAGTTTCTTGTCCGAGGGTATAAGTGAGAAAGAAAGTAGAGCAAGACGAAGTTGCTGAAATTCTTCTCCAGACATCAGAGTGGCGCAACCGAAAGTGTTTTCGGTGTCAGGCTCCACAGCTTGAAAAAGCTGATGATTCAAGATCATGATGTTCTGAGCTCATACTAAGAGCGTAGGCATACGAGGTTGTGTTCCACACTGTGTATTACGACAATCTTGTTATGAAGGTCATATTAATGGAATATGATAGATCTACGAACTACGAAGAAGAGATGGTGGACCTAAGTCCGAGAAATGGCTATGAGTCATATATGATCCGAAATAAAATCCATATACGATTACCAGGTAATGACTTGGGAGATCTTGATGGCATCTTGGATGTTAATAGTATATGGAATTTTATGAGAGAATAGACATTGAGAATGATCGATTTGTCGTGAAACAGTTCCGGCAGATTCAAAAGTTGACCACATGAGAGTTTGTCTCAAGTGGCGAAGCCTAAATCTATTCTGGGTCGTTTAGCAATCGCTATAATTTTGAAAGAGAAATTGATAGATGGATAAGGAAACCATGTTTCTTAATAGTGTCATTAAGAAAGAGTTGGTGATCCTGAGGATGCTAAACATGTATGCAAACTTCAGTGGTCCATTCATGGGCTGAAGCAAGCATATCGGAGATGGAATCTTCACTTTGATAATGTGATCAAAGGATTTTGGAGTTGTCCAAAATAGTTGAAGAAACCTACATTTGCAAAGAAGTGAGTGGGAGCAAACTAGTTTTCCTTGATCTTATATGCGGAAGGCATATTTGAGTGGGAGCTAGGTGTCATTTGTGATTTTGTATGTAACGACATATTAAATGACACAGATTCTCTAGTAGAGTGTAAAAGATTATTTAAGTGATTACATTTTCTATAAAATGAAGTTAGGAGTATTAGGCATCCGATTTATAATTGTATAGATCGTAAGGGGCTTAATAACATTAAGTCGGAATATTTCCTTAGTCAAGATTCTGAAGTGTTTCAGAATAGGATAAGCAAAAAAAGAGGTTCTTACTTGTATGACTAGGTAAAATATTAAGTTTATCTTGGCATTTTCAGTAAAAGAAAATGATGTTCGACATTATCTATGTATCAGACATAGATGCTATCAGACTGAAAGCTCGACTTAGTGTGACCCAAGTTCTTGGTTAAAGAACAAGTTCTAGAGTGATCCTTGTGTGGATCAATGAACAAACGTTAAGTTTATTCTTCAGTGTCTATGAGAACTGAAGATATGTTTTCTAGTAAAGGGTAAGAGTGGAAAGACAACTTGCCGTAAAGCAGTTATGATGATGCAAGTTATGACACTGACCCATACGACTAGAAATCTCATATAGGAGATATCCTTTATTTGAAGATAGACATGGTTAGTTTGCGAAGTCGCATATGAATGCACTGAAATATATCGCGACTTCAGAAGTAGCAAGTGGATTGGACTGAGCAGTTTTCCGAGCGTAGGTGGTCCCCTTAATAGATCTCTTAGACTTTTAAGGCCCATGCTACGCGAATGCTCGACTCTCACTCCATCCACTAGGATATATTGCACCGTCATCGTAAGATACGGGATGATGTCAAACTAGATGACATAGAAGTGTTGCAAAGCACATATAGATCTCAATGTGTGAGATCTATTGACTGTATTCCTCTTTCACAAGGTGAGCAGGCACCAAGATGCTAAGGGTGTTGAGCTTTTACCAAGTTGTAAACTAGATTAAGTGTTACTCTAGTGCAAGTGGGAGACTGAAGGGAATATGCCCTAGAGGTACTTAATAAACATAGTTTATTGGCAATATCCCAATCGTTCATTATATGTTTTATGCCATGCTTTAACTGTATTAAGCGAAAACATTAATACAGGTGTGGTAGATAAACAACCAGGTCCCTAGTAGCTTCTACTAAGACTAGTTTCGTTGCGCGATTGATGATCGAGGTTTTCCGATCATAGGGCATGGCACCGGTCGGCAATGGAAGTCATATCGTTAGGTGTAACGATGTGATGGACATACCCAGTATTTATAGGACATAGTCATTACGCCTAAAGAAGGGGGTAGTTGAGACGAGGGGTCAACAGCGGAATTTGTCAGTCCGCATAGCCGGATAGATACTCTAGGGCCCACTCGGTGAGATTATGTCAAATGAGTTTGCAAACATGTGACTAGGTCACCAGCTGACATAATATCATAGACGAGTAGAAGATAGAGATGTCGGTAACGAGATCATACTGGGTATGGAGATATCTGAGAATGATGCTCGGACGCGCTAAGTATCGCCATGACAAAGGGTTTAAGACTAGACGTCCAGGTTTGATAGATGAAAGTCATTAGTTATATCACAGGGATTAATTCATGGGGTCCAGGCCTACGAGTTAGTCGTTGATCATAGAGGAGTCTTGATCGTACCTGTTATTATATCGAACCGCTAGGGTAACACACTTAAGGGGTTTCGACAAGACAACCGGAAAGGAAAGAGATCACCGGGAACGTCCCGGGAATGGTCCGATGGAGATCGGGCAGCGACGAAAGAGTTTTCGGAGCTAGAATAAATAATATAAAATATGTTTGATAATAATTAGTGTAATTAATGTTTAAATATGATTTTATATATTTATTTTCGAATTTTTAAAGGCAGATTTCCCTAAATGGGCCTTCTAGTGGAAAGAAGGCCCATGAGGGGGGGAAGCTTCCCCCCAAGGGAGGAGGGCTGGTTCGGCCAGCCCCTAGTGGGCCACAAGGGGCCCACTAGGGCCGGCGCACCATCCCTAGCCGCACCAAGGCTGTGGGATAGTCACACATTGCCTGGCTAGGGAGGTTGGCTCCCCCTGGGAGTCTATATAAGAAGGGGCACCCCTGGCCTTTTAATTCACCAATTAATTCTCAATTCTCTCTCGATCTCGTGATTCCCTTTGTCGGAGTTGCGCCGATTTGAGAGGGGGATCTCTTCCACCATAGCCCACTGCCGCGCTGCTGGTGTTCCGGTCGAAGTCTTCCGCCGCTCGTCCTGGACTGGACCTTCGGAGGCCGTCGTCTCCACCGTATGTGTGTAACGCCCTGCGAGGTGCTGCGCTAGCGGTACTCGGAGACCTACTTCCTCTACCCGACCTCGGGGTCATCTTCGTCGTCTTCGTTGCGCCGAGTTCTCTGCGACCTAGAGGTCCGCTACGTCGTCTTCGTCGTCAACGCTTGTGCGGGAGCGTAATCCCCGCTATTCGGTCTACGAGGGTATGTATTCCGATCTCCGTTGTACTACTATATCTGAATAGTGTAGATCTTGGCTAATTTAAGGATATCGTTGCTAGGAAATTTTTTGTTTTCTGCACACGATCCCTTTCACCTCGGGCGTGCGGAAGCACACCGTCACGTCGCTGTGGCCGTTGGGCGTCTCGAGCTCAAAGGTCTGCAGCAGGTCGAGCGCCATGGTGTGGAAGACGCGGCGGACGAAGGCGGCCGGGTTCGCGCGGCGTCAAGGGGCGTCCGCCGTCGAGATGTAGGCGTAGGCGTGGCGGCGCGCGAAGTAGGACATCTCGGGGTCGGGCTCCCCGAAGTCGAGGTACACCGTGGCGGACTCCGGGCGGGACGTGCGCCTCTCCCGCGGCAGGAAGACGGCGGTGGCGGCGGCAGGGCCGTTGAAGTAGGGCCTGGTGAGGAAGGCCGGGCGGTCGGAGGGGATCTCCAGCTCCGTCGCGCCAGCATGCATCATCTTGATAGTAGATCGTCCGTGTGTGGTGGAAGTAATGGAAGGGTTTTGCTTTGTGGAAGGAAGACGAGAGGAAGATGGTGGTTTTTATGGGCACGGCCATGGCCGGTGATCACGGGACATGCAGTTAAAGGAAGGAGGCGTGCATTTCGGGATTTGGCGACACGGTGCAGCACCATGGATTGTCGCGATCGAGGAGGTAAATGCCTTGTGCTGGTACCTCTTCTCTGTCATTCTTTCATGGGCCATATGTTTGCATATTAGCCGAAGTTAAAGGAAAAAAGTCAATTTTGAATCCAAACTCGTAGAGGTTCGATAAAATGGAACCCAAACTTCAAATCACTGTCGTTTAAATCTTGAACTTTGAAATACCTGTTTAGCACAATGAGAAACAACCGATTGGAGATATCCACCGTCTCAGACTGAACTGCCCGATATGTCATATTAATCTGAAAAACTTAAACAAATTAAACATGAGGCTGCCGAGTATAGTTAGAAAGTCTGACCAAGTTATATTAACTGTTAACAAGGATACATATAGAGACATAATGCACCATGATGGGCACTGGCATATCCACTTGAGGCCAGCCGGGTGCACAGGACACCGGAAAAAATTGAATTTCTTTATATAATTATATTTTTCTACCACATGTGCACCCCTGAAAAATAATTTAAATGTGTTAGGGCACCACATATGCACCCTGGTTCCAAATTGTTCTAGCTCTGCCACTGATAATGGGTTAGAGATCCTACGATATATAGGACATGCTGCTAGACTAGCAAAGGGAGACTACCATTATAGACATAGCCACTACAACGACTTTTACGTTCAACAGACCCACATGTCAGTCCAATTTTTTTTTGATAAAACAAAAAATTGAAAAACTAATTAAGCAATGCTTGTTACAAGATGGTTAGGTGGGTGCTTGTACACTCAACCCATCAGAGTGATATTAGTTTTTTGATTTAAGGTGGAAGGCGACGCTCCCATCAATAACAAGTCGCCTATAGTAACTTTCTCATCAACCTTAAGATTTAAAAGACTTAAAGATTTGATCCGTTAGCTCAATATCTTAAGAGCTTGTTCATTCTAAATTTATAGAGTTTTTGTTTTGAACATAAATTGTGGTGGTTGGTTGGGTTTATTGAGGATTATCCCCTCCAGTATCCTAGAATACATAAGAAGTAAACAAACTGATGGAGATTTTACGGTATTCGAGATATTCTCCTCCAAATTCCAAAAATAATCTAAAGATAAACAAGGACTAAAAGTGTTTGTAGGAGTAGGGTGTATTAAAAAAAAAAACACTGACGCTGGTAAACACGCATGTACATACACTGCTATAATCGCACACACGCAAACTCTACCCCTATGAGCACCTGAGAGACTGTTTCAGCATATAATCGAGGCTTATGAAGTCACCACAGGCGGCTCGCTGTTGATGGACATGCACCTACCACCGAAAGTGTAGCGCCGGTTAAATTCTGAAAAATACAGAAAAATACGACTATTCATGCCAAATATGGGTCTTGAATCTGGGTAGGCTGTTTCCACCACAAGAAACCAAACCAGTTGAGCTAGATTCACCTCAACTCGGGTTTATCTATAGGTTGTGAGTGTATGCGTGTGCCGTGTTTCAAATTTTTCTTTAGATTGCACCGGCATTTAAACGAAGCAAAACTTGTTGGGGCCTCGCCCGTGGGCCGTGGCACCGCTTCACTGTAATCACTCCACGTGTAGTTCTCCCAGCCTCCCGCGCCGCTTACCTCTCCCGGCAGCGCGAGCTTGCCTCGACACGAGTCACACGAGTCCACTACTCCGGAGTTCTACTTCTTCCTCGCTCACTCCTCCACCGCCGGCCATCCCGCATCCACAGCTATCTGCGATGTCTTCCCGTCCCCGTTCCGTCATCCTCTCCACCAGTCCCATGCTACTCACCCGCGCCCGCCCCACCGCCGCCGAGGCCAGCTCCGAGTACGACCGCCCAGCCTTCCACTACGTGTACAAGCCCGCCGACGTCCCAGCGGCCGCCACCGCGGTCCCACCGCCATCGCCGGAGTTCTTTGCCGCCGCCATCACGGCGCTAGCCGCGCGCCCCGCCGCCATCTCCGAGCAGGCGCTCCACCCGATGTGCTTCGCCTACGCGCTCCTCGCCACGCCCACCCGGAACACGGGGGCCGTCATCTACGAACAGGGGCGGCGCCACCAGGGGGCGAGGTGGGGAGGCCGCCCCCCCTCAGATTTTGCTAATTTTTTTACTATACGTATTCATATACCTGATATACGTGAAAAGGAGGGATAAAAAAAGAAAAAACAGGCAGTTACGAGCAGCAGTCGCACGAGTCGACGCCTCGCACGAGTCGCTCGATCCCCAATCCCATCTCTGCTCCTCTCTCCTCGCTCCGATCCGTCGCCGGCCGGGCCGCCCCTCATTGCTCCCTGCTCGATCCGCCGCCTGTAGCCGCCGCCGTTCCGTGCCTCATTGTTCCCTGCTCCCAGGTTCGTAACCCCATCCTTTCCTTCCCTATTTCCCAATCCCATCCGCGCCGCCCCCGCTTTCCCTGCTTGATTCGGTGATTCCCCACTTCCCGTCGTGACTACCAGGGTGAGGTCGAGCTCGAACTGTGCCGCCATCAGGCCATGGACGGAGATGAGGAGCTGGATTGGGAAGCTATTTCAGCACAAATGGATGCCGGAGATGGGAAGCTGGATTGGGATGCTATTGGAGCACGGTTGGATGCATTTGACTTGAAGGATGCAGAGGAAGTTGCAGCGCCGGCATCTCGAAACGGCAGGCGGAGGCGCGACGGCACAAACGACCAACAGCGTCAGGGACAAGAAGAGTAGGTTATTTCTCCCTCTTTTTCAAATTTCAGTTTTGATGTCTATTGTTGTAGCAAAATACTTGAATTTTGATGTCATTGTTAAGTTGTTTTTATGTTACTTTTATGTCATTGTTAGTCGTACTTGATGAGTTATGAAATTGAAAATATGCTTGAACCTTTTTTTGTGTTGAATACACTTGCCTTTGCCTAAATTTTGTGAGGTTTAATATTGTGAAGTTTCGACTTATTTACATTGTTCGTTCCATACAATTGAGGACTACATGTGTTGTCAAAAAAAAATCGCCGGTGGCACACCTTTTACTGTTCGCCCCCCTCGTCTCAATTCCTGGCTCCGCCACTGTCTACGAAACCCTCCTCGCAGCGGCTTTCGACCTGGTCTGGAGCCTCGTCACGCTCCTTCCCTCCGCGCACGGCGCCATGGCGCTCCGGTTCCCCACGCCCGCCCACCGCGAGGACGCCATGCGCCGCTAGCCGTTCGCGCACGCCGGCGCCGTCGTGACGCTCGTGCGCGCGTGGGACACGTCCATCCTCGACGACCAGTGGCGGAGCTCCAGCAAGGCCGGCCTGGGCCATGGCCCGCACAGGAATTTTGGGCAAAAGCCTTTATACATTAGGAATTATAACTCAGCACACTAAAATTAGCCCATTATAGCCAATATATTGTAGCCTGACCCGCCTAGAATTTTAGTCCAAGCTCCGCCAGTGTCGACGACTACCTCGTCCACAAGGACCACAAGCACCTCGTCCGCAACCCCACCGACCTCCTCGTCCACGTCGCCCTGCAGAACTACCCGGCCGAGCAGCGCACCGAGACGGAGATAGGCGCCAACTGCCGCGGCTTCGGCTGGGTCCTCGAGCTCGACCGCGCCTGCTTCGCCGCGCCGGACCTCGCCCCCGTCCACGCCGTGCTCTGCGTCGGCCACCCCAGGGAGATACCCCGCGAGTCCGCATCGTCTACGCCGCCGACGCCTCCACTAGCGTCGTGCCCGTGCAGATCCTCGGCGTCCGCGGCTGGTCCGCCGCCTTCGGCGCTCACGGGAGGTACGTGCGGTTCTTCCAGCAGAACCAGGCTGCGCCGGCGCCGGCCGATTTGCTCGGCTCCAGGATGCAGGCTATTAGCCTGTCTTAGGCTGCAAAATTAGTACTAGCAGTAAGTATCTCTATCTCTATCTACTATATAATATTGGTTCAGGTGAGGACGTACGTCGTGGCTTTTTTTGCAAATTAGCCAAGTTCTGTGAAATCAACCCGCAGTCCGGTTATAGAAAAAAGGTGTCTGGGATGCTCCGTGACTCCGTCCCCTCCACGCCATTAGTCGCGCCGCCGCCGCCGACCTGAACATCCACCCCGAGCTCTTCCACCAGACGGAGCGACTCCTTGCCTAGAAGAGCTCCTCCTCCACGCCATTAGCCGCGTCGCCGCCGCCGCCGACGACCCCGACCCCGGACTTCTCCGCCGCGCAGGCTCCCCACGCGTCCGCCCAACCTGCTTCTCCACACACGTTCTTTGCCTCATCCCCGTACTCCTCCCTGAACAATTGTTTTGTTCGCTTCTCTCCACGGCGAGCCCCCGGAACGGACCTTCGTCGCCAACACGTTACTTGACAAGCTGCCGGAAAGTGCTTCCACCGCGCCCCCTGCGCCTTCCTGTATGAACTCTCTCGTGGAAGAAGGTCGATGTATGAACTCTCTCGCGGGAGAAGGTCGATGGGAGCTAGGCCCCCCTGCGCGAGCGGGAGGTCGAAGAGGAGGAAGGCGAGGCCAGGCTCGCTGGCCGGAACAAGGGGACGAGCTCACTCGTGGGATGAGGCCGAGGGGAGTTGTGTCGGGCGGCTGGAGAGGAGTGAGGGAATTCGTTCCGGAAGGTGCGTAAGGAAGGTGCGTGAGGGGAACGAGGGAAGAGAGCGACGAGGTGAGAGGAGGAAGAAGCAGGGGAGGAAGGGGATTGAGCGGGGCGCTCGCATGCTCTCACATGTGAATTTTTTTTCACGTGCGCACAGGAGAGAGTTGGCGGCGCGGACCGAGGAAGAAAGGAGTAGTGCTTGTGTCTTGCTTGGGCTCGGGTACTTGGGCTGGATTGTGTCGTGGTGGCTTGGTCTGGCCTGGCAGCCCCTTCAAATCATTTTTTTGTTTATTATTTCAAAAAATTAAAAGAAGTGGTTCGGACTATTAGAAAGGCTTCAAACATTTTCATAAAACGATTGAAAATTTGGTAAAGAATGATTTAAAATACTTGGCAACAAAATTACTCACCACTACCTTCGTAAAATCTTTTTTTAGTTTTCACATGGGTTCCAATTTTGTGTGTAATACATATGCCAATCATACAAGGGGTCGTTTTAGAAGAATATAACAAAGTTGCGGGAATCATACAATCGTTTTTCGTTGCATCAACAACCTCCGTAGTGATCTTGGTGTTGTACGTGTTGGCACATTTTCTTTTTGTATATCACGTGTCCGAACAACTTTTTTTTACACAACAAGCAACTAAACGGGTAAAAGATTTACTGTTAACATGGGTGCGATGGAGGAGGATGCGGGCGAGCGTCTTCAAACTGTCTTCAAACTGACTAGAGAACGCGTTGAGTTGATGTACATTGGCAGGATCGGCAGGATGGTATCAGTTCCAGTAAACAACCAACACTGATCAAATTGTTGGTAGAAGCTAGAAACCCCACGGGCGATCAATTAGCCTTTGTAGCCTGCATTACAATTACAGTGAAACCTCTGGAGCATGGGCTTTACACTCCCAGCGATCAGAATAAAAACTTGTCTTGTACTCCGGTCTTATGATTAGAACGGCTTATACCAACTTTCATGTCAAAATCGAATGGGTTAAGCACATAAACCATCTGCGTTTCTTGTCTACTAGGGTAGCGACCTATTCTACCAGCGGGAAAAGGCGCCTTCAATCTCTAATTAATTTGCAATTTTCATCAAGTCCATGATTTCATGAGTTTGCGGTTTGCCACTTAAATTTGAATACCATGAGACAAGGTCATACTTGCTGATTTCTTTTGATGACTTGTATAACTGTTTTGTTATCTTTCACTTCTATGAGATGCACGATGATGCATTTGCAAATGCACCTAAGATAGGGACTTTAATCTTACCATATTTGGATGAACGAAGATAGTTATTTTGTGTGAAAATAAATCTATAAATTATTTATCAACCCGTAGCAACGCACGAGCATTTTGCTAGTTAAGTAGTAGTATGATCTAGTCCAAGTTTGTAATTTGAGCCGTAGCCGGCTTAGTATATGATCAGTGTGCTAGTGCAAACCCCAGGGTGTTGTCGAAGGGTACGTCCGTGTTGGGGAAGAAGGTGATGCATCCTTACTAGTCAGCGTAGCTTGTTTTGGGTGCTTAATCTGGGGTGGGAGCTACCTAATATCTGTATAATCATGCATGTTATGAATGAAATGGAGGCGTACGTGTACATTGGTGTAATTGTTCGATGTTTCTCTTGTTCAATCTGCCCAAGGAGCGAAGTCAATCGAAAGGACTCAGTTATCGCCTTATGAACTTGTTTGATTCCTGTAGAAGTATGTTTGATGAAACTACAACACTGGGCAAAAAAAATGGCTAAAGGTGTCCCGATACAACAACACCGGAAGCAGTGTCAAATTAAGTGCACTGGTAACTGAATATCTGAAGGAAAAAAAGGTCTGAGAGCGTCATGCAGCTACATATGATGCAGCCTGTAGAAATCCTGCTGACATCCAGCGTGGATGTTCCTCTTGGTTAATGAGAACTTCAGGTTCCAGACAAGAGAAGGAAAAATATATAATATATGCAGGTAAACAGTGAGACCGAAAGCTCGGCCGTTGACGACATGGCCGGGATGCCATCCTGCTGCTTCCGAAACTTTGTGGTCGGGTTGAACTCCGGGCGAAAGCTTGCATGGACTTCGGTCTGTGCCGACGACGGCGATGCCCTTGGGCGTCGTTTCCTTTCTTGATTGCGTCATCGTGGAGCATTTCGACCTCGTCTAACGCATGGTGGTTCCAAGTTCTCCGTGTGAAAACCTTTGCTCCTTCGTGAGCGGGCGCGGTGGCGGTATGTCACTACCTTGTTGGAGGCGCCGCTTGGGAGCTCTTGGACAGCATGGTGCAACGGTTTCGCGACAGATGTGCAGAATATCGTGTGGTCGTGGGCGGTGGATGCCGGGGCGGCGGCCTCGATCTCCCACGTTGCGACGATTCTACGTGGCGGATCCGTTGTTTACTGTGGGTTTGTCCATCCGACTGGATCATCTTCGTCATCTTCGGGCAATGCGATGGTCGATCTGCTTGCTATACTAGGGCGGCGGCCCTGGAATAGGTGGTTTTGGTGATAATTTGGATGAAAACTGTGTGGGTAAAGGGTTCGTTGGCAATGACTGGATCACTTTCGTACAATACGAAGATTGACCTGATTGCTACGCTGGGGGATGCGACCCTAGAGCAGGTGGTGTTTGTCGACTTGGGTTGTGTTGGCGGCGAGTCGCTTCGTTTGTGTCATTTTTTATATAATTTGTATGGTTTTTCGATCCGTTCTATTTATAAACTGGGTCAACTCTTTCCATCTATTCGGATGGTGGATACGATCACCTTTAACAAAAAAAACAATAAGACCAAAAATGATAGCAAAGTCGATCAAAATGATTCTGTTATTGTCATCTCTACTTCTCCTTTGTTGTTCACGAATCACCAATCAAAATTCTCACCGTTTCGGAGACTCGTTCCACCATAACAAAGAACATCTCTAAAGTGGTCAAACCTGTAAAAAATAGAGACATTTACAATTTCGGTAAAAAAAAGGGCACAGAGAGCTCCTCGTTTCTACAGTTTGGGAGGCCATTTGCAATCCACCTACAAACCGGTCAAACCTCGTCGGAGCAAATGCGCCGTCACGAAACTCATTGGAATTTGGTCGGAACTTGCCGGAAACCGTGGCCACACGCCAGAATCGGCCGCCGCCGGTCCAAATACTCAGCTAATCCGCCCGGCGATGGCCACGAACTTCGCCGGAGATTAAATGCGTGTCATGCTGCTGTTGTCCGTTAGCTGAAAGGCAGAGGCTCGTCCGAGAGCCCGGCCGGCGGCGCCGTCGCACGCGCCGTTCCGCACGCTCAACTAGTTGAACTAGTACTCCACTGCTGGTACTTCCGTGCTCGTACGCGGATGGATCTTGCTCAACTAGCGATCGATCCACGAGTACTAGCGCAGCTTCAACTCTCCGTCGACGAGGTGGGGCGTGGAGACGGCCTGTTGTGGGTGGAGTTGATAGTATAAATCTATCACTTTGTTAAAATCAATTAGGAGTTGTATAGCATAAAACATTCACACAACATAACACAATTGATCACAAACATGTTGCAAACGGAATACACACATGTTCCATACACAAACATCATTCACACAACGTATCACACGTTCTAACATGACAACCACCATACATAAACATCCACATGTTTCTACATGGATGAACTATAAGTCACGAAGCGACATCTTTGAAGGAACTCTTCACACCACCAAGAGCATCATCACTACAAGATGAAAAAGAAACTCCGAGATTAGCATGCGAAATCTAATATGCAACGAAAAATGATCAAAGTCATGCAAACCTTCTAAGTCCAAATTCATGCAACGAAAAATGATCAAAGTAATGCAAATGTTCTAAGTCCAAATTCATGCAAACGTTGTAAGTCCAAAACCATGCAAACGTTCTAAGTCCAAATTCATGCAAACATTCTAAGTCCAAATTCATAGAAATGTTCTAAGTCCAAACTGAATCATGAAAAATAGTCCTAAGCCTATGGTTGGTTTATGTGAGAGTTTTTGATGAACTAACCGGGTTCGGCGATTGTCGACGTGACTCGCGGCTCTCGTGGTGGGGTGATCGAGTCAGCGAGGTAGAAGCATCCGGGGTAGGACCTTGTGAGTGAACCGGAGTGGCCATGGGTGAGTCAGAAGCTCGACCAAATGGAGCCAGTGGCCGTGGAGAAGACGATTCCTACATGTTTGAACAAAATATGACTAAGTGTAAATATCTAGATGTACAAAAAATGACTTAGTGAAGTTTTGGTGAAGTACTAACAGGAGTCGTCTGGGTGTAGTGTGCGACGAAATCTGCGTAGCACGGCCGTGGAGGGTACGGTGGTGGTGGCGGAGCCGGTACTGACTCGGGTAGTGGAGTACCATCTCTCATTGCCGTAGTAAGCGCCTGCAAGTGAGTTTATATGCTATGCATCATGAAGAACAAACTCGGACAATAAAATTTATTGGCTAGTAGATTGGATGGACCACAACTCACCGTCATATAGGCAAACTGATGCGACTGCTGAGCTTGATACACAGCCGCCGAATGATCTTGCATCTGCTGCATCAAGCATCCTGAGCCTCTTGCCAGGCTTGTTCCATTTCCTTAAATATGACATAGTGAATCTCATGAGTATACACATATATGAATGGGAACTAAGAATGAAGAAGAAAAATGAGAGAAAGCTTACATGGTCCACGGCACGGGCGGCTCTATCACGCGGTGCACGAGGTGGAACAGAAACACCCATGATTAATTTGACAGGTGTGTAGTTGGTGGTAGTCTCGATCACCGTGTCAAACATCCCGAAGCGGCCATGTGGCCTTCCATGTCCTGCGAGAAACACGACCCTCTCATCGACTGCCTCCTTAACGGTGTCAGAATCCGGTCCATTAAGCTCTTGTACCTAATGGCATTCATAACAAGTAAACAATTAGTAAGTACAAATTATTTCTTGCTTGCATTTAGTAAACATGATCTTGAAAAATAAACCTGGTCTTATACTCCTCAAGGTTAACAGTGGTTGTGCCATAGTATGGATCATAGCCGTTCTTGACCACCTTCTTGAGCCAATTGCCACACTTCAAACTCTCCCATGTCCCTCCCTTCATTATCGGTCATCTAAAATACATACAACAAATGGTATGCAAAAGTAAACACTGCCGGAGAAAACGAGTAGATTGTTCCATATATATACCTGATGATCCTTATAGTGGTAGAAGTGTCGGTTCCCTTGACAGTGTGTTCCCTCATGACCGTGATTGAGACTGTTTTGAATGCTCTTGGCCTTGAAATCTAGATCTTCCCCGGTCCACATGTCCACCAGTTTCTCCCAGCCATCCTTCTTTCCCAGAGCCCACTTTGGACAAATCTTAAGATGAAAACATCTCAAGTCAACATCTCAAGTGAAGAACATATAATGCACTTTACGATGGACATGAAATAAAAAGAAAATTTCATTACCCCCATGAAATCCTCGTGGGACATCTTCTCACCAAGTTTGAGCTCAAGTATTTTCTTCTTGTTGTATCTCTTGCCTTTCTCGGCGCAGAACTGAGCGATAGCTGTAACTTTAACATCATACCACATCTGGCGTAACTTGATCCTCACCATCGTAAATAAGATCTCGTGACTCTTGTGCTCGTGCTCGGGAGCCACGCGATAGAACTCCTACAATCATGTAAACAATCTTATTATGGTGAGAATCACAAGTTAACAAAACTATGGTTGAAATTCACAAGTTAACAAAACACAATAGAAAAGTTCTTACCCAAAACTTGTGAACCACAACCTCTGCACAGCTAGGCTTAAAACTCTCACCCTCCACAGTCTCCATGTAGCCGGAGCCTTGAGCGGCCGCGTAGTCCTCCCACCTCATGGCTAACTTCTTCAGAGAATCTGGATCCTCAGGGTTCTTCTTGTAGAGGCCTGGCCAATGCCTCTTCAGAAGGCCCACAAGTACACCACCTGAAAGATTTACCGAACCGGTGATGACTTGAAAATTGCTGCACATGAAAAGACAATATTAGTATGCAAGGAGAGTTAGCCATATACTTATATGATCAAGAGATAGCCACTTACTTTTTGTTGACCGGCTTACTAAGAATTTTGCCCTCTTGAGATCTTGATCTTCTTGGAAGATTCTTTATTCCTAGATTCCACAAGGGCCCAAGCTCCTCCCCCTTGTGCTGCAAATTAAAATTAAAATGCAAATTAGAGTTCAAATAAAATGTAAGTGAACAAAACTAAGTCGTAGGAATAGGAGAAAATAGCGTACCTCCTCCTCCTCCTCGGCGTGCTGCTCCAGGTCCTCGTCAACGGGCTGCTCCGGGTCCTCATCAATGGGCTGCTCCACCTCGAAGTACTGCTACTCGAAGTACTGTTACTCGAAGTACTGCTGCAGAGGCAGCTCCACCCCGAAGTACTGCTGCTGAGGCTCCTCCACCACGAAGTGCTGCTGCTCCACCTCCCTGTCCTCCGAGTGGGTTGTTGCGGAGGGTACCTAAATAAAATAGCAGTTAGTGAGTATGATCATGATAGTAGGGAGTAGGCATGATAGCAATTACCTCACTGTAAGTAAGACGTCGAAGGTGTCATCATCCGTGAAGATGAAACCTCCGACAAAGCTCTAGTCCTCGAGGCTCGTCCTCGTCCTCGACCTCGCGGTGCAGGTCGCCCTCGAGGCTCGTCCTCGTCCTCGACCTCAACCTCAACTTGGGTCTCCCTCGAGGCTCGTCCTCGACCTCTAGTGGGGTGACCCCCGCCTCGTCCTCTGGGGGTAGGCCCCCGCCTCGTCCTCTAGGGGGTTGACCCCCGCCTCGTCCATCGTCCTCGTCGTCACTCTCCCCTAAGCGTTTAGGGGGCTTTTGCAAACGACAAATGTTCTTAAGCATGGATGCCGTGGAATTCTTGCTCATGGTTTAGTCACCTGCATTGACAACATGTAAAATGTTAGTAAGCAGAAATTACATTTTCATGCGAAAATAAGCAAAAGAAAGCATTGAGAACTCGAAAATAAGCAAAAGTAAGCATTGACAACATTGATGAAAAAATAAGACAAAGTAAGCAAGTTGGAAATAAAACATAAAAGACGCTCACCAAGTTTTGGGTTGTGTTCGGGTCTAATCATCATCAGGGTCACTATCACTATCATGTGAGTAGTAGGGTATGCCATCGAACGGTGGAGGCTCATCCTCATCACTTTCACTATCTAGATGTAACTTGGTGAGCATATCTATGTCCTTTACATTCACAAGTGCCTCACCTCTTCCATGTCTTTCACTATCATCGACTTCATCAAGACCACCCATAAGGACATCAAAGTCACAGCCATCCTCTTCCTCCTGGTAGAAATCTCCCTCGTATGTGATGGGGTTTATATTGTTGTAATCGTCCGCGTTTGGCATGGGTAGCTTACCACGTGGCGATACCTTGAACACAACTTCCCAACCCTATAGTTCCTTGTTCTGGCATGGGTAGGGTAGATAATAAACTTGTGTTGCCTGGTTAGATACAACAAATACATCGGACCCGCTATAGGTGGTTGAAGGCCTCACTTCCACTAAACCAATGGAAGGGGTACTTTTTAGTCCAACCACTGGGTCGAACCAATGGCACTTGAACACAACAAGAGTGAGAGGATGGGCCCCTTTATCGAATTTCACCTCATATATGTTTTGTAACCTTCCATAGTACTCATCCTCATTTCGACCTCCGGTAAACACTCCAGTACTTACTGTTTTCGCATTTGGCCGAGTATTTTGGTGTTTCTCGGTATGGAAACGATACCCATTCACATCATACTTTTCATAAGTCGCCACCTTAGGATCGAAACCCTGCAAAACCCATCTCAGTTCATCTGTCATAGATGTTTCTGTTGATTTCCCTACAAGTTTAGTCAAAGTTGTTAGTTTCGTGTTAACATAAACTACAATAGACAAGGGGGTGAGTTAGAAATTACTTTTTCCATGAATCAAGCCACACAAATTTTCCTTCTGGGGGCACCCTTCCTTAAAAGAGTATTAAATTCCGACACAGTAGGATTTTCTATTCCCAACCACTCCTCATCCAGAAATTGAGGCACGAATGTATCCTCTACTTCATCTATGTTCATCAACACATATAACATGATGTCCTCCCACTCCTGCTCCGTCACGGTGTAAATATGTTGACCACCAGACTTACCACCTTGGCCTTGGAAGAAATGAAGCTTGGGTTTACAGCTGGGGTTATCGGTATTGTACCGAGAGAGCGGATTATGCATATTGCGAACATCTTCAGGATAGTATGTTGTAGATACATCTGACACCTCCTCGATGATATATGCCTCGGCTATGCATGCTTCAATCTGATTTTTTTCCACATTTGATTCGCATATTCTTAAATATTCTCTCTATACAAAACTGCCAACGGTTCTGAACCGGACCCCCCAATAATGCCTCGTTAGGTAGATGCAATATGAGATGTACCATCGGAGTAAACATGTCTGGCGGAAATATAATCTCTAACTTGCATATCAACTCTGGGACTTTCTCATGAAGTCTTTTCATCATTTCCGGACATATTTCTTTGGCACACAGCGTGCGGAAGAAATGGCTCAACTCCTCAAGTGGCCGCCAAACACGATCAGGGAGATAGCCTCGAAGCATCACCGGCATTATTCACTCAATACATATGTGATGGTCATGACTCTTAAGCCCGTTGACTCTGTCCGTTGTTAAATTGACTCCGTTACTCATGTTAGAACAATAACCATCTGGGAACTTCACATTGTGTTTGAGCCAATTGAATGCCTCCTTCTTTTGGGCAGCTAGAAGGCAGAAGTCAGCATTTGGCTTGACCCAATTTCTTCGATTGCCCTCAGGACGTTGCATGTTTAGTTTTATTCTGTCACAAAGCCTCTCTTGATCGACCCTAGCCTTGACATTGTCCTTCGTCTTCTCAGGAATGTCTAGGGTTGTGTGACAGACGGACTCTGCGACATTCTTTTCGGTGTGCATCATGTTTTGCTTGGTTGTGTTAGGTTGGTATGTTAGACTATAAAAAACAAAACATTTCATGTGTTCCGTCGCACGATTCCATGTCCGGCACCCGAAACGGGGGTTTTCACCTCTAAGTGCAAGAACTTACTACGGAGTAAGAGGGGTCAGTGAAGCGGGTCGCACCTCAGAGATGTATCTTGGTTCACACAAACTACCAACACACTAGTATACATATATTAGGGGTCTATGCAAGTTTTGATGGGGTCTTGACGCTCCGGACCCACTCTACGACGAAACACTACTCCCGCTGGAAAAAAGTCTGACCTATCGATCAACCCCTCTAAACGGCGCCGGGAGGGGGTAGACGCATGCTTTTTTTTTGCTTGGTTGTGTTAGGCTGGTATGTTGGACCATAAAAAACAAACATTTCATGTGTTCCGTCGCACGATTCCATGTCCGACACCCGAAACGGGGGTTTTCACCTCTAAGTTCCGGAACCCCGCCACAACAAAACCCCGGAAATACCCGCATATGTGTCCTTATATTATGACCACATTTGATCATAATATTTGTACAAATTAGTTTTTATGTTATTTATTGTGATTTAGTACCCCTACGAATAATATTTTTGAATGTAATCTAATATTTTAATAAAAACTGGAAAATAGTGTATTGAGCCCGACGGTATTGCCGTCGGCGTCAGAGTGGGTGGTTACAGCGCCGTCAGATCGCTGCGCCCAGACGTCCACGCGGGGGCAGTAGTACGACGGTGTTCCTACGCCGACGGTGGCCGTCGGGCTCACCGATGTGACGCCGACGACACTTTGAGCCCGACAGTGTTTCGCGGGCCGTCAGTGTTATGTTGTGACGCCGACGGCCCCGACGTTTGGCCGTCGGCGTTATAATTGCCGTCGGGTTGAGCTGCCACTCCCGTAGTGGTGGCGGGCGGAGGGCCGCCGAAGTAGCACGTGGTGAGGAAGGCCGGGCGGTCGTGGGGGACCTCTAATGCCGTCGCGCCTGCCGGCATGTGTAGGAGTCGGTAGCGCCGGCCGCCAGCATCTTGACTGGTGATTTTAGGGTTGGAGGGAAGATGAGAGGTTTGGTGTGCGCGTTCGTTTTAAAAGGAGATCGCGTGTGTTGAGGGATTTGGCAGCGTATTTAGGAGTGGAGCTTAGCTCAACTGGTTGGTGGAGTGGATGTACAACCCCAACACCCAGGTTCAAGTTCTCAGGGACGCAAATTTAGGTTCCTATTTAATACTTGAGGATTAGGCTTCCTGATACTCATGCAATTTATCTTGAGGACCAGGCTTGGTTATTAACCAAGATAAAAATCCTGCTACTCATGCAATAAGGCTGTGTGCATCCCTAGTTGGTGCAGAGGCCGGGAAGTGAAATTCTCCCCAATATTAGTTCTTCCACCTACGAGGATGAGGAAGAAGCGATTGCCACATCAGATGGTCAGCTTTTATCTCATCTAGTTGGTGAAGTGTTGGATGGTGGTTTGGATGACGACGGGCTAAACTCATTGTATGGGTTAAAAGCATCCGGTCGGAAATCTAAATCAACTAAAAACAAGTCCCGGAAACGGTCTATATTATCCAAATCCCCCACGGTTTCCCGATGAATGGCATGTTTGCAAATAGCAGAGGTCTTGGTGACTTGGCTAAACATTTGCACTTTGCTGGCTGTATTCGGGACCATCATTTGTTCTTAGCTATTTCTGAGACGGGTAGACGGGAGTTCTCGCAATCTCTATTGAACCGTCTTTCAAGCGGCATAGAGTTTGATTGGTACTCTCGTCCACCTCACGGCCATTCTGGGGGCATTTTACTAGGCATCAAGACTGAAACCATGGAAGTGTTGGAAGTTACGGATGGCAATTTTCATATTAAAATGCACATCCGTAATAAATCCGATAATTTCATTTGGAGTCTGGTTGCTGTGTATGGGCCGGCCCAAGAAGTGGCTAAGTCTTCTTTCCTCTGTGAGATGGTTAACCTGGCAAAAGATAATCCCCACCCTCTTATCTTTGGGGGGGATTTTAATATGTTAAGGTTTCCATTTGAGAAAAGTAAAGGTCGGTTTGACAACCGTTGGGCTCTTTTGTTCAATGTAGTCATAGACAGCCTGAACTTAAAAGAGATTTCAATGGTGGGGAGACAGTTCACTTGGGCTAATTCCCTCCCCGAACCCACATACGAAAAGTTGGACCGTGTACTGATGGATACTGATTGGGAATCTAAGTTCCCTCTCGTGTCGGTGCGGGCTCTGGAGCGTATTGAGGGTTTGTCAGACCACGCTCCCATTTTTTTGACCACCGGAACTCCTAGGCCGCAGTGTAAGCCACGTTTCAAGTTTGAGCTTGGGTGGCTGCACCGGGAGGGTTTTCATGAGTTGGTTAAAAGGATTTGGGAAAGACCAGGGGTGGGTGCCTCGCCTATCCAGCGGTGGAATAACAAGATACGTGCACTACGCACGCACCTCGCTGGCTGGGCTCGACACACTACTGGTTTACTAAAAAAAGAAAAGGAGCGACTGTCCTCGATAATTGATGCCTTGGAAGCATTAGCAGAAGTTCAGTTACTATCCGCGCAAGAGATTGAGCTAAAGAGCCAATCAAATGCACATATAGCAAAACTACTGCGAGAGGAGGAGTTAAAATGGTATCAACGTTCTAAAACCCAATTCATCCTTGAAGGGGATTCGAATACACGCTATTTCCATAGTATTGCCAATGGCAGACATAGGAAAAAGCGCATTCATTCTCTAGTACAGGATGAGGGTTTGATCGAAGGCCATGAACAACTTAAGTCGTACATTACAAATTACTATAAAGACATGTTCGGGGCTCCCGACGAAGGAAATTTCACTTTGGATGAGTCTCGAACAGAGGATATTCCTCAGGTTTCAGTTGAGGAAAATAGCCTACTTACTAAACTCTACTCAGAGGAGGAAGTGAAGATGGCTGTTTTCCAAATGAAACATAATACAGCCCCTGGACCTGATGGTTTCCCGGCAGAGTTCTATCAGAACTTTTGGGATGTTATCAAGTCTGATCTACTGCAATTGTTCGCTTGTCTTCACTCTGGACAGCTTGAGTTGTTTCGTCTAAATTTTGGTGAGATAATTTTATTACCTAAGGTTAATGAGGCAGAAAGGATCCAACAATTTCGACCGATATTCCTTCTTAACGTTAGTTTTAAAATATTCACCAAGGTGGCGACATTACGACTGAATAGTGTGGCAAATCATGTAGTTCGTCCATCCCAGACGGCTTTTATGCAAGGTCGTAACATCCTTGATGGAGTTGCGATCTTACATGAAACAGTTCACGAACTACATAGGAAAAAGCTTAATGGGGTAATCCTCAAAATTGATTTTGAGAAAGCCTATGATAAAGTAAAATGGTCTTTCCTTCAACAAACCCTAAGAATGAAAGGTTTTTCTTCAGAGTGGTGCGCGCTTATCAATAGCTTTGTTTCGGGAGGAAGTGTGGCCATTAAAGTCAATGATGACACTGGTAAATATTTCCAAACGAAAAAAGGGCTTAGACAAGGTGACCCGTTATCGCCAATACTATTTAATATAGTGGCTGATATGCTGGCTATCTTAATCGATCGCGCTAAAGCTGATGGTCAAATTGAAGGAGTGATCCCACATCTTGTTGATGGTGGTTTATCGATTCTTCAATATGCCGATGATACAATTCTTTTTATGGAACATGACATCGAAAAATCTCGTAACCTCAAGCTTATTTTGTCAGCTTTTGAGCAACTTTCGGGTCTTAAGATTAATTTCCATAAGAGTGAATTGTTTTGTTTTGGCGAAGCCCAAGAACACGCCGCCTTGTATGCTGAACTTTTTGGTTGCGAACAAGGTCAATTTCCTATCAACTATTTGGGTATCCCGATTCATTATCGGAAACTTACAAATGCTGAATGGAAGAAGGTGGAGGAAAGACTTCAAATTCGTTTAAACAGTTGGAAGGGCAAACTTTTATCCTTGGGAGGAAGACTGGTTCTCATAAACTCGGTACTAACAAACATGGTACTGTATATGATTTCGTTCTTTCATTTGCCAAAAGGAGTCTTAAAAAGGTTGGATTATTTCCGGTCTAGATTCTTTTGGCAAGGCGAGTGTGAGAAGAAAAAATATCGGCTAACTAAATGGAGTGTGGTTTGTTGTCCTAAATCCCAAGGAGGGCTCGGAATTCATGACCTCGAGGTCAAGAATAGAGCCCTGCTAGGTAAATGGCTTTTTAGACTTCTTTCGGAAGATGGAGTCTGGCAAACCCTCCTTAGGAGAAAGTATGTGGGAGATCAAGCTGTCTCTCGGGTTTGTTGGAAACCTGGTGATTCACACTTCTGGGCTGGTCTCATGGCTACCAAGAAGTTCTTTTTCCAACATGGCTCTTTCTCAATTAGGGATGGCTCGGAAATTCGTTTCTGGGAGGATAAATGGCTTGGCAATTTTACCCTCAAGGAACAATATCCAGCTCTGTACTCTATTATACGAAACAAAAGCGATACACTCGCAAAGGTGTTGGGTTCCGACCCACCAAATGTTTCGTTCAGAAGAAGTTTGCTTGGAATTAGACAGGCATCCTGGAATGCCTTGCTTCTCAGACTGGACTCAGTCCATTTGTCGGAAGGTCCAGACAGATTTCAATGGAATCTTACAAAGAACGGAAAATTCTCGGTTGATTCTATGTATAGAGCACTTATTCTTCCCGATGTTCCAGCCGATATCAAGGACAATAACAAAATTTGGAAGATGAAGATCCCGCTGAAAACCAAGGTGTTTGCGTGGTATCTTCGTCGGGGTGTAATTCTTACAAAAGATAATCTTGCCAAGCGTAATTGGCACGGAAGTAAAAAGTGTGTCTTCTGCTATCATGATGAGACCATTACACACTTATTCTTTCAGTGCGAACTCGCCAGGTCTATATGGTCAGCCATGCAGATAGGTTCCTCCTTACATTCACCATATACGGTTGCTAATATTTTTGGCAATTGGTTAAATGGAGTGGATCCTAGGTTCAAACTATTTTGTAGGATGGGCGCGATTGCCGTTATTTGGTCGCTGTGGCTATGTAGAAATGATAAGGTTTTTAATGATAAAAATGTTTCTCTTATGCAGGTTATCTATCGGTGCACAGTCACGCTACGAGCTTGGTCACCCCTGCAGCGTGTGGAGCACCGGGACTTATTTTCGGAGGTGGCATCGAGACTGGAGACTGCGGCCAGGGAGTTTCTATCCCGGCATGGTTGGCAGCATAGACTCCGGATAGATCTTCCACTTTCTTAGGCGGATCGTCTTGATATGTAATTCGCCTGTTATTTTGTATTCTCGGTTCTGGTGGTGCGTGAATTGGTGGCTGTGTGCATCTTAACTATGCAGAGGCCGGGTGTAATACTTAAAACTCTTAAATAATAAAATCACTTTATCTAAAAAAAATGCTCGTCGTGTTTAAATAGCGACCAAATCTTCTAGCATCTGAAAACAAAAGGAAAAGATAGGAGTGCTAGCTGGGTTGGCAGCAGGTCTCCCGTTCTCTGCCATTCCAATGGACCCTGTTTGGACGTTTGACGTCCCTATGAACATCTCCACGGCCCAAGTAGACCTCATCCCTCACTTTTTTCGGCATCTACAGTACAAGCGTATGGATCCAGTATGTCACCCGACGAAAGAACACTCCCTCTGATCTTACATGCTTAATTCTTTTCCCACGATAACTAAAGCGGATAGGTGTTTGGCAGAGGAGTTTTATAGTGTTTTCTAGGGTATATTACCTAGGTTATGTTTGGATGTAGGAAAAATTTCTGGGAATTGAATTGGGCTAGCAATTCCAATTCCTAGATGGAAAGGAATTGAGATCCAATTCAAATTCCACTGTTTGGTGACAAAAGAAATTTATGACCGGAGTCAAAGGTAGCACATGATTCCGATTCCTGTTTGGATGTATGAAGTATGGAATTGGATGTTGTGTTGAGTTTAGACAATATAAAACTTGTCATGTACATGGAAAAATTGTATATATATATTTAAATATTAATATATCATTTTACACACATAATAAATATATGAAGGACGCATCTAGCCGGCGCGCGCGAACAATAAAATGAAAGAAGGAAACGTACGGCAGGCACCAGCACGCGCGCCTCCGCTGCCGGCTTCCCGTCCAGCACGCGCGACCGCCGCCGACTTCTCTCCAATGCGCGCGCCCGCCGCCAGCCTCCACTCGAGCAGCCGACCGCAGGCCAGTTCCCCGGCTCTCCTAGCACGAGGTCCGCACCTATCTCCGCCGCGGGCTTCCCCACATGTCCCAGCGCCGCTCCCAATCCCTGCAGGTTCCCATGGAACTCCCTGCGTCCCTACAGGCGCCTGCTATATCGCGCCTTGGCCGTCCATAGAAACGAACTCAGGTAGCTGCCGGCCGCAAGGAACCAGAGCACCGTGCACACTGTCTTCATAGCCGCAGGCTCCTGGCTGTAGAAGAAGTCGAGCGGCCTGATGCTTGGTAGTGAGCACCTCGTCAACACCCACCAGTGCGTACTGCGGTGCCAGCCACAGCTCACTCATCTTGACGGGCGCCGCGCGGAGTCGCATCGTCTCGACGACCGCCGGGCTACCATGGCAAGCACGGGCATGGCGAGCCCACAGCCGATCCTCTACAGCTCCGAGAACATGGGAGGGGAGCGACAAAGTGAAGGTTGGGGAAGGTGAGGGTCGGCGTCCATGTCCTCGCCGCATCCATGCCCTCTCTCGCCGCCGCTGTTCTTCCTCCCGCCAACATTTCCCCTCGCGTCCCCTCCCGTCGCCGTCCATCTCGATCTAGGTTTAGGGCGAGTAGGGGAGATGAGCGGGGCTGAGAAGAAGCAGGGGAGGGAGAGAGGAGGTTGGGGTAGGGGAGAGAGGAACGGGGCTGGGAAGGTCGCCGGGATTTACCTGGGGGCTCGCCGTCGTGCCGTGCAGCTCTCCAGCGCCGTCCTGGTCGAGCGGGCGGAATAGAAACAAGAAGCGGTACACGCTCGCTCGTTTCCAGGCGTTTCCGAGGTCTGGAGCTCGGAATCGGTGGACACACACGAGGGCCTCGCGTGGAATTCGAGTGTGTTTCCGCAACCCAATTCCTGAACCATCCCAAACACTAGAATTCGGCTAACAATTCCAGATTCGTGATTCCAGGCCCCAATTCTTACATCCAAACACAGTGCTAGTGTTTTTGGGTGAAAACACTGCTCACCCCCAAAACACTCCAACCCGTCCCAATCCTCTTTTTCCATCAAAACCCCCCACTAGATCAACTCGTTTGGTACAAAGGTTTTGCAGACAAGTGTTTCAGCAGTAATTTAGAAGTGATTTTTTAGAGCACATAAAAACTGATCTATTTCACAAGATTTGAACACACAAAATACTGATATTTTTAAACATCATATGAGCACACAGTTCAGCAAAACATCAGAAACAATTGTGGCAGCCACCTAACATGATTGGCGGTTTTATATGGCTAAACAGTGCCGCAACGGTCGCGTTGAACAATATGCTTTTCTCCTGCACAAACACACACTGTTCAGCTTCAGAGAACTCATTGGCGTTTGGGGATGTGCACTTAGAGCTGGGAATGGGCTCCTGGGGATATAGATGGAGGAGCATCTCCCATGTGGGCGACGAAGCTCCGACACCTGATCACCAGCCTAGGCATGACGCTGGCGGCTGGTGCTCTTCCTCAGCGCCGCCAACCCCCGCGCGGACGGCGACGATCGCTAATTGACCGTTGTCCTGTTCTAAAAATTCAGTGCCACGGTGGGTCTGACGACGTTGGGCGAGGCGAGCAACCCGGCGGCGTGGTTCTGAGAGCCCCACGACCCCGACGGCGACAGGAGAACCCTGGTGGAGGCGGTCGACGTGCACGAACTGGCCCAAGCTAGCTGATGGTGACTAGCACCTGCTGCTGCTCAGTGCTCGCCTCCAGATCGACGCCGAGTTCCGGACGATTCAGACGGAGGCGACTGCAAAGGGAGGTTGGGGGCGCGTCGTACCTTCGACCGGAGCCGGGCGATGTCGACGGTGGAGGGACGCGCGACGACGACGGAGGAGTGGTCGGTGCTGTGCCGTGTCGCGCCGCCAGAGACACGCCAAAACACACGAGGGTGGACTCGCGTCTAGATTCCACTCCAACCCGACGTGTTTCCACCGGTTTGAAGGGGTCAGCCCAACCAAAAACCGGCCTGCCAAACAGTGTTGGGGTGTTTTCTGGTGTTTTCAAATGGGCCGGGAATTTACACCGGAAAGCACTCCAATACTCTTGTGCAGAACAAGGCCTAAAGCGACTGGGAGGAAGAAGGCAACATTTTCTACGTCGGTCAAAGCGGCACAGATAAGATAGAACACTGCAGGCAGCGTACACGAACGGAACAATCCAGTCCAGCCGTGCGGCGAACCAAACACGCAAATCACTGTAGGTAACCATTCACATGAATGAACAGTAGCCCGAGTAAGGATAGGGCGTGAAAATATCTCTCCATTATATATATATATATACTAGGTGAATAAAGAAATTTTTTGGTAATGATAAATAAGCATGTTTCCCTCAAACAAATGTCAAACTATTCCAAATAGAATTATGAAACTTATATGCTAATTCTCTTGGTGCAGAAAGTTGTACACACACACAAAAAAGTAAAAGGCTCACATAGAATTTCTCACGAAACAATATTCTGACCTCAGAGTATCACTGCAGAAGCAAAGTATACTTCAATTGACTTTATATTATCCACTGAGCAGTAAACAAATGAATATCCGTACGTAATCGACAATATGAATGACCATTTGCAAATAACATGGGTTTGTTTTGGGGAGTTTTATCTAGTTTAGCAAGCACAACACAACTGAAGAAAAGAGCGGAACCATCATAATAATAATTTTAAGAAAGGAGAAGCATGTTACAAAAAGTAGGACATGTCCAGATGGTACATTTGAGTAACTATATAACAAAGCACTAAGACGTACGTGTGCATGGGTGGTTTCCTAAACCTGCAGTGAACACCCACCGGCAAGCAATGCTTCATGGCACTGCCAACAGAAGAAGAAAAAAGACAATACCCAAAGTAATGCATGTATAGAATGATTGAGAAGAAATTAAACCATTACTTATCAATGAGAACATCTGTAAACTTCAGTACACATAATATGATCCCCCAAAATCAATTCGCCGTGCTGCGTTGAGGTGGTGGAGCGACTGGACTTTGGTCGTTTAGGCGTCGAGATCGTCGGCTCGAATGGGGTGCAGCTTTGGAGCTGGCGTGGATGTCGGAGCGGCGGCTCCGAAGCTTCGCCTCTGTTATGAGGTGTCGAGGTCACCTCCGCCATGTTGTGTCGAGGTTGCTTGGTGTCGGCTTTGGTCGTTTGGGCGTCATGGTCGTCGACCCGTGTTGGAGCGCGGCTTTGGAGCCGGCATGGACGTCGGAGTGGCGGCTCCCGTCTCTCTCCTTGTTTAGGGGATTTTTTGGTGTCGGCCTCAGTTACTTGGGTAACTTGGTCGTCGATCAGTGTGGTGCGCGGCCTCGGGGCCGGCGTGGTTGTGTTGTATCTTTTACTTTGAGGCCTTGTCCTCTTGTTTGCTCCTTCTATATTAATATAAAAGGCAAAACTTTTGCCTTGTTTCAAAAAAAAAACTGATTCAAGGGCTAAGCTAAAAAATCCTGAACGAAAAAATAAGTGGCTAGTATCACAGAGGCACCTTTCCAGCCAGAATCTGGTGCCAGCTTCTTCTATGTCTCCATTTGCTTACTGTTGTTGTTCTTGGTAAGGAACCAATGTGCCCTGTCGCGAGCTCTGCACTTTGCAATTCAGGGATGCACTTGCATTGCCCTGCACCTCTAAGAAAAAATCTGATGTATCAGGGACTTCCATATAAGTGTCATGATGATGGTCAGTTTCAAGGTGCCATTGATTATGATCTATGTGATAATTCCTTAAATCTGAAACTGTGTAAGTGCACATCGGATCTCTTACCTATGGGAAGAAAAAGAGGGCATGGAAGAAGGGGTATGAGAGGAAATAAGGAATGCATCCATTGTCCGTAGACCAGTAGTCCCTTGTTAATGCAAGTACTGAAAACAATATGTTACTCACTAAGAAATCATAGAACCGAGAATACATCAAGCTTAAAGACAAAACCCAATTCCTGGATTTTATTAAATAGGTTGTGGGCACGAAACTCGTCCCTCCGGTCCTGATCACATTTCATCGAATAAAACAGCTGATGTCAAAATTTAGCAGCTAGGGACATAAAACCAAGTCAAGTAATCACAGAATCAGCCATCATAATGTACTTTAGTTTTTAGGAATAAACCTTCCTCTGATCTTTGTCTCATGAAAATAATCTCTTCCTATAGGTTGTCGGTAATCTCATCATTTAATATGAAAGCAGTACATTGGTTCTAGATGTACTATGAGCACAAACCGCACATCAAGATCAACATGTATAAGATTGTTCACCTAGCATACATCAGGTTCCCTCTTTTCTAAATTATGTCACTGGTCGTATATACTAACCTATTTATTCATATGCTTTGACCATAAAGTCTCACTATTTATTTAGTTTGTTAGCTATCTCTTGAAGAATCACACAAACCTGTGACTACCTACTGCAACAGTGCGATGATAGTCAAACTGGAACTGTATGTGTTCATATCTTGGTTTAATATCCATTTCCCTATAAACCATTTCAAATGTAGTTGCTGAGATTGTCGGATGTCTACTTTCATGTTTCACATGATGCATACATAAAATTAATCAAGTCTCTTCGACCAATCAAATTGTAAGCCTGGAACAACAGAGTGAAAAAGCTGAACTAAAGGAACATGCTTCAGACCATAGTAACACGACATATCATTAACATAACACCACAATATTTAAGGTATAATATACTGGAAAATCATTAGGAATAGTTAGCTTACATATGCAGCTTTATACCAAGTGCATTACACAGCAAGGCTGAGATAAAGATTAGGAGCACACCTGATTAACCATGGACATCACATATGAAGATGAAGCCGAAAAACATCATGAAGCTTCACTATAATTAGGGTCCATATATTAGCAATTGAATTTCAGGTACACATCTCCACTGAACCTAAAAAGACGAACAACTGATCATATTATCATACAAAACAGAAACAATAGAAGCTATTGAGATTTATTTGAAGAAACCATTAGAGATATTCACTTGGGGCTTGTGACATTGATTTAGTGAAGCTCGGGCATAGCCTATGATCTCTACGGCATTCTAAATAGAAACATTAGGTGGGGCTGAGAGGCTAGAACATACCTGTAGCACACACTTTTATAACATTCTAGCACCAAGTACAATCATTACGTAAGATGTATACTGAAGATTACCACCACCTCCTGAAGTAGACATATAAATTGAAGCTCCTAATCAATGATGATAGCAACAACCCATACAATCTTGGAAGGGTCGGCATCGCACAACTCCCCACAATTCCTCAAATCCATGGATGCATATCTGTTAGTAGATGAACCATGAATACCTAGTTAAGAAACTTGAAAGAACCAGCAGGATAATGGAGTATATATAGTGGTAAATAAGCTAGTCAGTAAGTACGAACAAATTATTCATAATCAGGTATCATTTAGAGAGTCTAATACTTAAGCAAATTAAACTGAAAATAATGAAATAAGATAAATAGAAACCAGAAGGACATCAAATATATCAAAGTGCACCCATCATGACAGAATACACATCAACTTATCTCCAAAAAATATTCTTGAAGCTTGGTGTAAAATTAGATGGAATAGCCAACGTGGATGAAATACGCCATAAATCCAACTTGACATTTAAAGAGAAATTGTCTTGTTATACGCAGACAATAGTTGAAAGTGATTATACTCTTTAAGAAGACCTGATCTCTATCAGTTTGTGGCTCAATACTATATAACCTATTCACACATACATGATGACTGAAAACAAACAATTCGCACTTTTTCTTAAAGCAAATGAAATTAAGTCAGTAACCACACAGATGGAGAGAAGATAAGAGTAGGCAAATGGTATGCTAATCTGACACTACACCAGATGTTTAGTTGGTATGCTAATCTGAGACAATACACCAGAATAAAAGGAAGGTGAAAAAAATGGCCGGATATACATGAAACAAATTATTTTGGGGAAGAAAAATCGAATATAACTAATTAGTTCATGGGATAATCCAGGGAAAGAGCATGTGCAGTAAGTAAGAGTAATGAAACAGAAGTGCATTTGTTCAGTCATTTTAAACTAAAATTTCAGACTAAGAGTTGAGATCTCTTGTACCAATGCAAGCAGATACTGTTGTCGAGTCTGCTTTGACCATGATGTCGTACAGGTGATGATCGTGGCTGTTTCTTCCTAACTTGACTCAGCAGCACATAATCCAAATATCCAGTCAATTTGGAGGGGGCATGAGAAAGCAACACATACAATCCAATAACAATGGGAGTAGTGGTTCTCAGATTGAATCAGTTATAACAGTATAGATAAAAACAAATATTACACAATGTATAGTGGATTTGACTAAATTTCTACTCCTACAAATCGTCAGTTCGTGATCATGTTTAGCAGGAAATGTTTTGAAAGAAAATATCTGCTTATAAAAGAGCTCTTAAAATGAGAGCACTCACCTCCTTCGATCTGTAGAAGTGCTCACGGCCAGGCTGCAGCAAGAGCAAGGTGGGGAGGTCCATGAGGACACGCAGATCACCAGGAAAACGATGGATTGGTGGGGAGAGGCTGCCGGAGGTTGAGGATATGCTACTCCAGGAGTCGTACGGCAATCCTACGCCACAGACCCGGTGCTGTCCATCGGGATCCCCTGTCCATCTCCAGCCGCCACAGGAAAAGGGGAGGGGGGCGCAGCGGCTAGTCGCGACCGTCGATCCGCGAACTCCGGATGGATTGGAGGGAGGAGGCGACCGGAGAGGGATGGGAAAAGGGGAGTGGAGGCCGCAGCACATCCGCGAATCGCGGCATCGATCCACAACCTAGGGGGCGGCGCAGCGGAGAGGGACGGGCCGGGGCCGGGGCTGGAGGCGATGCGGGCGGCCGCGGACGGAGGGTGGAAGGGCTTGGGGCTGGAGGCGGCGCCGACGGCGCGGGCTCGAGGGCGGCGCGGGCCCAAGAGCTGGGCAGCGGCGGTGGAGGTGCTAGGGTTAGTGCCGCAAGCGGCATAGTGAATGAGGCAAGAGGAGAAGGGAGGCCTGTGGTGGGGGATGCGTGGGTGGAGGCGAGCGCGTCGGGAGGAGCCGGGTGGGCGAAGGATGGCGAGGGAGGAGGGTACGGCGGCGGTGGGCCGGTGGCGGCTGTGGAGGTCGCGTGAGAGAGAGAAAGATGAGAGAAGGGTTGTAATGTTGTGGTGTTTTTGCAGAAAAGGCCGTGGTTTTCTGTGGAATTGCGATCAGGTCCTTCGACGAACTGTTCATTACTGTTCATAATGAACAGTAAATTGGCGCTTCTCAGCGCGAGAAAGACTCGCCCCTTAATATATTAGGTAATACGAGGAGTATGGTTGCAGCATTTGCACTGGGAGCTTATGTTGTTCTGAGCCTAGTTAGTGAGCGGATTGGCATTGTGGTATGTGTGTCTACAATCGCCACCCTCTTGCTCCGCAACCCATCAAATTGGCAGCTTGGCTTCCTGTTTATGCCGATAAAAAGGAGATTGGGGTGGAGAGGAGTTTTTAAAGCCCATTTGCCTGAACAAATAAGGAGCCGTCTTACGGTAGGCGTCGGCTCCAATTTTGCATGTTTATTCCTATGGAGGATGCTTGGTATGCTATTTACATACAGCTTCATATTTCTGTTAGCGTCGCTATGAACTGAAAAATGGGTGTTCCTTGGTGTAGCTGCTACGTGCGATCATATAGCTGCATATTTTTATGTGCAGCAAGTGTGCATGTTGGTTGTAAGGCTGGCCTCTCTCCTTTTATGCTTCTCTTTGACATAGTTCGAAAGTCTCATGGTGCCAGAAGCAACTGGTGTTTTACGCTCATTTATTTTGATGATCAGGTCATAAGGAACAAGATAGTTCAACCGTATCACGGAAATTTGAAATCTGTTATTTGAAAAAAAGAAAATACTCCCTTGCTGTAGCAACCAAACCGACCCTCGTTTCTTATTTTCATTTCCCGACATTCCTCTCAAACTCGCTTAAACTCAAAGGGTTCAAGAGTTGTATGAGCTGTTACCCAATTCGGTGAGCGATTAAGGCTGGTGTTTTGTAGCAAAGTATTTTGAAGTCTTTCAAGAATGTCACGCTTTAAAATATTTTGATGTGCTTAGTTATGATTGAAAATTGTGGTATCAATAATGGTGATGGCTGTTGCTCTAGTGTTCAGGTCCTTCCGGGGCTTAGCACAACGAACTCCTGTCTATCTACTGCAACAAGTTCTGGTATGACAAGTTTTACTCAGCTCCGGCGAGGGAGGGCTGAGGACATCGGCGCGCCTTTGACTCACTTCAGTGCTTGTAGTCGTTGCAAGGTGGTTCGAAGACCTTTTTGTAATTTTATTAATTTTTGTATTGTTGTTAATACTCTTTATGATCTATAGGTTGGCTGGCCTTGTTGCAAAAGTAAATTTGGAAGTATTGCTCAAATTGTGACTTTTTAGGTATCGTACAACCTGGGACCACTTTTTTCTAAAAGGGAGAAAGCTCATAAAACTTGTCTATTCGAGTAATTTTTTGGGGGAGAACAATAACTTTGAAAACTGGATGACTTTGAGAAAACGATCAACATTGAAACTAAATTTATGCATTTTGAGAAACTTTTTGGAGAGAAAATTAACTTTCATACAAGTATATATCACCAAAAAAAAGGCAGCTAAAAAATGCAAAAATAAAACTTCGGGCACCGCTTGTGTCTACTTTACCGGAATCAGCTAAAAAAGAAATTTAAAACACAATCACAAAAAAAGTATAGATACAAGGTCGCATAGAGAAAAATTGATGAACACTTTATGACAACAGGGTTGATGGCGTTTGTGGCAACTGGTTAAACTGTATTCCTAACCAGGTTAAGCCTTCGGTTGTGAACGATTGTAATGATCTGTATGTGAAATGAGAAAACCTTTAAAAATCAAAAAAAAAACAAAGCCCATATATCAAAAAAATGGTCCCGATTTTTAAAAATGGTTTCGTTTTTTTATGAAAATGGTTCTGTAAAAATGGTTCTAATTTTGGGAAAACGCCTTTTCTAAAAAATGGTTTGGAAACAAAAATGTTTAATTTTGAAAATGTTCAGATTAAAAAAAATCAGATTAGAAAACTGGATTTAAAGATTACACATTATCAAGTGAAGCAGAAAAAAATAAAAACAAATAAGAAATAAATCATACCTATCTTTTTATGGGCCGGAGCAAAACCGGCCAAGAAGAGAAGCACTGGGTAACTATGCAGGCGAGCAGAACTAGAGCCCCGCCCTTTCTCAAAACAAAAAAAACAGAGCACGGGGCATGTGGCGGTTGCGGAACAATGTCTATTTTCATATGACTAGTAATGGTGCACGTGAACATGCACATGCCCGTTCTATTGACTCATATAAAGCTAGATATAATCTTTACATCAATCATATTGAATTTTTCATCAAATTGAGTCAAATACATGATAAAAATCAAGCTTACACCATGCACAACATTGTATCTTTGAAGACTACCCTCTTAAATATCACAACCACCATCAGCAGAATGTACAAAAATTCATGAGATTGATCCATGCAAGATTGGAAACAAATATAGGGTGTGTAAGAAAAAGTAGGAATTAGAAGGGATCAAAACTTGTGGCAGGTGGAAAAATTGGATCATTCCAAATGGAAGGGATTTAGCAGAGAAGTGAGGAAGCACCAGATTGTCTGTTGAAGTGTTTCTAGTACAGCATAAAAATGGTTGAGCAAAAGTTTTTCAGCTTTATTAAAATACCAAGATATACAACAGCAACATGTGGAAAGGAAATAAATAAGAAATTAATCCTAAAACTATCAACAACACATTTGTAGACTAACCTAACCCACATTGTCTTTCCAACTGATCAACAATTATTGGCTCAAAAAATAAAACTGATCAACAATTACGCATGCAGTTGTGCAACCTCTTCCTCTAGATCTGCAGCTCAGCTCACAAATGCAACATGACCATACATTAGTCTGCGTATTTTAGAAAATCAAAACTACAGAAGCACCATGCGGCCAGGACAAGGGTGGAAGGTCCAAAAGATTGATGGAATTTGTAGAGGTTCGGAATAAATGGGTAAGAGAAAAAATATAATCACAAATATTTCAAAAGAATCACCTGCCTCCATAGATTTGGATGAGGTTAATTACAACGATACTAAACAATGAGCAGGTTTATAGATGTTCGCCGAATGATTTATATGCTCTAGTGTTCTTGGAGACACTGTCGAACATATTCAACTTCCGTTTTAAAATTATGCATACTCACTAGTAGAAATATGGGCATTAGTCCCGGTTCTAGAGAACCTTTAGTCCCGGTGTAGCAACCGGGACTACCAAGGCGGGACTAAAGGTGCCCAACCCTTTAGTCTCGGTTGCTTACGAATCTGGACTAAAGGCCCTTCCACATGGCCACGTGTGCCCGCAACGTTTGGACCCTTTGGTCCAGGTTGGTAAACCTGGACTAAAGGTTTTTAGCAGAAATTCATTTTTTTTCAAAAAAAATCAACTATTTATATTTTTTCAGGTTTTTTATTTCGAATCTTCGAAAAAAAATTGAACTTCAAATCTTGCAATTATTTGACCAATTAATTTATATTTACCCCAATTCTCAACTCAAAGTGCATACCTATGGTCAAACTTCCCGCTCGGTCACCCATCCTCACACTACTCCACCCCAAGCACGCTTAGCATTGAGGTTCCATTCAAATTAGATACTAAGAAAGAACAGAGAACTTACTGATATAAAAGTCTTATCAATCATATTAACCACTCAGTCATGATGATATATTTTTTCATTGCATGTATTATAAATTTTAGTTGAATAAATAAAAATGATAATACAATAAAATATTGAAATAAATAATGATAAAATAAACGTTACTTTACTTTTGCCTTTTTATATAGTATGGAATAATTATATCTTTAAATCCTTAAATCGGAATTCAACAAATAAAATGTCTAAATTAATTAAAAAAATTAGAGGAATCCAAATATGACATCCAAATCATATTTTGCGATGCAGAAACATCGATAGCCATGGTGACCATTTCGATCTTTTTTATGAAAAAATTAAATAAAATGATAAACACCTCAAAAAAGGATATCCATTGAAATAGGGTCCTTATATGTGTACTAGGTGGTATGAAAAATGATAAACTTGATTTTTGACCAAATTTGAGAAAAATGTTTTCACAAAAAGGACTATCGTCTATAAACATCTATAAGTTTCAAGTCAAATGACCAAGTTATGGTCATTTTCACGGCATAGTTTGTGATAAAGATCTCATATTACACAAATATGTGCGTATTGGTATAGTAAACAATCACACCAAAGGGATTTTTCAAATTATTATCATAAATATCATTTTCCATTTTTTAAGTGCAAAACATGACTTTTTGTGCACAAAGTACCAAACATATGATGCAAAATGGCACCCATTTAATTTTCATGAAAACTACTACACATATGATGGATAATCCCCAAGTAATAGGTTTTTCCTTGTTTTTTACCTAATTTCGCCTAGTTAAATGAGTTTATGTGTTTTTTTCAAAAGTAATTCAAATTTGATACACAACTATTTGATAGTTTGATATGAATTTTTTGGAAAAATCATTTTAAGGTACACAATTATTGGTTATATCACATAAACATTGATAATTCTTGAAAATCTTACCTCTTTCGATGAATAGTCATCGCGGCCGTCTTGATCATTTTTACGAAAAATATGGAATAAAGTGATAAACACCTCAAAAAAGGAAATGCTTTAACATGGGACCCTTATATGTGTACTAGTTGCCCTAAAAAATGATAAACTTGATTTTTAACAAAATTTGCAAAAAAAGTCTTCACAAAAAGGACTATTATCTATAAACATCTATAACTTTCAAGTCAAATTACTAAGTTATGGTCATTTTCACGACATAGTTTGTGATAAAGATCTCATATTCCACAAATAGGTGTGTATTGGTATAGTAAACAATCACGCCAAAGGGATTTTTCAAATTATTATCATAAATACCATTTTCCAATTTTTAAGTGCAAAACATGACTTTTTTTGTGAACAAAGTACCAAACATATGATGCAAAATGGCACCCATTTAATTTTCATGAAAACTTCTACACATATGATGGATAATCCCAAAGTAATAGGTTTTTCCTTGATTTCTACCTAATTTCGCCTAGTTAAATGAGCTTAAGTCGATTTTTCAAAAGTAATTCAAATTTGAACTATAACTATTTGATAGTTTGATATGAATTTTTGGAAAAATAATTTTAAGGTGCACAAATATTGGTTATATCACATAAACATTGATACCTCTTGTAAATCTTATCTCTTTCGATGAATAGTCATCGCTGCCGTTTTGATCATTTTTATGAAAAATGGAATAAAGTGATAAACACCTCAAAAAAGGAAATCCTTTGACATGGATCCATATATGTGTACTAGTTGCTATGAAAAATGATAAACTTGATTTTTCACAAAATATTGCAACAAAAGTTTTCACAAAAAAGACTATCATCTATAAACATATATAAGTTTCAAGCCAAATTACGAAATTATGGTCATTTTCACGGTATAGTTTGTGATAAAGATCTCATATTTGACAATTAGGTGTGTATTGGTATAGTAAACAATCACGCCAAAGTGATTATTCAAATTATTATCATAAATATCATTTTCCATTTTAAATGCAGAAATGACTTTTTTGTGAACAAAGTACCAAACATATGATGCAAAATGGCACCCATTTAATTTTTATGGAAACTAGTACACATATTATGGATAATCTCCAAGTAATAGGTTTTTCCTTGATTTTACCTAATTTCGCCTAATTAAATGAGTTTATGTTGATTTTTTAAAAATAATTCAAATTTGAACTACAACTATTTGATAGTTTGGTCTGAATATTTTGAAAAAAATAGTTTAAGGTACACAACTATTGGTTATATCACAGAAATATTGATAATTCTTAAAAATCTTACCTCTTTCGATGAATAGTCATCGCGACTGTTTTGATCGTTTTTACGAAAAAATGGTATAGAGTGATAAACAACTCAAAAAAGGAAATCTTTTGGCATGGGACCCTTATATGTGTACTAGTTGCTATGAAAAATGATAAACTTGATTTCTGACCAAATTTGCAAAAAACAAATCGTTCCGGTTGACTGGTCGTGCAAGATGCGCATTTTATCATTCCATCCGAGACTAAACTTTGGCTACAATTAATATATAAAAAGTTAAAATGGTAAATCATCACACAGTTTCATTTTACGTGAACTAATTGCGTAGATAGTTTTTCATATATACACAATGTTTTCCGACCTCGTACGAAAAGTTATAGTTTTTAAAATTGAGATCACTTTTTTACAAAAAAATCAAAAATCAAAATTTAAAATTTTCTCTAATAGTAGGTTCCGATAGGTACCGGCACGTCAAAGGATTTTTAAATTTAAAGTTTTTCATTTTTAAAATTTATTTTAGATGTTGTTTTTTTAGGGTAAATAAATAGCCTACCGTAGACCCTTTGGTCCAGGTTGGTGCCACAGACCGGGACTAAAGGGCCCGCCTCTGCGGCCGCATGTGGTGACTCTTTAGTCCCGGTTCGTGTCACGAACCGGAATTAAATGTCCATCCAAAATTCATTCTGGTGGCATGCACCCTTTAGTCTCGGTTCCTTTTTAAATGTGGGCTAAAGGGGTGAACCAAAGCCCCGTTTTCTACTAGTGAGTGGCCAGACATGCTATAAATAAAGATAGAGAGAATTTAGCGGTGACAATCTAGCCAATTTAAATTGACCGTGTTCGCCATAATTTGTAGAATATGACACATCACTCATACATTTCATGAAAACCAAATACAAGTTGGCATTTGTATTTAACCTGGTAGAAGTGAATCCATGTCAGGTTGATGCACAGCCCAAGCGCCAACTGGATGTACCATGTACTCAGCATAACAAGATGTCTCATAGAGAAAACACATGTCCTGTTTCCTAGGATCATTCAGAAACAACGTTGGTTAGTGTAGACGAACAAAGCAACAAACTGACACAACATAAGTGCAGACAGACTGGAATTGATTATCTAGTACTACAAAATATTAGCGTAGCAGATTGAATCAGATTGCGCCCTTGGCCATCATCCTCTGCCATGGAAAAAAGATGGCTTGCTCCTGCGGGTGCAAGATATTTTATAATGTTGAATGAGAATAAGGCCTGCGATGTTGCTAGGTCGGGTGGATATATGGGGAATCTTAATTCCGGTCCTATTCTACTTTTGTTTCAGTACTATCCTTTAGAGCAATACAGGTGATGTTAACTGTTGCAAACAAAGGTTAAAGCAGGCATAAAGGCTGCTACGTACAATTATCTGTTAGGTTGGTACAATTCTTCAAATGGTTAAAGTTGATGCTTGTTGATCCTAACAATATACCAGGTTTTACAATACTCATGTCATGCTATGTATATGTATTTAGAGTTAAGAAGAATTTCTAAAGGTCATATTGACTGTACATCTAAGATGCTTTATAACAGGTCACATAGCTTAATTAAGCAGTGTTGATTTATCATGGGCAAGCTAATTTCTTTCTTTCCTTGGTCGATGTTAATCTCACATATGAATATATAGCTCTCCCTTTGTTTCATCTGCCTACAAGTGGACAACGAACAGTAAATCAATTGGCTCTGCTGGTCAAGTATTTAGTGTGGCTGGATAATTGGTGTCCCTGAGAAACGTACAGTTTGTCTATGAAACACTATTGTTGGAGAGTTGTAATGAAACTTTACTACACCATCACTTGGTAGCTCATTGTGTAAAGCAAAAAAACGAATTTAAGGCAAAGCAATTGTTGAATTATTAATTTCCTTCTGCTCCTCCTACTACATAGAATCATCATTGATATTTGTGAAGTTGCAGGTTTAAAGGTAAAATAAAAGTATTTAGTTCAGTTGCCTGTATGGACCCTTCTTCAATTTCTTGGTAACAATAGTTACAGCTCAAGGTACTTGTTTCTTCCTTCTGTTTTACGTCAAGGATGGAAGGGAAGATACGAAGCTAATGACAGTAGAAGCCCCACTACAGGACTAACAGGCCAGCCCGACGGCATTTGTCGTCGGGCTCACGCTAAAAACCGTCGGCGTACATGAGCCCGACGGTGGCCGTCGGGCTAAGGTCGTCGGCGTGTAATCCATCGAGCTCACGCCGTTTCCGTCGGCGTCGCAAATACCGTCGGGCTCATAGTGAGCCCGACGGTATAACCGTCGGCCTTACAACTAGGACGCCGACAACAATGCCGTCGGGCTCATAGATGGCTCTACCATTTTTTTAAAAAAATTATTTTTTCAACTTTTTTAATTATTATTTTAACTCCAATTTAGTCATATATTTAATCTCATATCACACACTTAATCATAATCTTAACTCAAACCATCCACTCACACACTTAATCATAATCTTAGCTCAAACCATCCACTCACACACTTAATCATAATCTTAGCTCAAACTATTCACCCTCAGTCAAACTTCCCAGACGGTCACCCATCTTTAGAGTGCTCCAGGCCAAGCACGCTTAACTATTGAGTTCTATTCAAATGAGATTTCAGTTGAGATGTCAGACCTTGTTGCTATTAGTATGATAGCAATCATATTAACCCTCATTTGAGATATTATATTTTTAATGTTTAAAATTTCAAAAATAAGATTTGAATGAACAAAATAACTATGTTTAATAATACTTGAATAATAATAATAATCAATTATTTTATTTTTGTTTTGTCTTTTCCATTTAATAAGAAATAATTCATATCTTCATATTGATATATCAGAATTTAATAAATAAAATGTCTATGTCAATCATAAAAATGAGAGGAATCCAAATATGACATTCATGTCATCATTTTCATAATGAATGATGTCTTTTAAAACAAACAAGAACCAACATAAATCAACATAAAGTAAATTAAAGAGGCGAATTTAGATAGAAAGTAAGGAAAATCCTCATATTAAGTTATTATCCATAAAATATGTTCTACTCTTTGTGAAAATTAAATGGGTGTCATTTTGGACCATATTTTATGTACTTGCTTTTTAAAAAAGTCATTTCAGACACTTAAAAAAAGAAAATAATATTTCTAAAAAGAATTTTGAAAATCGCTTCGGTGACGTTGTTTCCCATACCATGACACACATATGCACTGAATATGGGCACTTTATCACAAACTATGACATGATAATGGTCATACATTGGTCATATGTCTTTAAACCTATGCATGTTTATAGATGTTTGACATTTTTGTGAAGTTTCATTTTGAAAAGTTTACCAAAAATCAAGTTTATCATTTTTCCTATTAACTAGTACACGAAAAAGGACTCTATGCCAAAGGGTTTCTTTTTTTGAGTACTTTTTCATATTTTTCCATTTCTTTCAAAAAACGGTCAAAATGGAGAGCATGGCTATTCATCAAAAGTGGTCGAATTTTTCAAAATTATTGACGGTTCTATGTTGTAACCACTACTTTTCTACCTTAAAATGATTTTTGTAAAAACTTCAGAGCAAACTATCACACAGTTGTAGTTCAAATTTGAATTACTTCCGGAAAATTGACATAAAGTCAATTAAAGAGGCGAATTTGGATAGAAAGTAAGGAAAATCCTCATATTCAGATATTATCCATAAAATATGTTCTACTCTTTGTGAAAATTAAGTGGGTGTCATTTTGGACCATATTTTATGTACTTGCTTCACAAAAAAAGTCATATCTGACACTTAAAAAATGGAAAATGATATTTCTAAAAAGAATTTTGAAAATCGCTTCGGTGACGTTGTTTCCCATGACACACATATATGCTGAATATGGTCACTTTATCACAAACTATGACATGATAATGGTCATACATTGGTCATTTGTCTTAAAACCTATGCATGTTTATAGATGTTTGACATTTTTGTGAAGTTTCGTTTTGAAAAGTTTGCCAAAAATCAAGTTTATCATTTTTCCTATTAACTAGTACACGTAAAAGGACTCCATGCCAAAGGGTTTCTTTTTTTAGTATTTTTTCATTTTTTCCATTTCTTTCAAAAAAGGTCAAAATGGAGAGTATGGCTATTCATCAAAAGTGGTCGAATTTTTCAAAACTATTGACGGTTCTATGTTGTAACCACTACTTGTCTACCTTAAAATTATTTTTGTAAAAACTTCAGAGCAAACTATCACACAGTTGTAGTTCAAATTTGAATTACTTCTGGAAAATTGACATAAAGTCAATTAAAGAGGCGAATTTAGATAAAAAGTAAGGAAAATCCTCATATTCAGATATTATCCATAAAATTTGTTCTACTCTTTGTGAAAATTAAATGGGTGTCATTTTGGACCATATTTTATGTACTTGCTTCACAAAAAAAGTCATTTTTCACACTTAAAAAATGGAAAATGATATTTCTAAAAAGAATTTTGAAAATCGCTTCGGCGACGTTTTTTTACATACCATGACACACATATGTGCTGATTATGAGCACTTTATCACTAACTATGATATGATAATGGTTACACATATGTATTAAAACTATTGCATATTTGTATATGAATGATATTTTTTGTAAAGTTTTATTTTAAAAAGTTGCCAAAACTCAAGTTTATCATTTTTCTAAAAACTAGTACACGTCAAAAGACTTCATGCCAAAGGGTTTCCTTTTTTTTAGTATTTTTTCATATATTTTTTGAATGTAATCTAATTTTTTGAAAAAAACTGAAAAACTGTATAGTGAGCCCGACGGTTATACCGTCGGGCTCACAATGTGATTAGATGGACGGTGGCCGTCGGGCTTACTAAATAAACGCCGATGGTACTGTGAGCCCGACGGTGGCCGTCGGCCTTACAACTAGGACGCCGACGGCAAAACGACCCCGACGGTTTTTTCGTTTCGTCGATTTCACGTTGTGACGCCGACGGCCCCCGTCGGCGTTGAAATGGCCGTCGGGCTGGGCTGTGTTTCCCGTAGTGTCCATATCTCTTTTATCATAGCCTAAAGAAAGTAAACCCCGTATCATAATATTAACCATTCACTATATGATCTGAAAAAATATTGCTAATATCATGAAAGCTAACTGCAATAATGAACTCTGAAACTTTAGGTGGTGAAAATGTTATTTCCAACTGCTCCAATATGGAAGACATGATGACACATGCAACTCTACCTCATGTAGGCAGTAGGCAACACGCTGTCCATATAAGAACCAAATACCGAGATAGTTAGAAACCCTTCTACCTTGTTCTTGCTCATCAAGGACTGCAAGATTCAGAAGTCAAATAATGATTTTCATACTTACATTGGAAAGAAGCTTCAATATGATTCACCGTATGAAATCAAGAAATTGATCAGTCTGCTTGTAGTCTGAGTGTCTGACTACTCACCTATATGAAATTGCCCACTTTACCTCACAACTGAGTAGTAACAAGAAAACAAAAATATGTTCGGATGTGAAAGGCTTGGAGTTGCCTACCACAGGAGTAGCTGGCCTGGCGACAGGTCAGGGTCGACGGTGACAGGTAATCAGAAGTAGATATGAGCTGAACAAATGATAAGTAACTGGACCAAAGGACACACATATGCGTCAACCTAATTGCCATCTCTTAATATATAGATCAGCAGAAACCTATCCGGGCCTGCAAATTTGTTCACTACAATAAGATCAGAGGGGAGCTTTTTACGTTATATGACAGGAAGAATATGATCATAACCTTGTTTCTCTAGCAGCTTGGCATGATGGCATCCATTCCTCTCAACAGCAACCGCATCTTGGCGCCCTATAACAGTAATCCTAAATTCTCCCAACTGAAATACATATTCCGTATCGTACAAAACTGAAATCTGTAGTTTTCCAAAGAATGAATCTTTCCATCTACTCTGTTCCTAACTGAACCACGGCAATGAATTGAACGCTACGTACCTGTAGAATGTCGGCGCGGTTGCAGGGTGTGTGCCCAGCGGAGAGGTTCTCCGGAGGTCCTCGACGACGTCCTCGATTAGAACTAAGCAAGAGGACGGGCAGACTGACGGCGGCAATGTGAGGACGTGGTATATGACGGTCAGGGCAAGCGATGATGGGCTAGGACGACGATGGCAGACGGCAGCGTGCAGAGCGCTGCCTCGCTTGTGGCCGGCGTGCAGGGCGTCGCCGTACCGTGCAGGATATTAGTGGAGATGGTGCAAGTAAAGAAAGGAATTAACGTCGCTTTTAATTCCTTATACTAAACCGGGCATCCTTGGATTGTCTTTGGTTCCGTCGCTGGCCGGCGTTCACTCCAAGTCGATCTTTCCAATGTCGCCCTCACAACATATGCTTTCTCTCTCTCTCTCTCTCTCTCTCTCTCTCTCTCTCTCTCTCTCTCTCTCTCTCTCTCTCTCTCTCTCTCTCTCTCTATCTATCTATCTATCTATCTCTCTCTCTCTCTCAAGATGAACAATCTTCTGACGGTAATGTTCTTTACTTCATGATTCTAACCTGCAATATGGTCTTACGTTCATGGCATATTTGTTGAAATTTTCAGTCAATGAGTTAAACCTGCAATTGCTGCATAATACTTTTTTCAGAGAAGCAATTACTGTATGATTGTTGGTTGATATTGCTGTTGACTATTTCCACCAATTGAACTGTAGGATTCTTTCGAATTGGACAAGCAGCCGCCAAAGGAGAGGGACATCGAAATGGGCCGACGGAACTCCAAGAACAGTTCAGATTATGGACTCGAGGATTTCTTCGAAGAGGTCTGTTAGCTAGTCCATGTACACCGGATTGTCTATGTATTTTATGTCAACCACAACTGTTTTTCATCCACATGATAATTAGTGTTATCATCTGTAGAAAATCATCGGCCTTGTTTTAAAGTATGGTGTGTTGATCCAGGTAAAGGAGATCGAGATGCTGCTGGAAAAGATGTCCAACATAGTCAAGAAACTTCAGGTAATTTTTCTTTCCAAACGATTCAGTAGTGCTACTTTCCCGTGACCACTCTTACATCACCTTGGTCTGGAACTTCTACTTCTAGCAGTTAATTATTTGTCCTAATTATTGTCTACAGGAAGCCAACGAGGAGTCAAAATCAGTCACTAAGGCATCTGCAATGAATTGTGGGAACTACACCTGCTAACAACTATATACAGTACTCACAATTCCTTTCGCAAGCATACTTGCATTTCTATGGGGTAAATTTATATGCCACATCTTCCAGCAATCAAGGGGTGCATGGAGAAAGACATCGATGAAGTGGGAAAGATCACATGTAGCGTAAAAGTGAAGTTAGAGAAAATGGACAGAAATGTACTGACCGATTGTAACTTATCCAAATCGGAAGCATTTGAAATCACCTGATGATGTTCAGCGCTCACTCTTCTTTTTTCTGTTTGCAGAATCTTGATAACAGAAAGAAGACAGGTTGTGGGAAAGGCACAAGTGTAGATCGATCAAGGATGTCTATGACTATGTAAGATATCTTGACTATATATAATCATTAACAACAACATAGTATGTACAAGTGTTTGATACTACGAAATAAGATAATTACCACTTGCAATAACAGCATATTTGGTATATGTAGAAATACTCATACCTACAATATATAGATTAAATTTGTTTTGCCATTGATTCATCGATCACCCCAAAAGAAATTATGTCAAATAAGCAGTCTATTTGTATTACCAGTTAACAACTTTTAAAGCGGTCGGGATTTTGTTTGCATACTAACCACAATGCACATGCAAACCACACTAATGTTAAAATAGTTTTTAAAAGATTATAGAACAATAGTATTTTATATTGTACTGTAAATTTTGAAACAATTAAGGGATTCTAAGAAGCAATCGTAGCTCATATCTAAAAATGATCAATAGTTATTAGATGATAATTAGGGTTGTGTGATTAAAAGATTAAATGTGCTATTAAAAATAATACATATATATATATATATATTTAGACAAATTTCAAAAGATTAAAGATTAATCGAGCCTTTAGATTTCATTGGGTGGCTAAGAAGAATTATGTCAAACAGTATTTCATACTTTTTATATTGGAATGGACATATTTATTATTGTTTGAAATGCTCTAACGACAAGCATACATATCTCGAATCTTATGAAGGACACTTAAATTTCTGACATTACGCTTATAATAGGGGAATATCTAAGAGGAAAAAAATTAGCAGGTAATGAGGTTTGGGTCCTCTTCAAGACATAATGTGGAGATTGCTTTCCCCGTATAAGTATTTTGGAAATCTTTGTATGGAGCTCTACTCGATCTTCCGAGGTCCTTAATCGTCACCACCAGAAAAATAAACAATAAAAGCATACACATGCTAAATATAGCCTGAATGATCTTAACAATCCCTCAAATAATATAATAAAAAGCACAAGACATATGGTATCCAGTTCCAAGGGTGGTCTTAGTAATCCAAAGATTCTAGGGAGAAATCTCAATCTTTATATTAGATGGAGAAATAATAAATTGACAAGAATTTGGGCGGCATAAATTTTAAGTGACCCGATCCAGCAATTTTTTTTGAATTTTGACTAGTTTTGATTACTGCAGTGCACTTAAGAAGAAACTTAAAGAAAGGATGAATGACTTCCAGGTTTGATTTTCTAATTCATTGTCCATCTTTTTTCTATAATAAATTATGGTATTTCAGTATACTAGTATAACTAATCCATGTCTGTTGCAGAATCTAAAGCAAACAATCCAACAAGAATACCGAGAAGTCGTTGAGAGGAGGATATTCACAGGTCTGTTTTTTTTTCTTCTCATGGCTTCATTCTCTTACTAATCTATAATTATAGTTTGATTGTCTTTTACCCTTTTGTGGCAAACCTGAATGCTGAAACTACAGTCACCGGAGCAAAACCTTCTGATGAGGTGAGGATTCTAGTTGCACTAAATTTGGTTCATCGAAATGCATTGCTCTTCTGATTTCCGTGTGTCATGACTAGATGATTGACAACCTGATTGAGACTGGTAGCAGTGAGCAGATTTTCGAGAAAGCAATTCAAGGAATTGGTCGTGGGCAGGTCAATTGACATGCATTCTTTATTTCACTAAGTATATACGTGCCTCCCTTATCTCATGTAACTGAGCCCGTCAATTCTTACTTAATGTTTTCTAACTTTTCCTTGACATAGATTCTGGCCACGGTTAAAGAAATTCAGGAACGGCAGGATGTGGTCATGGATATTGAGAAAAAGCTTCTAGAATTGCAACAGGTTTTTTTTTGGCAAGAGTGCACCTTTTTGTTTTCTGCTTTCGCACAGAGCCTACTAAACATAGCAAAGAGAGTAAGAGACTCGATCGATTCTTCCTTCATAGATTAAAGATTCCAAGAATTAGGGCTACAACATAATCTGCAAATAACCTCTTAGCATGTTCCATTGCTCAGAATTGAGCACACTTAGGCTGTACTTGGTATTATGGTTGATTACCATAATCATGTTTCTCTTGCCACATTTTGCACATTTTATCGTTTGCCAGCGTTTTGTTATCGTGGCGCTTAATTTCCTATTATCACTCTCTCCTCAATTATAAGACATATAATTTTTGTTTGAAATGAAAAAATTGACCAAGTTTGTAGGATGAAATATTAATATATATATATATATATGTGTGTGTGTTATATTTTTGGGGCAGAGATAGTACATCACAGGAACAGCTCGGCAAGCAAATTCCAAATCCTTGCTTTAGTGTTGACATTTGTCTTTTCTTCTCAGATTTTTCTAGACATGGCAGCCCTCGTGGATGCACAAGGAGAGACATTGGACAACATAGAGATCCAGGTCCGTTAATTATTGCTCTTTCTTGCAAAGAAATCCTATTTATTTTTGAGTATTCTGTCAGTCTCCGGAAAGTTTGCTGTTTATGCCCGCGGTTGTGTCTCAACTTCCAGGTTCAGAATGCTGTAAACCATGTGCAGACTGGTACTGAAGCCCTGCGCGGCGCCAAGAACCTGCAGAAGAAGTCAAGGAAGTGTATGATGATTCTTATTATCCTGCTTCTCGCCGTTGCAGGGATCATCGTGCTTGGGGTTCTAAAGCCTTGGGCTAAATAAAAAAGGCATATACCCTCTTTGCGGGATGTACGTCGTTGCAAACATTCTTCAAAAACTTAACTTTCCGAAAGCCTTTCTGATGCACCTATTTGTGGGTTATTTAACTATCCACGTACTTAGTTACAGTCATAGGTAAGACAAAGTTTCAGGTTTAAGTCTAAATTAAGTAGAACCTGAAACAGCTGCTCAGTGCGCTACTATCTTGTAAGAAAATCATGACACAAATGAACATTTATTAATGGATACATGCTTGTTGAGTTTACATGCATAAGAGTACGTACTCAACAGAAAGTGATGCATCCAACTCGTTGATGTTCTCAAAAGACATCACTCCTTGGATTCACCCCAATTTCACATTTCCTACTGAAGCCTGACACAATTCGTAGGAGTATATAGATAGCCAAGGTTAATCCAGCCATTAATTGCCAATTATAGGTTGACTAATTCCCAGAGCTTGTTGTAATCTGATGACGCTTTTATTACGTACGTACAGTATATGGTAGGAGTAGATCTTTCTTCTTAGTCATTATTAATCTTTCCCACTGCTCTTCACATCCTGGACTTGGCACTTCCCGGCTTAGTCCAGAACTGGTCTTCAGTAACTCCTACAAGCACACAATGCAAATAGTTAAGTTAGAAGAAGTAAAAGACACGCATCAACAAAATTAACTGTGCAAAACATGCACAAATTAATAAGAATATGTGTTCCCAGCAGGCAGCTAGCAAAGCATAGCAACTTGCCTTTGCCCATGGCTGCAGTTGAGGAGATGCCACCCTGCACGGTCTTGAGCACCCTGTCATAAAAGTTGGCGCCCGACCACTTCTGATGCTCCAGCGTCTCCACCCCATTGTTCCTCTCCTCCCTCTGGATCCTCTCCACGTAGGCCAGCATGCCGCGCCGGGCAAAGTCCCGCGCGAACGTGTCGGTGACGAGCGCGTCGGCGTGGAAGCCGGCGAGGGTGATGAACTGCCACACGTAGCCGAGCCTGGCGACGCGCGGGATGAAGGCCGTCATGTCGGCGTCCGTCATGCCGGACGCGTCCCAGTTGAACGACGGCGAGAGGTTGTAGGCCAGCATCGCCTCCTGGAAAGCCGCCTTCACGCCCTGGGCGAAGGCCGTACACTCTGGGATGTTGGGGCTCGATGTCTCCATCCACAGCACGTCGGCGTGCGGCGCGAAGGCGCGCCCGCGGACCACGGCCGCCGCCACGGAGCCCTTGAAGCGGTAGAACCCTTCCCTGGTTCGCGGCAGGTCCCAGTCCCAGAAAACGGACGACACGCCCAGGCTCGCGGCCACCTCGCGCGCCTGCTCGTTGGACAGGCACTTGTCGTAGCTGGTGGCGTTGCTCCATTCCTGGAGCTTCCGCTGCCTGTCCGGCTCGCTTGTGTTGAGGCTGGCGATGGCGTCCTTGACGCACTCGGCGAATGTCTTGAGCTGCGCCGAGGCAGTCCACTCGTCCTCGATGGCCTGGAGCTCCCTGCCGTTCTTGCCAGTCGCCATGGCGTCCGAGAGCGCGGTGGTGAGGCTCCGGTTCTTGAGGCGCGGGTTCGTGGCGCCGAGGATGAACTGGTGGTCGCGCGCGTCGATGTTGGTCTGGATCAGTGTGGCCGCGACGGCGTCGGTGCGCGCGACGAGGACGGTCTCGACGCCCATGATGTCGAACTGGAGCCGGGCGGCGACGAGTCGGTTCACGTGCTCCGACACGGCCACAAGCACCTTCCCGGCCATGTGGCCGCACTTCTTGGTCACCGAAGACTGGTCCTCCAGGTGGACACCCGCGGCCCCGCGCTCCACAAAGAGCTTGCACAGCTTGACGGTGGCCGTGGCGCCCCCGAAGCCGGTGTCGCCGTCGGCGATGATGGGCTTGAGGAAGTCCACGAAAGGAACGTGCGCGCGCTCGGCGCGGGGAAGGGACATGCGCGCCTCCTGCTGCTTCCTGTCGTGGTACTGCTGGGCGAAGAAGAGGTGCTCCACCTTGTTGGGCACGGTGTCGTAGGGGTAGTCGGCGAGGTCGGGGCCCGGCTCGTTGGTCGAGGTGTGCGTCGACGAGCACTGCCACCCGGACACGTAGATGGTGTCCAGATGCTTCGCCATCATCGTCACCTGCAGCAGGGACGTCAAATTAAGACATGCATGCATGTGAAAATGCCGCTTTGACGCCGCGCCGCGCCGCGACGACGACGATGATGATCGAATTGCTTATATATATATTGCGTCGTGTACGTACCTGGACGGGGTCGAGCGCGCCGAAGGTGCGTGATGCCGTGCCGCCAGCCTGGTGAGCCTTGAGCGTGCGCCAGAGCTTCTTTGCCATTTCGCCGGAGGCGTAGCTCTGGCGGAGCGTGCCGCGGAGGAGGACGACGTCGCGGGCGGTGTAGGAGCGCTTCGTGAGGCGGAACCTGTCCGTGTTCCACCATGCCCCGACCTCCGCCACCTCCGCCTCGAACCGCCCTTCCTCCTCCATGATCTGCAGCACAAGCGCATAATCAGATAAGAATTAACGCACATGCATGCATCGCAACAGGATAACAACGACACTGACCAATGAATAAGGCACGGAGAAGGACGACGCCATGGCTAGCTCTTGAACAGTGGAAGAGGGCTATGCACTAGCTCGGGGGTGATCAAACAAGTTGAACTGCGTGCATGCCCTTGCCTGGCTGCTTCACCTCAGAACCCCACTGTATTTATAGGAACGGGGGGCGATCGACGTCTAGAAGAAAGATAACAACCAACTCATTCGTTCGTGCAACTTTGTGGCGTTTCTCTAGGTTGATCGCGTTGATGGTTTCGATGCTTATCATCAAGTTGTGCAGCCATGCAGGTGATATAGTTGCAACCGTGAGTTGTGATTGCCACGTCCAGGCTTGCGTCCTGGTTTCCGTTCAGTTACGCTCCCGGACAAAATTTTATCCACACCAAGTTTGGATTGTTGCAGAGGTTAGAACTGGAAGCACATAAGCTGAGGTTGCTTGCGTGTGGGCTCCTCCCATCATCTGTGTGAACGGAACCGCGACCGATATGGCTGTAGCGGGCTTGGATATGGTCAGAATTTCCAAGCTCCACATTTACCATCTAACGTACGTGTGATTTTCGGCTGCAATGCAGATATCGAATGCTAAGTTCAGAAATGAAATGCCATCGACTATGAAATGCTAAGTTCTTTGATGATCCTAAAATTATTATTACAACAACGACTATGATTGCAGAGGCCGGGGATCCGCACCCCCTTTTCTAAAAAAAAAACAGCGACTATGATAACAATACCACCGAATGCATATTATGGAACAACACTATCCTTCTCAAGAACATATCGTTTGATCTTCTTAACCGTCAACCTAGCTGCATCAGCCTTGTTTTTGTGCTCTTGTAAGTTGCATACCCCATCATCAAAGACATGTCTTAGTTCATAGTTTTATTTATTTTTAGATTTTATTTAATCTTTGTATTGTTCAAATTTATTGAATTTTACCTTTTGGTCAAAATTTCAAATCATTGTTTATTCAATATATTGTTTGACTTGTGTTTCGTGCACTTTATTATTATATATTTTCCTTTACTGAATTGTGATCAAATAGGTACACGTCAATTTTTTTGGCACTACAATGGAAGTCTTAAAACCTCTATTCATTGTTCGAGTAAATTGACCCTGCTAGCTTTGAACAAATTTATTTTCTCAAACTTTCATATGCGTGAATGTATGCACAGGCCTAGAATCTACTCACTTCAAGTAGCTGAACTAAGAATTCTAACAAAAGGGGGTTAGAGAGGTGTTTGTAGAAAATAGATCAGATTTGTCCTCAAACAACAATGCTACTTTTCTAGCATCTTAGTCATTGGAGCCTTATAAGCATGTGTCCACGAGTTTGTGGATATGCCCAATTCTTATTTTCTGTGTGCTGTGACAAAACTCTTCTGCACCGCATGAAGGGTCTCACTATTGGGCTGGCCGGGCTGGCCCATCTAAGGGAGGATTCCTTTTTCTCTTATGGTTTTTTCTTTTGTTTATACTTTACCTTACTTTTGGTTTATTATTATTTTCTTCCTTTTATGTTTTTTAAATACTCCCACACTGAATAAAATATTGAAGTTTAAAAAATGTTCTCTAGGGTCGAAGAAAATATTTATCTTATTATTTATGTGATTTTTTCAAAAAAATCACTAGAATTGAAAAAAATGTTTATGGTAAACAAAATTCAAGGGATTTGAAAAATGTGTTCATTGAGCTCAAAATATGTTCATCGGATTTGAAAATTATGTTGGGCGGTTTCTCTAGTGTTCACCAGATTCAAAAAATATTTATCATTGTTAAAACGATTTATAAATTAAATTAAATCTTGTACTTTTATATTTATTACGAGAACAAAAATCCTACGTGTTAATGGGCCAGGATATACGATTCGACGACTGTTTTTCAAGCGGTCCAGGGTGTACCAGGCGATCAACAGTTAAAAACCACGCGTCTGATTAATCGGGCTTTTAGTGCCTATATCTTAGCTTAATGGGTTGCCTTGTAATTAAGCAGCGGCCTTCAGGGGTAGATCCAGGATTTGATCATAGGGGGAGGCCAACGAAAATATTAATTAACCATGAAAGAGCCGAAAAATTGTGTGCTTTCACTTACTTATGAATAGGCAAATCCTAAATCCGTTGACTCTTTACGGTGTCTCTTGTATGTCGTTCTTCCAACTTTAGGTTGTTCTAAGATTGTATAACTGAATTAATATTTTTGATCAGAAATCATATTAGTCGTTAGTATTGGAATGATTATTTATAGTAGATTGGGCCCAGAATTGTGTTGAACCAACCGGTTTGAAATAATTAGTATTTTACAGTGTCTTCCTCTTCATGATAAGCATCTCGACTAGTACAAAATAATCCGTAAACTATTATTACTAGCAAAATTAGCATATACTCCCTTCGTCCAAAAATAAGTGTCTGAAGTTTATCAAAAAGAAGATGTATCTATACTTGATTTTGTCTAGATAAATCTTCTTTTTAACAAACTTCAGATACTTATTTAGACGAGGGGGTAGTAGCAATTTTTGTGATCCAAAAATCAAACTACAATATACTCTACAAATGATAATACCTGGGGCGATCAAACTAGTGTGTGCACGGGGGCCGACAGTTCGACAGTAGACTGAGATGGAAAGACGCAGGAATGTCGCAGCTTCACATATCACCAAAGACACTGCCTCTCAACTTATGTTTGACATGTGTATGGTGGCGGCAACAACTGCAGCGTGGCGGCGGCAACTGACAGAGGAGTATAGGATCGAGTGTTGTAGATGGGATCGTGCGAAACTGTAGAACCACATCCAATAAATGCGTGAACAATTGATCAATTGTGGCCTCAGAGCTTTGCTGGTTTCGCTGGGCTTGGCCCATTCAAGCAACTAGTTGAAATCGGCGCGGCGACACGCCGCCCTTGGTAAAAAATCACGGTGTCAGTATGTTGTTTTTTTACAGTGAGAATAAAATGTTTGTTTATTGAATAACTGCATAAAGTATCATATATAATGACTAATGTGATGTTAGAAGCTGGTGCATAGCAGCATATATACATAGTTACATTAGCTAACATGATGATCATTAGCACATACGCCTCTGGATTAACTTATAAGAAGTCATAGAGCAAAAACATTCAGCGTGAATCGAGTACACAAAGTGAACCCTAAAGGGCTGGTCAATTGATTCTGACCTTCAAACTGCCACCTAAGGAAAATTAATCATAAATCAGTGGAAATTGATTTGCAATGAAATTTGAAGCGTATAAACCATTATGAGTCTTTTTACTGTCATGTTGTGCAATGAATTTATTTTCCCCTCGTCGATATACACAGTACCAACCTGAAGGGGATCGTGTGCAGAAAATAAAAAAATTTCTAACAACGATATCCTTAAACTAGCCAAGATCTACACTATGCAGATATAGTAGTACGGCGGAGATCGAAATACATACCCTCGTAGACCGAATAGCGGGGATTACGCTCCCGCACAAGCGTTGACGACGAAGACGACGTAGCCGACCTCTAGGTCGCGAAGAACTCGGCGCGACGAAGACGACGAAGATGACCTCGAGGTCGGGTGGAGTAAGTAGGCCTCTGAGCACCGCTAGCGCAGCACCTCGCAGGGCGTCACACACATACGGTGGAGACGACGGCCTCCGAAGCTCCAATTCAGGACGAGCAGCCGAAGACTTGGACCAGAACACCAGCAGCGCGGCAGCGGGCTAAGGTGGAAAAGATCCCCTCATCCTCCTCGGCGCAACTCCGACAAAGGAAATCACGAGATCGAGGAGAAATAAGAGAATTAATTGGTGAATTAAAATGCCAGGGGTGCCCCTTCTTGTATAGGCTCCCAAGGGGAGCCAACCTTGCCAGCCAGGCAATGTGGGACTATCCCCACATGCCTGGTGCGGCTAGGGCAATGCGCCGGCCCTAGGTGGGCCCCATTTGGCCCACCTAGGACGGCCCTCCCTATATCCGAAGCCCTGTTCCCCTCTTCATGGGCCTTCTTTCCACCAGAAGGCCCATTTAGGGAAACCAGCCTTTAAAAATTCGAAAATAAATATATAAAATCATATTTAATCATCAATTACACTAATTAATATCAAACATATTTTATAGAATTTATTCTAGCTCCGAAAACTCTTTCGTCGCTGCCCGATCTCCATCGGACCATTCCCGGGACGCTCCCGGTGATCTCTTTCCTTTCCGGTTGTCTAGTCGAAACCCCTTAAGTGTGTTACCCTAACAGTTCGATATAATAACAGGTACGATCAAGACTCCTCTATGATCATCGACTAATTCATAGGCCTGGACCCCATGAATTAATCCCTGTGATATAACGAATGACTTTCACGTCTAGTCTTAAACCCTTTGTCATGGCGATACTTAGCGTTTCTGAGCATCATTCTCAGATATATCCATACCTAGCATGATCTCGTTACCAACATCGCTATCTTCTACTCGTCTATGATATTATGTCAGCTGGTGACCTAGTCACATGTTTGCAAACTCATTTGACATAATCTCACCGAGTGGGCCCTAGAGTATCTATCCGGCTATGCGGACTGACAAATCCCGCTATTGACCCCTCGTGTCAACTACCCCCTTCCGATACCCAAAAGTATCACCGTTATTGTCACACTATATAAGATATGACGTTTGGTGTGATCAAAGTATCTTCCAGGGATAACAATAAGAGTTGATATCACGGTCTTAAGGCGTAATGACTATGTCCTATAAATACTGGGTATGTCAATGACATCGTTACACCTAACGATATGACTTCCATTACCGATCGGCGCCATGCCCTATGATCGGAAAACCTCGATCATCAATCGCGCAATGAAATTAGTCTTAGTAGAGGCTACTAGGGACCTGGTTGTTTTATCCACCACACATGTATTAATGTTTTCGCTTAATACAGTTATAGCATGGTGCAAAACATATAATGAACAATTAGGATATTGCTAATAAACAATGTTTATTAAGTGCGTCTAGGGCATATTCCCTTCACAACCAACAGCTTCTGGGGAATGACTCGCCCATCAGCATCACTTGAGGCCTACCCCAACACTTTACCTGTAGATAAATCCGAACAAAGGAACTTGTGAAGAAAAGAAATGGGCAATTGCACAAATCCTTTCCATACATGTACTGGTCCAATCTAAAAGAAAAACACCTAAGAAGCAGAGCAGCACAATTGGCAAAACCGAACCTACAAAGATATAATAGGTGAACCGGTAAAACTATGCTAGATTATCCTGGCAAAAGCCAGCATTCACCTCAGCCTCCATTTCAAAAGACAGTCCTCATCAGGAAGGAAGCAGTCTAGCTCTTTTTTACTGCATAACCAAATCAGTGAGAATACTCAGAACCATATCATCAAACACTAAGCATGCGCCGTCACTTTGGCATATGATGCTCGTCCAGCTTTCTTTACAAACAGAAAGATTCAAAATTAGTCACCGGTGCTAAGAAGCAAGGTTGCTTATATGGTGACTGGCATGAACTATGACATATTTAATAAAAGAATATTTAAGAAAGTATTATGTATGGCCATGGCAGGTAATATAATCTTAAAAAGGCCAACGTATGAATAAATTGACATTGTTACTCTCATAAAAGAATTGAATGGTGAAAATAAAATTCATGGTTCCATTAATTTGCCAGTCATCTCAAGAAAAACTTCTTCTAGGAAAATGACAAATATAAACGTTTATGCAGGTGGAAGCACTCATCAACTTGAAAATATAAAATTTACATGTCATTACCGCAGCAGCCGATTCCTAAGAACACAAAATGTTCTCCCCTGAAATCTTTTTCACGATACAAACATGGTTCCATATGTCCAGTAAGAACTATCACAAATGGAGCAAACAATAACCTGATGAATGAATATTAGAAAGGTAGGTAAATCAATTGAGCTGCCTCCTAGGTTTGCAGAGTTTCCTATCAGGTACCTGATTTTTTTTCATTGGCTAGCAGGCATATGACTTATTTTAGTTTAAAAGAATGTGAGAAATAGAATGTCGGGCAATGGTTAACTTTGAAACAAAACATCGGCTACAGGATTTATATCTACCTCCTGTAAAAATCCATTTGTAAATCATGAATAGCAAAATCAAATGCGACTAAATTTAACACTGAAACCAAATGATAGATTAGTTGATATTCAGCACTGATGCAGACTTGATCTGAAGGACGAAATATTCATTTAGATCGACTTTGCACTCATTTTAAGTCACACTGTTTACCTGCACACGGCCGAATTTTGGAGCAAGGAGAGAGCTGTACACGAATTTTGGAGCAAGGAGAGAGTTGTTATTATTGTTTGAACTTATAAATAATGTAAACCATCAATTAGACTTTCTTCTAGCTTGTATAGACACTACACAATAATATGCAAACGAAAAATTGAACATAAGGACGAAATATATTCTGAATTCCCATACGTTGATGGTACTATGGATGTAAACTCTCATCCTTAAGCCTCCAATGTATATAGTATATATAGATGGTCCGCTACCTGTTCGGATCAGAGAAGTAAAGGGCGAGAAACATATACATGGCATGTTTCTTGTCAAGTTTTAAAACCCCAGGAAAAAGATATCTCCTATTGGATAAAGGTTTGAGAAAAATGTTCCCATGTATTTGATAGACTCAGCAATCTGAACAGACTCATTTCAGACACAGTATTAGTGTTCTTAGTATTTGAAAACTGCTAGGTAAGGCAGCACAAATTGAAGGCCGTGATGTACCTGCAACGGTGTATCCTCTTTTGAAGGTACATAGGCTGCAAAATTACACCTCTATGTTGGTCTGTACTGCCATGAAGTGCCCGGTAAATTGTGAGATTTTCTGCTTGTCTGTCTTATCACAAGGTGTATACGTACGCCCTGGAGCACACACTCCTGAACTGATGTTACCCCTCTCAAGTTCTCTAGCACTCCAAGTATCTGCATACATGCCAATAATACTCTATGGCTCAAATAGCTAAAGCATTATAAGCAAGAAGAAGTTAAGTTTGCAGTCTGCATACAGGGAGTTCTTTTCCCCTTTTACTTTTGAGTTTTTGTTATTGGTTCTATTTCAATATAACTATGTATGCATAATAGGATAATGTAGTAGAAAATGCAAAAAGCTACAGATTCCTGAATGTTGATTTATAACTACGGTTCTCTTGTAATAGTATAAAAGATAGGTTCCCATTTGGCTCCTTCACTGATCACCTCAAAGAATGACACTGCATACAAACGTGGAAATAAGGTTACTCAGTTGTTACAAACCAGTTTGAAATACTTTGGAACAAAGGGGATGTGTGAAAAACTGTTCGAAAGAAACAGTAGCAGAAAGAATGAGTAGCATATGCTGCTTCATACCAGGAGAAGTTGTGGTGTGAACGGAGTAGTTTGCGATGGGGATGACGAACGACTTGATCTTGCCCATGCAATACTTGATCCTGGTCGCCATCTTGGACATGTTCTGCACAACACCAATACAAACGCCACTGCCCCAAGATAGATGGTTACACTGGAAAACAAAATGTGACTGAATTTGTATCTGCATGAGCAGGTAGCTCCTGCTGCCCCAGGTATTCTTGATGATTTTGAAGCCCTGGCCATAATATATGTGGAAAAGCGTCGCGTCCTCCACCCTGTTCACTGGCCCGGCCAGCAGCTGCGCCTGCGTGCTCCTGCCCAGCGTCGACGGCATGAGGAGAACATGCCACAACGCCGCTCACAACACAGAGGGCCTCAGGCAGGAGCACGGGAAGACGTCGGGGGCAGAGCAGACGGGCTTGAGGTGTCGACCTCGGGACGACGCTGGAGCATGAGGGGCCATGGGCAGCGTTCAGGCGGGGCCGAGCTGCGGAGACGGTCGGTGAGGGGCCGACGGAAGACGGCCGAGGTCGGGGCGGAGCTTGGCGCGGCGCACCGGAGCCGGAGCCAGAGGAGAGGAGAAGCAGTCGGGCGGTGCTCGGCGTAGGCGACGAAGGAGGCCACCCGGGAGCAGAGCCGGCGGACGGACGGTGGCGGCGCGAGCGAGGTAGCGGCGGCCGTGGTGGGTGGTAGGAAACGGAGGAGCAGGAGCGGAGGCGAGAAGCGCGCGGCAGGGAGGAAGCGCGCGGCAGGCGTCTCCCTGCCGCTGGAGGAGAGCCCTCTCGGGCTGGAGGCGGCGCGAGCGCGTCGGGGCGGCGGCGGGGTGCCGGGCGACAGGATTGGGGGGAAGAGTTGCCGTCCGTGGCGGCGGCTAACCCTAGAAGAGGTGGCGGCAAGGGCGCCGTGCGGGGAGGGGAAAGGGATTTGTGGAAACACTTTTGCAACCACACAGTTTCTATTAATTTCAGATAGGTCCTCGGCGGGCGGGTAATTACAAAAGTGCGTGCGGTACTGTTTATAAATGTTCATCCACGAATTGGGCGATCTGGGCTGTCCGATCTCGATCGAACGGCCGAATTTTGGAGCAAGGAGAGAGCTGTAAAATCTTTGACCTTAATATATAGGGTAGACACTACACAATAATATGCAAACCATCAAACGAAAATTAGACTTTCTTCTAGCTTTGGAGCAAGGAGAGAGCTGTAAACGAATTTTGGAGCAAGGAGAGAGTTGTTATTATTGTTTGAAATGCAGGTAAACAGTGTGACTTAAAATGAGTGCAAAGTCGATCTAAATGATTCTCTTGTCATCTCGAATTGTTTGATCCCCAGAGAAATAACTGGAAAATAACTTTGCTGATACAACACTGGTATCGCAGTCAAATGACAAATGGAGTGCACGGGAAATTCAATGTCTAAAGGGAAAAAAATATTGTATGAAGTTGGCGACCTGTTCCTATTCTGTAAGTAGTCAACGATTTCTGATACGACACCAGAAACAATGTCAAATTTGAGTGCACCGGTAACTGAGTATCCAAAGGGGAAAAAAATGTCTCAAGTGTCGCACAGCTACATATGATGCAACCTGTAGAAATTCTGCAGAAACTTAGCGTGAAATGTCTCATGAGTCATGACGCAACATGTAGTTTCATCAGGCAACAAAAGTGATAAAAAACAACATATGCAGGTAAAGAGTGAGAGTGAACATGACAGCTGCAATTTATTTATCTACACAAGAGATCAGTACAAATTATTGTCTCTCTAATTGTACAAAACAATCGTCGTGTGTACTAGCGTGTTTTCTGTCTATCTGAAGAAGAAGGTAGTGGAACAGCTAGCTGACCAAAAAAATAGATAGGCTAACTGAAGCAGCTGACTGGCTGCTAACTGCTGGGCAGCCCTGTTGATAAACATCTCTGTGATATTCACATCAGCTCTAGATCCTTGGCATTGGCCGCCAACCTCGCATTATCGCGGTCACGCTTGAACACAAAGTACAGCGGGGTGTAGAACAAGAAGCACAGGCCAAACGGAACAATCATCATGGTCAACAATCCCCTCGAGAGCGCGTACGCCCCTGCCACCGACCCGTTTGCCAGATTGACCGTCTTTGAGTTGTAGCCATATACCTTCTCGGTCACCATGCCGACGGCAGGGGCAGCCAGGGAGGCGAAGGAGCCCTCGAACGCTCGGTCGAAGGCGTAGATCATGGTGCGGTGCTTGGGCGGGACAACCTCCGCGAACATCGGGTTGTTTGCGCAGGTGGCACACCAGCTTATGGTGAGCCCCATGAGGAACAGGGTAACGGCGTAGCTGTACCAGTATTCGACCGACTGGGGGATGAGCGTGAGGAGAATCCATGAGAAAGGGATGCCCATGAAGGCACTGAACTGGGCACACATGATGCGGCCTGAATCCGGGTAGCGTCTTGACAGACGATCCGCTATTACTCCGCCGAGAAATGATCCACTGGCGCAGCCAATTGCGAATAAGCTGTTTAATCCCGCTGAGCTTTTATTGTCGAAACCTACAAGGGTTCACGACTTCGTTATCGTTAAGCTCTCGGAAGGAACTATGGAGAGTTCAGGTACTAGAAAATAACAACTTGTACTCTTACCAATTAGCTCGAACCACATCGTGAAGAAAACAACAGCAGTCCAGGGCAAAGAGCCAACTATGCCTTGCAAGACGATGATTTGAAATGTCCGCACTTTCATGACAGATCTTGCTGTTATCCATGAATCCTTCCAGATGGACCGTGGAGGAAAAATACTATTGCCAACCAAAAGCGACCTGCCATTCATATGAGAGAGCAAAATCATGTTTTAATTACAAATTCAAACATGCAAACTGCCAGTGCATAGGGTTATATGGCAAGTCAGCGTAGAATAAAGTAGTCATCGACCACAACAGCTTGGAAAAACCAAGTTAAACTTCCACAAAATACCAGCGCAGCTGTATGTTTTAGAGCTGCGACGAAGCTGGCAAAAGAAAAATTGCAACCATAGTAGATATGGAGACAAACAAATAAGAGCAATTGATCACCAGCAATAGTACTTGTTATGCTTTCATGACTAAACTGGTGCGGTATCTACCATCTGAACTATCAATTTGATTGAAGAATTTATCTAAGAGACCAGAAGGAAAATATACCTCTCGTGGTAGTCCTCATCATCAAAACTGCTTGGGGACACTTTTCTAGGATCAACGGTGTAAAAATAGACAAGAAACCCAATTAACAAACTCACAAATGCGACCACAATGAATGCAAACCGCCATCCAGGAAATCCCCAATAATCCCTTCCGGCCATGATTGTAGCCAGAATACTTCCTCCTATACCACCTATTGAGCCAATAAGGGCTAACAAACCAAACCCCGCACCACGAGTGCCATCTTTGTAGCTATCAGCAATGAAGGATGAAAGTGACGGTATTACAATGGCAAGTCCAACACCATTTACACCTCTCCAGAATGCAACCTGCTGAAAATATTGGCTGACACCAACTGCCCCTGTTGATAGAGCCCAGAAGACGGTTCCGATCGCAAGAATAGTTGGGCGATCATACTGAAGAGCAAGCACACCTGCCAAGGGAGATGCTATGGACTTCAGAAAGTTCATTATAAACGTAAGGTATCCCAGATCAGTAGGACCAGCATCAAAGGCAGCACTGACTTCCTTGTACACAGCAGGGAGGAGATTCTCATCAGCCCGCTCCATAATGGAAGCCAGGTTGATGAGGATAAGGGAGATGGAGAATCCATATATCATCCTTTTTGCCCTGAAACAAGGCAAATAATTAGGTAAACAATCTTATAGATGTCAGTGAATGCCGCATGACACTCGTAGGATCCTAACGATATTTGTGTGACGCTGAGTATATTCACATCTGCACAATTAAACTTAGATTCACTCCTCTGAATGGATCTATACAGATGTAAGGTGTCTCACAGGTGGGTGCTAGATGGATGCAAAAGATCTACAATGAAACGATCGTAATGTATTCTAAACTATGTCCCGACAATAATTTGGTTACATTCACACCCCCACAGGACTTGTAGCCATAATACCTACTCCCTCCGTTCCAAATTAGACGACTTCCATTTATACAAAAAATGGATGTATCCAGACATGTTACAAGTCTAGGTACATCCACTTTTAGATAAATCGAAGTCCTCTAATATGGAATGGAGGGAGTAGAAGCATCTTGTTTTTCCTGCTTTGAACTTTGTGCGTAAGAAAAATAGGACTATAGATATGAAATAGGATTTCAAATTTGGGTGAATTTGTCATTGAATGTAACAGGCATGATCAGGACATATTTAATGCTTTCCAGAAAAAACTGCAAAAGAGTAGAGTATATTCCTTCAGAAGTTATACTACTTAGCTTATAATTAACTCTCTTCTGAACTGAACCTTTTAGGACCGACTTAACAAGCGAATCCATCTAAAACAAATTACTGTAGAGGGTACTGTAGAGGATCCCAGCCCCTAAAAACAAAGCCATGCCAATTGCATGTTTGTTAACCTGGTATCTTCGTGAGATATCAAAAGTCAGTCGTGGTGGTTGTCATGAGATCCTCACTTTCAGGATTCAGCATCCAAAAAGAGAAGGGGCTAATAATGGAAGGACAGGAGAATTCTTGTTCCCCTATTTGGACCAAAGATGTGCATATCTGCTGAAAGATAACTCATTGTGTTGGACGAAAAAAATGCACATGAATCTCTAGGATTCTGCAAGTACAGAAGCTACCAGATTAGTGGAGGGAAGATGTCATCTTTCACCTTTAGTAACTGATGAGTAAGTACTACTAGTACCAATTAAAGGCTATGGTCGATGGGATCGAACTGGCGGTCCGCACGCAGCCCTGAATCTGAATCCCGCCATCAAAATGGCATTCTTCCCCAATCGCCCAATCCTTTTGGAACTTCCGCAAGAACCTGGCATGCTCCGGTTTCTAATCTTGGCAAATGAAACGCATTGTTTAAACACACATCTACGCATCCCATCTGCTTTTACCGGGCAAAGAATCTGGTCCGCTCGAGGCCAGAGAAGAACCACTGCTCAGACTACAACCAGTGTAAAAATAATAATCCCCTCTGGCTCGATTCAGATGAGATGGGAACCAAATGAGCACCGCTAACGCATACAGCTAGTAACAAAAATCCCCTTTTGGCATCATGAAGCTAGGCTACACGCACACTGCTTGAATCGAAGGGGAGAAAGAAATCATCTTGCACAGAAACGAGAGCTCACCTCATGTCGGGAGAGTTGGAGCAACGGATGAACACCGAGCGCGCACGGCCTCGGATCCGCGAGAACACAGCTGCGATTTTCCCTCGGTTTCTTCCTACCTCGGTTCCCCGGTTGTTTCGCCCCGGATTGTGGCTGTGGGTGGAAAATCGGAGGAAGCAACGACTAGCGAAGAGGGCAAGACCGGAACTGTAGCAGAGCGTGACCAATGGAAGAAGGAAGCGCGGGACGGCTGAGGTGGCCGGGTCCTGTCTCTTGTCCTCGTCACCTTGACACCTGCTTGGCGGTAATTCTGCGCTCGATTCATGGATTGTCTAAGCTCAAGATCTGAAAAAGATATGAATTGTTTGGTCACTCCTTTGTTAGGGTTTTATTGAGGGCACGAGTCATCATACAGGCAGGCACACCCACATTAAGTATATTCTTATAAAAAATACTATAGTATAACATACTTGGATGTGTTTGTCGGCAGCAAATATTGCAGTTTTAAAAACCATGGCATTCTCAATACTATTACTTTTAACGTGTGGTTTGATAGTTAGAAAGATGGTGTTTAAAACCAAGTCTTAGCACACGTGTCACATTAATGCGGAATGTCAATTGAGACAATATCCTCGTCGACAGTAAAGTGTTCGTAGTGACTTAGTCAATCTAAGACCCGACCCATCATTTCAGTATTTAGGAGGTGCTTCTTTGAATAGAGCGTGTTTGTAAGAGACAATATGTGTATACAACTATATTTTTTTCTTTTTACGCAAAGATGTTTGACTATCACGGTAGTCTTTCCCATGGTTGATGCGCAAACCATTTACCATAGACTTTGTGAACCGTGGTACATTTTTCTGCAAAGGGACTTTTACCGTGGTACACTTTACATGAAAAAATGTATTGACATGAAAAAAGGCTCTTCTACTACGACATTCAGGCGTGGTGAAAGAACTTTTGTTCTAGTGGGTTAGTGGTGACGCCAAGTTGTAGAGGCTAGGTAGTATTCGTTGCAAATAACTTTTTTTTCTCTCAATGCAATATATGAACAAGAAAGTAAGGGGAAATCCATGATATTAAGAACTTGCATCTATGAAACTAGATATACTACTAGTACTAGTACTCTAGTAGTACAGCAGGGAGGAGCAAATCAACAAATCAAACCAAATCAGCTAAACTGGAAACTAGAAAATAGAAAAGAGGATTAGATCAAGGGGCTCAGGTCCTGGCCGCAGGAGCAGTTATATGCCGCTGCACGGGGCTCCCTTAGGTCGGTCGTTGCCGCAATCGCTAGGTCTGGTGTTGCCCATCTGTCGCCGTTCTAAGCGTGTGCATCTAGTCCTGAGAGAGAAGGCGAAGCAGCCTGAAACATGTGTGTTGTGCCTATGTGGGATGACTTCTCATAATCTTGGTTATTCATAGGAATACAGGTGCATACCCTTGGCGTCGCTACTGGGTACTATATGTTTTGTACTTGTTTGATAGAACCCATTTTTGGCACTTACAAAAGTGTCTTTCACAAATAATTTGACAGCTCACTTTGACAATATTGTTAAGTGTGGTAAAGGGCATTTTTGCCAAAAACAAATTGACCCATTTTGATGAAATTTCTTATGGTACATCGCACACAATGTTTTTATACCATGTGTGATTGCCTCATACATCACAGACCTTAAAAAACATGTGCAGTTGGCCCGTACATCGCACAACGTTTTTTGGTAAACGGTGTCCAATGCATCACAAAAAAAAAACCTTTTTGGGAAAGTAAGAAAATGAAAACTTTTTAAACTTAAAATTAATAACTCTTTTGTTACTATTGTTTATTTAGGTACATGTTGACTTTGCCAAAAAGGACACATTATGATGCATTTATTATGGTGCATTGGACATATTTTGGTAAATACTATATATCGCAGGCCGATGGAAACGAAACCTTCGGACTGCTCCGACGCCGTCAGTCTCGTCTTCATTGAGCAGGCTCGATTTGCTCCTTTTCTTCGTAGTTAAGCCCGTGGAATTAAATCCGGGTTAAGACGAGCAGTTACCAAAACAAAATCCCCCAAATCACTCCTTCCTTCTTCAGACTCTCTCTTCCATTTGTGTCGCCCATGCGCGAGTACTCGACATGCTCGCCCCATCCCTGTGCTCCATCAAGCTCGCTTGCTGATCTGGTCTCCCCTCCTCCTCCATGACGCCGCTCGTCGATCTGGTCCGCCACAAGGAGGCGTCGCCGGGGCTGCACTGACCAGCCGCCGGTGCTGTTCGTGTTACAGGCGGCTCAATCGTACATTCGTACCGTCAAGGCACCTTTCTGGACTGCTAGGATTCGGATGTTTCGAGCGCTCACGGCAACCATCTCCATTGCCTCGACAACTACAGGATTCATGCTAACACCAACCGACTGAGGTACCAATGTCTGCCTATTTCCAGCATGCATTTAGATCTAATTTTACAGCCGATTCATATAATTGATATCCATATCATGCATATGCTAGACTTTTAGATATGCGATCATGTTTGAGGCAAGTTTTTGCTCAAGATCTCTTACTTCCATGTATTGTATTTGTTTTGCTGGGTGAGAGTGATATGCAAGCGTATTGTCTTGCAAGATTCCCAAGTTTTATACAGATGAATAGATGATGATGAAGTTTCCATGGCCGCACTGAATAAAATTTATTATTGTGGAAGCAACACAAATATAGTTTGGAATAAGTTTTTGTTATATGGAAGCATGGTGTGGAACATGCTTCTCATTTCATATTACATGTTTCCTATCACATAGATGCCTGCTTCCCACAAGCAAGCATTAGAGTACATAGTATCGTATATTCCTTAGACACACTCATCACTTCCTTCTAGTAAACGATTATATTGTACATAGACTTTGCTTCAAGTAATGCCTACCATACTCCTATGGTTCTCACATATATATTTTTCTATAGTGTAACAGGTAATCTTTGGCGAATGGCTTTTGCGTGTATCAGCGACGGTGATGTCGATCCCACCATTCAGAACATGACGAAGGTTGCGGCCTGACACATCGGGCTGCCATAGCGCCGTCTTGGTCTCATGCTATTGCTGGCACTACGGGACCTCACATCACTGGCTTGGTTGCAGCCTCGCCGAAAATAATGTCGCCGCATAGCGTCGTCGACGACCACATTTGCCATGACGTTCTTCGTCAACATTTTTCTCGGTGCCGTGGCTCCAATTTGTCGCTCCTACTTGATGCTTCTCTAATATCATGTACCCTTCTCCATGTACTTTGGTGGTTGGGTGGCGTGGCACGTTTAGGCCATTGCCATAACGGTGGAACACAATGGACATTTTTCTTACTCTCCCCAAATGCCACAAAATCTAACCCCTGCAATCACCAATTATTGGTGTACATGTAAGCAATTTGTGATACCATTGGAAGCAAATGATGTCTATTTGGAAGCAAATTATACTCTTGAAGCATTGTTGACAGAAACAAATCTTTTAACCGCTTAGAGCAATTTACTGTTGCCGGGAAACATATATTTGCACTTTCGAAGCACATCATTTTCCATGTTGAAAACTAAATACTAGATCAAAACAATATCCAAGTAACCTGGAAGCAATCTCGGCTGCGTAAATCAAGCAGTATAATAAATAGTCCATGCATGCAAAAAAAAGAATGCTTTTGCCTGCCTGATTGTACGCTCTAGATGAAAACAAACCTGTGGTTCAGGGCTAGTCCGATGGGAGGCTAGGTATCGGCCTCCGATCCCTAGTGGCGCCTTTTTATTTAACCGTGTGTGGTAGCCTTCTAAACCACACAGCCCCCCCACCCCAAATTGGATTGCATCTATTTCCTTTTATTTTTCAGAATATTTCCAACATCCTTCAAGTTTTTTTTTCAAAAGGTATGCGATGATAAATTTGATACTCTTTTGCCAAATGGTATGCGATTGGGGGAATGTCTTATTCATTACTAGTGTCATCATATTTCTATACAAACTTCGAAACTAAATTATCGTATGTTTTTTTAATTGCAAACATTAAGATTGCATTTTTAATTAGCTAACTAGTAGGTACATCAAATTTTTGATGAAGTTCGGGCAACCAATCATTAGCTAAAGGCAGTACTCACATATATGAAAGTACAAAATCTTAAATAGAGTCACATTTTCAAAATTAAATATTCTATGTTATTGAATGTCAAAATATGTACAACTACTAGCTTCTTTTTTACATGAAAACTGTTTGTGCTGTGATCAAAAAGTACAGGGAAAAAAGTTTTTCAAAAAGTAAAGACTACATGGACTAAATGAATATTTACATGCCCCACAGGTTAGGACTTATTTTCTATTCACTGAACTTGTGTTTTATAGCTATGCAATGAAGTGTTTTTACTATAGAATAACCACTCGACACGAACAATCTAATAATCACACAACAAGATATCCATTAGAAATAATATCCTACTACATGGTAAGTGTCTACTCTAGGTAGACCAATGGAACAACATAAAGATAACATAGCATCACAAGTAAATATAGGATAAGCAAACACCGAGGGAATCACCAATGTAGAGTCCAACCCAAGTGGGCTTGGATACACACAAAGAGATTAACTGTGACGAGTAAACGAGTGTACCAGTTGGTACATAAAAGTATAACAACTCATATTATCCCCACTAGACCCACTAGCCTATAGCCTCACAAGGCTCATCACATTTGTCACCACTTCTAAGCCCACTTCTAAGCCCACTGCTGAGCAGAGATGTAGAAATGTTTAGCCTTAGAAGAGACTCGGTTTTGTAGCCCGCTCCATGGCTGGGCGGGACCCACCAATAATTCGTGTGGTTAGGCAGACGACATCGCCTCCACCATCCGTTCTGTTTTCGCTGTGTAACGGATCCCGGTATGTTAGCTCTCGAGTGAATCGCGAGCGCCGCAACATCGTCAGTTTAGGTTTTCACTGTTTTCATATATGATTAGTTTTTTTACATGACTCGAGTCCCTTTTGTGTATGTGGTTAAAATTAGAAACAAATGAAATTGTCGAGTAATTCATGGCAGTAAACTCTAGATTAGCTGGAGTACGTGATGATGACGAGGAGGTGCCAGCTTTAGAACAACAGGAGGGGACGAATTAATCAAAATCTACGCTACCACATGTTTTCAAAGAATTATTTGTTTACCGCATGTTGACCTTCATGGGTTTCACCTTAGATGTATCAGTCTAGGTCGAGGAACACAATATGTCACTCATAAAATATAATTTGTACAAAACTTTTATGCTTTGTTATAACTTATTTTTATCATGCTTGAGTGTTAAGTTTGAAGTACAACTTCTATTATTAATTGGCACATTTAATCACACAACTAGCAAACATAAGTATTAGTTACAATGTTTTTTTGTTATATTGTAATGTATCTGGTTCAAAAATACAACTGCATTGTACTAAATTTATACTCTATTTTATACCCAAAGTTCCTCCTTGAATTTGTTTTGGGCAAATGCATGGACTACAATGTGTGCACATATCTAAAGCTTAATAGGGGTTTATAGTAATGTAAGCATATCTATTGAACCTTCTGGAGTATAAATTACTCCATTTAAACAAATATTTATCAATTTCTTTGTAGTCATGTGATCATGTCCCTTGCAAGTGGCTTAATTGGATTGCTAAACGTACATCCATCTTATTTGAGATGTATGGATGCAAGCATATCTCAAAACTCCACCGTTACAACATGATTTCCTAGGTAGGAGCCTGGCCCGACCCTTTTCGGCCCGGGATTTTGGCCAGGATAGGAAGAACTATAGCTGGCCAAACGGGCCAGCACGGCACGGCACGGCACGGGCACGCTAGACACGGCACGCTAACGGCACGACACGATAGCGACACGATTCTATTCGTGTCGTGCTGGGCCGGCACGTGGGCCGTGTTTTGAAGTTAGGCACGAGCACGCCGGCACAAATAAGGCACGCCGGCACGTCAGGCACGATAAAAATAGCTGTAAAATATTTAAAAAAAATAAATATAGCTATAAAATTTAATAAAAAAAGTAAAAATATGTATAAAATCTTAAAAAATATATAAAAATAGTTAATCGTGCCGTGCCGTGCCGACCCGCGTGCTTCAAATCGAAGAGGGACCGTGCCGTGTCACGGCCCATTTAAGTCGTGCCGTGCCGTGCTTGGGCCGGGCCAAAAAAGGCGTGCCTTCGTGCTGCCCCATTTGGCCCGTCCCATTTGGCCAGCTAAAGGAAGAACAGGAAACTCCACCGTTGGATGCAGGAAATCAACGGCGGAGGTTAGAGCAAGCGTGCGTGTCACACATTCATTCCGGGGGACTCGCCGAGGTGTGCCCGCCGACCGTCCGGCCGCCGCCGTCGCAGAAAATTCCCCAAGAAAGAAGGGCAAAAAAAAATGGTCTTCTCGCCGCCGGCGGAACCGACGTTCACGGGGATGGAGATCGACCTGGACCTGGACATGGACACAGAGGAATTTTACCCGACGGTGCCCCTGCGGCGGGTCCCCGGGGGCGACATCTTCGAGGCGGCGCGCGCCGGCGACTGCGCCCGCCTGGCCCTCCTCCTCGAGGCCGGCGCCAACGTGAACGCGCGCGACCGCTGGGACTCCGTGCCGCTCTACTACGCCTGCCTCGCGGGCCACCCGGACGCCGCCAGGATGCTGCTCCAGGCGGGCGCCGTCTGCGCCGAGAGCACCTTCGACGGCGACCGCTGCCACTACGCCGCCCTCAACCTCGACCTCCGCCGGCTCCTCAAGTCCTTCGAGGCGCGCCCGCCCCCGCTTCCGCCGCTACCCGCCGCTCTCCGGGCAGCGTTCCTCGCCTGCCCCGCCAACCGAGCCGCCTTCCTCGACATGATGTTGCAGGGCGCCGCCACCGCCGAGGCCGCTGCGCTCGCCCAGGCCGCAGGTTCGGTAATTCTGGATTATTCCATATTGAATTGGCATACTTAGGTTTTCATGCTAGAATCCCCAATACCATGGATATACTGAGGCATTGTGTTAGTAACACCTAAATTTTATTTTGTGCAGGCTTTGCGCCAACGGACGATGCATCCATGGCTCGTCTGGTGCCTCCGGACATCACTTTCTACGTCGGCGGAAAACCTATCGAAGCTCACCGCGTCATCCTCTGCGCCCGATCACCCTTCTTCGAGAAGAAATTCAAGACAGACTGGAAAGACAGGAAGGAAGTGAGATTCTCTGAGAAAAAGTTGTCTTTCACTGCTCTGTACAACCTTGTCCATTTCTTCTACGCGGATAGGCTCGAGGCGCCCGTCGAGGACATGGAGAGTCTGTCACTCATTTGCAAAGTTTGCAAGTGCGAGGAGCTGCGGATGCTAGTTGATGGAGAGATCGTGCATCATGTGAACGCGCAGTATAAGGCGGCCAAGAAATTGGATCATCTGGTTGAGTCGCAGATACGGTTTGTTTTGCAGGGCCAGTCGTTGCCACTGGAAGACCGTCTTCCGTCGGCATTGCAGCGTGTTCTGCACAATTGTCTAGCAAACTCAAGACAGGAAGATTACTACAGCTGCAATGTACCCAGTGATGTGCGCAGACACTCAGAGGATGATGATGGTGCCGATCTCATTGTGAAAGTAGATGATAGGGTCTTTCGTTGCCATCGGGTGATTCTAGCCTCAAGGTCGGAGTACTTCAAAGCCAGGATATCACGAACAGTGGGTTTTCGTGAAGCTATCCATGGGTCTCTGGATCTCCCAACTCTTGAGGCGCATGACATGAGTGTAGAAGCGTTTGAGAAGATGCTTGAATACATGTAAGATCCCTTTGCAATTTGTCTTGCTTGAATCTTTACCTTATTGTTATTGTCTGGCTCATTACCTGCTTGTGTTGATTTTAGGTATACAGATAAGCTACAGCATATGGATCCAATCCTGGTGAGATATATATAAAGACATTACTCAATTGCCTCTTCATATAGATATACTGAAGTTACTTCAGTTTTGTTGTCGAACTAAACGTAAGCAAACCTATCCCAGGCTGAAGAACTTTTTGATGTTGCATCGAGATATTTGCTGTTTCCCCTCAAGCGAGTTGTAGCTGACCTACTGTTACCAGAACTGGAACATGTTTCGCCTGCAGAACTGTGCCACTGGTTGATGCTGTCAGACATGTATGTGCTTGTCATGCTCGATATGTATATGTTTATATTCTCTGATCTGTTCTTGAAGTCATTATTTTGTCCATATGCAGTTATGGCGTCGTGAAAATAAGGGAGTACTGTCTGGACATAATCGCCTGCAATTTTGAGACGTTTGCAGACACAAGAGAGTTCCGGGCCTTGCTCCTGACGCTCCCACCGCCGTCTGCACAAGACGCGCTGCGGACTACTCGTCCCAACGCTCCCGGGGCGATGGGAAGCACTGACCAAGGTAATGTCCTCGATGATTTGCGCGATAAATGGCTAGAAGCAGAGGCTGCTGAGCTAGACGAGAGAGATCAGAGCGCCGCGCTGTTTGACAAGCGGCTGGAGCTGCTCATGTTTGTCGCCGAGCGAGAAGCAGATGATGACCATGCTTGACGACTTAACACCTCCGTGCCTTCATAGTCGTAGCTGAAGGGATCGACGTAGTGTTTTTGGATTACACGTCCCATCTTTGTTTCACATATGGATTACAACAGGTGTTCTAGTAAATCCGGTGGATTGTCTTGGTGACCATTCTCCTTGTTCAGAAAAATCTCCTGCTTTTGTAATTAATCGGCATATGTCCTTATATTTTACCGGTACTGGCCAGTTGGGAAACCTGCAAAAATCTTGTGCCAAGTGTGCATCAAATTTAGTCACATTTTATTTTTGCCAGTGTATGTCTCTGTATCTCACTTCATTCATACCATCCAAAGGTAGCAGTAGCACTACAAAAGTTTGTAGATTGTCCATGCTCTTAATGAATGTTCCTCTCCTCGGTTCGTGAATCATCAGACATAACAATAGTATGTTGTGAAACTGAAGGAGCAATACTTATTTGAGCTCATTACACTTGAAGAGGATATTTAACAACAGGCAGGGGTGGCACAAAGAACACGGAACTCCACCGGGGCTTCTGAGGAGTAAATGGTGAGCTGTGGCGATTGCTCGGAGATGGGTTGCTTGAGGATGCACGTCCCGTTGCTTCCCACCTCCATCACGCTTGGCGACGGCCCCAGGATGCTCTTCTGGAGGCCATCGCACGAAACACGCACGCGAATCATCTTGCACGAGCATGTTGTTCGGAACAACGCCGTGTAAACCCGTTGGTCGTCGATGAAGTTACCGTTGGTGGTTACGTTGACGGTAATGTCAGACTTGTCACAAGATACATGGCCAGCACCTGCATGCATACATAGAATTATTCATCGAAACTTGCAAGGATCCAGATATACTTATATGTAACTTCGATAGACATGAACCTGAATGCATGTGGCAAGCAAGGGCAGCGAGGAGAAACACGAGATTCAAAGCCTTACACATGTTATCTCGCTTCTTTGGTGCCTCTCGCCTCTCATATGTGACCTTCATAGAGTTGCGATCGAAGGGCATATATAGCCGCACTCCACAAGGTTAGACCTTGAGATTTACTACTAGTATAATGTTTGAGGAAACATATTAAATGTGAGCAATAAGATCTTCTTGTAAGATTTACAAAGAAATCTAATTAATTAATACTTAAAAATATTATCGTGTTACAAATTTCTTATGGTAGGAATTCAGAAACGTTCTTCTAATCAATAGTGATAGATGTCTTAGATATGACAGGTTAACACGCCTTGCCTATTTCTGCTTAACTAGATTCACAAAAATACATGAATATATGTCTACATTCTAAGAGAAGATACACTATGACATGGCATCAGGCAAAGGATTCAGACAGGTCTATCACAAGTATCATCCGTTGGCATGTTCGACACACTTGGGCAATGAGCTCACCTATTCTCCTTCAGTTATTGGTGGCGACATGGCCGCTGGATTTCATTGGATGATAAGACTCAGGCGAAAATCATGCTATATATGACAACTGTATCAGGGTTATTTGGAATGGCATTCCTTCTATGTCAGAGGCATGTCCTGTTCTGATTCAGGTTTTATGGATAGCATAGCTGCCATGGCAGGGATTTCCCAAGGTTTTAGCAGCCAGAATTAACCTTTCCTTGGAACGAGTGACCAGATCATACAGAGCAGAAGAAGCTGCATGTAGGATGTAGCTAATTCTTCCCGTAATTATCTCCCAACACCACTCAAAGCAACAATGGGCAGGGGAAGAGGCAGAGGAAGGAATCAATGGCATGAGCCTCGGCGGCCGGGGATATAGTCAGCTTGGGAGCATCAGCAGGTGGTTCTTAATTGGGTGCTGTTAGGCAGGTGCTTTTGAAGACTTGATGTTTCTAGGAGTCTTCAGCTTTTCTGCCATGTTCATGTTTACTTGGCTCTAGATTAACGTAAGTGTTAGGTACAGATTGCAGGTTTTGCTTATTTTGAGTCTGTGATAACCTTGCTGGAAGGGTGAAACATTTCGACTGGTCGTTATTGCCATGAGCCTGCTTATTAGTGTAACAGAAAGTTATTGTCCTGTCTGGATCAACTCAGCACTGCGAAGGAGCGGCCAAACAAGATGGTCCAGACAGACGGACACCATGCTATATCATTTGCACAGAGCCTGAATGCGTTTAACCACAGGGGTGAGACTAGACGTCATCTCAAGTGCGATTGTGGCCGGATCTGACAAGTACCACGGGCCTGAAACTGGGAGATGCTGCGATCTGAAGATATAGCACAGACTTTGTGCCCAAATAATGCGACCAGAGAACACCTGAACCACCAAAGACTATGGTAACTTGCACCCAAAACACACACGGATTATCTACCATGAACCTGGAATTCATCACAGAAAAGCTTTCGCTCACTGACTCCTGATTAGTCCTGATAATGTAGTATGAAGGTGCTGTGAGGGAAGGCGGCAGAGAACCCAGCATCTGGGACGCTTTCACTCATAACGACCCAGGTTCCTTAGCTCTACTCATGCACACAGTTACACGGTGACTAGATTTCTAATCAAAGTTCTGCTGATATCTCGATTCATAGAAGATACCGAATGTAAGCAATGGAGATGTCGCCACAGACTCGTACCACCGGTACAAGGGAACGTGGGTTTTACTGATTGCTAACCAGTGACCAACAATCTCTAATCACCTCAGTGCCTAACTAATACACCAATTTGTTCCAAAAATAAAAAAACTAATACACCAACATCCGCTTCAGGGAGTTCACTGACAGGGTGAAATACTGGATAACATTCAACGAGCCTTGTGAGTTTCAGTATCGGCGGCTTTTCCGGCGGTACATAGGCGGCTTTTCCGGCGGTACATAACTTGCTCATAATTGTAATATCGAGGAACATTCTAGTGTTCCCAATCATGTAATGTGATAAGGCATAACAGATGTAGTCAATCTTTGCTGACTTACCAATTTAAGAACTTATTGGAATAAAAACATGAAAACTGTAAACACGCATAGATGTTCCAATGTCTTCAGGTAAGTATATCACAGCAAATTAACTACTCAATATGTCACTACATATAAGACGTTAATTGAACTGAGACAGAGGGAGTAGCAAAGAATTCCTAGGTTGTAAATACTAACCAGGCCTTATCATTAGCAAGCTATGTTTATAAAGTTGTATAAATACTTACGTTAATCAAATGATTAAATTCCAGCTAACCTTTTCCAGGAACTTGAAATCCTCATAAAACTAAACTATTGTGCAAATCAGCACTCTCTACTGCACTCATTTCGTTTTTCTAGTGGCATACAATGTAGACTACATAATCAAAAGATTGAGTCTGATACTCCACAATCAGTTACAGCCATACAATCATAGTTTAAGAACATACTAGGTAACTTCGCGCGGCCTTGCTGCGCCCGTGTAATAAATACAATATGAATTTTGAAAATGCGTGTATTTTTAAATAAACTTAGGTATAAAAAATAGTGGTTCTAAAGGAGTTTGCGTTTAAAAAATATGCTGACAATGGAAAATTGTTCAGGTCAGGGCTTTTTTTAGATTCGATCTATTTTATTTGCGTACGTGAGATGAATAGATTTAGAAGACATTTAATAACTGTGAATATGTAAATTTGAAGTTTAAGCATACGTCATAAGTAGTGTTTATTGTTGTGTTCATGTTGAGATATATGTCTTAATCTATTGAACGAACAAATTTTATGTTATTGTTAAATTTTACATTACACATTTCCCTTATTGTCTCGTTTTGTTAAATAGTACTCCAAATACGCGTTTCTTAGCAAAAATGGTTTTGTTGTTACAAATTAGAACATTATTTATGTTTTTAGAAGAATGTCTCCATTATTAAGAGAGTTATCGAATGTTTGGAGTATTGTAAATAGATAAATCCGTGAGCGTTTGTTTGAAAATTTGAGGCACTGTTTAAACATAGTTTGTTTGTTCCTTACCTTTTTTAACATTTATCTTATGTTTTGCAGGTAGCAAAAAATGGTCGCCAAAATTAGATGGAAGCATCTCGAATATTCCGTTACGTAGTAAAAGCTATATATTTAGTAGAGGAAAAGATATATTAATTCATGGATGTTGTTTGAAAAAGAGTTTTGTAAATGTGTGACCATGTTATTTATTTGAACTAAAATTTCCTAAAATTACAACATGCATGGAGATGTATTAGCGGTAAAAAAATTCCTGTAAATTTTCATATTTTAATTGTATTTTTCGGACTTCGGGTTTGGAAGTTATGATTTTTTGCAATTTCAATCATTTTTCTGAAATTCCCTGACGCTGACAGTGGGCCCAATTTTTTTTCCCCTCGGAAAACAGAGAGGACGCTGACTGGTGGACCCATGATGGCTTCAGCGCGACATCAGCGGCCGGCGGAGGCGCCGGAGCTGCCGAGCCCGCACCCGCGCGCCGGCGGACGCGCGCGAGGCCGCTACGTCACGTATCCGCAAGAGGAGGATCTGGAGAGGCGGCTGGGCGGCGCGTTTGGTCATTTAGATGCCGGAATCGCCGGCGGCGACCTTAACCGTGGCGGCGGTTGCCGAGCACGGCGGCAACGGCCAGCGCCGATTCCGGCCGTCCCAGGACGCGAAAGACGTCGAGGCAGTGGAGGAGGTGACGGAGAAGCTCTCCGTGGTGTCCGATTTGGGCGGGGAGTTGCGGAGAGGCGGCGCGGCGCAACGGCGGCGGCTGCAACTCGGGCGCCGCACAGGAGGAAGAAAGCTGCGGGGCGATTGTGCTTGCCGTTTTTACAGGAAAGTTTCTGAACTTTTCGCAATTTGTGGATAGGTCCTCCCCTATTGTATTTAGTGGACTGCTGGTTTAGGTCTCGTTCTTCCAGTGGCTTTTATGCAAAAATGTGCGTGAACTGGCGAAACCAGAGGTCACCGGGTGGTCACCGGGCCACGCGGCGCGAGCTAGTTGGCGGAACCAGAGGTCACCGGGTGGTCACCGGGCCACGCGGCGCGAGCTAGTTGGCGGAGACGGCCGTGCTACAGTATATGCGGGTTTGGACCCCAGAAACTCACAATCTGGTCCGTCCGCTGCTCAGATCGGACGGTCCAGAGAATAAGGGTGACGTGGAGGGCAGATCTGGGGGTGAATCCCACCAACTTTCATATATAGGGTAATGTGGCAGCAAAAACAACACAACGAGAAAGACCATAAAGTTAGAAAAATATATATATCATAAGATAATCAACCTGCTTTACATATCATTTATTTTGGTTCAGGGAGGAAAGATACAATCAGTAATTCATCCAGCTAATTGACTAACACTCGAACTCAGCAAAGTATTGATCTCTCCAATTATATGCACTGGCCTGCTATCAAACATAGATGAAAGTGTTGCCTCGCAAAGCTTCTTTAGTTCCCTTGTTTTTGTAATCGCTGCCTCCTGTTACATTAGAAAAGTAAAATCATTAACATACAGATTGGCAACAGAAAGCACAAGGAGATCGCAGAGTTTATTTGCGGTATATACGGAAAGTAAAAGTGTTTTGGTTCATTTATGCGTAGATTGATGGACCAAAAGTTAGTCCTTCAGTAAACTTGAATTATAAGTACGAACCAGAATAGACAAAGAACTTATGACTTACTTGCTTCGGCCAGGACGATGATAGTGCGTTTTGCAGCTCCATGCGCTTAACTGATAAATCACCTAACCCTTCTCTTAGTTTCACCTCATGATGCTTCTTCTCTTCCAAAGTTGATACCAATCTGTCCAAAAACCTTGGGAACAGCAAAGGAAACAATGTTAGGCTAAGAAAATGTTAGAAGGAGCATTTAATTGTGAGGAAAACTACTGTATCATGTAAGGTTTCAAGACAATATTATGAGCAATAATAAGTGCACCGCTGTAGCAACAATGGCAGACACAAGTCGGTATCATTTTTTTCAGGTACATCAGATAAACAAGAGTGAACTTTCAGAATAAACCTTCTTTTACCTTTTAGAGTTGAGGATCATTATAAGGTCAAGAGTTTTCTGGTTAGTGAGCAAAGAGATTGCGGCAGAGACCTCCACAAGCATATTCTCCAAATGGTCAGGAGCATATTGTTGGAGAACAAAAGGTGAGACTGCTTGCACCTGATGCTGTAGAGATGATGTTTCAGCATTTCTGATCTCCGCTAAGCGCAGGGTCAAAAATGATTTGACCTGTTTCAAGTGTCAAAAATTCATGAGCTAACACCGCAGAAAAGATGCTAAATTATTAGTTATTTTTCCTTATACTAAAAAGGGAGAGGTTAGCAAAGCAGCCTTGTTCAAGTGCAATAACATAACTACATAAGTATCGTATTTAATACTTATGAAATTTTGATACAAAAACCGTAAGAACTTAGTATTGATAATTACTGTAATTACATGACATGGCTTCAATTTTTTAGATCTAGCATTGTGAAAATACCTCAAGTAAATCATCCAGAATATTATTTCTGTATTCCTTCTCCAGCAACTGACTTCTTTCTTCATATTGTCCTGATTCAGTTGGAGCATTCTCAATAGTGGCACTTTCTTCAGGATTATCAGTAGAGATGTCCCAGCAAATCTTATTATCAGATGTGTCTGCAGATGGATAGGCTGAAACATCAACACCATAATTTTCAGAGCCTGCCAACTCTACATTGGCATCGATGATTTCGTAAGATCCAAAACCATTGCCAGATTCTTCCACTGGTTGTTCCACAGCACCAATGTCCCAATCAATACCATTATTATCCACCGAAATGTCCCAATCAATATCATCTGCGGGAACATCAGAGTTGATGTGCTCTCCTCCGCCCATACTAGACCCATGAGCTTTTGTTGCACCTTCAAGGGAATTCTGCACCTCTGTACATACTGAGACATGGAGAGAAGGAGGATTGGCCTGCAGCTGTTTCAGATTGTGCGCCACAGACTTGAAGCTTTCCTAAACAAAGAAAAGCATGGATAAATAAAATTCACAAGAGTTGTATTGCAACTTTCCTCTACGTTCAGTGTCTCATAGGTCCTAATGTATTCCTGGCTATACCTTATCCTCTGTGTGGCAGTCCCTAACAAAAGCTGTATAGTACTCAACGGCCTGTGAAACAGGATCGCTGCTCAGAACTTCCAAGATCTTGCTAAACGTTGACGGAAGCGTTTTCGCAGACTCTATCAGCTCTTGCCGCACATCTATTCCCTACAAACAAAGTTCAAAGCAAGCGGCGCATCAATACAACACAATAAGAAACATGATGAGCACCGTAAACCCGAAAGGCGTCTCTCAAATATAGAGAGGCTAACCTGCAGACCAAGCTCCTGGCAAGCTTCCGCATACCGAGTCGCCGAAAGAGCAGCGAGCCTCTTGATGTCGGCTTCCCTGCGGTCGAGCTCCGTGAGCTGCTGCTGGTTCTTCTGCATCTGCTTCCTCTGATACGGTCTTGAGGCAGACATAAAAGGTATTCAAATCAGCCATGAGGATGAAAGGTCAAGCACGAATAAAGCCGAAACAGGCGAGGAGAGGCTCTGTGGTACATGTCATAGTTGACGTTCTGGACCATGGTCTGCGCCGCCTCTCCGAGGTAGACGTGGTCCTTCTCGTAGGACTTGACGATCGACTCCCATTCGCCCTATTTATATCATTTTCACATCAAGGTTTCAGATCATATGTACATTTTCGGTGGTACTACTACGTGTATCTGAAGAGAGTGATTTAGCATGTCAGTACCGCGGATCCCGTGAGGCGGCCGAAAATGTTCCTGCTCTCGGTGTTGGACTCCAAGAGTATGGCGTAAATCTTCTTCGCTTCGAGGTACCCTACCTCTGCAGGATGATGCGCGGAAGGACGAGCGAGGGTTTCAGTCTCGAAATTCGTAATACAGGAGATGCTGCGGGGGAGGGCGTGGGTCGGGGGTTACCTTCGAGCTCGAGGGTGAGGAGGTCGGGGTGGAGGTCCCGGGGGAGGGAGGCGAAGGCGTCGGCGAGGCGGGCGCGGACTGCGGCGAGGCGCTTCCTCCAGTCGTGGGGCACCCGCTTGCGGTCGACGAGCCACTCCTGCAGGCGGGCGAAGGATATGTCGATCGGGAGGCTGCGGATCTCCGACGGGTCGCGCATGGTCGCCGGCGGCAGCTGGTCTCGGCGACGGCCGGCGCTGGTCGGGAAGGTGGGGACTCAGATTGCGGGCTTGGGTGCGTGAAGTTCGTACTACACTACTACTAGATTCGTAAGTAGTCTGTGCCTCGGTCCGGCCCAAAACCTTTCTCTTTTTTTTTCTTCTGTTTTTGTGTGTTTAAATTTGCAACTAGGTACATAGTAAATTAGTTTAGTCAAAATAATATCTCCTTTTTTTTAGTTTTTATGACAAATGGGAAGTCCTAATCCCACCCGAATATGTGTAGATGTGGTAGTTTCCGAGCTCTACCTGACATGTGTCATAGTTTCGACAATACCTCCTCGTTGTTCTCTAGAGGCGTTCATGCACAAGATTGCCCCACCGCCTCCAAAGTAAGTCCCATTTAATTACCACTCTCTCTATTATGAAAAGGAAGACTATCTTGGATTTTCCGACCCAGCTGAATGGTGAAATGATATATCTACCCCTTGCCGAGAAACTTAAATCACTGGGAAATTTGAATCAACTAGAATCTAAATGGGAAGAAGATATAAGTTTTTATACATCTCATATATAAAACACTTAAATCTGTGGACACATAGGCACCACTCTTATGTGTTTTCTCCTTGAAAATCACATTGCATCATATCTATAACAAATAACAAGTTGTGTGTAGATTTGAAAGGGATCTAGCGAGTCACGCCACTACAAAGAAGAAAGAACGGTCTTATAGACGTTTTAAAGGCTATAAAAGTCCGTTCTAATACATGATTTCAATGAATGAGAGCTCATACCGAACGATTGTCTGTGACATGCTTTTCCATTTGTGCAAGAAAATAAACTCATAGCGTAGACCGAACATCTAGTTTTTGTTTATGCAAGAGGATGAAAAATAATTCTGCAACAACTCCTCTAGCACAAATATGCCTTAGAAGAATCCTTCTCAGCGGTAAATTAAAACTCACAAGATAAGAAAAGTATCGTAAACAAGATATGTCAATAGCTCCAACAAATAATATACTAGAAATGTCCACTCCTAATTTAAAACAGAAGCAGAAAACCCAAGAAAATGTTGCTCTTGGTCTAGCCGAGCAGAGTGTCAACAAGCAAGCACAGTCAAAATAGTGTTCAACCCATCTGCGAGGAAACCCACGCTTGTCTAACAGGTGCAGAAGTGCTCCCCAGTGAACCGTGTTAAATGTCTTTTGAAAGTCTAACTTTAGAACAAACACGGGTTTCATGTATCTGTTTGCACACTGTGCCATTTCCATCGCAGTAGCAAAGTTCTCCACAATTGATCTCCCCTTAATTTTATTCACTAAATTAATCATCATCGGTTGAAGTTTTGTAGCTAACACATTTGACATGAGTTTTGGTATACTGTGTTAACGTTGCAGTGCCACAGGCCTGTAATCAGTAACGGTGTGTTTTTCTTAATCTTTGGCAGCAACGTGATGTAGGCTACGTTCGTACCCAGAAGGCTCACCTGCATTTGATGAAGTTTAGTGAACAATTCCATTAAGTGGGGGCGCAGCTTATCTGCACATGTTATGTAGAATTCGTTTGTGAATCCATCTGACCCGGGACTTGGAGGCCTGTTGGTCTTGCTGATTAAGGCGATGATCATAGGATTCCTCTCGTGTCAAGACAAAGATCGGCTTGATGCATGTCTTCATTGATCTTGCCAAAGAGTTGAGTTCTGGAAGGCTCGTCTCATGCCTAGAGATTGTTGAATCGGATGAGAATCCGTGTGTGTCAGAATATTATATTAACTAGTAAAATGCCCGTGCGTCGCTACGGACAGAGAATTCATCTTTTTATAAGATATAACAAAATGTCCAACGGGTAAAGAATAAATCAATTATTTCACATGTTTACATAATCTTTGATTTTGATTGTATCATCATTTTAGAACTATGTTGGCCTTTCCAAGATTTACTTTCTCTTACATGTACCATTATACAACAATTTTGACAAAACGAAGAGAAAACGCCACCACGTACTTTCTAACTTCTTTGTACTTCATGGGTATCCAAATGTATAAAATCATCATGCTAGAAATCACTTGTTTAAAGTGGAAAATATTATTATTTGGCAATGATATATATTCAAATCCATTATTTTATATGATCCACAACCAAATTAATCACGAATCAATCAACCATAGAGTATGAAAATATAAGTGCAACTTGCAGCAACCTCAAGTAATTCAAACTGAACATATGCTTAAACGAAGGAACAAGTAAATAAAACGGATACAAGAGGCTATTTTATCATATGCCCTATTTTTTTGATTGATTGATGCAGGTTTAGCAAATGTACCGTACGTTGCTACGGGGAACCAAACTCTTGAGAAGTATCCCATGAATACATAATCTGTCATTTTGAATTGTATAAAAGTAAACTGAAAAATCATGCAAGAAGAGGTTAAGGAATCACCCAAACTGGTTGATACACTTATACAGAAAATTGGAAGTAAAATAAGCATTGTACTCAGTTCACAATCACACATGCAGTACAAATTATGGGGTTCGAGTAATTGTTGCAAATGCTGAAATTACTGTTACTGACGATACCAAGGAATGTGGAAAAAATCATGTATGAGTGTGTACGGTTTGTAAGAACTTACATAGAATTTTCATGTGCACCATATATTCAGTGTTTTTTAAGTTGAAAGAGAACTCTGATATGTTTGGAATCAATCTTGTCATTATAAACAGATCTCCTGATCGCAGCAGCATAGTCATGGACCGACAAACATGTCTCCATAAGTTCTGTCACGGTAGCTCATGGTCGACAAAACTACTCTCCCTTAACGTTGAAGATAGAAAAAATCTTCATAATGTTATTTACTTCAGCATAAACAACACACCGTATCTAGGATCAGGTGTTCCTGGAAGAGTTGATGCATATTTTGAGTCTCTAAAAGGCATTAGTGGCTTCACGTCGAGGCAGTAATCAAAACTTCAACATGAGAGAGGACCGGGCTATCGCTGAGCTCCAGCCAACACATCCAGTTTTTCCCTTTCCTTGATGAAGGATTCTTCACAATTGAGCCAGAGAATTATAGGTTTTGAGTAGCACGACGGACGACTGAGCCAAGATGTGAACGGCGGGAGTGTGGTGGCAGAGGAGCAAAAAGTTGGGCCAAGGAACAAGTGCAGCGGAGAAGCGTAGGGTGACGGGGTACCAGGCGAGCTGGGCGGCGGATGTTGGAATAGGCGAGCACCGGCCACAACCAGCATGCAGACGTTGACCGCAAGACCACAAAGCTGCTGAACCCACGATCCACCAAATCACCCTGCAACAAGGCAGGCCAAACTTAGTTCAGGTTCAGGATAAGAAACGGGTCAATTCCAACCTAAGATATCAAACAACGACCAACATAGATCCGCACCAATCTCTCTGTCTAATCTCTTGTCTCAGTTTCTCGTACGCAACAGCTAAATATACTCCTCCCTTCTCACAGCTCTCTAGCAGACATCCACTTGTCCCCTCTCTCTGGTGCCTCCCTTTCCCTCTATGGAGCTCTACGCCACAGAGGTGGACAACCTGCTCAAGCTCCGAGCAGTGGATGCTTGAACCGCTCAAGTCCCTTTTATCTCCATCATCAAATTGAGATGCTTGAACTGCTCAAGTCCCTTGGTTTACAAGCTGCAACGATAGCCAAAACCGCTTGCTGGACATGTAGGTATGCGATTCTTGAATTGAATTAAGGGGAATCTCACGAGAATTGCGTTAACTCCTAGAGACCTATGAATCTGAACAAAGTGAATTAGAACCGTCTCCTCAACTGGAGCCGTGCAAGGAGAAAGGGGGAGGATCGGGTACAAGTGACACCTGAACATCGTTGAGGTGTCGATGGCCTCGGCGGTGAGGCGGAGGGCGCGGACGCTGCGGTCGCCAGCGGTGTAGAGGTCGCGGGAGTAGTTCATGACCTCGCGAAAGTCGCCGTCGCGGCGACCGCGGGTCTGAGCCCGTCGCCCTGCGGCAGCGGTGCCACGCCCGCCAATCCCACCGCCGCATCGCGGGAAGACAACCGCCCGTCCAGTTCCACCCCGTCCTCTCCGGTGTAGAACGGGCCCTGGACGGCATCAGCCTCCTCTCCCCTCATACTCGCTCGAGCCGCCGCCGCCTTCTCCTGTCGAGAGAGCTGAAAGCTGGTGTTGTGAGTGGATAAGGATGAGGGGTTGAAACGCAAAAGTGCCAATTTTATGGACTGCAGGTTGATTCCCTTATTTTTCAAGTACTAAAACGTAAAATGAACACGACGTAAATAGTAGAGATTAGCTTCCTTTTATATAAACCGAATATGCTAAAATATAAAGCATAATTCGGATCCTGGTAATCCTCCCATAATCATCACGATCATGTAATCTATGCTTGCCTATTATGGGCCTATATCAAGTAAACGAGCCGAGTCCAAGGCATCGTTCCCAGCATATTTTGATATGGAGACTATTCTAAAAGAACTTGGTGTTAAGATCAATGAGGTACCATGTCTATGGTGTGACAATATGGGTGCTACATATTTATCCGCTAATCCTGTTTTTCATGCCAGGACAAAACACATAGAAATTGACTTTCACTTTGTTCGTAAAAGAGTGGCTCAGAAGATGCTTGACATATGTTTTATCTCCACAAATGATCAAGTCGTTGATGGATTCACAAAAGCCTTAGCGCCTAGAGCTCTAGCAAAATTTAGACGTAATCTTAACTTGTACAAGTTTTGATTAAGGGGATGTCAGAATATTAGATTCATTAGCTTCCCTTTATGTAAACCGAATATGCTGAAGTATAAAGCATAATTCGGATCCTAGCAATCCTCCCATAATCATCACGATCATGTATTCTATGCTTGCCTATTATGGGCCTATATCAACACGTAAACGAGCCGAGTACAAGGCATCGTTCCCAGCATATTTGGATAGTGCGCACTCGTGTGTTCTAGCCATTTGGTTTCAGAGGGAGCGGCGTGAAACTCTGTAGTCTCTTGCCATCATATTTACGTCTCATGGTTTCAGAGTGTGAACATTTTTTAGGGTGAAAATCTATGATCTATGATCGGGGGCGACAACGCTTGTGCATTGTTTCCTTCTTGAAGGTGTCGCTTTTAAATAAGTTGGTTTTCTGTTTTTCTCTTTACCTGAATAAGTTGGATTTATGTTGTTGTCTTGGTTGTGTTTTTGCACTACTCCTAAAAAGATCATTGAAGTGGGACTTTTTTTATTTTTTAGTTGTGTGCATCCACACTGTTTAGATGTAATTGTGTCTCTTTATGATATTAATATATTCTCTTTGTCAAAAAATAATCAATCATACATAGCTAAAAGATAAGATAATCGTATGTAAAAAATCAGTGCCGGCTATCCACCTCCTTCTACGTCATCTAAACGACCACCAAAGGAAAGGAAGAAAGATCACCTCTCCAATTGAGGAGTTTTTTTTTTAAATAATACGATTTTTTAATAGAAATTCGAATTCTAGCGTGCGAAATCAAAAAATTTCAACAATAGGGCGCCGTCGGCACGGCTCGTATATTAATCTAACTAAATATAACCTACCTACACATGCAGAACCTACATACACATGCATGCACATGCAGAACTTACGTACACATGCATGCACATGCAGAACTTACGTACACATGCATGCAGGTGCAGATCGGCATAAGCCATGCCGGCCCTGCCGATCGGCATGAGCCGTGCCGACGGCGCCCTATTGTTGAAATTTTTTAATTTCCCGCGCTAGAATCCGAATTTCTATTAAAAAATCGTATTATTTTAAAAAAAAACTCCCAATTGAGCTCAACCCAGCTCTATTATTGATCTGTCGCTAAAACAACAGTTAGAGAGAGAGGAGACCAGCGCCCTGACCGGTGGAGATCAGGGATTAGATTGCTTCCCTCGTCACATGTCTCATGTCGGCTAGGTTAGGGAAAATGAGCTTCACTTTGTGAAGGCTGTCCTTCGAGGCATCACCCTCTTCTTGTAAACAAAAAATACCGTTTGTTTTTCAGGTTTATCTTAGTTCGCATCTAAACAAAATGTGCAATATCCAAAACATCGTTTTATATTTGAAAACGGAGGGAGTAGGTAAATTGGTAGAGTAGAGAACATGTTTGGGCATCTTTGTTGGACGTTAAACTCACTCTCTGCTCCTCTGGTGACTAGCTAGTCCTCAAATCGTTCCACCGCTGCCTGTGGACTAGCTTGCACCGCACAAGCCTGTAAAGCTTCGTCATTGCCGTAGTCATACCGAATTGTAGGTAGCTTGCACTTGCACATGTTGAGATAACTAAGTTTACATATGCCTATATAGAGTTCTTCATCGCACCAAGAACATAATACAACCTGTATAGTTTCTAGTATGTTTTATGCCTTCATAGATTTACCGAAAATTCATATCGTTCTGTCGAAAAATAGACGGACGCAGCATCATCATTGTCCAGTGCTATCTGGTAGAGAAGATGCCTGCTTGCGCTTCAGATTGCGCTTGGAACGCGCACGCCTGTTCTGAAACCAGTTGTAGACGCTGGTCTCCGCGACCTGGCCGTGCTGCGAGAGCTCCGCCGTGATATCTTTTATCTTCTGCCTGCCCGGTAGCGTCCCATTCCCTTGCCCAGAAATGTCCTCGAGGATCTGCAGCTGCGTCTGGGTCGGCGACCATCGCTGCCTGGCGCTGAACTTGCGACCTCCGTGAACCATTACAGGATCATCACAGTACGGATTGCTGCTCCCAAGCCCGACACCTGAAAAAATATATAATCTCTCAGCTGACTACAAAAGCAGGCAACAACCGTTGCATTTTTCTTTTATTCAAGAAGTAAATAACTGTTCTATGACAACACAATATGCCTGTAATGGAGTCCTGGTGCGCGGTGATGACACGGTGCGTCTCGAGGAGTTGCTCGCAGATGGTGGCGTAGATGGAGATCTGCTTCCGGAGCACCTCCACCTGCTCGTCCGTCATGACCTTGGAGAACACCCCTGCGCCTCCGCTCGCCGGCGTGGCGGCGGCGGCCTTGCCCTTGTCCAGCTCCATGGCTCCCCGCCTGCCGCTACAGCTGGAGGTACAAAGATTAATTCTCGTGGAAGTGCCATAAAGAACGGTATTTGGAAGAAGAAAACTAGGTTCCTGGGTGCAATGAAAATACGGAAGGAAATCCACCCGGCAGGGTGCGAGAAGGTCATATACTAGGTAATAGAATCGCACCGTATCTGTTTGATTACACCAACGAAAACAGGTATACGTGCTAAAGCTGAGGCTATCCATTGGTATATACTCCAATTTGATATCGATCTTGAATCCCATCGACCTAATGTATGATAGCGAAACAACAAAGAACATATGGAGATCCGTGAACTCGTAACAAGTGAGCAGCATTAGCACTGCCGCAATCAAACGGCAGCTAGAGGAAGAACCAGGATGATAGGATGGCAGTTTTGATCTGAACCAATGGTAGATAATGTACTCCATAAGGCAAGAGATGGATCACAAATCCTATACTGGGCGTGCCAACGAGTGGAGTCCAGTCGGCAACTACGAATACAGCAGAGGGCGGCACCGACATAAATCACTTCAATAAAGGTACATAAGGGATAAGAACTTTCTTAATGAGACGGTTTGCTAGCTTAATATATTGTTAGTTTCAGAAAAAGTAGCTTCAGAAGGTAGGATACCCCTATTGCATCTCTATTTTGCAAAGCATTCAGATTATGTAAAGCTGTAAGTGCAACTGGGCTTTTGATTCATGATCTATAGCAGCAAGCAGAACAAACAGCTACTGATAGAGCAAATTTCATGCGTCCAATACATACAAAGAGTTCAACTTTCCATCACATTACGACTCCGGAACACACTCAAAACACAAAGCACACGCACAGTGAGAACGTAGCTACGAGACGGAATCCGACTCATTCGCAAGCAGTATATTATTACCATATTCGTCCTGGGAAAGCTACCAAAATAAGGTGGCGGTCATGGAGAACAAATCCATGTAGTAATCCATAAAAGAGTTATTCGGCTAGAGCTTATTGCTGGACTGATTATGCTCAGCTTCTTTTGTTCGCGTAGTCATCTTCAGCCACAACATCATCCTTGAAATCGACATCGAGCAAGTCATCCTGGCCGCCGCTTCCTGTTGTGTCCGCAGCAGCACCGTCCTCCTTGCCAGCATCATCGAACTTGAGATCTTTCAGCAGGTCATCGAGCTTACCAGCAGACAGATCAGCTGATGCATCATTGTTTGTGCCATAGTTCCCACCTCCAAATGCAGCAGCAGGTGCTCCGCCACCTTGATTCAGGCTATCGCCACCGTAGTTGCCAGGAGCCGTGTTGTATCCACCACCGCCCCCTGTGTAACCAGCACCACCCCCATAGCCACCTTGCCCACCTTGAGGGGCACCATAGTTCCCACCATCATTGTATCCACCGCCGCCACCACCGCTTGCATAACCTCCTCCCCCGTATCCACCGCCTCCGCTGTAGCCTCCACCACCACCATAGCCGCCACCCCCTCCACCATAACCACCGCCGCCGCCAAATCCACCACCACCACCAAAACCACCAGGACGGCTACCACGGTCATGAGCATAGCTCACCCTCACTACCCGGCCCTGCAGATCCTGGTAGAGCAAAAGGAAATATGTTAGAAATGAACCAGCAGTGAACAATTTTAGAAGACTGGTCGAGCTAGTAACAAAAAAGGCAAATGGGATCTAAATTAAAAATGCAAATTTTGTTGTTATTTATGATTTTAGGTCATACCACACGAGGAACAAATAGTGGAGAATAAATAAGATGGCTGATTCAGCTGGTACATAAACAAATCACAACAGTATCAAATATCAGCACCTCCAGAAAGAAAACAGAAGTGATAAACCATAAACAGTTCATAATGCACAATACAAGTAAAGAATAACAAATCAAAAGAAATAGTAATTCACCATTTGCACAACTATCACAAAAGCTGGAAAGTTTTTAAACACAAAACCTCTATGAGACCAGAAACATCGCATGGGAACATTCCTTATGCTGGCGATGACATACTAATTGCAAGTCATAGCATCCATAAAACAGAACACTGAGAGAATTACAATTATGTAACAAGAAATAGCATCTCCTAAAACAGAAAAGACTGATTGGTCATGCCAATCACGGTATTTCTATTACTTATCTATTCTTTTGGATGAAAAACAAGTTAGACCATTTGAAAACGATAAATCCCTTTTAAGTTGGAAACAGCAAAAGATAGGCAAAATTTTAGAAAAGTAAATGTGGTCTCATAAGCTAGTTCATTGCTTCCTTCCCACCACCTTGTCCAACACAAATGGCTACTTCCCACCATCAACACTATCTGCTCCCTGTTCCATCAGACTTGGCAACAAGCCTATTAAGAATATGCAGTTTTGCGTTTATCACATAAAAGCATCCCTGAATCTAACTTGTACTTTGTTGATGCATCTCTCTTCAACATGAACACTTGCAACTGAAACCAGCTTAAAGATCATAATTCGAGACAAACCCGTGTTAACTCAAAGTGTTAATATTCAGGCTGCATGAGCTTCAAGGAAAAACAATTCCAAAACATCCTGCGCATATCTCAATCTTAAGTGCTAGTTGCCAAGAGGATAGGACTCGGGCCAGCATGGCACAGACATGGCAACATGGCTTGCTCCTCGGGGGACAGGAAATGTTTGGTCCATTAGAAAACTGCTACTACCTACAGTACCTAGCAGTTGGAGATGACATGAATATATATACAAGCTGCAGAAACAGTGGCCAGCAGAGCTAGTCCTAGAGTATTTGTTGTTTTGCCTCTTAAGAACCGAAAACATCACTGCACTGAGATACAATGAAGCACCAAAAGGTGCCGATTAAAAGAAATTAGAAGCATTATTTAATCTCTAGCTCATCGAGATATCAAATTAGAAGCACCTAAACCCTATTTGGCTCGTGGAGGCATGTAGTTCTGTACAAGCGAACTATGTATAATATCTCAAATAGCATAACGTAAATATAGAGTTTAAAAAGATAAAGCAGAAAGCTTCAGTTCTTGGGTACACGATAAGTGACCTTTTACCAAATCCTATTTGCATGTCAACTGTCTAACATCTTTTTAGATACTAAATTGGTTAGGGCTCGATTGATCTAAAGAAACTTCCATAGTTTCATAGCAATGTTGGAGAATTGTATGCCCGTCGTAGTTACAGTCAAAAAAAATGTTGGAGAATTGTAATCCTTTGATTTGTAAGATTGTACTCCTTAGTTCTTTACATATAATTCCTTGGACTATACTTTATAGGGCAAAATCAATTGACTCTACTGCCACTGGGTCAAGAAAACATAACACTGTGGTCCTAAATTTTCCATCGACATTTTGTTGCTAAAAACAGTTAATTTTCTTATGGGGATACCAGAATGTCATAGATGGAAAATTTGACTGCAGTGTCATACTGTTATTTGGGAGCAAACCAATTGTTCCTAGTGTTATAACGCAGTTGAGAACAAACACAATTGTTGTTCCTAAATTTTCCATCGACATTTTGTTGCTAAAAACAGTTAGTTTTCTTATGGGGATACCAGAATGTCATAGATGGAAAATTTGACTGCAGTGTCATACTGTTATTTGGGAGCAAACCAATTGTTCCTAGTGTTATAACGCAGTTGAGAACAAACACAATTTTTTGGCTGAATATGATCTTTTTTAAGTGCTAAAAAGCAAATTTCCACTGAACCAGCCATACTCGCTAGTAATTATGTCAAGTCACAAAAAATAGATTTTATCAATCTCTAGATGCACAGCTAAATATCATATGTCCTTATGGTCCTCAAGACATCAAGTCACTAATGCAAGTCACCAGGCCAAACAGGACAACTAAGTGACCCTGGTTTGACTAGAGTTAGAAATGGAAGAGTTAGGCCACTGGCCCATCACCGTCAACGTGACTTCCTCACAATAATCAAGTCCCCCATCACCAGTCACCACTCGCCACTCCCTCAGGCCTATCTCTCTCATCGCCTCTCTGCCGCTATTTCCCACATTATTTCCCTCCTATTGGTGACACTAATCCCACTAGATCTCTCGTAACATTGTATTTGAACAGTGAATACAGGTTTTCTACCTCCTGGCAACTGGAAAGTGAATAATTGAAATTTTGATAACAATGGTACTGTCATTGTGGAAATCCAACTTCCCATGGAATAAAAAAATCTTGGTCTTGAATTCACGCACCACAATGAGTTATTGGCGTTTATCTTAAGACATAACAAGCTGCAGGAAATATTATACCTAGTACTCGAGTCATATGGGTATAGATGGAATTCGAATTTACCAAGACATCTCAGTTATAACACGGAACACAAAAAATAGATTGACTACTTAATAGGATCAAATGCACATTCAACATTCTGAAGTATAGAAATAATAAAAGATCATGCATATAAATAATAAAACGTCCAACACCACAATGCATGTCCCTAAATTCAGATGAAACGTTTATTAGCTTGTTCTCAACTGGACGCCCTCTCGATATTAAATATGACAATGCATACCCGATTCCATCAGCTATGTGTTCAATGAAAATACATTGTCTTAGCACTTTGGGTTCCATCAGCTATACACAAATCAGCAAGCATGAAGAACAAAGTTAGGGCACTCCTCCCTGTCTAAACGCGACAGCGCTCTCTTCCCTAACAAGGTAGGGTGATCCTGAGGCTTAGTTAGCTTTGCGATCTCACTATTTGATTGGCTTGAACGAATGCTTATGAAATAATCGCTAGACTGAAGGAAACTAACCTGATCATCACTAACTTTACCTTAGAGTCTTACTAAATAAGATCATTTTGGTCAAACTTTATAAAATCGCATGCCCTTCTTAGTAATTACCAATTGGTGAAGCTTCCAAGCAATTAGGCCACATACAAACCACATTTAGATGATTCATGACTACTAAACCATGAGAGAAATGGATAAGGTTAAGAAATCAACGCATTAAATTCAAACAGTAAAACAAATAAAGCGTGACCCACCTTTCCATCCATTCCAGTAATGGCAGCTCCTGCCTCATCTTCCGTAGCGTAGGTCACAAAAGCAAACCCCCTTGACCTTCCAGTTTCGCGGTCCATGATTACCTTGGCTGAACAAACGCGACAAAAGTTATTGTCCACATATACACAGGGGCACATCTTCTTATCCAAATGAAAAGGAGAACCGAGACAGAAAACATGCCTTCCAGGACTTGACCGTAGTTGCCGAACGCATCCCCGAGGCTCTGCTCATCAGTGCCGTACGAGATGCCTGCAGGGGCGACGAAACAGAGTTAGAACTTAGAACGATATTGCCCTGAACACAAAAAAAAAGAACTTTTCTCAGGGCGGCGCAAGGAACAGATGAGCGGCATGGGAGGGGTGAGAGCTCCGGACCTCCGACGAAGACCTTGGAGGAGGACATGGCCCGGACAGCCTGGAGCATCGACGAGCCGGAACCCGCGGACCGCTTGACGATGCTCCCGACCTTCTGGAGGAACGCCATGTCTCGGAATCCCCTGTCGAACAAGGTGCGATCAAATTCAGGATGGTCTGCGCGGGTGCGCCACGAGAAATTGTGGAGGTCAGCGGGGTTTAACTAGCCGCTGGATCTGGGTGAAGACGGGCTCATACCTCGATATCCGATGGGCGAAGGTTGCGGGCGCGGTGTCGCGACGAAGAAGAACTGGGACGGCGGTGGCGGCGATGAGAGGCGGAGGGGTTAGGGTTTGGGGACGAGGGAACGGCGGCAGCTGTAGGCTGTAGCCTATAGGCTGGGGGGCGTGGGTGGAGATGAGTTCGTTTTAAAATAACACTAGTAAAATGCCGTGCGATTGCTGTAGGCAGGAAAAATATCTTTATTATGAAATGGATGTTAGCCCAATCCAAAATGTATTAAAAAAATGGATTGAGCCGACATAACCAGTTAAATAAGACATAATAATCATTAATTAATATACTCATATCTAGTCTAACGAGTTTAAATTGTTAGGATTTCCTTATATACTATGTGTTATGGTGGTCAGCGAGTTCAAATGGTTAGGATTTCCTTATATACTATGTTTATTGTGGTCGTTACTAAGGACTCGGTTCTTTTTCTCTTGTTTCAATTCTTAGTTTCGTCCTTTTCTTTATCCTTGTGGCGAGAATCGTGATGTTTCTTTTCGCGGTGGTTCTGAACAACGCGACAAATAGAAATATAAACACATGAAAGGAAACACAACAGACGATGAAGAAGAGGCTAACACAAGAAACACAAAAATGTGATTCCCATTTGAATCTCTCAATATATTTAAGCGAGATGAATCTGAGGTGAAGACAGTCACTAAACTCGAAAATGTGTGCTCCTTTCCCTCCCAGCTGAAAAGGGACTAATAATGTGGCTTAACTTTCCATGAACCAACATAATGCCTCAAGAACTTTTCCACATCCAATTCAAGCGGTGTGAAATAAAAATCATTTAAGAATAGTTGATTCAACAAAATCAAACAGGATAAGACATGATAAAAAAAAGACAATGGGCATTACATGAGAATCATCACCCTTTAACTTTCTTCCTTGTTGATTGGAACGTTTTTTGATAACAATCTTATACACAATAAAATCTTACATAATGACAGCGATAGCTTATTTCCAAAAAAGACTACATGTCTAGTCCCTAATTTGTTCTGAGTGATCACGGAGTTCATTGCATCTATAAGGTGTTAGACTCAAGTTACATCTTCCAGGTTCCGAATCAATTTTTCTAGATTCCACTGATGTAGCTTGTTGTTTAGCGAGGAGATGAGGTCACATGATCAAATTCCCAACAGCCTCTGTACTCCGGCAGGCCGTGCACGAAACGTTCTACCTGTCCAAAATTAGCTTGTCTGGAACATCAATCCTTAAAACGGGACATATTCAGTAACAATTTCATTGGGAACATATTTCAATGCTAACTGCTTCTAGGGGAACATTATTCAGTAATAGTTTCATTTGAAGCATTGTTAACAGTTCCAATTAGTTGGTGGAGTAACAGAGGAGCGTACCTGTAGGTTGGGGAAGAAGCCAGGAGAAGCAGATGGGTACAAACGTTGGTGCTGCTGAGGTGGTACTGATGTGCTATGTTGATGCACATCCCACTGGGAAGCTGAGCTCATTTGCTACAGCGATATCAAAAGGCAGCGCAAATATCAGCCGACACTATTGTGCCAATATGAAATTATCAACTCGATACAAGTTAACTGAAATAAATGATTGTGTGCTGCGGTTTATTCACCTGAGAGACCATTGCACTTGACGATTCAGAGAAAGTTAACTCAAGGCCAGCAGCCATGATGTTGTTGTCTCTTTTGGAATCGGGTGCGTTAGGTTGTGACATTCGCAGATACAGATCAAGAACATCGGCCTCAACGATTGCTAAGGAAACATTGTTTGTAGGTAACCATGAGACACAGTTGGGTAATGTACGTATTTTGCTCATCCTTGGTCCAGTTCCTCATCTGGTAAAAATAACAACCACCAGTCCACCACCATCAGAGTATCTGACACACCGATGGCCTGTCTAGTAGGAAAACCACTGAACACCATCCCACAACGGCCAGAAAGCTAACATTTGAGCAGCTTGCAAAATAACCACTGAATAACATCTAGAGCATGATCAGATAATGAGACCACACAAGGCTATATGAAGCCTTTCCATGAATGTCACATATGCAATGTCCACCTATAAACAAAGAAAAATATCACACCAAAACCTACATGTCAGCCACAATTCGTTTGATAATTCTTTCTCAAATTTGGTATGAGCCAAGGATAAAAGATTTTTAGATGAAGTGACATACCGAACTGAACTGGCGAAGGAAGAATGGGCCATCGCTGTACTTCCCCAGAGCAGCTTCTATTTTATCCACAACAACAACTAATGATGAAATGTAGATAGTGCATAACAAACAATGAGCAGAGACCACGAATTTTTAGCATATGATTTCTCGAACAAACATGTTCCAGGGAAGAGCCGTACATGTATGAGCTGATAGCTCACCGTTGCGGAGTTCTCTGGCGAGCAGTATGGTGGTGTTGTGGCCGGAGAGGTGGTTGAGAGTGGCGAGCAGGTCGTCGAATGCCTCCTCGCTGTAGACTACGTCGGAGCCAGAATGAACTCCGGGTGGAGCAGCTCCAGGTCAGGGTCGTCATCCTCGCCTCACACAAGTACAACCACCGTGGCCGAGCCCCAAGCGTCACCGGAGCCGCCCCAACCCGCCTTCGGACTTGAGACGGCACGCTGTGTCCCACGAGACCAGACAATATCCACCTGAGCATGATTCCGAGGTATTTCAGAACATGGCCTGACGGGGGGGGTCTATTTTCACAACCGTCACTTTGCGACATCGAACACCGTCATAGGGAACGAGGGTAGCGCAAATAGTACGGCCGTGGTCAGGGCCAGTCGGCTACCGGGGCCGAGGGTATGCAGTTTCGACCTTTGGATCCTTGTGGCGATCTTGTCGGCGAGGAAGTCAAGTGCACTGGCGGGAAGCTTGCCTTCGGACAAAGGCAACCAGAGGTAGATCCAGGGGAACGCGGAGACAGGGCAACCCAGTATCACCACGAGCAACGTGGCCTCACCAGCGGGAACACATATGGGCATGAAGGTGCTCTTATGGTAATTAATGGTGAGCATGGTCACCACCGAGTATCTAGAGCTCCCGGAGAAGTGCGAGCTGGCCGGGGTCGGCCCTGACCAAGCAATTTGAACTGCTTGGAACAAATTATTTATTCGTACAAAGTAGCATGTCAGGTAGTCATTTTTCTAGCCTCTATGAACTGCTTTTTAAAATTTGAGGGGAAAATATGAGAACCCATTATTGATTCGTTTAACCATATTCAGTCAAATTTGTTTGCCCGTAGCAACGCACGGGCATTTTACTAGATCATACTCGACACAAGTTAACTGAAATAAATGATTTTGTGCTGCAGTTTATTCACCTGAGAGACCATTGCACTTGACGATTCAGGGAAAGTTAACTCAAGGCCAGCAGCCATGATGTTGTTGTCTCTTTTGGAATCGGGTGCGTTAGGTTGTGACATTCGCAGATACAGATCAAGAACATCGGCCTCAACGATTGCTAAGGAAACATTGTTTGTAGGTAACCATGAGACACAGTTGGGTAATTTACGTATTTTTCTCATCCTTGGTCCAGTTCCTCATCTGGTAAAAATAACAACCACTAGTCCACCACCATCAGAGTATCAGACACACCGATGGCCTGTCTAGTAGGAAAACCACTGAACACCATCCCACAACGGCCAGAAAGCTAACATTTGAGCAGCTTGCAAAATAACCACTGAATAACATCTAGAGCATGATCAGATAATGAGACCAGACAAGGCTATATGAAGCCTTTCCATGAATGTCACATATGCAATGTCCACCTATAAACAAAGAAAAACATCACACCAAATCCTACATGTCAACCACAATTCGTTTGATAATTCTTTCTCAAATTTGGTATGAGCCAAGGATAAAAGATTTTTAGATGAAGTGACATACCGAACTGAACTGGCGAAGGAAGAATGGGCCATCGCTGTACTTCCCCAGAGCAGCTTCTATTTTGTCCACAACAACAACTAATGATGAAATGTAGATAGTGCATAACAAACAATGAGCAGAGACCACGAATTTTTAGCATATGATTTCTCGAACAAACATGTTCCAGGGAAGAGCCGTACATGTATGAGCTGATAGCTCACCGTTGCGGAGTTCTCTGGCGAGCAGTATGGTGGTGTTGTGGCCGGAGAGGTGGTTGAGAGTGGCGAGCAGGTCGTCGAATGCCTCCTCGCTGTAGACTACGTCGGAGCCAGAACGAACTCCGGGTGGAGCAGCTCCAGGTCGGGGTCGTCGTCCTCGCCTCACACAAGTACAACCACCGTGGCCGAGCCCCAAGCGTCACCGGAGCCCAGGTTCTTCCTGAGCAGCTTGAGACGGTCGGGGAGGTCGGTGTACACCACCTGCGCCCCAGGAGCGCCACCACGAGGCTGACGAGGCCACACCCGGCGCCGAGGTCGACGGCGCGCGTGCCGCACATCGCAAGGAGCCCGGCGTGCTCGACGATTCCATGGCGTGGAACCACCGGTTTGCTCCCCCGCCACAAACCCTAGCCGCCTTGGACTCCTCCATCTCAGCGTCGCCGCCCACATCATGTTGCGCACTCACCTCAACCACGGTGTGCGGGATGGGAGCAGGAGCAGCACTGGCTGAAATCCATGGCTTCGGCGAGGCGTATGGTGGTGTTGTGGTCGATCCGTGCGTTGCGGCTAAGGGAAGGGGATCCGGTAGAGGCGAGCGGATAGGGATGATGGACCAAGATGCAAAAGTGTTGTTTTTGTGGACTACGGGTTGATTATCTAAAAACCGAGGGTCTGAAATGCAAAAACGCCACGACGTACGACCGGAGTCCCCAAGCAATATTATATAGTAGAGATTTTCATTTTTACTAAAAAAACAAGTTTTTTCCCAGAGTTTCAGTACCTAAAAAAAAGTGTATTTGATTTATTCAAGTATGCATGCATCTAGATGTGTTTCATGTATTGTCTACATACATTTATATATGAATGAATCTAGAAGAGTTATTTTAATATGGAGGGGGTATTAATTTTGTTTTACTAGAAGTATTTAGTTTGTTTTGAACCGTTAAAACCGTGGAAAAAACATAGACACATTGAAAGTAAGCAAACAAAGATAACATCTTTCAATGTTTAACAAGTGTTTTTTTTACTTATATTGGACTTGCTGCATCTTAAGGACTACAAATATTTCACATAAAAATCAATAGTTAATAACCATCTACAACCATCATTTTCATCCAAATGGCACATTGTTACATAGTAATAAAGATATAAGATCAGTCGAAAGCTTTGATGTTTCTCCATAAAACCCTACATAATCGAATACAACCCCATCCTTCCTCGAAAAGATCTGCAATTAAATTCACACTAACATTAATAAATACACCCAGGAAAATTGTTCTCCTAAAGGTTTGTCTCCTATCCATAAATCTTCGTAGGACAAAGTTCTTTGGCCATTACCTACTAATTTCTAGAACAATAAAAGAAATTACTATTCGTTTTCATTATCCCTTGCTAGATTTTGCTAGTACATTGTGACAAAGTCACACATCTCAGATACTTAGCTCTAACTAATGTTTGCTACAAACCACCGACAATTTCTGAATTTCAAAGCTACTCCCTATGTTTTTAAATATAAGATGTATTAGGTGTTATACATATTATCTAGATGCATGGTAAATTAAGTAGCCCTACGCGTTAAAACATGTCTAGATATGTTTGTGTACATATGAATGTGGGTAAAATCTAAGACATCTTATATTTAGAAATGGAGGGAGTACTTACTTAACAAACTATTTTCTATTGTACAAACCACCAAAAAAATCATCACTTTAGGATCTACGACACATAGTCCCCATGATCCTGTTGTAAGGAAACTATTTCCTATTTGTACAAGATGATCTTCAGTAACTCCGATCTTTTTTCAAAATGTAATCCGAGACAAACAGCACATAATTTTCAGTATTTTCAAGTGACCAAGTCTAACCCAAGACAGTGGTGGGAAATCTCTAGAAGGAAATGGACCAAGCTAAGGCCAGTGAGAACATATTCGATTGGGGTTTGAAGGCTGTTGCAATGCGATTATAGTATTAGTACAGCGAGGCTGAGGGGGACACATGGCCTGACGGAGCAAACTATTGGTCCCAAAGGTGGTTTTTCCTTTCAGAAAACGTTTCCAATCAGTCCTGCGATCGGGCGGGCGTCGTTCCCGTCTGCCGCTAGACAATAGCCATGGCTTGTAAGCCTCAAATAAAAGGTTGCCTACTATTGCGAGCCCAAAAATATGAGCAATCACAGAGAACGGCTACGTGTTGACCTTCTTCGATGTCGGTGGGGCTCTGGCGAGCCGAATTCGAGGTTAGGGACGCCGAATCTTTCAATGTTGTATAGGCTAACAAAATTTATAGTGAACACAAATGAGTTTGGTAGCAAAATAACATGGGAGATGTAATGTTTACCTAGGCATTTGGCACAAGTTTTGTTGAGATTACTCGATGTTGCTTAATTTATTTAAAAATGTAAATCCATGTGAGTTTTGTTGAAATAGCAGACGCTAGATGTTGGAAAGGTTTGATAGAAGTTGTGTTTTGGTCGGATTTTTTTAGGATGGTTTACATGTTTTTGAAAATGATGCAAATTCATGATAGTTTTTTGTAACCCTTTGTATTTTGTTGTTGAAATTGTTGTGATGTTTGTTGTCAATAAATCTAAAGCGCGATAAAATATTGTTAAGCATTTTGTCATTGCTACAACCACATGATTTTTTGTTGTAATAGTTTGTGATTATTGTTGAAATATATTGTGATTTTTTTTAAGATCAATCTACAGTGAAAGAAAAATTGTTGTCTGACCACTTTTTGCTATCACTGTAAACACATGAACTTTCTGTTGTGCTCGTCGTTTGTGATTTTGGTTGATTTGGTGGGTTATTTTTGTTGCAAAATCAATATGCGGGTAGAACAAAATTGTTCCGTATTATTTAGTTTTAATGTTGTGATTCTTTCGTTGTAATAGTTATGACATAATTGTTTACTTGGAGTTAATAAACCTAACTTCTCATATATTTATGGGATAGCCTCTTTATTTTCGGATACACTTCTATGACATAATTATTTATTTTTTACAAGAAAAGGGTGGTGTTATATGTTTATTAGAGGGTTTGTTCTTCGGTATCAACTGGTTGCTGTGATCATAGGATATCCATAATGTTATAATGTACTCCCTCCATTATGAATTAATTGACTCAGATTTAGTACCACATACACTAAATGTGAGTCAATTAATTCAGAACGTAGGGAGTACGCTACACCAAGAAGAGATAAAAAATTGCGCAAGCTGTTGGAGTGGGTTAGCCTTAGCTGGGAGTTTATGTTCTGATTCAAACAACGTGCGACATATAGACTTATGAGTGCATGATGTGGCTTCTGGCCCGTATGTGTAGTTTATCGCACTTCTCATTCGGTAGTTTATTTAATATATGTGTGTCCTTCACACCTTTTCAATCAGGCTATCTTTTATTGTGATTGATGGCTTCTTATAATATGGCCTATATGCATTATGGATACAGAGTAGCAAAATTATGTAGACTTGACAGCAAGTGGATCACATATTATAAGCAGTGTATTAACCTATAACCACACACAATTAATGTTACTCCCTCCGCCCACAAATAAGTGTCTCAAGTCTCTTAAAAAGAAGATGTATCTTGAGATACTTATTTGTGGACGGAGGGATTACTACATGTCTACATTTATAGCCCTTGTTATCATAGGAGTGGTAACATAGGAGACTACATTCATTATTTTGTAGAATCATTTTACATTGGGATGGGTTACGTCATTGACGTGGGGCTGCCTTTCGGCTAGCCCACGATAAGGCTACCTGGGCCGCGCCAAGGACGTGGAAACCCACAGAAGGCACACGCGGGGTACCATGTAACCTAGTCCAAGTCGGTTAGGAAGCATAACCTGCCATATCTGTAGTTGCCATCGGCATCAACCACCCGAGACCTGGCTGCCTATAAAGCCAGGAGGGTTGCTCGTCCCAAAGGACACGCTGATAGCCACCGTCACAAACCCTAGCGAGATCGCAATCTCGCCATTGTAATCGCTACTCGCATCAATAACCAGACAAGCAGGAGTAGGGTGTTATCCTCCGGGAGCCTGAACCTGGGTAAATCCTTGCTTGTCAGTCGACGTGACCACCTGCACTCATCTCTCTCCCCATCAATCAACCCGGGGTGCACAACCCTGAGACTTGTCGAGTTAACACCTCGTCAATTGGCGCCGTCTGTGGGAACGTCAAGCAAGTGCTAGGATCATGGTCGCTCCGGCTCCATCCGCAATGAAGATCGGCGTATCCGCCGCCAGGGAGTCGATCCGCTTCGGCTCCTTCGAGTACGTCCTCCACTCACCGGCCCACCGCTTGGTGTACGCCGATCTGGACAAAGGTATACACATCACCTTCGGTTCCATATACTGCTGCATCGATAGTCGTGGTATACTCAGGTCTACGACTACCGCGCTACGCGCGGCGGCGTCACCCGAATCGGCAACCCCCGCGCCCGCCGAACCCGCGAAGATCACGTCTGTCGCACCCGCGGAGGCCGCGTCCGCCAAACCCGCGAAGATCGCATCTGCCGCACCCGCGGAGGCCGCGCCCGCGAAGATTGTATCTACATCGACTACATCGACAATTTCGGCAACGGCCGCACGGATCGGATCTACTACCCCAACCTCGGCCGCACGGTCGACTAAGTCAAGATCTACCTCGACTGCCGCACCCGCACGGGCAACCAGGAGCTCGCGTCCGACAGCCACGTCGCGCGCGCCCTCATCTTCGTGGAAATCCCAAGTCTACCCCAAGCCAATGGCACTCGCCCCGGCGAGCGTGAACACAGGGACGATCGCGAGAAGACGCGACAACGACTGCGCCGCGCGCCACGTTGCAGCAATTTTCGACCCCGAGCAAGACGCGGGCGACAGAAGCAGCAGCGGCAGCACCAACTCTCCGACTCAAGTCTACCCCAAGCAAGTCTTCATGGTCGGCACAGCACCACATGGCGACGACGAAGAACCCGCATATCCGCTAGAGGTGGACATGCCGGACCAGACTAAACTTGTCATCACGCGGGACATGGCGATCCAAGCCATGAAGCATGTGGACAAGGGCACGTTCCCCCCCACCCAACGCACCTCGAGACGACCACCTGGCGGTCCAGTACTTGCTACGCAAGGAAGGCGAACGAATCCGCGCCGAAAAAGCCGACCTACTCCGGCGCAAAAGGGACGCAGACGCATCGAGTGCCAGACGAGCCGCCCTCTCCTTCACATCCTCTACGGAGGTTAACCAAGGAGCACGGCGAAACAGAGCCCGCGTTCCCCTCATGGCAGAAGCCGATCGAACCAGGCTCACCCGCAACCTCGACTCGTCCTTCGTCACCGAAGATGAGAACGGAATACCCGTCCCAAAGACGGCGAACGCCGCCCTGATCTCAGTCGAGACATACCTCCGGCTCACGCAGCCACCTGAGGGGGACGCACGCTCCCTTCTCCACAAGCAGCAAATTGCCTCCATAAGGGCAATCGAAGAAGCGCTGGCGGCCAAGGGGCCAAGCAACCGGGCGCACGAACCAACAACCTCGGGCATCCCAGCGGCACAGCGACAACCAGTCAAAGACCTTCGCGACGTCCTCACGCAGAAGACGGTGGATCGCAACCGCAAGGAGCGCTCGGCTGGTGCGGCACACACAGACGACCATGCTGACCGTGACTTCGAGCCGTGCGGCGCGGCATGCTTCAGCTTCAACATCCGCGAGACCCGCATGCCTAAGGGCTTCAAGTTAACAGCAGGCACACCAAAGTATGACGGGAAGCAAGATCCAAAACTGTGGCTCGAGGACTACCTCATCGCCTGCACCTGCCAAGGCGGGACGTCGACTACGGCAATGCAGTACATCCAGCTTATGCTGACGGACTCGGCACACGTGTTGGGGGGCTGCCCCCCGGGTAGGGGCAGATCCCGGAATATCTCAGAAGTATGCCAACAGTACTTGACCTTTGGCGAGAGCAAGGGACACCCCCTGGTGTGCTGAAAGGGGAAGCTTGACCCTTGAGCGCCGGAAGAGTGCAAAGTGCCACCTGGCAGGCGCAAGGGTCAGCTCTAACAGCTATAAATAGACACCCCGAGCCTTCGCAAGGGCAGCAAACGCATCAGCGGATGGTTCCTCTAAGAACTAGCTTCTCGAAGATGTCTTTGCTGATAGGCCAAGACATCTTCGGGAGGCTAGGCCTAGAGATACGCATCCACGGACGAGCTCGGACACCTCCGGAAAGGATCTCGGGCCTTGGACTCCGAGGAGACTCCCGGAAGGAGGTGTATTCGGTTTTACCGGATACATGGTCCGGGTAAGTGCTAACCGTAGTATCTATCTCGGTCTTGATCTTATGCAGGAGAGGCTCACGGGGGCAAGCAAGGAGATAATCGGCATGAGGGATCCCGGTAGGCCGTCAACGGTCTATAGCAGGCCTTCCCGCCTAATGCGGGGGAAAGTACCTCTCCGTCTGACACGGAAGCATGGTCACCTCCCGCCTGACACGGAAGCATGGTCACCTCCCGCCTGACACGGGAGCGCGTCAGCCGGTACGACCACGGTACGACAAGACCTGACATGCCTAGCCCGGCAATCCGGAAAAGGCTATCCGGGATGGGCAAAGACATGTCTTGTCTCTGACAGGGAGACAATGATGATCCAGGACGGCACCTGCTGTCCTTGCCAGGATGATGACGAAGGGGCTACGCCGGATAGCGCGGCGACTAGGTCGCACTAGCCGGTGACGACATGCCGGCTAGGCCTGTCCGGTGGGGCCGAGCCGGTTTAGGGTTTCCGGCCCTCCTGGCCAAAACCCTATAAAAGGCACCATAACTGCTTCTGTGAGAGGAGGACCAACTTGGGAGCCAAAGCTATAGTTGCATTTACTCCTAGAGCATTTACTTCCTCATACCTTGAGTTCATCTAGTTCTTCTTGTTCTTCACTTGGAGAGATCTACGAGCAAGTTGTAGCCCTTGTACCACAGTTATATAGAGAGGAAAGGCAGGAGTAGGGGTGTTACCTCCTCACGAGGGCCCTGAACCTGGGTATATCGTGTGTGTGTTGTGTGCCTTCGTGCCTTTGTTCTTGTTTATTAGATCTCCCCCATATCGTATCACTGTTGTTTCTAGTTCTTAGGAGATCTCGGTTATACCGGGATCCTCCTCGCGTGGGCTATTCAGCTCGCTATCCCTCCCCGGATCCACCAACGTCCATCGGCCCCACACATTAGCCATCCTATGGCATCTGCCGTGACACCACCACGACAGTTGGCGCCCACCGTGGGGCTGACAGAGGCGTTGGCTGGTGCACACATCCGGACGGGCTCCCCCGTTCATTTCGACGTTCGTGTTCTCTCTGGCCTAGTCGTAAGGCTAGGGGAGATGGACTTCGTCTGCGACAATGCAGGGTGCTTCCGGAACAGACCCTTTCCGGTGAACGGATGTCTCATTGACTTTGGTGGTTTCACCACCTACGTCGCCACCGAAGTTATCTGTAGCTACCCGGACGTGGTCCTGGAAGCTGAGGACCCTCCCATGATCTGCGCTGCTCGGGGTCTACGTGTCGGTCGCCCCCCGAGTTCCATCGCGGTGATGATGGTCGGGGCAACCGAGGAGGAGTACCAGGACGCTGACGGTGATACCGGGAGCGGCCACATCCGTTTGGCCAAACCTCCTCAGGAAAGAGGTGCGACCCGGGATGGCGATCCATAGCCGTCCCAGCCACGACGTCGTCCGGATCCCCTCTCGGGCCTGGTGGCCAAGTTGGCTGTACCTGTAGCTGCTGAAGCGGATACCCAGGCCACTTCGGCTGATTTGGAGGAGCAGCGGAGGTTGCTACTCGCGGAAGCACAGGAGATCGCCGAGATCCGTCGCGAGCTCAATGCTAGCCTCCGGGAGTACAACGCAGCTCACAGATTCCTTAAGATAGACTCCCGGGACAAGCGCATCGCAGATCTGCGCAAGAAAGGAAGAATGGTGAATGAGGAGCTGGCAGGTGGAGCCACAACCAGTCACACAGGAAGCCGGATTTCAGCGGGGAAGCCGGTGTACAGCTCACCAGGGAAAACCCTTAGGGCTGCCGAAGCCGCCATGGCCGAGTTGGTAGGGTTATCCGGTGAGGCTCTACGCAAACAACATGAGCGGGTGAACGAGTTGGTAATCGAGGCCAACCGTCAGAATCAGGCCTTCAAGAAGAAGAACCCCGGGGCAGGATCCCAAGTGCACTCAGCTAGACCCAACAGCCAGAAATCGGACGGGGAGGCCTCTTCCCCGCATCCGAGCAAAAGCAAGAGCAAGAGCCGGAGCCGGAGTCGAGGTTCCGGGGAGAACAAGCAGCTACAGACCTATGATCCGGCCTTCGCCGGTATCCAGCAAGCCGGGCAGCGTAACTCGGGGCAGGCGGGAAGTACCCGTGAGGACGGTAACCTGGGTGTAGGAAACAATAACCCGGTCGGCCGTGGTAATCCACCCCGGAACCCTACTCATGTTCAGGGAAACCCACAAAGGGAGGTCGCCTCTGTTCCACAGCAGGCTGTGATCCCGGCGCAGAACAGGCTCAACGATGGCAACTCGAGACTACAGCAGCTCGGATATCAGCCCGACGAGAATCCTTTGGGATCTCGGATAGGAACCAGACAGCTGAATCTGGCAGATGCCAGATTCCGGCTCGACCGGATTCACCAGTCCGAGCTAGTGGAAGAGAAAGGACCTCCGGGACCTGCCTGTTTTGGACCTCGGATCATGCGGGAACCACCTGTTCGGAATTTTCAGCTCAACAGGGGTGCCAAGACCTATGACGGCAGCAAGAAGCCGGAGGACTGGCTAACCGACTATGTAACTGCAGTAAGCATAGCCGGTGGAAACAGACGATGGGCGGTACGATACGTACCGCAGATGTTGGAAGGACCTGCCCGGATTTGGTTGAACAACCTGAGAACTGGCAGCATAGACTGCTGGTTAGACTTTGAGGAGGCATTCATCAGCAACTTCACCAGCACGTACAAAAGGCCAAACAAGCCTCAACAGCTCGCCATCTGTAGGCAAAGGAGTAACGAGACTGACCGGGAGTATCTTACCCGGTGGAGCAATATTCGCAATTCTTGCGAAGGAGTGGTAGAGGCACAGGCCATCTTCTGGTTTGCACAAGGATGCCGGCATGGCTCAATGCTGTGGCAGAAGTTGCAGAGAAAGATGCCGGCGACCTTGGCAGAGACCATGCGCATCGCCGATACCTACACGCTTGGAGATCCCATGCAACCCCTGGTGGATGTCGGTGACTCCAACAGGAGGAATGCGGGACCTCAGCGTTCGGGACCGAGCAGGAGTTATGATCGCCAGGATTTTGGCCAGAAAAGGAATCAGCCCGAGTACCATCATGCCGCACAGCACGTCGCAGCAGTAACCCGAGAGCAAGAGGATGCCGGCAACATCCAGCGTCAAAAGACAAGTGGCCCGGCTTGGGGTCAGAGTCAGGAGGTGCAAAAGACCTGGGTGGAACAAAAGAAGCCTCTGACATATGAGGAAATGCTGAACAAGCCCTGCTGCTACCATACTCTGGAGACCAACAAGCCCGCAAACCACTCTTCTCGGCAGTGCAGCTGGTATCAGCGCACATTGCAGGAGGGCAGCTCGGGAGCTATTCGGCCGAGTGCTCCGGCATCTCGGCCCAACATTCCGAGACCCCCTCCTCCGACATCGGGGGCCAACGCGATCCGAGTTAATCAGCCTCCGCGAGGGCCCCCACCTCGGCCAGTAAATATGGTGCACACCCGGAACGACAACGGTGCAGGCCCCAGTAACCAAGCCGGGCAGCAGCCGGGCAACTACCGGGAGGCACATCAAAGCTATGTGGTCTTCGTAACCGAGCCCACTGACCGGAGAAGTGTGCGGCAGCGTGCCCTGGAGGTGAATGCCGTGATCCCAGCAGTGCCCAAGTTCTTGCACTGGTCCGAGATGGAAATCACATGGAGTAGGAAGGATCATCCCAGGGTTATGCCTAAGCCGGGGGCGTATGCCTTAGTGGTGGACCCAACCTTTGTCGGACCAAGCCTCAATGTCCGTTTCAGCCGAGTTCTGATCGACAATGGCAGTGCCATTAACATCATGTACAAGGACACGATGCTGAAACTGGGGGTGTCCATGAACACCTTGTTGCCTACCGAGACGACCTTCCACGGCATTGTGCCCGGAGTCTCCTGCTCACCCATGGGAAAAATCTGGGTTGAAGTGCTATTCGGAACCCGCGAGAACTGTCGAACCGAAAGCTTGGAATTCGAGGTCGTGGACCTCGAAATCCCATATCACGCACTGATCGGCAGGCCAGCCCTGGCCAAGTTCATGATCTCAACTCACATGGGCTACCTGAAGATGAAGATGCCGTGACCAAACGGTGTAATCACCATCTCGGGAGACCACAAGCGCTCCATGGAGTGTGCCTCGGCAGGGTCATGCTTAGCTGAGTCCCTCGTGATCGCGGAAGAAAAGAATAGGATCCAGCAGGTGGTGGCAATGGCCAAGACCTCCCAACTCGGAATGCCCGGGATGGTGAACCCGGAGCAGGGTGCATCGTTCCAGCCCCCCAAGGAGACCAAGAAGGTGGGTGTGGACCCCAGCAACCCGGAGCGCCAAGTGATCATTGGCAGCAACCTGGACAGCAAATAGGAAGGTGAGGTCGTCGACTTCCTCCGTGAGAATCGAGATGCTTTTGCATGGTCTAGTGACGATCTGCAAGGCGTCCCGAGGGAGTTGGCTGAGCACTCTCTGTTTGTTAGACCGGATGCGAAGCCGCTGAAGCAACCAACTAGGCGTCTCTCGGATGAAAGAAGAGCTGCCGTCATGGAGCATCTGGCTATACTGCTGGCCGTCGGATTCATAATGGAAGTGCTGCACCCGGATTGGATATCGAATCCGGTCCTGGTAGAGAAGAAGAAGGATGATCCCCTCCTGCTTAAGGTGTGGCGCATGTGCATCGACTTCACCAACCTCAACAAAGCATGCCCGAAGGACCCCTTTCCACTGCCCCGGATAGATCAAGTAATAGATTCCACTGCCGGGAGTGAACTTTTGACCTTTTTAGATGCTTATTCTGGTTTTCACCAGATACCTTTGAATCCGGATGATCAATTGAAAACTGCTTTTATTACCCCTTATGGGGCTTATTGCTATCGTGTCATGACTTTCGTTTTGAGGAATGCTGGTGCTACATACCAGAGGTGCATGCAGAAATGTTTGCATGACCAGATAGGCCGGAATGCCGAGGTCTATGTCGATGACATAGTCATAAAGACAAAAGAAAAAGCCTCACTAATAGATGATCTGAGGGAAACATTCAAAAACTTAAGAAGATTCCGGATGAAATTGAACCCGGATAAGTGCACATTTGGTGTTCCGGCGGGGAAATTACTCGGTTTCCTCATCTCAAGCCGGGGAATCGAGGTCAACCCGGGTAAAATTCGTGCTATCGAGAGCATGAAATTGCCCGTGCGTCTCAAAGATGTGCAGAAGTTCACTGGTTGTCTTGCATCCCTAAGTCGGTTTGTGAGTCGACTTGGGGAGAAGGCCTTGCCCCTGTACCAATTGATGAAGAAAAGCAAAACATTTGTTTGGACCCCGCAGGCTGACGCGGCGTTCAACGATTTGAAGAGGATGCTCTCAACAGCACCCGTGTTGGCATCCCCATTACCCAAGGAACCTATGCTGCTATATATCGCTGCAACCAACCGGGTAGTCAGTGTGGCAATGGTGGTAGAGAGGGAAGAAGGGGGCAAGCTGATACAGAGGCCGGTGTATTACCTCAGTGAGGTGATCTCGGAATCCAAGCAAAACTACCCGCACTACCAGAAAATGGCGTATGGGGTGTACATGGCAGTAACCAAACTCAAGCACTACTTTCAGGAACACCCGATCACAGTGGTATGTGAAGCTCCTCTGGCCGAGATCATCGGTTGTAAGGACGCTAGCGGCCGGGTAGCCAAATGGGCCATCCAGTTGTCTCCATACGCTCCGGCGTATGAGAGACGAGATGCCATCAAGTCGTAGGCGCTGCCGGACTTTTTGGTAGACTGGGCCGAGATGCAATATGAACCTCCGATGCCGGATCACAATTTCTGGAGAATGCATTTCGATGGCTCAAAGGCTAAGATCGGGTTGGGTGCCGGAGTGGTCCTCACTTCACCAAAGCAGGATGTGCTGAAGTATGTTCTGCAAATCCATTTCCGGGCATCTAACAACGTCGCGGAGTATGAGGCCTTAGTTCATGGACTAAATGTCGCCAAGGAAATCGGCATCCGCCGGATAGAATGTTTTGGTGATTCCGATCTTGTAGTGCAGCAGGTGTCGGGGAATTGGGATGCGCTTGATGCAAACATGGCCTTATACAGGTTTCATGTGCAGAAAATATCCGGATTTTTCGAAGGATGCGAGTTCAAGCACATACCCAGAGGAGAAAACGAAGCAGCGGATGTCTTGTCCAAGCTAGGGTCATCTCGGGATGCCATCCCACCCGGGATAGCCCTGGAGCATTTGAGGAAGCCATCTATTCAACCCTCACCCGAGTCGGATTCTATCTTCATCCCAAAGGAGCCTGGTTCAGATGCCGTACCCATGGAAGTAGATGTCGGGAGCATAACATCGAACTCGGGGACTGCGGCACAGTGCTCAGAAAGGCAAAGAAAAATGATGATGGAGGTGATGTCGGCAGAGCCAATGGACATAGACGCTCCCATGTTCCCGGTTCGACCTATCCCGGAATGGGCACAGCCCATTATGGCTTATATCTTGGAAGGAACCCTCCCGGAGAATGAAGTGGAAGCCCGACAAATAATACGAAGGTCAAAAGCATACACCGTCATCAATAAAGAGTTGTACAAGAGGAGTGTCACTGAGGTACTCCAGAGGTGTGTAGAACCGGCAGAAGGACAAGAGATGCTCCTAGAAATACATCAGGGAGAGTGCGGACATCATGCATCATCCCGGGCCCTGGTGGCGAAAGTGTTCCGACATGGGTTCTACTGGCCCACTGCGTTACAACAAGCAGAAGACATTGTCCGGAAATGTGGGGGATGCCAGAGGTTCGCTCACCGGATACATATGCCGGCGTCAGCACTAAAGACAATCCCTATCACTTGGCCATTTGCAGTATGGTGTTTGGATATGGTCGGGCAGTTCAAACCGGCAAGAGGCAATATGACGCACATACTGGTCATGGTGGATAAATTCACCAAGTGGATAGAGGTCAAGCCAATCCGGAAGTGCGATGGACACACCGCTGTGCAATTCCTGAAAGACATCATCTTGAGATACGGGTACCCGCACAGCATTATCACTGATAATGGCACCAATTTTGCTGTGGGGGAATTCGCTCGATTTTGTGCTGAGAAGGGAATCCGGCTGGATGTAGCATCAGTTGCACACCCGGAAGCGAACGGGCAAGTCGAAAGAGCAAATGTCTTGGTCTTGGCCGGCATCAAAGCTCGCCTGATCGAGCCACTGTTGAGAACTCCGGGATGCTGGATAGAGGAGTTACCGGCGGTTTTGTGGGGTCTCCGTACTACACCGAATAGATCTACCGGGTACACGCCATTCTTCATGGTGTACGGTGCCGAGACAGTACTCCCGACCGACATACAATATGATTCCCCGAGAGTGACAATGTTCACCGAGACCGAGGCAAAGGAGGCCCGAGAAGATGATGTTGATTTACTCGAAGAGGCAAGGGAATTGACACTTGTCTCGGTCTGCAATTTATCAACAAAACCTCCGTCGCTATCATAGCCGGAAAGTGCACCCGAGAGTGTTCCGAGAAGGTGATCTTGTGCTGAGGCTCATCCAACGCACGGCCGGAATGCATAAATTGTCACCTCCATGGGAGGGACCTTTTGTGATAAGCAGGGCATTGCACAATGACTCTTATTACCTTGTAGATGCACAGGAGGCTAGGAAAGGTGTGATGGACAAATTCGTTGAGGAAACCAAGCGTCCATGGAATGTAGCTCTACTTCGACCCTTTTACACATAAAGGGCTTTGTGTGTGATGTATCTCAGTTTTCAGTATTAATGAAAGTAAGGCACCCCGGGAGGAACTCGGGGACTGCCTGGTTTTGTGCCTACTTTATTTTGTTTTGTCAAGTTCATTTGTTGTTTTATACCGGCATCTCGGGAAGGAACCCGGGGACTGCCGGGTAGCTGTCTTTTGTATTATTTGTATGCCGAGAAAGTTCCGAGTTCGATTCTCAGAGTCAGAGTAATGTATGTCATGTGAAATCATCTTGTGACTCGACTGACGCACGCCGAAATGGTAGTCAAGAGAAAAAAGAGTCAAATGTGGGGAACACGAAAATGGTCTCGGGGACTCAGAGCAGGAACTTATCCGGCATACCTATTTTTTGCTAACCCAATTATTTTTTATGTCGGGAATTCGGTTAGCCAGAACTCGGATTGTCTTAAGTAATGTATACCGTATATGGAGTTTTGTGACTCGACTGTCGAACGCCGAAATGGTAGACAAGAGCAGAAATTACCTAAGTACGGTAAACATGAAAATCAACTCGGGAACTCGTAACAGAATAAATTGGCATAACTTGTTCGAATAGATAACTCAGTACGAAATGAAAATATTAAATAGAGTATGATACATCTTGCACCCGGCATCCCGGGGATTTAACAGTTCTACTCTTAAGATTTTTCTAAGTGGTAGGGGAAGTCGGCTTCTCGACGGAGACATCAGCAGAAGCAGCAGTCTCGGCGGCAGCAGCGGGAGCAGCGACCTCGGGAGCAGCAACAGGAGCAGCAGTGGCTTCAGTTCCGGCGGCGGTACTCGGGGCATCGGGGCGCACCTCGGCCTGAGAGGCCTCGGGTGTCGGAGAAGCTGTAGCATCCCGGGGAACCACGGTCTCGGTCGCAGCACCAGAGGCAGCGTCGTCTTCTTCCGGGATATCATCATCCGCGTCGCCGGTCGCGCCAGTTTATTCGTCATCCTCGTAGTCGGATTCGGAATCAGAAGCAATGACACTGGCGGTGAAGGCACGAATGTTGGACCACGAGGCGATGCGATGCGCCACCTCTTGTCGCCGCTGGACCTTAGCTGGATCGCTGCACCACGGCGAGATCGTCCGCAGGCGCTGGATCGCGTCCAGGTCGAGACCTTCGTACCAGCTAAGTACTTGGGTCAAGGCCTGGTCGGCACCAGCCCGCGCACCGGAGCGCTTCCAAGCGTGGATGCGCCTCCCGGCACACCGGAGTGCGCTCGCAAGTTCGGCGACCGAGAGCGTCGCGCGGATACTCGGCTACAGCGCGCCGTGGACGTGGATCGCAGCGCTGAGCAGCTCCGTCCCGATCGACCGGAGAGGCACTATCCGGGCCTTCAGGGCGGTGAGGTGGTCCTCAATATCCCAGGCATCCGAGACGGCACCCTTCCCGGCACGCTTCTCCCGGGCAGCAGCAACGGCAAGAGCAGCAGCCTCACGGGAGTGCTCGAATTCCCCTTTAAAAAGAAGAGCTGTCAAACGACTAAGGCATAAGAGGAGCAACAACAAAGAAAGAGAGCAAGGAAAACATGGGGGATGTCGGCGCACTTACTGTTAAGGTCCCGGTTCAATACAGTTAGCTCGGAGAGCCAACTATCGGACCGTGACCGGAGAAGAGCCAACCCGGTCTCGGCAAGATGCGCGCGCTCCTCGGACTGATCCAAGGTCTCCCTTTGTTTCTTCGTCGCCTCAACGAAGCGCGTCTTCATCTCGGTCGCAGCAGCCTTGGCCTTTTCAAGCTCGCCGTTGAGCCGCGCGATCTCGGCTTGCGCGGTAGCAAGTGCAGCCTTCTGATCTACCGAGATTTTGCGCGCGGCATCTCGCTCCTCCCGGAGGCGCCCCTCGCACTTCTTCGACTGACCGAGGTCAGCAAGAACTCGGTTGAAGTTGCTGTCGTGTTTCTTGCTGCACTCCTGAAATCAAGACAAAGAAGGATGAGTCAATCTGGGAAAAGATGTAAGGAACTCGGGAGATTCCGAGATCTGTAGCAAGTAAAAGCTACCCGGTGGGGAGGATCTCGGGGACTCGGTGTCCGAGTCCTGAAATTTTCTCTAAGATTGGAGCCTAGTGATCTGCTATTCGGTGGAATCTAGAGCACTAAGCACCAATCTCGGGGACTAGTGGTGATGGAGCAAATTTTGAAACAAGCTACCCGGTGGGGAGGATCTCGGGGACTCGGTGTCCGAGTCCTGAAATTTTCTCTAAGATTGGAGCCTAGTGATCTGCTATTCGGCGGAATCTAGAGCACTAAGCACCAATCTCGGGGACTAGTGGGGAAGGAACAGATATTTATTGGAGAAAGAAAGAGAACAAACTTACCTCGGTCACCCGAGTAACATCCAGAGCGGCCACCTGGAGAGCGTGCAGAGCTTGAGCGTTGCGGCTTGGGCCGGCAGCGTGCAAGTCTCCCACGGTCTCGGAGGCGTCGGCAGCAATCCAGGCCTGGTTGTATTCATCTACAACGTGTATGCCGGAGCCGCCGACCGCGCGAGCAGCAACAACTTCCCGAGGTCCTGAAGGCACAAAGGAGCTTACGGTTGCTCGCAGCATCCGCAGGGCGGCTGTAGGGATGTCGGCGGGAGGTGGTGGTAACGAGGAGAACTTACCCGTGCGCAGCGCCAAGTCTTGGGCCGAGGATGTCGGAGCAGCAGTAGGTTTGGCAGAAGTTGTTTTCTGCCCGGCAACCTTGGGGCGCGATTTCGCGACAGGTAGATCAGCTTGCCGGGAAGAGGCTGCGGGCCGTTTCTCCGGGGCGGTCTTGTTCGCGGCTTGCCGGGAGGAACCGCTGGGCACGAGCTGCCGGGGAGGGCTCAGGATCTCTGCCTCAAGCCCGGGCATCCGGCGCGGACTCTCCGGAAGAAGAATGTCTCCCGAGGTGGTCGTGGCCTGCACCGGGGTCTCGTCGATCACCGGACGTGCATCCGGAGTCACAACAGTAGCCGGTGCGGCACCGGAAGCAGCAGGCTCGCTTCCTCGAGTAGAAGGGCGAGGTGGAGAAGAGGCAGCCCGAGCCGGGCTGGGAGTCCGAGTTCCGGGAGGAGGAGGAACAACGGGTGACGGGAGGTCGAGTGCGTCCCTGAAAGAAAATGTCTCAGTAATAATTTTTGGAGAAGGCAAGGTCATGTGGCATAAGGCAAAGAAAATGTACCCGAAGTCCACAGTGGGAGGACCCTTCCTCCGGCGTCGAGGAGGCTTCTCGGCCGTCTGTTTGTTCGGCTTGCTCCTCTTGGGAGGGTTGCCGGAATCATCGGCAGCGTCGGTGTCGGAAGCCGCACGCTTCCGGCTCTCGGCGCGTTTGGTCACGGCCGTCGGCTTCGGAACCACAGCTGAGGCCCAGTTGAGAGGGAGAGCGTCAATCACATCGAGAATTTGACAATCAATCTCATCCTCATCATCCGAAGAAATGGAAACTGCCTCTGAGGTTGAAGGGTTACCCGGGGCGACAGCTTTCACTAGAGGAACGGCAAGATGCTCCTCACCGTCGGGATCCTCCCTCGGCATCTCTTCCGGTACTGGGAAGTTCGGCGCGAAATTCCCGTTGGCGTGGATAGCGTCCTCCTCGATTTGCCGCTCGAATAACTGCGCAAATAAATCACCACATGACACCCATGTCGGTTTCCAGCAGAACCCGGGTGAGAATGCAAGTTTACAAAAGGCAGACAGAAGCACCTGTTTCAGGGGTTTTTTCCGGGATCCCCCGATGGCACCCCAAGAATAGTCATCCGTCATCTTCGTCCGAGCAATAGCTCGAACGCGGCGGACGACCGCAGCGTGATCTAACCCAAAAATACTGGTCCGGGTAGGGTCTAAGTTCCCGGCCATATGGCACATCTTGTGCACTCGGGTTTGGAGGGGACAGACGTGGCGAATGATGAAGCAACGCAGGAGATCATCGCCGGTCATCGTGTCGGTCAGCACGTTCAGGACGTCGTGCATGCACCTGACCTCCTCGGTGTCGGGGAACCGTTTCCAGAGGTTGAATTTGCGCGGAGGACCAATGGCAAACTCCGGCAGGTTGATGAAGTCCGGATTCGAGGATCCCGGAGCATCTCCCGAGCTTTCCCGGTTCTTCACATAGAAGAAGCTGCGCTGCCACTTCCGGCAGGACTCTAGTCCCTTGACTATTGGGAATCCGGAGTCAGCGCGGGGGATGACGGTGGCAGCTCCGCAGTCGACCAAATCTTTTATTTTATGGTCCGGATTGGGGATGACTTGGCGACGAAGGATGAAGTACCTGGCCCAGAGGTCCAGGAATGGCCATACACCGAGATATGCTTCCGTGTAGGTGGTGAAGACCGAAAGCATCATGATGGCGTTAGCTGGGAGATGATGGGGTTGGAGGCTGTAGGTGTCGAGGAAGTCGCGGAAGAAGGGGCTAGCCGGAAGCCCAAACCCGCGCTCGAAGTGCGTGAGGAATACAACGTATTCCCCGGGTTGGGGTTCCGGTTGAACCTCATCCTCCGGAAGACGGCTCTCAACTTCTGGCGGTATCCGGTGAGTCCGGTACAGACAGTCCAGGTCCGCCTGTTTGGTCTCGGATCCATCCCAGCACCCCCGAATACTTTCTTCACCCATGCCGGAGGAGTCCACAGAAGTATCCGGGCTACTCTGGAGGCGCAGTGGCAGTTAGACGGAGTTAGTCTACCGGGAGCTAAGATACCGGATTGCGAACTCCTAAACGCAACCGAGTTCATGGCAAGTAAGATCTACCGTATGCTGATAAATCGAAACTAAAGTGAGGAAAATAAGCTCGGGCTAAACTCGAACAAGACGTAATGCGGGCGAAAGATCTAAGTCCTACCGCAACGGTGCATCCTCGCCGCGTGTCCCATGCGTGCCGCTCGAATCATGCTCACCGGCGGCGGCGCAGCCGCGCGTGTGTTAGGGTATGATCGAGTGCGAAGCATCGTTCCCATAAAGAAGATCATCGGGCGGAGAGAGGAACTCACCAGAGAAGAGGAGGTCGATGATGCGCAAGAGGAACGGCGGCGTTCAGACTCCGGCGACCGGTGAGAGCAGTGGCGTTCGGGCTACGGGCACGGCTGCGGCGGAGCGCTCGAGACGACGGTGGCGGAGAAGTGAAGGAGAGGAAGAAGAAGAGGAGACCGTTCCGGTCCCCTATTTATGGGGGGATTCCGGAGCGGTTTCCAGTTTTCCCGCCCACGATCTCCACGATCGTGGGTGGGATCCATTTTGTGCAGCGCGGCACGTGGCGCTAGCCGGAGCGCCCGATCCGGCCACACCGAGGGCCACACGGCCCCAACGGTTGGGCTTCGGATCGGCTGCGGCTCCCGGCGCGAACCCAAGCGACGGCGTGCTCGGGCAGAGGCACTCGAGTGCATTTCTGGTCAGACGGGACGTCGGATGGGACCCAGCTCGAGATCTCGAGTTCAATACGGAGCCAACGGTCAAGATTCACTGAGACTGCAGTATCCGGTTACAGGTTTCGTCTTCCGGTTAAAACAATCTCGGTAAGAAGATCTCGGGCCTTGGACTCCGAGGAGACTCCCGGAAGGAGGTGTATTCGGTTTTACCGGATACATGGTCCGGGTAAGTGCTAACCGGAGTATCTATCTCGGTCTTGATCTTATGCAGGAGAGGCTCACGGGGGCAAGCAAGGAGATAACCGACATGAGGGATCCCGGTAGGCCGTCAACGGTCTATAGCAGGCCTTCCCGCCTAATGCGGGGGAAAGTACCTCTCCGTCTGACACGGAAGCATGGTCACCTCCCGCCTGACACGGAAGCATGGTCACCTCCCGCCTGACACGGGAGCGCGTCAGCCGGTACGACCACGGTACGACAAGACCTGACATGCCTAGCCCGGCAATCCGGAAAAGGCTATCCGGGATGGGCAAGACATGTCCTGTCTCTGACAGGGAGACAATGATGATCCAGGACGGCACCTGCTGTCCTTGCCAGGATGATGACGAAGGTGCTACGCCGGATAGCGCGGCGACTAGGTCGCACTAGCCGGTGACGACATGCCGGCTAGGCCTGTCCGGTGGGGCCGAGCCGGTTTAGGGTTTCCGGCCCTCCTGGCCAAAACCCTATAAAAGGCACCATAACTGCTTCTGTGAGAGGAGGGCCAACTTGGGAGCCAAAGCTATAGTTGCATTTACTCCTAGAGCATTTACTTCCTCATACCTTGAGTTCATCTAGTTCTTCTTGTTCTTCACTTGGAGAGATCTACGAGCAAGTTGTATCCCTTGTACCACAGTTATATAGAGAGGAAAGGCAGGAGTAGGGGTGTTACCTCCTCACGAGGGCCCTGAACCTGGGTATATCGTGTGTGTGTTGTGTGCCTTCGTGCCTTTGTTCTTGTTTATTAGATCTCCCCCGTATCGTATCACTGTTGTTTCTAGTTCTTAGGAGATCTCGGTTATACCGGGATCCTCCTCGCGTGGGCTATTCAGCTCGCTATCCCTCCCCGGATCCACTAACGTCCATCGGCCCCACACATTAGCCATCCTATGGCATCTGCCGTGACACCACCACGACAACGTGGGTGGCTCACAAGCCAGCCCAAAGACTCTTTCCGAACATGGGAAGAATTCCAGGATAACTTCATCAAGAGTTTCTCAGGAACATTCGCAAGGCCAACGACCTACATCGAGTTGCAGACCTGTAAGCAAGGAAAAGATGAGTCGCTCCGCTCCTACATCCAGCGATGGACACTACTCCGCAACACCATGGAACCCGTTTCAGAAGATCGGGTGATGGACGCCTTCATGCACGGCGTCGCTCGCCGCGACCTCCGCGAGGAATTCGGTAGGCTCCAGCCAAAGACCACAATAGAGCTCATGAAGACAGCCAACCAATGTGCCGAAGGAGAGGACTATGTCCGCGAAACTTCCCCCAAGAAAGAGGTCGAAACAAGCAACTGGCGTGAGGCACGCCAAAAGAAGAAGCCACGTTACACCCACGATTCAATCGAGCTAGTAGCGGCGGGCTATGAAACCCCCCGTGAGGACAAACGCGACAACAGTCGACAGTACGACCAAGGTCGACAGTCTAACTCGAGTCAGTATAACCGTGGCCGCAGCAGCATCGGCCACAATGAGGGAAGCCAGAAGCGCGAGTGGAAGCGCCCACTGACCCCAGCAGAGGAGCTGATGCAACCCTGTAAGCATCACTCGTTCCGCAACCCGGAGACAGGCAAATGGGGTTCCAGCCACCTGCTGAAGGATTGTCGCAAAGCAAGAAAGATATACCAAGCCAGCAGCAAATCATCGCTCCAGTACAAGCAATACAGGCGGCCCCGCAGCTAGCCATCCAGGCTGCACCCGCAAACAACAACCAGGTGCAGGCGGCAGGAGCATTCCCCCAGCCGCAGCAACAGCAACAGCAACAAGGTCAGTCGCCAGCAACCGACATGTACCCACCCGCACGAGGACAACTGAACATGATCCAGAAGGGACCCCCGTCAAACAGGCGCCAGAAGCTCATCACCCGCCAAGTACTTCAGGCCATCAACAGCCCGCGCGCGGTACCAGACTACCTGCGCGGGTCTGAGACACCCATCACATTTTCCAGGGCAGATCACCCATCCGAGGTAACCCGACCCGGGCACGTCGCACTCATGATTGAGGCCTTGATCGGCGACTACAGCTTGAAGAAGGTGTTCATGGACGGAGGCAGCGGCATCAACATCATATTCGCCGACACCCTGAGAAGAATGAACAGGTCGATAGAGAAAATGCCGGAATCGGAAACCACCTTCCACGGCATAGTACCAGGGCAAGCAATCACGCCCATGGGAACAATCACACTCGACGTCATCCTCGGTACACCCGAGCACTTCAGGAAGGAGTCGATACACTTTGAGGTCGTCGACTGGAAGTCACAATACCATTCCATCCTCGGGCGCCCAACCTTTGCTAGGTTCATGGCAGTGCCCCACTACGCCTACCTGATGATAAAGCTGCCCGGGCCGAAAGGAGTAATCACCGTACGCGGCGACTTCGGGCTCTCCAACAGTTGCGACCGCGAGTTCGCCAAGATTTCTGAGTTCTTCGGAGTCGAAGAACACTTCAAGGCCATATCAGCCGACAACGACAAGACCTTCTTACCATCTCGCAAGAAGCCAGCAAAGGACGCAACATTCAACACGAACGACGACACCGTCACCCACCAAGTCCATCCGACTGACAGCAGAAAGACGGTCAAGGTCTAGTCAAGTCTGACCCCCGCATAGGAAAGCGCGCTCGTCGAGTTCCTGCGTGAGAACTGGAAGATCTTTGCATGGCAACCTTCTGACATGCCAGGGATACCCAGGGAACTTGCCGAGCACTCTCTGAAAGTCCACAAGGACGCAAGACCAGTCAAACAATCCATGCAACGCTTCTCAGGACCCAAGCGAGACGCGATCACCATGGAAGTCGATAGACTACTGCACGCCAAGTTCATCCGAGAGATCAAGGACTCGGACTGGGTCGCCAACCCGGTCCTAGTGGAGAAAAAGAAGACGAAGAAACTACGCATGTGCGTTGACTTCACCGCAGTCAACAAGTGTTGCCCCAAGGATCACTTCCCGCTCCCACGGATAGACCAAATCAGCGACTCGACAGCAGGTTGCGAGCACCTGTCCTTCCTGGATGCCTACTCAGGTTACCAGCAGATCAGGCTGAAAGTCGAGGACGAAGAGAAAACGGCCTTCATCACACCCGACGGCGTCTTTTGCTACCAGACGATGTCGTTCGGGTTAAAGAACGCAGGTGCCACGTACCAGCGGACAATGCAAGCGTGCCTCAAGGGGCTAATCGGGCAGATCGTCCAAGTCTACGTCGATGACATCGTCGTCACAACCCGAAAGGAGGATACACTAGTCGACGACCTCCGCAAGGTCTTCGCCGCACTCGATGTATACCAGATCAAGCTCAACCCAGAGAAGTGCGTGTTAGGCGTGCCAGCCGGAGAACTACTAGGATACCTCGTATCTGCAAGAGGAATCGAAGCGAACCCCGAGAAGGTGCAGAACATTCTTACAATGCCAGCACCAACAAAACTCCGCGAGGTGCAGCGATTAGCCGGCCGAGTCGCAGCTCTCAGCCGGTTCATTAGTAAGTTGGGAGAGAAAGCCTTACCTTTCTACCAACTGATGAAGAAGACGGACAAGGTCGAGTGGACACAGGAGGCGCATGACGCGTTCGACCATCTCAAGAAAACCCTGACAATCTCTCCAGTCCTCGTGGCACCACTGGAAAACGAGCCGCTATACTTATACGTCTCAGCAACAAACAGGGTGGTGAGCACGGTACTCGTAGTCGAACGGGAAGAAGAAGGACACAGTCACCCGGTGCAAAGGCCCGTCTACTACCTCAGCGAAGTCCTCACCCTGTCCAAGTAGAACTACCCGCATTACCAGAAGCTGGCATATGGAGTCTTTATGACCTCCAGGAAGGTCGTCCACTACTTCTCCGAGCACCCGATCACGGTGGTATGCTCCTTTGGACTAGCAGACATTCTCACAAACCAACACGCGACAGGACGAGTCGCCAAATGGGTTGTCGAGCTAGGACCATGGGGGCTGAAGTATGCTCACCCGAAGTCCATCAAGGCCCAAGTCCTCACAGAATTCACCACCGAGTGGATAGAAGCCCAACTACCAAATGTCCCCGACTTGTCCAACACATGGACAATGTATTTTGATGGCTCCAAGAAATTCATGTCAGCCGGGGCAGGAGTTGTGCTCATCTCCCCCAAAGGCGACAAGCTCAAGTACGTCCTGCAGATGGACTTTCCGACACCGTCCAACAACGAAGCCGAGTACGAGGCCCTGATCCACGGCATGCGGATGGCCAAGAACTGCGGCGCCACACACCTCATGATATACGGCGACTCCTACCTGGTGGTACAGCAAACCATGAAGTCCTGCGACGCCATCGCCGACAACATGATCGCCTACAGAGACCTCTACAATCAGTTGGAAGGCAACTTCGACGGCTGCGAGTTGCGGCACATCGGCCGTGAAAGCAACGAGGAAGCCGACGTCCTCGCTAACATGGGCTCAGACAGGGTGCCAGTCCCACCCGGCGTCTTCCTCGAGCGCATCACGCAGAGATCCATCAAGACTCAGAACACAGCAAGCACTGCAACAACAAAAGGCGATGCTAACCCGCCAAGCCAATACAAGGTCCCCATGGAGGTCATGCTAGTCGAAGCTACGTGGACAGGACCATACTTGGCGTACATACTGCATCAGAAGCTGCCAGCTGACCCAGTCGAAGCAAAGCGCATCATCAGGCGCTCCAAAAGTTTCACCGTCATCAACGGAGAACTCTACAAAAGAAGCATCTCAGGAATCCTGCAAAGGTGCGTAGATCCAGTCGACGGCCAAGCCATCTTACTCGACATCCACGCGGGTATCTGCGGGCATCACGCCAGCAGTCGAGCATTGGTGGCCAAAGCACTACGAGCCGGGTTCTACTGGTTGACAGCCATGCAGGACGCCGAGGAGCTAGTAAGGAAATGCACAGGGTGCCAGAAGTTTGCCAACAAGCCACACGCGCCAGCATCAGAACTTAAGACAATACCATTAGCCTGGCCCTTCGCCCAATGGGGTCTGGACATGGTGGGCCCGCTGAAGAAATCATCACCCGGAGGTCACACTCACCTCCTGGTTGCAGTCGATAAGTTCACAAAGTGGATCGAAGCCGTGCCCATCACAAGTTCGACTGCATCCACAGCAGTCAACTTCATCAGGTCAATCATCTTCAGATTTGGAGTACCGAATGGGATCATCACCGACAACGGCTCGAACTTCACAGCCGAAGAATTCAAGGACTTCTTCTCAGAGCAGGGGATCAAGCTCAGCTATGCGTCTGTCTCGCACCCACAATCCAATGAGCAAGTGGAGAAAGCCAATGGCCTCGTCTGCAACGGCATCAAGAAGCGACTGCGCGTGCCACTAAAACGCGCATCGGGCGCATGGGTGGAAGAACTACCGTCGGTCCTTTGGAGTCTACGAACAACGCCAAACAGATCGACCCAATACACTCCATTCTTTATGGTGTATGGTGCAGAAGCGGTTCTCCCCTGCGACATCAAATTCGACGCACAGAGAGTAGTCGCCTACGACGAGTCGGATGCAGAAAAGGCACTCGAATACAGCATGGATACCCTGGATGAAGCACGCGACATCGCCCTGGCACGATCACCCGTGTATCAACAAGACCTGCGCAACTATCACACTCGGAGGCTGCGACCAAGAGCGTTCGTTGCAGGCGACTTGGTTCTTCGACTGAAGCAGAAGAAGGTGCACAAGCTCGCTTCCCCATGGGAGGGCCCGTACATCGTGACAGAAGCAATCGGCAACGGAGCTTACCGCCTGAAAGACTCGAAGACGGGAGCAGACTGCAGCAACCCGTGGAACGTGGCACAACTCCGCCGGTTCTACGCCTAGTTCAACCCAATCATTGTACAAGAAAAGTCAGCGCGGCAGGTTTCAGACGCACTCTTTCCCTCACCAGGGTACCTAAGGGGACTGGAAGGGTTTTAATGAGGCGGCCTGTTCGCAAGAATCAATAAAGTGATTTGAAAAAAATCTGTCCCCTTTACCTTACACACAGAGGAAGCTAAAATCCTAGGCCGCCACTCGAACCACTCGGGGGCTGTGCCACACAGGTTGAAAGAAAAGCTTAGGCCACTACCCGAACTACTAGGGGGCTGCGCCATACAAGCATAATTAAAAAAATCCTAGGCCGCCACCTGACCCACTCGGGGGCTGCGCCATACAGGTCAAGTTCAAAATCCTAGGTCGCCACCCGACATACTCGGGGGCTGCGCCAAACAGGTAACACTTGTAATCCTAGGCTACCACTCGACCTACCCGGGGGCTACGCCATACAGGCCTTCTCAGAAAATCCTCAGCCGCCACTCAAACTCACTCGGGGGCTGCGCTGTACAGGTCAAGTTCAAAATCCTAGGTCGCCACCCGACATACTCGGGGGCTGCGCCAAACAGGTAACACTTGTAACCCTAGGCTGCCACTCGACCTACTCGGGGGCTACGCCATACAGGCCTTAGCAAAAATCCTAGGCCACCACTCGAACAACTCGGGGGCTGCGCCATACAGGTCAAGTTACAAAAATCCTAAGTCGCCACCTGTTAAAGTCAGAGACTGCGACATGCAGGTCACACTTGGAAAAACCTAGGCCGTTGCCTAACATACTAGGCGACTGCGCCAAACAGGACGCAAATCAAAACAGGCATTTACACTTCCGAGCAAGCAGATCAATTCTCATTACTCACAAGTATTTTTAATCTAGTACATTGCGACTTGCACATGCACATTTGCCCTCTATAGCTAACCCTGTACAGCAGACGACATCTACTCTAAACTGCAGGCTCGGCCTTCAGCGCATCGAGTGGACCTACAAGGCGCTCACTTAGGTCCTGAACCTGCCTGATAATTTGGCGCGCAGCCGCCAGGGTCTCGTCGAAGTCGTCATCGCCGGGCAGGCCATCCAGCACCTTATCGAGTGGAAGATGCGGCCGATGCATTCGGACGTATGCCAACGCCGCATTCGCCCCAGCCACAAGTTGGGCGTGGACGACCTCCTTCAGACCTTCACCATCGCGAAACCTCTCCAGCAAGGCGGACAACCCGTTCGGCTGCGCATTATGCGGGAAGTACACACGATTGATGTGCCAGAGTGTCTTCCGGCAATTCTCCAGAAGAAAAGCAGCACGCCACTTACGATCAAGCATAGTGGCAAGGGCGCGCCCTCTCGACTTGTTCACCTAGAACTGACGAGCTTCATAGGAGTCGCCGGACGCCTCTCGGGTAACTCGCTCTTCAACGCGAGCCCGCTCAGCCTCCCAATCCGGGTTCACATATGCACGCGTAAACTGCAAGTCAGAACAAGCAAGCTTCAGCAAAGAAAGCAGCCGCCAAAAGGATACCAACCTTGCAGCTGTCGACTGACCAGATCGATCTCACCAAGCAAAAAATCCTCACGTCGTGAGAACTCTGCAGTAGGATGCGACCTGGAGCGGTGCAGCAGCAGCTCAGTATTCTTCAGGGTCGACTCAAGCTCAACCACCTTGTTCTTCAGGTACGTGATTATCCGCTGATCATTTGTACTACGTGGAGGAGCCGGCGCCGCCCGACGACGGCGAGCACCCGAAGAAGAAGCCTCGCCACTCGGCTCAATCGCGGGAGAGGAAGAAGCACCACCGCGCACGACAGTCTGCCACGAATACGCAGAGTCAATACAATCATACGACTGTGAAGCAAAGTTAAACTCAGCAGAAAGAAATTCAATTCTAGCAAAAGCACTGTTGAAGGCCAAAAGACCTGGCAGGACAATATTCATTACAGGGCCAGAAGTTCAAAAGTACAGACCACGACGACTGCCAAATTCATAAGCTACATCTACTCTAAGGCTGCAGACTGCGACCGGGAGCGACTCTTCCGAGTAGCAACCGCCTCAGTTGCCTAAGCAAGGGCCCTCTCGAAGAGTGCCACAAGCTGCACAGCCAACTGTGTAGCACGCTCCTTCACACCACCCAGCGACGCGATTCGGCCATCGGGTCTTCGAGGAAAGCCGCTGACGACCTTCTCAAAATCACCCGGAACCTGATGCCCTAAGAGGAGCTGGAAGGTGAGCTCGGAGCCGCGTACCGTCTGCGACCGCGTGAAGTCGGCGATGGTGGTCGCGTCCTCAAACGGCGCAGCAAGGGCGTCCACGGCAGCCGGCGGCTGGTCGCTCGGGAAGATGCTCCGGTGCACCACGGTGAGGGCTCCGGTCGACTTCTTCAGCGCGGGTGTGGACTTCTTCAGCGCGTCGGATGCATAGGCGCAGACCCGGTCGAGGAAGCCGACAGTAGTCGCCAAATCAACCGCGTCACTCGACGTGTCTTCCGGAGGAGCTCCACCGCAAATCTCTGCGCAAGGGATTCAAGGTCAGACAAAGAAAAAGATCAAGACACAGTAGGCATTAAGCCGAAACTTACCCCCAAGAACACCGGCGAGTGAGAGGAGACGATCGACTTGAGGCTTCTCCTGGGCGACCCGCGCCAGCTCCCGCTCTCGAGACTCATGCAGGGCCTTCTCAAGCTCAGTAACCTGCCCAGTAGCCTGGTCCAGAGAAGCACGCAACTGGTCCCTCTCCTTCTCCAGGCGAACATAGGCCGCGGCTGCGTCAAGCTGCTGACGGTAGTACGGCTGAAACAAAAGCAAGATGTTAATAAAGTTGCGGGCGACTATACTAGTCACCCACACCTTCGGGGGCTACTCCCATCGGGAGCGCTGATCGCGCACCCGATGATAACTCAAGAGTACAAGTGCAAGCGTAAAGGGCTTACGTGGTCCAGGAGGTCAGGGTCCTCTGAAGCCGAAGGAGGAGCGCGACTCGACGATGCAATGCCAGCAGGCTGTGCACGCACCTTCTCCACCACCGCCTGAGTCCCCAATTCAGTCGAAGGGGCGGATGTATGCTCCACGTCCCAAAGGGGGGAGCTAACGTCGCCAGAACGATGGCTGCAGCGAAGACGAGCACACTGGTCAGCTCAAACATTGCAGCTACAAAACACAACTCGAAGGAAACAAATCATCAAGAAGCTCACCTGGTGGTTTCAAGGTCGTCGTAACTCTCCAGGGAGGGCGACGCCATCCGTGCAAACAAACGAGGAGCCGCGGAGCTGACTGGAGGAACATTCAAGGGCTCATTCCAGCCACCCGAGGACCGCGCACCCGACGACGTCGCGACGGCCTCCTCCAGAGTAACGTCGGCATCCTTAGCAGGTGACGACGCAGTAGCAGAGTCGCCACGGCTCGGGAGCTTCCGCTTCTTTCGTACGGGTTCCTCCTCTTCATCTTCGTCCTCCACCTCTTCGTGGGGAGAATGCGCGGAAGGAATCTCTTCGTCGTCGTCCTCCTCCTCGACAAACTTCGACTCGTCGTCGGGTCCGTTCTCGGGAAGAGGAGGAAGGCTGATCAGCAAGGACCGACCCTGAAGCAAGTAGACGCAAGTCGAATCAAGAAGAAAGCAGACGCAAGTCGAGTCAAGACAAAAGGAAAACAAGCCAAGACTCACCTCAGGAACGGGGTTCGATGCCCCGTAAGCAGCAACCGGGCACTTGACGTTGCACGCGTCCGCGACTCGGAGGTTGGTGATGGACCTTACTTTGGTTTCCACCTCGTCATCGTCAAGTGGCTCGGTGCTGACGCCCTCGACGACCCACATCGGGTGAGGCCGAGCGCTGAGCGGCTGCACCCGAAGACGGAAGAGGTGGCCATCAGGAAGACGCCACCCGCCTCGCGCCCAAGGGTCTTGGTCAGATCGCGCAGCAGGCCCAGCAGAGGCCGCACGGCCTCCTTCTCCACGGCAGTCAGCGGGTGCGTCCAGGCTTGCGTCTTCCGCAGCCCACGTCCGCTGTCGAATGCACCCATGCCGTCCTGGTTCGACTGGACGTAGAACCATCTTTTGCGCCACCCCTGGACGGAGTCTGACTTCTTCATCTAGAAGTACGCGGTGTCACGGCGCACTTTGATTCCGAAGCCGCCCACGGGGAAGGGCAACCCGCTCCTTCCAACGTTCTTGCGAACGAGGAAGAGCGACTTCCACAGTGCCCAGTGGGGCGCGACACCCAGAAAGCACTCGCAGAGCACGATGAAGCCCGCGATGCTCAAGACGCCATTGGGGGTCAAATCGTGGATCTGAACCCCATAGGCATACAGGAGACCGCGCACAAAATCGTGCATGGGGAAGCCGAAGCCCCGCGGAAGGAAATCCGCGAAGCAAACACGTTCCCCATCGCGGGGTGTGGGGAAAACCTCTTTGCCAGGAGCGCGTACCTGGACTTGTTCAGCAGGTGGAAGAAGACCTTGAACGCGGAAGAGTTCGACCTCTGCCTTCTTCACCGACGATCTCTACCAGTCGCCGTCGGGCTTCTTCATCAGCCCGGCTTCGTCGGCGGCGGAGGAGGAGCCAACGGCGCTCTTTGGCTTGCCCATGGCGCCGCGAGGCAGCGCAAGGTGAACGCACAGAAAGCACGGAGCTCTGGATGGCGGCGAAAATGATAGAGCGCAGAGGAAAAGGAGGCCAGAACGATTGGAGAAGATGAAGGCCCTCGCATCAAAACGCAGTACTTATGCCTCGAAAGAGTTTCATCTCAACCGTCCACAGAACAAGGGCTCCGAGCAGACACATCCGGCCGTCCACGTGTCGCATGAAGAAACCAACCGTCGCCGCCCACTTCGTCCACTACGCACGAAAACCGAGGCGTCATCATCATGCCGCGCAAATTTCACGCCCAGTTCGGAGACGTGACAACTGCTAACCGCGGGGCCCGCCACGTCACGTCCCATCGGGCGTAGAGGCGTGCAATGGATCGTCACCAGTGACGTCATCAAGCCAACGGCTCCAAAAGCAACTGAAACAGCTCGACAGAGTGATTCGAGTAGTAAACTTCTTAGCTGAAATCAACAAAGTAGGATCGACTGGTAATCCGAGAACCCGAAGAAATCATTCGGGTGGAAAAGAAAAAACGAGTAAGCCCGAGCAGCCGAATCCATCCACAAGTAAGCCAACATGCCGAGTAGAAGCAAGCTTCACAAGAAGACGAAGGCAAAGTAATTCGACTGCAAAGGTTACTCCCATCGGGAGCGGCCGGTTCGACTGAAGAAATCGAGTTCAAACTCAAGATCAAGCAATCCAATGGCGCGTCCAGGAGGAAGAAGTCCTTTGCTCGACTCTACGCTTCGACCAAGCACTCGGGGGCTACTGACGTGGGGCTGCCTTTCGGGTAGCCCACGATAAGGCTACCTGGGCCGCGCCAAGGACGTGGAAGCCCACAGAAGGCCCACGCGGGGTACCATGTAACCTAGTCCAAATCGGTTAGGAAGCATAACCTGCCATATCTGTAGTTGCCATCGGCATCAACCACCCGAGACCTGGCTGCCTATAAAGACAGGAGGGTTGCTCGTCCCAAAGGACACGCTGATAGCCACCGTCACAAACCCTAGCGAGATCGCAATCTCGCCATTGTAATCGCTACTCGCATCAATAACCAGACAAGCAGGAGTAGGGTGTTATCCTCCGGGAGTCTGAACCTGGGTAAATCCTTACTTGTCAGCCGACGTGACCACCTGCACTCATCTCTCTCCCATCAATCAACCCGGGGTGCACAACCCTGAGACTTGTCGAGTTAACACCTCGTCAGTCATGAAAGCATATTATGTTACTCTAAATGTATATTTTCATTTTAGTTACTTATCACATCATGTTTCTTACTAGGTGGAATACATTTTACCAACTATGTTATTCAAACTATGGGAGTTTAAAAGCCGTGGAATAAATTAGTTGCCAATGCTCTTTTCCAACTGTCCATTAAGCAACACATGGTTTCATTACAAAACTGTTATATACTTATGACAACACCCTTCAAAATTATATATACTTGTGCACCAGACATGTCTAAAATTTATACTCCCTACGTCCCAAATTAGTTGTCGCCGAGATGAGTGCATCTACACACTAAAATGCGTCTAGAACACTCGTTACAACGAAGATGGAGTGAGAACTTATTATGTGTTGCAGGGTCAGTGGAGCTGCACATTTTCAGCAAAAAATGAGCTTCTCGCATGTTTGGTTACAGACAGCAGTACGACTAGCTAGCAGAGCAAGTTCGTGAGCACCCAAGTTGAACTTTCTCCTAGTGTAAAAGACACAACATCCAGGTAGCCGGGATTTAGCAAAGGCTATGTACGTCACTGCAAATCCTTGACCGTTTCGTGTCAGGCAGTTAGATGCTAGCTGTGTAGCAGTGCAGTCAGACTCCAAACCGACATGTCCAGGTTCAGATCGATGCACAGCTGAAGTCCAGCCACTATTGCCTTGGCCTCAGCTTCTTCAGAGTCCTGTCAGGAGCTCGTAGGCTGACTCAGGGCAGCGACGAGCTGGGATTGTGGTCGCGCGCAAACCGCCCCAATGGCCGCTTGCCCGTCGTCAACAGAAAAGCACATGAATGAAATTTTGTATAGTTCCTTAGATGCACAGGACACACATCAAAACCATTTGAACTCAGATGTACACAAATGAGAGAAATAGATGTATAGCAACATTTTATTCACAAGTTCGTAAACACAATTGAATCAATCATCTCCAAAATTGCCTCGAGGGATTACCACTTAGCAATGTAGGGATTAGATATGCCAGTTCACAATTTTGTACATATCCAGGAACACCAATAATGATGATTTCATTACATTCTTATGCAGAATAATATCAAAGAGACACTCTTAACGAAATTGATGGAATAACCCGACCACACAATCTATTTCTCCGTCGATGATTCATTGTACTCCTCGATGATCACAGTGGGGGGATTCTTTTCAATCTTGTTCGCCAACCGTTTAATCCCCTCCCCAGCCTTAGGCGCCCTGCTACTGACTGCAAGAAACACCTGGCGGAGACTCGCGAGATTTTCCAGGCCATGAACACCACAAGAAGTTCTGAACCTCAGCTCAAGCCTCTGGAGCATTGGCAATGCATCTTCTAGGAAACTAACCTGTGGCAGCAATGGTGCCAATAACCGTAGTAGCTTAAGCTTAGTGAAGCCCCCAGCCGGCACAAATATCTCACCTTCCGAGACCAGTACATTTTGACGCAAAATTTCAAGAGTACCTGAATTGTTTGACTTCGCTGCATCTAGTGAGAAAGTAAGAGAGAACAGCTCAGGTAGCTCACTTAGAAGCATCATAGTGTCTGTCCTGAGTGAAGTTAACGACAAAGTTAGCTTCTCAAGTCCATGCATAGTGACAATCCACTTGGGAACGTCAACCAAATTGCCAGAAAGCTCGAGGGTGTGCAGGTGCTCTGGTGGTGCCTCCGAAGAACTGAGTGAATTCTGAAGAAAGCCTGTGAAACCATCATCAACGGCAAGAAACTTGAGGGAGCAACTGCTCAGGTGCTCAATTGCAGAGAGAAATGACTTCTCATCTTCCTCTCCCAACTCCCCAAGTATGCAAATGCTGAATTTCTTCAGGTTGGTCAGATTCTCCAAGGCTTGGAGAACTTTATTATACGAGTTGCTCCTAGCCGCCTTGAATTGTATAGCAGCCTTTGTTCTCCTGATACATCCGACCATACCTGCAGTTGAGGTTCCGCGTATCTCCATACCTGATAGTGTTTCAAGGGCTGTCATCTTTGTGATTTCTTCAGTCAGTACCAGTGCTTTCCGCTTGCTTTTGTTGCCAGCAAGCAGATGGGTCATCCGCTTAAGCAAGCCAACAGACTCAGGTAGTTCTCTGACTTCTGTGTCCCTTATGTCAAGTACCTCCAAAAGTTCGAGCTTCTCAATTTCGGATGGAATCTCATTAATATCTGTCCGACGCAGGCTCAAGTACTTCAACTGGTGCATTTTGCATATTTCCTGAAACTTCTGCGTTGATAAATCTCTACAAGATTCAAGATCCAGCACTTGCAATATCTGAAACTTCAGCAAACAAGAATGCAGTGGTTTGAAGCTTCCGAATGCCGTCAGCGATCGGACATGTGACAATTTCATTCTTTCTACTGTTTCTTTTTCTTCCCGAGAACTTCTATGGATAGAGAGTCGGCGAACCTTATAGCTTGGAAATGGTGTCTGCCAGTGACCACCCACTACTGTAACGAAATTCTCTTCGTTTGACTTCGAAACAATGTACTCAAGAACCATATCATGAATTTGATAATTCTTCACCTTGCCATTACTGCTGTTGTCAACCGCTCGAATCAAGTTCCTGCCAATTAGTTCATTGAAGTAATCTTCAGCAACTTCCTCAATAGTCTTCCCATTCTTCTCAATGATGAAGCCTTCTGCTATCCATCTTCTGGTCAAACGCTTTCTGCTGACAAAGCACCCTTTGGGAAACATGCTCAAGTACAGTAAGCAGGTCTTGAGATCAGCAGGTAATTCATTGTAGCATTGCTCAAGTATTGTTGTCACTCCTTCCGTGCTGAGATGACTTCCTAACCCTTCACTCAACGCCTTGTATACTTCATCTACATGGTCATCCAACGTCTTCGTGCTAGTGCCTGATCTCAGTTTACTAGCCACGAGCCCTGCTACGACTATTATGGCCAGAGGCAAGCCTCCACATTTCTTCAGAAGAGCTCTAGCATCTCCAGTGTGATTGTCAGAAGTACCAGATGATATCTGATTATGTGATACTTCTTCAGTTTGATTATTATCAACAGCTTCGGAGGTAATCTGGTCATCTGATAGAGTTTTAGTTGGATTATCACGAGCACCGGAGAGAATATGACCATATACTGAAGCTTTAGTTCCATTATCAGGAGCACTTGAGACAATTTGGCGAAATAATTTGTAGGAGTTCTCTTCAAGAAGCGGTTTGTGTTCATACAAATGACCATTTTGGCGGCAGGAGGCTACAGCCACAGATTTGAACCTTGTTGTGACCACTACGCTACCACACTTTTCACTTTTGGGCAAAGAATCATTGATGTTTTCCCATGCCGAGACAGACCATATGTCATCTATCAAGACAAGATACCTATTTCAAGCATGATATAAATACAATGTGAGTGCTACAATAGCAACATTGTAAATACCGCAAGAACTGAACTTTACAAATAAGTAAACATTAAGAGTGAAATCTATACCTCTTATCTTTCAGTTGGTCAGTGAGCTTGTTTCTGAGATCTTTTTCTCCCCATTCCTCAATTCCGTCAAGCGGGCCATTCAGGGAAGCACCGGCCTGCTGCTCATGGAACTGCTTGACTAGGCTCCTCAGAAGCATCAAGAGATTATACTTCTGCGACGCCTGCACAAACGCCCTGCAGTCGAAATCATCTCCAAACTTGCTGTACACCTCCATGGCTAGTGTGGTCTTTCCAAGGCCACCGAATCCGAAGATGGCAAGGAACCTCTTCCCGGTGATCTGCTTCCCCTGTTTAAACCACACCTCTTGGAGCTCCTTGATGGCATCCTCCACGCCCACAGGTTGCTGCGTGCCGATGAGCTCGGGAGGGGGAGCTATACGGTCTGAAGGAGCATCAGTTTTCTTGTTATCTGTGTCTTTAGGGTTGTCCACCCCATATCTTGTCCGCCGGTCGCTGACATGCTTCGCCCGGACCTTGAGGTTGCCGATCTCGGTGGCTATACAACGGCGTGCATACAGCGTGGTGAGAAGGTACCACTTCTTCCTGATGAACATGAGCCTGCCGGTGCCGCGGGGCTCGTGGCCGAGGCGGTGGTTGACGTTGTCGACGCAATCCTCGATGTCGTAGGACACCTCCCGGACCTGCTTCATCCAGTCCTCGCGCTGCTCGTCGTGGCTGCTGGACCGTTTGGTCTTGTTGAGGAAAGCCTGCATGCTGGCCAGCTCGTCGTTGATGTACTGGATGTCGTCGCGGACGCCGGTGATCAGGGTGTACTCCTGGGCAAGGAGGCTCCCGAGCTTGCCGACGAGGGATTTCACGGCGTTGCTCGAGGCACCCACGACGAGGTCCATCGTCGTGGGCACCAACGCAACACGGATCCCTCCCTTGCTCGCTAGTCGCTTGCTTGAACCAAAGGTTAATGCGGGATACAAGAATTTCTGCAGCTGAGGTGCAAACGCAGTGAAATTTTCAGATCGAACATATGCATTGCGGTCTACTCAGATCAACTGAAGGATTCGAGAATTGAAAAAAAGAACAGCAGAACACCTCGTCTCGTGCTTGTCACCTCTTTCGAAGCTTCATTTCGCCTTCGTGCCCGTGCGCCTTACATCCCTTCCAGTACAATTAGCTTTCTTCTGGCGCGCTGCCGCGGTGGTGGACGAAATCTGCCCGGTGGCCGGCGGTGGTGGTCTAGGGCAGGTGCAGAGTAGCTTTACGGAGGTCAACTGAAGGATTCGAGAACTGAAAAGGAATAAAAAACAGGAGAAGCTCGTCGTGCTTGTCACCTCTTTCGAAGCTTCACTTCGTATTCGTCGCCGGCAACCGCGGTGGTGGGGATATCCGGTGTGGGCGATCGAGATTGGCTGAATTTGGTTGACTTTGGCGGGCATTTGGATCCACGTGTGGTGGACCCCACCTCAACGTGGCTCAAAGTCTTTGCAGTATGGCTGGATGAACTTCCACCGGCCATAAGACTAATCTTAGTGGAGAGTATGTTATCATGCATATGATACTACTCTATGTTACTATGTCAATAGTGGGTGGTAACATAGTTATGATAGTTATAGTATCATATAATTATGCATTTATTAACCTATAGAGTCATATTATTTCGAAATCCGCTATGTTACAGTATCTATCTATGATAGCACCACCACTTCTCTCTGCATTAAATACTTGCCACATCATTATTTTTGTCTATGTGGCACTTATGTTACTACCTTTGATACTTCCACTCTTGGAGCATCTTCACATGTGCTTGCAATAACCCTTCACATGTAATGGCACCTTGGGAACCGTCGCCACCTTGAGGTGTGAGTCAAGTGCAGAGCCCCTCCCAACCCCCCCCTCCCCCCACGGGACGAGGCGTTGTTTCCAATACAACAAGTCGAGTGTGGAGGATATACCAAACAGGTATGCCGACCACGTGGGATAAGCCAACTTACCAGGGAGGCCCAAGAGGTGATAAGGTCTTCGGCTTATCGGGCGGCCCAGTAGGATGAAGCACAAGAGAAGGCCTACATGTTGACCAGGATCCAGACAAACCGATGTTCGCCTTAGAGAACAAGTTATGATGTATCCCGTGTTAGTCTAGTACTCCTAAATTAGGTCGGTTAGCCTTTCCTTGTAGGAGAAGGTATGACACATATATAAATATTCACATCTAGTGAATTATAGCAGCACGTAGGATCTTGCCATTGCTGCAAGGTCTGAAGCTGGGTAAACCCTTGTGTGCAATCCCGATCCTATAAGCCATCATGCCTTCCCCCTCTCTTCACCATTGGAGCATGGCATCTCCTTACGTGCCTAAGAATCCAATAACCCGACAGTTGGCGCCCACTGTGGGGCCTAAGGCGTTAGGCGTCACTGACGAGGGTGTAACTCGACAAATCCCATGGTTGTGCACCCCGGGTTGATTGAGGGGGAGAGAGAAGAGCGTTGGTGATCACGAGGGCTAACAAGCGGGGATTTTATCCAGGTTCAGGCTCCCGGAGGATAACACCCTACTCCTGTTTGTCTGATTATTGATGCGAGTAGCGATTACAATGGCGGCGAGATTGTGATCTCGCTAGGGTTTGTGGTGGTGGCTGTTGGCGTGTCCCTGGGACGAGCAACCCTCCTGGCTTTATAGGTAGCTATGTCTCGGGTGGTCGGTATCGATGGTAATTACAGATATGGCAGGTTACGAGACCTAATCGACTTGGACTAGGTTACATGGTACCCCGAGTGGGCCTTCTCCAGCTTGGCGCGGCCCAGGTAGCCTCATCGTGGGCTAGTCGAAAGGTAACCCCACGTCAGTAGCCCCCGAGTGCTTGGTCGGATCGTAGAGTCGAGCAAAGGACTTCTTCCTCCTGGGCGCGCCACTGGATTGCTTGTTCTTGAGTCTGCACTCGTTTTCTCCTGATGGGAGTAATCTTCTGCAGTCGAATTACTTCTCCTTGGCCTTCGTGTGATGCTTGCTTCTATTCGGCCCGTGGGCTTACTTCCAGATTGATTCGGCCGTTCGAGCTTACTCGATTTTCTCTGCCACCCGAATGATTGTTTCGGGTTCTCGGATCAGCAGTCTGTCCTACTTGGTTGTTTTCAGCTGAGAAGCTTACTACTCGAATCGCTCAGTCGAGTTGTCGTGCTGTTTCACTTGTTCGGAGTCGTTGGCTTGATGACGTTACTGATGACGCTCCACTGCACGCCTCTGTGCCCGATGGGACGTGACGCAGCGGGGCCCACTGGCAGAGCTGACCGCGGTCAGCGGTTGTCACGTCTCCGAACTGGGCGCGAAATTTTCACGGCACGATGATGATGCCTTGATTCCCGTGCGTATTGGACGAAGTGGGCGGCGACGGTTGGTTTCTCCGTGCGACACGTGGACGGCTGGATGTAGCTGCTCGGAACCGTTGCTCTTTGGACGGCTGAGATGAATTTATTCGAGGCATAATTACTGCGCTGCAGCGCAAGGGCATCATCTTCTCTAATCGTCTGCGCCTCCTTTCCTCTGCTCCCTACCATTCTCGCCACCATCTGAGCTCTGTGCTTTTTGTGCTCTCACCTATTGCTGTCCACCGGAGCCATGGGCAAGCCGAAGGCCGCCGCTGGCACCTCCACCGTCGCCGCCGAAGCCGGCTGATGAAGAAGCCCGGCGGCGACTAGCAAAGGTCGTCGGTGAAGAAGGCGGAGCTTGAGCTCCTCCGCGCGCAGGGCCTCCTGCCATCATCGGACCAGGCCCATGTACGCGCTCCTGGCAAAGAGGTGTACCCCGCACCCCGTGAGGGGGAACACGTATGCTTCGTGGATTTCCTTCCGCGGGGCTTCGGGTTCCCTCTCCACGATTTTGTTCGCAGTCTCCTGTATGCCTATGGGGTTCAGATGCACTATCTGACTCCCAATGGCGTCTTGAGCATCGCGAGCTTTATCGTGCTCTGCGAGTGCTTTCTGGGCATCGCACCCCACTGGGCGCTATGGAAGTCGCTCTTCCTCGTTCGCAAGAGCGTCGGGAAGAGCGGGTTGACATACCCCGTGGGCGGCTTCGGAATCCAGGTGCGCGGTGATACCGCGTACTTTCAGATGAAGAAGTCTGACTCCGTCCAGGGGTGGCGGAAGAAGTGGTTCTACATCCAGTGGAACCAGGACGGCCTGGCGCAATTCGACGGCGAGCGCAGGCTGCTGAAGACTCGCGCCTGGTCGCACCCGCTCGCCGAGGAGGAGAAGGAGTCCGCAAGGCCGCTGCTGAGCCTGCTGCGCAACCTCACCAAGACCCTGGGGCGCGAGACGGGTGGCGTCTTCCTGATGGCCACCTTCTTCCGGCTTCGCGTTCAACCACTCGCTGCTCGGCCTCACCTGATGTGGGAGGTCGATGGCGCCGGCGACCAGCCACTCGACGACGAGGAGGTGGAAACCAAGGTGAGGGGCATCACCAACCTCCGAGCCGCGGACCTCTGCAACGTCAAATGTCCAGTCGCTGCGTACGGAGCAGCGAACCCTGTTCCCGAGGTAAATTTTCGACTTGTTCTCTTCGTTGCTTTGTCTCTTGATTTCCTGCTTCTTGATTCGACTTGCGTCTACTTGTTTCAGGGTCGATCCCTGTTGGTCAGCCTTCCTCCTCTTCCTGAAAACGGTCCCGACGACCAGTCGAAGGTTTTGGAGGAGGAGGGTGACAACGACGACCTTCCGTCCGCTACTTCTCCTCACGAAGAGGTGGAGGACGATGACGACCAAGAGGAACCCGTAGCGAAGAGGCAAAGGCGCCGAAGTGGCGGTGACTCTGCGACTGCTTCGTCGCCCGCGAGGGGTGCGGATGCTGATCTGGAGGAAGCCGTCGCGACGTCTTCGGGTGTGCGGTCTCCGGGCGACTGGAACGAGCCACTGGCCGCTCCTCCTGTTAGCTCCGCACCACCACGCGCGTTCGCTCGGATGCCATCCCTCTCCCTGGGGAGCGACGACGAATTCGAGACCATCAGGTAAGTTTCTTTCTGTCTTGTTTTTCCTAGTTGCACATCGTAGTTCCAGTCTTTGAGTTGATCATCGTATTGTTTTTATTTCAGCCGTCGTTCTGGCTATGTCAGCTCCCCTCGTCATGAAGTGGAGCACACATCTGTTGGGGATATATCAACTAGGGGTATAACCAGCATGGATCAATCCGGCTAGTCCAGGGTGGCCCAAGGGTGGTAAGGCCAAGGCCTGCCGGGCGGCCTAGATAGCTGACGTGCAGGGAAGTAGGCGGACGGTCCAAGGAAGGCGGAAGGCCTAAACCCATCAAGCCACCGAGCCCAAGACGGAAGGCGGCAACTAAGCCGGCTAGGTCTAGGACTCTGTTTACTTGCCAGACAAGTACTTACCTTGTACCCTGGGGTCTGGCCGCCTATATAAGCCGGCCACCAGGGAGCCTTTAGGGGAGGGCTCAGAGAGAGAGAGAGAGAGAGAGAGAGAGAGAGAGAATCTCCATAGGCATCATACTCATTGTAACCTGTTCACGACTATTTGCCTCATAGTGAATTATAGCAGCACGTAGGATCCCGCCACCGCTGTGGGATCCGAAGCTGGGTAAAGTCGCCGTGTTCAATCCCGACCTCGACGACACCAACCTTCTTCCCCACAATCCATACGTAGGCTAGAGGACCCCCGTCTCCTATCAATTATGCCGATACCACGACAGTTGGCGCCCACCGTGGGGCATAAGGTTCCTGGCGTCACGTTCCAGGCGGGAACACTTGGCGGCGTGGGCAAGCAGATCGCCGTCGGTCGCGTCACAAGGTATGACGGCCATAGCTATGTCAACTCGGATGAGTCCTGGCTCCCGACGGACGACTACCTTATCGGATGCACAATCGTGCCGATCGGAGGGATCGACGTCTTCATCGGGTACACGCCAGAAGCGTACGGCCTACCGCGTTTCTACAACCCCACCCACCAACCCTTCGACCAAGCAGTCGACCGGCAAGATGGATCTGAATCCGCCTTCTCCCAGGAGTCGGCCGAATCTGATTTCCACTTCGTCGGAGTTGTCGGACTGGGATCCGACTCCCGGCCGGAAAACAACGATCCTGAGTCAATCCTCCCTGCTCTACAGGAGGATGCGATGTCAGATGCCGGATCCAGATCTACCGTTCAAGTCAACATAGACTCTGACTCCGATGATGATGCTAGTCTCTTCGAAGAGAAGATCAAAACCCGCTTTTCCAGTGGTAATCCGGCTCCCTCAGAGGGTACATCGGATACAGACATGCCTGACAAGCTGGCTATGATGGTTGTTGTCGGTCACGAGACAACCCCAGTTACTTCGGAAGCGCAAAACAAGCCGGCGGAAGAAGCCGGGGACACCACTGCCGGCCAGCTCATTGAAAGTTCCGACAAGGTGTGCGCAAAGAAGAAAACTGGCCTCGAGAAAGGCGGCAGCAGCAAACCCACGGATTTGCTCTCCGTCATCAAAGAAGTAGACGAGATCATGAATACTCCGGTAAACAAAAACACCCCACTCGACGAAGTGGAAGAGCTTAGGCTTAACATGCTTAAGCACTCTGACTTCCTGCGAAAAAGAGAGGAGCACGTTGAAAGCCTTGCGAAGAAGATCAAGAAAGAGCAGGAGAAGATGTCGGCCAAAACAAACCGGCAACTCTTCGAGGAGAAAAGGTCATCAAAAAACCGCCGTGGAAAAGAGCCGTCTACGCAAGCAACGACAGCGGCTCAAGACCTAGGGTTCGATTGGCGTACGGCACCACAGCGAGTGGATAGAAGGGGGGATGTTGTCTTCTGCACCCCTATCCTCAACGCGGCTGCCGCTTTAGATACCCTGGACGACAACACTTACACGGCGGAAGAAAAGCTGGCCAACGCAAGACACTTCGTAAGCAAGGCCCTAGAACAACAAGCTCGCGCTGATTCCTACGGCCACATGGCGGATGCCCGCGGGGGAGACCTAGAGTCTAAGTCAGGCAAGTGCAAAGCTGCACCCGGCGCCGACCCCGAAGGCCCGTCTGGCTCCAGTAGCCATGGCGACAAAAGGAAGGCAACGCCACCTCCAAAGAAGGCACCGCCGCCAAAGCCAAGGCGGGACGAGAATTCAAGGACGGGAAGCAGAGGAGACCTACCACCTCCACCTCAGCCAAGACGCGACAATGGCGGTAGCCGGAACAACAGGCAGCCGCCTAGAAAAGATGCCGGCAACGGCCCTCCAAGGAGAGGCCGCAGCCGGTCTCCGCAGCGTAGCACTGACAGCAAGAGGAGAGAGGAGGTAGAAGGACCCAGGCGCAGCATAAGCCGGGCGGTGCAGGACGAGCCGAACGCAAACAGAGGCGCACGGCAGCTCGATCCAAAAGACGCACGACACCGCCTACAAGACATAGCAAGAGGAAAGGAGCCGCTATACTCTGGACCAAAGTGCTTCGGTGACGCCATCCGTAGAGAGCCGTTCCCCAAGGACATGACATCAGTGTCAAAAAACTGTTCTAGGTACAATGGCCTCGTTAAGCCGGACTCATGGCTATCCGACTACGCCATGGCCATAGAGATTGCCGGCGGGAGCAGCCATATTGCCGTCCGCTACCTACCTCTCATGTTGGAAGGCACGACAAGAGCTTGGATCGACAACCTTCCTGAAAAGTCCATCATAGCTGGTCCGACATGGAAAAGGTTTTCTCCCAGCACTTCCAAGGAACATACAAGCGTCCAAATACCTACACGGATTTGCAGCGCTGTATCCAAAAGCCGGACGAAACCATGACAGATTTTGTCAGCTGTTGGATATCCGAAAAGGCCAACTGTCATGGTGTTTCGTACGCACAGGCTATCCATGCCTTCTACACGGGCCTACAGAAGAAGTCCTTGCTCCGTCATAGGCTCGTCCGCGAGCAAATCACGGACCTGGGTGAGATGCTCAACCTAGCCGCCCAATACGCGGCGGCGGATGACGACGCCCGGGACGATGACCCAGACGTCAACATCATACCAAAGCAGAACAACAAACGCAAGCAGGCGGCGGATGACAAAGCCGGGCCTTCCAATGAGGTAGCCGCATCATTCCAAGGGAACGCCGGCAAAAAGAAGTGGAAGAATAAGAAAGATAGTCGCGAAGCCGGCTCAGGGCCTAAGGCGGCGCGAATCACTTATGAACAGGCAAAACTTTTGCCATGTCCCATCCACGTCTCATTAGGCAAGGTCAACCATATGCTTGGCGAGTGTCGTTTCATGGACGACTTCAAAAAGGATCCCACAGTCGGCTGGAAGTCAAAGAAGTCAAAGAAGAACGACAAGAAAGACAACAAGGAGGATGAGGATGACGACGACATGTCTATCTCAAGCGAAGATGACGCAGCCGCCAAGAAAAATAAGCCATATCCGAAGGTCAAAGAATCTCTTGTGTGCTTTGTCGGCACGCCTTCGGCTAAGGCGGATAAGGCGGAAATGCGCGAACTCAACGCGACAATGCCGGACGTCCCTCAGTACTTGAACTGGTCTGAGGCAACAATCACTTGGGACCGGTCCGACCACCCTGATCACGTCCCTCACCCAGGCAAGTACGCCCTTGTCGTCGACCCCATTGTCGACAACTTCAGACTCACAAAGGTACTTATGGATGGCGGCAGCAGCCTCAACATCCTGTACTACGACACACTAAGCCGCATGAACCTATCAGAGGATCAGCTGGATCACAGCAACCTCACCTTTCATGGCATAGTGCCCGGCAGGCAAGCAAAGTCAATGGGAAGCATCAGGCTGAAGGTAACTTTCGGACCAAAAGAGAACTACCGCTCAGAGTTCCTCCGGTTCGAAGTTGTCCCCTTCAAAAGCGCCTATCATGTAATCTTCGGACGACCGGCTTTCGCCAAGTTCATGGCAAGGCCGTGCTACATATACAGCAAGCTTAAAATGCCGGGGGAAAACGGAACCATCACGGTTTCCGGCAACTTCCAGAAAGCCAAGGAGTGCGAGCGTGGCATGGACGCCTTCGCAGAAGCCGTCATCCACAAGGAAGAACTCGCACTGCTCGGGGCGGATTCAGACAACTCCATGCCAAAGCCAAAGATGGATGTCAAGAAGACTTTCGAAGCTTCAGAAGACACCAAAAAGGCGGACCTCATCCCAGGTGACAAGTCTAAACAAGTTGTCATCGGCTCCAACCTTGACAGCAAATAGGAAGGCGCGCTCGTCGAGTTCCTCCGTGAGAATCGTGACATCTTTGCATGGTCGCCTTCCGACATGCCTGGTGTACCGAGGGAACTTGCCGAGCACTCGCTCAACGTCATAAAAGGATCCAAGCCGGTGAAACAAGCAACAAGACGCTTTGGAGATGAGAGGCGCAAGGCTATAGGAAAGGAGATAAATAGGCTGAAGGCCGCCAATTTCATAAAAGAAGTTGTACACACCGACTGGGTGGCGAATCCTGTACTCGTTCCAAAGAAGAATAAAGAGTTGAGGATGTGTATAGACTATACTGGTGTTAACAAGTGCTGCCCAAAGGATCCCTTTGCGCTGCCTAGAATTGACCAAGTCGTAGACTCCACAGCAGGCTCCGAGCTGCTTTGTTTTCTGGACGCCTACTCAGGATACCACCAAATCAAGATGAGAGAGTCAGATCAGCTGAAAACATCTTTCACAACTCCATATGGGAATTTCTGCGACATTACAATGCCTTTTGGCCTGAAGAATGCATGGGCAACATACCAGCGCTGTATGCAAAACTGCCTGCACGAACAGATCGGCCGCAATGTTCACGTCTATGTAGACGACATCGCGGTAATGTCAAAAAAGAAGGCAGATCTCCTAGAGGACTTGGAAGAAACTTTTCAGAATCTCCGGAGGTATCAGATGAAACTCAATCCCGCCAAGTGCGTTTTCAGCGTCCCAGCCGGCAAACTCCTCGGATTCATCGTCTCAGAACGAGGGATTGAGGTTAACCCGGAGAAGATCAAGGCCATCCAAAACATATCCAGACCTACTTGTCTGAAGGACGTGCAGCACCTAGCCGGATCGGCGGCAGCCGTCAGTCGTTTCATAAGCCGCCTAGGGGAAAAGGCAATGCCTCTCTACCGGCTAATGAAGAAATCCGACAACTTCGAGTGGACAGCAGAGGCAGACGCCGCCTTGCAACAACTTAAGGAGGCCCTCATATCCGCTCCGATATTGGCAGCACCTCGATCACAGGAACCAATGCTGCTGTACATCGCGGCAACAGGAGCTGTTGTCAGCGTTGTCTTGGCTGTGGAAAGAAAGGAGAATGAAGCCGCGACGTGTGAGCAGCGACCGGTCTACTTCATCAGTGAAGTATTCTCCGCCTCTAAGCAGAGGTATCCGCATTACCAAAAGCTGGCTTATGGTGTATTCTTCGCCGCCAGAAAGCTTAGGCATTACTTCCAGGAACACACGGTAACAGTAGTCAGCAAGGCACCGTTGGGAGACATAATCAACAATGCAGAGGCAACAGGTCGAGTTGCCAAATGGGGCATCGAACTCGCCGCCTTTTATATAGTCTATAAACCACAGACCGCCATCAAATCTCAAGCACTTGCAGACTTTGTCGCCGACTGGACAGAGGCAATGGAGGAAACAACACTCCCCGAGTCAGAATATTGGGTCATGCACTTTGACGGATCAAAAATGCTCAAAGGTGACACGCTTAGCTACGTACGCCTAAAGGTGACACGCTTAGCTACGTGTTACAAATCCACTTCACAGCAACCAACAATGTTGCCGAGTACGAAGCCTTTCTTCACGGGTTACACGTGGCAAACGACCTAGGCGTCAAAAGAATTCTCTGTTATGGCGACTCAGATCTGGTCGCGCAACAAGTAAGCGGAACATGGGATGCGAAAAGCGCAACAATGGCAGCTTACAGAGCCAAAGTTGACGAATTTGCAAAAAACTTCGTAGGCTACGAAGTCCGACATGTTCCAAGAGCTAAGAATGAGGCGGCAGACACACTTGCAAGACTGGGATCGGAACGCAAAAAGGTACCAAAAGATATCTTCCTGGAGCAATTGCACAAGCCATCCATTAAAGGCGCCGATTTGATGGACCCCGACTCAGAAGAACCGGTAGAAGCGGCAAGTCTCGCTGTCTACTTAACACAGCCGGATTGGACAGTCCCATACCTCGAGTATCTAATCGACCAAAAGTTGCCAGAAGACGATGAGGTGCTAAAGAGGCAGATCATAAGGCGAGCCAAGGCATTCACGATAATAAAAGGCGAGCTGTATAAGCGAAGCACTTGCGGCATCTATCAGCGGTGCATACAGCCGGAAGAAGGCCGGGAAATTTTGAAGGACATACATATTGGCGCCTGCGGGCATCATGCTTCCGCTAGGTCCATTGTATCCAAAGCTTTCCGCCAAGGTTTCTACTGGCTCACCGCCAAAGAAGACGCCGAGAACATCGTAAAGACATGCAAAGGTTGCCAGTTGTACGCCTGTCAACCTCACTTGCCGGCACAGGAGCTAAGGACGATCCCAATCACCTGGCCGTTCGCGGTCTGGGGCTTAGACATGGTGGGTCCCTTAAAAAAGGCGCGCGGTGGGTACACTCACCTATTGGTCGCTGTCGACAAGTTCACCAAATGGGTCGAAGCTAAGCCGATCAGCAAACTTGACGCACGAACAGCCACCAATTTTCTCTGCGGAATTATCTCTCGGTTTGGAGTTCCACACAACATTATCACCGATAATGGCAGCAATTTGTCTCAAGGCGACATAGAAGAATACTGCAGCGATCTGGGCATCCGGCTTGATTTGGCATCCGTGTCACACCCTCAATCCAATGGACAAGTAGAGCGTACAAACGGCCTAGTCTTATCAGGACTTAAGCCTCGTCTCGAAGCTCCATTACATAGGGCAGCCGGCGCTTGGGCAGATGAGTTACAGTCGGTATTATGGAGTTTGCGCACAACGCCAAACAGATCTACCGGCTACACTCCTTTCTTCTTAGTATATGGCGCAGAGGCAGTGCTACCTACCGACATGAAGTACGATTCCCCAAGAGTCCAAGCCTACATCGAGCAAGACGTAGAAGGTGCAAGACATGATAGCCTAGACCTGCTAGACGAACAAAGAGACGTCGCTCTCCATCGCTCCGCCTTGTACCAGCAACAACTTCGCCGCTATCATAGCCGGAGAGTGCGGAAGCGAAGCTTCAGAACAGGTGACCTGGTTCTCTGCCTAATTCAAGACAGAAAAGGCTTGCACAAGTTATCCCCGCCATGGGAAGGACCGTTTATAGTCACAAAGGCGCTGCTCAATGGTTCCTACTACCTAGCCGACATCCGCGACGAAGAAGAAAAGAAAATGCGCAAGAAGGCGGCAGGAGAAAGGGGAACCAAGCGCAAGAGAGGCATTGACGATCCGTTCGAGCAAACAAGACGGCCTTGGAATATTGAGCAGCTACGTCCTTTCTACACTTAGCAATTTATAATTGTAATAAGTTAAATATGATTATGAAATGGAAGTCTATGGTTCCTCATCTGTGTTGAGATGCATGCCATCTTTTGTCTTTTCTTGCAATCATATTTCCCCTATGTATCTAAGTTACCTATTTTCTAGCTCCATGCAAAGGTTCAAACTGGTAGATACTTGCAGCTTTCGAGCCAACCCAAAGCAAAAACAAACTTTTTGCGCCGCCTAATTCCTTTACCTCTGATTACTTATATGTGGTTCGCTTTGGTCTCTGATTCTAAACAAATGGTCTAGCCCTGGTTGTTTCAGCTAAAGTTACCGGCTGAGGTTTCGTCAACATACAAAAAGTCAAGCATATAAGTCAGGGTAAAATTAAAGCGGGCCATATAAATAAAGACAAAGTAAAACTTGTCAGCCAGTTTCCGCCTAGTGAAGCAGCAACAAAAGTATATACAAATATTACAAGTTAGTGTTGCATTGTTTCAGGGGCCGACAAAATAAGGCTGGTGGGAGGCAAGGACAAGAAAAGATATGGCTCGGGGGAGCATCTACATCAGACTTGGGGGCTGACAACTTCAGCCCCAGAACTATCACTCCCCTCCGCCTCAGCCGCGCCGGCAGCTCCAGCTCCCTCTCCGCCAGGCACATGATGGCGCCGGTAGAAGATTGAAGTGTCCACCATGTCGGCGACTCGCGTGGCGTAGCCGGCAACGCTGTCCAGAACAGCGGCCGGCTCAACCTCGCTACCGTCTTCATACGTTGACGGCATGCCTTCGGTGACGGCTTCTATCTCCGCCTCGGGGCAGTGCGCCATGAACAACCCAAGGGCGGTCTTGGCTCCACCCCACGCCGCCGACTTCAGCGAGCTTTTGTGCAATTTGGTCGCCTGCTCCAAGATGGCGGGCACGTCGCTGAACTCGGTCGGCTCCTGGCTGCCAGACGAAGTGAAGAACTTGGCGGCAAACCGCTTGGACGCCGCCAAAGTCTCGGCGATCAGCTCGCCCAGACGCGCAAGGCGATCCAGGCGGGGGCTGATAACCTTGTCATCGCCTAAACCGGCGGGAACTGCATCAAAAATAAAGCCATAAGTTTGGCTCAGGCTAAAGCAACATGGCAGTATCAAAAAAGGAGCAAGAAATTACCAAGGACCGAGTTATGGAAAGCCGACAACTCAATCATATGAGTTGCCAGCGCGTCCTCTGCAGTTTGGGTGCGAGAAGTCTGCTTGGATATCTCTTCCGCAGCCATCTTCTCCGCCTCCGCCAACTTGTTGCGCAGGCTTTCTAGCTCACCAGTGAGCTGGCTGGATTCCTGCGCAAACTTGAGTTGCTGGGCCTCCATCTCCTTTTGATGAGCCGCCTTCAACTCCAAGTTGGCGGCCGCCAAGTCTGAAGCTTCATTCATAAGAGCTTGCATATCAGTGGACGCCTTCAGGATATCCTGGGCGTGGTCTAGCAGTTCTACAAATATGGATTCGCTAAGCTAAATGATTGACGGAAACATAGGTCAAAAGCATAGTTGGAGAAAGGGATCAACCCTACCTTCATCTTTTTCGCGGGCCGCCTCCAGTTCGGCGATCCGCCTGTCCTTGGCCTCGCACTCCTTCTTCAGGTCGCGGTGGCGCCGGTTTATCTCGACTCGGGAGGAGACGAGCTCGACGTTGGCGGACACAAGGCCCTGCAAGAAAAAACAAAGGCATATAACATATTGTCGAATAACCACTAAGCCGGCAGTCAAAGTTTCTTTTGACTTGCCATCTAAGTGCTCGGGGGAAAGACTATGTATATGCCGGAGGGGTAGAAACTTACAGATAGGTCGCCCTCCAAATCGGCGAAGGCCTGCGAGGCAAAGGCGGCAAAAGCCAAAGTTGACTCCTTGGCCTCCTTAAAGGTAGACCAAGGGTCCCTGACTTTGCCACCTCCCGCAGTCGGGGCTGCCCTCCGAGACCCGCCGGCAGTCGACTCCAGCAACCCTTCGTTGGCGGCGCGCGATTGCGCGGCATCATCGGCCGTAGCCTCAGCCAGCAGAAGGGGAGTTTTGGGCGCGCGATCGGCGGAAGGGGCCCTTGGCGGAGCACCTGAGGCCGGAGCTGGGGGCTGACGTCGAGCGTCGCCCATGAAGCTGCCGGCGTGGAGCTGAGGGGTTGGCGGCACGGTGGCCGGCGAGCCGCCTTGCGGCCGCTTACCTTTGCCAAGGAGCCTGGTCGTCAACCGGGAGGTTGCGACCCTTTCCCTGTTAACAAAAAGCAAGCACAGTCAATTGGCCAGTATTGAAGAGTTTTGTCGTCTGATAAAGGCAAAGTTGAGTACCTTCGGGGGATGTTAATCCCCGCGTTATCGCCAATGTTGGCGAGAGTCGGCTCGGTAGCCGACGCGATCCGTTTCCTCCTCTCGGCATTCGCCGTAGAAGAAGCAGCGCCGGACGCCTTGCGCTTCTTCGTCTTCCCGGCTTCCGACTCGTAGAAGTCGGGAGCCAGGTCATCCTCCCTCAACTCGGAGAGCTGAAAAAGAAGACATGTTAAAGGAACTCAATCCTAGCCGGCAAAGCTGTCAAACAAGGGGCAAAGGAAGAAAATATTCACCTCAAGGGGAGGGTTGTCGTGGGTGTGCATGGGCACGCCCTCGGCCGCCTTCAACGACCCCGCCTTGACGAGGCTGCGGAGCCGGAATGCCAGGTCGGCGACCCGCAATATCTCTTCGCTCACGCGAAGAGAGGCTGTGTCAGTAGGCGAATACTGACACATCTTGTGCGGGCTGTACCGCAGGGGGAGGATTTGCCGGCCGAGCCAGCAAATGACGGTGTCGACCCCATCCAGCTGGGGGGGAGCCATCGTCCTCGTGAGGAACTCGATCCGCCTTTGAATAAGGCGGAGTTCCTCCGTCAACTTGGGCACCGCCTCGTCCCAGCATGGGCGAGGCATGGGTGGCGCGTGACGAATGCCGGAATGCCGACTTGACGGCCCGACGCTGCCATGTCTTGGCAGTAGAAGAATGTGGAGGTCCAGCCCTTGACGGACTCAAGGTATGGTATCTTAGGATACCATTGGCGGCCGTGGCGGCAGTTGAAGGTGATACTGCCGCAGGTCGCCAGCCCGCCGTCCGGCACCGTCTGTCGCCGGCAACGGAAGCAGTATCTGAAGAAGTCTAAACTAGGCCTAATACCTACGTAGCCTTCAAACAGAGCTGTGAAGCCGGCTCAGACTAATATACTATTGGGTGCGATGTTATGGGGCTGGAGCCCGTAGTGATCCAAGACCTCACTAAAAAAGGCGGAAGGCGGAAGCGCCATTCCCCTGACAAGGTGGGAGGTAAGGATTACCCGCTCTCCGGCTTTCGGGGCCGGGATGATGTCTCCCAAGGCAGCCCTCCACCGGCAATCCTCCCGAGTGGGGAGGTAGCCGACAGCCTCCAAATCTTGGAGGGCGTCTTCGTCGACGATAGAAGGCAGCCAGTAGCGGGACCCGAGGTCCGCCGCTTCTTCTTCCTCGTCTCCGGGGGCGTTCGCCGTCGCCGTTGCTGTAGTGGTCGGTGGAGGAGCCGAGGAGCCCGCCGCGGGTGCGCGCGCGGAGGAAGTCTGTAACAGCCCAAGTTTGAAAACCTGAAACCCACTGTAATTTTTCCACTTTTGTGTAATTGCATCATGGCATTCATATCAACTTGCTACTATTATGTCAATTGCAATCAAACTATTTTGAATAATGGCATATTTGTCAAGGAAGTTCCAAGAGTTCCAAATATTATATTTGCTTGGTCACCAAAGCCTTAAAGTGACAACTTATGAAAATATCAACAAAATACCCTTTTTAACACCTAAGAACAAAAGTGCACCAAAACATTTTATTTTGAAGAGCCAAATTTTGTGGTGCCTCTACAAAGTGTGGGGAAGCTCCCTGATTTTTCTCAGATTTTTATAAAGTGTTTAACTGCCCCAATTAAATCAAACCGTGTACTGGTTTTTAAATAAATAGAAAAGGACCTGTTTGTGATGGAAAATAATTGGGCAGGGGGCTTTCTGAAAAATCATCTTCTTCTTCCTGTAGCGACCGAGGGCTTCGTCCCCGCCGCGCCTGTCGCCGTGTCGACCTCCCCTGCGCCGCGCCCGGACCCCCCTCCTCCTCAGCTGCCCGGCGCCTGGATAAGGAGGCCACCCGCGCTGCTCTGCTTCTCTCCCCCCCTGATATTTTCTCCTCTGTTCCCTCACGAGCCCGAACCCTAGCCATGGATGCCGAGCTCGCCGCCGGCGATTGAGTGCGCCCCGAGCCCAGCTAGGACACCCGCGAGGACCGCCGCGACATCGGCTACCTCTCCGCCGTAGGGATTGATCCGGGGACGCCCGCATTGACGTGGCCGAGCCCGTTCCCTTCTGACACCGCCGCTGCTCCGCCGCTCGATTCCGACGCCGTCGAGCCTCCTCCGACCTCGCCGACCTCCTCTACGTGCTCAGGGTGAGCTCGTTGTCCTAATGGACCTCTCCGTTCCCTCCCTTCGCCTCTGGTTCGTCGAGCCGCTGTAGACCGCCGCCGGCCGCCGCTGAGCTTCGTCGTGCGCGACACTCCGGCGACCTTGCGTAGCGGCGCCGCCGTAGTTCTGCTCGCCGTGCCCGTGCGAGTCCGTAGAGGCCCGTAGACCGCTTCCCCGTGCAGTAGTGCGACGAACCCGTGCTCGCCGCCGTCGCGTTCTCCGCCGCGAGCGCGCCGGTCGTGGCATCGACGCGGTCAAACCGGCCGCTGGGCCCGCGCGCTTGCGTGGCCGCCAGCGTGGCATTGGCCCCACCCGACAGTGGCTCGGGCTAGCCCAGCCTCGGTGAAAAACGCCCGAACGTTTTTCTGAAAAATAAAGAAAAAGACAGAAATTGATTAAAACTTCAAAAATTCATATCTTTCAAAATATTTATCCAAACTTAGCAAATAATATACCAAAATGCTCAGAAAAATAAATGCTATCTAATAGGATGATTCACATTTCCATTGCTGTTAATATATTTTTCTGTTTTGTTAAATTAAGAAAGGGGTAGAATTAAAAAGGTGTAACTCAAATTCATAACAAATTTCTCCAATTGTTAAATAGGGTGCCCTTTAAATAAAATGCTCATAAGCACCAGTGCTACATATTAAAAATCATTTCAAGCATGTTACCTAAATTAAAAGTGTAGGGGAACATAAAAACAAATAGAAAAATATATTTCCTATATCGTTGAATAATTATTCCTAGCATCCCATTTAAATGTCATATAATTGTTATAATAATTCAGTGAATTAAAATGTCATACCATCATGTGTTTGCGCATTGCATATGAATTGCTTGTATTGATTGTGCTCTTTCCGGTGTTTTTAAACATCGTTAGATCAAGGAACCGGGGTCTCGCCACATTACCCCGACGATCAGTATTACCCGCCTGCTGAGCAAGGCAAGCGTGATCCCCACCCTCTTGCATATCTTATCCTATTTTATGCAAATTATTTTCTCCACTATTATATTGCATGCGGTTCCAAATGTCAATTTGATTGGATTAGAGTATCCTATAGTTGCATTCAGTTACCGAAGCCATTACCTGTTTCCCCTCCTATTATACATAGGATTGTGTTGATGGCCTGAATTAATTACTTTGCTAGGTTGTTGCTTAGCCATGCTTAGTTAACTGCTTAGTGGTCCGATGGATAATCATGTTGGGATCAGAGGTGGATATTCCGCGGATGATGGTGGAGAAGTGTGGTAATAATTAATAAAATGCTAAAAGGTGGGGATGAGAGGCCACATGGTATGTGGTGGGTTGTCTCGTTCTCGCCGCCTCAGTGCGAGTTCTCGCCTTCGAGCCAAGTTGAGCGTGCTACCATGCGTGGGTATATGGAACCTCATCGACCGACTAACTTGTGTCGGACTAGCCGGGGGTCCTCTAGTTTGGCTTTCCATTTGCGCGTGTGTTGAGATGGTGGCCAAGACTGAGATGAGGATGATGGTGGTAGGAAAATGAGTGGCCGCGGGGCAGGGTGTTGGAGGCACTGAACTTGTCCTACGGTCACTGATGATCCTAGGTTAGTCCAAAGCGAGGTAAAGGTCGTAGCCGCTCCCACCCAGCCGGCTTTCCCCGGAAGAGAGCTAGTTGTACAGGCAATGGGCCGGACGGTACGCATGGATAAGGAGCTGGGAGGTCCCTCGGGAACCTGGCGACTTTCACATTGTACACCCCTGCAGGGATAAATCTTTTCGAAAAGCCGTGTCCACGGTTAAGGACGACTTGGTGACGAATTCAGGGATCATAGAATAACTTTAACGGAATGATTAAAAACTGGGTACTAAAGGTACCACTCACGATTGTAAGGTTGACTTCCTCGAGGGTGATTCGGGGAGGTGCCTTTGAAGAACGGGTACAGTGGTGGAAGAGGATGAGAAAGTGAATCAAAAGAGAAAGAGTTACTTCTTACCCCTCTTCGAAAATATTCTGATAGTCGATGCCTTGGAGTCATATTTTAAGAATAAAATCAGCTTTACGCAAAAACAGCCATAAAACCTTGAGAGCCAATCATGGAGCAAATAGCTCAAAATCTTGTTGAGTTCGTCGAACTCACCCTTGTTTATTTTTGTTTCAGAGGAGGACTTTACCTACCCCGAAGGTGGGTTCTATGTTGACATCGACGAGTAGTCTGGGGTTCCCGGGTGGCAGCCTGGGGCAACTAGGAACCAGCTGGCACGGGATTGTTTATCTGTAGGCCTCTTAGGCCATATTTGGATCTTGTTGTTTAGAACAACTTAATTTGCTTCCGCTTGATGTACTGATGGGTCTGTGACCTTGGACTGTAATATTTGCTATCTTTCTCTACTAAGAGTTGAACTATATTATCTTGAGTCGTAGGGTCTGTCATGTGCTAGGTGTTCCGGTGTCTTAGTCTCTTTATTATACTTGAGGGCTATGCTTTGGATATGGCATGATCGAAGGGTTGTGTTGCCGATGATCCATGCCGAGCACGCCTGCCGATGTTTACTCGGCCTGGGAGTGGTAACCCCAGTAACCTTCGATTATGTAGCATGACCACCGACACATAGCATTAATGTATAATTTATGGATTGGGGCATTACAACTTGGTATCAGAGCAGTACCGCCTGTAGGAAACCCTTACTACTGGTCGACGTTGAGTCTAGTGTTGGTCAAAATATTTTTAAACTAAAAATGAGTTGTGAAAACCATCTTAGGATTCTTTTTACTCCTTATCTGGTTACCCTCTAATCTTGGAGCCATCTTACCTCTATTTGTTTTGGGCCTTATTACGTGTCGCTTCCGCCGCGCATGGCTTGTCATACAAGTGGTGTACTCTTATTCACTTTGGGTTCAGGGCGCGGGGCGACCAGCTTTTGGGGCTCCCGTCCCTCTGTTTGCGTTCAGGATCTTTTTCCTTGCTGTTCCTAGTCTCTACCCGAGTTCCATTTTCATTCCTGACTCTGGAGTCTCCGGACCTGACATTTGAACTGTTTTTGCTACAGATGACTGGTTCGGGCTTGGTTGTTCGCCTCACTCGATGTGAGGGTGTTCGAGGGTTCCCCGCCTTGTTTGCCGCAGCTTTGGCCAGCCAGGGTTGTAGGTGGTACCCGGAGTACACGGTGTATGAGGAGTATGCACCGTACAGCCAGGCTCAGTTCCTCTGTAAGGTGCGCGTGCTCAACGACGAGGGTCGCGTTGAGAACGTAGCTGGAGGCGTGGGTATGACTGTGGAGCAGGCGGTTCAGGAGGCCGCGTATAACGGCCTCTCTATTTACCGCAGCTACTGTCCGTACCTCGCTAACCAGGCGTCGGATTTCTGCCACTTCCCAGCTGCCGACGACAGCACGTCGGGTGTTTACCGTGCTGTGTACAGCAGCGGCGAGATGGAGTCGGACAGCAGGCACAGGGCACTGATTGAGCTAGTCCGAGCGTTGGACCGTCGAGCCCGGCAGTGGTACCTCTACGCTGTTTCGGCACGCGCTAGTCACCGTCATACTCTGATGAGGGTGCGCCCGTATGTCATGGATGGGACGCTTCCTCTCACACTACTTCGCCCTCCCCCGCTGGAGCAGTTGCCTACCGACGTTTGCAGTCCGGATGTTGGTGGCGTAACCCCGCCTACCGGTCCTCACCGAGACCCGAGGCTTACTGCACTCGAGTCGCCGTATGGCCACCAGACTGCCAGTGCGCGCCGCTTCCGCACTCCCCCGGCGCCACTTGATGAGGATGTCATGGCGTACTACTAGCTATGTGTAATACCAGGAGAGGATAGAGTGATTGTGCCTTCCTGCGAGTTGTGCCAATTACTCCCTTGTTTGTATCTCTGGAGCCTGGAGCAGTAGAGCTCGTTATGTAACAGACTCGTCACTGTTATCTTCCTAGTAACCATTCGGTGTAATATGTATGAGGCTTGTACCTCTCTCTCTTAGCAGACTGTGGCTTGTACTAGAACCTATATTTGTGAACTCAGTCCATCTATGCGTGCGTTTAGTAATGTGCATGTTGTTCTATCTGTTGCTACTACCAGTTCTGCTGTCCCCAATTTTTGTGTACAAAGATGGCACGATGGGATGCTAACTGTGTCCTTGTCAATATCCAGAATGACGGGCCGTCGCCGTGGCGAAGATTTACCGCCACCTCCCACAATGGCGGAGGTCCTCCTACTTATGGAGGAGGGCCGTGTGCGCAGCGACCGACTCCTCGAGCAGTTGGTGCACCAAGGGAACCGGAGGAATAACGATTGTCATAATCTCACTGAGTTCCTGCGGTCCCAGCCACCGTCCTTCTCCGATGCTAAGGAGCCCTTGGACGCAGATGACTGGCTGCGTGCACTGGAGCGCAAGTTCGCTGCCCTGCATGTTCCAGCTGTGGAACAAGTCAACTTCGCCACTTATCTGTTGGCGGGTGCAGCGCGCGTGGTGGGAGAGCCACCAGGCGATGTCCGCTGCTGGACATGTGTTCACCTGGGGGGAGTTTCGCACTGCCTTCCGCGCTGCCTACATTCCCAAGCCCCTCATGGACTTGAAGAGGAGGGAGTTCCTGGACTTGCATCAGGGACGGATGGACATTCCAGTCTATGGTCATGAGTTCAGCCGCCTCTCCCGTTACGCCCCTCGGGATGTGACCAATGATGCGGACAAGCAGGAGTTGTTCCGCAAGGGGCTCAATCCACGGCTCCGTTACGAGTTGCTGCCTTTCAAGTTCCCGAGCTACCAGGAACTGTACAACCAGGCTCTCACATTGGAACAGGGAAGGAAAGAACTAGAGGCCACTAAGAGGCCACTTCAGGGGGATCATCAGAGCTCCTCGGCTGCTGACGGCAAGAAGCGTAGGGTCTTCATCCCCTATAGCTCTGTGCCCCGTCCTCCGTTTGTGCCAAGGACCTCGGAGTACAGGCCACCTCCGCCGCGCCCTCCTACTCCAAAAGTGGGCCCGGGCGGAAGTGGTTATCGTCCTCAACTCCCTGCACCACCAACAAGCACGTGCTACAGCTGTGGCCAGCCAGGCCACTACTCCAGGGAATGCCCGAGGAAGGCGCCACCACCAGCACCTGCCACGCCCGTAGCCAAGACGGGTACGGCTAGTCGTGGTCGCCTGAACCACGTCACTGTTGAAGACGTGGAGGACGACCCCAGTGTTCTCATGGGTACGCTTCGAATTGCTAAAGCTCTAGCTACAGTACTGTTTGATTCAGGAGCATCACATTCATTCATTTCGGTAGCATTTGCACAACGGAACAATATACCGTTTGAAGAGTTGGAAGCACCGTTATATGTCACCAGCCCTGGTACTCGTTGGCAAACCAAAAGGGTGACCCCTGAAATTTCAATTAATATAGGCTCATTCCCCTTCCCGTTTCCGCTGATAGCCTTCAATTCAACCGGCTTTGATGCCATATTGGGTATGAACTGGCTAGGGAAATACAAAGCTAACCTCGACTGTGCTGCCAGAACCATCACCGTGACCTCATCTTCCGGCGAAATTGTGGAGTATTGGTCTGCACAGTCCAGCCCTCCATCTCCATACAGGCCCAACTCACCTGAGCTTCTCCTTTGCCTTATGGAAGGCTTATCCCCTCCTGAAATCCAAGACATCCATGTTGTGTGTGACTTCCCGGATGTGTTCCCGGAGGAATTGCCTGGCATGCCACCTGATCGAAGTGTGGAGTTCGTCATAGAGTTGCTCCCCGGTACCGCGCCGGTTGCCAAGAAGCCCTACCGGATGCCGGTGGAGGAGCTGGCGCTGTTAAAGGAGCAAATTGATGAACTGTTAGCGAAAGAGTTCATTCGGCCGAGCAGTTCACCGTGGGGTTGTCCCGTACTCTTCGTCAAGAAGAGGGATTCTACCGTGCCTCGTCTAGTCTCGGACTACAGGCCGTTAAATGCGGTGACAGTCAAAAACAAGTACCCTATTCCTCGCATCAATGATCTATTGGATCAACTAGCTGGAGCAACGGTATTTTCCAAGATGGACCTGAGATCAGGGTACCATCAGATCAAGATCAGAGAACAGGATATTCCCAAGACGGCATTTGTTACTCGCTATGGCTCATATGAGTATACCGTTATGTCCTTCGGTCTCACCAATACTCCGGCGACGTTTATGAGGCTCATGAACTCCGTCTTCATGGATTATCTCGACAAGTTTGTTGTCATTTACATCGACGACATTCTCGTCTACTCCAAAACCGATGAAGAGCATGCCGAACATCTTCGTTTGATCCTGACACGCCTTCGAGAACACCGCCTTTATGCCAAGTTCTCCAAGTGTGAGTTTTGGTTGGATAATCTTGTCTTCCTTGGACATGTGATATCCGCAAATGGAGTGGCTGTCGTTCCCGACAAGGTTCGAACTATTATGGATTGGATAACCCCCATGTCTGTCAAGGACATCCGAAGCTTTCTGGGATTGGCAGGTTACTACCACCGATTCATCGAAGGGTTCTCCAAAATAGCCAAGCCTCTGACCAACCTTCTCAAGAAGGATACAAGGTTCGTATGGACGGACCAAGCTGAGGAGAGCTTCAAAACCCTGAAGGCCAAATTCACTTCTGCTCCTGTGCTTGCCCTGCCAGACGCAAGCAAGAATTTCGTGGTCTTCTGTGACGCCTCTCTGCAAGGCTTGGGCTGTGTGTTAATGCAAGATGGCCATGCAGTGGCATATGCCTCTCGCCAATTGAAGACACATGAGCAAAACTACCCGACTCATGATTTGGAGCTCGCCGCAGTGGTTTATGCTCTGAAGCAATGGAGACCATACCTGTTTGGTAACCGTTGCGAGATTTACTCGGATCACAAGAGTTTGAAATACCTTTTTACCCAGCCGGATCTGAATCTCAGGCAAAGACGTTGGTTGGAGTTAATTAAAGACTATGATGTGAGTCTGAATTACCAACCCGGTAAGGCGAACGTCGTGGCTGACGCGCTAAGTCGAAAAGCTTATAGCAACAACCTGATGGTTGAGAAGGCTCAACCTGCTCTCCATGAAGAGTTCGCCCGTTTGAACCTAGAAATTGTCCCTTCTGGCTATCTCGCAAATCTGGAAATCAAATCTACTCTGGTAGACCAGATAAAGGAGGCGCAGAAACAAGATGCTGGCGTTCTTAATATCAGGAAGAACATTGCTAGTGGAAAGGCCAAATGCTTCTCGGAGAATGAAGCGGGAATCGTGTACTTTGGTGACCGTCTGGTAGTGCCAAAGGAACAAAATCTGAAGGAGCTGATCCTCAAAGAAGCGCATGATTCCCCTCTCTCTATTCATCCCGGTAGTACTAAAATGTACCAAGACCTCCGACCCCTATTCTGGTGGACTCGGATGAAAAGAGAAATCGCCAAGTATGTTTCGGAATGCGACACCTGTCGTCGTGTAAAGGCTGAACATCAAAGGCCTGCTGGCACTCTTCGCCCTATTGCGATACCAGAATGGAAGTGGGATGAGATTGGTATGGACTTTATTACGGGTCTGCCAAAGTCTCCCAAGGGCAACGATGCTATCTGGGTGATCATCGATCGACTATCCAAAGTGGCTCACTTCCTCCCAGTGCGAGTCGACATCACAGCTGCTAAGCTGGCTGACCTGTATGCCTCCCGGATCATCGTACTCCACGGTGTTCCCCAGAGGATAATCTCTGATCGTGGCAGCTTGTTCACCTCCAAGTTCTGGACGAGTTTCCAACAAGCCATGGGAACCCGCCTCAACTTCAGCACGGCCTTCCATCCCCAAACTGATGGACAGACCGAAAGGGTGAACCAAGTTCTAGAGGACATGCTTCGGGCTTGTGTAATCTCTTTTGGAAAGGGGTGGTAAAAATACCTTCCCTACGCTGAGTTCTCCTACAACAATAGCTATCAAGCGAGTCTGGGTATGGCCCCATTCGAGGTTCTGTATGGAAGGAAATGCCGAACTCCGCTAAATTGGTCCGAGACCGGAGAGAGGCAACTCTTGGGTCCAGAGGTGATCAACGAAGCTGAGGAGAAGGTGAGAATCATACGAGAGAATCTGAAGATTGCCCAGTCTAGGCAGAAGAGCTACTATGATAAGCACCATCGGGAGGTCCATTATGAAATTGGTGACAAGGCCTATCTACGCGTCTCTCCTCTTCGTGGTGTTCGTCGCTTTGGAATCAAGGGAAAATTGGCCCCTCGTTTCGTTGGCCCTTTCACTATTCTGGCCAAACGAGGAGATCTATCCTACCAACTCGAACTCCCCGCCAACTTTCCGGATGTACATGATGTGTTCCATGTATCCCAACTCCGCCGTTGCTTCAAGGATCCTATCCGTGGAGTCAGTCATGAGGAGCTGGATATCCAGGCAGATCTCACCTATCGCGAGCATCCCATACGTATCCTAGATGAAGCAGAAAGGAAGACTCGGAATAAGACTACCAAGTTCTTCAAAGTTCAGTGGTCTCACCATTCCGAAGAATAAGCTACCTAGGAAAGAGAGTCTAGTCTTCGTGAGGAATATCCCGACTTTCTTCCGCCACTTTAGAATCTCGGGACGAGATTCCTGTAAGGGGGGTAGATTTGTAACAGCCCAAGTTTGAAAACCTGAAACCCACTGTAATTTTTCCACTTTTGTGTAATTGCATCATGACATTCATATCAACTTGCTACTATTATGTCAATTGCAATCAAACTATTTTGAATAATGGCATATTTGTCAAGGAAGTTCCAAGAGTTCCAAATATTATATTTGCTTGGTCACCAAAGCCTTAAAGTGACAACTTATGAAAATATCAACAAAATACCCTTTTTAACACCTAAGAACAAAAGTGCACCAAAACATTTTATTTTGAAGAGCCAAATTTTGTGGTGCCTCTACAAAGTGTGGGGAAGATCCCTGATTTTTCTCAGATTTTTATAAAGTGTTTAACTGCCCCAATTAAATCAAACCGTGTACTGGTTTTTAAATAAATAGAAAAGGACCTGTTTGTGATGGAAAATAATTGGGCAGGGGGCTTTCTGAAAAATCATCTTCTTCTTCCTGTAGCGACCGAGGGCTTCGTCCCCGCCGCGCCTGTCGCCGTGTCGACCTCCCCTGCGCCGTGCCCGGACCCCCCTCCTCCTCAGCTGCCCGGCGCCTGGATAAGGAGGCCACCCGCGCTGCTCTGCTTCTCCCCCCCCCCCCTGATATTTTCTCCTCTGTTCCCTCACGAGCCCGAACCCTAGCCATGGATGCCGAGCTCGCCGCCGGCGATTGAGTGCGCCCCGAGCCCAGCTAGGACACCCGCGAGGACCGCCGCGACATCGGCTACCTCTCCGCCGTAGGGATTGATCCGGGGACGCCCGCATTGACGTGCCCGAGCCCGTTCCCTTCCGACACCGCCGCTGCTCCGCCGCTCGATTCCGACGCCGTCGAGCCTCCTCCGACCTCGCCGACCTCCTCTACGTGCTCAGGGTGAGCTCGTTGTCCTAATGGACCTCTCCGTTCCCTCCCTTCGCCTCTGGTTCGTCGAGCCGCTGAAGACCGCCGCCGGCCGCCGCTGGGCTTCGTCGTGCGCGACACTCCGGCGACCTTGCGTAGCTGCGCCGCCGTAGTTCTGCTCGCCGTGCCCGTGCGAGTCCGTAGAGGCCCGTAGACCGCTTCCCCGTGCAGTAGTGCGACGAACCCGTGCTCGCCGCCGTCGCGTTCTCCGCCGCGAGCGCGCCGGTCGTGGCATCGACGCGGTCAAACCGGCCGCTGGGCCCGCACGCTTGCGTGGCCGCCAGCGTGGCGTTGGCCCCACCCGACAGTGGCTCGGGCTAGCCCAGCCTCGGTGAAAAACGCCCGAACGTTTTTCTGAAAAATAAAGAAAAATACAGAAATTGATTAAAACTTCAAAAATTCATATCTTTCAAAATATTTATCCAAACTTAGCAAATAATATACCAAAATGCTCAGAAAAATAAATGATATCTAATAGGATGATTCACATTTCCATTGCTGTTAATATATTTTTCTGTTTTGTTAAATTAAGAAAGGGGTAGAATTAAAAAGGTGTAACTCAAATTCATAACAAATTTCTCCAATTGTTAAATAGGGTGCCCTTTAAATAAAATGCTCATAAGCACCAGTGCTACATATTAAAAATCATTTCAAGCATGTTACCTAAATTAAAAGTGTAGGGGAACATAAAAAACAAATAGAAAAATATATTTCCTATATCGTTGAATAATTATTCCTAGCATCCCATTTAAATGTCATATAATTGTTATAATAATTCAGTGAATTAAAATGTCATACCATCATGTGTTTGCGCATTGCATATGAATTGCTTGTATTGATTGTGCTCTTTCCGGTGTTTTTAAACATTGATAGATCAAGGAACCGGGGTCTCGCCACATTACCCCGACGATCAGTATTACCCGCCTGCTGAGCAAGGCAAGCGTGATCCCCACCCTCTTGCATATCTTATCCTATTTTATGCAAATTATTTTCTCCACTATTATATTGCATGCGGTTCCAAATGTCAATTTGATTGGATTAGAGTATCCTATAGTTGCATTCAGTTACCGAAGCCATTACCTGTTTCCCCTCCTATTATACATAGGATTGTGTTGATGGCCTGAATTAATTACTTTGCTAGGTTGTTGCTTAGCCATGCTTAGTTAACTGCTTAGTGGTCCGATGGATAATCATGTTGGGATCAGAGGTGGATATTCCGCGGATGATGGTGGAGAAGTGTGGTAATAATTAATAAAATGCTAAAAGGTGGGGATGAGAGGCCACATGGTATGTGGGGGGTTGTCTCGTTCTCGCCGCCTCAGTGCGAGTTCTCGCCTTCGAGCCAAGTTGAGCGTGCTACCATGCGTGGGTATATGGAACCTCATCGACCGACTAACTTGTGTCGGACTAGCCGGGGGTCCTCTAGTTTGGCTTTCCATTTGCGCGTGTGTTGAGATGGTGGCCAAGACTGAGATGAGGATGATGGTGGTAGGAAAATGAGTGGCCGCGGGGCAAGGTGTTGGAGGCACTGAACTTGTCCTACGGTCACTGATGATCCTAGGTTAGTCCAAAGCGAGGTAAAGGTCGTAGCCGCTCCCACCCAGCCGGCTTTCCCCGGAAGAGAGCTAGTTGTACAGGCAATGGGCCGGACGGTACGCATGGATAAGGAGCTGGGAGGTCCCTCGGGAACCTGGCGACTTTCACATTGTACACCCCCCGCAGGGATAAATCTTTTCGAAAAGCCGTGTCCACGGTTAAGGATGACTTGGTGACGAATTCAGGGATCATAGAATAACTTTAACGGAATGATTAAAAACTGGGTACTAAAGGTACCACTCACGATTGTAAGGTTGACTTCCTCGAGGGTGATTCGGGGAGGTGCCTTTGAAGAACGGGTACAGTGGTGGAAGAGGATGAGAAAGTGAATCAAAAGGGAAAGAGTTACTTCTTACCCCTCTTCGAAAATATTCTGATAGTCGATGCCTTGGAGTCATATTTTAAGAATAAAATCAGCTTTACGCAAAAACAGCCATAAAACCTTGAGAGCCAATCATGGAGCAAATAGCTCAAAATCTTGTTGAGTTCGTCGAACTCACCCTTGTTTATTTTTGTTTCAGAGGAGGACTTTACCTACCCCGAAGGTGGGTTCTATGTTGACATCGACGAGTAGTCTGGGGTTCCCGGGTGGCAGCCTGGGGCAACTAGGAACCAGCTGGCACGGGATTGTTTATCTGTAGGCCTCTTAGGCCATATTTGGATCTTGTTGTTTAGAACAACTTAATTTGCTTCCGCTTGATGTACTGATGGGTCTGTGACCTTGGACTGTAATATTTGCTATCTTTCTCTACTAAGAGTTGAACTATATTATCTTGAGTCGTAGGGTCTGTCATGTGCCAGGTGTTCCGGTGTCTTAGTCTCTTTATTATACTTGAGGGCTATGCTTTGGATATGGCATGATCGAAGGGTTGTGTTGCCGATGATCCATGCCGAGCACGCCTGCCGATGTTTACTCGGCCTGGGAGTGGTAACCCCAGTAACCTTCGATTATGTAGCATGACCACCGACACATAGCATCAATGTATAATTTATGGATTGGGGCATTACAAAGTCCGAGGGACGACGGCGGTGACATTGCCCGCCGTAGCCGCCGCGGCGGGACGGGTTATGGCGCCGCCCATCGACGCCGCGAGCGCGGCCTCGGTCGCCGGGCCGCTCGACGCCGTCGAATGGGTTGGACCGGTGGACATCGCCGCGAGAAAAGGTCGCCGGAGGGGAGAAGTTCGCCGGAGCTCGTTCGGAGGCAGGGAGCAAGGAAGTAGAAGAGGCAAGGGTGCACAGAGAGCAAAGGCTGGGTAAAGAAAATGGACCGTTTGGCTACCTATTTATAGGGCCAGGCGTTGCTCCTTGTGCAACGGCGTTTTTTAGTCGGACACGTGTCCAGCATCCGTTGCAGCCCATGATTGCACGATCTCCACGCCTCCTCTTTTCCCGCAATTTGTGATCGTGGCGAGATTCCCGCCTAGGCTGTTTTCAAACTGTCGTGAAGCCGGCTAGGTGAAAACCGCCAAGAAGAATGCTCGACAAAGATTGCCGAGTAGCCGTCTTTTCCCATGATGGACAAAGGCGGCCGCATGTCAACATCAAGACACGCGTGCCTCGTTCATTTTCAGAATGGTTCAAGTCCTGCAGCCGCCAACCTTGGCAGATGAAGAATCAAGGAGAAGCCGGCGCCTGGAGAACTTCAACCTTTCTGGGGGCTAATGTTGGGGATATATCAACTAGGGGTATAACCAGCATGGATCAATCCGGCTAGTCCAGGGTGGCCCAAGGGTGGTAAGGCCAAGGCCTGCCGGGCGGCCCAGATAGCTGACGTGCAGGGAAGTAGGCGGACGGTCCAAGGAAGGCGGAAGGCCTAAACGCATCAAGCCACCGAGCCCAAGACGGAAGGCGGCAACTAAGCCGGCTAGGTCTAGGACTCTGTTTACTTGCCGGACAAGTACTTACCTTGTACCCTGGGGTCTGGCCGCCTATATAAGCCGGCCACCAGGGAGCCTTTAGGGGAGGGCTCAGAGAGAGAGAGAGAGAGAGAGACAATCTCCATAGGCATCATACCCATTGTAACCTGTTCACGGCTATTGCCTCATAGTGAATTATAGCAGCACGTAGGATCCCGCCACCGCTGTGGGATCCGAAGCTGGGTAAAGTCGCCGTGTTCAATCCCGACCTCGACGACACCAACCTTCTTCCCCACAACCATACGTAGGCTAGAGGAACCCCGTCTCCTATCAATTATGCCGATACCACGACAACATCCGTCCCTTCGACGGAGTTGGTGACTCGAGTGGCGATCGAGGAGCGCGCGCAGCCTGCTGGCCTCGCGTCGTCAAGTCGCGCTCCTCCGTCGTCTTCGGAAGACGTCGACCTCCTAGACCACGTAAGTCCTTTATGCTTGTACTTGTAGTCTTGCAATTTCATCGGGTGCGCGATCAGCGCTCCCGATGGGAGTAGCCCGAAGGTGTGGGTGACTAGTATAGTCGCCCGCAACTTTATTAATTTCTTGTTTGTATTTCAGCCGTACTACCGCCAGCAGCTTGATGCAGCCGCGGCTTATGTTCGCCTGGAGAAGGAGAGGGACCAGCTGCGTGCTTCTCTGGACCAGGCTGATAGGCGGGTTGCTGAGTTGGAGACGAAGCTCCAGGCTCAGGCTGGGCTTGAGAAATCCCTGCACAAGTCCCAGGAGGGGAGCGGGTGCCGGTCGTCCAAGAGAAGACTCAAGTCGACCGCCTCCTCTCACTCGCCGGTGCTCTTGGGGGTGAGTTTTCGTCTTGACGCTTACTGTTTCTTTTGCTTTGCCTTTGTCTGACGTTAGATTCTTTGTGTAGAGAACTGCGGTGGAGCTCCTCCGGAAGGCTCGTCGAGTGACACCGTTGACTTGGCGACTGTTGTCGGCTTCCTTGACCGTGTCTGCGCGTATGGGTCTGATGCGCTGAGGAAGTCGACGGCCGCGCTGCAGAAGTCGACGGGGCCGCTTACGACGGTGCACCGGAGCATCTTCCCGAGCGACCCACCGCCGACTGCCATGGACGCCCTCGCCGCTCCGTTTGAAGATGGCGCGACTCCCCTAGCCGACTTCACTCGGACGCAGACGGTACGCGGCTCCGAGCTCACCTTCCAGCTCCTTCTAGGTCACCAGATTCCGGGTGATTTCGAAAAGGTCGTCAGCGGCTTCCCTCGGAGGTCTGATGGCCGGACCGTGTCCCTGAGCGGAGTGAAGGTGCAGGCTACACAGCTAGCTGTGAAGCTTGTGGCTACCTTTGAGAGGGCGCTTGCCAAGGCGACTGAGGCGGCTGCTGCCCGGAAGAGCCGCTCCCGGTCGGAGTCTGCTGCCTTGGAGTAGTTGTAGTGTAGGGATTCGGTAGTCGCGCTGGCCTGTACTTATAACTTTTGCTTGTAATGACTGATATCTTGTCGGGTCTTCTGGCCTTGAACAGTATTTTTTTGTGCCAAAACTGAGTATTTCTTCCCACTATCTTTGTTTGTGCTGAGCAGTCGCATATCTGTATTGACTCTGCACATTCATGGCAGACTAACGTGCGCGGCGGCACTTCTTCTGCTTCTGCGGCTGGGCCGAGTGGCGAGGGATCTTCTTCGGGTGCTCGCCGTCGTCGTGCGACGCCAGCTCCTCCACGGAGCACGAACGACCAGCGGATAATCACGTATTTGAAGAATAAGGTGGCTGAGCTTGAGGCGACTCTGAAGAATACCGAGTTGTTGTTGCATCGCTCCAGGTCGCATCCTACTGCAGAGTTCTCCCAGCGCGAGGATTTTCTGCTCGGGGAGATCGATCTGATCAGTCGACAGCTTCAAGGTTGGTATCTTTTGTGGCTGATTTCTTTGTTAATACTTGCTGGTTCTGACTTCTAGCTTGTGTATGCAGATGTGAACCCGGATTGGCAGGCTGAGCAGGATCGTGTTGAAGAGCGAGTTACCCGGGAGGCAGCTGGCGACTCGTACGAAGCACGCCAATTCTGGGTGAACAAGTCGAGAGGGCGAGTCCTTGCACGCATGCTTGATCGTACTTGGCGTGCTGCCTTTCTTCTTGAAGGCTGCCGGAAGACCCTCTGGCACATCCACCGTGTGTACTTCCCACACAATGGGCAGCCGCATGGGCTTGCCGCCTTGCTGGAGAGGTTCCGTGAGGGCGATGCGCTGAAGGAGGTGGTCCACGCCCAACTCGTTGCCGGGGCAAATGCGGCGCTGGCATACGTCCGACTGCATCGGCCGCACCTTCCGCTGGATAGGTTGATGGGTGGACTGCCTAGCGACGCCGAATATGCCGATACTTTGGCGGCTGCGCGCCAGATGATCGAGCAGGTGCAGAAGCTGAGTGAGCGCCTTGTAGGCCCACTCAACGCGCCGAAGGACGAGCCTGCAGATTAAGAGTAGCCTTCTTCTGCTGTACAGGGTTAGCTATAGGTGGCGAATATGCCAATGTAAATGACAATGTATGAGGTTAAAGGAGTTCTCGAGTAATGAGTGAAATTATTTGCATTACTGTGCGAGTATCTGCTTCGACTTTGACTTGTGTGGCGCAGCCCCCGAGTGCCTCGGGTGCTAGCCTAAGTCTACGTTGTGAACCTGTGTGGCGCAGCCCCCGAGTTCGTCGAGTGGCGTCCTAGGATTTTTCAAGTGAGACCTGTATGTCGCAGTCTCCGAGTGTATAGGGTGGCGACTTAGGGTTTAGGATTTAACCTGTACTGCGCAGCCCCCAAGCAGCTCGGGTGGCGGCCTAGGATTTTTTCAGTGGAGCCTGTGTGGCGCAGCCCCCGATTAGTTCAAGTGGCGGCCTAGGGATTTTCAAGTGTGACCTGTGGGGTGCAGCCCCCGAATGCGTCGGGTGGCGACCTAGGATTTTTTGACTTGACCTGTGCGGCGCAACTCCCGAGTAGGTCAGGTAGAGGCCTATGATTTTTTGAGTTGTGCCTGTCCGGCGCAGCCCCCGAGTGGTTCGAGTGGCGGCCTTGGTTTTTTCAAGTGTAACCCGTGAGGTGCTGCCGCCGAGTGCGTCGGGTGGCGACCTAGGATTTATGACTTGACCTGTGCGGCGCAACTCCCGAGTAGATCGAGTAGAGGCCTATGATTTTGCGAATTCTGCCTGTATGGCGCAGCCCCTGAGTGATTCGAGTAGCGACCTAGGCTTTTCTTTCAACCTGTGTGGCGCAGCCCCCGAGTGATTCGAGTGACGGCCTAGGATTTTTGTTTGCCTTGACTGAGAAGGTAAAGTGGACAGTATTTTCTTCAAATCACTTTATTGATTGTTGCGAACAGGCCGCCTCATTAAAACCCTTCCAGTCCCCTTAGGTACCCTGGTAAGGGAAAGAGTGCGTCTGAAACCTGTCGCGTTGACATGCTATCCTTGGTACAATGATTGAGTCGACTAAGCATAGAACCGCCGGAGTTGTGCGACGTTCCATGGGTTGCTGAAGACTGCTCCTGTCTTCGAGTCCTTTAGGCGATAAGCTCCGTTGCCAATTGCCTCTGTCACAATGTATGGGCCTTCCCATGGGGAGGCGAGCTTGTGCACCTTCTTCTGCTTGAGGCGGAGGACCAGGTCGCCTGCGACGAAAGCTCTTGGTCGTAATCTCCGTCCGTGGTAGTTGCGCAGGTCTTGCTGGAATACGGCTGATCGCGCCAGGGCGATGTCATTTGCTTCATCCAAGATGTCCATGCTGTCTTCGAGTGCCTCTTCTGCATCTGACTCGTCGTAGGCGACCACCCGCGGTGCGTCAAACTTGATGTCGCAGGGTAGCACCGCTTCTGCCTCGAACACCATGAAGAATGGAGTGTACTGGGTGGATTTGTTAGGCGTGGTCCGCAAGCTCCATAGGACTGATGGTAGTTCTTCCACTCATGTGCCTGCTGCGCGTCTCAGCGGTACCCGCAGGCGCTTCTTGATGCCGTTGCAGACTAGGCCGTTGGCTTTCTCGACTTGCCCATTGGATTGCGGGTGCGAAACAGACACATAGTTTAGCTTGATGCCTTGTTCTGAGCAGAAGTCTTTGAATTCCTCGGCTGTGAAGTTCGAGCCGTTGTCCGTGATTATCCCGTTCAGCACTCCAAATCTGAAGATGATGGACCTGATGAAGTTGACCGCTGATGATGCAGTCAAACTGGTGATGGGCGCGGCCTCGATCCACTTGGTGAACTTATCGACTGCAACCAGGAGGTGAGTGGGTCCTCCAGGTGAGGATTTCTTCAGCGGGCCCACCATGTCCAGTCCCCATTGGGTGAAGGGCCAGGCTAGCGGTATTGTCTTCAACTCGGACTCCGGCGCGTGCGGCTTGTTGGCGAACTCCTGGCACCCGGTACATTTCTTTACTAGATCTTCTGCGTCTTGCATAGCTGTTGGCCAGTAGAACCCAACTCTCAGCGCTTTGGCCACCAGTGCTCGACTGCTGGCGCCCGCAGATACCCGCGTGGATGTCGAGTAGGAGAGCTTGGCCGTCGACTGGATCTATGCACCTTTGTAGGATTCCTGAGATGCTTCTCTTGTAGAGTTCTCCGTTGATGACGGTAAAACTTTTGGAGCGCCTGATGATGCGCTTTGCTTCGACTGGGTCTGCCCCTTCGACTGGGTCTGTTGGCAGCCTCTGGTGCAGTATGTATGTCAGGTACGGCCCTATCCAGGTAGCTTCGACTAGCATGACTTCCATGGGCTCCTTTTCATGGCTTGGCGGGTTCGCGGTGCTTATTGCCGGTATGGAAGGTTTTGCTGCGGGTCGAGTCTTGATGGACCTTTGCGTGATGCGCTCAAGGAAGACGCCAGGTGGTACCGGTACCCTATCTGATCCCATGTTGGTGAGGATGTCGGCTTCCTCGTTGCTGTCGCGGCCGATGTGTCGTATGTAACGCCCCGGGATTTATCCCCTTTTGTTTTGTGAGTTTTCTTTTTGCATCGACATAGCATCGCATTAATTTAATTGTTGCATTTAAATTTAATTTCCACAATTAAATTCAAATACATTTCAAATTAATTAAAAATGTGTTATTTTCAAATCTTTTAAAAATGTTAAAAAACTAGTTTATTAAATTCCCTTGTTAAAACTAAAAATATTTTGTAAAGGTTTCGTATTCAAATTCCTTTTCGTTTTTGTTTTAAAAATAGAAAACAGAAAAGAATAAATGGGTGGGAAATAAAACCCAAGCCCATCTAACCAAACCCTAGGGTTTTTCCCCCTGGAAACTTATTTCCCACCACCCTGCAACTTTGCAGCCTCCCCCCTCCACTTCTCCTTTTTCCTTTTTCTCTTTTCCCCCCTCCTTTCTCTTTTTTTTTCTTCTTTTCTTTCTTTCCTTCTCTTCCTTCTTTCTTCCATCGCTCCCGAGCCCGCACCAACCGCCCCGTCCCCAGCCCCGAGCTCCTCCCGAGCCGGCCGGCCTCGCGCTCCTCCGGCCCTGCCGCCCCGCTCGCCGCCCGGACTCCCCTCCGCGCCCGCCGCGCGCCCTCTGCTTCCCCGCCGCCACGCCCGCCGGCGCGCCGTCCTCCGCCGCACGCCCTGCGCCTGCGCCGCCGCCGTCCCCGGACGCACGCCGCACCGCCGCCCCCGGCCGCACGCCGCACCGCCTCCCCCAGCGCCGCCGCCGCCTCAGGCGCCCTGCTCCGGCCCATGCCGCCGCCCCGGTCGCCTCCAGCGCTGTCGCCACCGTGCCCCCGCCTCCGAGCCGGCCCGAGCCAGCCCCGGCCTCTCGCGTGCTCCGGCCTCCCGCGTCGTGCCGCCGCCGCGCGCACCGTCCGTCGCTCGTGCGCGCCGCCGCCGCGCCGCGCCACCCCCGCTGCCGCCCTGCTCGCCCTGCGCCTCGGCCGCCATCGCCGCGCCCCACGCCCCACACGCCGCCAGCCGCCGCCGCGCGCCCGCCGCCGTGCGCCGCTGCTCCGGTCTGCTCCGCCCACGCAGACCCGTGCGCCTCCATGCGCCGCAGCGCACGCGTCCCCGCTGCCTTCTCTTCCTGGCCGCGTGCACGCCGCCGACGCCGCCCGCAAGGTGTTCGGTGAAATGCCCGCAAGGCCCCCCGGCGTCATTTTTGTGTCCGAGTTGTCCACCCTTCGTGGTGTTGCTACGTGCGCGTGCGCGTCCTCTTCCGGTGCCGCGTTGTCGTGACCACTGTGTCCGTGTTGCGGTGCACACCCCGTGTGCGCCTCCTTCCGGTGTCCGTTTGCCGTGCTCCTACGTGCATGCGCCCGTCATCGATGATGACCGAGTATAACTACCTGACCAGTTCCACGACATCGACAAACGATGATGCCCCGGTTACGCGACGACTACTTCCACGAGACGACTACTTCCCCTACGGACCGAAGACGTCGGTTTCGAACCCTAGTTCACCCCATCCGACGTACGGACCCAAACCCTAACCCTATACCTATTTTATTAAATGTCATCTATCTTGTGCATATCGCATCGTACTTGCATGTATTGCATCTCTTGGGTTTTGGGGTGTAGCAAACCACCTAAATAATAAATATGGAAAGTGTGGGGCAAATAAATATATGTATTGTCCAATTCCATTTAAATTGACTAGATCACCATGCCATGTCTTGCTATGTTAATCAGCATTTAATTTGGGGAGTAGATAAATAACTTGCACCTAAGTATTAATTGCCGGAACCCCGGTTCCGCTTAAGTTGGATTAAGTGTGTCTCGCATTACACCTTGCCATGTCATTCATCTGTCCCATGGTCATGCTGGATCTTTTGTCGTAGTTGTAAAATGCATCTTTTACGCTTTCCAGTGTTTGTTGCTTCTTCGCGCATACGACGTTGAGATGTGTGAGCAACGACAAGATCTGCTTTCATGCGGGATTCCAGGCAAGCAAAGTTTGCTTGTTTACCTATACATTGTCTTTCATTCCTGCCGTTGATCTCTGCTACCCTAGTATTCGCCTCTTTATCGCGATCCCATCACATGTTTATCCTGCTGCCTATACAGCTTTATCCCCACAACCTAATACATGTTGCATGTTTATCTGTTGGCCTTGCGAGTCATAGCGCATGCTTAGAGTTGATTGTGCGAGTCGTTTGTTGGTCCTATGTTTCATCTGCTTAGTATGATAGATTTTCTATCTTAATAAAATGTTGTCTTATATTGGGGTATTATAATTAAAAGATAAGGCACCAGGCGGAAGGCCTTGCGAGGTGCTTTGTTCTGCTCAGTGTCGACCTAGGAACTGAGATTTTGTCCTCGGATCCAATTTTGAGCGCACTAACCACTTGTGGGAGGCCCTAGGAGCCCCCCTCGACTTTGAACGGATCTTCAGCTTGTCTATGTGCCGCAACTAGTTCGGGTTTTCCATTTGCTCATATCCATGTGCATGATGATGATTGATGAGAGGTTACATGATAGGGGGGTCATATAGGGGTGGTGCGCACGAAGCGGACAGTTCCTACTGTGGTTTGAGCCGCATGGCGCGTGGACACAAACTAATGAGTCCGCAATTGAGATTCGGCCGGACTTTTGACGCGGGTAACAACTCATATGGGTTTCACTTGGACTTGCTGTAGTGAAGGAACATGTCGAGTTGAGAGGCCCTGATGCTTGCTTGGGTTGATCATACGAGTATGGGTATAGTAGTGCACCCCTGCAGGGTATAATCTTATCGATGAGCCGTGTCCACGGTTATGGACGACTTTGGTGATGATGCTGGCTAACAAGATCTAGACAACTTGCACCTAATTAATGTTAATTAATTTGACTAGTAATATAAAATTACTTTCACAAAAAATTATAATTAAAAATTGTTCAACGTGTGAGTTTCCCGAAATGCTTCCTCATACTTGGTTGAGGGGGTTAATTTGAGAATGGGTTATGATTGGTGTTAGTTGTAGATGTTTACTTTATGCGCTCTCTTATCCCTCTCTAATTAGACGGAAGTTGTAGCGTGTCTCTTTAGGTTGCTAGTGCTGCTGCCACTAAGTCCACCTACCCCATATTTTGGGAAATGGTGTAGAAAGTAGGCAAGCCGATTTTGCTTGCCAGGGAGTGCCCTGACCCTCTTTTGGGATGTTCTTTATGTGCAGTCAACAGGTTTGAAGTCTGACGACGTTAGCTTGGGAAACCCTCCGGCTTGGCTAGGCAGGGATATGCCGCCATCGCTTATCTTCAGGACTCTTAGTCCAATTTGCATCTTATCCGTACTCGGATACTATTTTGCTTCCGCTGTCATTTGTATCTTTGTATTCTATCATTTGTATCTTGACTCGTCCGAGTCGTTGTTGTATTATATCTTCTTTTGTATTTGTGGATGTATCAGAACTGTTCTAATGTTATCACAATTCCACCCACATAATGCGCATGTTTCGGCGTGCACATTATGTCTGGTGGGCGACCTAAAATCGTTATTATGCGGATTTCGGCGGGATCGCTTAAATCTACATAGTACCAATTTTAGGGCGTCACATCGTAGCTCGCAGCCGTCGAAGGTGCCCTCTAGCTGGTTGTACAGGTCTCTGTAGGCAATCATGTTGTCGGCGATGGCGTCGCAGGACTTCATGGTTTGCTGCACAACCAGGTAGGGGTCGCCGTAGATCATGAGGTGCGTGGAGCCGCAGTTCTTGGTTATCCGCATGCCGTGGATCAGGGCTTCGTATTCGGCTTCGTTGTTGGAGGGTGTTGGGAAATCCATCTGCAGGACATACTTCAACTTGTCGCCTTTGGGGGAGATGAGCACAACTCCTGCCCCAGCGGCCATGAATTTCTTGGAGCCGTCGAAGTACATCGTCCATGCATTGGATAAGTCGGGGAAGTTTGGTAGTTGGGCTTCTATCCACTCGGTAGTGAATTCTGGAAGGACTTGGGCCTTGATAGACTTCGGGTGAGCATATTTCAGCCCCCAGGGTCCTACCTCAACAACCCACTTGGCGACTCGTCCTGTCGCGCACTGATTTGTGAGGATGTCTGTTAGGCCGGAGGAGCTTACCACTGTGATCGGGTGCTCGGAGAAGTAGTGGACAACCTTCCTTGAAGTCATGAAGACCGGCCCGTACGCCAGCTTCTGGTAGTGCGGGTAGTTTTACTTGGACAGTGTTAGAACTTCGCTGAGATAGTAGACTGGCCTCTGGACAGGGTGACCGTGCCCTTCTTCTGCCCGCTCGACTACGAGTACCGTGCTCACCACCTTGTTTGTCGCTGAGACGTATAGGTATAGTGGCTCGTTTTCTAGTGGTGCCACCAGGACTGGGGAAGTCGTTAGGGTCTTTTTGAGCTGGTTGAACGCCTCTTACGCCTCCGGTGTCCACTCGAATTTGTCCGTCTTCTTCATCAGTTGGTAGAAAGGCAAGGCCTTCTCACCCAACTTACTTATGAACCGGCTGAGAGCTGCGACTCGGCCGGCTAATCGTTGCACTTCCCGGAGTTTGGTGGGTGCTGGCATCGTGAGTATGTTCTGCACCTTCTCAGGATTTGCTTCGATTCCTCTTGCGGAGACAAGGTACCCCAGTAACTCTCCGGCTGGCACGCCGAACACACACTTTTCTGGGTTGAGCTTGATCTGATATGCGTCGAGTGCTGTGAAGACCTTGCGGAGGTCGTCGACTAGGGTGTCTTCTTTCCGGGTTGCGACAACGATGTCATCGACGTAGACTTGGACAATTTGCCCGATGAGCCCTTTGAGGCATGCCTGCATGGTGCGCTGATATGTGGCGCCAGCGTTCTTCACCCCGAAGGGCATCGTCTGGTAGCAAAAGACACCGCTTGTCGTGGTATCGGCATATTTGATAGGAGACGGGGGTCCTCTAGCCTGCGTATGGATTGTGGGGAAGAAGGTTGGTGTCGTCGTGGTCGGGATTGAACACGGCGAGTTTACCCAGCTTCGGATCCCACAGCGGCGGCGGGATCCTACGTGCTGCTATAATTCACTATGAGGCAATAGCCGTGAACAGGTTACAATGTGTATGATGCGTATTGAATCGCCTGCCTAAAGGCTTCCTGGTGGCCGGTTTATATAGGCGGCCAGACCCCAGGATACAAGGAAAGTACTTGTCCGGCAAGTAATCAGAGTCCTAGACCTAGCCGGCTTAGTTGCCGCCTTCCGTCTTGGGCTCGGTGGCTTGATGGGCTTAGGCCTTCCGCCTTCCTTGGACCGTCCGCCTACTTCCTTGCACGTCAGCTATCTGGGCCGTCCGGCAGGCCTTGGCCTTACCACCCTTGGGCCACCCTGGACTAGCCGGATTGATCCATGCTGGTTATACCCCTAGTTGATATATCCCCAACATTAGCCCCCAGAAAGGTTGAGGTTCTCCAGGCGTCGGCTTCTTCTTGATTCTTCATCTTCCAATGTTGGCGGCTGCAGGACTTGAACCATTCTGAAAATCAAAGAGGCATGCGTGTCTTGATGTTGACATGCGGCCGCCTTTGTCCATCATGGGAAAAGACGGCTACTCGGCAATCTTTGCCGAGCATTCTTCTTGACGGTTTCCACCTAGCCGGCTTCACGACAGTTTGAAAACAGCCTAGGCGGGAATCTCGCCATGATCACAAATTGCGGGAAAAAAGGAGGCGTGGAGATCGTGAAATCATGGGCTGCAACGGATGCTGGACACGTGTCCGACTAAAAACACCGTTGCACAGGGAGCAACGCCTGGCCCTATAAATACGTAGCCGAACGGTCCATTTCCTTTACCCTGCCTTTGCTCTCCGTGCGCCCTTGTCTCTTCCACTTCCTTGCTCCTCGCCTCCGAACGAACTCCGGCGAACTCTTCTCCCCCGGCGACCTTTCCTCGCGGTATGTCCACCGGTCCCGCTCATTCGACGGCGTCGAGCGGTCCGGCGACCGAGGCCGCGCTTGCGACGCCGATGGGCGGCGCCATTTCTCGTCCCGTGACGGCGGCGACGGCGGGCAATGTCTCCGTCGTCGCCCCTCGTGCTTCTGCCACGCGCGCGCCAGCGGCGGGCTTTTTCGCTCCTCCACCAACCACCGCGGCGACGGCGGCGGCGAGCGCCCCCGGCGACGAGGAAGAAGAAGCGCCGGACCTCGGGTCCCGCTATTGGCTGCCTTCCATTGTCGACGAGGACGCCCTCCAAGATTTGCAGGCAGTCGGCTACCTTCCCAATCGGGAGGATTGCCGGTGGAGGGCCGCCCTTGGAGACATCATCCCGGCTCCGGAAGCCGGAGAACGGGTAATCCTTACCTCCCACCTGGTCAGGGGAATGGCGCTTCCGCCTTCCGCCTTCTTTAGTGAGGTCTTAGATCACTACGGGCTCCAGCCCCAGAATATCGCCCCCAATAGTATATTAGTCTTAGCTGGCTTCACAGCTCTTTTCGAAGGCTACCTAGGTATTAGGCCTAGTTTAGACTTCTTTAGATACTGTTTCCGTTGCCGGCGACAGACGGTGCCGGACGACGGGCTGGCGACCTGCGGCAGCGTCACCTTCAACTGCCGCCAGGGCCGCCAATGGTATCCTAAGATACCATACCTTGAGTCCGTCAAGGGCTGGACCTCCACATTCTTCTATTGCCAAGACATGGCAGCGCCGGGCCGTCAAATCGGCATTCCGGCATTCGTCAACGCGCCGCCCATGCCTCGCCCATGCTGGGACGAGGCGGTGCCCAGGTTGACGGAGGAAATCCGTCTTATTCAAAGGCGGATCGAGTTCCTCATGAGGACGATGGCTCCCCCCCAGCTGGATGGGGTCGACACCGTCATTGGCTGGCTCGGCCGGCAAATCCTCCCCCTGCGGTACAGCCCGCACAAGATGTGTCAGTATTCGCCTACTGACACAACCTCTCTTCGCGTGAGCGAAGAGATATTGCCGGTCGCCGACCTGGCATTCCGGCTCCGCAGCCTCGTCAAGGCGGGGTCGTTGAAGGCGGTCGAGGGCGTGCCCATTGTCGTGGTATCGGCATATTTGATAGGAGACGGGGGTCCTCTAGCCTACGTATGGATTGTGGGGAAGAAGGTTGGTGTCGTCGAGGTCGGGATTGAACACGGCGAGTTACCCAGCTTCGGATCCCACAGCGGTGGCGGGATCCTACGTGCTGCTATAATTCACTATGAGGCAATAGCCGTGAACAGGTTACAATGTGTTTGATGCGTATTCAAGCGTGCCCTAAAGGCTTCCTGATGGCCGGCTTATATAGGCGGCCAGACCCCAGGATACAAGGTAAGTACTTGTCCGGCAAGTAATCAGAGTCCTAGACCTAGCCGGCTTAGTTGCCGCCTTCCGTCTTGGGCTCGGTGGCTTGATGGGCTTAGGCCTTCCGCCTTCCTTGGACCGTCCGCCTACTTCCTTGCACGTCAGCTATCTGGGCCGCCCGGCAGATCTTGGCCTTACCACCCTTGGGCCACCCTGGACTAGCCGGATTGATCCATGCTGGTTATACCCCTAGTTAGTATATCCCCAACATTAGCCCCCAGAAAGGTTGGAGTTCTCCAGGCGCCGGCTTCTCCTTGATTCTTCATCTGCCAAGGTTGGCGGCTGCAGGACTTGAACCATTCTGAAAATCAAAGAGGCGTGCGTGTCTTGATGTTGACATGCGGCCGCCTTTATCCATCATGGGAAAAGACGGCTGCTCGGCAATCTTGCCGAGCGTCCTTCCTGGCGATTTCCTCCCAGCCAGCTCACGACAGTTTGAAAACGGTTAGGCGGGAATCTCGCCATGATCACAAATTGCGGGAAAAGAGGGGGCGTGGAGATCGTGCAATCGTGTGCCGCAACAGATGCGGGACACGTGTCCGACTAAAATGCCGTTGCACAGGGAGCAACGCCTGGCCCTATAAATAGGTAGCCAAACGGTCCATTTTCTTTACCCTGCCTTTGCTCTCCGTGCGCCCTTGTCTCTTCCACTTCCTCGCTCCTCGCCTCCGAACGAACTCCGGCGAACTTCTCTCCTCCGGCGACCTTTCCTCGCGGCGATGTCCACCTGTCCCGCTCATTCGACGGCGTCGAGTGGTCCGGCGACTGAGGCCGCGCTTGTGACGCCGATGGGCGGCGCCATTACTCGTCCCGCGACGGCGGCGACGGCGGGCAATGTCTCCGCCGTCGCCCCTCGGGCTTCCTCCGCGCGCGCACCTGCGACGGGCTCCTCGGCTCCTCCACCGACCACCACAGTAACGACGACGGCGAACGCCCCCGGCGACGAGGAAGAAGAAGCGGCGGACCTCGGGTCCCGCTACTGGCTGCCTTCTATCGTCGACGAAGACGCCCTCCAAGATTTGGAGGCTGTCGCCTATCTCCCCACTCGGGAGGATTGCCGGTGGAGGGCCGCCTTGGGAGACATCATCCCGGCTCCGGAAGCCGGGGAACGGGTAATCCTCACCTCCCACCTGGTCAGGGGAATGGCGCTTCCGCCTTCCGCCTTCTTTAGTGAGGTCTTAGATCACTACGGGCTCCAGCCCCATAATATCGCACCCAACAGTATATTAGTCTTAGCCGGCTTCACAGCTCTTTTCGAAGGCTATCTAGGTATTAGGCCCAGTTTAGACTTCTTTAGATACTGTTTCCGTTGCCGGCGACAGACGGTGCCGGACGGCGGGCTGGCGACCTGCGGCAGCGTCACCTTCAACTGCCGCCAAGGCCGCCAAGGTCTGGACCTCCACCTTCTTCTACTGCCAAGACATGGCAGCGCCGGGCCGTCAAATCGGCATTCCGGCATTCGTCAACGCGCCGCCCATGCCTCGCCCATGCTGGGACGAGGCGGTGCCCAAATTGACGGAGGAACTCCGCCTTATTCAAAGGCGGATCGAGTTCCTAACAAGGACGATGGCTCCCTCCCAGCTGGATGGGGTCGACACCGTCATTTGCTGGCTTGGCCGGCAAATCCTCCTCCCGCGGTACAGCCCGCACAAGATGTGGCAGTATTCGCCTACTGACACAGCCTCTCTTCGCGTGAGCGAAGAGATATTGCCGGTCGCCGACCTGGCATTCCGGCTCCGCAGCCTCGTCAAGGCGGGGTCGTTGAAGGCGGTCGAGGGCGTGCCCATGCACACCCACGACAATCCTCCCCTCGAGGTGAATATTTTCTTCCTTTACCCCTTGTTTGACAGCTTTGCCGGCTAGGATTGAGTTCCTTTAACTTGTCTTCTTTTCCAGCTCTCCGAGTTGAGGGAGGATGACCTTGCTCCCGACTTCTACGAGTCGGAAGCCGGGAAGACGAAGAAGCGCAAGGCGTCCGGCGCCGCTTCCTCCACGGCGAACGCCGAGAGGAAGAAACGGATCGCATCGGCTACCGAGCCGAGTCTCGCCAACATTGGCGAGAACGCGGGGATTAACATCCCCCGAAGGTACTCAACTTTGCCTTTTCCAGACGGCAAACCTTTTGAACATTGGCTGACTGATTGTGCTTGCTTTTTGCTTGACAGGGAAAGGGTCGCAACCTCCCGGTTGACGACCAGGCTCCTTGGCAAAGGAAAGCGGCCGCAAGGCGGCTCGCCGGCCACCGTGCCGCCAACTCCTCCGCTCCACGCTTGACGCCAGCCTCCAGCTCCGGCTTCAGGTGCTCCGCCAAAGGTCCCCTCCGCCGATCGTGCGCCGACAACTCCTCTACTACTGGCTGAGGCTACGGCCGATGATGCCGCTCAATCGCGCGCCGTCAACGAAGGATTGCTGGAGTCGTCTGGCGGCGCAACTCGGAAGGCAGCCCCGGCTGCGGGAGGCGGCAAGGTCAGAGACCCTTGGTCCACCTTTAAGGAGGCCAAGGAGTCAACTCTGGCTTTTGCCAACTTCGCCACGCAGGCCTTCGCCGACTTGGAGGGCGACTTATCTGTAAGTTCTTACCACTCCAGCATATACACAATCTTTCCCCCGAGCACTTAGATGGCAAGTCAAAAGAAATTTTGACTGCCGGCTTAGTGGTTATTCGACAATATGTTATATGCCTTTGTTTTTTCTTGCAGGGCCTTGTGTCCGGCAACGTCGAGCTCGTCTCCTCCCGAGTCGAGATAAACCGGCGCCACCGCGACCTGAAGAAGGAGTGCGAGGCCAAGGACAGGCGGATCGCCGAACTGGAGGCGGGCCGCCAAAAAGATGAAGGTAGGGTTGATCCCTTTCTCCAACTATGCTTTTGACCTATGTTTCCGTCAATCATTTAGCTTAGCGAATCCATATTTGTAGAACTGCTAGACCACGCCCAGGATATCCTGAAGGCGTCCACTGATATGCAAGCTCTTATGAATGAAGCTTCAGACTTGGCGGCCGCCAACTTGGAGTTGAAGGCGGCTCATCAAAAGGAGATGGAGGCCCAGCAACTCAAGTTTGCACAGGAATCCAGCCAGCTCACTGGTGAGCTGGAAAGCCTGCGCAACAAGTTGGCGGAGGCGGAGAAGATGGCTGCGGAAGAGATATCCAAGCAGACTTCTCGCGCCCAAACTGCAGAGGACGCGCTGGCAACTCATATGATTGAGTTGTCGGCTTTCCATAACTCGGTCCTTGGTAATTTCTTACTCCTTTTTTGATACTGCCATGTTGCTTTAGCCTGAGCCAAACTTATGGCTTTATTTTTTATGCAGTTCCCGCCGGTTTAGGCGATGACAAGGTTGTCAGCCCCCGCCTGGATCGCCTTGCGCGCCTGGGCGAGCTGATCGCCGCGACTTTGGCGGCGTCCAAGCGGTTTGCCGCCAAGTTCTTCACTTCGTCTGGCAGCCAGGAGCCGACCGAGTTCAGCGACGTGCCCGCCATCCTGGAGCAGGCGACCAAATTGCACAAAAGCTCGCTGAAGTCGGCGGCGCGGGGTGGAGCCAAGACCGCCCTTGGGTTGTTCATGGCGCACTACCCCGAGGCGGAGATAGAAGCCGTCACCGAAGGCATGCTGTCAACGTATGAAGACGGTAGCGAGGTTGAGCCGGCCGCTGTGCTGAACAGCGTTGCCGGCTACGCCACGCGGGTTGCCGACATGGTGGATACTTCAATCTTCTACCGGCGCCATCCTGTGCCTTGCGGAGAGGGAGTTGAAGCTGCCGGCGCGGCCGAGGCGGAGGGGAGTGACAGTTCCGGGGCTGAAGTTGTCAGCCCCCAAGCCTGATGTAGACGCTCCCCCGAGCCATATGTTTTCTTGTCCTTGCCTCCCACCAGCCTTATTTTGTCGGCCCCTGAAACAATGCAACATTTGTAATATTTGTATATACTTTTGCTGTTGCCTTGTTAGGCGGAAACTAGCTGACAAGTTTTACTTTGTCTTTATTTATATGGCCCGCCTTAATTTTACCCTGACTTATATGCTTGACTTTTTGTATGTTGACGAAACCTCAGTCGGTAACTTTAGCTAAAACAACCAGGGCTAGACCATTTGTTTAGAATCAGAGACCAAAGCCAACATGTTGGTGTCAAGGACATACTACTAGGCGAACCGCATATAAGTAATCAGAGGCAAAGGAATTAGGCGACGCAAAAAGTTTGTTTTTGCTTTAGGTTGGCTCGAAAGCTGCAAGTATCTACCAGTTTGAACCTTTGCACGGAGCTAGAAAATAGGTAACTTAGATACATAGGGGAAATATGATTGCAAGAAAAGACAAAAGATGGCATGCATCTCAACACAGATGAGGAACCATAGACTTTTATTTCATAATCATATTTAACTTATTACAATTATAAATTGCTAAGTGTAGAAAGGACGTAGCTGCTCAATATTCCAAGGTCGTCTTGTTTGCTCGAACGGATCGTCAATGCCTCTCTTGCGCTTGGTTCCCCTTTTTCCTGCCGCCTTCTTGCGCATTTTCTTTTCTTCTTCGTCGCGGATGTCGGCTAGGTAGTAGGAACCATTGAGCAGCGCCTTTGTGACTATAAACGGTCCTTCCCATGGCGGGGATAACTTGTGCAAGCCTTTTCTATCTTGAATTAGGCGGAGAACCAGGTCACCTGTTCTGAAGCTTCGCTTCCGCACTCTCCGGCTATGATAGCGGCGGAGTTGTTGCTGGTACAAGGCGGAGCGATGGAGAGAGATGTCTCTTTCTTCGTCTAGCAGGTCTAGGCTAACCTGTCTTGCACCTTCTACGTCTTGCTCGATGTAGGCTTGAACTCTTGGGGAATCGTACTTCATGTCGGTAGGTAGCACTGCCTCTGCGCCATTACTAAGAAGAAAGGAGTGTAGGCGGTGGATCTGTTTGGCGTTGTGCGCAAACTCCATAATACCGACTGTAACTCATCTGCCCAAGCGCCGGCTGCCCTATGTAATGGAGCTTCGAGACGAGGCTTAAGTCCTGATAAGACTAGGCCGTTTGTACGCTCTACTTGCCCGTTGGATTGAGGGTGTGACACGGATGCCAAATCAAGCCGGATGCCCAGATCACTGCAGTATTCTTCTATATCGCCTTGAGACAAATTGCTGCCATTATCGGTGATAATGCTGTGTGGAACTCCAAACCGAGAGATAATTCCCCAGAGAAAATTGGTGGCTGTTATTGCGTCAAGTTTGCTGATCGGTTTGGCCTCGACCCATTTGGTGAACTTGTCGACAGCGACCAATAGGTGAGTGTACCCACCGCGCGCCTTTTTGAAGGGACCCACCATGTCTAAGCCCCAGACCGCGAACGGCCAGGTGATTGGGATCGTCCTTAGCTCCTGTGCCGGCAAGTGGGGTTGACGGGCGTACAACTGGCAACCTTTGCATGTCTTGACGATGTTCTCGGCATCTTCTTTGGCGGTGAGCCAGTAGAAACCTTGGCGGAAAGCTTTGGATACAATGGACCTGGCGGAAGCATGATGCCCGCAGGCGCCAATTTGCATGTCCTTCAGAATTTCCCGGCCTTCCTCCGGCTGTATGCACCGCTGATAGATGCCACATGTGCTTCGCTTGTATAGCTCGCCTTTTATTATCGTAAATGCTTTGGCTCGCCTTATGATCTGCCTTTTTAGCACCTCATCGTCCTCCGGCAACTTTTGGTCGATTAGAAAATCGAGATATGGGACTGTCCAATCCGGCAGTGTTAAGTAGACAGCGAGACTTGCCGCTTCTACCGGTTCTTCTGAGTCGGGGTCCATCAAATCGGCGCCTTTAATGGATGGCTTGTGCAATTGCTCCAGGAAGATATCTTTTGGTACCTTTTTGCGTTCCGATCCCAGTCTTGCAAGTGTGTCTGCCGCCTCATTCTCAGCTCTTGGAACATGTCGGACTTCGTAGCCTACAAAGTTTTTTGCGAATTCGTCAACTTTGGCTCTGTAAGCCGCCATTGTTGCGCTTTTCGTATCCCATGTTCCGCTTACTTGCTGTGCGACCAAATCTGAGTCGCCATAACAGAGGATTCTTTTGACGCCTAGGTCGTTTGCCACGTGTAACCCATGAAGCAAAGCTTCGTACTCGGCAACATTGTTGGTTGCTGTGAAGTGGATTTGTAACACGTAGCTAAGCTTGTCACCTTTAGGCGTACGTAGAACGACTCCAGCCCCCGAGCCTTTGAGCATCTTTGATCCGTCAAAGTGCATGACCCAATATTCTGACTCGGGGAGTGTTGTTTCCTCCATAGCCTCTGTCCAGTCGGCGACAAAGTCTGCAAGCGCTTGAGATTTGATGGCGGTCCGTGGTTTATAGACTATATCAAAAGCGGCAAGTTTGATGCCCCATTTGGCGACTCGACCTGTTGCCTCTGCATTGTTGATTATGTCTCCCAACGGTGCCTTGCTGACTATTGTCACTGTGTGTTCCTGGAAGTAATGCCTAAGCTTTCTGGCGGCGAAGAATACACCATACGCCAGCTTTTGGTAATGCGGATACCTCTGCTTGGAGGCGGAGAACACTTCACTGATGAAGTAGACCGGTCGCTGCTCACACGCCGCGGCTTCGCTCTCCTTTCTTTCCACAGCCAAGATAACGCTGACAACAGCTCCTGTTGCCGCGATGTACAGCAGAATTGGTTCCTGTGATCGAGGTGCTGCCAATATCGGAGCGGATATGAGGGCCTCCTTAAGTTGTTGCAAGGCGGCGTCTGCCTCTGCTGTCCACTCGAAGTTGTCGGATTTCTTCAGTAGCCGGTAGAGAGGCATTGCCTTTTCCCCTAGGCGGCTTATGAAACGACTGACGGCTGCCGCCGATCCGGCTAGGCGCTGCACGTCCTTCAGACAAGTAGGTCTGGATATGTTTTGGATGGCCTTGATCTTCTCCGGGTTAACCTCAATCCCTCGTTCTGAGACGATGAATCCGAGGAGTTTGCCGGCTGGGACGCCGAAAACGCACTTGGCGGGATTGAGTTTCATCTGATACCTCCGGAGATTCTGAAAAGTTTCTTCCAAGTCCTCTAGGAGATCTGCCTTCTTTTTTGACATTACCGCGATGTCGTCTACATAGACGTGAACATTGCGGCCGATTTGTTCGTGCAGGCAGTTTTGCATACAGCGCTGGTATGTTGCCCCTGCATTCTTCAAACCGAAAGGCATTGTAATGTAGCAGAAAGTTCCGTATGGAGTTGTGAAAGATGTTTTCAGCTGATCTGACTCTCTCATCTTGATTTGGTGGTATCCTGAGTAGGCGTCCAGAAAACAAAGCAGCTCGGAGCCTGCTGTGGAGTCTACGACTTGGTCAATTCTGGGCAAATCCGTGTAGGTATTTGGACGCTTGTATGTTCCTTGGAAGTGCTGGGAGAAAACCTTTTCCATGTCGTGCCAGCTATGGATGGACTTTTTAGGAAGGTTGTCGATCCAAGCTCTTGCCGTGCCTTCCAACATGAGAGGTAGGTAGCGGACGGCAATATGGCTGCTCCCGCCGGCGATCTCTATGGCCATGGCGTAGTCGGAAAGCCATGAGTCCGGCTTAACAAGGCCGTTGTACCTAGAACAGTTTCTTGACACTGATGTCATGTCCTTGAGGAACGGCTCTTTGCGGATGGCGTCACCGAAGCACTTTGGTCCAGAGTATAGCGGCTCCTTTCCTCTTGCTATGTCTTGTAGGCGGTGTCGTGCGTCTTTTGGATCGAGCTGCCGTGCGCCTCTGTTTGTGTCCGGCTCGTCCTGCGCCGCCCGGCTTATGCTGCGCCTGGGCCCTTCTACCTCCTCTCTCCTCTTGCTGCCAGTGCTATGTTGCGGAGACCGGCTGCGGCCTCTCCTTGGAGGGTCGTTGCCGGCATCTTTTCTAGGCGGCTGCCTGTTGTTCCGGCTACCGCCATTGTCGCGTTTTGGCTGAGGTGGAGGTGGTAGGTCTCCTCTGCTTCCCGTCCTTGAATTCTCGTCCCGCCTTTGCTTTGGCGGCGGTGCCTTCTTTGGAGGTGGCGTTGCCTTCCTTTTGTCGCCATGGCTACTGGAGCCAGACGGGCCTTCGGGGTCGGCACCGGGTGCAGCTTTGCACTTGCCTGACTTAGACTCTAGGTCTCCCCCGCGGGCCTCCGCCATGTGGCCGTTGTTCTAGGGCCTTGCTTACGAAGTGTCTTGCGTTGGCCAACTTCTCTTCCGCCGTGTAAGTGTTGTCATCCAGGGTATCTAGCGCGGCAGCCGCGTTGAGGATAGGGGTGCAGAAGACAACGTCCCCCCTTCTATCCACTCGCTGTGGTGCCGTACGCCAATCGAACCCTAGGTCTTGAGCCGCTGTCGTTGCTTGCGTTGGCGGCTCTTTTCCACGGCGGTTTTTTGATGACCTTTTCTCCTCGAAGAGTTGCCGGCTTGTTTTGGCCGACATCTTCTCCTGCTCTTTCTTGATCTTCTTCGCAAGGCTCTCAACGTGCTCCTCTCTTTTTCGTAGGAAGTCAGAGTGCTTAAGCATGTTAAGCCTGAGTTCTTCCACTTCGTCGAGTGGGGTGTTTTTGTTTACCGGAGTATTCATGATCTCGTCTACTTCTTTGATGTCGGCGAGCAAATCCGTGGGTTTGCTGCTGCCGCCTTTCTCGAGGCCAGTTTTCTTCTTTGCGCACACCTTGTCCGAACTTTCTTTGAGTTGGCCGGCAGTGGTGTCTCCGGCTTCTTCCGCCGGCTTGATTTGCGCTTCTGAAGTAACTGGGGTTGTCTCGTGACCGACAACAAACATCATAGCCAGCTTGTCAGGCATGTCTGTATCCGCTATACCCTCTGAGGGGGGCCGGATTTCCACTGGAAAAGCGGGTTTTGATCTTCTCTTCGAAGAGACTAGCATCATCGTCGGAGTCAGAGTCTATGTTGACTTGAACGGTAGATTTGGATCCGGCATCTGACATCGCATCCTCCTGCAGAGCAGGGAGGATTGATTCAGGATCGTTGTTTTCCGGCTGGGAGGCGGATCCCAGTCCGACAACTCCGACGAAGTGGAAATCTGATTCGGCCGACTCCTGGGAGAAGGCGGATTCAGATCCATCTTGCCGGTCGACTGCTTGGTCGAAGGGTTGGTGGGTGGGGTTGTAGAAACGCAGTAGGCCGTACGCCTCTGGCGTGTACCCGATGAAGACGTCGATCCCTCCGATCGGCACGATCGCGCATCCGATGAGGTAGTCGTCCGCCGGGAGCCAGGACTCATCCGAGTTGACGTAGCTATGGCCGTCAAACCTTGTGACGCGACCGACGGCGATCTTCTTGCCCACGCCGCCAAGTGTTCCCGCCTGGAACGTGACGCCAGGAACCTTATGCCCCACGGTGGGCGCCAACTGTCGTGGTATCGGCATATTTGATAGGAGACGGGGGTCCTCTAGCCTACGTATGGATTGTGGGGAAGAAGGTTGGTGTCGTCGGGGTCGGGATTGAACACGGCGAGTTTACCCAGCTTTGGATCCCACAGCGGTGGCGGGATCCTACGTGCTGCTATAATTCACTATGAGGCAATAGCCGTGAACAGGTTACAATGTGTATGATGCGTATTGAATCGCCTGCCTAAAGGCTTCCTGGTGGCCGGCTTATATAGGCGGCCAGACCCCAGGATACAAGGCAAGTACTTGTCCGGCAAGTAATCAGAGTCCTAGACCTAGCCGGCTTAGTTGCCGCCTTCCGTCTTGGGCTCGGTGGCTTGATGGGCTTAGGCCTTCCGCCTTCCTTGGACCGTCCGCCTACTTCCTTGCACGTCAGCTATCTGGGCCGCCCGGCAGGCCTTGGCCTTACCACCCTTGGGCCACCCTGGACTAGCCGGATTGATCCATGCTGGTTATACCCCTAGTTGATATATCCCCAACACCGTTGGGTGTGATGAATGTCGTTTTCTCTTCGTCTTCGACTTTCAGCCTGATCTGCTGGTAACCTGAGTAGGCGTCCAGGAAAGATTGGCGCTCGCAGCCTGCTGTCGAGTCGACGATCTGGTCTATCCGCGGAAGCGGGAAGTGATCCTTTGGACAACATTTGTTGACTGTGGTAAAGTCTACACACATGCGCAGTTTCTTCGTCTTCTTCTTTTCTACCAGGACAGGGTTGGCGACCCAGTCCGAGTCCTTGATTTCTCGGATGAACTTGGCGTGCAGCAGCCGGTCGATTTATGCGGTGATTGCGTCCCGTTTGGGACCCGAGAAGCGTCACATGCGCTTGTTTGACTGGTCTTGCGTCCTTGTGGACTTTTAAAGAGTGCTCGGCGAGTTCCCTGGGTATTCCTGGCATGTCAGAGGGTTGCCATGCAAAGATTTTCCAGTTCTCCCGCAGGAACTCGACGAACACGCTTTCCTATGCCAGGGTCAAGCTTGACGATACTTTGACCGTCTTGCTGCTGTCAGTCGGACGGACTTGGTGGGTGACGGTGTCGTCGTTTGCGTTGAAGGCGGCGTCCTTGGCTGGCTTCTTGCAAGGTAGAAATATGGTCTTGTTGTTTTTGGCTGATATGGCCTTGAAGTGTTCTTCGACCCCAAAGAACTCAGAGATCTTGCTGAACTCGCGGTCGCAGCTATTGGAGCGGTCGAAGTCGCCACGTACGGTGATTACTCCTTTGGGTCCAGGTAACTTGATCATCAGGTAGGCGTAGTGGGGTACTGCCATGAACCTGGCAAAAGTTGGGCGTCCGAGTATGGCGTGGTATTGTGACTTCCAGTCGACGACCTCGAAGTCGATCGACTCTTTCCTGAAGTGTTCGGGTGTACCGAGGATGACGGCGAGTGTGATTGTTCCCATGGGCGTTACTGCTTGCCCTGGCACTATGCCGTGGAAAGTGGTCTCCGACTGCGGCAATTTTTCTGTCGACTTGTTCATTCTTCTCAGGGTATCGGCGAATATGATGTTGATGCCGCTGCCTCCGTCCAGGAATACCTTCTTCAGGCTGTAGTCGCCAATCACGGCTTCGATCACCAGAGCGGCGTGACCGGGTCGGGGTACCTCGGACGGGTGGTCTGCCCTGGAGAATGTGATCGGTGTCTCCGACCCTCGCAGGTAGTCTGGTACCGCGCGCGGACTGGTGGTAGCCTGAAGGACTTGGCGGGTGATAAGCTTCTGGGCCCTGTTTGACGGGCGTCCCTTCTGGATCATGTTGAGTTGCCCTCGCGAAGGCGGGTACGTGTCGGTCGCTGCCGACTGAACTTCGTGCTGCTGCTGCAGCTGAGGGAATGTACCAGCCGCCTGCGTTGGGTTGTTGTTTGCGGGTGCCGCCTGGATGGCTAGCTGCGGAGCTGCCTGCAGCGCTTGCACCGGGGTGATGATCTGCTACATTGCCTGGTAGATTTTGCGTGCTTTGCGACAATCCTTTAGCAGGTGATTGGCGCCCCACTTGCCTGTGTTCGGGTTGCGGAACGAGTGATGCTTGCAAGGTTGCATCAGTTCCTCTGCCGGGGTTAGCACGCGCTTCCACTCGCGTTTCTGGCCTCCATCATTGTGGCTAATGCTGCCGCTGCTGCGGTTATACTGACTCGAGTTGGACTGTCGACCTTGATCGTACTGTCGAATGTTATCTCGCTTGTCATCACGAGGGGTTTGATATCCCGCCGCTACTAGCTCGATTGTGTCGGCATTGGTGAAACGCTGCTTCTTCTTCTGGCGTCCATCTGGCCAGTTACTTGTTTCGGCTTTCTTTTTTGGAGAGGTGTCGCGGACATAGTCCTCTCCTTCGGCCCACTGGTTTGCTATCTTCATGAGCTCGATCGTGGTCTTCGGCTGGAGCCTACCAAATTCTTCGCGGAGGTCGCAGAGAGCGACGCCGTGCATGAAAGCGTCCATCACCCGGTCTTCTGAGACGGGCTCCATGGTGTTGTGGAGAAGTGTCCATCGCTGGATGTAAGAGCGGAGCGACTCGTCTTTTCCCTGTTTGCAGGCTTGCAACTCGATGTAGGTTGTTGGTCTTGCGAATGTACCCTAGAAACTTTTTATGAAAGTATCTTGGAATTCTTCCCAGGTTCGGAAGGAGTCCTTGGGCTGGCTGGTGAGCCACCCGCGCGCTGAGTCCGTGAGCATGAGCTGGATATACTGCATTGCCGTAGTCGACGTCCCGCCTTGGCAGGTGCAGGCGATAAGGTAATCCTCATGCCACAGGCGCGGTTCTTGCTTCCCGTCATACCTGGGGGTTCCTGCTTCCAGCTTGAAGCCCTTGGGCATGCGGGTGTCGCGGATGTTGAAGCTGAAGCATGCAGCGCCACACGGCTCGAAGTTGCGATCGGCCTGGTCATCCAGGTTCGTCGTGTCGGCCGAACGCTCTCTGCGGTTGCGGTCCACCGTCCTCTGCGTGATGATGTTGCGAAGGTCTTCGCCTGGCTGGGCTTGTCGTAGTGGCTGTACTGCCGGGACCCCTGATGTTGCTGGCTCGCGGGTCCGGTGCTCTCGTTCTTCACGTGCCCGGTTGCTTGGCGCCCTGGTCGCCAGAGCTTCCTTAATTGCCTTCATGGAAGCGATCTGCTGCTTGTGGAGAAGGGCGCGTGCGTCCCCCTCCGGCGGCTGCGTGAGCCGAAGGTATGTTTCGACTGAAATCAGAGCGGCGTTCGCCATTTTGGGGACGGGTATCCCGTTCTCATCCTCGGAGACGAAGGACGAGTCGAGGTTACGGGTGACTCTGTTCCGATCAGCGTCCGTCATGAGGGGAACGCGGGCTCTGTTTCGCCGTGCTCCTTGGTTAACTTCTGTAGAAGACGTAAACGAGATGGCAACCCGTTTGGCACTTCATGCATCCGCATCCCTCTTGCGCCGGAGCAACTCGGCCTTTTCGGCGCGAAGTCGCTCGTCTTCCTTGCGTAGCAAGTACTGGACCGCCAGATGATCCTCTCGAGGTGCGTCGGGTGGAGGGAACGTGCCCTCGTCGACATGCTTCATGGCTTGGATCCCCATGTCTCGCGTGATGGTGAGGCGCGTCTGGTCCGGCATGACCACCTCTAGTGGATATGCGGGTTCTTCGTTGCCCTCGGGTGGCGCTGTGCCGGCAATGAAGACTTGCGCGGGGTAGACTTGGGTGGGTTTGTTGATGCTGTCGCTGCTGCTTCCTTGATCCGAATCTTGCTCGGGATCAAAAATTGTTGCTACGTGGTGGGCAGCGCAGTCGCTGTTGCGTCTTCTCAGGATCGTTACCGTGGTCGCGGAAAAAAAATTCGCAGTCGCAGGAGTGAGTGCGATTGGCTTGGGGTAGACTTGATGGTCCCACGAAGGTGCGTGCGACGCGGCTGTCGACAGCACGCCCTTGGTCGCACGCGCGGTTGCAGTCGTAGTTGAGGTAGACCTTGACCTTGTCGGCCGTGCGACCGAGATGGTTGGAGTAGACTCGATCTGTGCGGCCGTTGCCGAGGTTGCCGATGTAGTCGATGCAGGTACGATCTTCGTGGGTGTGGCAGATGCGGCTCCCGCAGCGGGTGACGGCAACTGTGGCGCGTAGGTGACCGATGCGTGTGCCGCCGCCGCGCGTGGCGCGGTTGTCGCAGACCTGGATATGCCGCGACTGTCGACGAAACAGTATATGGAGCCGAAGGTGATGTGTATACCTTTGTGCAGATCGGCGTACACCGAGCGGTGGGCAGGCGGGTGGAAGGCGTACTCAAAGGAGCCGAAGCGGATGGGCACCCGGGTGGTGCAGACCTCGATCTTCATTGCGGATGGAGCCGGTGCGACCATGATTCCAACGCTTGATATCCTTCCCACAGACGGCGCCAATTGACGAGGGTGTAACTCGACAAATCCCAGGGTTGTGCACCCCGGGTTGATTGAGGGGGAGAGAGAAGAGCGTTGGTGATCACGACGGCTAGCAAGCGGGGATTTTACCCAGGTTCAGGCTCCCGGAGGATAACACCCTACTCCTGCTTGTCTGATTATTCATGCGAGTAGCGATTACAATGGCGGCGAGATTGTGATATCGCTAGGGTGTGTGGTGGTGGCTGTTGGCGTGTCCCTGGGACGAGCAACCCTCCTGACTTTATAGGTAGCCAGGTCTCGGGTGGTCGGTATCGATGGTAATTACAGATATGGCAGGTTACGAGACCTAATCGACTTGGACTAGGTTACATGGTACCCCGAGTGGGCCTTCTGTGGGCCTTCTCCAGCTTGGCGCGACCCAGGTAGCCTCATCGTGGGCTAGTCGAAAGGTAGCCCCACGTCAGTAGCCCCCAAGTGCTTGGTCGGATCGTAGAGTCGAGCAAAGGACTTCTTCCTCCTGGGCGCGCCACTGGATTGCTTCAAGGCGGGAGCTCTGGGCGAGATCGGAAGATCTATGGCGGTAGACCGCGCCAATCTGGATGGCGATGTCGGCTTCGTCGAGGCAGATTCATGGACTCCGGCAGACGACGAACTCGTCTCCAGCTTCATCATCTCCATCGGTGACATCAACATGTTCACCGGCTTCACGGCCGCCGCGTACCAATTCCCTAGGGGATCTGGAAAATTATTTCCCGCCCACCACCCTGAAGATGGATCGCATACAACATCGCCTAATAATGGCGTCCGACATGTCGATGTCGCCTCTCACCTCCTGAGATGCCGGAGCCGACATGCTTGCCGTAACACTGGGCGTAGGAGGAGCGGCAGCTGGCGAAGGAATTGGGGGCTTACCCCTTCCAGTCACCGTCTTCGCCTTCAGCTTGCCCGAAGGCTTAACCCTGAGATGAGAGAAAGAAACAAGGCTTAGCAACGTCGTGAAAGAGAAGCATGATGCGGGACTTAGGCTACAACCACTTACACTTTCTGAGGCATGGCGAAGGAGGATTCTTCATCGTCATCCAGAACGTCGTGGATAACGACGCCCTTGGGGATGGAGGAGACGTACTCCTTCTTCTTCTTCTTCTTCTTTAGCGCAGCCTCGGTCAATGTCGCTTTATCGGCACCAACCTTACACTTGTGCATCTTAGCGCCAGTGGCAACAGCCGAAGAAGGAGAAGAGTCGAGCTGACAAAAGAAAGATACAAGTAAGATTGGTATTAAGCCGAACAAATGCAAGATACGAAACCGTACAAGGCACTCACCGGTGGCGGTTTGTTGGTGGAGGTGTACATGGGAAAAGACTCGGTGAATTGAGTCCTCTCCTTCAGCAGCTTCTTGAATCGCATCAAGAAGGCGTCATTCGTTAGGTCGTCTTTGGAAATGCGGAGAGGATCATGCCGCATCCCGATTGCCGCTGTACGTGCACAACAAATCTTTGTTTTCCCGGAGAGGCTGCACCCGCCTTTTGAGCTAGCACAAAATCGTGTCTGTGCTGGTAAGTTCCGGCTTCGCCTCCGTCGTCATGTACTCGATCCGTTTTTGGATGAGCTGGAGGTGTGCGGGCAGGACTTTCTCCGGCTTCTCGTCCCACGAGAAGCGAGGAGAAGCGGCAGGGTTAACAAAATGCGGGAGACCTATCGTCTTCCCGGCGGGAGCTATATCTGAGCAGTAGAAAAAGGTGCTCGTCCAGCTACGGACATAGTCTACCTTGGGAACCTTAAGGTACCAGGCCCTATTTCTACGCAAGTTAAGGCTAACGGTGCCCAAAGTGAGCAGCTCGTCTCCTTCTGTCTCGCGCTTACAATGAAAGCAATATTTAAAAAAATCTAAGCTAGGTGATATTCCTAAGTAGCCTTCAAACAAGGCTTGGAAACCGGCTAAGTACAAAATACTATTGGGTCCTAGGTTGTGCGGATGTAAGCCGTAATAATCTAAGACTGAGATGAAGAAAGACGACGACGGCAGAGCCATGGCGATGCAAGTGGGAAACTAGGATTACCCGCTCGTCGCCTTCGGGAGCCGGAGTGGCGTGCTCGAAAGCCGAACGCCACTTGCAGATTGCCTGAGGAGGAAGGAGGCCTTCACGCTCCAGCGCCACCAGATCGTCCTCGGTGACGGTTGAGGGGAGCCAGTGGCGAGAAGAGGAATCGTCCTCCTCCTCAGCGCCGGCGGCGGCGTCGCCCGAATCAGTGGGCATCTTTTCCACAGGAAAGAGCCTGATTATGGGCTCCGCAAGCAACGCCTCCGCGGCGGTGCCCGAGGAAGAAGCGCCGCCCGTCGCGGATCCCTCCGCCGAGCTCCTCGCCGTAGCCGCCCTAGCCGTGTCCTCCTCCGCCGCCGAACGCGCCGCCCCAGAGGCTATGGTTTGCTCCATTGATCTTGTGTGTGGATGTGGGGATGAGGTGCTCGGATGCGCAGGAGAGAGAGAGAGAAAAGAGCCCGAGCACGAGGAGGAAGATGAACAGAGAAATGAAGGAAGTGATTCGTTTTCAAATTAAGGGAAAGGTACTTATGGCCCACCCCATGATCTCCGTAACGGTTGGATTTGCACCGCTCGATCCACGCCACGTGGAGCGGAGAAATTGAGGGAGCCGTTTTCCTTCTCCCGTAAGCCTCGGGTCGTACGCAGGAAAATCGCAATGAGTGGATTTGGCCTAGTCAACAGTCTAGACTATCATGGACTGAACATTGACAAGACTTGACCTCAGGCTGACGAGGAATCTTTCTCTCTGTCCATCAGTTGGTGAATTATTCGGCTTGTGTGCCTGTAAGTGCAACGGTCGTTTTCGGCTTATTGGAAAGACATATCCTCAGTTATATAGGGAATGGTTCAAGCTCTGCAGGAGTTCATCAAGAAGACGAAGACGAAAGTTTCGTAGTAAAGACTAAGACGAACAAGCTGGAGTGCTCCAACCTTTACGTGGACTACTGTGGATGATATACCAAACAGGTATGCCGACCACGTGGACTAAGCCAGCTTACCAGGGTGGCCCAAGAGGTGATAAGGTCTTCGGCTTATCGGCCGGCCCAGTAGGCTGAAGCGCAAGAGAAGGCCTACAAGCTGACCAGGATCCAGACGAACCGACGTTCCGGGTCTTATCTACTTAGTTGTAGGCATTGCCCTCTGAGATAGAACTTTTCGGGTCAGATACCCCCCCCCCCCCCCCAGCTTTTGCTATGGGCTGGGGAGTTGGATCAGCTAAAGAAGCCAACTCAATGACGTGTTTTTGCATTAAACCAACAAGATGCACAAGCCACAGGTTCGGTCATTCATCCTTTGCTAAATTTCTATTGATCCGCTTTCAAGATCTATGAACAAGAGAGATCAAAAAAAAAGATCTTCATCTAAGTTGCTGCTACACAACATGCTTACGAGTAGACTCTTGGGAGTTCCACTCTTCAGCTAAGTTGTGGATTCGGACTCAAGTCACTCTTTTGAGTTAGACATTCGTCCCGCTGCTCGACTCGAACACCTCGACTAGCGAGAAAGCCCGACAAGGAAAGGGGATGCCAATTGAAAGATAGAAAGAAGCCCACTTCTCTGTCTCTGGGTGAATGCCTCTAATTCTACCTGAATTCCTTTTAAGAATTTGTTAGGAGTAAATTCCTTGAACTCCAGTAAATCTTGCATGTGTACTATATACACGCGCACATGTATTCTTCCCCCTAAAATAAGGGTTCTATCGATCAGGGTTATCCCATGGATACTATTTTTATTTTGACTGTTGAGTACAATACATGTTAAGTGCTTCTTCATATGTCGATGGATCTACCACTTGAATTCATTTCTTTTCTTACGGAGCCCAACTTCATCCAAGCCACCTTGAGACTTTCCTTTCCTATCAGTTTGAGATGCAGAACAAAAAGCTAGCGGTTCGACTCTTGCTTGAGTTTGATAGGTGAGATATTTATTTAAAGACAACTTGTGGATAGGGATCCTGTAAAAACATCTTTTGAGGAATGGGCCAGACCCCGCAATTCCTCCTAAAAGGAAGAAGTCCCTTTTTTTATTGTTCTCGCCTTTGCCTTGGATTCGATTCTTTTGCGCTCAAGCTAAAGGTTCTGGGCTACGGCTTCCAGTCCTACCAATGACCCACACTTTAAATAGCGAGACAAATACTAATTCACAGTATTTGAAAATCAATGAGTTCTTAGTCATAGAATATTATTCTCGTCAGACTTGAACCTAACGAAAATAGGAAAGGTGAGTTTAACAAATAGATCCCCTTTAGCAGAAAGACATATATTCCTTGCTCATTATCAGAAGAATAAAGGAAGGTAATGAAATACTTCATTAACAAGGCCCGTTTAATTAACAATTTGAGTCAAACCCAATGAACAATTCCATTCAAAGGAATATTCTAGAGGGGCCCTTTTCCACTAGATTCACGATATTTAACAAAATGGAATAAATTATTAACGATTTCTAGAGTTCCAGGATTACTTCACTGATATCTATTTTCGCACCTTAGAGAACAAGTTAGGGTTTATCCCGTGTTAGTCTAGGACTATTAAATTAGGTCGGTTAGCCTTTCCTTGTAGGAGAAGATATGGCGCCTATATAAGACTGCCTCATGTTCCCCTCAAGGGACACGCCTTACGACCTACATTGTAACTTGTACACATATTCGCATCTAGTGAATTATAGCAGCACGTAGGATCTTGCCACCGCTGCAAGGTCTGAAGCTTGGTAAACCCTTGTGTGCAATCCCGATCCTAGAAGCCGCCATGCCTTCCCCTTCTCTTCACCATTGGAGCATGGCACCTCATTACGTGCCTAAGAATCCAATAACCCGACATCGAGCCTAGCGACAATCCTTCTACACCTTCTTGCTCGTCGACGAACGTTGGTCACAAGAGTGGTCCTCGGTCGAGTGTGACATTGACACGATCCACGATGACGAGGATGCCGATGGTGGAGGAGGATCTAAGCGCAATGTACACCACGTTCTTGGACAATCACTAACGCGTCGGTGAGTTTAAGTTTAGATTAGTTTAAATTTTGGTCAAAATTTATAAATATTCACTTACTTTCAATGAAATTTAGTGGTGTCTCTTAAATATTGTTCAAATGGTTTGGGTGAAAACATTGTAAGAGCCAGTGGGGGCAACCACTCTCAATAGCCCGATAAACTGTGTCAATGCTCCCCATAGAACTCATCTGACACACTTGCTAGACGGTCTATTGGAAGCGGCGGTGCAGATGCTCCAAGAGCCACATTTCTTTAGAATTGGCACTTCTTTTAGGAATATCTTTATCATGGTAATACCAATTTATATTAGGTGATGTTGTTCTTTATATTCTGACTAAATGAGAAACACTAACGTCAAATCTGAGATTTAAACTATGATGTGATGGCAGTATAATCACCCTCCTAACCATCCTATCATATCACATGAAAATCCGACTCATACGCTACTTGACGTAAACCCTGATTCAATTGAACGTAACATAGTATTTTTTTCTATTCCAATCAATCAAAGAGGATCTGAACTGGCGCCCGGCCCTTGGAGCCCCCATTGGACATGACCTTAATTGCTGATTAAAATAGGAATGTGGGGGTAGAGAAGAATCCATCAGAGGCTGAAAAGAAAAATTCTACTGTACTATGTCAGTTGCATTATGAGCATCGGTAGGGCACAATATTTGGCAAGATAATAAGCTGTCAGCTAGCATAATGCATGTGGCCCGACGTGCGTGAATCGAGGTATACACTTGCCATAATTTTATTAGGAGACGCGGAGTCCTCCCCTAGATGATGCATCCTGAAAACAGCATCCCGTATTTGTCCCCTTGACTCAGAGAATGGAGATCTGGTAGACAGTATGGTTACCGCGGAACGGATGAGAAAGATCGCCGCCTATGATCAGAAGCTGCTCCAATGACAGATTTGCAAATTGCAGTTTCTCGCCTCGCACTATGGATCAGGTATTCTTCAGAGGATTTTTCTTACTTTTTTAGAGTATTCTTATCGAAACGCTAAATAATTCTGCCTCCTCGATTTCGATTAACAGGAGGTGCCAGACGGCGAAATAGAGGCCATGGGTTTAGAAGGTTCCAAGGTATTATTCGGGGATTTTTTCTTACTTTTTCCGAATATTTCTTATCGAAACGCCAAATAATTCTGCCACTTGATTTCGATTACCAGGAGGTGCGAGGCGGCGAAAGGGACGATGATACGGGTGCAGAAGCTTCCGTGGGCGTGGTGGACGAGTACTACAAGGAGGAGCTCGAGGAGGCCCTAGAGATGATGGAGCCCCTTCCCGGGATGATCTCCGATCTACTGCTGCGGCAGCAGCAGCAGCAGCAGCAGTATGGGGGCCGGCGCCTCACCGCCGCCGTTGACCGCGCGCTGCTGACCTGGCAGTTCATCGAGAACGAGCTGAGAAGCCTTATCGCATCCTTGAAAGAGCTGCAGGTGCTATTGCCGGATCTGGACCCGAATTTTATCCGCAGTGACGGTCGGGTGGAGGATTGGGTCGGATACGCACTGTGTTTTTTGGCCAAAGCTATCCATGACCAGCTCAATAGAACAAGTGGACCTAGCCGAGATGGATATCAAGCCGCCGCCCGCTGCTTCCGCGGTGACGCAGGGCGATCGTTGTTTTATGATGGAGATATGATGCAGATTACTATGCACAGGACCTTGACAAGGGTATATGAGGCCGCCGAATCACCGTGCAGGTACAAGCATCTCATGCTGGCAGGTGATGTCGAGCGTACCCTTGACAGGGCGTGCTCTTCTACCGCGCACCCGTACTCGGCCCACACTGGTGCTGGTGCTAGTGCCTCTCTTGTTGGCATCGAAGGCGCCCTAAGAAGTAAGCAGCTCAGGTGGTTCATGGCCGCTGACCGGGAAGCAGACAAGAAAACCCTCAAAGTTATGGCCATGGTCGGACCAGCTGGGGTTGGGAAGACAACTCTCGCCATGGAGGTTCAGCGAGCCATGGTCGGGAGGAAGACAACTCTCGCCATGGAGGTTCAGGGAGCCATGGTCGGACCAGCTGGGGTTGGGAAGACAACTCTCGCCATGGAGATTCAGCGACGACGCCAACAAATTAAAGGACGAAGGCGCCGGTTTCTGCATTGCGCTACGGCCAACGTGTCCCAGAGTCATGATATCATTGCGCTTCTCAAGCAGATCCTCTCGCAAGTCGAAGACAAGCCGGCAATACATGACCCTGACGCATTTAGCCTCACTAAGTCAGAAGAGGCTAGCCACGAGATGCTGACTAACAAAATCAACCAGTGCCTTCAAAAAAAGAGGTAACCTGTTATTCTTACTTTAAGTTGTTCTTTAATTACGTGCATGCACGTTTCAGTAACACTAGTACAATTTAAACACGAATTGGAAAACATTTTACATATTCTGTTTCTGGCTATTGTTTTTACAATGTTTGCTTACCTTGAATGCCGTTTAGTTGAAGAAAAACATCAAACAACCCGCAATCGCGCATTGTTTTACAAGGAAAAACTAGATTAACCAAACATATTGCATGCCAAAAGATTTGTAAGAGCATCTACAATATGTGAGCGCTTAATTAATAAAAATAAGGACGTGACTATATCTAGCAGGCGCATGCCGAATTTGTTAGCACCATTATTTGGCTCACACGGGACGGAAAATGCTAAACCGTCTTCATTTGCATGCATGCATGAAAAAACCAAAATGATGGCATCACACATTAAATGCTAAATTCGATTTTTTTTCAAATATTGTATGTCAACCCGTGTAGCCGATTAAGAATCCGTTTTCACCGCTGAGCTAGTTGTGACGAGATCTTCGAAACTAGATCCCATGTTCACATATTTAGATAACTTTTTTTTCGTTCCAAAAGTTATCCAGCTATAACACATAAATTGTCGGAACCGTAATATATAAGTTACCACCATATTAATGATTAATTTTTCAGGTTTAAATAGCTTTTTTTTCTTTTCGAGTTTTGAAGTTACCACACTTAGTGTTTTATAAGTGGGAAATGGTGAACACAAACTTGTACATAAATTGGTAACTATATACTGAAAACACCCGTACAAATTCAAAAGTATTAAGATTTTTTATAGAAAATAGGATGTTGTTCCCCTGCGTCTACATCAGAATGATGCACAGCCACCGTAATTATTAACATTCAAGTATGTCAATTATTAAAATGCGGACATATGTTTAAGACCACGGTGGAGGAGAAACATAGTTTAGAATATTAAACTAGTCAAACTGTTGGTTGACAGTTTATTGGTCCGGCCGCTTGTTCAAATGGCCGCTAGGCCATCTATTAAGGACACCACTAGGGATCAGACGTCTGATCCATGCATCTCATCGGACTAGCAACTGGCTGTCCGATCAAAATCATTTGAACCGTGAGATGAAGCAGCCTAGCCGGTTTAATTTTAAAAAAATACAGTCTAGCCGGTAGACTCCCTGCGTGCAGGAATAAATGCAGCCCCAAACTGCTCCACAATTTAATCTGGTCATTAATTAGCCCCAAACTACTGCGTTTAGTCCGCCCAGTAATTAGGTCTCAATTAATTTATCATTTAAATAAATGCATGGAGTCATTTCGTTCCGAATTGAATCAATTTGCTAATCCGGCAAAGCTTTTCCACGAAGCATGGAAGCATAACACAACAAATATTGTTCTTGATGCATGGAAGCATCATTTTATGGGCGCTCAAAAGCAATTGTTCTGTTTCTGAGATAACCAAATTTTTTGCTTCCATAGAAAAGCACAAGGTTATATTTCTTTCGACCGGACAATTTGCTTACATAGCTAATAAACATGCTTCGAGGGCATGTACAACTTAGGTCTTACACAACATGAATCATTAGATACAACATCATGCTTCTTACAACTTGGAGCTGTGCTTCAATAGCTAATGAATATGCTTTGAGGGAATGTAAAATTTGAGTACAAAACCGTGCTTCTAACAACTTGGAATTGTGCTTCAATAGCTAATGAATATGCTTCGAGGCCATGTAAAATTTAGGTCTTACACAACATGAATCACCGGATACAAAACTGTGCTTCTAACAACTTGGAACGGTGCTTCCAAATAAATAAAAGATTGCTCATGTTAAATCGAAAATATGCTTCCACAGTTCCATCTGGGACGGGCGACAACAGCCTCTCCATGACGTCGAGGTACCTAGATGTCTTCTTGAGCACCTAGAGAACAACGCCAGCCTCGGCGAGGAAGTGCATGTCAGTGAGGTCTCGTGATCGTAGAGGCATGCGATGATGTCGGCGAGGAAGAACAGGTTGGTGAGGTCGTGGTAATAGAGGTACTTGACGATGTCGGAGAGCCCCTGGACGAGGCGAGCCAACCCTAGCGGCGCACCTGGTGGACGTCGTCGCACAGGCCGCGTTGCAGATGTCGAGCGCCTTCACCGCGTGCTCATGGTACTCCACCACGAGCTTCTCTGTCCGCGCGTCGATGGCTGATGGCGCGGGCTAGCCGTCGCGATCTTGGCCATGGGCGCCCAGATAGGGCGTACGACGTTATCAACCGCTGGCGCGGCTGCCTGGATGTCCTTGAGCCGGCGCCTACCCCTGCAAGCGCGCTGCAACCGGCGCTGCTGGAGGTCCATGGCCGCGGCGGTGGCGGCCGGCAGCGGCGAGCGTCACGATAAGTGTGAATACAGCGGTAGGGTTGACAGCGGCGACGCGCGTGGATTAGGCGGTGGATGCGGCGGTGGTGGCCGGCGTCTGTGTGCGTGGATGAGGTGATGGCGGCCGGCTGCGCGAGTGGATGCGGCGGTGGAGGCGGTGGCGGCCAGCGTCGGCGGCAGCGCGTGGGTGCTCCTGGGATGGAGCATGGATTTGATCAATGCAATTGCAGCGCGTGGGTAACTTAGCGCTAAATTAGGCTGGGTATTAATGCGATTTTTTATGGTCTCTCTCGGTCCTGAGATGCGGATAAAAACGACGGTATCCAAGTCGTCTGACGGAAGGAAAGAATCAGACGTATGATTAAAAGAGTTCAAATTAATTATTTTTTAGTTAGGAAAAACAGAAAATCTGACGTTGACCTGGATTCCCTTAGCTTGTGATCCCTTTATTTCATGGATGTGTTTGTTAGAATATAGCCTCCGAAGGAGCTAGGTGTGTGGGTATCAAACACAAGGTGACTTAGAGCGCTGCCTCTAACCTCACGAAACTCGATGAACGGGAACACTACAGAGAGACACTTTGTTTACCCACATTCAAGCCCTACTCCTAATTTGTTGTATTGCTTGATGAGTCTAAACGAGCTACAATGGTGATGCGCCTAGTAGATCTAGGGTTGTGCTTACAAAACTCCGAACCCCTAGCCAGGCCGGGGTTCATCTCCTTTTATAGGCGGCCAGTGACCTTGGCCTCCAAATCCATGGCGGGAAGTCCCCGAAAACTTCCAAGAGCTCCTATGCTCCTCTGCAGTTTGGCAAAGCGGCCGACCAATACAGGTCTACGACCATGTCCCCGCTGCACGACCGTTGTCCTCATCCACCTGCAACTCCAGTTAGTGCCCCCTTTGTACAGAAGCAGACGTCCTAGATCACGAGGAGGGGGGGGGGGGCAGCCCAGCCCATGGTACCACCTTGCACCAAAATGGCAAGTCTCACAACACGGCGATGGGCGGTGCAGCTGGTCTCGCCCTTTAATTACCAGAATGACAAGCTTTGGGGTCGCCAGGCCTTCGGCGTAGTGGTTGTTGACGACCTGTCCAGAAGAAGGGCCCCTAACTTCGCCTCTGCACGTGAGTCTTCTGTAAGGACAACCTTCGAGAGACCTAGCTCCCTCCTCCCGAGGGAGCCTCGAGAGGCAAACAAGCGCTTTTGGGCGATGCTTGCAAGATGTCCTCCGTAGGCTTGGATTGCCGTCCTTGCCCGGGCCTTGCGAGGCCTGTCCTTAACCATCGAGACTGACCTGGACACTGCTCGCTTTCCTTAGGGCGTCAAGGGGAGGCCCGGCCCATGGCACCCTGGTTTCCATTGGGCCGATAGTAGCCCCCCCAGCCCGTGAGGGGGGAGGGTCCTGTACCCGCGGGCTGATGCGGGGCCAACAATGGTCGAGACCGAGACGCCGAAACGAGAGGTTGCATCGTGATGAGCGGTTCCTGACGTCACGATCCACTCCCGCGCGGCGCTTGGGAAACCGTTTCGGTCATAAAGCTGCGATGCGCCGGTTTGAGCCAACAACCACTACACGGGGCACCATCGTGCGCCATGATGCCTTCCCTGTGGCCTGCCACCGAGTCCCCTTTCTTTCTTCATGCCATCCTCGGTGGCCTTGTGCCCCCGTTTTCCGACTTCTTCGACGTGAATCTGAAGCACTATCAGATCTGCGCCCTCCACCTCTAGCCTAACTCCGTCATCATCTTATTGATCTTTGATTACTTCTATGAGGTTTACCTGGGCGTGGAACCCCGTAACTGATGTCTACGTACGTCTCTATTCTTATAGACAGTGTTGGGCCTCCAACAGCAGAGGTTTGTAGGACAGCATCAAGTTTACCTTAAGTGAATCACCTAAGGTTTATCGAACTCCGGGAGGTAGAGGTCAAAGATATCCCTCCCAAGCAACCCTGCATATAAGATACAAGTAGTCTCTTGTGTCCCCAACACACCCAATACACTTGTCAGGTGTATATGTGCACTAGGTCGGCGAAGAGACAGTGAAATACAAGTAATATGGATGATTAGGAGAGGTAATTGCAATCTAAAATAAAAATGGCAGCAAGCAAACATATAATAGAACCGGTTGTAAACATGTTTCAATGCTTAGAAACAAGTCATAGGACCATACTTTCACTAGTGGACACTCTCAACAATGACCTCATATTTGAAAAAATAAATACTACTCTAAAACACTCTCTTGTTGGACAACGAACACCAATCTCTTGCGTAGGGCTATAAAAGCACACCTCAAAGTCTGAGTAAACAAACACCACAATTTCATAAAGGAGTCACACACGATGCGCACCCTGTCACCTTCACACCGTGGGAAGTGACTCCGGAGTTCATATTAATAAACCACTTCAGTTGCATATTAGATGAAGAGTAACATCTATTTATTCAACTAGATTACAAAGGTCATGATCACATAAAGATCACACCATGGGAGAGAGAGAGATAAGCCACATAGCTACCGGTAGAGCCCTTAGCCTCGGAGGAGAACTACTCCCTTCTCATCATGAGTCAGCAGCGGCTATGAAGATGGCGGTGGAGTCGATGCAGATGGCTGGGGGGGGGGGGGGCAATTCCCCATCATGGCAGGGTGCCTAAATAGAGACTTATGTCCCCCGAAACTTGTCTTTCATGACGGCGGTGCAGCGGAACTTTTCGTGGATGGAGGCTGATTGTTTTACGGTTTTCGCGTCGGGGGCAATATATAAGCGAAAGGGCGATGTCGGTGGGCACCCGAGGGGCCCACTGAAGGGGATCGCAGACAGAAAACAATAATTTTTCTAGCAACGATATCCTTAAATTAGTCAGAATCTATACTATGCAGATATAGTAATACAGAGGAGATCGGTATACATACCCTTGTAGACCGAAAAGCGGGGATTACACTCCTGCACAAGCGTTGACGATGAAGACGACGTAGCCGACCTCAAGGTCGTGTAGAGGACGTAGACCTCCCAACACCACTAGACTGGCACCTCGCAGGGCGCACACACATACGGTGGAGACGACGGCCTCCGAAGCTCCAGTCTAGGACGAGCATCGCAAGACTTGGACCGGAACTCCAACAGCACGGCAGCGGGCGTATGGTGGAGAGTACTCTCTCCTCGGCGCAACTCCGACAACGGGAATCACGTAATCGAGAAGCAAATAAAGAATAATTGGATGAATTAAACGGCCAGGGGTGCCCCTCTATATAAAGGGGCAACAGGGCTGCCAACCTCGCCAGCCGGGCGGTGTGGGACTAAACCCCACACCCCCATGCGGCTAGGGTGGTGCGCCGGCCCTAGGTGGGCCCCTTGTGGCCCTCCTAGGACGGCCTCTCCCCAATCCGAACCCTGGAGGGGACTTCCCCCCTATGGGCCTCCTTTCCACCAGAAGGCCCATTTAGGGAACTCAGCCTTTAAAAATTCGAAAATAAATAAATAAAATTTTATTTAACTATTATTTACACTAACTAATATTAAAAATTCCATCAGACCATTCCCGGGACGTTCCCGATGTTCTCTTTCCTTTCCGGTTGTCTTGTCGAAACCCCTTAAGTGTGTTACCCTAGCGGTTCGATATAATAACATACATGATCGAGACCCCTCTCCGATCAATGATTAGTTCGTGGGCCTAGACTCCTTGAATTAACCCATGTGAAATAACGAATGAGTTTTGTCGATCGAACCTAGACGTCGGGTCTTAAACCTTTTTTCATAGCGATACTTAGCATGTCCAAGACTCGTTCATAGATATCTCCATACCTAGCATGATCTCGTTACCGACAACACCATATAAATCTTCTACTCGTCTGTGATATTATGTCCTGGTGACCTAGTCACATGTTTGCAAACTCAATTGACATAATCTCACCGAGTGAGCCCTAGAGTATCTATCCTGCTATGTGGACTGGCAAATCCCGCTCTTGATCCCTCGTCTCAACTACTCCCTTCCGATACCTGAGAGGGACACCTTTATTGTCACACTATATAAGATATGACATTTGATGCAATCAAAGTATCTTTCAGGTATAACAATAAGAGTTGATCTCACGGTCGAAGGCGTAATGACTACGTCCTACAAATTATGGGTATGTCCATCACATCGTTATACCAACGATATGACTCCATTGTCAACTGACGCCATGTCACATGATCGGGAAACCTCGATCATCAATCGCACAATAAACTAGTCTTAGTAGAGACTACTAGGGACCTGATTATTTATCTACCACACGTGTATTAATGTTTCCGCTTAATACAGTTATATCATGGTATAAAACATATAATGAACAATTGGGATATGACTAATAAACTATTTTTATTAAGTGCCTCTAGGGCATATTCCCTTCACCCACACCACGTGGCGGCACGACCAGAGGGGGAACCACGCCACCACATGGTGTGGCTCCCTCATGGCTCGTCTTCGTCTCCTCCTCGTGTCGGGAAAATAAGGACTTTGGTTTTTGTTTCGTCCAATTCCGAAAATATTTCCAGAACAATTTTTCTGAAAGCAAAAACAAGAACTAGCATTGTGACATCTTGTTAATAGGTTAGTACCAGAAAATGAGACGTATCAGTAGCCTTCTTCCGCAACTTCTACAGCCTCCGCCTCACGGCGGGGAGTAAATGCACTGGATGCGCCTCCTTCCTCCTTGCCGACGCCCGGGTGCCCTTCTACATTCCCATGAGCGCCCTGAAGAAAGTGGAGAGCTTCCGCTTCCGCTGGGTCTCCATGACACAAAAAACGGCGAGTTCCCTCTACTAGCCTCCGATGGCGCAGGCGGTGAAAATCCTGGCTGGGTGCACAAGGTGCTGGAGGGTCAGGAGGTCGGTCCGTTGATGCATCGCATTAGGCACCTTCAGCGTGAAGGTCTCACCTTGGCAGCGGTGGTGAAGGAGTTCCCGACGTGACGCATCAGGCATGCGCCCAATCTGGGAGTACACAGGAGCGGGGGACCCCATGTGCTTGTTCAGAGGAGAACACAGAGAGGGGCTGATGGACGTCATGATGAGGACCATCCTAGCGACGCCTCTTGATGGCCATTTGACGTCGGAGGAAGTGCCTCTCCCTTGTGCTTCTGCAGGCGGGAGGAAAAAATTGTGCTTCTCGCCACCCTTCCCCAGTTCGACCAGTGGGGGGTCCTTGCCGAGGGCCAGGATTGGAGGACGGAGAACCCCTTGGCGGTGGAGACCGTGGTCCGCGGCCTCCAAGAGGCGTCCTCCTCTGGACAGCGTGCCAACACGGACGACGAATCTCTCGCTGCCCCATTCGAGGTGGGGTCCTCGTCCAACAGCGAAGAGGACTCCTCCTAGAGCGATATGAGTGACGTTGAAGAGGACGAGGATAGCTCCTCGGAGGAGGGGGAGGAGCCTCCTGAGATAGCCGTGGTGTACATGGGCGCCATTGGCCAGGGCCCGAGCTTTCTCCCGAGGGTGCCTGGCGAGTCCTCGTCTCTCCTTGGGAAGAGGGGCCGATGGGCGGACCCTGCTCAGTTAATCCTTTCCTTTGCAACCTTAAGTGACTCTTGCTTGTCCTATTCTGACCCTGCGTCCTCCTGCGGGGCGGCAGAGGACATGGAGGAGGAGGCCTGAGCCAGGGCAGCGACGTCCGCTTGAGGAGACTGTTGAGTCGGACGAGGAGCCTCTGCAGTGTAGGTGGAAGCGGCTCCGGAAGACGTAAACTTCCACTCCTCCCTGCGCCTTGCCCTCTGCTTCGACGTCCTCGCCTCCTACTACGGCGGAGGCGGCCGATAGCGAGGCCATGTGACGAGGTTATACCAAATGGGTACCCCATCGTGTGGGTACCTGGTGCACGTGATGACTAAACCCCAATTGTCAATAGACTGAAGAAGCCCAACAAGCGAAGCCCAAGTCATAGAAAGGCATAGTCGGTTATACTTTCCATACCTGAATCCTAGTCGGCTACTACCTAAGACCTATATCCCAATATAAAGAACATGAGGGTGGCCGATCAAGGATACGCCTAATCAGAACCACCAAACTCTAGCAACATCGACATCTTGCTAGACCCTTATACTCGCCGCATATTCGCAATCAATAACAGAGAAGCAGGAAGTAGGGGTGTTACCTCACTCGGGGCCCTGAACCTGGGTAACTCCCGCTTGTCAGTCGACGAATCTACTAACACTATGCGTTCTCTACCTCATAACTCTCATCCTAGGCTAGTAAACATGGGTATTGATGAGGACACCCCTCGTCACCATGCTCCGAGACATGCGCTTGAAATCCACGCGGAGAGGCTCTCACTCCGTCTTGGGCGCGAGGAGACAGAGGAGGACAGCGACAGCCAGCCCCCTAGCCCTCTCTCCAAGGTTGTGGCCCGGGAGGGGGCGCTGTTGTCTCTGGCGTCCCCTGGCGTGCCTAAGGCAGAGATGGTGGTAGAGGATGGTGAGACCTCCCCTGGCTCACTCGCCGACGGCTCTCCTATCGCGCATCTTGAGGACGGGGGATTCCTCGCTCTCCGCCTCTCGCTGGGGCCGGGCCGGTTTGGCAGCCGCCTGTGGGGACCCAGTACGACACGATGGTCGTGGAGGATGGCAGCGACTAGGAGGCCGCGACACCCCCTCCGTCTGCTCCCGAGGCGGGTGACGCTGGTGCCGGTCCTGCGCCCGTGGGATCTTCTGGTCCGGGTGCGAGCTGGGCACTCGTCCCTCAGGAGAGGCGACACCTTCTACTTGACGGGGAGCTGATCAACACCGCTCACATGGTCCTTGAGGAACTTCGCCTCTCCCACGAGCTCGAGGAGAAAAAGACTGCCAGCGAGCGGCGCCGCCTTGCAGAGTGCTTTGCTACACTGGAAAGGGTAGTGGAGGTAGGCCGCCGTAAGGACTAATCGGCTCGCTTGGCTCTGGAAGTCCCACAAAGCCATGCATGCCATGAAAACTAAGACCACATCCGTATGCACTCCAATGCCAACCGCATATAAATATAATAGATTAAAAAGAAGAAGAATTATAAGGGTTGAAATGACACATAAATAATGTAATCTCTAATCTTAAAATGTATACAATTTATCGGACGCATCTTTGTGTTATTTGCGTGATATCAATTCATCTTACTAACAATTGATTTATCCTGCACAATTATTATTCGTAAATGTCCGAGTGAGGGCTATGTCAGGTGTGGTAATTTGTTTCAGAAGTCTGCCGAACAATTGTGAAATTATGGAAAGAACAAATATTATGAAAAAAGAATGTGTGAGAATAGCTTATAAATTTTAACGAGTAATGTTTATATTACAATTATGTTAAAGGACTAGACTTCTATTCCCTTCGTACATAAAAAGATGTCTCAACTTTAGCTAAATGTGCATGTATTTAGATATGATTTACTGTAGTACACACGAGAGCATGCATTTGGCAATGGCATGACATCGCAGAAATACATCAAAAACAAGTCCTTACTGCCTACATTGTAACTGTATAAGAAGGTAACACAATATATAGGTACCAAGCGAACGCGATTGTGTAAGAAGAACACATACATCTCAGTATTCTATAGGCTCAAATAGTGTTTCATGAAAATACTACATTTTTTGTATCGTTCTGTTCTGATTATGGAAATGGTACACACTAGACTTTATTTTCCTTCTTACACAGGTGACAAAAGTGTTAGAATATATGCAATTGTTCGATTATATTAATCTGATTATAAACTAAAAACATGACGTAGATAGTGCTAATGACATGCTGAAACTTAACCGTGTAATCGTATATTAGGCATATAGTAGATACATCTACGCAAATCACTAGTACAACAAACAGGTAAATAATCAGGAGGGGTATGATCATATCATACCCGGCAGTTGGTCAATTGGCTGAAGCGGAAGCAGCGGCGTCGTTGGCAGCCCTCTTGTCAGCGGAAGCCTTCTCGATCTCGGCGTTAGTGCTCATGGTGATGACGAAAGCGACGAGGACGTAGTTGAAGTAGAGGAAGTAGACGACATAGTGGATGAAGATTTGGCGAGCAGTCACGTAAGAGACGCTCCCCAAAAACCTAATCGCCCCTCTCCCGTACAGGAAACAGAGAGGCGGGGTTTCAGAGGCCTGCTCTCCCGTCGACCGTGTACGCGGCGGATGGGATGGGATCACCGGAGGCAGCAACAGAGAGAGAAACTATGGTGGCGGCACGTGGAGCAGATGGTTCTGTTCTTGTGTATCTTCGGAGTTTTATGCACAGACGCGAGAGACAAAGGGTCCAGCCGAAACGCACGTAATGAATGATCATTAAGACTGAAAATGCACGTACTTAAGAGGACTTAAGACACGACGTTTCAGCTAGCAATCAATCTCTATTACCGCAGAACGTTTCGTGACCGTTGACATTTTATTCCTGCGTGACAAAAAGAATACATCGGCTCGGCGAGATTCCCGCAACCCGCGGCGCGTCGTGACGAGGCGAGGTGTGGCGAGGCGGGCGGCGGAGGAGGAGGAGCGCGTGTGTGGTACACAACAATTCTCCTCATACCTCATACCAACTCATCCTAGTAGTAGAGTGTCTCAGTATATAAACTGATGCACATCTCATCCAACTAGAAGTCTGGGACTAAACTACCACCACATGCCATGACAACATGGGTCTTAGGAATTTTCAGAAATTGATAATGGGCTAAAAGGCCCAATATTTCAGCAATCCCCCACTAGATACCAAAGACCCGTGAAGTTGTCATCCGTTCCAAACATTGTTTTGATATACCAGTATTTTAGTAGAGACATGTTAAGGTTGAACTTCACCTACAGCAATTAGCTACACTCCTTCACAACTGACAATGGACTAGGCCTTGAAGCTTTACTAACTGTCTTACCAGTACTAGGCTGCCGAAGGCTGACCCCTCGGGTGGAGCATATTAGTCACTCCTGACCTTTTCATGAACTTACTAGAGATCACCCTAATCTCATAGACCGTGACCAGCAGTCAGATTCATATAGATGGGTTCCTCCAAAGATCGCTCTGTAGGATAGCGCCTTGCTTATGCGAAGCTTTGGAACACATTAAGACATACGTCAACCTGCCATACATTTACCGAGAGTACTGCATCTCAAACGGAGTGGGTCAGTAGAGTTTACTCTCTTCAGTTAACCAATAGCTTCTTTTCCCGGGTCCTACTTCACGGGATCTCCGATCACATAGGTTTGGGTTACTACCATGGCAACTAATGTGGGTTTCATACCCATCTCACTCGATGCATTTTCTACCATGCCAGATTATTAGCCGACTGGATATAATCCAACGCTATAACTCCGGAGTTTCTTAAATGTCTGACAGATTTTAATCTCATTCTTATGTGTTTGTTGGACTGCATGTTGTCCTTTGAACTCTTAACCTTAACAGTCACTGTTTGGTTATCACAGTTCATTAGGATAGCCGGAACTGGCTTTTCAACCACTGGCAAGTCCATCAAAAGATCTCGAAGCCATCCTGCTTCGACACCAAATGTGTCAAATGCTGTTAATTCTGCTTCCATTGTCGATCTCGTCAGGATCGTTTGCTTGCAAGACTTCCAGGAAACAGCACCACCTCCAAGGGTAAACACATACCCTGTTGTGGCTTTCATCTCATCAGCATCAGAGATCCAATTCGCATCACAGTACCCTTCAAGCACTGACGGGCTTCCGGAATAGTGAAGTTCGTAGTTCTCAGTTCCTTTCAAATAGTGCATAATTCTTTCGACATCATGCCCATACACATCACCCATATTGGAAACAAACCGGCTAAGTTTGCAAACAACAAACATGATGTCAGGCCTTGTCGCGCTCACTAGATACATGAGAGAACCAATTACTTGAGAGTACCTCAGTTGATCCTTAACTGTGCCATTAAACTTTTGAATTTGCACACTATAATCATAAGGCGTTGGAGAAGTTTTGTAGTCCGAATATCCAAATCGACTGAAAATCTTCTCAACGTAATGGGATTGCAAAAGTGTAATCCCACCCCATTATCTCTCAGTAGCTTGATGTTCAGAATAACATCACCCACACCAAGGTCCTTCATCTCAAAGTTTTGAGATAGAAAAGACTTGACCTCCCCCAATGACTTTGAGGTTGGTCCCAAAAATCAGTATGTCATCAACATACAAGCACAATATAACTCCTTCGCCCCCACCATGGTGATAGTATACGCATTTGTCAGCTTCATTAACCACAAAACCAACAGAGGTTAAAGTTATATTGAATTTCTCATGTCATTGCTTAGGCGCTTGTTTCAGGCCATATAAAGATTTCAGTAACTTACATACCTTTCCTTCCTGACCATCTAATACAAAGCCATCTGGCTGTTGCATATAGATTTTCTCGTCTAGATCTCCATTTAGGAAAGATGTCTTAACATCCATTTGATGGACGAGAAGACCATGCGAGGATGCCAACGAGAGTAAAACTCGTATGGTGGTCAGTCGGGCCACAGGTGAGTAAGTATCAAAGAAATCTTCCTCTTCTTTCTAGGCATAGCCCTTGGCCACAAGTCTAGCCTTGTACTTTTCAATCGTACCATCAGGCCTAAGCTTCTTTTTGAATACCCACTTACATCCCAACGGTTTACAACCATAGGGACGTTCAGTAATTTCCCATGCCCCGTTAGCCATGATAGAATCCATTTCGCTACGGATTGCTTATTTCTAGTAGCCAGCATCCGAAGATGCATAAACTTCTGAAATAGAAGTGGGAGTATCATCCACAAGGTACACGAGGAAATCATCGCCAAAGGACTTTACAGTCCTCTGTCGCTTGCCCCTACCAAGGGTTTCCTCATCATCCTTCTCAGGATTTTCATCATGGGTTTGTTCATAATATTCCATGGGAATGGTAGGTTCAGGAGTTCCCTCAGATTCCTGTCTAGAAGTGCTTTGCATATCTTTCATAGGAAAACATCCTCAAAGAAAGTAGCATCTTTAGACTCCATAATCGTACCGACCTTCACGTCAGGTACTTCAGATTTCACTACCAAGAATCTATAGCCGACGCTATTCTTAGCGTAGCCCAAATTAACACAATCCACGATCTTAGGTCCAAGCTTACGCTTTTTGGGGATCGGCACATTGACTTTCGCCAAACAGCCCCAAGTACGTAGGTACGAGAGCGTTGTCCTTCTCTTCAACCATTGTTCATAGGGAGTGAGTTCATTATCTTTTGTTGGAACTTTATTCAGGACATGACATGACGTCAACAGCGCCTGCCCCCCACCATGCCTTGGATAATCCCGATGTATCTAACATGGCGTTAACCAAATCAGTTAGAGTACGGTTTTTCCGTTCGGTAACCCCATTTGACTGGGGAGAATAGGGAGGCGTCCTCTCATGAATAATGCCATGTTCCATACAGAAAGAGTCGAACTCATTAGAGAAGTACTCTCCACCACCATCAGACCGAATGTGTTTAATTTTCTTTTCAAGTTGGTTCTCAACTTCTGCCTTATAGATTTTAAAGTAGTGCAGAGCCTCATCTTTAGTGCTTAACAAATATACATAGCAAAATCTAGTGGAATCATCTATCAGTGTCATGAAGTATCTCTTTCCACCTTTAGTCAATACACCATTCATCTCACAAAGATCAGAATGTATAAGTGAAGGGGATCGCATGCAGAAAACAAAAAAATTCCTAGCAACGATATCCTTAAACTAGCCAAGATCTACACTATGCAGATATAGAAGTACAGCGGAGATCAGAATACATACCCTCGTAGACCGAATGGCGGGGATTACGCTCCCGCACAAGCGTTGACGACGAAGACGATGTAGCCGACCTCTAGGTCGTGAAGAACTCGGTGCGACGAAGACGACGAAGATGACCTCGAGGTCGGGTGGAGGAAGTAGGCCTCCGAGCACCGCTAGCGCAGCACCTCGCAGGGCGTTATACACATACGGTGGAGACGACGGCCTCCGAAGCTCCAGTCCAGGACGAGCAGCGGAAGACTTGGACCGGAACACCAGCAGCGCGGCAGCGGGCTATGGTGGAGAGATCCCCCTTCTCTACTCGGTGCAACTCCGACAAAGGGAATCACGAGATCGAGAGAGAATTAGGGAATTAATTGGTGAATTAAAAGGCCAGGAGTGCCCCTTCTTATATAGGCTCCCGGGGGGAGCCAACCTCCCTAGCCAGGCAATGTGGGACTATCCCACAGCCTTAGTGCGGCTAGGAGGGTGCGCCGGTCCTAGGTGGGCCCCATTTGTCCCACCTAGGCCGGCCAAGCCTCCCCACAAAATTCCCTTGAGGGTTCCCCCCCCCCCCCCCCCTTGGGCCTTCTTTCCACTAGAAGGCCCATTTAGGGAAATCAGCCTAAATAAATTCGAAAATAAATATATAAATCATATTTAAATATTAATTACACTAATTAATATCAAACTTATTATATATAATTTATTCTAGCTCCGAAAACTATTTCGACGCTGCCCGATCTCCATCGGACCATTCCCGGGACGTTCCCGGTGATATCTTTCCTTTCCGGTTGTCTTGTCGAAACCCCTTAAGTGTGTTACCCTAGCGGTTCGATATAATAACAGACATGATCGAGACTCCTCTCTGATCAATGACTAACTCGTAGGTCTGGACCCCATGAATTAATCTCTGTGATATAACGAATGACTTTCATCTATCAAACCTGGACGTCTAGTCTTAAACCCTTTGTCATGTCGATACTTAGCGCGTCCGAGCATCATCCTCAGATATCTCCATACCTATCATGATCTCGTTACCGACATCGCTATCTTCTACTCGTCTGTGATATTATGTCAGCTGGTGACCTAGTCACATGTTTGCAAACTCATTTGACATAATCTCACCGAGTGGGCCCTAGAGTATCTATCCGGCTATACGGACTGACAAATCCCGTTGTTGACCCCTCGTCTCAACTACCCCCTTCCGATACCCAAAAGTATCACCGTTATTGTCATACTAATTAAGATACGACGTTTGGTGCAATCAAAGTATCTTCCAGGAATAACAATAAGAGTTGGTCTTAAGGCGTAATGACTATGTCCTATAAATACTGGGTATGTCCATCACATCGTTCAACCAACGACATGACTTCCATTGCCGACCGGTGCCATGCCCTATGATTGGAAAACCTCGATCATCACTCGTGCAAAAAAACTAGTCTTAGTAGAGGCTACTAGGGACCTGTTTGTTTTATCTACCACACCTGTATTAATGTTTCCGCTTAATACAGTTATAGCATGGTATAAAACATATAATGAAAAATTGGAATATAACCAATAAACTATGTTTATTAAGTGCCTCTAGGGCATATTCCCTTCAATAAGTTCTAATGGCGCCAAGTGTTTTTCCTCCGCAGCTTTATGAGATTTGCGAGGTTGCTTTGCTTGAACACACAAAAGACATTTAGAACCTTTGGCTAAAGTGAAAGATGGGATTAAACTTAGTTTTGCTAACCGCGTCATACAACCGAAACCAATGTGACAAAGACGTGAATGCCAAAGTTCTGTTTCATTAACATTCGAATGAATATTGTTCATGACTTTATTACAAAATCAGCAAGAGAAAAACGGAACATGCCTCCGCATTCATAACCTTTTCTAACAAACAGCTCATATTTCGTAACAACTACTTTATTAGACTCGAATACCAACTTAAACCCTTCTCTACATAGAAGGGAGCCACTAACGAGATTCTTCTTGATGGCGGGGACATGCTGAACGTTCTTGAGCTGCAGGATCCTTCCCGAAGTAAACTTCAGATCGACCGTGCCAACACCAAGAATAGAAGCACTCGCGCCATCCCCCATCAATACGGATCCGTTCCCTATGACTGATAAGAATAATACAATGAAATGTCAGCACACACATGAGTATTTGCACCAGTATCAATCCACCATTCGTTAGACTGAAAAACTGAAAATACAGTAAATAAATTACCATACTCGGATGCACCGTTCTCATTGTTGCTCGCGATCATGTTGACAGACTTTGAGTCTTGTCCTGGTTTCTTGAACTTCTTCGGGCACTTAGGAGCCCAATGTACCTCTGAACCACAGGTGTAGCATGCACCTTTCTTCTTATCCTTCTTGAAGGGTTTGTTACCCTTCTTCTTGAAGTTAGTATTCTGTTGGACAACCGTTTTCCCTTCGTGCTTGTGGGAGTTGAAGTTCTTCTGTACCATGTTGCCAACAGAAGTACCTTCACCTTTTCCATGCGAGTCATTTGCCCTCAAATTCTACTCAACACTCAGATGACCAATGACATCCTCAATAGAGAATTCACGCCTCTGATGCTTAAGAGTAGTAGCAAAGTTTCTCCAGGAATGGGGCAGCTTAGCAATTATGCATCCCGCGACAAACTTACCCGGTAACACACACTTCAGAAGCTCAAGCTCCTTAGCGATGCACTGTATCTCATGAGCTTGTTCTAATACAGAATGGTTTTCAACCATCTTGTAATAATGGAACTGCTCTATAGTGTACATCTCGCTTCCAACATCAGTTGCGCCGAATTTAGATTCGAGCGCCTCCCATAAGTCCTTGGCAACCCGCACATGTAAATATGCGTCAACCAACTTATCTCCGATCACGCTTAGAATGGCTCCAACAAAGACGACGCTGGCATCCCTAAACGCCTTCTCCTGTTCAGGAGTAATCGTTTCAGTGGGAGTGACACCGGCGACCCAGAACACGTTCATCGCAGTGAGCCATAAGATGGTTTTGGTTTGCCAACGCTTAAAATATGTCCCCGTAAACGGGACTAGTTTCAATGCAGCAGCAAAACCATTGACCGAAAATTGCCTACACAAATTAGGTTTTTGGATTGTTGAGAATATAGACAATTGTTCGATTATATTAATCCAAGTATAAACTAAAAACATGACGTAGATAGTGCTAATGACATGCTGAAACTTAATAGTGTAATCGTGAACTAGGCATATAGTACATACATCTATGCAAATCACTAGTACAACAAACAGGTAAATAATCAGGAGGGGTATGATCATATCATACCCGGCAGTTGGCCAATTGGCCGAATCGGAAGCAGCGGCATCGTCGGCAGCCCTCTTGTCAGTGGCAACCTTCTCGATCTCGGCGTCAGTGCTCATGGTGATGACGAAGGCGACGAGGACGTAGTTGAAGTAGAGTAAGTAGACGATGTAGTGGATGAAGATTAGCGAGCAGTCGCGTAAGAGACGCTCCCGAAAAACCTAGTCGCCCCTCTTCCGTACAGGAAATGAATAGATGGGGTTTCGGAGGCCTGCTCTCCCGTCGACCGTGTACGCGGCGGACGGGATGGGATCACCAGAGGCAGCAACAGAGAGAGGAACTATGGTGGCAGCACGTGGAGTAGATGGTTATGTTCTTGTGTGTCTTCGGAGAGGAGCGACCTCTCCTTTTATGCGGGAGACAAAGGGTCCAGCCAAAACTAGCAATCAATCTCCATTACCGCAAAACGTTTCGTGACCGTTAACATTTTATTCCTGCGTGACAAAAAGAATATATCGGTTCGGCGAGATTCCCATAACCCCCGGCGCGGCGCGGTGAGGCGGACGGTGGAGGAGGAGGAGCGCGCGTGTGGTACACAGCCATTCTCGTCATACCTCATACCAACTCATACTAGTAGTAGAGTGTCTCAGTATATAAGCTGATGCACATCTCATCCAACTAGCAGTAGGGACTAAACTCCCACCACATGTCATGACAACATGGACGTTAGGGATTTTCAGAAATTGATAATGGGCTAAAAGGCCCAATATTTCAGCAAAAAGTATAGGTCTTCCACATACCTGATGTGTGGATATAGATATCCAGATGTACGTGTCAAAGGTTTGCTCAGATTTTTCTGACGTTTCAAAAATGTTTTTTTGTTTCACGTCCCCATATGCTAAATTGGTTTAACATTTCTTTTAACTGGGAAGTGAAGATTTAATATAAGTAATATCGCCCGTCTTTACCAGCCTAGCCGATATATCGATTGTCAAACATATATAGCGTGATATTTGCCATACAGTGTCGAAATTCACCGGTAAAACTATGGGGGCCAACCGGTTCAGCTCCCATTTTTTTTTGGTTGAGTAGTCATGATGCATCTATTTGGTAGATGACTATTTCCGGTTCATATCAGGTTGCTTAAGAGGAATACTGGTAATATGAAGAAAAAAAACACACCAATGAATGATCAAAAGATGGAGTGTGAAAGCTAATAACCATAATGAAATAGGCTTTTTAGTGTGTCATATCCAGATCTGTACCAAAGGATTGTTATGACACAGTAAAATTTAAATCGATAAATTTAAAAGGCTTAAACAAAGAAAAACAGAAAATATAGCTATACAAATGCGCACGTCAACTTTCTTTGCTCCAGTTATAACAGGCCGATATATCGATTGTCAAACATATATAGCGCCAATATTTGCCATATACTGCCAAAATTCACCAAAAACAATGGGGCCCAATCGGTTTAGCTCCTATTTTTCTTTTGGTTGAGTAGTCATGATGCCTTTATTTGTGTAGATGACTACTTTCGGTACATATGAGGTTGCTTAAACGGGATACTGATGAGATAAAAAAAGACACCAATGAGTGACCAAAGATGGATTGTGAAAGCTACTAACCATAATGCAACATGCTTTAGTTTGTCATATCCGGATCTTTACCAATTGATTGTTATGACACATGAAAAGATTTTTAATTCATTCAATAGTTTTGTCACAAGATATACATATTGTCATAACCATTCATGTATAACGAATGATAAATCGATGGTAATAGATTGATGAATTAGACTAACATAATTTGTTTAGGAAAAAAATCTGAGAAATAATTAACCAAATAAGCGTCTGCATTGTGTGTTTAGGCTACAATCTTTACCAGAATTTGAAACATTTACCGACTACTAATACATGCAATAAATTTAGAAGGCATAAATAGGGAAATACATTATAGCCATGCAAATGCGCATGGCAACATTCATTGCTCCAATTAAAATTTACACATTGGCGTAAGGATACTGATTTGGGGTAAGATAATTAGTTCTCATACCTTAAGAGTTAGGTTTAGTTAAGTTTTGTGAACGATATAGGAGTTTTTATTTGAACTTGAGCTCATTGTACATTAGTTAACTTATGGAGTAGTTAGTTTCAACAAAAAAATGCAAGGTTTAATATTACATGTCGAGTGATAACAAATCCATGGAATCTTAGTTAAACGAATTTTCGAATGATTTTTGACGACGATGCTTTTGAAAGGTGAACTTTCTCTGGGTCTATCATTGTTGTAAAATAGCTCTTTGCTTGATCGTACCGTGCTCATATGTATTACCAATGATGTAACCCATTAAATATATGTCGATCGTTCACATCACTAAAAATACTATTGGTGTGTAAAATAATTTATTGTCTTGCCTTCTATCGGGTGTGTGTAAACTAATTTAGGATGCAAATAAACATTTTAGGATGTTGGGCACGAAATGGGATAAAAATTATTTATGACATCAAGTAATGTTTAACAACAATGTGCTATATGAAACAATGTTCCATGCAACTAGATCATGTGTCAATGGAAGAGCAGAACATATCGACATATATAAAAAGTAGCATTTCTACGTTTCAAGATAGAAATGAATCAAAAATATTTCTCTCACATGTGCGGTAGTTTATCTCATATAAGTTTTGTGGTAACTAGAAGAACTATTGACTTAGAATTTTCCATGCTTCCGTTATTTATGACACAATAAATTTATATCCTTGGCGGATTAAACACCCTGAAGACGACGTTCTCACATTTGCGAGGGCCACCTTGCTAGTTTTAATAAAAACAATGTATATCCATAAGAATTAGATCTGCTAGGATATACATTAGATGTGCTTGGACATGGACAGCTTAGAAACAAAAATAAACTGATCTATACTATTTCCTCTCCGAGTTGTTTAGCCTGCGTTATAAGTTTTGAACAAACATGTAGCAATAAATATCCGCATTCATGATTATACAAAATGTGTATAATATGAAAATATATTATGATGATTCTAGAATAAATAGTTATATTGTAGATGTTATTTTTTCTACATATATGGTCAAATTTTGCAAAGCTTGATTTTGACTAAACCCTGAACGCGGGTTAACTATTGAGAACACATAAATTATGAAAAATTAGCGACATAATTCCAATCCGCTCACAAAATCTTGATTAAGTTTAGAGTTGTAAAATTTTGAATTATGAAGTCAGGACATTAGTCGCACGACATACATTGTACTATAATCGAGTACACACAAATGGAAATTTTATTCGAGTGACATCAGATCACCACTCCCACAAAACATATGCGAAAGTTCAGAGTCGTGAATTTTAATATTAATGAAGTCACGACATTAGTTGCATGCATTATCAATTCACGTCCCTCACACTAAAAAAGTTGCCTGTTTAATCATACACACATAGATGGGTCAAGACATATTATGGTAAGGATGAGAATGTATTTTCATGGAAAGAATTAATATGCTGATTTTATTAGACACGAAGCGTCAAAACCTTCAAAATTAATGAATATACAACATGAATCGACACACTATAAACAGAACGTCCCTTACAGTATAAAATATTTCGGCTTAATGATGAAAATAGAGCTCACCAAAATTTCACTTTATATTTTTCATTTAGTATCCACCTGGTGTGTCGATATTGTTTTAATCCGAGGACTTGAAAAGTATACACTTCCATATGAATTGTTTGCTGGATATTGCTTGGTTTCTATAGTACACATATTTGGACTATTGTATGTGTAACAAAATTATCATAGGGGCTAAACTTGACGACTGGTTAAGAGTCTATGATATCAAATTTGAATATTCATTTTTCATAACAAAGAAAATACATGTATCCAGGTGTGTCTAACCACAAAACAAATATCAAAGATCGGAAAGATAAGTGTATGGAAAACTTAGAATTGTATTTCCGTGACTTTGGTCATATATATAAAAATGTTAACGAATAAGTCTAGAAAAATTAATGCATCTTCAGAATTATATTCATATAGAAGTAATGGCCAAAATCTTGCAGCGTTTCTATTTCTAAAGCGTTGCACATTGTCACATAAAATGTGTTAGAGGAAAAACATCAGAACAAATTTGGCATACCTATTATGAAATATAGACAATTTTATCTTATATTTACTATTTTTATTATCAAAGAAACCTCGTGTATTGTTCCAACATCAAATAAAACCTATAGTTAAATTTATATGTTTAGTATCACTAGCACGGGCACATGATGATCCTTTCCTACAAATTTCAGATTGTGAAAGATGTTACTCGCATACATGATATTTTCCTTACCTATACATTTGTGATTGTTGTTGAAAAAATGTTAAATCACATAGTGGGCATTAATGTGATATCAAAGAAAACATATTTTTTAACACCTTCAGCCAAGCATAGGGGATGCCCTCGCATTTGCGAGGGCCACTATGCTAGTTTATTATACAATGAAATAAAAATTGCGGACATAGTTTCAAAGTTTGACATGATCCTATGACCTAACTAAAAAGAAACAAATTAAAAAAAATCCACCGGTCTACCTTTGTTCCGAGAAAGTATAAGGGGTAGACCGCGGGGGGAAGGAGACGATGTTGTTGACTTTCGGTCTGTGTTTGCTTCTTCCTGACTCGTGTGTGTCAACCTAGTATTATTTTATTTGGCTCTCTGTGGCAAGCATGCTCCTGAATGGCTTCAGACAATGAAGCTTTTGGGAATTTAATCAGTTTTAAAGAGCATTTCGATATACATTTAAGAAGTCTTACTTATCTCGTTTTCATTGTACAATGGTAGGTACCTCGTTACAATTGATGATGTAAGGAAAAAAACAGACTGGGATATCATCAAGAATGCTTTTCCTGAGAATAACTTAGGCAGTCGGATAATGATAACAACACAGCTGAGAAGCGTAGCCCAGTTCTGTTGCTCCCATTCTGGTGATGGGATTGTGCACGAAGTTAAGCCTTTGGGTACGCTTGACTCAAAAATGCTTCTTTTCAAGAAAGCTTTTGGCTCGGAAGATAGTTGTCCAACCGAAAATTTAAACCAACTGTCTGACGAAATTTTGAGGAGATGTGAAGGTATACCATTGTTCATTATTGGTATGGCTGGCTGGTTGCATCAACTTCAGAAGGCGCAGGGTACCAACTATAGCATCGCAACTGTCCCAAAACTGCTAAAGCAGTTTGAACAGGCACTGGCTACTATATATGATTATCTTCCCTACTATTCGAAGGTGATGTTGATGTATATGAGCGTCTATACTGAAGGTTATACGTTTGAAAAGGATACTCTAATCGAGAAATGGATCCACCAAGGAATGATCAGTTGGCATTACGGTCATGAAAGAACAGTAATGGCACGCGGCTTTTTGGGCGAGCTCATAGACAGGAGCATCATAACCCGAGTAGCAGCAAGCAGCGGGCACAATCTTCAAGTGGAGGAGGCCTATCACTGGCATGTCAGCTATTTCATGCTACAGTTCCTTGCCTCCAAATCAGCTCATTTTCTTGCCTCCGAATCAGCAAATGACCATGGATTCGTTTGTACCCTCGACTCCGTAGGAGCACGAGGAGGCAAGAATGTATTACGGTGGTTATCCCTCCACCAGCCTCATCCGGAGCTCCTGATGCTGCTACAGAGAATGGATTTGTCTCGCACCCGTCTACTATCGGTTTCAGGTGAAGTGAGCCAAATCCCTCTTGATGAGTTTAGCCATTTGGTGGTGTTGGACCTTGAAGACTGGCGGTGCTTTAAGGATGACGACATGTTGCTGGTATGCAAAATGTACTTGCTTCGGTATCTGAGCCTCAGGAAAGTCACAGGTGTCAGCAAGCTCCCCCCTGAGATCAAGGATTTGCAACACCTTCTATCTCTGGATATAAGCCAAACGAGCATATGTGAACTTCCATCACAACTGTGTGAGCTAGAATGGTTGGAAAAGCTGGATCTAAGAAGGACAAAAGTCAGGCAGCTGCCACAGCAGTTTTGGAAGCTCCAAAAGTTGGAATGTCTGCTCGTTGGTGGAGATGGAGTTGCTGGCAACGAAACAGTAACAACAGAAATATCAGAAGAGGTCCTCCGACGTCTGGAAAAACTAGAGATACTAACTGTTGTTGATTTAACACGATGCTCTCCCAGCCTTGTCTGTGCTCTCCCAGCTTTGGATCCAGTAGAGATTGCCATAACATGGTCTTTTCACCAGTGCAACGACGGATGGTCGTCAGAAGCTCTGCGCTCATGCACACGAAACTGGGAGCGGCTCCAGTCTTTGACAATTCACTGTGGAATCGGCTGTCGCATGGACTTTCTAGATTTTTCGCGCGGGGGTGATAAATATGCATGTGATAAAATTAAGAAATTTAAGATGGTAGATGGAAGATTTTCCAGAGTTCCCAAATGGTTTAGTGGGCTCCGTTTTCTTACCTTCATAGAAATGACGGTCTCGGCACTACTGCCAGGTGACCTTGGTATCCTTGAAACATTGCGATATCTGGAGTGCCTTGTGCTAGGACTGGACTTCATCCCAGAAGCAGAGCTTGTAATTGGGAATGAATTGTGTGGGCTTCAAAGATTATCCGTCAGCTGCCGTGTTCCATGGATTACTTTCACCCGACGAGCTATGCCAAAGCTCACTTTTCTTGAGCTGAAAATCGCTGGGAACCCAGCGAGTCGGGAGAGCGTTCCTTCAGGTATCACCAACCTCGGACGCCTCTCAGATGTATCCATCCGTTTCCATAAAAATTACATCAACAGCCCCAATGTCAAGATGACGGTCGAGGCAGTGAAAAGGGAAATTGCCGAGCATCGTATGCCGATCAATCTCTTCATCAACGACATCGAAGACCAAGCGGAGGATTTCCAGGCAGCTGAAGAGGATCTAGCCACAGCAAGCTACCGTCAGAGCGAGATTCAAAATGAAGACAGCAGCATCGGAGACCAGGAGGAGGATGTTCAGGCTGTTGAAGCGGGTCCAGCGAGTGAGATTGAAGAGGAAGAGTGACACCATCACACCATCCGAGTATCTTGACAGGTAAACATATTCACGTATACTGTACATGCATACTACTACTGCTACCAGCTACTATGCAGCTTCTAGTTAACATCAATTTCTTGACACTTTTCATACTTGATGTACAGCAGTGCTTCGGCGCGCCTACCTGTGCTACCATAAGCTTTGCAGTGTGTGTTGCAGAGAAAAGTACATCACTCTTGTTAATCTCCCGCTCGCGCTGCTTTCCATGGTTATTCATTCCCCGTCAAACAATTTCTGATATTTTCGTCACCTTGTTTGTACGTTGATTTTCGAGACTGACTTGTGATGTGGTGCGCCCATCTGGTCGTGCGCCACAACAATATGTTGCCATTTGTAAGACTGTCAAATGATGTATTATTCGGTCATGCCGGATCAGTTTGGTGTTTATTATTATTTGTAATAACTAGCAAGTTGGCCCTCGCAAATGCGAGGGCATCATCTTTAGCGTATTGAATAGGTTTTTGATTTTCTTTGTAGTTTTAGAGATACTAAAAGTACAGAATTATTCATTAGATAGTTCTACCGACATCGAATCCGTGAAGATAAGTAAAATAATATGTGTGAAAAATAGTTGGAAGCAATTTAATTTGTGACCGAATATTTCTGGGATTTTAAAAAAAAACTCATGCCACGGTTTTTGTAATGTAGATAGTGTTATTTTGATCTATTTTTACTCACGTGTTGATCCTTAGTATTTTTGTCATCTCTTGTCGTAGAACTATTTTATAAAGTTAAATTAGTCAAAGGTGCTCTAACCTCTACTATGTCTTCGGCACCAGCAAATCCAGCCCAGCTTGTCATCAACACTCCTTGGTAACTATTATCACTATGCCCGTCAATCATTTCACAGCATAAACCAAATATAAAACAAAACTTATTACCGGCAATGCATGTCCACTGAAATCTTAATGACTCAAAGTTATATCCAAGAAAAATATGTTTTTTATTTCCAAAACTATGATAGGCAAATAAACTATTAATTATTGTCTTTGTGTGATCAATAGAGAACCATTCATAAGACCTATAGATGCAAATAACATTCTAAAAAAACAAATCATAGGGGAAACATTCTTAGAAATCCTTTTGAAGTTACTTTCACCATAGAGTCAGTAGATACACGTTGTACATACCAAAGTTGAATGCTTGTGTACCACTTTTATATCACATCAATATAATGTATGGGTATTGATAATATCTACTGTACCATCATAGAAAGACAAAAAAAACATAGATTTTTTAGCTATAAATTTTTTCATTACATATAGTATTTTATGTTTTCGTGCATAAAAAGACAAATGTTGAACCAAAGTAACAAATAGTGCATGAACTATTTCTACTAAAAAAATCACCATTTGTATATTTTGAGCAGCTCATGTGCTAAAATATGCATTAATGACATGCTACACATATTTATATCAGCATGTCTTAATATGCTAAATGTTATTTCCTTTTTTAATAGGGGCTTAGTGTAGCATAATATCCAAAGAACCACACATAACTTTGTTTTCCCACCTACATTTCATACACTTGCTTATACACATGTTAAGCCAAATGACATATATGTGCGGAAACTTATTGCATAACATGATGGATGCATTTATGCAAAAAAACTAATATATAATCTTCGATTGTTCACAACCTACCACCTTTTTACAGTGACCAAGAACTGTACCTGTGAATGTCAATCCTCATATATGTTCTACTTAGGCATATCATCATTTGTGCTTCTCCAATAGAGAAACACATCATATTTATCTCTAGTACTTCATGCAGTATTTATTACAACAGAACAATATGCATTGGAATCAAATTATAAAAAACAACCAATCAGTTAAATGGTTAGCAGAGGTCGATGTACTTCCGATTCACCAGAAGTGAAATGACATGGGTAGCATCCTATACACCTCACTAAGACATATTTAGCTTTCAGTGGAATAAGCATTGTGACTCAGCTGCCGGAGACTTGTTTTCTGACTATATGTGTGGTGGTAGGAATATACATTGCATTTGTTTAGAAAAATAATTAATTGTTTAATATTCTTTTATATTTTTAACTGTCAATGGTTTTAGGTGCATATTATAATCAATAGACATACTCCCTCCGTCCCAAAATAAGTGTCACAACTTTTATAAAAAGTGGATGTATGTAGTTTATTTTGGGACTGGGGGAGTACAATTTTATGAATGCTTTTTTTCATGAGAATACAACACTTCTGTTGATTATTTTGTGGGGACATTGATTATAAATTTTTACTCAAGTCGGGCATGCATCACTTGTGTACAGTATTTTATGCACGCGTTCCGTTTGTTATGCATATATCGGGTGTAATAATTTTTGAGTAATAAATCGTGATTTTTGCAATAAATGTGCATATAATATTCAAAATGGTACAATTCACTATTCCTTTGATCATGAAATCCGTCATTGTCTGTAGAATAACGTAAACTATTTTTCTTGTGCCTTATCCTCGTGTAAACCTATGTTCATCGGAGGGTGCTTCGTTAGTGATGTGTTATTTTCCAATCCGCTGGTCGTAGGATTAATAATCCTTGTAGGCGAATCCAACACACATATGCATGTTTGTTTCACGCCTTAAGTGATTTGGCTTATGCTTATGAATTTTCATCTATTGACATTGATTATCCAGTGGACTCGAGGACAAAATTTTCAGTTTTGGTTTTCCTTTTGATGCGCAGTTTCCTTTTGAAATGCCGTAGTATGAAATTGTTGCCACATACGACAAAACAAAAATTTGTTACTAAACATATTTAAATTGCATGTATTATATCTTTTATCTAGAGCGGTTATGGTTATATGTGTCCTATTAGTGCACATTAGTCGTATGGATTTCAAGAAAGCAGTATCCACGTAGTCAATTAGAAGAGGTCAACATGCTCAAACTAACTGGAAGGAACCTTCCGGTTAAAACTAACAGAAGAAATAGTTTCCGATCAAATTTGAAAGTTGTCCGTTTGCTACGTCAGGATATGATCAGTCTGTACCCATAGCATATTACATGAAGGTATGGTCGTGTTGCATTAGCGATTGAAAGGATGTGGCGTTGGACAATCTAATTTTGGTGACCGTCGGTCGTGATGTTTGCATGTTGTATATATGTGTGCATTGAGTTTTCTTTTCTAAAACATATGGGATCCAAGTTGTGTATTTGTTACTCGTAAGTCATAGTCTTTTATGATTCGTCTGTATCTTGACATATTTTATACACATATTCACTTATTTAAATATGTACGTAGTTAATATTGGAAATATTTAAAATGTCTTATATAAGTGAACGGACGGAGTACATACATCTTATTATTTTAATTTAAAATCCTAAACAGTGATTTTAAATCTAACTGTCAAAATTAGTTTGATAAAATTAGTTTGATAACGTTGCCTAACGTAATCCTCGGCTGAAAAGAATCATGAGAACGGCCAGCTGAAAAGAATCATGACAACGACCGGCCCGTTTCATGGCAACGGCCGGCCAGGTCGTGTACGTATTGTGTTTTTCCTATTGAAGGTTGCTTGGGTGATATAAGGATACGTGACTACCTTTGCGCATGTTTTTTTTGATAAACAGCTGGGCCCAAAATACTCTTGTTACATCTAATATTGTACGGGTACGTGTCAAATGGAAGACATAGTTACGTTGCTCCAAATTTTCTGGTTAAATCTTAACCATATATTTTAGATCTAACAACCAATATAATTAAGGTGATGTGGATTAACGTGGTATCTCGAAAAACTAACTCATTTTGCTTTTAGTATATAATAGATTGCTATTTGGATAGTTTCAAAAAGCAAATTGCTATTTGTAACAAGATACGGCTTGATGTTGTACTCATTATAAGATTGATGTATTTTGCTACCCGTGATGGATTGGGTTGAGGTGGTGTATTTCTAACATCATGTAGCTAGAACTGTTTTTTATATTGACATACGTGTTATTCTGTTGGTAGAACTTTTTCTATAAATGTTACACGTTTTAGTGTTGGTAGAACTATTTCTCAAAAAAATGCATGGATCATAACTGAAGTTTTTTTGTCACATGGAAGCATATGCTCCTGCCACCTGAACTTTTTTAAAAAGTAAAACAAAATCTAAGCAAAAAATTTAATCGTACGTCACAACATTCTTTGCGGGCAATCTAAGTTTCATATAAACCGAACATTTGGCGTATGTAAAAAGATAAAAGAATGTCTCGTGAAAAGCCATTTTAGCACTGATTTTATGTCCTTTTTCTAGCACACCACAATATAACGGTTTTCCGTTAAACAACTTTGTAAGACTTAGAATGTCAAGCGTATACGTGACATTTTTTATCTAGATTTTTCACATTCAAATTCATATTAAAACCATTTTAACCGAAGCATATGCTAGCTCCTTGGTGCCAAAACCCCACCCGGATCATAAGGTTATCTAAGTTTCCTGCATAAAAATGTCTATATAAGCAAGCTCTTGGTACTGACACCCGTTGACGATGACCTATGAAACTAGACAGCTAGTAGTTGCAAAATATTTTGAAAAAAACATACCGTCAAAATTTGAATTTCAAACGCTAAAATATCCACCGTGTATATTTACACCGAGCGAGCCGTACACTTTGACCTTTCTCATTAACCGGTAACCATGTCTCAAAATAAATTCATAATAGTTTACTACACATGAAATTGCTAATTTTCAGGCACATGAAAATTAACTAAATCTTAGTCCGCCGCTCCATTAGATTTTGTATCACGATTCGTGTGATCTATGAGTTGTAAACAGAGAGTTTTTAGTTACGCCTGGGTTACCCCTCCCTAGTCATTAGATTTTTTTCGTGAATTATGTAATATGTAAGTTGCAACTGAGATTTTTAGTTGTTGCCACTAAGATTTTATTTCAATTATACATTGGTTGCGACTCACTAATAATGCATCATGATTCGTGTGACAAGTGAGCCATAAATAGTTTGATTTTATTGGGACGTCAACCGACTGAGATGTACCAAGGGCTCCTTTGATTCAAAGGAGTTTTATCAATGGAGAATTTAATTCTAAGATTTGGGATTGATTCATATTGGAACTTTTCTCATAGAAATCATTCTACTGCATCTCATAGAAAATCACAAATTCTTCTGATTTACAAGTCCTATGACATTCACGTGGACATACCATTCAGGGCCGGTCCTAGGGGGGGAGGGGCGGCCGCCCCGGGCCCAGAAATTTTTAGGACCCTTTCGTGGTATACGTATAGTATTATATCTCTGTATATAAGTCTACTATACATATATATAATTGATAGTACATCAAGCTACGTGCACGTAAATTGGGCCCTTTTGTTTCTGTTGAAAATGCAGGACCATTCACCTTTACATGGAGACATCGAGTCGTAGAAGTACATTTTCTATCCATCAATCAGCCCGTTTGCTAGTTTTCTTTATCGCTTTTATTCATCCGTTCATAAAAACCCTAGGAAAACCGTGTCGCTTTTGCTCTGATTACTTGTCTCGCTCGCCGTAGCGCCCAAGGCCAAGTGCCAAGGCATGGCTGAACGCCGTCTTCCGTGATTTGTCTTCTCTTTTGATGGCGTAAGTTGCCACATGTTGCCTACATGTCTAACTAGCGAGCCGAGAAAATCACAAGGTACACTCGTCCGTGATAACTTTTTCAGTTATTTTGATATTTTCTAATTCTCTAGTCTAGTATAGATGATCTTGATGGGTTCGTAGCATAGAAAACAAAAAATTTCCTACGGTGAGAACAAACCAACAAGCCAAGATCTAATCTAGGAGATGCTCGTAACGAGTGGAACATGTTCCAAGAGAACTCACCCTCGAAGACCGAAAGCGTTTCGAGAGGGATTCTCGTGGATGATGTAGTGGAACACTTGCCGATCTCAAGATCGCGAAAATGTGTGCTGCAACGGGCAGCGCCTCCGTACTCGGTCACACGTACAGCTTGATGACGACCTCCGTTCCCTCGATCCAGCGGGGCAGCGGAAGTAGTAGAACCACCAAGGAACTCCAACAGCACGACGGCGTGGTGTGGAGGAGAACTAAACGGCCATGGCTTCGCCAAGCGGAAGGCCGAGAGGTGGAGCAGCGGGAGGAGGGAGAGAGGATCAAGTGTGTGCATAAGAGGGAGCTCTACCTCTCCTTATATAGAAGAGGGAGGGCAGCCCAAGGGTGGTGCGGCTCAAGGAGCCCCCACCCCTTCCTCTTCATGTGAGTGGAGCATCCACTCATGCCCACTCACTCTCTTTTAATCTCCACTAAAAAATCCCAAGGGTTTTTCTTTATTGAATAAAACAATTTCATTTCTTTTTAATATTTGTTAATTATATTAACAAACATTAACACTTACCCCTTGGTTCATTTGTTAATTCTATTAACAACCATTGTCAACCATTGACAATTAACCCCTTGAACTATTTCAATATTACCCGAAACAATTTCGGTGTTGTCCAAACTTTTTCTCCGAAATTCCGTGTCTACCCAAAAGCGTCGACAAACCTTAAGTCACCATACGGTTCGTGAATAATGTAGACATGATCGAGACACCTCTCCGATCAATAGTCAACAGCGGGATCTGGAGATCCGTAATGACTCCTACATATTCGACGATGAATCTTGTGATCGTGTGAACCAGAAACGTCATAACCAATTCCTTTTGTCTCGCGATATTTTACTTGTCCGAGATCCGATCATTGGTATCATCTATACCTTGTTCGATCTCGTTCCCGACAAGTACTCTTTACTCGTTCTATGATATGACATCCTTGTGACCTAGTCACGTGCTTGCAATCGGTGTCGATGTGATATCACCGAGAGGGTCCAGAGTATATCTCTCCGTCACCTGGATGGACAAATCCCACTTCTTGATCCATGAGCCTCAACTAATACTTTCGGAATACCCAACGCCACCTTTATAGTCACCCTGTTACGGTGTGACGTTTGATGTCATCAAAGCATTCTTCCGGTGTTAGTGATTGACATGATCTCATGGTCTAAGGATTAGGGTTACTTCGTATGCTCAGTACAACAATATAAACTTAATGAATTGATCGTATTGCTATACTTATTTTGGGTGTGTTCATCATATCATTCTCCTAATGACGTGATCCCGTTATTAACAACATCCAATGTTCATGATCAGGAAACCTTGATCATCAGTTAATCAACGAGCTAGTTAAACGAGAGGCGTTACTAGGAACTCTAATTTGTTCATTAGTCACACATGCATTAATGTTTCCGATTAATACAATTCTAGCATGAGAAATAAACATTTATCATAAACATGGAATAAGATAATAACCACTTTATTATTGCCTCTCGGGCATATTCCTTTCAGTCTCCCACTTGCACAAGGGGCAATAATCTGTATTACATTGTAATGACCCTAACACCCATGGAGTTCCGGTGTTGATCATGTTTTGCCCTTGGGAGTTGTTTAGTCAAAGGGTCTGCCACATTCAGATCCGTATGTACTTTGCAAATCTTTATATCACTGTCCTTGACATGTTCACGGATGGAGTGAAAACGGCGCTTGAAATGTTTGGAATTCTTGTGAGACCTTGGTTCTTTAGCATTGGCTATGGCACCATTGTTGTCACAATAGATAACCATCGGATCCAACGCACTTGAAACCACATCTAGTTCGGATATGAACTCCTTCATCCAAACTCCTTCCTGCGCTGCCTCCGAGGCAGCAACATATTCCGCTTCTGTCGACGATCCCGCCACCACGGGTTGCTTGGAACTCCTCCAGCTTACTGATCCTCCATTCATAAGAAATACGTACCCAGATTGTGACTTAGAGTCATCTGGATCGGTGTCAAAGCTAGCATCGATGTAACATCTTGCGACGATCTCTTCTTCACCGCCATACACGAGAAACATATCCTTAGTCCTTCTTAAGTACTTTAGGATATTCTTTACCGCCATCCAGTGTTCCAAACCTGGATCATATTGGTACCTGCTAGTCAAGCTAATAGCATGTGCCACATCCGGTCTTGTACATAGCATAGCATACATGATAGAGCCTATGGCTGAGGCGTAAGGGATCTTGTTCATCACTTCTCTATCTTCTGATGTAGCTGGACTTTGAGTCTGACTCAATGTCTTTCCTTGTAACATAGGTAAGAGCCCTTTCTTACTTTCATCCATTCTGAACTTCTTCAGAATCTTGTCACGGTATGTACTTTGCGAAAGCCCAATCAAGCGTCTTGATCTATCTCTATAGATTTTGATGCCTAATATAAATGATGCTTCACCGAGGTCCTTCATCGAAAAACTATTGTTCAAATAACCTTTTATACTTTTCAAAAAAATTATATCATTTCCAATCAACAATATGTCATCCACATATAGTACTAGAAATGCTACATAGCTCCCACTCACTTTCTTGTAGATACAAGCTTCTCCATAAGTTTGGACAAATCCAAACCCTTTGATCACTTCATCAAAGCGGAGGTTGCAACTTCGGGATGCTTGCTTCAGTCCATAAATTGATCGCTGAAGTTTGCATACCTTGTCAGCATCCTTAGGATCGATAAAACCTTTGGGTTGCACCATGTACAACTCTTTCTCAATGTGACCATTAAGGAACGCAGTTTTGACATCCATTTGCCAGATTTCGTAATCGAAAAATGCAGCAATTGCTAACATAATCCTAACAGACTTCAGCATCGCTACAGGAGAGAACGTCTCCTCGTAGTCAATTCCTTGAACTTGTCGAAAACCTTTTGCGACAAGTCGAGCTTATAGACGGTCACATTACCATCAGCGTCAGTTTTCTTCTTAAAAATCCATTTGTTCTCAACGGCCTTGCGGTCATTGGGTAAGTCCACCAAAGTTCATACTTGGTTTTCGTACATGGATTCCATTTCGGATTTCATGGCTTCTAGCCATTTGTTGGAATCTGAGCTCATTATCGCTTCATCATACGTCGCAGGATCATCATTATCAACTACCATGACGTTCATGACGGGGTTGCCGTACAGTTCATGAGCTGTACGTGTCCTTGTTGACCTGCGAAGTACGGTAGTATCCTCTTTCAGAGTTTCATGATCTTGATTATCATTAGTTCCCTCTTCATCTGGTGAAGTCAACTCCGGAACAATTTCCGGCGCTGCGCTACTCGCCATTCCAAGAAGAGAAGGTTCAATAACCTCGTCGAGTTCTACCTTCCTACCACTCACACCTTTTGAGAGAAACTCCTTCTCTAAAAAGGATCCATTCTTGGCAACGAAAACTTTGCCTTCGGATCTGTGATAGAAGGTGTACCCAATTGTTTCTTTAGGGTATCCTATGAAGACGCATTTTTCCGCTTTGGGTTCGAGTTTATCAGGTTGAAGCTTCTTCATATAAACATCGCATCCCCAAACTTTTAGAAACGATAGCTTAGGTTTGTTTCCAAACCATAGTTCATACGGTGTCGTTTCAACGGATTTAGATGGAGCCCTATTTAAAGTGAATGTAGCTGTCTCTAGTGCATGACCCCAAAATGATAGTGGCAAATCTGTTAGAGACATCATAGACCGAACCATATCCAATAAAGTACGATTACGATGTTCGGATACACCATTACGATGTGGCGTTCCGGCAGGAGTGAGTTGTGAAACTATTCCACATTCTTTCATATGCGTGCCAAACTCGTAACTCAAATACTCACCTCCACGATCGGATCGTAGAAATTTGATCTTTCTGTTACGATGGTTTTCCACTTCACTCCGAAATTCTTTGAACTTTTCGAACGTCTCAGACTTGTGTTTCATTAAGTAAATATACCCATATCTACTTAAATCATCCGTGAAGGCAACAAAATAACGATATCCACCGCGCGCCGACACACTCATTGGACCACACACATCGGTATGTATGATTTCCAATAAATCCGTCGCCCGTTCCATCGTGCCGGAAAACGGGGTTCTAGTCATCTGGCCCATAAGGCATGGTTCACATGTCTCAAATGATTCATAATCAAGTGATTCTAGAAGCCCATCAGAATGGAGCTTCTTCATGCGCTTAACACCAATATGACCTAAGCGGCAATGCCACATGTACGTAGCAATATCATCATTCAACTTGATTCTTTTGGCATTCACATTATGAATGTGTGTATCATTACTATCAAGATTCAAAAGAAATAAACCATTCTTCATAGGTGCATGACCATAAAAGATATCATTCACATAAATCGAACATCCATTGTTCTCAGACTTAAATGAATAACCGTTTTGCATCAAACAAGATCCAGATATAATGTTCATGCTCAACGCAGGCACCAAATAAAAATTATTAAGATTCATCACTAATCCTGATGGTAGACGAAGAGGTAGCGTCCCGACAGCGATCACATCAACCTTTGATCCCTTGCCGACGCGCATCGTCACCTCATCCTTTGCTCGTTGTCGCCTATTCCGTAGTTCCTGTTTCGAGTTACATATGTTAGCAACCGAACCAGTATCAAATACCCAGGCGCTACTGCGAGTACTAGTAAGGTACACATCAATAACATGTATATCACATATACCTTTGTTCACTTTGCCGGCCTTCTTATCCGCCAGATATTTGGGGCAATTACGCTTCCAGTGCCCAGTACCCTTGCAGTAAAAACACTCAGTGTCAGGCTTAGGGCCAGCCTTGGTCTTTTTCTCAGGTGCGGCAACAGTTTTACCGCCCTTCTTGAAATTACCCTTTGGCTTGCCTTTCTTGCCTTTCTTGAAACTGGTGGTTTTATTGATCATCAACACTTGATGCTCCTTTTTTATCTCCACTTCAGCAGTTTTGAGCATTGACAGAAGCTCGGGGAGAGTCTTCTTCATGCCTTGCATATTGTAGTTCATCACAAAGTTCTTGTAACTTGGTGGGAGTGATTGGAGAACACGATGAATTCCTAGCTCATTGGGGATCGATATACCCAGGGCTATGAGCTTATCGGCGTACACAGACATTTTGAGTGCGTGCTCGCTAACGGAGCTGTTCTCTTCCATCATGCAGCTAAAGAACTTTTCTGAAGCATCATAATTCTCTACGGCAGCATGGGTATCGAAAATCATTTTCAATTCTCCCATTGTATCAAAAGCGTTGCTGTTCTCAAAACGTTTTCGCAGCTCTGGCTCTAAACCATACACAATGCCGCAGTGAACTACACTGTGGTCCTCCTTCTGAGTCAGGAAAACATTTTTCACATCATCGGGAGCGTCATCAGCGGGCGGGGCACCTAGCGGTGCATCAAGCACATAGAGCTTTTGACAAGCTGTGAGGAGAATCCTCAGGTTAAGTGCCCAATTGGTGAAGTTGCTTCCATTGTTTGCTAGTTTCTCTTTCTCCATGAACATATTGAAATTGAAAGCAGGTGGTGCCATGATCTACAACATATTTGCAAAGACTATTTAGACTAAGATTATGATAAATTAAGTTCAAGTTAATTCAAAATTATTACGTGAACTCCCACTCAAAAACAACATCCCTCTAGTAGTTTCAGTGATTACACGAACCAAATTCACTACACCAATAACCGATCATCACCAGAGATGGTGCAGCTGCAAAGGCGAACATCGACATGTTCATCATATCATCTATATGACTCATGCTTTACCTTTCGGTTACGTGTTCCGAGGCCATGTATGTACATGCTAGGCTCGCCAAGTAGAATCGTAGTATTTGCGTGTGTAAATCTGGCTTACACCCGTTGTATGCGAACGTTGAGTCTATCACACCCGTTCATCACGTGGTGCTTCGAAACGACGAACTTTCTTAACGGTGCATACTAAGGAAGAACACATTATTATCTTGATATTAATTGTGAGAGGGATCATTTTATAATGCTACCGTCGCGATCTAAGCAAATATCTAAGCAAAATAAGATGCATAAAAGGATTAACATCACATGTATGGATAATGTGATATGATATGATCCTTCTTGCACTTGATCTCCATCTTGTGCATCTTGGCATAATCTCCATAATTCCACCGGCGTGGCACCAAGGTCCATGGCGCATCCGTCTTGATTGTCCTCCAAATTTACAACATATCATCTAGATATGATATTTAGCACGCAGACCATAAATTAAAAAAGACAACCATTTGGCTTCTGCCGGTTTGTCATAATTTACAAAAGGTATCATCTCATACATCAAATTTGTAACTTTGACCATATCACATCACATGCCCTGCAAAAACAAGTTAGACGTCCTCTAATTTATTTTTGCATATTTTATGTGGCTTAGGGCTTTCGAAGATAGAACCGTTCTTACCTACGAACATGAAACCACAACGGTGATGAAAATATTATTAGCAACATGTTCTATTTTATATCTTAACTATAGTAGGAGAGACAGACACCCGCAAAGCCACTTATGCAAAACAAGTTGCATGTCAGTCGTGGAACAAGTCTCATGTGCATGGACATGTAAGGTTAGTCCGGGCCGCTTCATCCTACTATGCCACTAAGATACAAAATATACAAAGGAAGCAATAACATGATCATGAACGCCCACATACACATATGTGTTCTACCCGTACAAAACATCTACGCATAGACACGGCTCGGATACCACTGATGGGTTCGTAGCATAGAAAACAAAAAATTTCCTACGGTGAGAACAAACCAACAAGCCAAGATCAAATCTAGGAGATGCTCGTAACGAGTGGAACATGTTCCAACAGAACTCACCCTCGAAGACCGAAAGCGTTTCGAGAGGGATTCTCGTGGACGATGTAGTGGAACACTTGCCGATCTCAAGATCGCGAAGATGTGCGCTACAACGGGCAGCGCCTCCGTACTCGGTCACACGTACAGCTTGATGACGACCTTCGTTCCCTCGATCCAGCGGGGCAGCGGAAGTAGTAGAACCACCAAGGAACTCCAACAGCACGACGGCGTGGTGTGGAGGAGAACTAAACGTCCATGGCTTCGCCAAGCGGGTGGCCGAGAGGTGGAGCAGCGGGAGGAGGGAGAGAGGATCAAGTGTGTGCATAAGAGGGAGCTCTACCTCTCCTTATATAGAAGAGGGGGGGCAGCCCAAGGGTGGTGCGGCTCAAGGATCCCCCACCCCTTCCTCTTCATGTGAGTGGAGCATCCACTCATGCCCACTCACTCTCTTTTAATCTCCACTCAAAAATCCCAAGGGTTTTTCTTTATTGAATAAAACAATTTCATTTCTTTTTAATATTTGTTAATTCTATTAACAAACATTAACACTTACCCCCTTGGTTCATTTGTTAATTCTATTAACAACCATTGTCAACCATTGACAATTAACCCCTTGAACTATTTTAATATTACCCGAAACAATTTCGGTGCTGTTCAAACTTTTTCTCCGAAATTCCGTGTCTACCCAAAAGCGTCGACAAACCTTAAGTGTGTCACCCTACGGTTCGTGAATAATGTAGACATGATCGAGACACCTCTCCGATCAATAGTCAACAGCGGGATCTGGAGATCCGTAATGACTCCTACATATTCGACGATGAATCTTGTGATCGTGTGAACCAGAAACGTCATAACCAATTCCTTTTGTCTCGCGATATTTTAATTGTCCGAGATCCGATCATTGGTATCATCTATACCTTGTTCGATCTCGTTCTCGACAAGTACTCTTTACTCGTTCTGTGATATGACATCCTTGTGACCTAGTCACGTGCTTGCAAGCGGTGTCGATGTGATATCACCGAGAGGGCCCAGAGTATATCTCTCCGTCACCTGGATGGACAAATCCTACTTCTTGATCCATGAGCCTCAACTAATACTTTCGGAATACCCAACGCCACCTTTATAGTCACCCTGTTACGGTGTGACGTTTGATGTCATCAAAGCATTCTTCCGGTGTTAGTGATTGACATGATCTCATGGTCTAAGGATTAGGGTTACTTCGTATGCTCAATACAACAATATAAACTTAATGACTTGATCGTATTGCTATAATTATTTTGGGTGTGTTCATCATATCATTCTCCTAATGACGTGATCCCGTTATTAACAACATGCAATGTTCATGATCAGAAAACCTTAATCATCAGTTAATCAACGAGCTAGTTAAACGAGAGGCGTTACTAGGAACTCTAATTTGTTCATTAGTCACACATGCATTAATGTTTCCGATTAATACAATTCTAGCATGAGAAATAAACATTTATCATAAACATGAAATAAGATAATAACCACTTTATTATTGCCTCTCAGACATATTCCTTTCAGATCTATGGTCTAATTTCGATCACTAAGTTTTACCATAATGATTTTCATGTAAGAGTTTACATGTCCGGCGATCTATATTTAGCTAGCGCATATGTTTACTTATTTATACTAAGTCCCTAAAATTCTAGTTTCGCGCCCTGATACCATTCGTATTACTCCTTTTTTTTAACCTAGGCAATGCTTATGATTTATTAAGTCGAAACGAGTCGGACAATTTATAGAAAAAAGTCCAAAAACCATACAACACAATGTACTGAAAACCAACACAAACCGTTGAGCGGCACCCAAAGTAAAATCCACTCACACACCTCTTAAGAGAGGGTCTCGTCGAGAAAGCGAATGCGTCATCGTCATCACATCTCCCATGGGAGGCCACGCCGCCAACCCAAAACACCGAGCATGCGACTCCGGCTTCACCACCGTAGACAATCGTCGAGCCAACCCACACCTACGTCAAGACATTGTAGTTTTGAGTCTGACAAAGAGGTAAGAGAAAAGAACCAGACAGGTAACACCTGTCGTTGGTCATGGTACACCACTAAAAACACACCACATCAGTTTCGACTTCACAACAACAAGACACGCCGAGACAAGCCTGTGAAAACACCGGAGAAGATCCGACCACCTAAACCAGTTTGAAAATTCCTATCAATCAAAGTGGCCCTTAAATCTCAGTCGCCTCACTTGATTTTCTGTTCGTTTTCTATCCTGCTAACTGATGCCGATGCCGAATCGCTCCTAGCAAGCTGATGTTTGCCACCTTCACGGAGACGTGGACACGCCGAGACGCGGACGCCCACGTGTCGTCCCTCTGGCGTCGCTTGACGCGGGACCCACGCCAAGCAGCACGCTGCCACCTCACCTCCTCGCTTCGCCCCCCCACCGAAGCGACCAGAACCCACTCGAACCCGTGCCGAGCGGCGAGCCGGCGAGCCAGCCACCTCCTCCGTTCAGTCTATCGCGGCGCGCGCGGTTACCTCCTCTATCCACCCCGGCCGCAGATCCATCCCTCGCCGCCGAGCACGCGCAACGTCGCTGCGCCATGGTGTCGTCCTCCTCCGCGACGTCCGGCGGCGACCGGCCGCAGAGCGGCGGGAGCGGGGCCCTTCCGCCACCGCAGTCGCACGCGGAGTGGGCCGCCTCGATGCAGGCGTACTACGCCGCTGTCGCCGGCCACCCGTACGTGGCGTGGCCGGCGCCGCACCAGCAGGTACGCAGACAGTCGACTCTCCTCTCTGACTCTGAGGAGCTGCCCCGGCGGCGGTGGTGGGGCTTTGAGTTCTGATTATTTTCTTCCTCTCTCTCCTTTCGCGGCGGGACGCAGCAGTGCGGCCTGATGACGGCGGGGACGGGGGCGGCGTACGGCGCGCCGGGGCCGTACACCCTGTACCACCACCCAGCGGTGGCAGCCTACTACGCGCACGCATCCATGGCTGCGGTGAATGCCGAGCTCAGCCCCCATTGTCGTTTATACTTATGTGCCGTACTCGGTTTGGTGTAGATTGCAGTTGGTGGTTGGTTCTTAATGAACTTGTTTGCTGCGTTATGGTCTGTGCAGGGGCCGGCCCACATGGCCGGCGAGGCGGTCTCGGCGGCGACGAAAGGGAAGAGGAAGATAGTAACACGACGTGTCCCTTCCGGTGAGGGCGCTTCCAGTTCTGGGAGGTAACGATTTGGTTTTGTGCTACTCATTGGTGTTTTTTGGTTTGGTGGATTGAGCTGATGTGGACTGCTGCTGCGCAGTGGCGATGCCGGGAGCCAGGGGTCGTCGGAGAAGGGAGCTGCTGCCAGTGACGATCTGAAGGTGCCTCCTCGTTGGGCAATCATGTAACGTTTATGATGGTTTTGGTTGATTCATAAGTGTACCTTTGTAATTTGCCCAGGGCTCATCATCCACAAAGAGGAGAAAGTCAGCCGCGGGAGATAAAAAAGGTGTGTTGTCATAAATCATAATTTTCACCTATATAAGTAATTAGTAATGTATGAGCTTCAAGAAGGTTGTGTTTTCATAAATCATAATTTTCCCTTTTTTCAGGTGAGCCATCTCAGGCTGCCAAGATGCAGAGTCAGGTAACTGAACCGACCTTAGTAGACAAGGGCAGGTCTGCATCAAAGCTTTCGGTTCCGGCGGCAACACTCCCTAGTGCAGCACAGACCTTAAATACTGGGATGGATCCCCGGAGCGCTTCTCCATCTGTAGTGACGCCCTCAGGCCAGGGGGAGGTGAATGCTGCGGCTTCTTCCCAGAGTAACGGCTATTTGTCTCTCATGGTATGGTTTTCGTATGCACAATCAGATAGATAGTGTGGTAAACTGGTAATTTTATTAATTTTTAGAGACCTTGATAGTTGTCATGGATGACCAGTAGTTCTAATCTCTCATTAGAGCAAATATGAATAGTGTATGTACTCACGGTTCAGTTTTGCTCCGGTCATCTTCTACTGAAGTTAGGGACATATATAGCATGTAAGTCTGTAGGAATGGAATCTTATTTTCCTACGGCAACCATGCTCTCTATGAGCAATTGGTCGATTAAATCACCAAAGCAATGCCTAGGTCAGAAATATGCTTGTGCATATTTTTAATTTAAATATGTTTGTGCATATCATAATTCGTTATTACATATGAATCTATAGTTACATTTTTGGTCACCCATGACCTGCTGGATGCCTGGGCTATCCTTGTTTTTTGTAGGATGAACGTGAACTGAAGAGGGAGAGAAGGAAACAATCGAACAGAGACTCTGCGAGGAGATCAAGATTACGCAAACAGGTACTAATAAGAAAATGAATTATTTCATGTGGGATGTGGAGGGAATGACAATGTTTTGCACTCTTCTTATTTATTTCCTGGTGAGCTCATGAATGCTTGTAAGAGGATACTTAGTAGATGAGAAAAGGTGTGTTTGCATAATAACGAATTATCATGGGTATGCGTTTCAACTTCGGTATTTGATACGCATGTTTCACTATTAAGTTAGGCCTCACCAGGTTTCTCGATTGTCCAGATATGGTTATGATGACCATAAGATCACAAAGTGTGACTATCTGCCCAATGGTCTGGTCATCTGGGAAAGACCTCTTGAGTGTTTTCTCTATTTTTCCCTAATCATAGTACTTACCCAGTTATTTCCAGTTGCTCCATATTGCAATCTCAGTCAGTCTTGGCCAACAGAGATCTCTTTGCTCGGTTTCAGCATCCAAAGTTGTGATTAGTCAATACGTTTATGCTCATTTTGAACGGAATAATATACTTGACTTGATTAAAAAAAGGATGTTGAGTGTAGTATCACAATGGGAGTGTTGGATTAGGCGGCGCCTAGGCAGCGCTTAAGCATGCTTAGGCACTAGGCGATGGACAAACGCCTCGCCTAGGTCCTAAGCGGAACTCTAGGCAGTTCAACTAAGAAATTGCCTTCTCTAGCAAGAAGTACATTCCTTATTGCACTTACAAATCATATGGATACATAATTTAATGGCAACTGTTGTTAATTTACTCATTTCTTTGCGCTAAATTAGTATGTGTAGATATAGAATAACCCAAATATACACCCGATGGCAAAAACTATATACCGCCTAGGTCACGCCTAGTGCGCTTAAGCATCGCCTAGGCGCTAGGCGAATGTCAACCACCTCACTTACGCCTAGCGCTTTTTCCAACAATCCGAGAACCAGAGACCTCTTTGCTCGGTTTCAGTACATGGGGTAGTGTTCATAGGCACTTGATACATAAATTCTGCACTCATATCAAAAGTCACACTTCGTAAGTGACGAATGTGACGTGGTATATAACTGATGCAGTATCTAGCATAATGTTATCCAGCATATCGATGGTTACATGTTTAATCATTGATCCGAAGCTGAAACATATCCAGTTGGGCAAGTAAGACAAGAATGTAAATGAGGTAACATGGTATATAACTAATGCAGCAGCTAGCATAATATAATCCAGTATATCATTGATTACATGTGTAATAATTGATCCGAAGCTGAAACATATCCAGTTTGTGCAAGTAAGACAAACATGTAAACGAGGTAACCTGGTAGATAACTGATGCAGTAGCTAGCATAACATAATCCAGTATATCAATGATTACCTGAAACATGTTCAGTTTGAGCAAGGAAGACGATAATGTAATATCTAGGCTGGCAAACGAAATAACTTTTGAATTGTCAATGTTACAAATTTCACCATGCTTCTCATGAAATATTGGTGAAGTTTGCATCCCCAACATGCTGATTTCATTTGGAGCATACTGGTTAATCGTGTATTGATTTTTGTACTAACCAGCAAGAGTGCGAGGAACTGGCCCAGAAGGTAAGTGACCTGACTACTTGCAACAACACACTCGGATCAGAACTTGAGCAGCTTAAGAAGGACTGCAAAGCCATGGAGGAGGAAAATACACAACTTATGGTGAATATCACAAGCCATCTCTACTCACCTTCCGCCATGCCCTCGGTGGGGAAGTCGTCAGCTTCGTTACCCAATATTAATGCTAACTTCCTAACCAATAGTTTCCTAACCAATGCAGGACGAAATGCGGAGGCACGATGATAGAATGTCGCAGTCAGAGGGTCATACTGTTTCAACTAGTTTGAGCATCCAGGTTAAAGCCTCCAAGGCACATCATGGCGGAAACAGCAAGCCTCATAAGAACACTAACTAGTGACAGCAAGGGCTAGTAGTGGAATATCAAATTATCAACCCTGGACTAAGAGTTGAGAATACCGGTGGAGGTGCTTATTATCTAACCCCACCATTGCCCTGACATGCCAGGCTGGGTTCTGGTATTGGTTATGGCTAGTAGGTTTGTAACAGGAGTAGATTACTATGTACAACAATTGATATGTAAGAACTGATATCCAGGCTATTTCGATGGTCTGTGTTGGGCTGGTGATACTGTGCAATACCATGCCATAACGTTTCGGTACAGGGCAGATCTGATGAGTGATAGCCAATGATTCTGCTGTTAAGTCGAGAACATTGCTGTCAAGTCAAGAACATCTCCAAGGCCATTGAAAGAAAAAGTGTTTTATGACATTATTCTGAACACCTGATTGCACAAAAGGTACAGCAACCACCAGAAATCCCACATGTAAACATCAAAATTACACTTCAACGCATTATCTATAATATCAGATCTGACCTAAAAGAGGAACGTCCTAAAGGGAAAGACACGAGACAACTGCTGACATCCTTCTTCGGGAGGAGGACGAGACGACTATCAGTGGTTTTCAAGGAAATACCTCTTACTTATGGCGCTAAATGAATACAACAATAGGCATGGTTTTTCACCACGATCCTCGGACAAAATGCAGCCTCAAGACTCGCAATCTAGTGTCAGGAGACCCTAACATTTGCAATAACCCGGAGCATCTACTCCCCGGTGCACAAGAGCTCCATCAGTTTGGGGCAGGCTATTTACATTACATCAGGAAACAAAAGGGATCGCATCACGCACTCGTCACGAATGACACCAGGACCGTGATGTCGTCGAGCTTCCCGCCATAGAACCTGTACCCAGCCTCCTGCGCAGCAGCTGCAAAGGGTGACTGCCTGTGCTTATCCAGCGCTCGTACCCGGGCAAGGGCAGCAATTTTCTGTGCCGTGGCTTGAGCCCCGAGGCCGCCCCTGAGAGCCTCCACGACAACTGCTTTAATTTCATTGTTGTACAGGTTGTCGAAGAGCCCATCGGTGCCGGCAACAATAACATCACCATGAGCAACCGGATAATGAAACACCTACAAATTAATATTATGTATCAGAGTTATCCAGACAACCATTCAGATCTAGGAGAACCACTGAAAGTCAGGATGTACTCACGTCGGCAGAACTAGGAAGATCACTGCCACCCCCACTCTCGAGCTGATAGGTAAAATTAAAATCATGCTGCTGCGAAGGTGATTTAAGAACAGTGTGGCCATCTCTGATTACTATGAAGCCACTGTCCCCGAGATTTACAGCATGAAGACCCTGCGAGTTTGAAGAGTATGATAATTATCAGTAAACTAGCAACATAAAGGACTGAAATAAATGTAACCAGGAACTTCTACTTCTGTTGAATGAAAGTGCCCACACATAACCAAACAGATGGATACCAGATCTATCAATACAGTAACTATGATATCCATGGAAGAGACTACACATCACATCATAGCATAAGTAGCACCAAACATGCTGTTTCAGCTTTCCTCATTTTACCACAAGAATTAGTCTCTTTTTCCAGAACTGCGTGGGTATGGTACATTAAAAAAACACGGTAACATTTTTTGTTTATTCTACTCAGCAAGATAATAAATTAGCAATGGAAGTACTACAGTTATAAACGAATTAAGGTCAGAAAATATGGCTGACCTGCTCATTAAGAGTGATGATGCAAGCAGTTGATGATCCCCTTGCTTTGGTACTTGTAAAAGCCTTTTCCAAAACTCTTGACGGGTCAATTGCACCTTTTGGTTCATCCTTGATAGCACCCATTGATTTACTCATTAACTCCTTTGCATATAGTCCAGCGTCAACACCGTGATCTGCCCAACCACCGACACCATCTGCCACACCAATCGCCTGTTCATCAACGCAAATAAAATGACCATCCTCGCCACCAGTCGCCTCCTTAGCGGGGTGAGGCAGGTAACAAGAACCTGACAGCAGCTTCAGTTTCTGAGGAGCAGGTGACTTTCTGTAGAGGAAAATACCAGTCAACCACCAACAAATTGCAAGAAAACAGTGGAACAATTCCTACCAGATGAATACAACAGAACTGTAAATACTCCTGATATGACACTAGAAAGTAGAAATAACATAACAGGACAAGCAATTCAAAAAATATGCAATGAGCTCATGTGCAATAAATTGACCGAGACTAGTTGGTTTCCAATTTTTAGACATTGTTCTATTTTGTTGCCATCTACAATATCCACATTCACAGCATATGAATTTACTATCCTGGACCTTCATTTGAATTATCAGACACAATACCATACTGAAGACATGATTGACAAATGACAACAACATCACTTGCAGAATTGCAAGTATACATCCAATACTAACAAAATCACCGCATCAGTTTCATCTCCAACATATCTTTTCTTAATGAGTAAATGCTTATCTGCATGCTGGCACTTGCACATATACAATAGTAAGCATGCAACGCAACAGTGCGAGTGACTAATGGTTGTATCCATGTCTCGTACCGAGACCTATCCTATAGAAAACGATATTCAACAGAATCAATGAACATTTAGCAACCAGCCCTGTATATTAAGACTCTTTAGGCATTACTTTTTAACATATTATGGAGCAACAAACACAAAGGTGCATTAAGTTCTTATGATAGTCAAACATGTATGTCAGTATCCGCTTAAAAATCAATTCAATGCATTCCAGAGGAACAAGTCAGTTGCAATCTATAATGGAATATGCAACAGGAATCAGGAGACATACTCATCGGAGGCAACGGCGGAGTTATCCATCGTCAGTTGGCGCTCTGTAGCTCCCGCAGAGTATGGTGCCACACACGACGTGCTGAAGTCCCGAGACCACGGCTCGACCGAGAAGCTCAACTTCCTACCTGGCCCAGCGGCACTGGTCCAGAACGTCCTACTCGACACCAACTGTTCGCGGCATTTCAAGCTCGCGCCAACCTTCTTATAGTACTCCACCCCTCTATACTTAAAGGAGACGTCCGGCCTTGCGGCGGCGGCGCTCCCCGCCGACCCCATGGCGGCGACGATACGGGAGGTGTGGTTGCCTAGGGACGAGTCCTTCTCCAGCTGCCGCTTGGCGGCGCCACCCAGCTCCGCCCGCCCAAAAGCGTAGCCGCAGGCGGCCATAACGATGCCCCGCTGCAGCAGGGTCTGGCCCGTGCCGCCGTGCGCGCGCACCGCGCGGGGCGTCCGGTGGATGGCCGCGGCGACGAAGGCGGCTGGCGCGCGGCGGTCGGCGGTGTGCAGGAGGCGCGCCGGGTAGGCGGAGAGCATGAACCAGGTGTTCCCGAAGAGGAAGCTCCGGCCGCCGGGGAGGGGGGAGGAGAGGTGGGAGCTGCCGCCTCTTCCGCTGCCGCTGCCGCCGCCGGCTAGCATCTTAGGACCGAGGCCGAAGATCTCATCACCTCCAGCTGCTGCCGTAATCAAAAATTAAGAGCACGAAGAAGGGGGAAAACCATTTGAAGAACGCCAGGTTCCAGCTCCCAAATTGAACGGAGAATCTGCTTACCGGGAAGGCGGCAGCGATGGCGGTGGGGGGAATTTCAGCTCCCGAAGCCTGGAACCTCGAGCGCGCGCCGCTCGAAGCTTAGCCCGGGATTAGGGTTTGCTTGTCCGGGAGGGGGGAGGGGGGAGGGGGGAGGCGAGAGGATAGGACGAGCCGAGGAGGAGGATGACAAGGTCGATTTGATTTGAACCCTAGAATTTTCTACGCGTGGGGGAGCGGATGGTCAGACTGGGCCGAGGTTGACCGACGACAGGAACGTTTGGCAGCGAATGTCGGGCCAGTGAAGCCCAGTCCGGCCTAGATATGCGGCATCGGCCCAAAGTTGCCGGCCTGTTTACAAGACTAGATTTATTACACAGAAAAAACAGTATTCAGGCTCCCCATAAAAAAACAGAATCCAGGACCAGGAGAACCACATTGCATTCAGACATTACCAGCTGTTGCACATAAAACACATAAAACAGATTTATATCAGACCTAATGTGATACAGAACTCAATGTACATCTTTCCAAAGCACAGGCACGGTTACATGAGGAAGCACGCTCGAAAGAATTGCCGTCGAAAAAATTGCGCTTTGCTTTGTGATAAACAGGTGTACATGGTATGGTAGCAATGATCTCGCACGGTAAGTTGGACAAGGGAAGGCTGTCTCAGTTCCTTGCTCCTATCTTGGAGAACTTCCTCGACAGTTTGAACGCCGAGAACTGGTGCACAGCTTGGCTCTCCGTGATGACGCCGAAACTCTCAGGGCGGCTGGGCTCTTGCTTGTTCGTGTCGACGGATGATCTACGCAGAAGCTCAAACAGAGAAGCCCCTGAACTCGAGCCACCCTCAGAGGTTGCGGCTGGTTTTGGCGGCTGTGAACTGCTGAACTTTGCTTTCTTGGGTTGGCTGGGATTTGTCTTATCCTGTAAAGTGGATGGTGAAGCACTAATGAGAATGTTTTTCAATAGGGAATGAATGAACAACTCGGTGCTCAGGGCAGATTCAAATTTAGGATGGCAGGGAGTCAAGCTTCTGTTCAGCTTACCATGTCTGATGTGCTATCAGAGGCTGCTAAGCAGCTCTTGCTGTTGCTGTTGCTGTCGTCACGGCCAAAAACATAGGTTCTGGAAACTGATCTGCGAGATGATGAAATTGGACCACTTGTTGTTCGACCAAGAAAAGACGACTGCGGAGAATATACAATACTGTCATGTAACAGCCAAACATAAGGGAAAACAGTCTCTGGGAAATCTTAGCTATGGCTTACACTAGAAGACTACTATGAAATGGTTGATAACAGAACAATGGCAATGCAAGAGTACACGAAAGTACCTCTACCACCAAAATTAACAAATAATGACAGAAATAACTAGCAAAAAGAATGCATTATTCAGTTTAAGAACAGGTTTTACTAAGTATGGTATGGAGGATAATGTTTTGTAATATTAAGTAATTCCATGTTACAAGCTTTCGGCTGCTCAACATAAATCTGTGAAGTATGACAGCAAACAGAAATAGGTGCCCGTCATCATCACCTTTGACGATGAGTTGCTGTTGCTTCCGACCATAAGCATTTCAAGATTTGCTGAAAACATTAGAAAAATAAGAAGTTAGTAGGTCAATCATGTTTCATTCCAAGCTAGGAAGGGATTAGAAATTTGGGAATCCTTACATGTGGCTTGCTTTCCCTTCCTCTTGGGTTCAGGAGCAATATTGAGCTTCTTTATTAGACTAAACATTTCCCTAGAACTGTCATCTTCGAACGGAGATATGAATGAACTACTATGAACCTAAATACAGAGATACAGCACTCGTTATTCTGCTGAAGAACATAGGGTGAACAGAAGTACTGCAGTACCACAGCAAGGGAGGACACTATCAATTATAAAAGAAAATTTCAATCATTTATCAAGCATATCTGAATAAATTCAGTATTCAGAGTATCAGCACTTACTTCTCGCTTTGAAATACGTTGACGGGCCAAATTCTCCTCTATTTCCTCATCATCAGAGTGCTCATAAGTGTCATTCTCATCTGTGTACAATTTGGCAACCATTCGTTTTGCCTTTTCAGAATTCTGTCGCACAATATTTGGAGTTAAATCATATGGCATTTCCCTTTCTGATTCATCCTCACAGTCTTCAATATCATCTTCATCTTCATCTAGCAAGTTTTTCTGCTCCTGATGACCAAATTTTAATCTCTGAATGACATTGTTTGTTTCAGCAGCATCTTGTTGCTGAAGCCACTTTTGATGGAGCGCGTTGCGTTTCTCGTGATCTACTTCTTCTTCTTCAAACCCAGCAGCTATCAGAGCAGTAAGTACTTCGTTTTCATCATCTCCATCCTCTTCTTCATTGTCCTTAAACCTCATCATGTCATCGTCACTATCATCTTCTTCCTCAGCTTCAACATCTAGAAAGTCTTTCAGGATAGCAACATCTGGAAATGAATCACCTGCAAGAGCTCGTCGGGGTTGTTGATGGTTGTTTACATCATTTTGCTGAGTGTCTGGACAAGTGTTCTCCTTGTCATTGTCTTCTTCATCTTCTGATGAACTGAACCAGATAGATAATACAAGATAGTGTTAAGTAATTACATTTATATCACATAAATATATACAATAAAAAGTAGGCACAACTTTCATGCAAATGCATAGGGCCCTTTCTCATGTACTAGAAAATTTCATGGTAAGCAAAATAGTCAGTGCGAAAAAATTGCCCACTTTCATGGGTACAAAAAGGATGTGAAACTGGTTTACATTGGCAAAACATAATTATTAATGATTGTAAGATTATTTAGGGATTCACCTGCCATGTAAGGCTACAAGAAGAAATAATGTAAAAAAAAGGCTACAAGAAGAAACAATATAATGGGTTGCAGCCCAAACAAGTTTCTTATAGAGCCAAATTGGGGTAATTTTTTTTTTACAGAAGATGATTAAGGTTACTGAATGCTCAAATGTGGAAAGTGGCATGGACTGAGGAGGATGCAATATGCTTACCTATCGTCTGTACTCTTGGTAGGGCTTGAAGAAGGGAGGAATTGAGTTTCATCTACCGAATCAGTGTTGGCTTCATCATTTGGTTGGGCATTATCTTCACGATTATCTTGAGAATTATCGACAAGTTCCTGGTAGAACCAACAGTCCAACAAGCGAATCATTACACAAAATTATGATTGAGCTCTCATATCAGAGTGCATTATCTGTCCAGTAATCATTTATCTATTTTATGAGACCATTGACTTTACACAATCTTCTGTTCTTGGTTCACAATAAGATAGATTTGAATCAATGAGAAACCTGGACAATCACTAACCAAAGTAACAAAGCATTGGAGAATCCAGCAACCAGTGATTAGAAAGAATAGCGTTCACAGAATGTGATCTTCAACAACGATAAAACACAAGTATAGTTGTTGCGGACATGGATCAGTCTAACCAATGGCAAAAATTAAGTAGAGATAGGAACTTAAACGCAAATAAAATAATAAAATAGAGGAATACTGCTTATGGTAAAGCAACTATATTTCATATTATGTTGCAAAACAGCGGCTGCAGATGACTACACAGTTGGAGAAGGGGCACTGACCTTGTCTGGAGCTTTGCTACCACAGCTATTAAGATCCTTCTTGCAAGTCAAAGCATCCTGCAAACACGCCCCCAGCCTCAGTACAGTACAGAAACCAAACAGAACTGTAGCCTCTGTTTAGATTAACAAACAGCATACTAGTCAAGTGAAAGCAATGATCACCTCATCCTCAGGGAGACTGACATGGTCATCAAGACCACCGACATTTGCTCCAACGTCATTGTCAGCATCATCCTACAATGACACACAACCTTTTAGTTTAATATACACTGCACTGAGCTCAATCAAGCTGCCTATAAAGACTCACAATCTTCAAATCCTTGTCATCCGAACCCACTTCCTTGACCTCAGGCACACATGGATGTTCCACAGGGTCACTGTCAGGCTCTGTAGAGGCATCATCAGCTTCTTCTTCCTCCTCCTCTTCAGTAGGAGTGTTTGACCTGCAAACCATAGTGAATGGAATGACATAAAGCTGAGAGTTATGTTCTTTGCATAAGCTCGAAAAAGCAACCAGACAACTAACATTTTAAGAATCTCCAGCTTCCGAAGTCGGATCTTCTCTAGGACTGACGAGATGGGTTTGTACACTGGCTCTGCGATTGGCTTAAACGACGCCTTCCTTGTCTCTACAAGGAACCAAAATGACAAGCAATAGTCAGCTACCACACGCATCCTGGTTCCAAGTTTCCAACCATACATACACAGGATGAGCATCTATACCTCGAAGCAGCCTCTGCGACTCGGCGTGGATCGAATCGAGCTGCACTCTCCTTTCCTGCACACATCCATCCACACAGACAGACACACATCAACAAAAGTTACCAACCATTCAAGCGAACAGGTGCAACCGTATGTACTGTACCGAAGCAGAGGAACTGAAATCATGAAAATGGTACCTTCTCGGCCCGCTTCTTCGATCCGGCCGTCTCCTTGGGCTCCTTCTTCCTCCGCTTACTTTCCACATCCGCGCCATCCTCCTTCTTCCTCCTCTTGCTCCTCTTCCCCTTCACGACCGCCTCCGCCTCGCCGCCCATTTCACCGCCGCCGCCGCCTTCTTCCCCCTCGCCCATGTCGAGGCGCTTCTTGGCGGATCTCTCCCTCCGCAGCTCCTCGACGAGCCCTCCTCCCCCGAGCGGGTCCTCCTCGTCGTCATCCTCCTCTCCCGTCGGCAGGCCCAGGGGGTCCCACCCAGCGAGGCCGGCGGACTCCGGAAAGAGCGGGTCGAGCCAGTCATCCTCTTCGTCGTCGTCGTCTTCCTCGGCGGTGTCGGGCGGGGGCAGCGGCGAGGAGGTGGGGGCGGGAGGCGAGGACTGCGCCGGGTCGGCTGGTGCCTGCGTGGGAGAGGGGTTCGGAAGAGGAGGAGCAGGGGACCCCAGATGCGGGGCCGCGGTTTCCTTCTCTGCCGGCGACAGCGGCGGGGAGGGGGTGGGAGGAGGAGCGGGGGAGCCTAGGACGGGCGCTAGTGTTTCCTCCTCCGGCGGTGGAGGCGGGGCCGTGGTGGTTTGGGAGGATTTCTTGAGGCGCTTGAGGCGGCGTGGGGGCGAGGCGGCGGCGGGGGAGGTGGGGAGGGCGAGGAGGTCCACCTCGTCGAATGGCTCCGTATCCATGGCGCCGCCTGCCTGCCGGTTTGCCTAGGGATCTCCGCTTCGGCGAACTGACGGAGGGAGGGGGGCTGGGATTGGATTGGAACGGCGGATGGATGGATCTCGGAGATGGGGATGGAGGGGAGGGAAACCGTAAGAAGAAGGCGCGCGGCGGGAGAATTTCGAGTTTTTTGATTTGTTTCGCGCTAGTTTTTCAGCGAGTGAGAAATATACCTGGCCATCGGGCCGGCCCGGCACGCGCCGCCTGAGGCACGGCACGTTAGCGGCCCGGCACGCCAGGCTCGTTAGCCTAACGGGTCGTGCTCGGGTCGGCCCGTGTGCCTGCGCGCGGCCTCAGGCACGGCACGGCCGGCACGTTATGGGCCCGGCGGCCCGGCACGGCCCGGCCGGCACGGTAGGCACGTTTTTTTTTAATTTAAGCTATTTTTTATCCTGTTTCATGTTTTTTTTTCTCTTTTATGATGTTTTATATTGGTTTATGATGTTTTATGTTGTTTTATGATGTTTTATCTTTTTTATAGTAAAAAAACACAAGACATAGTTTGATATGATCATAATAATTTTATTTAGCTAGCAAGCCGCCTCATTAAAACCTTCCAGTCCCCTCGGGTACCCTGGTAAGGAAAGAGTGCGTCTGAAACTTGCTGCTCTCCTACTTAATTGTTCATATTACAGACCGAGTTCAAATTACAAAAATAGAAATAAAATTACAAAGAGGAAAAAACTATTCTTCTTCATTGTCCTGGATATGAAAGTTCTCCATCGCAGCCAATAACTCGGGGTCCTCCGGCATGTGTTGGGATCTCCGCTTCGCCCGCTCGCGATCTTTCACCGTCATTAAACTCTTCACCATTGAAGGGTGGAGACTTGCTCTTCTTGGCTCTAGTACTCTTCCACTTAGACTAAATGTTCCCTCCGACGATGTGGTTGATACGGGGACAGTTAACACATCTCGTGCAAGTATGGAAAGCACTGGATATGTACTTTTGTGTTCATACCACCATTGCAAGATGTTGAATTCTTCTTCTTCGTCGTCGGGTTGCACCTGGTCAGTGAGGTAAACACCCAACTCGCTGCGTCGAGGAGCAGTGGCGGTGCTTGAACTTGAGCTGGAGCTGCCGCTAAAGAGTTTGAAGATTGTTTTCTTCTTTCCGGGTTGTATAGCTGCTGGAGGACGAGGCGGACGAACTGTCGCTGCATACTTATTCTCGTACTTCAAGTAAAGATCAGTGAGTTTGCCCTTAACATTGTATAGATAAGTTGCATAGTCTACCTCTAAGGTGGCTGTTAATAAAGAAAGAGCATATCCTAATCCCTCAAGTTTAGCCCTTGGGTCCAAAATGAATGCAAATGCATACAAATCAGGGATTTCTTTCCAATATTTTAAAAACTTTTCTTTCATTTTTTTAACAGCATCTCTTAAAATTTCATCATGTTCATACTCCTTCAAGTGATTAGCAATCAATACAATCTGATGCACTATCAGAGGAGATGTGGGATAATAAACCCCTGATAAAATGTTAGTTGCATCGTAAAGGACTTCTAGAAACTCCATTATCATTTGTGCCATAACCCAGTCCTGATCCGTGATATAGATTGCTCCACCGCTATTTGAATTAACAAACATGGTAAATTGTTCTTTATCACGGATCAGATCTCTAATCATTATGTACGTGGAGTTCCATCTAATATCCATATCAACATTGTAGACATGATGTGCATTTGAAGCCGCCTCACACCACCGCTTATACTCAGCTAGCCGTGGATTAGAAATACTCAGATAAGTTATGCCACTTCTTATTTTCTCAATGGGTGCTTTCATTAGCTTTAAAACACTTTTAGCAATAAGATTAATAATATGGCATGCACAACGGAAAAGGTATGGTGCAGAATAAGCCGAAAGTTTGGGAATAAGATCAGTCATTGCCCTAGCATTGTTTGAAGCATTATCTAAAGTTATTGCAAACACCTTAGACTCGAGGCCAAATTCTTCCACGACTTGCAAGATTTTGGCGGCTATGGCGGGACCAGTATGGCTAACATCAATTAATTCAAATCCAAGCAAAGCTTTTTTAAGTTCCCAAGTATTACTGTCCACATAATGAGCAACAACACTTAGATAATCTTGCTTAGCTCTACCACTCCAGATATCAGATGTTAATGAAACTGAAAATACACACTTTGTAAATTCATCTTTTAGATCATTAGCTAGTTCTTTAGCCAGTTTTTTCATATCCCTAGATGTAGTTTGCCTAGAAACAGGTTCATAGCGTGGATTGTGACAAGTTCTAATCCAATCAACAACAGCGGGATACGCCCCAAATCCAAGCGGTAAATCATGCGCAGCTATCACACCACATAGACCTCGACGAGATATGTCAGCATTATAGTTCCAGTTCATTACCTGCCCGTCGGGTTGGAAGGGAAGGTCGCCTTGTCTTCTAGCCATCTCCTCGGCCTGCAACCTCCGGTGTGTCTTCACATGCCGCTCCAAGTGGCCGGTTCCCATGGAGGAGTTGCCGGTGAGGATCTTGTCGCAACCCGCCCACTTGCACACCGCGTCCCATTGCTTGGTGCCATCCTCGAGAATCGTTACACGATCCTCGAAATGGCCCTCCAACCACACCCAGGAGCTTCGCCTCCGCCTCTTCGTGCCGGTGGAGGTGCTTGAACTACCGCCAGAACTACCACTAGAAGGTATCGAATGAGATGGTGGCTGAGTATAGGTGGGGGTGGGGTGGGGTGGGGTGGGGCTTATGATGTTGAAATCATCCACTTGAAGACCGAATTGGTCCATTGTGAAGTCGATCATCGGCTCGGGGTGATGCCCCCGGGGGTTTGGGTTGAACGGCGGGGGAGGGGGAGGGTCCATGGGATAAGAAGTGTGAGAATGTATGGTGAGAAGTGTGGGTTGAGTTGAGTGTGCTGAATGTAGGGATGTGAGGCCCTTTTTATAGCAAAAAATAGAGCTGTTTGAAGTTCAAATTTTGAAAAACGAATAAAAAACAATTTCCCGTGCCTAACGGGCCGTCACCGGGCTTAACGGGCCATCGTGCCGCGCGCGGCGTGCCGGTAGCGTGCCGGCACGGCACGCCAGGCACACGCCGGCCCGACAACGGCCCGGCGACCACGCTCCCCGCCGGCGTCCCGCGTGCCCGCGCCGCGCCGCCACCCCCCGCTCCCCGCCGGCGTCCCGCTCCCCGCCGGCGTCCCGCGTGCCGCCCGCGTGCCCGCGTGCCCGCGCCGCGTCGCCACCCCCCGCTCCCCGCCGCCGGGCCGTGCCGTGCCTGGCGGGCCACGGGCCGGCACGAAAGCAACCGTGCCGTGCCGGGCCGGCCCGCGTGCCTTGCCTGCGAGTTGGGCACGGGCCCGTGGCGTGCCGGGCCGAGGCACGACACGATAACAGACGGGCCGGGCCGTGCTCGTGCCGGGCCGCAAAATGCGTGCCTCGGGCCGGCCCGACAAGCACGGCCCGTTTGGCCAGCTTTAGTGAGAAAGTGGGAGAGAAAGAGTGAGGTGCGGACGGACGGGCAAGGAGGAGGGCGGGTGAGGGTTTGCTATTCAGGCCGTGGGCAGCCCAATCTCAATCTCTCATTTTCAAAAAACAAAGAAAAATCAATCTCTCACTCCCTCTATTACGAATGTTGATCATTTCTGTGGGAAACTTGGAATGTTGTTCAAAAGGAAATGTGGGGCAGTAAGTACACAAATAAAAACAACATCCTAACGATTGAAAATAGTCGGCGGTTCAAAGAAGGCAAATGTTTTAAGAAGAACGCGCATGTTTTTTCAAACTTGCCTACCACAGATGGAACCAACGGAGAAAAAAAGCAATAGTTCACCTAATAACATTTTAGTTTGGAGAGATGGAGTTGGTGTCTTCCATGCTCTAGAATACTTCTATTCCGCATAATGTGTCCCTAAAACAATTTTCTGGTTATCGAATCTGGTAAATGTTGGGTGCAACAAAATCATGTAAATGTTGGCGTAATGATTTGGCGGTTCATTTTCTTGTACATTCAAACTATACAATATAGGTGTGTGCAAGTTCAGTCCTACAATGCAGTTCCTAAAATTCTTTATTAATTAAAGTTTTATGGTAGCTCATAGATCTTTGTTCAATCATCATGCCAACCTTTACATAAGTTTAAGTGGTATTTTACTTTTTCTATAAAATCAACTTATAGGGGGGGGGGGGGGGGGGAGGAAGTAAACCATGTATACGAAAGAGAAGCAAAAAAGAGAGACGTGACAATATTCAGTTTAACGTTGAACATTTGACAAATTTTGTTCCACTGCCACCCATGCGGTACCACAAAACAAATTTTAGGTTCAGGCAAACTTGGGACAATGTTTTTTGATCATTTATTAAAGAGTATTTTTTAAAATTTTCTTAGAAGAATTCGCCCATCATAATTTTCGATCATCAGTCTACTGAATCAAAAGAATGATTCGCACATTTGGAACATTAAGTTCGGTAGGGGTAACAAAAATATATAAATTTTTGTCATTTTGATGCTATTTCGCAACAAAAAATCTAGATCAAAATTGAGTGTCATCCTTATTCTCACAATCAATTGTTAAGCTTTAGAAACAGTTTGATCAAATAATAATGTTCCTTCTAATGTTGATAAAGGTAAAGGAGTGGCCCAAAAACCCATTACATTTAAGCCCAAGTCTACGTAAAACTAGACCCAAGAATGTTGGAATGAGCATCCTTACCGGTGACGACCATGCAAATATATTTGACCCTTTCCTCGCCCACCTCATTCTTGTTTGTCGCTTCCTTTCTATTTAATGGTACCGCGATATAATAGATCTGCTAGAGACGATCATACATACCGCTGGGATCACACATTGATGACACATATTTCACCATATCTACACAATAATGAACATTTGCGCTATTGTCGACTATATCAACACGAAAATATTCCAGTCAATGTTTTTTATTTTTGACATATACGACGACTAACACGACATCGCTATCGGACAATCTCTACGAATCCGCCTTCGACTCAACGAACACGTAAAAAAGAAGAGAGGGACAAATAAACCTGCCCAAACGAAACAAAATCTAAGCCCCCTCTGTGTGCAAACATAAGAAAGTGTCGACGCCTGCCTGCGCGGCCCCACACCGGCACCGGCTCCCCCGCCCATGGCCATTTCCCCCCTCGCCGTCAGCGGGGCCGCCGTCGCCACGCTCGCCGTCCTCGGCCTCGCCGTATTCGCCTGCCGCCGGCTGTGTCGGGGCGCGCCGCCCGCGCCACCCCCGCCCCCCGCCTCCTCCTCCCCTTCCCAGGTCAGACCCCCGCCCCCCTCCCCGGAAATCTTTCACTACAATATCTCCGCATCATTTCGCTCGCCCCCCTCCATTTCCCCGATCACGGGACGGATCTGTCGCGGCGAGCGACGGCGGTCCTCCCCCCCCCCGCCTGAAGTTCTAGCGCGCCGCGAATCTGTATGGCGTAGGTGCGAGGGCACTCTGTTGGGTCGGGGAATTTGGTTTCGACTTTCGAGGTCTTGGGGTACCTGGCGTTCCCGGTGGCACGTAAAGTGTTGAACATTTTGGGAAAATTGTAGCGGTGTTGAAACTGTGTCCTGCGCTGCGTCCCTGTTCCCCGCGCTAGAATAGTCTCTGGTGACTGTTCGATTGGTGAATTCTTGCTGGTCCTGTGATAATATTTGAGCAACCTGGAGGCTTGATTGGATTATTAGGCCGTTCCATTAGGCTTATCGAGCTAAGATGCGTATGATTTGGAGGAGGGCGAGTGGTCGTGTGTATTGGTTCTGCTGCCATGCTCTTTGGTGGCGGTGGGAGCAATTGGGCAAACTATGACCATCTTGCATCTTTAGTTGTACTAGACAATGCTCCTCAATGCATTGGACTAGCATATTTATTACCTCAGTCAGTTATACCTCCTGTTTTCTACTCAAGCCAGTTCCCAACTTCTTTTACTTTTGTACACCTTTTGTTATCAGTGTGTGCATGATTAACTTAATATTTTGCGACGTATATCATGTTGAATGATAGTACATTGCATCTCATATGGGTGTACATGAAAACAACTACATCAACTCGAACAAACAACTGGTACTGGCGGTATAAAATCCCTGCTGTCTTGCTTTCTTGCAAAGAGCATATAATATAACGTTTCATTTTGATCCTACAATTGTTTCATAGAAGATAAGGAAACTTACTCTGTTTCTTTTCCTGATTATTTTTTAATTTGGCTTCTGTAATGCGACTATGTGAAAAAAAATTATCACAGCGGATGAAATAGATTAAAAAAATAACATATTTTTTGTTTTTGTAAATCTAAGGTAGAGGTATCTGATTGATATCACTCTGTGCTTGCAGGACGATGATATCCACAGGCCTCTCATATCAGACAATTTGGATGACCACACAGGCCCAAACAATAAGCATTGTAGCAGTACTGCTGGTGAATCCGGAATTTGGAAAAATAGGAGTAACACTTCACCGAGGTCGCATAGCCACCCCACCGAATCACATCTTATGGAAGGTACATACATACTTACACCTAGGCTTTCATAATTGTATCATACAGCACCGGCCCTTTTAATTTTGTTTGGTGTTTTGGTGGTACCCAGCTCCTCTATGGAAATCATCATAATTTTGTAATACATATGGTTCTTTTACTGTAGGAGAAATTCATGTGATTGATGTTACAAACGGTGCAACCGAAGAGCTCCATTTGGGAAGTACGCTTAAGCGTCCAGCAGAAGCAAGTGTGCCAACACCTGAGGTGAAGCACATAAGAAGGGCTTCTGGAGAGAATAATAATGGTGGCATTCCTGTGAAGAATATTACTGTCGGTAAAATGTCATTCCATTACTTGGATATTCTAATTGCCCATAAGCTGCAAATGTTGTATTACATGCATATGCTCATGATATTTAATAATTTGCTAGGAGTGCAGGAAGCCACCTAGCCTTGGAGGTCATAGCTGGCCCATCTCATGGAATAAACCGCTACCTGCAGTCAGATAATACGTCCATGCTCCCAATGACTCTTGGAAGGGTTGCTCAATGTGATTTGATGTTAAAGGATTCTGAGGTGTCAGGAAAGCATGCACAGATTAACTGGAATGCAAATGTAAGTTGCTCACATCATTTCTTATATTTTTTTTCATCTTTAGCATGCTACTGCATCCAAACCTGAAATCATTTCGGAAATTGACATATCCGTGGAGGTAATTGATGGAGTGTTTCTTTGCTTCTGCTAGAACTGTTTTTGCTTTTACTTTTATTTTGGATGCTACAGTTCTCCTAAGGTTGATGCTACACTACATTTTTAGGACGTCTCACTTGGCTACATATAAGTTTTCTTAGGGCATTTCCAGATTGCAAATTGTACATGCAGGAATATCAGAAATATTGTATTAGGGGTTTTTGATTCATAAATCATAATGGAGGCAGGCAGATTTTGCCATGTACGAGCATCTGACCAGTGTCCCAAATATGACATATTTAATTCAGGATATCTCTAGCATTCTTCCGTTCCTGTTTGATAAAATCATTACTCTTACATTGCAGACACTCAAATGGGAACTTGTGGACATGGGCAGCTTAAATGGAACTTTCTTGAATTCCCAGTTAGTTAACCATCCTGATGTTGGTTCTAGGCGCTGGAGTGAGCCTGCTGAACTTGAAGATGGTGATATTATAACACTTGGAAGTTCATCAAAAGTATCTGTAAGTCTTAATGTTTTTTTAATGTTATAAGTAGCATGCGAAATCTTTGACTGTCCATGGGCCAGCCATTTGTCATCATGTGATGGTTCATGCATTCCATATTTCGGTGTACAAGGCATTTAAACTATGTCCTTCTGCTCAAAAGGAAACTCCTGTGCGTTTGTTCCCATATAATCAAACTATATCCTGTACAAAGTGGCATGATATACTCATAGTCAAATATATTACCATCCACAGTAGACGCAAGAAAGTCTTCAGCATATTAGAACTCCATGCTTTAGTTCTAGCATTCATTTGTTTCTTGGGTTATATATCTGAGTCTATCTTTCTCCAGAAAATAAATTTCTGATAATGCTACTACCATACTAGGTTCAAATTTCACTACAAAATCAGCAAGTGCCAGTTGGAGTTGGTATGGCATCTGATGCAATGATAGCCCGCCGAACTGGAAAGAAACTTCCCATGGAGGATGTCAGCTGCTATAAGTATCCTCTTACTGGTGCACAACAGGTATGTAAGTGATGTTAATGATTTTTGAGAGAGTTGAATGTATTCAGATTTGAATTTTCTACACAGTTTGGGCTGTTTAGCATTTTCGATGGCCATGGAGGAGATGGGGCTGCAAAAGCTGTCAGCAGGTAAACTATTTTGCCAATTCGATTGGTGAAGTGCACATCATGATTTTATCCTGTATGAGTTACTTTAACATATTCTTGACTTTGGGTGATACAATGATATTGAATTTATGATGCCTTTTGTTGTGTAGGATTCTCCCGGAGAACGTTGCAAGCATTCTGTCTAAACAGGAAACAATAGAAAGAATTCTCACATGCGGCAATGCTTCAGATGTCCTTAAATGTGCTTTTTCCTTGACGGAAGCTGCACTCAATCATCAGTATGAGGTTTTCCTTTTATCTGGCTTTCTTGCCTGGTGTACACATTTTAGTATTGTCAAGTTACCAGCATGTTGCATGTAATCATACTGCTCTGAAGTTTATGACATTGATGTAATCATATTGCTCTTAAATGTACGACTTGTTTAGAATAATTGGTTGAAAAAACTTTCATAAATCATAGATATGGTTGACATGTGAGCCTTTTTGCCAATCCGCTATGCTATCATTTTTTTCTATCCTTCAAGTTCCTTGGATGTGAAATTCCCTGAGATATTGCTTTTCTATATTTGCCAAAAACACACAACTCTGGGTCTTTAATAAAAGTGTATATGAAGCTTTGGAAAGTCGATTGTCAGGGAAGATTCCATGAACCCTGTCCAAAGAATTACTGATTTCTTGAGTTTTGAGTCTGACTAAAACACATCAATTGGCAATGTCTAGGCTCCAAATCTGCTGTCTATGGTTTTACACACTCTTCAGTTAAGAGTCTGTACATACAAGTAGTAGGAGTATCATTATCCATTTCTTGAATTATCACTTGTTCATAACCTATCAACTTTTATGGCTCATGTCTATTTACCTCTTACAGGGTTGTACAGCAACTGCACTTCTTATTTGGTTTGATAAGAACAAAGACTGCTTTGCCCAATGTGCAAATCTTGGTGACTCAGCATGTATTATGAAGTAATAACATCTCTTATTCTCTGAAAGACATTTCACTATATTATCTCGAATAATAATTAGTAGTCGCTTGCTGTAGTATGAAATGTCATCCTATATAATTCAAAGTTAACTAATGTCTCTGTTCTCTTCTGTATAAAGGAATTGATAACATAAATATACTTGGGCCATACTTGTATTTTTTGTTTCTCAAGCTCTGCATCACACTAATGCCAACGTTCTTCTATATTAATGGATCGATAACAATAATATACTTGGGCCATGCTTGTGTTTTTTTTGTTTTGTTTCTGAAGCTTTGTATCACACTAACTATTCCTCTTATCAGTGTTGATGGGAATCCAGTTGCAATGACAGAGGATCATCGAGTAGTTAGTGCGACAGAAAGAGCCAGGATAGCAAAATTAGGACATCCCCTGAAAGACGGTGAAAGCCGTATATGTGGTATGTTACCTTTACTTGTGATGCAGATATGACCAGCAGTAATATGCTGATATTAAAATCTCTTTTTATTTCTGCAGGACTAAATCTTTGCAGGATGCTTGGAGATAAATTTCTCAAAGAGCAAGATCCAAGGTTCAGTTCAGAACCGTATGTGAGTCCTGTGGTGCACATCACAAAATCATGTTCAGCTTTTGCGCTTATTGCTAGGTAACACAAAGTTCCATATCTGCTAATGCTCATGCTGCATCCATTGTCTGACATGTTTTGTGCTGCTGCAGTGATGGCCTATGGGATGTCATTAGCGCGAAAAGGGCAGCACAACTTGTCCTTGAGGTAAGAGATCACTTGGCATTTATTCATATTGATCTCATTACTCTTCAGTCACTTGCTGATAGTGCTATTCCCCGTGTTCGCAGTATAAGGAGAGGAACAAGGACCAAATAGTTTCAGCAGACAGTGTAGCGGAGCACGTGTTGAGTGAAGCCAGAAATTTGCGGACGAAGGACAACACATCCGTGATATTTGTAGACTTCGACGCTATGAGAACGGGTCCCCGAACTGCCTGTTGATCGATCCGTTGATTGTAGAAACTGCCTCAATGGCTGCTCCAACCCCATTGTTTTGTTCTTTCCATTTTCTCTTATTTGCATCTTGCTGAGGCCAAGTACAACAGTTTTTCTCGTCTGCAAATACGTGGAGAACTCTTTTGTACGGATGTGCCTGTAGAAATGTCAATGAACTTTACATCCTGGACCTGATATTATATGCTCGGAGACGGCGGCCCAGATATAGAATCTTTTGTGTTAAACATTATAAGGTGCCATGGATTCCTCTTGGAAAAAGATTTTAAACTTTTTATCACAATCTTTCTGTAGCTGCAGAAAAACTGATGTTTGAGACCGTCTGACATAATGAGCTTCTTAGTACTCACACATGCATCCTCCTAAAAAGAGCAAAACATATATAGGGTGCCATGCACGTACAAATCCATTATTTTGTTGATGAGGTCTCATTCCTGTTCATCTGTTTGTATCTGGCTCTCCAGACTATATATCTGTGGAATTCGTTCAAATTAGGTTATACTGGAATCTATTAAGGTGAACACTACAGGTGCTGTCAACATATTTTTTCTATAAGCTTGTAAAAAATTACAAAAGTTTGACTTGGGACAAACAATATGCACTATATTTGAAATAGAGGGAGTATAGTCCAGTCCATATGGAGTATCATAAAAAGGGAACAACTGTGGTAACCTTTGTTTGTACTGAATTGGGTGAACATGCAAGCAAACACAGCCAAGGCTGATCTCCGTGATTTAGACCGGACATACTCGAATACAACACCATCAGAATCGACAAAACAACAATTGCAGAGCACTATATCTCACCGCCGGTTTCATCACTCAAAAGGTACAGGTAGTGCTCCTCAAGGGGACGCTCATGTGGCAGCGCATCCTGCTCTCTCGCCACATGTGAAGCGGACTCATGGAACCTCTGGACACGCACCTTGCCATACGCGTCCATGTTCCGTTGCGAGATCAGGAAGAGCTCTACCTCCGTGACAAACCGTTCTGTCCGTCCGAGGAGGAATGGCCTAGCAGCATCCGAGAGCAAACTCCTGAACTCTTCCCTGGTATGTTCCGGTGAGATCTGCTTCGAAGCATGCAATTTTTCTTGCCTTTTCATAAAGGACTCGATCACGCCATGGATGTGGTAAACTATCGCCTCAGCATTCTCGACCTGCGGAAAATAACAATTTAACATAAGCTACATTGAATACCTCAAACTGCCAGCATCACACTACTCCAGATTGTCCAGATAAGTTTGTTTTTTTTGTCTTTTTGACCATGATGAATGAGTATGGAAATACAACATTAGAGAAAGGAGAAGTCCCAACAAGGATACATAGGAAGTACACAGGAGGATGTTGAAACCTCCCAACACTAGTACGATGCTTTATATGCACTCTCTTTTTTAATAAGCTAGGTTGGCTTATTCGTGCAACTGAAACATGAAAGCGCAAATATGAGAGAGCTACATAACAATTGTATTAGATGTAGCGCTGTACCTGTGTGAGAGCCTGAATTTCTTTTCTCAACCAAATTTCCAGCCACACGTTCTTCCTTAGATACTGCCGCTGCTTCCAGTATTGCTGTATGCTAGACGCATTGTCTGAAATCTCTGTTCAGTTCAGCAAATGTTAGCCAGAAAGCAAACAAGGTCCTGTAATACCTGAAATTAGTTCTAAAACCGTGAACTTAAAAATTAATAAAGCTACAACTTAAAACAATACCTTCTGTTTTATAAAGCTGGGATATCAAGTCCTGTGTGTCTGAAAGACGCCTGCAGCACAACAAAGGTGAGATTAATACATTTATCCATGGAACAACTTCTAGTTTACAATCAGTCCCCAGGCACAAAAATCAAAGGAAAAACTGCAGAATGCAGACATACGCAATAAGATGGTGACTAACCTCTTCCCCGGATCCTGCCCTATGGTATGACGCTTGAACGTTTCACCATCAAAAGCATGAATGACTGATACATTCTCAGTCTGCAAGCATCACAAGGTTACAATATGGTCAGGATCCAGGACTAAGTATGGCTCTGACAAAACAATATCTGGTGAAGTGCACAGATATAGTTTGCTGTTCTAATCAATAGAAAAAGGTGCCTAGCTGAATATTCTGGGGGTGGGCTCTGTGCGGGTGCTATTATTGTAGAAGCACGAAAGCCGGGTCTCACCTTGCATAGGGGGCATTTCACAGAGGACAGAGGTTCTTCATGCTTGCTCGCCACAACCTTCACCCACAGAGTAATGCACTGGAAACAGAACGAATCTGCAGCAGCATTTCATGATGGTCAGGAAATTACTTCGAGCCAAAGGAACTTCAAACGGTGATTTTCGAACTACAGGAAATATCTGCCCCCACCACCAAACCCCACAATTTCTGCAGAGTGCCGCTGCTTGCATTGACGAACAGAGCAGAAATCCACAGCATCCGCCCTCGACTAGAATTCGAGTAGATTTGCACCCCATGGTAGAGTTACGGAATAGTTCTACTAGTTCATGCTTTAAAGTCCGCCTGATTCGATCGAGAGGAGGACGCAGCCAATTTTGGGGGAGGAGGAGGAGAGACTTACGCAAGCAGGCGTCGAGGTAGGCCTCGTCCTTGAAGGCTTCGAGGCATATGGGGCAAGCGCACGCGGCGCTCGCGCCCGCCGCCGCCGCCGCCGCGTGGCTGGAGCCAGCGCCGGAGGACGAGGCGGCCGCCGCCATGTCTGCAAGTCCAGACGGGTCGGCGTCGCAGCACGGTCGCTTCAAGTAAACCAGAGGAAGGCGGTCTCGGCCTCTCGGGTGCGAGTCGGTTTCATCCGAGCCGCCCGTTCACGATCGGACGGCCATGCCAAGGACCAGACCCTAACTAGACCTTGATCCGAGTTAATTAAAATCGCGAGTAGTTATTACCGATAATCTCCTAGCTAATCACTCAGCTCGTCGCTGAAGTAATCACGTTTAGCTCGCGGTTACTTGCCGCCATTATAAGAGCTCCCGACGCGTCGCCACCGCCACGCGCCCACGCCCACGCTCCACTCGCTCTCTCCCATTCCTCTCTCTCTCTCGCTTTACCATCCGGTTGCGGCGGCGGCGATGAGGAGGTCTTCGGTGGCGGAGGAAGTGGAGTACGGCCGGAACGACGACGAGGATGAGGAGGACGACGGGATGGACGAGGACGACCAGGCCGCGGCGCGCGCGCTCCCCGTGCCCCACATCGTCACCCCCGCAGCGGCCCGCGCCCGGGGCCGCTTCCTCGGCCGCAGCGCCTCCGTCCTCGCCTCCAGCCGCGACCGCTTCGACTCCGTCCCCGGCGCCGGCAGCAGCTCCCCGCACGGCGGCCCGCAGCGCTGTGAGAACCCCCTCACCCGACCTTTTTTTTTTGGGGCGTACTTGATCCCTAGGTTTGGAATTTCCGCGGTTTGCAATGTCGTAGGTGAATTTGGGGGTCGGACTTGTCAAAATCGCGGGGAAGGTGGTAGGCTAGGGTTTGGTTGGTGATTTTCGTGAGGGTTTAGGGTTTTCGGTACGGTGTGCTTGCTCAGAACGGTGTGGTGTCTGATCTCGTGCGCTAGTGCTTCTGTTCGTTGAATTTCGACATCTCTTGAGGAGCCAGAACTAGTACACGATGTTTCACCATTAGCTACCGAAACTGAAAGACTTCTGGTGCCTGTATATTGTTGGATGCTTCTTACTGAAGATGCAAAATTATCATCACAATGTAGGTGCTGTTTGGTTGGTATGATTCTACATGCTGAGCAGAGAGAACAACCCTTTTCCATTGATGTTCTTCTGCAGGTTCGGTAGGTGTGGTTATCTTGTGGTGCATGTCTTTGGTAACATTGGACAGTTCTATAGAAATGCTTTTGTAGAAAGAAGGGAAATGCTATTGCAGTTGAATGAATTTTGTGAACCGGCTAGAACAGTAGTGTGAAATGAATTGCCGGTGAGGGATGCAAATTGTGTGATGGTGGTTAGCGTTTCTTCGACCAAATTCAGAATGACTTGATTCTGGTTTCTGGACTATATGTTCGATGGTGTATTAGGCTAAATCCTATCAGAAGCAGTAATTATTTGCAGGAAATGCCAATCTTTGTAAGTATTTGAGTCATTGGAATGCTGCAGTTGAGCTGTGATGTCGGCACCGGACCTTATGACTTCATTGTTTGAACTAAACTATTTTTTTTTGGCTGCAATCGTGTAAGCCTTTTTTGGATGTTCTGGTTGAAAGCTGAATGCTAGAATGCTTTAGAAGGCAAAGACAGGATTGCAGAGTTTTATATGAACAGTTAGGTACAGATAGACAGATCATGAGCTGCCAGCTAAGACTAATTTGTTGGCACACAAATTTGAATAATGTCTCCCTTGCACTTTGCTCACCGCACCTTCATTTGTTGTGGGTTGTGCGGTTGTGCCCCGTGAATGCAGTTGGGATTTTGACCGATTCTGTTTAGATTGAGCTATATTTTCTTTACCATTTGTACTTAGTTATACTACTGAAAATTGTAGCTGATAGTCTCTTTCAGACTTTAGTGTTTCCTTAAAGCGTGAATGATTAACACATAAAACAAGGACAAATGACAGAAATGGAAGTTTCGAACATAACAGAGATGTGTTTCTGAATGAATTTTGTATGACTAAAGAATGGTCTTGATCCAGTCCAGTGCCGTATGGCACTGCTTATTTGGTTATCCACTATGCTTCTTGTATGCCAGCCCATGCCGTTGTGGCTAAGTTGTTTATATTCTACTACTAGGTAAGCAATTATGTCACTGCAACAATGCAAAATGTTTGCCTCACATTCTTATGCATTGAGGAACATGCATGCATGGCTGTTCCTGCTACTCCCTGGTTACTTTTCTGTACTACTTAAAGTGTAAACCAGCATAAGCACAAAGCATCTACAGATTTGCCTGATCAGCTTAGCTGATCACTGGCTGTAGGTTTTATTATTATACTTTTCTTCTAATATCATTCTTAATTGTTTATTATAATTGATTGATCCTCGTTTTCGTTGTGATAGTCGACTCTTGTGCTTATACTGTTCATCAATTATATTACTAATGGAAAAATTTGTTGATCTGTAGCAATTGAAGGATGGATAATACTTGTCTCAGGTGTCAAAGACGACGCGGAAGAAAATGATATTTACGATGCTTTCTGTGACTTTGGTCATGTCAAGGACTTGCATTTCAATCTGGAACGCCGCACTGGATATGGGAAGGTAAATTTGATAGTTTTACTCTGAATATATTGAAGGTTTTGACAGAATGCAATGCCGGTTGAGCTTCTTCGACATAAAATGTTGTTATTATTTTAGACATGAAGCTATGTTCAATGGCCTATACTAAATTATATCTTGAAGTGGCCCTGTTCGGCTGTTCAGCAATTAGGATCAATGGGGGTGGTAGCTTCTAGCTTGTCTAGCATGTGACACATGGCAATTAAATGCTTCCCGTAGACTGTGTAGTGCCGTGGTCAGAGAACTCTAAAGGACATGAATTCGTTTCGTACATTAACTGCAATGTTACAGTTTCTGGATATAAAGTCAGCTTTGACACTTCTCTGTATTTACATTCAGTTTTAGCATCTCCTTTGTTCTCACCAATTTGTGCATGTCTCTCAGAGGTATGACTGGCAGTAAAAAGGAACCCAGAGCTTCCTATACACATTACCCAGAACATTGTCATGTCTAAGTGAACATTATTTCGCATATGAGGAATGTTTGAAATGTGTTTTCTTTAGATTGGATCCACTGAAGTAAGAGTTTCAGTGTCAAACTACTGGCCCGAGAAGGCAGCCTGCTATGGACCTTAAATTGCGATTTTATCATAAATGGACTTTCCTGTACTGGCACACCTGGTTCATATTATTAGTTACACTTACTTACCAAGAAAGAATGTTTATCGGCTACTATTTGAATTGGATATTGCGCTAAATATGTCCTTGTTTTTGAAGAAACTCTGATTTCTGTACGTATCTCTGTTTTTCTGTTCAACAGGGATATGCATTGGTTGAATATGAAAGTTTCGAGGAAGCGCAAACTGCAATCAGAGCAATGGATGGGAAGCAGCTGTTAACAAAGACTATCCATGTTGATTGGGCATTCAACAGAGGTCCTATCCAGAAGATCGTGAGTACAAGGTGCGAATCAACCGTGCTTTTAAAAAATGCTTGGTAAACTTTGGTGTCAATTTCATATGGTACTTCATTTGGTCCACAAGCCTGTTAATACCTTGCTGTTGTGTCTTGTATTTGCATTCTGCAATAATGGAACTGATTTATATTACAATATTTATCCTTGCCATTGTCCTGTCCCGAAATTCTTGCAAGCAGGATCGATCGTTCTTCATTTACTAGCTAACCTCCCCTAGTCTATTTTGTATTGCTTATTTACAATAGAATTAGTGCATCCAGACAGGTTGCATTTGTCATAAAATAAGGCTAATTTCTGTTTAACCTGATAACCTGGAAGATAATTACGTCAGTTAAATATTCTTTCCTGGAGATGGTTCAGCATTTGTGAAATACTTAGTGATGCGGCATTCCTAGTTTTCCTTTTCCACCATAAGTTTACCTATGTGTAATCACAAGCTTTTCGCCCACTCATGGGCTCACGATTAGGAGTTGATGGCAAATGACGACAATTGTTTCAGTAATGAACCCAGGAAAAATTGTATGGAAACAGAAACAAAAAAAATATTGTGAGTCCAAACTCTCTGTCTATTTCTCGTGCATCCTGTTGATCTCAAGTGTATGCATTGCCTGATCTAAACTGTTGACAAACGCAATGCTCTACCTCCCCAGATGCCATGTCCATGTGTGCTGTAGACGCGCAACTTTCCCATGTTATATTCTTGCCTTGTGAAATATGTGGTCTCCTCAGTTTGCTGACAGTTTTTCTTCCTCACAGGCCGGTTCGTCAACGATCTCGGACTCCACCTCGCAGGCTGGCCGCCTTGACATACTGATGGGGAGCTGCCTGCTAGGCCTGCAATCTGGGACCCTAGGCTAGTTTGTCAGGGATCGCTTAATTTAGTCAGAAGGTGCGCTTTGCAATCTGGGACCCTAGGCCTCGCTTTGCAATGTTTTTTGGTAGTTGTCAGGGATCGCTTAATTTAGTCTTAACCATCAGTCTTCCTCCGGCAGTAAGCAGTACTAAATGGACAAAGTATTGTCCAGAACCTTGGGTCTTATTTCTGGTGGCCTGATTTTACGTGTACTAAGCTTGGTCAGCCGCCCTTCCAGACTTGGATACTGATGGCCTGATTCAGGTCTGGCAAATTCAGATCAACTGAAAACATATCGTGCATTGAGAGGAACCATTTTATCTGTGTCATGGCCTAATGGAGCGTTGCACTATGCATGCATAAACTGAACCTGAAACAAAACGTACCTATTCCTTCTTAGCGCAACTTACCCGTTGATAGAGAATTATGATTAGCATTCTGTGGCATGATACAATATGTCGGCGGGTTTCCGCACGACTGTCAATACTCAAGGAACTCGACGACCTCAGATAATATGCTCCGAACACATCAAGGATTTAAACTTGAAAACAATAATCACAAACATTAGTCCAATATCCAAAAAAAAAAAATCAGTAAGATGCCACAAGACGGCAAGGATTTAAACTTGAAACGGCATAACCCATCTTTGAATTCCTGCACCTAAATTTCAGATGATAGATCCAGATATATATAAATGAAACTACATCCAAAATGCTTGGGCTTCAAAATGCCTATTGTGACAAGTTACTTCATAAGAGCGAGCTGGCAGGAAATTAGTGGCCACTGGCTCACCATTCTCGCCACGCTCGACCCGGAAAGAGGTCAGACGGAGAAGAGAATGGCCACCATCACCCCAACACTTCTTCTCCATTGTCTCCCACTCTTCATCCTCCTCCACTGTCTCATCCTGCTCTTTCGAGTTTGTTTCCTCATCATCATCATCATCATCATCATCATCATCATCATCATCATCATCATCATCACCATCCTCCTCCTCCTCCTGAACGTTTGCGTCATGATCGAATTCATGAACCAGCAAAATAAACTGCAAAGTATAATTTGCACCAGCTGATGACTCGAATTCCAGAAACAATTGTCAAGCTTCTACACAAAAATGATGAAATCTGGGAGGAAGCCTGTGGCAAGATGGTTAGGTGGATAGTTGTATCCCCAGTCCACTAGAGTTCAAACCACAAGTTTGACGCTGGTGTTTCTCATTTAGACATAATATTCTTTCAGTGGGAGACGACGTTCCCGTCGATAGCGAGGCGCCTGTGGTGACTTCATCAATCTCAAGACCTAACCCGGTTCAGTCTCTCGGAGGTGCTCATAGGGGTAGGCTGTGCGTACGTGCGTTCAGAGGGGTGAGTGTGTGCAGGGACGGAGCCAGGGGGGCTGGCTGGGGCCATGGCCCCTCCATGGTGGATTTTTTTTCAAACCCCCCCTGTAAATTTGTAGCTAGAATATTCTTTCAGTGTGAGTCGACGTTCCCGTCGACAGTGGGGCGTCTGTGGTGACTTCGTCAATCTCAAGAACTGACCTGTCGGTTCAGTCTATCGGATGTGCTCATAGGGGTAGGTTGTGCGTGCGTGCGTTCAGAGGGGTGAGTGTGTGCAGGGACGGAGCCAGGGGTGGCCCCTCCATGGTGGATTTTTTTTCAAAACTCCCCCCTGTAAATTTGCATATTTGATCCCATATTTACATATTTAGCTAAAATTACTCATCTGCCCCCCTCCAAACTGTTTCATATGCACTTGGCCCCCTTTGTGTTTGGATCCTGGCTCCGTCCCTAAGTGTGTGCTCGTGTATATTGAGCGCTTACGTTGTATTGTGTTTCTTAAAAAAAATGAAATCTTTTTAGAAACATGTTTAAACGCTATACTCAGATATGTATATTTGTCTTTTTTGTGTCCAGTGATATGACATAACCATCTCTGGGAGTACTCTGATGACATTTCTGTTCACCAAGGTGTCGCCCTCGGTCCCCTGTATTCAATCCAGTGATCGGCCAAGATATATCTGAATGCTTGGCCACTTCACCGTTCTGACCGAAGGGGATGTTCATGTTCAGGTTGGTCTGCTGGTGGCTTCCATGGCGGAGGACAGGCCGGAGGCTGGAGAGGAGGAGGAGGGGACGCCGTCGACAGAGGAACGATCGCCACGCCCACGACATTGTACGCCGGCGGCCGGAAGGGCTAGGGTTTTGGAAGACCAACGACACGTACGATCGACAGGAGTGCTCCTTGGTTCGCTCGGCCGGTCAATGGTTGATGATGAGGTTTCAGATGGGCTTTCTTGCTGCAGGGCCGGCGGGCCGGGTTGCTTTGCTCTTGGTTTGTTTGAGAAGCAGGTCCATGGGACTCCAATCGAGAACATGCAAGACCCAACCAAAGCTTGAAGAACTGTACGTTTGCGTCATGATCGAATTCATGAACCAACAAAGTATAATTTGCAACAGCTGATGACTGGAATTTCCAGAAACAATTGTCAAGCTTCTACACAAAACTGATGAAATCTTTTTTTAAAGATTTTTAAACGCTATACTCAGATATGTATATTTGTCTTCTTTTGTGTCCAGTGATATAACATAACCATCTCTGGGAGTACTCTGATGACAGTTCTGTTCAACAAGGTGTGGCCCTCGGTCCCCTGTATTCCATCAAGTGATCGACCAAGATATATCTGAATGTTTGGCCACTTCACCGTTATGACCGAAGAGGATGTTCACAATGGAACTCATATTTCAGGTGGTCATGCCCTCCAGGATTTGGATCCTACTATCCTAGTAGGAGTAGTAGTAATCTGTCTTCTGCACTGCTGAATCTGCTTGATGCATGACCATGCATGTGAGCTTCTGGATAACATGGATGGGAACTGATGATCGATCACCCGCCAAGTTGCTGCACAGCTTCCGGATATATGCGGAGGCCACTGACGCAAGTGCGGCGGATCCATCCCATCTGGCCAACGGTGGCGCGAGCACGAGGGCAGTCGCCGTCGCTCGATCGGGGCCGCCACACGCCCGCTCCGGGATGCAAGATGCAAGCACTGTATGTGTGTATCGACGCCGTCGTCCTCATCCTGGCCTGGCCTCCCCCGGCCTGTCGCTCTCCGATTGGCCCCGCCGTCGTGCGCGAGCTAATGATTTGCTCAGCTCCGGCCACCACAGCACACGGCTGACGTCGATCGTTTCCATCAGCAGCACTGCAGCGGGTGGCCTGGACTAGAGCGCTAGAGGCGTAGAGGAGGTATTGTAGGCCTCCACCATATGGACATCGACGGATGTTGACGCGAATCCGGACACGCCGCCGTACATGAAGGGGGACGACGGAAGGACCGGCCGACGGGGAGAGGTCGCGAATCGCGATTCCCCCCGGCCCCTGGTGGTGGAATGGAATTGGAATCCAAGCGAAAGCAGCAGCGTCTCCCGTCTCGCACGCGGAGCCGGAGCGCATCGGCGTGGTGTAGCTAGCTAGCTCTGTCGCCGCACCATGGGCTGGCCGTCGCGTCCATCGGGTCATCTCATCGCCCGCCCCCGCCGGGGCTCCCCCTCCTCGTCAAGAACAGTAGTTTGCTGGATAGATTAGCTCCGCACTTGCCACTTGACGATCAAAGGTGCCCCGTTCTTTCCGTGCGCATTAATCCTTGTGACAACGATTCATCACGTGCTAATCATCCCCAGTTCCATTATCGAAAAAGAATCATCCCCTGTTCATAGAATCATCCCCTGTTCATTCTAGATGTTTTTATATAAAAATATAACAATCTGACGAATAATATTATAATCTAAAACTAACGGAATTTTATTACTATATAAAATGATCTGACGGGAGGAGGATAAAAAATCGACACGACATGTGACATTTCCCATAGGGATATACATATACCCCCACATAGAGATGGAGAGAAGTCTCTTATTGCCAGCCGCATGCCCCACCTCGTCCATGTCGTTACGCCACCTCAATTCTTTTCGCCATCCGCTAGGTTATTTTTGACAACAAAATTCGAAGGAGGTTAGTTTTGATAATATGAGTCGTTAGAGGGTTATATTTATTAAGAAAATATTCATTCTAGATGTTGTTGTTTGTTTGTCTTGTTCCTCCCATCTTTCATCTTTAATCTGACTTAACCCAATCCATATTGTAAGGAGAAAATGACAAATTTGACCCGTAAGTTAAAGTTCAGCTTGAAATGAACCGTCTTTTAACGGTGTCGGAGGTTATATGCCGGTGAGACCTAAAACCCGTTGGCGCCACCTAATATTATCCACCTTGCCATTGAAGCATCTTCGTCGATCGAAAGGGTCGTGATCATGTGGCGAAGTCCTGCAAAGTGACTGTCATCTCTCCATCGGGCAAGTAGAAAGTAAACCTCATGCCCCAAACAACCTAGAAGGGTGGTAATGGCTGTGTGGATGATTACCGGCACGGTACGCCTGAAATATAGGATAGAGGATAGAAGACCCATCTCCTCTAAGTATGGCTCATACTGAACATCGTACTACATGTCGTCCACATTTTGGCCCCTTATCGGCATAGGATGGATAGGCTGCAAAAGTGAAAACAAGTATGGTCACCATCTTTGTAATTACAAACACAAAATTAGACAAGATTTTTTACTTACCTCAACTCCCTCCACATCTTCCCTCTCGATAAAATAAACCAGGTATGATGCTCCTTGTCGCACACCAAATCAAGTCCATGTTACTAGGTTCCGGCGGTTCTGACGAGTCATCAATCATACAATAAAACAATAGTCCATGTCACATATAGACACAAAACTTATATAGATTATAGAATTTTACATGTCTAAACTAATTCAACAACCATATACAAATTATGGCTACAAATGATCAACTATTATTCAATCATACAAACATTCATCAATCCATAGACAAAAAATATATGTCATACTACGTGAATCCTTCAATTCATGCATTCAAATACCAAAAATAATCTCATCACAAGATCCATCCATTCATTTATGAATAAACAAAATCTAAACACGTATGCATCTATGCATACATACACAATAAACATATTTCATACTCAATTTAGAGTTGAATACACACAAATTAGTCATACACACATGTTATTTTAATGATCACAACAATTAGGTAAACCGAAATTGCAGCCACACTACATTACATGGATCTAAAATTTAGAGCATGAAAAAGGGTTGAAAACAGAAAACATAAGACAAACTAATTGAACAATTTGATAGGGATAACATGGTTGCCACGGTGTCAACCGTTTTGCATGCCGGCGCGAACAATTTTGATTTCAACGGTCATGTCAAGCATTGGTGCATATGTGACATTTGACGTCCGATGTCAAGCGTTGGTGTTTCTACATTCAAGTTGTCCTTCCCCTATGAAAGAAAACCACATCACCACTAGGGGGGCAGCGGCCCCCAACCCCACACACTTTGTGCTAGTTTTCGAAAAAAAATTGAAGAGGGTTGTGATAAAAATAATAGTACCTCCCAACATTCATATTTTATCTCTCGCCTTCCTATAAAATTTGGGGAACTCCGCCAATGGGTACAATAGAAACCACTTTTACAATTTCCCGGACATGTCAAGCAAATCTGTTCGTAAACGGTTGTTGGATGGACCTTTCATGATGGATGAGGATATATATATATATTGCTAGTATATATATATTGCTCCCTTGCAATTACCGGTTGGGAAGATTGTCCATAAAAGAAACTGCAGACAAGTTCAGTTTAGTTTTAAAAAAAAGTTCAGTATTGGTCCATCATGGACCCAAATCCTGGACCCTCCAGTGCAGCTGATTTGTCATTACTATTCTGAATCTGCGTTGCTGATTTGTGCTATGCTCAACTTATCTTGGTATTATCCATGAAAATTAGACGCCCAATCCGAGAAAGAGGGTCAGGCAAATGGAATTTCTTTGCTAGAAAAGCTAGATTATCATCAATAATTAGTGGAGCTGCCTACTACTCCTACTACTAAGAATCGAACTCTAAGTTTGCCTTGTGTCTAAGTAAGATGAGATCTCGTTTCGACGGCGAGTGTGACTTGACCGTGCTGGCTGGCAAGACCACCATGAGATAGTAACATCACCAGTGTCAAAGCTCCGCTACATGGAGCGCGGCGATAGAGTGAGTGAAGACAAATCACCATGGACATGAAGCTCCAGGTGAGTCTCATGTCCCCACTACGCCCACTAGTCGCCGCATCCAGCGGGCAAAGTCCACGACTCCTTCCCTGCTTAAACTAATCCACTCAGCTTCACCTCCGGTTAACCCTTCTTCCTCGCCGCACTTCCATCACACGACCACCCAGCTCCCTAAGCTCTATAAATACGCCATCTGCCCCTGCTCCCTCCTACGCACCATTGCCACGCACCACAGCAGAGCAGAGCAAGCGACAGCATTCCAAGAACAGCTAGCCTCTCCAAGCGATCGCCGGTCGAGCGGGTGTCTGTGCAGCCAGCGATCATCAAGCTTAATTAAGCATTATATATATCCAGCCATGCCGCTCTCCGTGGCGCCGCCGCCGGCCGTGTCCTTCTCGAGGCTGTCGCTCACGATGCCACAGCCCAAGATCGCGCTTCCCGACCGCGCCGACACGCTGCGTCCCCCGCCCCCGCAGCTCGCGGTCAGGCACGCCGCCCCGAAGCATAAGGCCGTGGTGGTCCTGGGCGCGACGGGCACCGGCAAGTCCCGCCTCGCCATCGACCTCGCGCTGCGCTTCAGCGGCGAGGTGATCAACTCGGACAAGATGCAGCTGTACGCCGGCCTGGACGTGGCCACGAACAAGGTGTCCCCCGCCGAGTGCGCTGGCGTCCCGCACCACCTGCTGGGCGTCGTGGGCTGCCCCGACGAGGACTTCGACGCCGCCGACTTCCGCCGCGAGGCCGCGCGCGCGGCGGCCGGCGCCTCCGCGCGCGGCCGCGTCCCCGTCGTCGCCGGCGGGTCCAACTCCTACGTCGAGGAGCTCGTGGAGGGCGACCGCCGCGCGTTCAGGGAGCGGTACGACTGCTGCTTCCTCTGGGTGGACGTGCAGCTCCCCGTGCTGCGGGACTTCGTGGCACGCCGCGTCGACGACATGTGCCGCAGGGGGCTCGTCGACGAGGTCGCCGCCGCCTTCGACCCGCGCCGCACCGACTACTCCAGGGGCCTGTGGCGCGCCATCGGCGCACCCGAGCTCGACGGTTACCTCCGATCGCGCTCCGACGAGGGCGAGCGGGAGCGCTTGCTCGCCGCGGCCATCGACGAGATCAAGGCCAACACGCTGGGGCTCGCGTGCCGCCAGCGCGGCAAGATCCAGCGGCTGGCGCGCATGTGGCGCGTCCGCCGCGTGGATGCCACGGAGGTGTTCCTCAAGCGCGGCGCCGCCGCCGACGAGGCGTGGCAGCAGCTCGTCGCCGCGCCCTGCATCGACGCCGTCCGGTCTTTCCTCAACGAGGACCAGGAATGCAGCATGGTCGCCGCCGCCAGCAAAGCCTCCGTATTTGCCTCCGCTGCCGGGAATGCCTCCGTCTTCGCCGCCGCGGCCACGCCCGCCGTGGCCGTCGTCTAACACAAACACAAACACAAACACAAACACACGTCCTGCATACGCACACACTCAGCACAAGTCAACAACGCTTCGTGAACAAGCTGCCACTCAGGCGCCGCCCGATCGCCATTGATGGCCAGCTCCGATCGAGCTCGATCACGAGCTCAACAAGCTAGTAGTAATGAAGTACTACGCACGCCTACGGTCAAACTCTCGATGACTCGCAGCGACGATGGAGAGAGTGAGCTTGTCTATACACAGGCTGATCGACTCTGCTCCATTTTCACCTTCTTTTTTGAATTTTTTTAGATAACGCGATCGAGGCCCAGCGTGTAAACCCGCGAGTTTTTAGGTTTTTGCCCCCAAGAATTAACCGATGTAACAGGCTCTTGCTGTATTATAGAGAGAGATATTGTTGTTAAAAGTATTGAGTACATGACAAGATATGATTTCTTGCCGAATTATTTCTATCGTAATCTGAGCTTAGTTTTCTCACTATATATCCACTGACCGAGGTGTGCTACCGAGAATATCAATCTCACTTGCTGCCGCACTTGCAGCTGTTAATCTTAACCGAATCACTTTCCTCGGCCAATCGCCTGCATTTCGGAGTGCACAGGCCGAGAGTGACTCTTCCATTATTATTAAAACCGGGTGTGCTGATTATCGTTGTATTGTAGGTTAGAGCTCAGTCAACTCAAGAGCAGTTGGATATGCATCATGATTTGTGCTTCCTGTAAGTTGCAAGTAGGATGTAAATAGATTTTTTTGTGGGAAGACGTAAAAAAATTGTGTGTCATCTTATACTAGAAGAAGAAGAAGAAAATAGCAGGGTTACAGTGTTTCCGCAATCCGAGAGATGCGGTTACAGGACTAGCGAGGCGGGCAGCCTAAAAAAATGAGGAAAGAAACAACGCCCACCAAAAATTCAGTCAACTCAAGAGCCGTTGGATATGCATCATGATTTGTGCTTAGTTGCAAGTAGGATGTAAATGGATTTTTTTGTGCGAAGACGTAAAAAATTTGCTTGTCATCTTATACTAGAAGAAGAAGAAGAAGAAGAAGATAGCAGGGTTACAACGTTTCCACAATCCGAGAGATGCGGTTACAGGACCTCCGTAACGAGGCGGGCACTAAAAATTTAGGCTAACCGCTAACCCCAGATAACACCTAGCCCTACAACGGCGCGTATTCTCAGACTTTGCTAGCATCAAAGTCAGGAGACTTTGAGTCACTAACAGGTGGGTCCCATCATCTACGGGGTTCGCCTGTCATCGACTCAAAGTCAGGAGAAAGTTAGGATTTACAAATCAGAGAATCTCCACCACACACATCCCTCGACAACTTCCATTACTGCTGGCTAGCCTGTGCAAATGGATTTTACAGTTGCAAGTATGTTGCAATTTAGAAAATATTTGTGGTTTTTAAATTTACGTTGTGATTTGTTTTGGCTAAGAGTTACAGATAGATTACAACTGAGCTAATTCTCAATCAACCGAGAATTAGTCGCTACTAAAATAAACTCCACCACGAAAGATTCGTGCGCTAGCTAGCATGCATTTGGGCGTGCATAGTGGCGAGTTCTATAATTGAAAGCCAGTGGCTCAGTGCTGTAACTGACATCCATCTAATTATATATCATTCATCTATAGGCTTAGGAGTTGACATGTGCTGCATCATCAGTTTTGGTTGTCATTTTCCAACTCTGCCTCTTCTTGGTGATGGAAGCATTCTGATGCATGATTGAGATTAGTTGGGAGAGGCCGGTGCCTGCATGCATACATGTCAAGGTCAAGGCGATCAGGTCAGGGTGTATTGCACAATTTATAATAATCCTCAAAGTCAACTCCAGTCTCGCATGCATTGCATACAGGCTTACGGATAGCATATATTTTGTGTTTTGTTCTTTGACTTTATCAAAAGTCAAACCCTCCGTACCTATGGTCAGCATTGTAACGGGGAGTAGCTCAGTAGTAGCGCTTCATAAGGTCAACGTACTAAACAACATGTCAAATTAAGCTGGACTTGGCTGTAAGTCCAGCCTCACAGCTAGGGCTGGCTCATGTGGTGGCATCTTGGCTCCTGAGCAAGCATGTCTCTTGTTGACCCTCATGAAGGCTAGGTGCTATATTGGCTCACCCAGTATAGTGGAGGCAGCACTAGAGGGTTTTGATGTTGTAGTGCTCTTGATGTTTCGGTTCATAATTTTCGAGGTGAAAACCATATATAGGTCAAGCCCTCACCGGCCGATAACTATGGGGTTTTTATGTTTAAGGCGTTTCCTTGAGTTTCCTCGAGCCTGTTCTCCAGAACAAATACTCATGACCCGTGTTTCGATGGTTGGATATGTCATTGGCAGCGCATGCACGTCATATCCTTCTTGGAGGTGTTCTTGTTAGTAAACCTTTCTCACCGTCGGGTTGGTATAACAAAGGAAGTTGAGGCTAAAAAATGTTGTCATGTGAATTAGCTCTTATCGCTTGCCATTTGGTTTTCTTTATATGTATGTAATAATATGCATGTGTGTATTGTCGATATCTTTGTATATCGTGTTTTAAAGTTCACGGATATTTTGTATCATCTTGATGCATATGTTGGATGTTTTGGCAATTAATCGAGCGTCATCTAAAATTCCTATCTTAGTTTTATGAGTTCTTCGGAACAATTCGGATCTAGTTGGGTTATTATTGAATCAAGACATGGTGTAACGAAGATTCACTAAAATCTGACCACTACATGCTTAATTACCTCTACCGAGTTAGGAGCATGTTTCGCAGTCGCAACACATCAAAAGTGCAAACCGCAACACGTCCCTGAATTACATTGATATACACTTATCAAATTATTCAATTGATTTATCAATGTGCTAAGTATGTTAATACATAATTGCAATTGTTTGAACTAAATATTTAAGCAGTAATTCCATTCTTTGCATTTATTTTCCCAGATAAAATCTTTGGTTGACACTAGGTAGCCATGACCACTTGGTTGGTGCCTTGGACACATTTGATATTTGAGAATATCATTAATAATAATTTTGTGTATGTGTAATAACCTATATAATTTTTGTGATTTATTGATTGTAAAATGAGCTTGAGAAAGTAATTTCAAATTTCTTTGATTTCAAAAGTCAAACCCTTTTTGATGAATAAAGTCAAACTTTTTTGTGAGGAATAAACCCCAATTTTCCTCCATGATAGGGAGGGTCAAACCATTAGCATGGTGTACGAAAAGACTAGACCGAAGAGACATAAGAGGAAAGAACCAACTGAGCAACGATAATGTTACAATCATTAAAGGTTATGTCAACATTACAACTTGCAAAACTTTCTTTGTGGACAAATGTTCCATTTCATAGTGCATCAACGAATTATAGTAAGAATGAACTAAAAATAAGTTGCATCTGTTGTTATAAGCCATTGAACCTGTATTGATGGGGGGCATTGCTTTTCCACTATATACTTACAAAGTTTATATATAAGGGCAGTTGTTAGGTAAGTGCTACTATTTTTAAGATTAGACTAATTAGCACCTAGATCAGCCAAAGCAAGTCCATGGTATTATCATTTGCTTTAAAACTATGTATGTAGCACAACCACTAATTGGGTGTGATGTCTTGTTTTCCCTTATGTTTTCGTTTGCTTTATGTCAAAAAGTATGGTGATGATATTTGTGATGACTACCGCCAGTTGTGAAGCGGTTTCTGTGAATTGCATATTTCGTTTTCATGCAACAGTGATCCAATCATTAGTTACCCCACTACTTATCCAATTCATATTAAATTCGGTTTTGTTTGAGTCGTTGCCCGAAAGCTTGATTTATGCATGCTAGAAAAATAGCTGACGTCAACAGTAGTTGGAAGGGACAAAAAACAGAAGCTCCCTTAACGAGCTAAGGTATAATTAAGCTAACCATATTTTTGTGTCCTACTTATATTGTCTTTGGCAGTTGTACTCATTGTACTCGACGGGGTTTCTAAAATTACTTTTCAATAGTGATATTAACCTTGGCTGCCTGGCCGCTACATCCTGAATTACATACACTATACCCATAAAGAGATTACAACAGGAACCTTTGGATTCATGGCTGCTATGGTATTACTGAACTAATTATTACCCTTGATTTTTTTGTCAAGAGAAGCTTTGGAGAAACTAACCATGGCCACTATGTTTCTTCTAAGTTAGATTTCATAATTGCTACGCTTAGGAGGACACAGTGTATTGGTTTTAATATACTCGACATTTGAGGACCATCCAAATGGAAAGCAATTGCAACTATATGATCCAAGGACAAGATATACAAAATACAAAGCCATATATACTTTTCCATTATAAGCTGTTTAATAAAATAGGACGTCGGCCACATCGTGCATGGTCCCTGCAGGCCGTTTAAAAGCAACGGTCAAAAGGAATTCCCTGTGTTGATCCTTTGTATTTTATATTTGAGGGTGACACTAGAATTTGTCTCATCCTTTTGGTCTTGCTTATGCATACTATAATGACCCAGCTTAGTCCAATGGAGATCACTAATCAGAGCGGTTTTAGAGATAACCCAGAGTCTGTTTTATATTAGGATGCATTAATTAGGATGGTTCAAAAGCTCAAAAGACATCTAGCCTTAATTATTGTAATAACATAGGGTAGTTAGTACAAGCATGCACTTGGAAAAAAATCATATCTAGCTCCAAGTTGGTATCTTGTTAACGGAAAATGATATGCATCATTGTGTTTGTACTTGCCCACGAGTGCCTACCAGGAAAGTGTTGGTCATCACAACTCAGAAGGGACACATTAGTAGTAGGGCAACCCCACGCACGCACCACTAAACCTACTTCTTTAGAGCCATTTGAAAAAACAATGTCAAACATTCCTTATCGCTCGAGAAGCCTACAAAGAATAAAAGCAAAGCTATAGATGTGGGACAAATCGAGTAACAAAATCTGAATATAAACAAATATTCCTAATTTTATTTAATTAGCAGGTAGGACATATGACGGTGCAAATATGGCCAAATTAGTGATGTTATGCTTCAACCGTCTCATATGACATCAGCCAGACTATGTTTTTGCATTTCCACGGCAAATTCTGTGCAGCTTCTTCGCACGTAAAGGCACAAAGTGTAGGACATTATGTGCAGCTTCTTAATAGCATGCAAAAGTTGGTTTTGCTATCATATCGAGCCCTGTTTTCTTCTGGGTATGGGGATGGTGGGTTGGGACGGTTGTTCGCTAGGTCATCCAGTCCAAGTACTATTTTTGCAAATAGACTCCCACTCTGTCAACAAATATGGCTGACTTATGATTCCTACTATTTTCAAACAGAACATGCTAACCAAATTAATATAAAAATATATCTACAATGAATATATCCAGGATCAGGTTGTTGTTGTGTGGCCACGTGTTAGCCGTCCGTCGATCAGCTCGCTGCGACGTCAGCCTATTACGGGTGTAGGAGTTTTGCGTTTGGGGCAGCGGCTCTTGGTGTTTCGATAGTAGCGGGCATCATGGTCATGTGGTTCATGCGGTGGCTGGATCGTTGATCTGGTGATGGTCTCTAGGTTCATGTGTCGTGGTCGATTGAGGGATGCGACATCCTCTTATGAAACCGCGAAGTTTTTAGGTTGGAGGCGGTATGGGACGCCCCCTCCATTTTAAATCGGGTTCGATTCAATGCAGCAGGTGCTATGAACTAAGACTTTGAGGAGCTGCCAAGTCATGTAGGGCTTGCAGTGGTGATGTGGCGTCTGACATGGAGACGTCAACTTATGTATGATACCAGCAAGTGCTACGCAGTATGTCTCCTATGCGGTGTCAAGTCATGTTTTTTCTGCTCGATCAAAGGTGGCCTGAACAATGACTATAGACGTGGTGTCATTTCATCGGCTTCCAGTATCTCCCCCATCAACATCTGCTCAGCGAAGTGTCGTTGCCCGTTCACATGATGGTGGTAGTTGTTTTAAGTTTGAGTTTGCACACATTGATAGAAACATTTTTTTGATAATGTTGATGCGCGCTTGCGTCATGCTCTTGCTAAAGGTGGCGGCCTGAAGCTCTTCTTCTGGGATGAAAATTTCGTGACGACTTTAGGTTAGACTAGTTAAGAGCGGTACACAAGCGGGTTTTCTTCTTGAATGCTTTGCCTATAAGTTGTTTATTTCCTTTTTGTTTTTGTATTTTAGCATAGAGCTAGTGGTAGTCCGGTGGAGTTTCTGTCGCGAGGCATGTGGCTGGCCTAGGCTTTCTTTTTCTTGTATATCTCTGAACTATTATGCAATAAAAGTGTTGATCCTGATGCTGAGGCCGAGCATTTGTTCCCCGTTTCAAAAAAAAAGAAAAGAGTTCTACATGACTTACAACTCTAATATCAATAGTTTTGAACAATCCTTGTATGCATATATAGGTTCACATTTGTATGAATAATACTAGGACGACCTATGTTTGTAGAGAGATCATTTTCATATACACTGATATAACATAGACAGACACTCACACAACGTCTCCTGAAGACCGATGTCTCGGAGTTTAAAGATTAATGAGGTCACTACTCACACATCTAGCTATATATGGGAAAATCAACTCCCGTCGAAAGCATAATTCAGTTTGGTGGGATACACATGACATCAAATGTGTGCTTGCTACTTGGTAAAACGATGGGTTCAACCACCCTCCTCCCTCCTTTTCTCGGAAAAGAGAATAACACCGGCCTCTGCATCGACTAATGCACACAACCATGCATTATCCATCACTCAAGATTTTCAGCAGCCAACCAGAGTCGACCTGGAAAAGAAACCTAGTTCTGAGACACCACTAACCCTATTATAAAAGACGGAAATGAATAAAAAGTACACAACTGCCAGGCTAAGCTTTCAAGAAGGAAACACCACACATAGGCTCGTCGGCCTCAAGAAATCAGCCACCTCGGCCTCAACACCAGCGCTGAGCAAACACTGTTGGCCGCCCACCGTCGACGTTGAAATGATACAACGAAGCCACCGGGAAGCCACAAGCCACAGGTAGATGGGAAATCCTCTACATCCACAGGAGATAAAGTCCTCGTCACCTCCATCATTGTGCGAGCATTGCCCAACAGTGATCCCTCGGGGCGGTGAAGGGGAGGAATTGACAAAGTGAGGGCGAGGGCCGGAAAGATTTGATCACCTTCGAGTTTCCTCGTGTGCGACTTGGACCTACCGTTTTAATAACTCATCGATATATACCAAATTAAAATCACCACCCTCCCTCATATCCACTCAACCACATGTTGGTTCCCGGAGATGGATGGAATTTTACCATACAATGCTACAACTTATAAACTGACAAACTAATGTAAATGGATTTCATACAACCATAACAATCCTGGCTAAGTCATTCCCACCAATATTAATAGTATTATATTAACATGCACATTATCCGCCTAGGTCTTCTAAACCTTTTCAAATGTTATGGTTTCACTAATTGTCCACTGGACTTTTCTCATCATCATTTAAATTGTACAGTAATAAAAATAAAATTCTCATTGCAAAGACTTCACTTAATACTTGGTTTCCTATGTAACGACAAATAGGTCAATAGTTCAGACATTTAAAATGGTGAAACGTCGAGCTGATCCTGATCTTGTAGGTCATTATGCTTCTTACGATAGCCTTTCTTATCACACATTATCTTAATGGAATTCCGAATCAACCAGGCTGAACACTATGTGCGAGTGCATGTTGGTGCCTAGCTATATACTAGCTAACCAACTAGCCTCTCTGATTCGACCACAAAAGCTGTCCAGAAATTCACTCATACTAAACAAGACAAAAACGAGCCTTTTTTTCTTGAAAGCTAGTTAATTCTTCTATCATACATTTAATTTTTCATCTAAGGATCATCACAACGTCCAATTTGTTGATTTGCCATGTATGGATTACCTCAACGGTTCGATTTCGATGGATCAGCTCAACGGTTCGGTTTCATCGTTTTTTCCATTTGACTGAAGACATACTGTCATTGTCTGGCCCGAGGTTGGAATGATGTTTGTTCCAAAGTTTGTTGCACCTGTGATGATCCCATAGGGTACCTAAGGAATACCTTTTGCTAAAGCCATCATCACACTGATTCAAGGATTCTTAGTATTCACCACTTGTGGCTATCTTGAAGCTTTCTTTCTTCCAATAACCAAAAGAAGATTGCACAATTGGCCCCTTTCCCTACATTGTACCTGAGTGAGTTTCTGGTTCCGCCACTGGTCACTCTAACTCTAGAGCCGAAAGATATAAAAGCATGCGTGATTCTACTTCCTTTTTGTGGTCGTGCCAGAGTATCACCTATTTTATTTCTAGTTTTCTGGAGAAGCAGAATTTTTCAGTTACCTATCGTTTTCCGACATGCCAAGCCTTGATGTGATCACCACACATGTATACCAGTAAAAGGTAAAATAAGATGAATGTTGTGTAAACTATACTTAGGACGTTGATAAGGAATCATGGAAAGTGACCACCTTAGCTAGCTAGAGAGTGCAATATTGTTACATTGTTGAGCTTCTCTAGTTGATGTATATGGAAAATGGAATAACATCCCGATTTGAAAAGCTAGTTTAAACTATACCTTTAGCTTGCCTAGACGAGGATTATATTTGTGGGACCGATTAGTTTAAATTTAAACTATCATCACCCTCTGAGACTTCGAAGAGGCAGGGACAAATTCCTAATCCCTTTTTACCCTTCTGTCTAAGGAACAAAAATAATGTGATACATGCAAAGACTGCACACTCGAATATAACTACTCAGTGACTAAGGAATGATACTATGTACATATGTTCCATTTTTTTGCAGGGATGCGTATATATGTTTCATCTTAACTAACTACTCCTCAAGATAAAAAAGAATAACCAAATACTCTTTAAGAAAGATAAACTTTATATCGTGTGAAAGCTAGGTAGATCAGCGGTGTTGCGCGGGGCGTTGCCAGGAGGTGCGTGTGGCCTGGTGCAGGCCGGCGTCCGTAGCTGCGCGGGTGGAGGAGAAGGTGAAGAAGGGAGGCTGGGGCGACGACACAGGTCAAGGTCGACTCGCCGCGGCGTCCGCTGTGGCTTGAAGACCTGCTTAGCTTTAACCAAATACTCAGGGAGTTGCCAAGCGCGGTGTTGCGCGGGGCGCGGCCAGGAGGTGCGTGTGGCCTGGTGCAGGCCGGCGTCCGTTGCTGCGCGGGTGGAGGAGAAGGTGAAGAAGGGAGGCTGGGGCGACGGCACAGGTCAAGGTCGACTCGCCGCGGCGTCCGTTGTGGCTTGAAGACCTGCTTTTCTCGATGGGAGGAAAAGTTCCGGCGAAAGCTTTGCCCAACCTTGGTTGGTGCCGGCAGCGGCGGCGCCTTCGTGCGTCGTTTACCTTCCTGAAGGCGTTGTTGTGGAGCTCTCCTCTCCATTCGAGGGGCTTCGCCATCCGGGTGAAAGCCATGCTCCTTTCGGAGCGGGCGACGGCGACAGCTATGTCGTGACCTTCTTGGAGGCGTCGCTTTGGAGGGCGAGTCTTGTGTTGTCGCTTGCTGGATCGTGGATGTCGGGGCAGCGGCCTCGAGATGGTGGATGTGTGCCGAGGCGGCGGCCTCGGAGGGCGGTGCGGTGGCAGCTCCATGAGGCAGGGTTGCGGCTTGGCACAGTTTTGAGTGGTGACCTTGGGCTGCAGGGGCAGCAGGGTTATCGGCTCGGTCGGCGCATCCCAGCGGGGATGGTTGGACATTATGTCGGGGCGGCGGCCCCGGGCATGGTGTGGCGGCCGTGGTCTGCGGGCAGTGGTCCTGTGTAGCTCGGGCTACAGGCTTCTGAGCCGTGCGGCGTTGCAGCTCGAGTGCGAGCGGTGTTATGTCGGGGCGGCGGCCCCGGAAGGTGGTGCTGGCTGTGTATGCAGGGCATGCTGGAGCGGTGGATGTCGGGACGGCGGCCCCGAGAGCTTCGCATCTTCTGTGGAGGCGAGGTTGGTGTTGGCACCTCTACTCCGACGGGGTCGGTGAGTTTGCTTTGCTTGATTGTTGCTGCGAAGTCGAAACTGCGGTGTACGATGACGGGCAACAGGCAGTGAGCGGATTCAAGGGTTGGTCTCCTCATCTGCGTCGGAGTGTCCGTACCTGCTCCTCCCATAGCAGTTGCGGCTTCTTCTCTTCGGCAAGGGTGGTCGGTTGGCCGGTCTTTGTGGAGTGGTCATGTGTCGGGAGCTTGGCTCTGTTGTTCTCGAGGTTGTGTGGGCTTTGCCCCGTGGGTTGTGTTGTTGTATGGTTTTCGCCCGGTTTCTTCCATAATAAACCGGACACCTTCTTCTTAATAAAAGGAAAAGGCAAAGCTTTTGCCTTAAGTTTCAAAAAAAAAAGGTAGATCAGCGGAGAGTACATGGTATTTCACCATCATGGAATTTCACGTCATAGACCATGTTAACCCTAGGTAGGAAGAAATTGATGGTCTTCTTTTTTTTTTGGCGAAAGAAATTGATAGTGTTCGATTGAACTGGTTAACCAGTACATGGATATCAGAATTTCCACTATAAAAACCACTCCAAACAAGATCAGAAGGTACAAATTCTTCCACTTAATGAGAAAGGAACATCACTCTTGGTTTTGTTTGAGTATAAAAATGTGAAAAGGTGGCATCTTGCATGCCCATCCATTCTTGCCATCACCTCAGCTGCAGGTGCAGCGTGAGCCTACCATGCCCACATTTTAATTTATTGGTAATAATTAACCACCAGGACACATATTAATCATCACACTCGTATCTCACGCCGTCTCTTTCTGAAACTAGTATTCTTCGAGCTTTGGAAGAGAGGTAATGTTAAGAAACATCCAGTAGTCTCCGAGCTTGAGGGTTCCCATGCATCAGATTCCGGCCTTGACTAAACCCATACATAATTCTTTTGCTTCTTTCTTTCGGTGCAACGGGAATAGGGATCATCTACTTATATTTGCATCCAAGTCAAAAATACACGGCGTATATATGCATACTTCTTCCCATATTACAGTCCGCACTGTTAACTTCGAGATGCTGGGCAGGACTACGTTGCTTCGGTGTCTTTTAGGTTTGGAGTAGTTCGTATGTCGTCTCTAGGATATGTGTTGGTTCCTTTTTTAAACTCACGCGCCGATAACCGTGTTTATGTCTTACTAGAATGATTCTTACTCTCCATATGCTTCAAATAAAAGAAATTCAAGATGCACAAGACGTTCCACTCTGGGAGGAATCCAATTCCACAATACTCACCCGTTTGCAGTGGTGCAGCATAGGATCGAAGGCTAGGCCAGGACCTAGAAGGAGGGAATTGCGGCATGAAGAATACGGCTGGTGAGTGGTACCAGGTGCTGTGCTGGTCAAGCAGTCATGGAACATATCTTATCATAAGCTTCGAAAACGGACGAGGGGACTTAGATAGAACACACAAGAATATATATACATATATATATATTATATCTAGAAGAGTTAAATGCATGGGCGGTACTAAATCTTTCACCGAAGTATCACTTGCGTCCTAAATCTATAAAAATGTACATCTGAGTCCCATATCTGTCTTAAGTCGTTTATCGGAGATCCTAAACTGGTATGACAGTGTTGACCAGTGCCACGTCGACTTAAATTTGCAAAATGCCCCTTTATTTCTTCCAAGTCGGGGGGACCTCCGATGAAAGAAGCCCCACGACCCTGTTGGCCCTTCTCCTCCATCTTCTAGCATAGACGACCTGCTCGCCACCAGCGACCCCGAGCTAGGCGTGCTTTGCCGCCTTCTGGCTAGGATCGGGGCCCTCTCGCCAGGGTCAAGGAGGTGGCGCGGGAGATCCATGCCTGGGCCGACCGTGAGCTCGATGCGCGGCTCCAGGCTGCGGTGCTCCGACGTTTTATATACGGGAATTTTGTCTAAATATTTAGAAGCTTAAAATTTCGATTTTGATTTTAAAAAAGGGCACCACGTAGCCCGGGCTCCATTTATGTTATACTCATAAATTGTTTTGAACCATGTGATGTAACTGGTTATTAACCTACAACCCACTTCTCTTCTCTCATTTTATCTATCCTCCAACTTAGAATATATATTACGTATTTAATCTCTTACGACATGTTTACGTCACTTCATTATACTTGCTCTAAGCTGGCCTGGCTCGAAATTATGCACGACTATTATGATGTGATAATCATAATCATGACCGAATCATCAAGGCTAGTCGTTCGGAGGAAAAACGCACACGTCCGGCCGGCCGTCTTTCGGCGCCGCTGGACGAGACTTCTCGAGTGTTTTCTTTTCTGGTACGGAGGGATGTGAAGAATGTCACCATTGCTTTTCGGGCCTCCTGGGCTGCTGAATCTGTAGACTGAAGAAGAAGAAGGTCCAGCCCCAATATACAAGGACCATTGCCGATATCAATATTGCCGTACCGTAGCTGCGGCAGACACTGGTAGATGCAAAGCACGTCTGGCAATCTGCACTCGGCCGGTATGCATACGTGTTTACCAATGTCAAGGTGTTTGTAGGCTTTTACAGCGACGAGATGATCTGGAAGAAGGGAGATAAAACTGTCGTTCAGTTAGTTCCAAAAAATGGGTGGTGGCGCAGTTGGCTAGCAGGTAGGTCTCATTGCTAATTGCGTTTGATCCTGAGGCTGAGAGTTATAGCCTCTCTCATCCCATAACAAAAGGCAGTGATTAAACATGTGCTAGTGACTGGTTGGGTCCTTCACAATTGAATGATCTCTTGATTAGCTTGAAGCACTCATGAGCTCTTGACCTCTTTGCTGCCCTGCTAGTTACGATTTTATTTCAGTTCTTTTTGTACTCAGTATTTTTAAGATTCTTAGTTTATATTCGACGTCTTTCCGTTTCTACTCTACTCTTGAACTCGAACTCAGGTCTCTTCTTAGAGTAAAACTTATATAATTTCATAAACAGAGGCACAAATGATGAGTGGATGGATAGAAGGCGTGGTTACTCAACCCAACTTTTGATTTCAGGTATAGTTAATACAGTGTATGCATGCATCCAAGAATCAGGGAGCAAGAAAATTAAGCTGAAATGTTTGGGAAAATAATAGACGCGAGAATCAGGCACTTAAAATTTGTGATAATTCTCGTCTTCGATGAGATATACTAAGCTAAGATATCAATTTTTCCCAGAAACTGAGGGTCAATGACCTACTAGGCATCATCGTCAAGGAAAAAAGCACCACACTGTATTATTGCAATCTGCATGCAGAGGTTGGAGCCTAGGGGGAGGAGAGACAGGAGAAGGCCAACAAAAGCGACAGATGACGACGCCTTCCCGCGTTTAGACCGGGTTGCCGCCACCACCACCGCCTTTGCTCCAGTTGTCGTGCCAGTCCGAGAAGCCTGTGAGCAACGCATCTTGCATCCACTGGTAACGACATTGAGATATGGCCTCGGGGAGTGTCAGCCAGGTCCTCCGACGGGTGCTCTGCTCAGGCCATGAGGCCAGCTCTTCCTTCACATGCAACGCAAACACCGCCGCTCTACACATTCCCTCAGGGCAGCATGCATCTTGATGTGTCTTGCTCTTAAAATCGTAGAAACCTAGGAAATGCTGAAGCACAGTAGAAAGCGACTAATAAGCTCAAGTGCAATATGAAGGCATGTTGATAACTGGAAGTGAATGAGAAGACTAAGCTTTCAGCAGGCAGTTCATGAACATGTCTAGAATAGAACACATAAAAACAGCAATTGGGTTTAGCGTTATCTCTAATGGAGCCACATTTTCTGAAAAAAGTATTTGAGATCCTTTCAGAAAGGTTTAACCCATTCTGTTCATGGTTCCTCCACTATGCAAGCATTCCCAGAATGGCTGAAGTAGAGATTCGGCACTAGCTAGAAGTCCTAGAACCGATGTTAACTACACCATTCAGAATCTTGACTGACACTAGCCAAACGAGTTTCAAAATGGGGTGACTGAAGCACAAATCATACTATGCTCAATTGCTCAAATAACACAACCAAATGAATTACCGTAAGCAGTTGAATAACACCATCATGGCCTCCAATAGCACTGCTAAAATGTGAATAAAATGGTTCTTTCGACTGTAAAGTGTGAACTAATGAAGGATGCCTTGCTAGCATTCTTCATAAGCTAGTTGCAACAAATATAGCTGTACAGAACAAAGAGCACACTAGCCAGCATTTTCTATACCGAGACACAATCTTGTTAGCTGTACTGGATTTGCAATTGCATCATGTATGTTGGCACATTATTAACCCGTGCAGCTAGGATATTACTATATGAGTATATAGCCTGTGAGTAAAGCACAAAATAATGCAGCAGCATGACTTAGCAAAATCATGCGAGCAAATTTAGTTTCGAATGTTGATTCTGCAAATCACTGCACAGGAATGTTCCAGTTTAGTAACACAACCAAGAAAATCCACGATTACATGGAATTTGAAGGGTCTTCAAGAGGGAAAAACATATAAATCGTTCCACTGTTGGTATGATGGCTACCAGGTCCTAAAGCAGTTAGACTCCTACATTAATATGGCTAATCGATGCCACTAACTACAATGACTTGCTACAAAGGGGACTATAACAAAAGGCGTGAAGCCAAAAGCTTCCGAGTAACTCAACATTACCAGTTCAGTACAACCAAATTAGAACATGTATGTGTGTAGGCATAATATGAAAACAGTTCAATGTCATAACAGTGCATATTGCCTCAGCGATTAAGTTAAGCCCAGGTAAATATGCCTCAATTTGTGACATACATGAAAATCTAAGCAAACAAAAAAAATGAAATCTGACATACAAGTATGAAGTATCATATTTTACAGGTATCTTACCACTATATCTCCTCGAACTCCAGCTTCCTCTATAGCTTCCCGAGCAGCTGCCTGTTCGACAGTTTCATCGTTCTCCCATCCTCCCTGCGATAGGAAGCAGTAAAATAACAATAGTATAGCAACATTTACCCAACACCATGTATGCTATCTGAAAAAGTAACACTACGTATGCTATCAACTTAGTGAATGATATATTCTGATTGGACTCCCTTCACAGGCTACCATATTGTAAAATAAGTTGAATCAATAAGAGTACAGAACATGATAAAAAGTTCGGGCCTGTTTAGGTTGTGCCAGATAAGCCTCACAAAGATTTGGGTAGCACCAAAATATTGGGAATTATTTGAACGGTTGGCAATTTTTGGCACACCCATTGTTGTTTTCCCACTTCCTATAAACACTATTGCCAACCATTGGCCAAGCTTGGGCTATCCAAAATTAGGTTGGGATGATTTGTGCATCAAGCAAACACACTATTCACACCTGCATCTCGTTACACTCAAACTGCAACTCATTACACTCAAACTTCATCTCAATTAGTTTCAAAGGAGTATATAAACACATATTGCCAAGGAAAACACGTTGAACTAACTAAGATACCGAGCTTCATTGTCAGCAGCACAATGTTCAAAAAACTAGTGTGTCTAAAATATTAGACAGGGATGACCGCAATAAATACCTTTGGGAACAATAGACCTGGTCCGCTTTGGGAGTTGATCATGAGAACTTCAACAAGTTTGTTCTGTTCATCACCAGAATTTTGTTCACTATTAACTCTATACCTAAATGGTATGCACCTGGAAACAATGAACTTATTCAGAAAAAACATAAATAATCCACTACGCAAAAGCAGCACAATGTAATTGTTAGGACCCACGGTTTACACAGATTTTTATCAAATCATGCTCAAAGAGGAATTAGGTCTTATCACAGAAATCACCCAAAAAAAGGAATGCGCAGATCTGTGTGAACTGTGAAGGTGAAAATTTTGTGAGGATAAGCTACAATACAGCTGTACATATGAGTAAACAGTGTTGTTTGAGCTATAAAGGGTTGAAGAAATTCAGCCATATTCACAGAGGAACTTCCTGACACGCTTTGTCAAACTAACAAACATTGTAGATGCAATTTCCCAACCTGTTCTTCAACCATCAGAAATAGACATGTTGTATGAATAGTTAAAAGGAGAACTAAAATCTTAAGAAATCAATATTCAGAATGTCGAAGGGTGATGCTACATGCCTACATAATGCTATTTTTTAGCGTTTTGATTTCCCTCATTGTAGCTTGTGCATTTCCTAGATGCCCTCAGCCTCAGGTAACACCATAAAACTTCATACTCTCAGGTGTCATCAATTGTTAACTCAGAATGAGCTGAGCTGAAATACATCTACACTAGAAACTTGAAATGCACAGTCATCAACTTGCCAGAAGCAACATCAAGAAGCCTGCCCTGGCTTAGAAAGCCGACACCGAACCAGGAGCAAAAAAAGGGATCCTACCATGAACAAGCACCTGGACTATGAAGACCGATGTTGCAGGTTGTGCCCTTCTTTCACAGGACACTCACAACGGATTGTATCCTCAGATACTACAACTAATGTTCTATGCTTGCATCAATCCAGAGAAGAAGAGTAAACTACTTCATAGATAATAATTTTGACAAAAATAAGCATACGCAGACGCCACCAAGCTCACGCAAGCAGCAACGGCACAAACCTACCCAAGCGATCCACAGCCTCGTCATAGTCGGAGGATAAGAAGAAAAAAAACTAGCAAGCACGCCGTCTGGTGGCAGGCACTAGGTAGGTTAGGTCTAAGAGAGGGCAATGAAACGCCCGCACATACCCAATCGACCCCAATCTAATCAAGAAGGAAACTCGGAAGCATCAGGGATGGATTCAGGAGGGGGAGCAACAATCTGAGCGAGCGGGCGGACCCCGTACCCGGCCACGAGCCGCCGGCCGTCCTCGTAGCGCTGCTGGTGCCGGCCCGTGCGGGCCACCAGGTCGCACATGCCTTGCTCCTGCTCCGCCGGCTCCTGCTCGCTCCCGCTGCGCGCCGACTCGCCGGGGAGCAATGCGGCGGGGGGAGGGTGGGGGGGGGGGGGGGGGGGGGGGGGAGGCGGGGAGATTTGTGCGGGCAGATTGGTGGAGATTGGACGGAGGTGGGAAATTTCCTTGCCGTGAGGGCAAGGAGCCTCGCTCTGCGTTTTTTTTCTCGTTTTATTATTATTATTTTTTTACTGTCCTCTACCTATTTTTCTGGGCCGCTAGGATGAGAGCCGTTTTGGGTTTGGGTTGCCCCGGCTGCTGCTGCCGAGATCGTTTTGGGTTTCTTCTCCTTTTTAATTTAAAAGAAAAGGGTACTTTTTGGTTGCCTTTTTCGGTCTTCTCAAAAGAGGAATTATTGTGGCTTTAGAGGTTGTTTTACTGTGGAAATTGGCTGCTATGTTTAGAGTGTTTTCACATTTTTGTTTAACAATTGTTTTGGTGATAGTTGTGTTTTGTGTCATTGCCCCCATTTGGAGAAGAAACATCAAATCCGTATAACGGTCATGTCAACTGGAGCCGAAATCCCCCCCCCCCCCCCCCCCCACACACACACACAAGTAAAGTTGTTTTCTCAATTGATAACAACGTGTGAACAAAGTTTGTGTATGGTTGATATCAACGAAAACACGTGGAACTAAGTGCTTTTTCTATTGTTGTGTTATGAAGATTGTCGGTCCGAATGTTGTGAGCTTAGGTGGGTTTGTCAACATTCATTCTACCTCCCTAACCCAAGGAAGTAATGGAATGGAGCCTAACCATGAGTGTGCTAAGTGGTTTAGCAATAAACAGGTGCTCGCTAAATCAATGGCGGAGGCAGGGGGACCAGCAGGGCCCTGCCCCCCTAAGACCATGGAATTGCTGGTAAAATTAACTGTGTTCATGCCTCCGCCACTAGCCCTAATGCAAAAGATCAAAGACGAAGAAAAAAGCTGGACCCTAGCAAGGGATAAGCATTTAGGAGAAATAGTGGCTACAAACACCATCATGTGAAGTTTTCTTTTGGCTTAGGCCACCCATGTTTGTTTCTTCTATATGAATATAAAAGGAAAAAAATTACTAACTAGTTTTGAAAAGATAACGTTTATGGGTAAAATAATATTGTATTGGTAACAATCAATTTCTATATTATTCTATTTTTTTGCTAGATTTGAAAGCGGAATAGTAGTGTTCCGATGTGGATATGGCATCTGCAAGAAGTCTTTATGAATAACCACTTAAATGAAAGTCATTTATAATTTTATAAATAAATATGTTTATAATAAATTTTCATGGGCAATGCAAATTACATAGCAGTATGTATGTAGCTCAGTGTGCATGTAATCAAGAAAGAAGTTTCAAAACTGTAAGTAAGTTATCACACATAAATTGAAAAGAAAAACACGAGAAAACCTGAAAAATCCACACTAATACACCAACAAACCCCCACTTCAACAAAGCCATACCCAAAAATTGTTATCCCACTAGTTGAATGCCCGTGCGTTGCTACGGACTATTAAATTTTTTTTGTCACTAAATCAAAAACTGGAGGATCATATATTTTTTGTCTCCCAAATACATGATCTTTTCCGGTCCTTAAAATACATGTTGAATTTTTTGCTTTCAAATCCCGCAGAATCTGTTTCTATAAAAGTCTGTAGAATCTAGGATCAACGCTAACTATAAATAGCTTCAATACACTCTTAATTTTGTGCGATTATAACATTGTACCCAAACGAGAACGGCTGCCTCTACTGCTCCAACCAACTCACATTAGTAAGGTTTAGTGAACTGCTAGTATAGTAAACAATATTTCTTTAACATAATCACATAAGGGAATAAGCATTATGAATAAACACATATTTATATAATCCGCTGTGAAATCTGCGTAGACAATACCCGTACAACAATGATGCCATGAAGTCATGCGGAAATCATGTTCATGTATGCATACATAAAACCTATTCTTATTGGAAGGAATATCGACATGAAAAGCTGGTGCAAGGGCCTAGAAAATCCTGTTACATATGCTCCAAACTATTAAATTTAGAACTGTATAATTTTATGACTTGTTGGGTATTGCTACTTCATCAGCTCTCACCATTAGCACCCTTGTGTGACTTTACATTCTTTGCCCTTGTCACGCCGGCATGGATTATCAACAGCTCAACGCATCAACAACATCCTGATGAGTTGTTGTCGAAGCCCCAGGGTTTGAAATGATGCTGCTACAACACCTTAATTTTCTTAGCGGCCTCTGACTTCAACTGGGAGCTCAGATTCTTGATCTTAGCCTCACGGAAATTGATGTAGGTGTCAGACGTGGCTCTCTTGAAGATATCTGTTTTGGAGTATCATACAGGATATGAAAAATGAAGAGAAGCTAGCAAAATGAAAATAACTAAGCTAATTGTGCAAAGAAAGACAAGCGTACTCATGATACTGATGTACTTGCCCTCCTCGACAGTTACATGGCTCACACCAGTGATGAACTTCATGTCAAGCTTTAGCATGGACATCCTGCTCTTTTCTCACTCTGACTCTGCTTAGAGATCTTCCACTTGCATCACCTCCAAATCATTAGAGCATAGTAGTATAATTTGAGAACAGAGACCAATTTACACCATGTTCTAAATTCCCAGCAAAAAAAGATTTCATGCAACTAAATAGCTTCACTGCAACAACTCAATTAGCAGTTGGTCATGCTAGATGCGTAGAACCATATATACGTGAGATTCAGGATTGCTAACGTTAAACCTGATCGATGAACATTTCATTTATTTTCTTCCAAATTACAGCCTCTGGAATATTTAATGCCCTGATCTTTGACCATCTCAATTTTTCTCCCTCCAAATTAGAGCCTCCGGGATACTGAATGCCCTGATCCCTGATCGATGACCAGCTCAATTCTTCACCTTCCAAATTATAGCCTCCTGGATACTGAATGCCCTTATTGATGACCAGCTCAATTTTTCACCTTCCAAATTAGAGCTTCCTAGATACTAAATGCCGCCAATAAGTTACAGAAAGGAAACATTAATTTAACATACATACCATGACTTGTAGGAACATTTGGGAAACTTAGTAGACATGAAGGGAGCTTTTCTTTTTCTTGGCAATTAACTTAGAAATGAATAAATCATACAATATCAGCAAATAAAGCAGTAATAGTCTAGTGATGTTTCAAGATCAATTGCAATGATAGTAACAGTAGGTTAATGGTACTTTAAGCTCGAGTGTACGGTGAGAGGAATAAGGAGTGGCTTTGGTGTCATGTTGTTGTGCTGCTTCTCCCTGATTTGGTGGGGGGCGACCTTTACGTACATACAATAGAAATACCAAAATATATTGGCCGGTATATGAGCGTAAATGGATATAATGGCAGCTATGGAAAGAATAGAGAATTACAATGGCGTTTTTCGAAAGATGAAAGCTGATAGGGTGTTTCTCAAATAGCCGGACCTTATAGTGGCAGCAATTGGATTAGCCCTTTTTAAAAGCATCACAATGAACCCCAAAACAATGAATAATCATAATAAATCTATGTAATTGAAGGAGATATGCCCTAGAGGCAAATAAATAAGTAGTATTTATTGTGTTATCTCATGAGTTTATAGTAGGTTTGTGTATTATGCTATAACTGTATTAATCGGAATTATTAATACACGTGTGATACATAGGCAACCAGGTCCCTAGCAAGCCTCTATATGAGCTAGTCCATTGGGCAACAGTTGATCGAGATTCCCGATCAAGGACAATGACGTCGGTTGACAATGGGGTCATCTTGTTAGTAGAATAAGGTGATGGACATACGCAAAGTATTGCAATAAGATCGTATTACGATGTTTGTCATTTGCAATAGATAAGAGTATGATAACTTATTCCTTAGACCGTGAGACCGTACTTATTGTTGCTTCGTAGGAGTGCTTTGAGAGTATCAAACGTTGTGTCTTATATAGCATGACAATAACGGTGTCCATCTTGGGTATTCCGAAAGAGCATCGAGACGTAAGGATCAAGAGCGGGATTTGTTCATTCTTGTAATGGAAAGATACTCTGGGCCCACTCGGTGATATTGCATCTATATAGCTGCGCAGCTTGTGACTAGGTCATGGAGATGGTAATATCACAGACGAGTTAATAACCTTCGTCGGTAACGAGATACAGCAAAGGCATCGGTGTGTCTACGATCATATCTCGGACAAGGTAGTATCGCAGAGACAAAGGGAATGAATATCATATTTATGGTTCAACGACGATATTCGTGGAATGCACAGGGGTCGTCATATATTTCCAGGTATCCCTGACGATCATTGGTGAGCGGAGTGTCTCGACCATGTCTGGAGTGTTCCCGAACCGTAGCGTAACAAACTTAAGGTCTTAGCGACGCTAGGAGATAGGTTCTGGAATTTTATAGGTTTTTATTGGAGAGAGAGAAATGATCCGGAAAGAGTTCCGGTGGTCCGGAAGGAGTTCCGGGGAGGTGTGGAATGGTTCCGGGAATGTCCGAAAGTTGTTCGGGTGGTTCCGAAATAGTTTCGGAGTCATGGGATATTGAATTATATATAAATATATTAATTATGAATTAATGGGATTTTTATATTAATTTAATATTGATTAAATAAAGTAAAAAGGGGGGCTCCCACCTAAATGGGCCCTAAGAGGGCCCAAGAGGGGGAAACCGCACCCCACAAGGAAGGGGAAGGCTGGGCCTCCTAGTCCAACTCGGACTAGGAGTTGGAGGGCCCATGGGGGGTTCAGCCGAACCCCCCCTCCCCTCTCCTCCTTTAGTCCCACATGGGGGAGCCAAGGGGGGTGGCACACCCCCTTCCCCCTTTATATAGCAAGGCATATTAATTGATTTAATTCATAGGAAAATCCAATTAATTCCCGATTTCTCTCTCGATCTCGTGGTTCCCAAGTCGGAGCCGCGCCGAGCTGAGGAAGGGGGTCTCTCTCCACCTAAGCCATACCGCAGAGCGCCGTTGCTCTGCGGGATTCCAGATAAGTTCTACTCCTGCGATTTCAGCTGGATCTGAATGACCGGGAGTTGTCGCTAGGCTCCGTATGTTTGCGAGTGCTCGGAGGCTACTCTATTGAGGAGCTTGGGCGACGTCGTCTCGCCCCCTGCAGCCGCCGCGCCTTCCACCCCTCTGCTGCCGGCGCACCAGCCCCGGTGCTGGCGCTCTGCCTTCTTCCGCCTGACGCCCGTCGACGCAGATCATCGTCGACACCCCGGCGTCATCGACTCCGACATCGCGGCAAGTTCTCCGCGACCTCGAGGTCGGCTACGTACAACTTCATCGTCAACGCTTGTGCGGGAGCGTAATCCCCGCTATCGGTCTACATGGAGGTAATGTAACCCGTTCCGCCACCGTTATCGCATGTACTAGATAGATAGATCCTGGCTAGTTAGGGTTTTGATCGCTAGAAAATTATTGTTTTCTGCACCGTAACCCCTTCAGTGGTATCAGAGCCGATCTATGCATAGTACTGCTGGTACGGTTAGAACTCATGTTGAATGAGGGCGTCTTTCTTATATTTGCTACCCTCTAGCGTGCACTTGCGATGCCTTCGGTATTGAGTTGATGAAGCGGCCCGGACCAACTTTACGCGTACGCTTATGCGAGACTGGTTCCACTACTGACATACGGCTTGCACCGTATCTGTGGCTGGCGGGTGTCTGTTTCTCTCTCTCTAGTCGGCAAAGCATTTTCAATGGAGGGCCCGAAAGGGATGCTTAAACATGCAATTATACGATCGACGTTGTGGTACAAAGTTCGTAGGTAGGGAAGCGATTCTCTTACGAATAAGCCTATATGCCACGTAAAACTTGCAAATCTAAATAAAGCTAGAGGCGTCTAACTTTGTTTTGCAGAGGCGTTATTTTATGTGACATGGTTACGGTAAGTTTTGATATTACTCGTACTGTCGGAGGCAATGGAGGGCTCTGTAGAGTCGGAGCCATGCCAGGGCGCCGGGGGGCCAGGCACATGGCGCCATGAAGGTCCAGGCGCATCGACCATGTCACATCGCACTTCATTGCATCATTATTGTGTGTTGTTGTGTGTGCATCCTATTGATTGCTTATATGCTAGATATACAACGGTAGCATCATAAATAGGATGATCCCTAACAAAATACCAAAATTGTGTTCTCCCTCGTTGCGCACCACCAAGAAAGTTCTACGTTATGAGGCAGGTCGTGATGATCGGGTGTCACACATCTCGTCGTTCGCATACAGTGGGTGTAAGCCATGTTGCACGCGCAGGGTCTTCGAGGTTTGATTGGCGAGCCTAGCATACTCAGAGGTATGGCCTCGGAACACGGGAAGATCGAAAGATCGAGCACGAGTCATAGAGTTGTTATGATCGACATTTTATGTCCACCTTAGAAGTTGTGCTGCCGGCCGTGATGATCGGGGGTAGTATGGTGGATGAGGGTCGTGTCATCGCCATTATTATTTTAGGGATAATAATCTTGGTGAGGTTATAGAACTAAAACTCACCTACATATTATAAACTTAACCTTACCCCTTTTGCGATCACATCTGTAGACTATGCAACTATACTTCGGTTACTTCCTCAAGAGCCCGGATGCTACATTAGAAGCCGACGGGTCCAACTTCATCAGATGGTACAGAGGTTTTAGAAACATTCTCGAACACAACAACATTCTATATGATCTCGATGAACCATTAGGAGGAGGACCAGGAGATTCTGCAAGCGAGGAGGAGGAAGATGATTTCCGTAGGCGTCGAGACATATTCATTGAAGTGGAGATCACCATGACTGTATGCCTGGCACCCGAGTTGAAAGAGATGTTTCGACGCAAGGAGCCAAGCGTCATGATGGATGCGATAAAGACGCACTTCGGGGATGAATTAAAGCGTGAGCAATTCAGGCAGCTTAGAATGTTCCAGACCGTTCACATGGAGGAGCATACCTGTCTGAAGACACATTTGAAGAGATTGTATGACATCTACTTCCAGCTGACGATGGTCTTCGATTACTGGATGGCAGATTCTTGTGCCATTCGGACTGTCCTGATATCTCTACCTCCTAGCTATGAGAAGCATGTGCGCAAGTACATTTTGAAAGCCGACGATATGAACTTCTACAAGTTCGTACGTGAGTTCCAGTCTCTGAAGGTTGATTCCATCGAAGGAGAGATCTTCGATGCTACAGGTATATATTTGATATATGCAGAATTATGAATTCGCCCATGGTATATGATGAAATGTTTGATAATTGCTCTGTTTGTGAAACAGGTCCTGATTATCACATATATGCGGCGCAGTTTGATATGACCTGGCGCTGAAGCTGGTAGTCAAGGAGTTGATGGCCTTTTGGTGTTCACGTCCTCAAGTTATCATTAATAGTTTTTGATACGATCTTTTGTAATAGTGAGCGAGTGTGTGTGTCTTGATTGTTGCAAGACAAAGTTATTCATGTAATAAGACAAGATCAGTTGTTTTATGTTATGGAACAAGTCAGTTGTTTTATCTTATGAATAAAGTTTCCACATCTCAGTTATATTGATTGTATGATAAGTATTCATAATTGTAGATATGATAAAATAGCTTGTCCCATGAGCAAAGGTTCTACTGCTAGAACAAACACCGTCGAGTTTAGTCATAAAAGCAATGAAAGAAGTAATGGATGTTTTGGTCCATTTAAGTATTTCAAGTGCTGAGTTGATTAAGCTTGAAATCAAGTATTGAAGTTGCAATGCTAGCGGAAATTAATTGAGTGTCATTTTAAAATGATTAATTAATGGTGTTTATTGTTTGGTCCGAATTCCTCCATGACTTTGGCAAATAGGAGTATTTGCCCGATAAATTGTGGAGTCTGAGATTAATTTGATATTAGATCAAATGGGTTTTTTTCAGAAGAAAGATTAGTGAACATTGTATTCACAGAATTCGATCAAAGGACAGTATTTTTGAATTATGTTTTCAACACAAGAGACTTGTGGAAATTTGCTTCACAGAATTATAATGTCATATATAGTGATATGTGGGGAATTATAATCATGCTCTATTTTAAAATAAAGTGTGGCCTGTCAGAATCAGTCTTAGAATCTCCTAATACGTTCTAAACATTATAGTCGATGTCCACTTTAGAAAATAGATATTTTTCTCAACGAGAATTCGTAGGATCGACAGTAGTGTCAACATGTATATGATTATGCGATAATTCGGGATATACATGAGTGGTTCTTTGTAGATTGCTCGCATTGGATGAGAGTGTATTCCAAAACCAAATAGAAACAAAGTTCAGTTTGTTGTCTATGTAATTCCGAGAAAAGATGACTTTTCGAATTATGGTTTATGGATTGAAATTAGAAGTTTGGAATAAAGTATCAGACTTATGTTGGAAGATGTTCCAAAGAGTATATGTCTGCTAATGAAAGTTTAGTGATTAAGAGTGAGGGAGACTGGAAAATTGTTTTCTGCTTGCAATCCTCTTCATAAAGATCATAATATTTTCATGAAAGAAACTTTTGAATAAGGTGTTGTTATATTTAATGTTGTTGTCGGGTCACAACACTGTATTAAGTATTTCAGATCTTGTTGACAGATCAAGGTGCACTTTATGAATACAAAGAAAGTTGAGAAAGTATCGGAATACGAACAAAGGCTCTTCAGCCTGGAAATCCAAGTTACGTTTAAAAGGATTAAGAGAGTAATTGTTGCTGCAATTCTTATTAGAGGAATGAGATTGTTTAATCGTCATATAAAGTGTTATATGAAAAAGTGACTATAAGAAAGACGCAGGAGCATGTCTTGTCAAGAAATGTGTCTTGCACAAGATCAAATTTGTTGACTACATTTATGTATACATGCTTGAAGTCTGAGGGATTTGTATTAATGTAATACTATAGTTTGTATTAAATTCGAATTGATGATAGATCAATGATTTTGGTTTGACCTAAATGTCGAATTAAGTGAGAGTCGTAGTTAGTTTACTCAGGTGGAATATGTATGGAACATATTTTTGAGTGGGAGGTCAGGAACTCAAATATGTGGATAACACGTTTTTGAGTGGGAGCATGTGTTGTCAAATATGTAGAGACATAGTTTGAGTGGGAGTCGAATTCATTTGTGTAGTTAACACATTGTGAAACTGTACCAATAGAATAGGATGAAGTTGTGAAACTATTTGAAAGTCAGTGTCTATTTTGAAATAGAACGGAATTTTAAATAGTTAGTCGAGTTGCTTTGGATTATATCTGAGGAGTCAGAGTAGAATCAAAAGGATGGTCCTTTGAAATCCAATTGATCATTAAGAGTAATGATGCATGAAAGTAATGGTTGTATGACGTGTGGGTCTATTATGTAATATTAGACATCATACAGAAACCATATTATCTGCTCGATGATATATAACCGATGTTCTTGGAATAAGAACAGTTATTTTGGAATTTACTGGAAGTAGATGTGCGTTAGTTAAGGGATTGACATTTGAATGTCAAGTTTTCTACATTGGTGCGAAAGTATGTAGACATCACGAGTTTGTAATTGTTACAAGGGGCTCTGCATGACTGAGTGTGTTTTTCAGGGCAGTTATCTGGTTAGTATAATCAGAGTAAGCGCTGGGAAGCGGTAGTCTCACTTAGTTGCGGTGTTTGCATATATGTTGTTGAACAACATGGTGATATCAAGCAAGTTAATATCCGTGAATCGCAGAAGCATGTACAATCATGGATTGTGCAGTAACACTTTTCCACGAGCAAGCGTTATCAAATGATTCTTATTTGATAAGGGATTCTGATAAAGCAAAATGCGGCTAGTTTATTTATACTCTAGTGCAAGTGGGAGACTGAATGAGATATGCCCTAGAGGCAAATAAATAAGTAGTATTTATTGTGTTATCTCATGAGTTTATAGTAGGTTTGTGTATTATGCTATAACTGTATTAATCAGAATTATTAATACACGTGTGATACATAGGCAACCAGGTCCCTAGCAAGCCTCTATATGAGCTAGTCCATTGGGCAACAGTTGATCGAGATTCCCGATCAAGGACAATGACGTCAGTTGACAATGGGGTCATCTTGTTAGTAGTATAAGGTGATGGACATACGCAAAGTATTGCAATAAGATCGTATTACGATGTTTGTCATTTGCAATAGATAAGAGTATGATAGCTTATTCCTTAGACCGTGAGACCGTACTTATTGTTGCTTCGTAGGAGTGCTTTGAGAGCATCAAACGTTGTGTCTTATATAGCATGAGAATAACGGTGTCCATCTTGGGTATTCCGAAAGAGCATCGAGACGTAAGGATCAAGAGCGGGATTTGTTCATTCTTGTAATGGAAAGATACTCTGGGCCCACTCGGTGATATTGCATCTATATAGATGCGCAGCTTGTGACTAGGTCATGGAGATGGTAATATCACAGACGAGTTAATAACCTTCGTCGGTAACGAGATACAGCAAAGGCATCGGTGTGTCTACGATCATATCTCGGACAAGGTAGTATCGCAGAGACAAAGGGAATGAATATCATATTTATGGTTCAACGACGATATTCGTGGAATGCACAGGGGTCGTCATATATTTCCAGGTATCCCTGACGATCATTGGTGAGCGGAGTGTCTCGACCATGTCTGGAGTGTTCCCGAACCGTAGCGTAACAAACTTAAGGTCTTAGCGACGCTAGGAGATAGGTTCTGGAATTTTATATGTTTTTATTGGAGAGAGAGAAATGATCCGGAAAGAGTTCCGGTGGTCCGGAAGGAGTTCCGGGGAGGTGTGGAATGGTTCCGGGAATGTCCGAAAGTTGTTCGGGTGGTTCCGAAATAGTTTCGGAGTCATGGGATATTGAATTATATATAAATATATTAATTATGAATTAATGGGATTTTTATATTAATTTAATATTGATTAAATAAAGTAAAAAGGGGGGCTCCCACCTAAATGGGCCCTAAGAGGGCCCAAGAGGGGGAAACCGCACCCCACAAGGAAGGGGAAGGCTGGGCCTCCTAGTCCAACTCGGACTAGGAGTTGGAGGGCCCATGGGGGGTTCAGCCGAACCCCCCCTCCCCTCTCCTCCTTTAGTCCCACATGGGGGAGCCAAGGGGGTTGGCACACCCCCTTCCCCCTTTATATAGCAAGGCATATTAATTGATTTAATTCATAGGAAAATCCAATTAATTCCCGATTTCTCTCTCGATCTCGTGGTTCCCAAGTCGGAGCCGCGCCGAGCTGAGGAAGGGGGTCTCTCTCCACCTAAGCCATACCGCAGAGCGCCGTTGCTCTGCGGGATTCCAGATAAGTTCTACTCCTGCGATTTCAGCTGGATCTGAATGACCGGGAGTTGTCGCTAGGCTCCGTATGTTTGCGAGTGCTCGGAGGCTACTCTATTGAGGAGCTTGGGCGACGTCGTCTCGCCCCCTGCAGCCGCCGCGCCTTCCACCCCTCTGCTGCCGGCGCACCAGCCCCGGTGCTGGCGCTCTGCCTTCTTCCGCCTGACGCCCGTCGACGCAGATCATCGTCGACACCCCGGCGTCATCGACTCCGACATCGCGGCAAGTTCTCCGCGACCTCGAGGTCGGCTACGTACAACTTCATCGTCAACGCTTGTGCGGGAGCGTAATCCCCGCTATCGGTCTACATGGAGGTAATGTAACCCGTTCCGCCACCGTTATCGCATGTACTAGATAGATAGATCCTGGCTAGTTAGGGTTTTGATCGCTAGAAAATTATTGTTTTCTGCACCGTAACCCCTTCAGTGGTATCAGAGCCGATCTATGCGTAGTACTGCTGGTACGGTTAGAACTCATGTTGAATGAGGGCGTCTTTCTTATATTTGCTACCCTCTAGCGTGCACTTGCGATGCCTTCGGTATTGAGTTGATGAAGCGGCCCGGACCAACTTTACGCGTACGCTTATGCGAGACTGGTTCCACTACTGACATACGGCTTGCACCGTATCTGTGGCTGGCGGGTGTCTGTTTCTCTCTCTCTAGTCGGCAAAGCATTTTCAATGGAGGGCCCGAAAGGGATGCTTAAACATGCAATTATACGATCGACGTTGTGGTACAAAGTTCGTAGGTAGGGAAGCGATTCTCTTACGAATAAGCCTATATGCCACGTAAAACTTGCAAATCTAAATAAAGCTAGAGGCGTCTAACTTTGTTTTGCAGAGGCGTTATTTTATGTGACATGGTTACGGTAAGTTTTGATATTACTCGTACTGTCGGAGGCAATGGAGGGCTCTGTAGAGTCGGAGCCATGCCAGGGCGCCGGGGGGCCAGGCACATGGCGCCATGAAGGTCCAGGCGCATCGACCATGTCACATCGCACTTCATTGCATCATTATTGTGTGCTGTTGTGTGTGCATCCTATTGATTGCTTATATGCTAGATATACAACGGTAGCATCATAAATAGGATGATCCCTAACAAAATACCAAAATTGTGTTCTCCCTCGTTGCGCACCACCAAGAAAGTTCTACGTTATGAGGCAGGCCGTGATGATCGGGTGTCACACATCTCGTCGTTCGCATACAGTGGGTGTAAGCCATGTTGCACGCGCAGGGTCTTCGAGGTTTGATTGGCGAGCCTAGCATACTCAGAGGTATGGCCTCGGAACACGGGAAGATCGAAAGATCGAGCACGAGTCATAGAGTTGTTATGATCGACATTTTATGTCCACCTTAGAAGTTGTGCTGCCGGCCGTGATGATCGGGGGTAGTATGGTGGATGAGGGTCGTGTCATCGCCATTATTATTTTAGGGATAATAATCTTGGTGAGGTTATAGAACTAAAACTCACCTACATATTATAAACTTAACCTTACCCCTTTTGCGATCACATCTGTAGACTATGCAACTATACTTCGGTTACTTCCTCAAGAGCCCGGATGCTACATTAGAAGCCGACGGGTCCAACTTCATCAGATGGTACAGGGGTTTTAGAAACATTCTCGAACACAACAACATTCTATATGATCTCGATGAACCATTAGGAGGAGGACCAGGAGATTCTGCAAGCGAGGAGGAGGAAGATGATTTCCGTAGGCGTCGAGACATATTCATTGAAGTGGAGATCACCATGACTGTATGCCTGGCACCCGAGTTGAAAGAGATGTTTCGACGCAAGGAGCCAAGCGTCATGATGGATGCGATAAAGACGCACTTCGGGGATGAATTAAAGCGTGAGCAATTCAGGCAGCTTAGAATGTTCCAGACCGTTCACATGGAGGAGCATACCTGTCTGAAGACACATTTGAAGAGATTGTATGACATCTACTTCCAGCTGACGATGGTCTTCGATTACTGGATGGCAGATTCTTGTGCCATTCGGACTGTCCTGATATCTCTACCTCCTAGCTATGAGAAGCATGTGCGCAAGTACATTTTGAAAGCCGACGATATGAACTTCTACAAGTTCGTACGTGAGTTCCAGTCTCTGAAGGTTTATTCCATCGAAGGAGAGATCTTCGATGCTACAGGTATATATTTGATATATGCAGAATTATGAATTCGCCCATGGTATATGATGAAATGTTTGATAATTGCTCTGTTTGTGAAACAGGTCCTGATTATCACATATATGCGGCGCAGTTTGATATGACCTGGCGCTGAAGCTGGTAGTCAAGGAGTTGATGGCCTTTTGGTGTTCACGTCCTCAAGTTATCATAGTTATCATTAATAGTTTTTGATACGATCTTTTGTAATAGTGAGCGAGTGTGTGTGTCTTGATTGTTGCAAGACAAAGTTATTCATGTAATAAGACAAGATCAGTTGTTTTATGTTATGGAACAAGTCAGTTGTTTTATCTTATGAATAAAGTTTCCACATCTCAGTTACATTGATTGTATGATAAGTATTCATAATTGTAGATATGATAAAATAGCTTGTCCCATGAGCAAAGGTTCTACTGCTAGAACAAACACCGTCGAGTTTAGTCATAAAAGCAATGAAAGAAGTAATGGATGTTTTGGTCCATTTAAGTATTTCAAGTGCTGAGTTGATTAAGCTTGAAATCAAGTATTGAAGTTGCAATGCTAGCGGAAATTAATTGAGTGTCATTTTAAAATGATTAATTAATGGTGTTTATTGTTTGGTCCGAATTCCTCCATGACTTTGGCAAATAGGAGTATTTGCCCGATAAATTGTGGAGTCTGAGATTAATTTGATATTAGATCAAATGGGTTTTTTTCAGAAGAAAGATTAGTGAACATTGTATTCACAGAATTCGATCAAAGGACAGTATTTTTGAATTATGTTTTCAACACAAGAGACTTGTGGAAATTTGCTTCACAGAATTATAATGTCATATATAGTGATATGTGGGGAATTATAATCATGCTCTATTTTAAAATAAAGTGTGGCCTGTCAGAATCAGTCTTAGAATCTCCTAATACGTTCTAAACATTATAGTCGATGTCCACTTTAGAAAATAGATATTTTTCTCAACGAGAATTCGTAGGATCGACAGTAGTGTCAACATGTATATGATTATGCGATAATTCGGGATATACATGAGTGGTTCTTTGTAGATTGCTCGCATTGGATGAGAGTGTATTCCAAAACCAAATAGAAACAAAGTTCAGTTTGTTGTCTATGTAATTCCGAGAAAAGATGACTTTTCGAATTATGGTTTATGGATTGAAATTAGAAGTTTGGAATAAAGTATCAGACTTATGTTGGAAGATGTTCCAAAGAGTATATGTCTGCTAATGAAAGTTTAGTGATTAAGAGTGAGGGAGACTGGAAAATTGTTTTCTGCTTGCAATCCTCTTCATAAAGATCATAATATTTTCATGAAAGAAACTTTTGAATAAGGTGTTGTTATATTTAATGTTGTTGTCGGGTCACAACACTGTATTAAGTATTTCAGATCTTGTTGACAGATCAAGGTGCACTTTATGAATACAAAGAAAGTTGAGAAAGTATCGGAATACGAACAAAGGCTCTTCAGCCTGGAAATCCAAGTTACGTTTAAAAGGATTAAGAGAGTAATTGTTGCTGCAATTCTTATTAGAGGAATGAGATTGTTTAATCGTCATATAAAGTGTTATATGAAAAAGTGACTATAAGAAAGACGCAGGAGCATGTCTTGTCAAGAAATGTGTCTTGCACAAGATCAAATTTGTTGACTACATTTATGTATACATGCTTGAAGTCTGAGGGATTTGTATTAATGTAATACTATAGTTTGTATTAAATTCGAATTGATGATAGATCAATGATTTTGGTTTGACCTAAATGTCGAATTAAGTGAGAGTCGTAGTTAGTTTACTCAGGTGGAATATGTATGGAACATATTTTTGAGTGGGAGCTCAGGAACTCAAATATGTGGATAACACGTTTTTGAGTGGGAGCATGTGTTGTCAAATATGTAGAGACATAGTTTGAGTGGGAGTCGAATTCATTTGTGTAGTTAACACATTGTGAAACTGTACCAATAGAATAGGATGAAGTTGTGAAACTATTTGAAAGTCAGTGTCTATTTTGAAATAGAACGGAATTTTAAATAGTTAGTCGAGTTGCTTTGGATTATATCTGAGGAGTCAGAGTAGAATCAAAAGGATGGTCCTTTGAAATCCAATTGATCATTAAGAGTAATGATGCATGAAAGTAATGGTTGTATGACGTGTGGGTCTATTATGTAATATTAGACATCATACAGAAACCATATTATCTGCTCGATGATATATAACCGATGTTCTTGGAATAAGAACAGTTATTTTGGAATTTACTGGAAGTAGATGTGCGTTAGTTAAGGGATTGACATTTGAATGTCAAGTTTTCTACATTGGTGCGAAAGTATGTAGACATCACGAGTTTGTAATTGTTACAAGGGGCTCTGCATGACTGAGTGTGTTTTTCAGGGCAGTTATCTGGTTAGTATAATCAGAGTAAGCGCTGGGAAGCGGTAGTCTCACTTAGTTGCGGTGTTTGCATATATGTTGTTGAACAACATGGTGATATCAAGCAAGTTAATATCCGTGAATCGCAGAAGCATGTACAATCATGGATTGTGCAGTAACACTTTTCCACGAGCAAGCGTTATCAAATGATTCTTATTTGATAAGGGATTCTGATAAAGCAAAATGCGGCTAGTTTATTTATACTCTAGTGCAAGTGGGAGACTGAATGAGATATGCCCTAGAGGCAAATAAATAAGTAGTATTTATTGTGTTATCTCATGAGTTTATAGTAGGTTTGTGTATTATGCTATAACTGTATTAATCAGAATTATTAATACACGTGTGATACATAGGCAACCAGGTCCCTAGCAAGCCTCTATATGAGCTAGTCCATTGGGCAACAGTTGATCGAGATTCCCGATCAAGGACAATGACGTCAGTTGACAATGGGGTCATCTTGTTAGTAGAATAAGGTGATGGACATACGCAAAGTATTGCAATAAGATCGTATTACGATGTTTGTCATTTGCAATAGATAAGAGTATGATAGCTTATTCCTTAGACCGTGAGACCGTACTTATTGTTGCTTCGTAGGAGTGCTTTGAGAGCATCAAACGTTGTGTCTTATATAGCATGAGAATAACGGTGTCCATCTTGGGTATTCCGAAAGAGCATCGAGACGTAAGGATCAAGAGCGGGATTTGTTCATTCTTGTAATGGAAAGATACTCTGGGCCCACTCGGTGATATTGCATCTATATAGATGCGCAGCTTGTGACTAGGTCATGGAGATGGTAATATCACAGACGAGTTAATAACCTTCGTCGGTAACGAGATACAGCAAAGGCATCGGTGTGTCTACGATCATATCTCAGACAAGGTAGTATCGCAGAGACAAAGGGAATGAATATCATATTTATGGTTCAACGACGATATTCGTGGAATGCACAGGGGTCGTCATATATTTCCAGGTATCCCTGACGATCATTGGTGAGCGGAGTGTCTCGACCATGTCTGGAGTGTTCCCGAACCGTAGCGTAACAAACTTAAGGTCTTAGCGACGCTAGGAGATAGGTTCTGGAATTTTATATGTTTTTATTGGAGAGAGAGAAATGATCCGGAAAGAGTTCCGGTGGTCCGGAAGGAGTTCCGGGGAGGTGTGGAATGGTTCCGGGAATGTCCGAAAGTTGTTCGGGTGGTTCCGAAATAGTTTCGGAGTCATGGGATATTGAATTATATATAAATATATTAATTATGAATTAATGGGATTTTTATATTAATTTAATATTGATTAAATAAAGTAAAAAGGGGGGCTCCCACCTAAATGGGCCCTAAGAGGGCCCAAGAGGGGGAAACCGCACCCCACAAGGAAGGGGAAGGCTGGGCCTCCTAGTCCAACTCGGACTAGGAGTTGGAGGGCCCATGGGGGGTTCAGCCGAACCCCCCCTCCCCTCTCCTCCTTTAGTCCCACATGGGGAGCCAAGGGGGTTGGCACACCCCCTTCCCCCTTTATATAGCAAGGCATATTAATTGATTTAATTCATAGGAAAATCCAATTAATTCCCGATTTCTCTCTCGATCTCGTGGTTCCCAAGTCGGAGCCGCGCCGAGCTGAGGAAGGGGGTCTCTCTCCACCTAAGCCATACCGCAGAGCGCCGTTGCTCTGCGGGATTCCAGATAAGTTCTACTCCTGCGATTTCAGCTGGATCTGAATGACCGGGAGTTGTCGCTAGGCTCCGTATGTTTGCGAGTGCTCGGAGGCTACTCTATTGAGGAGCTTGGGCGACGTCGTCTCGCCCCCCTGCAGCCGCCGCGCCTTCCCCCCCTCTGCTGCCGGCGCACCAGCCCCGGTGCTGGCGCTCTGCCTTCTTCCGCCCGACGCCCGTCGACGCAGATCATCGTCGACACCCCGGCGTCATCGACTCCGACATCGCGGCAAGTTCTCCGCGACCTCGAGGTCGGCTACGTACGACTTCATCGTCAACACTTGTGCGGGAGCGTAATCCCCGCTATCGGTCTACATGGAGGTAATGTAACCCGTTCCGCCACCGTTATCACATGTACTAGATAGATAGATCCTGACTAGTTAGGATTTCGATCGCTAGAAAATTATTGTTTTCTGCACCGTAACCCCTTCAGTAATAGTCAGTTCCAACTTCAATCAAAAGATCAGCTGCAACACCCTATCAGCTCTACTTTTGCCACCGAGCATTGTCCTCTGTCTCTTGTACTCTTCTAAGATGTGTACTTGGCCCCGATGTGTCTAGAGAACTACAAGTATGCTTGGTGAAGATATCGATTAATTTATTTGTGCCTATATTATGCCACCTCAACTCTACAGCTAATTAATTCACTTGGATGATTCAAATTTAGTTATGAAAGTGCTTCTCAGATTAAAAATCTGCTCACACACGTCCCTCAAATAGTTTTGATCTTAAACCGTGAATGAAAAAAAGGTTGGCATTTACATAATGATATCAATCCTAAAAGTAACCTTACATTCAGCGACAAGATGAATTTGATCTCCTTAATATAAATATGCAAATTTATACTTGTATTTGGATAAAAGGAACAGATGAATGAAAATAACAGGGTCTCATAAAAATGAAAGGAGTAATCAAGGAATGGAAAATACTTAGAAGGGAACTAAATCCACCAAGTGCAGCTCTACTCGCAGGGAAAATTTCACATGGATTGAAGAGGGGAATGGTGTGCTAGCGGCCTAGCTGCCATCAGCCGGTACCAATTTACCCTGGAGACTGAGGAGTACCAATTTATGCTTCAGGTGACGAAAAGCTTTGTTGGCAATTATTCTGCATAATCCTCCAAGCTTGTTCATAACACCAGACATTCATTATCTTCCAGGATTCTCCAAAACGTCCATGAGATCCCTTGCACAAGTGATATTCTTGAACACCACCAAAGCCATCTCAAGAATGAGAATATAGAGAAATAAAACCTGAAAGAAAAAAAGATTGATCGGCGAGCAACAGGGGAAATATAAATTGACATTTCAGCCTGAGAGCGGCATATGCTTCGAAAGTAAATACAACATTTTCCACACATATAAGGTAGAAGCAAATGGATATTTTAATCTGTAGTGCTGGTAGAAATTACGTACTACTTAAAGCGATACCTACAACTACTTAAAGCGATACCTACATAGAAGATGTAAACTCTTATCATGCAACGCAAGATGAAACAACATGATCTAAATATTTTAGTTCAAAGACAGAAAACATGAGCTAAGATCCTTGACAACACATGTGAGACATACTCAACTGAAACTCAAAACACACATGACACATGTGCACATGCACATGCACATACACGATACATTCACATCAATACATCAGTGGGTTTTAAAGACTGCATCCCCAACTGATTGGGCTATCTGAAGAAGACAGCCAAGGTATGAATTTCATTTTATGAAACTAAACTTAGTGATGCACTGCGAATGTCAAACTAACATAATGCCATGCTGATAAGAGGAAAAGAAAAATGGCAAGGGTGTTAAGACATAATGTCGAGCACGTGGTGAGCGGAAAACACAAGAGAGTGCCTAGCACATTATAGTTCTGATTGCGAGCTGGACATACCTGCATACGATATGGATCTCTCAACTATGCCACCTTGCGTCATCGGCTCCTCACTCCATTTAGGCCATTAGAGTGTTGTCATATTCTCGGACCAGTGAATGGAGGAAAATTTAAGAAATAGGGGAAATCACATCAAGGATGGGCCAAAACTGTAACGGATGATCTGAAGCTGAATATCGGTAATACTTTTACGTCATGGACTGGATAGTTGGGCTCAAGACAGCAGCAGAGATGTCCGGGGGTTTGCATAATAATATATCACAAACCACCTATTCCAAATACATGGATCGATCCAAGTCATCCACCAACATCATTTGGGGTTCTTAGACTGGATAAACAGTACTACCAATTTGTCCCAAGCGCGATAATTTTGGTTCGTCAATACTCCTTCCACTACCAGATCCCAATTCGGTTGAGGAGCAGGATTGGAGTGAAATTTTCAGAACAACGCCACAAAAACAAATTGAGGGACAAGAGGGAAAAAATAGTGTAAACTACAATGCGGAAAAGAAGATCCGGAGAGCTCACCGGAGGAGGAAGCGTCGCACGGCGATTGGATCGCTTCGGCCCCTCGGCGACATAGCACGGGCAATAATGGAGGCGGGCGAGGCAGCAACGCGGTGTGGGCTGCAGAGGTCGGGTGGCGGGGGCTGCGGCGGCAGAGCGTCGCGGGCAGGCGGCGGGGACGTTCCATTCTGTTTAGGTTAACCATTGATTGCGTTCCTACGTTCCACCGCAATGAGTACATGGGCCGGCCCAGCTAATCAGACGATCGAGCGAGCGTGACGAAGGCAGACGAAATAAGTTTGACGTACCTACGTTGAACTCCCATTTAATAGTAAAGATATCTAAACGAGACGAATAGGCTTCCGATTATCCTTTTGTTTTCGATGTCATCGCATATATTATATCTTTACTGTCACGCAGGAGTAGTACTTAGTACGGAGTACCATATTGCAACAACCGGATAAGATATGTTTAGATTTTAGAGGTCTCCTACTAGTCTACCACATTATCGATAATCGGATAAGGAGATAATCGTGATCGTTGATTATCCCTAAGTTTAGCTACCCTCTCTCTCACGCTCACGCGCACCATTTTCCCCGACTTGCCACGCAAGATGCGGCAGGAGCACGACCGGGCCATGGGCCGCGTCGGTGGCGCTTCCGGAGACGCGCTCGATCCGAATAGCCCGCGCCCGGCCCAGTACTAGCCCACTGACGGCTCTGACCCATCATTCCTCACATCCAGCCCATGAGGTCAGCCGGCCGGCTGTGACGAAGTACACGCGCTATGTATATCCCACTTCCTTCGTCAGTTTTTTTTTGCACGGTGAAAAAATTCTGTCTGAGTTACAAGACACATTTAAACTGAACTTACATAACTGAAAAGATAGAATAAATCTATTTAAAAATTCAACGCCTATTTCGCTCATTTGACAGCACTGAAGTGACCACCAAAAGGACAGAAAACAAATCACCTCTTCACCTGAGCTCGACGGTGATCATCAGCTTTACGGACCTCCAAAGTAGTTTGCCAGAAGCAAAATCATTGCCGTTGAAAGAATAGACCGGAGCAACATGTCACCGGACACGCCATCGAACTCTAGATTTGACACTCCTACACGACTACGACGTCGAGCGAGAACGTCAAACCTGTCAGCCTCCAACCACAAACCTAACATATGATACACTATCTTCCATCTGTCACCTGCGTAGACAATAGTCTGCACGTACTTCTGGACGACATGTCCTTCCTGCTTCACCATGACGTCGGAGACAACGCCGCAGCAACGGAGACAGAGCAGAAGGAGAGACACACCTGATGGGGTCGCCGCCACCGCCTCGTCGACACCATTCATGAATCCTAAAACCCGATCTAAAAGATCGGCAAGCATACGATGCCATCAACTCTGAGACGCCGCCATGAACGAGAACGTCGGTGTGGGAATAGAGTTGAGGCATATTTATTTGCCCCGACGTCGCTCCCACCACCCAACGACACGCCATGGCAGAACTATATAAACCCTAATCACCATGCAAAAAACGGAGAAGACGGGTCCCTCTCCCTCCAGCCACCGAAGCAGCAACGGAGGGAGAGGAGCCTAACTTATCCGCGCGTGGAGATCGGCCGGAAAAAATTCACCCTAATCTAGGTCATGTGTGGCGGTTCCTTCGTTAGCTGACCAAAGATGCGTGCAGATTGTTATTTTTCCAAGAAAAATAAATACCACGATGATGCGTGACAACATTAAGTTCGTAGTTCCATCAAGTAAGAATGCATAAGAAACTCAAAAACAAAAAAGTAAGAATGCATAAGTATTCCACTTATCCCACTTTATTGTATGTTTTTTTTAATCTAGTCCAAAATTTTGAACAAATCTTTAAAACTAGACATGTCCCGCATCCTCGAAGCGGTGGCGACAAATCCCCTGTTATTCTTGAAAAAAAACTAGACATGTACAAATACAATATAAGTCGGATAAGTTGGATCCACTTACATATCCCTACCATACCATCACGCCACTGCCGGCCAGAAATCTATACATAGCCGTCACCATCTCAGGTAAACCAAAACGAATTTCCCCTGATCTACAAAGATTTTTCAATTTTGAGTGACGAATTAAAATTGTTATCCATATCTAAAACGACAAATGATCATCCTTATTTTTCTGCGAGGGCCCTCCTCATCATCTAAATATAAGTTCCCTCCTTACCCCAAAACAAACAAATAAATAAACCAAAGACCATCTTGTATTCTTGTGTGTAAATTTGGGAACGTGAGGCTGTCGAGGAGGAAGAAAGACGTCGAATTCTCTCACTAGTGTCATGATTGAGTGCAAGTCTGGCTTACGGTGCGCTAATTAAATCCGTTTCGGCGACTGCCACCGGCCGTCCATCTCAGCATACCAAGAATAAAAATGTCGACTAAGATCGTTTTCACCATTGAAGTCCATCCCATCCTCCAGCCAACAGTGGCGGCAGGCAGCTGCCCGTGACGTGCACACAGCGATTCCAGATTTCCAGTCCTTTTCCCAGCTCCGGTCATGGAAATCTCGCGTGGGCACATCACGGTTTTAATTTAGTTCTGATCGCTGCTGCCAAGCTTGCTGGTCCATGCACGGAAGCTAGCTGCTCGATCGTTGAACTTGTCTACCCAGCTAGCTTCTTCTTCTTCTTCTTGCTTGCTTGGGCGGCCGAAGGATAGGAGACCGATCGATGTCAATGCCGTGGGCGCTCACCGTGTCCGTCGTGGACAAGGTGTGGGACGTCCTCGCCGTGTGGGTGACGTCGTGCCTCGCCGCCGCCACCGCCGTCGCCCGCGCCTTAAGGAGCGGGGAGGTCGTGGTCGTCGGAGCCTTCCGCGCAGGCATCTGATCCGACGCGCTTCGTCATGGATCCAGGCCTCGGCCTCGCCTCGTACGTCGTCTCCCTCCTGCTGTCCTGTGTCTATCCCCTTCCTAGTTCCTCCAGGTTGAGGTCGGTCACCTTCCCTGAACTTCTCAGACGGATCCTGGCTCCTCCACCGTGCTGGATTTCTTCCTCTTCTTGTTCTCGCCTGCACTGCAATGAACCCACTCTGCTCTGTAAATTACTCCTGCTGGTAGTGTACTTAATTTGTTGGGTTTTAATTTTCTTTTCTTCCTAGCTTCGGTGCTTCGATCGATCAGCTCGCTAGCTTCGGTGCTTCGATCGAGATCACCTCGCTGTAACACCACAATGTTCTCTTCTGTCTCGTGCGTGTCCATTACATCACGCGTGGGGATGGTAATGTACCATTGACATGTATATTCTTTCCATTTCGATTCTATTCAATAGTTAAATTTTGCTGTACTGAAATCGGCACACTGCTGGTATTCCACAGATATTGTGAGCGCTCATTTGCTTCCAAATATTTATAGGAATTTACATGATACTTTTTTTTTCTTCTATGTTGGTTTCCTGAATGATTCCTTTGCGCTTTATTTTAGATAAAAATCGATCCATTGAAATATTTTGCTATAATTCTATTTTTTCAAACACTTTGTTTACCAAAAAAATAGCTATGACGTACAAATGTTAGAATAAAACACTTCTTTACATTAACTAAATTAAGAAATAAAAATATTTTGGCATTAGTTCATGAGGACTTTCGTATGAATATGGGCGGTTGGAGTGAGAACTGAGTTACTTGCATTGGGAATTCCCTAAATGTGAGGTGGAATAGAGAATTGATTTAAAAAAAAGAAAAAGGTGGAAAAGAGAATTCCTACCCTTGAACAACCTGACGCTGGGACAAGTTCATCGCAACACCAAGTTAAGTTACCATTTGAGAGCCTTAAATATATTACTAGGTAAGGTAGCGCGGCGCTGCCGCGCCCGTGTAGTAAATAAAGTTTATAGTTGGTAATTTGAACATCTACAGAGAGAAAGTGATTTGTGCAAACTGAATATTTGATTATTATAAAAACAGTTAATAGGAGAAAGTAGTAACAGTATAATCACCAACCATTGTATGAGGCAAGCGACAAACACTCCTACACAATCTAGAAACTACTTGCTCACTAAGTTCGTTTAAGGCAGCACCGGGACTAATTCACTTGAGCTATCCAATCTCGCTAAGGAGGTACAATCCAAACATAGTGAACTGAAATAAAATCATGCGTTGTAGAGGCTAAGAATTGAATACTTAGGAACAAAAATGGACTCACTTGGCTTAATTATTTTTTGCAACGACGTTGTTTTCCAAGAACGCCCGGCCTGTGCTTGTTTTTCATTATCTTCTCAAGAAAACTGAACTAAACCAACTACTCTAAAGAATTACAGATCAAAGCGAAGCATCTCTAGTTTACTGTTATGTCTTGAGTGTTAGAATTTGGGCCCATATGTGGGAAACCCAATTAGCAAATTCTGAAATCTCAAAGCCCATGGAAAAATGGCAGCACACATGAGAGTGGAGTGGGAGCTAAAGTTTAGTCCCACATTGGTAGTTTAATAGGACTGGCATCACCTTATATAGTGGAGTGGAGTGATACTTGGTAACCTTGTGAGAACATGAGGCTCTCTCACGCGCTCCTCCTCCTCCGCTCGCACCGCCCCGCGCCCATCACGACGCGCCGCGCGGGAATCTCGCCGAGCCGAGCTTTATTTTTGCAGTCTGGGAAAAACGGTTTGGACGGACGCGTCACAGATAGTCGGTTCGGGTCGCTGCCGGATCATGGGCTACTGTAACCGACCTAAACGTGCGCGACGTGGACTTGACCCATGTTTTCCCTAGACGTGCTATATAAAGTCGGGCACTGCGTGCGCTGAAAACATACCGAACCAATCTAGATTTTGCCACCTCGTGCCTTGCGCCGCCACCGTAGTCTACTCCATCCCGAGCGTCGGCGTGAACCGGCGAACGGGACAACAGGTCTCCGGAAGCCTCGTCCTTGTGATCCTGTACGGGAGAGGGTGAATAAGGTTTTTGGGAAGCGCTCCGCGCGACTGTTCTCAGCCTCTTCATCACGGCTCGCCTTCCTGGACGTGTACGCTCGCCGGACTCGCGGGCTGCTCGTCAACAACGTCGCCATCGCCTTCAGGAAGCTGCTGCCGAAGCTGCTGCCGTCGCTGCTGCTGCTGCAACAACTACGACGACTACTACGACTACTTCATCTACAGTTGTTCGGTACGTTCATCACGTGTGCCGATTTAGTATGTCCATACATGTAGACGTTTTGCTGCTGTTCATGTTAATTAATACATCTAGTATTTACGAGATTAACATGCTAGTAGCTGCTGTTATAATGTTAAATATACTGGAATTAATCATAAAACTTGTGCCTAATATTTCAACATTGGGTGCATTTCTGGGCATTAAACATGTACTGTAGTTCTCCTTCTCATGTACTAAACACGAGAATACATTTGTCCTAACTAAACACGATGTTCCTTTCTGTCAGCTAGATAAGTAACCTAATCGTGGACACCAAGAACCTCTGATATTAATCAGGGAACTTATTGGAGAAAACAAAGAACCAAGAAACTGCATCTATCTCTATTCATAGCCAACCAGTAGCAAAACAAAAAATACTTCTTACACGGACAACACAAAGAACCCAGAAATTGCTTATATCTCTCTTCATAGTCAACCAGTAGGAAAACAAAAAAATACTTCTTGCACAGACAGCACAAAGAACCCAAAAACTGCATCTACCTATGCTCATAACCAACCAGTAGCAAAATAAAAAGTACTTCTTGCACGCACGTAGTGCTTCCAATAAAGTACCGGAAACAACCTCCATATCGTCCACTACGGAGAAAAAAAGACCTGAGCATTAGGATAGAACCCAAATTACAGGTGTGTATCTAATTTAGATCTCCAGTACATAAGTAGTCATATTGACAAATAATAAGAAAGTACGAAACATCAGGTGTACTTCGTGAATGTTTCAACAAAATGGTGCCTTGCTATTCGAAAACCTGAACTGTTGGCTCATCAAATCGTGATCAAAATGTCATGTATGCGACTGTTCTACTACAGTCTATAAGTCAACAATCCTAAGACTACACCATTAATCTGCTACAAATTTCTATTAGTAACCTAGCCTTAGTACAGTATTACAGTATGCGCCGGTTATAATTCTTAGCTATTAAATAAAATATCAAGAAAGATAGGCACCGGTTATAATTCTTAGCTACTAAATAAAATATCAAGAAGGATAGGCAATTCAGAATCAATGCAAACTAATTAAACAAATCCATATGTAAGATGCTCTATTTCACACAATGGTGGATACTTCTTTCAGATATGCATCTGCAAGTAAAGAATAAGTCACTGTCTTGGTCATGATTGGGTACCATAAACGTAGAGTGGTTAGAATATGTAACAAAAAGGGGTCAAGGTGTGCAGAAATGTTTGACCGCACGGAAAATATCCAAGAGTTTGCTAAAAGTAAAAAAAATCTAGCAATCTAAGATAGTTGTGAATCCTTTTACCAACCGCATGTGAAGCCTTCAATTTCGGGATTGAATCACTGCCAGATTTACTCCCCCTCGAACCATCAACACTCATTGTGACGTAGAGCATAATCAGAGGATCAAGAATGGGGAATGGTGATATCGATGACATACAGTATAGAGTCGAGCAGTAGCGGGCCTTGATGAAGGTGAGGATGCAGAGGGAGAGCAACATGGTGACGACTATGGCGGAGTTGCCCATCCGCCGCGGCTCCTGTCGTGGCCTCGGCTGCTTCATCACTGCTACCGCCTCGCCCCCCCCCCCCCCCCCCCCCCCCCGGCTCCCTCTAAGGCCCGGCACGGTGGTCAAACACCTTATCCGGAAACATCTGCTCGAAGGAAGAGGATAAATTATCTAGAGTGCAAAACCTGGAGACATCTGCACAAAGAAAGAGGATAAATTATCTAGAGTGCAAAACTGATTATTTTTGTCTTCCCATGATGTCTAGAACAATAGGTAGGAGCTGAACCATGTATTCCCTGCCACGAGCTTGGTCTAGGCATTGTATCAAACACCTTTGGGGTGATAGGAGCAGTAACTCCCAATGGTGATGAAGCTTGCCGATAGAAACTGCAAGCTGTGCGGCCATAGACGCGAAGTCCGATCACGTGATTTCTACTCATCCAATCGGCGCTTGAGGTCCAGGACCGCATGGGGCATATCCTTGCTGATTGTTAATTCCGCTCGAACTTGTGCTTCTGCTGATTGACACAACACCACACCGGTGTAGATGCTGTGGAGCTGCGCGAGACCGTGACTGCGCGAATCCGCGAGAGGAGGCTCAGGCGGGTGGATGGCGGTGCGCCAACTCATTTGGTCGCCGGCGGCGACGAAATCCGCGGCCACGGACGCATAGGACGGCGAGGACAAACTGCGCCGATTCCGGCCGTTCCGGCAAACGATGGTTGGCGAGGCGGTGGAGGAGAAGACGGCTAAGCTCTCTGTTCCTTTTTATTCGTGGGGGGATGAGCAGAGCGGCGGGGCGGCGCGGCGGCGACGCCGGCGACCTCGGAGCCGCCAGAGGAAGAAGAGAGGGAGGGGAGTTCTGCGCAGGTTATTTTTTAACAAAGTCTGTGAGTTTTGCAGTTATTGTAAATAGGTCCCTCCACGCAGCAAACTCTGGACTGCGGGTTGATGCTGCAATTGTCCAGTGGTTTGTTTGCAAATAGGGGCGGTGACCGGGCGGACGGGCCGCGACCGGCTGACGACCGGACGACGTGTCACGTTCTGATTGGCAGAAAATCGAGGATGAACAGTGTCTTCCGCTTCGGGGCGACGTGGGCAATTTGTGGGCGTCGATCTCGGAGATCGGACGGCCAGGAGATAGGGAGCGACGTGGACGAATGACAGGAGGCGAATCTTGTGAGCCTTTATATATATATATATATATATACATATTCATACTACACCCTGGTGTAACTACACCCATGTGTATTTCACGCGAGTATGGAGTATCTATCATACCGGGAGGTATGTAACATGTAGTATGGAGTATATAATGTTATTTTAGTACTAAAGATACTTCTTTTTAGGCAGTATGTAAAAAAATTCTACATACTTCTCTTTTATATGCATATATGACGGTATTTTGAGTATATAGTGTAAAATATTAGGACAATTGCAATTTTTTGACGAAACTTATTTTAGGGTATCTTAGATATAGTATATGAACATACTCAAACCAATAAAGTATGACAAATACTTCCGTAAGGTGGTATACGAGACATGGGTGTAGTTACACCCGGGAGTAGAAAGCATTTATTAGGGTATCTTAGATATATATATATTGAAGGAGATATGCCCTAGAGGCAAATAAATAAGTAGTATTTATTGCGTTATCTCATAAGTTTATAATAGGTTTATGTATTATGCTATAACTGTATTAATCGGAATTATTAATACACGTGTGATACATAGACAAACCAGGTCCCTAGCAAGCCTCTATATGAGCTAGTCCATTGGGCAACAGTTGATCGAGATTCCCGATCAAGGACAATGACGTCGGTTGACAATGGGGTCATCTTGTTAGTTGAATAAGGTGGTGGACATACGCAAAGTATTGCAATAAGATCGTATTACGATGTTTGTCATTTGCAATAGATAAGAGTTTGATAGCTTATTCTTTAGACCGTGAGACCGTACTTATTGTTGCTTCGTAGGAGTGCTTTGAGAGCATCAAACGTTGTGTCTTATATAGCATGACAATAACGGTGTCCATTTTGGGTATTCCGAAAGAGCATCGAGACGTAAGGATCAAGAGCGGGATTTGTTCATTCTTGTAATGGAAAGATACTCTGGACCCACTCGGTGATATTGCATCTATATAGCTGCGCAGCTTATGACTAGGTCATGGAGATGTAATATCGCAGACGAGTTAATAACCTTCGTCGGTAACGAGATACAGCAAAGGCATCGGTGTGTCTACGATCATGTCTCGGACAAGGTAGTATCGCAGAGACAAAGGGAATGAATATCATACTTATGGTTCAACGACGATATTCGTGGAATGCACAGGGGTCGTTATATATTTCCAGGTATCCCTGACGATCATTGGTGAGCGGAGTGTCTCGACCATGTCTGGAGTGTTCCCGAACCGTAGCGTAACAAACTTAAGGTCTTAGCGACGTTAGGAGATAAGTTCTGGAATTTTATAGGTTTTTATTGGAGAGAGAAAATTAATCCGGAAAGAGTTCCGGTGGTCCGGAAGGAGTTCCGGGGAGCTATGGAATGGTTCCGAGAATGTCCGAAAGTTGTTCGGGTGGTTCCGAAATAGTTTCGGAGTCATGGGATATTGAATTATATATAAATATATTAATTATGAATTAATGGGTTTTTTATATTAATTTAATATTAATTAAATAAAGGAAAAAGGGGGGGCTCCCACCTAATTGGGCCCTAAGAGGGCCCAAGAGGGGGAAACCGCACCCCACAAGGAAGGGAAGGCTTGGGCCTCCTAGTCCAACTCGGACTAGGAGTGGGAGAGCCCATGGGGGGTTCGGCCGAACCCCCCCTCCCCTCTCCTCCTTTTAGTCCCACATGGGGGAGCCAAGGGGGTTGGCACACCCCTTCCCCCTTTATATAGCAAGGCATATTAATTGATTTAATTCATAGGAAATTCAGATAATTCCCAATTTCTCTCTCGATCTCGTGGTTCCCAAGTCGGAGCCGCGCCGAGCTGAGGAAGGGGGTCTCTCTCCACCTAAGCCATACCGCAGAGCGCCGTTGCTCTGCGGGATTCCAGATAAGATCTACTCCAGCGATTTCAGCTGGATCTGAATGACCGGGAGTCGTCGCTAGGCTCCGTATGTTTGCGAGTGCTCGGAGGCTACTCTATTGAGGAGCTTGGGCGACGTCGTCTCGCCCCCTGCAGCCGCCGCGCCTTCCCCCCTTTGCTGCGCTCTGCCTTCTTCCGCCCGACGCCCGTCGACGCAGATCATCGTCGACACCCCGGCGTCATCGACTCCGACTTTGCGGCAAGTTCTCCGCGACCTCGAGGTCGGCTACATACGACTTCATCGTCAACGCTTGTGCGGGAGCGTAATCCCCGCTATCGGTCTACATGGAGGTAATGTAACCCGTTCCGCCACCGTTATCGCATGTACCAGATAGATAGATCCTGGCTAGTTAGGGTTTCATTCGCTAGAAAATTATTGTTTTCTGCACCGTAACCCCTTCAGTGGTATCAGAGCCGATCTATGCGTAGTACTGCTGGTACGGTTAGAACTCATGTTGAATGAGGGCGTCTTTCTTATATTTGCTACCCTCTAGCGTGCACTTGCGATGCCTTCGGTATTTAGTTGATGAAGCGGCCCGGACCGACTTTACGCGTACGCTTACGCGAGACTGGTTCCACTACTGACATACGGCTTGCGCCGTATATGTGGCTGGCGGGTGTCTGTTTCTCTCTCTCTAGTCGGCAAAGCATTTTCAATGGAGGGCCCGAAAGGGATGTTTAAACATGCAATTATACGATCGACGTTGTGGTACAAAGTTCGTAGGTAGGGAAGCGTTTCTCTTACGAATCAGCCTATTTGTCACGTAAAACTTGCAAAACTAAATAAAGCTAGAGGCGTCTAACTTTGTTTTGCAGAGGCGTTATTTTATGTGACATGGTTACGGTAAGTTTTTGATATTACTCGTACTGTCGGAGGCAATGGAGGGCTCAGTAGACTCGGAGTCATGCCGGGGCGCCGGGGGCCAGGCACATGGCGCTATGAAGGTCCAGGCGCATCGACCATGTCACATCGCACTTCATTGCATCATTATTGTGTGCTGTTGTGTGTGCATCCTATTGATTGCTTATATGCTAGATATACAACGGTAGCATCATGAATAGGATGATCCCTAACAAAATACCAAAATTGTGTTCTCCCTCGTTGCGCACCACCAAGAAAGTTCTACGTTATGAGGCAGGCCGTGATGATCGGGTGTCACACATCTCGTCGTTCACATACAGTGGGTGTAAGCCATGTTGCACGCGCAGGTCTTCGAGGTTTGATTGGCGAGCCTAGCATACTCAGAGGTATGGCCTCGGAACACGGGAAGATCGAAAGATCGAGCACGAGTCATAGAGTTGTTATGATCGACATTTTATGTCCACCTTTGAAGCTGTGCTGCCGGCCGTGATGATCGGGGGTGGTGTAGTGGATGGGGGTCGTGTCATCGCCACTATTATTTTAGGGATAATAATCTTGGTGTGGTGTGTTTTTGATAATGAGATTATAGGACTAAAACTCACCTACATATTATAAACTTAACCTTACCTCTTTTGCGATCACATCTGTAGACTACGCAACTATACTTCGGTTACTTCCTCAAGAGCCCGGATGCTACATTAGAAGCCGACGGGTCCAACTTCATCAGATGGTACATGGGTTTTAGAAACATTCTCGAACACAACAACATTCTATATGTTCTCAATGAACCATTAGGAGAAGGACCAGGAGATTCTGCAAGCGAGGAGGAGGAAGATGATTTCCGTAAGCAACGAGACATATTCATTGAAGTGGAGATCACCATGACCGTATGCCTGGCACCCGAGTTGAAAGAGATGTTTCGACGTAAGGAGCCAAGCGTCATGATGGATGCGATAAAGACACACTTCGGGGATGAATTAAAGCGTGAGCAATTCAGGCATCTTAGAATGTTCCAGACCATTCACATGGAGGAGCATACCTGTCTGAAGACACATTTTAAGAGATTGTATGACATCTACTTCCAGCTGACGATGGTCTTCGATTACTGGATGGCGGATTCTTGCGCCATTCGGACTGTCCTGATATCTCTACCTCCTAGCTATGAGAAGCATGTACGTAAGTACATTTTGAAAGCCAACGATATGAACTTCTACGTGTTCATACGTGAGTTCCAGTCTTTGAAGGTTGATTCCATCGAAGGAGAGATCTTCGATGCTACAGGTATATATTTGATATATGCAAAATTATGAATTCGCCCATGGAATATGATGAATTTTTTGATAATTGCTCTGTTTGTGAAACAGGTCCTGATTATCACATATATGCGGCGCAGTTTGATATGACCTGGCGCTGAAGCTGGTAGTCAAGGAGTTGATGGCCTTTTGGTGTTCATGTCCTCAAGTTATCATAGTTATCATTAATAGTTTTTGATACGATCTTTTGTAATAGTGAGTGAGTGTGTGTGTCTTGATTGTTGCAAGACAAAGTTATTCATGTAATAAAACAAGTTCAGTTGTTTTATGTTATGGAACAAGTCAGTTGTTTTATCTTATGAATAAAGTTTCCACATCTCAGTTACATTGATTGCATGATAAGTATTCATAATTGTAGATATGATAAAATAGCTTGTCCCATGAACAAAGGTTCTATTGCTAGAATAAACACCGTCGAGTTTAGTCATAAAAGCAATGAAAGAAGTAATGGATGTTTTTGGTCCATTTAAGTATTTCGAGTGCTGAGTTGATTAAGCTTGAAATCAAGTATTGAAGTTGCAATACTAGCGGAAATTAATTGAGTATCATTTTAAAATGATTAATTAATGTTGTTTATTGATTGATCCGAATTCCTCCATGACTTTGGCAAATAGGAGTATTTGCCCGATGAATCGTGGAGTCTGAGATTAATTTGATAATAGATCAAATGGGGTTTTTCAGAAGAAAGATTTGTGAACATTGTATTCACAGAATTCGATCAAAGGACAGTATTTTTGAATTATGTTTTCAACACAAGAGACTTGTGAAAATTTGCTTCACAAAATTATAATGTCATATATAGTGATATGTGGGGAATTATAATCATGCTCTATTTTAAATAAAGTGTGGCATGTCAGAATCAGTCTTAGAATCTCCTAATACGTTCGAAACATTATAGTCGATGTCCACTTTAGAAAATAGATATATTTCTCAACGAGAATTCGTAGGATCGACAGTAGTGTCGACATGTATATGATTATGCGATAATTCGGAATATACATGAGTAGTTCTTTGTAGATTGCTCGCATTGGATGAGAGTGTATTCCAAAACCGAATAGAAACAAAGTTCAGTTTCTTGTCTATGTAATTCCGAGAAAAGATGACTTTTCGAATTATGGTTTATGGATTGAAGTTAGAAGTTTAGAATAAAGTGTCAGACTTATGTTGGAAGATGTTCCAAAGAGTATATGTCTGCTAATGAAAGTTTAGTTATTAAGAGTGAGGGAGACTAGAAAATTGTTTTCTGCTTGCAATCCTCTTCATAAAGATCATAATATTTTCATGAAAGAAACTTCTGAATAAGGTGCTGTTATATTTGATATTGCTGTCAGGTCACAGCACTGTATTAAGTATTTCAGATCTTGTTGACAGATCAAGGTGCACTTTATGAATACAAAGAAAGTTGAGAAAATATCGGAATACGAACAAAGGCTCTTCAGCCTGGAAATCCAAATTACATTTAAAAGGATTAAGAGAGTAATTGTTGCTGCAATTCTTATTAGAGGAATAAGATTATTTGATCGTCATATAAAGTGTTATATGAAAAATGTGACTGTAAGAAAGACGCAGAAGCATGTCTTGTCGAGAAATGTGTCTTGGACAAGATCAAATTTGTTGACTACATTTATGTAGACGTGCTTGAAGTCTGAGGGATTTGTATTAATGTAATACTGTAGTTTGTATTAAATTCGAATTGATAGTAGATCAATGATTTTGGTTTGACCAAAATGTCGATTTAAGTGGGAGTCATAGTTGGTTCACTCAGGTGAAATATGTGAAGAACATATTTTTGACTGGGAGCTCAGGAACTCAAATATGTGGATGACACGTTTTGAGTGGGAGCTCGTGTTGTCAAATATGTGGAGACATAATTTGAGTGGGAGTCGAATTCATCTTGTGTAGTTAACACATTGTGAATTTGTACCAATAGAATAGGATGAAGTTGTGAAACTATTTTAAAGCTAGTGTCTATTTGGAAATAGAATGGGAATTTTAAATAGTTAGTCGAGTTGTGTTGGATTATATCTGAGGAGTCAGAGTAGAATCAAAAGGATGGTCCTTTGGAATCCAATTGATCATTAAGAGTAATGATGCATGAAAGTAATGGTTGTATGACATGTGGGTCTATTATGTAATATTAGACATCATACAGAAACCATATTATCTGCTTGATGAAATATAACCGGTGTTCTTGGAATAAAGAACAGTTATGAAAGTAAATTTGGAATTTACTGGAAGTAGAATTGCGTTAGTTAAGGGATTGACATTTGAATGTCAAGTTTTCTACATTGATGTGAAAGTATGTAGATATCGCGAGTTTGTAATTGTTACAAGGGGCTCTGCATGGCTAAGTGTGTTTTTCAGAGTAAGCGCTGGGAAGCAGAAGTCTCACTTAGTTACGGTATTTGCACATATGTTGTTAGACAACATGGTGATATCAAACAAGTTTATACCAGTGAATCGCAAAAGCATGTACAATCATGGATTGTGCAGTAACACTTTTCCACGAGCAAGCATTATCAAATGATTCTTATTTGATAAGGGATTCTGATAAAATAAAATGCAGCTAGTTTATTTGTACTCTAGTGCAAGTGGGAGACTGAAGAAGATATGCCCTAGAGGCAAATAAATAAGTAGTATTTATTGCGTTATCTCATAAGTTTATAATAGGTTTATGTATTATGCTATAACTGTATTAATCGGAATTATTAATACACGTGTGATACATAGACAACCAGGTCCCTAACAAGCCTCTATATAAGCTAGTCCATTGGGCAACAGTTGATCGAGATTCCCGATCAAGGACAATGACGTCGGTTGACAATGGGGTCATCTTGTTAGTTGAATTAGGTGGTGGACATACGCAAAGTATTGCAATAAGATCGTATTACGATGTTTGTCATTTGCAATAGATAATAGTTTGATAGCTTATTCCTTAGACCGTGAGACCGTACTTATTGTTGCTTCGTAGGAGTGCTTTGAGAGCATCAAACGTTGTGTCTTATATAGCATGACAATAACGGTGTCCATCTTGGGTATTCCGAAAGAGCATCGAGACGTAAGGATCAAGAGCGGGATTTGTTCATTCTTGTAATGGAAAGATACTCTGGGCCCACTCGGTGATATTGCATCTATATAGCTGCGCAGCTTATGACTAGGTCATGGAGATGTAATATCGCAGACGAGTTAATAACCTTCGTCGGTAACGAGATACAGCAAAGGCATCGGTGTGTCTACGATCATGTCTCGGACAAGGTAGTATCGCAGAGACAAAGGGAATGAATATCATACTTATGGTTCAACGACGATATTCGTGGAATGCACAGGGGTCGTTATATATTTCCAGGTATCCCTGACGATCATTGGTGAGCGGAGTGTCTCGACCATGTCTGGAGTGTTCCCGAACCGTAGCGTAACAAACTTAAGGTCTTAGCGACGTTAGGAGATAGGTTCTGGAATTTTATAGGTTTTTATTGGAGAGAGAAAATTAATCCGGAAAGAGTTCCGGTGGTCCGGAAGGAGTTCCGGGGAGCTATGGAATGGTTCCGAGAATGTCCGAAAGTTGTTCGGGTGGTTCCGAAATAGTTTCAGAGTCATGGGATATTGAATTATATATAAATATATTAATTATGAATTAATGAGTTTTTTATATTAATTTAATATTAATTAAATAAAGGAAAAAGGGGGGGCTCCCACCTAATTGGGCCCTAAGAGGGCCCAAGACGGGGAAACCGCACCCCACAAGGAAGGGAAGGCTTGGGCCTCCTAGTCCAACTCGGACTAGGAGTGGGAGAGCCCATGGGGGGTTCGGCCGAACCCCCCCTCCCCTCTCCTCCTTTTAGTCCCACATGGGGGAGCCAAGGGGGTTGGCACACCCCTTCCCCCTTTATATAGCAAGGCATATTAATTGATTTAATTCATAGGAAATTCAGATAATTCCCAATTTCTCTCTCGATCTCGTGGTTCCCAAGTCGGAGCCGCGCCGAGCTGAGGAAGGGGGTCTCTCTCCACCTAAGCCATACCGCAGAGCGCCGTTGCTCTGCGGGATTCCAGATAAGATCTACTCCTGCGATTTCAGCTGGATCTGAATGACCGGGAGTCGTCGCTAGGCTCCGTATGTTTGCGAGTGCTCGGAGGCTACTCTATTGAGAAGCTTGGGCGACGTCGTCTCGCCCCCTGCAGCCGCCGCGCCTTCCCCCCTCTGCTGCCGGCGCGCCAGCCCCGGTGCTGGCGCTCTGCCTTCTTCCGCCCGACGCCCGTCGACGCAGATCATCGTCGACACCCCGGCGTCATCGACTCCGACATCGCGGCAAGTTCTCCGCGACCTCGAGGTCGGCTACGTACGACTTCATCGTCAACGCTTGTGCGGGAGCGTAATCCCCGCTATCGGTCTACATGGAGGTAATGTAACCCGTTCCGCCACCGTTATCGCATGTACCAGATAGACAGATCCTGGCTAGTTAGGGTTTCGTTCGTTAGAAAATTATTGTTTTCTGCACCGTAACCCCTTCATATATCTCTACCATATAATACGAGCTAACGACCGGTACGTCGTATGTCCTTACACCCACAAAGTACGACGGACGAAAACGTAGCCCGAGCACCGGCGGCCGGAGCTACTCCCGCCGCAGGCCTCCTCGTCGGAGGAGGCAAAGTACGACGGACGAAAACGTAGCCCGAGCACCGGCGACCGGAGCTACTCCCGCCGCAGGCCTCCTCGTCGGAGGAGGCACCGGGGAGCCAGGTCCCGGGTGCAAGCCCGAGCGCGGTCGGGCTCCATGCGCCGGCGCGACGCCCACGACCGCTCGACGGCGAGCTCTGCAACGGAAGTACGAGGGCGACCAGGCGTTGGTGAACCGTGACTTGGAGGCCGTTGTCGCGGGCATCGCCGCGAAAGGCGATGCGGAGACGAAGGCGGCCGGCGCGTGCTGTCCACTGTCAGGGACGGCAGGCGTGGCAAGCGTTCGCCGATGACTGCGGGCCCGACGAGAAACCAGGCCGCCAACGCCGAAACCCCAGGCGGCGATGACGAGGCACGCGGTGGTGGCAGTGCGGAGCACCACGGCCTCCACGGCGACGATGGGCGGGTCTGCATCCATCTTCAAGAAGCATAGACAGGAGATCGTGGACGGGGACGCGAGGCCTCGGGGAGCCTCTGTCGATTTTGAGTTCCTGAAGCTGAAGCTCGTGGATGGGGAGCTGCGAAAGATTTGGGCCGCCTCGTGATAATTCTGATGGAGACTGGTAGTCAACGAGCTGAGAAATTGATAGTTGAGCTGCTGCTGCGTTTGGTCATGGAGGGGATGAGGCGCTGCTGCTCTTTTGCTGCGATCTTGGGTAGAAAAATTGGACCGAGTGGGTTAGCTGAGTGGTATAGACTATATAGAGATAGTACATGAGATTCTTTGGAGTTGCTACAGATCTGAGAGAGACTACATGTTGGTACTGATTAATGTTGTTGATACTTGTGTTCTTGTGATGTGTGTAGTTGTCAATTTGTTGAGTCTATGTAGAAATGTTCAATCTTCGTTCGTTGTTACTGGTCTGCACAATCCAATTGTTTCTCACTGATTTAAATGTCTCTGTCTAATACTTGAGGTGTCTATCATCCAAACAATGTAAACCAGCATATGTACAAAAAGGTACTCTCCTACCTCTACGCATGGTGCAGATTATTTAAGACCTAGGGGCAGAACTACGATATGGTTCAGTTCAAGATTGAAGTGTAGAGAATACAATGTATCTCATCTCAACAATATAATACGGCCTAACGACTGGTACGTACACCGAGTCGTAATTTTATTGTGTCACTCGATTACATATGTACTAAACTAACTTAATTATATTAAAATAGATTATGGTCTCGAATGAACGCGTCGTAGATGCGTTGAAACTGACACGTGGTTGTGAAACGTCGCGTCTTTACATACATGAACTCAATCTATACATATGATCCATATAAGTTTTACCCGTTGCAACGCACGGGTATTTTGCTCGTATATAGTAGGATAGGATAGGATTACAATGTAATATCACTCACTGACTTGCGTCGCTCCAAATTTTTGGTGATATTGAGGACTTCTGTGAAAGACGACGTTCAATTTCTTACTCTGCACACGTTTGAGCTAGCAATGCCACCAGCAGCCTCTCCAGACGCCTTGCGAGTGAGTTCGTGTCAGCAACATCGCGGGAAAGGTGATCCCGATCACAACGGCAAGGGATGTTGGTGGAGCGCCCACATCTGATTATCTGAAACACGAAGGGGACTTCATATACAAATGAAGGTGATCAGACAACCCAGAACCAAGAACCAGTACTAACTCTGACAGCCAGTTTCAGAAACAGTACTAACTCTGACAGCCAGTTTTCAGGATCCCGACAGTGACTAAGAAACTATGACCGAATCAAGACAAGGTACATAGATTGTTCTGCAGGGAATCTAGAGAACACTTAATGTTTTTATATCTCGTTGAACCACCCATCTGCCCACTCTCGGGTCTTATATAGATGACAACGAGCCTCGACTAAGAGTACAATTATTATAACATTTCACCGTTTATTATTGTGAATAGAGTCTTATTTTTAGCTATTATAGAATTATGAGGGATCATTGCCCAAAGAGGGAAGTTTCATTTTCCTTTGTCAGATCTTTATTAGACGATCTTTATTGACTAAAAACAAAGTAGGTTCAAATACACACTTAGAACAGAAGACACCTAAATGCTGATAGACATTTCATCTTTCTTATAACGTAGTGATCATGGATGATCCATTTGACGTTGGGTTACTTTTCGACTATCCCACAGTGAGTATACCTGGGCCGCGCCAAGCTTACGAAGACCCACAGAATACCCACTAGGGGTATCGTGTGACCTAGTCCTAATCGGTTAGGTCGCATAACCTGTTATATCTATAATTGCCATACGACATCGTTCACCCGAGACCTGGCCTACCTATAAAAGCCAGGAGGGTTGCTCGTCTCAGGGACACGCTCATAGCCGCCATCACAAACCCTAGCGAGGTCGCAATCTTGGCATTGTAATCGCTACTCGCCATCAATATCAGACAAGCAGGAAGTAGAGTGTTATCCTCCGGGAGTCTGAACCTGGGTAAGTCGCCCCGCTTGTCAGCCATCGTGATCACAGAAGCTTCTCTCTCCCCCTCAATCAACCCGGGGTGGACAACCCAGGGATTTGTCGAGTTACACCCTCGTCAATTGGCGCCGTCTGTGGGAAAGGACAATCGTTGGAATCATGGTCGCACCGGCTCCATCCGCAATGAATATCGACGTCTCCACCACCCGGGAGCCCATCCGCTTTGGCTCCTTCGAGTACGCCTTCCACCCGCCGGCCCGCCGCTCGGTGTACGCCGATCTGTACAAAGGTATACACATCACCTTTGACTCCATATACTGTTTCGTCGACAGTCGTGGAATATTCAGGTCCGCGGTGACCGCACCACGCACGGCGATGACACCCGCATCGGCCATCCCCGCGTCGTACCCGCCGTCGTCTATCGCGGGAGTCGCATCTGCTACAACTGCAAGGATCGCATCTACTTCAACTACATCGACTACTTCGACAGCGGCCATGCAGATCGAGTCTACTTCAACCACCTCGATCGCACGGCCGACAAAACCAAGATCTACCTCGACCACGACTGCATCGATCGCACCCGCACGTGTGACCAAGGACGCGATGTCGACAGCCACGTCGCACGCATCTTCGTGGACCCATCAAGTCTACCCCAAGCCAATCGCACTCGCTCCGGCGACTGCGAATTCTCCTTCCACGACTCCTGCAAAGATTGCGAGAAGACGCAACAACGTCTGCGCCGCCCGCCACGTGGCAGCAATTTTCGATCCAGAGCAAGATTCGGATGACGGAAGCAGCAGCGGCAGCGTAAACACCCCTGCCGAGGTTTACCCCGCGCAAGTCTTCATGGCCGGCACAACACCTCCAGAAGGCAACGACGAACCCGCATACCCACTGGAGGTGGTCATGCCCGACCAGACGACTCGACTCACGATCACGCGCGACGTGGCGATCATGGCCATGAAGCACGTTGATGACGACACATTTCCACCACCTGACGCACCTCGGGAGGATCATCTGGCAGTCCAGTACTTGCTACGCAAGGAAGGCGAACGACTACACGCCAAAAAAGCTGAACTCATCCGGCGCAAGAGGGATGCGGACGCGTCAAGCGCCAGGAGGGCCGCCTACTCGTTCACTTCCTCCACCGAGGTCAGCCAAGGAGGACGGCGACGCAGAGCCCGCGTTCCCCTCATGACGGAAGCCGATCGAGCCAGGATCACCCGCAACCTTGACACATCCTTCGTCACCGAGGACGAAAACGGGATACCCGTCCCAAAAACGGCGGACGCCTGCATCATGGCAGTCGAAACGTACCTTCGGCTCACACAGCCACCGGAGGGAGATGCACGAGCCCTTCTCCACAAGCAACAAATCATGTCCATGAAGGCAATCGAAGAAGCCCTGGCAAACAGGGTGCCAAGCAACCGGGCACGCGAAGAACAAGAACGCCAAGCTCGCGATCCGGCAGCACCGGACATCCCTGCAGCACAGCCACTGCGACAGCCACTGCCAGGCAAAGATCTTCGCAACGTCATCACGCAAAGGACGGTAGACCGCAACCGCAGCCAGCGTTCGACCGACACGACGAACCTAGATGAGCAGGCCGACCGCAACTTCGAGGCGTGCGGCGCCGCATGTTTTAGCTTCAACATTCGCGACACCCGCATGCCGAAGGGCTTCAAGCTAGCAGCAGGAACACCCAGGTACGACGGAAAGCAAGACCCGTGCCTCTGGCTCGAAGACTACCTCATCGGCTGTACCTGTCAAGGTGGGACATCGACCACAGCGATGCAGTACATCCAGCTCATGCTCACGGATTCGGCACGCGGATGGCTCACCAGCCAGCCCAAGGACTCTTTCAAGACCTGGGAAGAATTCCAAGATACCTTTATCAAAAGTTTCTCTGGAACATATGCAAGGCCGACGACCTACATCGAGTTGCAAGCCTGTAAGCAAGGAAGAGATGAGTCGCTCCGGTCATATATCCAACGGTGGACACTCCTCCGCAACACCATGGAACCCGTCTCAGAAGACCGGGTGATGGACGTGTTCATGCATGGCGTCGCTCGCCGCTACCTCCGCGAAGAGTTCGGTAGACTCCAGCCGAAGACCACGATCGAGCTCATGAAGATAGCCAACCAGTGGGCCGAGGGAGAGGACTACGTCCGCGACACCTCTCCAAAGAACGAAGCCGGAACAAGTAACTGGCACGATGGACGCCAGAACAAGAAACAACGTTTCACCAACCTCGACTCGATCGAGCTAGTAGCGGCGGGATATCAAACCCCCTGTGATGACGCGCGCGATAGCAGTCGCCACTATGATGAAGGACGCCAGTATAGTCGAGCCAGCGACCAGGGTCGGCAGTCCGACCCAGGACAATACAACCGCAGTAGCGGCAGCATTAGCCGCAATGACGGAGGCCAGAAACGCGAGTGGAAGCGCGCGCTGACCCCAACAGAGGAGTTGATGCAACCTTGCAAGCATCACTCGTTCCGCAACCCGGAAACGGGCAAGTGGGGTGCCAACCACCTATTGACAGATTGTCGCAAAGCACGCAAGATTTACCAGGCGATGCAAAATATCATCACCCCTGTGCCAGCGCTGCAGCCGGCCCGCAGCTCGCCATTCAGGCAGCACCCGTGAACAACAACCCGACACAGGCAGCGAGCACCTTTCCCCAACAGCAGCTACAAGAAGCCCAGCCAATGGCACACGACGCGTACCCAGCCGCGCGGGGACAGCTCACCATGATACAAAAAGGACGATCTTCAAACAGGGCGCATAAGCTCATAACCCGCCAAGTGCTACAGGCTACTACTTGCCCACCCGCAGTGCCGAACTACCTGAAATGGTCAGAAACGCCAATCACGTTCTCCAGGGCAGACCACCCGAAAGATGTACCTTGATCCGGGCATGCCGCCCTAGTCGTTGAAGCCCTGATCGAAGAAGGATGAACAAGTCGACAGATAAACTGCCAGAGTCCGAGACCACATTCCACGGCATAGTACCAGGGCAAGCAATCAAACCCATGGGAACGATCACACTCGACGTCATACTCGGGACACCCGAGCACTTCAGGAAAGAGTCGATCGACTTCGAGGTTGTCGACTGGAAGTCACAGTATCATGCTATTCTTGGGTGTCCAAGTTTCGCCAGGTTCATGGCAGTACCTCATTACGCCTACCTGATGATCAAGTTGCCTGGACCCAAAGGAGTAATCACTGTACGCGGCGACTTCGACCGCTCTAACAGCTGCGACCGCGAATTCAACAGGATTTCTGAGTTCTTCGGGGTCGAAGAGCACTTCAAGGCCATATCAGCCGACAACGACAAGACCATCTTCCCACCCCGAAAGAAACCATCCAAGGACGCCGCCTACAACACGACTGACGATACCACAACTCATCAGGTCCATCCGAATGACAGCAGCAAGACGATCAAAGTGTCCTCAAGCTTGACCCCCGCATAGGAAGGCGCGCTCGTCGAGTTTCTACGTGAGAACTGGAAAATATTCGCATGGCAACCTTCTGACATGCCAGGAATACCCTGGAATCTCGCCGAGCACTCCTTAAAAGTTCACAAGGACGCCAGACCCGTCAAACAGGCCATGAGACGTTTTTCCGGACCCAAACGGGACGCGATCAGCGCAGAAATCGACCGACTGCTGCACGTCAAGTTCATCCGAGAAATCAAGGACTCAGACTGGGTCGCCAACCCTGTCCTAGTAGAGAAGAAGAAGACGAGGAAGCTACGCATGTGCGTCGACTTCACCGCCGTCAACAAATGCTGCCCCAAGGACCATTTCCCGCTCCCGCGGATAGATCATATCATCGACTCGACAGCAGGCTGCGAACGCCTGTCCTTTCTGGACGCCTACTCAAGTTACCTGCAGATCAGCCTGAAAGTTGAAGACGAAGAAAAAACGGCGTTCATCACACCCGACGGTGTCTTTTGCTACCAGACAATGCCCTTCAGGTTGAAGAACGCTGGCGCCAGGTATCAGCGCACGATGCAAGCATGCCTCAAAGGGCTCATCGGGCAGACTGTCCAAGTCTACGTCGATGACATCGTCGTCATGACCCAAAAGGAGGACACCCTAGTCACCGACCTGCGCAAGGTCTTCGCGGCGCTCGATGCATATCAAATCAAGCTGAACCCATAAAAGTGTGTTTTCGGCGTGCCAGCCGGAGAGCTACTAGGGTACCTCGTCTCTGCAAGAGGAATCGAAGCAAATCCCGAGAAGGTGTAGAATATACTCACGATGCCAGCACCCACCAAGCTCCGTGAAGTGCAACGATTAGCCGGCCGAGTCAGCTCTCAGCCGGTTCATAAGTAAGTTGGGGGAGAAGGCCTTGCCTTTCTACCGACTGATGAAAAAGACGGAGAAGTTCGAGTGGACAGCAGAAGCACAAGAGGCATTCGACCAGCTTAAGAAGACCCTGACGACTTCCCCAATCCTGGTAGCACCACTGGAGAACGAGCCGCTATACCTATACGTCTCAACGACAAACAGAGTGGTGAGCACAGTACTCGTGGTTGAACGGGAAGAAGAAGGGCATAGTCATCCTGTCCAGAGGCCAGTCTACTACCTCAGCGAAGTCCTAACACTGTCCAAGCAGAACTACCCGCAATCCCAGAAGCTGACATACGGAGTCTTCATGACTTCCAGGAAGGTCGTCCACTACTTCTCCGAGCACCCGATCACGGTGGTAAGCTCCTCTGGCCTAGCAGACATCCTCACAAACCAGCGCGCGACAGGACGAGTCGCCAAGTGGGTTGTCGAACTAGGACCCTGGGGGCTGAAGTACGCTCACCCGAAGTCTATCAAGGCCCAAGTCCTCCCGGAATTCACCACCGAGTGGATAGAAGCCCAGCTACCAGATGTCCCTGACCTGTCCAACGCATGGACAATGTACATTGACGGCTCCAAGAAGTTTGTCGTGGTGGCTACACGGCATATGCCACGGGGTGGCTAATCTTGGGGGCCGATGGACGCTAGCGGATTCGGGGAGGGATAGCGCGAAGGGATCGCACACGAAGAACACATGAACACGGGGATTTACCCTGCTTCGGGGCTCTCGTGAGGAGATAAAACCCCTACTGCAGCATCTATCCTATTGGTGTATTTTCTCTCGGTGTATCGAAGTACAAATTGCTCCATGAGCTGGGCGAATCATGCTTCTAGGAGGACTTGAGGAGAAAAGAGCCCGAGGGGAAATGAGCTAGCTCGTGCCCCTCTCCGGAGCCTTCCCCCTGGTGCTCCTTATATAGAGGGAGCCCAGGGGACAAGAGGTGGCCCACTACGCACTATTCATGACATGACTACTGGGGTCTTGTCACACTATTCATTGCATCATGCAGTTGTACTCTTGTCACATCACGGGATGGGCTTGACATGTCTTGTCTGTCTTTTGTCCTGTAGCGCTTGGCATGGCATCCTCTCCGCGTAACCCGGCACGGGTATGCCGGGTGCCTTGGCGACTCCTCTCCCGGGCAACCCGGCATGGATATGCCGTAATCCACATCTCTACCCGGCATGAGTATGCCGGATAACCTCCTTCTCCCGAGACCCGGCATGGTTATGCCGGATTACCCTTTCCAAACCAGCCTTCCTGCACATAAGAGAAAACGAGAAGATACCGACATACACAAGTCGGTTAGCGCATGTCGGTTGACGCAGGTGTCTCAGTGTACCCTCGGACACAGCTTTTACCACATCATGACCCTACCCGGGGGGCAGCCCCCCGACACTAGTCCCCGAAGCTGGTGCGGTCCTGCAGACCCGGATGAAGGGCCGTACCAGATTTAGACAACCAAACCAAATTTAGAAACACTCGTGCCAGCCGGGATAGCCGCCGACGCTGGCCCATTCCGGATGTCCACGCATGCCAAGTGTCGGACAGATCTCCCTGCCGGGCACATATCAATCGAACGCGTACGCGCGCATCCGAGATATCTCCATCCGACCAGGTGACAAGGGGTCCACCGGGGTGTCCCAGCCAACCAAGCATTCAACCAATCCGGGAATCACAGCTGAAGTCGGGGATGGCGAGCTTGGGCGTGTCGGAGGCGGTGGTGTCGTGGCGAGGGGCGGCCGGAGCGGCCGAGCGAGGGGGGACGCCGGAGAAGACCCCGTCGAGGCCGGGGAGGTGGCCATATCAGAGGGGAACTCGGGGAGGCGCCGGGGTCCTGCGAGCGAGAAGCGCCAGAGTCGGGGACGTCGCGCCGCGTCCGAGGTCGCCGATGCCGGGCCGCTGCGCTGTCGGTGATACCGGGATGCAACGATGCCGCCGAGAGTCCGGCCGGGGCACGCCGGCGTCGGGTGCCCTGATGTCGGGGGCAGGAAGATGCCGAACTCGGGGAAGATGTCGAGGTCGGGCGCGGAGTGGGCCTGGGCGACCAGAGTCAAGGACGGCACCGTCGAGCTCGAGGGCGTGATACCGGACTCGCGATGTCGGGGGCGATGTTGGAGGCGTCGCGGCTCCGGCAGCCGAGGTTGAGGTCCGGCGCGGAGGAGGCCGCGTCTGGGGTCGATGGAGGAGCCAGGCTCGGGGGAGGAACCCGGGCGGAGCCCGCCGGGGTCGAGGGAGACATTGTGCACGAGGATGCCGGCGAGACGCGGTCTGCTGGTGGCGCTGGCGTCGAGCTGGGTGATGCCGGAGGCGGTGCTCGGGTGCTCGAGGTCGCGGCGTCGGGCTCTCGGGCGAGGGCGCCGAGCCATGGCCGGGGGCGCAGAAGCTCTCGGGCGTCCGAGATCGGGACGCCGGGCGCGGGGCTGCCGGAGGCGACCGGGCGCGGACCCGCGCGAGGTGGAGGCGAACTCGGGCGATGCCGGTGTCGGGGTGGCCGCAGTCGGGGTTGGAGGAGAGCTTGGGGGCGGAAGATGCTGGGGCGCAGCACTGGAGATCGGGGACGAGACGCTCGTGTCCGTGGAGGTCGAGGTCGATGCATCCGAGAGCAAGGGGATCATGATGCGGTCAAGTCAGTTTGACCGAGATGCAGATCTCGGCCCGCATGGAAATCGGCCTAGTTCTCATCGCCTTGGTCCGAGATGCTCTATCTCCACTTTTCCTTTACCTCTCTCAATTAAACTCATCTATTCCTGCAATATTAACACAATAAATCCCGTACCTTCAGGGTACCGGGGAAGTACATCCCCGACACTAGTCCCCGAGTCTACGGGGGATTCGTTAGAATCGCGCTTTAACTTAAAAGATAAATAACCATCAGGATATCTGCATGCCGAATGCCCCGTTATTGGGGATCACGGGGATCACATCCCCGACACTAGTCCCCGAGGCTGCGGGGGACTCGCAGAGTCGCGCGCAGACTTAGAAAAAATATCAACCCCATCGCCTTCATTTGCTCCACCGTGTACCTGCAAAAATACAATCATACGCCGGTTCCTTAGCCACTCTGGGCTTTTTACCGACATAGATGTCTTCGGCCACCGCCGGTCTGACATAGACACATAACACATGCCGGCGTTTAGCCACTCTGGGCGTATACCGACACGGACGCCTCATGTGTCGGCTTTTAGCCACTCTGGGCGTATACCGACACAGAGTCTCATGTGCCGGCGTTTAGCCACTCTGGGCGTATACCGACACAGACGCCTAAACACACAATGTCACACAGGTATCTCGGGTGTCTCGGTATGTCGGTATGTCGGTATGTCGGCCACTCTGGGCATATCACACATGTTTCGGTATCTCTGCCACTCTGGGCACATCATAGGTGTTTCGGTATCTCGGCCACTCTGGGCATCCCACAGGTGTTTCGGTATCTCAGGTGTTGCCTTTGGCGAACTTTGATACACCGAAATAAATGATGATTTGGAAATATTGCCCGATGACATGATACATTGGCGAACCGAAATAAACGGGGATCTAGAGATATGGTACGATGCCAGATATGTTGGCGAACCGACATAAATAGCGATCTGGAGATATTGCAGGATGTCATGATATATTGGCGAACCGAAATAAACGGCGATCTAGAAATTGTGCATGATACTGCGATACGTGGGTCAACTGATACCACAGATCATATGCAATGTATCTTGAGGTAACAATAAATATAAGATGGATCCGAGATAACCAATATAATCAAGACTTTCGACATGAGTATCCTCTCGGTAAAACCGATATCACCTTTCAACGTTAGTTAAGACATATATATTTAACAAGAATAAAGAAAGAAAATAACTCTAGTAGCAAACTACACAATAGGACACAGACTCGGTTTTCATCGAGTCCCCGAGTTACTCTAAAGATCCAGCAGAAAAAACAGAACGCACCGGCGGGTCAGTCCCCGGGTCAAGTCATCTTGCCCACGGGGAAAACACAGACAATATATGCCGAACAACTTTTTAGACCGAGTCCCCGAGTTCGCTTTCATAATTACCACACTCCACAATCTCTGCTCTTGACTACCATTTAGGCGCTCGCCAGTCGAGTCACGAGGTTATATCCGATAGCATACATTACTTTTAACTTTGGAACACGGTATAAGTTTATTCGGCATACATACTATACGGATAACCAAGCAGATAAATGAACCCGACAGTCTCCGAGTTCAGTTTCGGGGTGCCGGCACACAAACGATATAGCAGGAACCGACATATGGTATGCATATAAATAAATTTATTCTGAGTTACTCTACCGACTTAGCATGTAAGGTACAACTGACCGTTAAGCCAGTCCCCGGGTCAAAACACCTTACCCAAGGGAAAAATATACAGACAAGACAATATGGCAGTCCCCGGGTTACGACACTTCATTCCCGGGGTAAATAATTGAGTAAATATGAAGGTGCAATCTCCGAACACATTTTAAGACTAAATATCTAGCATGCAATCGAAATAACCAGTAAGTATTCACATTGTAGTCTCGGGTGTGGGGGTATATGTTGTAGAAACGCTCTCGATGTTGGTGTAGCGACCGACCCAGGAATTTCATCCCACCTGACCAAAATGCATCTCCAAGGCCGGGACATCCAACGCTAGAACTCGATCCGTCCGAGATGTGCATTCTGGTTCGTCTGCACATCGGACCGCCGACATAAACAACTCGAACCGCCTGATATGTGGAACGGCCGCGCCGACGTGAACACCTCGGTTCACACGCATGCAGCCCTGCCGTCATGCCCATCTCAGCGAGCATCTGATATCTGCATCCTTTCTTTTATCATTTCCTATTTCTTTTTCTTCTCCTACAGAACGAATGGACATCTACCCGACCGGTCTTTTTCTTTATCATTTCCTTCTTCTATTTCCTCCCCTACAGAACGAGCATATACACCTGTATCTTTCCCTACTTTTGCCTTTCCTCTACCCGGCCGGATCGGTCTCTTCTCTTTTTCTTTTATTTTTCTCTTTCTTCTCTCCTTCCGAGTTCATCTGCTCGGTCCTCTCCTTACCACGGTTGATTGAGCAGGGAAAAAAGAGAGCAGGTGAGCCCCCGGTTGGTGAGCTGAAGCCGGCGTCTGCCGACCGGCAAGCCGGGCGCGGATGGAACTGGCTGAGGCGTGCCGGAAGCGGCCGGGCGCGAGGCGCAGAAACGCAGCCGGAAACCGGAGGCTGGCGGCGAGTTGATGGAGATGCAAGGGCGTCCGGCGATGGGGAGGCGGGCGCTTCCGGAGGTGGGGCTTCCGGGCGCGGTTAGGTGAGGTGCGGGGAGCCAGGAGCGGCAAACTGGAGCTGGGCGCAGGGGGCAAGTCGGGCAAATCGAGGCCGTAGGCGCGCAGGGGCGTGGTCGGAGATGCGGATAGCGACGGGGCTGGTGCGTCACGGGCCGCCGCCGACGCGGTCGGGGGCGGGGGGGATCGCTGTGGGCGCGGATGGAGGACCCGGGTCACGGCAGCCGGCCGGTTGCAGGGGCGCGGGAGTCCGGCGAGGCAGCAATTGTTGGACGCGGCCAGCAGGCGCCAGTACGGGCGGCGGAGGGTACTCGATGTCGAGGACGGAGGGCACCAGCGCGCACGAGCGCAGACGGGCATGCGGACGTGAGTAGATCGTCGCGGTCTGATTGTCGCAGGGGTTGGTGGCTGCGGTTGCTCTAGGTCAACGCAAAGACATAGCCATGGCTAGTGCGTGCAGGGGTGGCCGCTAGCGCGAGGCCGGCGCATGCGACAGCACCGACGCTCGAGCGCCGACGAGCGTTCCGAAGAGGTTGGAGCAGAGCGCGGCCGCCGCGGGCGCGTGGATGCGGTCCTGCCTGCGGGCGCGAAGGTGTTGGTGACGACCTCGAGGAAACGCCGGCATGAGCGATTCAACCACGCCGAGCCTGCGGATTCCTTCGGGATATGTTTCTTGAAGGCGAGACGGCGGCGGTGTCGACAAGTCACCGGCCTCCTTCAGGGGAGCCCTGGCAACGGCGCGACGGTGACGACGAGCCTCTGGGCTACGCTGGGGCGATGGGGATGTCTTGTGGCCGCGTTGATGAAGAAGGCACGTCCGAATTGGATCCAGCAAGCGCCACTACTGCCCCACGGTGGGCGCCAAATGTCGTGGTGGCTACACGGCATATGCCACGGGGTGGCTAATCTTGGGGGCCGATGGACGCTAGCGGATTCGGAGAGGGATAGCGCGAAGGGATCGCACACGAAGAACACATGAACACGGGGATTTACCCTGCTTCGGGGCTCTCGTGAGGAGATAAAACCCCTACTGCAGCATCTATCCTATTGGTGTATTTTCTCTCGGTGTATCGAAGTACAAATTGCTCCATGAGCTGGGCGAATCATGCTTCTAGGAGGACTTGAGGAGAAAAGAGCCCGAGGGGAAATGAGCTAGCTCGTGCCCCTCTCCGGAGCCTTCCCCCTGGTGCTCCTTATATAGAGGGAGCCCATGGGACAAGAGGTGGCCCACTGCGCACTATTCATGACATGACTACTGGGGTCTTGTGAATGGATAGACGTCGCCTAGAGGGGGGGGGGGTGAATAGGCGATTTAAAACTTTTTCCGAGGAGCCGGAATATCCGGTCCAAGAGTGACCCGGAAATTCCGAGTAGCCGGAATATCCGGTCCCGAATGACCCGGAAATTCCGGTATGCTTGATAAAGGCGGAATAAAACTAGAGGTTTACTTTAACAAGCATACAACCTAGATATATAAACTAGGCTCACCTATGTGCACCAACAACTTAAACTAAGCAATACAAGTAACAAGATGATAGCAAGATATATGACTTCCAGCACGAAGGCTATCACAATGTAAAGTGCATAAGTAAAAAGCTCGGGTATAGAAATAACCGAGGCACGCGGAGACGAGGATGTATTCCCGAGTTCCACCCAAAGGTGTACGTCTCGTTTGGAGAGGTGTGCGCAACCACAACAGGTTAGCCGCAACGCCACAAAGGCTCAGCTTCTTCTCCTGATGAACTCAACCACAAAAGGTTCGAGTTCACCTTCCACTATTGATCTCCTTTGGGGCGGAGATCGAATCCCGTACAACTCTTGAGGCACACACCCACAACTTAATTGGGGGCTCCCAAGTCTTGAGGCACACACCCACAACTTAATTGGGGGCTCTCAAGTGACCACAAAAGGTCTTGACCACAAAAGGTCTTGGCCACAAAAGGCCGGCCACAAAAGGCGTCTAGGGTCCAAAGACCCAAGAGTAACAAGCTCACAAGTAATACCACCCCGAATCCTCGTGGAGGGCTCAAACCGATGCAAATGCAATGGCAAGAGCACACGAAGTGCTCAAGTCCTTCACTCTCAAATTCCAACACAACAACAAATGTTTATGGGGGAATAAGAGAGGAAGAACAAAGGAAACCACAAAGGAGTCAAATCCTTCACTCCCAAATCCCACCAAAAGCAACTAATGCTTATGGGGGGATAAGAGAGGAAGAACAAAGAAGAAGAACCACAAAGGAACTCCAAGAACTAGATCCACTAAGTTCCCCTCACTTAGAGGAGAGATGGATTGGTAGGATTGTAGATCTAGATCTCCTCCCAACCTGCCCTAAAGAATATGCAAGAATATATGGAGGGATTGAGAGGGGAGTGAGATTTCCAAGGTCAACAATGGAGTAGGAGAGAGGGGAAAGTCGTGCTGCCTTGGATTAGCTGGGGAAAAAGAAGGGGAGGGGTATTTATACCCCTCCAGGAAATATAGCCGTTGGCTGTTTCGACACTCGGAAATTCCGGTCTAGAGAGACTCGGAAATTCCGGTCACCCGGAAATTCCGGTCTAAGAGAGCTCGGAAATTCCGGCTGGAGTCAAAAGCAAAACCAAACTTTTCCTTAGCCATTTCTGGAGGACTTTTCTGGGGGCACTCAGAAATTCCGGTATATGGGAATTTCCGAGCACAATTTCCGACTGGAGTCAGAACCCTTTTTCTCCTTTCCTTAGCCGTTTTCTTGGATGAGCTGGGGAACCGGAAATTCCGGTAGGGCGGAATATCCGGCCCCAATAATCCGAATCAGCAGAACACCGAAACGAAAACTGCTATAACTTTTGCAAATGAACTTCAAATGAGGTGAGACCAATTTTGTTGGAAAGGTAGCGACGATGAGCACCCAATAAAAAGTTATGGAAATATTTCATCCCATAAATAGAGTAAAATCACCACACATGGCAAGGTGTGGGACTTTTCTCATGGTAGAACCGACAATATTTCCGCCACCGAAAACGCAACAAGTTGTCCAAAGTAAAACCGATTTCGATGAACTAGAGCTTGACATGGAGATGAACCAAGCTCTAACTCCTCACCAACATAAAAGCCAAGTAAGAACCAAGAAACATGATATGCCAAGTATGCAAAGGTTTGAGCTCTCCACAAGAATGTGATCAAGTTACTAACTTGAGAGCCCCTCTTGATAGTACGCCTATCTATCCTATAGCCCTATCAAGATCATACCTTTGCCTTGAGCATTCCACTTGAGTTGGATGACGACTATCTTGATCTCTTCAAGTGGTTCATCTTTCTTGATTGTGCGTCCAAGCACATGCTTGATGAAGACTTCTCCAAATACTCCCCCATGCTCACAATGGGAGAGTCTCGCTTAGCTTCATCTTCATGTATCCATTGCAAGCATCAAGCATAGGATCTCTTCAAGAAGCTTCTCTTGGTCTTGGTCTTGCACAACTCATCTTTTCTTCACTAAGATGATGTCTTGAATATTCAAGACATGCTTGCAATAAGCTTCACTCAACACATGAGCTTCAAGAGTTCAACACATGAACTCCACCATTCCATGGATAAGATCTATAGGGATATCTCAATGCAAACATTAGTCCATAGAGATTGTCATTCAATTACCAAAACCACACATGAGGGAAAATGCTCTTTCATCTTGTCACACTATTCACTGCGTCATGCAGTTGTACTCTTGTCACATCAGGGGATGGGCTTGACATGTCTTGTTTGTCTTTTGTCCTGTAGCGCTTGGCAGGGCATCCTCTCCGCGTAACCCGGCACGGGTATGCCGTGTGCCTTGGCGACTCCTCTCCCGGTCAACCCGGCATGGATATGCCGGAATCCACATCTCTACCCGGCATGAGTATGCCAGATAACCTCCTTCTCCCGAGACCCGGCATGGTTATGCCGGATTACCCTTTCCAAACCAGCCTTCCTGCACATAAGAGAAAACGAGAAGATACCGACATACACAAGTCGGTTAGCGCATGTCGGTTAACGCAGGTGTCTCAGTGTACCCTCGGACACAGCTTTTACCACATCATGACCCTACCCGGGGGGCAGCCCCCCGACAAAGTTCAAGTCAGCAGGGGCAGGAGTCGTACTCATCTCCCCCAAAGGCGACAAGCTAAAATATGTTCTGCAGATGGACTTCCCGACACCCTCCAACAACGAAGCAGAGTACGAGGCCCTGATCCATGGCATGTGGATGGCCAAAAACTGTGGCGCCACGTACCTCATGATCTACGGCGACTCCTACCTCGTCGTACAACAAACCATGAAGTCCTGCGACGCCATCGCCGACAACATGATCGCCTATAGAGACCTGTACAACCAGCTGGAGGGCACATTCGACGGCTGCGAGTTGCGGCACATCGGTCGCGATAGCAACGAGGAAGCCGACGCTCTCGCCAACATAGGCTCAGACAAGGTACCAGTACCACTCGGCGTCTTCCTCGAGCGCATCACACAGAGATCCATCAAGACTTGACCCGCAACAAAACCCTCCACACCAGCAACGAGCAACAACAACCCGCCGAGCAAGGAAAAAGAGCCCATGGAGGTCATGCTGGTAGAAGCTACATGGACAGGACCATACCTTGCGTACATACTACACCAGAGGCTGCCAACTGATCCAGTCGAAGCAAAACGCATCATCCGGCGCTCCAAAGGTTTCACCGTCGTCAACGGGGAACTCTACAAGAGAAGCATCTCAGGAATTCTGCAAAGGTGCGTAGATCCAGTAGACGGCCAGGCCATCCTACTCAACATCCATGCGGGTATCTGCGGGCATCATGCAAGCAGTCGAGCCTTGGTGGCCAAAGCACTGCGAGCCGGGTACTACTGGCCAAAAGCTATGCAAGACGCAGAAGACCTAGTAAAGAAATGCCCCGGGTATCAGGAATTTGCAAACAAGCCACACGCACCGGCGTCGGCACTCAAGACAATACCACTAGCCTGGCCCTTCGCCCAATGGGGGTTGGACATGGTAGGTCCGTTGAAGAAATCCTCACCCGGAGGGCACGTCGCAGTCGACAAGTTCACCAAGTGGATTGAGGTTGTGCCCATCACAAGTTCGACTGCATCGTCAGCGGTAAACTTCATCAGATCCATCATCTTCAGATTCGGGGTGCCAAACGAGATTATCACGGACAACGGCTCAAACTTCACAGCCGAAGAGTTCAAGGACTTCTGCTCAGATCAAGGCATCAAACTCAACTATGCATCTGTCTCACACACGCAGTCCAATGGGCAAGTCGAGAAAGCCAACGGCCTAGTCTGCAGCGACATCAAGAAACGCCTGCGAGTGCCACTGAGACGCGCCGCAGGCGCGTGGGTCGAAGAACTGCCATTAGTCCTCTGGAGCTTGCGAACCACGCCAAACAGATCCACTCAATACACTCCATTCTTCATGGTGTACGGTGCAGAGGCGGTTCTCCCCTACGACATCAAATTTGACGCGCCAAGAGTGGTCGCCTACGACGAGTCAGATGCAAAAGAATCACTCGAAGACAACATGGACATCCTGGACGAAACACGCGACATCGCGTTAGCACGGCCAGCCGTGTATCAGCAAGACCTGCGCAACTACCACAGAAGGAGGTTGCGACCAAGGGCATTCGTAGCAGGTGACCTGGTCCTCTGCCTCAAGCAGAAGAAGGTGCACAAGCTCGCCTCACCATGGGAGGGCCCGTATGTTGTGACAGAGGCAATCGGCAACGGAGCTTACCGTCTGAAGGATTCAAAGACGGGAGCAGTCTGCAGCAACCCGTGGAACGTCGCGCAACTTCGCCGGTTCTACGCCTAGTCGACAAAATCATTGTACCAAGGAAAGCATGTCAACGCGGCAGGTTTCAGACGCACTCTTTCTCTTACCAGGGTACCTAAGGGGACTGGAAGGGTTTTAATGAGGCGGCCTGTTCGCTAGAATCAATAAAGAAGATTTACAGAAAAAGTTGCTCACTTTACCTTCTCAGTCAAGGCAACTAGTAACCTAGGCCGTCACTCGAATCCCTCGGGGGCTGCGCCATACAGGTTGAAACAAAAATCCTAGGCCGCCACTCGAATAACTCGGGGGCTGCGCCATACAGGTTGAAAAATAAGCCTAGGCCGCCACTCGAATCACTCGGGGGCTGCGCCATGCAGGCCCAACTCGAAAAATCCTAGGCCGCCACCTGAACCACTCGGGGGCTGCGCCATACAGGTCAAGTCCTAAAATCCTAGGCCGCCGCCCGACACACTCGGGGGCTGCGCTTCACAGGTATCACTTGAAATCCTAGGCCACTACTCAAACTACTCGGGGGCTGCGCCATGCAGGTCAAGTCCTAAAATCCTAGACCTCCACTCGAAACACTCGGGGGCTGCGCTTTACAGGTAACACTTGAAACCCTAGGACGCCACTCGAAACACTCGGGGGCTGCACCATACAGGTGCACGACAAAGTCATGGCCGCTACCCAATGTGCTCGGGGGCTACGCCGCACAGGTCCACGACTCGCGCTCAATGAACCCGAGCCACGTCGCACAAGACCTAGTACTAAGTCGCACTAAGTCCATTCGAAGGAGCACCACAGATAATAGCACAGTAAAGCAAACAGTTTTAACTTGCTTACTCGGGAATTCCCCATATCGAATACATTGATGTTTACATTTGGCAAATTCGCCTCCTATGACTAATCCTGTACAGCAGAACATTGTTGTCCCTATTCTGCAGGCTCATCCTTTGGCGCGTCGAGTGGCCCTACAAGGCGCTCACTCAACTTTTGGACCTGTTCAACCATTTGGCGAGCAGCCGCCAAGGTGTCGGCGTAGTCATCGTCACCGGGCAGGCCGCCTAGCACCCTCTCCAAAGGAAGGTTCAGCCGATGCAGCCGGACGTACGCCAGCGCCACATTCGCCCCAGCGACGAGTTGCGCGTGGACTACCTCCTTCAACGCATCACCCTCGCGGAACCTCTCCAGCAAGTCGGCCAGCCCATGCGGCTGCCCATTGTGTGGGAAGTACACACGGTGGATATGCCAGAGGGTCTTCCGACAACCTTCAAGAAGAAAGGCAACCCGCCAAGTTCGATCAAGCATGCGCGCGAGGATTTGCCCTCCCGACTTGTTCGACCAGAATTGGCGAGCCTCGAAAGAATCGCCAGTCGCCTCTCAGGTGACCCGCTCCTCAACCCGAGCCTGCTCAGCCTGCCAATCTGGGTTCACATCTGCGCCCAAAAAATTACAAGTTAGAACCAGCAAATCTCAAGGAGGAAGTCAAGCAACAAAATGCTACCAACCCTGCAGCTGTCGACTGATCAGATCAATCTCGCCAAGCAAAAATTGCTCGCGCTGGGAGAACCCCGCAGTGGGACGCGATTTGGAGCGCTCCAGCTCCAACTCAGCAAGCTTCAGACTCGCTTCAAGGCTAACCACCTTATTCCTCATATAGGTGATCAACCGCTGGTCATTCGCGCTTCGCTGTGGAACGGCTGCTGATCGACGACGACGCTCAGCTGCAGTCGAGCGAAAACCTCCTTCGCCACTCGCGCGAGTCGTCGCAGCGGCAGAAGCGGCCTCATGCGTGTCAGTCTGTCACAAATATGTAATGTCAATACAGAAAAAAGACTACTCAGCCAAAGCACAGTTGAAGGGAAAGAAATTATAATTCAGAATAAAAGAGGTTTCAAGGCCAGAAGACCCGACAAAATAAAGGACATTACAAGCTGCAGAGTAAAATACAAGTTCTGGCGACTAAAAGGACCCACACTACAAAAGCTCCTAAACTACCGACTCCGACCGGGAGCGACTCTTCCGAGAAGCCGCCTCAGTTGCCTTGGCAAGCGCCCTCTCGAAGGTGGCCACAAGCTTTACAGTCAGCTGTGCAGCCTGTGCCTTCACCCCGCTAAGGGACGCGGTCCGGCCATCGGACCTTCGTGGGAAGCCGCTGACAACCTTCTTGAAATCGCCAGCTACATGATGGCCTAGCAGAAGCTGGAAGGTGAGCTCGGAGCCGCGTACCGTCTGCGTCCGAGTGAAGTCGGTGAGGGTAGTCGCTTCATCTTCAAACGGCACCGTGAAGGCATCGACGGCAGTCGGCGGCGGGTCGCTCGGAAAGATGCTCCGGTGCACAGTCGTGAGCGCTCCAGTCGACTTTTGCAGCGCCGACGACGACTTTTGCAGCGCAGCGGATACATACCCGCAGACGCGGTCGAGAAACCCGACCGCGGTGGCCAAGTCGACATTGTCGCTGGACGAGCCTTCCGGAGGAGCGCCGCCACATTTCTCTGAAACGAGAAGTCACAAATCAACAGAAAGAAAAAGAAGCAAAGAAAAAGTAGGCGCTAAGCCGAAAACTCACCTCCAAGGGCGCCGGCGAGTGAGAGCAGGCGGTCGACCTCGGTCTTCTCCCGGACGACCCGCACACGCTCGCGCTCCTGGGACTCGTGCAGGGCCTTCTCAAGCTCCGCTTGATCCTGAAGCTTCAGCTCCAACTCTTCAGCCCGCTTAGTAGCCTGGTCCAGAGAGGTATGCAGCTCGTCCCTCTCCTTCTCCAGGCGAACATAGGCAGCGGCTGCCTCAAGCTGTTGGCGGTACTATGGCTGCAGAAACAACAAGAAGTTATAAAGTTGCGGGCGACTATACTAGTCACCCACACCTTCGGGGGCTACTCCCATCGGGAGCGTTGTTCGCGCACCCGATGAAATTTAAGGACTACAAGAACAAGAACAACGACTTACGTGGTCCAGAAGGTCGACATCATCTGAAGCCGCGGGGGGAGCACGACTCGGTGCCCTGAAGTCGCCAGTCGGCGCACGCTCCTCGACCACCGCCTGCGTCACCAGCTCAGTCAAGGGACCAGAGGTGTGCTCCACTTCGCGGCGAGGGGAGCTGACCTCGCCAGAGCGGTTGCTGGAACAAATTTAAGGCAAAACTCAACTCGAAGCTCGAAACTCGAAAATACAACATGACGAAGAAGTAAGAAAAGGAACTCACCTGGCGGCCTCGTCGCCATCATTGCTCCCCAGGGAGACGGACGGCATCCTAGCGAACCCACGCAGCGGCGCCGAGCTGACCGAAGGAGCAGCCAAGGGTTCGTCCCAGTTGTCCTGGGACCGCACACCCGAAGAGGACATGCCAGCCTCCTCCAAGTCAACATCGGCATCCTTCGCGGGTGACGAAGCAGTCGCAGAGTCGCCACCACTTCGCCGCTTCTGCCTCTTCCGTGCAGGTTCCTCCTCGTCATCGTCATCCTCCACCTCTTCGTTAGGAGAGATAGCGGACGAGATGTCTTCATCGTCATCCTCCTCCTTCACAAACTTTGACTCATCGTGAGGTCCGTTCTCAAGGAGAGGAGGAAGGCTGACAAGAAGAGAGCGACCCTGAAGCAAACAAAGCAGAGTCGAATCAAGAAAAAGAAGATCAAGAAAACCAGCAATGAAGAGACCAATGCAAAAACTCACCTCAGGAACAGGGTTCGCTCCTCCATACGCAGCGACCAGACACTTGACGTTGCAGGGGTCCGCGACTCGAAGTCTAGTGATGCCCCTCACCTTGGTCTCCACTTCTTCGTCGTCAAGCGGTTGGTCGCTGACACCCTCGACTGCCCAGATCGGGTGGGGGCGAGCGCGTAGCGGCTGGACGCGCAGCCGGAAGAAGGTGGCCATCAAGTAGACGCCACCCGTCTCGCGCCCCAAGGTCTTGATAAGGTTTTGCAGCAGGCTCAGCAGAGGCTTCACGGACTCCTTCTCCTCCTCGGCGAGCGGGTGCGCCCAAGCACGGGTCTTCCGCAAGCCGCGCTCGACGTGGAGGGGCGCCAGAACCTCCTGGTCGCACTGGAGGTAGAACCACCTCTTTCGCCACCCCTGGACGGAGTCCAACTTCTTCATCTGGAAGAACGCGGTGTCGCCGCGCACCTGGATGCCGAAGCCGCCCACGGGGTACGTTAACCCGCTCTTCACAACGTTCTTGCGAACGAGGAAGAGCGACTTCCAGAGAGCCCAGTGGGGTGCGATCCCCAGGAAGCACTCGCAAAGCACGATGAAGCTCGCGATGCTTAAGACGCCATTGGGGGTCAGATCGTGGATCTGAACCCCATAGGCATACAAAAGACCATGAACGAAATCGTGGAGAGGGAACCCGAAGCCCTGTGGAAGGAAATCCACGAAGCACACGCGTTCCCCTTTGCGAGGCGCGGGGTACACCTCCTTGCCAGGAGCACGTACCGTGGCCTCGTCAGTCGGGGGCTAGAGACCCTGCGTGCGCAGGAGCTCGAAGTCCGTCTTCTTCACCGTGGACCTTTGCCAATCGCCGTCGGGTTTCTTCATCACCCCGGCTTCGGCGGCGGAGGCGCTAGCGGCGATCTTCGACTTGCCCATGGCGTCGAGGGATCGCAGAAGGTGTGAGGACAATTGGCACAGAGCTTGGATGGAGGCAAGAATGGCAGAGAGCAAAGGAATGGAGGCGCGGACGATTGGAGAAGATGACGCCCTCGCGATGCGGCGCAGTACTTATGCCTTGCAAAAATTCATCTCAGCCGTCCACAAAAGAACTGTTCCAAGCAGCTATATCCAGCCGTCCACATGTCGTGCGGAGAGACTAACCGTCGCCGCCCACTCCGTCCACTACGCACGGGAATCAAGGCGTCATCATCGTGCCGCAAAATTTTCACACCCAGTTCGGAGAGACGTGACAACTGCTGACCACAGTCAACACTGACAGTGGGCCCCGCTACGTCACATCCCATCGGGCGCAGAGGCGTGCCACGAAGCGTCATCACTGACGTCAGCAAGACAATGGCTCTAGAGAAGAAGAGGAGCAACACGACAACTCGAACACAAGATTCGAGTAGTAAGCTTTACAGCTGAAAACAAACAAGTAGGACAGGGTGCTGATCCGAGAACCCGAATCAATCATTCGGGTGGCAAAGGAAAGGAAGTAAGCTCACACAGCTGAACCAATCTACAAAGTAAGCCAATAGGCCGAATAAAAGCAAGTTTCGCACAAGGCCAAGATAAAGTAATTCGACTGCAGAGATTACTCCCATCGGGAGCGTCCTCTTCGACTGAAGAAAGCAAGTTCAGACTCAAGAAATCTAGCGGCGCGCCCAGGAGAAAGGAGTCCTTTGCTCGACTCTACGATCCGACCAAGCACTCGGGGGCTACTGACGTGGGGCTACTCTTCGACTATCCCACGATGAGGATACCTGGGCCGCGCCAAGCTTACGAAGGCCCACTAGGGGTATCGTGTGACCTAGTCCTAGTCGGTTAGGTCGCATAACCTGCCATATATGTAATTGCCATACGACATCGTTCACCCGAGACCTGGCCTACCTATAAAGGCCAGGAGGGTTGCTCGTCTCAGGGACACGCTCATAGCCGCCACCACAAACCCTAGCGAGATCGCAATCTCGCCATTGTAATCGCAACTCGCCATCAATATCAGACAAGCAGGAAGTAGGGTGTTATCCTCCGGGAGCCTGAACCTGGGTAAATCGCCCCGCTTGTCAGCCGTCGTGATCACCAACTCTTCTCTCTCCCCCTCAATCAACCCGGGGTGGACAACCCAGGGATTTGTCGAGTTACACCCTCGTCACCATTCACATGACTTCTTTATGACACTCAATTCTTTTACCGCATCACCCATCTTAACACGCTTTCTTGCAAAGTCTCAACAAAAAAGCGAGGCCAAGTCTTGAAACTGGAGTAATGAGGAATTCAACCATCTATGTGAGGTTTCACACCTTGTTACATTGGCATCCATCATTTCCATCACCATCGATTCACAACTTCGTCAAGCTTCCATGGAGGAGGGGATGTAGAGTCTGCGAGCCGCTGGTAGCCTTCTTCAATAATCGCCTTAGCATCACTCTGCTTCAAATCTCTCCGATTCTCATGGTCGGCCTTGGTGGCGAGGGGGAGAGGAAGGGAAGTGTGGTGGGAGGTGCTCTGCAACTACCCGTCGGCGTTGCGAGTCCGCTGCTGGAGTGGAATATTATGCCGCGGTATGGAGCTTCAAGGTGGAGCTCATCAGCGTCTCGAATAGACCGCTGCGGGTTCAGTAAACTCGAGCTTTGGGATCTTTGTCGGGTGACTCTTCTACGCGCGTCTCTTCCATCCTTACAGGGGGGGGGGGTGAGTTTGACGACGGGCCGCTCTCCAACTACAACATTGACAAAGAGCCCCCTGCAGGCAAGTTTTGCTACTTCTCCTCTTTCCTTCTCCCTCTACCAGACACGAAGGTTGCGTTTGGTGGAGAAGAAGAAGAGGTCAGTAGCAGCGCAAGGCGAAAGTGGAATTGGGAAGAAATCTTTCTGAGCATCACCTCGACGACAGGTTTTAGCGTCCGACATCCAAGGCCTAGCAAAGGCCTATTCAGAAGCCGATGAAGGGCTCCGGTGATAGTTTAACCTCCTTGGTGTTCTTCGTGTGTTTGTTAGCAAGTGGCGTTGTCCCCGCTTTCGAGCAAGGCGACGACGAGGTTGACCTTCGACTCGACGACGGGGAAAGAGATGGATCTGATTGCTTTTCAGTTTTTACATTTCAGGTCTTTTCTGCAAATTTCAAGGGCCTATATGTTATTGCCAATCTGTTGGGGTCTTTTGTAATGTTTTGTACACCCACCGTGTGGATTTAACGAAAGCTTGGGCCTCCTTCTGATTTTTTTCCTCTCAACGTAGTTCGTCCGGGGATCCCCTTTTCGTCCAGCCATGCCAAAAGTAGATCTTCTACTGCTCAATTCCGGCTGGCATCGCCGCCCACACCCACAAACGAATCCATGTATATTCACTGGTGTTCCCATGATTCGTCGCTCTCACCATGGCCGGTCTGCCGCCGGTGCGCTGTGGTCTTCTCCAGCGCGTTGTGGCTACAAATGCGCTTGAAGGACAGGTCGGTGGCCAGTAGGAGGGAGATCATGGTGTTGCCGACCTTGTCCATAAGGCTGGCCCTCGCCGGCGCCCCCAACTGACGTGGCTCCACAAGTAATGGCGGCGCTGGCCGAATGGAGCAATCGGGACTACATGCGGCTCTGGCTCGGGTCGCCTGGAGTCAGCAAGAGAAGGCTTGCAGGTACATACTGATACTGGCCACTTAGACTTAGCACATGTACATTCTCCGTTCTGTCTTCATTTACTTCTGAATTTTAGCCTATGTGTTGCCACTTGGTTATAGCAACTTGCTTGTCCTATGATTTTGTCTAGGCAAGCTGGACCTTAAGTTTTGTCAATCGAAGTTATCTTAGAGATTTGCCAGGAAAAAGCTTTATAAGAGCATAAACATGGCTTGTTAAGATTATGAAACTTTAGTGTACATCGGCTGGCAGTCTGGTACCACTCTTCTATCAAACAAGCACCTGGTATTAGTTAGAAATCAGATAAATAAATTTCTCAAAATCAAAGAAGAGAAACCGGACATGAAACTGAGTGTCATTCATGTTCTTTATTATTCTTTACTGGTAGGAATAACAGTACAGTTCCCTTCATTCCTCTTCCTCTCTCCATCTAAGAAGTTAAATCCAGGGGTTAGACAAAATTCTCTCTGTCTATTTGTCTGTCACTGTATCTCCAAACTTCTCATATTCTTTTGAGCTTTTATTTTTGGGGGATACTGTGCACGGACTGAACTTCAACTTTCAGCCTATTGTCTGTTTATTTAATTTCTTATAAATTACACGATTTTTGGTGCCACAAATGATGGCGTAGTTCTTTGGTTCATTGTAGTTGTGGTGTTGTGCCTTCCTTTTCATTTCATTTCACAAAATCTCTACGCTATCTTCTATGAACTATAAACCCACAAACTTGGTTAGTAATCCCAATTACATGCTGGAATGTGATGCTTCACTCATCTCTTACTTCTTTATTATTATTTGGTTTATCAATTCCTTATGTATATGTACCATGGAGTATATGTACTCATAGAGTCACAGATTGCAGATGCCGGATAAGTGCTCTCTTTGTCATTTTTAAAAGTATTTTTACGGGTATTTTAGTATGGCCATCAACCCTATTTTGTACTACTGTACGCGTCGGATCCGGAAAAAGTGTTGTAAGTTGTATACAAACTCTGTACTATTGTGGTACTATGTCTGCGAAAATTAATATGAACCGGAGGTGGTCACATAAATTCACTTTTCCAATGTTTTCCTATGTAATTTACTCATCTATTTAGTCCACAAGTTATAGGACCCGGAGAAAATAATCCAGCGAAACAGAAATCACTGGAACTAAAAATCGAAACCGAAAAAACCTAACCGTGACTGAAATTCCGGTTCTACGGTTAGCGGTTAAGGTTTCATTTAGCAAAAGTGCTAACCATATGACCTCCTGTTAATTCGGTTTATAAATCAATAACCAGTAGTTTAACCCAAAAATACCGAAGAGCCCAGCTCAGAAGAAAAATCACGTTGAACGTTTAGCCCAACATTATGCAATTAAAGGCCACCGGACCAACTGATTATAACGTGCAGCGCTCTGTTCCCTAGCAGTAGGTAACTAGTTCAAGTCCCATTTCTGTACTTTGGCCGAAATGTTTTAATTTTATATACAGATGAAGCTGATCATACAACCCTCAGCCAAAAAATTGAGATCCCAGAACGAGCACTTTGACAGCCAATTGTCAGGTTCCCGTCTCTGACTGAGAAACTAGGACCAAATCAAGACAAGGTACAGACATTGGTATGTAGCGAATCTAGGAAAAACTTAGGGTTTTGATATTTCGTCGAGCCACTCATCCGCCCACTCTCAGGTCTTATATAGACGACCACGGGCCTCGACTAAGAGTATAATTATTACAGCAAAGCAATACAATGCTTAGTGCGAATAGAGTCTTATGTTTAGCTATTATAGAATTATGGGGGATCATTGCCCAAAGCGGCAAGTTTCATTCTCCAGTATTGGATCTTCATTGGACAACCTTCAATGACTAAAAACAGAGTAGGTTCAGATACACACACTGAACAGAGGAGACCCAGATCCCGACAAGCATTCCATCGCTCCTATAGCGTAGTGAGACATTCTCATCCATCATGGATGATCCATTCACATGACTTCTTTATGGCACTCAGTTCTTTCACCACAGCGTCCATCTTAATACGCTTCCTAGCAGAGTCCCGGCAACAAGCGAGGCCAAGTCTTGAAACTGGAGTAATGAACAATTCAACCATCTGTCGGTGGTTTTCACAGCTTGTTATATTGGCATCCATAATTTCCAGCAGATTTCCTGGACACGCCGTCTCAACGTACCGGGGGAGACTTGTAGCATCATCAAAGAGTGTGTCAGTTGGCCTTCTACCAGTAAGCATCTCTAGAAGTAGCACCCCATAACTATAGACGTCAGCTTCAATTGAAATTTCAGTTCCCGTGCCATATTCTGACAAACAAAGAAAAAGATGGCATCTGTAATTAAATGATACTCCGATCCAGATATACAAATTTCCTTATTTCTGACAAAACAGCAAATCTCTGTACAAGAATATTTATATTATCAGATTTTCCTCTTTCCGAAGGAAATTAGAGGATTGAAATATCTTATAAGTTCTAAAGAAGAGACCGAAGAGTGCTAATGGAGCTCGAGCTCCATCTAGCTCGTTTTTCAATTGAAATTGAAATTGAAATTTTGTGTTTCAAAATATTTGAAAACAAACCCTAAACATATATGATGTCGAGATCTACCAGTGTGACAACTTCCAATCCAAAATTCATTTTATGCTAGGCTACACAAAACTATTAATCTGACAAAACTTCAAGTTTTCAAAATTATGGAAATGTTCAGATCCACCCATATATCATTTTTGCCCAGCCTAAAATATAACAAATTTCGAGCTGAAATTTGCACACTAGTAGATAATATCACTATCTACATTTGAAAAAACAAGCTACATAGAGTCCAGGCTCCAAAATGCCTCACCCTACAAGACAGTGACTATCAAATCTCATGTTTGTAATTTTTTAATATTTGTGAATCAAGACAATTTTGGGTATTTAGTGTTTCCAAGCAATTAATTATTGGCGATGATGGTTCGAGCAAACTAAAGGGAAGAAGTTGCATACCTGGCGCAAGGTACCCAATGGTGCCTTTAATCCCAGCAGAGCTATGTTGCCCATCAAAACATTGCTCACTTTCATCCACCTTCATTATTTTTGCTATGCCGAAATCACTAACATGTGCAACCATGCTAGCATCAAGAAGAATGTTACTTGGTTTAACATCACAGTGAATAATTGGAGGATTAATATGGTTATGAAGATACTCTAGTGCCTCTGCCACATCAAGAGCTATGTTTAACCTCTGCATCAAACTTAGTGTCCTAAAGTCGTTGTCTCTGCTTGGATATAACCATTCATCCAAGCTTCCGTTGGAGATAAATTCGAGCACAAGTGCCTTGAATTCATTGCCGTTGTTGTCCAAGCTGTCGCACACTGTGATAACCTTGACCAGTTTACGATGTCGAATCCTTTTAAGAGCACTACACTCAGAGAGGAAGCTCCTTGTGGCTCCTTGTCGTTGGACATCAAGTACCTTCACGGCCGCGGTATACATATTGGCACCAGAGCTGAAAGTCCCTTTATACACACTGCCAAAACTTCCACGGCCGATCAAATTTTCCGTAGAAAAGGAATCCGTAGCCACATGCAATTCAGCATATGATATCCTCTGAAACATATCGCCAGGAGATATGATGTTTTCCTGGACTCGGCGGTCATCACCTCTTGACTTGTTAACACAATAGCATGTAGTAATGCAAAAACTGAGCAAGATGAATGCCCCCACGAGTGGAAATATCAAAATATGAAGCAGTTTATGCTTTGGAGGCTTATCAGAAGCCAGGGGTGGGCAAGACGGGAAATTAAAAAACACAGGGCCACCACATAGCATGTCGTTATGGTCTAGAGATACAGAGCTTTCATTTGAGAATATACCCTTACCTGGCACAGGACCAGAAAGGTTATTGAATGAAAGGTTCAGATACTTCAGAAATTGTAAACTCTCAATGAAGTCAGGTAATGGTCCAGATAATTTGTTGTTAGAGAGATCCAACTCTTCTAGCCCTCTTAGTGTGTCGAGCTCTTTTGGTATGTTTCCATCCAAGAAATTCCCTTCCAAGTATAGGAATCGCAATTCCAAACAACTGCCAAGGGTGTCTGGGATTGCACCTGATAATTTATTCAGTGAGAGATCAATTGTGCCAAGATTGACTAAGAGGCCAACATGTGGGGAAATCGGGCCAACTAACAAATTGTCAGAGAGATTAAGATATTCGGCAAGGGAAGAAATGCTGACAATTTCTTGTGGGATTTGCCCACTCAAGCGATTTGAGGATAGTTCAAGGAATGTTAACTCGCTAAGATTGCCAAGAGTTGCTGGAATGCTACCCTCCAGGTTGTTACTAGACAAAATTAGCTGATTTAGGCGTGATATGTTGCCTAGTGATAATGGAATCTGTCCATGGAGCCTATTTTCGAAAAGTAAGAGGTTGTGCAGGTTTGAGAGTTTTCCAATACCTGAAGGTATTATTCCCGTGAATAAATTATCTGCAAACTCAAGATAGGTGAGTTTGTAATATCTTCCTATTGTTGTAGGTATTTGCCCAGCAATTTGGTTCCCTCCCATCATAATTATTGTAAGCTCTAGCGTGAGATTAGCAATGGTTCTTGGCAAAATGCCTGTAAGATTATTCAGTTGAAGATTTAAAATTACTAAGTTGCTGCAGTTTGTCAAGGAGGTCAGAAAATCCCAATCCCTTGGCTCTGTGGACTGAAGCTCATTATTTCCTACCTCGAACACTCTTAAACGGCCATGGTGACCAATGTTTGGTGGTATTGGGCCCTGGAATCTATTCCCATGAAGGAAGATTCTTTCAAGAACAGATATATTTGACAAGGAGATGGGGATATGGCCTTCAAGTTGGTTGTAGAATACACTTAAATCTCTTAGGTTTGGAAGTGTAGAGCCCATGTCTTGTGGTAGAGAGCCTGACAACTGGTTTGACCCGAAATTGAGAACTTCAAGTGATGACATATTATACAGCGCAGGAGGAATCACACCATGTAGTTTATTGGTCCCTATTTTCAGGGATTGGAGGTTAATTAGCTTAGATAAAGCTGGTGGGACATGGCCGCTGAACATATTCGCAGCTATATTCAAATGGGTCAGCATGGTCAAATTGCCCAACCATGGTGGGATGTTGCCGTGCACAAAATTATCCCCAATGACGAACATGGCGAGTCTTGCAAGATTTACAAAAGATGGAGGGATTGTACCAGAGAGGTTGCAGTTACGGATATTCAGACTAACAAGCATAGACAAGTTGCCGATGGTGGGAGGGATAACGCCGGACAGGGAATTGACGCTCAAGTTGAGCCTGTGGAGGGCAAAGCAGTTGCCAAGGCTAGAAGGAATCTGACCTTGAAGCTTGTTGTTGGACAAATCGAGTACACGAAGACGGGACAGGTTCCCAAGGAGCGGCGAAATGGTGCCGGAAAGGCCGAGACCTCGTAGGCGCAGCATGGTGACGTGCTGACTGCCGCTGCTGCTGCAAGTAACGCCGGCCCATCTGCAGAAGCTATCATTGGAGCTGCTGTTGCTGCTCCATGAAGAAAGTGCACCCAGTGGATCCTTGGTTATGAGGGATTTGAACGATAAGAGAGTGTGGCGGTCGTCAATGGTGTGGATGGAGCTGGTAGTGGATGGGACCAAAACAAGGCCAATGGTAGTGGTGAGGAGAAGCGCAAGCCACAGCCATTGTCTGCTCTCCATGGCCAGGCAATGACGATCAGTACAAGCTTGTGTTTGGGGACTATTATATAGTGGTAGTAGTAGTACACCGCCACTGTGAATCAGACACCTCAGAATCAGAATGATACCTTTAAAAAAATGACACCTTACTGTAGATGCTACTCGTCATTGATTAGTCACCAATAACAGGAAGAATTATGTACCCATTTTTCCAACCTTTTTAGGATATCTTATTGGTACTGGTAAGAGTATTAACTTTTTCTTTTTGACAAAGTGCTAAGAGTATTGACTTTCTCTGTTGGCTGGTGAAGTCTCGTCTACCACTGTTGAAATAAAGTCTTGCATGGAGACACTTTATTTGACCAGATGACCTGCTGGTTGTTTCTCGTGTTTGACCCATTGAGCCTCAGCGCCAAAGTCCAAACTGACACCTGCGCAATCAAGAGTAAACGCATGCAATTTTCAATTCCGATTTGAAGCACAGGTGTACACGAACCGGTCATGAACCTTTGATTGCAGCCTGAAGATGTCTAGGCCATCGCGCTCTGAAGTGAAGATGATCTCGAGCCAACTGTGCCGTCGTAAGAATTTGCTTGCGTTTTTGATTGAAATAATGAATAGATACACACTGATGTACTCAGGTTGAGACTCTGGACAGTGCCTAAAAGTTCTACTCATGTCCTCAAAATGGTAAGATTTCTGTTCGTGTAATAAGTGCAAAAAATTGGATGTCTTGAACAAGTATTCTATACCACGTGAACTTTCGTAACCTCTCAATTTTTGTAAAACTGGACAAACATTTTTATTTTCATGACCACCTTATTAGAACCTCATGAACATTTTTTACCTTCCTCTCAACATTCTAACTTAAAACTGAGAAAAAATAAATATAAAACAGGATTTTTTTTTTCGAAAATAGGTAACATAAACAGAAAAAAACAGAAGTAAGGTTACAAGCTTCACACGTAGCCGTGCTAACACATGATATGAAGGCGTCACAATGGAGCTCCCTCCCTGCACACAGACACATCTCACTCAAGTTTATCTTTAAAAAAAATCTCGCTCTAGTAGTCAAGTCCATCTTCCTTCTCGTGCCACATATCCGCAGCTGGATGGTGCAAAGCCACGCACTAGCCGACTGGCAGTTATCCATCATCTATGGCAGACGGCCTACGAGGCGAGTCAGCAGGGGCAGCTGTGACGAAGTGCATGAGCTATATGTAAAATCAACTCTTCTACTAGCTAAACGTCACCCCCATTTATTTGACAATCTTTAACCAACAAAAGATGACTATATACAACAACAAGTCTACCAATTATTCGTTCTAAAGATGTATTAACTGTCTATAATTTATTGGGAACATAATTCATATACTTTTTATCTAATTGATGGTGAAAGTATTGAAGTATATCTTAGAATATGTGTGGGCCTTATAAATGAGAAGGAGGGATACACGATTAAAGGTCACTTAGTGCTAAATACATATTCCACTCTTAGATTTCTGCAAAATGAACCCGGAAAAAAACCTAACCGCACTATATATAGTGTTCTGAAATTCTTTGAAATGTATGTGACATTTGTTTCTATTTTGTACCAGGTGCACGACGCTTTGCATGGCTGATTTTTTTAAATAATACTTTTTTTATTGGAAATTCGGAAAATATTGTGTAGAAATAGGAATTTTTAAAAATAATGCAGCCTCGGCCCAGAGGAGGCCGAAACGGCTGCGTCGGCCCACAGCAGGCCGAGCGGGTCTCTTCGGCCCAGAGCAGGCCGACCAGGTCTCGTCGGCCGCATCTGCGTGCGTGCAGGCGCCTGCCACGGCGTGCATGGCTCTGGTCGGCCCAGAGCAGGCCGAGTAGCCCTGTCGCCCCAGGGGAAGCCGTTCCTCCCGCTTCTCCCGGCTATTTCTCCCGTCTCCCGCCTATTTCTCCCGCCACCGATTCGCGCACGTTTCTCCCGCCGGCCGTTTCCGCCTTTTTCTCCCGCCACCGATTCGCGCGCGTTTCTCCCGCCAGCCGTTCCCGCCTTTTTCTCCCGCCACCGTTTCCCGCCCGTTTCTCCCGCCACCGGTTCCCGCCTTTTTTGTGGCTAGATGAAACAAATCGCGGGGAAAACGGTGCTCTTTTTTCGGGTAAGGAAGAACTGGAGAGAGAGGAGAGAGCCGGCGGCGCGAGGAAGAGGAAGGCGCGCAGGGTCTTCAAGCCTACTAGTCGGCCCAGAGGAGGCCGACCAGCCCTTCGGCCGAGACGTGGCCGAATCCGAGCCACTCGATGCCGATCAGGCAGTCGGCCGGGCCCGTGACCTCTCTGCGCCCTGGTCAGCCTGCTCTGGGCCGACGAGGCCCGCTCGGCCTGCTGTGGGCCAACGCAGCCGATTCGGCCTCCTCTGGGCCGAGGCTGCATTATTTTTAAAAATTCCTATTTCCGCACAATATTTCCCGAATTTCCAATAAAAAAGTATTATTTTAAAAAAATCAGCCTTTGCATGTGAGTGTTGAACAAAAGTAGCCTAAGAGACATAATTTAGCTCTAATTTAGCTGGAAACCCCAATAAATAAGAAATGCGAAGGATTCGAGAAGAAAAGCACACGTAGTCTTATGATATACTCCATCCATTTTTATTCTCTTACCTTTATACACATAAAAAAACTCATGGACTCTAAAAGGAAAAATAGTCCCAAGATATTTATTAGAGTGTATACTCTATTCTTGTATTATTTTTCATCTTAGGCCTAGGGGACCAGGTTTAGTAAATTCACTTACAATGATAGCACGACGAAAACCGAAATGGATTGTGAGTCACTTGAAGTATATTTTAAAACAAAAATTACATTTGATATCTCAAATGTTTCATTTATATATTATTTTCTGACCCATTCACAGAAATCCAAATAAGATGATAACATAGTTACCTTATTTACTTTTTAAAATCACAATTCGTTGAGTTTGTTGTGGATCCTACAAATTATTTCTTAATACGTGTAAATACAATCATGGTTTCTTAGTTCTTATAAATATAGGAATATTATTTAGAATTTTCAGAAATGTAGATCTCCAAATGATTTCTAACAAAAGGCCACTCTCAAAGAAAGTGAAGCTTGATCATTTAGTTCGATGAACAATTTCATCACTTCGATTTAACTTCTGAAAAGTAGCTAAGTGTAGTATAAATAAGTAATAAGTATAAATCTTGTGTCCCCTTGGGGCAACATGATGATGACTAGATTCGCTCACCCATCTCCACTTCTGTCGAAGTTATCGGGCGATAAAAACCTTATCATATTATCAAGTTCACTAGTGGGAGATCATATTTCCAAAATAAGGTAACACCATTACTTCATAAGTTCATATACACCCAAATGAATAAGATATCGTCCAGAAATTAAAATATTGCACCAAATATAATGTTTGAAAGAAAACAAGACTTGGTAATTACATCATTACATGCACCAAAACAAGGGGCTATAAGGCGGGGAAGAAAAATTACGTTGAAGCCATCAAGAGGGAAGGTGAAAAAGACCTACAAGCTTGTGCCTTCCTTTGATGTTAGATTTTGATGATGTCTTGCATGTTAAGTTGATCGTGTAACTTTCCTTCAATGTACGTTGTGTGGCAAATCTTCAGGGGACTCTTCAATACCACGGCAGGATCGGCGAAGCTTCTAGGTGAGGGACGTCCGATCATGGGAGTCCTTGTATTTAGTGGAATGGAAGTGGTGCATGTCCATATATAGTCGGATTACGGTCCAGCCCTAGCTGTCTTCGACAATTTTCCTCGACCCTATCGACGCATGACAGCGACAAGTTGCATGTCTTAGACAATTCCTTGAAGGGTGTGGGGCTAACCTCGGCAGGGAAGACATGTACCTTCTTACCCCCAAATATAACACCTAGACACGCTCTTGTGGACACTGGGCCTTGACAAGGAAGGGTGGGTCTTGCAGTACCACCTCGCTGAGCAGTTCACCCATATCGCTTAGTTTTAGGAACAATAGTGGAGGCAACACATCCGGTTTCAAAAAAAAAATAGTGGAGGCAACACATAGCATGCAAACATGGCTATTGAAAGGAGACAACAACACGACTTTGTTTCATGCCTAGGCGAACGACATGAAGCGTCGCCGTCTACCGGCTAATTTTGGATCAGGGGTTGATCTCCGAACCCCAGGCCCTTCAGGAACATATCTATGAGTTTCATAGGGTCCTTGGTGTTTCCGGGGAAAACCAGATGTTCACCCTCTCTAGAAGCCTCTAGAGAACATCAGGGTGTTCCCGGAGGAGGAGAAATCCTCTCTCATGATGTCCTTCTCGCCCGTAGAGCTTGACTATGTCCGTTGATGCATGAAAGTTGACACGCTCTAAGATTGGATGGGTTTCCGGTGTTCTTCTTTAAGACTTTTTAGAGTCCCACCCAAAACTTATATCATAGCAACCCTACAACTTTGCTTTAGGTAGGGTACATATCACAAGGTTGAACTTTGGGATCCGTACCCTAATCCTCAAGGTGCAAAACACACGAAAGTAAAAGGAACAAAAGAACATGGAAATTTCTATGGTTTTAATATTTTGTCGAGCCACTCATCAGTCCACTCTCGGGTCTTATATAGACGATTGTGAGCCTCGACTAAGAGTACAATTATTACAAAAAATAGCATTGCTTAGTGTTAATAGATTTATGTTTTTAGCTATTACAGACTTATGGAGAGAATTATTGCCCAAAGTAGCAAGTTTCAGTGTCCAGCGTTGGATCTTCAATGGACGGCCTTCAATGACTGAAAACGTAGTAGCTTCAAATAGGCACTCTTAACAGAGTACACCTAGATCCCGCTCCATCTCCTCTACAATGTACATAGGTGGAATTCTCATCCATGTAACTCAACCTTATGACTTACTCAGTTTCGATTCACATGACTTCTTTATGGCACTCAATTCTTTCACCACATCGCCCATCTTAACGCGCTTACTTACAGAGTCCCTGCAACAAGCGAGGCCAAGACTTGAAACTGGAGCAATGAGCAATTCAAGCATCTCTTGGGGATTTTCATAGCTTGTTATATTGGCGTCCATTATTTCCAGCAGATTTCTTGGACCCACCATCTCAACATATTTGGGGAGACTTGTAGCATCATCAAATAATGTATCAGTTGGCCTTCTACCAATAAGCATCCCTAGTAGTAGCACACCGAAACTATAAACATCACCTTGAGTGGAAATTTCAGTCCCCATGCCATATTCTAACAAAGAAAGTAAAAAGATGGCATGTGTTAGCTTTGTTGCGGTAATTGCCATACCCATCAAGATCTACACATTTTCCTTCTTGCTGACAAAATGGTAATTAGTATATTTCTTTATATTTTCCTATTTTCGAAGGATATTGGAGGACTGAAGTTTCGTATTAGTTCTAAAGAAGACAATGACTATTAAATCTGATGTACTATATTGTATTGTATTATATTTACAAATTAAGAGGTAATTAGGGTTTCCCAGCAATTTAATTCTTGCCAAAGATGGTTCAAGCAAAATAAAGGGAAATTGCATACCTGGCGGAAGGTACCCAATGGTGCCTTTAATCCCAACAGAGTTACGTTGCTCGCCAAAAGATTGTTCAGTTTCTTCCGACTTCATTATTTTTGCTATGCCAAAATCACTAACATGTGCAACCATTCTAGCATCGAGAAGAATGTTACTTGGTTTAACATCACAGTGAACAATTGGCGGATTAATATGGTGATGAAGATACTCCAGTGCCTCCGCCACATCAAGAGCTATGTTTAACCTCTGCATCAAACTTAATGTCCTAAACTCATTGTCTGTGCTTGGATATATCCATTCATCTAAGTTTCCGTTCGAGATAAACTCGAGCACAAGTGCCTTGAATTCATTGCCTTTGTTGTCCAAGCTGTCGCACACTGTGATAACCTTGACGAGGTTACGGTGTCGAATCCTTTTAAGAGCACTACACTCAGAGATGAAGCTCCTTCTGGCTCCTCCTCGTTGGACATCAAGTACCTTCACGGCTGCGGTGTATATATTCGCACCAGAGCTGAAAGTCCCTTTATATACACTGCCAAAACTTCCACGACCAACCAAATTTTCGGCAGAAAATGAATCTGTAGCAATATGCAATTCTGCATATGTTATCCTCTGAAACAGATCGCCAGGAGATGTGATGTTTTCCTGAACTCGGCGGTCATCACCTCTTGACTTGTTAAGACAATAGCATGTAGCAATGCAAACACTGAGAAAGATGAATGCTCCCACCAGTGTAAATACCCAAATGTGAAGTAGTTTATGCTTTGAAGGCTTTTCAGAAGCCAGAGATGGGCATGATGGGAAATTTAGGAACACAGGGCCACCACATAGCATGTCGTTATGTTCTAGAGATACAGAGCTTTCATTTGAGAATATACCCTTACTTGGCACTGGACCAGAAAGGTTATTGAATGAAAGGTTCAGATACTTTAGAAGTTGCAAACTCTCAATGAACTCAGGTAATGGTCCTGATAATTTGTTGTTAGAGAGATCCAACTCTTCTAGCCCTCTTAGTGCGCCGAGTTCTTTTGGAATTTTTTCATCCAAGAGATTCCCTTCCAAGTGTAAGGATTGTAATGCCAGGCAACTACCAAGGGTGTGTGGGATTGCACCCGATAATTTATTCAGTGAAAGATCAATTATGCCAAGATTGACTAAGCGACCAATATGTGAGGAAATAGGACCACGTAACAAATTGCTAGAGAGATCAAGATATTTGGCTAGGGAGGAAATCGTGACGATTTCTTGTGGGATTTGCCCACTCAAGAGATTGGAGGCAAGGTCAAGGGATGTTAACTCGCTAAGATTGCCAAGAGTTGCCGGAATGTTACCCTCGAGATTGTTATTAGACAGAAGTAGTTGATTTAGTCGTGATATATTGCCTAGTGATAGTGGAATCTGTCCATGGAACCTATTACTGAAAAGTACGAGACCGTGGAGGTTAGAGAGCTTTCCAATACCTGAAGGGATGGTTCCCGTGAATGAGTTATCCCCGAACTCAAGATAGGTGAGTTTGGAATATCTTTCTATTTCTGTAGGTATATGCCCAGCAATTTTGTTCCCTCCCATCATAATTCTTTCAAGGTCTAGCGTGAAATTGGCGATGCTACTAGGCAAAATGCCTGAAAGATTATTCAGTTGAAAACTAAAGTAAACTAAGTTGCTGCAGTTTGTCAAGGAGGTCAGAAAATCCCAATCCCTTGGCCCCGTAGCCTGGAGCTCATTCTTGCCAACATCAAACGCTGTTAAACGGCCATGGAGACCAATGTTTGGTGGAATTGTGCCCTGCAATCTATTCCCATGAAGGACAAATCTTTCAAGAACAGATATATTTGACAAGGAGGTGGGAATTTGGCCTTCAAGTTGGTTATAGAATACACTTAGATCTCTTAGGTTTGGAAGTGTAGAGCCCATATCTTGTGGTAGAGATCCCGACAGCTGGTTTGATCCGACGTTGATAAGCTCAAGTGATGATATATTACATAGTGCAGGAGGAATCACACCATGTAGTTTATTGACCTGTACAGACAGAACTTTGAGATAGATTAGCTTAGACAAAGCTGGTGGGAGATGACCGCTAAACATATTCGAACCCATGTATAAATGGGTCAGCGTGGTCAAATTGCCCAACCATGGTGGGATGTCTCCATGAAAAAAATTATCCGCAATGGTGAACAAAGTGAGTTTTGCAAGATTGGTAAAAGATGGGGAAATTGTACCAGAGAGGTTGTTACTGTGGATACTCAGAATAACAAGATTGGACAAGTTGCCAATGGTGGGAGGGATGTCGCCGGACAGGGAATTGACGCTCATGTTGAGCCCGCGGAGAGAAAAGCACTTGCCAAGGTTAGAAGGGATCTGACCTTGAAGCTTGTTGTCGGAGATATCGAGCAGGCGAAGACGGGACAGGTTCCCGAGGAGCGGTGAAAGGGTGCCGGAAAGGCTGAGACCTCGTAGGCGAAGCATGGTGATGCGTCGGGGGTGACTGCTGCTGCAAGTCACGCCGGCCCATCTGCAGAAGCTATCATTGGAGCTGCTGTTGCCACTCCATGAAGAAAGTGCACCCGAGGGATCCTTGGTTATGAGGGATTTGAACGATAAGAGAGTGTGGCGGTCGTCAATGGTGTGGATGGAGCTGGTAGTCGATGGGACCAAGACAAGGCCAATGGTGGTAGTGAGGAGAAGAGCAAGCCACAGCCATTGTCTGCTCTCCATGGCCAGGAAATGACGATCAATAGAAGCTTGTTGTGCGGGGGACTATTATAGTAGTACACTACCATTGTGAATCAGACACCTCAGTATGCTACCTTGAAAAAACGACACCTTCGATGTAATATTCTTCATTGACTAGTCCACAATAGCAGGAATAATTATGTACCATTTTTTCCACTTTTTCAGGATATCCTTATTGGTAAGAGTATTGAAGTTTTCTTTTGACAAACTGTAAGAGCATTTGACTTTCTTTGTTGGAGCTAGTGAAGTCACGTCGCTGAAGCCGAAGCCATTGTTGAAATAAAGTTTTGCATGGAGACATCTAGCCAATCCGATCCAGGATGCGGTGTCTAGCTTGCGTGCCATTCGGGCACGCATGCAAATTTTAATTCCGATCTGTAGCACAGGTGTACACGAACTGGTCTTGAACCTTTGATAGCAGCCTGAAGAGGTCAAGGCCGTCGCGCCCTGAGTTGAAGATGATTTTGTTTTTTCTCACATGGCACATGAGGCATGTCATCACGAAATTTGGCACCTACGTAGAACCTTTCTACATGCTTGTCACCATTTTAAAAAAAGTTACAAAAAATATATTAGGAGGGGAGCATGTGAGGTCGGGAGCCCGAAACGGCTCCCCCATTTATTTGACCATCTTTAACCAACAAATTATGACTTCATGTACGACAACAAGTTTACCAATTATTCATTCAAACGAAGTATTCAATAATTTGATGGAAAAAAATTCATATTTTTAAAATCTAATTGATGGTGACACTAAATCATAGAACACATGTGGGCCTTATAAATGAGAAGGAGGGATATATTATTAAGGGAGTGCTTATGTCTCAGGTGACTGATTTTTTCTTAAGTCTCAATCACCTCAGAAAAGTGCAACTGCTGTTCAAAGAAAAGTGCAACTGGAACGAGTTGCACTTTTCTGTCAGAAAAGTGCAATTGTACTTTTTTATCAGAAAAGTGCAACTGATGCATATTTTTGTGGGTGACTGAGACTTAAGGAATTCTCAGGCGCCTAAAAATTAGCAAAACCGATGAAAGGCCACTTAGTGCTAAATACATATTTACTCATCGATTTGCACAAAAGGAACCGGGAAAAAACCTATAAGCACTTTATGTATTGTGTTTCGGAATTCTTTGAAATGTATATAACAATTGTTTCTATTTTGTACCAAGTGCATATCGCATACGTGTTTGCATGTGAGTGTTGAATCAAGGTAGCATAAGAGACATATTTTACCATGAAAACCCAATAAATAAGAAATGCAGAGGATTTGAGAAGAAAACGACACATATTTTCTTACCTTCATACACTTAAAAAACTCATGACTCTAGAAGGAAAATAATAATAATTTCAAGATATTTGTTAGACTGTACACTCTATTCTTGATCTCTACCAAAATATTTAGGACGCTAACATGGAGATGTATACATACATATACAATATAATTAATCAGTAGAGTCATGTAATTTTGTATTATTTTTCATCTTAGATCAAGGGAACTACGTCTAGTAAATTCATTTACGAGGGTAGCATGACGAAAACCCAAATGGATTGCTGGTCAAACTTGGAGTATTAGTTTAAGACGAAAATTACATTTGAGATATCAATTGTTTTATTTATATTTTTTCGTCTGCGCTATTCACAAAAGTCCAAATAAGATGATAAAATAGTTACATTTTTTACCTTTTAAAATGACAAATCACAGACTTTGTTGTGGATCCTACAAATTGTTTATTAATACGTGTAAATACCAGCATAGTTTCTTACTTCTTATAAACATAAGAATATTATTTGGATTTTTTTCAAAAATGTCGGTCTCCAAATGATTTGGGAACAAAAGGCCACTGTCAAGTAAAGTGAGTCTAGATCAGTTAGTTTGATGAACAATTTCATCTCTTCAATTTAACAAAGTATAAAAGTGTAGTGTAAATAATTAATAATTATAAATGTTGTCTCCCCTTGGGTCAACAAGATGATGACTAGATTTTCGCTCAACCATCTCCACTACCGTCGAAGCTCGTGTACGGTAAAAACCTTATCATACTATATAGTTCACTAGTGAGTTACAAGATCATATTTCTGAAATATGTAACATACATTACTTCATATACACCAAAATGAATAAGGTATCCTCTCAAATTATAAATATTGCATAAAAAGAAAATAAGACTTGGTAACTCCATCATTAGAGGCACCAAATCAAGAAGCCACAAGACAGAGAAGGGAAATCGGCCTCGTGGTGCTCGGCTCGGGTGAGAGAAAGATACGCCCATTGCCAACATGCTAAATTACAAATATAGCTTGCCTCTTTTTTGCTCAACAGCTTGCAGCTAGCAAAGAACAAAAAGCTACCCCGAGCGTGACACTGCCGCTCGTAGCCGTCACCAGCCGTCATCCCCACCTCACCCGCTGACACCCGGGCCCCCAAACAATCCACGTCACGCATCCTGCCGTTACGCGCCGCCTCCGTCTCCCGCCGCGAACGTCTGATCCTAAAAACAGGAAGGATGAAAACGGCGGCACGAAATTCGAAAAAATAATTAAGCGGCGATCCGATTTAGGGGAGTTCCCTATAATGGCTAAACCCCGCCGCGGAAGCGACAGCAGCAAGCAGCACTCCACATCTTAGGTTCACGCGCCTCCGCTCCCCGCCGTCGCCGTCGCCCCCGTCCCAATCCGCGCGAGCTGGGAACTGCTGTATCGGTGCTCCCGCCGCCAGTTCCTGTGGCGTTCGGTGCCGCGCCGAGGCTAGGGGCGATTTGGGGGGTGCTGTTGGGTCGAGGGTGGGGATTTCTGGCCGGTTTCTCGATCGGGCGCGCTCTCGGAGGAGCGGTGCCTACCGCGGCGAGTCGCCGTCAAGTCTGTTCGCCCTCGTGGAGCTCGGATTCGCGAGTGATTGAGTGAGTTGGCGGCGCGGGCGCCATGGCCGCCGGCGGCGGCGGCGACGCGGAGGTGAGTGGCATTTTGTTGGGGGAAAGCTTGGCGCTCTTGTATTTTTCTCTATCCCGGTATCGGTGTCTGAATTTTACTGCCCCGTTCTGTTTTTTTGGTGTGCCCCGCGAAGAAATCGGGGAGGCATGGCGGCGGGCGGCTGTGCCAGATCTGCGGCGACGGCGTGGGCGCGGCGGCGGGCGGCGAGCTGTTCGCCGCCTGCGACATCTGCGGCTACCCGGTGTGCCGGCCCTGCTACGAGTACGAGCGCAAGCACGGCGCCCAGGCCTGCCCGCAGTGCAAGACCAAGTACAAGCGCCACAAGGGTATGGTTCTGGCCACGGCCCTCCCCGCATTTCTTTCGTTGCAATTATCTTCACCAACAACAGCGCTGCCGAGAATCCTTTCGAGACAGCTTCGTTCTAGTATATTACAGTGAAAAAAAATGGTTCATTGTTTTGTTACTGTGGTCAGTAAGAACGAGATTTGACTTTTGCCCCGTTGTGTGATGTTGTTTATTAGGTAGTCCACCGGCACGTGGGGATGAAAGCGAGGACGTCGATGTGGATGATGCTAGCGACTTGAACTACCCACCGTCTGGCAACAAGGATCAAAGACACAAGATTTCCGAGAAGATGCTCATCTGGCATATGAACTCAGGAACGAGTGATGATGGTCGGCACACTAATAAGTTTGACAGCGGTGAGATTGGGCTCTCCAAGTATGACAGTGGGGAAATCCCTCATGGATACATACCGTCCTTCACGTACTCATAGCCAGGTTGGAATTTGAAACTTGGGTGGATTGTGCTAACAGTGTTTAGAACATGAAACTGACATTTTTTTTTCCTTCATGTGGATTCATTGTACAGGTCTCAGGAGAAATTCCTGGAGCCTCCCCCGATCATATGATGTCCCCCGCTGGAAATGCTGGCAAGCGTGGACATCAATTTGGCTATGTGAATCACCCCTAGCCCGCCGCTGCCCCGCCGGCCTCGTCGCTCCTCTCTCCTCGTCACCCCCCGAGGCTGCCCGGCGCCGGTGAAGGGGGCGGCGGGGATTCGCCCCTCGGCGTCTGCTCGGCCGGCCTGGAGGGATGCCGTCGGGAAGACCGCCGCCGTCGCCCGCCCTCGTCTCCCTGCCGCCGTCCCTACCCTGGCCCCTCCTTGCGTGTGCTGTGCGCCGCCGCGCTGCCATGGCTGGGGGTGGCCTCTTCCGTCTCGGGCTTTTCCGGGCCAGATCTGGGCCTCGGTTGGGACTGGCAGGCGGCTCCGCCTTCCGTTGACGGTCAGGCCGCTGCTGGCCGGTGTGGTGCGGTGCTGGGCGGGGCTTGGTGTCCGTGCTCGCCGTGCTTTGTGTCCCGCTGTCCGACCGTCGATCCCGGCTCGGGGGCTGTTGTCGGCTTGACGGCGCTCGGCCTTGTCCTCCGATGGTTGCAATGGTGGCAACCTCCACTCTCTGCCATCTTCCTGGAACGGGACGCCGTTGGGGAGGGCGGTGCTATGGCTTTGCAGATGGCGGCCATGGTGGTGACGTGCGGCCTACGTAGGGCGCCGTCGTGGTGGGGAGTCGAGCCACCTCTGTCTTGCCATCAGTGTCATGATGGTGTGATCCATGGTTCTGCAGATGGCGGCCATGGATGCGGTCTTCTCTCGATGCGAGGTGAGCCGTGACAGTGGTGGTGGTTGCTTCTACTTGCCGGTTGCTAGGTCCTCGCGTCGGATCCTTGTCGGAATCTTTTGGTGTGTAAGGCGTGGGTGGTCTTCGTGCATTCTCTAGGCTAGCTCACCCTTCGGGTAATCGAACCCAGGTGGGGTTGGGGTTGCACTCGGTGGTGCTACGCCGTGCGATTACGACGATGACCCCCATGTGCGGTGAGGGCATCTTTGATGCCCTTTAGCTTCAGTCGGTGACACACAGGCGTTGTGACGTCGTCTCGCCGCGCGTGCCTCTTCGGACATGACCCCGACACAGGTGGTGTCGGTGCGCCGTGTGGCCTCGGGTGAGCTGCAAAGTCTCATAGGCAACAGTTGATTATAAAGTTTAGGCGGGCTCTTCCCCGTAGTCATAGTCACAAAAAAAAATGTTGTGTAGAAAGAGAGAGTTGATGGCTGGAAATGAAAGGCAAGGGTGCAATCCCCATAGCTAATGGAACAAGCATTGCTGCTTCTGAAGGTCGTGGAAATGGTGACATCGATGCATGTACTCTCTATATTAATGGAAGACATCTTGCTGTGAGCTATAATTTTCTTTTGCACACTACTAGTCATCTTGAATCCCAACAAATTTAGTTTTGTGGGTAACAATATTTAGTTTTAAGTGAATTTGACTTTTTACCCTCAAGTTATGCATTTATGACATTAATTACCCCCTTTAGTAAATAATTGCCTAAATTGCCCATTTAAAAAACTTTGCGCCGTATCTTGATCTGGATACAGTGATAAGTGAGTGGATTGGGTCGTCGCATCTTTAGTGGAGTGTTAGACCCACGTCTGGATGTAGTGAAAAATGAGCACAAGTGTTCGCATTTGACTTGAGGAGAGTGCGGAGGTTAAGAAAGTTAGCCATGACTAGAAGGATCCGCTTAGGTAGCTGGAATGTAGGGTCCCTACGGGTAAGTTAGGGTTTAGGGTTTAGGATAAATTTGATGGTCTTGATGATGGGATTGATCCCAAAGAAAACACTAAGATGGATGCATCATCCATAGATAAGAGTAGCAAGAGCACCACTTGCACATCTCTGAACATTGCTGAACAATCAACTAACAAACGTGTTGTATCCATCTCCTCCACCCTATATTTCAGTTTGAAGCAAAAATACCCCCTCCTGGTGTGGAACATGCTAAAGGAGACATGGCTTGTGACAGTAATGCTACTGAGGAACAACAACTCTTACCCTGGCTGACATGGAAAATCATGTAACACCTCTCACTGCTTCCTGTCAAGGGCTCAAGCATGGAACAAACTGATATCTTGGCCCATTTGGCTAGCAAGGATATTACTACAGTCAATTTGATACCAGCTTTCACTGCTCAGGAACAATCCTCGGTTCACAATCAGAGATACTGCTCACAACTTCTTAGTAATTTGGAACATTAAGATGACGGTGATGACGAGCTGTAAAATGAGAAATGCACAGTGGGAGAAGATCATGAAGAAGATATCCTGGAGACCCAAATGATACACAAACTGCATTGATGCCATGAAGCTGAATTAACTCCCCCTACTCCTCTGCAGACAGTGCGTCTCTCTAAAAAACCCAAGTCGGCTCCTTCTAAAGCTGAACAAAAATGGGGTCCTGTTTACCAAGAGAATTACCAGGACCACGGCCACAGGACTGTTTCGGATAAAGCTGAGGAATACAAAAAAAGAAGGAACTTGGAAATCACACCTACTTTCAAAGGAAACTCGTTTGCTACCCTATCTTCTGATCACCTTCCTTTTATTGTTAAAAGGTAATTATCTGTGTTGGTGATAGTGAAGTTGGTTAAGAAACTACTATCCGATCTCTGGTTGACTAGGAGTTGTTAAATTGTCATTCCTTTGCTACACAAAATCCTGAGTCTTCGTGATGATTGGGGAGATTTTAAATTCCAGGATACTCCTAGTACTTCCGAGAATGTGGTGGTTGGAATGCCTTGCGGCAGTGGGAATTACCAAAAATTATATTGAATGATATGATTTATATGGAATACTAGGGGCATGGGAAAAGATGGTAAAGTTATCCGAGTTTCTGAATTACTTGCAGAGCACAAAGTTGACTTTGTGGTGCTCCAAGAAACAAAAAAAGGAAAAATCTGAAGCTTGCCTAAATTTGTTAGCTGGTAATAATGAGTATATTTGGTCCTATCTCCCAGCCAGTAATACTGCTGGTGGGATTCTTATTGGTTTTAGAGCTGAGTTTATTGAAATCATTGGCGCTTAGTGGTTGTATATGGCACTGCTTATGCAGAGCTAACAAATTGAATCTCTAGCTGAATTACTTGATATTATTGAAATTGACCTGACTCTTCTCGGTGGTGACTTTAACCTGATTAGGGACTCCTCTTAAGGAATATACTGGTAATATCAATAATTGGGTCTTCCTTTCTAAAAGACTGGATAAATAAATGGCGGTTGATCGCTTTAAATTTGCAACAGAAGTTTCACATGGGCCAATAGCCAAACTAATTTGGTTATGGCGGCTATGGATACGATTTTTTCATCCACCAGCTGGGAACAACATTTCCCCCTTACTACTGTCAGAGCCTTGCCTAGATTAGGAAGCGATCACACCCCTTTGTTGCTTGACATCGGCGAAAATTCTCCCCCTTTTGAGGGAATTTTTCGTTTTGAAAAATTGTGGCTGGAGCAAGATGGCTTTGTCCAATTTGTAGAGAAATGCTGGTCGTCTCCTTGCCCATAGTGATGCCATTAATATGTAGCACTGTAGCAGACTGGCAGTATAAGAGTAGGAATCTTTGGAAAAGCTTGAGAGGATGGAACTCCTATGAGGAAGCTGCCATCAAAAAGAGGAAAAAACCATTGATTGAAGAATTTGACCTCCTTGATATTTTTTCTGAACAAAATAGGCTCTCTGCTTTAGAGCAAGATAGGCTCAAAGTCACTACTGATGAGCTGAGCGATATTTGGAAAAAAAGAAGAAACAAAAATCTGGCAGAGGTCTAGAGAGAGGAATATCATGGAAGCGGACAAAAATACTGCTTTTTCCCCACCCTGTTGCTAACCAAAGGCGCAGGAAACATATCTTCCCTTAATTAGAAGGGCCTGATGGCCCTGTCTAATCCACCTCGGAAATGTTAGATGTTCCCACTGATTATTACCAAAATCTTCTTGGGTATGAAACCAGAATTCCATCTCTTTAACTCAGGATTTTTCGACCGAATCAGATTTAGTGACTGATGAGGCAAATTTTCTCTTAGAAAAACCATTTACGGAGACGGCCATCTATGATTCCTATGCTGCTGGGGCACCAGGACCACATGGCTTTTCTTTCCTGTTTTATCAAAATCCTGGCACTTGATCAAAAAGACGTTATGCCTTTAGCCAAAGACTTCCAGGAGAAAAAAGCTAGATGTGAAACTTCTGAACTTCTCTATTATTACCCTGATCCCGAAGGAGCCAGATGCTAAAACTATGAAAAAAAATCGTCCAATTAGCTTGTTGGGAAATTGCATTCTGATTTTTTCACAACTAACAGGCTTACACCAATTGGTGATATACTCATTTCTTCTTATTAAACTGCCTTTATCCATGGTCGATAATTTATAGAGAGTGTTGTGTGTGCTCACGTGGTGTTGCATGAAGTTAAAAATTCTGGTCAACTTGGTCTAATTCTAAAATTAGACTACGAGAAAGCTTATGAAATGATTGAGTTTGTTGGGATTTTTTCTTAGGAAGTGCTTATCTCTAGAGGCTTTGGCTCCACCTTCATCTATTGGATTAAGAGATTTTGGTAGATAGCTCCTTCATCATTAGTATTAACAACCGTAATGGAAGATACTTGGTGGCTGGAACGAGGCAAAAGCTTTGCTTTTTCATTGATATAGAAGGGAAATGACCAATTTATAAGGAAAACTGGCCGAAAACCGATAGAACACAAAACACGCCACACCGGTCCTGAGACCGCCCTCCCCACGAGTCGACGACTAAATTGCCCTGATGACAAAAGCCGACACTCACACGCCTCAATGCAACACGACGGAGGCCAACAACCGAAGACGCACACCCACACCGGCCCCGAGGCCGCGCACACCCGAGCCGACGCCTAAGTCACCTGAGCGACCAAAGACTCACTCAAACTCCTCAACGCAAGAAGGCGGAGGCAAGAGACCGGAGCCGCCGCTCCGACATCCACGCCGACCCCAAGGTCGCGCTCCACCAAGCCAAAGACGGAGACTCGCCCTCGCCAACCACCAACACTCGCCACAAGACCCTCCGACTGGTGGTTCACCCAAGATGAGACCTCAGGAAGCAAACGACAAAGAAGTGCCGACCTCGTCCGACCCCGCGCAGGATCTAGGGTTTCCCCCGGATGAACCTAGGTGAAGGAACAAGACCACCACCTCGACGACGCCTTCAAGAAGGATGCGGAGCCCGAGGGTGTCGCCGCTGCCTGTCATGGCCATCAGCCAAAGATTTTGCCCGCTGGCGGGTCACGAACCACCAAACCCACCCTCGAGAACCGGTGGAGCCACCGATGCAAGCCCGCGCACATACCACCGGCCCCTCGCGATGAAAGATCTGAGGCCACAACCGAACATAGGCACCGGGGCCCAAGTCCATCGCACAACGAGCCACCACCTAGCTCGCCACGACAATTGAAGCCGCCGCCCCGGCTTACGGGCTCCACGCTAAGCCACCGCCTGACGAGAGCCCCCCAAGCCCCGTCGACGAACACCGCGAAGAAGGTTGTCCGCCGTCTAAGCAGTGCGAACTGAGACCGGTCCAGCACTTTGCACGCCGCCACGCCTAGGCTCCCTATCGCTACGCCGAAGACCGACGACGTCCAAATCATCACCACCAGGCGCGCAATTTTCAAGAAGGGAGCAATCAGACAACCGTCGGTCGTCGCTGCGGACGGTAAGCCGCCCCCGCCAGAGTCACCGAAAACCACCGCCACCACAAGGAGCACCCCATGCTCTGCCGACGCGAGTCTGCATCGCCGCAACCCGGCCGCCGCCCTCGCTACCATTGGAGCAACGCCGCACCTCAAACGCTACTGCCCCAAGGCCTCCTCCTGGTCAGCCAAACAGGGAGGATGGCGCCGCCACCTAGCCTGGAGCCGCCGCTCCGGTGTCCTGGGGCCGACCGTCCGCCGCACCTCGCCAGCGAGCTGCCGTCGCTGCCAAACCAAACCCCACCGCCACGGCCCAAGGCCAAGCGAGACACGCGACGAGCGGCTGGCCACAGCCATGGCAGTAACAGCACCGCCCCGCGTGCGTGGTCGTCCTTCCCAAACCGACGCTGCACCGACCGTCGGGAACGCGCCAGGGCGCCGCCGACGACTTACACCGCGTCGTCGAGAGGGAAGAAGCCGCGTCGCTCCCACATCCACCGCGAGCTCACCCCGCACCATCTTTGGAGGCCGGGGCCACCGCGGCATGGCCAGCGGAGGGGTACGCGCGTGCCTAGGGTTTCCCCGGCTGCTCAGGCCGAGCGACACGAGGTGGGGGGCACTCTTTTCAACTGTTCATGTCTTTTCCAAAATGCTTGAAACAGATGCTCATGCGAATTTAATCAGGGAAATTGGGGCCTAATGTCTCGTCTGAAAGAATTTCGAGGCCTTGGTTTACATGATCTCAGCGAATTTAATTTGTGCTTGCTTGCCGACAATAAAATCTGGAAGCAGATAATTGACTGTAAGCGTAACACTGACCAGTCCAATATGCTTTGGATTAATGAGTGAAATGCCTCCCCTTTTTGGAATGGGATCATCTGGGCAGTCAAGGCTGTGAAAATTGGCTACAAGTGGCATGTGGGGAATGGACACAATGTAAAATGTTGGGATGATATTTTGTTTGGCTACAGTAGCCTAGCTACTTTATACTGGTATCTGTACTACATTGTGAATGAAACAAATGTTACTATTGCAGATGTTTGGAATGGGGTTAATTTAAAACGTTTAGACACAATGGGGTTAATTTAAAACGTTTAGACACACTATGAATAAAGCTTTGATGAACCAATGGTATGAGCTGCTTGATATCGCTCGTCACATTGTCTATACAGATGACATTGACAAGCCTATATGGATGTATAATCCAGCTGGTACGTACTTAGTTAAATCCTTTTATGCAGTTCTCAATCACCCTGGTATTACGCAAGTTCATACCCCTGCTTTGTGGAATATTAGTATTCCCCCGAGAATTCACATCTGTTTGTGGTTGTTTAGTAAAAATAAGCTGTTAACTCGTGTTAACCTATGTAAACACAGACTTGTGATTGATGCTTGTGTTTACTGATATGACCCTGAAACCTCTCAACATCTTCTTTGTTCATGCACTGTTGCATCTTTGATATGGAAAGCAATATCTGAAATTGTTGGTTCTGAAATTGGTACTAATTTTGAGTCTATTGCTAAGGCTATGTTTTTTAGATAAAAGGGAGCTTTATTACTTAAAATGTTTAAGCATTACACCCAGCCTCTGCATAACCAAGATGCACACAGCCGAAAAAGTGCTAAGAGCATCTCCAACAGCTCATCTAAACAGACATCCAAATCATATATAGATGACCTAGTCCCAAAAAACGTCCTCAGCAGCTCATCTATCCCGTCATCCATCGATAGATGATCCTCCAGCTCTCCTATCAGTCATCCACATGTGGAGGACCCTTGGATGATCATCCAAACATAACTGCTTGCTCTCTTTGGCCGAATTCGAGTAGGTGGAAAGAAAATTGTTCATTGATAGTTATAAGATAATATTAAAATATATGAGAGATAATATAGATGTCCTAAATATAGATGTTCTACTGGAAAACTGAGAATATATAAAAGAGAATCTTTTTAGATGATCTTCTATATGGAGATATAGTTGACCAAATTTAGCTGAGCTGTTGGAGATGCTCTATTGCTCCCAATAAGTATGGCGCTGTTAATATGATTTCATCTGCCGCCATGTGGTGTGTTTGACTCACTGTAATGAGATGTGCTTTCAGGGTCACCAATGGAAAAGTATTCTGGATGTGGGACATGTTGGTCTCAACTATAAACCGGTGGAAAATGCTCCGCAAGCCTGCCCAAGAGTCAATATTGATGATCTACGTCAGGAACATGGAGTGGAAGCGAGGGGAACTTCTCAGGATCGTCTGGTGCTGATCTCACGAACTGGGAATTGGACTCTAGATGAACTACAGCAACAGCCCCTGACCACAAACTGGTTCCTTGCAACACCTTCCACTCCCAGCCTGCTGATGACCATACCTGGAGCGAAGCGCGAGACTCCTGAATCCTGATCCTTGATCTCTCCGAGACATGTCCCCCTAAAAAGCCATAAAAAGGCTGTGTAATAGGTTTTCCTGTTGCCTCTGAACCTACCAGTGGCTCTCAGCCAACCTGAAAAAATTGAACATGCTTGCATGCCTGTCGTTTGTTTATTTCATGTCAATGTAATCAGGGGCGACCCCTATTATTCCGAAAAAAAACATGCAGAATGCCAAAATTGGGTAAAACCGTGTTTACAATTTTATGTGTGCTGCATTTTATGATTTTTTCACTAAATAAGTAATAGGTGTCACAAATGCACAACCGTACCAATTTACACTTAGGTGAGGTCTTAGGAAGGTTTCTGTTATATTTGGATGTATCTGACAGCTACGTGTTCCTAGTATATGGCCCGTATGGCCCTTCATTTCAGTTGAGATATTTAACCATCTTCTAGATCATATTCCAAATTGGTGTACCGCCAAAACTGTAAGAACTAGCTTTGCATATGATTGCAACTGTAACTTTTGTTTTGTGCCATATGAACTGCAGGAACGATGAAACTCGCGGGCCTTTATCTAGAAAAGTGCCAATTTCTTCATCCAGAATAAATCCCTACATAATGGTTAATGTGCTACGTTTTGATTAATTGTCCTGTGCATTTTCCTGCACTACCATATCACAAATCCTGTGTGTAATGCATATCCCACTTTGGCTTATGTCTGTCATATCTGCGATTTAGTTTGCTTTTCCCTTGATTTTGGATTAGTTCCCAGAGTGGTCACCAATTAGTCGTGAAACCTACCTCGATAGGCTGGCTTTAAGGTAATGTACACTATTTAGTGCAAACTAGCACGGTGGCCCTCGTAAATGCGAGGGCATCATCTGTAATAGGTTGAAATTGTTCAAGAAAAAATGATTTCGTTGATATCACATTGTTATAAATTATATCACAATAAACAAAATTATTCAACAACTACCTCAAAGCGTCGGGTAAGCAAAATATCACTTATCTAAGTAACATATTTTTCAATTTCAAATTTGTGGTGAAATGGTTATCATGCCATGCTTGAAACACCCATGTTGGATGTGTAAATTGAACTATGGTTATTATACGGTGTTACATCAATACGCTAGGCTAGTTATCTTTGAGAAAAATGTTTAATCAAGATAAAACGGTTTATCCCCTTAATAGGTTGCTTACTAAAAACATAAACATGGTGATACTTTGGACATTATTTTTATCTGAATATTAATATGATGATACTTTTGCTATTATTCTTATCTGAATTTGCTGCTAAGGATAAATTTTATGTTTCTAGATATGTTTGGCAACATGTTTATTCGTAAGTAGTCAAAAATCGAGAAGCAGGAATCAACATTTTGAAAGTCATAACTTATTATGATATCTATTCAATAACTCTACACACTCGAACAAATGTAATTTCCGTGTTATGCAAAATGACTATGTGAGTTAGATAGCATATTTCAAGACTATTAACCAATCGTCAATTTTCACGTGCGACTGAATGACATGTGACCTTATGTTGATTTGGTTACCTGCCTGAAATACATATACATTAGTCCAAATAAGTCTACCATACAAACCAAGCAATATCTGTCAAGACAATTCATAATAATTAAATTTAGGCTTTGCAGGTCGTCTCATTACAAATAGTTGAAAGTATCAAGCGGTGACCTATGTGGGTGAAACCTCTATGAATCATTAAGTTACAATATTTTATAGGATGAGCGACATTCCCGTTGATAGTGTATAGACTAAGGATGTATCTACATCAATTTTGAATGGTTGACGATTCCTGTCTCATAAGTCAAAAAATATCAGACATTTTCATCCTTGTGAAAATATTTGTTGACTTTGTCACGACTATTGTTGTTGACTTCACTAATATTTAAATCTCACGACTCCGAGTTTCAAACTTCTCCATGCATTTTGTGAGACTGTTGGTCGGACGGTGGTCAAATAAAGTTGTCAGTAATGTGTACTCAATAACAGAGAGAATATACGTCCCCACTTCATTAATGTGTAAATATCATGACTACAAACTTTTGCTGATGTTTGTGAATATTTTTGTATGATAGTAGTCGAATAATTTTTTCCTTAATATAGTAAAAAAAATATGAAACTTGACAAAATACACAGGAAACATATTTCAATATCTAAATATTAGAATAGTCATAAAATGTGTTTTATATTATACGAATTTGGTAATTAATATTGATATATAATCGGTACATCTCTAAAATTGCATGACTACAAACTTATGCTGATGTTTTGTGAATATTTTTGTATGATGGTAGTCAAATAAACTTATCATTTATTGTACTGAATCATGAAAACAATGTGTTTCATTTGTTCACAATTACCATGTAATCTAAATTTAGTAAAATAGAAACTTTATGAAATTTGACCAAAGATATAGGAAAATATGTCAATATCTAAATATTAGCATCGTCATAAAATGTATTTTTATATTATCCATTTTTGTAAAAAAATAGATATACTTGATTCATTTTTTGGCAAATTATACAAAAAAAGACTTTAGAATCCAGATAAATTAAACAGAAGAAGTACTTTAAAATATATTATCCTAGCATCTCAAAATTTTGACCACGTTAAATCCAGTTTTCTTTTTGTAATCGCCGTTCTCGCAGGTATGTATTCTTGTAGACTGATTTTTCAACGTACGAAGTCATTTTCAGAAGTAGGTGTCTTTATTTCACGTAGGACATCCGTAGCAGCTCACGTCCAAGTTTTTAATTTGGGTCCCAGATATCACGTTCAAGGAAGTTACCTAGTTTCGTATATTGAATTTGAACGGACGTACTCTTGAGGAGGCATGTGTTTTTTTCTTTGCATCTCACGTTCCAGGCAAGATAGATATGGTCTGGCTGACTTTTAAAACGGGTTACATATATAACGTGTCAAACATGTTACGTAACCATTAATATTAAATTAAATCTTAACCACACATTTTATATCTAACTATTAATATTAATTTAGATGATGTGGCTTAATGTGGTGGTTCTATTAGATTTCCTTATATTGCTTTTAGTATATAATAGATAGATAATTGTTTTATGCTACGATAGTACTGACAGTGTCACCATGTCACTTGCACTCGCAGGTATGACCGGGATGTTGTACTGTCTCAGGCTCTCAGCTAGCTGCTGTTGACATTTTTTTCAGTACCGTGGATCCTATGAGTGAGCCTCTTCTTGTCACTGCAAATAGTGTGCTTTCCATTCTTGCTGTGGACATCCTGTTGACAAAATGACAACGTGTCTTGCTATGTATATGATGATAAAGCTTCAGAGTTTGCTAGAAAATGTGTACCAATTTATAAAAAGTATAACATAGAACCTAGAGCCCCAGAGTGGTACTTGCAAAAATTAATTATCTGAAAGACAAAGTTCAGACTTCATTGGTTAAAGATCATCGGGCCATGAAGGTAGATTATGGTTTGTAAAGACGTATTTGTTGGTTGTTATAGTTGCAATTCCAGGACAATGATTTCTATTAACTCCATAGAGAGAATATGAAGAGTTCAAGGTTCATGTTAACAGCCTTGTAGCCAAGGTTGAGAGAATTCCTGGGGAAGGATGGTCATGCAAGATGGCACGCCTTGGCCTGGGAACAATACTAGGGGCCATACTGGAATGATTCGGGTGAAGCTTGTCTTGTAGCAAACATTAGTTTATTAGAATTAGATATGCTAGTACTAACTCGTTATTACACTAACCATTTTCTAACTCAAATTTATAGTCATTTGCAGGTTTTCCTTGGTCATGGTGGAGGCCTTGATAGTAACGGCGATGAGCTTACTCGTTTGGTTTATTACCTGGCTGTAATGGAGGTTGAGTGCTTACTGGAGGTTCATGTTACAGCCGTCCTTACTACTCCTGGGCCGTACATGTTGAATCTTGACTGTGATCACTAAATCAACAATAGCAAGGCTAAGGGAGGCTATGGGCTTTCTTATGGACCCTAATCTGGAAGGAATGTCTGTTATGTAACAATTTCCTCAGAGGTTCGATGGCATTGATAAGAACGATAGATATGCAAACAGGAATATTGTGTAGGTAAGTTAGCAATGCCATTTAAGATTCATGTGCATATTACTTGTCTCAGTTTCGGCCTAACCTAACCTAGCTTAGTTTGTTTTCGTTTATTTTCTTATTCATTGCTTTGTTATTTGGTTTTAACTGTAGTTTCTGTTTCGTTCTGTTGTGTTTTGTTGTCTCGCAGCTGAGTTTTGTACTTTGGGGTTTCTTTGCACTTTCTACTTAACTCATTTCTCCAAAAAAAAGTTTCTTGTGCATGACACTTTTATATGTTCAGGAATAATAGTTCTTCGTATTATTGTTGGATCGACTTTTCCAGAAAATCTGATTAACTGCATCCTTTTGTTGCGGATTAACTTGAGAGGCCTCGATGCCATTCAAGGACCAGTTTATGTGGGAACTGGTTGTGTGTTCATCAGCTGTGGTTGTGAGGACAAAGTGATTGGGGAAATGAGGTAACGAAGTTATGAATTCAAGACATGGTACATAGCTTAGTAGGTAACTAATCTAGACAAAGAAAGGTGCAAAAGACAGGAAAGAAAAGGGAAACATAAGACAATGGAAAAAATATAGGGTTATTGATATTTTGTCGAGCCACCCATCCGCCCACTCTCAGGTCTTATATAGAGGACCGCGAGCCTCGACCAAGAGTACAATTATTACAACAAAGCATTGTGTAGTGCTAATAGAGTATTATGTTTAGATATTACAGACTTATTGAGAGAATCATTGCCCAAAGCGGCAAGTCTCAGTGTCCAGCGTTGGATCTTCATTGGACGGCCTTCAGGATTCAGTGACTAAAACCATAGTAGCTTCAGATACACACTCAGAATAGAGGACAAGCAGATTCTGACAGGCACTCCATCTCTGCTACATCGTAGGAAACATTCTCATCCATGTAACTCAGTCTTTACGACCTACTAAGTTTTGATTCACACGACTTCTTAATGGCAGTCAGTTCTTTCACCACGTCGCCCATCTTAATGCGCTTCCTTGCAGAGTCCCTGCAACAAGCGAGGCCAAGTCTTGAAATTGGAGCAATGAGCAATTCGACCATCTCTTGGGGGTTTTCGCAGCTTGTTATATTGGCTTCCATTATTTCCAGTAAATTTCCTGGACCCGCCATCTTAATGTACTTGGGGAGACTTGTAGCATCATCAAAGAATGTATCAGTTGGCCTTCTACCAGTAAGCATCTCTAGCAGTACCACACCGAAACTATAGACATCACCTTCGGTAGAAATTTCAGTCCCTATGCCATATTCTGACAAATAAAGAAAAAGATTCCACGTGTCAGCTTTGCAGCGAATTAAATTTTATTCCAGTCAAGACCTACACATTTTCCTTCTTGCTATCAGAATGGTATTAGAAAACGCATATTTTTTTGATTTTCCACTTTCCGAAGGAAATTGGAGGACTGAAGTTTCTTATAAGTTCTAAAGAAGACAATGAATATTAAATGTGATGTATCTTGTATTTTTTACATTTGCAAATCAAGAGGTAATTAGTGTTTCCAAGCAATTTAATTCTTGTCAAAGATGGTTCGAGCAAACTAAAGGGAAATTGCATACCTGGCGCAAGGTACCCAATGGTGCCTTTAATCCCAACAGAGCTGCTTTGCTCGCCAAAAGATTGCTCACCTTCTTCAGCCTTCATTATTTTCGCTATGCCAAAATCACTAACATGTGCAACCATTCTAGCATCGAGAAGAATGTTACTTGGTTTAACATCACAATGAACAATTGGAGGATTAATATGGTGATGAAGGTACTTCAGTGCCTCCGCAACATCAAGAGCTATGTTTAACCTCTGCATCAAACTTAATGTCCTTAACTCGTTGTTGTCTCTGCTTGGATATAACCAGTCATCTAAGCTTCCATTGGAGATAAACTCTAGCACAAGTGCCTTAAATTCGTTGCCTTTGTTGTCCAAGCTGTCACACACTGTGATAACCTTGACCAGGTTTCGGTGTCGAATCCTTTTAAGAGCACTACACTCAGAGATGAAGCTCCTTTTGGCTCCTCGTCGTTGGACGTCAAGTACCTTCACCGCAGCAGTATACATATTCGCACCAGAACTGAAAGTCCCTTTATATACACTGCCAAAACTTCCACAGCCAACCAAATTTTCCATAGAGAAGGAATCGGTAGCCTCATACAACTCGGCATATGACATCCTCTGAAACATCTCCCCATCAGATGTGATGTTTTGTGGACCTTGGCAGGCATCATCTCTTGACTTGTTAACACAATAACATGTAGCAATGCAACCACTGAGAAATATGAATGCTCCCACCATTGGAAGTACCAAAACGTGAAGAAATTTATGCTTTGGATGCTTATAAGGAGCCGAAGATGGGCATGATGGGAAATGAAAGAACACAGGGCCGCCACATAGCATGCTGTTATGTTCCAGAGATACAGAGCTTTCATTTGAGAATATCCCCTTACTTGGCACCAGACCAGAAAGGTTATTGAATGAAAGATTCAGATACTTCAGAAGCTGTAAACCCTCAAGGAATTCAGGTAATGGTCCTGATAATATATTATTAGAGAGATCCAACTCTTCTAGCCCTTTCACTGCGTCGAGTTCTTTTGGTATTTTTCCCTCCAAGAGATTCCCTTCCAAGTATAAGAATTGCAATTCCAGGCAACTACCAAGGGTGTCTGGGATTGCACCTGATAATTTATTCCGTGAGAGATCAATTGTGCCAAGATTGACTAAGCGGCCAACATGTGGGGAAATAGGTCCAACTAACAAATTGCCAGCGAGATTAAGATATTCAGCAAGGGAAGAAATGCTGAGGATTTCTTGTGGGATTTTCCCACTCAAGCAATTCGAGGAAAGGTCAAGGGATGTTAACTCGCTAAGATTGCCAAGAGTTGCTGGAATGCTACCCTCAAGGTTGTTAATCGACAAAATTAGCTTATTTAGTCGTGAGATGTTGCCTAGTGATAATGGAATCTGTCCATGGAGCCTATTTTTGAAAAGTAAGAGATTGTGGAGGTTGGAGAGCTTTCCTATATCTGAAGGTATGACTCCCGTGAATAAGTTATCCGCGAACTCAAGATAGGTTAGTTTGTAATATCTTCCTATTGTTGCAGGTATATGCCCAGCAATTTGGTTCCCTCCTATTAAAATTCTTTCAAGATCTAGCGTGAGATTAGCAATGCTACTTGGCAAAATGCCTGAAAGATTATTCAGTTGAAAACTTAAAACATACAAGTTGCTGCAGTTTGTCAAGGAGGTCAGAAAATCCCAATCCCTTTGCCCTGTAGACCGAAGCTCATTATTGCCTACATCGAACGCCGTTAAACGGCCATGGAAACCAATGTTTGACGGAATTGAACCTTGGAATCTATTGCCATGAAGGACGATTGTTTCAAGAACAGATATATTTGACAAGGAGGAGGGGATATGGCCTTTAAGTTGGTTGTAGAATACATAAAAATTTCTTAGATTTGGAAGTGTAGAGCCCATATCTTGTGGTAGAGAGCCCGAAAGCTGGTTTAATCCGAAATGGAGATATTCAAGTGAAGACATATTACATAGTGCAGGAGGAATGACACCATGTAGTTTATTGAGCCCTAGATCCAGATATTGGAGGTAGATTAGCTTGGACAAAGCTGGTGGGATATGACCGCTGAAGATATTGCCACCCATATTCAAATGGGTCAGCATGGTCAAATTGCCCAACCATGGTGGGATGTTGCCATGCACATGATTATCCTCAATGGCGAACAAGGTGAGCCTTGCAAGATTTGCAAAAGACGAGGGGATTGTACCGGAGAGGTTATTACCGTGGATACTCAAAGTAACAAGCTTGGACAAGTTGCCAATGGAGGGAGGGATGACGCCGGACAGGGAATTGACGCTCAAGTTGAGCCTGCGGAGGGCAAAGCACCTCGCAAGGCTGGAAGGAATCTCACCTTGAAGCTTGTTGTCGGACAGATCGAGCACACGAAGATGGGACAAGTTCCCGAGGAGCGGTGAAACGGCGCCGGAAAGGCTGAGACCATGTAGGCGCAGCATGGTGATGCGTCGTGGGTACAGGTCCAGCTGACTGCTACTGCAAGTCACGCCGGTCCATCTGCAGAAGCTCTGAGTATCATTGGAGCTGCTGTTGCTGCTCCATGAAGAAAGTTTACCTAGGGGATCCTGCGTTATGAGGGATTTGAACGATAAGAGAGTGTGGCGGTCGTCGATGGTATGGATGGAACTGCAGGTAGTGGATGGGAGCACGATAAGGACAATGGTGGTAGCGAGGAGAAGAGGAAGACACATCCATTGTTTGCTCTCCATTGCCAGGCAATGACGATCAATACAAGCTTGTGGTTTGGGGTTGGGGGACTATTATTATAGTACTACCTTAAAAAAACTCCTCAGATGTACAAACATTATTCATCATTGACTAGTCAATAGTCATTAATATGACATCTTTTACACGGCAATGCAAATTCGCCCCAGGTCACCGGCGGCAGTGGAAGTATACATCTTTGTGCATGCAGCCCTAGGTTGATTCATGAGAAAACTTATCGAAACAGGTTTTCGTGCCACTTTATAAATAAATTCACACTATTTGAGACCGTTGCTGGGCCAGACAACACAACGCTCAAAAGAGGGTAATGGGGCGGAAACATCACAAATACGCCCAAAAGAAAAGCGAAGAGAAAAAGAAAAAGAAAAATGCCGACAACGGCGAAAAGACAACAGAAAGCGAGCTTCACAACCGCTGCGCCCACAGAGGCCTGCCACCAAGCTACTAGTGCTCCGGAGCATCAGTACCGATCAACACCTTCAGAAAGGGGGGCGACGATGACGACGTTGTTGCCAAGGGTTTCCACCGGTACATGACGGGGAGAGGAATGGGAACACCATACGTCCTTCATGAAGGACTGGCGACACCCACAGGCGCCACCGCGCCGGAGTCAGACACGTTGACTAGGATTTCTCCTAATCCCCCTTCACCCCAGATGCTCCAGAGCACTCCACCAAACCGCCCACCACCCCACGCCACACGATCACGAAGCCGCTCCTGATATCTCACCAGGCACAGAGAGGAGCAACCTACACACTGAAAAAGAAGAGCCGGGACTAGGGCCCACAGCACCGCCGATGTGCGGGAGGGACCAACCTCCACCGTCATAAACGGTATCCGACCAGACGCAACAACATGAGCACACCAGGCCCGCGAGCCCGGCCGAGCCTCTCGGCTTCAAGAGGCCCGTGAAGCTCTTGCCGTCGCGTTGCAGAAGGCACACCGTTGGCGTAATTGTCCCTAATCCGAGCTGCTCTTCGTCATCAATGTATAGAAGGTCGCGCCACCGAGGATTCAGACCGACCCGCCTAAAACCCAGATGGGCCCCGGCGCGTCGGACCAACACCACAACGGACACGGCTCTGCCTGCAAAGGGAGGCGCCACCACACTCCGACCAGCCTAACCCAACCCGGGCTGGCCCCAAGCTGGATTAGTGCGCCGCGTAGGCCGAACATCAAAACCCAACATGCACGAACTCGCACGAGCGTTGCACGCACCACCCGTAACGTCAGGGAAGAACACGTCGGAAACGACCAAACCTAGGCCCGATCCAGTACGGGCACCGACTTTGAGGGAGGACATGGCGGCGGATATGTGTCAAGTTATCAAGTCCGGCGCCTCCGGCTCGACTACTAACAACCCTACCGGTAACCTAGGGGCCCCACCCGAGCCCACCAGACCCAGATCTTGGCCCTCAGACCCAGATCCGGCCGCCACACACAGTGCAATCCGACACCGCCGTCGGCCAAGAAACCAACTCTTCCACCAGGCGAGCGCATCGCCGCTTTGTGCCCCAAGTTGCAGAACACACAGCCGGGGCAACCAACTTGGCCCATCGCCAAGGCCCAGACCTAGGCCCGCAGGCCCAGATCTGGCCGCCGCCGCCCCTACCTACAGGGGTTGGTCTTTACTCCGCGACTGCCGCAGTCGGCACCCTCATCGCCGCCAGGGACGGTCCCTGCCGCCTGAGAGACGCCGGCACCAAAACAGGGATGAGCTCCCGCGCCGCCGGAAGCCATGGACCCGAAGTTCCCCTACCAGCCGCGAGCGGAAAAGGGAGAAAACGGGACCGGAAGACCCCACCGCCGCCGTCGGCCGCAAGGCTGCACCGGCGGCGTCCTCCGGCGACGGTAAGGAGGGAGGAGGAGGGCGGCGGCGCGACCTAGAATAGGGTTTGGGTCGCCACCCGAGTCGCCCTCGCGAGAGGGACGTGGGGGCCGAAGCGAAGCGTTTCCTCATGAGAAAACTGACTACAGCACAAACAGAAAAACGAAAGAGGCATGTGAGAAAAAAATGAGCCTATACTTTTACCAATTGAGCATATACTATGGCTTTAGTAGCTCCACATGCTGCGGGAATCAGTATGCGACGGCATTTGCCGTCGGCTTAGGTCTAGTGTCATCGGTATATCGTTCATCGGCGGAGCTCCTTGGCCGTCGACATAGATTTTGCCGTCGGTATATGTTTTTTATTTTTATTCCAAATTGGACATATACTTAATTTCTGATCACATACTTAATCTAAGGTTAAAGTATCCACGGTCATCCTCCGGCTCAAGCATGTTTAACTATTGAATTATTTTCTAATGATCTTCCAAATAAGATGTTATTAGTATCCTATCAACCATATTAATTTTGGGTCATAATATTAAACTTCTTAATTCCTGAATTCTAAAAATTATATTTGAATAAATAACAATGATTATGTAATAATAAACTTAAAAACTAACAATAAAATTACTTTTATTTTACTTTTCCTTTTATGTTTATTAATAATATTAATTAGGAATAATTCATATCATTCAATTCATATATTGGAATTTAAAAACAAAATATCTAAATCGTTAGAAAATGAGAGGAATCCAAATATCACATCCATCTTATCTTTTGCATCATGAATAATGTCTTTTAAAAAAAAAGAACCAACATAAAATCGACATATTCACTAGGGGAATTTAGATCGAAAGCCGTCAAAATTTTCAAAACTATCATAGGTTATGTGATGTAACAACTACTTGTGCACTTTAAAATTATTTTTGTAAAATTGCGGAGCAAACTGTCACACAATTGTAGTTTAAATTTGAATTATTTTCGGAAAATTGGCACAAACTATGACACGATAATGGTCATTCATTGGCCGTTTGATTTGAAACTTATGTTGTGATGACCCTCCATGCTACCGCATGATTGCAGCACGCAGGACATCGATGTAAAACTCACGGAACACCGTTCCGCAAATTTCACACCATCAGAGTGGCACAACAGAAACATTGAATGGGTCCAACGGTCATACACATATTACTACAAGCCAAAAGTGTACAAATTCAGTAAGATCTTCTTCGGTCCATCGAGGATCCGCACTACTAGGTTCTATTCATAAACTAAAGAGTTTGCAAACCAGTGGAAATAACAGACTGAAAACCATAGAGCTCAGCAACTTATTTAGTAAAGTTCTATATTGCTCGGCTCACTAACTACACTAGGGCCCTGCTCTAATAATCCTCCGTCTCTTCCTCTTGGCCGCCGCAGGTGATGAGGTAGTCGACGCCTTCGACTCCACCTGATAGGTCTGGTTCGTCGTAGACCAGGTTGTCTTGGTTGTAGATGTCGTATCCTCCTTCGTCTCCTGTGGCCTCAAAGCCTAGAAAGGGTTCAAGGCAAGGGTGAGTAACAGCGTTACCCCGCAAGTTCATTATGGTAAGGTGGAAAGTTTGATGCACTAGCTACAGCCACAAACAATGGATTGTCGTAGGCTAATGCAATTTTCGTAAACATTTCTTCAAAGGTTGCTTTTATTCTGAAGAGCTATGTCCGACAGGAGTCACAAGGCTAGGGCCTTGAGGAGCCTCCTTTCCTGCTGCGTTCGTCGTTCCGTCCTGGAACGTGGAGTAACATGTCACATTCATACACTCTACAGAGTTGCGCTGCTTTACCCATAAGAGATCAAGACCTTGTTGCACAACCGGGCGAATCTTTCCCGTCCACACTTCCTTGGTGTGGGGCCCAGTCAGTAATCCAATCCAATCACTATGCCTTTCCACCATCCCCGCACACCGCCCATTACTCCGGTTGCAAGCTAGTGGGCACCGTCCCATGCTAAAACTTGCTGACCAGTGGGCACCGTCCCAAGTTAGTCCCGAAGCCAACCTTCAATAGATGCTAGAAGCCACAAGCCAAATGTGAGATTATTATCCGAGCCATCTCAAACTCATGAGCGGATTTACCACCGCCTGGCTTGTACTATGCATCCGTTGGTGTACGAGTGGAAAAGGGTACATCTGACTTCTCCGTCCCATTCCAAATCTTTTGGTTGCGCGTAATATTCGGCGCAAGAATCACTAGCGACATTTGTTGTTAAGTCCTGGGTGATACTTTTCCGTGCAATGGAACCTCCATCACAACATTCTTACCGTGGTCCCATCTGTCAACCATATGAGATTACCACCTCACTGGTGGATAACCATAGTCATATTATTATAAAATAAGTTTTCTGTCCTTTTTGTAATGCATGATAATAAAATTTTGGTAATAGTTTCTTAACAAATATTTTAAGAGGACATGAATAAAAGGGATGAACTTGCCTGCTGGCTGAGAGGTGGTGTAACGTGAAGGTTCGGACTGACCTGGGACCTTGGGTTCTGAAATGAATATCATTGCCTCATAATACAATGTTTGAAAGAAGCAATGGATGCTATTATGCATAATAATGCTATGCGTTGGATTTATTTTTATTTTGTTAAATTCTTATTGAGGTGAAACTCTATTTTGAAGTGTTAATAGAATTTGTGTTATTTTATTTATTTTTGAATTAATCAGGAGTAGTTACTAATTTTTTTTGGAAGGAGAAACAAATTTTTGGAATTTCAAATTTTAAAATGGTTTTATAATTAAAACAGAAATAATAGTTTCAAAAACTTAATTGATATGATTTGGTAAATGAAATGAAATTTATTTTCTTCGTTTTAATTTGTATGAATGACTGATCTTTTTATTTTTATTTATTTACAATAATTCTCATAATTAAATCCTTATAGGAAATATCTTTAAAATGAAATTTAGTTTGTAACTTATTTTTCATGATTAAATAAGATGAGTTTATTTTCTTGGCTTTTAAATCAGATATATTCTTTCTTTTTAAATAAGCTAAGATTTGTAAATAAACTTATTTAAAAGGATATTATTTGGAGAATGGAAATAAATGGTTTTGAATACTTTTCATTTTTATGGATTCAAAACTATTATTTATTTAAATATAGAGTTTGTATATATTTATTTGGTAATTTGTTGTATTTTCAAAAATTTCTTTTGGGCTTTTATTTAAATAGGCCCACTGACTAGTGGGCCAGCCAAGTAGTCTAACCGAACCAACTCAACCGACCGAGTCGGTCAGTTGACCTAACCCGAGCCACTCTCATACCTCTCGCGATCCCCTTTCTCCCTGGCGATTAAGAATCACTGCCGCCTTCGCCGCTCGATTTCGGCCGCCTCCGGCAACCTCCGCCGCCACCACCACTTGCAATCGACGCGCCTCTCTTTCCTCTCTCAGATCCTCAGCGAAAATCCTGCTCACTTGTCCGCGGTGGTCCGCGCGTCTCGAACCGGAGCTAGGGTTTCCGCCGTCGGTTTCGTTGCTGGCTCCGGCGATTCTCCGGTGTTTCTGGTGCACGGGGAAGACTCCTCGGTGTTACGCTATGACGGAAGCGTGGGCACTGCCCCACCACGCTGTCGTGGTTGCGCATCGGCGCTGGTAAGCACTCTCCTCCCTCTGCCCTATCTTTCTCTCTCTCACACACACTTGGGCCCGAGGCTGAGCTTGTTGCTAAATGATTATGTTGGTGATTAGTTGTTAATGATGTGCTAGGTTTAGCACAATACAAATGCTGCTATGGTGCTCGCTTGAGTGAGTGTGCTCACAATTTGTCCCAGTTGCTTAAGAAAATAGCTCCACTGATGTGGTTCGTTGTTTGGATGAATCTGAGGCTATTTGTGATTTTTTAATAGTAGGTGTTGCTCTATGTGAGTTATCCAAATATCTGCTACTCTGAAATCTTATGCTCAGGGATGTGCTAAATTCCTTAACTGAATTAGGTTCTTTAGTCAACTCAAGAATATTGGTATATTGCTCAAATTGTTTGATTCCTGGGGTTTTTACTTCCAGGAAGATGATACTATTATTGAAGGGATGAATGATCTATTTGATTAATTTTAGGGTTGTGTTTGTGGTGCTCTTTCCTTGGGGAATTAGTGTCCAGCAAGTCTATATTTAATCAAGTTGCTGGATGATATATGACTTAGCTGACTACTAGCAAGGAATTGTGGTATGTTGTCTCAGCCAATGATGCATAAGCCGAGGCTTTAATTTATCGCCCACAGCCTGTGATGCATAAGCTGAGGCCAATGGGTTGAGATCAACTGATGTATTGTTGGTAATATTTATTTGATGCCCCCTGCCTATGATGCATAGACTGAGGCAATATTTAGATAAGAACAGGTGCATGCTTGATTTACTTTGATTAAGTTAAATCCTTGTGATGAGCCATGCATAGCATTTTTATGCACGTTTGAGGGATTTATCCACTACAAGCTTTCTATTGCTTGCATAATTAACTAGAAGTTGGAATCAACCTTTAGTTGATGGTGGTGTGGCACTAGAGCTTGTGGTGATGTAGTGGTAGCAGAACTTGATCAATTGATCTTGTGGATTCTTGCTCTTCAGCTCCTAGTTGGCTTCTGGTTGGTTCCCTCCTCCTCGTGGTTTGTACTCAACCCTTCTCCTCCTCTTGTGCTCAGCCCTTCTCCTCCTTGTTCTAGCTCAGACCTTCTCCTCCTGATTGCTGTTGGCCATCTTCTTGACTTGCTTTTGGCAAGGTTGGGATATGGTTGGCTGGTGATTTGTGGTGAAGTGGTGGATTGGTTGATGAACTGGTGTGGATGAATTGGTTGGTTGATGATGAATAGATAAGGGTGGTGTGGATTTGAGATGTGCTTGTGTGTGTGAGCTGAGGTGAGCAAGTGCTTATGTTCCTCCTGGTTGCTTCGGCAGCTGGTCTGATTAGCTCCTGTGAGCCCTCCTGTGTTGACAGCCATGCCATGCATTGAGCTGCTTGTAAGCTGCCTGTGTGCATGCCTCCTCCAGATCTTTTGAGTGATGTTGATCCCTTCGACTGTCCTTGATATTATCCATGTTGGGTATTTATTTTGTGGTGCCAAGTGGATTTTTACTTGATCCAGCCCGTGATGTTGTACTGAGGCTTAATTCTATGTTAAGAACAGATACTAAACCTGATTAGGTCGTAACTCGATGATGTGACTAACAGTGCACTTCACTGTTGATCTGAGAGTAATCTTTTATTCACTTCTTTCTTTCTTGTATTTGTTTTGTATTCTATTATTTGTCTTTTGTTTTGTTTTGGACTTACAGGAAAGATGATTTGGTGCAAGATGGGATGATCAAGATGGTTAATGAGATGAAGAAGAAGATCAAGATGCAAGAATTAGTTTTCTTAGGATTTTTTTGTTTCTCTTATGTAATCTATTATTTATTTCAGTATTTATTTAAATGTTTGTAAAGACAATGTAACATTGTTGTTTATTAATAAAGTAAGTATTTTTGTACTTCGTTATTTATAACTTGTATTTGTAATTATTTAATTTGTGAGTTGCACATTTATTAAATAATTACTTATCATTTGTTTTGTGTTATTTCAAATTCAAATTATTTAAATATTTGAATTCCCTCGAAGAAATAAAATACCTAAAGGTCATGTCGAAATTTATAGCAATCACCTCATTTGAACTGGATTCTAACACAATGAGATGACAGAAACTCCGATCACTTCAGGGTTTTGAGTTGTGAAAAAATTATTCAGGTTTTCAGATGCATGAATGCAGATGCACAAATTCTATTTCTACCCTTCGTGGTTTTCTAAACGTTGGGACGTTACATACATGTTTATAGATTATTGACTATTTCTAGTAGAAATTTGGTAACGTTTGTCGGAACTCAAGTTTATCAATTTTCCTAAAAACTAGTACACATAAAAAAACTTCATGTCAAATTGTTTCTTTTTCTAGAGTTTTTTTTTACTCTTTTTTTTAAAACAATGGACAAAATAACAACATGTGTATTCATCAAAAGTGGTCAAATTGTAATTTTAAATTTGAATTATTTTCATAAATCAGCATAAAGTCAATTAAATAGGCGAATTAAGATAGAAAACACGATAAATCCTAATATTGGGGGATTATTCATAAAATATGACTACTTTATGTGAAAATTATATGGGTGACATTTTTCATCATATTTTTTATATTTTCTAATGTTTAGGTAGCTGATTTTTATCGAGCATGACGATTGAATATTTTAAGGACCATATATTTTCTGATTTTTTAAATCTATGACATGCATTTACCTGTTAATTTTCTTTGCTCGTGAACGTTCACCCCCAACAAACCAAAATTTCTGGGTACAGCATTGGGCGACGTCACACCGTTTTATAAGTTTGTGGGGGCATTTGCATTTTGTAATCGAAGGCAAGTCTATAAATGCCTTGTGTATTTAACATCCCCCACCCCCACACACACTTTTTTTAGGAAATCTTTTTTTATGAAACATAGTACAACGCAAGCGTTCATATACACGGGCACAAAGTCAGCCCTATGAACGCACGCACGTACACACTACCCCTATGAGCAACTCCGAGAGACTGAGTCGGCGGATCAGATCTTTAAATTGACGAAATCACCACAAGCGTCTCGCTGTCGACGGGAAAGTCGCCTCCCACTAAAGAATATTCCGTCTAAATGAGAAACACCATCGTCAAATCTGGGATTTGAACTCTGGTGGGCTGGGGGTACAACCACCCACCTAACCATCTTGCCACAGACAAGTTCTTCTTTAGGAAATCTTGTTGGTACTGGTAAGTTGAATTATTATATTCTCATTAAAATTCCATGAACAATGGCTTTCCGATATAAATTTACGATTAAAGAGTAAATATAGAAGAGTATTGAATTTTATTGTTGGAACGTCTAAATGGCCATTTTAGGAGAGGACAATGGCAACAAATCTGAGCGACTTATCGACCGACGATGCTGAATCTCCAAGACATGCCGTGGCCCGTGGGCAATCATGCAAGGCGGTGGCCCGGGCATGATTCATGACTACTGAATACTCACAACTGTTTGACACTGTTGCTATGCAAGTGGTCCGGGTGGTAGCTCCAAGCCTGATGCTGATGTATGTGTTTCGTTGTGTGGCTATTTCTTAAGTAACTAGGTAACACGGTGTGTCGACACGTCACGTCTTTGGCGATAATTTAGTTAACGTGACGTTTAATGGAACAATTTTGTTAAATGTCGATCTGCTAAAAAAAACTTCCAGCAACAACTTAGTTAGCACAAAGTTTAATGAGACAATTTTGTCGAAAGTTTGATAAAAAGCTGATTAGTTAGCCTAACATTTTAATGGGATAATTTTGTCAGAAATTTGGTTGAAAAGTTACTTTTAAAAACTGTATTACCGTTGAAAGATTGGTAAAAAAGCTACAGGCAAAAAGTGTTTTATGCATAAGGTTGCCATCACCGGAAAGTTACGACTAGAAGTTTGTGTCAAAGGTTGGGTAAGAAACATACTATCGAAAGGTGTAAACATTTAATGGGACAATCTTGTCAAAAGTTTGGTAAAAAAGCTATCGTCATAAAGTGTATTACTTTAGGAAATCTGTCATTAGATATTAACGGCTAGAAGTTTGTGTAAAAAAATTGATAAAAAACTACCGTCAAAGTTTCTATCGAAAAATTGGTGAAAAAAAAGCTACCCATAAAAGGTTAAATCCGCATGACAACTTGCCATTGGTAAAAATTGAGGTGGATGAACAGTAAGGTTAGTCCTTGAGATGCCTTAAATCCTTCGGGGCATTATAGCGTATATATAATCGACGAGTGTAACCCATACAAGCTGAAATGCAATACCTTGCTCGTGCGATGTGAGAACTTTACTAGACTATGTAGGCGTTGCCGCGTCCGTTCATTTATATTTATATTTGAATAAATTAAATAAATGTTATGATATATTGTCGCCTTTCAAGAATAGTGAGAGAATTTGGTTTCATGAATGTCAAGGTAACTCTACGTATGCAAACCGTATGCTCAACACGTGAACCTATCATTATTATGATGTCTACTAATTTGTTTGCTTAATTAATTTTTGCTTCAAGGAAAAAGAATGATAATTAATCGTGTTCAGTTACGAATGCTAATGGTCTGATCAATATTTCTAAGCAACATGACTTCGCATCCATATACAATCTTGTTGTCCCGACCATATTTTTTTGTAAAAAAATAATATTAGTAGTAGTGTCCATATCTAGTTGCAGACACAAAATATGAAATATGAGCTTGATGTTGTTTGAGTTTGTGACGAACTATTGATCGTACTAGACAATTTGGCGTGGTGACACGCCGTGTCCTGTTGCGGAAACTCAGCTTCTAAAAATCACATTGTATGCATAGATAGAAAATATTGATGAATTCTACTAGCTAAAAATAGTCGGATACAACCTGATGAAAATCACCACCTAAACATTAGCAAAATAATAATTCTTGAACAACTACCATTGGGAAATCACCCTACCGACGTTGGAAACACTCCGATGGAAATTATGATTGAGGAAGTCGGGAAACTTATTATGAATCTACCATGGAGGAAGACAATCGGGACACTACGGCTGAAAATAAAGGGGGAATGAGCTAAAAATAATGTTGGCGTACGTAACTAAATGTGGTGAAAGAGATAGTGTCATAAAATTATCGTCGAGTAGTTAAGAAATAATGGACATAAGAAAGTCCATTTGGATGTACGACCACCACTTATAAATTATCATTCCGAGGTTAAAAACACTCCGCTGGACATTACGGGTGAGAACATCAGAAAATTCACTTTAAGTTTACCATAGAGGAATACTGTCGAGGGAAATTACAATTCACAAAATCAGTAAATTCACTTTCAATTTATCATGGAGGATTACAGTTAGGAAGCTACGATTAAAAATTAACGAAGAAGGGGCAAAAAATAATGCTATCGTAATTAACCACAACCACTTCTGAATTATGACTGTTGACGTCGAAAACACTCTGATGAAAATCACAGTTGAAGAAATCAGGAAATTCACTTTAAATTTACCACAAAGGATTATAGTCGGGGGGAAAACTATCGGGAAAGCCCGCTCCAGTCTCCACCCACGTGGGCGTTCGGCGTTATGCGATACGATATGATAACTTCTACTGTTGTGACGGGAGAGATTATTCCAAGTCTTCACGGGTGGCGGGTCGCTCGTGTTTGACGGACCTTTCGCTTGATTGATATGCGAGGACGCGGCTTGACTGCTTCTTCTTGGATTTAATGCAGGCTGATCGACAAAGTGCTTAAACTTTTATTGACAGAAGTGTTGGGACAGCTGGTTCCAGGTCTTCACGCAGTAGAAAACTGCACAACACTAACGGTGTAAAAGTTACACAAAACATAGAGTCAAACCATCTTTCCATGACAACTCTATATCTATCTTTGATCTAACATGTTGCAGCTAGCCCTTATGATAATCATTCGCACGTATTCGCGCCTTAAGGGTGTGTTCAATTTTGGAACCAAGTGGAATGGATTGAAACGATTCCATTCCATAAGAGCGGAACTATTTCATTCTTGTGTTCAGTTTGGATAAAAAATTATCACAGAACGGTTTCATTCCCGTGTTTAGTTTTGGAATTGGATGAGAATGAAATGGAATAGGTGACAATAAAATTATTGTAAAACTTGATTAATTATTTCTAAACTTGAGTAATTATTTCTAATCATGATTAAGTATTCCTAATGTTAATTAATTATTGCTAAGTTTGATTAATTGCTGCTGAACTTGATTAATTATTGCTAAATTTAATCTAAATTGATGATTAGCCGGCCATTCCACCTCGTCCGGTCGAATCGGAGAAACCACTCCATTCCAGAAATAGGGGGAATATTTCATTCTGAGGAACCACTTCATTCTATAACCGAACACAAGAACGGGTTCTAAGTACGAAACCGTTCCATTTCATTCCACCTCTTTACGGAAGTGAACACACCCTAAGTGTATCTGCGCCTTAAGCTGCAACATGTTAGATCAAAAGATAGAATTTGCTGTAAGACATGGTTTGATTTTTTATTTTGTGCAACTTTTACACCAAAGACTACTGATGTTACTTGCATTTTTTTCTCACACTGGCTTGTCGCGGATATTCACGCTGCTCGTCAATTTGTAAATGTCCCACCAACTTGAAAATATTTAGTGAAGATAATAACTCCCTCAGAATTTAAATTAAAAGTGTTGAAAGTTCCAAAATAAACATGAGAATGTGTATTTAGGACAACTACAACACAACCTCTCATTTGATCACGGGAGTAAGTTTATATTCGGACGACCCAACCAGCTAGAGCATCTTCACCGGCACCCATCAAATATGTGTCCGTGAATTTTGTGGGCGGGTGCCACAGCGGCGCCCCCCACCGGGTGGCTACCTCTGTTTTGATCCAAATGTTTTCTATTTGATGAAAACACTCGATAAACTATGTAAATAACAATTATACAAACACACAAATAGTTCAACATTTATTACAAATAATTTAAATTTCAAATTGTTCAAATTCATACGAACAAATCATCCTGATGGAACTACTCGTTATTTTTAATAGCTCACAAGTGTGCCACAATATTAGCATGAAGTTGCCGGTGAACTCACTTGTCACGAATTTCCTGACATCAAACTCAGCAAACACACCCGGTTCTGGTCCCGCAAGAGGCCCTGAAAGTCGAACGGCTCATCGAACACCATTCCCACGTCTCGCTTGCTCTTGACGATCATATTATGCATGATAATACAAGCGTGTATGACATCACACATTTGATCTATCGACCAAGATATACAAGTATACCTGATCACAACAAACCGTGTCTAGAGTGCACCAAATGCACTTTCCACATCTTTCCGGACAGCCTCCTGTTTCTTTGCAAAATTTTCATTTGTCTCACCCACAGAGTCACGGATTGTCCTCACAATTGTAGACCAATTGGGATATATGCTATCTGCTACATAGTACCCTCTGTTGTATTGATCGAATAGTTGCAGTTCGGAGCATGTCCTTCAAGTCTCTGAAATACCGGAGAGCGTTGTAACACGTTGATATCATTGTGAGAACGGGCCGTTCCGAAAAATGATTGCCAAATCCAAATGTCACAATCAACCACAGCCTCAAGCATAACAGTGCACTTTCTGTGATGACCACCTGTGTACATCCCTTGCCAAGCAAATGGACAATTCTTCTAAGTCCAATGCGTGCAATCGATGCTTCCAATCATGCCAGAAAATCCTCTTGCTTTTCCTTGTGCCAACAAACGAGCCGTGTATGCTTCATTAGGTGATCTCTGATACTCGAGACCAAACACTACAACTATTGTCTTGCAAAATCGAAATGTGCCTTCAACGGCGGTGGTATCAGACATACGAATATAGTCATCAATGAATCTAAAGGGGCTCCAAATGCAAGATATCGTATTGCAGCCGTGCATTTCTAAAGAGATGAAACTAAAAGCCTGACGTAGTCTCTTTTCAACTCAAAGTAGTCGTCATAATCCCGAACAGCGCTCTGTTCATCCAAAAACGCCGACAAAGTTCATGAGGTCGGTTTGCCGGCATGTCCGAGAAATAGTCATCCCACAAAAGTTTGTGCCCAACTGCCTTTGATGATTCTTGTTCACCCTGCGCTCTTTTCTTGATCCTCCATGCTTTAGCTCGGCTGCCTCCACGGCCATCGCCTCTAACAGAGTCGTCATGACCATCTAATTCTCGTCGTCGTCCGCAAAGGTGGCCTCCTCTCCCATCAGTTGACAAAACATGATCTCGTCTTTTGTTGAGCAACCGAACATTTTTCTTCTTCTTGTCCTTGTTCCCCTAGCACGTAAATCAGCGACCCCGCCATCTCCGGCTCGCCCCAACCCCCGGAAGATGTTCGATGAAATGGCGTCCGCTCCAACGACACCAGACTCAATATAAGTTGAAATTTATGTGTCTGTTTGTTTGCTAAATGGTGTGTGAAATATTCAATGATGCATAGTCCTACAGTGACGAGATTTTTTTTCATGGTGGACATGATCTCCGCCGGTGGATAAGATTGTAAGAAAGTGGCTAAACACTCAATAAGAGGGTAGATTTTATGCTTATAAGTGAATAAGGGTCTTCGCAAATTTGACTTTAATCGCATCCTCCCTTCCGAGGTGCTCAGCGAGACAAATTCATGCTGTGTTGCAGTGCTCCCGCTGTCCTGCACTGACTAGAGTGATATATACGTCGGTGTGTACTGTGCAGATCCATGATATAACTCACCGGTGGCACGATCCATGATGCATGGCAGACGGCCCACGAGGCCAGCTTGCCGGGATGTGCGACGAACCATAGTTATCAAAAAGAAAAAAACTTATTCTAAAATAAAATTTACTAAGCAAAAAGTGTGTTGATTCTAAAAAAAAAATCAAACAAAAGGCTAAACAAAAGAAGCGTATTTTTTTGTATGAAAAAACAACGTTGCATGATAGGGAAACCCGTATGGTTTCAACCAAACTTTCTCGCTTGGCCAAGCTGAGGTTATACGGGTTGGGATGAGATATTGCTATGTGTTTGGTAGATTACATGTGTTGAAACGGGCTGACTTGAGAAGTTGTTTGGTAGGTTGTATGTGCTGAGACTAGAGTACAGAAACTAAGATTACAGATAGGTCCGAAGTTTTATTAAAACGTCCTTAGAAAGATATTGAAAAAGTAATCAGGTCCCCTTTCGAACTCCTGTGTGCGGACCAAATCGCCGGCGGTGGCGCACCTAATCCGGCGTCGAGCGGACGCTACAGACGCGGGGAACCGACGCTATACACGCCGGCGACGGAGATAGACTCGGGGAAGAAGCCGTAGTGTGAGGCTCTGGGCAGATGCGGCGCAGGACGTCGGAGCTTGGGGCAGATGCGGCGCAGGACGCCGAAGCTCGGGGCAGATGCGCAGGTGGCCGGAGCTCGGGACAACTCCTCCGTCTCTGGTCACGGGGAGCATGCACGACCGTCTCTGGGCACGTCGAGCAGGCACGGCCGGATTCACTTGCCACTTCGTTGTTTTTGGGAGGCGCATGACATCGGTTGCCGGAGGAGAGCAGAGGAGGAGGCGAGGGAGAGAGCTCCAGCCGCAGCGGGGAGGAGGAAAGCTGCGGGGCAAATGAAGGCCATTTTTCTGGAGAGGCTCGCGGCGCGGACGCTCGGGTGGGACTCACGCGTGGGGATTTTTTTTTGTATGACTTGATCCAGGCTGGGTTGTGAAACTCGATCTGAACTTCTCTCACTGACGAGGAGCTCGACAAAGGAACATGTCTCACAAACCTACCGCCAGGCCCAAAGCCACAAGCGGAGCCTGCACCAAGTCAACCACTACAGGATGGTCTTGCCAGCGAGGGCCCTGAAGAGCCTCCACAGGCAAGCCCCCTTGAGGGCTCTAAAGAGCCTCCACATACCAGCCCCCTTGAGGGCCTGCAGAGCCTCTTCAGGCAGACAACGGCGCGCCTAAACTGACAACCCTTGTCGAGCACCCAGTCAACTTCGTCAACACAGTACTGCGCGATGCTCGCGAATGGTACGCAATGCAGCAGAAGCTCCTCGTCGCGCTCCTCCTCGCCTCAAGAAAGCTGCGACACTACTTCCAGGGACACCCCATCACGATGGTCACATCTTTTCCCCTGGAGCAGATCCTACGCAACCCTAACGCCACAGATCGTGTCGCAGGATGGGACATAGAGCTACAAACATTCAATTTGTGTTTCGATACCACAAGGGTAATCAAAGGAAGAGCGCTGGCAGACTTCGTCGCCGAATGGACTGATCCAACCCCTGAAGAGCCTTTAAGGAGAAGAACAAGAGCCCTCTGGAGACAAAATGCCCAGCCACTGGACCATGAAGTTCGACGGAGCTTTCGCTTGTCGCCACGGTGGGGCTGGTGTGGTCTCGATCTCACCAAAAGGCGACAAGCTATATTACGCGGTCCAGCTGTGCTTTGGAATCGACAAGATCTCCAACAATATCGCTGAGTACGAAGGCCTGCTTGCTGGCCTACGCGCTGCAATCGCTCTAGGCATCAAGCACCTACTCATCAAGGGCGACTCCCAGCTGCTTGTCAACTTCTCCAACAAAAGCTATAAGCCTAAGGACGACCACATGGCCGCATACCTTGAAGAGGTTCGTAGGCTTGAGAAGCACTTCAGTGGAATGGAGCTCATGCACATCCCAAGAAAAGAAAATCAAGAGGCTGACGACACCGCAAAACACGTGTCAAAGAGGCAAGCTCCGCTGCCAGGCGTCTTTGAAGAAAGACTCGTCAAGGCATCCATAAAACAGCCTCAGGAGGCCATGCCCGCAAGCACAGACGAGACACTCCCGCCTCCACCTACAGTCGGGGCTCCCGATTGCGGGCCCCCTACAGGGGAGGCGCATCAAGAAGCAGGATGGATTGACGAGATTAAAGACTACCTCGCCAAAGGGATCCTTCCCGAGGAAGATGTTGAAGCGGAGCGACTCGCCGGCCAGGCAAAATCTTACCAAATCCTCGAAGGAAATCTCTACCGCAAGCGCCCAAACGGCATCGCGCTCAAGTGCATCCCTCCCGAAGAAGGCAAAATGCTGATCAAAGACATCCACAGTGGGGAATGTGGCCACCATTCGTGCGCCCACACCCTCGCGGGCAAAGTATTCAGGAGCGGCTTCTACTGGCCTCAAGCGCTTCAGGATGCAGTTGACATCGTTCTGGTATGTGAAGCTTGCCAATTCCACGCCAAGCAAATCCACCAACCTGCGCTGGGGCTACAGACAATTCCACTCTCCTGGCCGTTCACGGTCTGGGGGCTGGACATCCTGGGACATTTCCTAACAGCGCAAGGGGGATATCGCTACCTCTTCGTGGCCATCGACAAGTTCACTAAGTGGCCCGAGGTGGAGGCGACGCACACAATCACAGCAGGCGCGGCGGTGAAATTCATCAGAGGCATGGTCTGCCGCTTCGACGTGCCTAACCGCATCATCACCGACAATGGCTCGCAATTCACAAGTGGCATCTTCAGAGCTTACTGCGAAAAAATGGGCATCAAGCTATGATTCGCCTCAATCGCTCACCCATAGAGCAATGGGCAGGCCGAGCGTGCAAACGCAGAAGTCCTAAAGGGCCTAAAGACCAGGATCTTCAGCATCCTTAAAGGCCACGGCAAGGGCTGGATCAGCGAGCTCCCTTCGGTGCTCTTGTCCATCCGCACAACGCCACCCAAGCCTACCGGGGAAACACCGTTCGCCCTCGTCTATGGAGCCGAAGCAGTCCTCCCCACAGAGATAAAGCATGGATCCCCACGGGTCCTTGCCTTTAAGGACGACCAGCAAGACGACCTCCACAACGATGACATGCTGCTTCTTGAGGGACTACGACGCCGTGCCGCCCTCCGGGCGGCCAAATACCAGCAGGACCTGCGACGCTACCACAGCCGCAATGTGCGCTCCCGCACCCTGGAGACGGGCGATCTCGTCCTAAGGCGAATCCTCTCCAGGGAAGGCCTCCACAAGCTGTCACCGATGTGGGAAGGTCCCTACAGGGTCACCCGCATCGCCAGGCCTGGCGCAGCTCGCCTCGAAACTCAAGACGGCATCCCCGTCAAGAATCCATGGAACATCATGCACCTACGCAAGTTCTACCCGTGATCATTGTCACGTCAAGACATCTGGCGGAAGAGGCAGCTTACGGCTCAACCTCCAAGCATTTTTTGTCTCCAGAAGGATAAAAATAAAAAACGTGATTACTGTCACGCCCGTGATCATTGTCACGTCAAGACATCTGGCGGAAGAGGCAGCTTAAGGCTCAACCTCCAAGCATTTTTTGTCTCCAGAAGGATAAAAAGAAAAAACGTGATCATTGTCACGCCCGTGATCATTGTCACGCCCATGATCATTGTCACGTACAGACATCTGGCGGAAGAGGCAGCTTACGGCTTAACCTCCAAACATTTTTTGTCTCTAGAGGGTAAAATCTCACGGCTTAAACCTCCAAGCTCCAAAGGCTTCTCTCGAGGGTCAACCCTCCGAGCTCTCCGTGTAATGAGCCACCTCAGGCCGTTGAGAGTCTCTGCCACTAATGGGTGGTCCCCATGCCTCGACATGGTCAAAACATTAACTTGGCAACTCCAAGCATAATGAGACAATTTCGTTCCCAAGTGAACTTAGCGCTACGGCGCCGCTATGTAATATCCGTCGGTGAGTTTTATTTACGCATTACTTCATTGAAATGTGCGCTTATATCTCTCCACATGCGTACCCCACGAGCGGGGGCTGAGTACGGTGCCAGTGCCTCAAATGACACACCAGCAGCACTGCAAAATCCAAGGATACGAGCTCTGGCTGGAGGGCAAGCTCCCACAAACACGCCATCTCTACAAAGGACCTTGGTACTTACTCTCCTCGCGAGGAACGCCTGAGGGGACCTATAAGCGCGCACGAGTCCTCTGTACCGTGCACAAGCGTTTGGGTTCGACCCTCTAACGTTTACAGGGAAGAAATGCCCCCACAAGCCTGAGGAGGCATCTAGGGAAGGCCCCTAGAGAGGACCTCCTCGCCAGGCAAAAAGCCTCTACATGGCAAAAACCTCTAGAAGCTAAGTCTCGCACCCACGCCTTAAGAGTTCTTCCCCCACAAGCACACGTTTTCCCCTCAAGCGACTTCGCTTTTCCTTACGCTTCATGGACTACTCGTACGTCTAAGGGGGGCACTTGAGCATCACGACTCAGGGCTCTTACCTCTCCTAAGCCTAAACTCCCCTCGGCCTTGCAAAGTCATTGCTATAGCATACCGAAGTTCTCCATAGCCTCGCGCTCGGCCGTTGCTGCGCGCAGGAGCTCAGTCGGCGCCCGCGTCAGCTGGGCGCTCATCCCCTGCAACCAAACGGGGCGAAGAAGAAGAATCTCCTCCTGCAGGCTCGCCCGCGCCCTGTGGGGCCTCGCTCGCTTCAGCTCCTGGCTGCGCATGAGCCATGGGCGCACGCGGCGGCGTTGACACGCGCGGTGGCGTTGGCTCGCGTGGTGGCGTAACCGTGCGAGGTGGAGTAGGGGCGCGGGGCGGAGTGGCGATCCTCTCCTTCGAAGCCTCCTCCACCATTTACTCAGGGGGCGGCCTAGAGGCCTCTGGGCGAGGCGGATCCTCCTCTGCCTGCTCTGCAGCCTCCGCCCGAGGCGCAACCGCCTCCCCTTGAGGCACCTCCTCAGTAGGGCCTGTGGAGGCCGTCTCCACAGGCCTCGTGGTCTCTTCAGCCACGGCCTCATCCGTGGCTCTCTTCACGTCAGCGGCCTTGCGAAGCCTACAGCGCTTCGCAGGCACAAGATCATTGGCAAGGACAAAGAAAAGACCTTCAAGAAAGGATAAAGCGAAGGAAAAAAACGGGAGGCAGACGACCAAGTGCCAGAAACTCTTACCCGGATGATGGAGCGCCGGTGTCGACCCACGCCAGGCCTGGCGAGCGCCAGGAGGGCGTGGTCCAGGCGTCAGACCCCTCCAGAGGCGCCACCGCTTTCCTCTTGGAAGGGACGTCAGAGGGCCTCGCCCCAGAGCGGTCCACGACCGCCTTGGTGTGTGGCTCGCGCCGCCCCGGCGTGGCCTCCGCGTCGGAGCCCTCCCCCTCCACGTTCTCCTCCTCCACGGGGCGCGAGGGCGCCACCACGAAGGCGTCATCATCGCCTGACGAGATGTCACAAGCCTCGTCAGTAAATGGTCTGGGCCTTGCGGAGGACACCTCTCCCGTCGCGGCCTCCTCCTCGCCACGCCAGGCTCCTGATGCTGAGGGAGAGTCTGCTCCCACCGCCTCCTGCATCACCGGCACGGGCACCTCCATCCCCGCCTGGCTAGCCGGGGTAAACAAGGGCATCCCCTCCAGAATGACCATGCGCTCGGTCATGTTGTATTGATGGAGGGGCTGGAGCGTGACCGAGAGCTGGTCCGCGGCAGGCACCACCGGGTTGATGAAGAGTGCGGACAGGACGTTCTCGACGGTGTCCCTGTCATTGTCCTCACGGTGGAGCCTCATCTTGTCGTTGGGCCCGGCGTACATCCACATGGGCAACGAGTGTGCCTAGAGGGGGTGATGCGGCGCGTCACGAAGTCCGCCACGATGATCTGGCCCGTGAGGCCCTCCTTGCGAAGGAAGCTTAGGCGCCCCATCAGGCTCGCGTTCTTCGCGCCGTCGAAAGGCGCCTTGCCCCAGTGGGAGTTCTTCACAGGCGGCGCATCGGGGACCTTGAGGAAGGCGCATGGCTTCTCGACCCCGACGAAGAACCACTTCTGGCGGAAGTCGTCCACCTTCTTCGTCACCGAGGTGACGGCCTTGCCCTCGCTCCATGACATGGGGATGTAGACGCTCCCCATGCCGTCCACGATGCGGAACGAGACGCACCCTGAGCGCTCATTCTTCGCCGTGTTCCCGAGCGCGTAGAAGCACCGGAAGAGCCCCACCGTGGGCTCCAAGCCCAAGTACGCCTCGCAGAGGTACGCAAAGACGGCGAGGATGAGGACGGAGTTGGGGTGCAGATGCAGCAACTGCACCTGGTAGAACGCCAGTACCGCCTCCAGGAACGGCGAGAATGGAGGCGCCCGGCAGCGAGGCAGTGCTGGAATATCGGGAAATACCCTCGCGGGCGTTTCCTGTGCGTCGTGGGCTTCAACGCGGTGGCGCCGTGCTCGTTCGTCCGGTCCACTACCAGGAAGCGGACCTTGGCGAGTGCCTTGTCGTTGACACGCACGCCCAGCAGAGCCGCGCCATGCGCAACCTCGGCGGCCTCCGCTTGGGAAGAGGACCCCGCGACAGCCTTGCCTTTGCTCTTGGTGGGACTCATTGCTGGAGCTTTGGGTGTCGCTGGGGCGAAAGGAGAAGAGAGCGGAGGCGGAGAGCTCGAGAATGGCGGAGACTTCTGCGAGAAGAATTGGAAACAGTAACGGCTCCCTGCTCCGGCGCTCGGGCTTTATGTCCCTTCAAGGAGCAGTTACCGGGGCATGGTGGGACCCCCCACGACGCACACCCTAGATCGTGCGCAACCATTACTCGTCTGAGTGCCGCGTGGCTCGGGCCGGCCGGGCACTTTGGGCCCACGATGCTCCGCCTGCGCCCATGGGCTCCCTCGCGCGCATCGTGGGCCCAGGGGCTACTGTCGGCCCAGTGGAGAGTGGGGTATAAAAAGCCCACTCTCCCCAGGCGGGCTAATCAGACGAAACTACTAAGGACCAAGCCATCGCTTGGAGAGACCCCCGAGAGGCGAATCCTCTCGAGGGCCTGAAGAGGAAGCAACGGCCTGAAGAGGACCCGCGCTTCAAGAGACCCTCCCGAGGCGCAGTGACGCCTGGTGGGAAGTCAACAGAAACCCCACCACATGCCACTTCAGGCCTGTGGGGAGACTTCGCGGCCAAGGAAGTACGGCAGGGCGCACATGGCCTCTGCCGTATCCACACGGTGACGCAGGTGCTCCCTTTGCCGCTTTGGTGATAAATGAGTCAATAAAGTTGCGCCGCCTGGGCCAAGACAACTGGTACCTTCCTCTTCCATGATAAAGCAGCTAGACGGCGCAACACTCCAAGAAGATCGTCATCGTGGGCTCCACCCCGGAGACTACAGTCCCTGCGACCCGTTCTGCGCGGTCTGCGGCTTGTCGGCCACCGCGCCCAACTTTATCGACGATGGACCGCGTCCATGGACGATCCCGCAGCGGTGGACTCCAACTCCTCCACGCCGCTGCCGTGTGGGAGCCCACCTTGGACGCCAAGCGCAAGGAAGACGCCTGCGGCGCCTATAAAAGGAGCAAGACCTCCACCGTAGAGAAGGTCAGCCAATTGCTTGGGAAACACTTGTAAACCCTAGCTCAGATAGTAGAACAGCCTTCGGCTGGAGGAGGAAGAAGACCATTACTTCCCTCCCCAGGACGAACTGCCTCGAGAGAGCCTTCAACAAGCTCAGTTGTACTGTAACCCTCCATAGCGCAATACAGATAAGCAGGAGTAGCGGTCTTACCTCCTCCCGAGGGTCGTGAACCTGGGTACGGGCTGGTGTCTATCTCTGTCGTGGGTGTTCCTCTCTAGGCCCGACGAGCACCGTCTTTGTGCCCCTCGAGGGTCTTGACCTCCGTGTTCAATCCCCTTCACGAACTACTCTTCAGGAAGTGACCACCCCTGTTTCGTGGGAGTCACAACCCGACAATCCGCCAGCTTACTAAGGTATAGTTTTCAAGCGATTCACTTCATCTTGTTTGTATGAATATACATCTGAATGTTGCAAAGCTATAGGTTGTCGTCTGTGTTATGTTGTTTGCACGTATTCTTACTGAGGCACAAAAGCTACACAATCTGATCACGAACGTATATAGGGAAACATCACAGATTTATTAGGAAATAAAAAGACAGATTTATTAGGAAAATAGCACATAGCTTTCATTGATTAAAGGTAACAAGCACACGATTTAGGGAAATGATAAAGTAAAGAAGTACTGAATGAAAGCATACATAAAAGAGGATAAACTAAAACTGAATGAAAAACTAATTCTCAGCTTCGTTGCCTCCAAACTTTTGCCAAATGTGCTCAATCAGATCAGTCTTAAGACAGCGATGTGTTGGTTTATCCTAAATAGCAGCGTGTGCCTCGAGTACCATGTTAAATCCATGAATTGGCCCTTGTTCAAATCCTTCCAAAGGTATGGGCTCGTCTCCTGCTTCATAGTCCCAATCATAACGGACCTCATAGTCGTCCCTCTCAACCCTTGACTATCATATATGCAATATAATGCAAGCATACATGATCTTGGCTTGTGTTTCCCTCTTCCATATACGTCCTGGGTGACGTAAAATAGCAAAGCGAGCCTGCAGAACACCAAAGGCACGCTCTACATCTTTGTCAAGCTTATCAACCTTTGTGTTCTCTTTCTCTTCCTCAACTCTTTCTTTCTGAGTTTCAGATTGGATTAGTGCGCTGCAGCAATTGATTTCCTAAGTTGAAGATCATTGAACTTTTCCACATTTTCATTTGTCAAGTTTCCTGCTGAGCATTTGGCTTTTCCTTTGGCTTTGCGCTTGGCTGCCTTCTGTCCTTGGGGTCGTCCAATTTCTTCTTCTTCTTCTCCTTCTGTATCTTTATTTGAAGAAATGTACCCTCCCAGAGCATCCAACTTATTTCTCTTATTCATTTCATCCAGAGAATTAACTCTTTTCCATTTACCATGTTGCCTCACCATCTTCCACCAGTGCTCCAATGGAAAGGGTCTTTTTGTTTTGGCATCTCTTTTGTACCTCTCCCGCACTTTAGCCATAAGTTGTTCCTCTGACTGTCCACTAGTATATGTGCTCTTCAATTCATTGTAGACTGCATTGAACTTTGAAACTTTGGGTGCACTCTTGTTCCAATGGCTTTTGCATTGCACATGTGATTTCTGCAGCTCTTGTGGTGCATATGTGTTGTACTAAGCTGCAACTTGGTTCCAAAAGCGATATGCCTTCTTTGAGTTTCCATCGATTTCATCATTGGAATTATGCAGCCAAGCACTTGCAAGCCATACATCCTCTTTTATGCTCCAGTTCTTGCCTTTTCCTTTGCCTTTTCTTGCATCCTCATCTGGACTGCTCTCACTTTCTTCTTCATTGTTAGCAGGATCATCTACTTGATGTGCAGCAGACAATGGTGTGGCTGAACCACTCATTGGACTATTCTCACGATCTCATGATCCAGCAACCCCCCAAAAGGCCATAGAGCTAGCCGGCGACACATGGCTGTTGCTGCCACACCCTCCGTACGCTCCAGGTGAGTATTGACCCACATTGCCTTGGTAAAGACCATCCTGGTAACCTGATGCTGTTGGTATGAGCTGTGGGCGGCTAGCTTGAGGTAGAAACTGATTGGCATTGTGTGGATGATATGGATGCAGGTGGGGTGGTTGATAATTCATGCCAAAATGGGATGGATACATGTTTGTGCTGCTAGTATTTTGTGGACCTAAATGGGGGATTGAGGAGTTGTGCATAGGAGGTGGATAGTTCATGGCAAAATGGGGTGTATGGATGTTTGGATGCTGCTGGCTGCTTGCATTTGGTGGATCCTGGGATGCGCTTGAGGAGTTCATCAACATCTGTGTATAACTCATGGAGGATGAGGGGTCCATTTTTGAAAAGAAAATAGGTTTGGCTTCCTTCTTGTTGGCTGGTATCACTATATAGGCCTTGTGAACAACGGTCGTGTTTTTGATTTCACTTTTTTTTTAAAATATTAATTTATTGCCTCTGTGGTGTTGTGTGTATCAACGGTTGTAAAATTTAATGTGTTTGCTGGCTGTGCAAGTATATGTATGCAACAGTGAGATGGAAGGTGGTTGAAATCTGAAAGGAAGCTGCCCAACGGCAGTTGGAGAGGAAGTATTTGTTTATTATTTCCTGAGAATATGGCGTGGGAGCAACTACGTGCGATGGCTTCCACTTTTCTTGATTTGGCTCCGGTTCCATAGTGGAGGGAGCCATAGCCAAAAGTCAAATATGAGATTTGGCAACCACAAATAGCGACACACTGTGGATGCCCTTAAGCACACTGAATAGAGCTCCCTCCATCAAGTCATCAACCCATTCCTTTTTCACCGATTACATTTCTCAGGCCAGTATAGGTACATGGCTTTTCCACCTCCGCAGAACATGTTAAAGATCAATGTAGATGGGCTACATCTCGCAACAATGTACATGAAGCAATTGACATCGATATGTCGTGATTCAGTAGGTCTATATCTTGGAGCTTCAGCTGTTGTTTTTAATGGCGTCATTGATCCTGGGTCGATGGAAGCATTAGGTTGCAGGGAGGGTCTTGCATTGGCGGGATATATTTTGCATCGGATCGCAAACCAGTAGTTGACAAGATAGGATTCTAAACCGGTTAGCCAAACGAACACACGTGATTTATAATTCTAATTTTACCCAATTTATTATTCGTTTTCACCATGAAATTAGATGTGCAATGCTCTGTGAAAAATAAAAACAAATTAGTGGCAAAACTGAGATTTAATAATGTATTTAGAGCACTGATTTTCTTTCTTTCTTCACATAGCACCACATTATGTCATTTTAGCATGGAATTTGGCACGTTTGTAGTGTATGTTTGTCACTAAATATTTTCAGAAAAAAAAAATAAAATTTTACAAAATGAAACGGAATATTTTTCAGAGCACTGATGGGAGGGCAACGGAGCCACTGGAATACAAAAAAAATATTTCAGGAGCTCTTAGATTTGCAAGACATATAAAAGAAACATATTTAAAAATTTCGAGCGTCACCGCCGACGGAGTCGATGCTTGAGAAATTGACTAGAAAGGGGCGTACTACATGAGATGAGTCGAACTCCATCACCAGCTGTCATCCCCACCTCACCGGCTGACACTAGGGCCCCCACGTTCCACGTCACGCATCCTGCCGCGTGGGCCCGCCCAGCTGACCACCGTCTCCGCCGCAAAACAGCAAGGATGAAAACGGCGGCACGAAATTCGAAAAATAATTAAGCGGCGATCCGATTTAGGGGAGTCCCCGCCACGCCACAGCAGCAGCAGTCTACAGGTTCACGCGCCTGCGCTCCCCGCCGTCGCCGTCGCCGTCGCCCGTCCCAATCCGCGTGAGCTGGGAACTGCTGTATCGGTGTTCCTGCCCCTCCCGCCGCTCCTGTGCCGCGCCGAGGCGAGGGGCGATTTGGGGTGTGCGGGGCCGAGGTTGGGGATTTCGGCCGGTTTCTCGATCGGGGGCGCTCGGAGGGGCGGCGCGGTGTGCGGCGAGTCGCCTTCAAGTCCGTTCGTCTTCGTGGAGCTCGGATTGGCGAGTGATTGATTGATTGAGTGAGTTCGCGGCGCAGGCGCCATGGCCGGCGGCAGCGGCGACACGGAGGTGAGTGGCATTCTATTGGGGGAAAGCTTGGGCTTTTGTTAATCTTTCTATCCGGGTATCGGCCTGAATTTTACTGCCCCGTGTTTTCTTTTTGGTGTGCGTGCGCGAAGAAATCGGGAAGGCATGGCGGCGGGCAGGGGCAGCTGTGCCAGATCTGCGGCGACGGCGTGGGCGCGGCGGCGGGCGGAGAGCTATTCACGGCCTGCGACGTCTGCGGCTACCCGGTGTGCCGGCCCTGCTACGAGTACGAGCGCAAGCACGGCGCCCAGGCGTGCCCGCAGTGCAAGACCAAGTACAAGCGCCACAAGGGTATGGTTCCCTGCATTGCTTTCCTTGCAATTCTCTTCACCAAAAACAGCACCAGCTGGCTGGGGCGGCCGAGAATCCGTTCGAAACTGCTTCGTTCTAGAATACTACAGTGGAAATGGTTCATTGTTTTATTACTGTGGTCAGTAAGAACGAGATTTGACTTTGCCCCACTGTGTGATTTGTTTAGGCAGCCCACCGGCACGTGGGGATGAAAGCGAAGACGTCGATGTGGATGATGCTAGCGACTTGAACTACCCACCGTCTGGCAACAAGGATCAGAGACACAAGATTCCCGAGAAGATGCTCACCTGGCATATGAACTCAGGAACGAGCGACGATGGTCGACATGCTAATAAGTTTGACAGCGGTGAGATTGGGCTCTCCAAGTATGACAGTGGAGAAATCCCTCATGGATACGTCCCCTCCTTCACTCATAGCCAGGTTGGAATTGAGACTTGGGTCGATTGTGCTGACAGTATTTAGAACATGAAACTGACATTTGTTTTTTTTCATGTGGATTCATTGTACAGATCTCAGGAGAAATTCCTGGAGCCTCCCCCGATCACATGATGTCCCCCGCTGGAAATGCTGGCAAGCGTGGGCATCGATTTGGCTATGTGAATCATTCATGTATGTATATCTACCCATTCGATCTTGTGTGTGTAGTTTATCATTCTTGCATTAGCTGTTAATATATAATAGTTGTTTCTTGCTTCTTAATCCTGTCAGCAAATCCGTCAAGGGAGTTCTCTGGCAGCCTTGGCAATGTCGCATGGAAAGAAAGAGTTGATGGATGGAAAATGAAAGACAAAGGTGGAATTCCTATGACAAATGGAACAAGTATTGCCCCTTCTGAAGGTCGTGGAAATGGTGACATCGATGCATGTACCGACTATAACATGGAAGACCCCTTACTGTGAGTTATGTTTTATCTTGCGTACTATTATTGATCTTTGAATGCCAACAATAGTTAGTGGTGTCTGCTTTGTCGTTACTAAATTACATTTAGGTGAGGTGAGCTTGGGTGGTTTTCTATAATTCTATTACATTTTAGTATCTTAGTGTTAAGCTCTTGATTTCAGTTACATGTTTAATCACTTTTAATTTTTAGATCTTATCTCTGTTTTTGAGTCGCAATACAAAGTTCGACTCGGAATCTCGACTTGACTCATCGGTTGAGTCGAGCGACTCAAAGTTGCCCAGCTCCCTGTGAAAACCTAGATCGACCACATGCTTAGGGCTCGATTAGGTGAACAAACAATTGAGTGAAGTTATTTTTCTTTTTACACGGACCCAGTCCCAGCCAGAGATAGGCCAGGTTGTTCGTTCAGCTCAAGCTGTAGCAGAAGCTGATGAGCAATATGACCCATTCAAAGATCCTAAGAGTAGGCCAGCAATTATAGACTATTAATAAGTATATAGTTATATACAATTATACATATAATATGGCAATTTTATACTACCTATTGCTAAACGACTCATGTCGACTAGTCTACCATGAGTCTGAGAACTTGTCCGTGGCAAGATGGTTAGGAGGATGGTTGTATCCCCAGCCCACCGGAGTTCAAACCCCAGGTTTGGCGCTGGTGTTTCTCATTTAGGCGGAATATTCTTTCAGTGGGAGGCGACGTTCCCGTCGACAGCGAGGCGCCTGTGGTGACTTCGTCAATCTCAAGACCTGACCCGCCGGCTCAGTCTCTCGGAGGTGCTCATAGGGGTAGGGTGTGCGTGCGTGCGTTTCTATTGAACAATCTGTTTCATTGCAATACCTCGCTCTAACAACTCCTATTCCCACGGCATTACCACAAGGATTTCCTGTTTCCCCGATCCACCAGCTACGTTCGCACACTTCCAAACAGTAAATGCTCCCGCGGTTGGAGTTGATACTTTCTTATCCCTCTTGTTACGACGGATCGAGCATATGATTCTTTTATTGATTGAAATCATTCACTTTTCCTTGAAATCGTCACAAAGTAATTGGAAGAAGAAGTGCTTGAGAAGCTCATGGATATATTCTATGGTGGCTTCTCCAATAGTGCATATTCTTATCTAAAGCCACCATATGCAGATTAGATTTATAGTAAGGTGGCTTTAAAACGGAATCTAGAGAATGAAAAGCCGGCATGTTCGCCCGCTGGGCCGAGTGTTCGCCCACTTCAGAGTCTTCGCCTTTAGAGAGAAATCCGTGTCCGCCCCAGCAAGCCTTTCGTTGCATCCTCCACCTACCTATCCCCCTTCCTGTTCAGGAACCAACTGGATCAAAGTGAGGCAAAACAGCGTCTATCTCCTAGAAATAGTCTTTGTCGAGCTCAAGCTCAAGATAGTTCCGTTTTTCATATGGCCAGTGGTGAATTGATACTTTAACAGCTCAAAGTGCACCTTCAGTTGGAAAAGAATGCGCGAGCGGGAGCAAAGGATTGGGGGCACCAAAAAAGTGTCACTATGCTAAACACATCGAATATCCGTCTCTTTATGTGGGAGCGAACCATCTTCGCTTACGGGTCTACCGATCCTATAGCTCCGATATAGAGGCCTTTTGAACTACGGCTGCTATCCCTCCACTCTCTTGGGTGAGGCGTCGGTCCCTTCAAGGGCTTCCTGCTGCTTTCGCAACAGAAACCAACTACTTGGTAGTCATAGCCTTATCAACTATGACCATGATATGATTATCTTGACAAGCGATAGAGTAGTGATACCTCGGATGGTAGCACTACACGATAGCGATACTCTTGTTGAATAATGTAATGAATGACTTGCCTTGAGTTACTGTACAGATAGATAAGGAGTAGCTATTCCTTGGTTTATTTCGAGGAGAACCAACTCGATTATTCATGATCGAGGTGTTCGAGTCGAGCAGCAGGACGAATGTCTAACTCAAAAGAGTGACTTGAGTCCGAATCCACAACTTAGCTGAAGAGTGGAACTCCCAAGAGTCTACTCGTAAGCATGTTGTGTAGCAGCAACTTAGATGAAGAGTGGAAGTCAAAAGACTCTACTCGTAATCATGTTGCCAAGCAAGGAAGACAGAAGTATCTCTATTCCTTGGTCTGATGCAGGTTGTTTTCGATTAGAAAGACAACCGATGAGCTTGGCAAAGAAGATGAGAGTAAAGTATCTCATCGAAAAACCAAATGAAATACTGATCATGAAATAACTACTTCCATAATAAAGCAAGCAAGAGGAGTGCGACTGGTAGGACGAGCACTACTCGATCTCGCAACAAGATCAGTGCTCCGGGTAGGGGGAGGACTGATCGATCCCGCAACAAGAGGAGTGATTCCTTTGATGGAAGCGCTACTCGATAAAGCAAACCCTAACCAAGGGCCCGGTCGGAAGTATAATCTCTTTTGTTGTTCTATATCGGAGCTATAGGATCGGTAGACCCGTAAGCGAAGATGGTTCGCTCCCACATAAAGAGACGGATATTCGATGTGTTTAGCATAGTGACACTTTTTTGGTGCCCCCAATCCTTTGCTCCCGCTCGCGCATTCTTTTCCAACTGAAGGTGCACTTTGAGCTGTTAAAGTATCAATTCACCACTGGCCATATGAAAAACGGAACTATCTTGAGCTTGAGCTCGACAAAGACTATTTCTAGGAGATAGACGCTGTTTTGCCTCACTTTGATCCAGTTGGTTCTTGAACAGGAAGGGGGATAGGTAGGTGGAGGATGCAACGAAAGGTCTCACTGGCTGGCGCCAGGAGGAGATATTGAAGGAAGAAGTGGTGATTAGAGAAGAATGGCAATGGCGTAGATCATTCTTAATTCCATCTTTTCACCCTTCCGCACCCCCTATTTAGTAAGTGGAGAGAAATACTAATTTCTATCTGGTAAGCGCTAAGAAAGTAAGAGCGACCTAAACCCTATCATTTCTTGTTTCGAGTAAGAAACACCGGTTTTGAAAGAATCAATGGTTTCGCAATCCATTTCCGCTTAGGTCAAGTTTCCTCAACATTATGGGTGAGGTGGAAGACCAGCAACATCAAGCTCGGTGACAATCAGGTAACAAACAGCTCGCAGTCATGTCTCTAAGCAGGGATCACCTTCGAGTATTATGAGTATGGTACCTACCCCTATTTAATGCTGTCTACAGAGAGATCGGAGAAAGCTAGCACTAGAGCTGGTAGAAGAAAAGACTGGACTGCCGGGACTTGATTTCTCTCTCCATGTTTATCTATGTCAATTCGATAGCGCTTAGTACTGGATTAGAGGAAAAGGGGCTGCTGAGGCTGGTGGATAAGATCGAGCCTTGCCTTTTCCCTTTTTAAAGTGGGCATCCTCTTTGGAAAGTAACTAGACAAGACCTGGCGAAAAAGAAGGGTTGGTTCGGTGAAGTTCGCTATTCTAATTGTTCAGGCGAGAAAGTCTTTCGAAATCAAGTTATAGGAGTAGCTTACCAGCGCCCTCTTCTTCACTGCCTGTGTCAGACCCGCGTAAATGATCTGATGAGGGTGTGTTGAAAAACACTGTGGATAAGATAGTCCTATTCGTCTAATTCTTTCTTATTTTGGTTTTCGTATCACTGCTTCCGTTTTCTTTCAAGTCCTAGGCTTCGCCCTTTGTTTGGCTTCGATTCCGGAAGTACCCATTGTTTAAACAAACCCACCTTGTTTGTTTTTAGCAAGGGATGCTGAGTCAAGTTAGGTGTCCTACGCTAGGCGCAATCCTCGTTTCAGTACTACACTAGTGGTATGACCTTCGAAAGGCGGAGAAAGTGGGGTTCAGGGCTTTAGGGCATACAATGGGTTATGGGGTCCATGGTACACGGATGCGCTAACCAGCGAGAAAACGCCTAGCGCTTAACTCGTCCGGTGCGGGTCTATTTCTCCCTTCGGGTCCTGTACACCTGTAAAAACGAAAGGAGATAAGTTGTTTCTCTTTAGAAAGCTAAGTAAGGCTAAAGCTCTGTTTCCATTCCTGTTTATAAAAAAGAATGCTAGCACGACTTTCAAATAACCTGAAAGGAGTGTAGGATTGATTCCTCACATGATACGCATTTCCATCTAATCTAGTTGGGATTTAGGTTCCTGCTAGGTGAGATATTTATTTAAAGACAGCTGGAGGTACGAATTACCCGATTGTGAACGCTTCTTACTCACAGGAATAATCCCATTGTGTCCACGTATCCACACGATTGGTTTCTGAACCAGAAGTTCATTCATTTTTGATCGAGAAACATGGCGCAGGTGTCAGATTGGAGTGATTATTGATACGTGGTATGAGCGAACAGAATGATTGGGGTTTGGGGTAGTAACACCAAAAGAAGCGTTAGTTGTTGTCTCGGATTGAGAAGCAGTGGCATCTTTAGCGGTCAATGCCCACGAAGGAAGGTCTTTTCTCACTCATTATTTAGATTAGTTAGCCGTGTGCACCTCTTCTTTTTTCCTTTCAGAATAGAAGATGGGGTTGTACGTGTCATCTCTTGATACCAGTATTCTAGCTTATGGTTCCTTTGTCGGTTTCCCCTGACCATACATATCTACTTCGGCGTGTAAAGAAGCTGCTCCGCTGATTACCCACCAATAGATGCTTTTGGCGCTCCTACCTTTTCCCTGGGATTACTCTCCAAAGCGGGTCACTAATAGCTTCGGTGTGCAGGAAACTATGGCCACACCCTTTCCTACTCTAAATCCGCTGCCCTTACTAAATAGTGAAGCCGTGCATACGTTTCCTCACTCAATCCGTCTGGTAGCAGAAGCCCTTTACCTAGGGTAGGGCTTCACGAGGTTTAAGTTTAAGATTATTGATAGAATCAACGAATCTCACTTCTAATGGGCTTTACTACACTACCAGAGGAGTACAAGTTTGAAACGGGCAGCAGCTGCACACTACCTATTCAATAAATCAAGACGAAAGCAGGGCGCTTAGGACACTGGATTGGAAACTTAGACTGCCTTCCCTCTTTACTCGCTTGTTCCACTTGGTATTCGCAATCAAAGGTCTCCGCACGGGGATCCGTTAAGGGCGTATTGAATCGATAAGAAGCACTTGAATTCTAGTGGGCCCGGCTACCCAACACTAGCCCCGGATCATTTATGTATTATCAATTTATAGTAGGGGTAGGCAGGGGAAACTCTTTATATCAGTTAAGTAAACTACTGATTGTATTGTGGGCTGGGATCCTACTTCTATAGCGAAGTAAAGAAGTGTGGAATGCGCTATCTCGAAGTAAAGAAGTGTGGCTTGATAGATAAGTTGCACAAACCTTTGAGCTCGATACGATATAGTAGAGCGATTAGTTCATAGACGGGAAGCAGTTCTACACGAATTCAATGTTCATTAGAGGACCTATCTTCACGAAGGCAGACTACTACTACTTCCTTGCTGATACCATAACACCGACCCCTAAAAGGGGTCCGGACTCTGATTCTACTTCTTCGGACGGGAGCTCCGTAGGAAGTAGTAGTAGTCTGCCATTGGAACCGGATGAATTTGTACCGCTAGCTCCCGATGTCCCTCCGGCATCCCCGGACGGCGGCGGTACACTGCCGGACGCATTGTCCGGCATATATCCAGGTAGCCCAATGGATCTCCCTTTCATTCCCCCAATGGAAGTGGAAGGTCTCGCTGGGGTTCTGGGTGTTATCCCTACGGATTTTATTTTCTTGTAAAAAAAACAAAATAAAATAAGGGGGAGGTGGACCCTAGCGACCGCTTGCCGAAAATGCCTTTCTCCTTTGAATTACTCATTTTATTTTTAATGTCGCACCGGAAACATTGATAGGAGAAGTTCGAATCCGTTCCGTTCGGATATTGATTAGTCTTGGTTTGACATGGTTTACGCGTTACTGGTTCCCGGAAGAGTCAATTTCTCCATTAGCTAAACCCTTTATTACTCTACCTTTTGACACGTATTTTGTTTTTACACAATCAACGGAGGCCCTCCCGACATATGTTGCAACGTCTTCAATAGCATGCTCTTACTTCGTCTTTCCCTTACTAAGTCATCAAATTTGGTGCTTTTCGATCCCCAGTTGCTATGGGGAACAAAGGCTTAAATACAATAGAATCCTCCATTTAAGTGGTTCTCGCTTCTCCTTGTTCCTGCTCCTAACTCCTCCCCGGGTAATTCCCAATGTTTGGCACTTTCCATACTTCGTGGGTGCAACATCAACAAATTCGCTCATGATCAAGTTACAACCTAAGATCTATGACTATATTATGTTAACAGTTCGTATTTTGTTCATTCCATCGGTATGCTCCCAGGTACCTGTAATTGTGATCTGTTTGCCAGAACCAAGGGGTCTTTCTGTGGAAACCTTCACGAGCAATCGTCGTTTTTTGATGGTTTTTCCGCTTTTCACAACTGCTCTTTCCACACCCCCGGATATCTGGTGCCAAACCGTCGCCCCTTTCCTTATATATTCGATAATCGAGTTTGCTATCTTTGTGGCATTGATTGTACAAGTTCGTGAAGAGGGCTGGACGAGTAGAATGAGGGAAAGCGTCAAGAAAAAAGAGGTGTAGACCCTAGAACCTTCTTTATATAGTAATTCGACCTATTGCTCCGGATCCCCGTTTACTAGGAAATCAATCCAGAGGAAGTTGGGCGTAAGGTCCTACTCAACCTCCTCCCCAAAAGGGGTGCCATTGTTTTTTTTTTTTGTATGTGGTGTTATTTTCGCTGTTGTAGTACCGACGTTTTTTTTTTAATATTTCCAGTGGATCTCTCTTGTATCCCCCCAGATCAAGCTGTTGAATTTTTTATGTCCCTTTCCCAATCACTTTATAACATTATTGGCCGCCCCCTTTTCCGACAAATCAGCGAAATCTGGAATGGAGGAGAGCATTATACTTCTTCGGACGGGAGCTCCGAAGGAAGTAGTAGTAGTCTGCCATCGGAACTAGGTTATTCTAGTTCATTAGAGGAACCAGTCCTTGACTTATGACATCCCAGGTCATAAGACTCCGCCTTGCCTTATGACATCGCATGTCATAAGACTCTAGGGATCAGCATGTCCTGAGGGACATGACACTAACAATGTAATACATTTACTAAAGTAAAGAATTACAATTCCTTAAGGTATAGGTATTCCTTCCATAAGGAAAAAAATCATTAGAATTAGAAGGACTTTAATCATAATTTTAAGTAAAATAGTTAGATTTAACTATTTCATCTAATTAGCTTAGTTGGGGTTACCCAACCCAGCATACATGACAGGAAAACTGTAGTTAATCCACCGAATGGAATAAATTAAATAACATTTGCCTAGCATCTGCAGATGCCAGTTATTAGCGGAACTGTAGCTCTGTACTATATACGCGCGCGCAATTCTTTCCCTTCGGCAGACCTGATGGCTGGCCACGAGCCACTAATTGCCGAGGGAGGACGTATTTTATTCAACGTTTGAGGGTTGTTTTTGAATTCCTTGCTTCTTCACGGAGCTCTAAAAAAACTTTATTGACTCGCAGCAACAAATGCAGTAATAGGTAGTGTTTGAATACCTCTAAGTACTTAGTTAGGACTCTCAGACCAATTATGGAATTACCTGCTAGCATATCCATACAGCCCTTATCAGTGTATGCAGTCAAAGATTCCTCTTTCGTCAGCTTTGGAAAAGAGACGGAGGGTGCCGGTCCAGTCATCCCTCTCCGGTTTAGGCAGCATGTGGTTTAATTCGATACAACGCGCAAAACCTTACCAGCCCTTGACATATGAACAACAAAACCTGTCCTTAACGGGATGGTACTGACTTTCATACTGGTGCTGCATGGCTGTCGTCAGCTCGTGTCGTGAGATGTTTGTTCAAGTCCTATAACGAGCGAAACCCTCGTTTTGTGTTGCTGAGACATGCGCCTAAGGAGAAATTGCCACCGAAGTGAGCCGAGGAGCCGAGTGACGTGCCAGCGCTACTACTTGATTGAGTGCCATAGCTGTGCTTTCAGCAAGAATTTCACCATTGGGAGCCGGTGCCTTTCGAAGCAAATCACTCAAGGCAAGTCACTCAAGACAAGACAACTCATAACAAAAGAGAAGACAAGTCACTCAAGACAAGACAACTCATTGACTTCCACTCTTCATCTAAGTTGCATGAGGGATTCAACCAAACCTGGAATGAAGCTTTAGCAGGCTCCTTTCATGTCTTCCACGTCACCCAGCTACTAGTTCCCTCTTTACGCCGTTCCAAGCTAGCTTGTGAATGAAGGATTTCCTGCGCAGTCGGAATATTAAAATAAGCTATTGCTCATTTGATGAAAAAGATTTGAACTCACATCACTCTTTCGAGTTAGACATTCGTCCTGCTGCTGGCTCGAACGACTCGATCATGAATAATCGAATCGGTTCTCCCCAAATAAACTAAGGAAGAAGACTCCCTCTTAAGCAGTACTTCAAAGCAGGGCAAGTCATTCATTACATTATTCGGTAATACTATCGCTACCGTGTAGTGCTACCATCAAAGGTATCACTACTCTCTCGCTTGTCAAAAACATCATATAGTGTGCGTCATATCTGTTCTTGTTGTACGCGAACGAAGCAGTTACATTAGCCCCAGAGAGGGAGAAGTGGCGGGAAAGCAGCCATCATGATCAACAAATTCACATGGCTTTAGCTGCCAATGGAAAGCATTGTTGGATGGTTCTTACTTAGGGTGGGATATTTCGTGAATATTCCTCTTGATGACAAAGAAACAGCAGAATCGACAATCGAGGACCCCGCGGGGTTAAGATTGCTATCGAAGAGAAATTGAGAAAGGCCAGCCTATAAACTCAACTCCTTCTTTGAAATACAACGTAAACTAGAAAGAAAGACAGTCTTAAGCCTCGTCTTCAGCCCTTGTTCAATCGACATCAACAGAAAAGCGCTCAATCAAATGAAGTTTTGATTTCCCATATGGAGAAAAAGCTACCTTCAATCCATAGTGCCATCTTTCTCTTAAAATGACATTAGTTATGCTTTCTTCAAGATCATCTAAGACCTATGTCTGATCCCGTCCAATAGCTCCCCTGCCTGCCCCTACTATAAATTGATAATACATAAATGATCCGGGGCTAGTGTTGGGTAGCCGGGCCCACTAGAATTCAAGTGCTTCTTATCGATTCAATACGCCCTTAACGGATCCCCGTGCGGAGACCTTTGATTGCGAATACCAAGTGGAACAAGCGAGTAAAGAGGGAAGGCAGTCTAAGTTTCCAATCCAGTGTCCTAAGCGCCCTGCTTTCGTCTTGATTTATTGCATAGGTAGTGTGCAGCTGCTGCCCGTTTCAAACTTGTACTCCTCTGGTAGTGTAGTAAAGCCCATTAGAAGTGAGATTCGTTGATTCTATCAATAATCTTAAACTTAAACCTCGTGAAGCCCTACCCTAGGTAAAGGGCTTCTGCTACCAGACGGATTGAGTGAGGAAACGTATGCACGGCTTCACTATTTAGTAAGGGCAGCGGCTTTAGAGTAGGAAAGGGTGTGGCCATAGTTTCCTGCACACCGAAGCTATTAGTGACCCGCTTTGGAGAGTAATCCCAGGGAAAAGGTAGGAGCGCCAAAAGCATCTATTGGTGGGTAATCAGCGGAGCAGCTTCTTTACACGCCGAAGTAGATATGTATGGTCAGGGGAAACCGACAAAGGAACCATAAGCTAGAATACTGGTATAAGATATGTAATGGATGACCCTCGAAACCCCTCCTTACCGTACGTGCGACTCTCACCGCATACGGCTCGCACAAAGACTCCAAAATCCATCCCGAGCTTTTTATTCCACCTCTCCCTCCTCTCCAATCCTCGATCAAACTAGCCTTCCCCAGAAAACGTATCCGCACGCAGGCGCAAGCGCTCATCCCTTGCTTGTTCTTGAGCGCGCAAGGCGCTCAAGACGGTGATTCTTGCTTAAAAACTAAAGCACTCCAGCTTCGAAGCTGGAGTTTGCAACTTCAAAACTACAGGTTTTAGCCCTCCTGCTGGGTGGGCGCTTCCTTCGTCTATCGTATGTCTCGCTTGGCTTCGTCCCGAACCAAGGAGGCATGATGGCGGGCGCGTGGTGTGCCGACTGCAGAGACTACAAGCCGACGCCGGAAGCGAGTCGCTTCTATTCTCGATTGGATATAGATGGGGAATCTCTATAGATCGTCTTTTTTTCGACAACCTCTCTAAAACGCATACGAGAAAATTGCACTTCACGGCACGGCAAAAAAAAAGAGCTTCGCTCGGTTGGCCCTCCTAGGCTTCCGCCTACTTTCTCTTCTCTTAAGTCTACAACAAGTGGGAGAGGCAGGATTCGAACCTACGTAGAAAACCTTCAACAGATTTACAGTCTGTCGCTTTTGACCGCTCGGCCACTCTCCCCTTCCCGGGGATACGCCCCCCTCAAACAAAGGGTTCCTGAATAAGAAGGATGGTGGCCTTCGTTCTTAAGTTAAGAAGAGCAGATGGAACTATTAGATTTGCTAGCGTTCCGGGAGAATAAATAAGGTCATTTAGTAAGTTCATAACAATTTATGTCAAGCAAGGGGCAAAGCTTTTACGACAGCTTCCCCCTCATTGCCATCGTCGGCCTTCCCCAGCTCCCCTCCTTCGTCGCTTCTGGCTAAGCATCTTTCGGCGGAGGAAAGGAGGCGACTAGTCGCTTCTGGCGAAGCAGCGAGTTCATGAGCAAGTGAATGAACGAGCAGCGAGTGAAGTGCAACAGTCGTAAGTAAGGCTCGCCATGTTCCTAAAAGGAGTGACCATCTTTTCTTCCCTTCTACTGACACTGAGCGAGCAGCAAGCATAGGCAATCGTTTCCGTAGGGGTGGGGCGCAAGCAAGCGTTTTATGGCTCCGCTAGCTAGCGTACTCTTCTGCTATCAATGAAACCGAAAGAAAAAACCAGTGCCCTTTCGTATAGATCGAGACGCAGTACTTTTTCTTTACTTCTTCCATACTAGGAAGAATGGAAGGAAATCCATCGATAACACTTATTCCTTATTTTTATAAATGATATCCGACGCCCGTGGAAACTCTTTCATTTCACAAAAGTGATTCTTCTTAAGATAAGAAGCAAATAGCATTTCCTATTGATTTGTCCCCTGGACTAGACCTATGTAGATTCGGAATTATCCGTCGCTACGCTGTTCCCAAGGACTAGCAAAATCGAAATAGCGAAATTCTTGGGTCATCTCAATGGGTTCAGAAACCACACGTTTCTCTGGATCATCATAGCGTACTTCCACATATCCACTCAGAGGAAAGTGTGTGCGCGTGTATATGAGCGCTTGCGTTGTACTGTGTTTCTCAAAAAATAGTCTACCATGAGTCTTGACTAGTCACGACTAGTCAAGAGTCGCTATCCGTGAACGATTCATCGACTTGTCGACTCAAGAACCTTGGATCTTATGCTAAATGGGTATGCATATCTCTCTGAAACTGTAAATACTACTCCCTTTAATCACCAATACGGACTACATACGTCGATGTCCATACTAGTAATTTATACTCCCTCTGTTTTTTAATATAAGATGTTTTAGCTATTCAAATGTTGTCTAGATACACATAAAAATGAGTGAATATGGACACTAAAACATGTCTAGATACAAGTTTGGACATATGCATGTGGAAAGAGGCTAAACCATCTTATATTAAAGAACGGAGGGAGTAGATCTTATGCTAAATGGGTATACTAGTATGTTTTAGGTATTCCAATACGGACTACATACATCCATGTCCATATTGGAATACCTAAAACATCTTATAATATGGAACGGAGGGAGTGGCTTTGTTATGACTTCCCGGCAAAAAAAAAACTTTGTTATGACTTGCAACAATAATGTTTCCATATGAATTGCAGGAATGATGAAACTCGCCAGCCTCTATCTAGAAAGGTGCCCATTTCGTCATCCAGAATAAATCCTTACAGGATGGTCATTGTGCTACGTTTGGTTGTTCTCTGCATCTTCCTGCACTACCGTATCACGAATCCTGTGCGTAATGCATATCCACTTTGGCTGATGTCTGTTATATGTGAGATTTGGTTTGCTTTTTCCTGGATTTTGGATCAGTTCCCCAAGTGGTCTCCAATCAATCGGGAAACTTACCTTGATAGGCTGGCTTTAAGGTGAGAACAATATTTAGTGTAAAAAAAAAGTTTATGCTGTGATATTATTGACAGTATGTCACTTGCACTATCAGGTATGACCGGGATGGTGAAATTTCTCAGTTGGCGGCTGTTGACATTTTTGTTAGTACCGTGGATCCTATGAAGGAGCCTCCTCTTGTCACTGCAAATACTGTTCTTTCCATCCTTGCTGTGGACTACCCTGTTGACAAGGTATCTTGCTATGTATCTGATGATGGAGCTGCAATGCTGACATTTGATGCACTTGCTGAGACTTCAGAGTTTGCTAGAAAATGGGTACCATTTTGTAAAAAGTATAACATAGAACCCAGAGCCCCAGAGTGGTACTTCACACAGAAAATTGATTATCTGAAAGACAAAGTTCAGACTTCCTTCGTGAAAGATCGCCGGGCCATGAAGGTAGATTTTGGTTTATAAGCGTGTACTTGTTGGTTGTTCCAGTGTCAGTTCTACGACGTTGATTTCTACTGACTCCACAGAGAGAATATGAGGAGTTCAAGGTTCGTGTTAATAGCCTTGTAGCCAAGGCTGAGAAAGTTCCCGAGGAAGGATGGATCATGCAAGATGGCACGCCTTGGCCTGGGAACAATACTAGGGACCATCCTGGAATGATTCAGGTGAAGCTCGTCTTCTAGCAAACATTAATTTATTAGAGCTAGATATGCTAGCACAGACTGGTTATTAGACTAATCATTTTCTAACTCAAATTTATGGTCAATTTAAGGTTTTCCTTGGTCATGGTGGAGGCCTTGATAGTAACGGCGATGAGCTTCCTCGTTTGGTTTATGTGTCTCGTGAGAAACGTCCTGGATTCCAGCACCACAAGAAAGCTGGTGCCATGAATGCACTCGTGAGTAGTTAAATGTCACTGTAACCGTAAGTACCTTATATACTTTGATTACTTGGATGTAATAGAAGCTGAGTGCTTTCTGCAGGTTCGTGTGTCAGCTGTCCTTACTAATGGGCAGTACTTGTTGAATCTTGACTGTGATCACTACATCAACAACAGCAAGGCTATAAGGGAGGCTATGTGCTTTCTTATGGACCCTAATCTAGGAAGGAATGTCTGTTATGTACAATTTCCTCAGAGGTTCGATGGCATTGATACAAACGATAGATATGCAAACCGGAACACTGTATTTTTCGATGTAAGTTAGCAATGCCATTTAATATTCTTGTGCAGATTCTTGTCTCAGTTTTGGACCTAACCTACTTTAGTTGGTTTTCATTTATTTTTTTCTTCTTTCGTTTTTGTCTTTTGGTTTTGGCTGTAGTATCTATTTCGTTTGTTGTCTTACGGCTGAGTTTTGTATGTTGGGGCTTCTCTACAATCTGTTGTTAATCCGTGCTCAATAATGATTCTTGTGCATAACACTTTTCTATCTTGACTTGCATTAATTAGTTTTAATGAATCGCTGTTGTTAATAACTTAATATTGTTGTTGGATAAAACTTTCCTGAAAATCCCTTTGACTATGATCAGTAACTTATCTGCATCTGTCTGCTGCAGATTAACTTGAGAGGTCTTGATGGCATTCAGGGACCTGTTTATGTGGGAACTGGTTGTGTGTTCAACAGAACAGCTTTATATGGTTATGATCCCCCAGTTAAGGATAAGAAGGCAGGTTTCTTCTCTTCGCTTTGTGGAGGAACAAAGAAGACATCAAAGTCGGCGAGCACAAAAAAAAAGAAGTCACACAGGCATGTGGACAGTGCTGTGCCAGTGTTTAATCTTGAAGATATAGAGGAGGGAGTTGAAGGTATCTTTGAGATATATAGCAAAAATTACTCTATTTGCTTTCTCTGTAGTCAACGTGGCAAGCTATTTTGGACTGGGATTAGGGTGGCTACATTTGTTTCTTACCTGAATGTTATTCTTATGATAGGTTCTGGATTAGACGACGAGAAATCACTTCTTATGTCTCAAATGAGCCTTGAGAAGAGATTTGGCCAGTCCAGTGTTTTTGTAGCCTCCACTCTGATGGAATATGGTGGTGTTCCGCAGTCTGCAACACAAGAGTCTCTTCTGAAAGAAGCAATCCATGTCATAAGCTGTGGTTATGAGGACAAAAGTGATTGGGGAAATGAGGTAACTAAGTTACTAACTCAACATTACCAGCATTTTTATATACCAGCTGGTGCTCTAAAAAAATGAGGATCCAGTGAATCTGTTCTGATTTACATGAACAAATGGCTTTATTTGTGAACTCTTGAGAAGAAACTGAATCTAAATACACATATGTTCTTTGTTTCCACAGTTGTATCATGCATATAATCTATGGACTTGAAACCAGTTTTTTTGCTTCATATCTTTATTGGCGCCTTGTACTTGATATTAATATATTAACCTTTATCGGAACAATCACAAAGGTGCTGTTGGGGTTTTGCAGATTGGTTGGATCTATGGTTCTGTTACAGAGGATATTCTAACTGGGTTCAAGATGCATGCACGAGGCTGGCGGTCAATCTACTGCATGCCTAATCCACCAGCTTTCAAGGGGTCTGCTCCAATTAATCTTTCAGATCGTCTGAACCAAGTGCTTCGGTGGGCTCTTGGGTCTGTGGAAATTCTTTTCAGTAGGCATTGTCCCATATGGTATGGCTATGGGGGAAGGCTCAAGTTCTTGGAGAGATTCGCTTATATTAACACCACTATTTATCCACTCACATCAATCCCACTTCTCATATACTGCATACTGCCAGCTGTTTGTCTTCTCACTGGGAAGTTCATCATCCCACAGGTAAAGCAACTCTGCTCAGTTTTGCTCTTAGTGTCGATAAAACTATGAAAGTGCTCTTTTTTTACTGATCATATGTTGGAATGTGCAGATTAGCAACATTGCGAGTATTTGGTTTATCTCCCTCTTCATTTCAATCTTTGCCACCGGTATCCTTGAGATGAGGTGGAGTGGTGTTGGCATTGATGAGTGGTGGAGGAATGAGCAGTTCTGGGTCATTGGAGGCATTTCCGCGCATCTGTTTGCCGTCTTCCAGGGTCTCCTGAAGGTACTTGCTGGTATCGACACCAGCTTCACGGTCACCTCGAAGGCGTCTGATGAAGATAATGATTTCGCCGAGCTCTACATGTTCAAGTGGACAACTCTTCTGATCCCACCAACCACTATTCTGATCATCAACCTGGTTGGTGTTGTGGCTGGTACCTCCTACGCGATCAACAGCGGTTACCAGTCATGGGGACCGCTCTTTGGGAAGCTCTTCTTCGCCTTTTGGGTGATCATCCACTTGTACCCTTTCCTCAAGGGGCTCATGGGCCGGCAGAACCGCACACCGACAATTGTTATTGTCTGGGCCATCCTCCTCGCATCCATCTTCTCGTTGCTGTGGGTTCGTATCGATCCGTTCACCACCCGAGTCACTGGCCCAAATATCCAATTGTGCGGGATCAACTGCTAGGAGAGTGGAAGAGTTTAGGAATAGAATTGCCCCATCCTGTTGTAGGTTATTCTGTTTGTTAGAAGGTTAATGTTAACATGCAGCACTTCCGTATCAAATTAATGTGGATATGTCTGGACTCTGGAGCATCGATTGCGTGTCATGCATCTATGTGGAATATATTATATGTGTATATTTGATCCTTGATTGGGAACAGTCGTGGTGGCGTACGCAGTGAGGTGTTATAAATTGTTATACATTCCCGGCTAACTTTATCAAGTGGCATGGCACAACTCATCAATTGTCATAGTGGGTGAGCAGATGTTGCGAGACGTCATTTATAAATTTTCGACAATTAGACAGTGAAGATACTCAGGTGCACCTGTGGAGACATCAAACCTGTCGCATTGTACTTCAGTTTTCTTCTAAACCATCAAAGATGGTTTGCATCATGCATGGACAAGATTACAAGTAGCTGTTTTGAGTTTTCTATACATCATTTGTACATGTTATGAAAAACCCATCAATCCTGATAATTTTTTTTTATCGAAGAACGTCTGTTGGAAAGAGCCAAGATACTTAGCTGGGCCATTGCAGAAGCTCATTGTTCTTAGTATATATAAAATAATTTACCAGATTGTATCTTGAACAATTTTGACAAAACTGGTACTCAGTATGTGTTGGCGCCCTACTGTATTTCAGGTTTCTAGTAAGACATCAATGAGGTTTTGCATTATGTATGCTCAAGTATGACTAGCTGTTTTGTACTTACTATACATCATCTATACATATTACAAAAACCCTGTCAACCCTTCCTAGTTTTTTGCTTCACAGGGTTGTGGAATAACAGTTCCTGCTTTTCGCCATTTTGCGTTCTGGCATGTGCTTTGGGTCTCACCCTTGCCGCCCACCATATTCAGGTCGATGTTCTCCAAGACAATGTTAGAGCATGAGTCGTCATTGCTGCAGCTAAGCTTGATAGCATCCTTGGAAGTTGTTGTCCCTCTAATGTTCTTGAACACCACATTGCTAATCTCCACCGCTGATTCCTGCGTCTTGCATGGTGTAGTAGAATCACAGTAGCTCTGGTCAATGATGATTGGATTTTGCACATTGTCCATGATGATGTTCTGGAAGGTGATATCTTTTGCGTACCCACTTCCTCCCTGCCATGTCTTGATCCGGGCACCATTGGTTGTGCCATATAATTGTACAGAGTCAATTGTGATACTAGAAACCTCGGCTTTGGAGTTGCCGTCTCCCAAGCTTCCGATGCTGATTCCATGACCGGGACCACACACAACTTTGGTTACGTGAAGATTATGAGATCCGTCTTCAATCGACATGCAATCATCTCCGGTTTTTATGACACAATCTCTAACTTGAACATCCTTGCTCTGAGTGATGTGGATGCCGTCGGTGTTTGGGCTCGTGCCAGGTGCCATAATGGAAAGGCGGGCCAATTGCACGTTGGTGCAATCCTCAACAGACATATGGATCTGTTGGCTGTCTACGATTTTCAGGTTCTCGGCCATCAAACTATCACATCGGTGAAACGTCAATGCCGTTGGAGCTGCTGTGCATGGAAGAGACTTGTCTGTTTTGCACGAGTTCTTCCACCAAATGTCACCGTTGCCATTGATGGTGCCGCCCCCGGTTACAGTGAGACCGGAGACGCCCTGGAACACGATCCAATGGTTTATGTTGTCTTCGCTCCATGCGGACCTGCTCGGAGGAGCCACTAGCGTGCCTTTCACCATGAAGACGACGCTGGATTTGCACGGGCCAGAGAGTGTGATGCCCTTGAGGAGGTAGCTCTTTCCCTTGGGAACGAGCAGCACGGCTGGCCGTGACGAGGAGCACGCCACATTCCACGCCTTGGCCAGGGCCTGCGTGTCGTCGTGCTGCCCGTCGCCCCGGGCGCCGTAGTTGTCGAGGCTGAAGGTATTCTGTTGAGTTCCGTTGGTCGAGCTGACGGTGGCCGTAGCGCCGCACAGCAAGAACATCACGAGGGCCGTCATGGACAACGCGAGCTTGCTCAGACTCGTACTCGACGCCATTTTTGCGGAAAGTATGTCTAACAAGATATGCTGCTGCTATGTATCGGTAAGTTTGTAGCGTGGTGTTTTGTGGTTGAATAAGTGCAGATGAGATGGAGAAGAAGGGTCGACGGCGAGAGGTATTTATAGGAGAGGCGCAGGGAGAAGGCATGCATATGCGTGGGAGAAGATTGGCGAGAGTTAGGCATACGTGCATGTGTTGTGGAGTGTGCAAAGCTGCAAACGCCCGTGATTCCCACAATCAACCATGCAATCGGCCGATCAGCCGTACGTGCTGCGTGCCAATTGGCAAGGAGATAAGCGTGTGGCACATTCCTGACTTCACCCGTGCGTGTTCCTCCTTCTCGTTTGCGTTGGCGGCTACGTATGAGTATGGCCATTTGGCCACATGTTACTGGCTCCCTATCAAGTCAATGGATATACTGGACATGAATGTATGCTTCTACGTTTGCAGTACTGAATTAATTAGTGGACTTCAGTGGTCGCTTCTTCAATTTCTATTGGCGTCTTCGTCCTCAACAGGGCAAAGTGAATTAATCAACTACGAAGAACTCGTCGCATGAATCGAGTCTGACGAACTTGTCCCACATCCAATGTAACCAAAATAACATAATTAGCGCGACAGAAGAGCTTGCTTCTGCATGCTTTAATTATCTCTCACTCATCACAGCATTCTATCCCCCAAAAGATTTTAAAAAAACTATCATCTCATATATAGTGTAAATCGTGAGCAAGTGAAATAGTGCATGCAAAGCTACTAAAACGTGCTCTGTAGACTGTAGCTATATACACACGTCGCTACATATATAAGATTTCCGTGCATTTCACGTGATACTGTCTTACCGTGTCCGCGGAGAACTAGCCCAGCTTCTACTACCAAAAGGTTAGCGTACGTTTTGCCCATCAGGTCTAACATATAGACCTGGTTTTGTATCCATAACAATTACTCGTATATATCATGCATGCGGTGCAGTATGGATACACTAATACACCGTTCGATTGATATCGACCATCACAAAACACACACATATATAATACTATTGCACATCCTTAATCAAGTCCTTCATGTTATATCCATACTCGTTTATTTGTCCATTGTCATATGGAGTAAATTTAAGTTGTCATGTATAGTTTTTTACATATTTTTTTAGAAGATAGTCCGGTGACAAAAAAAGCAAAAATACTCAGCCGGGTTGGTGTGGACATCCACTTTTACTCATGTATGTATATATATAAAAGATTTAAAAGAATGTGACATGAAACATTTAAAAAAATACATAATTATTCACATAATATTCATGTTTACCGGTAAACATCTAATAAGGTTTGCACTATATATGTATGCACCAATATGACTAGCTGTTTTGCACTTTCTGGACATCATTATAGATGATACAATAAACTATCAATTCCAATTGCCATTTCTAGTTGTTGGCCTGACAAGGTCGTGGAACAACAATTCCTGCTTTTTGCCATTTTGCGTTCTGACACGTGCTTCGGGTGTCACCCTTGCCACCCTCCATTTTGAGATCGATATTCTCCAAGACAATATCAAAGCATGACCCCTCGTTACTGCAACTAAGGTTGATAGCATCCTTGGAAATGGTTGTCCCTCTAATGTTCTTGAAGACAATGTTGCTAATCTCCACCGCCGATTCCTGCTTCTTGCATGGCGTAGTCGAGTCGCAGTAGTTCTGATCAATGATGATTGGGTTTTGCAGGTTGTCCATGATAATGTTCTGGAACGTGATATCCTTAGCGTATCGGCTTCCGCCCTGCCATGTTTTGATTCGGGCACCATTGGTTGTGCCGTACAACTGTACCGAGTCAATTGTTATACCAGAAACCTCGGCTCTGGAGTTGTCGTCTCCCAAACTACCGATGCTGATTCCATGCCCAGGGCCACAAACAACTTTGGTGACGAGAAGATTATGAGTGCCATCCTCAATCGACATGCAATCATCTCCGGTCTTGATTACACAATCTCTAACTTGAACATCTGTGCTCCGTGTGATGTGTATGCCGTCGGTGTTTGGGCTCGTGCCAGGCGCTGTGATGGACAGGCGGGCTAGCTGCACGTTGGTGCAGTCCTCAACAGATATATGAATCTGTTGGCTGTTAACAACTTTCAGGTTATCCACATTCAAATTGTTGCACCGGTGAAATGCTAGTGCTGTCGGAGCCGATGTGCATGGAAGAGCTTTGTTGGTTTTGCATGAGTTCTTCCACCAAATGTCGCCGTTGCCATTGATCAAGCCACCACCGGTGACGGTGAGGCCGGAGGTGCCTTGGATCATGATCCAGTGATTTATGTTGTCGTCGCTCCATGCCGACCTACTTGGTGGAGCCACAAGTGTGCCCTCCAGCGTGAAGCTGACGGTGGATTTGCACGGGCCGGAGAGGGTGATGGGCTTGAGCAGGTAGCTCTTCCCCTTGGGAACGTCACGGCCGGCCGTGACGAGGAGCACGCGAGGTTCCACGCCTTGGCCAGCGCCTGCGTGTCGTCGTGCTGCCCGTCGCCGCGGGCGCCGTAGTTGTCGAGGAGGAACACCTTTTGCTGAGCCGAGCTGGCATCGCTCGCGGTGGCTATAGAGCTGCACAGCAAGAGCATCGCGAGAGCCGCCATGGAGAATACGAGCTTAGTCACTCTCACACTGGACGCCATTTGCTGGAGGTCTAACGCGAAACAGCTAGATGAACCATGGAGTCGATCGCCCATGTTACGGCATGCAAAAATTTCTACGACACTAGAGCAGAACATGCTAATGGTCCCGGGTCGTATGGGCTATTTGTCCCGGGCACGCTCCCGGGACAACGTGCTCGGGACAAAAAGCCACGACCCGGGACTAATTGGGGGTCACGTGGCCGTGTCAACCAGACTTTTTGCCGGATGTTTTTTGTTTCTTCCTATTTTCAGTTTTTCTTTTTCTTTCGTATTTCTTTCCCAGTTCGTATTGTTAGCTGCTATTATGTTTTTTTTTCTTTCATGTTTTCTATTTTACTTTTTTTGTTTCTCATTTAGCCACACATTTAATTACCTACTAACCCACACACTTTATTACTAACTACACATTTAATCTCAAGTCAAACTTCCCGTTCGGTCACCCATCCTCAAACTATTCCAACCCCAGCACGCTTAACATTTGGATTCCTTTCAAATTAGATACTAAGAGAGAACTGAGAACTTACTGATATTACTACCTTATCAATCATATTAACCACTCGGTCATCATGTTATACTTTTTCATTACTTGTATTATAAATATTAAGTTGAATAAACAATAATGACTATAGAATAATAATAATATTGTAATAAATAATGATAAAATAATTATTACTTTATTTTTGTCTTTTTCATTTAGTATGGAATAATTCGTATCTTTAAAACCTTAAACCAGAATTAAACAAATAAAATGTCTAAATTGATCAAAAAATTTAGAGAATTTACAATATGACATCCAAATAATCTTTTGCATTACAGAAACATAGATAGTTTGGTGACCATTTTGATCGGTTTTACGGAAAAATAAAATAAGTGATAAACACCTCAAAAAAGGATATTCTTTGGCATGAGTTCCTTATACGTGTACTAGTTGCTATGAAAAAATGATAAACTTTATTTTTACAAAATTTCCAAAAAAAATCACAAAAAGGTTTTTCATTTATAAACATCTAGAAATTTCAAGTCAAATGATCAAGTTATGGTCATTTCCACGGCATAATTTGTGATAAAGATCTCATATTGCACAAATATGTGCATATTGGTAAAAGAAACAATCATGCCAAAAAGATTTTTCAAATTATTTTCATAAATATAATTTTCCATTTTTTAAGTGTGAAAAATGACTTTTTTGAACAAAGTATAAGCAATATGATGAAAAATGGCACCCATTTATTTTTCATGAAAACTAGTACACATATGATGGATAATCCCAAGTATTAGGTTTTTCCTTGATTTCTACCTAATTTCGCCTAGTTAAATGAGTTTATGTCGATTATTCGAAACTAATTTAAATTTGAACTACAACTATTTCATAGTTTGGTGTTAATCTTTTGGAAAAATCATTTTAAGGTACACAACTATTCGTTATATCACAGAAACACTGATAATTCTAGAAAATTTTACCTCTTTTGATGAATAGTCATCGCGACCATTTTGATTGTTTTAACGAAAAAATGAAATAAAACGATAAACATCTCAAAAAAGGATATCCTTTGGCACGGGGTCCTTATATGTGTACTAGTTGCCATGAAAAATTATAAACTTGATTTTCGAAAAAATATGCAAAAAAATATTCACAAAAAGGTCTACCATCTATAAACATTTAGAAGTTTCAAGCCAAACGATCAAGTTATGGTCGTTTTCACAGCATAGTTTGTGATTCAGATCTCATATTCCACAATAGGTGCATATTGGTATAATAAACAATCATGCCAAAGGAATTGTTCAAATTATTTTCATAAATATCATTTTCCATTTTTTGAGTGCGAAAAATGACTTTTTTTGTGAACAAAGTACAAACAATATGATGAAAAATGACATTCATTTAATTTTCATGAAAACTAGTACACATATTGTGGATAATCCCCAAGTATAAGGTTTTTTCTTGATTTTTACATAATTTCGCCTAGTTTAATGAGTTTATGTCAATGATTCGAAACTAATTCAAATTTTAACTACAACTATTTGATAGTTTGGTCTTAATATTTTGGAAAAATCATTTTAAGGTACACAACTATTGGTTATATCACATAAATATTGATAATTATTAAAAAAATACCTCTTTTGATGAATAGGTCATCGTGACCATTTTGATCGTTTTAACGAAAAAAATGAAATAAAACGATAAACATCATTTTGAAAAATGAAATAAAACGATAAACATCAAGGATTTCCTTTGGCATGGTGTGCTTAATTATATGTGTAATAGTTGCCATGAAAAATGGCAAACTTAATTTTGACATATTCGTATATGAAACAATCATGCCAAAGGGATTCTTTATGTTATTTTCATAAATATCATTTTCCATTTTTAATGCGGAAAATGATTTTTTTATGAACAAAGTACAAAAAATATGATAAAAATGGCACCTATTTATTTTTCATGTAAACTAGTACACATATGATGGATAATCCCCAAGTATTAGATTTTTCCTTGATTTCTACCTAATTTCACCTAGTAAAATGAATTTATGCTGATTATTTGAATCTAATTCATATTCTTCAAATTATTATGTGAAAAGGTCTTGTATTCCTCAAATGAGTGCATTTTGATATAGTAAACAATCATGCCGAAGGGATTATTCAAATTATTTTCATAAATATTATTTTCTATTTTTAAGTATCAAAAAGGAATTTTTGTAAGTGTCAAAACATTTTTTAAATATATAGGCACCTAACTTTTGTCCCGGTTCGTGGCTGGAACCGGGACAAATGGGGTCCGATGACCTTTTGTCCCGGTTCGTGGCTGGAACCGGGATAAAAGATTCGATTTTAAAGCGCATGGACGCTAAAACCAATTATTTGTCCCGGTTTGTAATACGACCGGGACAAATGGGATATTTCTGTTTGGTCCTATGTCTTGTTTTCTACTAGTGCGACGTGCATGGAAAAAATTGTAAAGGCGGATTTCTTGGACTTGCAGGCTTGCACGCCAACAATGCTAACCCCAGGTGTGTTTGTGTGTGTTTCTTCATCTCTGGCTACTTTGTTCTGTTGGCTTGTACGTATGTCGTGTGTATGACCTTGTACCAGTGAATCCCATGCTACACACTGTATGTAATCATTAATCAACGGATATCATACCTCTCAAGAAAACAAAGTCAATGGGTATCCTGCATTTCTTCCATTCGCTGTTTAGAAAACTACGGCTTCTCGGCCTGGAGGAGAAGACAAGGCAGAAATGCAGAATGTGCACGCTTCTAAGTTAATTTGCACTTTTTAATTAGTTTTACACATGATTAGGACATGTATAATGGTTCATAAGACATTCTTATTTTAGATCTGCCATGTAATTTAGATATGTCAATAAACATGATTCCTTATCTTCAGTAATCAGATATATCTAAATTTATGGTGTGGTAAGGACATCTCTATCTGATCCATCGAAACCGATTGGAGGAGTACAATATGAATTTTGAGGGCATAATTTTTTTTGCTCCTCGACGCTTGGATCTTATATTTACTCTTACGCTTACTCGATGGTTATAATTAAATTTTCAACTCCCCCTCAGCCACCACTCTCCCAGCTCTGCCGCATCCACTCCAATGTCGACCTCCTTGTTTTGTCGGCCACCACACGCCACCACCAACAACTCGTAGCACTCCTCCTACAATTCATTTTGGTCGCCGCTCGTCGACGTCACCTATAAATGGTCACATCTACACCCATCGCTAGATTCTGCTATAAATGACAAATAAACGATGCAGAAAAGTATTATCAACACAACAGGGACACATGACTTTAAAGTGGAAAACCATTCTTAGAATGAGAAAAACCACTGGTGATATTAAGCAAATCTTCATTATGATCAGGTGAGTTTACAAACGTCAGGTCTTTACAACATGCAGCAATGACCCGTTCCACTTGGCCAAGCTTATGGTGATGGGTGATGGGTCTCGCTCCGCTCATCAGAAGTTAGGATTTATCTTTTTTTTTGAATTTGTATCACATCAAAATAACACTCCAAATCGAGATCCTTGAAACAACACAAAAATCATCTTCGACGCCAACAACTGCTAAGGGCTAAATAGTTATACCAACTAGGCTTGACCGAAACTCAAACTTAGCAACATGATATGTCCTTGTCATCATATCAACAAGATTATCATGAGTGCTTATCTTGCATATCTTTAACGTACCATGTGCAATAACAGCATGCACATCATGATATTTGACATCATTGTGTTTTCTTCTCTCATGGAACATCTAAACCTTAGTAAGGTATAAAGCACTCGTCTAAAGCCTTCGGCGACGGGACTCGCTCTACTGTCAGAATTTACCAGATAGTGTATATATTGAACATTCTGATAAAACCGGTACTCGATGTGTGTTGGGGCCCTACTGTATTTCAGGTTTCTAGTAAGACATCACTGAGGGTTTGCATTATGTATGCTCAAGTATGAGTGTATGACTAGCTGATTTGTACTTAACATACATCATCTATACATGTTACAAAAACCCTGTCAACCCTTCCTAGTTTTTTGTTTCACAGGGTTGTGGAATAACAGTTCCTGCTTTTCTCCATTTTGCGTTCTGGCATGTGCTCTGGGTCTCACCCTTGCCGCCCACCATTTTTAGGTCGATGTTCTCCAAGACAATGTTAGAGCATAAGTCGTCATTGCTACAGCTAAGCTTGATAGCATCCTTGGAAGTTGTTGTCCCTCTAATGTTTTTGAACACCACGTTGTTAATCTGTACTGCTGATTCCTGCGTCTTGCATGGTGTAGTAGAATCACAGTAGTTCTGGTCAATGATGATTGGATTTTGCACATTGTCCATGATGATGTTGTGGAAGGTGATGCCCTTTGCGTACCCTCTTCCTCCCTGCCATGTCTTGATCCGGGTACCATTGGTTGTGCCATATAATTGTACAGAGTCAATTGTGATACTTGAAACCTCGGCTTTGGAGTTGCCGTCTCCCAAGCTTCCGATGCTGATTCCATGACCCGGACCACACACAACTTTGGTTACGTGAAGATTATGAGTTCCATCTTCAATCGACATGCAATCATCTCCGGTTTTGATGATGCAATCTCTAACTTGAACATCCTTGCTCCGAGTGATGTGGATGCCGTCAGTGTTTGGGCTCGTGCCAGGCGCCGTAATGGACAAGCGGACCAATTGCACGTTGGTGCAATCCTCAACAGACATATGGATCTGTTGGCTGTCTACGATTTTCAGGTTCTCGGCCTTCAAACTATCACAGCGGTGAAACGTCAATGCCGTTGGAGCTGCTGTGCAAGGAAGAGACTTGTCTGTTTTGCACGAGTTCTTCCACCAAATGTCGCCGTTGCCATTGATGGTGCCGCCGCCGGTTACAGTGAGATCAGAGACGCCCTGGAAAATGATCCAGTGGTTTATTTTGTCGTCGCTCCATGCGGACCTGCTCGGAGGAGCCACTAGCGTGCCTTTCACCATGAAGACGACGCTGGATTTGCACGGGCCCGAGAGCATTATGGCCTTGAGAAGGTAACTCTTGCTGTTGGGAACGAGCAGCATGGCGGGTCGGGACGAAGAGCACGCCACGCTCCACGCCTTGGCCAGCGCCTGCGTGTCATCGTGATTTCCGTCGCCACGGGGCGCCGTAGTTGTCGAGGACGAACACCTTCAGCTGAGTCTCGTCGGCTGTAGCGCTGCAGATTAGGGCATCAAGAGACCCGCCATGGTGAACATGAGCACACTGGACGCCATTTTGCAGTGAGTTTTTTGTAACGCAGGGAAGATGTGGAGCTGTGTATCGGCAATTCTCAGCGGGAAAATATAGGTTTTGAAGCGTGGTGTTTTGTGGTTGAAGTTGAAGAAGTGTAGATGAGAGATGGAGAAGAAGGATCACTAGCGAGGGGTATTTATAGGTGAGGATGTGCATATGCGTGTGGGAGAAGATCGGCGAGAGTTAGTGTTGTTTTATGGTGATCCAAATTCATATGGTGAAGTGAAGTGAGCAGCTAACTTCGGAGCGAAGCGGAGCCCCGTCGCTGAGAGGCTTGAGCCGTAGCGTAGTGAGGAAGTTAGCCCACCGGCCCATCCTACGCTCGCGGGGGTGCGGGGGCGGTAGCCCCAGCGGTACGGTACAGATCGTATCCGAGTCAGATCGCAACCGACTTATGGTTTCTGCCCTCTATAAATACATCTTGTAAGTCGCCTGTTGGGGTAAGCCACACATTGTAAACCCACGGCGTTTGTACCTCACCCCGATATAGTGAAGTATTGCTGGCTGGCGTCCGTGGTTTTTTCCTCTCCTTTATTTGGAGGGGTTTTCCACGTTAAAATCTCGTGTCCCCATTGGTTTGGTCGTTCCGCTCTTCATTGTTCTTGCTATCTTTTATAACAGTTAGGCGTATGTGCATGTGTTGTGGAGTGATCAAAGCTGCAAACGCTCGTATGTGATGCCATGGAATCACCCATGCCAGGCGCCCAAAGAACTCCACGAGGTGCGTGCAATCGATCACCCCTGCCAATTGGCAAGGAGATAAACGTGAGCCACATCTCAGAAAATCTCCATCTTCCAGTCACGTATCGAGAACTCCACGCCTGCGTGTTTCTCCTTCTTGCACTCATTTGTTTCGTTGGCGGCTACGTATGAGTATGGCCATATGGCCACATTTTACTGGCTTGGATATCTTGGACATTCATGCTTCTACGTTTGCAGTACTTAATTAGTGGACTTCAGCGATCGCTTCTTCAATTTCTATCGCCGTCTTCGTCCTCAACAGGGCAGAGTGAACTAATCATTAACGAGCGGTCTTAAACCGTTGTTACTTTATTTATAAAAAGCAGGTTAAAAGGCTGTTTCGAGAAAGAACTCGTCGCGGCCGCACGAACATGGAGTTTGACGCACTGGCCCCACATCCAATATGTCACTTGCTTCTGCATGCTCTAATTATCTCTCACTCATCACAGCAGTCTAACCAAGAAAAAATAGCACCGTGTTAATGTGCTATTAGCTAGATACTCATTTATTAAGCTAGACGATTCTCAAAATGTTATAGGGGCGTGCTATTTGCAATGCTACAACGTATTATTTTTCCCATGGTTCTAACCCAATTTTTTTGAAGAAAAACTCTCACTCTCGTCATCTAATATATAGTGTAAATCGTGAGCAGGTGAAATGCATGCAAAGCTACGAAAACGTGCTCTGTAGCTACATATACGTGTCTCTACATATATAAGATTTCCGGGCATTTCACGTGATACCGTCTTACCTTGTCCGCGGAGAACTAACCCAGCTTCCAGTCCTACACTTTTACTACCATCTCCGAACCACAAAAAGTGTCGGAGAAAACAAATAGTCCTTGTACAATTTAAACCTACATTCCCGACATTTTTTATGGATGAGAGGGAGTACCAAAAGTAAGCATATGTTTTGCCAAAAAAAGTATACCTTGATTTGGCCACGTCTACAACGACCTGCATTCGTTATATATCTGGTGGTGCAGTATGGATACAAACATAATAAGCTCCATTAGAACTAACACTACAGTTAGACGATGCTTGGTTAATGTTGACAGTTCTCAATTAGTATTCATAGTCGGGATAACAAAGTACGACACGGTCCACAAGATGGTCTTTATATCTGCTGATCATATTATTCTTACGCGCGCAGAGAATTTCAAAATTAATAAATCCCGAAAAGAATTGAATGATGGGACGATGCTAATGTACCAGAAATTAAGTTTTCCTCCGGGTGTATATTTCCCCTTTACAAAAAAGAATCCATTTTAAAATGTCATTTATAAAATGATTCACATATATATAGTGTAATGAAAAGTGTTAATAAGCACCAACTTTTGTTATTTCACACAAGCTACAAATAAATCATTTTTTTGTGAAACGACTTTAATTATGCACACATATGATGTGAGACATGTGCGCGTAAACTTTTCTTTGATTTATTTTTTACATTTTGAAATGTGTACAGAATGTAATTTAAATAAACGAGTGGAGGAAAAACATTGTCCTTGTTGATGTAAAACTAACATGCACATAAAACAAAGCAAGCTACCCAAACAGAAAGAAATCACAACTTCCATCTTTGAGTGCTTTCCTAAGTCCTAATAACCACCAGCGCCTGTAAGAAAAACAACCACCAGCGACTACTCTAGTAGCTAGTAAATCCTGGAATCTTCCTAGACAACTTAGAAAGCGTGAGGTCCTATATACACTGTCCGATGATATCGACCATCACGAAACGATACACCGTCCGATTGATATGGACCATCACGAAACGCGTAGACAATATCATCGCACGTCCTTGATCAAGTCCTTCATGTTAAACCCATACTCGTCTATTTGTCCGTTGTCATATGGAGTAAGTTAAAGTTGGCTGTCATCCTGTACGGTTCATGTTACATATTTTTTGGAAGATAGTTCGGTGACAAAAAAAACTCAGCCTCGCAGGTGTGGAGGCCCACTGTTACTGATGTATATAGAAAACTGAATTTAGAAGAATGTGACTTGAAATTTTTCAAAAAACCCATTATTATTCACATAATATTCATGTATATATACTAGTAAACATCCAATAAGGTTTGCACTATATATGTATGCACAAATATGACTAGCTGTTTTGCAAATTCTGGATATCATTATACATATGATACAATAAACTATCCATTCGGCCAATTGCCATTCTAGTTTTTGTCTTCACAAGGTTGTGGAATAACAGTTCCTGCTTTTCGCCATTTTGCATTCTGACACGTGCTTTGGGTGTCACCCTTGCCACCCTCCATTTTGAGATCGATGTTCTCCAAGACAATATCAAAGCATGACCCCTCGTTACTGCAACTAAGGTTGATAGCATCCTTGGAAATGGTTGTCCCTCTAATGTTCTTGAAGACAATGTTGCTAATCTCCACTGCTGATTCCTGCTTCTTGCATGGCGTAGTCGAGTCACAGTAGTTCTGATCAATGATAATTGGATTTTGGACGTTGTCCATAACAATATTCTGGAACGTGATATCCTTGGCGTATCCGCTTCCTCCCTGCCATGTCTTGATGCGGGCACCATTTGTTGTGCCATATAACTGTACCGAGTCAATTGTTATACCCGAAACCTCGGCTCTGGAGTTGTCATCTCCCAAGCTTCCGATGCTGATTCCATGCCCAGGGCCACAAACAACTTTGGTGACGAGAAGATTATGAGTGCCATCCTCAATCGACATGCAATCATCCCCGGTCTTGATGACGCAATCTCTAACTTGAACATCCGTGCTCCGGGTGATGTGGATGCTGTCGGTGTTTGGGCTCGTGCCAGGCGCTGTGATAGACAGGCGGGCCAGCTGCACGTTAGTGCAGTCCTCAACAGATATATGAATCTGTTGGCTGTTAACAACTTTCAGGTTATCCACCTTCAAATTGTTGCACCGGTGTAATGCCAGTGCTGTCGGGGCCGATGTGCATGGAAGAGCTTTGTTGGTCTTACACGAGTTCTTCCACCAAATGTCGCCGTTGCCATTGATGGTGCCACCACCGGTGACGGTGAGGCCGGAGACGCCTTGGATCATGATCCAGTGATTTATGTTGTCGTCGCTCCATGCCGACCTACTTGGTGGAGCCACAAGTGTGCCCTCCAGCGTGAAGGTAACGGTGGATTTGCACGGGCCGGAGAGGGTGATGGGCTTGAGCAGGTAGCTCTTGCCCTTGCGAACGAGCAGCACGGCCGGCCGTGACGAGGAGCACGCGAGGTTCCATGCCTTGGTCATCGCCTGCGTGTCGTCATGCTGGCCGTCTCCGCGGGCACCGTAGTTGTCGAGGAGGAACACATTTTGCTGAGCCGAGATGGCATCGCTCGCGGTGGCTATAGAGCTGCACAGCAAGAGCATCGCGAGAGCCGCCATGGAGAATACGAGCTTAGTCACTCTCACACTGGACGCCATTAATTTGATGGAGGTGTAAACTCGAGGCAGCTAGCTAGCTGAACCACAAGTCAGTGCGAGACTCGATGGATTTGCTGCGTGGGGCTAGGTCGTAGAAGAAATAGTGTAGATGATGAGATGGAGAAGAAGGGTTACCAGCGAGGGGTATTTATAGGTTCGGTGTTGCTTGTGTGAGCGAGAAGCAGGATCGACGAGAGTTAGGCCGGCGTATGTGCATGTGTCGTGGAGTGTGCAAAGCTGCAAACGCTTGTGATGGCGCAATTAATCACCCATGTTACCGCATGCAAAATTTTCTACGAGCGTGTGCTTGGAAAATTTTGACAAGGAGGAAATCGTGCCAGATTTCTGGGGCTTGCAGGCTTGCACGCCAAAAATGCATAACCCAGACCGCCAGACCCCATGTTTATGTTTCTTCTTCTCTGGCTTCTTTGTTCCGTTGGCTTGTACGTATGTCGTATGTGTATGACCTTGCACTAGTGAATCCCATGCTTCACACTGTATGTAATTAATGGATATATATCCTAAGCCCGGCCCGCAAGAGAATAAAGTCAATGGGTATATCCTGCATTTCTTCCGTTCGCTGTCAAGAAAACTACAGCTTGTCGGCCTGGAGGAGAAGACTAGCCTGGACGTGCACGCTTCTAAGTTAACTTGCAGTATTTTTGCACGCGATTACGGACAATGCATGGGTGTGATAAGACATTATTATGTTAGAACGCAGCGTAATTTAGATATGCCAATAAACATGATAGAAAATAAGTTAATTCTCAATTTTATCTCTAATAATCAGATGTACCAGAGTAAGACTAGTTCGCTTTGTGCTCACCACGCAGCTGCGTGATGACGACGACCCTCGCGTCCCCGCTCGCGCTTCGCGCGGCGCCGCGCCCACCACGTCCCTCGCCGTCGCCGCCCCCGTCCCCGCCTCCTCCGCGCTTTACGGATACTGCGTTGGGGATTCCCTTCCCTGATGCAGAGTTTCGTCCAGGGATTGGAGATTTTGTGCGGCCGGTGGCGAGATCTGCGGTGCGCCGATCTCCATCCTGTGCGCCGGTTGGGTTTCTCGCGGCCAGACCATCGGGGGCAGTTCGGGTCCGAGCGAGTCGGCGATCGACGTGTCTCGGAGGTGCGGGGATTTCGTGCTGCAGCCTCCTCCGTGGGTGTGCCGCCATGGCCGGGAGACCTTGATGAGTTCCCCATCCTTTCTAATGGCGGGAGGTTTTCATCCCCAACTTTGGATTCAGTTGGGCCCAGGCCTGGGTCTGGCTCCGCGGCCAAGTGTCCTAACCCTGGTGGGGAGTTGGTGGATGTTGTGGAGGATTTTTTTGGCCAGTTGTGGGTAGTTGCGTCTTCTTCCTTGGATCAGAAGAGGACAAGCACCCTGTGCTGGATCAGAAAGGGGATCGACCCTGGTGAGCTAACCCTAGCCGAGTGTTTCCCGGCGACTCGCTCCTCCCTAGTCCACCACCGGCCTCGTCGTCTCGCTCTTCCCCGGGCCTCATCCATCAGATCTTACGCCGAGGTTCTCCAACGTCCTATGGCGGGTGGCGGCCCTCAAGGTGGTCGAGGACGGGGTAGGGGAGGGTTTCAGATTCCTCCTGCCGCTGTCGTGGCTCCGACGGTTCCCGTCCCTCCTACGGCAGTGCCCCCTCCCATGGTACCCGTTGCTGCTCCTGTTCGAAGATTTCAGCAAGCTCGCCCCAACAAGTTTCAACAACGCCATCAGCCAAGGTATAATCCAGCCCCTTCGCAGATGCAACAACAACAATTTCCAGCTCAACCGCAGCAGGGGGCACCGCCGGTTTATTCTCAGCAGTTGGGTTTCCAAAACTATGCTGGGCAACATCAGTATCATGTCCAAATCCAGATGCCGCATCTGCAACCTAACCTTGGGGTTCAGCATCAGCAGATGGCGCCTACCATGTCAACGACGTCTGGGGCTAGTTCTTCTCAATCTGGTTCTGTTGCAGTGGTCTCTCCTCCAGCTGAACAGGAGTTAGATCCTCGGTATAGCAAGATGATCTGCTACAACTGTAGCGATCCTGGGCACTTTGTGGGGATTTGTATCAAGCCGAAGAAGTGTTTTATCTGTAATCAAGTTGGGCATCCTGTGTACAACTGTCTAGAATGGCAAAAACAACATCCAGCAACTGCCTATTTTGGTAGTGCTACATCTGGTCTAGGCTTTTACCATCTTGATGTTCCTGCTGAAGATGAGACTGTTTGGGTTAATTTCAATAACTGTGGGTTGATCAATGTGAAAAAAGGATCTATTTCGATTGCTGAGTTGGAGAAGAACCTGTCTGCCATCTTTTGTAAGGCAAAGAAGTGGCCATGGCAGCTGAGAGAAATTAAGCAGAATTGTATCCTTGCTAGATTTCCTCCCTGGAAGAAAGTCTCTGAGCTTTGTGAGTTTCCTGCCTTTGACTTGGAGAAAGATGGAGTGACTGTGAAGATCACCCATTGGGATGGGAGTTTGGATCCTTGTGGTGAACTGCATGAGGTCTGGGTGACTGTGCAAGGCATTCCTCCCAAGTGGTGTGCCTGGAAGACTTTTGGGCAGCTGGCTTCTCTCTTTGGAGTCCTGATGGATGTGGATTGGTCTTCCCTTTTCAAGAGTTTTTATGCTGAAGTTAGGTTGATGATTGCTTGTAAAGATTATACTAAGATCCCTACTCAAAGGGTTGTGGAGATGAACCAACAGCTATTCATGTTGTCCCTTAAAGTGACTCCTCCTGCTGCTGCTTCTGGGAATGATGATCCTCCTGCCCCAGGTGGTGATGGTGGTGCTCACATTTCTGGACCTTAGAGTAATATGGACACTGACAATACTGAAGGCCCTTTACAAACTGCTGCACCTTCGGCTGCTGCTGGTGGTCTAGTGGGTTCTGTCCATTTATCCAACAATACTTTGTGTGCTATGGGTCTCAGTAAAAGTTGTGTTGATCTCTCTTCTCTAGGTAATCATGTTGCTAGCCCAGCAAGATCTCTGCCTGATAAACTCTGCTACAATAATTTGGATGAGGATGTGTGGAACTGGGGTGCTCCTGTTCATGTGGATGTGGATTGCCAAAAATAAACTTGAGTTTATTGGCCTTCAGAAAACTAAATGTGAGAAGTTTTCTGTTTCTTTTCTTAAGTATATCTCTGGCAAGTGGGATTTCTCTTGGTTAGAACTTCCTGCTACTAGAACTGCTGGAGGTATTCTTGTTGGCTTTAGAGATGATCTCTTTGAAGTTATTAGTCATTCTTGCCATAAGTATTGTGTTTCTGTTATTGTCTTGGACAAAAGAGAAAACTTAATTTGGCAATTTATTGCTGTGTACGGTACAGCCTATTATGAATTTAAAATGGAATTCATTGCCGAGTTGCATGATATGATGGGTAAAAGTGTGGTTCCTACCCTCATTGGAGGAGATTTTAACTTAGTGAGAGGAGCTGCTGATAAAAGCAATGGTAATTTTAATACTAATTGGTCCCTTCTCTTTAATGATTGGATCAATAGGTGGGCATTGGTTGATTTTAAACTGTCTAACCGAAGCTTTACCTGGTCAAACAATCAAGATAACTTGATTATGGCTACTTTAGATAGGTTTTTGGCTAGTACTGATTGGGGGGGCTACTTCCCTCTCACTACCATTAAAGCCCTTCCTAAACCTGTGAGTGACCACTCCCCCTTGTTGTTAGACTCTGGTTCTAATCATGCCCCTCCTCCTAAGCCTTTTAGATTTGAAAAATGGTGGTTGGAACATAGGGAGTTTATTGACTTGGTTCATAAAGTGTGGAACACTCCCTGCATTTTCACTGATTCTGTGGAGATTTGGCAGTTTAAGATCAGGTTGTTAAGGCAAAAAATAAAAGGGTGGAGCATTAATGTAGAAGCTGCTAATAAGAAACTTAAAAATGATCTCCTTCTCGAATTTGATATTCTTGATACTTTTGCTGAAACTAATAGACTCACTGATTTAGAAAAAAGACATAATGTTTCAAATTAAGGGGGTACTTGATAATATTCTTAAGCAAGATGAAATTAAAGCGTGGCAGCGTTCTAGAGATAGATTTATCAAGGAAGGTGACCGCAATACATCCTACTTCCATGCTATTGCTAGCCAGCGAAGAAGGAAAAAAATATTGCGGTGCTTGATGGCCCTTTAGGTCCAGTCGAGAGCAATAGTGAAATGCTTGAGGTTGCTTCAGCTTTTTACAAAAACCTTTTTGCTAAAGAAGACAAGATTAATATTGCTTTTTTTAGGCGCAAAACAGTAGGGAAAAATCCCTACTGTTTAATTTTCTATTTTCTCATTGACAGCTGTACAAATACAAGGAAAAGTTCATAAAGTGTCCACCCATTGGGTCATCCCTTCCTTTAAGGAAGGTTTAGCTCTATGCATAATCAATCTAAAAGAACAAATAAAGTCCTGGAAACAAGCCTCAAGACAAATAGGCTGAGAGTCAAAAATACATCTGTTCCTATGGGTCCAAATACTCCAGCAACCAATAATGAGAATTTCCTTATAGCAGATCAGCCTGTAAGTTTTCCTGGCTTGAATCAACATGGAGAAGAGGTCCAGATCCGTATCCCATTCAAGATATAATTTCCACCAAAAGTTCCTGCTGAAGTCGCATTCAAAGAATAAGTGGATAAACTCTTCAGTCATCCCCTGAGAGCATAGGACACAATTATAGTCCTCAATCTGAAACTGCTTTCTGGCTAGGAGGTCTCTTGTGTTCAATTTGTCTTGCAATAGTAACCAAAAGAAGATCTTATGTTTTGGGAGAACACAGGATTTCCAGATCCAATGGAAAGGGGATGGTGCAGGAATATTTGACATTAAGGTCTCATAAACTCTCTTACTCGAATAATTTTTGTTGCTGGATGACAGAACCCACCTATCAGCAGAAGAAATATCCATTTGTCCTGTCAGCAAATTATTGAACTGGGCAAATTGATGTACAACAGGGACTGAAAGTGGGGTGTGAAACAAATCCAATGACTCTTCATCAGAAAATACAGCAAGTGACTGTTTAAGGGAAATGGATTGTGACTTCGCAAAGGAGCAAAGGTGAGGCAGTTTGTGCCGAAGAAGCTCATCAGACCACTTATCCATCCAAAGTCTTACAGTTCCACCTTCACCTGGGACACAAGCAGCCAACTCCAGGAAGTTATCAAGTAACTTTAGACAATCTTTCCACCAGAAAGACCAACAGGGCCAGTGTTTTGTGGTATTCTATCATTCCCATAATGTGCTTGCCATATAAGTTTGACCCAGGGCAAATCATCCTTATTCATGAACTTAAAAATGTATTTCATGAGTAAGGCAATATTTTGGGTTCTGAGATTCAGGATGCCCAATCCACCCACTCTCTTTGGCTTGCATACATTTTCCCATTTGACCAAGCATTTACCTTTTTTATGAATATCTTTCCCTCTCCAAAAGAAGCCCCTGGTAGATCCCTCAATGTAGTCTAGGAAACCCAATGGCAGTTTCAAAGTGCACATAGCAAAATTGGGTATAGCAGAAATGATGGATTTAATCACCACGAGTCGACCATCATAGGATAGTGTATCAGCAATGCTAACTAATCTTCTGTCAATCCTATGAATAATTCCAATAAGGTCTTCCATCTTTGGTCTAGTAGTCCCCAAAGGCAAACCAATGTAAGTAAAAGGTAGGACCTCAATTTTACACCCCAGAATCAGATCCAGCTCAGCACTTTTATCTTGATCAACATTGATAGGTACCATGGAGGATTTACTGAAATTGATCTTTAATCCAGTAGATAAAGAAAATTTATCCAGGATAACTTTCAACCTTCTCAGTTGTTCATCACATGCTGGCATAATTAGCAAAGTGTCATCTGCATATTGTATTATAGGATAATCTAACCCATAAGAACAAGCAAGGGGCAAACCAATCTCTCCAGATTGCCAAGCAGCATTAATGACAAATTGAAGAAGCTCTACAGTAGTCACAAACAACAAAGGAGACAAAGGATCACCTTGTCTAACTCCTCTTTTACACCAAATTTTTTTCCCAGGTATACCATTCAAAAGTACTGAGGTGGAAGCAGTGTGCAGGATTTTGGATATCCATTTCAGCCAAAGGTCTCCAAACCCTAAATGCTTAAGCATGAATAAAATTGCAGAATATTCAACCTTGTCAAAAGCTTTTTCAAAATCCAATTTCAAGATAATGATCTCTCTCTTAGACTTGTGACAGAGGTGTATGTATTCAAATGCCCATGCAAGACAATCCTGAATGGTTCTGTTTTTGATGAATCCATACTGATTCTTGTGCAATGCTTAGATAATAACCTTCTGCATCCTATTAGCCAGCAGCTTGGTCAATAACTTTAAAGTGATACTGACCAGAGAGATAGGTCTATAATCATTAACATATTCTGGATCAACTTTCTTAGGAATTAGAGTGATGAAGGTTGTATTGATGCTGGAGATATCCAAATCACCTGTAAAGAAGCTAAAACACAACTGATAGAATTGCTCCTTAACTTGATCCCAACATTTTTTCAGGAAAGCTCCATTAAACCCATCAGGACCAGGTGACTTATATGTTGGCATACACTTAACAATGTCATCAATTTCATCCTTTGTGAAGGGGACCTCAAGGCTAGCAAAATCAATATTGGAGTTGGGTACAATGAGGTTATCTAGATCAAATAGCATAATTGGATTATCAGTGCAACCAATCCTCTGTTTAAAAGACTGCCAAATTACTGCTGCTTTATCTTCATGATCACAAACCAAACGACCATCCTCTGTGCTTAAAATAGCAATATAATTACATCTGAAGCTTTTGGTGGCATAGGTATGGAAGAAACTTGTGTTTTCACCTCCCAGCTTAGCCCATCTGATTTTAGCCCTACTACGCCAATAAATCCTCTTGGCCTCCAGTAGATTGGTCAAATGAGTTTTAAGTACTCTTCTAAAATTGGATTCAATAATAGAGAGTAACCTTTGGTCCTCTAGGCCATCCAATAAAGCTAGCACATAGTTGCATGACTGAATAGTCTTACTTAACTGAGACAATCTTTTGCTCCATCGCTTCAATCCATATCTCAAAGATTTCAGTCTCGCTGTAATATCATGTGCAACATTTTTAAAGGACCCCCGATGCTGCCAATTATGAGATACAATCTGTGCAAAACCCTACATACCCATCCAAAATTCTTCAAATCTAAAAATTTGTGCTTTTAGAACATGGATACCAACCTGAACCTTAAGAGGGACATGATCTGATGATAATTTAGCTAGGGGACTAGCAAGAGTATTATGGAATAAAGCTGTCCAACTGGCAGAGGTAAAAACCCAATCTAACTTTTCAAGCAAGGGATCAGCTTGCATGTTACTCCAGGTAAAAGATCTACCCTTTAGAGGAATATCAATAAGATCATGATGGCTAATAAATCTGTTAAAAGCAAGCATATTATTGATGTCTCCTCCAGGTATGTTCCTATTATCTGGACCCCTAATCAGATTAAAGTCACCAAGTATCAACCACAAATGCATGGGACTCGTGTCGATGTTCATCAGCCAATTAAGAAAGAGAGCTCTCTCAGCAGGATGGGTTGGTCTATAAACGTTTGTAAGATACCAAACCTGACCAGTGATCTTACAGATCAGTTGAACAGTCACATGGAATTTAGAAAAGGAAATCTCAGTACCATCAAAGAGGTTCCCATTCCATAAATTTATTATACCCCAGAGCTCCCCATAGAAGGAGAATAAACAAATTTATTGAAACGTCTAGGGCAGAATTTCCTGACATATTGGAGATCAAAGTGTTCTTTTTTAGTTTCCTGGAAACAAATGATATTGCAATTTGATTCATTAATGTTCTGCCTAATGTCATCCCATCTGGTCTGTGAGTTAATCCCTCTCAGATTCCAATCCAAAATATTCCATTGTCTACTCATTGATAACCAAATTTAGGTTGTTTATGCTGAGCAATATTAAAAAGCCCAGGGACAAGCAGAAACAGATGCAAGAAACCATCCTCCATGAACATAAAAAGAGCCAACAGTCAACTGCCAGATACAGCCCAAATTGAGTGAATAAAACAGAGGTTACATCCAGAAGGAAAACAGACTATAAACATATCACAGAATAAACAAACACAGACATCTGAGAAAAGCTGTCAAAATCAGCTAGCACAAATATGGCACACTGACAGCAAAAGAGCCTACAGCCAGGTTCACAAGCAGCCAAATACAGTCCATACTGGTAGGATAGAGGTCTATACTGGTAGAATTGCAGATAGCAGAAGGATACCAACATATTACAAGCCATATTAATATAAAAGTAGCAAAAGTGAATGAGGCACAAGATCCTGCAGTCCTCCTCTTCTCATAGCTTATTCGACACTATCATTGGTACTGTCATAGTTCAAACTATCTTCTGATACATCCTCAGGATGCATCTGACAAGGTCCAGTAGCCAAAGCCTGGATAGTCTCCAAAGGCAGAAAAGGTGGAGCAGGAGCATTGACATCCCTGACAAGAACAGTTAGAGCTCCCCTGTCCTGGTCCTCATCATCATCCTCAAGGTCCTCAATGACAGTATCAACAGGTACATCCTTGTAGCCCTCCTTGAGCTTTGCAATTCTGGTGCTTCTCCTGACCTGTTCAACAGACAAAATAGTTTTTCCTTTTCTCTTCCTTGAAGCAGAGAGGGTAGCAGTTGGTGCAGCAGAAGTACCAAGTTGTTGATCAGCATGTGAATTGCTACGAACTGCAGCATTTTGATCAGTGGGAAATTGAAATGCAGCATTCCCAACTGCAACAGAATTCTCAGATGAGATGTTGCTTGTGTTTCCTAAGGAGGGTACTGGTTGATTGCGAGCTGGGGGGAACACATACACAAAGATAGGCTGCACTGGAGGTGGAGCAGCTTGGACAACTGGAACATCAACTGGCTCATTAACTGGGGCTTCCACTACATGAGCATCAACAAGTTCTTCTATCATAGGTGCATGATCAGGAATAGGTTCATCCAGTGCAGGTAAGATAATGTTAACATCAGGGACAAGACTCTGAGGCGGGGTGACTAAAACAGGCTCCTCATTAACAGGAAGGACAGGTGGCACAACCTGAGCTTCTTCTTCATGCCACATAGCAAATCCATCAACCACAATAGGAACTGGGTGTGGGTTCTCACCCTCTGGTGGGAGAGGATCTTCATCACCAGCCCCTGCTCCCAGCATACGTCTATTTAGAATGATACAAGGACATGACCAAGAACCACCATTGCCATCCTCACTGAAATTCTGGACAACAACAATACTGCCAGGAATCCTATCAATGTCAAAAGTCCTTATTTTCACAAGAATCCAAGCCTTGTTGGAATCATCTCTATTCCAAATCAAGAAACGACCATATGGAGCAAAGGTGGAAATAATGGTGTTAAGACTCCAGCACTCAGGAGGAAAATTCAGTAGCATAAGCCAGACATCATGAGTAAAAGTAGCAGCTCTGAAGTTCCTTCCTTTATCATGTTCAATGACACGCATCACAGAATCACCAATAAAATAGGTGTTGTTTCTAATAGCACTGTCACGGTCAATAACCCCATCAAACCTAACCATCGCAGCACCCATCGCACAACGACTGACTTGTCTAACATCATATCCACGCTGCACCATCTGAGCAGTGATCAGAGCAGAAGTACCTTCAAATTGCTCCCAGGTAGGCTTTGGTTCGAGGAGGATGATCGCCCAGTCGTCGCATACCTCAGGAGTAGAGCCGCCAATGACCACATAGCCACGTTGTGGTCGGAGAGGGCTAAAAGGTTCATAACCCGCTCCAGGAGGCAGATGGGGGACAGGGTCGACGGGGTAGTTCGCCATCGCTTCAATGTGAGTCGGAGCCGACGGCGGTGGGCTGGCGGAGTCGCCGGTGCAGGGGAAGCAGGGGAAAATAGGGGAAGGTGCCGAAACAGTTATGTCGATTGGTATTTCTTTATTCAGCAAAGAGACTTCCTTAGCAGCAACTCTACGAAAGATCCTCTTATGGTTAAAACGATCAAAGCAATTACGGGCAATGTGACCGTATCTTGAGCAAATTCTGCAGCGAATCTGATTATATCAGTTAATCTTAATATGAAACGGACTGAGGCATCTGGAGCAGCAAATAAACTCCTCTGTTGAATGGGCCAGATTTGCAGCTTTAGAAATCAGCGGTTGTTGGGCCTCTGCGTGGGCCACAGAGGAAATTTGTACTTGTCTCTGAATGGGCCTCCATTGCAACTTCAGATTTGGGCGAGAGGCAAATATGGAAAGATCTCGCTTTTGTGTCGACGAAATCGTGATCGGATGAACACTATGATTTTCCACAATACCAGTAGGATCTAAATCCGAAGTATGAAGATCACCAACTGGAATTGTGTTAGCACCCGTGAGAACAGAAGAGCTAGGCAAACTGGTCTCAAGATGCAACCGAAGACGCTGAAAAATTTGAGGAACCGGAAGTTGTCTAGGGTTTGCATGGGGACGCGATCGACGTGAACCCACCTGAGACCATTCCGCATTCATTTGATGATGCCAGATCTTTTCTTCTCTCATCCAGTTAGGTCCTCCATGACCCCAAAGATGAAAATAGCATTTGAACATTTTGCAGTCAATAGATCTCAAATTACATATCAAGAATCCCACCTCTTTTGAGCTGACTGCAAATTTGAATACTCTATCGGCAAGAACTGACGTACCAATCTCATCATAGGCCACTCCCAACACCGAGAGGGCCAAACTAACATTAAAAACATCCAAACGGAAGGCAGCACGACCAAAGGAGACCACAAGATAAAAACGTCTATAGGAGCAGACAGGGCTAACCGAGGAGGCAAAGAGATGTCGAACCTTAAATCTGAATTGGTGACCAATGGAGAAGTCCAGGAGATGGGCAATGGAGGAGGGATCATTGAAAGGATCCATCCTAACTCTTCCAGCCGCCATGGAGAGACCTAGATGGGGTGGGCACCAAGATCGCCATGGGAGTCGCCACGGGAGCCGCCAGAGCTCGGGAGGGTGGGAGCCATCCTTTTTAGATTAATATTGCTTTGGGAGACCATTTTTGGGATCCTGAGGATCTGATTACCCCTGAGGAAAATAGGTGTCTTGAGAAACCTTTTTCTGAAGAAGAGATCAAGAAAGTTATTTTTGAATCCTATGCTAATGGTGCCCCTGGCCCTGATGGCTTCTCTTTTCTCTTTTATCAAAATTTTTGGGAATTAATTAAGCATGATTATATGAGACTTGTTAAGGATTTTGAATCTGGTTCTCTTAATGTTTCAAGGTTGAATTATGCTATAATTACCCTTATTCCCAAAGAGCCTGATGCTAGAGATATGAAAAAATTTAGGCCTATTAGTCTTGGTAATTGTAGTCTGAAAATTATTTCTAAGGCCATTACTAATAGGATTTCTCCTATTGGTAATAGGATTATTGCTAAAAATCAGACTGCATTTATTAAAGGTAGATTTATCTTGGAGAGCGTTGTGGCTGCTCAAGAGCTTATTCATGCTGCTCATGCAGGGGGTGATAGTGCTCTGGTTCTCAAATTAGACTATGAGAACGCATATGATCGAGTGGATTGGTCCTTTCTGGATGATATGCTTAAGTCTAGAGGCTTTGGGCCCATTATTAGGAATTGGTTTAAAAGTATGATGATTGGGGGATCCTTTTGTGTTAGAATTAATAATTACAACAGTGCTTTTTTCAAAGCTGGTAAAGGTCTAAAACAAGGAGATCCCTCCTCTCCCATTCTGTTTAATCTTGTGGCTGATGTGTTTTCAAAGATGTTATATAAAGCTGCCCATGCTGGTTTAATTAGGGGGTTGCTCCCTCAAGTTATTCCGGGGGGGGGGGGGGGGGATTGTTAGTCTGCAATATGCAGATGACACAATTCTCTTCCTTGAAAAAAATGAGTGCTATGCTAGGAATTTAAAATGGCTTTTATCTTGCTTTGAAGCTATGTCTGGCATGAGAATTAATTATCATAAATCTGATCTAATGACTATTAATGTTAGTCAGATAGATGCTGCTATTTTTGCACAGATTTTCTGTTGTAAACTGGCCTCTTTTCCTTGTAAATACCTTGGGGTGCCCATACATTTTGCTAAGCTGAGAAAAGAAGATTTGCAACCTGTGGTTAACAAAACCATTAAGAGGTATGGGGGTTGGAGGGGCAAATTATTGAATTATAAAAGTAGGCTTATACTGCTTAAAGCCTACATTGCTAGCATTCCCATGTACCTCTTGTCTGTTACTAAATTCCCTAAGTGGGCCTTAAAATTAATCAACTCTTCTATGGCTGACTTCTTGTGGAGTGATCATGAAGATAAAAAGAAATATCATCTGGCCAATTGGGATTTGGTGTGTATGAAACAAGAGTTTGGGGGTCTGGGTATTCAAAACTTAGGGGAGTTTAATCTCTGCCTTCTTGCTTCCTGGGTCAAAAGATACCATCTAGATAATAGTAAGATTTGGAGGATGATTGTTGATTCTAAGTATGATCTATCTCCCAACATTTTGTGTGCCAGACCTCCTCACTGCTCTCCTTTTTGGAAAGGAGTTATGTGGGCTGCAAATGCAGCCAAAATGGGGTATCGTAGGCAAGTGGGGTCTGGTTCTAAGGTGAGGTTTTGGAGTGATGTCTGGTTGGGTAACTGTAGTCTAAACACCATGTATTGGGATCTGTTTGTTATTGTGAACGAACAAGATTCCACTGTTGCCCAAGTTTGGGATGGGTGTGATCTTAAGTTTACCTTTAGAAGATGTGTTTCTCCTGTTTTGTATAATCGCTGGCTAGAGCTTTGCCAACTTGTTAGTACTGTCGTACTGTCTGAAGAGGAAGATATGCCTCTTTGGGAATATGAAGCTTCTGGCACTTACAACGTTAGATCTTTTTATGCTATTGTGAACAATCGCGCGGTTACTCCTGTTCACACTCCTGCTATGTGGAAATTGAATATTCCACCTCGCATTCATGTGTTTCTTTGGTTGTTAGCTAATAATAAGCTGCTTACTCGTGATAATTTAGCTAAACGTAGAACTGTGGATGATAAAACATGCCTTTTCTGTTCTGAACTAGAGACTTGTCATCACCTGTTCTTTGGCTGCTTCATGGCCAAGCTTATTTGGCCAATTATCTCTGACCTGCTTTGTATTCAGGTTGGGACTGATTTTGAGTCATTTGCTAGATGGTGGTTGAGTAATAACAGAAATTCTGCAAAAAATGTAGTTTGCACCGCAACATTTGGAAATTGCGTAACGAAATGTGTTTTCAGGGGAAAACTTGGCCAGCAGTGCAGGACATCTGGAGGCGTGTGGCCGGGGATCTCAACACCTGGCGTATCCTCTCAAAAGATGCAGAGCCAGCTCAGCTGGCAAGAAACGCTCTCATGTTGAACAAGAAGAGGGGGAACTGCTTCGCATCGCCTGGCGTTGATTGCATCCTTACCACGGGTGGTGGAGAACACAGAGACAACTGCTGAGAGGGCTGCGTTTGACGCTTTGGAAGCTGCTGCTTGTCACCGTATCATTGCAGAGCTCTCTGGCCTGTAGAGCTTTAGGTGTTGGATAGTTCTCTGCGTGTCCTCCTACTTTCAGTCGTTTTGTGGTGTACTTCCTTTCAGTGGTGGATGCTTTGTTTTCCACTTCTGTTTTCTCACCTGGCTTTTCACAATTCGGTGTGGCCTGGAGTTGTAAAACTTTGTTACTTGGTGTGGTGGTTTCAATGAAGCCGGGGAAGGCCCTTTTTATCTAAAAAATAATCAGATGTACCAAAACTTATGGTGTGACAAGGACATCTCTAATCGATCCTCAAAACCGATTAGCAAAAAATAGGTTTTAAAGGGATAAACCGCACATAGCCGATCCATTATTGGCTTTAGACAGTATAATTTTTACTCCTTAACCGACTAACTCATATATTTACTCCTTATACTACTCGATGAGTATAATTTTTATCTCCATCTTCTACTGTCGCTTTCCTCGCTCGGCCCATCCACTCCGGCGCCGACGTCCTTTGTCTTCATCTTCCACCATGCGGAAGCACATACACACTGCACCCGCACCGCTCCTCGGCCAATTTGATTTGGTTGCCGCTCGTCGTCGCCTATAAACCAACCATCTACGCCCACCGCTGCCGGTGCGAGGTTTGTTATTTTGTTGTGATCCAAAAAAATTAAGATAAATCTAACTTCGAACGAGCGAAGCAAGCAACACCTGTTGCCGGTAGGCTTGGCCGAAGTCCCGGGGGGGGGGGGGGGGTGACCTCACTGTTCGATCGTTTGCCGACACATCTACGTTTGCTGCTAACTAGAACCCGTCGGCAAGGTGCGCCGGCAATACGACCTCTTCAAGTTGGGGAAGAGGGGCGAGCACGGCCCTCCGGAGGCGACTGCGGCAGCGAGGAGGAATGAGAGAAGATCATATTGAGATCAGCGACATCGGCTAGTCTGTTAAGTATTTACACAATTTTAGTTTATATTTACTTCTGAGATCAGCGACATCGGCTAGTCTGTTAAGTACTTACACAATTAGTTTATATTTGCTTAAAAGTTATGTAATTATATTTTATACTAACTAGCAAGGTGGCCCTCGCAAATGTGAGGGCATCATCTTATCTCATCTTAGTTCCTTGAATCTATTCATGAAAAAAATATGATTTCAAAGACGGAAACAATCTTTATCACTTCCCTTTATCTTAAATAATGAATAAGGCGGATATTAATTGTCGAGATATTTACGATGTTATATTTTGTTCGGAGGGGTCACACTCGTAGATCGGGATGGTAGCACCCATGAGACGACGATGTATATAGTTTTATGACTCCATTGGACAACACTCAGTAAAAATCCTACTCATATTGGTTGGTGGCTTGTATTGTCTGTCATATGCTCGACGATCTCAAGGTAAACCTCAAGATCATTGATGGTGGATGATGGTGAATGATGTTTTCTGAATGACCGTCCCTCATTCGGTAGCACCTCAATCCTTTATATAGGACCAGGATTAGGGTTACAAGTTATCGAACATGTCTATTTTGGTGAGAGCGATTACAAAAAACCTTAATTAAATACGCCGGATCCAATTCGAGATAGTTTGTTGTCGAGTATCATGAAGAAGACGGTGTGTTCGACAAACTCGGCATCCCTTGTAAGCCAAGATGGTGCGTTTGGGCATCAGCCCTCCTCCTGGACACTCTCAGTGAGCAGCCCGCTTTCTAGGCCGTATAGTTTAGGTTTTATATCTCTCTCTAGCATTTTAAGATATGAAGAACTCAATCATGGAATGTCCAACAAAACCACTGAAAACAATAGTATCAATGATGACCCCTTATTTTTGTGCCGACATGTAAAACTACACCTTTATGGGTCGATTGAAACAACTAAAGTTTATGATTCATATCTTAGTAGATTTATTGACTCAGTTGGATCCTTATGCTTACGCAACACCATCTTATGATTATTCTCCAATCAATGCAGATACCTTTTTTACTCAGAATTTGCAATCCCTATGATTTTCCAATTTTTTCCAATTTAGCTTTAAAATGTGTCTAATTAGACTTCACTTTGAGTAGCTAATTATGTTGGAATGCATTTTGGAATATGACATGACTCTACAGGGATACACCCTCCATACGGGGGTTAAGTTTGAAGTTCAGAATTTTGTAAATATTTACAAAACCAAAACGGCAAATAATTTTTCTTTGTGCCTACAGGTAAAAATACACATTTATGGATTAACTGGAACAACTAAAGTTTATGATTCATATATTAGTAGATTTATTGATTTAGCTGGATCCTTATGCTTACGCTACACCATCTTATGATTATTCTCCAATCAATAGAATACCATTTTTTACTCAGATTTTGTAATCCCTCCGGTTCTCCAAATTTTCCGGTTTAGCTTTGAAACATGTCTAGTTAAACTTCGCTTTCAGCAGCTAATTAAGTTTGAATATATTTCAAAATATTACATAACTCTATAGGTGTACACCCTCCATTATTTAAGGGTGTGCACTATGTTTTGATTATTCACTTTCGAGGTTTAACCATAAAAAATTTGTTCAAAGTTTTGTCAATATTTACAAAACCAATACGACAAATAATTTGTCTTGTCACATTTTTATAATAATAAAAATGAAATAAAAATGTATTTAATAGTTGAATTTTTTAGGTCATGCGTGGCATGCACTATATTAGGGGGGAGATTATTAAATGACATAAATATCTCTATATTACATGGTGTGCACCGGACTATCAAATGGATTCAATAGACAAAAAGAAGATTCGCACTGTACATGTGTTGCTATAGTCTCTCTCGCCTATGTGCACAAAGTTCTCTTTTTTGACAATTTTCTTTTAAATATAATTGGTTTGAGGAAGCTAATCACGTGCACAAAGTTCTCTTTGGCTAATACGGTCAGCGGCCTTGTTCGTTGATTTTTTTTCACGTGCAACGAATGAACGGCGTAATAGACAGCAAGAGTCCTATGAACCGTACGCTGCTAACTCTGCTAATTTTTCTCACAGTCTATAACTTAATATATTATCTGGTATGAGAGATGAAACGTGTCAAACGGGTTTCCATGTTTACGCTACTATTTATCTATTATTAAATCTTAATTAGAAATTTTAAATCTAACTGTCAAAATTAATTTTGATGATGTGGTATATGCATGTGCATCACTTGGACCCAACAAAATCTTAAAACCTGATTGATCCAAGTTATGTACGTGAATTAGTTGGGTCAGGTGTGTCATATAGATTAGATCAGATTGGTGCAGTTAATAGGAGATCTATGCTCACACGTATGTGAACTCTTATTTTCTGCTTTTTAAGAAAAAAACTCCGATCAGTTTTGACGTGGGCACGTTAACATGTACGTGTCTTGTTTTACGTAACTATTAATTTAATTTAATCTGAATCATCAATTTTAAATCTTACTATCAAAAATAATTAAGAGGATGTGGCTTAACGCGATGGCTCTATTTATAACCTTATATTGCTTTTAATATATAATAAATTTTTTGAATAAAATTTGATGGTATAATTTGAATCATATTTGCATGAATTGTGTTCAAATTTTCTAAAAGAGTGAAGTTAAGGGATTGGTTAGAAACCCCTCATTTTCAAAAAACTAAATTTGAGATCAGTCAAAAGATAAGAGGTCATATACTCCTCTAAGTTACTGGTCGTCGGCTAGATAAGACCTAAGAGATTATCCTTTAGCTAGGAGGAGACAAGACTATTTTACATGACAACGTTAAGATGTGACCACTGTATATGTTCTAAATTGACAATATACTTTCCTCTTTCTCAAAATACATTGCCTCGGTGAAACTGAAGTTTAAACAACTAAGCAGGAAAAATATCAGCATTTACAATTTCAAATCTTTATTATCAATTATGAATTATTAATGTGTTTTGTTTTATGTGCGATGTTGATTTTTTTGTATAGTTAATCAAACTTTAAAATGTTTGATTTTTTACCAAAATTTATAGACACCGTATATATTTTGTGAAGAAGGGTACTCAGTCGACGAAGCTTCTTCCAGTTCCGCACGAAAAGTGATGGATTAATCAAGGAGTCGTGGCTAATTACTGCCCGCACGGACATAGTCTCACGCAATAGGCCCACAGCCAGAAAGTCAGCTCTACGCTTGTGTCTACCGACTGGAGCAATTCAAACGATATACAATTTTTTGCCGATTTTGGTCTAATGTTTTTATACAATTATTTCTGGTAATTTTAAGAATCCATTAATTCAGATTTCTATATGTGGTTCTTTTTATCAGAAAGGTTTGCTTACTCGAGATAACCTTAAGAGGCGTTGGATAGGCTAAAAAAGTATGTGTGTTGTGATAAAAAAGAGAGCACGTTGAGCATTTTTTGTTAATCTAGATTTCTTTTTGCGTGTTAAGTTTGGAGACTAATTTACTTTAACATTTATCTTGTTACCGATATTATTAATATATTTGGTATATTTGTGAAATAGGATTGAAACGAAAACAAAAGCCTAAATTCAGTAGAGAGTGAGATTTTCCGCTTTCATTTGCAATGCATGAAAAACGAATAGAGTTGAATTCGTCATTTTCAACTTGTTGAGAGTAAGATGTCATGTGCCGTAGAGCAATTCACTGGATTACACCAAAACTTTCTTTTGAGAAACACACCTGCAGATGCTTACATATACATGCATTCACCTATACGAAGAGTTTTGAGATTGATGAACTCGCGATTGAGAGGAACGTCTTCTTTTAGTGAATAATATACCGTGTCAAACATGGGTTTAAACTTTAAACTATGTTTACCTAAAAATACAACCATCCTTCTAACAAATCAACTACGGGTTACTTTTTTTAGCACACCAAGTGCAAATCTACTAACACGCGCAATGTACTCCCTCCGTTCCAAATTAATTGACTCAGATTTGTTGCATGCATTTCACGATGACAAACTAGTCCCCCAGCTTAAGAGTTGTACACTTGTACTAGTAAAAGCTAGCGTACTTCTGTCCCAAATGATCACTTCCTCTGCTCTGCTCTGTTTTGGGTTGCGCTACACCCCGGCGCCTTTCTATGAAGGTTACTGCAGAATCGAGTAGATCGAACCGCACGTTGCAACTAACCAATGCTCCAGATTTCTCCTACCACTGACTTCCTCTTGTTTATTTTTTTATCTGAAGAAACTGGCTATAGCTAATCTAGGCAGTGCATGCATCTTTGGATGGAGGAAGCAGCGTCCTCTATATTTGTGCTTTTGCTATTCTTGTTCGTCATGTGAAATAGTATTATTATTTTGCTAATCTTGTTCGGATCACTGATTAGCAAGAGATAGAAAATAAGGAACGTCACTTGGCTTACAAGAGAGCATCAATACTCAGCAAGGCAAACAGCTAGTGAAAATGTATTGTTATTTTGCAGCTACCTACAGGTAGAAACTCAGAGAAGACGATCATCTCATGCTCAGACTGCTCTCACTCTCAGACCTCAGCTTCTCATTACGAAAGACACCATCAACCAGTGGGTAATCTCTTGATTTTGGAAGAGGCCTTCCTGATGACCCTGGACAGGTTGCTGCAGCCATGTAGGTCTGCAGCAATCATCTCCTTCTTGCAGCCGTTTCTTCTTCCTCTACAGGGCTCCGGCAGATCCTCCACCACCTTGACGCTGCCCAGCGACCTGAACGACTGAGACTTGCCATCGTAGAACCTCGACAGCCCTCTCCTGGAAATCAGTTTAGCAAATCTTCAACCTTTTCCGTCCATGATGTGATCACGCAGTGGGAACATACAGTTCATGATGAGGGCTTGCCTGGTTTGAGGCAGCTGGGCCATGAGGCTGGACATATCATACCGGTGTTCTGGATGTCCCTCCCGATCATCATGTTCAGAGCCTGCCGCTGGCTCCATTGGCAGGCATGATGAAGACGACTCGACTGAAGAACCATAGACGCTGCCGCCAGCGCCAACGCCAGAGCAGAGATCATCCATGAACCTAACCTGGTGGTGCTGTACAACAAGGCTGAAGTGGACCTTCCAATCTACCAACCATCTCAATTTCATTCTGGTAGTTTGTACCATACACGGGCAGTCAAGTTGAGTAAGATGGAGTATATTCTCACTGTATTGGAGCACAAGTACAAGTTGAGCAAGGAATGGAACAAGATGCAAGATAAGTATCTGTACAAAAGGGGCATTTCACAGCCAGATAATTTGTTGACATTCCAGTTAAAAATTATACCTCCATTGTTCGCAAGTGTTCTCATCCTTTTGTCTCCAACAAAAACATATTTACTGTCATGCTCCCAGAGATGGACAGCATCTCAGGATGAAGAAACAGTGCACACATCTTCCTGCTGCAAGTTCACACACCCCGTACAAAGCTGTGATGTCTACATCTCAGAGAACACCAAACTGGTATAAACATGACAAACTGACAACGATTGGGATAATATTAGCGCTTCCATAGCAATCTCTCATGCATTTATCACATCCATTAAGCAACAAGTGAGCTCAGAAGATTTTACAACTACTTTCAGAAAATTACAATAAGTTATATCATGGAAGGATTATGACAACTGCAGCTACCAAAACAGGGGGAAAATTCAGGCTAGATGATTTCGGTTCTACCAGCAAGAACCAAGCAAATTAGTCGGATCAGATAAGCAGCACGCCACAGCCCTCGATGATGCCTAAGGATGTAAGTTAAGTTCAAGCCATCTATCCAGAAGATAATGTCAGAACATCTGGCTTCACTTTTTGTGCACCCTGCAGTCTGGGGAGTTTTGCGGCAAGGGGGACAACGGATGCCTTGATGAATCCACATTGTTGAAATCGATGGCCAGGCTGATTGGGCTTGTGTCCTTCAGACTTGATGATTTGCGCTTCTGCTGCAAGCAGAGCAAGACATTATTGCATCACATGAACATTCTAATCTAGATATTCAGATAAAAGGTAATCATAGCCTCTACCAACAATTCTACTCCAAGTGTATCAGACCAATAAACACATGGTTTATGACTGGTATTTTACCTTCGTGGAATTACTGGCAGAGTGCTTTCTTTCAGATCGATGTTTCTGCTCTTTGTCCAGTAAGCTAACCAGCCTTTTGTTCGCTTCATCAAGAGTTCTGTTTTCCTCGAATAGCAACTTTACCTGAAAGGAAACATGAGGAAAATTTAAACATCAGAACAACATCAGTGTTGCACAGATTGACAAACACTGAGAAGATGATAAGTTGCAGGTACGAAACATAGCTGCAACCTGCAAGGACAAGAGGGCTTCAATATCTTACCTCCTCCTCTGCTCTGTTGAGGTTGGTCTTAAGTATTTCCTTGTCCCTCTGCAGAGCTTGCACTTCATTATTTAGCGCAGTAAGCTGGACATGGAGAATGACACAGGTACAATGAATATCGGAGGATCAGATCAAGCAGTACCACATTAATATGTGGGCACCACTGCATTAGTAATTTCAAACACTCACCACACAAGCATATATCTAGAAAGTATGTAATTGACAAGAAAAAAGTTTCTAGCAAACAGAATGTTCAATGAATGTTGATCTGATACTAACGCACACCTACATATTCCCATAGAACTGAGACCGCTGTTGTACTTGTACCATCTCAAGATTTGAGCCAAAAGAAGAACCCCGCTTTTAGCAGTTATTTTGGATGCCAGACGAACTAGTGCAGCTATTGTACGCTGTACAGTAAAAGACATAGAAAATGTACAACTTTCTTTGTTCCCCTGCTGCAACTTGCTACTAAAAATGCTGGCATAAAAATGTCTCATTTGGTCCTTAAGAAAGTAGACAGATTAATGGCCATGTCACACATTATGTATTGACATCAATACAGTGTCAGTAGATTTGTGATCCTTACAAAAAAAAAAATTGGTGGAATCGAAGTCATTTTTCTAGATTAATTAGATATAGGACTAACATAAAATCATATGATGGAGCTATGTAGATCCAAGGCCAAAACCAAACCGTGCAACATAACAAGCCATATTGATGTGCACACCTAAGATAAAGAATTTATCATCCATGAACTCAACTGATATGTGCTACAAACTATCTCAGTGTGAATAACCGACAGTGGCCAAGCCAACAAGCATGGGTTTATGTTAAAGTAGATCCCAGGCTGGGTGTGTGATTCCAGGGGTTCAGTTGTACTAAATCGGGATCAAGATCAAATGTAAACTATCCCCTTTTGGGGCGCATTGCTGGTTAAAAGATTCGAACAGAAATTCTTGGCAAACTGAAAACCAGAGAGGAGGTGGCGTTACAGACGTCGGGTGTGTCCTTGAGGCGCGCCCGCAGGTCGTCGTTCTCCCTGGCGAGCTCGTCGCAGGACTCCATGGCGCGCTCGAGGTCGCGCTCGTAGAGGGTGCACTCCTTCTCGAGCCTGGCGGCGTCGGCGGCGAGCCTGTTGCGGTCGGCGGCCATGGCCTCCTTCTCCTCGACGCAGCGGCGGATACCCTCAGCGTTCATGGCGGACTCCTTCTGCGCGTACAGACGAGGCAAACGGGACAGTTAGGCCGGGCAGTCGCGGCGAGATGGGATAAGATCAGATGGAGTAACCGCCGAGGCGGAATGGACGGCGGAGAAGGATATGGGGAACGGACCTTGACGAGCTCGATGCGGCGCGTGGCGGCGTGGAGGTCTTCCTCGAGGGCGAAGACGTGGTCCTGGAGGCGGCGGCGGAGGTCCTCGGAGGCGAGGAGCTTGAGGCGGAGGGACCGCTCCGGGACGGGGAGGCCGAGCGAGGAACCGATGGTGTCGCGCACGTAGCGCTCGGCGCCGCCCGGGAGCGCGGGCATGGAGGGGGCGGCGTCGCTGTCGTCGTCCGGCGCCATGGATCCCGTCGCCGCCGACGATGAGGAGGAGGGGTTTTGATTTGGATTTTGAAATCGCTACTGCTGCGGTTCTGGCCGTGTGCGTGTGTGAATGAAAGAGCTGTTACGACCTGTTAGTGGGCTATTTTGGGTGCCGCTGCTCGCTTGGGCCTTCTACTCTTCCTTCTGATGCTGGCCCATCGCAGCCTGTTTAAACTTTATGTTTTTGCTTTGTTATACTGGCTACTCGAATTGACTTTTTATGGGTAATCTAGATAATCCTATTTTTGCACAAAACCTAAAATATCGTATGTTTGAGTAAAAGATTTTTATTGGTATGACTGAAACCGTATGAAGTTTTGCATCGACTACTTTGCATCCTATTCTAAAGGAGAAAACTTCCGTTGCAACATCGAAATTATGAACTTTCACATGTGGTGAAACTAAACGATTTTTGTTATACATTTAAGTGTTTCCGGTTCATGCAGTAACATGTAGTGATATTAAACCATACATGTCCTCTTGGTCTGGGTCGTTTAGATCACGTGAATCCGGGCAGGCCCAGCCAGGATAAAAAGTGCCCTCTCCTGGGCCGCATAAATAATTTGGCCTACCATGCCAAGTGAAACCCTTCGCTCAAATCCGTATAGTCGCTACCTTGTTTGCTCGCGGTGCAGAAACGCGGCCACACTCCCAAACCGTCATGTCTTGAGGCCCCTCTCCCTGGACCTTAGGTAAGCCAACCATCCCACCGCAGACAATGTATCAGCCTATGTCCTCCACTATACTCTGCCCCCTCCCCCCCCTCCCCCTCCTCCCCGTCATGTGGCTCTAGCTGCTCGTCGTTGGCATGCCTTGCCTGACTCCCCTTCGTGCAGTTCTATCAACAGATGAATTAATTAGAAGAGCTATAGGTTGCATCATCGGTTCCCCTCGGGTGCGACATGAAGCATGTAATTGAACTAAATCATTGATTATAACAGTTATTTGTAACTATTTATTTGTTTTAGAAACAAAAGATGAATAAATTTTATCCATCGATCTTAAAATCATACCCATCAACAAATGCATATCTTTGAACCAAAGAGGCTCCTCGAACTGAAGAACCTTTTTTAGCCGAAGATGCTACCAAAGCTGAATCCACTCTGTAAAGCGTCCCTACAATATCAACTGAAGCAAATGAAAACCTTCCATATCATGTTCCCAGCGTGAATGCTTGTCTCAAACATGGTATGTATGTTACTGTTTAGGGTCCCGGTCTTTGGACACCTATTGAGGACTGGGTCCAAACATTAAAGATGTATAACAGAGTGTATTAGTTTGTGGCCAGGCCAATCTTTTGGTCATAAATATAAGTAACAACTTTTTTGGAATAGCCAGTATACCTAGAAATTTTCATGTTAGGCTTGGTTCAAAAATCATGGCAATTGGTTGGAGTAAGTGTTGCTAAAGATGCAACATTTTGTTTCTTTTGATTTCTTTTTAAGCAACCGAAGCACACAACTTTGGCATTGACTCATTCACAAAGGTGGGCTTTAATTATTTTTTTGAACGATGGAACTAGTGTTCTGTTCATGTTGGTAAACCTCATGGTGCACACAATAAATCTTGACAATGTTATGAGAGGCTTTCAAAATTAAAGGCAATATGGTGAACATGTGATGAAGTGTGGTGCCATAAAGGATGAACAAAACTACGAAGATCATGGTCCTTACACGAGATTAAGAGATTGAGAGATTTGTTGGAATTAGGTAAGTTCCTAGCACAATAACCACTTCACTAACGGAAGCTTTGGATACTATAGTTCGATCAAGGTATTTCTTTTTTTTAACAAGGATCAAGGTATTTCATTGTCTAAATTCAGAAGGCAAGGGAAGGATGGAGCTTCTAACACCACATGCAATTTTGTGTCTTATAAAGCATGATATTAGATGAAAACCCAAATGCATCTTATATTCATTGTTTTGTCTGTTACTTACAGTTAGTGGTTTTTGTTGTTGCCAAGTGTTGTTCCTTCATATTTATAGTTTTGTAAAGCGTTTTACCAACAAATAGGTCTTAATTGCAAATCCAAGATACTCAGTCCGGGTAGCTCAAAGTTATTATTCTTCATATATATAAAATAATTGACAAGAATGAGACTTGAAACAGTTTGGCAGATACAACTATTGCTCAGCACAATATTGTATTTTCCGAGTAAACATCCAAAAGAGTTTGCATCATGTATGTACAAGTATGACTAGCTAAGTTGGATTTCCTATACATTATACAATCCTCATAATCCTTCCTAGTGTTTGGCTTCACAGGGTTGTGGAATAACGGTTCCTGCTTTCCGCGGTTCTGCATTCTCGCAGATACTTTGGGTGTCACCCTTGCCGCCTTCCATTTTTAGGTTGATGTTCTCCAAAACAATGCCAGAGCAGGAGGCACCATTGCCGCAGCTAAGCTTGATAGCATCCTTGGAAATGGTTGTGCCTCTAATGTTTTTGAACACCACGTTGCTAATTTTCACGGCTGAAGCCTGTTTCTTGCATGGTGTTGCCGAGTCGCAGTAGTTTTGATCAATGATGATTGGATTTTGCACGTTGTCCATAATGATGTTTTGGAAGGTGATATCTTTCGCGTACCCGCTTCCTCCCTGCCATGTCTTGATCCGGGAACCATTAGTGGTGCCATATAACAGTACCGAGTCAATTGTGATGCCTGAAACCTCGGCCTTGGAGTTGCCATCTCCTAAGCTTCCGATGCTTATTCCGTGGCCCGGACCACACACAACTTTGGTGACCAGAAGATTGTGAGTTCCATCCTCAATCGACATGCAATCATCGCCGGTTTTGATGAAACAATCTTTAACTTGGACATCTTTGCTCCGGGTGATGTGGATGCCGTCGGTATTCGGGCTCGTGCCAGGCGCGGTGATGGACAAGTGGGCGAATTGCACGTTGGTGCAATCCTCAACAGACATATGAATCTGTTGACTGTCTACGATTTTGAGGTTCTCGGTCTTCAAATTATCACAGCGGTGAAACGTCAATGCTGTCGGAGCTGCTGTGCAGGGAAGGGACTTGTCTGTCTTGCACGAGTTCTTCCACCAAATGTCGCCGTTGCCATTGATGGTGCCGCCGCCGGTTACAGTGAGATTGGAGACGCCCTGGAACATGATCCAATGGTTTATGTTGTCTTCGCTCCATGCGGACCTGCTTGGAGGAGCCACCAGCGTGCCTTTCACCATGAAGACTACGCTAGACTTGCATGGGCCAGAGAGGGTGATGGCCTTGATCAGGTAGCTCTTGGCATTGGGAACGAGCAGCACGGCCGGCCGGGAAGAGGAGCATGCTGCCTTCCACGCCTTGGCCAGCGCCTCTGTGTCGTCGTTCTTCCCGTCCCCGCGAGCACCGTAGTTGTCGAGGACGAACACGTTCTGAGTCTCTTTTGCTGTCGTAGGTGCAGCATGCAGCTGATGTGCACCGGACATCAAGAGCATAGTGAGAGCCGCCATGGACAGCATGAGCATAGTACTCAACGCCATTTGCAGGAGGTTGAAGGCCAAAAAGCAGCTAGCTAAACCACAAGTCAGAGCGGGAAGGTGTAGCCGGCGAGGGGTAGAAGAAGAGCAGATGCGAATGTGAGATGCAGAAGAAGGTGTAGCCGGCGAGGGGCATTTATAGGTCCAGGGAGCAGAGAAGGCTTGCAAGTGGATATCGTGGAGAGTTAGGCGTACGTATTTGACTATTTGCATGTGTTGTGGAGTGTGCAGAGCTGCAAACGCTCGTGATGCCATGGAATCACCCATGCTAGGTGCGCCTGCATGCAAGAAATTCTACGAGCCAATTGCTAAAGGAGATAAGCATGCCAGATTTCTCAGATTTGCAGGTCTTTCACGGCAGAAATGTTGAGTTGTAGCCAAAAAGGAGATAAGCGTGCGTGTTTCTCCCTCCTCTCACTCATTTCTTGCGTGGGCTCCTACGCATGGATAATATCTTGGACATGCTTATAGCTTTGTGCTTACGACTTATAGTTTTGCTCAATTAATCAAAAATACCGAAGTAGTCGCAATTTAGCCAGAAAGCTAGCGTACGTTTGCCTAGGCGACTCCTGAGTGACGCAGCCCATTGTCAGTGTGGTAATCATACGAAATTTGGAGTAGAATAGTATTTAGGTATTCTTGTGGCACGTGGCTTCTTGATTTATAAGACATAATTCTGTTGTACAAACTAGCAAGGTCGCCCTCGCAAATGTGATGGCATCATCTTCGACATATTGAATATGTTCATGTACTAAGTTTGAGTTTTTATAGATACTGAAAAATACCAAAATCTAAATAAGAGCATGAAGTGATTGTTGGAGGACTGAAAAATCAAGACGGATAATATCAAAGAATTATCTTTGGTCAGGGTGGCTCTCAAGACGAATGGTATCGATGCACTCCTCTCACATGCATAGTATTAGCCTTCAAAGTGCCCTCAAAACTTAGCACTCAAAACTTTGGTGATGTAATATAAGTGTGGAAGATGCTAAAAAAAATCCCCATTTTCATTGGCAAGATAGTACGTGTTCTTGGGATTGACAGCGGATTACAGTAAAAGATATTTTCTTAAGAAAGGGGCTTAAGTTGAGGGAAGTCGCACGTACATCTTTCGAATTTAGGGAATTAGGTGTTTTAATATTTAAAATAAAAAATCCATGTAACACGTCCTATAAGGCTGGCTACTTTTAATGGAGGTAGTGCTATTTTAATTCATATATTGACTCTCTTCCTACCATCTCTCGTTCATGTTACTCTAAAAATGACTACATGGACTAACATGGCTCATAGTTTCATGTACTGTATTATAGTATTTTAAAATACAATTGGATGGTACATAGCTAGTCATCAAATTATTGTAAGTCATCCAAAAAATAATGTTTTAGTTGCGCCACAAAACACTAACCATCGTGTTATTATAGCTCTCTGATCGTATACTCATAATAACAAATACTTTTGGTCAATTATTTGATTTTCATAATTTAAATCTCTCCCTGCCAAACCCACTATTTAACCCGGTGACTGTACTATGTCACTCATTTGCATAGGTCGTGTCCTGAAACATAATGTTCTCGCTTCTTCATTAGTCATAATTTCTTTATACACCTTAATTAGGAAATTTCAGTGGTGTCTCCTATTAATATTTAAGAATGAGAGAGGAAATAAAGTTTCTCGCAAAACATTGGGACTGGCATAAAAGTATTTAATCACACCATAGGAAAACCATGTGACGCTGAAGTAAGCCCATGAGAACCTTGGTTGTGAAGATATTAAGTAATATTATTTAATGTGTACACTTTACGAAGATCTATTAGAAGGTATAACTAACATGGCATATTAATCGTGCTTTTCGCAACTATGAGAACCATTAACGTGTGACTTTTGCCGACACAATTTTGATGATTTATTTTTTCATCTTGTTTAATTATAAACTTTTTTTGTGTATAATCTACAAATGAAAATAGGGTGTGCTAGAATTATGACCGGATGTTTAATTTTTCCAAAAACTTATGAATATTCTGCCATATTGTGCTTATCTAACATATTTTTATTAAAGTAAACAAAATTGCGATATGAATAGTTAAATAATGATCATCTCTTTTAACTTCAAAATTTCCTTTGCCTCAAATCTAATCTTTGAAGTTATTCTTCACTAAAAAGATTTTTTTGTAATTTCTATCAAGCTCCATTCAATCTTGATAACAGATAATCGGCTTTTAGTGATGTGAGAGAACTAATCATTCTCCTGATTATATTTTAAGATAGTTTATGTTGTTGTGTTTTTCATTAACATGTCATTGGGTTGAGATGTTGTCATACAGAATAAAATCCTATCGGATCCATCTAATTCTTGGTGTTTCCAAATAGATCCTCCATTATGCATCGTACATTGGTACGGTACATTCTCCATTATGCATCCTTATTTATTTTGATAGCGAGCCAATAGTGATATTTTTTCAGTAATTTTTTGTGATTATTAAGTCTTCTCAATCATTCACGTATATTTATATATACTCCCTCTGTCCGGGTCTAATACATGATCCCTTCACTAGTGGAAATCGGGGCTCTAGTCCCGGTTCCAGAGGGCCTGTAGTCCCGGTGTAGCAACCGGGACTACCAAGGCGGGACTAGAGCCCCCCCCCCCTTTCGTTTCGGCTCAGCACAAACCGGGACCGGAGCCCCCCCCCCCCCCCCACCAATTAGAGCAAGGCACGTGGAGGGGGCAGGGGCGCGCAAGGGCGAACCCTTTAGTCCCGGTTCGTGTTACGAACCGGGACTAGGTTTTTTTTTTTTTAGATTTCAGGGTTTTGTTTTTATTTTCATTTCAGTGCTTTGTTTTTTTTATTTCGACCGGTTTTCTGGGTAGGGGTTTCGGATGGTACCATGTCGATGCGTCGGGGGTAGGGGTTTCGGATGCTACAGCTTCGATGGGCGAAAAACACGTATAAATTATTATACGAACCTAGATGAAGTTGCATCATGCATATATACAATTACATGAAGATCATGTGTTCATAACACATACACATTTAAGTACGCGTGGTACATGAATATCACGTTTCCCGGTTCCAGAGACTTAGAAATATTTTGTTACATGGATATCACTATATATTACATGTCCGCACTAGTCAACATAGTGGTACTCTCCGGTCTCCGGTATGACATCGGTGAGGTAAAATCCCGTCAACTCCTCTACAATTGCCCTGAAGCGGGTCTTTATTGGTAGCTCGTTGCGCTTTCTTGCCAACTGTAAAAAAATGATATCACAATGAATACATGAGATATGAAATAAATAAAACTCATCACGATTGATGATACAAAAATAATGTTGTGACTAGAGCTTTAGGTAGTTCGATACTTCTTTTGCTCTTCAAACTCTCGTTGACCACAGTGTGCATGTACTCGCAAACGAAGAATCCATATAGATCAGTCCCGGTTGGCTGTTTAAGACAAGTCTATAGAAGAATAAAATTTAATCAAATAATAATAAAGTATGATAATGGTGCATGGGCCTAGTTATAGTACTACTTACATCGTTAGTACGCCAACGCAGTTTCTCTGGCCATCCACTGTTCGGATGTTCCGCGAGGAACATTTTCCAAACGCTGCATGACAAGAAACTGAATGAATGAGTCATAAATTCCTTGATATTAGGAAATGAACGAAAGAGGCGAGAAGAAAAGAAAGTACCTTGCCACCAAATCAAAACAGGTCTTGTATTGTTTAGGGCATCTTCTTAACGAGTCAAGGACAACAATTTCTCCTTTCCGCAAGTCAATAACGATAAGAATGTAGTGGTAGTTGCCACGTTTATAAATAGTCATGCATAACTAATCAATTAAACTTAACATCGGGTGAGAAAAATAGAATGTGTAATAAGCAGTAACACTCACTTGAAGTTGTAAGGCCATAATATATATTTTTTGTAAGCTTGTCGCTTGAAAAACATTAGCAAATTCCCCGGTGTATCCTTGTTAACTAGTGGATCAATTATGTTATCTTCATGCATTATAGAGGGGTCAATGAACCCAATGTGGTTGATTTTCTTCTTCTTGCATTCGAGCATCTTCATTCTGCGTAATAAAGCACACAAAATATTATAGAGAGGATTATCACAGACAATGAACGAGTAGAGCTAATTAAAACATTAAATTACAGGAATAGATGACTTACAGACAATAGGAACTTATGATGTTTTTGTCGAGGGCCCGGAGATTGTATAACTGAAAGATTTCGGCGAAGTAAAGGACAACGGAGTATTCTTGGAAATAATGCTCTTCCTTAACTGCCATCATGAGAGCGTCTTTATTCGTCTCCTTTACGGTATCCTTGTACCATGCTTGAAATTGACGCATTCTGGTGGGTAAGTCGCCGTCAACAAAATTCTCCCCGTGAACATAAGTACGAACAACATCCGCGAAGGGGATATCATCTCCCGAATATACCAGCTCCCGCACATTGATGTTTTTGAGAACTCTGTCATCAAGCACCTTGAGCGGGGGGGCCGACTGTGCGTCTTGTTCTCCGAGTTGGGCAACTTGTTTCCCTTTTTTCGATCGATCATCCATCTCTTCGTCATATGACTTACCAATGTTGCGATCATAGTCTGTTAGCGGCGATGGTGGGGGGTTGTATAGGGCATCGATGCAACGGTCAGTTTTTTCCTGAGGAATTCCGACAGTAAATTTTGCAGGAGGCAATTGTTTCGCTAACGCTTTCTGTTTCACGCCAGCAAGCCAGACATCCGTATGTTCTTTGCATGCGATATCGTTTTCCTCGACGGTTCTCTCCCAAGGTAACTTTGGAGTAGGCGGCGGTATTTTCTGCTTTCTAGGTTTCTTCCTAACAGGAGAACCAGACTGGCACCTACTCGAGAGCGACTTAACATTCTGGCGGACTGGCACAGACTGCGATGGCCTCACGCTAGGAACCCTCTCGGGGGGCGGTTGGCTTTGCTATTGAGCTGGAGATGGACTCGGGCTGGGGTCCCTATCGGGGAGGTGTGGGCTTTGCTGATGGGGTGGAGATGGACTCCGTCTTTGATCCCTCCGGTAGAAGACCTCTCAATGCAACCGGAAGTAATTGTGTCATAATCACGTGACAGTCATGAGACTTTAGATTCTGAAATTTTTGCTCTGCCATGTTTATTATTCCTTTTATATTTGATGAGAAGCCAGATGGAACCTTCATACTGCGAAGGCACTCAAAAAATATTTTCTTCTCTTCTTTAGTAAGAGCGTAGCTTGCAGTACCTGGCTGATTCTCTGAATGAGTATCGTCTCGATGCATCTCTTCGCTCATACGTTGATGGGTCTGCCTTCCTTTCGGTGTACCTTTTTTTGACTTCCCATACACGCCTAAGAAGTTTAGCAAATTGCAACAAATGTTCTTTGTCACGTGCATCACGTCGATTGCAGAGTGAATCTCTAGCATTATCCAATATGGCAGCTCCCAAAATATAGATTTCTTCTTCCACATGGGTACGTGGTTGTTTGCGTCATTCGGAACAGTGAGACCGCCAGGACCCTTTCCAAAGATTACATTTAAATCCTTGACCATATCATGTATAGCAGAACTAGAAGGGCGGGTAGGCCTCGGCCGATGATCTGCCTCACATTTGTAATGCTTGCCTTTCTTCCTTAACGGATGCTTGGGTACAAGAAACCGACAATGACCTAGGTACACATTCTTGTTACCTAAATGTATACTATCAGTCTCAGCTAAACAGTGTGTGCATGCATTATATCCCTTGTTTGACTGTCCTGAAATGTTGCCTAGAGCAGGCCAATCATTGATGGTTACAAAAAGCAAAGCTCGTAGATCAAATTCCTCCAGTTTGTGCTCATCCCACACACGTACACCTTCCTCACACCACAACTGCAAAAGTTCTTCAACTAATGGCCTGAGGTACACATCAATGTCGTTGCCAGGTTGCTTCGGGCCTTGAATGAGCACGGGCATCATAATGTACTTCCGCTTCATGCACAGCCAAGGAGGAAGGTTATAGATACATAGAGTCACGGGCCAAGTGCTGTGACTGGAGCTCTGCTCTCCAAAAGGATTAAAGCCATCTGTACTTAGGCCAAATCTTAAGTTCCTCGCGTCACGTGAAAATGTCGGGAACTCTCTGTCAATTTTTCTCCATTGGGACCCATCCGCGGGGTGTCTCAACATCAAGTCTTTTTTACGATCTTCTTTGTGCCAACGCAACAATTTGGCATGCTCTCTATTGCTGAACAAACGTTTCAACCGTGGTATTATAGGAGCATACCACATCACCTTTGCAGGAATCCTCTTCCTGGGGCGCGGCTCGCCCTCAACATCACCAGGGTCATCTCGCCCGATCTTATACCGCAAAGCACCGCATGCAGGACATGCATTCAATTTTTCGTGCTCACCGCGGTAGAGGATGCAGTCATTAATGCAAGCGTGTATCTTATGCACCTCTAATCCTAGAGGGCATACCACCTTCTTTGCTTCATACGTACTAGACGGCAATTCGTTATCCTTTGGAAGCATCTTCTTAACTATTTTTAACAAATTTTCAAATCCCTTGTCAGAAGTACCATTCTCTGCCTTCCATTGCAACAATTCAAGTGTGGTACCTAGCTTTTTCTGGTCATTTTGCCAAGTTGGGTACAACAATTTGGCGTGATCAGCTAACATACGCTCCAACTTCAACCTTTCGTTTTCACTTCCACAGTCCATTTGTGCATCACGAATGGCCCGACGAAGATCATCGTCGGGCTCATCAATAATGGGATCTTCTTCAGTTTCGTCTTCTCCCATTGTAGTATCACTGAACCAAGGATACTTGTCATTATCCTCCTCTTCTTCATTTTCTTCCATGATAACCCCTGTTTCTCCGTGCTTGGTCCAACAATAATAACCAGACATAAAACCATTATGCAAGAGGTGTGAGTGAATGACTTTTGAGGTAGAGTGATCACTCATATTCTTGCAGGCACTACATGGACAACGAATAAAACCGTTCTTCGGCTTGTTTGCCTCAGCCATATGGAGAAAATTATGCATGCCATCAATGAACTCAGGACAACATCGGTCACCGTACATCCATTGTCGGTTCATCTGTATTACATAAAAGTATATTGAACCCCATTATTACACTACTGTCATAAATAATATGTAAGAGCAAATTAATTAATACAATGTCATCCATTAAAATAAGAGTAGAGTATTGACAAGCGGTAATACATAGTTCTCATAAAACATACATTAACTGAAACAAATATAAAAATTATCTAAAGAATTTAAATCCAACAACAAATGCGATCAAAATCGCAACTAAGGTAAATACTGAACCCACAGCATAATGATACCAAGCCTCCCGATTAATGGCATATTTTCTAATCCTTTTTATCTTCAAGCGCATTGCATCCATCTTGATCTCGTTACCATCGACCACGTCGGCAAGTTTGAGCTCTAATTTCATCTTATCTTCTAAGCATTGAAGATAAAGAGTTTCACTTCTTTTCAATTTTGCTTTCAAATCATTGTTTTCTTTATCCAAAAACTCGACAATAGGGTCAGGTTCAATTTCTGGTTCAACTACCTCCTAGATAAAAATAATTCTATGTCAAGTTGGTCGCCATAATTGTCAGAAACATAGAATGAAATAAATAGTTTTGAAAATATACCACATCCGAATCATAGACCGGACGAGGACCGACGGGGACGGATATCAGAACCATGACACTATACATATAATACAAGTTAGAAAATTATACAAGTAGTAACTATGCATCTAAATCATAAAAGCTATGTTTTTAAAATAAAATAAAATAAAATATAGAGGCTCACCGAGGTGGTGACGGGACGGCACGGGCGATCGACGTCGATAAGGCTCCTCACCACACTAAAACACATAAATCATTATTTTAGTTTGAGAACAAATTGCACATATACACAAATGAGATCATAACTTAGGCATTACATCGAACACCTTGCTTGCACAAAAAAATTGAAATGAGCAAAATGAGCTAAATAAGCAATGCCGGAAAGAGGATGAAGAGCCTAACCGTGGGGTGGCTTCAATCTTGCCAAATGGTGAATTTTCTTTGAGAAAATAGAGATGAAATGGAGAGGAAATGGAGATGAAATGGAGTTGAAAATGGTGAGCTCGGGTTGAGCTGAGAAAATGGTGAGCTCGGGTAGGAAGAAGGTGGCATTGTAGCCGAATTATTAGTCCCGGTTCATAACACGAACCGGGACTAAAGGTTGCTGGCGCTGGGCCCCGCGCCTGCCACCGCATGTGGAGACCCTTTGGTCCCGGTTCGTGGCAAGAACCGGGACTAAAGGTCCCGAAAAAATTACACCTCGGAGCTTCCACCCCTTTAGTCCCGGTCCAAATTTAATTTGGGACTAAAGGGGTGAACCTAAGCTCCATTTTCCACTAGTGCTTCTCAATCATGCACCTATATTTTTGATATGTTATGTTCTGCTCTTCATGAACATGTCATCGGGTTGAGATGGTGTCAAACAATATAAAATCCTATTGATCCGACTCATTTTTGGTGTCTCGAAATAGACCAACGCACATTGGACAGTGGTCTAGTACCAATTATTTGCATGGCTTGTTTTTTTGTTTTTATCTTTATAATCAAACGTCGCCCTTTTAGCAATATCTGCATAACTGTAGACGATTTACATTCTTCATTAAGCATTGTTATTTTTGTTGATAGCGATCAAGTAGTGGCAACTTTTTCAATGAAGGTGTATTATAGGTATGTCCATACAAATGGCCGTAGTGTGCTCGTACCTACATGGTGTTAGATTGATCTCGTTTTTAATGAGATTAATACCGCATTGATTAGCCCAACGGACAAATCAATCCTCTTGATTGCGCCCTAATCGGGGGCGTCTGTTTCCTGTTATGGAGCAGTGGGCCCCTGTGACCTGCGCTATATAAAGAGGTGGGGGGCCGGGGCACACGGTACGAGGTTCACCGCGCCGCCAGCCACCCCACCGACATCCCCTTCCGATTAGGGTTAGCGCAGTGCTCACGGGAAGACCACTGCGCCACCACCGTCCGGCAACCGTCACCGTCGACCACCATGGCCGACTCCTCGAGCTCCTCTGGCCAGAGCCAAGGTATCTCCCGGATCCCCTCTCTCTCACACTACTTACACACCCACATACATGATCTACATGCTGTACACAATTGATCTACCGATGCAAGTAATAATAGGATCTAACAATGGTATCAGAGCTACATCCTAATTTTTGTTTCGGTAGTGATTCAAAGTTGAAAAGAAAAATAAAGAAAAGGTCACCGGATGCCCTCGGGCCAACCGGCAAAGTGCGCCGCCGCAAGGGTCGCGCCACTCCTCTCGATCCAAGTTCGCATCGGCAAGCCGAGGGACTGGACGAAGAGCACGGGCAGTGGAGGAGGCGTTGATCTCTCCTCTGCCGAAAGAGAGAAAAGAAACCCTAGCCTACATCAATCCCGCAAAAGGAAACCCTAACCCTAATCTGGAATAGAGGGGAAGGGCAAAGGACTCACCGGCACGAATCACGCCGGCAAAGGGCGCCGCCGCTGAGCCGCTTGATGGCGGTGCGCCCACCCGCGGGTGCACGCACGGCCGGCAAGAGGTCCAGAGAGGCGCCGTCGTCTTCTTGAGTTGGTTTTCGGGCTGCTCGGAGGAGGAAAGGAAGAGGGGCGGAGGAGCCTGTCGTGGCATCGTGCCGCGCGGCCGTTCGTCTCCGTCGCCGGCATGCCGGCCACGGACATCCACCGACGCCGTCGAATTCGATGGTGGAGAAAACGGGGAAAAAGGAAAACGAAAGAAAGATGAAAGAAAGGGAGAGGAGAACGAGCTCGTCGTGGAGCTGATGCGGCGCAGGGCGTTTCCTCGCCGTCGCCGGCGACGCGGATTCTTTTCTCAGCCGCCGTTTTTTCACGGGAGAGAAAGACAGGGGAAAGAGCAGAATAGAGCTAGGGTTAGGGCAACTGACCGCGTCGGGTCGTTTTGAGCGAGCGAAAACTACGCTCAGCAGTCCGATCCCATCGTACAGCCAGAAATGAGCGACTGTCTCCAGCACGCAGGCGTGGGCTGTGGCCGCGTTTGCAATAAGATGGGCCGTAAGGCCGGACTGGAAAATGAGCCATGGCCCGTGTATTAGCTGACCGAGCGTCAGGAAAGGAAATAGGCAACATGGGCTAGCAGGCCACGTACCTGCGTCTGTTATTTAATTTTTTTTTAGAAGCGTTTTCTGTGAATGGTTTCTTGATGAATTTGGGCAATTTTTTGTCAAATTTCGTCAAGAATTTTCCTCTCCAAATTATTCCAACGAAAGTTTGTTTAGGAAATATAAAAGTATATAGAAAGCTTCTAAAAAAGTTTAAAGTTTATAAATTTTATTCATAGTTTCCGCTGCAAATAGTTAAAAGAAATTGCTTAAAAGCAATAAAGTGATAATTAAATTGAAAGACATGATAAAGTGATATTAAAAATGATTATGATTCTGTTATTATATGACCAACGTTGTTAATAGCATTATCATGATTCATATATAGTATGTTAATTGGTGCATTTATTTCTTTATTGCCCAACGGTGATATAGTTTTAATTGCATAACAGTTGTATGCTTTAATTTATACCAACGTTGGATTAAATGTATGCAATTGTTTTTTGTTATCTTATATCCTTGTGGTTTCAGGAAGTTTTCACCTGATGAGCTGCCTGAAGGATGTTCCTACGCTCAGAGGTGACAACTACTCTGAGTGGTGGAAGAAAGTCGAACTGGCCTTTGTCTGTGCTGAGGTCGACTGGGTTGTGACTACTCCACAGCCAGTCAAGCCAGCAAAGCCAGTGAGAGCATCTGATGATGATGATTCTGCTTGGCAGAAAAAAGAGCTGGACTATGCTCCAGTAGAGATGGGCTACACCCTAGAGAACCAAAAGTGGGTGAACGCCAATAAAAAGTGCATGGCATTCATAAAGAACACAGTTGAGACCGCTATTGTGGGCTCAATTGAAGAGTGTGCCTCTGTAGGAGAGTATCTCCAAAAGATAAAGAGCCACTTTACTGGTTCTTCAAAGACATATGCTACCCAGTTGCTCAGACAGCTGGTGACAGAAAAGTATCATGGAGGTACACATGGTATAAGGGAGCACATTCTCAGAATGAGCAACATGGCTGCTAAGCTTAAGTCCATGGAAGCTGATCTGGAGCTCAAGCCTGCACTAATAGTTCACTTGGTGATGGCTTCACTGCCACCACAATTTGAAAATTTCATCATCAACTACAATGTGTCGCCTGAAAAATGGGACATTGAAAAGACAATTGCGATGCTGTCGCAAGAAGAGGAAAGGCTGAAGTCCCAGAATGGGGGCTCCTTAAACTACGTGAAGGACAACCAGAACAGGAGATACAATGGTTCTCCTTCAAAGCCGTATGGCAAAGGCCCTCATCAGTATAAGCCACATGGCAAAGGGCATCAGAAGTATGAGAACCAGCTTCCAGTGGACAAAGACACATGCCTCCACTGCAAGAAGAAAGGGCATTACAAGAAAGATTGCCCTGATTGGCTCAAGAGCATAATGGCAAAGAAAGGTATTGATACAGTTTCTTTTGTAAATGAATCCCTGTATACACAGTTTTCAAAATCTACTTGGTGGATTGACTCAGGTGCAACTGTTCATGTTGCAAATTCTTTACAGGGATTCCGTTCGACAAGGACTTTGCAAAGAAGCGAAAGACACATTGAAGTCGCGAATGGAGTTCAAGCAGAAGTTGAGGCTGTTGGCGACGTCTTTTTGGAGCTAGCTGATGGTTTTAATATTATGCTTAGAGATGTGTTATTTGTTCCTTCCATTCACAGAAATTTAATAAGTGTATCGTGCTTGGATAAAGACAATTTTGAATGTTATTTTGGTCATGGCAAGTGTGCCATATGGATTAAAGATGCTTGTGTGGGTATTGCATTACTTCATGATAAGCTTTATTTGTTATCCTTGCGTGAAAAAGTGCATTCTGTTTGCAATGTGAATGAACAAATCCCCTTGTCGAACAAAGAACAAAAGAAAAGAAAGCGAACTCATGACTCATCGAAGTTATGGCACTGTCGACTAGGCCATATTTCGAGAGGAAGAATAGAAAGCCTCGTTAAAAATGATATTATTCCTCCGTTAGAGTTCTCAGATATCGAACAATGCATAGATTGTATAAAAGGAAAATACGTAAAGAAAATTAAAAAGGGTGCAAACCGAAGCACAACGACACTAGAAATTATTCACACCGATATTTGTGGACCATTTCCGGTGAAAAGTGTGGATGGCTATGACTCGTTCATAACATTCACAGATGATTATTCCCGATATGGTTATATTTATCCAATTAAAGAAAGATCTGAGGCATTGGATAAATTTAAGATATTCAAAGCTGAAGTTGAAAATCAGCATGATAAAAGAATTAAAATAGTCGGGTCTGACCGTGGGGGGGAGTACTACGGTCGGCACACTCCATATGGTCAAGTACCTGGACCTTTTGCAAGGTTTTTACAGGAAAATGGAATAGTCGCCCAGTATTCTATGCCGGGCGAACCGCAACAAAATGGAGTAGCTGAAAGACGTAACCGTACTCTTATGGATATGGTGCGCAGTATGATGAGTTATTCCACACTGCCATTGGGATTATGGATGGAGGCGTTAAAAACCGCCATTCACATTCTCAACAGAGTACCAAGTAAATCGGTGCCCAAAACACCGTATGAGTTGTGGACAGGGAGAGTTCCTTCTCTAAGCCACTTGAAAGTCTGGGGGAGCCCAGCTGAGGCAAAAGTTTTTAATCTACATATTGCTAAGTTAGACCCCAAAACAGTGACTTGCCATTTCATTGGCTATCCTGATAGATCAAAAGGTTATCGTTTCTACTGTTCAGACAGACACACAAAGTTTGTAGAAACGAGACACGCGGTCTTCTTAGAAGACGAAATGATGAGGGGGAGCATGGTAGGACGGAAAATTGATCTTGAGGAGAAGAGGGTGTGTGCACCTTTTCCGATGATCCATGAGCCATTTTTCGCCCTACCTGTTGTACCTGCACCGACAATCCCAGAGGTTGTGATGCAAGCACCTGTTGTAACTCCACCCGTGACTTCAACGAGGCAAAATTCGGAACCTGTCCGCCAGGAGCCGAATCAACCCGTTGTTGAGCATGAAAGGGAGCAGCGACAGCCACATATAGAAGAAGAGTCGCAAATTGAGACACATAATGTGCGAGAGAATGAGACTCTTAGAAGGTCTACAAGAGCTAGGAAATCAGCTATTTCTAGTGATTATAAAGTTTATAACACAGAAACAGTTCATGTGGAAGGAGATCCCACTTCATATGAAGAAGCCATGAGTAGCGTTCACTCTTCGAAATGGCTGGAGGCCATGGAAGATGAGATGAAATCGATGAGTTCTAACAATGTTTGGGACTTAGAGGAAATTCCTAAAGGAGCCAAAACAGTAGGCTGCAAATGGGTCTACAAAATAAAGTATGACTCTAATGGAAAAATAGAAAAGTATAAAGCAAGACTTGTGGCAAAAGGCTTTACGCAAAGAGAAGGAGTAGATTACAATGAGACTTTTTCTCCGGTCTCATGTAAGGATTCCTTCAGAATCATCATGGCACTAGTTGCTCATTTTGATTTAGAGTTACATCAAATGGATGTAAAGACGGCATTTCTAAATGGAGATTTAGAAGAGAATGTTTACATGAAACAACCGAAGGGTTTTTTCATGGAGGGGAAGGAACATATGGGATGCCGTCTAAACAAATCCATTTATGGGTTAAAGCAAGCCTCTAGACAGTGGTATTTAAAGTTTAACAATATAATTAAAAGTTTTGGATTTAAAGAGAATGTTGAGGACAACTGCATTTATGCAAAGTTTAAATGTGGGAAATATATTTTCCTAATTCTGTATGTGGATGATATTCTGCTTGCGAGCAATGATGTCAGTCTACTACTAGAAACAAAGAAGTTCTTGTCCTCGAATTTTGATATGAAAGATCTTGGTGAAGCTTCTTATGTTTTGGGCATAGAAATTCACCGGGATAGAAATAATGGAGTGCTAGGACTATCACAAAAGGCATATTTAGAAAAGGTTCTAAAGAAGTTTAATATGCACAAAAGTAGTACTTCACCTGCTCCTATAGTCAAGGGCGACAAGTTTGGGAAATTTCAATGTCCCAAAAACCAATATGAGATCGATCGAATGAAAGCAGTACCATATGCTTCGGCTGTTGGAAGCTTACAGTATGCACAAGTGTGCACTCGCCCTGACTTAGCTTTTATCACCGGGGTACTCGGTAGATATCAAGAAAATCCAGGCCAAGAGCACTGGAATATGGTAAAGAAAGCTTTGCGTTATGTGCAAGGCGCAAAAGACCTCATGCTAACATATAGAAGATCTGATTCCCTAGAAATAAGAGGGTATTCAGACGCAGATTTTGCGGGAGATAAAGATGATAGAAAGTCCACGTCAGGATACGTGTTCACTCTCGCAGGAGGGGCTATTTCGTGGAAAAGCTCCAAACAGTCATTAGTTGCATCGTCCACGATGTATGCAGAGTTTATAGCATGTTATGAGGCCACGGGGCAGGCAGTATGGTTAAAGAAATTTATACCCGACTTGAAAGTGGTAGATTGTATTGACAAACCACTAAAGATGTACTGTGACAACCAGCCCGCAGTATTCTATGCTCACAACAACAAGTCGAGTAATGCTACAAAGGCAATAGATATAAAGTATTATGTTGTGAAAGATAAAATCCAGGATCAAACTATAAGTCTCGAGCATATAAGGACAAAGGAGATGCTTGCGGATCCGCTAACGAAAGGCTTACCACCCAGTGTGTTCCAGGAACACACAGCCGGCATGGGTTTAATGGAAAGCCTATGATTTCTGGATTACAGAGGCCCAAAAGTAACAGAATTCGTTTTCAACACAGAAAAGTATATAGTGGCTGTCTGATTCTATCGGCAATTGAGCTGTGACGATGAAACATGCTCTATGTATTAATCCGTGCTGAAACGAGTAAAGGTAAAAGTTAACAAAGTAAAAGTTGAGATCAAGGGGGAGAATGTTAGATTGATCTCGTTTTTAATGAGATTAATACCGCATTGATTAGCCCAACGGACAAATCAATCCTCTTGATTGCGCCCTAATCGGGGGCGTCTGTTTCCTGTTATGGAGCAGTGGGCCCCTGTGACCTGCGCTATATAAAGAGGTGGGGGGCCGGGGCACACGGTACGAGGTTCACCGCGCCGCCAGCCACCCCACCGACATCCCCTTCCGATTAGGGTTAGCGCAGTGCTCACGGGAAGACCACTGCGCCACCACCGTCCGGCAACCGTCACCGTCGACCACCATGGCCGACTCCTCGAGCTCCTCTGGCCAGAGCCAAGGTATCTCCCGGATCCCCTCTCTCTCACACTACTTACACACCCACATACATGATCTACATGCTGTACACAATTGATCTACCGATGCAAGTAATAATAGGATCTAACACATGGTACTCAAGTTTATAAAAATTGTATTTATCATACGGGACTCCCCCATAGAAAAACTGCACACCCTATTTTTAATGTGATGATAAAAGTTTACTAACTTATACTCTGTATGTTCCACAATATAAGATGTTTTAGCCTTTTTCACATGCACATGTCTTGTATCTACATACATTTTAGTATATGTATATACTTATTTTGATATGAATGTAGACAACATGTACAATACCTATAACATCTTATATTGTGAAACGGAGGGAGTACTCCCTAAGATTGGAATTGGTTGTCATAAATTTGTCTAAATATGGATGTAGTACTCACTCTTATAAAAAATGATTGGTCTAAATCTAGTATTTTCAAGTGGATAATGGACAACGATCATTGGAGCAGCGGTCCAGTACTAATTATTTTTGTGGCTTATCTTTTGTTTGATAATCAAACATCATCATTTTAGACATGTCTGTAAAAATTGTAGACCGTTATATTCTCGAATCTCGATTATTAGTCGGACACTGAGCCAATAGTGATAGATTTTTCCAAGGACGGTATATTATAACTTTATAAGTATGTTCATCTGATGTAGTTTTTCCAATCATGCGCAAATATGTATATATAATCTCTCCTTCCAAAAATAGTTGACATAGATTTGCCTAAATATGGATATAGTAATCCTTCCGATCCGATAAAAAATGATTGACATACATTTGTCCAAATACAGATATATCTAGATGTTTTTTTACGTATAGATACATTCATATTTAACAAAAATTGTGAGAGCAAATTAGGGAGTAAAAGTTGGTCGTTACCCACAATAGGCCCTTTGTTGTACCTCACTTCCGTCTTCAGTGGGGTCTCCTCTTTTTTTAGAAGGTGTGCAGTTCTTTTATCGGTAGAGGTGTGTATGGATCGCTAGCTAGCTGCTGCCTTGTTTTTTCTTCGTGGGTCCACACAATTGTTTTTTAAGATAACCGGCCGGTCGCTATGCACAACTAAATACATATACGTGACAATGGACTTTTTTATGAACGTGACAAACAGATTTGTGCTGATAATTAAAAGGTTACGTTATTATTAATCTTTCATTAAATCCTAATCACATATTTTACATCTAACCACTAAAATTAATTGAGATGATGTGGCTAAACGTGGTGGCTTTATTAGACACACGTATATTGCTTTTAGTATAACTAGTAAGGTGGCCTTGGCAAATGCGAGGACATTATCTATAGTTTGCCAAAAACTACACATTAATCTATGAGTAAAAATTTATTTATAGCACATATTAGGAAATAACACAAATCTAAATAATAACAAATACCATGTTGGAAAAAGATCATCTGCATGCATGAATATCCTTTTTAATTTGTTGACGGAAGATTATTGTGCCAATACCAAACATACAACGTTAGTAAAGCATACATTATTAATGACCAAAGGTGTTATTGTACATTCAGTTAAATTTCAGTCCATATGGATTAATTATTATGCAATGGCAATGTTTAAGTTACCGGTCATAGGTAACCAAATTGTTCTTGTTATATGCGTTCTAAAGAAATAACTACAGTCCACCTGAGTTGTCAAGATGATGATATGTTATTAGAGGAAGAAAGGTTTTTTAATAACATGGAGTAACAAAAAAACATGGTCAACGGAAGAAAGATCTGTACCTTGACTTTACGTTGTTAGGTAGGTGAGATGTCCGGTTTATTCGAGTATGAATCGGCGTATCCATTTAAGCATAACTGGGACTCGAACCCAGGCCGGCTATGTGCACACTCACAACTTAGATAACACTTAGTTCTCAATGTGGAATAATAAATTAGCCACATTAATAAGCCATGCAGATATCAAGAAATTTATTTCTATTTTGTTATTGAGATATGTGACATTCACCTTCGTCATTATTTCTATATAATCTTAAGTATCAAGAACTTCATTTTTGGTTTTTTGGGTTCATTCTTTCTCTCTCTTACTTCCTACATTTTTTTAAAATGTGGCATTCTCATTCCATCAAAAATATGTTTTTAGACATGTAGTCTTTGAAATGTGACACAACTTTAATCAAAGTAAGGGAAATTTGTCTAAATTTTATATAACATTATATATTTTAAACAAATGTAGTAACTCACCTTTTTATTTATTTAGTTCTCTCCAAAGGTTGTTGTTATACACTGTCGATCACATGTACTTATCTTGTCATGGAAAATGACGATGGCGTTATATGGTATTGGGTTTATTTACACTGTCTACATACATCAATAGTTATTGAGTACTCCATACGGAGCTGTATTCGGATATTCAAGCACCAGTAGCCACCCATACGACAGGATATGTAGGAGAAGCTGAGCATGCGAATAATGCGCTTATGGGGGTAGCAGCAATGATGATAGGTGTCAGTTGATCTTTCGAATGAGATAGCAACACGATGTTGGTTGTTTAAGTGAAATAAATATGTGTAGCCCGATAGAAGGCATTGTTGTTTTTATTTGTGCCGGTAGTCTTCCACTTTCTACTAAATGTTTGGATATGCGGAACTATTCTTTATATTGAAATAAAGTACTATTACACCTGAAGAATCTCCATTACAAAATTTTGACCCTATTTTGCATGTGTGTTTCAGAAAATTAAATAAAAAATATCCCTTAAATTGTCCAAGGTTATTAACTATAATTATGCAAATCAAACAATCTATTCAAAAAGTTTTATGATTTCGAACTCCTAAATTTGTAATTATTTTTTCTTGTTATATAAGTACATGAACTATGAAATCCACACATCTTCAATCTTTGAATTATTAGCTTTAATGTGAGGCGTGCACAATATAAGAAAGATCGGCGAGCCTAGCATACTCAGAGGTATGGCCTCGGAACACGGGAAGATCGAAAGATCGAGCACGAGTCATAGAGTTGTTATGATCGACATTTTATGTCCACCTTTGAAGCTGTGCTGCCGGCCGTGATGATCGGGGGTAGTATGGTGGATGAGGGTCGTGTCATCGCCATTATTATTTTAGGGATAATAATCTTGGTGAGGTGTGTTTTTGATAATGAGATTATAGAACTAAAACTCACCTATATATATTATAAACTTAAGCTTACCTCTTTTGCGATCACATCTGTAGACCACGCAACTATACTTCAGTTACTTCCTCAAGAGCCCGGATGCTACATTAGAAGCCGACGGGTCCAACTTCATCAGATGGTACAGGGGTTTTAGAAACATTGTCGAAGACAACAACATTCTATATGTTCTCGATGAACCATTAGGAGAAGGACCAGGAGATTCTGCAAGCGAGGAGGAGGAAGATGATTTCCGTAGGCGTCGAGACATATTCATTGAAGTGGAGATCACCATGACTGTATGCCTGGCACCCGAGTTGAAAGAGATGTTTCGACGCAAGGAGCCAAGCGTCATGATGGATGCGATAAAGACACACTTCGGGGATGAATTAAAGCGTGAGCAATTCAGGCAGATTAGAATGTTCCAGACCATTCACATGGAGGAGCATACCTGTCTGAAGACACATTTGAAGAGATTGTATGACATCTACTTCCAGCTGACGATGGTCTTCGATTACTGGATGGCAGATTCTTGCGCCATTCGGACTGTCCTGATATCTCTGCCTCCTAGCTATGAGAAGCATGTTCGCAAGTACATTTTGAAAGCCGATGATATGAACTTCTACGTGTTCGTACGTGAGTTCCAGTCTCTGAAGGTTGATTCCATCGAAGGAGAGATCTTCGATGCTACAGGTATATATTTGATATATGCAGAATTATGGATTCGCCCATGGTATATGATGAAATGTTTGATAATTGCTCTGTTTGTGAAACAGGTCCTGATTATCACATATATGCGGCGCAGTTTGATGTGACCTGGCGCTGAAGCTGGTAGTCAAGGAGTTGATGGCCTTTTGGTGTTCACGTCCTCAAGTTATCATAGTTATCATTAATAGTTTTTGATACGATCTTTTGTAATAGTGAGCGAGTGTGTGTGTCTTGATTGTTGCAAGACAAAGTTATTCATGTAATAAGACAAGATCAGTTGTTTTATGTTATGGAACAAGTCAGTTGTTTTATCTTATGAATAAAGTTTCCACATCTCAGTTACATTGATTGTATGATAAGTATTCATAATTGATTGTATGATAAGTATTCATAATTGTAGATATGATAAAATAGCTTGTCCCATGAACAAAGGTTCTATTGCTGGAACAGACACCGTCGAGTTTAGTCATAAAAGCAATGAAAGAAGTAATGGATGTTTTGGTCCACTTAAGTATTTCAAGTGCTGAGTTGATTAAGCTTGAAATCAAGTATTGAAGTTGCAATACTAGCGGAAATTAATTGAGTGTCATTTTTAAATGATTAATTAATGGTGTTTATTGTTTGATCCGAATTCCTCCATGACTTTGGCAAATAGGAGTATTTGCCCGATAAATTGTGGAGTCTGAGATTAATTTGATAATAGATCAAATGGGGTTTTTTAAGAAGAAAGATTAGTGAACATTGTATTCACAGAATTCGATCAAAGGACAGTATTTTTGAATTATGTTTTCAACACAAGAGACTTGTGGAAATTTGCTTCGCAAAATTATAATGTCATATATAGTGATATGTGGGGAATCATAATCATGCTCTATTTTAAATAAAGTGTGGCCTGTCAGAATCAGTCTTAGAATCCCCTAATACGTTTGAAACATTATAGTCGATGTCCACTTTAGAAAATAGATATTTTTCTCAACGAGAATTCGTAGGATCGACAGTAGTGTCGACATGTATATGATTATGCGATAATTCGGAATATACATGAGTGGTTCTTTGTAGATTGCTCGCATTGGATGAGAGTGTGTTCCAAAACCGAATAGAAACAAAGTTCAGTTTGTTGTCTATGTAATTCCGAGAAAAGATGACTTTTCGAATTATGGTTTATGGATTGGAATTAGAAGTTTGGAATAAAGTGTCAGACCTATGTTGGAAGGTTTTCCAAAGAGTATATGTCTGCTAATGAAAATTTGGTGATTTAGAGTGAGGGAGACTAGAAAATTGTTTTCTGCTTGCAATCCTCTTCATAAAGATCATAATATTTTCATGAAAGAACTTCTGAATAAGGTGCTGTTATATTTAATATTGCTGTCGGGTCACAGCACTGGATTAAGTATTTCAGATCTTGTTGACAGATCAAGGTGCACTTTATGAATACAAAGAAAGTTGAGAAAGTATCGGAATACGAACAAAGGCTCTTCAGCCTGGAAATCCAAGTTACGTTTAAAAGGATTAAGAGAGTAATTGTTGCTGCAATTCTTATTAGAGGAATAAGATTGTTTAATCGTCATATAAAGTGTTATATGAAAATGTGACTCTAAGAAAGACGCGGGAGCATGTCTTGTCAAGAAATGTGTCTTGCACAAGATCAAATTTGTTGACTACATTTATGTAGACATGCTCGAAGTCTGAGGGATTTGTATTAATGTAATGCTATGGTTTGTATTAAATTCGAATTGATGATAGATCAATGATTTTGGTTTGACCTAAATGTCGAATTAAGTGGGAGTCGTAGTTAGTTTACTCAGGTGGAATATGTATGGAACATATTTTTGAGTAGGAGCTCAGGAACTCAAATATGTGGGTAACACGTTTTTGAGTGGGAGCGTGTGTTGTCAAATATGTGGAGACATAGTTTGAGTGGGAGTCGAATTCATTTTGTGTAGTTAACACATTGTGAAACTGTACCAATAGAATAGGATGAAGTTGTGAAACTAGTTAAAAGTCAGTGTCTATTTTGAAATAGAACGGGAATTTTAAATAGTTAGTCGAGTTGTTTTGGATTATATCTGAGGGGTCAGAATAGAATCAAAAGGATGGTCCTTTGGAATCCAATTGATCATTAAGAGTAATGATGCATGAAAGTAATGGTTGTATGACATGTGGGTCTATTATGTAATGTTAGTTATCATACAGAAACCGTATTATCTGCTCGATGATATATAACCGATGTTCTTGGAATAAGAACCGTTATTTTGGAATTTACTGGAAGTAGATGTGCGTTAGTTAAGGGATTGACATTTGAATGTCAAGTCTTCTACATTGGTGCGAGATTATGTAGACATCACGAGTTTGTAATTGTTACAAGGGGCTCTGCATGACTGAGTGTGTTTTTCCAGGGCAGTTATCTGGTTAGTATAATCAGAGTAAGCGCTGGGAAGCGGTAGTCTCACTTAGTTGCGGTGTTTGCATATATGTTGTTGAACAACATGGTGATATCAAGCAAGTTAATATCCGTGAATCGCAGAAGCATGTACAATCATGGATTGTGCAGTAACACTTTTCCACGAGCAAGCATTATCAAATGATTCTTATTTGATAAGGGATTCTGATAAAGTAAAATGCAGCTGGTTTATTTGTACTCTAGTGCAAGTGGGAGACTGAAGGAGATATGTCCTAGAGGCAAATAAATAAGTAGTATTTATTGTGTTATCTCATGAGTTTACAATAGGTTTGTGTATTATGCTATAACTGTATTAATCGGAATTATTAATACACGTGTGATACATAGACAACCAGGTCCCTAGCAAGCCTCTATATGAGCTAGTCCATTGGGCAACAGTTGATCGAGATTCCCGATCAAGGACAATGACGTCGGTTGACAATGGGGTCATCTTGTTAGTAGAATAAGGTGATGGACATACGCAAAGTATTGCAATAAGATCGTATTACGATGTTTGTCATTTGCAATAGATAAGAGTATGATAGCTTATTCCTTAGACCGTGAGACCGTACTTATTGTTGCTTCGTAGGAGTGCTTTGAGAGCATCAAACGTTGTGTCTTATATAGCATGACAATAACGGTGTCCATCTTGGGTATTCCGAAAGAGCATCGAGACGTAAGGATCAAGAGCGGGATTTGTTCATTCTTGTAATGGAAAGATACTCTGGGCCCACTCGGTGTTATTGCATCTATATAGTTGCGCAGCTTATGACTAGGTCATGGAGATGTAATATCACAGACGAGTTAATAACCTTCGTCGGTAACGAGATACAGCAAAGGCATCGGTGTGTCTACGATCATATCTCGGACAAGGTAGTATCGCAGAGACAAAGGGAATGAATATCATATTTATGGTTCAACGACGATATTCGTGGAATGCACAGGGGTCGTCATATATTTTCAGGTATCCCTGACGATCATTGGTGAGCGGAGTGTCTCGACCATGTCTGGAGTATTCCCGAACCGTAGCGTAACAAACTTAAGGTCTTAGCGACGCTAGGAGATAGGTTCTGGAATTTTATAGGTTTTATTGGAGAGAAAGAAATGATCCGGAAAGAGTTCCGGTGGTCCGGAAGGAGTTCCGGGGAGGTATGGAATGGTTCCAGGAATGTCCGAAAGTTGTTCGGGTGGTTCCGAAATAGTTTCAGAGTCATGGGATATTGAATTATATATAAATATATTAATTATGAATTAATGGGATTTTTATATTAATTTAATATTAATTAAATAAAGGAAAAAGGGGGCTCCCACCTAAATGGGCCTTAAGAGGGCCCATGAGGGGGAAACCGTACCCCACAAGGAAGGGGAAGGCTGGGCCTCCTAGTCCAACTCGGACTAGGAGTTGGAGGGCCCATGGGGGGTTCGGCCGAACCCCCCCTCCCCTCTCCTCCTTTAGTCCCACATGGGGGAGCCAAGGGGGTTGGCACACCCCTTCCCCCTTTATATACCAAGGCATATTAATTGATTTAATTCATAGGAAAATCTAATTAATTCCCGATTTCTCTCTCGATCTCGTGGTTCCCAAGTCGGAGCCGCGCCGAGCTGAGGAAGGGGTCTCTCTCCACCTAGGCCATACCGCAGAGCGCCGTTGCTCTACGGGATTCCAGATAAGATCTACTCCTGTGATTTCAGCTGGATCTGAATGACCGGGAGTTGTCGCTAGGCTCCGTATGTTTGCGAGTGCTCGGAGGCTACTCTATTGAGGAGCTTGGGCGACGTCGTCTCGCCCCCTGCAGCCGCCGCGCCTCCCCCCCTCTGCTGCCGGCGCACCAGCCCCGGTGCTGGCGCTCTGCATTCTTCCGCCCGACGCCCGTCGACGCAGATCATCGTCGACACCCCGGCGTCATCGACTCCGACATCGCGGCAAGTTCTCCGCGACCTCGAGGTCGGCTACGTACGACTTCATCGTCAACGCTTGTGCGGGAGCGTAATCCCCGCTATCGGTCTACATGGAGGTAATGTAACCCGTTCCGCCACCGTTATCGCATGTACTAGATAGATAGATCCTGGCTAGTTAGGGTTTCGTTCGCTAGAAAAAATTATTGTTTTCTGCACCGTAACCCCTTCATCATGGGAGTCTTAAAAAAATATGTGCATAACCGGGCTAGGCCAGAAGGAAGCATCGTCAAGGGTTATGGAACAGAGGAGGTCATTGAGTTTTGTGTAGATTTTATTCCTGATCTGAAGCCGATCGGTGTTCCTGAATCACGTCATGAGGGGAGACTGCATGGAAAAGGCACCCTTGGAAAGAAAGCAACAATATGTCAAGACGGGGATTCTTTCACTCAAGCACACGACACCGTTCTACATAATTCCAGTTTGGTGGGTCCGTATGTCGAGGAACACAAGAATGTTTTACGCTCCAAGTACCCGGAGAAATCTGAAGATTGTATTGATGGAGAACACATGAAGACTTTCAGCAGTTGGTTAAAAAGACGTCTCATTAATGACACCAATGTTGAAGAACAGCTATACTTGTTGGCCACATCACCAGCTTCAACTATATTGACTTTTCAAGGGTACGAGATAAATGGAAATATATTTTACACAGCCAAACAAGATAAAAAGAGCACCAACCAAAACAGTGGAGTACGCTTTGATGCAACAAACTGCAACGGGACAAAGGACACATATTATGGTTACATAGAGGAGATATGGGAACTTGACTATGGACCTACTTTTAAGGTCCCTTTGTTCAAGTGCAAATGGTTCAACCTACGAGGCGGGGTAGAGGTAGACCCACGATACGGAATGACTACAGTGGATCTCAACAATCTTTCGTACGAGAATGAACCATTCGTCCTAGCCAGTGAAGTTGCTCAGGTTTTCTATGTGAAAGACATGTCTACCCTACCGAAAAAAAGAAAAGATAAGCAAGCGAGTACATCATACGATGAGCCAAAGCGCCACATAGTTCTTTCAGGTAAAAGAGTCATTATGGGAGTGGAGGACAAGACAGACATGTCAGAAGATTACGATAAGTTTCATGACATTCCGCCCTTTAAAGTCAACACTGATCCAAGTATCAAGTTAAATGAAGAAGATTGTCCGTGGTTACGGCGCAATCGGAAGAACAAGTAAACACTAGAGAGGGATACTATTGTTGATGTGTAATATCCGAATGCTTTGTATCAGAAAAACAAGTGAACTGAAGTATTTTGTAGATGCATGGAACAAAACACACGATTTCACCTGCATACAGCCCAACGGTGGCTCGTGAGTGCCTGCATATGAAATGCACCGTTGGACGTATGCAGGGAATCCGAATGCTTTGTATTCTGTCGATGAAGTAGAATGAGGAGACAATGACTGCCGAACATGTTCAAGAGGGGGCTATATATAGGGTCATGTGACTCACGAACTGGTCATGACAGTGCCCATCCAACAGCTCAGAATCTCTCAAAAGAAACACATCTCTTCATCCAACGGCTCACAAGTGCTTTAAAGAAACACACGATCCATGTGCTTCTTTAGTCCCGGTTGGTGTTACCAACCGAGACTAAAGAAGCACATGGATCGTGTGTTTCTTTCTAGTGCTTGTGAGACGTTGGATCTGAGGTGTGTTTCTTTTGAGAGATTCTGAGCTGTTGGATCAGCAGTATCACGACCACTTCGTGACCCACAAGACTCGGTTGTTGTTACCAACCGGGACTAAAGAAGCACGCGTACCTTATATATATCCCCCCTCCCGGACATGTTCATCACTCAGTGTCTACTCATTGTAGATCATTTTGGCAGCACACGGGTAGCAAAGAGCACTCAGTGAAGGCTGAAGGTGAACCCTCCCCTCGGCAAAGGCATCTCTGGGCAACCAGCGGCAAGACGTCTCTGATGATCTGCGACTGTTTCAAACGGTTGCAGATCATCAGAGATGTCTTGTCGGACGGTTGTAGATCATCAGAGATGTCTTGCCACGGTCATTTGGCTTGGCTTGAAATGACCATAACTTGGTCATTTGGCTTGAAACTTCTAGATGTTCAAGGATTTGATTTTTTGAGGTGTTTATCATTTTTCCTAGCAACTAGTACACATATAAGGAGCCCATGCCAAAGGATTTGATCTTTTGAGGTGTTTATCACTTTATTACATTTTTTCTTAAAAACGATCAAAACGGTCGCTACGACTAATCATCGGAAGAGGTGATATTTTCTTGAACTATCAATGTTTCTGTGATATAACCACTAGTTGTGTACCTTAAAATGATTTTTCCAAAAGTTTCAGACCAAAGTATCAAATAGTTGTAGTTCAAATTTGAATTACTTTCGATAAATCAACATAAACTCAATTAACTAGGGGAAATTAGTTAGAATTGTAAGAAAAAACTCATACTTGGGGATCATCCATCATATGTGCACCACTCTTAGTGAAAAATAGTTGGGTGCCATTTGGAAGCATATTTTCTGTACTCACTTCACAAAAAACCTCATTTTTTGCACTCAAAAAAAGGAAAATGATATTTATGAAAATAATTTGAAGAATCCCTTTGGCATGGTTGTTTAATATACCAATATGCACCTATGTGTGGAGTATGAGATCTTTATCACAAACTATGTCGTCGAAATGACCATAACTTGGTCATTTGGCTTGAAACTTCTAGATGTTCATACATGATAGACCTTTTTGTGAAGACTTTTTTTGCAAATGTAGGAAAAAATCAAGTTTATCATTTTTCCTAGCAACTAGCACACATATAAGGAGCCCATGCCAAAGGATTTGATTTTTTGAGGTGTTTATCACTTTATTACATTTTTTCTTAAAAACGATCAAAACGGTCGCTACGACTAATCATCGGAAGAGGTGATATTTTCTTGAACTATCAATGTTTCTGTGATATAACCACTAGTTGTGTACCTTAAAATGATTTTTCCAAAAGTTTCAGACCAAACTATCAAATAGTTGTAGTTCAAATTTGAATTACTTTCGATAAATCAACGTAAACTCAATTAACTAGGGGAAATTAGTTAGAATTCAAAGAAAAAACTCATACTTGGGGATCATCCATCATACGTGCACCACTCTTAGTGAAAAATAGTTGGGTGCCATTTGGAATCATATTTTCTGTACTCACTTCACAAAAAACCTCATTTTTTGCACTCAAAAAAAGGAAAATGATATTTATGAAAATAATTTGAAGAATCCCTTTGGCATGGTTGTTTAATATACCAATATGCACCTATGTGTGGAGTATGAGATCTTTATCACAAACTATGTCGTCGAAATGACCATAACTTGGTCATTTGGCTTGAAACTTCTAGATGTTCATACATGATAGACCTTTTTGTGAAGACTTTTTTTGCAAATGTAGGCAAAAATCAAGTTTATCATTTTTCCTAGCAACTAGTACACATATAAGGAGCCCATGCCAAAGGATTTGATTTTTTGAGGTGTTTATCACTTTATTACATTTTTTCTTAAAAACGATCAAAACGGTCGCTACGACTAATCATCGGAAGAGGTGATATTTTCTAGAACTATCAATGTTTCTGTGATATAACCACTAGTTGTGTACCTTAAAATGATTTTTCCAAAAGTTTCAGACCAAACTATCAAATAGTTGTAGTTCAAATTTGAATTACTTTCGATAAATCAACATAAACTCAATTAATTAGGGAAAATTAGCTAGAATTCTAAGAAAAAACTCAAACTTGGGGATCATCCATCATATGTGCACCACTCTTAGTGAAAAATAATTGGGTGCCATTTGGAATCATATTTTATGTACTTACTTCACAAAAAACCTTAAAACATAGAAAATGATATTTATGATATAATTTGAAGAAATCACCTTGGCATCTTAAAATGTTAGAAAATATAAAACAAAACATAAAAATAAGCTAGAAACCAAAACAATTCAAAAAATAAGTAAACCAAAATAAGAAATAGAAAAGTAAGCAATTCAAACAATTTAAAAGAAAACAGAAACAAAAATCACTAAAAAGAAATAAGGAAAAAAAAACCTTTAGTCTCGGTTGGTAACACCAACCGAGACTAAAGAGCTAAAGAGGCGCTCTGGGCTCCAGCCAGAACCCTTTAGTCGCGGTTGGTAACTCCAACCGCGACTAAAGACCCTTTAGTCTCGGTTCGTGGCTAGAACCGAGACTAAAGGTCCTTCCGCGCCAGTTAGGGTTGTCACGGCCGAAATGTTTTGCAATTTTTCCCCAAAATCCCCCTCCTCCTCTCCGGCTTCTCCGCTCCGGCGCCCTCCTCCTCCCTTGGCGAAGCCCTGCTCCGCTCCGGTGCCCGCCTCCTCCCTCGGCGAAGCACTGCTCCGCTCCGGCGCCCGCCTCTCGCCGCCGTCCTCCACAACGCCGTGCCCGCGACCCGGCCTCCTCCACGGCCCGCGTGCGTCGTCCTCGTCCACGGCCCGCGCGCGTCATCCTCGTCGTCTTCCCGACCTCCTCCGCTTCTCCTCCACGGTAAGGGTATCTGGGTGTCGTGCGGATTTTTTCTCTCTTGTGTTTGTAGTATTTTAAAAGGCACTCGGGGTTCATATGCTAAATCTTAGAGTTGTGATGTTTTAGACCTTGTCAAGTTTAATGTTGTAGCTTGTTGCAGTTCCCATTGCACCAGCCAAAGTGGCAATAACTTTTCCTTCAGCTCAACCATTGGTGATTGTTCAGCTATTGTTGTATTGTAGGCTAGTGAATGGATTACATGGCTTATTAGTTTGAGACTTCACAATGCCTTAAGCTTATAGTTATATGTATCTGGAATTGATACCAATTTTGTGCCCCTTATCCTGATGCACGGTTTCATTCTTCAGTTTCTTTGATGTTTAGAATCTTCAGACATCTGCGGTTGTCGTTCGTATATCTAGAGTATCAGGATAGAGTGAAATGACCTATCCTGGTTGTTATGTTATGTTCTGTTCAGGCCATCAATTCTTGCAAATTTGATCTTGACGACCATATATCCCGAGACCTTTTGTATTAGGTGTAACAGAGGTTGGGTTTTCCCTGTTAGATGAATGAAATACTGACTGTTGAATTCCGTTTATGTTGCCAGCAGTTGCTGCTTTTGATATCTCTTTGAGTTGATTGTGATGCTTCTTCCTAGATGTTAGTATATTCTCTCCAGTTCTGTAACTTTGCCAAGGTGGTGATATCTTTGAGTCTAGTTAACTTTTGTGTGAGCAGGATGCTCATTGGTTAGATTTGATGCCCTGTTGGATGAAGTGCCGACTATTTGAATTCTTTATATGTTGTCAACAGTTGTTGGTGCTGATCTCAATCTTGGTGTGACACTGATTCCTTTTTTGATTTGGAGTATTTTGAAATGCATTAGGGGTTCATATGCTAAATCTGAGTGTTGTGATGTTTTAGAACTTGTCAAGTTCAATGTTGTAGGCATTGCACAAATGGAGGCTTGCTGCAGTTCCTGTCCAATTCTGCCATTAATTGCACTAAATACATAAAATTTTGCCTCATATGTCACATAGGTTTTCTCTATATAAACACACACGTACCCCTTTTCTCATAGCTGTTATTTATTCTTCCAGTTAGTGAACCATGATGTGGACATGGATGTTATGTGAGCATCATTAAAACTATCATGGCTGTCTAGAAAACAGATTCCTGATCTTTACTGGGAAAAAGGTATAAAATCACAGAAAAGGAAAATTGACTTGATATTTTAGGACCGAAATATTCAGTTATTAATACACATTTCATTAGTTCGAAGTTTTCTGATTTGAGCACCGTAAGTGCCTCTGAAAATTCACTCTTTACGGGCTGTCCAGTTTTTGACATATTATGTCTTTATTTTGCATTACTCTCATTACTTGTGTTTTGTGTGGTTCTTTTGATCAAGGAGCAATACACAACCTTAGTAACAATAGCTAATGTTTAGAATCAACTCATGATATGTCTTTGCTGTACTTACTGTTTGTGTATGTATCAGATGAGGCTTTTTATGAACTTCGGTCGACTCATGCGTTTATTTGCTAACTTGTTGTCTTTGACTCTTATATCTCTCTGTGAATCAATGCTAATTTGATTGATATACAATTCATTATACAACTTGCAGGAGGTCTACTGCTCGGGTCCTTGTGTCTACGGCTTTTCAGGAGGTCTTGCTTCAGTGGCTATCTTTGTTTTGTAAATTGAGATGATTGTAAATGTGTTAGATATGAAATTGTAATATATGATCCGTATATATATTATGGTGTGTTGGATATGCAAATTGAGATGATTGTAAATGTGTACGAAAAAAGATGATTTTGTGTTAGATATGCACAATTCTAAAATATGATCCATATATATAGTTTTGTGTTAGGTATGCAAGATGAGCACACACTGTTTTCTTGGCTGCCACCTTGTTGTGCTATATGATCCATACTTGTTGCAATTATTGTACTTGTATATGTTTTTCAGATGAATAAATGTAAACTTGATTATAATGCCCGAGCTATGGATTGCAGGTAGAGCTATGGAGCACTTGCGAGACGAACAGATAGAAGAAGCACAATTTCAACGAGACGAAGAGATGGAAGACCAAATGGAACAACTTATTTTTAATGATGCCCGAGCTGGAGGAGATGTAGATGATTATGATTTCGACCAATTTTTGAACGACTTTGGAATCGAGTCACAAGACTTTGATGTGGTGATAGCAAACTCCGGCGGAGAGGTGTATATGTGTTTATAATAAATATGGCGATATGTTGTTGTTAACTACATGCATTAATTGATTTATGTTGCATTTATTAACGACTTATTTTTCTTTTAGCCATCCGGATCGAGCAAATCTGCAAAAAAGCAGCCACCATGTGCTCCTCGAGGCAAGGCAAAAAGAATGACGAGCGAGGATCCAAAGTTACCGATTGAGGAAATTGCTGATTCCGGCGAACCGCTCGAACCAAAACAGAACCGCAACAAATTTATAAGTCAAGCTGGAGTTATTGTTAGGGACATGATCCCAATCAGCATACGCGAATGGAATAAGCCGGCGGTCGCAGATGTGGACGACCCATGTTATGTCCACCAAGTTCTTAAAGATTTGGTCTATAACACGCTGTTGTCACATTTCACCCTCCCGCCAGATCTCTCTAAAGTGAAGAAGGACAACCTCAAGAAGTGGACTCTTATTAAGATGGCGGAACAATTCCGGAACTGGAAGAAAAAGTTATGGAATCAATATGTAGAAACAAAAGAAGTGCTAGATTTCAGTGGAGCACAAGGGAAGAAGTTAGAATCTGAATGGGCGGCGTTTAAGGCGTATAGGGAATCACCTATGGCTGTGGCCCGATCGACGATAAATAAATTGAATGCTGGTCTGAAGGAACACCACCATACATTGGGGACAGGTGGCTACAAGAGCGCCATTCCTAAGTGGTTAGCCTATGAAGAAAAACTGCTTCAATCGGGGGTCCGTCCACAGACACTTGACTGGCCCGAGAGGTGGAAATTCTGGTTGTTCGCGCATGGGGCAATGTTGGACCCTAAAACCGGAGAGATTGTTGGAAGGGGAAAATGGAAGGTTCTCGTTAATCGTATAAAAAAGAAGTTTGAAGAAGCAATTAATGATGTTCGCAATGGTGTGTTCAAACCCGATAGAGAGGATGACGAGCTGACACGGGCACTGGGGAATCCTGAACATGTTGGACGAGCTTGAGGCTTTCCTGGCGGTGCTACGTTTAAGACTGCGTGGCCGGAATCCGCTCACACTTATAGAAGCCGTAGCAGAGGTAAGAAGAAGGAGGCCGACCGGATATTACAATTGGAACGTGAAATGAAGGAGCAACGGGCGGAAATAAAAGCATTGAAGGAGCAAAGAACGGAACCTCAGGAGCGGCACCAATTAGACCATGAAGCGCATGCCGCCCCATCTCAGCGTAGAAGCAACGTTGGTTCCACGCGTCAGGTCGACGTTGGTGCCTACCCAGTGGATGACATCACAGAGCCTACAGGTTGTGAGCTACATATAGCAATGCGAAACATAACTTTGAAGGTGGCGGTGGGGCAAGCTTTAGTAATTCAACCTGGAGAACTCTACCATTGTGGTCAAATTTCAGATGGCTACGCTCGTGACGGGGTGGACGAAATTATGCCGGGATTTGAATCCTTGGAACTTGAGTTACCTGGAGGTGACGAGGAGAAAACGTTGGCAGACGTCAAGCATGCCTTCGCCCTATGGCCCAAGAAATACATCGTCCTTCCAGAACAAGCAAAGTCCACTCCTCGTTCTAGGAGTCCAGCTCACCAGCCAAGTCCACTCTTCCTCGAGAGGGATCAAAGACGGAGTCCATCTCCACCCCATCAGCAAAGCCCACACCTCCCCGATAGGGACCCCAGCCCGAGTCCATCTCCTGCTCAACAACAAAGCCAACCGCCCCCCGAGAGGGTTCCTAGCGCGAGGCCATCGCAGTCTGTGCCAGTCCGCCAGAATGTTAAGTCGCTCTCGAGTAGGCGCCAGTCTGGTTCTCCTGTTAGGAAGAAACCTAGAAAGCAGAAAACACCGCCGCCTACTCCAAAGTTACCTTGGGAGAGAACCGTCAAAGGAAAACGATATCGCATGCAAAGAACATACGGATGCCGGGCTTGCTGGTGTGAAACAGAAAGCGTTAGCGAAACAATTGCCTCCTGCAAAATTTACTGCCGGAATTCCTCAGGAAAAAATTGACCGTTGCATCGATGCCCTATACAACCCCCCACCATCGCCGCCAACAGACTATGATCGCAACATTGGTAAGTCATATGACGAAGAGATGGATGATCGATCGAAAAAAGGGAAACAAGTTGCCCAACTCGGAGAACAAGACGCACAGTCGGCCCCCCCCGCTCAAGGTGCTTGATGACAGAGTTCTCAAAAACATCAATGTGCGGGAGCTGGTATATTCGCGGATGTTGTTCGTACTTATGTTCACGGGGAGAATTTTGTTGACGGCGACTTACCCACAAGAATGCGTCAATTTCAAGCCTGGTACAAGGATACCGTAAAGGAGACGAATAAAGTCGCTCTCATGATGGCAGTTAAGGAAGAGCATTATTTCCAAGAATACTCCGTTGTCCTTTACTTCGCCGAAATCTTTCAGTTATACAATCTCCGGGCACTCGACAAAAACATCATAAGTTCCTATTGTCTGTAAGTCATCTATTCCTGTAATTTAATGTTTTAATTAGCTCTACTCGTTCATTGTCTGTGATAATCCTCTCTATAATATTTTGTGTGCTTTATTACGCAGAATGAAGATGCTCGAATGCAAGAAGAAGAAAATCAACCAAATTGGGTTCATTGACCCCTCTATAATGCATGAAGATAACATAATTGATCCACTAGTTAACAAGGATACACCGGGGAACTTGCTAATGTTTTTCAAGCGACAAGCTTACAAAAAATATATATTATGGCCTTACAACTTCAAGTGAGTGTTACTGCTTATTACACATTCTATTTTTCTCACCCGATGTTATGTTTAATTGATTAGTTATGCATGACTATTTATAAACGTGTGCAGCTACCACTACATTTTTATCGTTATTGACTTGCGGAAAGGAGAAATTGTTGTCCTTGACTCGTTAAGAAGATGCCCTAAACAATACAAGACCTGTTTTGATTTGGTGGCACGGTACTTTCTTTTCTTATCGCCTCTTTCGTTCATTTCCTAATATCAAGAAATTTATGACTCATTCATTCAGTTTCTTGTCATGCAGCGTTTGAGAAATGTTCCTCGCGGAACATCCGAACAGTGGATGGCCAGAGAAACTGCGCTGGCGTACTAACGATGTAAGTAGTACTATAACTAGACCCATGCACCATTATCATACTTTATTATTATTTGATTAAATTTTATTCTTCTATAGACTTGTCTTAAACAGCCAACCGGGACTGATCTATGTGGATTCTTCGTTTGCGAGTACATGCACACTGTGGTCAACGAGAGTTTGAAGAGCAAAAGAAGTATCGAAGTACGTAAAGCTCTAGTCACAACATTATTTTTGTATCATCAATCGTGATGAGTTTTATTCATTTCATATCTCATGTATTCATTGTGATATCATTTTTTTACAGTTGGCAAGAAAGCGCAACGAGCTACCAATAAAGACCCGCTTCAGGGCAATTGTAGAGGAGTTGACGGGATTTTACCTCACCGATGTCATACCGGAGACCGGAGAATACCACTATTTTGACTAGTGCGGACATGTAATATATAGTGATCTCCATGTAACAAAATATTTCTAAGTCTCTGGAACCGGGAAACGTGATATTCATGTACCACGCGTACTTAAATGTGTATGTGTTATTAACACATGATCTTCATGTAATTGTATATATGCATGATGCAATTTTATCTAGGTTCGTATAATAATTTATACGTGTTTTTCGCACTCGAAGCCGTAGCATTCGAAACCCCTACCCCCGACGCATCGATATGGTACCATCCGAAACCCCTACCCAGAAAACCGGTCGAAATAAAAAAAGCAAAGCACTGAAATGAAAATAAAAACAAAACCCTGAAATGTAAAAAAAAAAAACCTAGTCCTGGTTCGTAACACGAACCGGGACTAAAGGGTTCGCCCTTGCGCGCCCCTGCCCCCTCCACGTGCGGAGCTCTAATTGGTGGGGGGGGGCTACGGTCCCGGTTTGTGCTGAGCCGGGACGAAAGGGGGGGGCTCTAGTCCCGCCTTGGTAGTCCCGGTTGCTACACCGGGACTACAGGCCCTCTGGAACCGGGACTAGAGCCCCAATTTCCACTAGTGGAACGTGCTGGGTCTGGATAAACATATTTACATGATTACTTTTTAACGTAACTTTTCATTTAATCTTTACCATAAATTTAAGATCTAACTATCAAAATTAATTTAGAGGATGTGGCTTAACATGATGTCTCTATTAGACTTCCGTATATTGCTTTTAGTATATAATAGATAGATATCTTTTACGTTTTTCTCTCTTGTTTGACTCTCAAAATTGTAAATAGATGCTATAGAATTTTACTGTTTTCTTATAAGAAAATCTATTTTTTATTTTGAAAGATTTCATTTAACTATATTTCTTAGAAAAAAAAGCATCCATTCAACAGCTAAAAAGAACTGCCTTCTCTTATTTCCTGTTGTTCAAGCAAACAAACTTGACATGCAAATATAGTGGACATAACATTTCTAAATTTTTTTGGAATCATGTGAATCCAAACATAGTGGCAAGTACGAATGAATATGTACTTTTTTGTTCAAGATTTTTAATCACTTTTAAAAATCTAAGTCGCCGGATTTTTTAAAAAAGCTTGACTATTTCATTTTCAAATTATTTGAAAGAATTTATATACGAACAATATATGGAGTTTTGTAAGGATTCAAAGGTTAATTTCATTTTGTTTGCATACCTTCTAAGTTAAATAACTTGGATATGTCGAATGTTGATCGAAAGATTTAGAATAAGACTGGGATGCTTAAACTTTCAAACAACTTCTAGATTAATACATATGAACCTTTTATTTATGTGTGACTACTTTAACATAAAGGAGCCAGGACGCTTTGATAAATGTTATTTAAAACCACACTTATGTCACTTTGCCCACATTTCTTAGCCAAGCATACATAACCTGAATTAGGCTTTTCACGGGTCTTATCTGCACGTGAACCCACATGTCGGGTCTAAAACGGCAAGTCAACACACGCCTTCGTGCTACGAAAATGTTACATCACGACTATTTAGAAATAAATGTAGGAAATGCTAAGAAAATGTTACTCTACGTACATTTCTTACCATTATTTTCTTGCAAGATAGTTTTTTTTTTGTAAGTCGGCCCAATTAGGAGTGATATACGTGAAGCCTCTGCACTCCTTTCTTGTCCTAGCTAGGTCCAAACCCTAAATTAACTCAACCATGTTGTCCAACAAATTTGAAGAATTGATCAATGTCAACAACCTTTACAAGATGTTTACTCCCTGAGATGTAAATATAAAAGCCATGAATTTGTATGACATTTTTTGTACTCTGGGGAGAAGAACAAAGAATTTACGCAATAAAGTTAAAGTACGAAAGTACACTTCAAGCACTTAATTATATTGTTGGAATGATGGATAGACAATTAATGCATATTTTCAGTAGAAACCCCCAAAGGAACAACATTGGTGTATAACAAGCAGGACGTGTCCTTCATGAAGTTCTATACATAAGATTTATACATGCTAAAGGAAACTATATCCGACTCCCACTACTTGTTAGATTTTTCCTTTACAGGGTAGTGGAACAACACTTCCAGATTTTTTCCATTTTGCATTCTGACATGTGCTTTCTATGACACCCTGGCCACCCTCCAATTTAAGATCGATATTTTCTAAGGCAATGCCAGAACAGGGGAGGTCCTTGCTGCAGTTCAACTTGAGGACATCCTTGGAAATGGTAGTCCCTCTAATATTCTTAAACACCACTTTCCTCACCTCTACCGCTGATTTCTGATTTTTGCATGGCTTGGCTGAGTCGCAATAGTTCTGGTCGATGATGATTGGGTTTTGAACGTTGTCCATGATCAAGTTCTTGAATATGATATCCTTCACATACCCACTTCCGCCCTGCCATGTCTTGATAGGGGCTCCGTTGGTCGTACCGTACAACCGTATAGTGTCAATGTAAATATGGGAAACCACGGCTCTCAAGTTATCGTCTCCTAAGCTTCCAATGCTGATGCCATGTCCTGGTCCACACATAACTTTTGTGACATGAAGATTATGGGTACCATTCTCGATAGACATGCAGTCATCCCTAGTCTTGATGAGACAGTCTCTAACATGCATGTTTTTGCTGCGAGTAATGTGGATGCCATCGGTGTTTGGACTCGTGCCAGGTGCCGTGATGGACAGACGGGCCAATTGCACACCGTTGGAATCCTCGACAGATATATGGATCTGTTGACTATTTACAATTTTCAGATTCTCCACCTTGAGATTATTGCAGAGATGGAACGTCAAAGCTGTCGGAGCCTCCTTGCACGTCAGTGCCTTGTTGATCTTGCACGAGTTCTTCCACCAAATCTCGCCATTGCCGTTAACGGTGCCGCCTCCGGTGACTGTGAGACCGTTGATGCGATGGAGCACAATCCAGTGCCTCCTATTGTGGTCGCTCCAGGCCGACCTGCTCCGAGGAGCCACGAGTGCGCCCTTCACCATGAAGGCGACACTGGACTTGCACGGGCCGGAGAGGGTGATGAACTTGAGCAGGTAGGTTTTGCCCTTGGGAACGAGCAGCACGGCCGGCCGAGACGAGGAGCAAGCGGCATTCCATGCCTTGGCCAGCGCCTGCGTATCGTCGTGCTTCCCGTCACCACGAGCGCCGTAGTTGTGGATGTTGAACAGAACGGAGCTGCTGATCGTGCTCCTAGGCGCACCTGTACCGGAGCTCTTCAGCAAGCCACTGGTCTCGTTGTCCGAGCTGACGGCATTGCATACGGACAGCAAGACCAGCAGGAGCAGGGGGGACGATGACACGAGCTTAGTAGCCGACGCCATTAATTTGGAGTAGTGAGGAACTGAGGATGAACTGAAGAAGAGCTGTATGAGTAATGGATCGATGAATACCGAGGGGCAATGCCGAGGCCTATTTATAGCTGCGGTTTGTATTGCTTGTGATGGATGGAGAGGCTCGATGCGTACGGGTTAATTTGTTGGAGTTAGAGGGAAGTGCTATATCTCCAGATTTGAACGGATTTCATCACCATGCTGTTTGCCCGATTGGCAAAATGTGCCAAAATTCGCAGACTTTGCATGCTTCGCACGATAAAATAATCCTCCAGCTGCCATGCTTGCACAAGCGTCTAGTGTTTCTTTTTATTCTTCTTCTCCGTTCTTTCTATACGCGTTGGCATCGATGATTGATCGTTGCGTTGAGAAGGCATTCGCTAGAGACTGACTGAGTAGCTTCAGCACTTGCACTCCCATTAATGAGAGCTAGATCGACGCCGCTTCTTTAACTTGTATCCTTCTTCGAACACACGAAAAGTGACCAGCTAACTAAAGATATCATTATCTTTTACGTAACAATCATCGTTATTTTTTGACAGTACGGGAACATCTAGATCTAGCTAGTGTGGGGTGTCTACTGAGTACTGACGCACAGGATCCACAGCCGTTAAACTTTGACAGAGCCTTACACTTGACAAACATATATTTGCCGCATGATTTACGTGAACCAAATATAGATGTTCACTTGGTAAAAAAATGAACGACGGTGACTGGGAAGACAACGTTAATTTAGCTAGTTTGTTGAGTGTTTAAAAAGAAAACAAAAGAGAAAATTACAAATAACCACTACAATTGTGTCTAGTGTTTTAAAAACCACCGTGTCTTAATTTTTAATAGCAAAAAACACTCTTTTCCGGTCTGACAGTCGTAAGGAACATTAATATTTTTTTGAGCCTGTTGTAATGACGAATCTGACTGGTGGACCCCATTGTGAGGTTGACGTGACACAATAAGGAAAGTTCAAAAGACAATTGCGGTATAGAAATTTTAAATCTGAATTATTTTGTAAAACATGGACCAAAAAACGAACGATTCCCCATTAGACCTCGCCGACGGCCGTGGCCTTGCCGTGCTCCGCTCCTCCGACGTCCTCATCGTTCAGCGACGGTGGCGCGGGCGACTGCGAGATCACGTTCGAGAGCATCACGGGCTTCAGCAACGCCACAAGCAACGCCGGGATAAATTCTGAACCTAAAATTACAAAATGAAGCACTATTGTTAAAATTCTTGGATAAATTCTACAATAAGGTGGACACACCTTGGGTAACCTTAGTATGGAATGCATACTATACTGAGAAAGTACCTCATGCTATTGACCCATGTGGATCATTCTGGTGGAGAAGTGTGTTGAAATTAAGTCCTATTTTCAGAGGCATTGCCAAATGCTCAGTTGGAAATGGTAATTCAGTGTTATTTTGGAAAGATAATTGGATTGATAAACCTGCCTCCGACATATATCCGAGGGCCTTTTGCTTCTGTAAAGATGAGGACATTTCTGTTAGGCAATTTCTTGGAGCCAATACCTTGGCCGAAAATTTCAACTTACCTCTTTCACCAGAAGCAATGGAAGAAGTCTGTAGCCTTCAGCAAGATTCGCTACCCTTGACTCTGCAAAGTAATGATAAAGACGAGTGGACATATCCATGGGGAAATCATTATACATCCAGCAAATACTACCAGTATTATTTCAGGAATATTATGTAACATCCCAGGATTTAGAGTCCATAAATATAGAGGACACATGCGTGTGCATTGCATTCATGAATCAGAAAATCCGGATAATTTTCGCGCATTTAATTTTCAAAACACTAAGTGATTGAAGTTTCACTTGAGTTGGTGGAATTGAAGTAGATCATCAACTTGAGCGTTATAAACTTCGAGATGATCTTGGCTTAAACCTTATTTTGGGGTAAAGAGATACACGATGAGAGGTTACACTAAAGAAAACAAAACTTGTTACATCAAAACAATGTTTAGGAGTTAATGACCAAAACCACTATTCTTAGTTATTCTCTGATCATCTATTCTTATCAATTGTGCTAGACATATTTCTAGTACCTGGAAACCATGACATTCTGGGAGACCAAACTGAATTACCTAAACCTTAATCCAGATCTTCTTACTTTATCTAGACATCATAATCTCTTACCTCCCAATCCTCTCGAAGGCATCAGCAAGAGAAGATAACAAGCAAGGAAGAAATACAACAAGAATGATCATAGGAGTATTCCCAAGATGGACATAGAAAGGTTATGTCAATCTAACATGGAGAATTGGAAACTCATATATCAACAACCATCTATATTAATGTCTCTAATAAGGGTGTGATATTCAAAGGTTTGAGTTATATAGAAGTAGTTTGCTAACAAGCCTTATAACCTTGCTAACAAACCACTTTTGTATGCTCAAAACAATTGAGTACCATATGCAAAGTAATCAAATACTAAGCAATCCAGTACATCAAATACCTTAGACATTTGGTTATGCATAAGGCCATTTGATGTCATAAATAACCCTACATTCACATCATTCTATTTGTTTATCTAGCCATAAGACCTAACCAAGGGCAGGTTATCTATATCCCGTACTTTCAGATACATCTCATCATGAACTCTCATAATTTAGTTGTCAGGTCTATGAAAGCAATCCTATGTGGCCATGTCTTAAACTTAAACATGAAATTGAACTATTCCTATGTATATACTCCTTATAGGGTATCACAACAAACATTACAATTGTCACTGGACAATAACATGTTGTGCCAGAAATTCCTATACCACCAAATTATAACTTTGAATAAATATATCCATCTATATCTTGGTGACAACCATCAATTAAATTTTAGAATGCAAATATATAAAAAGATTTAATCACAACTAAACAAAGGACTATCAAATACATGGAAATAAATAAATAGCAAATATTTTCATGTTGCTTTACTACACAAAGAAAATTAAGAAGGGAAAGCCATGCATTCCATGCCAAACCACATAACTAAATATGTCCAAATACACTTTGTAAGTTAAAAGCATTCAAAATATACAAAGCATTCAAAAATACAAAGTTTAAATAAACATATAATGGAATCCTAAAGTTTCTGGACCAATTTGTAACCTTAATAATTAGGAATCAGTCCAAAACTGTAGGCAGGGGTCTCTGTAAACTTGTTAATGCATTATCCCTAAATATCAGGGGGTTTTCTGCAAAATTTTGATTCTATTTCGTTTTCCCTTTCTTCTTCCTCGAGACAGAAGGACGAAGCGATGTGTCGTCGCCTCCGAGCTGCCGTGCTCTATTTCCCCGCCTCTCGCGCGGATAAGGAGGCCGTGGAGGAGCCGTCCGCATCTCTCTCGTCCCTCACTCGTGCCCATCTCTTTCTTCCTCTCTCTACTTCTCTCCCAAAAACCCTAACCCTAAACACAATTGTGATGATTTTCAGTAATTAACTCAAAACAGAATGGAAAGTGGTCGCGTGTGTGGTGTGCGGACGACGCGCAGAGGAGAACAAAGCCATGTAGGATTCTTTTGAAAGTGACACTTAAATATGGTCTACTTTCTATTAAAGTTGTGTATGTGCCATTTTAAACCATATTATTTATTCTTGGTTCACATTTTATACGTTTGAAAAAGAAACTACTTTTAAAGTGAAAAATTGTAAACCTTTGTGGCACTATTATCTGGCATGAATCGATACACCTCTGCATAACAATGGACAGATTATCATGAACTATGGCATTGGAATGGACATTGTGTTGGCCCTTTGGCTTCAAAATTAAGAATGTTCGTGTGCATTATAGGACATTCTTTCTTGCAAAGTTGTCAATGTTCAAGTTTACAATTTTTTCTGGCAAGTAGTACACCTAATAATAAGCCTTAGTGCAAGATATTTGCCTTCTTTTTACACCGTCTACATTTCTTTGGAAAAAACAGGGTTAACATTGCCGCCACATCTTTTCATAGCAGGGGTTGAATCTTTCAATACCCTTTGCGACTTTTACATTGTTTTTTTCTTGAGTACCTTAAAACAAGATTTGCCAATTTTAAGCAACAATGCTTACTTGTAGCTAAAATTAAAATTGCTTTTTGGAAATCGACCAAACTTCATGCAAATGAGGAAAATAACTAGATTACCAGAAGATTCAATTTTTTAAGTAGCCATTAAATATGGTTTGCTTTCAATGAAATTGTAGAGGCGTTATTTCAAACAATATTAAACTTTTACTTTTTTGGAATTGTTGGTTTGCATGGCAAAGATACATCTCTCGCTATGCGGGTAGATTATCATGAAGTGTGGTATAAAAAATGCAATGTCTTGATCAGTTTGCTTGAAAGGCAGGAATGTGCATACTTGATAGACTATTTTGTGAAAAAAAATCTTTAAATTATTATTAAATTTCAATATTATTGTTTTTGCGTGGAAACTTGCACAAATAAAAGGACTCCATGCAAAATAATTTATTTATTTGATATTTTCTTCATATTCTTTGTTTTTCTAAAAATGAGGTGAGGATTGCGGGGACATATTTCTCTAGCAAGGGATTGAAACTTTTAATACGATTTGTAGCTCTTCCCAATATTCATATATGGGTACTTGTATTTTTTGCCAATTCGTAGAAATCATCTATCACACACTTATTATTCAAAATTCAACTATCTATCACAAATACTACATGACTCCCATGCTGGTAGTCCCAACTTATAACTATCACATGCTAAACTCAGACAAATGTACTTCCATATAGAGTAAGGGGAAGTTGCCATTCACCGTCATATAGTTATTTGTGTGTGTGGATATAACGTATTCTTCATTTATATAAATATATACAAGAAAGTGATTATCATTTTGATAAATAAATTGTTATTCACACTGTGTGTTCTATTATCGAGCAAAACATCATAGATGGTGTGACCTATATATGCACAAACTATGACCAACTGGTCTACACTTTCTACACCTCATTTGTACATATGCTAAAGGTAGCCTCTCGATCATAACCCTTCCTAATTCTTGGCTTCGCAGGGTTGTGGAATAACGGTTCCTGATTTTCGTGGTTGTGCGTTCTGGCAGGTGCTTTGGGTGTCACCCTTGCCACCTTCCATTTTTAGGTCGATATTCTCCAAGATAATGTCAGAGCATGAGGCACCACTGCTACAGCTAAGCTTGATAGCATCCTTGGAAATGGTTGTGCCTCTAATATTTTTGAACACCACGTTGCTAATTTCCACCGCTGAATCTTGTTTCTTGCATGGTGTTGTTGAGTCACAGTAGTTTTGGTCAATGATGATAGGATTTTGTACGCTATCCATGATGATGTTTTGGAATGTGATATCCTTCGCGTACCCGCTTCCTCCTTGCCATGTCTTTATCCGGGCACCATTGGTTGTGCCATATAACTGTACTGAGTCAATTGTGATACCTGAAACCTCGGCTTTAGAGTTGTCGTCTCCCAAGCTTCCGATACTGATTCCATGTCCGGGACCACACACAACTTTGGTGACCAGAAGATTATGAGTTCCATCCTCGATGGCCATGCAATCATCACCGGTCTTGATAACACAATCTGTAACTCTCACATCTTTACTGCGGGTAATGTGGATGCCGTCGGTATTCGGGCTTGTGCCAGGCGCCGTGATGGACAGGCGAACTAGTTGAACATCATTGCAATCCTCAACCGACATATGGATTTGCTGGCTGTCAACAATCTTCAGGTTCTCGACCTTCAGATTGTTGCAGAGGTGAAATGACATTGCCGTGGGAGCCGCTGTGCATGGAAGTGCCTTGTTGGTCTTGCACGAGTTCTTCCACCACATGTCACCGTTGCCATTGATCGTGCCGCCACCAGTAATGGTGAGACCGGCAACGCCCTGGATCACAATCCAATGGCTGCGGTTCTCCTCGCTCCATGCTGACCTGCTCGGAGGAGCCACCAACGTGCCTTTCAACATGAAGACGATGCTGGACTTGCATGGGCCAGAGAGGGTGATGGCCTTGAGCAGGTAGCTCTTGCCCTTGGAGACGAGCAGCACGGCCGGCCGGGAAGAAGAGCATGCTGCATTCCACGCCTTGGCCAGCGCCTCCGTGTCGTCGGTCTTCCCGTCGCCGCGGGCGCCGTAGTTGTCGAGGACGAATACGTTTTGCCGAGCATCGTTGGCCGAGCTGGCATGGGTCGCCGTCGTAGATGCAGCATGGAGCTGATGGGACAGCAAGAACATAGAAAGAGCCGCCATGGACAGGACGAGCTTAGTCAGGGTTGCACTGGACGCCATTTGCAGGTAGCTAAATCACAAGTCAGAGCGGGGATTGATTTGTTGCGTGGTGTTTGGGCGTAGAAGAAGAAGATGTGTAGAGAAGATGAAGATGAATGGTAGCCGGCAAGGAGTATTTATAGGTGCAGGGCTATCTGGGAGAAGGTAATACTTGTGGGTTTGGGAGTTGCTTGTGTGTGGGAGAAGCTTGGCGAGAGTTAGGCGTATTTGCATGTGTTGTGGAGTGTGCAGAGCTGCATACGCTCGTGATGCCATCGTCACCCATGCAAGGTGCGCATGCATGTAAAGAAATTCTATGAGAATATGCACGGCCAAATAGCCAATTGCCCAATTGCCACAGGAGATAGGCATGCCACATTTCTCAGATTTGCAGGTCTTGCACGACAGAAATGTTGCGTTGTAGAATCTCCACGCATGCGTGCGTGTGTGTTTCTCCTTCTCCCACTTCTTTGTTTCGTTGGCTGGCGCGTATGGATATGATGGATTTGATAAATATGTATCTTGGACATGCATGCTTCTACGTTTGCAGAACTTAATTAGTTTGCACCTGATCACTCGAAAATAGCTCGATAGACGCAATGGTCGCCAGTCATTTAGTCAGCTTCTCCGATTTTTACCGATCGGCTAATTTTTGCAGAACAACAAAAGTGGTGGATTATTACATGCAGCACTCCATGAGATCAGCACGACGGACATCACTCGTCACCTGATTATTAGGGAAACTGTAGCGAGGTGCGCACGCGCGCGAGAACTGCAAATCTCTACTAAAACGTTGCTATATATTTACGTTTTGCATGCATTCCACGTGAGACCGTGTACGGAGAAAATAGCCCAGTTTTGAGCTCCCTTCCCTCCCTAAAATTGTATTACCAAAAGCCAGCATACTTTTTGCCAAAGGCATACTCCTGAGTTAGGCCAAACACAGTCTCCTACAGCGATCAGCCCATGTCTTATGGATGCCCATGCTGCCATGCATGTCAGTGCCTCGGTGCTAAAAAGATTTCCACTTTGGAATGCAGGGCACATTTGATTCAAATGATTATCAATTATCATACTAAATTTGGAGGTTTAGAATAATCAATAAAAATTTATTGCACCTTATATATCATAGAAAAAACCCGTATGAAAAGACATGCGATTTTGAAAATTTGGAGGTTTAGAATAATCAATCAGATTCAAATGGTTATCCATTCAACTGCTCAAAAAAGTATGCATTTTATTTCTTCCCGTATGAAAAGACATACTCCCGCCGTTTCTGAATGTAGGGTGTATAATTTTCTGCACGAATATTAAGACATGCTACTTTACACACAGTGGACTCATTTTGTTTCAAGAAAAAATAACATGACATGAGTTCTTAATAGGCACAAAATAAATGCAATATGTTCAATCCCTCTTTTAAGACTAGAGATCTAATTTTTAGTGGATCAAATTGTCCAAAAATAGCAAATACACCTTATATTATGATTTTCTTTTCAAAAAACTATACACCTTATATCAAGAAACAGAGGGAATACTATTGTGAGCAATTGAATGGATGCGATTTTTTCTATGGTTCAATAAAATATACTTCAGAAGGATGCTAACTCCCCATGTCTCTTCTTCTCCCAACAATAGAGAGAGGCGACACATCATCCCCTTCTCCTCGGTTCACTGTCGGCAAGTCGTTGGTTGTTCGTCGGCCGCTTCGATAGTGGGAGGGCCAAGGGACCTCGGTGCTTTGGCCCGACGTGTGGATAGGTGTAGTTCTATGGTTTGGGAGTCCAGTTATCTGATGGTGGCGGAGACATCACGCCCAATAAGGTGGCCTGAGCTCTCGCACTATCTTGTCGGTGACGGCGAGGAGCTTTTGGGTCCTCTTGGTTTTGCCGGTGGTGTCTAGGCGAGAAGGACATACCATGCATCGAGTTTTTGTCCTCTCGACTTCTTCTTTGTGCTGGCGTTGGCGTCTTTAGTAGCGTTAGTGGGCTTGTGGAGTTCGATGGTGTTGGATCTGGTTCTCGAGGTCTCCATCACCCTTGTGCAGGTGTTTGGCTTTCTCCGGGTCCAAGCCGGAGGAAGGTGCCTCGATTTGGCGAGCCGGTGATGCTTCTTTCTCTGTCGTCTTCGTCTTGTGGGCACACTGAGGTCGAGAGCGATGAATTCCCGTCTGCTGATTCCAAGGCTTTGCCGGCTCCAGGAGGGAGCGGTGGTGACAGCACAGTGTGTCCTCGTTCTGTGTCGAAGGTTCTAGGTAGAAGGAACTCTAGGGACCTGGGTTTTTTATCCGGGGTGTAATGCATACTGAGTAATAGATCTGAGGTGTTTTCCACAAAAAAATACTTCAAATGCAAAAGAATCATTTAGGAATCTAGTGGACATGGCATTTCTAAGTTAGTTTTCTAAATTTCGTGAGTCAAAGATGCTAAAATAGCGATTTAAAGTACTAACACATTTTAGCATATTTAAGTACGTTCATAAAAGAAAAGCATATCTTTATAAATCCCAAAAGAAACCACATTGGTGTATGTATAACAAATAGGACCCGTCCTTCAGGAATTGTTGTACAGAAGATCTTACATGCTAAAACAAAATCCAACTCCACTACTATTTAGATTATTCCTTTACATGGTAGTGGAACAACACTTCCTGATTTTCTCCATTTTGCATTCTGACATGTGCTTTCGGTTGCACCCTTGCCACCCTCCAATTTCAGATCAATGTTCTCTAAGGCAATGTCAAAACATGAGAGATTGCTGCTGCAGTGAAGTTTGATGGCATCCTTGGAAGTGGTAGTCCCTCTAATATTTCTAAACACCACATTCCTCACTTGTACCGCTGATTCCAGATTTTTGCATGGCTTGGCTGAGTCACAGTATTTCTGGTCAATGATGATTGGGTTTTGCACATTGTCCATGATTACGTTTTGGAATACGATATCCTTCGCATACCCACTTCCCCCTTGCCATGTCTTAATGCGGGCTCCATTGGTTGTACCATACAACCGTACATTATCAATGTAAATACGGGAAACCTCAGCTCTTAAGTTATAGTCCCCTAAACTTCCTATGCTAATGCCATGTCCCGGCCCACAAACAACTCTGGTGACATAAAGGTTATGCGTACCATTCTCGATAGACATGCAGTCATCCCCGGTCTTGATAAGAGATTCTCTAACTTGCACATCATTACTGCGAGTAATGTGGATGCCATCGGTATTTGGGCTCGTGCTAGGTGCCGTAATGGATAGGCGGGCCAACTGCACTCCATTCGAATCAGCGACCGACATATGGACCCGTTGACTATCGACGATATATAGGTTTTCAACCTTGAGATTGTTGCATAGACGAAACGTCAAAGCTGTCGGAGCAACCTTGCATGGAAAAGCCTTGTTGGTCTTGCACGAGTTCTTCCACCAAACCTTGCCATTGCCATTGATGGTGCCTCCACCGGTCACGGTGAGGCCGGTGATGTTCTGGAGCACGATCCAATACTTTCTATGGTTCTTGCTCCAAGCCGACCTACTCTCAGGAGCCAAGAGTATGCCCTTCACCAAGAAGACGAGGCTGGACTTGCACGGGCCAGAGAGAGCGATGAACTTGAGCAAGTAGGTCTTGCCCTTGGGAACAAGAAGCACCGCTGGCCGAGACGAGGAGCAAGCCGCGCTCCATGCCTTGGCCAGCGCCTTCGTGTCATCGTGCTTCCCATCACCACGAGCGCCATAGTTGTCGATGAAGAATATATTATTTTGGATGGAACTTCTGTGAGAGCTGCCAGTCTCGTTGTTCGAGTACGCACTGCACACGGACACCAAGAGCAGGAGAAGCAGGAGAGATGACATGAGCTTAGTCGTAGCCGACGCCATTAATTCAGAGTAGCGAGGATGAGCCGAAGAGGCGTCGTGGGACTTGTTTGGTGTACGATGGGAAAAGAAGAGCTGTGCGGTGTGGTGATGGTGATGGATCGATGAATAAGGGGGGGATGGCAAGGTCTATTTATAGATGCAGTGTTTGCTACACTTATGATGGATCATAGATGGAGTCATAAACAACCAGTAGCTGTTTCCATTACTTGTTAAAAATTCAGCCAACCAACAACAAGCTCAGCCCACGTTCGTCTCTAAGTGTTTCGGTAGCCTAATCAGTCTGTACGTAAGTCTAGGATTGTTGAGAAACAACGTGTCTACCACATTTGTAACACTAGTGACTAACAAATACTCCCTCCGTTCTGAATTAATTGACTCAGATTTAGTATAAGTTAGTATATTAACCATCTAGCATGGGTTGTTGGCCTGTTGCACGGCTGCCAAGCCTTCATTTGTGCTCACCGTGTAAGCTCCCTCTTGTCAATATACAAAGACTTGGACAGCACTTGATTTAGGTCGTGCGATCCAATACTCATTCGTGTTTATATAACCCGTTTGATGATCGGTGATTCTACCGTGTCTTAATAGAATACATTTGTTACTTTTAAAAAGGAAATTATTCTTGTTAGTTTTTATGCTATCAGATCGAACGCTCATTTACCTCTAGATCCAATCTCAATCACGACTTCTGCCACAACCGAGAACGTCCACTCCAGCATGTCTAAGAGCGTCCTGGCGCCGTTCGACTTCACACCACTCATCGCCATCCGCCCTAGCACCGACTACTACCTCTACTGGAGGGCACATGCATACCGCTTGTTAGGAGTCATCTTCTGATGTGTTTCGTCGACGGTAGTTTCCCATGTGTTCCAGAGTACATCGACAATTCCAAGGTACCCGATGACGCCACCGCTCCTCCTCGGCTTACCAAGCCGGAGTTTCCCGCATGGCTTCAGCCGAAAGCGGTGATCTTATACGTCATCATATGCACCACCATAGAGACTTCGTGAGCATGATCCTCTTTCCCCCACACGGCGCTGAATGTTTTGTCTACCCTCAAGTCAACCTCGAAATCTTGGCGAGGGTATTTTCAGCTCCATGGAAGCTCTCGAGATGTGAAGAAGAACAATATCTCAGCCATGACATAGTTCAATAAGGTGAAGCCATGTTTGATACCCTAACTTCCATTTACCGCATGGCTAGTGGGACATCTGAAAGTATCTAGGTACAATCTTTCATCAATAAGTTGGGCCTCTCTCAGGATTGTATATCAGTTTTGCGGTGTGATAATATTGGGGTTACACACTTCCCATCCAGTCCATGCACATACATAACATGTTGAAATTGAGTTTCATTTCGTTAGAGAACGAGTTGCTGAGAAACAATTTCAAATCAATTTCATCTCCTCCAAGGATCAAGTGGCAGTGTGGCACACATATTCACTAGCACTCCTTTGATTTACATGATAGAAAAACTAAAGGAATAGGAAGTATAAGGGAATGGAATGTCCTGACCAACCCAATCCTATGCACACACAGGAATTCTCACATGAGGTCGGAGCTCATGCTTAATTTCCCGTGAAAACACACCATAAAATTCCTACAGGCCGGACTGGTTCCCACGGGATGTCGTTCTTCAAATCAAATGTGCAGTAAAGGAAAAAAATCCATATGAACGGAATCCTATAGAAATCCTGTGGAAATCCTTCAAATCAAAGGAGGCCTTAAGCATCTTCAATTACGATCGAGTGTTTGACGCATGTAGACACAATCTTAATTTATCGGAGCTAGTTGAGATTGAGAGAGAGGATGATAAATAAGTCTACCACGTTTGTAACGCTAATGCCTAACTTAGTTAGCGTATTCACCATGTAGAATAGGCTGTTGTACGGCTGTCAAGCCTTAATTATTTTTGGCTTACCTACCATTTAACCTCTTTGTCAATGTATGAAGCCTCGGAAGCCACCTGATTAGATCGTGCGATCCAATACCAAACCAAAACTTCTCGTTACTTTTCACGGAGGGGCTCTATATATAGCTGGGCGATTTTATGCGTGTTATTTTAATGGAGTGTGTGAAGGGCTATTTCTCCAGATATGAACGGATTTCATCACCATGCTGCGTGCCCGATCGACCTCCATGCTATTATTCGAAGTGATTAAGTTAGTTAGGACGACTAGACATATACACAAATAGATCAGATCAATGAACAATAACGACCGCACCTACGTTCGTTAGCAACAGGCAATCAGGTGGTTGTTGAGCATCTCCAAGAAGAGATGTTTAGCACGTTGCCCTCCCATTAGCTGGAGGCCTGGAGCTAGACTAACTGATTAGCACCAGCTCTTTGCCCTCCCACTAATGTGACCTTCTTTAACTTCTATATCGGCGCGTACCTTCTTCAAACACACGAAAAGTGATCAAGTCACTAACCATTAATGAATATCATCATCATCTGCTCATATAAACATCGTTATATTTTTTGACAGTATACAAGCATCGTTAGTTACAACCGCGCCAACAGCCAGCGAGTGTCCACGGCTGGGCCCAAAGCCCTTAATCTTCCACATGGAATCCCATCAGGTTTTATCACGTACTCCCTCCGTTCTGAATTAATTGACTTAGATTTAGTAGAACTTGTACTAAATCTAATTCAATTAATTTAGAACGGAGGTAGTAGAATGGAAGGACCAACAGGGAAATTTCCAACAAATCGTATTGTCATGACGGAAACATTTAGAATTGAAGGGTCGCCGTGCAGGGAGCTCCTGCATATTGTTTCAAGGCGACGTCCCACCCCGCTTTGCCTGAAGCAATGATTCATGAGTCATAAAGCGCCTGATATATTAGTTTTTTCTATTTTATGTATGTGTGAACATCTTCATAATCTAAACATAATTTAAACATGGAAATTTACGAAGCTGAACAAATTTTAAATTTGGATTTTTAAGGTATGACCAATTTTGAATTTAAACATTTAAAAATCTGAATCTCCAAAATTTGAGCTTTTTTAATCTTTTTTAGTGCGAACATTTTTTAGAATTTTAATTATTTGGAAAAAAATGGTCATTCTCAAATTCTGGATGTTTTAAAAAAAATTAGCAATTTTAAATATGAACAAATTTCAAGAATCTGAACATTTTTCAAGATCCGTAACCATTTTTCAAAAATGTGACAAATATAAACTAATAGAAAAGAAAACACCAAAAAAAGAAAACATGAAAAGAAATAAAAATGAAGAAAAATGAAAAAAAGGCAGAAAAATGGGTGGCCCCATCATCCCGCTGCTTCAAGCGATACGACCGTCCTGTGTCGCCGTAGGGCGGTCAGGCGGTGTATAGGATTTACCCGTCCTGTGCGTTTACTGTTTTTTTAATTAAATGTGCGCTAACTGTTGGGCCACACTGCCACAGAGCATGGCCAGCAGTGTGTCCGCATAGGGCCCAAATTTTAGGGTGGCCTAGTGTCTTTAGTAGGCCGATCAGTCAGTGAGATCCAACAATGCAGAGTCGATAGTCGGGATGGCCTCACCGCCGTAGACTTAACGGAGTTGTGGCTTAGCATTTCCAACGGCCCGACATATTGGAATCGCGGACGTCCGATTTGATCTGGGCTCGATAAAATTAGCCAGCGGTCCGATTCAAAAAGATCCGCGGCGACGCAAATGTATGGGTCTTGTTTGCGTCATCATGGACTGACCATTCTGTTCGTGCGTGTTCTCTTATATTGATCTCGGCCCCACATGATATGGACATTATTGTAGATTAGTTTTTATCATTAGTACATAATATAATTTAGCTCACCTATAATACACCTAAAATTGTGGTAAAGGGTTGTATACTCGTCGTCGCGCGACCTAACACTACGGAGGCTACTCGTAATCGCTCATCCTACTGGCTGGCTGTCGGAGCCGCCCGTACCGCCACCATCGCCGGATAGACTAGCGCCGCCACCATCATCCCAGATCACACACTGACGCTTGTCGACCAGGCGGCGCCGATGCTGCGGTGCCAACGCCTGGAATTCGTCGTGCGCCCGCCGCAGCTCCTCTGCCGGTGGTCCTCCTCTAGTCTCTGCCACACCTACCCTCTTCAAGGGCATTCATCCAGTGCGCCTGCCGCGCCGCATCCTACGCCTCCGTTGCTGCCTGCGTTGCCCGCACACGGGCGGCCACCGCCACGGTGTTAGCAAGGGTATCCGCTCCACCCTTGCTGCTGTAGCTTCCGTAGCGGCGTCCGCCAGGGCAACCGACAGTCGGTACGAGCGCTCGGAATCCGCTCGGGCGCGCTACCACATTGTGTGGATCTCCTCTTGGGCGGCGAGCGCCTCGGCCATGAGTTGTCGCCCAGCTCGGTCACGACGATATGTCTCAGACTGCTCCTCTCTTCGGTCCGTGGCAACCGGTTCGAGCTCGGGGAAGCCGAACTCGTCGTTGTCGTTGACGACCTCATGTCGCAGCTCCTCCGTCTACGCCCAACCTAGGGGGGAGGGGGCGTCGGCGTGGAGAACCTCCGCGTGCGCCGCTCGCGCAACCGCCCGGCAGCGGCGACTGAGGCGGAGGTTGGGGTGGAGCCAAAGACGAATGTAGGGGCGGATCAAAACGAACACGATTTGGACACAAAATGCGTTGGGCAGCCGGATGTCAAGCTTAATGCCGTCAGAGAGTGCCAATTATTCTACTTTTAAAAAAGGGCGCCAATTCATCTTTTCTCTTGTCTCTTTCGTTCGTGACTTCCTCGTGCGATCTGTAGATTGCCAAGTCCCAGCCCCAATCGGTTACTTGCTATGGATCGGTCCTCACAGTTGAGTGCATCAGTTTGACGAGACGAGGTGAGTTGGTCCGTCTGCATTTTTAGAGCCAACTACAAACAAACAGGTTAGCATACTTTGTGATCTTTGTACTAGCGTGTCGATGAACAACTTCGGTCACGTACCGGTCCCTTGTTGCTCGTTGGAACACATGAGCTAGAAAACGTGCCGACGCCGTGCTTGATGCCTCGGCAGTCGGCACTCAACCTTGACCTGAAACTCCAAACTCCGGTGTCTGTTGCTGCAAGAAATCACCTTCCCTGGTCGGTGCCCACGAAAAGATGCAGATCTCATGTGTCCGTAGACCAAGACACATGGCGAGGCAGGATACACGTTAGCAGTACGTACGTTGTACCCGGACGGGAACCAAGACGAGGACGTACATTCGTACACAGCAAATCGCCGTGGCCTGCTCTGAATCTCACACAAGCTTCTGGCATTCAGATTCCTTCACAGGAAAAAAAGATCTTGCATTCAGATTCATAGAATCCACCGGCGACGAGGAGCCTCACATCTGCGTGGCGCAGCTTCCACGTAAACGTGGCCAATGACACGCGGGGTCACCCGAGAATTTCCGCCGCCGGGGAGCGCCCTGGGCCTCACAAAATTTGGTTGGTGACCAAGCCAGCCAAGCCGGCCACGGCGACCCACGACGGGCAGGAGAAAAGGCAAGGGGAGGAGGAGAGGAGCAGCAGTTCAACACCACCTCTTCTCTTCTTCCTCCTCCCGCCATTGGAATTCTCCGTTGCTTCGGACCACTATATACCCCGCCCGTCGCCACAGCCCGAGCTCAAGAAGCTTAAGAAGCTGAGCTTGATCAAGAAAGCTAGCTAGCTGCTTATCTCTGTTCCGTTTGTGTTGCCTTGGTTTGGCGTGGATATGATGGCGGGAGTCCAGGTGATGCCGGCGGTGGGCGCCGTCGACGTCGGGCTAGGGAGGAGGCGGGTTGCAGCTGCGTCTGGCTCAGGGGCTGGGTTTTTCGTCGGGGACTCCAGGAGGAGGCCTCGACGGTCGTGCTCCGTCAGGCTCAGGCAGTGCCGGAGCACCAGGAGGGGCGGCCTCGCCGTCGTCTGCAACCTCGGGGGCACCTACGAGGACGACTTTAGCGACGTCGACAAGGTAATTACTAATTTCTTAACCCACGCTGATCATCCCCTATATATTCTGCATGGCATGCATCTCATATAGTTGTGAGAACAATTTCAATTCCCGGCCGAAAGATTTGGATGAATTTTGTTCAGATGGGATGCGACTATGCGAGTACAGCATGGTCAGGAAACGAAAATTTGTTTACTGCATAATAAATATACTTACTAGCTTCTTGAGGTGAGTGAAGAAAAATTAAGAGTATGTTGTCCATGTTCATGGTTCTTGCAGCAACTTGTGAATTACTTCACCTACAAAGCCGTGAGGACCGTGATGACCCAGCTCTACGAGATGAACCCACCCAGCTACCGCTGGTTCTACAAGTAAGTCACACATACACATATATAGTATCTAAATTAAATTTTCTTGTTTGGAATTTGTTTCTAATTCAGTTATCCCTGTTTCCCCTGACAGCTTTGTTGCGGTAAACAAGCCTACTGACGGCAAGTTCTTCCTCCGCGCTCTTGTAAAGGTATAAACGATTAGCTTCTAGAGACTGCATGCTGCGTAAAAATTCAGCAAGCAAAATCATGCATACTGTTCTTCCAGCACTGCTACAGTTAACATGAGAATAATTATTTCCTAGCATGGTTATATAATGTTTTCTCTTGATGCTGTTTCCTGCAGGAGAGGCAGGAGCTCGCTGAGCGAGTGATGATAACCAGGCTTCACTTGTACGGGAAATGGATCAAGGTAAATACAGCCCACGAATTTGGCTATACGGCCCACTGATTTTGCAGTTCCGGCGAACATATTAGACCGTCGCTCTGACCAACTGAGCTACAGGACATATTTTACTGATTTTCGTGCTAACCATTAAAAAATATAAATTATTATCGTCTGATTTCCCTCTGTTCAATAAATCCACGGCCAGAAATGCGACCACGCGAAGATGTACGAGAAGATCTCGGACGAGAACCTGGAGCTGATGCGGGAGCGGCTCATGGAGACCGTCATCTGGCCTACCGACGACACCAACACCGAGAAGATCGGCTGATGTGCATCCCTGCATGCGGCTCTCTTCATCTGGAGCTGCGAAACTTAAATTAATTAGCTCATCAAGCCTCTTAGTAATTATAGGTAGATCAGAGAGCTAGCTTGTGCACGAACATGTCAGATATGTGTGTGTGTGTATAGTATGTGATCTAGCGCAGAGCAGAGGAATTGTTCGGACGTCTTTTGGTGAATTAAGAGACTACGAAAGTGTATATATAATGTGCTTGGTATAGTCGAGGAAAAGTAAGTCATTGCTCATGTGCTCTCAGTTTTTTTGTCCATGTGTCCGTATCTTAAACATAATAATATCAAGAAAATACCAATTACATTCAGTTTTTTAGTGTTTTTTTTTGAAAAATGGTAATCCCGACCTCTGCATCAAGCGATTCACACAACCATTTATTAACAAAAGTAATATTAACATTCCGTAGTAATTAAACTTAGACTTTCGACTATTGTGGCTAATCAAATCCTCGACATTCCCAAGATTTTTCTATTTCATGCATCAATTTTTTTATTTTTGTACTATGATTTTAAGATTCCCGCTACAACGCTTTATACTTCTTATAAGAAAAAACCCCATAAAATACATTAAATTAGTCTATCTCTATATACAATGTGTCGACATCATTCACTATTAAGCCATTCATTTTCCATGTCAGCACCACATCATCCACTATTTTAGACATTCTATTCACATCGTATTCTATATTTATTAATGATATTCATCCATACATGCAAGCTAGCCATATAATTTTGCACATCATCAATTTTTGGTTGTTGAATATACAAATATTTCATAGTAATCAAGTTCATATTTCCAACTATTGTGGCTAATCAAATCCTCGATATTCCCGATAATTTTTTATTTTATGCGTCAAATATCTTTTCTTTTGTACTATTTTTTAAAGATTCCCGCATTAACGCACAATACATCTTTCTAGTTAACTTAGCATACTAGTAGTAAAACCCTTATAATAGATCAAGTATCAGCGATATTATTTTATATAACACGCCACCGGTAATACCAGTGACGTGCTTGTTTCTGGCACATCACTTCTAATCATGTACCAGCGGTATGCGCATTTGGCTGAAACACCCTCAATACTTGTGACTCATGTGCCCACCTGTGCCAAACCGTATCGGTGACGTGTCATGTTAATTAGTGGCACGCCACGGACCATTTTGTATCGGTGGTGTGTCCAACATACACGCCACTTCCCATCAGGGACGGAGCCAGGGGGTGCGAGCTGGGGCCATGGCCCCCCCTTGCTGGAAATTTTCTTGATATTAGTAGCCGGTCTTGTAAAAGTTGCTTTCTTGTTCATTTGGGTTTGTAAAAGTTAAACCTTTCACTCGCCCTTAATCAATAGCTTGAGGCAAAACATCTACCTCCTTTACAAAAAAAAGGTGTTGTGCAGACTGAACCTTTTTTCTAGAATACAATCTGAACTTTCTTAATACCGTTTAAAGTAATTATTTATCTGGATATTGGTGATATTGAGCTATCGGTCACTTGGTGACGGACCATGTTGGCAATAATAGGACTTACACATGCTACATTGGGTTGATTACCAAATAAATGTTTCAGTTTTTTATTGAGAAACACGGTACAACGTAAGCGCTCATATACACGCGCACACACTCACCCCTATGAACGCACACACGCACACCCTATCCCTATGAGCACCTCTGAGAGACTGAGCCGACGGGTCAGGTTTTGAGATTGACGAAGTCATCATATACGTCTCGCTGTTGACGGGAACGTCGCCTCCCACTGAAAAATATTCCGCCTAAATGAGAAACACCAGCGTTAAATCCAGGATTTGAACTCTAGCGGGCTGGGATACAACCATCACCTAACCATCTTGCCACAGACAAGTTCTCAAATAAATGTTTCATTTTATTTCCATGAAACCCATACTCATAAGTCATAACACTAATTTGGTGTGCATTTTCTTATAACCAAACGGACTGGAAGTTGTTGGTTTTATATTGATGAACATTCTATATGTACGACACTATCCATACGAAATTTGTATGATACTCTGCATCTGTCGGTTGAAGGCATCATACCGCACAAGACCATTAGATCATGCATCGTACAAACTTCAGAAACGTAAATGTCGTACGTGGAGTAGTTCTGTTTTTTTTTCTAGCTATATGGAACTTGCACAGATATTTCTAAAAATTTGACATCTGTGTTGTACGATTGGTTGCATTTGCTACGTACTTCTAGTATGTTATATTCTAATTATAGTATGTTACAATCTTGCGTTCAACATAATCTCGGTCACAACCTTGACCTTGATTTTCACCTCAGGGACCCTTGTGTCCTGACTGTGGAATTTCGGCATTGTTCGTCCACACATTTGTTGGGTACTTCGCCGCAATTAAGTTTAGTTTTTTTAACCGAGGTTTGTCAAAAACGCTCAGCAAATGCATGTTTAATTACCAAGTTCCTGTCACGTGTGACACTTGAGAAACACCCAGCTAGTTGCCGAGCAATTTGCTGGCCGAGTCTAGCGCTCCGCAAACCATATGTCAGAGAGTGTTTTCTGCCCTTCATCACGAGTGTCAGTCACCCGGCCGGCAAGTTCGGCTGAATCTGAATCTTGTAGCGTCAAGACTTGAAGAGTGACTCGTGAAGAGGCAGTTGATGGATGGAACACATATAAACAAAGAGCAAGAGCGATCAAACAAGTACTCCGTATTTTCACCGTCTCGTCGTGCTGGGCGGGGTTTTCCCGGTGTTCTCATTCGACTGTTGGACTGGTTCCTGTCCTTCTCCATGTCGAACCAAAACACTGACACAGCATCAGTCAAGTCCATTATACTGACTCTAAGACAGAGGAATACGGACCTCGAGTCGACCTCTCTACTCAAATCGTATATCTTTCGCATATAAGTGCGTCCGGAAGCGTTACTACAGCTCAAGCAAGAGATGGCGCACTCTCCCGCTTCTTTCTTCGTCCTCGGCTTCTGCTTCCATATGTTTTTGGCTGTGCGCCATGACAGCGCGGTGGTCACTGCGCAGAGGGCGCCGGTAAAGGTCCGCGTCGGCGTCATCATGAACTCCATGTCGCCGGCCGGGCACCTGCGGCGGACCGGCATTCAGATGGGGCTCGAAGACTACTACGCCGCGCATTCCGGTTCAGCTACGAGGGTAGAGCTCCATTTCAGGGACTCCGCGGGGGAAGTTATTGACGCCGCTTCTGCCGGTAAGCTCCATCTATCGTCACCCGCTTCACCATCTGTAGACTGTAGTATTCAGGCGTAAGTTATATTCATGTGTTTTATTACATATATGCAGCACCTGTGAGCAAGCGCTTGCCAGCTCACTTAGTACTACAACATCTGTTCTAAGAGTGTGTTTTTTCTAAGATGTGTACCTAGTACCTACACACCCACTACCTTTTGAGACTTGGGGAGGTACAAAATTTTGAAAAACAAATCCACACAATGTATTACAAAACTTATGTTGATTAAGTTTGAGGATAAAATGCTCTATAATTTAACAGAAGCAAAAAATTATAAAATTCGACATATATTTGGTGTCCCTTGTTATTTTTGTATATGCCATATACTAGGAAAAGTTTTTCACCTGATTTTTGTGTGACATAGTACTGATTTGGAGTATAATACTGTAGTACACTCATCCATTGAATTTTCTTGTAATTTGGTGTCATAGAAAACCAGTAGGTGTGTAGGTGCCATAATGCTAAGCTACAACTTTCTCCTTTTTTAAAGTATGGCATATGTCGTTTCGTTAAGGCATGCATTTTCCTAACAATTAGTCGATAAAAGGTTATATGACATCTAAATGTGTGTAATTATATTTGTTTTCAAAAGTACTTTGATATGATAATGATTTTGTATCACAAAAATCACATATGAAAAAAATATTTGTACGCCAAAGGTTTATCGTCATGAAACGAGGTATGTATGCCTTAATCATCCTAACAGAGGAAGTAACGGCCAACTCTTTGTATCATATATCCAAGTAATATGCAACAATAGTCTTAAAAGATACCTACATGTCGCTTTCTTTTCATTAAAATTGAATCATACTTATTGAAACAATGTGCGCATTGTCCATAGTTGATCCTCCAAATGGACCAACGATTGCTTGATTATGTGAAAGAAGGGAATCTTAACATGTGGAGTAGTTCCAGAGGCTTGTCGGGCACGAATCGAGTGTGTTTCCTGAGCGTTGCTTTCCTCCTTGTTGCAGCCTTGGACCTGATCAGGAACACGCAGGTGCAGGCAATCATCGGGCCTACGACCTCGGCCGAGGCCGAGTTCGTGTCCCACATCGGTGACCGCACGCATGTCCCGGTCGTCTCCTACTCCGCCACCTCCCCGGCGCTGTCGGCAGCGAAGACACCCTTCTTCGTGCGCACCGTGGCCAACGACTCCTTCCAGACGGCGCCCGTCGCTGCCGTGCTCGGCGTCTTCAGGTGGCGCACCGCGGCCATCCTCTACGAAGACTCTCCCTACGGCACCGACATCCTTCCCGCGCTTGCTGACGCGCTCCAGGGCGTTGGCGCCAAGATCATGGACCGCACGGCCGTGCCGAGCGACGCGAGCGACGCCCGGCTCGACGCGGCACTGTACCACTGCATGGCCATGCCGACGCGCGTGTTCGTCGTGCACATGCTTTATCCTCTCGCCGCGCGGCTCTTCTTCCGGGCGAGGAAGGCTGGTATGATGTCCGAGGGATATGTCTGGGTCGCCACGGACGGCGTTGGCAGCTTCATGGACATGCTCAGCCCCGAGGACGTCGAAGCCATGCAGGGCGTTGTCAGCCTCCAGCCCTGCGTGCCGGTGACGAATGCAGTCAAGAACTTCTTAGCACGGTTGAGGGCCAGGTCCAGGCGGGAGAAATTACGTGACGAGGACGTCCGCGGCTCAATCTTAATGAGGCTCTGGGCGTACGACACGGCGTGGGCGATCGCTGCGGCGGCCGAGACGGCACGTGTGCCCGGGCCGGCGTTCCAGACCCCTGAACGGAGCACCAGGCTGACGGAACTGGACCGTCTCGGCGTGTCAGCCACGGGAACAACACTTCTCAAGGCGGTGCTGTCCACGACGTTCAACGGCTTATCCGGTAGGTTCAAGCTGGTCGACGGAGAGCGGCAGATGCCGGGGTACGAGGTGGTGAACATCATCGGGAAAGGAGCAAGGACGGTGGGGTTCTGGACGCCAGAATTCGGCATCTCGCAGGATCTGGACACCGACAGCGGCAAGGCAATGAAGCAAATCCTTTGGCCAGGCGAGCCACGGTCCACCCCGAAAGGCTGGGTCGTGTCACCGAACGCGCCGATGCTCCGTGTCGCTGTGCTGGTGAAGCGTGGCTTCAAACAGTTTGTGGGCGTCTCGGTGAACTCGACAACCGGAGAGACAAAGGTCACAGGCTACTGCATCGACCTGTTCGACGAGGTTATGAAGAACCTGCCTTATCCTGTGAGCTACCGGTACGTGCCACGCGATCCTAGCTTGGATTCTTATGACGAACTTGTGGATCAGGTGCGCGATCAGGTCAGTAGTACTCAGACAGAAAGAAAACACTACCTCCGCTGCACTAGATTATATTATTACAGCTCATCATATACTCCTACAAGATTGATGATGATGAACCACTTGCGTATATGCTGCAGGAAGCCGACATGATCGTTGGAGATGTGACAATCACGGCCAGGATCTTAAGAAAAAGATGCTCCCACCGCCGAGGCGACTACGCCTCCCACCGCCGGTTCCGCTTGCGCCGCCACGGTTGCCGGCGGAGAGCCTTCCTTCCGCACCGCCTCGGCCTAGGATTGACCCTCCCACGGCCCCACTGTGCCACCAGCGGGGGAGCCGCTGCGCAGTGGAGGTGGCGGATCCAGGGTTTGATGGGGTGAGACGAGGCCGGGCGCCGTCGCCGTGTGGTCGCTTTGCCATGTCTCCGGTGCGAAGGGCACTGCCGGAGCGCCAAAGCTCTACTTGCCGAATTTCAAAGGGCCGGGCCCCGCTGTTGAGTGAGGGAGGAGTTGCTGGAGCTGGATGGAGGACAAGTGGCGAGTTCAATGGCGATGGATCGGAGGTGAACCCCAGAGGGATGGCGGGTGCGAGAAATACGCCTCCAGGCCCTGTGGCGGCCATAGGAGGAGTTCGACCCCGAGTGGCTCATCAAGCTAGGGTTCCTCGAGAGTCTCGAGTCTGTGTCTGGATTCGCCGAGATCTGTTTGAGAGTAGGAAGTTCAAGCCGAGTGATTGCTTCCCTGCGAGTGGGCGATTGCCGGCGGCGAGAAGCTTCTCTTTCTCGAAGGATTGGTGGGCGGCGGGAGGAGACCGACCTACTTTTGCGGAAGTGGTGAAGATGGCTGGTCGTGGTGGCCGATTTGGTGGTCGGTATGGGGCGGGGAGAGGGCGTCAGCCTCCGCCGCCGTATGCTCGTCCGCCGGTGCCAAGGCCAGTGGCCCCCGTGGCTCCACCTGTGCAGGGGCAGATGCAGCAGTTTGGGGATGGATCGGCGCCGCCAATGTACCCGATGATGCAAGGAATGTATCCACAGTATCCGATGGGGCAGTGGCAACCCTATCCAGTGCAGATCATCCCTCAACAGCAACAATTGGGTCCTGGACAGATGGTGGGTGTCCAGCAGCAGCAGCAGTTGATCCCGGGACAGATGGTGGGATTGCAGCAGTCAAGTTTTGCTCCCCAACAAACCCCAGTGCCAATCCAACCTAGTGGTGCGTCTACAGGGGATGGGCAGACTGGCAGCAGTCAGAATGTGAACAAGGGGAAGAAGAAGGGCAAGGCATCTTCCAGTGCAAACTCACAGTCATCTGTCGAAGTATCTGAGCAAGCTGCACCTAAAGGTAACAATGAGGGTCCTGTGATTGATCCTAAGTATAGGAATGTGATCTGTTTCAACTGTGGTAAGCCTGGGCACTATGTGGGCTTGTGTTCAATGCCTAAGTGTTGCTTCATTTGTGGGAAACCTGGGCATCACATGGACTCCTGTGCTGATTGGTACTAATCTATGCCAATGGCAGAGTATTGGGGAAGTGCCAATGTGGGTCTGGGATTTTTCCATGTTGAAACTGAAGGTCCTGATAGCATTAAGTGGCTCAATATTGAGAATGTGGGGATTGTTAACATTGAAGGTGGAGAGATCTCAGCGCAGGAACTGGAACAAAGCTTTACAGAGATGTGGAAGACTAACTGCTTCTGGCAAATTCGGCAGCTGGATCCAAAAAAGTTCCTGGTGAGGTTCCCTCAGAACAAGAAGATCAAAGACTTGGTTGAGTATCCTTCCATTAACCTGAAGAAGAAAGGGGTGTCTATATCCTTCTCTGACTGGAATGGAGAGTTACCTGCCTTTGGGGATATGCAGGAGATCTGGGTTAGTGTCTCTGGCCTACCTCCCAAATGGTGGACTTGGAAAGTTATGGCTAGGATTGCTTCCACTCTGGGTGTCATGGTGAACATAGATTGGCATGAAGTATTCAAAAGCTTCTATGAAAAGCTTAGGATCAAAATTGCTGTGAGAGATATAACCAAGATACCAAAGGATAGGCTCTTTGAGATTGACCAGAATTTTTTTCTGGTGGCTTTTAAGCCTGAACTTGAAGCTGTGGTGGATGGTACCAATGGAGATGATGATGGGAAAGAAGATAATAATAATCATGATAGCCCTCAGGAGCCAGATGATGGAGGATTAGGAGATGATTTCCAAGATCAGCTCTAGACATAGAGGGAGGAGAGGATGGATACTGATGTGTCCCATACTCCTGGTGGAAGTGGGGGTGGATCCAATGGGAAGAATACTTTGTTGGAGAAAAGCTCTCAAATGAGGCTGGAAGCTTCTGTGATGAAGAGAGTGCATGATGGAGTCCATCCTGTTTCACAAGTTTTCCCAGTCACTGCCTCTTTCCCTGTGAAGGACAGTGCTCAAAACCTGCTGACTCAGCTGGAGGTGTCTGATGAGGAGTTTGAGCTCCCTCAAGCTGGTGATACTGTGAACCTTGGTCAAGAGAAGAAGAAGAAGTGGGGGCCTGTACTAGCCCCCAGAATGAGTGAAAGAATTAAAAGAGATGGGAGGTCTACAGTGCAGAAAGCTCAAGACCTTCAGAAGTTGAAAAACCTGGAAATTCCAACAGGTATACCAAAAAGAGCATTAAACTCTTTCTCTGTGTTGGATAATGCTGCTCTTATGCATAATGCTAAGTTAGCTGGAATCATCCTAGGTTCTTCTTCTGATGAGATTAATATTAATATTGAGGCAATTAAAGGGGCTGAAACTGAAAGATTACAAAACTTTCAAGACAGTCATCCTGATATGTTCCTGCCCCAAAATATAGATATTTTGGGGGAGGAACATGGGTGTGAGATGTCCTCCAATTATGGAGATGTCTACAATCAATCTTCACCTCACATTAGTGATGGGGAAGATCTGGAAGAGCCTTCTGGTGTGTCACCTTGGATTGAGGTGGCCAGCAGAAGGAAGAGTAAGAGGAAGTTGAATTTTAAATCTAAATGATAGGTTTCATTTGGAACGGTAGAGGTCTAAATGGCCCTGATAAGCTGTATAGGACAGGGGAGCTCATTAGAGAACATCGCCCTGATTTGATTAGTTTCTCTGAGACTAAAAAAGAGGATTTTAGTGTTTTACAACTCAAAAATCTGGACAGCCGAGACATGTATGTATGGCATTGGCTGCCAGCAGTGGGCACAGCTGGGGGTATTCTAGTTGGGGTCAATACTGATATGTTTGAGGTTGTGAAAGTGAACATCTATAAGTATTCTGTAGCTTGCCTTCTTAAAAATAAGAAAGATGCAGTTATGTGGATGTTTATCTCTGTTTATGGGTCAGCTTATGAAGAGTTTAAGTTGGAATTCATAAACGAGCTCCATCTGGTTCTTTCTAGCTGGAGTGGTCCTGTTATGATTTGTGGGGACTTCAACTTGGTTAGGAAAACTAGTGAGAAAAGCTCTGGGGTTGTTAATCACCATTGGGTCAACCTCTTTAATGACTGGATCAATAGATTTGGGTTGTTAGAGCTTAAGTGTGCCGGGAGGATGTTTACTTGGAGTAACAATCAAGAGAGAGCTGTTATGGCTACTCTGGATAGAGTGCTGGTTTCTACTTGTTGGGATGCTTTATTTCCTGGTAGTCAAGTAAGAACTCTTGCTAGATTGGGGAGTGATCACACCCCTCTAGTTTTGGATACTGGTGCCTTTGTCCCTCCCAAGTCAAAACAGTATAGATTTGAGAAATGGTGGTTGCAGGTAGATGGTTTTGACTTGGTAGTTGAAAAGGCTTGGAGGGTAACCTGCCATAGCAGTGATCCTCTTGCGATTTGGCAGGCTAAAGTTAGAAATGTTAGGAGACTGACTAAAGGTTGGTGTGCTAATGTTGAGTCTGCTCAATTTAAAAAGAAACAACATTTGGTTGCAGAGTTTGATCAGTTGGACATTATGTCTGAATCTCAATGCTTGTCTCCTGTCTCTAAGGCTCGAATGAAATTTATTTCTAATTGAGGAGATTAAAGCCAGACAGAGGTCAAGGGATAAGCAGATCCTTGAGGGGGACCGCAACACTGCTTACTTCCATGCTCAGGCTAATCAAAGGAGGAGGAAGAAGAGTGTTCCTATGTTGATGGGTCCTGAGGGTCTGGTGGAAGACAATGAAGGTATGCTCAAAATTGCCTCTGATTACTATAGAGAGCTGTTTGGTTCTGAGCATAAGATTAATGTTGATTTAGCGGGGGATTTTTGGGATACTTGTGATAAAGTCTCTCCAGCCCAAAATGAAATCTTAGATGCTGATTTTACAGAGCAGGAAATTAAGGATGCTGTTTTTAGCTCTTATGCTGAAGGAGCTCCTGGTCCAGATGGACTTTCTTTTCTTTTTTATCAGCATTTCTGGTCGCTTATTAAAGATGACCTTTTTAAATTATTTGAGATGTGGAATAGGAGGTCTTTAGACCTGTTTAGACTCAATTTTTGTCTAACAACCCTCATTCCTAAGGAGCCTGATGCTGTGAGTATTCAGAAATTCAGACCTATTGCATTAATCAATTGTAGTTTTAAAATATTTTCCAAATGTGCTACAAATAGACTGGGACTTATTTGTGAGGATCTGATATCTCCCAATCAGACAGCCTTTATTAGAGGGCGGTTTATTTTAGAAAGTGTAGTGGTTGCGCATGAGATTATTCATGATGTAGTCAGAACTGAAGAATCTGGTTTTATCTTTAAGCTTGACTATGAAAAAGCGTATGATAGAGTTGACAGATCCTTCTTATTTAAGATGCTGGCCTCCAGAGGTTTTAGCCCCAAGTTTGTGGGGTTAGTAAGATCTTTACTAGATAATGGTTCTTTTGGCGTCAGATTAAATGATGTCAACAGTGATTTCTATATAGCTGGCAGAGGAGTGAGACAAGGAGACCCTATTTCTCCCTTACTCTTTAATCTGGCAGCTGATGTTTTCACAAAAATGCTAATTAGGGCTGCAAACAATAATCTGATTGCTGGCCTGCTATGTGGTTTTAACAGGACAGGTGTTATCAGCATGCAATATGCTGATGATACTTTGCTTTTTCTTCAGAACAAAAAAGAATTTGCTATGAATCTCAAATGGCTTCTTTCCTGTTTTGAACAAATCTCTGGTATGAGAATTAATTTCCATAAATGTGACTTAGTGGCCATTAATGTCACTGAGGAAGAAGCTCAAATTTTTGCTCAAATCTTGAGTTGTAGAATTGGTGAGTTCCCCCTGAAATATCTGGGGGTCCCACTTCACTACAAAAAACTTAGGATGCAATTATCAAAAAGGCTGGAGGTTGGAGAGGTAAACTAATGTCTCATGCAGCAAAATTAGAGCTGGTTAAGAGTGTGTTAGCTAGCATTCCTTTGTACCTACTAAGTGTCATTAAGTTCCCAAAATGGGCAATAGTTCTGATCAATTCCCAGATGGCTCACTGCCTCTGGGATGATTATGAGGGGCATTTTAAATACCACCTGGCCAATTGGGGTCTAGTTTCACAGAAAAAAGAGTTTGGGGGTTTAGGCATTCCAAACCTGGTTGATATGAACATGTGTCTGCTAGCCTCTTGGATTAAGAAGTATCATCTAGATGATAATAAATTGTGGAAGCAGATTATCGACCATAAGTATACAGTTAATAATCCTAATATCTTCTCGTGCTCTACCTTGGGGGCCTCTCCTTTTTGGAAAGGTGTTCTTTGGGCAGCTAATGCTGCTAAGTTAGGGTACCAATGGAAAGTGGGTAATGGTAAGAAGATTAAGTTTTGGGAGGACCATTGGTTTGGAGGCTCTAGCCTGGCTATCCAATATTGGAAAATTTATTTTATTGCTAATGAGCAAAATATCACAGTTGCTGATGCTTGGGATGGGTTGAACTTAAAAATCACCTTCCGTAGATGCTTTGATGATAGGCTGATGAGCTTGTGGTATGAAGTCTTACAAATTGCTACCTCTATACACTTTAGCGATGAAGAGGATAGTATTTTATGGAAATTGGATTCTAAAGGAGTGTACACAGTTAAATCTCTTTATGCGGTGGTGAACTTTAGGGGGATTACTCCCCAGTTTGTTCCAGCTTTGTGGAGAATTAAAGTTCCTCCTAGAGTCCATTTTTTTCTCTGGCTTTTTTCTCACAATAAAATCCTAACTAGGGATAATTTAAGCAAGAGACAAAAGGTTGAGGATCCCACCTGTGTGTTCTGCTCTGAACTTGAGACTGGTAATCACCTCATGTTTGAATGTGTGGTTGCTAAGCAGGTGTGGTCAGAAGTTTGTAGGATGACAGGCGTAACCTGTAGACCTATTACGTATGAATCTATTGCTAGACTTTGGCTCAGTGAAAGCAAACATGTTGGTGTTAATATGTTCCATGCAGCCGTTATGTGGGTGCTATGGAAAAGTAGAAATGACATGTGCTTTAACAGAGTTTCATGGTCTGGCATGCAGGTCCTGTGGAGAAAGCTGGCATACACGATATCGACTTGGCTAATCCTATTATCAGGAGATGCAAAAGAGCAACTGATGCTGTGGATGGAGCAGTTGGAGTTGCTTGCGAGAAGCCCTCCCCCTCTGACATGCGAGAGCTGGGATGAAAGCTGCTATGAAGAAAGCAAAATGTGAGACTGGCTCAACAAAGGTTGCTGATTGGGAGGCCACAACCAGAGCTCTAGCGATCACGTTGAACAAGGCTGATCTGGTGATGGTCGAGGATGGCCTGCACTGGAAGGTGGTACAGAAGAACGATCTCTATATTCGGCGCTGATCTGTGCGGCAGAGTGTTTGGTTGGGTTGTCTTTAGACTTGTTCCCGTTAGTTTTCTAAAACCTGGTCGTGGGTGCTTTTGCGCCGGTGCTGGGGCAGTGCTTCTGCTGTTCCCCTGCGTGCTATATTCTGTAATGCTGTAAGACTCGTGTTTCGTTCGTTTGAATGGAACTGGGGCGGAGGGCCCTTTTCTTCTAAAAACAATCACGGCCAGCCGGATGACGAAGGTGGACTTCACCATGCCGTTCACGGAGTCGGGGTGGTCGATGGTGGTGGCGGTGCACAAGGACACGAGCCCGACCATGTGGATCTTCGTGTATCCTCTGAGCGCAAGTCTCTGGCTTGCCAGCCTTGCCTTTTTCTGCTTCACCGGCTTCGTTGTGTGGGTGATCGAGCACAGGATCAACCCCGAGTTCCGGGGCACGCCATGGCAGCAGTTCGGCCTCGTCTTCTACTTTGCCTTCTCGACAGTCGACACTCGTCTTCTCACACAGTAAGAAGACCAATTTTTTTTTTCGATTTTGGTTTTTTGGTTGCTCACCACCTATACCATATGTGGTAGTAAGAAGACCAATTTTCTTATACAGTAGTAGTAAATATTCATATTCCTAGACACGCGCGTACGTGGACTCCTCGATCCCTGGCTCGATTAAACAAGCGGTTTGTTAATTTTCAGAGGAGAAGCTGGAGAGCAACCTGTCGAGGTTCGTGGTGATCATATGGGTCTTCGTAGTCCTGATCCTTACGTCGAGCTACACGGCTAGCCTGACGTCGATGCTGACCGTCGAGAAGCTCCTGCCGAGGGTGACCGACGTGAGAGAGCTACAAAGACGAGGAGACTACATTGGGTACCAGGAGGGCAGCTTCCTTAAATCCTCTCTCCTGGAAATGGGCTTCGGCGAGGACAGGATGAGGGAATACAACTCCGAGGAACAGTACGCCAACGCGAGGCTCGGCGAACGGTGGCGTCGACGCGGTGTTCGACGAGATCCCGTACCTAAAGCTCTTCTTGTCGCAGTATTGTGATGGCTACACGATGGTCGGCCCCATCTACAAGACCGACGGCTTCGGATTTGTAAGCGCCCACACCAATATCTCCTTACGTTGACGAATATGCAATCGGTCGTACCATATATAACCATCAGATTCTTGAGTAGAGGCCCCTGGGCCTCGTTCCCCTCGTTCGCTCCCGCGAGCGACGGGGGAACCCTAGCGCCGCCACCTCTAGCTCGCCCCCGCTCCTCTCCTCCCCTCGCCGCCGCCAGACGGCGTCGCCGGCCCCAGGCCGGGCGCTGGCGGCGGCGAGGCGCCTCCTTCTCCCTCGCATGGGGCTCTCGGTGCGGGACGAGGGCGTGGGCGTGGGCGCCGCGGTGTGCTAGGGCTGCGGCGGCGCGGCTGCTCCGGCGGCGGTGTGGCGGCCTGCGTCTGTGCGCATCCAGGCGGCGGCGCTTCGCGGCGGCGCGGCTAGGTGGCGCTCTTCCTCATTCCTGCGGCCAACCATTCAAGGCCATGGCGGCGCCCCTCGGTGGAGGACGGAGCCACTGGCAGTGGAGCTCGACGGTGGCGGCAGTGGGGACAGCACCTTCGACGGCCGCGGTGAACTCGGGATCTGGCCATGGCGGGTGCTGCTCGGCCCAGATCTGAGCCCATTTGGGCTCAATCGGGGTTTTGCGGGCCTCGGCGGGCGCACGTCCACGGGGCTTCCCGCAGGATGACATCGGCCACCTTGGCGCTGCAGCGCGGCGGTGGGGCTACTCGGGCCTGATCTGGCCAGGTGTGCTGATCCGGGCCTGACCGGCCCTGCTACTGCGTCCGGTCGGCGACCGTCCCAGGTGGGTGCGGTGGAGAACGGGGTTCTCCTCCTGGTTGCGATGTCGACATGTCGGGCCGTGATCGATCGTAGGCCTCACTCAACCGTCATGGTGACCTTCGCGACTTGGTGGCGTCTCGGTTTGAGGTTGCGGAAGCCGGGGCGGCGGCCCTGGAAGGTGGGCTGCACGGTCGTCTTTTCGGCAGGCGACGTGGCGGTGGTGGTGGTCGGCTCTTTGGCCGTTTGGACGGCAAGGAGTAGGCGGCGGGGGTTCCTGGTGTGTGCGGCGCTTCGGCTTCGTTTGCTCCCAGATCATGTTCTGGTGGCCAGACACGACGATTTTCAGACACGGTGCTAGGGTCCGAGCGAAAGTTCTGCGCTTCGGCGCCAATGGTGGCGATACCTGCGGGTACCGTATCCCTCTTGGGGGCGCTGTTGTGGTACCTTAGGCCTGTTGGGACTCCGGGTGAAAACCCTTGATCTTCTTGGTCGCGATGATGGTGGCGCGCTACGTCATTACTCTCTTGGGGGCGTCGTCGTGGAGTCCCATTTGCACGCTATGTTGTCGTCGGTGGCATGTTTGGTTTTTCTTGTGCTTTTTTTCTTTATTTTTGATCTGCTTTGTAAGAGGTCCCCTCATCACTTTGTATCGTTCAGCCGTGTGGCTTTATTTATAAAGCGGGGAAAAGCCTGATTCGTTGTTATATATAACCATCACCACCTGCGATTCTGGTTGTGGATTTGCAGGTGTTTCCAAGAGACTCTCCAATGACGGGGGATGTGTCCCGGGAGATACTCACGTTCAATGAAGCTCAAAAGTTGTCCAAGATCGAGAAGGCATGGTTCGGCGAGCCAGGAACCTGCCGGAGTCAGACCAAGTCAGTCGTCGACCTCTCGTCAAACCTAAGCTTCCAGAGCTTTGGCGGGCTATTCATTGTCACCGGCGTGGCCTCCGGCTTCATGCTCCTCCTCTACCTCGCCAACTTTGCTTACCGTGAGCGCAATGAGCTCCGGGCAGCGGAGGCCACTGCTGCCTCCGCCGGGAGCGTATCAGCCCTGCCAAGGTTGCGCGCATGGCTGCAACACTATGATAGGAAGGACCTCCGGTCTCCCATCTTCAAGACGAATGACGAGTCCGTGAGGAATGGCATTGTCGAGGTCCCAAGGAGCAACGGGACCGACGTGTTAAGCGTGCGTACCAGCTCCGTGTCTGACATGAACGCCACTTCTTTAGAAGAACAAACACCAACGTCTGAACTGGGCAACTCTTTCGAGCACGGGGACGAGGGCACATCGACCAATGGTGTGTTGTGGAGGTCGCCGACGTGATCCGTTGATTTGAGCTCGATCTAGGCAGGGCCTCGGCCTCAGGGTCGGTTTTAACATCGGATGTAACATTACAGTTAGAATTAGATTGTTTCCATGCTTTTTCCCTAAAAGCGGGCAAACTATTTGCCATCATATATTACATATGAGAAAAGCAAACAATGTGGCCTAAGCAGAGAGAATCAAAAAGAAAAGAATTAAAAGATTAAGATCTTGTAATTTCTGAAATCTTCTTTGCGCACACTCAAGAATCCAGTTCATCTCCTCGTTTTTAATCTTCTGCATCAGCATGACTGGCATGGTGAATTTATTGTTGAAGTTTCTAGCATTCCGCTTTATCCATATTTCCCAAGAGGTATAGATAATGGCTGTTTTTAACCACTTGTTGATTCGGGTATTAGATCGGGTGTGCCAGTACTGCAGGACCGTAGACCATCCATTCCTCACGAAATTGGGTCAAGGCGGAGCAGGAGAGCTAAGAGGTCACGGCTGCCCCCCAAATTTCCTTAGAGTAACGACATTCGAAGAGGATGTGTCTTGCCATTTTGCAAAGCCGACAGGAGGGCTAATGAGGTCATCTTCGAATGGCAAGGCGGTCCTTACATTAATTAATAAGTGGTTGTGTGCATTGCTTGATGTAGAGGCCAGGATTTCCCTTTTCGGGAAAAAGCCATGCGAAGAAGCGGTATTTTGGTGAGTCCCATGACATCCAGACAATGCTCCTGAAAGAGCAAGGCACAAACCAAAGAACTGTGTGCGGTAAGCGAAGCCTGCTGAGTATTCCCCATTAGCAGTGATAGTCCAAGTGATCGTGTCATCAATGCCTGGATGCAGTACCACCGCCTCCAGTCGTTCCCAAAACGCGACAAACTAAGATATGTGTTCAAATGTGAAATCCGACATGCTGAGATCCGCAATGCATTTCTTATTAGAAAATGCATCATGGACAGTAGAGTTTGTACGTTTGAAAGAGCCAAAGAACGTTGGAGCTATAGATATAGGCGAAGAGCCATCCACCTATGAGGAAAACAAAAAAAAAACTTATTCAAGTCACGAACTGTGACCTTGGTTGCTGTAGCGAAAAGTGCTCTATCAGAGTCATTGTTTGACGTCTCAAGAACGATCCATGGATTGTTAGGCCGGACCCTCCATACATACCAAAGCCAAGAGAGCCACAAAGCTGTTGCAAAATTTTCAAGGACAAGAATACCTAGGCCTCCAAGTACATTCGGATGACATACTTGGGCCCAGCTTACTTCACATTTGCCTCAAGAAACCTTGTCACTACAGGCCCAAAGCTAACCCCTCCTGAGCTTATCAATTGATTTTAGAGAAGCCTTATCCACCTTAACTGCGGTCAGGAGGAAGATGGGCATGCAGTTGACTACTCGGAGCTAGAATGAGCTTTCCTATTCAAGGATGAATTCTCGGAGCCAGCTTGTCCATGTATGGCTGGAGGTCCACCCTCCTAAGCCTTCCTAGGGAGAGCGGCACGACAAGATATTTAATGATAGTTGGCAAATCCACGAGAATGTCAGGAAGGTCAATGTCGGCACGGTGAATGGGCTCTTGTCCACATCAGTAACCAAACCAGTGACTTGAACAAAGGTATGAAGGATGGTTGCGATTTTGGCCATATTGTGGGTAGTGGGCACCAGGAACATAGTTGTGTCATCTATGTACATGGAAATGCGGGGCGCATGCACCCTCTCGTTAATGGACTTAGCAGGCTCGAGTTTATATCAAGCTCCAAAACTCTATGGGGAGGAACAATGTCAAAATGCATGGGGGTAGAGGGTTGCCTTGACGAAGTCCCCGGCAATGGTAAGTACCCTTTCCAATGATCCCGTTGAGGAGCACTGTAGATGTGGCGGTTGAGAGAATTGTCGAGATCAGAGCGCATCAGCTTTGAGGGAAGCCCATCCTTTGCATGACATCCAGAATATAATCCCATATGACACTGTCAAAAGCCTTAGGAATGTCCAATTTCAAATGCAGGCCAGAGTATGCTCTTATGTGGAACCGGCGGCCGCCTCTCTCACAACTTGAATATATCAGGGATGTTTCTCTTTATGATGAACGCACTTTAACTACTAGAGATGATGTCGTCCATCTTTGGGCTTAGCTGGCGAGCCTGGCTTTTGCTATAATCTTTAGGACGGCATGGATAGGCCTGAAGTCAGCAGCTGAGTCGATCCCATCTTTCTTGGGAATGAGGGCAATATTTTCCTTGGTGACAATATCAAAGTTTGGTGTTGCCGGTTTAGAGAATCGTCGATGACTCGCACGAGGTTCTCTTTGATAATGTCCCAGCAGGAGCAAAAAAAAGCAAGTGTGAATCCGTCGGGGCCTAGGGCTTTGTCTGGTTGTAAGTCATCATTGGTCTCCCTTATCTCAGCCACTTAGGTCCAGTTCTTTTGGTCTTCCAAGACGGCTTTCCGAAGAAACTGCCCTCACCTCAGTTTCTTGTAGAAGCCGTCTCACAAATTTGGTTGCTTCCAAACTAGTTTAGTATAAATTAGTTTAAATTGTCTCTAAATTTTGCGGACAGCTTCTTCAAGAAGGTGGGGGTAGAACAGGTTCTCCGAAAAGCCGTTCTGAAATCCCCAAAAAAACTAGGCCTTAAAAAGTGGGAATGGTTTCTATGGGCTGACCGTGATAGACTTTAGACGGGAATGGACAGGCCCAACGGAAAGTTCCCGGCGTGGCATTTCGCCAATCGCTTGCCAGCCGAAGGCATTCCCTGGCAAAACGCTGTATTAGGGACGCAGGAATCATGAGAAACGTGGCGATGAAGTGTACATGCCAAGTTAATTATCTGAATCTCACTGAGGCGATTATACAGGTTGTTTCAAGGATAATTACCGGACTAATCGTGATTATTTAACAAAGCAGTACCGCTACTACTAGTCGTCCAAGCTAATGGTACGTGGATTGTCGAACAGGTTCAGTCCGTCAGTATTCAGTAGCCGCCCCTGGCCTATATCAGAGGACAGAGGAGCTCGTCTGTTGCTTTCATGAGTACGTGCAAACGTTCTCGCGACATGTCACCTCCAAGTTAAGTGTCATTTATGATTAATTAGCTCAAAAGCCGCTGCTGGTGTTGCCAACGTACCGTAGCACGGTCGGCGCCACTGAACTTTTGATTGACCGACTGCCTTTTCTTGTTCTGGAACAAATAGTACTGGTTAATTACTTAATTAGCACCGATCAACGGAGATTAAATAAGGCGAGTGATTGGTGATGGATGGGCCGATCCATCTGAAGAATCAATATCGACATGTATAGCTACTTTGCTACACTGTGGCCGGTAGAAGTTAACACATGGATTGGCGAGTACCCATACCTTACTGATGAAATAGGAGAGGAGTTGGACGAGATACAGGCCGGGAGAGAAGATCGAGCGAGAGAGCCAGATTTTTTTCGTGTGAGACATGCTACTATCTGCGAATTCTGCCACATTTATCTCCTGGTGTTATGTTAGATGGACATCGAGCACACACACATGCACAACATGGTGATGCAACTCGTATATCGAGCTAACACTCACGCGTCGAGCTGCCAAACTCCTGCGTAGCATCTAACCACAAGCAACATACACCGCAACTATAAATACGCCTCGCCGGTGCCTCTGGTATTCATCGATCCATCGCTCACACGTCTCTTCTTCTCCTTGTCCAACACCAAACAAATCATTCACACAGCTCTTCGTCTCCTTGTCCAGCACCAAGCAAACCACAAGGCCTCTCCAGTTCATCTTCATCCTCACTCCAAATTAATGGCGTCGGCTACGACTAAGCTCGTGTCGTCTCCCCTTCTCGTGCTGCTCATGTTGTCCATATGCAATGCCAGCTCGGCCGAAGTTACTACTGAGAAGAGCATGTTCATGCTCGACAACTACGGCGCCCATGGCGACGGGAAGCAGGACGACACGCAGGCGCTGACCAAGGCGTGGACCGCCGCGTGCTCCTCTTCCCGGCCGGCGGTGCTGCTAGCACCTAAGGGCAAGAGCTACCTGCTCAAGTCCACCACTCTTTCTGGCCCGTGCAAGTTCACCGTCGACTTCATGGTAAAAGGCACGCTGGTGGCTCCTCCGAGCCCGTCTGACTGGAGTGAAGAAACCATCAGCCACTGGATCATGTTCCAAGGAATCACCGGTCTCACCGTCACTGGTGGGGGTGCTATCAACGGTAACGGCGAGCTTTGGTGGAAGAACTCATGCAAGACAAACGAAGCTGCACGGCTCCGACCGCTTTGACATTTCACATGTGCAACAATCTGAAGGTAGATAACCTGAAAATTGTAAACAGCCAACAGATCCATATGTCGATCGAGGATTGCACCAATGTGCGACTGGCCCGCCTGTCCATCACGGCGCCTGGCACGAGCCCGAACACCGATGGCATCCACATCACACGCTCCAAGGATGTGCAAGTTAGAGATTGTGTCATCAAGACCGGAGATGACTGCATGTCAATTGAGGATGGAACTCACAATCTTCACGTCACGAAAGTCGTATGTGGTCCGGGACATGGCATCAGCATTGGAAGCTTGGGTGATGACGGCTCCAGAGCTGAGGTTTCTGATATTATAATTGACTCGGTATAGTTATATGGCACAACTAACGGTGCACGGATCAAGACATGGCAGGGAGGAAGCGGGTACGCTAAGGATATCACATTCCAAAACATTATCATGGACAACGTGCATAATCCAATTATTATTGACCAGAATTACTGTGACTCGACTAAGCCATGCAAGAATCAAGAATCGGCGGTGGAGATCAGCAACATCGTCTTCAAAAACATCAGAGGGACTACCGCTTCCAATGATGCTATCAAGCTTAGCTGTAGCAATGGTGCCTCCTGCTCTGACATTGTCTTGGAGAATATCGACCTAAAAATGGAAGGTGGCAACGGTGACACCCAAAGCACCTGTGAGAATGCACAACCACGGAAAGTAGGAACCGTTATTCCACGACCGTGCAAAGCTAAAAACTAGGAAGAGTTAGAGTTGAGATGTTATCTGTAGGATGTACAAATGATGTATAGAAAGTATAAACCAGTTGGTCATAGTTGTGCATATATAGTGTCAGATATATGTGACATATATTGTATATTGGCCCAGCCCAATAAATTAAATGTCACTATATTATAAATCCTAGAGGCCCATGTGGCCCATTCATGCATGGCAAGAGGTGGGAAGTTTAGTCCCACATTGCTAGTTGAGAGAGAGTTGGACCAACTTAAATACCCAATCTTTCCCTCCACTAGTAAGAGTGTGAGAAGAGGAGACACGTACACGCGCGCTCCTCCTCCTCCTCCGCCGCCAGACACGCCACGCCACGCCTCGCCTCGTCACGTCACGTCACGACGCCCCGCGGGTTGCGGGAATGCCTCGAGCCGAGAGCTTCTCTATCTTTTGCCACGTAGGAAAAACGAACAGTCGCTGCAATTATATGGAGACAAACTGAAATGCTGACTTAAGTGCGACAATTTCCGTCGCTTAAATGCGGCAGTTTCTACCGCTTAAGTGCGGCAGTTTCTGGTGCTTAAGTGCGGCCGTTTCTTCCGCTTAATGGCGGCAGTTTCTTCTCCTTTACTCTTTCGCAGCCTGCTCGCCTCCTCCGCTGCGGCTATATAAAGAGGTCGCTCCTCTACGCCCAGCCTTACGCGACACACACCAGAGCACTACCTTCTGCCTGCAAGTTCCAGAGCACTGCGCTGCCAAGATCTTCCCCATCCCGGCTTGCGGCGTGCACCGCCTGTCGGGACAGTAGGCCTCCGGAACCGCGCCACTTCGAGTCCTGTACGGGAGAAGGGCGATAAGGTTTTTGGGGAGCGCTCTGCGCGACTACTGGCTTTCATCACGGACGCCGACGACTACTTCCCCAACGACGACTTCTTCCCGGACGTCAACGACATCTTCCACATGGACAGCGACGGTCACGGCAACGGCAACAACGGGCCTGCTCCTCCAGCACCCGCACCGTATGTTTTCATATCATCCCATTTATGCCTACTGCTGCTTTTTCTAGTTGTAATAGTGGGATCGAATATGTCTGTTGCTGCATGTTTAGAGGTGATCTTCATGTTTAGGATCATACTGTCATTAGTGCTGCTTTCATCTACTTTTGCTATGGTCTTCTCCTACAATTTGTTACATGCCATGACTAGCTTAATTCCGATACTGTTAGTAGTGCTTGATCTACTATTTCCACTAGTTTTATTTTGTGTTAAATTGCTCATATATTCAACATATAGTTCACGTCATCTATGATGTTTTGCTAAAGAACTACAACACAATGCGAATAAAAAAGTATTTATCAAAATGATAGTCACTTTCTTGCAAGAATCGAGAATATCGGTAGTGCAGATCAGCAACACCGTCTTCAAAAACATTAGAGGGTCTACCACTTCTAGTGATGCCATCAAGTTGTGGTGCAGTAAGAAATGCTCTGCGCTCTGACATTGTCCTGGAGAACATCAAATTGAAATTGGAGGGTGGCAAGGGTGACATCCAAAGCACCAGCGAGAATTTATGAAATATTTTTTCATAAACCCTTGTCGACAATGTTTTATGCATGCCTGATACGTCTCCAACGTATCTATAACTTTTATGTACCATATTATATTATACCAAGTTATAAAAGAAATGCCTTTTCTACCAGCATATTTTCATTTTGAAAATTATTGTTTCCAAAGACCTATACTGAAGTAGTTGGCGAAGAAAACTTGAGAAAAATGTTATATAGAAGGTTTAAACATTGATAGGTTGCATGTGTGATTGAGATGTCTTACCAAAACTTTAAAAGGAAGAAAATATGATTTTTACTAAGATATTGGATGATCTAGACAGGAAATGTGGGTAATTTGGACTCGATGCAGCTGAGTGCGACCGATTTCTAATTACAGAGTGCCATTTCTTTCCAAATAAGCCACTAGCCCAAGAGCATTACAGAGTGTCAGCGATTTCGAATTTTAAATGAGACACTGCTAGAAGAGGATTCTTAGGTACAGACCAGACCCGAAAATAGTCCCCGGCATTGCATTTCGCCAAACTCCAGATCGCTTGCTAGCCGAAGACATTCCCTGCTTGGCAAAACGTTGTACTAAGGATGCAGAAAACATATGGTGATCAAGTGTATGGCAAGTTAGTTTCCGAATTTCACTGAGGCGATTATATATGGCTTAGAGGATTGATTAACAGAGCAGTACCGCTAGTATTAGTCGTTCAAGTTAATGGTACGTGGATCGTCGAACAGCTTCATTCCATCAGTATTCAGTAGCCGCCCGTGACAGAACCGCTTATGGACCTCCGATCGCCTGGCTGTCCGAGGTTGACCGCACAACCCTCTTTACCAGCTCTGCAAGAACCAGACCGAGACGGCCCGACACATCCTATTCGAATGTCACATCTGCCGTCGTATCTGGCTCGCCGCTGTCTCGTGACTCTCCTGTCCCTCCCTCCCTGGTCTAGGATATGGGCTCGGGCCGTTACACTGTTCTGTAATATTGGAAGGCCATCGCAAAGACACTAACTGCTCAGCCTAAGGGCCTTAAGTCGGCAATCGTGCTGCTCACCTAGGAAATTCGGAAGGAACACAACGCTAGGGTTTTCAACAATAAAGCGTCCATGTCGTCAGTCCTTTTTCAGAAGATTAAGGACGAAGGGCAAACTGGATTCTCGCATGAGATAAACATATAGGATTCATCATTTCTTAATTCGTGGTGTTTGTGAATTTTTTCTCATTTCGGCCTAGATCTCACATGTTTGCTTCTTCTATATCAATATAAAAGGCTTGTCTGTGGCAAGATGGTTGTACCCCCAGCCCACCAGAGTTCAAATTTTAAATTTGACGATGGTGTTTCTCATTTAGGCGAAATATTTTTCAGTGGGAGGCAACGTTCCCGTCGACAGCGAGACGCCTGTGGTGACTTCGTCAATCTCAATACCTGATCCGTCGGCTCAACTCTCGGAGGTGCTCATAGGGGTAGGGTGTGCGTGTATTCGTGCGTTTATAGGGGTGAGTGTGTGCGCGTGTATATTAGCGCTTGCGTCGTACCGTGTTTCTAAAAAAACTAAAATTTTGCCTCTTTAACTTGTAAAAAAAAGTAGTCGCTCGTGACCTATTCAGATTTTATACAATTTACACTAAATCTGAGTCAATTAATTCAGAATAGAGTGAGTATATACGAGGACAGAGAAGTTTGAAAATATATGTTATCGTGACCCGACGTCACACCTCCAAGTTAAGTGTCATGGGGTGTTAATTAGCTCCTCCAAGTTAAGTGTCATGGGGTGTTAATTAGCTCGCCGATGACGGGCCGCATGCACCAACAACCGCTGCTGGTGCCTGGTGGTGCCAACGTACGGCAGCGCGGCGCCAGTTAACTTTTGATTAACCGACTGCCTTTTCGTGTTCTGAAATAAGTACTGGTTAGTGTTGGGAAACTTGGGCCGTGGTGCGTGGAAGCCCACTTCGGTGGTGCCCCCACCCCACGTAATGGCCAAGTCAATTCCCCACGTTTAACGTTAAGTGGGTCTTATCCTCCTGTATTCTTCCCTCTATATAAAGCAAAGCATTGTACGTACTGTTCACCAGTTTCAGAGATAATAGAAGAGAGACTTTGCTCATACCTTGTGTCAATTTACTTTCTGTTCGTGTGTGTGCCTCGCGTCTTCGACTACTTCGACTACTTCCTCTACGCTACACATCCTCGGGACCGGCCAGCCGGCAGAGGTTGTGTAACACGTTATCAGCACCGACTCTCCGTCGAGCCTCCGTCGAGCCTACCTCAAGCAGGCTCCCTGCATCGATCGCGAAGGTATAACATCAATCTGATCGCAAAAATGGATCCGTATCGAAATTTCCTTTCCGTTTTTGCGTCTATCGTATTTTTTAGTTGATACCTACGGTGTCGATTTCTCTCCCGAGAGATGAGCTGACGAACACGTCGCCGACCAATGTCGATTCTCTCGGATTCACGGGGGATTTGTTGACGATACTGTAGGGAGTCGGTACAGACGCGGCCCAGATGTCCGCGGTACCGCCGTAACGCACCTGCTGTGCGTTGCGCCGTCGACGTTCCGGATGAACGCGATGAAGATTTGACTTCCGTGGTGTTCATCGCCGCCGTCGCAGATGGCAATCCACGCGCATGAAGGCCCTGCTGGCCGCGCCGCCGGCCGCGCTGGCCGCGCCGCCGGCTGCCCGCGCTCTGCCCGCCGCGCCGCCGCGCCCTGCTGGCCGCGCCGCCGGTCGCCCGCGCTCTGCCCGCCGCGCCGCCGCGCCCTGTTGGCCGCGCCGCCGGCTGCCCGTGCTCTGCCCGCAGCGCCGCCGCGCCCTGATGGCCGCGCCGCCGGCCGCCCGCGCTCTGCCCGCCGCGCCGCCGGCCGCCCGCGCTCTGCCCGCCGCGCCGCCGCGCCCTGCTGGCCGGCCGCCCGCGCCCTGCCAACCGCGCCGCCCGCGCCCTGCTGGCTGCTGGCTGCCGGCGCCGCCGCGCTGGCCAGCGCTGTGCTGGGAACCCTAGCGCGCGTCCCTGCTGGACGACGAGCGATGGGCCGGCCCATGCGGTCTAGCGGGAGATGGGCTCAAATCGGCCCGTCTTCGTGCCCTAGTAAAAAAAAAAGGGCGCTGACGTTTCATGGGCTTCGGCCTGGTTTTCAACCCGTTTTTCGGCCTGCTGCCAATACAGACTGGGCTGGAATATTGTGTGCGCGTGCAATTTGCAGTTTTTAGCACTGTACTTTTCCAGTTTATTATATAATTTGTTCCTGCTGAATAATTTATGTTTAAGTCCCTGGAACAGTCTGTCTTGCTGAAATTGTATATTTGGGCATTAAAAATTACGGAAAGTCATTTTTAGGACAAAATTTCACGTCTAGAATGGGCTTAGCATAATATCTCTATGTACATGCTTTTTATATCATGTTTTACTACAGTAATTATTATTTATTAATACTTAGTAGAGCATTTTTAGCATGTTCTTTTAAATTTTGGAACGCCGTCTTATTGAAATTTTTGTATCAACATCGCTTTATGCAATCGATTACCTGCTGTAATCTGATGTGTTTTTGCATAAATCGCAGATGGCCGGAATCATGAACCGGGAATTCGAGGAGTTGGCCCAGAACGGGATGAACTACCTGACTTGGGCCTCGGACGTTGGACTCGTCCTTGAGGGCCGCAAGCTTAAGGGAGTGCTGGACGAGGGGACCCGGATGGCCCCCAGCGCCACCACTCCGGCGGAAAACGCCCAAGTACTGCACTTCCTCCGCCATCATCTGTGTACTACCTTGAAACAGGAGTACATGGCTGAACGGAGTGCTTCAACCCTGTGGACCGCCCTTGAGGCACGGTTCGCTAGGCTGAAGTACACCATTCAGCCACAGGCGGAGGCGGAATGGATGCGTCTGAGGTTTGCGGACTTCAAGACGGTGGGAGATTATAACTCAAAGTTACACAAGATTACTACCTCTCTTCAGTGCTGTGGTGTCACTACCACGGATAGTCATAAGATTGAGAAAACTCTCTCCACGTTCCATCCATCAGCTCTCCAGAGTGCGCGGAACTACCGCCAGGAGAAGTTCACACAGTACGCTATGCTTATCGACGCTCTCCAGGTGGCTGAGGCGCAGGATGAGGTTCTCAAAAAGAACTTCAACTCGCAGCCTTTCGGAGGGGGTCCAAGTCAGGAAACTTATGCAGGCGCATATAAGGTGCGCCAGCCAAAGTTTAAGAAGCGTGGCAAGAACGGCAAGAAGGGACCTAAACCTCCCCACCCGGCCAAGCACCAAAAGGCGGGTGTGGGGGAGGCAAGGCCCCAGGATTGCTTCCGTTGCGGCTCCAAGACTCATTTCTCCAGGCAGTGTCGTTCCCCAAAACACGTGGTGGACGCGTACAAGGCCAAGAAGGTGCGCGAGACGCACCTTGTCCAGGTGGTGGCACCACCGGCGCCCGCTGCGGCGCCCGTGATGATCCCAACGCCCACTGTTGCACCCATTGCGACACAGAGTGAGGCGCTTGTGGAGGCACCTGTGGCGGTTCCCACGAACGCCACCGTGTCCATGGAGGTTGAGCACACTGTGTACCCTCCAACGCCACAGTTGGATATCGACTCTGCCGCGGTGATGATCGCTAATGAAGAGAAGATCAGCCAGCTCGAGATTGCGGCTGAAGTGAATGGATACTTTGTTGAATCCACCTAGATTCTCTTCATTTATTTATGATTCCTTTATGGCAATAAATTGATACAATTATTTCGATTTGGTTGTAAGCTCTATGAGAGCAATAATATTTGTTTCACCAACATTTATTTGTTTATCGGCGATTGAATGACTTTGTTCTCATTCATTTATTCCATTATTTAATAGAGATGTTCATGTTATGTTCTGAAATATTTGAGCGTTCATTTATTAATGTAGCATCTTCCTCGCTTCATTTTATTAATTAGACGCTATATTTTAGAACACGTGTGGCGCCCGAATGGAGGAAACGTGCCTTGCCGATAGCGGCACCACTAATACCATCTTGAGAGAAACAAAGTATTTTGAGTCCATCACTAAGATTGAGGGGAATATTACGACGATCGCCGGATGCGGTCCTCATATAGTTGGTTCCGGACGAGCCACTATTGTACTCCCCATGGGAACAATATTGATCATTAACGATGCATTGTTGTATCCGGAATCGACTCGTACTCTCTTAAGTTTTAAAGATATTCGTGTGAATGGTTTCCATGTTGAGACCTATGATGATGACACGGGTAAGGAGTACCTAATCATCACAAAGCACGATGAAAATGGTAAACATGTTGTCGAAAGGCTTCCTTCATTTGCTACAGGGTTGTACTACACCAAGATAGTAGCACCGCCCATGTACACTACCCTTAAAACTGTTTTTAGAAGCTCTGAACTTTTCAGCCTCTGGCATGATAGGTTAGGCCATCCCGGTCTTAGAATGATGAGAAATATAATTAACAACTCGAATGGTCATACTGTCAATGTGAAAAATTTCCCAAATCCAGATGATTTCGTGTGCCCCGCATGCGCTACGGGGAAATTAATCATTAGACCATCGCCCCTAAAGGTGAAGAATGAAATCCCCGCATTCTTGGAGCGTATCCAAGGGGACATATGCGGTCCTATCCAGCCCCTCTCGGGACCGTTTAGGTACTTTATGGTGCTCATCGATGCTTCCTCTAAATGGTCCAATGTTTGCCTGCTGTCAACAAGGAACCATGTTTTTGCAAAATTGATCTCACAGATCATACAAATGAGGAATAAATTCCCTGATTATCGTATAAAGTCTATTCGAATGGACAACGCCGGTGAATTCACTTCAAAGGCGTTTGATGATTATTGCATGGAAATGGGAATCAAAGTTGAGCACTCTGTACCGCACGTCCACACACAAAATGGACTTGCGGAGGCATTGATTAAAAGAATTAAATTCATTGCCAAACCGCTCCTTCAGGGTTGTAATTTACCAACTACATGTTGGGGCCACGCAGTGTTACACGCGGCCAATCTCATCAATTTTCGACCATCGGCCTACAACATCCACTCTCCTATGCAGCTTGCGCAAGGGTCGGCACCGAAAGTTTCCCACCTTCGTAGGTTTGGTTGCCAGGTATATGTACCTATACCACCCCCTCAGCGATCAGCGATGGGACCGCTCCGTAAGTCGGGGATATACGTTGGTTATGAGACTGTGTCCATAATCAGGTTCCTGGACCCCGCGACAGGTGACTGTCATACGGCCCGTTTCGCTGATTGCATTTTTGACGATGATCTCTTCCCGACTTTAGGGGGAGATAATCAACTCCTTGATGATAAAATTCGAGAAATTACGTGGCACGCCACGGGGATCCACGCAAATGACCCGCGCACTGCTGAGTCTAATAAAGAAGTCCAAAAGATAATAGATTTGCAGTATTTAGCGAATCAACTGCCTGATCATTTTAGTGACCTAAAGACTGTGACAAAGTCGCATGTGCCTGCGCGCAATGCACCGGAAAGGGTTGAAATACCAAAGAAAAATAATGGTACACCCGCTCCCGCCCTTAGGCCTAAAAGGACGAGGAATCCGGTTTCTCAAATCCCAAGTACTCGGGGACGCCCGAAGAAAAAGGACAAGAGAGATTTATCGCAGCCTACCCCTCAAGTGGGGAGCCAGTCGAGACCTGGCACAAGTACGGAACTTTCAGTGCACGAAATTCCGGACTTGAATTTTCCTATATCGGAAATACCCGGCAAAGATGTGTGCGCACACATTGGAGCGGGAAAGCTAAAGGACCTTGCTCCTGGATTGGGAAATCCGGTGGAGGAAGGAAATGTGCCTGATGCACCCCATGACGAAATGGCCATTAACTATGTTAATTCGGGTGAGTCAATAAATAGAGCCATGGCAAATGTCGACATATACTTTGCCACTAAAATTGCCTCAATCATAGATCCTGACCCCGAGCCTAACACGCTCGCTGAATGTAAGAAGAGGTCGGATTGGAAAGATTGGCAGAAGGCAATTACTGCTGAGTTAGTATCTCTGAACAAAAGAGAGGTGTTTGGACCTGTTTGTCTAACTCCTTCCCACATTCGCCCCGTTGGCCATAAGTGGGTTTTTGTTCGAAAGAGAAACGAAAATAACGAGGTAGTACGGTACAAAGCAAGGCTCGTTGCTCAAGGTTTCTCTCAGCGACCAGGTGTCGACTTTGAGGAAACTTACTCACCTGTCATGGATGGAATTACCTTTAGATACTTGATCTCAATGGCAGTAAACTTGGACTTGAAAATGAAACTTATGGATGTTGTCACCGCTTACCTATATGGTAACTTGGATTCGAACATATACATGAAGGTACCCGAAGGTATCCCTGTTCCGAACCAGGATAGAGCAAATAGAAGTTTATACAGTGTTCAACTTAAGAAGTCACTGTATGGACTTAAACAGTCTGGTAGGATGTGGTATAATCGTTTAAGCGATTTCCTTCATCAGAAGGGCTACACGAGCAATGAATCTTGCCCATGCGTTTTTATACGGAGATCACAAGATGGTTTCTGTATTATATCGGTGTACGTGGACGATTTGAATATAATCGGTACACCTAAGGATATTGAGGAAGCGAGTTCCTACCTGATGTCGGAATTCGAGATGAAAGACTTAGGCAAAACTAAGTTCTGTCTAGGTCTACAACTTGAGCATTCCCCTGCTGGGATCTTAATGCACCAATCAGCATACACCCAGAAGGTGTTGGAAAGATTTGGATTTGATAAGGCTTATGCTTCTAAGACCCCGATAATAGGGAGATCTTTACAACGGGACAAGGACCCTTTCCGGCCTAAGGAAGAGGGGGAGGAAGTTCTGGGACCAGATTTTCCTTACCTGAGTGCAATTGGCGCACTCATGTACCTCGCAAATTGTACACGACCGGACATTGCGTTCGCCGTCAATTTACTTGCTAGGTACAGTTCCGAGCCTACCAATAGACATTGGAAAGGCATTAAGGACATCTTCCGGTATCTCCAAGGTACCAAAGATCTTGGCTTGTTTTACCGAAGGAACCAAGACCTTTCACTTGTGGGATATGCTGATGCTGGGTACATGTCAGACCCGCATACTGCTAAGTCTCAAACTGGATATGTTTTCCTATGTGGTGGAACCGCAGTTTCCTGGAAATCGTCTAAGCAAACTTTAGTAACGACTTCGACGAACCACTCGGAAATCATAGCATTATATGAAGCATCACGAGAGTGTGTATGGCTTCGGCGGATGATCGGTCACATCCAACTGACATGTGGGCTGAACACCGTCCAAACCCCAACTATTATCTATGAAGATAATGCTGCTTGTGTTGCACAAGTCCAGACGGGTTATGTGAAGAGCAACCTCACAAAGCATATCGACCCCAAGTTCTTCTATGCACATGAATTGCAAAAGATGAACGAAGTAAGAATCTTGCATACTAAGTCGTGTGAAAATCTTGCTGATTTGTTCACTAAGTCATTACCGGCATCTTCTTTCGAGAGATGTGTCCGTGGAATGGGTATGATGAGACTTAGGGAGATGCAAGGTTCAGGGGGAGAATCTTCACTAACGCATCGCTGAAATCTCGATCCCGATGATTGAGTACTTAACTTAAAATGTTAAGTGAGTTGTACTCTTTTTCCCTTTAGTGAGTTTTTATGAAGTTTCTCACATAAGGTTTTTAATGAGGCAATTCGTGTAACATAACAAAAGTATACCATGTACTTTTCTCCGTATTTTTCCCACTGGGTTTTTTTCGGAGTTTTGAGTCATGGATATACGGATAAACCCAAGGGGGAGTGTTGGGAAACTTGGGCCGTGGTGCGTGGAAGCCCACTTCGGTGGTGCCCCCCACCCCACGTAATGGCCAAGTCAATTCCCCACGTTTAACGTTAAGTGGGTCTTATCCTCCTATCTTCTTCCCTCTATATAAAGCAAAGCATTGTACGTACTGTTCACCAGTTCCAGAGATAATAGAAGAGAGACTTTGCTCATACCTTGTGTCAATTTACTTTATGTTCGTGTGTGTGCCTCGCGTCTTCGACTACTTCGACTACTTCCTCTACGCTACACATCCTCGGGACCGGCCAGCCGGCAGAGGTTGTGTAACAGTTAGCACCGACCAATAGAAATTAAATAAGGCCAGTGATTGGTGACACGGAAGCTCGACATGCATCGCTACTGCATCGTTCCTCTCCGCCAACAGTTCCCGCGCTGCTGCAGGCCGCATCGCGGCAGGAAAGGGAGGAACGTCGCCGACGCGCTCCGTGATGATCAGTGGGTACATGACCTTCGCGCCCGCATATCTCCCCAGGCAGTGCCGCAATTTCTCCAAGCGTGGGAGCTGCTTCGCAGGATCGGATCGCAGCTTCAACCAGAGGTCAGCGACTCCATCACCTGGACCCTCACGGCTGACGGCAACTACACCACCAAGTCAGCTTATGCAGTGCAGTTCGCCGGCCGCCCAGACATCGATGAAGGCCGCGATTTGGGAAACTTGGCTGCCACCTAAAATCAGGTTCTTCGCCTGGTTGTAGAACCAAAACAGGCTCTGGTGTTCAGATCGGCTTCAGCGACGCGGATGGACCAACGAATATTTCTGCCCGCTATGTGTTCGTAATCTAGAGACCTCGGCGCACATGTTCTTCGAGTGTCCTTTTGTCGTCAACATCTGGAACTCGATCGCAACATGGCCGAGCTGTTCAAGCCTTCGGTATGCAATCGGGGCTCCATCCACCTCAGAGGCCTGGAGCAGGACCATGGACAAGACACCGGCCAAGGCACGCAAAGGCGTCAGCTCCACTTCGCGCTGACCTGCTGGTACATTTGGTGGGAACGGAACGAGAGGATCTTCAGGCAAAAGAGCGCCACGCCTCAACTCCTGGCGACCTGGATCAAAGACGAAGCCCAGGGTTGGGCGTTTGCAGGTGCAAAGGCACTAAGAAAACTCCGTGGGAACCGCCTTGAACTGTTTTTAGAAACTGTTGATTCTTTTTCTTTCAGTTATCTTTTTTTAACCTCTTTTTCCTGGTTTGTTTCACCATTCTTTTGGTGCACCCTGTACCCTTCTACCTGCTAATCAACGGAAGCCAGCAATTGCTGGAACTTTCAAAAAAAAACATGTATAGCTACTTTGCTACACTGTAGCTGGTAGAAGTTAACACGTGACCGGTGAGAACTCATACGTTACTGATGAAACAGAAGAGTTGGACGAGATACAGGCTGGGAGAGAAAATCGGGCGAGCTAGATTTTTATCGTGCGAAACATGCAACTCTCTACGAATTCTGCCACATTTATCTCCTGGTGTTATGTTAGATGGACATTGAGCACGCACACATGCACGCTCGTATATCTGGTGCTAGCACTCACGCTTCGAGCTGCCAAACTCCTGCCTAGCATCTAACCACAAGCAACATATACCGCAACTATAAATACGCCTCGCCGGTGCCTCTTGGGATTCATCCATCGAGATCCATACTCACACGGCTCTTCCTTCTTCTCCTTGTCCAACACCAAGCAAATCATTCACACGGCTCTTCGTCTCCTTGTCCAGCACCAAGCAAACCACAAGGCCTCTCCAGTTCATCTTCATCCTCACTCCAAATTAATGGCGTCGGCTACAACTAAGCTCGTGTCGTCTCCCCTTCTCGTGCTGCTCATGTTGTCCATATGCAATGCCAGCTCGGCCGAAGTTACTACTGAGAAGAGCATGTTCATGCTCGACAATTACGGCGCCTGTGGCAACGGGAAGCACGACGAGACGCAGGCACTAGCCGCCGTGTGGACCGCCGCGTGCTCCTCTTCCCGGCCGGCTCAAGTCCACGACTCTTTCCGGCCCGTGCAAGTCCACCGTCGACTTCATGGTAAAAGGCACACTAGTGGCTCCTCCGAGCCCGTCTGACTGGAGTGAAGAAACCATCAGCCACTGGATCATGTTCCAAGGAATCACCGGTCTCACCGTCACTGGTGGGGGTGCTATCAACGGTAACGGCGAGCTTTGGTGGAAGAACTCATGCAAGACAAACAAAGCTTTGCCATGCACGCAGGCTCCGACCGCTTTGACATTTCACATGTGCAACAATCTGAAGGTAGATAAGCTGAAAATTGTAAACAGCCAACAGATCCATATGTCGATCGAGGATTGCACCAATGTGCGACTGGCCCGCCTGTCCATCACGTCGCCTGGCACGAGCCCGAACACCGATGGCATCCACATCACACGCTCCAAGGATGTGCAAGTTAGAGATTGTGTCATCAAGACCGGAGATGACTGCATGTCGATTGAGGATGGAACTCACAATCTTCTCGTCACCAAAGTCGTGTGTGGTCCGGGACATGGCATCAGCATTGGAAGCTTGGGTGACGACGGCTCCAGAGCTGAGGTTTCTGATATTATAATTGACTCGGTATAGTTATATGGCACAACTAACGGTGCCCGGATCAAGACATGGCAAGGAGGAAGCGGGTACGCTAAGGATATCACATTCCAAAACATTATCATGGACAACGTGCAAAATCCAATTATTATTGACCAGAGTTACTGTGACTCGGCTAAGCCATGCAAGAATCAAGAATCGGCAGTGGAGATCAGCAACATCGTCTTCAAAAACATCAGAGGGACTATGAAAGAGCATTTTCCCTATGTGTGGTCTTGGTAATTGAATGACAATCTCTATGGACTAATGTTTGCATTGAGATATCATTATAGATCATGTCCATGGAATTGTGGAGTTCATGTGTTGAACTCTTGAAGCTCATGTGTTGAGTGAAGCTTATTGCAAGTATGTCTTGAAGATTCAATACATCATCTTAGTGAAGAAAAGATGAGTTGTGCAAGACCAAGAGAAGCTTTCTCGAAAAGATCCTATGCTTGGTGCTTGCAATGGATACATGAAGACGAAGCTTAGCGAGACTCTCCCATTGTGAGCATGGGGGAGTATTTGGAGAAGTCTTCATCAAGCAAGTGTTTGGACGCGCAATCAAGAAAGATGATCCACTTGAAGAGGTCAAGATAGTCATCATCCAACTCAAGTGGAATGCTCAAGGCAAAGGTATGATCTTGATAGGGCTATAGGATAGATAGGCGTACTATCAAGAGGGGCTCTCAAGTTAGTAACTTGATCGCATTCTTGTGGAGAGCTCAAACCTTTGCATACTTGGCATATCATGTTTCTTGGTTCTTATTTGGCTTTTATGTTGGTGAGGAATTAGAGCTTGGTTCATCTCCATGTCAAGCTCTAGTTCATCGAAATCGGTTTTACTTTGGACAACTTGTTGCGTTTTCGGTGGCGGAAATATTGCCGGTTCTACCTTGAGGAAAGTCCCACACCTTGCCATGTGTGGAGATTTTACTCTATTTATGGGATGCAATATTTTCGACTTATTTTTGTTGGGTAGTCATCGTCGCCATCTTTCCAACAAAATTGGTCTCACCTCATTTGGAGTTCATTTGCAAAAGTTATAGCAGTTTTCGTTTCGGTGTTCTGCTGATTCGGATTATTTGGGTCGGATATTCCGCCCTACCGGAATTTCCGGTTCCCCAGCTCATCCAAGAAAACGGCTAAGGAAAGGAGAAAAAGGATTCTGACTCCAGTCGGAAATTGTGCTCGGAAATTTCCGTCTACCGGAATTTCCGAGTGCCCCCAGAAAAGTCCTCCAGAAATGGCTAAGGAAAAGTTTGGTTTTGCTTCTGACTCCAGCCGGAATTTCCGAGCTCTCTTAGACCGGAATTTCCGGGTGACCGGAATTTCCGAGTCTCTCTAGACCGGAATTTCCGGATGACCGGAATTTCCGAGTCTCACTTATACCGGAATTTCCGAGTGTCGAAACAGCCAACAGCTATATTTCCTGGAGGGGTATAAATACCCCTCCCCTTCTTTTTCCCCAGCCAATCCAAGGCAGCACGACTTTCCCCTCTCTCCTACTCCATTGTTGACCTTGGAAAGCTCACTTCCCTCTCAATCCCTCCATTGAATCTTCCATATTCTTTAGGGAAAGTTGAGAGGAGATCTAGATCTACAATCCTACCAATCTCTCTCCTCTAAGTGAGGGGAACTTAGTGGATCTAGTTCTTGGAGTTCCTTTGTGGTTCTTCTTCTTTGTTCTTCCTCTCTTCTCCCCCCATAAGCATTAGTTGCTTTTGGTGGGATTTGGGAGTGAAGGATTTGACTCCTTTGTGGTTTCCTTTGTTCTTCCTCTCTTATTCCCCCATAAATATTTGTTGTTGTGTTGGAATTTGAGAGTGAAGGACTTGAGCCCTTCGTGTGCTCTTGCCATTGCATTTGCATCGGTTTGAGCCCTCCACGAGGATTCGTGGTGGTGATACTTGTGAGCTTGTTACTCTTGGATCTTTGGACCCTAGACGCCTTTTGTGGCCGGCCTTTTGTGGCCAATACCTTTTGTGGTCAAGACCTTTTGTGGTCACTTGAGAGCCCCCAATTAAGTTGTGGGTGTGTGCCTCAAGACTTGGGAGCCCCCAATTAAGTTGTGAGTGTGTGCCTCAAGAGTTTTACGGGATTCGATCTCCGCCCCAAAGGAGATCAATAGTGGAAGGTGAACTCGAACCTTTTGTGGTTGAGTTCATCGGGAGAAGAAGGTCAGCCTTTGTGGCGTTGCGGCTAACCTGTTGTGGTTGCGCACACCTCTCCAAACGAGACGTACACCTTTGGGTGGAACTCGGGAATACATCCTCGTCTCCGCGTGCCTCGGTTATTTCTATACCCGAGCTATTTACTTATGCACTTTACATTGTGATAGCCTTCGTGCTTGAAGTCATATATCTTGCTATCATCTTGTTACTAGTATTGCTTAGCTTAAGTTGTTGGTGCACATAGGTGAGCCTAGTTTATATATCTAGGTTGTATGCTTGTTAAAGTAAACCTCTAGTTTTATTCCGCCTTTATCAAGCATACCGGAATTTCCGGGTCATTCGTGTACCGGATATTCCGGCTACTCGGAATTTCCGGTCACTCTTGGACCGGATATTCCGGCTCCTCGAAAAAGTTTTAAATCGCCTATTCACCCCCCTCTAGGCGACGTCTATCCGTTCAAGTACTTGAGCACTTCGTGTGCTCTTGCCATTGCGTTTGCATCGGTTTGAGCCCTCCACGAGGATTCGTGGTGGTATTACTTGTGAGCTTGTTACTCTTGGGTCTTTGGACCCTAGACGCCTTTTGTGGCCGGCCTTTTGTGGCCAAGACCTTTTGTGGTCAAGACCTTTTGTGGTCACTTGAGAGACCCCAATTAAGTTGTGGGTGTGTGCCTCAAGACTTGGGAGCCCCCAATTAAGTTGTGGGTGTGTGCCTCAAGAGTTGTACGGGATTCGATCTCCGCCCCAAAGGAGATCAATAGTGGAAGGTGAACTCGCAACCTTTTGTGATTGAGTTCATCAGGAGAAGAAGGTGAGCCTTTGTGGCGTTGCGGCTAACCTGTTGTGGTTGCGCACACCTCTCCAAACGAGACGTACACCTTTGGGTGGAACTCGGGAATACATCCTCGTCTCCGCGTGCCTCGGTTATTTCTATACCCGAGCTATTTACTTATGCACTTTACATTGTGATAGCCTTCGTGCTTGAAGTCATATATCTTGCTATCATCTTGTTACTAGTATTGCTTAGCTTAAGTTGTTGGTGCACATAGGTGAGCCTAGTTTATATATCTAGGTTGTATGCTTGTTAAAGTAAACCTCTAGTTTTATTCCGCCTTTATCAAGCATACCGGAATTTCCGGGTCATTCGTGTACCGGATATTCCGGCTACTCGGAATTTCCGGTCACTCTTGGACCGGATATTCCGGCTCCTCGAAAAAGTTTTAAATCGCCTATTCACCCCCCTCTAGGCGCGTCTATCCGTTCAAGTACTTGAGCACTTCGTGTGCTCTTGCCATTGCATTTGCATCGGTTTGAGCCCTCCACGAGGATTCGTGGTGGTATTACTTGTGAGCTTGTTACTCTTGGGTCTTTGGACCCTAGACGCCTTTTGTGGCCGGCCTTTTGTGGCCAAGACCTTTTGTGGTCAAGACCTTTTGTGGTCACTTGAGAGACCCCAATTAAGTTGTGGGTGTGTGCCTCAAGACTTGGGAGCCCCCAATTAAGTTGTGGGTGTGTGCCTCAAGAGTTGTACGGGATTCGATCTCCGCCCCAAAGGAGATCAATAGTGGAAGGTGAACTCGCAACCTTTTGTGATTGAGTTCATCAGGAGAAGAAGGTGAGCCTTTGTGGCGTTGCGGCTAACCTGTTGTGGTTGCGCACACCTCTCCAAACGAGACGTACACCTTTGGGTGGAACTCGGGAATACATCCTCGTCTCCGCGTGCCTCGGTTATTTCTATACCCGAGTTCTTTACTTATGCACTTTACATTGTGATAGCCTTCGTGCTTGAAGTCATATATCTTGCTATCATCTTGTTACTTGTATTGCGTAGCTTAAGTTGTTGGTGCACATAGGTGAGCCTAGTTTATATATCTAGGTTGTTTGCTTGTTAAAGTAAACCTCTAGTTTTATTCCGCCTTTATCAAGCATACCGGAATTTCCGGGTCACTCTTGGTCCGGATATTCCGGCTCCTCGGAATTTCCGGGTCATTCTTGGACTGGATATTCCGGCTCCTCGAAAAAGTTTTAAATCGCCTATTCACCCCCCCCCCCCTCTAGGCGACGTCTATCCGTTCAGACTACCGCTTCCAATGATGCTATCAAGCTTAGTTGTAGCAATGGTGCCTCCTGCTCTAACACTGTCTTAGAGAATATCGACCTAAAAATGGAAGGAGGCAAGGGTGAAACCCAAAGCACTTGCGAGAATGCACGACCACGAAGAGTAGGAACCGTTATTCCACGACCATGCGAACCAAAAACTAGGAAGGGTTATGAATTGAGAGGTTACATATAGGATGTAGCATGTACAAATGACGTGTAGAAAGTGTACACTAGTTCGTCGTAGTTGTGCATATATATTTCACACTATCGATGATGTTTTCGTTGAGAACTATAACACTGTGTGAATAAAAAATTATTTATCAAAATGATTGTTACTTTCTTGGAAAATTAAGAATCGATAGTAGAGATCAGCAACTTCGTCTTAAAAAACATCAGAGGGACTACCACTTCCCCATCCAGTGGAGCTGCAGTGAAAATGATTCGTGCTCTGACCTTAGGAACATCGAACTGAAATTAGAGGGTGGCAAGGGTGACACATCCAAAACACCTGCCAGAATGCAAAATGGAGAAAATTTGGAAATGTTGTTCCATTGCCTAGCAAAGGCAACAAAAACATGGACTAACGAATAGACTTTGTGTGAACATGTATACAATAATAGTGTACATGAATTGAGAGAGAGAGAGAGAGAGCAAGTCCTTTTGTACATAAATGGGTCAAACATTGTCGATAAGGGTTTATGATAAAATATTTAATGCATTATATATGTGAGTGTAATATGGTTTTCCATATTCCATCATTTATAGATGGAAGTGGAAACATTAGGGCTCTTTTCTACTGTTTTTGTTATAAAAAAATGTTTCATAACATACTCAGTGGGACCCGTGCGGGCGGAGATGAACCCACTATCTATACGTGTATAGGAAATATAAAAATTCTCAATCTATTCTTCCTCCTCGTGACCACTGACCACTAAGTGACTAAATCCGTAAAAGTCTACCTTCCTACGGAGTACCCACTACCGTAGCCCCAGGCCTTGTCGTCCTCAACCTCATTTCTCCCGGCTACCCATTTAGGCCTTGTTTATCACGGAAGTATTTTTGGGGTTGGGAGGGGATTATCTCATCCCGCAATATTGAAAGGAATATGCCCTAGAGATACTTCATAAACATAGTTTATTGGCAATATCCCAATTGTTCATTATATGTTTTATACCATGCTATAACTGTATTAAGCGGAAACATTAATACATGTGTGGTAGATAAAACAACCATGTCCCTAGTAGCATCTACTAAGACTAGTTTCATTGCGCGATTGATGATCGAGGTTTTCCGATCATAGGGCATGGCGCCGGTCGGTAATGGAAGTCATGTCGTTGGTTGAACGATGTGATGGACATACCCAGTATTTATAGGACATAGTCATTACGCCTTAAGACCGTGAAACCAACTCTTATTGTTATTCCTGGAAGATACTTTGATTGCACCAAACGTCATATCTTATTTAGTGTGACAATAACAGTGATACTTTTGGGTATCGGAAGGGGGTAGTTGAGACGAGGGGTCAACAGCGGGATTTGTCAGTCCGCATAGCCGGATAGATACTCCAGGGCCCACTCGGTGAGATTATGTCAAATGAATTTGCAAACATGTGACTAGGTCACCAGTTGACATAATATCATGGACGAGTAGAAGATAGTGTTGTCGGTAACGAGATCATGCTAGGTATGAACATATCTGAGAATGATGCTCAGACACGCCAAGTATCGCCATGACAAAGGGTTTAAGACTAGACGTCCAGGTTTGATAGATGAAAGTCATTCGTTATATCACAGGGATTAATTCATGGGGTCCAGGCCTACGAGTTAGTCATTGATCGGAGAGGAGTCTCGATCATGTCTGTTATTATATCGAACCGTTAGGGTAACACACTTAAGGGGTTGACAAGACAACCGGAAAGTAAAGAGATCACCGGGAACGTCCCGGAAATGGTCCGATGGAGATCGGGGAGCGACGAAATAGTTTTCGGAGCTAGAATAAATTATATAAAATATGTTTGATATTAATTAGTGTAATTAATGTTTAAATATGATTTTATATATTTATTTTCGAATTTATTTAGGCTGATTTCCCTAAATGGGCCTTCTGGTCGAAAGAAGGCCCAAGAGGGGGAAAATTCCCTAGGGAATTCGGTGGGGGCCAAGGTGGCCGGCCCCGGGAGCCTATATAAGAAGGGGCACCCCTGGCCTTTTAATTCAGCAATTAATTCCCCAATTCTCTCTCGATCTCGTGATTCCCTTTTTCGTAGTTGCGCCGAGTTGAGAGGAGGATCTCTTCCACCATAGCCCGTTGCAGCGCTGCTGGTGTTCCGGTCCAAGTCTTCCGCTGCTCGTCCTGGACTGGAGCTTTGGAGACCGTCGTCTCCACCGTATGTGTGTAACGCCGTGCGAGGTGCGGCGCTAGCGGTGCTCAGAGGCCTACTTCCTCCACCCGACCTCGAGGTCATCTTCGTCGTCTTCGTCGCGCCGAGTTCTCCGCGACGTAGAGGTCGGCTACGTCGTCTTCGTCGTCAACGCTTGTGCGGGAGCATAATCCCCGCTATTTTTTCTACGAGGGTATGTATTCCGATCTCCGCCATACTTCTATATCTGCATAGTATAGATCTTAGCTAGTTTAAGGATATCGTTGTTAGGAATTTTTTTGTTTTCTGCACACGATCCCCTTCAGTGGTATCAGACCCGATCTATCGTAGATATAGTTGTACGCTGTTAGAACTCGTGTTCTACACGGGGGCATCGTTCTTGTTATTTGCTACCCTCTAGCGTGCACTTGTGATTCCAGCGGCATCGAGTTGATGAAGCGGCCCGGACCGACTTTACGTGTACGCTTACGTGAGACTGGTTCCACTACTGACATACGACTTGTACCGTATTTGTGGCTGGCGGGTGAGAGTTTCTCTCTCTTTAGTTGGCTTTGCATTTTCAATGGAGGGCCTGAAAGGGATGCTTAAACATGCAATTATTGGATCGTTGTTGTGGTCATAAGGTTCGTAGGTATGAAGCGGTTCTATTTACGACAACCCCAAGCCACGTAAAATATGCAAAAGATAAAGTAGAAGCGTCTAACTTTATTTTGCAGGGGCTATGTGATATGGTCAAGGTAGATTTATTAAATTGTTTATGAACTGCGGGCGCCAAGAAGACCATGGCGCATGGACCATATCATCTCGCATTACATTTGATCTTTTGTGTGCATCTTATATTATGTGATTATATATATATTAGTATATATTAGTTACGCGGCGGTAATTATATAAGATGATCCCTTCAAAAATACCACTAGTGTTCTTCCTCCAACGCGCACCACCAAGAAAGTTCTACGTTATGAGGCAGGCCGTGACGATCGGGTGTCAGACATATCATCGTTCGCATACGGCGGGTGTAAGCCATGTTGCACAAGCGTCAGCGTAGAGGTTATAGTGGCGAGCCTAGCATATGCAGATATGGCCTCGGAACACAGAGGCCGAAAGGTCGAGCACGAGTCACAAAATTGGTGTGACGGACAGTTGTCTACTCTTGAAGTTGTGTCGCCGGCTCAGACGATGAGGGGTGGTGCAATGGATGGGGGTCGTGTATCGCTTAAATGACCAGGAGTGATGTTCGTTTGAGTGGGAGTTCGGATAGTTATTTTATAAAATACTAGAACTCAAAATATAATGAATAAAGTCTGTTTTGTAAAACCTTTGTAGATATTAACCATTGTGATAGCATCTTTTCAAATTAGGCGCATTTCTGCGATTGAGAAACTTAAAAGGTTGGGTCCAAACTTCATAGTTTTATACTTTAGCTTGACCATACTCCTTGTTTAAACCGTTAGCTCTTTGTGATACAATACCCGTTAGGAGATAAACCCGGAGATTTCGCTAACAAATGATAATTTGGATTATCAGGTTTTGTACAGATGATATCATCATAGTCCAGTGTATGCTATGATCTCTGCCATAGAGAACCAACGGTGGGAACGAGTTATTAGATCGCGAACATATGAGATGGTCGCTAAACTCGGGGTACCCCTAAAGTTGGGTTGATGAAGTTTATCAGTACATTGACTGATTGTCTTCTCAACCAAGGTGGAAGAGAATACACACATTGAAGTAGCACGTGGCAGTCATACTTGATGACATATGTTCATACTTGATGAACATTGAGACGCCTCGCTTAGCTTGATCACTGGATGACAGACGTCGTTGCCAAGTTCAAATCCTCTGTCATAGACTATGTCATGCAAGGGGAATCATTCACCTTCATGGTTCTTGATTACGTTGGAAGTATCAAGAAGATGAAACAGATCGCCGGAAGTCATCGATAATGATGGTGTATATATGATATACACTAGAGCAAAACAGGCCACTGGTCCCGGGCCGTGAGGGCTTTTTGCCCCGGTCACGCGCCCGGGACAGCGTGTTCGGGACAAATAGGCCCCCCTATTTGTCCCGGGCACGCCACGGCCCGGGACCAATAGGGGGGCCACGTGGCTAATCAAGGTAGGCTCTGCCTGCGACTCATTTGTCCCGGTTCGTAATACGAACCGGGACAGTATATATGTTTTTTTTTGTTTCTTTTATTTTGTTTCCTGTTTTCTATTTTTGTTTCTGTTTTCTATTTATGTTACTGATTCTTTTGTGTTTGTGTTTTTTCATTTATGTTTCATTTCAAACAATATCGAGTTGCATATTATACGTTACTATGTAATATATATCATGAATACACGATTTTTTCCTCGGGATATATTCATGAATACTACTAGTACACGAGTTCTCTCAAACAAATATTTACAACCGGAAGATCATGTCTGTACCGGGGACACGGCTAAGTACAAATATTTTTTTACATGACAGAGAAGCATTAGACCCTATTTTTTCCTCGGGATGGTCTTTTTTGGCGGCCGGATTATACTGCATTCTACGCCTGGCTTTATGACATAGTCAAGCAGAAAGCCCGCAATTTCCTCCGCGATTGGTAGTAGGCGGTCTTTTGCTTCTAGCCTGTTCCGGATCGTCTCAAACTAAAAAGGAGAGATCAACACCAATATATCAACCATTATGAAAATAATTCAATTTGAGAAGTGAACAAGTTTGAATGAATTGTTAACGTACCCTATTCCAGTCTGCACCCTCATTGAAGTGAATTCGGATGAACTCGCAGACATAGAATCCACACAAATTGGTGCCTTGTTGTTGCTCCGCGCACTTTATGATAGAATAAGATAAGAAATTAATAAAAAATAATCATAAATATTGAAAAAATGGTATTGTGAGACTGAAATTAAGAATATGTGTATGTGGAACCTAGCTAGTATACGTCTTTACCTCTCGCCATTTAAAAGTGAGGTTCTTAGCTATACCGACATCCTTGTGGAAACCGGTGAACTTGTCCCAAACCCTGAAGTTTACGGTATGAAAAAATAGTAAAGAAGTTAACTAATTACTATATATTATTAGAAAAGACGAGGTCGATTGTGATAATTATCGAAATTACCTCTGGAGCATCTGTTTCGTGTCGTCGAACTTTTCTTCAGGTTTCGATAATGGGTCCAAGACATCAACGATTGCCTTTTCAACATCAATCTCCAATAATACCCAGTGAAATCTGCCATATGTTTATATTTGTTAATAACTAAATCATCAATTAACTATACTTAATTAACATCGAGTATGTATAAGAAAGTAAACAACTCACTCGAAGTTGAACGGGAAAATTATGGTGCTTTTGTAATGTTGCGCCATCAAATAAGTAAGCAAAAGCTCCTCTGTATCATCTGGGTAATGTAACAAACCATGATGATGAACTCGATTAGGGTCAATGAATCCAATCTTGTGATTGAGTCCCAGCTTTCGAGATTGTATAATTTTCAGCCTACATAATAGAGTACAAAAGTAATATAGTGATAAGGATAATTACAAGCAATGAAAAATAAGTAGAGCTAGAGAATTACTGACATATATACATAATTTAATTACTTACATGCAAAAGGCACTGATGATAGATTTGTCGAGCGCGTCAAAATTGAATAACTGCCATAATTCGCAATACTCGATTTGAACCTCATCATCACCTGGGCCAAAAAAATCCTTTGGAATTTTCCCATAGAGCCAGTCTCCTTCTTGACTTTTCGTGGTACGCAAGTACCATGCATTGAGTTGGTGCAACCTAGCTGGTAGAGTGCGCACCATTGCAGGGTCGACAAGATCTTGTCCTCTCACATATGTCCGCACCACCTCATGTATGGTGACACTCTCGCCAGCTTGCAATGCCTTCAGCTCTGCCACAGTTATACCCATATCTCTAGCTTGCTGCGAAAGTACATCATCGATCGGGTTCCGGTTGTAAGGCGCCAATATGAGTGGAGGGGCCGATTGTCCCGCCTGCATTCCGAGCTGTGGAACATCTCTCTTCTGGGTGGCAGCAGATTTTTGTTCTTCCCGCACTCTCTTAGATGTACGCACCAGAACGCGTGTGTAGTCATCGTCCATATTTAGTTCATATTGCGACGGATGCGTAAGAAATTCTATGGCCCACCGTATCGCTTCCGGAGAATAAACCGGAACAGGCAAAGACATCTTTTTTGCCTTCTTTCTCTGGGAAGTCTGGATCTCCTCGACCCATGTCTCGACATCTTTGCGAGAGTTCACAAAGCGAGACTTCCCGGCTGTTTCGCTTTTCTGAGTACTAGTCGACGCAGCGGTGCACTTCTGCTTCTTTTGCGGAGGCGATGGAGTCCGTTGACGCGGCGGAGTACGCTCACGCGGCGGAGTACGCTCATGCGGCGGCGGAGATGGACTAGCGCCTTGGTTGTCGTTGTGGGGGGTGTCTGGACTAGCGCATTGGTTGTCGTTGTTGTAGTTATGTGGACTGGCTTGTGGACTGGGAGGGCGATTTAGCTGCATGTGTGGGAACACGATGTATTCTTTTTTCCATAAGCAGGTACTCTTGAGGGCAAATCTCAACTCAACCTCGTCTACACCCGTAGGGAAGTCCAGCTTAATTCCCTCATATGTCTTGATAACCTCATCAACCCCGACAACAGCATAGCCATCTGGAATAGGGCGACAATGGTAAGTTCCATTTGGGCTAGGCGGTAGGGCAAAGCCATGCGCCACCTTCACGGTTATGTTCAAGCATGGCACATGTAGGTCGCAAAGTTCCCGCTGCACGATATTATCCACGGGGTGACGAGGACCCGGCATATCATTGTGGCGATCGAGCTCCGTCAAAGCCACGCTGCTTCTCCGCATTGATTTTGGATCAGGAGAAGGATTTTCGGGCGTCTCAGATTCGCAGGGCATCCGTCGAGTCTGCGCTGCCTTCAGCTCTGCTATCTCCTTCTCATGCTGTAGTAATTTATTTTCCATCCACTGGGCCTGGTCGGCAATCTCTTTCTTCTTTCTCGATCGGCTTCTATAAGTGCCAACATCTTTGGGAAACCCAAGTATCCACGGTACAGAGCCGACGGTTCCTCTTGTTCGTCCACTGTGTTCAGGATTCTTAAGGGCTCGCGATAGCTCGTCCTTCTCTCTGTTAGGGTGGAACCTGCCTTCCGTGACCTCCTTCCATACCTCTCTGAGAGCTTTAATAGGGTCAGGTCCGTGCTCCTTGGTAAAAAGACAGTCACCTGTTTCAGGGTCTAACTTTCCAGCATGCCCATAAAACCAAGCCTTAAGCCGGTATGGCCAGTCAAATGTATCGATCTGTATACCTTTAGCCAAAAACTCTTCCTCCATTTTCAGAAACTTAGGCAGGGCCGTTAGGTAGCCACCTGACCCCATGTTATGGTGATATATCTTTTTGTCTGCATTTTTCTTATTTCTCTCTGACATGGCCTAATCTCAAAGTATATATAGTTGTAATATGTTATTTTAAATAACCTATTAAAGCAAAAATTATTTTATTAACCCAAAATGAATTATTTAAATAACTAATCTCAAAGTTGACCTAAATGGGCAATTTTGCATTTTATGAATATTTCAAGATATTAATTTTCAAAATTATTCGAAACATGCCCACAACTGGTTTAACACAAAGATAATAATTTTACAATTTTTTAGAAATTTGTTTGACTTCATTTGGACATTTAAATCAAAAGATATGAATAAAATGGAAAATCAGAAAAAGAAATTGACTTGTGACGTCAGCTATGACATCACTGCAACATGAATTGTTTCATCGAGAAATCCGGCCGAAATCCTCTCCCAAATTCGTTCAAAATCAGCGCGTTTCTTACGGGATTTGTTCCCATACTCGAGCCCCCGACACCGCGGTCCGTTTCCCCCCCCCCCCCCCCCCCCCCCCAAACCCCTAACGGAGCGCCGCCAGGCCGCTGTTGCCGCTCGCCGGAGTAGCTCAGCCGCGGAGGCGCCGAAGTTGGGTTCGTGGCTAGTGTTCGTGGCACGCGCGCGCAGAGAGAGAAAGGGAGCACGAGATAGGGTTCAGGGCACGCGCGAGGCTCACCTAGTCGAAGAAGGAGGCGAGGAAGGTGGCGGCGAGGCCCAGCCGGAGTCGAAGAAGGAGGCGGCGGCTAGGGTTGTTCACGGGAAATTTGGGCAGCGCTTCGCGAGGAGAGGGAAATGGCTCCGGGTTGAGCCACCACCCGTGTCTAAGTGTTGCTTATATAGCAACACTCAACTGTCCCGGGTGGTGGCTCAGCCCGGGACAGATAGCACTAAACTGTCCCGGGTGGTGGCTGCACCCGGGACAGATAGCCACCCCATCTGTCCCGGGTGGTGGCTCAGCCCGGGATAGATAGCCACCCCATCTGTCCCGGGCTGAGCCACCACCCGGGATATATGGGGTTTTTTCTTTTTCTTTTCCCTTTTTCTTTTCTTTTTCTGTTTTCTGTTTTAAATAACTTTGGAATTTGGAACAACTTTCAATATGAAAAGTGTTTGAATTTGACTAACTAATACAAAAACATTTTCTCTTTTCTATAACCATTATTTAAATTAGTTTAAAACTATTTTAAATGTGAATTTGTTTAACTTTTGCAAACTTTGGAATTTGAAACAACTTTCAATATGAAAAGTGTTTGAATTTGACTAACTAATACAAAAACATTTTCTCTTTTCTATAACCATTATTTAAATTAGTTTAAAACTATTTTAAATGTGAATTTGTATAACTTTTGCAAACTTTAACTTCCAAACCGGGACTAAAGAAGCACACGGATCGTGTGTTTCTTTCAAGCACTTGTAAGCCGTTGGATCAGGGGTGTGTTTCTTTTGATTGCTTCTGAGTTGTTCGATTAACGCTTTCAGTTTCAAACCAGGACTAAAGAAGCACACAGATCGTGTGTTTCTTTGAAACACTTGTTAGCCGTTGGATCAGGGGTGTGCTTCTTTTGAGCACTTGAGAGCTGTTGGATCAACACTACCAGTACCACTGGTTGAGCCCGTGACCCTATATATAGCCCCCTCTCAGACGAGGCGAGCACTCAGTGTTTCCTCCTTCTAGTGCCTAGCCGGGTGGTGTGTGGTATACAAATCACTCGGATTCCCTGCATACGCCCCACGGTGCATTTGATATGCAGGCACTCAGGAGCCACCGTGGGGCTGTATGCAGGTGAAATCGTGTGTTTTGTTCTTTCAAAAGAATAGTTTAATTCATCTACTGAGTAATATATACAAATTACTCGGATTCCCTGCATACACCCCACGGTGCATTTGATATGCAGGCACTCATCAAGAGCCACCGTGGGGCTGTATGCAGGTGAAATCGTGTGTTTTGTTCTATCAACGCCGACGAATCCATTTGATATGCAGGTAAAAATGGAGCATCTTCTTCATATCAAAAGTTTAATATATTAATTATTACATATCGCACCAACATCTCCATCACACAACACCGCCAGTTCTTCTGCGTCGGAACCATGGAGCATCTTCTTCAATCAACTTGATGATTGGGTCGATGTTCACTACGAAAGGCGGAATTTCATCAAAATTATTATAATCATCTGACATGTCTATCTTGTCCTCCACTCCCACGATGTTTCTTTTTCATTTTTTTTGTTTTCTTTTTCTGTTTTCTGTTTTAAATAACTATGAATATGAAAAATGTTTGAATACATAGATAGTCTACTCATCAACGACATTAAGACGATCATTTTCCGTATTATAGCCGCGTAGACTATCCCACTTCCGTGCAATCTCGAAGCCAAGGCGAGCGTCTAAAGCAGCATATACGATTTGATCGTAGCTCAATGGAACGTTGCCCCATCCGAAAATTAGGTCTTTTTGTAACGTGTCTTCCTTGTCGTCGTCCGTGTACTTCCTCTTCTTGTATTTCTTCTTCTTCTCAAGATTTGTCCCAATGACCGCATTAGAGAGAGCATATAGACTAGGAGTAAAATTGCCGGTAGGGTTTCGGCGATCCCTCTACAGGTCGACCGCGGACCGAATAATAATTCCGTAGTAGGCTAGCATCTTCATGTCATTATGGATTGCCACGCCGTAGAATTTGATTGTCTCGTCACCTAAGAAATCCACGAGGACCTGTGGCACCCGATCAGCTTTGCAAATTTGGAAGACAAGAGTCTCGGTCGCCACCGAGAGTTGAAGGACGGCGGCGCGCTGCGGAGTATCCTTCCGTCGAGGGTCGGTGAACTCGCAATCGAGTCCAACGGCTTTGATCGGAGCGGCGTCGAGGAAGTTCTTCTTCACGTCGCCGATCCACTTCTCCACGCGCGATGCACGAAGGGTGACCCACACCTTGAACCGCATGCCTTCCTTCTCGTAGCCGTAAAACTCATCGGACCGAGGCACGAGTGGCTCCATAGGAAATGGTGTACGTGAACGGAGAAAAGAGAGGAGAGATGGCCGGAGAAATGGTGTACGTGGACGGAGAAAAGAGAGGAGAAATGGTGTGGGAAGAGTCGTACTGTGCAGTGCATTTTATAGCGCCGGAGAGGAAGATGAATCGCCGGCGAAGGGCAGAGGAATCGCCGGCGCCGCTCGTCTTCCGTGCGCGTCGAAAAAACGCGGCGGTGGCGCGTAACTGAAACCATGCCCATTTGTCCCGGTTCGTGACTGGAACCGGGACAAATGGGTGTCGCCTGCGGGTGCTGCATCATTTGTCCCGGTTCCAGCCACGAACCGGGACAAATGAGTGTCGCCTGAACTAGTTTGGTCCTCCACTAGCGTTTTATGCCCCATCTGTCCCGGTTTGCAGTACGACCGGGACAAATGGGGTTTTGGAGTTTGGTCCTTTAGCCTGTTTTCTACTAGTGATACATGTTATGAATGTTTTAGCTAAGCAAGTACTCGCAGTAGTGACTAAGTTTTGAATTAGTCATGTTTTATGAAAACCAGGTTTACTGCTTGAGTAGCTTGAAAGGATGAGGCGACATTGCGTGTTGATAATGGCAGACAGATTGTTGTGATGGCCATAGACACTCTCCCTCTAGATCTACCATTTGGATAAATTCTTTATGATCGCCTGTTAGTATGATTGTTACAAGTGTCTCCTCTAGCGAGACATTTGTTCATACATGATAGTGAAAAATTTGTTGTCCTATATTTATGAAGTAATGATCATATGCCTGAAGGGGATCGAGTGCAGAAAACAATAACTTTCCTAGCAACGATATCCCTAAAACATGGCAAGATCTATTCTATGCAGATATAGTAGTACGAACAAAGATCGGAATACATACCCTTGTAGACCGAAAGCGGGGATTAAGTTCCCGCACAAACGTTGTCGATGAAGACCGATGAAGCCGACCTCAAGGTCGTGTAGAGGAAGCAGACCTCCGAGTACCGCTAGCGCAGCACCTCGCAGGGTGTTACACACGTACGGTGGAAACGGCGGCCTCCGAAGCTCCAGTCCAGGACAAACAGCGGAAGACTTGGACCGGAACACCAGCAGCGCGGCAGCGGGATATGGTGGAAGAGATCCCCCTCTCAACTCGGCGCAACTCCGACAAAGGGAATCACGAAATCATATTTATATATTAATTACACTAATTAATATCAAACATATTATATATAATTTATTCTAGCTCCGAAAACTCTTTCGTCGCTGCCCGATCTCCATCGGACCCCTCCCGGGACATTTCCGGTGATCTCTTTCCTTTCCGGTTGTGTTGTCGAAACCCCTTAAGTGTGTTACCCTAGCGGTTCGATATAATAACAGGTATGATCAAGACTCATCTATGATCAACGACTAACTCGTAGGCCTGGACCCCAAGAATGAATCCCCGTGATATAACGAATGACTTTCATCTATCAAACCTGAACGCAAAGTCTTAAACCTTTTGCCATAGCGATACTTAGCGTGTCCGAGCGTTGTTCCATAGATATATCCATACCTAGCTTGACCTCGTTACCGACAACGCTATTTTCTACTCGTCTATGATTTCATGTCTCTGTGACCTAGTCACATGCTTGCAAGCTCATTAGACAAGATCTCACCGAGTGGGCCCGAGAGTATCTATCCTGCTATGCGGACTGGCAAATCCCGCTCTTGACCCCTCGTCTCAACTACTCCTTTCCGATACCCAAAAGTATCACCGTTATTGTCATACTATATAAGATACGACGTTTGGTGCGATCAAAGTATCTTCCAGGAATAACAATAATAGTTGATCTCACGGTCAAAGGCGTAACGACTACGTCCTCCAAATCTGGGTATGTCCATCACATCGTTCTCCAACGATATGACTTCCATTGCCAACCGGCGCCATGCCCTATGATCGGGAAACCTCGATCATCAATCGCGCAACGAAATTAGTCTTAGTAGAGGCTACTAGGGACCTGGTTGTTTACGCATCACACCCGTATTAATGTTTCCGCTTAATACGGTTATAGCATGACACAAAAACCTATTATGAACAAACGAGATATGATAAAGAATACACTTTATTAATTGCCTCTAGGGCATACCTCTTTCAATGTCGATTTGAATTTATATGGTAGAAGCTCCCACATTCATAATATTAATGCCAAAGGATACGAACTTAATAAAGACACCCCATATGTGTGGCACTACCGTTTAATTCATGTCAATGTTATAGTCAATGCATTAGCTCCATACCGGATGGATCTACAAGTCCTAAGATTTGATATTTTGACACTTGCAAAATAATTGTGACACCGTTTTCGAAAAACGGGCATATAACTTATTGATAGTCATACGTATAGATGTATGTGGTTCAGTGAAGTAATTGACGGGTAATGGAGACCTTTATTTCGTGAACTTCACTGAACGTTTTGAGTATAGCTTGTTGAGAATCGTGCATATGGGTGTATGTGAATTAATGAAGTACTTTAACGTGTAGTGGAAGTCTTTATTTAATAGACTTCATGAACATTCGGGTAGATATATGGATATCCACTCGGGGAATGTTGGCCTGGAAATTTTGATTCGATCAAACAAGTTCAGAATGAAGTAGAAAATAAACTTAACAAGAAAATAAAATTTCCGCGATACAGATCGAGGAAATGAAGATTTGAGTTATAATGTTGGCACATCATTGAAAGACTTGTGAGAAGAGTTCCACAAATTACGTCGCATGGAACACCATAGTGTTATGGTATGTTAGGACGTCGTAATTGCATCATATCGGATAGTGTGTGGTAAGTAAATCTCTTACCGAATTATTGTGATCATTAGAGTCATATGGTAGAAACGTAACATTCACGTTAGGTAATAAGAAAACCATTTGAATCCATGGAGACAATACCATATGAGTAATGGTGTGGCTTTTATCCTGGATTGTCGTTTCAGCAATTTAGTGTTTCGATGTGATCGAACCTAAAATGGATTAATCTTTGTAGTGTATCGTACCTAAAGAATTAGTTGGGTACATGTCTCACGACATAGGCAAAATTGTTGTCGGGATATACCTTGCGAAAGAAATAGTTTCTTGTCCAAGGGTATAAGTGATAAAGAAAGTAGAGCAAGACGAAGTTGGTGAACTTCCTCTCCAGACATCAGAGTGGCAGAACCGAAAGTGTTTTCGGTGTCATGCTCCACAGCTTGAAAAAGCTAATGATACAAGACCATGATGCTCTGAGCTCATACTAAGAACGTAGGTGTACGAGGTTTGTTCCACACTGTGTGTTACGACAATCTTGTTATGAAGGTCATACTAATGGAATCTGACAGGCCTACGAACTACGAAGAAGAGATGGTAGACCTAAGTCCGAGAAATGGCTATGAGTTATTTATGACCCGAAATAAAATCCATATACGATTACCAGGTAATGACTTGGGAGATCTTCTTGATGGCATCTAGGATGTTAATAGAATGTGGAATTTTATGAGAGAATAGACATTGAGAAGGATCGATTTATCGTGAAACAGTTCCGACAGATTCAAAAGTTGACCACATGAGAATTTGTCTCAAGTGGCGAAGACTAAATCTATTCTGAGTCGTTTAGCAATCACTATAATTTCGAATGAGAAATTGATAGATAGATAAGGAAACCATGTTTCTTAATAGTGTCATTACGAAAGAGTTGGTGATCCTGAGGATGCTAAACATGTATGCGAACTTCAGTTGTCCATTCATGGGCTGAAGCAAGCATATCGAAGCTGGAATCTTGACTTTGATAATGTGATCAAAGGATTTTGGAGTTGTCCAAAATAGTTGAAGAAATCTACATTTGCAAAGAAGTGAGTGGGAGCAAAGTAGCTTTCCTTGATCTTATATGCGAAAGGCATATTTGAGTGGGAGCTAAGTAGCTTTTCCTTAATCTTATATGCGGAAGGCATATTTTAGTGGGAGCTAGGTGTCATTCGTGATTTTGTATGTAACGACATATTGAATGATACAGATCCTCTAGTAGAGTGTAAAGGATTATTTAAGTGATTAAGTTTTCTATGAAATGAAGTTAGGAGTATTAGGCATCCGATTTATAATTGTATAGATCGTAAGGGGCTTAATAACATTATGTCGGAATATTTCCTAAGTTAAGATTCTGAAGTGTTTCAGAATAGAATAAGCGAAGAAAGAGGTTCTTGCTTGTATGACTAGGTAAAATATTAAGCTTAACTTGGCATTTTCAGTAATAGCAAATGATGTTCGACATTATATATGTATCAGACATAGATGCTATCAGACTGAAAGCTCGACTTAGTGTGACCCAAGTTCTTGGTTGAAGAACAGGTTCTAGAGTGATCCTTGTGTGGATCAATGAACAAGCGTTAAGTATATTTTTCAGTGTCTATGAGAACTGAAGATATGTTTTCTAGTAAAGGGTAAGAGTTGAAAGACAACTTGCCGTAAAGCGGTTACGATGATGCAAGTTATGACACTGACCCATACAACTAGAAATCTCATATAGGAGATGTCCTTTATTTTGAAGATAGACATGTTTAGTTTGCAAAGTCGCATATGAATGCACTGTCGCATAATCTACATAGGTATAGAAATATATCGCGACTTCAGAAGTAGCAAGTGATTGGACTGAGCAGTTTTCCGAGCGTAGGTGGTCCCCTTAATAGATCTCTTAGACTTTTAAGACGCATGCTACGCGAATGCTCGAGTCTCACTCCATCCACTAGGATATATTTCACCGTAATCGTAAGATACGGTATATGTCAAATCAGATGACATAGAAGTGTTGCAAATCACATATAGGTCTCAATGTGTGAGATCTATTGACTGTATTCCTCTTCCACGAGGCGAGCAGGCACCAAGATGCTATGTGAAGGGGATCGGGTGCAGAAAACAAAAAAATTCCTAGCAACGATATCCCTAAAACATGTCAAGATCTATTCTATGCAGATATTGTAGTACGAACGAAGATCGGAAGTCATACCCTTGTAGACCGAAAGCGGAGATTACGTTCCTACACAAACGTTGTCGATGAAGACCGACGAAGCCGACCTCAAGGTCGGGTAGAGGAAGCAGACCTCCGAGTACCGCTAGCGCAGCACCTCGCGGGGCGTCACACACGTACGGTGGAGACGACGGCCTCCGAAGTTCCAGTCAAGGACGAGCAGCGGAAGACTTGGACCGGGACACCAGCAGCGCGGCAGCGGGCTATGGTGGAAGAGATCCTCCTCTCAACTCGGCGCAACTCCAACAAAGGGAATCACGAAATCGAGAGAGAATTCGGGAATTAATTGGTGAATTAAAAGGCCAGGAGTGCCCCTTCTTATATAGGCTCCCAGGGGGAGCCAACCTCCTCACCAGGCAATGTGGGACTATCCCCACATTGCTGGGTGCGGCATGGCTGGTGCGCCGGCCCTAGTGGGCCCCATTTGGCCCACCTAGGCCGGCCTCCATGCCCCCCACTGAATCCCCTTGGGGATTTTCCCCGTCTTGGGCCTTCTTTCGACCAGAAGGCCCATTTAGGGAAATCAGTCTAAATAAATTCGAAAATAAATATATAAAATTATATTTATATATTAATTACACTAATTATATCAAACATATTATATATAATTTATTCTAGCTCTGAAAACTCTTTCGTCGCTGCCCGATCTCCATCGGACCCCTCGCGGGACATTCCCGGTGGTCTCTTTCCTTTCCGGTTGTCTTGTCGAAACCCCTTAAGTGTGTTACCCTAGCGGTTTGATATAATAACATATATGATCAAGACTTCTTTAAGATCAACGACTAACTCGTATGCCTAGACCCCATGAATTAATCTCTGTGATATAACGAATGACTTTTATCTATCAAATCTGAACGCAAAGTCTTAAACCTTTTGCCATAGCGATACTTAGCGTGTCCGAGTGTCGTTCCATAGATATCTCCATACCTAGCTTGACCTCGTTACCGACAACGCTATCTTCTACTCGTCTATGATCTCATGTCTTCGTGACCTAGTCACATGCTTGCAAGCTCATTAGACATGATCTCACCGAGAGGGCCCTAAAGTATCTATCCTGCTATGCGGACTGGCAAATCCCGCTCTTGACCCCTCGTCTCAACTACTCCTTTCCGATACCCAAAAGTATCACCGTTATTGTCATACTATATAAGATACGACGTTTGGTGCGATCAAAGTATCTTTCAGGAATAACAATAAGAGTTGATCTCACGGTCAAAGGCGTACCGACTACGTCCTCCAAAACTGGGTATGTCCATCACATCGTTCTCCAATGACATGACTCCCATTGCCGACCGGCGCCATGCCCCATGATCGGGAAACCTCGATCATCAATCCCGCAACGAACTTAGTCTTAGTAGAGGCTACTAGGGACCCGGTTGTTTACGCATCACATCCGTATTAATGTTTCCGCTTAATACGGTTATAGCATGACACAAAAACCTATTATGAACAAACGAGATATGATAAAGAATATAATTTATTAATTGCCTCTAGGGCATATCTCCTTCACTATGGGTGTTGAGCTTTTACCAAGTTGTAAACTAGATTAAGTGTTACTCTAGTGCAAGTGGGAGACTGAAGGGAATATGCTCTAGAGGCACTTAATAAACATAGTTCATAGGCAATATCCCAGTTGTTCATTATATTTTTTATACCATGCTATAACTGTATTAAGCGGAAACATTAATATAGGTGTGGTAGATAAAACAACCAGGTCCCTAGTAGCCTCTTGTAAGACTAGTTTCATTGCACGATTGCTGATCGAGGTTTTCCGACCATAGGGCATGGCGCCGATTGGAAATGAAATTCATGTCGTTGGTTGAACGATGTGATGGACATACCCAGAATTTATAAGACATAGTCATTACGCCTTAAAACCGTGAGACCAACTCTTATTGTTATTCCTGGAAGATACTTTGATTGTAGCAAACGTCATATCTTATTTAGTGTGATAATAACGGTGATACTTTTGGGTATCGGAAGGGGGTATTTGAGATGAGGGGTCAACAGCGGGATTTGTCAGTCCACATAGCCGGATAGATACTCTAGGGCCCACTCTGTGAGATTATGTCAAATGAGTTTGCAAACATGTGACAAGGTCACCTGCTGACATAATATCATAGACGAGTAGAAGATAGTGTTGTCAGTAACGAGATCATGCTAGGTATGGAGATATCTAAGAATGATGCTCGGACACGCTAAGTATCGCCATGACAAAGGGTTTAAGACTAGACGTGTAGGTTTGATAGATGAAAGTCATTCGTTATATCACATGGATTAATTCATGGGGTCCAGGCCTACGAGTTAGTCATTGATCGGAGAGGAGTCTCGATCATGTCTATTATTATATCGAACCGCTAGGGTAACACACTTAAGGGGTTTCGACAAGATAACCGGAAAGGAAAGAGATCACCGGGAACGTCCCGGGAATGGTCCGATGAAGATCGGGCAGCGACGAAATAGTTTTCGGAGCTACAATAAATTATATAAAATATGTTTGATATTAATTAGTGTAATTAATGTTTAAATATGATTTTATATATTTATTTCCGAATTTATTTAAGCTGATTTTCCTAAATGGGTCTTCTGGTCGAAAGAAGGCCCAAGAGGGGAAAATTCCCTAGGGGAATTCGGTGGGGGACTTGGGGGCCGACCCAAGTGGGCCAAGAGGCCCACTAGGGGGCCGACGCACCCTCCCTAGCCGCAGCGTGGCTGTGGGATAGTCCCACATTGCCTGGCTAGGGAGGGTGGCTCCCGCCGGGAGCCTATATAAGAAGGGGCACCCCTGGCCTTTTAATTCACCAGTTAATTCACCAATTCTCTCTCGATCTCGTGATTCCCTTTGTCAGAGTTGCGCCGAGTTGAGAGGGGGATATCTTCCACCATAGCCCGCTGTCGCGTTGCTGGTGTTCCGGTCCAAGTCTTCCGCTGCTCGTCCTGGACTGGAGCTTCGGAGGCCGTCGTCTACACCGTATGTGTGTAACGCCCTGCGAGGTGCTGCGCTAGCGGTGCTCGGAGGCCTACTTCCTCCACCCGACCTCGAGGTCATCTTTGTCGTCTTCGTCGCGCCGAGTTCTCCGCGACCTAGAGGTCGTCTTCGTCGTCAACGCTTGTGCGGGAGCGTAATCCCCGCTATTCGGTCTACGAGGGTATGTATTCCGATCTCCGCCGTACTTCTATATCTGCATAGTATATATCTTGACTAGTTTAAGGATATCGTTGCTAGGAATTTTTTTGTTTTCTGCACACGATCCCCTTCAAGTATCCCCACTAGTATATTTACTTCTAGTGTATTTTAGGGGGTCACAGGGGATAATCCCCAAATATCCCCCACCAAACAACTCATTTTTGTCTAATATAAAAAATCTAGTCCATGGTAGTGTATTGTAGGGGATTGTAGGGTAAGTGTATTTGTGTGGATTGGGTGTTCACCAAATACCCTCCCATCCCCACTCTTCCCATCCCCTATGAACCCCTTCCAGTAAACAAGGCCTTAGAGCATTGCCTCTCCACTCTCCACAGCTACAACCACATAAGGCCTTGTTTACTTCATGGGTATTTTAGGGGATGTGAAGAGTGGGGATAGGAGGGGATTTAGTGAATACCCAATCCCCACAAAAACTCTTCCCAATAATACACTAGTCCATGCTAGAGTTTTTGTTTTGTGCAAAAATGAGGTGGTTGGTGGGGATATTTGGGGATTATCCCCTCCGATCCCCTAAAATACACTGGGAGTAAACAGACTAGTGGGGATTTTCTGGGATCTAGGATAATCCCCTACCATCCCCTAAAATACACTTGAGGTAAACAAGCCCTAAGGAATCTTCCCATACTGGTGCACTCGATGGAATGTCATATCATCACAAGTGCCTATGAAGGCACATAAGACCCATACAACAATGATCCGTCGCCCTCAGGCGGTGGCAAATCTTTCCCATGCCGAATCTACGAAGAAAGAAAATGGAACCGGTGGACCTGCTGGGAAGGATGATGCTCCGTTCGTCCTCCCTACCACGATATCCTTCTGGCTCCATATCAAGCATGCTCTGTATTTTTTTTCTTAAAAATGGCCTCTTAGCAAAACAAATGACGTGTATGGCCGTAATGTAAAAATATTTTCAAATCTGGCCTCTTGAGGTCGGCACCGACCTTGTACAGGTTGGCGTCAACATCAAGAGGACAGATTTAAAATAGGTTTTCCGAGTGGCTATATGTGTTATTAGTTTCACAAAAAAGACATTTTTTACAAGAAAAAAAGTACAACAATGACAGCCTAACCCCTCGCCCGGTTTTACCTCAAATTTGTATTAATGCCATAAAACCGCAAAGAGTTTACACTCGTCCAACACAATTGAGGTATTAAAAGGAAACATTTTAAAATATTATTTCATATGCAAATTTATAGCACATGGTTCTAGTCTCACCTTGGGAGGGAAACATCGTTTTTTAGAGAGAGGAGGGAAAACAGTGTTGTGTTTGATTTAAATCAAAATGTACTACCAAATATATTAAGCTTTGATGATATTCACAACTTTAACTCTATATTGTATATTACTATTTCTTTATAAACATTTCTCCAATCCTCTACCTGAAGGGGTTCTGGTGCAGAAAACAATAATTTTTCTAGCGTAAGAACGCCCTAACTAGTCATGATCTATCTATCAAGTACATGCGATAACGGTGGCGGAATGGGTCACATTACCTTCATGTAGACCGATAGCGGGGATTACGCTCCCGCACAAGCGTTTACGATGAAGTTGTACGTAGCCGACCACGAGGTCGCAATGAACTTGCCGCTATGGTGTAGATGATGACGCCGGGGTGTTGATGATGACCTGCGTCGATGGGCGTCGGGCGGAAGATGGCGTTGCGCCGGCGACTGGCGGGGTGCGCCGGCGGCAGGGCTGCTGGGTGGGCGGGGCGACGTCGCCTAGGCTCCTCAAATGTGGCGCCTCCGAGCACTCGCAAACATACAGAGCTTAACAACAACCCCCGGTCACTCAGATCCAGCTGAGATCGCAGGGGTAGAACTTTTCTGGAATCCCGCAGGGCAACGACGCCCGACGGTATAGCTTTGGTGGAGAGAGGAGGCAAAACGGGCGGAAAAACAGCTCGGCCGGCCTGCTACAAATTTAATTGTATTTTCCATGAATTAATTCAAATAATATGGCTTGCTATATAAAGGCGGAGCGGGTGTGCAAAGACCTTGCCTCCCCCATGTGGGACTAAACAAAGGAGGGGGAGGGGGTTCGGCCGGCCATGGTTGGCCGCACCAACCATGGGCCCCTCTCCCCTCTTGGTGCGGCTCCCTTTAATGGGCCCCAATTGGCCCATTAGGTGGGCAACCCGTTTTTCCTTTATTTTTAATTAATATTAAATTAATATAAAAAACTATTAATTCATAATTAATATATTTACATATTATTTAATCTCTCGTGACTCCAAAACATTTTCCGAACCACCCGAACATATTTCGGACATTCCCGGAACCATTCCAGACCTTCCCGGAACTCCTTCCGGACCACCGGAACTCTTTTCGGATCATTTCTCTCTCTCCAATAAAATCCTATATTATTTCAGAACCTTCTCCAGGTGTCGTTAAGACCTTAAGTTTAATACGTTACGGTTCGAGAACACTCCAGACATGGTCGAGACCCTTCGCTCGCCAATGACCGCCAGGATACCTGGAAGAATATGACGGTCCTTGTGCATTCTAAGAATATTGTCATTGAATCATAAACATGATATGCATTCCCTTTGTTTCTACGATACTACCTTGTCTGAGATATGATCGCATACATCCGATGTCCTTGTTGTATCTCGTTACTGACAAAAGGTTATTAACTCGTCTGTGATATTACATCTCCATAAGCTAGTCATAAGCTGCGCAGCTATATAGATGCAATCTCACCGAGTGGGCCCAGAGTATCTTTCCATTACAAGAATGAACAAATCCCGCTCTTGATCCTTACGTCTCAACATACTCTTTCGGGATACCCAAGATGGACACCGTTATTGTCATGTTATATAAGATACAACGTTTGATGCTCTAAAGTACCCTACAAAGTAGCAATAAGTACGGTCTCACGGTCTAAGAAATAAGCTATCATATTACTTATCTATTTCAAATGACAAACATCATAATACGATCTTATTGCAATACTTTGCGTATGTCCATCACCTTATTCAACTAATAAGATGACCCCATTGTCAAGCGACGTCATTGTCCTTGATCGGGAATCTCGATCAACTGTTGCCCAATGGACTATTTATATAGAGGCTTACTAGGGACCATGGTTGTCTATGGATCACACGTGTATTAATAATTCCGATTAATACAGTTATAGCATAATACAAAAACCTATTATAAACTTATGACATAATGCAATAAATACTACTTATTTATTTACCTCTAGCGCATATCTCCTTCACTACCTGCCTATGATATGCCTTTAATTATTGTGTAATCTTTGTTGCCTAGTGGGTACACTACTTATCATTTCAGTTCCAAAATTAAAGTTCCACATATCTTTAGGGAAAAAGATCTTCATGTATTAATTTTAAAAAGTTGATAGTTACATCCACATTAATGGTCGGTTCATTGGAGTATTATAGTTTATAGCGTACACACGTAGTTTAAGAATGAACTTTGACCATTAATTTAGCTAATAAAATTTAAATTTATATTATATTATAAAACATTATATCATTAAAACTTCTTTTCAATACAAATCAAATGGTATAATTTTTATGACATATAATTTATATTTGTTAACTAAATTTGAAGGTCAAAATTTTCCTTACATTGTGTGTGTGTCCTATAAACCGTGATAGTTAATAATGTTGCATTACTTATGTGTTAAATGGGTCGGTCTAATTTTCTTATACTCCCTCTTCCCCCAATGCTTGTGGCGCTATTGTTTTTAAGATTAATTTCAACCGTTAAATTGACAAATATTATATGTGTCACTTGTTATAAAAAATGAACCATTGAATACTTTATTCGCATACGAATTTAATGACATGTCTTTCGTGTAATACACATTTTTGTTGGTCAAATTGACGGTCGATTTTAGAAATATTAAAAATGCATGCTCCACCAAAATGTGGACGTAGAAAGCACATAATTTGTCATTTTCCTCTATTAATAAATGTCATATTTGCTATCTATTGAATGCTGGTGTAATTGCCAGAACCCCTCTATAAAACGGACACTTGTCTCATCACGGGACAGCTAAGCGAGCACCTGTGGAAGCTATACGTAAGCTATCTCTTCCTATTTAACACATCCAACTCGATCATAATCACAACACTGTAGTCTTTAGAAGTCGATCAACAAAGCCCTAAATCCCAATCGCACCTTGAGCAGCCATAGCATGGAGAACGGCGCCGGCGTTCCCAACGGTGCGGGAGCTATGGCCGCAACGGCGGTGCCGGTGCGGGAGCAGGACCGCCTGATGCCGATCGCGAACGTGATCCGGATCATGCGCCGCGTGCTCCCTCCCCACGCCAAGATCTCGGACGACGCCAAGGAGCTGATCCAGGAGTGCGTGTCGGAGTTCATCAGCTTCGTGACCGGCGAGGCGAACGAGCGGTGCCACGCCGAGCACCGCAAGACGGTGACCGCCGAGGACGTGGTGTGGGCCATGGACCGCCTCGGCTTCGACGACTACGTCCCGCCCCTCACCGCCTTCCTCCAGCGCATGCGCGAGTGCGAGGCCGGGGCCGGCCGTGCTGCATCTGCATCTGCATGCGACGGCCGCGCCGCCATGATAAGGGCGCCGCCGTCCCGCGGGCCGGCCGGAAGCGGCGTGCAGGTGCAGATTTATCAGTCCGTGTACGCCGGCCCGGCGGCTCCGGTGCACGGGTACGCTGTGGCCATGGCACCGCCGGTGCAGGCCGCCGTCGGCCGCCAGTGCGACGTGTTCCGCACAGAACGTGCCGTGGATGGAGCCTACGGCGCGGGTCGTGGAGGCTGCGGCGACGAAGAAAGCTCGTCGAACTCGACCGGCGCGCCGGTGCCGGCAACGGGCACCGGCCTCCCAGACCTGCAGTAGCAGAAGCTGTCACCATGCATAATCTGTGCTTACTTCTTGCCACAGTAAGCCGTGTTTTTTTCTTGCAAATTGAAGGTTGGAGCTTTGTGAGGCGTCGTCGCATTCACAAGTCATACTCTCCACGCATGAACGTACGACGTATGTGTGTCGGTTAGCATGCAAAGCAGGCCTTGAAATGAGATTGGAGCGACGTACGTACTCCATAAATACGTACTCCATCCCTTTGACCGGCGATGACATATCGGCATATGTTGCGCGTGTAGCCGGTGACGCTACTGCTGTGACGATTGATCGGTGTGTGGTCAAAATGGCTTGTGCAAACTGCCGCCGCGCGCCGCCCTACAAGTGTTAGCCTCTCGGCACAACGTAGTGATTGCACAACTACGTGTGAACTCACAACCATCGTCACCGTTCGTTTTGCTTTACGATTCGTGCTAGTCAGAAGAGTTTTGACGGTGCGAACTCACCAACAATCATCACCGATTCACCCTTGGTCCAGCAACTTTCGACGGGGACGATGGTTGGTGGGTTCGCATGTAGTTGTGGAGTTGAATTTCCGCTCTCGGCGGCTTTTCGACTAAGAAAGAAATTGCATTTCAAAAATATCACTCATGTACAATATTGTGTATGTGTTCACATATATTTATCATTGAAATTAACGAAAAAGGAAGAAAAATATTTTTTTTTAAGTGAAACTTAACAATGTGTAAAAAATAATTTTAATAAAAATTAACATCCCACAACACTAACAACCATCAAGTCTGCTTTTGTTTGTATATATCTCCTTCTCACATCATATGCATACCAAAGCACCCAAGCCTCATCTATATTTCTGAACCTCATACCAGCTTAAGGTATTCCCTTACCAATTTCTGTCATACCACAACATAACAATTTTGAAGCACATCTGCATAGTTCTCTACAGGGGTACTCAAAGCAGATTTCAGTTACTCATCCTTGAAAAAAGTCAGTTAGCTTTTTTATATATAAGAAGAAAAAGAAGTTCAGTTAGGGTAGGGCCTAACAATAATCTGGATTCAGAACCAACATCTGGAAAACACTAATTTGGATTAGATGAACCGGGTCGAGACGATGAGGTTGATGGAGGACAGGAGGAAGGCATGTTGAGCATGGAGCCGGGCAGCCGGCGATGCAGGCGTCATAGATAGATGCTCATGAGGCGAGCGCCACCACCATCAGGGGCGGATCCAAGGGGGCTAGCAGGGGTCCGACCCCCCCCTAAGAAATATTACAGTGGCGATTAGTGTTTATTTGTTCAGATCCATCGTTTTTACTCTTGATCTCCCGTCAGATGCATAAGCAATCAAAAAACCTGTTGTAGCCTAGTTACGGCGCTACTGGTACTTCACCTTGAGACCTTGAGACACCCAAGTTCAAATCCTAAACGCTGCTTGTTTTTCTTTTTCTTTTACAAATTGTGAATATATTCATATATTTTATTCTATAGCTTAATATGAAATATGTTATATATGAATCTTGATCATAAAAATATAGTGAATATTAATTTGCCATCCATGATCATGTTTACATCTTGCATCTTTTTCTTTAGTTGCATTTTGTTGCTATACGTATGACCATTTGCTCACTAATTTTAGTGTTTGTGATAATTTATATATACACATATTAGCTTATAGCCAAACATTTTTTTGATACTGGATTTTGTTTTAGACTTAGATATCTTAATATACTTGACCTATCAGTGCCATCGCGATTGGCCGCTTCGCGGAGACATCGACTGGCTCCGAGGTTTTCATTGCTCCCCCCCCCCCCCCCCCCCCCATGGTCCTGAGCCCTTGGCCACCATGGTCCCCGAGTAGCCCAATCGCTCGTTGAGGATGGTCACCACCGACACAACCAACACCATGTTGTTGAAGTAGTAGAGTGTCGTCAAGTATTGCTTCACCGTCTGGTCGTTCCACGCTGGGTCACCTCCAGGACACCGGCAAGGGTTGTGTGGTGGTCGTCGACCGGCATTGCTTGCCACATAGTCCCTCCGTATCAAAATGTAAAATGTTTTAACACAAGATCTCTACTATATAATACGGCTTACGGTGAAGCGTCGTACGTCGCTGCACGTTTTGCAAAAAGCCCCCTGAAAAATACGGAAATCATCCCGCCGTCCAAACATAAAGTTGCAATATTTTCGTTTGAGTCCATGTACCGCTTCAGAACATACGCCACAAATCCCCTCCAACCCGACCTAGCGCCACCGCCCAGCCGCCGCCCACCTCCCCGCCGCCATCGCCATGGCCACCCGCGCCGCTGCCACGCCTGTCGCGGCGCTTGCGCCCTTCAAGAGGATGGCCGCGCTGGAAATCAAGACACCCGTGCTCACCCCATCCGCTCCCGCAATAAATCAAGACACTCGTGCTCACCACATCTCCAACTGTTGGCCACCGACCGGAGCATCGCGCAGCCCTGCCGAGGTCGTTCCCACCCCGTAGTGGCCCGAACTGGAAGCTTCTCTCTCCCCGCGGGTACGTCTGACTTTCTTCCAGCCCCCTAGCTCTGCCTCCCCAGAATCCTGGCCGCCACGCCGAGCACCCCGACCGGGCAACTTCTTCTCGCCTCGCCTGCCTAGATCGACGAGAATAACGACGAAGAAGATGCCGTGGGGTACGCTATTGATCCTCTGAGCGACGGGGACGCAACGGATATCAGAATCGCTATGTCGGGATGGAGGAAAATCATAGTTTTCCGGGGAGCTACTTTGATCTGTATCTCTCTCTCCCGCACACAGAGCGCTAAGAGCTGCTTTTCTCTGTCTCCTATGCGCAGACGCGCAGCAGCTACTGGTCTCTATTCCTCCCATGCTCACACGCGGCAGGAGAAGCTGTTGTTGCTCTCTCTCTCTGCTAGCTACAGTTGTAGTTGTTCTCTCTCCTTCCCCAATTGAACCTATCTAGAGGTAATTTGTCAGCTATGAACAGCCAAAAAGTTGGGGATCCTCGTCGTTGCCGCTGCAGTTGCTACATCTGGCAATTGAGGATAAGGACGACGCCACGAGCAGGTTGGCGGTCCCTCAGCCGCTGATGTCGGTGCAGTCATCTTGTCTTAGCCTCGCGCTTCAGGATGATCAGAATCTCACCCCCGAGTTGCAACTACATGGGAGGCCTCACGGGGTCATGGAATGCTGGGAGATTGTGGGAGAGACGTAGATGATATTGCTGATTTCAGTGATCAGATATCACACATTCACACTTGATGTCTCCCTGTTTTAAATGGTTGAGTGGAATTTGTTCGATTATCAGAAGGTATTTCTTAGACTTAATGTTTGATCATGGAAGCGATCAAATCATATGCTCTCGGTTTTCTAAGTGAATAAACTTTTGCATACAAGTTTGCTGTGAAATTTCAGTTTGTCCTTTTCTGATGCAGAAACAACTTTATGTGAGGCATGACCTGAATTGAAAAATTGTTATTACTCTTGATTTTGCAATAAATATTCAGCGTTAATGTTTCCTAATTAATGTAGTATGAACATTTTTTAACATATAGCACGTCTATATGTTTATCTGATTCTATTGTTGCTCGCTTAGAAATTCTAGCCTTCAACAAGGTAGTATGAGAAGAGCAATTTATATGGGAAAACCTACATAAAAGATAGATGTTCAGTCATATACTTTAAGCTACACAAAGTGCATTGTACTTATACACCAATCGATCAGCTTGTTATTATTTATCAAGTACTAATACATGTACACTATTATTATTAATATTCCTGATGTACTGATTTTAGAAGCAAATATCATCCTTCCATTATGCGTAAGCGCCTAAATGGATGCTCCTCGGCTCGCATATATCCTCACGGTCAAACTAAGCTTTATGCTTAAAAAAATTCAGATATGCAAATTACTAAACTTGAACATTTTTAAGTGATATTATTTTGCACAATAGTCGATCTGGTGTAAGGACTGCATGAAGGTTCAAGCCTTGTGCGCACACGGGCTCTTTTCATATGCAAACTTCACTAAAACTGAATCAACAGTCATGAAAGTTAGATTTTATTTCTCCATGTGTGTCCAAAATCTTGGGATCTCCGCATAATGGAGAGTGAACTGTATACGTTCCAACTTATGGTATTTCAACTAAATTCAAGGTTGAATTATTTGCTGACATGGATGAGTAATAAGGGTTTTGAGTAAATCATGAGATCATTAATTAAATGTAGCTTGTTGCGGCCATTTTCATCATGCCTTATTCATGTGCTGCAGGCTAGACTGTCATGTACTATGGAAAGGTTATCCTTTGGCGTGTTGTTGATGTAAGACCATCCCAGTGACACCGGCCTGACTGTTCCCTTTACTTCATACCGAAAATAAGACACTTAACTTTTAACTTTAGTTAGAGAATTTGATAGGTATTCAAAGAAAATATATAGCAATCTACAATCAATTTAAGCGTTCTCTAACTCATACAAATCAAGCAAGATACTTAGATTTTACAGAGGCGATGCATCCAATGAGAAAGATGATGGGCAGACAAAGAGCGGTTAAGATGACAACTTATACCCAGTGTAAATGAGCCATATAAGAAAATGAGAGAAATTTGTTTGGTTAAATGAATTGCTACTTCATTTGATGCAGAATGTCTTTGTATTTTGTATATGTTGTCCCGTTGCAACGCACGGACATTTTGCTAGTATGTCTAAGATGTTTTAACACAAGATATGTCTACATGCATGATATATTTTATGCTAAAACATCTTATATTTTGATATAAGATTTTTTTTTGAGAATTATATTTTGATATAGATGGAGTAGTATCTATTGTTGCTAGGACTCGAGTTGTGCTGCTGTGAAGGTTGCAGGCTTGCAGCCCTGGGCCGCTTCGATCTGCTTCTGCTTTTATTGACGTGCAAAGGAAACTACGTACTCCATATATACGTGAACATTTTTTTCACCCAGCCCATACGTGCAAACAGGGCAGCCAAGCTTTGCACGTCTTAAAACGGCAGTCAACCCTCTCTCCCACGACCCCCACCCTTTGGACCGAACCGTCTCAGCACATCTCTGACCAAGTCACGCACACTGGCCGCCAATCTCACACCGTCGATCCTCACGTCGGTCCCATCAACGGCCACGTAGCACTCCACGTCTCGTGGCAAAACCACCCACGTACGACGCCCACGATGCCTCCAGCGGCGCCACCATATAAGCACAGCAGAGCTCATGAGAGAGACCAATTCATTCACATTGAGTCGAGTCGTGTAGACCATGGCCGGCGTCCTGCAGCTCTACGCTGCTGCTGTTGCCTGCGTCCTCCTGACCGTCGACGTCTCCGCGTCGCTGGCACAGCCAAAGATGATCACCGTCGGCGGCGAGGCGCGGGGGTGGACGCAGCCGGTGACCGGCGAGGAGACCTACAACCACTGGGCCAGCAGGAACCGCTTCCACGTCGGAGACCTCCTATGTAAGAACCACACTACTTACTACTCCTAGCTCACACGGCGGCGCGCACGCCGTCGTTCCTTTTTTCCATTCCACGTACATTCGTACGCCGGCCGGAACTCACCCACGCGAGCGCTCTTCCTTTCTTTGCCTCCCGTGCTGCGCAGACTTCAGGTACGCGAGGAACGACTCGGTGCTGCTGGTCACCCGCGACGACTACAAGCTATGCCGCGGCGACAGGCCGGCGCTCCGTCTGGACGGCGGCGAGGAGGCCAGGTTCCGGCTCGAGCGGAGCGGCTTGCTCTACTTCATCAGCGGCGCGCCGGGCCACTGCGACGCGGGACAGAGGATGACCCTGCGCGTCATGGCGCGGCACGACACTGGCGGAGGCGTCGACGCATCCTCCCCGGCGTTGTCTCCTGGTGGCGGAGACAGCTCGACGACGACGCCGGGTTCGGGGTCGGGAGCGGTGCCAAAGCCGAACACGCCGCCGCGCGGGAAGGCCGGCGAAGGGAAGACGAGCGGCACCGCAGCGTCGGTTCGCGCGCCTGTCGGTGGCTATCATGCCGTTGCCGTTTCTCTGGGAGCGGCGGTGCTGTTCTTGGCATTATGAGATTGATGGTCACTGAATCTGCATGCATTGTGCATGTGTGTTGTAACATTTTATTTCACCCACCGTAGGCATTGTTGATCAGCTAGTTTTCTTCTTATATCTGTAAATTGTTCTCTCGGTCAGCAGTTTCAGCTTGTTTTAGTTAGTCAAGCGTGGTGTAACTTGTCATTAGTTTGGTAGGCTACCTCACACTGTCAAATTTCTCGATAGTTTGATTCATTTTCATTGCACCTGCTTAATTTATCAGCTGGATTCTCGGGCGATAATTCAGATCAGCGAATCAGCTGTTTTGATCTGTGGAAGATTGTCTAATTTGTCTGGCCATGGACCCCGTGATTTAACCTGACGAGTGTAAACTGCATGCACGAACAGCCGCTGCTTCCTGCTGATGGTGAGGCACGTGAGCGCGAAGGGCAGTACGGTGCTGCAATTGACTCCATTTTCGTAAGAAGGGGAGGAGAGTGATAAGACAGGGCCGGTCCTGAGATTTCGGAGGCCGGGACGAAACTAAAATTTGTGACCCTAATAAAACATTGTACAATAATAATAATGTACGTATAAAAAAATATTGCCAATGTCTTGCGAATGCGTTTGTAAGCAGTGTATGTATCAAATAAATATCATGCCAAATAATCATACCAAGCAGAAATTCAAACCGGCCAAGTGCATCAAATAATTTTTTGCATCACTTCTATCCTCAGGTTCAAAATCACGGGAATGATGTAATTCAGACAAAGCCGACCTTAATTCAGAAGCTTGATATGGTTAGCTAAATACCTCAGCAGGGCCCTGTACCTCAGAAATCGAATAGGGCAATAAATTAGGCTGTGTGTGCGCAAGTGAAGATTGAAGAAGGAAAACAGAAAACCCAATCACCCAACCTTCAATAATCAGACATGCCTGCAGCTACAATCAACCAAAAAAACGATTTGTTAACTGAGCAGCTTTGATAAGTAATCAAACAATCAGGCCGATTGAGTCATTGTCTAACTGAGATTTCAGCGCGGCATGCGGCAGAGCATTGAGATGGATCAGGCAGCAGACCATTGAATCGGAGAAAGATAAACGTTCAGTACCTGTGCGTCTCGTCGGCGTCATCGCTCGGCCGGGGAGAGAACGATTGATCCACAGACCGCAGGCGGAAGCACGAGCACAACTCTGACTGTTGAGTTCCTTCGTGTGAAGAACGATTGGATCAGTCAATCCCTAATCAGCGTTCGGCGGCCGGCGGAAGAATCGAAGCGACCATGGCTAATTTATTGCCTTTACCCTCCCGAGTCACACGCAGTGATGCACACAGCCCATTAGCCTAGTATTTTTCCTGGTGAGCTGAAATACATATACATAGGTATATAGTGTAATATACACAAATGAGGCCCCTGGATTTGGGGGGCCCGGGGCGGTCGCACACCCTGACCCCCCAGGGCCGGCCCTGTACAGAGATATTGCTGCCCAGCATATTATCTGTCATCAAAGTTCTGCGTGTACATTGGATCTGTTCACACTACATCCAAGCTAGCAATTCCCTAGGGCAAGGGCAAATGGGCAAATACCTGAAGCTTATTTCTTCGAGCTGGTTTGATCCCTTAATTAGTCTATTCTTGTTCGACTCGGAGTCGTACCAACTTTAAAACTGACGAATCCGACTCGACCTTTGGCCGTCTAGCGTAGTCTACGTACGTATCCTACGCCAACTCGGACTGCTTCTCCAATCTCCATCGTGCTATAAGAGGACAGCCACCCGCCCGTTTACTCTCCACCAGATCATCGAGCAAACCACATACGATCGAGATCCACTAATCACAGAAACATTCTATCGATAGCGATCAATCCAAGGCCGGGAGAAGGAAATATGGGCTGCAATATGAGTCGTCTCACCAAGGCCGTCGTGCAATCCTAGTTACGGATGGTAATGGGTACCCGATACCCGCTAACCCGACGGGTACCCGCGATAAATGGGAAGGGTTTGGTGTAGGAAAATACCCGCGGGGATGCTTAGCGGTAAAGATTCAGACCCGCCGGGTCTAGCGGAGGCGGGTATGGGGGTGCCTCACCTGGACCCGTGAACCCGTATACCCGTTACTACATGTAGATCACACCCTACTCCCACGCACGGAGTAACACAAAAGACCAGGATGTCCAGCCCAAAGCCCACTAACGCTGCATAGGTAGGTTTAAATATGCTAGCCCACCAACCCACGCACCCTAAGACTAGTCATAGTGGCGGTATCATAGGTAGTAACATAAGTGCCACATAGGCAAAAATGATGATGTGGCAAGTATTTAATGAGGAGAGAAGTGGTGGTGGTATCATAGGTAGATACCGTAACATAGCGGATTTCGAGATAAGATGAGTCTATAGCCTAATAAATGCATGGTTATATGATACTACGTCTATGTTACTACCCATTATTGACATCACATCACATCTATGTTACTACCCATCCATCACATCACAGCGCCGCCGCCCACGACAAATCCGCCACTAATCCCCAAGAATCCAACGCCGTCGAGGTGGGTTACCTGAGCACCGCGGCGGCCACTACTGTTGCTGCATACATCCCTGCGCTTCGACGTCCTCGACTGCAAGAGCAGGATGGCGGGTACCCGTCGGGTCTGACGGACCCGACGGGGGGCGGGTCTGGTGCTGCTCAAGACCTGACGGCGGGTACGGGTGCGGGTAACGGGGGCGGGGAGGAGGGTCGGGTGCGGGTATGGGGGTGTCAAACCCGGCCCCAACCCGGCGGGTGCCATCCGGAATCCTAGTCTTGTTCTTCCTGCCCGCCGCACTGGCGGCAACCACCCTCGACGCCACCCGGAGCCAGCAGCAGCTGCCTCTGCCGCGCGGAACGGTCCGCGGGCCGGAGAGTGTCGCCTTTGACGGCCACGGCCTTGGCCCCTACAGCGGCGTCTCCGACGGCCACGTCCTCAAGTGGAACGGGGACAAACTCGGCTGGACGACGTACACGTATGGCCCCGGCTACGACAGCGAGATGTGCACGGCGACGAAGCTACGCCCCGAGACGGCGACGGAGAGCCGTTGCGGCCCTCCGCTCGGCTTGCGGTTCAACCAGAACACGGGGGACCTGTACGTCGCGGACGCGTACAAGGGGCTTATGAAGGTCGGGCCGGGCGGCGGCGAGGCCACGGTGCTAGTGAACCAGGTGGATGGCGTACCTCTCCGCTTCACCAATGGCGTTGACGTCGATCAGGTCACCGGCCAAGTCTACTTCATGGATAGCTCCATGAACTACAATAGGGCCCAGCATGAGATGGTGACAAAAACCGGGGACTCCACAGGGCGCCTCATGAGGTATGATCCAAGAACATCCGATGTCACGGTGCTACAGTCGGATATGACCAACCCAAATGGCGTGGCTGTTAGCGCTGACCGGACACACCTCGTGGTTGCATCTACCGGACCGTGCAAGCTACATAGGCACTGGATCGAAGGACCGAACGCCGGAAGATCCGAGCCGTTTGCCGACCTCCCGGGTTACCCCGACAACGTGAGACCAGACAGGAATGGAGGTTATTGGGTGGCGTTACAACGTGAGAAAAATGAGTTGCCCTTTGGCCGCGATAGTCATCTACTTGCCGTCAGGGTTGATGCCAACGGAAAGATAGTGGAACAGATGACAGGGCTCAAAAGCGTGAGACCGACCGAAATCATGGAGAGGAAGAACGGCCAGCTGTACATGGGTTCTGTCGAGCTGCCTTATGTTAGTGTAGTTAAGCGCAAATAGAGATAGATTGATCTACGATGGCCGGCTGTTTGGGTCTTTTTAGTGTTGATGAAGTGAAATTTTGCAATGTATCTTCCGTCAGACTATCCAATGTAATCTACACCAATTATTAGCAAGTTGTCTGCATTTGATTCATTTTCAACGTACAAAAAAATTAATTTCTCTTGTATGATCCCTTTCTGCAAAAAAAAATGCTTGCTAGAAAAAAGAGAGGCATTATTACTCGATCGAACTCACAAAGTCAAAATTACAACATACTCATATCTGCAACTTCACAATGCAACAAAAGAAACTTCACCTCAGGAAGCAACCCGGCTCCCCTCCCCTATAAATTGCTGAAATTTTAGTGTATATGGGTCAGCCCAACTAAAATCCGAAATTCCCATGACCCATTAATAAATGGCTGGTTGAGTGTACGTGACTAATGTTTAGTCTCATACTGCTAGTGGAGAGTGAGCTGCACCACTTTATATAGTGGGATGTTCTAGTACCAATATGATCTAGTGAGAATAAGAGAAGATGAAGGGTGCCACACGCGCGCTCCTCCTCCTCCTCGCTCGCCTCGCCACGCCTCGCCTCGTCACGACGCGTCGCGTCGCGTCGCGGGTTGCGGGTTGCGGGAATCTCGCCGAGCCGAGCTTATATTTTTGCAGTCCGGGAAAATTAATGAGTCATTGATTAGTAATTAACGGACGCGTTAATTATCCTGCCGTTTCCGACTCCTATGGGATCGTGGGGCGTTACCGACTCGATCGTGGCTTACAGCCCACGTTCTACCCGACTCGCATTACATATACAGCCCGGGGCAAACCCTATCCGCCACCACAAGATACATGGTCTCACACCGTTCCAGAGAATTGCGCCGCCGTCTACCAAGTCTTCTCCATCCCGTCTTCCGGCGTGCACCGGTTGAAGGGACAGTAGGCCTCCGGAACCCCGCCTCTTGTGATCCTGTACGGGAGAGGGGCGATCAGGTTTTTGGGGAGCGCACTCGCGCGACTACTGGCTTCGGGTTCTTCCCCAACGACGACTTCTTCCCCGACATCGCCAGCCTCTTCATCGACGACATGGGCGACAACACGGGGAACTCCAGTGGTGCGACTGCCGCTGCACCGTATGTGTTCTTCATCTTCCAATATGACGTTTTGCTAGAGTTCTTACTTATAGTACATGCTCTAGATTACATATGTTTATCTATTGTTTGCGTAGATCACATGATTAGTATAATTTGTATTATTCTAGTCATTAATTGTTCACTGTTATTGGGAATTAAATCATATGCTAAATCGCCTAATTATTCATCAATCCAAAAACCTGATTATAGGCAATTAGTAACTGCTGGCTTTATCGCGTCAACGAGGTCGTTTCCCTTTAAAGGAGTTATGTATAAACGGTGGCGCATGAGAGCAGTGTTATGGTTTCAGAACATGAACTGCTATGCTGCCACCAAAGGCAAGCCTGATGGCGAGCTTGACCCTGCACAGCAGGAGTCTTTCGAGAGGCTCGACAACATGTTTAAGAGTGCCCTTTTGAGTATTCTTGACGATTCCATAGTGGACTCGTATATGTCGTTTTCTAACGGCAAGGACATGTGGGATGCGCTCGAGGCCAAGTTTGGGGTCTCGGACGCTGGCAGCGAGTTGTATGTCATGGAAACTTTCTATGACTACAAGATGATTGATGAGCGCCCTGTTGTTCAACAGGCTCATGAGATACAGTCACTCGCTAAGAAACTTGAGCACTTTAAGTGTATCTTACCGGACAAGTTTGTCGCCGGTGGCATAATCGCCAAGCTTCCACCTTCGTGGAGCAACTTTGCTACCTCTCTGAAACACAAGAGACAAGAGTTTTCCGTTTCAGATCTCATTGGTTCGCTTGATGTGGAAGAGAAGGCGAGGGCGAAGGATACACGTGCTCGAGTTACCGAGCCTGGTTCTAGTGCCCATGTGGTACAAAAGAAGAATTACCAGCCGCCCCACAAGACCAAGTTTAACAAGAACAACTCTGGGGGTAAGGGCAAGCCTGATGGAAAGTTCAAGCCATCACAGCCTACCCACTTCAAGAAGAAGAACAACAATAAACCGAGGAAGGGATCATGCCATGTTTGCGGTGATCCAAGTCACTGGGCACCTCGCTGTCCCAACCGCCATGAGCTGCACGAATCTGAGAACAATGGCAAGAATGCCAATGTTGTGATTGGCGATACTGAGATGAAGGATTCAGGGTACGGTATATTTCCAACCATCCTTTCAGCTTGTCATTCTCCTGAATGGTTGATTGACACTGGCGCCAATGTACATGTTTGTGCTGATGCCTCGATGTTTTCTTCTTACCAGGTCACAGGGACTTCCCCCGTGCTGATGGGAAATGGGTCACATGCTTTTGTTCGTGGTGTTGGTACGGTCGATCTGAAGTTTACTTCGGGGAAGACCGTGCGCCTGAAGAACGTTCATCATGTGCCCGCCATCAATAAAAATCTCGTCAGCGGATCGCTGCTGTGTCGAGATGGTTTTAAGTTGGTTTTCGAGTGCAATAAAGTTGTAATATCTAAGTATGGAAAATTTGTTGGAAAAGGCTATGAGTGCGGAGGCTTGTTCCGCCTATCTTTGTCGGATATTTGCACCAAAGTTATTAATCATATTTGCCATAAAGTTGAATCTAATATTTGGCATTCTCGACTTTGTCATATTAACTTTGGTAGCATGACGCGGCTAGCTAATTTGGATTTAATTCCGAAATTCACTAATGTGAAAGGTTCCAAGTGTCAAGTGTGTGTTCAAGCTAAACAACCCCGCAAGTCCCATAAGGCTGCGGAGGCAAGAGACTTGGCACCACTGGAACTTATACATTCAGATCTCTGTGAGATGAATGGCGTGTTGACAAAAGGCGGAAAGAAATATTTCATGACCCTTATTGATGACTCCACTAGATATTGTTATGTGTATCTCCTGAAAACAAAAGATGAAGCTTTAAACTTCATCAAAAACTATAAAGCTGAAGCAGAGAACCAACTTGATCTAAAAATAAAACGGCTAAGGTCTGATCGTGGTGGAGAGTACTTTTCCAATGAGTTTGATTCTTTTTGTGCGGAACATGGTATAATCCATGAGAGGACGCCTCCCTATTCACCTCAGTCAAATGGGGTAGCCGAAAGAAAGAACCGAACTCTAACTGATTTGGTTAACGCCATGTTAGACACTTCGGGTCTCACCAAGGCATGGTGGGGGAGGCGCTATTGACAGCTTGTCATGTCCTAAACCGAGTTCCCTCAAAGAACAAATCCGTTTCTCCATTTGAGGAATGGGAAAGGAAAAAGTTGAGAATCTCTTACTTACGTACTTGGGGTTGTTTGGTGAAAGTCAATATTCCAATTCCCAAGAAGCGCAAGCTAGGACCAAAAACCGTGGAATGTGTTCTTCTGGGCTATGCTTTTCATAGCATTGGCTATAGATTTTTGATAATCAAATCTGAGGTACCCGACATGCATGTTGGTACGATTATGGAGTCGAATGATGCGACTTTCTTTGAGGACATCTTTCCCATGAAGGGTATGTCTAGCTCATCAAATCAGGATATACCTAATACATCTAGTCAGGAATTAGTTGAGATTCCTGATCCTACCATTCCGATAGAACACACTGATAATCCCATGGAGGATGACAATGAAGCTCCTATTAGGAGCAAGAGACAGAGGACTGCTAAGTCCTTTGGTGATGATTTCATTGTGTATCTTGTGGATGACACCCCCAGTACCATTTCAGAAGCTTATGCATCTCTTGATGCTGACTACTGGAAGGAGGCTGTCCGTAGTGAGATGGATTCCATCTTAGCTAACGAAACCTGGGAAGTTACTGATCTTCCTTATGGGTGCAAACCTGTAGGATGTAAGTGGGTGTTCAAGTAAAAGCTTAGGCCTGATGGTACTATTGAGAAGTACAAGGCGCGGCTTGTGGCCAAGGGTTATACCCAGAAAGAAGGAGAAGACTTCTTTGATACTTACTCACATGTGGCTAGACTGACCACGATTCGGGTGCTACTTTCATTGGCTGCCTCGCATCGTCTTCTTGTTCATCAAATGGACGTTAAGACAGCTTTCCTAAATGGAGAGATGGACGAGGAAATTTATATGGATCAGCCTGATGGTTTTGTAGTACCGGGTCAGGAAGCAAAGGTGTGCAAGCTATTGAAGTCTTTATATGGCCTTAAGCAAGCTCCGAAGCAGTGGCATGAGAAGTTTGAAAGAACTTTAACTGCTGCAGGTTTCGTTGTTAACGAATCTGATAAGTGTGTATACTATCGCCATGGTGGGGGCGAGGGAGTTATTCTATGTATGTATGTCGATGACATACTGATATTTGGAACCAATCTTGATTTAATCAAGGAGGTTAAGGATTTCTTATCTCACTGTTTTGAGATGAAGGATCTTGGAGTAGCTGATGTAATCTTAAACATCAAGCTGCTGAGAGATGGTGATGGTGGGATTACACTGCTTCAATCTCACTATGTGGAAAAGATCTTGAGTTGCTTCGGGTATGACGACTGCAAGCCTTCTCCGACACCATATGATCCCAGTGTGTTGATTCGAAAGAATCAGGGCATTGCTAGAGATCAACTGAGATATTCTCAGATCATTGGCTCGCTTATGTATTTGGCTTGTGCCACGAGGCCTGACATCTCTTTTGCTGTAAGCAAGTTGAGCCGGTTTGTTTTCAACCCGGGAGATGATCATTGGCATGTGCTTGAGAGAGTTATGCGCTATTTAAAAAGCACTGCGAGCTATGGAATTCACTATTCTGGTTATCCTAGAGTACTGGAAGGTTATAGTGATTCCAATTGGATATCTGATGCTGATGAGATTAAGGCCACAAGTGGTTATGTGTTTACACTCGGTGGTGGAGCTGTTTCCTGGAAGTCTTGCAAGCAGACCATCTTAACGAGGTCAACTATGGAAGCAGAACCCACAGCTTTAGACACAGCCATTGTTGAAGCAGAGTGGCTTCGAGAGCTTTTGATGGACTTACCTGTGGTTGAAAAACCCATACCCGCTATCCTTATGAACTGTGATAATCAAACTGTGATAGTTAAGATTAAAAGTTCTAAGGATAATTTGAAGTCATCAAGGCATGTGAAAAGGAGATTGAAATCTGTCAGAAAATTGAAGAACTCCGGAGTTATTGCGTTGGATTATATCCAAACGTCTAAAAACTTGGCAGATCCTTTCACAAAGGGTTTATCACGTAACGTGATAGATAATGCATCGAGGGAGATGGGTTTGAGACCCACCGTATGAGTTGTCCACAGTGGTAACCTACTCTATGTGATCGGAGATCCCGTGAATTAGAAGTGGGAGACAAGCTGTTGGTCGGCTGGGAGGAGAGTATCCCTACATTTTACTATCCCACTCCGCAAAGATGCAATACTCTCCTGATCTGCATGGCAGGTTGATATTTATCTTAATGTGTTCCAAGCGGCTTACTTTTATAAGCGGAGATGTTATCCTGCAGAGCATCTCTTGAGTAACACACCTATATGAGTATGACTGTTAAACGTCACAGTCTATGAGACTAGGTCAAGGGCTTGTGTGAAACTAGGTCGCAACAAACATGTAGTTCAAGGCATAGTCCACTATTCAAGTTGCGGTCTAACGTAGCATAAGTTTCTAAGTGGAGTTCAACTTAACAATCCCAACTAAGCACCGGTATATAAAACAATGTTTTGGAACAAATGTGATATAATGTGCCAATGAGACTTTGTGGGGGATTGCTGGAATTTTAGTGTATATGGGCCAGCCCAACTAAAATCCGAAATTCCCATGGCCCATTAATAAATGGCTGGTTGAGTGTACGTGACTAATGTTTAGTCCCATACTGCTAGTGGAGAGTGAGCTGCACCACTTTATATAGTGGGATGTTCTAGTACCAATATGAGCTAGTGAGAATAAGAGAAGATGAAGGGTGCCACACGCGCGCTCCTCCTCCTCCTCCTCGCTCGCCTCGCCTCGCCTCGCCTCGTCACGACGCGTCGCGCCGCGGGTTGCGCGAATCTCGCCGAGCCGAGCTTATATTTTTGCAGTCCGGGAAAATTAATGAGTCATTGATTAGTAATTAACGGACGCGTTAATTATCCTACCGTTTCCGACTCCTATGGGATCGTGGGGCGTTACCGACTCGATCGTGGCTTACAGCCCACGTTCTACCCGACTCGCACTACATATACAGCTCGGGGCAAACCCTAGCCGCCACCACGAGATACATGGTCTCACACCGTTCCAGAGCATTGCGCCGCCGTCTACCAAGTCTTCTCCATCCCGTCTTCCGGCGTGCACCGGTTGAATGGACAGTAGGCCTCAGGAACCCCGCCTCTTGTGATCCTGTACGGGAGAGGGGCGATCAGATTTTTGGGGAGCGCACTCGCGCGACTACTGGCTTCGAGTTCTTCCCCAACGACGACTTCTTCCCCGACATCGCCAGCCTCTTCATCGACGACATGGGCGACAACACGGGGAACTCCAGTGGTGCGACTGCCGCTGCACCGTATGTGTTCTTCATCTTCCAATATGACGTTTTGCTAGAGTTCTTACTTATAGTACATGCTCTAGATTACATCTGTTTATCTATTGTTTGCATAGATCACATGGTTAGTATAATTTGTATTATTCTAGTCATTAATTGTTCACTGTTATTGGGAATTAAATCATATGCTAAATCGCCTAATTATTCATCATAAATACAGCTAGCGAGCTCTCTCATATCCATACATCGATCACTCCTGCCATCTATCTGCTCGGACGGTCGGACCAAACACATCCACAAAGTTATAAACAATCACGTCTTGCTCAAAGACAAATCAGATATATAAACTCGTGTGATAGTGATAGTTCCATGGCGGGGTATCTCCCTGGCGTCCGGCACTTGCTCTCTCCGGGGAACATCTTTCGGAGCACCTCCACCGCCTCCGCCATTGTCTGGTTATCGGACTGCTGCTCGATCCTCCAGGACTCGCCGTCAGTGACCGTCACCAGAAGCACGTTGGAGCCCGGGTACTGCTTCTAGATTAGGAACTAGAAGGATGACGACGACGCTCACTTCTCTGCTCGCGATCCGCTCGGCGCCACCACCGCAACCACCACCCATTCCTGTGCCGGCGCCGCCCCCTTCGCCGCCTCCCTCGAGATCTCGGGTTTTGGGGGAGGGTTTCCCGCCTGCTGTGGAGCCCTTCCCGCGACCGGAGCTCTCCTCGTCAGGAGGACTGCACGCATGTCGTGGCGAGGCAATCTCCTTCCTGCGTGTCGACGAGCTTTTCATGTGGGGATTCTCCTACGTCGCATGTTCGCCGGTTGGAGTTCTCGCATCCTGTTGGCCGAGGGCAATCTGAGTTGGAACGTGATCTCCCTAATCACGGGGTTTCAACATCGCGATTGACTCATGGCAATTCCCCTGCAGCGGCCCCGCCATGGCCTGCTGATCTCAAGGAATTCCCCAATCTCGCTATTAGAAAGAGAGACGGGACGAACAGTTTTTAAAATTCACTTGTTTAAGAATAGAGTAAACTGCACCAGCGGTCCTAATTATTTTTCCCACACCTTCACTTTGGTCCTAATTCTTTAAAATTGCACATATAGCTCCTAAATCTTTCGTAAGTGCTAAATCGGTTTGACCCACGTTGACCAGTGCCACGTAAATACCGGTCACCGTTCATTTTTTTCAAATAGGCTCCTATGATTGTATTCTTTTCAAAAACATAGTCCTTTTCGTTTTGTTGCCCTCGTAGCAGCCCCATCTCCGCTTGTTCCTCTGCCCCAAACTCGCCGCCCAATGACAAGCCAGCGCAGACGCTTACCTTACCCATATATGCTCAGCGCTTTCACACACCGTCGCCACACTCTTCATTAGCATGCTTGCCTCGTCCGCTGAGCCCGCAAGCGAGTTACTGCGATGAGAGTTGTCGACCGCGCTCTTCTATAGCTCATGCTACCACACATGCTTGTGGTGCCCAATCAATCCATCCCCATGCTTGCTTGATCTGCTAGGAGATGTGTCTATAGCACATTTTTTGATTTTGTTTCCGAATTTTCGCTATGGGAGGGAATTAAGGACTCTGCTTTCGAAAATAATACAATCACAGGGGCATATTTGAAAAAAAATGAACGGTGGTGGGTATTCCTCCTAGTATCCTCTATTGACGTGGCACTGGTCAACATGGGTCAAACCGATTTAGAACCTCCGATGAACAACTTATGAAAGATTTAGGACATATTTGTGTAATTTTAAAAAATTAGGACTAAAGTGAAGGTGTGGGAAAAGAATTAGGACCGATGGTTCGGTTTACTCTTAAGAATATGTACAAAGTGTATTAAATTCTGAAAAAAAAAGTCACAAATGTGCATAAACAGATAGGTCAAAAATCTTGTTGTTCTGCCACGAACCTGTAATACAAGGCGCGGCACAGAAGCACAACACCACACCACAAAGAGAAGCACTTTGTAGACGCAAAGCGGCAAGAACACGCGGGCGCACCGTCGCTTGATCTGATGCTGGATCGCCGTTGGCTCGCTAGTGCTGGTCACGCCGGGCAGGGCATGGAGAGGAGAGGAAGCAATGCCGCCGGATCTTCCGCCTCCGTCCCGGCACGCTGGAGCCTGGAGCAGGGCAAGTACAGGGGGGAATGCCGCCGGACGACTCGTCTCCACGGCCACGCCTGTGCTCTGCTGCAGGACAAGGAGGTGCTCGCGGCGGAAGGGAAGGAGCGGCTCTCCCCTCCCGGCCCCGTCCGCCGCCGCCGCCGCCGCGCGTCTGTCGGGACGGGAAGGAGCTCGTGGGCCAGAGAGGCCACTGTTGGGCTTAGCAGCCCAAAACGGCCCAACTGGCTCCCAAAGGTGAACTCGGCCTCCCTCCAAATACGCCGCCTTGGCGCCCGACCGTAACCGTCTCAACTGACAACCTCTTCTCCCCCTCGCCGGAGCACCAAGAAACCAAGAACCCCACCCTCTCTCTCCCTCTCCACTGCTCCCAGACGATGGAGCACCTGTGGAGCGACAGGACCCACGTGTGGCTGCGGAGCGGCGTGCACGGCGGCTACCTCCACGCCGACGCCGACGGGGTGGGCGTCTCCGTCCGCGGGCAGGGGCACCGCGAGTCGCTGCACACGGCGTGGGAGGTGCACGTCGACCACCCCGACGCCGTCCACCTGCTCCTCCGCAGCGCCGCCTACGGCCGCTACCTCGCCGCCTCGCCCAGGCCGGCGCCGCGCGCGCACCGCGGCTTCTGCGTCGTGCAGCGCAACTACGACCGCCCGCAGCAGGAGTCCGTCCTGTGGCAGGTCGTCCCTGCCGTCTCCGGGGACGGCGCCGTCCTGCTCCGCAGCGTCGGCGGCCGCTACCTCCGCGCCAACGGGAAGATCCGCCGCTGGAACAGGGGCGTCACCGTCGACGAGTTCGAGAACATCAGCACCATGATGCACTGGGTCGTCGAGCCCATCCCCGTCAGACGTATCATGCCTCTCCCTCAGGATCCCGTCAGGGTGAGTTCGCTTCTCGATTCTTTCTTCCCGAATTGCTTTGCTGCTATCGGTGCCGCGAAATTTGCTTCTTGGATGTCTCGTCTCATCCAAGCTTAACTCTCAGTGTGTTGATTCCATTCGCACGAGATGAGAGCAATTCGTGCTTCTGTTCTTGCCAAATTCACCTCCCGATTTCCAAGTCTTGATTGCATCTCTGTCTTGGGTCACGAAATTGGTTATTTCATCTTCTGAAGTGAACACAACCATGATCCTCTGCTTCAGGAAGGTCTCCCCGGAGACCTCTCAGTGGTCTTGTGCTTGCGCGAGGCGGCGGCGTGGCAGGTGATTCGGTTCGTGCTCGCGACCAACCACGGGCTCTACACCGACGAGGGCTGGTCGGAGTTTCGCTTCAGGGGGAGGTCCGTGTACCACCTCCGGAACGAGCTGGCCCGCCGCCTTGGCCTCCTCGACTATGTATTCAGCCTTATCTTGTGCGTCCGAGCGGGCCGCTACGGGAGGCTCACCCCACTCTCAGAAAACCTGCCCCGAGACGGCCATGGCGTTACCATCGAGATCGTCATCATCAGGAGAGGGGCACCAGGTGAGAGCCCAACTCGCCTGAGCTGATCTGATCTCGTTTTGGCAAGAAATACATGTTGTCCGTCTTGACTCTTGAGTTAATCTGTTGTGCACAATGAGCTAGCAGATGTTGGTTCTCTTGATATTTTGGAATGCTCGTGCTTCAGAAAACAGTTGAATGAAACTGTTCTAGTCTGACAATCGATCTAGTAGCTCTGGCCTTAAACTGTTGCTAATTAATCTGCTTCTGTTACAACTTGAAACATGCCTGAAACAATTCAGTCTTGTTGGTAATTAAACGTGTTACCAAAAGATGGTCTGAGGCTACCTGGTTAACAGATGTTTAACTGCAAGTCAACCTTCATATGCAACTTGTTGGTTTCATATTAGTGCAGATGATTCAGTTCCAGTTGGCGCTAGTAATTTTTTTTTTGTTTAGTAAACCTCCTAGAAATCATTGAACTGAGAAAGGCAAACCAGTTTACTCATCTCTTTTTCAGCCTAACAGAGAAGTTGGTGATATCTGTTTAACCTTCGCTTATTCTTACTTGCCTTGACTATCCTGTGAACAAAATTCAGGTTTTATCCTACAGTACTACGTAGAAACTAGTTTGGGCACATACTATTGATTTCAGGTTTTGTTCAGAGCTGTATCTTCGTAATGTTCAGACTTATTTTTTTCTGTCACAACCGTGATATTTAGATTGTTCTGCTTTGTGTCATCTTTGGCAGGAAATACACATTGAACTGGCTATGCAGGATGAAATTGGTTTAGATACTATTTGGCGCCCGGACATAATATTTGGAGTCTTTTGTTTTAGTGGAGTATTATTCTCATTGGGGATTTACCAGTCTGTACAGATGCTCGGAAAGGTTGTTGAAAAAACAAGTCATAAGTCCATATTCATATCTTCCCTAGTGTCCTTGATTCAGATAGTCCAGTTACTTCATTTCATACAGTTTACCATTAGTTAGAAATATGAGACCTACAGAACCAATCAGCTCAGTCGTCTCCTTTTACCCTGATTTAAATTTTACTTTTTTTTGTCAGAATATGTGCAAAATTCAGGGTGTATCTTCCATTTGTACATTAAAGCTTAGTTCCTGCCAATACAAAAATGGAAAAAGTAATTTCTGCACATTATATCATCTTGAGGATTTGTATTTATCTTGTTACTGTTTTTTGTTTATGTTTTGCAAAGCTCTTAGATTGAGTTTTTTTTCACCTGTTAGATTGATCTGCTGCCTAACTTCCTCACTTTGTTCTGCCAATTCAGCCGCCTATGAGCTGCGACACCCGCGTGTCGAGGCATAGTAGAGAAAGATGAGGGTGTGATACTGGGAATCCTGACAGCTGGCCTCTCCTCGGACCTGACGGCAACATAACTCGCCCTACTATTCCATATAGATAGAAAGATAGATACAGGTGAAGAAAACTTGGCAGCTCTAATGTTCCTTGTGCTAGCTAAACTTGATAGGCTCTCCTGACATTGTCTTCCGTTCTAAGATGCTGAATGCGTTCAGTGCAATGGCTGGAAAAGTTGTGTAGTGATTCGTCGCTGCAGTGATTGCTGCATTTCACTGGGAAGTGATCGGTTGATACTGCATTCCCTCTGAATAAATGAAAATTTCAGTGGTTCCTGCAATTTCTTTTAACCGGTGCATTTCGTATAAATGAATCATGTGTTTCAATTGCTCTGCTTTGAGAATTGGCCAAGGAATGTGTCCCGTCTTGTATGTTGTTCTGATGCCGAGCATCATGGTTCTGAATAATAAGCGGCGCTGCAGCCAGAGTCCGACTTGTTACGCATATTATTAATTTGCTAGAAACTGTAATGTAAATTTTCAAAGGCCGTCAACTTGTTTCAATCACCGTATACAGCCGTTGCCTATGCCCTGTAGCATTACAGACATTCACAAGACAAGAAGAAATCAGCAGCGGGCCATGACAATAAATGAGAGATGATTTATATAATAATATAACTAAACTTGGTGATTGGCACAGCATATCTAATTTTTATTACAGTACTTAGTTTCAAATCTAATTTTTCTCTTGCCTGAAAGATCCAGCCAAAGCTGGCCTTGCAATGAGGTTGAATTTAAGACCAGACAGTAAACAGAGACACCCAAACACAACACAATTCAAAGATGACACCCAGTTCTTAACAACTATAATGATAAAGCGAAGTGCATTAGACGACTCCCAGCTAGTACTGACACTCTTTCCGCTGCAGGTATCCTAAGTTTCTATCTTCTCAACTAGCGCATCGAGCAGAAGGGCCTTGGAAGGCTTGGCCAAGAGGTCGGTGAACTCCTGGTAGGGCGCTTTGGTGAAGGTGGTCTCCCTCCAGAAGTCGGGGGTCAGGAATCCATAGGTCTTCATCAAGCAGTCAAAGGTTGCCTGCAAACAAGAGAATTATCAGTTCCATGTTTGGATGTAATCAATGGAAAGCAAGAATAATTCAACCTCGCAAAAAGGTAAGTTGATCATTTTTAACGGACAGCAAAACAGAACTTGAAGAGTTCAAAGACTTAAATACAGGCCCATTTTACCACTCATAACAAAGTGTGAAATAAAACAGAACATGTCAATATTATAAACAGACAAGAGCGCTAGACATCTAAACAAACACCACAAGCATGAGAGCCTGCAAACCAGAAATGTCCGGCATCATCTTAGAGCGCATCAAATGTATAATGCACTATATCTACAAATCAAAAACATGAGTAGCTTGCAATACCAAACAAGCGAAACACCTTAAACAAGTTGCTATTAAGAATTTTCAATTGATTAATTGAAGGACAAGCAAATGTACAAAGCAGAAAGAGCATATTAAAGCTTGGTGAACGACCTTAAGCTATATTAGCACAATGGTTTCTTGACCAACTGCTTCTAAAAAAATGGAAACTATTAACCATAACTGACCTTAATTTGAAATGAACAAAATGGCAACTATTAACCATAACTGAGCTGAACTAGATGGATGTATGGCACCCAGAGCCTTTTATTTGTATAACTTTTTCTGACCTCAAAGCCTTCACTACAACATTCAGTAGTTCAGTACACTATTTTGTTATGACAAATTCAACCTCCAAACAGCATACAATGGGCGTACAAAGGCTACCAGATATAATCTTGTTTTTCACGAAACAGGCTTTCGCCCCGCTTTATAAATAAAGCAACGACCAACAGACAGTCACCGATACAAGAACAACACACACACCACACAGGCTGGGGCATCAGCAGACACATCGCCCAAAACAGAAAGAAAAGAAGAACATGGTGAATCGACTAAGCGAAAAAGACCCTCCAACGCTGCGCCCTCCGAATTTGTCCCACCACGCTCGCGGCACTCCGATGCGTCCAGTACCAAGCAGCAACTCCCTCGGAAGGGGCACCATCGACACGGCGATGCTACTCGGATCAGCCCACTGCTCTTAGGGTTTCCCCCAGCACTCAGTACCAAGCAACAATTCCCTCGAAGGTGGCACCGTCGTCATGGCGCTGCTACTCAGATCAGCACACTGTTCCTAGGGTTTCCCCCGTCACTCGGTGTAAGGTGAACTTGGGCTACCCACGACGCCCTCCAACAAGGAATGACGCCACCTGAAGGCGGCACCACGTCGGTGTCGAACGGGGCAACACGGATTTCTCCCGAGCCCAAGACACAAAAACACCCAAACAAGACCGGAGCACCACCACCCGCTTCTCCGCCCGCCAACATGCGCACCACGACTTTAATGTCATCAACGCCGTCTCTCCACGAGCACCAGACCACGGTCTGTAGACCGGATCAGGCAACACCACCGGAACGAGGGACAGCAGCACCGTCACACCACGGGAGGGACCAACCTCCACCACCGAGAGGCAGTAGCCGACCGGACAGAGCAGTCGGAGCAAACCAGGCCCGCCTGGCCCGGTATAGCTCCTGCCGCCTTGCTGCAACAGGCAGAGCTGCAGCGCCGCCATCCCCTGCCCTGCACCGTCGCCGCCACCATCTTCAGAGGGAGCCGCAGCCGCCCACACGCCCCGGCCCGCTCAAGCCCATCTGAGCCCGCCCGAGCCCATCTTGGGCCGAGGCAACTCAGACCAGGGCCAAGCCGGCCGACGGCCGCCTGCCGCCGGCGCCGCGCGCGACGCTGATGGTCCGCACCGCCACCAGAACCCGCCGGCCGAGCCGGACCACGAGCTCCCGACGAGCACCGCCGCCCAGGACAGAGAAGCCCCGACCATTCCACCTTGGACGCGGGGAAGGAAGGTCCGCCGCCGCCGGCGTCGCTGGGGCTGCGCCCGACGACCCTGCCTGCGGCGGCGAAGGATGGAAGAGTAGAGAGAGCCCGCCGGCAGGAACTTGGGGACGCCCCGTCTCCTTCGGGGGAGCGACGGGAGCGGGGCAGAGAGGGGTAAGGGAGAGGGGAGGGGAGGACGGCGGCGTGGGGGGCTGGCTGCGGCGGCTGGCGGCGGCGGCGCGGGGCTGGGGAACCCTAGTCGCCTAATCTTGTTTGGGGTAAAAGATTGCCGGACATAATCTTCCTTAGGCTAAAATGTTGCACGGCTGATCCAAAACATGCAAGTGAGGTACCATTAGAAAGGTATGACTATCTGATACAACTTGTATTTTGGGTCTTAAAACATTATGCACTGATTAAGACCAGTATGTTTGTGCTAATTTCTGCCAAAGTCGCCGGCTGGGGGTGACGGATCAGCGAAAGGCTGGGAATCGGCGCCCCCAGTACGCCAATTACATATGGCGCCGCCCTCGGGGGGGAAATTTTCGTCTGCATCGGCGGCCTGGGGGGCAACGACTGGAGATGCCCTATGCCCTAAAGCCATCTCCAGTCCCCCCCCCCCTTCCTATAGGCCTTTAATCTGGCAATTTTTGGGCGATCTTGTTCGTCGCCGGACGAAATCAACGGCCTGGGGGGGCGCCGATTCTGCGCCGACTTGCGCCCAGGCTTCGGCCCAAATGTTATCAGAAAAATAAATTCACAAAAAACTTAAACTTCATCGATTTTGATTCATACTTAGGGGAATTTCATATAAGGATGGATTACAACTTAAAAAACATAAATAAAACAATATTTATTAACTACGCCGGTCTAGCGACAGCGGCGCTCGGTGAAGTAGGCGTCCCACTGACGTGGGGCTGCCTTGCGGGTAGCCCACGATGATGCTACCTGGGCCGCGCCGAGGATGGGAAGGCCCGCAGAAGGCCCACTCGGGGTACCTCGTATCCTAGTCCAACTCGGTTAGGTCTTGTAACCTACCGTATCTGTACCAACCACCCGAGACCTGGCTGCCTATAAAGCCAGGAGGGTTGCCCGTCCTAAGGGACACGCTCAGAACCACAACAAACCCTAGCGAGATCGCCATCTCGCCATTGTAATCGCTACTCGCATCAATAACCAGACAAGCAGGAGTAGGGTGTTATCCTCCGGGAGCATGAACCTGGGTAAACCTCGCTTGTCAGCCGTCGTGATCACCTTGCACTCTCCTCTCTCCCCCATCAATCAACCCGGGGTGCACAACCCTGGGACTTGTCGAGTTAACACCTCGTCAATTGGCGCCGTCTGTGGGAACACCAACAAGTGCTAGGATCATGGTCGCACCGGCTCCATCCGCAATGAAGATCGGCGCATCCGCCATCAGGGAGTCGATCCGATTCGGCTCCTTCGAGTACGTCATCCACTCGCCAACTCATCAATCGGTGTACGCCGATCTGGACAAAGGTATACACATCGCCTTCGGCTCCATATTCTGTTGCATCGATAGTCGTGGCATACTCAGGTCTACGACTACTGCACTACGCGCGACGGCGTCACCAAAATCGCCGACCATCGCGCCCGCTGGACCCGCCGAGATCGCATCTGCCGCACCCGCGGAGATCGCGACCGCTGGACCCGCCGAGATCGCATCTGCCGCACCCGTGGAGATCGCGACCGCTGGACCCACCGAGATCGCATCTGCCGCACCCGTGGAGATCGCGACCGCTGGACCCACTAAGATCGCATCTGCCGCACCCGCGGAGATCACGACTGCCGAACCCACGAAGATCACATCTGCCGCACCCGCAGGGTTCGCGCCAGCTGCACCCGCGAAGAGGACATCTACATCGGCAACCTCGGCAACGGCCGCGCGAATCGAGTCTACTACCACAACCTCGGTCGTGCGGTCAATCAAATCAAGACCCACTTCCACCATCGCACCAGCACGGGCGATCAGGGGCCCGCGTCCGACAGCCACGTCGCACGCGCCCTCGTCTTCGTGGAAATCCCAGGTCTACCCCAAGCCACTCGCACTCACCCCAACGAGTGTGGGCACATGGACAATCGCGAAGAGACGCGACAGCAGGGGCGCCGCGCGCCACGTTGCAGCAATTTTCGACCCCGAGCAAGAAGAGGGTGACAGAAGCAGCAGCGGCAGCACCAACTCCCCAACTCAAGTCTACCCCAAGCAAGTCTTCATGGCCGGCACAGCACCGCATGACGACGAAGACGAACCCGCATATCCGCTAGAGGTGGACATGCCGGACCAGACTAAACTTGTCATCACACGGGACATGGCGATCCAAGCCATGAAGCATGTGGACGAGGGCACGTTCCCCCCACCCAACGCACCTCGTGAGGACCACCTGGCAGTCCAGTACTTGCTACGCAAGGAAGGCGAACGAATCCGCGCCAAAAAAAGCCGAACTTCTCAGGCGCAAACGGGACGCGGATGCATCAAGCGCCAGGCGGGCCGCCCTTTCCTTCACATCCTCCACAGAGGTGAACCAAGGAGCACGGCGAACCAGAGCCCGTGTCCCCCACATGGCAGAAGCTGATCGAACAAGGCTCACCCGCAATCTCGACTCATCCTTCGTCACCGAAGATGAAAACGGGATACCCGTCCCGAAAACAGCGAACGCCGCCCTGATATCAGTCGAGACATACCTCCGGCTCACGCAGCCACCGGAGGGTGACGCGCGCTCCCTCCTCCACAAGCAACAAATTGCCTCCATAAGGGCAATCGAAGAAGCTCTAGCGGCCAAGGGGCCAGGTAATCAAGCTCACGAACCAACGACGTCGGGCATCCCGGCGGCGCAGCGACAGCCAGTCAAGGACCTCCGGGACGTCCTGACACAGAAGACGGTGGACCGCAACCGCAAGGAGCGTTCGGCTAACGCGGCACACGTGGACGACCACGCCGATTGCGACTTCGAGCCATGTGGCGCGGCATGCTTTAGCTTCAACATCCGCGACACCCGAATGCCTAAAGGCTTCAAGTTGACGGCTGGCACACCAAAGTACGATGGGAAGCAAGACCCGAAGCTATGGCTCGAAGACTACCTCATTGCTTGCACCTGCCAAGGCGGGACATCGACCACGGCAATGCAGTACATCCAGCTCATGCTGACAGACTCTGCACGCGGGTGGCTCACAAGCCAACTCAAAGACTCTTTCCGAACATGGGAAGAATTCCAGGATAACTTCATCAAAAGTTTCTCGGGAACATTCGCCAGACCAACGACCTACATCGAGTTGCAGGCCTGCAAGCAAGGGAAGGACGAGTCGCTCCGCTCTTACATCCAGAGGTGGACACTCCTCCGCAATACCATGGAACCCGTATCTGAGGACCGAGTGATGGACGCCTTCATGCATGGCGTTGCTCGCCGCGACCTCCGGGAGGAATTTGGCAGGCTCCAGCCGAAGACCACAATAGAATTAATGAAGACAGCCAACCAATGGGCCGAAGGGGAGGACTACGTCCGCGAAACTTCTCCCAAAAAGGAAGGCGAAACAAGCAACTGGCGCGAGGCACGTCAGAAGAGGAAGGCGCGTTACACCCACGATTCAATCGAATTAGTAGCGGCGGGTTATGAAACCCCACGCGAGGTCAAGCGTGAGGGCAGCCGACAGCACGAGAAAAGTCGACAGCCCAGCTCGAGTCAGTACAACCGTGGCAGCAGCAGCATCGGCCACAGTGATGGAAGTCAGAAGCGCGAGTGGATGCGCCCGTTGACCCCAGCAGAAGAACTGATGCAACCTTGTAAGCATCACTCATTTCGCCACCCGGAAACAGGAAAGTGGGGTTCAAACCACCTGTTGAAGGATTGCCGTAAAGCAAGAAAGATCTACCATGCCATGCAGCAAATCATCGCCCCGGTGCAAGCCATTCAAGCGGCACCGCAGCTAGCCATTCAGGCAGCACCCGCAAACAATAACCAAGTGCAGGCGGCAGGAGCGTTCCCCCAGCCGCAGCAGCAGCAGCGAGGTCCGTCGGCAGCAGCCGACACGTACCCAGCCGCACGGGGACAGCTGAACATGATCCAGAAGGGACCCCCGTCGAACAGGAGGCAGAAGATCATCACACGCCAAGTACTCCATGCCATCAACAGCCCCCGCGCGGTACCAGACTACCTGCGCGGGTCGGAGACACCAATCACATTCTCCAGGGCAGATCACCCAGCAGAGGTAGTCCGACCCGGACACGCCGCACTCGTGATTGAGGCCCTGATCGGCGACTACAGCCTGAAAAAGGTATTCTTGGACGGAGGCAGCGGCATTAACATCATATTCGCCGACACCCTCAGACGAATGAACAGATCGACAGAGAAATTGCCGGAGTCAGAGACCACCTTCCACGGCATAGTACCAGGGCAAGCAATCACACCCATGGGAACAATCACACTCGACGTCATCCTCGGTACACCCGAGCACTTTAGGAAGGAGTCGATAGACTTTGAGGTCGTCGACTGGAAGTCACAATACCACGCCATCCTCGGACGCCCAAGCTTTGCCAGGTTCATGGCAGTACCCCACTACGCCTACCTGATGATAAAGTTGCCCGGACCGAAAGGAGTGATAACCGTCCGCGGCGACTTCGGGCTCTCCAACAGCTGCGACCGCGAGTTCGCCAAGATCTCCGAGTTCTTCGGCGTCGAAGAGCACTTCAAGGCCATATCAGCCGACAACGACAAGACCATCTTCCCGGCTCGCAAGAAGCCCGCCAAGGACTCAGCGTTCAACACGAATGACGACACTGTCACCCACCAAGTACATCCGACTAACAGCGGAAAGACAGTCAAGGTCTCATCAAGCCTGACCCCCGCATAGGAAGGCGCGCTCGTCGAGTTCCTACGTGAGAACTGGAAAATCTTCGCATGGCAACCTTCTGACATGCCAGGGATACCTAGGGAACTCGCCGAGCACTCTCTGAAAGTACACAAGGACGCAAGACCTGTCAAGCAATCCATGCGACGCTTCTCAGGGCCCAAACGAGACGCTATCACCATGGAAGTCGACAGGTCACTGCACGCCAAGTTCATCCGAGAGATCAAGGACTCGGACTGGGTCGCCAACCCGGTTCTAGTTGAGAAAAAGAAGACGAAGAAACTACGCATGTGCGTGGACTTTACCGCAGTCAACAAATGCTGCCCCAAGGACCACTTCCCGCTCCCGCGGATAGACCAGATCATCGACTCGACTGCAGGTTGCGAACGCCTATCTTTTCTGGATGCCTACTCAGGTTACCAGCAGATCAGGCTGAAAGTCGAGGACGAGGAGAAGACAGCCTTCATCACACCCGACGGCGTTTTTTGCTACCAGACGATACCGTTCGGGTTAAAGAACGCAGGTGCCACGTACCAGCGGACAATGCAAGCATGCCTCAAGGGGTTAATCGGGCAGATCGTCCAAGTCTACGTCGACGATATCGTCGTCACCACCCGGAAGGAGGATACCCTAGTCGACGACCTACGCAAGGTCTTCGCCGCACTGGACGTGTATCAGATCAAACTCAATCCAGAGAAGTGCGTATTCGGCGTACCAGCCGGAGAACTACTAGGGTACCTTGTATCCGCCAGAGGAATCGAAGCAAACCCCGAGAAGGTGCAGAACATACTCACAATGCCAGCACCAACGAAGCTCAGGGAGGTGCAACGATTAGCCGGCCGAGTCGCAGCTCTCAGCCGGTTCATTAGTAAGTTGGGAGAGAAAGCCTTACCTTTCTACTAACTGATGAAGAAGTCAGACAAGTTCGAGTGGACACAAGAGGCGCAGGACGCATTCGACCATCTCAAGAAGACACTGACAACCTCTCCAGTCCTCGTGGCACCACTGGAAAACGAGCCGCTCTACCTATACGTCTCAGCAACGAACAGGGTGGTGAGCACGGTGCTCGTAGTCGAACGCGAGGAAGAAGGGCACAGTCACCCGGTGCAGAGGCCCGTCTACTAGCTTAGCGAAGTACTCACCCTATCCAAGCAGAACTACCCCCATTACCAGAAGCTGGCATACGGAGTCTTCATGACCTCCAGAAAGGTCGTCCACTACTTCTCCGAGCACCCGATCACGGTGGTAAGCTCCTCCGGACTAGCAGACATTCTCACAAATCAGCGCGCGACAGGACGAGTCGCCAAGTGGGTTGTCGAACTAGGACCATGGGGGCTGAAGTATGCTCACCCGAAGTCCATCAAGGCCCAGGTTCTCCCAAAATTCACCACCGAGTGGATAGAAGCCCAGCTACCGAACGTCCCCGACCTGTCCAACGCATGGACAATGTACTTTGATGGCTCCAAGAAGTTCAAGTCAGCCGGGGCAGGAGTCGTGCTCATGTCCCCCAAAGGCGACAAGCTCAAGTATGTCCTACATATGAAATTTCCGACGCCGTCCAACAACGAAGCCGAGTACGAGGCCCTGATCCACGGCATGCGGATGGCCAAGAACTGCGGCGCCACGCACCTCATGATCTACGGCGACTCCTACCTGGTGGTCCAGCAAACCATGAAGTCCTGCGACGCCATCGCTGACAACATGATCGCCTACAGAGACCTCTACAATCAGATGGAAGGAAATTTCGACGGCTGCGAGCTGCGCCACATTGGCCGTGAGAGCAACGAGGAAGCCGACGTCCTCGCAAACATGGGCTCAGACAGGGTGCCAGTCCCACCCGGCGTCTTCCTCGAGTGCATCACGCAGAGATCCATCAAGACTCAGGGTATAGCAAGCACTGCAACAACAAAAAGCGATGCCAACCCGCCAAGCCAAGACAAGGTCCCCATGGAAGTCATGCTAGTCGAAGCCACATGGACAGGACCATACCTGGCGTACATATTACATCAGAAGCTGCCAACTGACCCAGTCGAAGCAAAGCGCATCATCAGACGCTCCAAAAGTTTCACCGTCATCAACGGAGAACTCTACAAAAGAAGCATCCCAGGAATCCTGCAAAGGTGCATAGATCCAGTCGACGGCCAAGCCATCTTACTCGACATCCACGCGGGTACCTGCGGGCATCACGCCAGCAGCCGGGCACTGGTGGCTAAGGCGCTACGAGCCGGGTTCTACTGGCTCACAGCCATGCAGGATGCCGAGGAGCTGGTGAAGAAATGCACAGGGTGCCAGGAATTTGCCAACAAGTCGCACGCCCCAGCATCGGAGCTCAAAACAATACCACTAGCTTGGCCCTTTGCCCAATGGGGCCTAGACATGGTGGGCCCGCTGAAGAAATCCTCACCCGGAGGTCATACTCACTTCCTGGTCGCAGTCGATAAATTCACAAAGTGGATCGAAGCCGTGCCCATCACAAGTTCGACTGCGTCCACAGCGGTCAACTTTGTCAGGTCAATCATCTTCAGGTTTGGAGTACCTAATGGGATCATCACCGACAACGGCTCGAACTTCACAGCCGAGGAATTCAAGGACTTCTGCTCAGAGCAGGGGATCAAGCTCAACTACGCGTCGGTCTCGCACCCGCAGTCCAACGGACAAGTAGAGAAAGCCAATGGCCTAGTCTGCAACGGCATCAAGAAGCGACTACGCGTGCCCCTAAAGCGTGCAGCGGGCGCATGGGTGGAAGAACTGCCGTCAGTCCTCTGGAGTCTGCGCACAACGCCAAATAGATCCACCCAGTACACGCCATTCTTCATGGTGTACGGTGCAGAAGCGGTCCTCCCCTGCGACATCAAGTTCGACGCACCAAGAGTAGTCGCCTACGACGAGTCGGAAGCAGAGGAGGCACTCGAAGACAGCAGAGACACCCTGGATGAAGCGCGCGACATCGCCCTGGCACGATCAGCCGTGTATCAGCAGGACCTGCGCAATTATCACACTCGGAGGCTGCGACCAAGAGCCTTCGTTGCAGGCGACCTGGTTCTTCGGCTCAAGCAAAAGAAGGTGCACAAGCTCGCCTCCCCATGGGAGGGCCCGTACATCGTAACAGAAGCAATAGGCAATGGAGCTTACCGCCTAAAGGACTCGAAGACAGGAACGGACTGCAGCAACCCGTGGAACGTAGCACAACTCCGCCGGTTCTACGCCTAGTTCAATACAACCATTGTACAAGAAAGTCAGCGCGGCAGGTTCCAGACGCACTCTTTCCCTTACCAGGGTACCTGGGGGACTGGAAGGGTTTTAATGAGGCGGCCTGTTCGCAAGAATCAATAAAGTGATTTGAAGAAAATTTGTCTCCTTTACCCGTCACTCAGAGGAAGCTCAAAAATCCTAGGCCGCCACTCGAACCACTCGGGGGCTGCGCCACACAGGTTGAAATAAAAAAGCTTAGGCCGCTACCCGAACCACTCGGGGGCTGCGCCATACAAGCATAGCCAAAATCCTAGGTCGCCACCCGAACCACTCGGGGGCTGCGCCACACAGGTTGAAATAAAAGCTTAGGCCGCCACCCAACTTACTCGGGGGCTGCGCCACACAAGCACAGAGTCAAAAAATCCTAGGCCGCCACTCGACCGACTCGGGGGCAGCGCCATACAGGTCAAGTCCAAAATCCTAGGGCGCCACCCGCAACACACGGGGGCTGCGCCGCACAGGTCACACTTGCAACCCTAGGCTACCACTCGACTTACTCGGGGGCTACGCCAAACAGGCCTTCTCAGGAAAATCCTCGGCCGCTACTCGAACCTACTCGGGGGCTGCGCTGCACAGGTCAAGTTCCAAATCCTAGGTCACCACCCGACATACTCGGGGGCTGCGCCAAACAGGTAACACTTGTAATCCTAGGCCGCCACTCCACCCACTCGGGGGCTGCGCCAGACAGGTATTAGTCAAAATCCTAGGCCACCACTCGAGCGACTCGAGGGCTGCGCCATACAGGTCAAGTTACAAAATCCTAAGTCGCCACCTGATAAAATCAGAGACTGCGGCATACAGGTAACACTTGAAAAACCTAGGCCGCTGCTTAGCATACTGGGCAGCTGCGCCGCACAGGTCGCAAATCGAATCAGGCACTCTAACCTTCGAGTAAATAGATCAATTCTCATTACTCGAAAAAGTACTATAATCTGTTACATTATACTTACACAAGCAAATTTGCCCTCTATAGCTAACCCTGTACATCAGACGACAACTACTCTAAACTGCAGGTTCGGCCTTTGGCGCATCAAGAGGGCCTACAAGCCGCTCGCTCAAGTCCTGAACTTGCCGGATAATCCGGCGCGCAGCCGGCAAGGTCTCGTCGAAGTCGTCGTCACCCGGCAGGCCTTCAAGCACCCTCTCAAGCGGAAGATGCGGCCGGTGCATCCGAACGTACGCCAGCGCCGCGTTTGCACCAGCCACAAGCTGAGCGTCGACAACCTCCTTCAGCCCTTCACCATCGCGGAACCTCTCCAGCAAGGCAGGCAACCCGTTCGGCTGCGCATTATGCGGGAAGTACACACGGTTGACGTGCCAAAGTGTCTTCCGGCAGCTCTACAGAAGAAAGGCAGCGCGCCACGTACGATCAAGCATGGTGGCAAGGACGCGCCCCCTCGACTGGTTCACCCAGAACTGTCGAGCTTCATAGGAGTCGCCGGACGCCTCTCGGGTGACTCGCTCCTCAACGCGAGCCCGCTCGGCCTCCCAATCGGGATTAACATCTGCGCACACGAAATGCAAGTCAGAATGAGAAGAAAAAACAACAGTGACGGCAGCCGCCAAAAATGATACATACCCTGCAACTGCCGACTGATCAGGTCGATCTCTCCAAGCAAAAAATCTTCACGACGCGAGAACTCCGCCGTGGGATGCGACTGGGAGCGCTGCAGCAGCCGCTCCGTATTCTTCAGGGTCGCCTCAAGCTCCACCACCTTGTTCTTCAAATAGGTGATTACCCGCTGATCATTTGCACTGCGCGGAAGAGCCGGCGCCGCCCGACGACGGCGAGCACCCGAAGAAGAAGCCGCGCCACTCGGCTCGGCCAAGGGAGAAGGTGGAGCATCATCGCGCATAGCACTCTGCCAGGAATACGCAGAGTCAATACAATAATGCGACTACGAAACACAGTTCCACTCAGAAGACAGAAAAGTCAGCAAAATCAATATTGAAGAGCAAAAGACCCGACAGGGCAATATTCATTACAAACATGAAGTTCAAAATACAGGTCGCAGCGACTGCTGCATTCCTACAACTATGCCTACTCTAAGGCCGCGGACTGCGACCGGGAACGGCCCTTCCGAGCAGCCGCCTCAGTCGCCTTAGCACGGGCCCTCTCGAAGAGTGCCACAAGCTGCGCAGCCAGCTGCGAGGCGCGCTCCTTCACGCCACTCAGCGAAGCGGTCCGGCCATCGGGTTTGCGAGGGAAACCGCTGACGACCTTCTCGAAGTCACCTGAAACTTGGTGGCCTAATAGGAGCTGGAAGGTGAGCTCGGAGCCGCGTACCGTCTGCGACCACGTGAAGTCGGCGATGGTGGTCGCGTCCCCAAACGGTGCAGCCAGAGCGTCCACGGTCGCCGGCGGCTGGCTACCCGGGAAGATGCTCTGGTGCACCACGGCCAGAGCTCCGGTCGACTTCTGCAACGCGGCGGAAGACTTCTTCAGCGCGTCCGAGGCATAGGCGCACACCCGGTCGAGGAAGCCAACCGCGGTCGCCAAGTCAACCGTGTCACTCAACGCATCTTCTGGAGGAGCTCCACCGCAGGTCTCTGCACCAAAATTCAAAGTCAAGACAAGAAAAAGAACGAAGACTCAGTAAGCATCAAGCCGATACTCACCCCCAAGAACACCGGCGAGCGAAAGGAGACGACCAACTTGAGTTTTCTCCTGGGCGACCCGCGCCAGCTCCCGCTCTCGAGACTCACGAAGAGCCTTCTCAAGCTCATCAACCTGCCCAGTAGCCTGGTCCAGCGAGGAACGCAGTTGGTCCCTCTCCTTCTCCAGGCGAACATAAGCCGCGGCTGCGTCGAGCTGCTGGCGATAGTATGGCTGAAAACAAAAGGCAAGGTGTCAATAAAGTTGCGGGCGACTATACTAGTCACCCACACCTTCGGGGGCTACTCCCATCGGGAGCGCTGATCGCGCACCCGATGGAAAATCAGGAATGCAAGGAAAAAACACAAGAAGACTTACGTGGTCCAGGAGCTCAAGGTCTTCGGCAGCCGAAGGAGGCACCCGGCTAGACGATGCAAGGCCGGCGGGCTCAACATGCACCTTCTCCACCACCACAGGCGTCTCCAGCCCAGTCGAAGGGCCAGATGTGAGCTCCGCGTCCCGAAGGGGGGAGCTGACGTTGTCAGAACGGTGGCTGCGGCAAAATCGAGAACACAAGTCAACTAAACGGCGAACCTGCAAGGTGCAACTCGGAGGACATATTGCAAAGAAACTAACCTGGAGGTGTTGGCGTCGTCGTAGATCTCCAGGGAAGGAGAAGGCATCCGCGCGAACGTGCGTGGCGCTGCAGAGCTGACTGGAGGAACGTTCAGAGGTTCCTCCCAGCCACCCGAAGACTGCGCACCCGGGGACGTCGCCACGGTCTCCTCCTCAGCAACGTCGACACCCCTAGCAGGTGACGACGCAGTGGCAGACTCGCCGCGACTCGGAAGCTTCCGCTTCTTCTTCGCGGGTTCCTCCACTTCATCCTCCTCCTCCACCTCATCGCGGGGAGAGTGTGCGGAGGGAATTTCTTCGTCCTCGTCCTCCTCCTCGACGAACTTCGATTCATCGTCGGGTCCGTTCTCAGGGAGAGGAGGAGAGCTGATGAACAGAGCCCGACCCTAAAGCAAAGTAGACACAAGTCGAATCAAAAAAGCAAAGTAGACTCAAGTCGAACAAGTACAGAAAGAAAGCAAGATCAGACTCACCTCAGGAACGGGGTTCGTGGCCCCGTAAGGAGAAATTGGGCACTTGACGTTGCATGTGTCCGCGGGTCGGAGGTTGGTGATGGACCTGACGCTGGCCTCCACCTCCTCGTCGTCCAGCGGCTTGGCGCTAACGCCTTCGGCGGCCCACATTGGGTGAGGCCGGGCGCTGAGCGGCTGCACCCGAAGACGGAAGAAGGTGGCCACCAGAAAGACGCCACCCGCATCACGCCCAAGGGTCTGAGTCAGCTCGTGCAGCAGGCTCAGCAGGGGCCGCGCAGCCTCCTTCTCCACGACGGACAGCGGGTGCGCCCAGGCGCCGGTCTTCCGCAGTTCGCGCCCGCTGTCGAACGCGTCCAGTCCGTCTTGGTTCGACTGGACGTAAAACCACCTCCTGCGCCACCCTTGGACGGAGTCGGACTTCTTCATCTGAAAGTACGCGGTGTCACCGCGCACCTGGATTCCGAAGCCGCCCACGGGGAAGGTCAGCCCGCTTTTCCCTACGTTCTTGCGAACGAGGAAAAGGGACTTCCACAACGCCCAGTGGGGCGCGACGCCAAGGAAGCACTCGCAGAGCACGATAAAGCCCGCGATGCTCAAGACGCCATTGGGGGTCAGATCGTGGATCTGAACCCCATAGGCAAACAGGAGACCGCGCACGAAATCGTGCATAGGGAACCCGAAGCCGCGCGGAAGGAAGTCCGCGAAGCAAACGCGTTCCCCATCGCGCGGAGTGGGGAAGACCTCCTTGCCAGGGACGCGTACCTGGACCTGGTCGGCAGGTGGCAGCAGACCCTGCGCGCGGAACAGCTCCACGTCGGTCTTCTTCATCGAGGACTTCTGCCAGTCGCCCTCCGGTTTCTTCATCACCCAGCGTCATCGGCGGCGGAGGAGGAGCCAGCGGCGCTCTTCGGCTTGCCCATTATCAGGGTCGCAAGGTATGTGGACGGATTGCTCGGAGCTCGGGATGGCGGCGGAAATGGTAGAGCGCAAGAGGAAGGAAGGCAAGAATCGATTGGAGAAGATGACATACCAAACGCCAAAACGCAGTACTTATGCCTCGAAGATCGGCATCTCAACCGTCCATCGAACAAGGGCTCCGAGCGGGCACATCCAGCCGTCCACGTGTCGCACAGAGAAACCAACCGCCACCGCCAACTACTTCCACTACGCACGAAAACCGAGGCATCGTCATCGTGCCGCGCAAATTTCGCGCCCACTTCGGAGACGTGACAACTGTGGACCGTGGTCAGCTCTGACAACGGGGCCCACCGTGTCATGTCCCATCGGGCGCAGAGGCGTGCAACAGATCGTCACCAATGACGTCACCAAGCCAACGGCTCCAAAATCAATTAAAGCAACTCGACAGAGTTGTTCGGATGGTAAGCTGCAAAGCTGAAGTCAACAAGGTAGGATCAGCCAATGATTCGAGCACCCGAAGAATCCATTCGGGTGGCAACGCAGTAAGCTCGATCAGCCGAATCAATCCACAAAGTAAGCCAAACAGGCTGAGTAGAAGCAAACTTCGCAAGAAGATGAAGGCAAAGTAATTCGACTGCAAAGGTTACTCCCATCGGGAGCGTCTGGTTCGACTGAAGAAATCGAGTTCAAGCTCAAGATCAAGCAATCCAATGGCGCGTCCAGGAAGAAGGAGTCCTTTGTCCGACTCTGCGCTTCGACCAAGCACTCGGGGGCTACTGACGTGGGGCTGCCTTGCGGGTAGCCCACGATGATGCTACCTGGGCCGCGCCGAGGATGGGAAGGCCCGCAGAAGGCCCACTCGGGGTACCTCGTATCCTAGTCCAACTCGGTTAGGTCTTGTAACCTACCGTATCTGTACCAACCACCCGAGACCTGGCTGCCTATAAAGCCAGGAGGGTTGCCCGTCCTAAGGGACACGCTCAGAACCACAACAAACCCTAGCGAGATCGCCATCTCGCCATTGTAATCGCTACTCGCATCAATAACCAGACAAGCAGGAGTAGGGTGTTATCCTCCGGGAGCCTGAACCTGGGTAAACCTCGCTTGTCAGCCGTCGTGATCACCTTGCACTCTCCTCTCTCCCCATCAATCAACCCGGGGTGCACAACCCTGGGACTTGTCGAGTTAACACCTCGTCACCCACCGGTCGCGGTTCTCCAGCGCCCAGATGTGGTTGTTGCGCTGCTCCTCGGGGAAGCCTTCGAGGACGGCGGTGATGACGAACGACATCACCGCCTCCTGAGGCACCAGAGGCCGGCACGCGCATATCGGGCGGCGCCGAGTAGTTGGCCTCGAAGAGGAGCCGAGCTTCCCACTCGTGCAGGAAGCGGCACCCGAAGCCGTTTGTGGCGGCGCCAGCACCGGGGAACCGTTCAGCCATGATCGGAGTTTGAGTGGAGAGGCTAGAGGGGCGAGAGAGAGAGAGGGTGCGGCGAAGTGTGGAGCTCTGGCACGGCGAGGACGACTTAAGTAGCGGTCAGGGCCGGTGGAACCGCCACGTTGCCCTTAACTCTAGCGCATGAAACCGAGGCGTCAGCTCAGCGGCAGTGCGACATTACTCCGGCATGTATGACTGGGCATTTGGTGGTAGTTTCATCGGCTTGGGAGCCGAGGAGGATGCGGGCGATGACCACCGCTTTGCGCTTTTCCACGTCAAGGCGCTGACATGCCGACCCCACGCATTTTCACGCGTAAAAAAATCATTCAGCGCCCCAGACGACACCCAGTGCACCGCATTCGACCTAGGTTCATCGGATTGGAAGACGGCTCAATTCGACGCTTTTTAGATTCCTGGGGACGCAACTGGGAGAAATTGACGTTTTTTCGCCGTCCGGAGCCTAAACAATAACCTAAAAGACACGGCTGGTGGGGGCGTCTGGGGTACACGACTGGAGATGCCCTTATAGCTGATTGGAGGATCAACTTCTCCCGCCGTTTCTTCGCTCTGCTCAGCTCCTCGCGCCTTTTTTTTGGTCTCCTCGCGCCCTTTTGCTCGCTCGCGCGCAACGTTTCCCCGTGAGCCGTCCGATACAAATCGAGCGATCCGGATTCCTTCTGCAGTCTTCTCCTCCAAGTCAGGTGAACTGACACCGTCGGCGTTTGCCTCTTCTCCCCCTCGCCAGAGCTCCAAGAAACAAAGAACTCATCACCTCACCCCTCTCCCCCCCCTCGTTACGAAAACCCCACCTCTCTCCAGCGGTCCCTGCCGCCGATGGATGACGACGAGGTGCACGTCTGGGTGCGGAGCAGCGACCGCGGCTTGTACCTCCACGCGGACGACAACGGGGTGAGCGTCTCCCTCCACGCGAGCCGCGCGTCGCTGAACGCGGCGTGGGTGGTGCACCTCTACCATAGCCCCCACCACGGCCGTTGCGTGCTCCTCTACAGCGCCGCCTACGGCCTCTACCTCACCGCCACGAACGAGCCGGCGCGGCCACCGCGGCTTCCGCGTCGTTCTGTCCAACTACAACCAGGTGGACCTGGACCAAGTCATGTGGAAGGCCACCAGGCCCAGGGACACCGCCCCGGACACCTTCCGTTTCGAGAGCGTTACGGGCCTCTTCCTCCGCGCCAACGGGAAGATCCTCACCAGGCTCAGGGGTGTCACCATTGACGGGACCGACACCACTATGATGCACTGGGTTGTGGAACCTATCCCCTGCTGGAATATTAGGCCTCCCCTTCAGGATCCCGTCAAGGTGAGGCAATTCGTGATTCTGTTCTTGCCCAATTTCGTTTTCACCTCCGGATTTACAGTTATTCGTTGCGTATCTGTCTTCGGTCGCGAAATTGGTCCACCAATTCTTTACCTTCTGAACATAACCATGGTCCTCTACCTCTCATTCAGGACCATCTGCCTGGTGACCTCTCCGTGCGCCTCAGGCTGCGCAATCCTTCACGAGAGCGGCAGATTCGGTTCGTGCGGGCGGACGACGACGGGGTGTACGCCGGGGGGGTCTGGGAGTGGCTCAACTTCACGGGGAGGTCCGTGCTCCGCCTGAGGAACCAGCTGGCCATCCGCCTTGGCCTCCACTCGTCCACCATCATCATGTGCGTCCGAGCGGGCCGCTACGGGAGACTGACCCCACTCTTTGTGAACCTTCCTGCACACGGCTGTCTTAGAATCGAGATCATAGTATTCAGGTCCGGGACACCAGGTAGGAGCCGAACTCCCTGTTCATACCTTCAAATGCAACTTGTTGGTTTCATAATAGTGCAAATGATTCAGTTCCAGTTGGCGCTAGTAATTTTTTGTTTGTTTAGTAAACCTCCTAGAAATCATTGAACTGAGAAAGTCAAACCATTTGACAATCTCTTTTTCAGCCTAACAGAGAAGTTGGTGATATCTGTTTAACCTTAGCTTATTCTTACTTGCCTTGGGTATCTTGTGAACAAAATTCAGGTTTTATCCTACAGTACTACTAGAAACTAGTTTGGCCACATACTACTGTTTCCAGGTTTTGTTCAGAGCTGTATCTTCGTATTGTTCAGAGTACTAATTTTTTTTTCATCACAACCGTGATATTTAGATTGTTGTTCTGCTTCCTGTCATCTTTGGCAGGAAATACATATTGAATTGGCTATGCAGGATAAAATTGGCTTAGATACTATTTGGTGCCTGGACATAATATTTGGAGTCTTGTCTTAGTGGAGTATTATTCTCATAGAGGATTTACCAGTTTGTACAGCTCGGATAGGTTGTTGAAGAAACAAGTCATAAGTCCATATTCATATCTTCCCTAGTGTCCTTGATTCAGATAGTCCAGTTAGTTCATTTCATACATTTTACCACTAGTAAGAAATATGAACCGGACATAGAGAACCAATCAGCTCGGTTGTCTCCTTTTACCCTGGTTTATATTATACTATTGTTTTGTCAGGATGTGTGCAAAATTCAGGGTGTATCCTCCATTTGTACATTAAAGCTTAGTTTCTGCCAACACAAAACTGATGAAAGTAATTTCTGCACATTATATCATCTTGAGGCTTTGTATTTATCGTGTTACTGTTTTTTGTTTATGTTTTGCGAAGCTCTTAGATTGAGTTTTTTTTCACCTGTTAGATTGAGGTTATTGATCTGCTGCCTAACTGCCTCACTTTGTTCTGCCAATTCAGCCGCATATGAGCTGCTACACCCACGTGTCGACGCAGAGTAGAGAAAGATGAGGGTGTAAGACTGGGAGTCCTGACAGTTGGCCTCTCCTCGGACCTGACGACAACAGAACTCGCCCTACTTTTCGTCTAATTTCAGCCATGCTTCTCTCCGGCTTGTAAGCTGGCTCTACTTGCCAGCAAAACTCCGCTACCATTCGTTGTGCTAGCTAAACTTGATAGGCTCTCCTGACAGTGTCTTGCGTTCTAAGATGCTGAATGCGTTCAGTGCAATGGCTGAAAAAGTTCTGTAGTGATTCATTGCTGCATTTCACTGGGCAGTGATCCGTTGATACTGCATTCCCTCTGAATAAATGAAAAATTCAGTGGTTCCTGCAATTTCTTTTAGCCGGTGCATTCCGTATAAATGAATCATGTGTTCCAGTGAGCTGATGATTTGAGTTTCAATTGCTCTGCTTTGAGAATTGGCCAAGGAATTTGTCCCGTCTTGTGTGTTGTTCTGATGTCGAGCATCAGGATTCTGAATAACAAGTGGCACTGCAGCCAGAGTCTGACTTGTTACGCATATTATTAATTTGCTAGAAACTGTAATGTAAATTATCAAAGGCCGTCAACTTCTTTCAATCACCGTATACAGCCGTTGCCTATAGCATTACAGACATTCACAAGACAAGAAAAAATCAGCAGCGGTCCATGACAATAAATGAGAGATGATTTATATAGTAATCTAACTTAACTTGACGATTGGCACAGCATATCTAATTTTCATTACAGTACTTGGTTTCATAATCTATATTTTCTCTTGCCCGAAAGATCCAGCCAAAGCTGGCCTTGCAATTATAAAGAAGAGCAAAGTACAAAAACGTCAACTGGGACGGACGGACAGAGCATATCAGAGGTATAATCGAACAGCAACTACGGCTCGCAATGAGGTTGAATTTAAGACCAGGCAGTAAAGGAAACAACACCAATATAACAGGGAGGGAGCACAGATCATCAACAAGCAGAAACTCGGTTGTAAAACAATATAACATCTGCAGGCAGACAATGCCACGGAAGGACGATAGACATAATTGTGTAGCATCCATTATATGATTATAAGAGCAACACCGTACCACAATCAAAAACTTGACAGCAAACAGAGACACCCAAACACAACACAATTCAAAGATGACACCCAGTCCTTAACAACTATAATGATAAAGCGAAGTGCATTAGACGACTCCCAGCTAGTAGTGACACTCTTTGCGCTGCAGGCATCCTAAGCTTCTATCTTCTCAACTAGCGCATCGAGCAGGGTGAACTCCTGGTAGGGTGCTTTGGTGAAGGTGGTCTCCAGAAGTCGGGGGTCAGGAATCCATAGGTCTTCATCAAGCAGTCAAAGGTTGCCTGCAAACAAGAGAATTATCAGTTCCATGTTTGCATGTAATCAATGGAAAGCAAGAATAATCCAACCTCGCAAAATGTTGAGCTGATCATTTTTAACGGACAGCAAAACAGAACTTGAAGAGTTCAAACTTCAAAGACTTAAATACAGGCCCATTTTACCACTCATAACAAAGTGTGAAATAAAACAGAACATGGCAATACTATAAACAGAGAAAAGCGCTAGACATCTAAACAAACACCAAAAGCATGCGAGCCATCAAACCATAAATGTTTGGCATCATCATCTTAGAGCGCATCAAATGTCTAATGCATTATATCGACAAATCAAAAACATAAGTAGCTTGCAATACCAAACAAGCTAAACAACTTGAACAGGTTGCTATATTAAGAATTTTTAATTGATTAATTGAAGGACAAGCAAATGTACAAAGCAGAAAGAGCATATTAAAGCTTGGTGAACACCTTAAGCTATATTAGCACAATGGTTTCTTGACCAACTGCTTCTAAACTTCGCAATTCACATAAATGAAACTGCATCGTGTGTAAATAAGCTAAAATCCTAGTTCAACAATATGCAAGCTTATATCCAACAATTAAAAATAGAATATGCTCCGCATAATACATACTTCCCAAAGAAAACAGAAGATTCAGCGTATAAGTTTTACTATCCGTCAAGGACAAGGAAAAGTGCGGCGGTGAAATCACCTTAAATTAGCCTTTCGTCAAAGATATCTCGGTTCCCACCAAGGTGAACAGATCACATGGTTTTCTATATTTTGTTTCCTATTCAGTTGGTGCATACCATAGAATTCAAGAAATGGAAGCAAGCATACCAATATGGTATAAACTATGGCAAGCTTGAGCAACCTAGAGACAATAGTGATGTGATGATTCAGTCGGTCAAGTAACATAATAAACACCTAATCAGCCTAGTTAATCTCTTTATTATTCATCCATCCCTTGGCACATCATTTATTCAGCGTTTACTATTTGTGAAAGAAACCAACAGAGGTGAATATATTGAGATATCAAAATGACTAGCTATACCTGGTATCGTGTCGAAAAATTGAGATCTTCGGCCAGTCCGATTCTAAGGCTACTGCGGTCTTCCGAAGTGATGAGGTATCCCTTGCGAGGCCAATCCACCACCTCCTCAATCGTCCCGGTATAGAGGTCAGCCGTGTACACACCCAGGAAGGTGTCTTGGACAAGCAATGTGCCACACCTCTCTCCCAAGACAGATAGATCCCTTCCTTCGTTCTCCTTTTTCCCAAGTTTTTTGAGCTCGATTGTCCTTGTGCATACAAATTCTGATCCACCATCGTTATCATGTTGTTCCTCTTGCTGCTCCCAGATCTTTGTTCTGATGTCCATAACCTGTTTTGAAAAGTAAGCCACGCAAAGAAACATCACTTTGGAGGTGCCCAAATCCTCCAGATGGGGCGCTCGAAAGAGCAAGGGACACTGAGCCACGCCACTTGAGGTGGAATTTTCAAAGCCGATTTGTCATTCTATTCCTTTCCTAATACCAAATTCCTTTATGTCAACTAAGAATGTAATTTATTTACTATATGATATATACATCATAACGTAGGGCACATGTGGAGCCCCTAAAAGAAGTGCAATATGATTAAAACACATAATAACAGGTTGAACAATAGTGGCGCCATGATTCAATCAGTCAAGTAACATAATAAACACCTAATCTACCTAGTTAATATCTTTATTATTCATCAATCCCTCGGCACATTCATTTATCCAGTTTTTATTATTTGTGAAAGAAATCAACAAAGGTGAATATATTGAGATACTCCCTCCGATCCATAAAAAGTGTCGCTCATTTTGTAGTAAGTTAGTACAAACTTTGTACTAGATGAGTGACACTTTTTGTGGATCGGAGGGAGTAATCAAAATAACTAGATATATACCTGCTTTCGAGTCGAGAAACGAAGATCGCCGGCCAATCCGATTCCAAGGCTACGGTCTCAGGAGTGACGCGGGTTCCATTCCAAGGAAGATCCATCACCTCCTCAATCGTCCCGGTTTCGAGGTCAGCCGCGTACACCACATCCAGGATGGTGTTGCGGACAAGCAATGTGCCACGCGTCTCTCCCAAGAGAGATAGGTGCTCCCTCTTCGCGAGTTCTTTGAGCTCAACCGTCCTCGTGCATACCCATTCTGATCCGCCATCCTTATTTGACTGCTCATCTTGCTGCTCCCAGATCTCTATGTTGGTACCTAATGATGGCATCCAAAGAAGTGACAGCGCCCCGTTTACAGCTAGAGTAAGGCGAGGCCAATAGTTGAGGTAGCAACTCCTTTGGAAAGGGAGCTTCACCAAGGAGATGTGGCTAGTACGCATGTCCAGGTTAAGGACACTAAGGCATCGTTCTTCATACAAATGAAATAACCAATGCGCCACACCATTGTGCACGACAGCAAGGCTGGACACCCCATACTTGTTGATGGGTTGCCGCCCAGTACCATGAACGGAGGAACTGGTGGCGTGCACCCTCCAGCTCGCTTCCTCGGAGGAGAAGGTGTGAAGAGTATATTTCGTTTCATCGTTTTTGTAGGTGCTGAGAATTACCACCTTGAACAATGATGATGAGTTTCTCCGACGAGGCACTGGCGGCGGCTCTTCACCATGAATAGAGCAACAGTCTGCCCCGGTACCGGTAAGAACGACATAGCCATTCCACTTGCAGCCAAGAAAGTCCGAGTCGAACTTGAGAGTAGGGATCACCTGGCACACACCTGTGAGGAAGTTGCATGCGGCCAGATCGTGGACGATCGGGTCGTAGCCACGCGAGGCGTATGTGTCTAGGCGCACGAGGAGGATGCCGTGAGCCGAGAAGAGCGGCCTCGCGTTGTCGAACATGCCCGCCGGAGCGGGTGCGGCGCCGGCGGTCATGAAGGAGCCGAGGGTGCGTGTGCCACCAGGACCTAGAACCGATCGCTGCGTCGGGGTGAAGAAGATCGTCTCGACATTGGAAGAGAACGAGTGTACCTGGTTGAAGAAGCCAATCAAGGAGGTGGAGGAGGTGTCCTGATCTGGCCAGCAGCGCCGGAGGAATGCCGGCTCGGTGACGAGGCCGCACCATTTCTTGCGTGCTGTGGCGCAGCGGAAGAGGGCGGCCGGGACGTCGTTCAGGCGGAAGAGGATCTCCAGAAGGACATCGTCCGGGAGCGAGACTGCAGAGATTGTACCTGCCGCCTCCTCCTCCTGAAGGACATCGTCCGGGAGCGAGACTGCAGCCATTGTAGCTGCCGCCTCCTCTATCGATGGATCTACTAGATGCATTGTGTATGCCGTTGCGGATCCGATTTACCTGGCTGCCATGGCTGATCAATCAGTTAGGTTTCGTGGCATATATATATGATCTGTACCAACTCGAGCTCGGTCACCAATTTTACGCACGTAAGGACGGCACATCAAGTCTTGCTGGCTAAATAAGAACCAACGGAGTGGATCGCTCCTTTGTGGGATCTGTTGTGCGAGATTTCAAGGAACCCACAACAGGTTTACACGCTTGTATCTTCAAGCTCAAGGGCAGCAGACCAATGTCGCAGCACTCATTTTAGCTCGTTCTAGTGTAAACTCTATTTGTAATATTTCTTTCGATGTCATTTCGGAGTATATCTAGGAATAACTCTGTAATGATGTGCCTTAATCAATAAAGCTGCGGACATTAAAAAAAAACATATGTGTTAATTTTATTGTGTGCATGTTTCTATGTGTTGACCTTTGATGTGTCATTTATGTATCTCTACTATATAATATTGCTTGGGTAACCGGTCATGGTCATTTTGCGTTTTAGCCCCTCATATTTTAGCTAATCAAACCCGCAGTTCAATACATAAATCATCACTTTGCATTCTAGCCCCTCGACCCTATCCAGACACCGCTCTGATTCCTTTCCTCTTCCTCCTTTGAGCGGCAGCGAGACCACCGCGGCGGAGGGAAATGGCGACGGCGGCGCCCCGCGCCAGCCCCTCGCCCCTCCCAACCCTAGCCCTCCCGTGAAGGTCTAGCCCCGCCCTGTGGTTCTGCAAGCCTACTCCTCCTCCACCTCCAGCCGCCGCGGGCGTCGTCCCAACCGCCGCCGCAACGGGGAGGCGAGGGACTCGGCGGCGCTGCCGCTGGAGGAGGCGAGGGACTGGGCGACGCTGCCGCTCCTCATCGATGTCCTCATGGGCGCCGGGCAGGTGTGTCGCGCCGCCCGCGACTTTCCTGCGCTATGGCGCCGCATCGACATGTGCGGCCTTCCTTCTCGTGGTCCACAGAGGAGTCGCTCGGGTGCAGTCGCCGCACCTCCTCTATCTGCTCGGGCGTGAGGGCGTCCCCGCCGCCGATGAGGGAGGGTTCGATGTCCCCTGGTAACCCGCGAGGTAGGTGAAGGGGATCGTGTGCAGAAAACAAAAAAATTCCTAGCAACGATATCCTTAAACTAGCCAAGATCTACACTATGCAGATATAGTAGTACGGCGGAGATCGGAATACATACCCTCGTAGACCGAATAGCGGGGATTACGCTCCCGCACAAGCGTTGACGATGAAGACGACGTAGCCGACCTCTAGGTCGCTGAGAACTCGGCGCGACGAAGACGACGAAGATGACCCCGAGGTCAGGTGGAGGAAGTAGGCCTCCGAGTACCGCTAGTGCAGCACCTCGCAGGGCGTCACACACATACGGTGGAGACGACGGCCTCCGAAGCTCCAGTCCAGGACGAGCAGCGGAAGACTTGGACCGGAACACCAGCAGCGCGACAGCGGGCTATGGTGGAAGAGATCCCCCTCCTCTACTCGGCGCAACTCCGACAAAGGGAATCACGAGATTGAGAGAGAATTAGGGAATTAATTGGTGAATTAAAAGGCCAGGGGTGCCCCTTCTTATATAGGCTCCAATGGGGAGGCAACCTTGACAGCCAGGCAATGTGGGACTATCCCACAGCCTGGTTCGGCCAAGGATGGTGCGCCGGGCCTAGGTGGGGCCCATTTGGCCCACCTAGGCCGGCCAAGGCTCCCCACCGAATTCACTTGAGGGGTTCCCCCCCCCCCCCCATGGGCCTTCTTTCGACCAGAAGGGCCATTTAGGGAAATCGGCCTAAATAAATATATAAAATCATATTTACATATTAATTACACTAATTAATATCAAACATATTATATATAATTTATTCTAGCTCCGAAAACTCTTTCGTCGCTGCCCGATCTCCATCGGACCCCTCCCGGGACATTCCCGATGATCTCTTTCCTTTCCGGTTGTCTTGTCGAAACCCCTTAAGTGTGTTACCCTAGCGGTTCGATATAATAACAGGTATGATCAAGACTCCTCTATGATCAACGACTAACTCGTAGGCCTGGACCCCATGAATTAATCCCTGTGATATAACGAATGACTTTCATCTATCAAACCTGGACGTATAGTCTTAAACCCTTTGTCATGGCGATACTTAGCGTGTCCGAGCATCATTCTCAGATATCTCCATACCTAGCATGATCTCGTTACCGACATCGCTATCTTCTACTCGTCTATGATATTATGTCAGCTGGTGACCTAGTCACATGTTTGCAAACTCATTTGACATAATCTGACCGAGTGGGCCCTAGAGTATCTATCCGGCTATGCGGACTGACAAATCCCGCTGTGACCCCTCGTCTCAACTACCCCCTTCCGATACCCAAAAGTATCACCTATCATTGTCACACTATATAAGATATGACGTTTGGTGCGATCAAAGTATCTTCCAGGGATAACAATAAGAGTTGATCTCACGGTCTTAAGGCGTAATGACTATGTCCTATAAATACTGGGTATGTCCATCACATCGTTACACCTAACGATATGACTTCCATTACCGACCGGCGCCATGCCCTATGATCGGAAAACCTCGATCATCAATCGCGCAACAAAACTAGTCTTAGTAGAGTCTACTAGGGACCTGGTTGTTTATCTACCACACATGTATTAATGTTTTCGCTTAATACAGTTATAGCATGGTATAAAACATATAATGAACGATTGGGATATTGCCAATAAACTATGTTTATTAAGTATCTCTAGGGCATATTCCCTTCAGTAGGGAGTGAGGAATCGGGTGAAGGAGAACTCGGTGCTCTCCGTGGGCCTGCGGGCGTCCACCTGCTTTGGCTCGATCCGTACCTTACCGTCAATCCCTGCTCGGTGAGCTTTGCCCATGATTCGTTCCTTTCCGCCGGTGTCTGGCCCGATCTGCTCCTGCACTGCTGCCTCTGTGAGCGGGTGCCCCTTCTCCAATGCCGGCAACGATACAAGCTCCCACGGCGGAGAAACTCCTCTAGGCTCTAGATACTGGAGTCGTAGGAACAGACTTTTGTTGGCCAGAAGACTGGGTCGTCAGGGCGCAAGGTCTGGCAGATAATATGGATGAACTTGAGCGAGCTAAAAAGTGAGTAGAGTGACTTTCTACTTAGCTTAATCATTTTGCTTCTTCATGTAACTACTGTTGGCTTTGTTTTAACTGAGTCATTCCACGCACACACAAATCACAAGGATTTCGTGCAATTAGTATTAAGGTGCGGCTGGAGCTGATGCTACCATATAATCTAGGGAGTACTAAACTTTTCTCAGCTAATTTGTTCAAGATGGATATTGTTTACTGGATTTGATTTTTTTAAAGTTTGTAACCCATATTATAACTCAAATAGCACTGTCATGGAATCATAGTGTACTGTAGTTTTAGAAGGCACATATCTTAACAACGTTGTGTATTGCTCGTGAAAGCTCTGCATCCATAAATTTTAGGGACACTTACCTTTTCTTTTGTTCCTTTGCAATTTTATGTAATGTGTGACGTGTTTCTCTAAAGTTGTTTGCTAATGTTGTGCCTCGAGGGAAGACAAATTGGTGAATAATGGTGTCCATGAGTCAAAATCGGGTGTGTCTCTGAATAGTTTTCATTCGGAAAGCAATGTCTGGGAATGTTAAAGAAGGTTGGCTTGTGCGGGACATCCTCTTGCTCAAGGGCCTTTGATGGAGTCAATGCCTCTCTCGCCTTTGCCATGGAGGTTTTCCTCGTCATCTCTTTTGTTGAAGGCATACAGTCCTACACCCAGGTGGTTTCCTTCTGATTTGTGTCACACTTGGGATGGCAGGCTTCATCACCACCGTGTAGATACTATTTGCATAGGCGTGATAGGGCATGCCATTGTGATGCAGATGATCTGTAAATTCCTTTAGCTGAGCGTCGTGTTACAAGCTACTTTTGTGTACTTGCAAACTAACACAATGTACTGGTTCTTTACATGCTCCACATTAATGTTATAGTTACCTTGCCTTTGCTAACTCTGTTTTATTTGCTGGAGTGGTGTTGAAATCAGCTATGAACCTGCACATGTTGGGGAGGACCAGTGTACTGGTTCTGTACATGCTCCACATTGATGTTGGATGCGGTTCAAACTGGTATGGAGTATGGAATGGGTGTGGGTTCATAATATCCATATGCGGGTATGCTTATGTGTCTTGTGTCCTCGGAGATTTTTTAATCATGTCATTTTACTGTAATGCTCACAAGTGAATGAGCATATTTCAATAGTTTGAATAGGTGAAGACAAGTTGCTCAAAGCCATGTATCTGTTGGGATTATTACAAAAAGGACTCCAATGGTACGGATAAAAATCTCCATGTTGGGCTACAACGGAGCCACTGAAGATAGAGTTGGCAATATTGGAAAAAATTATTCTCACAAAATTTATTATTTTTATTTGTTAGAAACTATTTATCATTTGTTAACCCGTTGCAACGCATGATGACTTCCAACAGTAAAACATGTAATAACCGTGTTCATAGACCTCCTTTAGTGTTTGAATTTTTCAAATAAATTCACTAGATTTTCTCGTGTAAGAAGATTTGTTTTCTTAGTTGTCTTTCATGTAATTTAATTAATAGTAAGTTTATTGACTGTCAAAATTTAAAATTTAGACCCGTTGCAACGCACGGGCATTTTACTAGTTATTATATCCATATATTAGTTCCTCCTTTTCATTATTTCTTTGATATATATTTTTTGTTGAAACAAAATATTTAGTTATGCACAGCTAGCAATATAACATTTTATTGGATGAAATCTAAAAAACCATTTTATTGGATAATAAGAGAGAGACGACACCGACACCGAAGGGGCCCAGAACTAAGGACTCTGGACTCCCTCCGCTGCCGATAGATCTAAACACACCACACTCGGGAAGGACGACGACACCTACAGTGGGATAGGACCCCTTCTCTCGCGCTTGCCAGCAGCACCACGTTAAGGCTTAGTTTAAATTTTGTTAAGAGTTTGTTAAATGTTGTTTATCAAATATTGTTCGAGCTAGTTAAATGTCCTTCGAATACGATGAAATATGATGCTCCTCGTTCCTGCATAAGATTCATGTCCTATCATTCAACGAACCACAAATGCATATCACCTAAAATCTCAGGTATAATGAAACAGCACCTAGTGCTGACAACTAGGTTGAAATTAGCAGCCTAGTAGCCAGTAGAGGAAACAACACAAATATAGCAGAAAGCCAGCAAATATAATCAACCAGAAACACAGCACTAAATCAATAGCAGGCAGCCACTTCAATGACAGAAAACAGAGGATGATATGACATAATTATATAGCATCCATTGATTCGATTAAGAGCAACATTGTACCATAATCCAAAACTTGACAGCAAACAGAGACATCCAAATGCAGCACAATTCAAAGATGAAACCCAGTTCTTAACAACTATAATGATAAAGCAAAGTGCATTAGAGGACTCCAAGCTAGGGACACTCTTTACGTAGACATCCTAAGCTTCTATCTTCTCAACCGGTGCGTCAAGCAGAAGGGCCTTGGTGGGCTTCGCCAAGATGTCGGTGAACTCCTGGTAGGGTGCCTTGGTGAAGGTGGTCTCTCTCCAGAAGTCAGGGGTGAGGAATCCATAGGTCTTCATCAAGCAGTCAAAGGTTGCCTGCAAACAAAATAATTATTAGTTTTATGTAAGCAATTAGAGAATTCAAATAAGAACAGTTTAATTTCATACCAAGTTAAGATCATCAAGTTCAAACGAAAGCAAGTCAGAACATAAGAGTTCAAATACTAAAACAGATGCTAATTTTAGACATTATGACAAAGTGCGAAATATAAGGAAACATGGCATACTATAAAGAGAGAAGAGCCCTAGACAACAAAACAAACAACACAAACATGAGAGGCTTCAAACCAGAAATGTATGGCATAATAATCATGGAATCATGGAACAGGGGAAAATAGATAATTCATTACACCTACAAGTAAAAACATTGAGAAGCTTGCAATACCAAACAAGATAAACTACCTACAGAGGTTGTTATTAAGCATTTTCATATTTTTAATTTGACGTCAAGCAAATGAATGAAGCAAAAAATAGCACATTAGAGCTGCTTGGTGAACAAGCTTAAGCTAGAGCAGCACTTAAACTTCTAGCTCAATTGGTTTTAGACTTAACTAATTCACATAAGCACAACTGTAACAATTGACAATAAGATAAAGCCTGCTCAAACAACAATAGACAAGTTTGTATCCAACAACTAATAACAGGCTATGTTCCACGCATTGTACATGCTTGCAAAAACATAGCAGAAGATTCAGCCTAAACTGCATTGAACAATCCACGCAGTACAAAGGTAATATCTACTAGGATAATTAGCACAAGAGTGTAAGATTTACTGCAATAGAATTTACACAACAGTCTGACAGACACCATGGATACGGTGAGGGGAAGTTTATACCTTGACGAAGTTGCCAAGGGTCTTGGTGGATCCACGTGAAGAGGTGAAGACATCCTCAATCCCAGCAAACTGCAGCACCTTCTTGGGGACGCGGGCGGCGACGATCCCAGAACCCCTGGGGGCGGGCACCATGCGAACGGTGACGGAGCCACACTTGCCAGTGACCTTGCATGGCACGGTGTGGGGCTGCCCAATCTTGTTCCCCCAGTACCCCCTCCTGACGGGCACGATGGAGAGCTTGGCGAGGATGATGGCGCCGCGGATGGCGGTTGCCACCTCCTTGGCGCACTTGACACCGAGGCCGACGTGTCCGTTGCTGTCGCCGACGACAACGAAGGCCTTGAAGCGGGTGCGCTGCCCGGCGCGGGTCTGCTTCTGGACCGGGGTGATCTTCATGACCTCGTCCTTGAGCCCGGGGCAGAGCGTCTCCACGATCTGGTGCTCCTTGACGGGGAGCGAGTGGAGGTAGATCTCCTCCATCTTGGTGAACCGGCCCTCCTTCACGAGGCGGCCGAGCTTGGTGCAGGGCACCCACTTCTCCTCCTCCTGGCGCGGGCCACGGCGGCCGCCGCGACGGCCTCCACGGTCACCGCGGCCGCCGCGGTCGCCGCGCCCGAAGCCGCGGCCGAACCCGCCGCGCTCTCCACCGCGCTCGCCGCCGCCGCCGCGCTCCGCCATGGTTGGGTGTTGGTGGGGGGTTGTGGGGGACGGCGCTAGGGTGGGGGAGATGAGGGTTTGGATGCTGTGGCGGCGCGAAGAGTGGGAGTGCTAGGCGAGAGGAGGCATTTATATGGAGGTCGGAGCTAGGGTTTTCAGGGGAGGATGAGGCGGAGGACTGGGCTGGGCCTTGGACAAATGGGCCCTAGAAGCCCATGGCTTGACCCGTTTATTTGACGAATGTGTGTCCGAGCCGGCCGTTCAAATGGGCCGAGGCACACGGCAGATTAGAGGCCGACGTAGGCTGAAATCGCGGGTATTTGCTAGTTTGTGTCCAATTTCGATGCCGCTCCCCTCAAAATTGAAAATTGGCTAACGCAGCACAAGATTTTCTTCACTTGGAAAACAGAAGGCAGAAGGTTTTGTTGTCCCATGTAGCACCCAAAACCTCCTCAAAACAATATATTGAAAGACCAATGGAGGCATCGAGCAACTGTTCAGGGCCTCTTTCACGATTGAAGGAATTTAAAAATTAGGATTTCAATCTTTAAGATTTTTCCTATATATTACCTTTGACTTACAAGAATGGTGGTACCAAAATCCTATGCATGGGATTTCTATGTCTCAATTACGTAGGAAGTAAAACATCCACTTCGACCTCTTTTTAGACTCAAATACGGTAGGATCGGTTCTCATAGCGTTCAATCTAAACAATTACACCTATAGTTTTGCTGTGTTTTACAATCTAATATTTTACATTGTTAAACCTCTAGGATTCCTATATTTTTTCCTATTACTGTTTTTTTCAGCGCGATACAAAAAAGCTCTTAATTGACCACATGTGCGCTATCGGAATACTTTTTTCTCTATGTTTGAGTCGTTTTCACATGGTGGCTCTATACGTCTATCAAGCGTCAACACTAGTCACCATGAGCGCAATCAGGAAGGCTTGCAAAATGCTATTCATTGAGGTGCGTTCCAAAGCTTTTGACATCAAGACAGTGTGAAGTGCTTACTCTCCACTCGCTATGTTTGCAAAATGAAAACGAGCAAGTTTTTCAAATTTTAATTTTTCAGCAAGAGTTAGCCAGCACTAAATGATTTATGTGTACAAAATTGATATCCTTGTTACATAGTACAAATATGGTCAAAGGATATAATTTATGTGTCCCGTACCACACATCTGACTTTCAAATGATTGGTTGGAGTTAAATCCATAAAAACATGGGCACATTTTTTAGAAACGAATAGACTGTTATGTAGCTAACCTATATCGAATAGGTACAATAGAACAACTACTAACCCAAACTAGAATGCATACCACGATTTGTGTTTAAGAATGGAAAGATGGAAGCAATTGGTGTGCTTTACCAAGATCTGTGTTTGGTAGGTTGCATCACGCGGGCATGGGCTTCCCATCTGACTAACCGGGACATGACCACCTAGGGTAGATTGGGTGAGATTTTTAAGTTGAGACATGATGGGTTGAGATGATGTTTGGTGGGCTCTATTGATGGGAACAAGCTGAAATCGGAGTCCAGTATCAAAATTACACAAAGATCTCTGAATAGAAACAAAAAAGGGTTTGGGTGCACAAATTTTCCTAATTGTGTGAGTGTATGGGAATTTCTCAAAATGTGGTATGCACGGCGACGGTGGTCCGTGGTGGTGACAGTGTTGGCCCTCGCGGTGGGTTGGTCGGCGTCGTGGTCAGTTGTGGCGGTGTTATCGTTGTGCAGCATGTGGCGCCAGGGCGAGCTTGGCAGTTGAGCGAGCTACACGACTAAGTTGGGCAATGTCGGGGCGCGCTAGGTGGCGGAGCTGGGAGACCTCGGGGCGAGCTAGGCGACGGAGTCTGTGGTGCTTGGGCTCTGGCAACCAAGGTGCTCATTAATTTATACCAAACACGTTTACTTCTACATAACACATTATATAATAAAATCTAGTAGGTCGTTTCATTAATACATTTCCAAGAAGACTTAATATTATTTTGACATATAAAGATTCATATACAAACTAAGCATATAATACCGTAAACGTGTTCCCATTATTTACAACAGATCGGGCGCAGAGGCGTGCAACAGATCGTCACCAATGACGTCACCAAGCCAACGGCTCCAAAATCAATTAAAGCAACTCGACAGAGTTGTTCGGATGGTAAGCTGCAAAGCTGAAGTCAACAAGGTAGGATCAGCCAATGATTCGAGCACCCGAAGAATCCATTCGGGTGGCAACGCAGTAAGCTCGATCAGCCGAATCAATCCACAAAGTAAGCCAAACAGGCTGAGTAGAAGCAAACTTCGCAAGAAGATGAAGGCAAAGTAATTCGACTGCAAAGGTTACTCCCATCGGGAGCGTCTGGTTCGACTGAAGAAATCGAGTTCAAGCTCAAGATCAAGCAATCCAATGGCGCGTCCAGGAAGAAGGAGTCCTTTGTCCGACTATGCGCTTCGACCAAGCACTCGGGGGCTACTGACGTGGGGCTGCCTTGCGGGTAGCCCACGATGATGCTACCTGGTCCGCGCCGAGGATGGGAAGGCCCGCAGAAGGCCCACTCGGGGTACCTCGTATCCTAGTCCAACTCGGTTAGGTCTTGTAACCTACCGTATCTGTACCAACCACCCGAGACCTGGCTGCCTATAAAGCCAGGAGGGTTGCCCGTCCTAAGGGACACGCTCAGAACCACAACAAACCCTAGCGAGATCGCCATCTCGCCATTGTAATCGCTACTCGCATCAATAACCAGACAAGCAGGAGTAGGGTGTTATCCTCCGGGAGCCTGAACCTGGGTAAACCTCGCTTGTCAGCCGTCGTGATCACCTTGCACTCTCCTCTCTCCCCATCAATCAACCCGGGGTGCACAACCCTGGGACTTGTCGAGTTAACACCTCGTCACCCACCGGTCGCGGTTCTCCAGCGCCCAGATGTGGTTGTTGCGCTGCTCCTCGGGGAAGCCTTCGAGGACGGCGGTGATGACGAACGACATCACCGCCTCCTGAGGCACCAGAGGCCGGCACGCGCATATCGGGCGGCGCCGAGTAGTTGGCCTCGAAGAGGAGCCGAGCTTCCCACTCGTGCAGGAAGCGGCACCCGAAGCCGTTTGTGGCGGCGCCAGCACCGGGGAACCGTTCAGCCATGATCGGAGTTTGAGTGGAGAGGCTAGAGGGGCGAGAGAGAGAGGGTGCGGCGAAGTGTGGAGCTCTGGCACGGCGAGGACGACTTAAGTAGCGGTCAGGGCCGGTGGAACCGCCACGTTGCCCTTAACTCTAGCGCATGAAACCGAGGCGTCAGCTCAGCGGCAGTGCGACATTACTCCGGCATGTATGACTGGGCATTTGGTGGTAGTTTCATCGGCTTGGGAGCCGAGGAGGATGCGGGCGATGACCACCGCTTTGCGCTTTTCCACGTCAAGGCGCTGACATGCCGACCCCACGCATTTTCACGCGTAAAAAAATCATTCAGCGCCCCAGACGACACCCAGTGCACCGCATTCGACCTAGGTTCATCGGATTGGAAGACGGCTCAATTCGACGCTTTTTAGATTCCTGGGGACGCAACTGGGAGAAATTGACGTTTTTTCGCCGTCCGGAGCCTAAACAATAACCTAAAAGACACGGCTGGTGGGGGCGTCTGGGGTACACGACTGGAGATGCCCTTATAGCTGATTGGAGGATCAACTTCTCCCGCCGTTTCTTCGCTCTGCTCAGCTCCTCGCGCCTTTTTTTTGGTCTCCTCGCGCCCTTTTGCTCGCTCGCGCGCAACGTTTCCCCGTGAGCCGTCCGATACAAATCGAGCGATCCGGATTCCTTCTGCAGTCTTCTCCTCCAAGTCAGGTGAACTGACACCGTCGGCGTTTGCCTCTTCTCCCCCTCGCCAGAGCTCCAAGAAACAAAGAACTCATCACCTCACCCCTCTCCCCCCCCTCGTTACGAAAACCCCACCTCTCTCCAGCGGTCCCTGCCGCCGATGGATGACGACGAGGTGCACGTCTGGGTGCGGAGCAGCGACCGCGGCTTGTACCTCCACGCGGACGACAACGGGGTGAGCGTCTCCCTCCACGCGAGCCGCGCGTCGCTGAACGCGGCGTGGGTGGTGCACCTCTACCATAGCCCCCACCACGGCCGTTGCGTGCTCCTCTACAGCGCCGCCTACGGCCTCTACCTCACCGCCACGAACGAGCCGGCGCGGCCACCGCGGCTTCCGCGTCGTTCTGTCCAACTACAACCAGGTGGACCTGGACCAAGTCATGTGGAAGGCCACCAGGCCCAGGGACACCGCCCCGGACACCTTCCGTTTCGAGAGCGTTACGGGCCTCTTCCTCCGCGCCAACGGGAAGATCCTCACCAGGCTCAGGGGTGTCACCATTGACGGGACCGACACCACTATGATGCACTGGGTTGTGGAACCTATCCCCTGCTGGAATATTAGGCCTCCCCTTCAGGATCCCGTCAAGGTGAGGCAATTCGTGATTCTGTTCTTGCCCAATTTCGTTTTCACCTCCGGATTTACAGTTATTCGTTGCGTATCTGTCTTCGGTCGCGAAATTGGTCCACCAATTCTTTACCTTCTGAACATAACCATGGTCCTCTACCTCTCATTCAGGACCATCTGCCTGGTGACCTCTCCGTGCGCCTCAGGCTGCGCAATCCTTCACGAGAGCGGCAGATTCGGTTCGTGCGGGCGGACGACGACGGGGTGTACGCCGGGGGGGTCTGGGAGTGGCTCAACTTCACGGGGAGGTCCGTGCTCCGCCTGAGGAACCAGCTGGCCATCCGCCTTGGCCTCCACTCGTCCACCATCATCATGTGCGTCCGAGCGGGCCGCTACGGGAGACTGACCCCACTCTTTGTGAACCTTCCTGCACACGGCTGTCTTAGAATCGAGATCATAGTATTCAGGTCCGGGACACCAGGTAGGAGCCGAACTCCCTGTTCATACCTTCAAATGCAACTTGTTGGTTTCATAATAGTGCAAATGATTCAGTTCCAGTTGGCGCTAGTAATTTTTTGTTTGTTTAGTAAACCTCCTAGAAATCATTGAACTGAGAAAGTCAAACCATTTGACAATCTCTTTTTCAGCCTAACAGAGAAGTTGGTGATATCTGTTTAACCTTAGCTTATTCTTACTTGCCTTGGGTATCTTGTGAACAAAATTCAGGTTTTATCCTACAGTACTACTAGAAACTAGTTTGGCCACATACTACTGTTTCCAGGTTTTGTTCAGAGCTGTATCTTCGTATTGTTCAGAGTACTAATTTTTTTTTCATCACAACCGTGATATTTAGATTGTTGTTCTGCTTCCTGTCATCTTTGGCAGGAAATACATATTGAATTGGCTATGCAGGATAAAATTGGCTTAGATACTATTTGGTGCCTGGACATAATATTTGGAGTCTTGTCTTAGTGGAGTATTATTCTCATAGAGGATTTACCAGTTTGTACAGCTCGGATAGGTTGTTGAAGAAACAAGTCATAAGTCCATATTCATATCTTCCCTAGTGTCCTTGATTCAGATAGTCCAGTTAGTTCATTTCATACATTTTACCACTAGTAAGAAATATGAACCGGACATAGAGAACCAATCAGCTCGGTTGTCTCCTTTTACCCTGGTTTATATTATACTATTGTTTTGTCAGGATGTGTGCAAAATTCAGGGTGTATCCTCCATTTGTACATTAAAGCTTAGTTTCTGCCAACACAAAACTGATGAAAGTAATTTCTGCACATTATATCATCTTGAGGCTTTGTATTTATCGTGTTACTGTTTTTTGTTTATGTTTTGCGAAGCTCTTAGATTGAGTTTTTTTTCACCTGTTAGATTGAGGTTATTGATCTGCTGCCTAACTGCCTCACTTTGTTCTGCCAATTCAGCCGCATATGAGCTGCTACACCCACGTGTCGACGCAGAGTAGAGAAAGATGAGGGTGTAAGACTGGGAGTCCTGACAGTTGGCCTCTCCTCGGACCTGACGACAACAGAACTCGCCCTACTTTTCGTCTAATTTCAGCCATGCTTCTCTCCGGCTTGTAAGCTGGCTCTACTTGCCAGCAAAACTCCGCTACCATTCGTTGTGCTAGCTAAACTTGATAGGCTCTCCTGACAGTGTCTTGCGTTCTAAGATGCTGAATGCGTTCAGTGCAATGGCTGAAAAAGTTCTGTAGTGATTCATTGCTGCATTTCACTGGGCAGTGATCCGTTGATACTGCATTCCCTCTGAATAAATGAAAAATTCAGTGGTTCCTGCAATTTCTTTTAGCCGGTGCATTCCGTATAAATGAATCATGTGTTCCAGTGAGCTGATGATTTGAGTTTCAATTGCTCTGCTTTGAGAATTGGCCAAGGAATTTGTCCCGTCTTGTGTGTTGTTCTGATGTCGAGCATCAGGATTCTGAATAACAAGTGGCACTGCAGCCAGAGTCTGACTTGTTACGCATATTATTAATTTGCTAGAAACTGTAATGTAAATTATCAAAGGCCGTCAACTTCTTTCAATCACCGTATACAGCCGTTGCCTATAGCATTACAGACATTCACAAGACAAGAAAAAATCAGCAGCGGTCCATGACAATAAATGAGAGATGATTTATATAGTAATCTAACTTAACTTGACGATTGGCACAGCATATCTAATTTTCATTACAGTACTTGGTTTCATAATCTATATTTTCTCTTGCCCGAAAGATCCAGCCAAAGCTGGCCTTGCAATTATAAAGAAGAGCAAAGTACAAAAACGTCAACTGGGACGGACGGACAGAGCATATCAGAGGTATAATCGAACAGCAACTACGGCTCGCAATGAGGTTGAATTTAAGACCAGGCAGTAAAGGAAACAACACCAATATAACAGGGAGGGAGCACAGATCATCAACAAGCAGAAACTCGGTTGTAAAACAATATAACATCTGCAGGCAGACAATGCCACGGAAGGACGATAGACATAATTGTGTAGCATCCATTATATGATTATAAGAGCAACACCGTACCACAATCAAAAACTTGACAGCAAACAGAGACACCCAAACACAACACAATTCAAAGATGACACCCAGTCCTTAACAACTATAATGATAAAGCGAAGTGCATTAGACGACTCCCAGCTAGTAGTGACACTCTTTGCGCTGCAGGCATCCTAAGCTTCTATCTTCTCAACTAGCGCATCGAGCAGGGTGAACTCCTGGTAGGGTGCTTTGGTGAAGGTGGTCTCCAGAAGTCGGGGGTCAGGAATCCATAGGTCTTCATCAAGCAGTCAAAGGTTGCCTGCAAACAAGAGAATTATCAGTTCCATGTTTGCATGTAATCAATGGAAAGCAAGAATAATCCAACCTCGCAAAATGTTGAGCTGATCATTTTTAACGGACAGCAAAACAGAACTTGAAGAGTTCAAACTTCAAAGACTTAAATACAGGCCCATTTTACCACTCATAACAAAGTGTGAAATAAAACAGAACATGGCAATACTATAAACAGAGAAAAGCGCTAGACATCTAAACAAACACCAAAAGCATGCGAGCCATCAAACCATAAATGTTTGGCATCATCATCTTAGAGCGCATCAAATGTCTAATGCATTATATCGACAAATCAAAAACATAAGTAGCTTGCAATACCAAACAAGCTAAACAACTTGAACAGGTTGCTATATTAAGAATTTTTAATTGATTAATTGAAGGACAAGCAAATGTACAAAGCAGAAAGAGCATATTAAAGCTTGGTGAACACCTTAAGCTATATTAGCACAATGGTTTCTTGACCAACTGCTTCTAAACTTCGCAATTCACATAAATGAAACTGCATCGTGTGTAAATAAGCTAAAATCCTAGTTCAACAATATGCAAGCTTATATCCAACAATTAAAAATAGAATATGCTCCGCATAATACATACTTCCCAAAGAAAACAGAAGATTCAGCGTATAAGTTTTACTATCCGTCAAGGACAAGGAAAAGTGCGGCGGTGAAATCACCTTAAATTAGCCTTTCGTCAAAGATATCTCGGTTCCCACCAAGGTGAACAGATCACATGGTTTTCTATATTTTGTTTCCTATTCAGTTGGTGCATACCATAGAATTCAAGAAATGGAAGCAAGCATACCAATATGGTATAAACTATGGCAAGCTTGAGCAACCTAGAGACAATAGTGATGTGATGATTCAGTCGGTCAAGTAACATAATAAACACCTAATCAGCCTAGTTAATCTCTTTATTATTCATCCATCCCTTGGCACATCATTTATTCAGCGTTTACTATTTGTGAAAGAAACCAACAGAGGTGAATATATTGAGATATCAAAATGACTAGCTATACCTGGTATCGTGTCGAAAAATTGAGATCTTCGGCCAGTCCGATTCTAAGGCTACTGCGGTCTTCCGAAGTGATGAGGTATCCCTTGCGAGGCCAATCCACCACCTCCTCAATCGTCCCGGTATAGAGGTCAGCCGTGTACACACCCAGGAAGGTGTCTTGGACAAGCAATGTGCCACACCTCTCTCCCAAGACAGATAGATCCCTTCCTTCGTTCTCCTTTTTCCCAAGTTTTTTGAGCTCGATTGTCCTTGTGCATACAAATTCTGATCCACCATCGTTATCATGTTGTTCCTCTTGCTGCTCCCAGATCTTTGTTCTGATGTCCATAACCTGTTTTGAAAAGTAAGCCACGCAAAGAAACATCACTTTGGAGGTGCCCAAATCCTCCAGATGGGGCGCTCGAAAGAGCAAGGGACACTGAGCCACGCCACTTGAGGTGGAATTTTCAAAGCCGATTTGTCATTCTATTCCTTTCCTAATACCAAATTCCTTTATGTCAACTAAGAATGTAATTTATTTACTATATGATATATACATCATAACGTAGGGCACATGTGGAGCCCCTAAAAGAAGTGCAATATGATTAAAACACATAATAACAGGTTGAACAATAGTGGCGCCATGATTCAATCAGTCAAGTAACATAATAAACACCTAATCTACCTAGTTAATATCTTTATTATTCATCAATCCCTCGGCACATTCATTTATCCAGTTTTTATTATTTGTGAAAGAAATCAACAAAGGTGAATATATTGAGATACTCCCTCCGATCCATAAAAAGTGTCGCTCATTTTGTAGTAAGTTAGTACAAACTTTGTACTAGATGAGTGACACTTTTTGTGGATCGGAGGGAGTAATCAAAATAACTAGATATATACCTGCTTTCGAGTCGAGAAACGAAGATCGCCGGCCAATCCGATTCCAAGGCTACGGTCTCAGGAGTGACGCGGGTTCCATTCCAAGGAAGATCCATCACCTCCTCAATCGTCCCGGTTTCGAGGTCAGCCGCGTACACCACATCCAGGATGGTGTTGCGGACAAGCAATGTGCCACGCGTCTCTCCCAAGAGAGATAGGTGCTCCCTCTTCGCGAGTTCTTTGAGCTCAACCGTCCTCGTGCATACCCATTCTGATCCGCCATCCTTATTTGACTGCTCATCTTGCTGCTCCCAGATCTCTATGTTGGTACCTAATGATGGCATCCAAAGAAGTGACAGCGCCCCGTTTACAGCTAGAGTAAGGCGAGGCCAATAGTTGAGGTAGCAACTCCTTTGGAAAGGGAGCTTCACCAAGGAGATGTGGCTAGTACGCATGTCCAGGTTAAGGACACTAAGGCATCGTTCTTCATACAAATGAAATAACCAATGCGCCACACCATTGTGCACGACAGCAAGGCTGGACACCCCATACTTGTTGATGGGTTGCCGCCCAGTACCATGAACGGAGGAACTGGTGGCGTGCACCCTCCAGCTCGCTTCCTCGGAGGAGAAGGTGTGAAGAGTATATTTCGTTTCATCGTTTTTGTAGGTGCTGAGAATTACCACCTTGAACAATGATGATGAGTTTCTCCGACGAGGCACTGGCGGCGGCTCTTCACCATGAATAGAGCAACAGTCTGCCCCGGTACCGGTAAGAACGACATAGCCATTCCACTTGCAGCCAAGAAAGTCCGAGTCGAACTTGAGAGTAGGGATCACCTGGCACACACCTGTGAGGAAGTTGCATGCGGCCAGATCGTGGACGATCGGGTCGTAGCCACGCGAGGCGTATGTGTCTAGGCGCACGAGGAGGATGCCGTGAGCCGAGAAGAGCGGCCTCGCGTTGTCGAACATGCCCGCCGGAGCGGGTGCGGCGCCGGCGGTCATGAAGGAGCCGAGGGTGCGTGTGCCACCAGGACCTAGAACCGATCGCTGCGTCGGGGTGAAGAAGATCGTCTCGACATTGGAAGAGAACGAGTGTACCTGGTTGAAGAAGCCAATCAAGGAGGTGGAGGAGGTGTCCTGATCTGGCCAGCAGCGCCGGAGGAATGCCGGCTCGGTGACGAGGCCGCACCATTTCTTGCGTGCTGTGGCGCAGCGGAAGAGGGCGGCCGGGACGTCGTTCAGGCGGAAGAGGATCTCCAGAAGGACATCGTCCGGGAGCGAGACTGCAGAGATTGTACCTGCCGCCTCCTCCTCCTGAAGGACATCGTCCGGGAGCGAGACTGCAGCCATTGTAGCTGCCGCCTCCTCTATCGATGGATCTACTAGATGCATTGTGTATGCCGTTGCGGATCCGATTTACCTGGCTGCCATGGCTGATCAATCAGTTAGGTTTCGTGGCATATATATATGATCTGTACCAACTCGAGCTCGGTCACCAATTTTACGCACGTAAGGACGGCACATCAAGTCTTGCTGGCTAAATAAGAACCAACGGAGTGGATCGCTCCTTTGTGGGATCTGTTGTGCGAGATTTCAAGGAACCCACAACAGGTTTACACGCTTGTATCTTCAAGCTCAAGGGCAGCAGACCAATGTCGCAGCACTCATTTTAGCTCGTTCTAGTGTAAACTCTATTTGTAATATTTCTTTCGATGTCATTTCGGAGTATATCTAGGAATAACTCTGTAATGATGTGCCTTAATCAATAAAGCTGCGGACATTAAAAAAAAACATATGTGTTAATTTTATTGTGTGCATGTTTCTATGTGTTGACCTTTGATGTGTCATTTATGTATCTCTACTATATAATATTGCTTGGGTAACCGGTCATGGTCATTTTGCGTTTTAGCCCCTCATATTTTAGCTAATCAAACCCGCAGTTCAATACATAAATCATCACTTTGCATTCTAGCCCCTCGACCCTATCCAGACACCGCTCTGATTCCTTTCCTCTTCCTCCTTTGAGCGGCAGCGAGACCACCGCGGCGGAGGGAAATGGCGACGGCGGCGCCCCGCGCCAGCCCCTCGCCCCTCCCAACCCTAGCCCTCCCGTGAAGGTCTAGCCCCGCCCTGTGGTTCTGCAAGCCTACTCCTCCTCCACCTCCAGCCGCCGCGGGCGTCGTCCCAACCGCCGCCGCAACGGGGAGGCGAGGGACTCGGCGGCGCTGCCGCTGGAGGAGGCGAGGGACTGGGCGACGCTGCCGCTCCTCATCGATGTCCTCATGGGCGCCGGGCAGGTGTGTCGCGCCGCCCGCGACTTGCCTGCGCTATGGCGCCGCATCGACATGTGCGGCCTTCCTTCTCGTGGTCCACAGAGGAGTCGCTCGGGTGCAGTCGCCGCACCTCCTCTATCTGCTCGGGCGTGAGGGCGTCCCCGTCGCCGATGAGGGAGGGTTCGATGTCCCCTGGTAACCCGCGAGGTAGGTGAAGGGGATCGTGTGCAGAAAACAAAAAAATTCCTAGCAACGATATCCTTAAACTAGCCAAGATCTACACTATGCAGATATAGTAGTACGGCGGAGATCGGAATACATACCCTCGTAGACCGAATAGCGGGGATTACGCTCCCACACAAGCGTTGACGATGAAGACGACGTAGCCAACTCTAGGTCGCGGAGAACTCGGCGCGACGAAGACGACGAAGATGACCCCGAGGTCAGGTGGAGGAAGTAGGCCTCCGAGTACCGCTAGCGCAGCACCTCGTAGGGCGTCACACACATACGGTGGAGACGACGGCCTCCGAAGCTCCAGTCCAGGACGAGCAGCGGAAGACTTGGACCAGAACACCAGCAGCGCGACAGCGGGCTATGGTGGAAGAGATCCCCCTCCTCTACTCGGAGCAACTCCGACAAAGGGAATCACGAGATTGAGAGAGAATTAGGGAATTAATTGGTGAATTAAAAGGCCAGGGGTGTCCCTTCTTATATAGGCTCCAAGGGGGAGCCAACCTTGCCAGCCAGGCAATGTGGGACTTTCCCACAGCCTGGTTCGGCCAAGGATGGTGCGCCGGCCCTAGGTGGGCCCCATTTGGCCCACCTAGCCCGGCCAAGGCTCCCCACCGAATTCACTTGAGGGGTTTCCCCCACATGGGCCTTCTTTCGACCAGAAGGACCATTTAGTGAAATCGGCCTAAATAAATATATAAAATCATATTTACATATTAATTACACTAATTAATATCAAACATATTATATATAATTTATTCTAGCTCCGAAAACTCTTTTGTCGCTGCCCGATCTCCATCGGACCCCTCCCGGGACATTCCCGATGATCTCTTTCCTTTCCGGTTGTCTTGTCGAAACCCCTTAAGTGTGTTACCCTAGCGGTTCGATATAATAACAGGTATGATCAAGACTCCTCTATGATCAACGACTAACTCGTAGGCCTGGACCCCATGAATTAATCCCTGTGATATAACGAATGACTTTCATCTATCAAACCTGGACATATAGTCTTAAACCCTTTGTCATGGCGATACTTAGCGTGTCCGAGCATCATTCTCAGATATCTCCATACCTAGCATGATCTCGTTACCGACATCGCTATCTTCTACTCGTCTATGATATTATGTCAGCTGGTGACCTAGTCACATGTTTGCAAACTCATTTGACATAATCTCACCGAGTGGGCCCTAGAGTATCTATCCGGCTATGCGGACTGACAAATCCCGCTGTGACCCCTCGTCTCAACTACCCCCTTCCGATACCCAAAAGTATCACCTATCATTGTCACACTATATAAGATATGACGTTTGGTGCGATCAAAGTATCTTCCAGGGATAACAATAAGAGTTGATCTCACGGTCTTAAGGCGTAATGACTATGTCCTATAAATACTGGGTATGTCCATCACATCGTTACACCTAACGATATGACTTCCATTGCCGACCGGCGCCATGCCCTATGATCGGAAAACCTCGATCATCAATCGTGCAACGAAACTAGTCTTAGTAGAGTCTACTAGGGACCTGGTTGTTTATCTACCACACATGTATTAATGTTTTCGCTTAATACAGTTATAGCATGGTATAAAACATATAATGAACGATTGGGATATTGCCAATAAACTATGTTTATTAAGTGTCTTTAGGGCATATTCCCTTCGGTAGGGAGTGAGGAATCGGGTGAAGGAGAACTCGGTGCTCTCCGTGGGCCTGCGGGCGTCGACCTGCTTTGGCTCGATCCGTACCTTACCGTCAATCCCTGCTCGGTGAGCTTTGCCCATGATTCGTTCCTTGCCGCCGGTGTCTGGCCCGATCTGCTCCTGCACTGCTGCCTCTGTGAGCGGGTGCCCCTTCTCCAATGCCGGCAACGATACAAGCTCCCACGGCGGAGAAACTCCTCTAGACTCTAGATACTGGAGTCGTAGGAACAAACTTCTGTTGGCCAGAAGACTGGGTCGTCAGTGCGCAAGGTCTGGCAGATAATATGGATGAACTTGAGCGAGCTAAAAAGTGAGTAGAGTGACTTTCTACTTAGCTTAATCATTTTGCTTCTTCATGTAACTACTGTTGGCTTTGTTTTAACTGAATCATTCCACACACACACAAATCACAAGGATTTCGTGCAATTAGTATTAAGGTGCGTAATCTAGGGAGTACTAAACTTTTCTCAGCTAATTTGTTCAAGATGAATATTGTTTATTGGATTTGATTTTTTTTAAAGTTTGTAACCCAGATTATAACTCAAATAGCACTGTCATGGAATCATAGTGTACTGTAGTTTTAGAAGGCACATATCTTAACAACGTTGTGTATTGCTCGTGAAAGCTCTGCATCCATAAATTTTAGGGACACTTACCTTTTCTTTTGTTCCTTTGCAATTTTATGTAATGTGTGACGCGTTTCTCTAAAGTTGTTTGCTAATGTTGAGCCTCGAGGGAAGACAAATTGGTGAATAATGGTGTCCATGAGTCAAAATCGGGTGTGTCTCTGAATAGTTTTCATTCGGAAAGCAATGTCTGGGAATGTTAAAGAAGGTTGGCTTGTGCGGGACATCCTCTTGCTCAAGGGCCTCTGATGGAGTCAATGCCTCTCTCGCCTTTGCCATGGAGGTTTTCCTCGTCATCTCTTTTGTTGAAGGCATACAGTCCTACACCCAGGTGGTTTCCTTCTGATTTGTGTCACACGGCAGGCTTCATCACCACCGTGTAGATACTATTTGCATAGGCGTGATAGGGCATGCCATTGTGATGCAGATGATCTGTAAATTCCTTTAGCTGAGCGTCGTGTTACAAGCTACTTTTGTGTACTTGCAAACAACACAATGTACTGGTTCTTTACATGCTCCACATTAATGTTATAGTTACCTTGCCTTTGCTAACTCTGTTTTATTTGCTGGAGTGGTGTTGAAATCAGCTCTGAACCTGCACATGTTGGGGAGGACCAGTGTACTGGTTCTTTACATGCTCCACATTGATGTTGGATGCGGTTCAAACTGGTATGGAGTATGGAATGGGTGTGGGTTCATAATATCCATATGCGGGTATGCTTATGTGTCTTGTGTCCTCGGAGCTTTTTTAATCATGTCATTTTACTGTAATGCTCACAAGTGAATGAGCATATTTCAATAGTTTGAATAGGTGAAGACAAGTTGCTCAAAGCCATGTATCTGTTGGGATTATTACAAAAAGGACTCCAATGGTACGGATAAAAATCTCCATGTTGGGCTACAACGGAGCCACTGAAGATAGAGTTGGCAATATTGGAAAAAATTATTGCCACAAAATTTATTATTTTTATTTGTTAGAAACTATTTATCATTTGTTAACCCGTTGCAACGGACTTCCAACAGTACAACATGTAATAACCGTGTTCATAGACCTCCATTAGTGTTTGAATTTTTCAAATAAATTCACTAGATTTTTTCGTGTAAAAAGATTTGTTTTCTTAGTTGTCTTTCATGTAATTTAATAAATAGTAAGTTTATTGACTGTCAAATTTTAAAATTTAGACCCGTTGCAACGCACGGGCATTTTACTAGTTATTATTATATCCATATATTAGTTCCTCCTTTTCATTATTTCTTTGATATATATTTTTTGTTGAAACCAAATATTTAGTTATGCACAGCTAGCAATATAACATTTTATTGGATGAAATCTAAAAAACCATTTTATTGGATAATAAGAGAGAGACGACACCGACACCGAAGGGGCCCAGAACTAAGGACTCTGGACTCCCTCCGCTGCCGATAGATCTAAACACACCACACTCGGGAAGGACGACGACACCTACAGTGGGATAGGACCCCTTCTCTCGCGCTTGCCAGCAGCACCACGTTAAGGCTTAGTTTAAATTTTGTTAAGAGTTTGTTAAATGTTGTTTATCAAATATTGTTCGAGCTAGTTAAATGTCCTTCGAATACGATGAAATATGATGCTCCTCGTTCCTGCATAAGATTCATGTCCTATCATTCAACGAACCACAAATGCATATCACCTAAAATCTCAGGTATAATGAAACAGCACCTAGTGCTGACAACTAGGTTGAAATTAGCAGCCTAGTAGCCAGTAGAGGAAACAACACAAATATAGCAGAAAGCCAGCAAATATAATCAACCAGAAACACAGCACTAAATCAATAGCAGGCAGCCACTTCAATGACAGAAAACAGAGGATGATATGACATAATTATATAGCATCCATTGATTCGATTAAGAGCAACATTGTACCATAATCCAAAACTTGACAGCAAACAGAGACATCCAAATGCAGCACAATTCAAAGATGAAACCCAGTTCTTAACAACTATAATGATAAAGCAAAGTGCATTAGAGGACTCCAAGCTAGGGACACTCTTTACGTAGACATCCTAAGCTTCTATCTTCTCAACCGGTGCGTCAAGCAGAAGGGCCTTGGTGGGCTTCGCCAAGATGTCGGTGAACTCCTGGTAGGGTGCCTTGGTGAAGGTGGTCTCTCTCCAGAAGTCAGGGGTGAGGAATCCATAGGTCTTCATCAAGCAGTCAAAGGTTGCCTGCAAACAAAATAATTATTAGTTTTATGTAAGCAATTAGAGAATTCAAATAAGAACAGTTTAATTTCATACCAAGTTAAGATCATCAAGTTCAAACGAAAGCAAGTCAGAACATAAGAGTTCAAATACTAAAACAGATGCTAATTTTAGACATTATGACAAAGTGCGAAATATAAGGAAACATGGCATACTATAAAGAGAGAAGAGCCCTAGACAACAAAACAAACAACACAAACATGAGAGGCTTCAAACCAGAAATGTATGGCATAATAATCATGGAATCATGGAACAGGGGAAAATAGATAATTCATTACACCTACAAGTAAAAACATTGAGAAGCTTGCAATACCAAACAAGATAAACTACCTACAGAGGTTGTTATTAAGCATTTTCATATTTTTAATTTGACGTCAAGCAAATGAATGAAGCAAAAAATAGCACATTAGAGCTGCTTGGTGAACAAGCTTAAGCTAGAGCAGCACTTAAACTTCTAGCTCAATTGGTTTTAGACTTAACTAATTCACATAAGCACAACTGTAACAATTGACAATAAGATAAAGCCTGCTCAAACAACAATAGACAAGTTTGTATCCAACAACTAATAACAGGCTATGTTCCACGCATTGTACATGCTTGCAAAAACATAGCAGAAGATTCAGCCTAAACTGCATTGAACAATCCACGCAGTACAAAGGTAATATCTACTAGGATAATTAGCACAAGAGTGTAAGATTTACTGCAATAGAATTTACACAACAGTCTGACAGACACCATGGATACGGTGAGGGGAAGTTTATACCTTGACGAAGTTGCCAAGGGTCTTGGTGGATCCACGTGAAGAGGTGAAGACATCCTCAATCCCAGCAAACTGCAGCACCTTCTTGGGGACGCGGGCGGCGACGATCCCAGAACCCCTGGGGGCGGGCACCATGCGAACGGTGACGGAGCCACACTTGCCAGTGACCTTGCATGGCACGGTGTGGGGCTGCCCAATCTTGTTCCCCCAGTACCCCCTCCTGACGGGCACGATGGAGAGCTTGGCGAGGATGATGGCGCCGCGGATGGCGGTTGCCACCTCCTTGGCGCACTTGACACCGAGGCCGACGTGTCCGTTGCTGTCGCCGACGACAACGAAGGCCTTGAAGCGGGTGCGCTGCCCGGCGCGGGTCTGCTTCTGGACCGGGGTGATCTTCATGACCTCGTCCTTGAGCCCGGGGCAGAGCGTCTCCACGATCTGGTGCTCCTTGACGGGGAGCGAGTGGAGGTAGATCTCCTCCATCTTGGTGAACCGGCCCTCCTTCACGAGGCGGCCGAGCTTGGTGCAGGGCACCCACTTCTCCTGTCAGGACACCATCTAGAGACTGAAGCTATGGAGATGAACGGCTGTGATACAGCAGGACCAACTGAGGGTCGTGATCCTTTTCCTCTTTACTGTTTATCTTCCTAAAGCGAACCGTGCCTTTCCGCTCGCTGTACGCTCGCTGGCATGTATATAAGCCAGGAGTTGGTAGAGGTAGGTTAAGTTGGAACAAGCATATTCCTTAGATGCTAGAATAGCTAGGGTTTGCTCCTCTTCAATGTATCCCTGAACTATGTACAATTCCTCTGGAATCAAGATGGTCGAGAGCAATTCCCTCAATTCCTGCGCCTATCTCCTGTAAGCAGAGTTGGGGCCTGACAAAGGTATCAAGAGCCAGGTTGTTCTTCGGCGGCGGATTCGAGCAGAGGAGCTGGGCTGGTTCGGATCTCCGGTAAAAATCCCTCCCTCCCTCCCTGTTCGCGGCGGCGGTGTTGGAAGTTGTTGGTGGCGAATTGGTGGCGGAGACCTTCGGGAGCAGATCTGGGGTAAGGTGCGGTTGCAAGAACACAACGTTCCTGTGGTAAAATTCCCCACCTACACCAGATCCGTGCTTCACAGGCGGCGATTGGTGCGACGAGCTCGGTTGGGTTGGCACTGCTGTAAAATCCCTGATTCAAGCCGGTCGTACTACGGGAGTCGAGTTGGAATTCAGAGGGAGAGGGACGAGACCTCAAATCTCGCACCGATCTGAATCCATGGCGGACGGTACGCGTCTCAAGGGCCAACAGGCGATCGAGAAATTGCAAGAAGAGCTAGCAGGGATTCGTGATGAACTCACTGATCTGCATCAGCTGAAGCAAGAAGTACAGCAAATTCAGATGGGCATGTCTGCAATTCCGTTGATGGATCAAAAGCTGTCGAGTATGGAAACATCGCTGCACTCGATGTTAGAGAAGATCCTTCACCAAACTGCTCCAGAAACACCATCTCTGTCGGAAGCAGCGTCGACATCAACTCTGAATCAGAAGGACCACATCCGTTCCAGCACACTAATGGGTACAATTCCTGCTCCACTTCCTGTAACCAATTTACAGCATGCATTCCATCAGGTTCAGTCCACCTTACCACAGCACGGTAATTTATCTGCTGCTATGTGCTCTATGCCATCTGCCTTGCTGACTGAAGCAACAACCACGACAGTCTCCCAGGAAGGCAACCAAACACAACCACAATTTCGCATTTCTCCACTCACCATACCCACCTTACCAGAAATGTTTCCAGCCAATATACCACCCAAACCACCATATACTATGCCTCGACAACCACAACAGCAGACCATGTACACTGGCAACTTTGGACATTATAATCCACTCATAGCACCACAGTACATCTCCCCAAACACTTACAACCCTGTCACTGGCCAATTCATTAATGGCAACTGCCCTCCTAATATATACCAGTCCCACATACAGTTACACAATGATCAAAGGAACTCTCATGCAACACAGTTAGGTGGGAAGTCCTATTATGCAGAAGCAGTCCTGAAGGGACCACGACTGGAAATACCACTTTTTTCAGGAGAAGATCCTATTGGTTGGTTGATTGCTTGTGAAAAGTTCTATGATATGACAGGGACACCATATGATCAATGGGTCAACTTAGCCACATGACATGTCCAAGGCAGAGCATCAACATGGCTGAAAAATATCTGTGTGCCATGGCAAATGGTGACTTGGCAACAGTTCTGCAATCTCATAGCAGACAGATTCACTGAAGCAAATGGGCATGAGGCAGTGGAAAGGCTCCAGAATATAAGGCAGGTCGACACTATAAGCCAATACATAGATAAATTTGAAGAGTGTGTGTCACTCGTCAAGAGAGATCATCCATACTTGCAAGAGGGATTTTTGCTCAGCTGTTTTATTGGAGGTTTAAAACCAGAGGTCAAGCATGATGTGTGTGGCCAACGCCCAAATAGCTTACTTGAGTGCTACTGGTACTCAAATGTGTATGAGAAAGCAGCCAATTCGAAGAAGTTAAGTACCACTGCGTACAACTACAGGAGCAGAGTCCAAACTTACCCCACCAACACATGGCAGAAACCTAACACTGTAGCAAATTCAGTACCAGTCACACACTCTGGGCCAGCTAACAGAGATACAAAAACTTGCTGGTATTGCAAGGAACCATGGACCAGACAACACAAATGTAAAACTGGGCGAACACTGCATATACTCCAAGATATTGAGGATGAAGAAGAAGCTGAGCACTCTCTACCTGAACCTCAAGCAGAGCAACATTTTCACACTGCACCTAACACCCCCACACCTGACAATCCACCAGCATCTCAAGCAATGGCAATATCAACCCAAGCTGCCACAGGACTACCAGGGAAATCAACATTCTCTTTGCTGATTACAATTGCAGGAAAACGAGCAGTAGCTCTGGTTGACAGTGGATCATCCGACACCTTCATTAGCAATAAATATGTGGAAAAATACAACCTGATCGCCACACAAACCACATCAGCAAAAGTTGCAGTTGCTGGAGGCTCTTTTCTAATATCTGATGCTTGCCTCAATAACTCACAGTTCAAAGCACAGGGACATACATTCAAGTCTTCTTTTCGTGTGCTTCCACTCCAGACCTTCGATATTATCTTAGGTGCCAACTGGATATATGATTACAGCCCCATTGGACTGGATCTGAAAAAGAGGGAATTAGTGGTCACTAAAAATGGGCAGCCAATTGTACTCCAGGATCATACAAAACACCCACACATTGTGTCAGCCACAAAAATGAGCAAGTTGTGTCAGAAAAGGGTTCTGGGGTACCTCCTGCACATTGCTCCAATCATTCAACAAACCACAGAGGACAAGATAGAATTACCTGGAGAGTTTCAAAATGTATTGGAGTTCTATAAAGATGTATTTGAAGCTCCAGCTGGCATGCCTCCAGAAAGAGATTGTGACCATCACATCTTATTGCAGGAAGGAGCTACTCCACCTAATCTTCGTCCATACAGGGTGCCTCACTATCAGAAGGATGCCATGGAAGCAATCATCAGTGAATTGCTGAAAAATCAGGAAATTCGTCACAGCATGAGTCCTTTTTCATCCCCAGCAGTCATGGTCAGAAAAAGAGATGGAGGCTGGCGTCTGTGCGTAGATTACAGAATGCTTAATGCACTGACAGTGAAAAATAAGTTTCCTATGCCAGTGATCGAAGACTTGCTTGATGAATTACAGGGAGCCAAGATTTTCACCAAACTAGATTTAAAGTCTGGCTATCATCAGATAAGAATGGCTACAGAAGACATTCCGAAGACCGCCTTTCGGACTCATCTGGGACACTACGAGTACACGGTGATGCCATTTGGGTTGACAAATGCTCCGGCAACATTCCAAAACTTGATGAACAAGATCTTTGGCCCATACATTCGTAAATTTATCTTGGTTTTCTTCGACGACATCCTCATATACAGCCCAGACATAGAGTCACACCTACAACATGTTAAGTTGGCCCTGGAAATATTAAGGAAACATAAATTGTTCCTTAGACACTCTAAATGCACATTTGCAACATCTCAGGTGACATATCTTGGTCATGTGATATCTGCTGAGGGGGTCACAACAAACCCCGAAAAGATACAGGACATCATCTCTTGGCCTATCCCTACAAATCAAACAAAGCTCCGAAGATTTGTTGGTCTCACAGGCTACTACAGGCGATTTGTGAAACATTATGGCCTTATATGCAGACCACTGTTTGATGCTCTGAAGAAGGATGGATTCGTTTGGAGAACTGCACAACAAGAAGCTTTCGATAAATTGAAGCAAATCATGACCACATGCCCAGTATTAGCTCTGCCTAATTTCCAATTACCATTCACAATTGAATCAGATGCTTGTGCAACTGGTATAGGGGCTGTACTCATGCAGAAGGGTCAACCTTTGGCTTTCTTTAGCAAAAGTTTGGGGCCTAAAGCTGCTGCTCAGTCAGTATATGAGAAAGAAGCAATTGCTATTCTGGAATCTATACGCAAATGGCGACATTATTTCCTAGGAAACAAGTTGATACTGAAAACAGATCATGAAAGCCTCAAACATATGGCGACACAACGCCTCACTAAAGGAATCCAGCACAAACTATTTCTCAAACTTCTTGAGTTTGATTATATGATAGAATACAAGAAAGGGAAAGAAAATCTGGTGGCTGATGCACTCTCTCGCAGAGATGTGCAGGATGGTGAACAGTGCATGGCTATTACCACCATCACCCCTGAATGGCTGGCAGAGGTCCAGGCAAGCTATGTGCAGGATGAAGACAGCACTAAAATACTGAAGAGGCTAGCTGCTGATGTCTCAATGACCCCTCAGTTCACTCTGTCCAATGGGATAATTAAGTTTAACAACAGAATTTATGTTGGAGCTGCTACCCCACTGAGAGCAAAGCTCCTGCATGATTTCCATGCATCTGCAATTGGAGGCCATTCAGGTACTCGAGCCACATACCACCGCATCAAAAGACTGTTCTACTGGCCTGGGCTAAAAACAGAAATTGAGAAATTTATTGGCCTTTGCCCCACCTGTCAATTAACCACGCCAGAGCACCTTAAAACACCAGGGTTACTGCAACCAATACCCCTTCCAGACATGGCCTGGGCTCATGTCATCTTGGACTTCATTGAAGCATTACCCAAGTCCCAAGGGAAAGAAGTGATACTGGTAGTTGTGGACCGCTTGACGAAGTATGCTCATTTCATCGCCATGTCTCACCCATACAATGTCACTCAGGTGGTTCAGCTATTCTTGGATAACATCTTCAAGTTGCATGGGATGCCAGTGGCAATTATCTCAGATCGTGATCGTATTTTCACGAGCAAGCTATACCAGTCCTTGTTTAAAGCATTAAAGGTGGAAGTAAGGTTGAGCACAGCTCATCACCCAGAAACTGATGGCCAAACGGAGCGCGTAAATCAATGCCTAGAAGCGTATTTGCGCAGTATGGTGTTTCAACAACCGAAGACATGGATGAACTGGTTATCTCTTGCTGAATATTGGTACAACACGTCGTACCACACCTCTCTGAAGATGACTCCTTTCCAGGCCCTCTACGGATATCCTCCTCCACAGATTGGTGAGCTCTCACTTCCGAGCAACATGATTGATGAAGCTCAACGCACACTGACAGACAGAACAAAAATGATGGCTGAGCTGAAGGCAAATCTCACCAAGGCGCAGAGCAGGATGAAATTTTTCGCAGATCAAAAGCGCTCAGACCGCTCTTTCCAGGTTGGCGATATGGTGTATCTTAAGATACAACCATACAGGCAGAATGCCTTTGGTCTTCGAGGTTCTCTGAAACTAAGGTCAAAGTATTATGGTCCATTTAAGGTAATCCAAAAGGTTGGTTCTCTGTCATACAAGCTACTACTCCCTGAGCAAGCTGAGATACACCCTGTGTTTCATGCCAGTCAGCTCAAAAAGCACCTGGGTAACAATGCAATTCCTTTGCCTCACGTTCCTTTGGTAACTGCGGACGGCAAGATCAAGACTGCACCACTCTCGGTACTCCAGCGCCGAATCATACAGCGCAATGGTCAACCTGCAGCTCAATGGCTCATTCACTGGGAAAATCTAGCAGGGAATGAAGCAACATGGGAAGATGTGCCGTTCATCAGCAAGACATTTCCTGACTTCTCACCTTGAGGGCAAGGTGCATTTCAAGAAGGGGGCACTGTCAGGACACCATCTAGAGACTGAAGCTATGGAGATGAACGGCTGTGATACAACAAGACCAACTGAGGGTCGTGATCCTTTTCCTCTTTACTGTTTATCTTCCTAAAGCGAACCGTGCCTTTCCGCTCGCTGTACGCTCGCTGGCATGTATATAAGCCAGGAGTTGGTAGAGGTAGGTTAAGTTGGAACAAGCATATTCCTTAGATGCTAGAATAGCTAGGGTTTGCTCCTCTTCAATGTATCCCTGAACTATGTACAATTCCTCTGGAATCAAGATGGTCGAGAGCAATTCCCTCAATTCCTGCGCCTATCTCCTGTAAGCAGAGTTGGGGCCTGACATCTCCTCCTCCTGGCGCGGGCCACGGCGGCCGCCGCGACGGCCTCCACGGTCACCGCGGCCGCCGCGCCCGAAGCCGCGGCCGAACCCGCCGCGCTCTCCACCGCGCTCGCCGCCGCCGCGCTCCGCCATGGTTGGGTGTTGGTGGGGGGTAGTGGGGGACGGCGCTAGGATGGGGGAGATGAGGGTTTGGATGTTGTGGCGGCGCGAAGAGTGGGAGTGCTAGACGAGAGGAGGCATTTATATGGAGGTCGGAGCTAGGGTTTTCAGGGGAGGATGAGGCGGAGGACTGGGCTGGGCCTTGGACAAATGGGCCCTCGAAGCCCATGGCTTGACCCGTTTATTTGACGAATGTGTGTCCGAGCCGGCCGTTCAAATGGGCCGAGGCACACGGCATATTAGAGGCCGACGTAGGCTGAAATCGCGGGTATTTGCTAGTTTGTGTCCAATTTCGATGCCGCTCCCCTCAAAATTGAAAATTGGCTAACGCAGCACAAGATTTTCTTCACTTGGAAAACAGAAGGCAGAAGGTTTTGTTGTCCCATGTAGCACCCAAAACCTCCTCAAAACAATATATTGAAAGACCAGTGGAGGCATCGAGCAACTGTTCAGGGCCTCTTTCACGATTGAAGGAATTTAAAAATTAGGATTTCAATCTTTAAGATTTTTCCTATATATTACCTTTGACTTACAAGAATGGTGGTACCAAAATCCTATGCATGGGATTTCTATGTCTCAATTACGTAGGAAGTAAAACATCCACTTCGACCTCTTTTTAGACTCAAATACAGTAGGATCGATTCTCATACTTTTCCAGCGTTCAATCTAAACAATTACACCTATAGTTTTGCTGTGTTTTACAATCTAATATTTTACATTGTTAAACCTCTAGGATTCCTATATTTTTTCCTATTACTGTTTTTTTTCAGCGCGATACAAAAAAGCTCTTAATTGACCACATGTGCGCTATCGGAATACTTTTTTCTCTATGTTTGAGTCGTTTTCACATGGTGGCTCTATACGTCTATCAAGCGTCAACACTAGTCACCATGAGCGCAATCAGGAAGGCTTGCAAAATGCTATTCATTGAGGTGCGTTCCAAAGCTTTTGACATCAAGACAGTGTGAAGTGCTTACTCTCCACTCGCTATGTTTGCAAAATGAAAACGAGCAAGTTTTTCAAATTTTAATTTTTCAGCAAGAGTTAGCCAGCACTAAATGATTTATGTGTACAAAATTGATATCCTTGTTACATAGTACAAATATGGTCAAAGGATATAATTTATGTGTCCCGTACCACACATCTGACTTTCAAATGATTGGTTGGAGTTAAATCCATAAAAACATGGGCACATTTTTTAGAAACGAATAGACTGTTATGTAGCTAACCTATATCGAATAGGTCCAATAGAACAACTACTAACCCAAACTAGAATGCATACCACGATTTGTGTTTAAGAATGGAAAGATGGAAGCAATTGGTGTGCTTTACCAAGATCTGTGTTTGGTAGGTTGCATCACGCGGGCATGGGCTTCCCATCTGACTAACCGGGACATGACCACCTAGGGTAGATTGGGTGAGATTTTTAAGTTGAGACATGATGGGTTGAGATGATGTTTGGTGGGCTCTATTGATGGGAACAAGCTGAAATCGGAGTCCAGTATCAAAATTACACAAAGATCTCTGAATAGAAACAAAAAAGGGTTTGGGTGCACAAATTTTCCTAATTGTGTGAGTGTATGGGAATTTCTCAAAATGTGGTATGCAGGGCGACGGTGGTCCGTGGTGGTGACAGTGTTGGCCCTCGCGGTGGGTTGGTCGGCGTCGTGGTCAGTTGTGGCGGTGTTATCGTTGTGCAGCATGTGGCGCCAGGGCGAGCTTGGCAGTTGAGCGAGCTACACGACTAAGTTGGGCAATGTCGGGGCGCGCTAGGTGGCGGAGCTGGGCGACCTCGGGGCGAGCTAGGCGACGGAGTCTGTGGTGCTTGGGCTCTGGCAACCATGGTGCTCATTAATTTATACCAAACACGTTTACTTCTACATAACACATTATATAATAAAATCTAGTAGGTCGTTTCATTAATACATTTCCAAGAAGACTTAATATTATTTTGACATATAAAGATTCATATACAAACTAAGCATATAATACCGTAAACGTGTTCCCATTATTTACAAATAATGTAATTTCTACGAGTTCCAATGTTTATCACTAGAAATAGTTTTCTTGTGCACAACTGAAACTCCACTTGGTCGTGGAAAGTATGTTAGTTTTTATTTGTATTTTTTATAAAATCTTTAGTTCTAGTGAATAACTATAAACTCTAGTAAATTAAAGTCGAAGAACATTCATGAAAACATTGTGCTATTTAATAAACGATGGTGTGTTTATATGTGTTCATACCATAGTATCCATAAATATCTAAAATGTATGTCTAGATTGTTTTAAAACATATTTGTTGAATATCATAGATAGGTTTCTAGATTATAGAACACTCATAATTTTGTAAGTAAATACATATAATCCTAGAATGGATGGGATGTGAATATTTGTTGGTCCTTTATTGGTCAAAACTACCCTTCGAGAGTTTAGTAGCCCTTCGAGTATGTGAATATTTTGTTGGTTCTTTCTTGGTCAAAAAGTTGTTGGTTCTAGTAGGTGAAAGAACATTTCTTAATCCCTAGTGTTTTGTGTGTTAGTTAACAATATCAATGATATACTAATCCTATTGCTAAGTATTTCAGTTTGGGTGAAACTCATATCACAAATCTTAAAGCCAAATTGTAGAGAAAAAGAGTTTCTGGAATTCTTCAGGGACTCGGATATTCCGGTTCCCCAACCGGATATTCCGAGTCGACCCCAGAAATTTGGCTAAGTCAAGTTCAGAAGTGGCACTGACTTCAATCGGAAAATCAGCCCGGAAATTTCAAGGACCCGGATATTCCGGTTCACCAACCGGATATTCCGAAGCAACCTCAGGAAAATTGGCTAAGTCAAGATTCAGAAGTGGCACTGACTTCAATCGGAAAATCAGCCCGGAAATTTCAAGGACCCGGATATTCCGGTTCACCAACCGGATATTCCGAGTCAGCCTCAAGGAAATTTGCTAAGTCAAGATTCAGAAGTGGCACTGACTCCAATCGGAAATTCAGCTCGGAAATTTCAAGGACTCGGATATTCCGAGTCAACCTCAGAAAATCGACTAAGTCAAGTTCAGAATTGGTTCTGATCTCAACCGGAAATTCAGCCCGGATATTTTCAAAGGCCCGGATATTCCGGGTCACCGGAATATCCGGCGCAACTTAAACCGGAATTTCCGGGTGACCAAGATAGCCAACGGCCAGATTTTGAGGGGGAGTATAAATACCCCCTCACTCACTCAAGAACTGAGAGCTCTCAGATTTTCTCTCTCCTACCATTCTTGAAAGCTCAAATCATCAAGATCTCTCAATCCCCCCACCCAAATTCATAGATCTTTGGAGGATTGGAGGAGAAGGCCCAGATCTACATCGTCACCGAAGGGATTTACATTTCTTCCCCATTAACTTGGGGATTTCGTGGCTAGGGTTTCCGGTGGGAAAACATAGTTCACCATTGTTGTACTCTTGGTGTTACCTTGACCTGTTGTGGTCTTCTTGGGAGCCCCCAATTCAGTTGTGGGTGTGTGCCTCAAGCGTTTGTAAGGGATTCGATCTCCGCCCTAAAAGGGGATCAATAGTGGAAGGTGGACTCGAAACCTTTGTGGTTGAGCCTTTGTGGCGTTGCGGCTAACCTGTTGTGGTAGCGCACACCTCTCCAAACGAGACGTACACCCTTGGGTGGAACTCGGGAATAAATCTTCGTCTCCGCGTGCTTCACTTGGTTCCCTTTACCCTTTACTCCCTTACTTGCTTCTTGTTATTGCTTAGATTCTCATTTAGGTAAATTCACCGTAGTTGCATATCTAGAGAATTTACCTTTGAGTTGAGCCTAAATTAGAAAAGACCTAAAATTTGTAATAGCACCTATTCACCCCCCCCCTCTAGGTGCCGGATTCCCGTTCAATTGGTATCAGAGCCTTGTTCACTTTTAAGGTCTTAACCGCCTAAGTGCAACGATGACGGAATCCGATGCCGAGAGGGCCGCCCGTGAAAAATTAGAGGCGGAGAAGGAGGCGTTAGCCAAAGGGGCAACCATGGCCGATCTTATTGATATGAGATCGTCCTTGGAGGCCCAACTCCTCAAGATGAATGAGATGCTCATGGCACTCTTGAAGTCTAAGGAGCCCGAGGCTACTTCTCCCTCTCCTCCTCCTAAGGAACATGCGGGGAACTCTAAGGAGTCATCTTCGGATGGGTCCAAAGATGTTACCTCAAGTGTTCCCGGGATGGCGGAAAAGGATGAACCACCTAGCTCCTCTAACACCCCCAAAGGAGAGGAATTTCATAATGTCAACCATAATTACTCTCCTAACCCTCCTATCCCTCACCCTCATGTAAACTTTAGAAGTGATCCTCCTAAGCTTAAACCTACTCATTTCTCTCAATGGGTGTTTCTAATGAAGTCTCATCTATGTAGTGCCTCCATTGAGCTTTGGCGCATCATTGAAGAAGGATACAAGCCCCATGATCCAACCAACTTGACAAGAAGAGAGGTGGTTGATAGCCAACTCAACGCCACCGCTCTTCATCAACTCCAAATGGCCGTTGGAGAGAAGGACATGGCGCTCATTCAACAATTCTCCACCGCCAAGGAAGTTTGGAATGCTCTTTCCGACATCTTCGTTGGGAATGAGAGCATGAAGAAGAACCGGTATGATGCCTTATGCAATGAGGTGGAAGGGTTCTACAAGTTGGATGGAGAAAGCCACGAGGACATGTACCGGAGGTTGGTGTTGGTTGCCAACTCCTTCAAGAACCTCGGGGCGGAGTACATCAATGATGCTTGGATCAAGAGGAAGTTCGTGACCGCTCTCATGCCTTTTGAGGACACGGATTTGAAGACACTCCAAGGGAGACATGACTTTGCAAAGATGACATCCAATGAAGTTATGCAAGATATGACCTCTTACAAGGTGGCCTCCAAGATTGCACAAGATGCAAGAGCTAGAGCCATAGGGATGCACAAGCATGCCTCAATTGCTTTGAAGGCCACCGTTGAAGAGGATGATGAAGAGGAGTGTGATGATCAAGTCGAGCTATCTAGTGAAGCTCTCTCAAGCACTCTCACTCAACACATGGGTCTTGCGGCAAGAACCTTTTAGAAGAACCCCGGAAGGGCCAAAGCAAGGATTGACAAGAAGTTTCCCCCCAACGGAGGAAAGCCATTCAACAAAGTGAGACTTTGCTATAACTGCGATGACAAGAGTCACTTTGTTGTCGATTGCCCATGGGAGAGAAGAGAGGATCATGGTGGGAGGCTCGTGGCCAAGACGAAGGGCAAGAGGCCCATGCCCATGAAGAAGCCTTTCTTCAAGAAGAACCAAAAGATTGTCTTGGTGACTCAAGAGCAATATCCCACCGATGATGAAGATAGTGACAAGGAGGATACTCCAACGCAAGTGGCCGCACTAGCCATGTCTTCCACAACTCCATCACTCTTCTCCTCACCAAATGAGAGCCCCATCGTCAAGAATGGAAGATGTCTTATGGCAAAGACATCCGAGGTACAACTATCCCTCAACTCCATATCACATGACATTGATGATGCTATGAGCCTAGAAGTCAAGGAAGAAATCATTGCTTTTGATAAATTCATGACTAACTTGCAAGGAGAAGGAAAGAAACACTTTGGCTCAATCATGATTCGTATAGGTGAGCTTGAGGATGAGCTTGAACTCAAAGGTGAGATTGAGAGAGAGGATGCACACGCTAAGGTGTCTCTTCAATCCTCTCTCGAAGATGAACAAGAAGCTCATGCTCTCCTTGAGGAGCAACTTGCTAAGATCACTAAGGATCGTGATCTCTACTTTGCTAAATGTAAAATTGTGCAAAATGAAAAGTCCGAGCTTGTAGTTGCTCATGCTAGACTTTGCGAAGACTTCGAGTCACTTGACAATGCTCACAAGGTGTTGACAAGTGATCACGAACGTCTTCTCAAGTCTCGTGATCAACTCCAATCTCGGATATCTACTCTTGAGAAACCTAGCACCTCTACTCCTTTGAATGCTAATGCAAATGTTGTGAAGGGTATTGCTAGGGTTTTGTTTGTTCCTTCTATGGCAACCAAGCCCAAGACATCTCTTGACAAAGGTAAGGGGACACTCACTACTCCTCTTCATGAGCGAGTGCCCCACAAGGGTAAGGAAGGTCTAGGCTATGTTGCTAAGGAGAAGAAGGAGATCAAGAAGAAGACCAAGCCCGCACAAGCCAAGAAGGTTGACATTGCGAGTGGAAATGCCACAAGGGGCACTCCCACTCGTAATGACTTTGCGGGCATATCTAACCCCAACTATTCTTTATATGTTGATTATTATGGGGATGTCTATGCTAGATACATTGGTCCTTTTGATGGTTACATTGAATGTGCTATTTGGGTTCCAAAGACCCTTGTTGCTAACCAAAAGGCACCCAGTGCAAAATGGGTACCTAAATCCAAGAATTGATTGTGTGTAGGGCCTTACTTCCGGAGGATCGAAATGGATAATTGATAGTGGGTGCACTAGTCATATGACCGGAAGCAAGGATATTGTAACGGAGTTGAAGCCCAATGATGATCAAATGACCGTTACATATGGTGATAATTCCAAGTCTAAGGTAATAGGGCTCGGCAAGGTGGTAGTGGCACCGGACATCACACTTGTGAATGTCTTGCTTGTCGAGTACCTAGGTTTCAACTTGATCTCCGTCCATTCCTTAACTTGTTTGGGCTATACCGTTGTCTTTGAAAAGGAAATGGTCATTCTCTTGCGGAGCAAGTCTCTCAATGTGTCTTTCGTTGGGTACATTGAGAATGGGCTCTATGTGGTTGACTTCTCCGGAGTCACCACTTCCCATACAATGTGCCTATTCGCAAAGGCGGACTTGGGTTGGCTATGGCATCGCCGACTAGCCCATGTCAACATGAGGACTTTGCAAAGTCTCCACAAGGGTGGCCATATCCTAGGACTAAAAGACCATGTTTCTTTCTCGAAGGATCGAATGTGTAGGGCGTGTGTTGAAGGAAAAATGCATGACATCTACCATCCAAGCAAGACCATCATTTCGTCAAAGAGGGTTTTGGAGCTTCTCCATGTTGACCTCTTTGGTCCCATTCCGGAAGCTAGTCTTGGTGGCAAGAAATATTGCTTGGTGATTGTTGATGATTATTCAAGATACACATGGGTTTTCTTCTTCAAGACAAAGATGGAGACTCAACAAACTATCATCGACTTCTCCAATGAAGCTCAACGTCAACACAATGTCCCTATCTTGGTGATACGAAGTGACAATGGGTCCGAGTTCAAGAACTACACCTTAAACGAGTTCCTTAGCGAAGAAGGGATTCGTCATCAATATTCCGTTGCTTATACTCCCCAACAAAATGGTGTAGCCGAAAGGAAGAACCGCACACTTATTGAGATGGCAAGGTCGATGATGGCGGAGTTCAAGTCCCCTCACAACTTTTGGGCCGAAGCCGTCAACACCGCTTGCCATTCATCCAACCGGCTCTTCTTTCGCAAAGGACTCATGAAGACACCTTATGAAGTGCTCACCGGGAACAATCCCAATATCTCCTACTTCCGTGTATTTGGTTGTAAGTGTTTCTACCTCATCAAAGGTGTTCGTTTGGGCAAGTTTGATTCTAAGTCTCTTGAAGGGACATTTGTGGGCTACGGATCCGAATCCCACACTTATAGAGTCTATGATAAGGCCTCGCGCATAATCATAGAAACTTGTAGTGTGGTATTCGAGGAGAATGACGGCTCCCTCGTGGAGCAAAGTGGTGTTTCCGGTGTAGGTGATGATGAACCTCAAGATGCTATCCGAAGAATGGGGTTGGGAGTCCACCGCCCCGTTGAACTTTATTATGAGGTTGATCAACAAGGACCAAGTTCTTCCCAAGTGGTGACCACCCCAACACAAGGAACACCCATCGACAACACCGTGCCCAATGCACCCTGCCAAGAAGAAGAACAAGACTCTACAGCTGCTCCTGGAATTTCCGGAGGACCGGAATATCCGGGTCAAGATGGACCCGGAAATTCCGGTGGCCCGGAATTTCCGGTTCCTGAACCCGGAATATCCGGTCCTGCTGACATTCCCGGTGGCAGTTCGCAAGGCCAAGATCAACCCTCTCCCTCACCAATGGACACCAGTCCAATGGTTGATCAAGGCCATCAAACCAGTCAAGGCGGAGACATGAATGATCAAGATGATCAAGCGATTCCTCCCACCACTCGGAGGGAAATCGAGATCCGCCGCTTGAATAGGGTTGGCACCTCACAAGAATTAAGAGCTCTATCTCTTGACAAGGTGCTTGGTGATGTGAGAAGCAAGGTCTCTACCCGAAGACAACTCGCAAGCTTTAGTGAACATCAAGCTCACATCTCCATGGTGGAACCCAAGAAGGTCTTTGAAGCTCTTGAAGATAAAGATTGGCTTGATGCTATGCATGAAGAGCTCAACAACTTCGAGCGCAACAAAGTGTGGAAGTTGGTGGAAAGACCCAAAGATTGCCGCAATGTTATCGGCACCAAGTGGATATTCAAGAACAAGCAAGATGAACATGGCATGGTGGTGAGGAACAAGGCAAGATTGGTGGCTCAAGGGTACTCTCAAATTGAAGGCATTGACTTTGGAGAAACCTACGCGCTCGTGGCTCGACTTGAGTCAATCCGTATTCTTCTTGCCTATGCCTCTCACCATAACTTTAAGTTGCAACAAATGGATGTTAAATCCGCTTTTCTAAATGGTCCACTAAATGAACTTGTTTATGTTAAGCAACCACCGGGGTTCGAGGACCTCAAGTATCCGAACCATGTCTACAAGTTGGATAAGGCACTCTATGGCCTTAAACAAGCCCCACGAGCGTGGTACGAGCACCTTAGAGAACTACTTGTAGACCGTGGATTCCAAGTTGGGGAAATCGACCCCACACTTTTCACTAAGAAAGTTAATGGGGAACTTTTCATTTGTCAATTATATGTGGATGACATTATATTTGGATCGACTAACAAAACATTTAACGAAGAATTCTCTAAGCTTATGACTGACAGGTTTGAGATGTCTATGATGGGCGAGATGAAGTTCTTCCTCGGATTTGAGATCAAACAATTGAGGGAATGAACGTTCATCAACCAAGCAAAATACATTCAAGACATGCTCAAGAAAAACGAGTTGCTTGATCTCAAAGGTGCCTCTACTCCAATGCAAACCAAATGCCACCTTGAGCTCAACCCGAAGGGTAAGGATGTGGATCAAAAGGTATACCGCTCCATGATTGGATCTCTCCTCTACCTTTGTGCATCTAGACCGGATATAGTGCTAGCCGTAGGAGTGTGTGCAAGATATCAAGCGGCTCCTAAAGAAATTCATGATGTGGCGGTCAAGAGAATCTTTAGATATTTGGCTTATACCCCAACTTATGGATTGTGGTATCCCAAGGATGCAAATTTCTCATTATGTGGATTCACGGATTCCGATTGGGCGGGAGATCATGATGATAGGAAGTCAACCTCCGGTGCTTGTCAATTTATTGGGAGGTCCTTGGTGAGTTGGTCTTCTAAGAAGCAAAATTGTATATCTCTCTCCACCGCCGAAGCCGAGTATGTTGCCGCCGCAAGTTGTTGCACTCAGTTGCTATGGATGAGGCAAACTTTAAAGGAGTACGGTGTCAATTGTGACAAAGTGCCTCTTCTATGTGACAACGAAAGTGCCATCAAGATTGCCTACAACCCGGTGCAACATTCAAGAACCAAGCATATTGAGATCCGCCATCATTTCATAAGAGATCATGTGGCCCGTGGAGACATCGACTTATCATATGTGGGCACAAGGGATCAATTGGCGGATATCTTCACGAAGCCCCTTGAGGAAGGAAGGTTTTGCTTTTTGAGGAATGAGCTAAATATCATTGATTCGAGGTCCTTGGCTTGATCTCTTGCACACTCACCTAGGGCGTAATTGCATCTTATCTAGTTTAGATGTAGGCATGGAAATAGGGGGAGTGCGGTCCTAATACATTGGACCATCCCTCCCCCCATTATGCCGATAGCAAGTGTTCTTTTATCTCTATATTCATTCTTGTGACTAATGAGCTAAAACGACGAGTATTGGTTATGTACCCAAGATACATCTTCGCGGTAACATGCCATACTCTCCTACATGGTGGCCTCGGCCACCGACCTCTTCTCCTTGAAGAGTTGATTTTATTTGGAGCTTTTCGTTGCTATTTGCCCTCTTTTTCATGCATGTGGGAAACCTACTCAACTTGGCTCTTTTGGTTCGATTTGGTTGTTGTGAGTTGAGTATGGTGTACCAATATCAGTTTGGAAATCTATCCCAAGCCTACTTTCCCCTGAAAACATTTCTCTCTATTGCACACAAGTCATCCTCTTGAAAACTGGGATTTTGGTTCAGCAGGTCGGAATATCCGGTTCATTTTGAACCGGAATATCCGGTGACTCGGAATATCCGGTGTAACTTATACCGGAATATCCGGTCTAGCGGTTTGTCCGAAAATATAAGGGCAGGCTCGGGGTGAAGGGCTCATTAGTGCCTTTCTTCCACCCCCGACCTCCCTCTCCTCCAGCCGCCGCCCCTGCTGATCCCAACTCCCTCCGGAGCACTCCGTCCGCCGGGGAACCTCGTTCTCGGCCGGATCTGCTCCTCCTCCGCCCCGGGAACTCACTCCTCCAAGCAATGGCCTCAATGGATGAGGGTAACTTCACTTTTCTTCTTCCTCATGTGCTTGCACTTGGATCTTGATGTGGAGTTATTTGTTTCAATGTTGCTTGGTAGAGATTGTTCCTAGGACTATTCCCTGCCTTTACATACATTAGATTTGCATTACATTGGATCGATCTAGTTTTAGACCGAGTCAAATCTCAGATCTGTAGTTTCTGTCTGACTCGGAATATCCGGTCCATCGTGACTCGGAATTTCCGGTCCCCCGGAATTTCCGGTCATGACTGACCCGGATATTCCGAGCCAAACAGAGCAGTTTTAAGATTAACTCTTGTTTAACTACATATGATCCATCGAATGCCTATCTAATGTGTGTATTACCTCCTGACTTGTGTGCACTTACCTTATGCTACCATCTATGCTCAAATTCACAGGTTCAGGTGGAAGTCCTTCCGCAGGGGGGTCAAGGCACACTTCTAGGGCTCCTGTTTCCAAGCAATCAGTCAACAAAGGAAAGGGCCTTGCACCTCAGAGGAAGAAGAAAGCTGCTGCCAGCAAGCCCTCATCTAAGAAGAGAAAGAATGACTCTAGTCCTCAACGTCCGAACTATTCCAAGATGCATGCTGTTGATTACTCTCAGCTGAGGCAGGGGGACTGGTACCTCAGTGCAAGAGACACATCTCTCGATGATCGCAGTTTTTGGTGCCAAGCACAGGAGCATATACTTGTGGATCTATACCTCTCTCTGTCGAAGCCAATTCGACCCATGCACCCATTTGACTTTGCAACACTTCAGAAGAAACCTGCTTTTTCTGAGGCCATCCACATTGTGAAGACCATGGGTTTGGAGAGATTGGCGCTCATCCGTTGTGCCTACAACGCGCAGTTTGTTATGCAGTTCTTCGCCACCCTAGTGATCAAGGGTGACTCGAAGAAGACCATGAAATGGATGACTGGGGAAACTTACTGTGAGTCCAACTTCGAGGAGTTTGGCAAGGTACTGGGCTACAGGTTTGATGGGGACAATCCCCAAGGCACTCGCATGCACCACCCCCACAAGCTCAACAAGAAGGAGACATTTCACTTATATGGTGTGGGAGCCACCCCTGGATTCTCTCGTAACTTGCTGCCTTTGTATGATGTTCTTGTGCGCATCCTGCGTGAGAACATTGCACCGAGTGGTGGCAACAATGACAATGTGGTTACCCCTCTCTGCAACCTGCTCCTTCACGCCAACCATATTGTGGAGGACTCGGGTTCTGATACTGACTGGAGTGTAGATGTGATGGATTACATCTACAATGAGATGTATGAGGCTATGACCACCAGGGTCTCCATTCCATATGCTCCATACATCATGAAGCTTCTCCTGTTTAAGTTCCCTAACCTCAACGCCAACAACAGTGATTTGGTGCCTCATGACTTCAAGAAGCTCTATGAGAAGAAGACTGTGGTCAAGCCCCCTCCTAGGCCTTCGACTACTTCAGCTCCAGGTGGATCTTTCATGGGTGATGCTAGGAGGGCTGATGCTACCTCTACCCATGTTCCCACCACTCATGCGCATGTCAAGAAGCTGAACTGGTTCCAGCGCAACATCCTCTGTATGAATGTGGACATCCGCAAGGAGCAATACAATGCCTACAAGGATCGCCGTCAGCAGAACTACAAGCAAGACTTGATCCTTCACCATGCTTCTGGCTCTCCTGCTCCTGCTGATCTGTCTGAGCCCCTGTCCTTTGCTCAGTGGAACGAGGGTTCCTTGGCTCCATGGACCCTGATTGACCAGGACCTGGGTGGCAGCTCGTACACCACAGGTTATGACTATGATGAGGAGGATGAGGATGAGGAGGCAGCGTCTGGGGAGTATGAGGACGATGATGATGATGAGGAGGAGGCTGATGCTGATGATGATGATGAGGAGGAGGAGGACCCCTCGGACTGAAGACTTCCATGGGACGTAGCATCGCTCTTCTTCCTTTTTGGCGTTTCGATGCCAAAGGGGGAGAAGTTGCTCTACTAGGACTTCTTCGGGGATTTGCAAGGGTCGGGCACAAGCTTATGCGTTTATCATTTATTTGCGCTTGTGTCCATTTATCGTGTTTTTAGTTACTTGTGAAACTCTCTTTTTTGTCATTTGTGATATCTTTGTATTGAGACAATGATTGATGATATCATTATATTGTGCTTGAGACTTGGAATTGATTGTGTTGGTATTCTCTTCATATTCTATATGCACAAGGTATGAAAATCTATCTAGTCTCAAGTGCTTCCATTATCTTACATTTTGTCTCGTCTCTCCTTTGTGATATCTTGTGGTTGTTGTTATAAAATTGCTCCTATCCTCTGTTATCTTGTGTTGTATACTTGCATTTATTTAGGGGGAGCCATTTTCTGCCAAAAACATGATATTGCTGTTTGTTTCTTTGCAAATCTTGGTATTGTCATCTAACACCAAAAAGGGGGAGATTGAAAGAACATTTCTTAATCCCTAGTGTTTTGTGTGTTAGTTAACAATACCAATGATATACTAATCCTATTGCTAAGTATTTCAGTTTGGGTGAAACTCATATCACAAATCTTAAAGCCAAATTGTAGAGAAAAAGAGTTTCTGGAATTCTTCAGGGACTCGGATATTCCGGTTCCCCAACCGGATATTCCGAGTCGACCCCAGAAATTTGGCTAAGTCAAGTTCAGAAGTGGCACTGACTTCAATCGGAAAATCAGCCCGGAAATTTCAAGGACCCGGATATTCCGGTTCACCAACCGGATATTCCGGTTCACCAACCGAATATTCCGAAGCAACCTCAGGAAAATTGGCTAAGTCAAGATTCAGAAGTGGCACTGACTTCAATCGGAAAATCAGCCCGGAAATTTCAAGGACCCGGATATTCCGGTTCACCAACCGGATATTCCGAGTCAGCCTCAAGGAAATTTGCTAAGTCAAGATTCAGAAGTGGCACTGACTCCAATCGGAAATTCAGCTCGGAAATTTCAAGGACTCGGATATTCCGAGTCAACCTCAGAAAATCGACTAAGTCAAGTTCAGAATTGGTTCTGATCTCAACCGGAAATTCAGCCCGGATATTTTCAAAGGCCCGGATATTCCGGGTCACCGGAATATCCGGTGCAACTTAAACCGGAATTTCCGGGTGACCAAGATAGCCAACGGCCAGATTTTGAGGGGGAGTATAAATACCCCCTCACTCACTCAAGAACTGAGAGCTCTCAGATTTTCTCTCTCCTACCATTCTTGAAAACTCAAATCATCAAGATCTCTCAATCCCCCCACCCAAATTCATAGATCTTTGGAGGATTGGAGGAGAAGGCCCAGATCTACATCGTCACCGAAGGGATTTACATTTCTTCCCCATTCACTTGGGGATTTCGTGGCTAGGGTTTCCGGTGGGAAAACCTAGTTCACCATTGTTGTACTCTTGGTGTTACCTTGACCTTTTGTGGTCCTTGACCTGTTGTGGTCTTCTTGGGAGCCCCCAATTCAGTTGTGGGTGTGTGCCTCAAGCGTTTGTAAGGGATTCGATCTCCGCCCTAAAAGGGGATCAATAGTGGAAGGTGGACTCGAAACCTTTGTGGTTGAGTTCATCGGAGAAGAAGGTGAGCCTTTGTGGCGTTGCGGCTAACCTGTTGTGGTAGCGCACACCTCTCCAAACGAGACGTACACCCTTGGGTGGAACTCGGGAATAAATCTTCGTCTCCGCGTGCTTCACTTGGTTCCCTTTACCCTTTACTCCCTTACTTGCTTCTTGTTATTGCTTAGATTCTCATTTAGATAAATTCACCGTAGTTGCATATCTAGAGAATTTACCTTTGAGTTGAGCCTAAATTTGAAAAGACCTAAAATTTGTAATAGCACCTATTCACCCCCCTCTAGGTGCCGGATTCCCGTTCAGTAGGTCTCTGAATGTTAGGACTTGTAATTTGTGACGTGCATGAGAATTTAGGTGCACAGTTCTCTTGGTTGTTTGTATTGTAACGCCTAATTCAGACCACAATTGGCACAATACAAAAGTCAGATGAAAAGTTGTTTCCTTGTTTATGTTAACACTTGAAATGCATGTTCCTCTCATCTATCAACTCTGACCATCTCGCTTCCCGTGTGACTTGATGTCAACATTCATGTGGCTCTTTGTCTGTCATTACTCATTTATTCTTAGGTCCTCTTTAGATCGCATGATTTTTAGAACATAGAAATAGGAAAAATATAGGATTGGGATGTTATGCACTTCAATTTTTACAAGATTTCAAAATGTAGAATTTTTTGTAAATTATGTGCTTGTATGGTGCACAGGAAAAAAACACAGGAAATTTACAAGATTGGGGAGAGAGAGAGTAGAGACTTGAGAGAGATAGAGTGTGAGTATATTGGACTTTGCAAAGGAAAAGTAAAATGAGGTTTCAGCTTCTTAGAAATTTGGTGAGCTCAATCCTATGATCCAAAGACATTCACTGGGAAAAAAAATCCTTGATTGGAATTCCTTTCATCCAAAGAGGCCTATCTCCGTGCCAGTGTTGCCCTTGTCCTCCTGACTCTCGCAAATCCATTTTCCCTTCCACATCAATCTACCGGCCGTCCTTCAATATCACGTAAGGCGCAACGGTTGTACTGCATAGTGCATCACACAACCAGCAGTGGTCCATCATGATTCTCATCTGAATTCTGAAGACGTCTTTACAGCGGAAGATGGAGGAGAATTGTCGCAACTTATTTTTGCTACAGACCAACCCCAAAACGTTCAGTTAGCTGTAGAGTTCGCTGCGCAGTGAGGCGGATCGCGAGGTTAGTGGACCGCATATGTGTATTATGGCAGTTTGCAAAATCACATGGTAGAAAGCTTATGCAGACAAATGCCACACAAATTGACCACAGCACTTCAGATGATAACAAGTTCCAGTTCATGCGTAGGCACAGCTAGTTCCACGCTACACGATTAGCAGAGCACTCAGCAAATCGCAAATTACCACTACAGCAACGATACCAGATCAATCAGACACCATTGATCTGAGATTCTGATCTATGACCCTAAGATTTTCTAGAGCTTCATCGGGACGATCTTGACCTGATCCAGCACGGGGCCGCAGAGCGAGACGCCGTCGCTGGTCTTGGTGTGGTAGAAGGAGCTGTAGAAGGTGACCCTGGTCCGGAGCCCCGATGCGACGAACCTGAGGCTCGTCGGCTTGAACCCGCCCTTGCCCGTGGACTCGAACGGCACCTTCTGCGTCACGTTCCCGGCGAATGCCTCCACCAGCATGGACCCGTGGCAGCCGTTCTTGGCGTCGCCGACGACGAAGGACAGGTTGTAGGCGCGGTTGGGAACGGTGCGGATCACCTGCGCGATGGCGCTCTCCCGTCCGGCCACCAGCTCCACCGCGAACTGCCCCGCGGGCACCGAGAAGTGGGCGGCGTCGATGTAGCGCACCGCCTTGAGGGACTCGATGATCCAGCCGGGGAGCGGCGAGGTGGTGTCCTTCTGCTTCGGCGGCAGCAGCACGCCGACGGTGGAGTTCTTGAACACCTGGGGGCCGATCTCGAAGCCGTCGTTCTTGATCAGGTTATCTGCAGCCATAGTAGCCTTACCAATGTCAGGGAACGAACATCTGCCAGGTTGTGGAAGAGCAGAGCATTTTTTTTGTTGAAGGGATCTGCTGTCACCTTTGGAGGGGTACGGGGTGGGGAGCTCCTTGATGGCGACGGCGTCGATGAGCGGGCCGCAGGCGGCGTCCTCCTGCAAGCCAGGGTTGCTGAAGGTGATCTGGGCGACGGGGGAGGAGGCGCGGAAGCCCCACGCCCAGGTGTCGGCGGTGTCGGCGCTGTAGAGGGTGCGGACGGCGACGTCGGCGGGGGCCGAGAGCGACGGCGACACGGCGATGCGCAGCGCCTCGTCCTGGGCGCAGGTGCGGGTGGCGGCGAAGGTGAGCGCGTAGAGCGCGCCCGGGCGGACCGACACGTTCTGGGACGCCGACGCGTGGCTGCCGAGGCGGAGCGCGTGCACGCCGTGCGGCACCGCGAAGAACATGCCGCCGGGCTGCGGGCCGGCGGAGACGTACTCGACGTGGCCGACCAGCGTCCACCCCGGCAGCGAGTGGCGGCCCACGATGAGGGTCTTGTTCACCTTCCTCGGCGCCGTCTCGAAGTTGCCGTTGATGAGCAGACCTGGGAACAAAATTAGTTCTTTTCGCGCGTGTTGTACTTATTCGAGCGCTAGAATACTAAAAAAATAGCCTGAAAAATGTCCCCCATAGACCAAGATTGCGGCATTGTCGCAACACTTGGAAACTCCCCAGATTAAAAATAGCATCAGGTCTGTTTATCCTGTTCTTTCAAGTTTCAACAGAACCAAAGGATGTCTGCAACAATGTAGTACTAACAAAAACTACAAATCCAACGTGTAAACTGAATGATGCAACATTTCCTACATCCTGAGGAGTGAGGTGGCGTGCTGCTGCTTGCAGGTATGCAGTTCCAGCAAAAGGACTGAAAGCAAAAAATGGATCTGCATTCTGCAAAACATATATAGTCCCCACCATCTTGTTTCTTCTTTCAGATTTGGCATCAAACTTGGAACTTTCCAAGAGTTGCACGGCAGCCTCATTTGCAGATCCAAAATAAACCAGCAAATACACAGGGTAAAACAGTGAGCAAGAGGTGCAATGAGCGGTTACCTTCAGCGTCCTGAGATGGGCGGGGCTGGGGTGCACGGACAGGGGCAGGTGCAGCGGCCGGGACTGGGGCGTGTGCGGTGGCCGGAGGCGGAGCGGTGACGGCGAGCGTGGCTACGGCGGAGGAGGCGGAGACGGAGAGCAGCGCCAGCAGCACGACACTCCATGGGAGCTCCATTGCTAGCTACACTGGAAGAGTTGGGCTATCTCTTTTGCTTTCGCTTTGGCTTCCTACAGAGCTTGATGATGCAGTGGGACTAGGGAGTAGGGAGTGCCGCTGGCTTTTGTGAAGAGAGTGTGGGAGAATCGCACAGAGAACCTCCATAGTTTTCATATTGCGAATGAAGATAGTGCTTCATTGACTGTAATTTGACCTTGTGTGCTGTGCTGAAGGCGCAGGAATCAGAATGAATGTACTGGCCGGCAGCACTAATGTCTCCCGCGTTTTTTTACTGGTTTCCCGCGCATTGCTTGTTGCTGCCGTGCGTGTACTGTGCCGACGACAGGCAGCCGCTGGCCTAGAATTAAAATCTGGGCGTAGTAAATGACTTAAACCAAACGAGGCACTGACAACGCACTGTGTAGCAGTACACCACTCTATCATCAACCTCTGTCAGATACACACATTCCACAATTACACATGTTGCCTAAAAATATAGTAAGATGAGTAGACTTGCACATTAAAATATGTCTAAATACATCTATATATATGTGAATGTAGATAAAGTGTAAACCATCTTACATTTAAAACATGTCTACTAGTAGTCGCATAGTTAAAAAAGTCAAAAAGGCTCGCGTCTCTCTCACGCGACCTAGGGTTTCTTCCTCTACGCCGCTGCCACCCACCCCAACCGTTGTTTGCGGTCGTGTCTAGGCTGTTACGCGGGAGGAATAGTGGAGGGAGAGGAATGGTACCGATTGGGTCAATGCATCCTTCGTCAGGAGATAAATGCATCTCCTCGGAGACGAAGGTCGTCGTGCTCAGTGGCGGAGCTAGAGCACACTCAATCAGGGTGCACTAACATGTAATATGTACTGATTTAGCTCACCAGTGTGCACTAATCGAAGATTACAGCGGTGCACGGAGTGATTTTTGGCTAATTTCAAGGTAAGAAAAAAAAGCTACCCGGGTGCCTGTGCACCCGGCTGGTTGAACGTAGCTCCGACGGTGGTCGTGCTTGTTTGCATACTTCCGATGGGTGGCGCCGTTGCGGGGTTGACTATGGAAGCATGTCGAGCTATAACGGAAGAATGTCGAGCTTACCCGGAGGTGTGGTTGGTCATGGAGAAAGGATTAGTGGTTTGGTGTGTAGGCTAAACGAACCTTATGTTTGAGCTATGAAGGTAAGACTAGCAGCGAAAGTTGGGACTCCGGTTTTGGCCGGAGTCGTCGATGGTGGCGCATTTGGACATTGTTCTATCGTTGATATCGTAGCATTGATTCTGCTAGCACTCCCAAATAAAAATAGTCGCAAAATGATAGAATCTGAATCTGAATCTCAAATTAGTGGATAGTGTAAAGTGTAAACTCCATGAATTCTGCCATTTCTATGTAGCACGACGGAGTATGGACTAGTATCTTTTTCCTTTTTAACTTGAAGTAGTATGGACTATCTGCGAGTTATTAATGTTTTTCATGCATGCCGTGTACGTGTAGTAGTTGCGACTGGCGTGCGGTGCGTTCAGATATTGCATGTCGTATACACAGATCCGCGCATGGGAACGTACACAACCACTTGAACTCACCGAGTAACAAACGTGACGACTGACGAGCCAGCTTGAACTAGTACGCCTAGGTGTAGGAGTACTCGAGTGGCGGTTTTTCGCGTACGTATACCTAGTACGTACTCGGGCGAGCGCGCGTGGTACAGAATAGTGCGGGCGCTTTGGATGCTCTGCTAGCTGCGTCCGGGACTCGAGGAGGCAGTGGAGCCGTGGAGGCATGGGGAAGCTGCAAAGGACGGCGCCATATCTCTCTCTCTCATCCATGATCGATATGATATCGAGCAGCGGCACGCGGGCCGTCCGTGATGGCGCCCTGCTCCCGTCATGTGGCATTGACCATCTGCCCGAGCCCATACGCCTCATATCTCCCGTTTCTACTCACACTTATTTTGCAGTATAGAAATCTCTCATGATGCAAACTACTTGAATGCTTTCAAAATAATAATCTGGTGCATCTTTTGATCCACAAACCTATTTCATTCATCGTGAGTTTATCGCATAAAACTACGACTTTACATGCTCAATTCCGTAAAACTACCGCTTTTCGTTCCAATCGCACATCACTAATACTATATGTTTTTTTGTTGCAATGTGCACTAAAATAGAATTGAACAAGAATCGACACTCGTTCTGACAGGTGGGAGCCACCAGTCAGGACTGTTGTGGCAGCACCCATGGACTGTTTGTTGAGGTGGCAACACCTATGGACATAGACCCACCTTCAGACCAATAAAAATATTAAATATCACAGCTAAGCGTGCGACTTCGAGGCGAATCCCAGTTGCCGCACACCGCGGAGCTACCAAAGCTCCACGCACCCCCCGCAATGGGCCGGCCCAATAAGTTAGAATTCATCCATTTTACTTTTTTTTAAAAATGTTCAGTTTTCAAAAATATTAAATTTGTAGTAAATTCTATTGTATTTTGAAAACTGTTCAAATTTTAAAAATGCACATACAGAAATTTGTTTGACACTTAAAAATGTTCAGTTTTAAAAAAATTCGAATTCGAAAATTCTCTAATTTTAAAAACTATTCAGTTTTCTAAATGTTCATAACTAAAAAATATTCAAAATTTAAAAAACTTTCTTAACTGGCCGGCCCATTAGCACAGGGAAGAGGATGCTCGTGCGTGGAGCTTCCTTCGTTCCGCGTAGCGTGCGCCTAGTCTCCGACAACGAATTCCTAGTTATCGCCGCTGAGCTAGCAAAGCTCCGCACAACCCCGCACGCGCAGCGTGCCGGCCCAGTAAGGTTAGAATTCGTCCCCTTTTGCTTTTTTTACTTTTTATCTGCCGTTTCTTTTTACTTTCTTTTTCCATTTTTTCTGTTTTTGTAGATAATTAAAAAATGTTCGATATAAAAAATGCTCAAAATATAAGTTTGTTAAAACTAAAATTGTTCAGTTTTTGAAAATATTTTTAAAATTTATTTATATTTATATTTTAAATATGTTCAACTTTCTTAAAAATGTTTAAAAAATAAATTTGTTCAAAACTATAAATTGTTCATTTTTTAAAAATAAAATAAATTCAGTAGTGTCTTTGTATTTTAAAAAATGTTCAAACTAAAATTTGTTCAAAACTAAAAATTGTCCAAGTTTCCGATATAATTTATGAATTTTTCAAATTTTGAAAATGTTCATTTATACAAGAAAAAGGAGAGAAGTATGTTACTGGGCTGTTTTCATGAGCGGATGTGGGCCGAGAAATACGGCCCGTTAGCGTCTGAGAGGTTGCGCGGAGGTTGGTTCGCTCCGCCCTACGCGGGGAGACCTACGCGGAGTTCCGTCCGGGGGGATACGTGGAGGTTTCTTAATTCCGACCTACGCGGCAACTAGGATTCGCACTCCACCTTCAACGACGTGGCGCAAGTTCACAGCTACCGAGCTGGGCTGGGAAGGATTCTCCCTTCAGGGCCACAGCCCAGCCCAGCACGAGCAACGGCTCCTCCTTAGCCCAGCACGAGCAACGGCATCAATGACATCGACCGAGCTCGCTCGCTCCCCGTCGCCTCCGCAACTTCCCCCCGTGCTCGCGGCATCTCCCGCCGACCACCTGAACCAACAAATTACTACGCGGTGAGTCCTCGTTCTCCCATTCCTCCCCTCCGGCCTCGTACGTGCCGCATGTTTCTCCGTTTCTGATCCGAGATCGTGGTCCCGTGGTGCAGATGAATCCTGGATCGCGCTACGGCGGCCTGTTCGGCCACCCAGGATCCCCCTCCGTGTAAACCGTCACATTTCCATCGTCCTGTCTGTCGCCTTAATTTGTGCAGCACAAGGAACCGCATAGAGAAAATTCCTTATATGACACTCTCTTAAAATCTTATTCCTTATTTGACACCGGTAAATTTTTTCTTCCCTGCATGGCTTCTCTCTAAAATTTCTTTCCCTATATGACACTCTAGTGCAATTTGCTCAATAAAGAGGCATGAAAAGACCTTTTTACCCCAGGTACACAATGTGTTAAAAATTCTTTATAGAACAATAACTCTGGTTGATGGTTTTTTGTACTGAATTTTTTTTATAAGTGTACATGTGTGTGTTTAGTTTAAGTTAATGGCCGATCCTTAATTGCCTGATTAGCTAAATTGCTGTTGTCGTGCGTTGCATGCGTGTATGTGCGAGGTGCCGTGTCATGCGTGCCTGCATGCATTGCCGTGTGTGCGTGTGTGCGTTGCTCCATTGCTGCCGTGTGTGCGTGTGTGCTGCTTCCGTGCGTGCGTTGCTAGCGTGCTGCCGTCTTGGGTGTGTGCGTGTGTGCGATGTGTTGTGCCCTGCTCCTTCGCCACAATACGATGTTTAGTTATGTCTAATAAAACCACAGCCATTGTCTCATACAAAATATTATGAATCAGGGGTAAAAAGGTCTTTTCATGCCTCCTTAATGGACAAATTGCACTAGAATGTCATATAGGGAAAGAAATTTTAGAGAGAGGTCATGTAGGGAAGAAATTTTTCACCAGTGTCAAATAAGGAACAAAATTTTAAGTGAGTGTCATATAAGGAATTTTCTCAACCGCATATGCCTCCGGCTTTGCTCAGTTGCAAACTCTGATGTAAACCAAAGACGAATTATTGATAAGGGGATACCTTTTTCAGCAAAAATCGCAGTCGGGGGTTTTGGAGCAAAATTTGGGGTTCAGTTCAAATGGCAGCCCTGTTTCTACTTTATTGTAATTGACGCACATTCATCTTGAGTACGATGTTTGAAGCATGGAATAAAATGCATCCTTCAAACCTCAGCCATTTGATTCAAATCGAACGCATATCATCATAACCGTGTCTAATATGCATTAACCTCCCCGCGTGGACACTATCTGTTTTATTTCTTTACAAAGAACTCCCTTTGTCGTGTGAGGCGTTTTGTTTTTATTCTAGATCGAACGAATCGGATCTGAGGTCTGATCGACGATAAGATTACACGAAGGCGGCGGCCGGTGACGACCTGGCAACGCACGGCCGGCAGACAGCCGGGACCATGTTATGCGGCGACCGGCGGCTTCCAATGTGCGGCAGCGGCGGAGCAAGAATATCATTTAACGCGTCGATCGGCAGCGACGGCCGGCGGGCGATCAGCTACAATATCCTGTCTTTACTCAAGCTGAACACACCCATGCCCAGCACATGTGTGTACGATCCGGTGTTCATGCCAATTGCCGCGATATACGATTTGTTTGGTCGCCGACGGCCGGCGGCATATTCTCCGGTCATCGTCAACGTGCTTCGTCACCATGATCTGGTTCGGTATAGAACGATGCATTCCATCTCTGATGGTACAAAAATTCTGGAGGAGTTAAACTCAAGGATTTTGTAATCAGGGTCGATGCGGGCGTTTAAGTGCAAAAAAATCACCACACTGATGCGGTGGCTGCGATTTAGATCAGATGGTCAGTACGAGACGGATGCACGGATACACAAAACGCTGGGATGCATAGGATACGTCGCCAGTGCTGAGCCCGGTGTTAAATTATATATTTAGCATCTTCCTGCAGTTTAACAAAAACATCAAGTTTCTCAGTTTTATAATCATCTATTTTCATCTCCTTTGATGTAGATATAAGTTCATCTCCTACATACTGAGTGCTCAAAGGAGATATAGAACCCTGGCGAGGGATGACCACAGCCGCACTACCCGATGACCTTGTGGTGGACATCCTGTCTCGGCTGCCGCTCAAGTCCTTCTGCCGCTTCAAAAATGTGTCTTCTCATCTGATCCACGCTACCGGCAGAAGCTCCCCAGAGCTCCCGCTGGTCTCTTGTACCAAAAACATGAGACCGCCATCCATCTTGCCAAACTTCCCTCGGGTGATATTGACACAACACTTAGCTTTGTGCCATGTTTTGAGTACCCCTCAGGGCTGAGGGGGTGCAGCAATGGACTACTTCTTTGCTATCGTGGAGGTCATAAGGGTGGAAAATTTTCCGACGCCATTGTATGCAAGCCTGCAACTGAAGAGTGGATGGCCCTTCCAGATACTCAACCCACACCATCCGTCTCCTCTAATTATCTGATGTTGGGTTTTGATCCACTATGGTCCCAGCACTTTTATGTGTTCAACTTTGAACAGAGTTATTTTTCATCTTCTAACTGCAAACTTGAAGTCAAGGTATTTTCCTCCGAGGATTCCACATGGTCTAGTTCTCTTTGAGAAACCGATGATGCCTGTTGGTCGGGTGAACTCTTCGTAAATGGAGTGATGTATTTGGGGCAAATATTTGTGCATGAGCTTCTGGCGCTTGATGCACCTGACACATGCACAACGTTGCTCAATCAGCGGACCATTAAGCTGCCAGGATTTCCAAACGGGATAGCACATGGGTTTGGCTGTTCGGATGGGCATCTTTGCCAGTCATATGGGGACTTATGCTATGCACAACACGAATTGGATGGTTTTGTGATGCGAATCTGGAGTTTGGAAGGCTCTGACAGGTGGGTGGTGAAGCATCGTCTAAATGTTAACAACGTACTTGGGAGGGACATGTTCCTCCGTACTGATACTTACAGGAAGTGGTGTTTCGATTATGACATCCTGGATTTTGACCTCGAGAGGGAGCTTGTTATCCTTGTTGACTGTATTGATGATGTTGCCCCCTCAGTTGGCCCCCGCAAAAAGAATGTCCTCTTATTTAGCACGAGGACTGGAAAATGTTCGGGGTTTTCGAGTGACTGTCTAGGTTACTACTATGTGCCATACTACGGCAAGTTCCAGCTTTGGTGCTTTGAAAGGCTCAAGATGAATGCTAGCTTGTTGTATGCGTTACCAAATCAATGATGTAATATGTAATGGTCTCTTGTGCACTAGCTTTACCAAACAACTATTATGTATTATAAATGGATTGCTGGCTTCTCCATGTGACATTGAATTTGCACGTCTCATTTTCCCCTTCAAACTCTTGTCTTGTGCTAGCCTGGACGAGGATAATTGCAGAGTAAATTCTGACTTGTTGATGTTATGAACATCTGTTGTGATGAACTTTGCCACAAGTACAAGGACATGTCACACATGGTATTTTTTAAGTTACATGAACTCTGCAATAATCTACAAGTACAGGAACTATACTTCAGTTTCCCTTGCATTATATTCGAGTCGTTTTGGGTCCTGGGGCAGTGGCATGTTTATTTCTTAAACTGGCACAGTATTGATTTCCAGTGAGAAATTGTTTAGCTGAGAACAGTGAGAAATTGTGATGACCTTGTGGTGGACATCCTGTCTTTGCTGCCGCTCAAGTTCTTTTGCCGCTTCAAATGTGTCTGCAAGTACGTAAAATTTATTTTTTACATGTTTGTGGGATACACCATTGGGTACATCTGAATAGATGAATTTATTTTTCTAGAGATTTCCAAAACTCGTAAATATGATTTTTGAAATTCTTAATAGTAGCAGGAGCTCTCGAACCAAAAATCTCCACTCCCTAAGAAAAACGACATAAAGCTCGGACAGGGATCCAGTGCCTCGCCTCTATCAAGGCACGCTGTGCCTCGCGGCGCTGGATCCACCATCTGCTGCCCATCCGACGGCCACAAGTGGTCCAAATTTAGATCTCAAAATCAAAATTTCTCATAAAAAATTGAAAAAATTCTCACGAGTTCTATATGTCACGTTGTGTATTGTGGTAAATTGTTGATTTTTTGGATCACCGGTTTATGATTTAATAGCTTTTTAAGTTGAAAACACAGAAAATTTAGTTAATAATAAACCATTTATCCAAAGAAATTCTTAAAATTTATAAACACACAATGGAACATATAGAACTCGTGGGAATTTTTTCGATTTTTTATAAGAAGTTTTAATTTTGAGATCTAAATTTGGATCGCTTGTGACCGTTGGATGGGCAACAGATGGTGGATCCAGTGCCGCGAGGCACAGCGTGCCTTGATATAAAGCTCGTGTCCATCAGATACTTTGATAGTTTGAGCTTCGGTCCACGGTGTGACTTATTTTCCAAGATCTGCTCTGTCTTTGTTTTTCGTGTATTTCTACCAGCGAAGCTTCGGCCGTTTGGTCTCCAATCCGATTCGGAGCACAACCCCACTAAAATAACGGCCAATCTTAACACAACGCGATGTCTACGAATCGGACTCCGTGTCCGTGTTCTACAGTATGCTCTGCCAGGGTCGTCAATAAATACAACGCGAATCACCGGCCAAGCAAAGCAACTGAAATAGCAGAGCTAATTCACAGAATCTGCGAGCAACAAGCTCTCGGTAGCTGCTGCTTCGTTTCCGCCTAGCTCGATCCATCGGCGTCTTCGATTCGCCTCAGCTCCGTCGGCAGCGTCGCCATGATGGATCCGGAGATGATGAGGCTGGCGCATGAGCAGAGATGAGCCGCATGCCCCCCGACGCCTTCGCCACATGTCATGTCCAACCCCGACCTGGTGAAGCTAGCATCCGAGAGCATGAAGAACATGAGAGCCGACGACTTCAAACTGGCGGCCCAGCAGATGAACCAGACAAGGCCAGAAGAAATACTCAATATGACTGAAACAATCGCAGGCGCCAAGCCCGAGGAACTCGCCGCCATGAAGGCCCAAGCCGATGCGCAGATGTCATATGCAACATCCGGTGCCAAGATGCTGAATCGGCAGGGGAACGAGCTCCATAACCGTGGGCAGTACGCCGCTGCCGCTGCCAAATACAAGCTCGCCAAGGAGAACGCTAAGAGCATACCATCGGCGGCTGGTGGGCAAACGATACGGCTGCAGTGCGCGCTCAATTTGATGTCTTGTTACCTGAAATCAGCCAAGTTTGAGGAGTGCGTGAGTCAAGGTTCCGAGGTTCTGACCTACGACGCGAGCAATGTCAAAGCATACTACCGAAGGGGTCAGGCGTACAGAGAAATAGGAAACCTGGAAGCTGCTGTTGCTGACTTGAGTAAAGCCCATGAAATCTCTCCAGAGGACGAAACCATCGCCGAGGTTCTGAGAGACGCCCAAGGAAAACTTGCAAACCTGTCAAAAGGAGTTGTTATCGAAGAAATCGTAGAAGAAGAACAACAGGAAGAAGATAACTTCTTCCAGCCTACATCTCCGCGAAGTGTTGCCAAGAAGGCAAGAACACCGATGAAATACTAGTAAACAACAGTACTTTGGACCAGCCGCCACTCAGTTCTCCACCTTCTACATCTGATATGCAAGACGTCGTGAGGAAGTCCATGGAAGACCCTGCAATGCAGCAGATGTTTGCGTCCATGATGAGAGACACGAGTCCTGATGTGATGGCAAACATAAGTAAGATCTTTGGTATGGAGCTGTCGGAAGAGGATGTTAACGAAGTCCAAAAAAATATATCTGCATTATCTCCAGAAGGACTGCACAGGATGATGAAGTGGATGGATAGAGCACGGCGAGGAGTAGAAGTTGCAAAGAAGACAAAGAACTGGTTCATAGCAAGAAAAGGCTTGATCATCGCTATTGTCATGCTGATCCTGGCCTTCATCATTCGGCTGTTGTTGCGGTCTTCTTTTTGAGCGAGCATTGACAGTGCACAACTGAGTTTTGTCACTGGAACGGGCCGAGAAATAATTGGATCTGTGCCTTTTATTATTATTCTTTTGTGATATGTTTTATAGATTGTAACAAAACAGAAGGAAAAAAATCCTTGAATTGTATTTTGTACAATAGGTCGACATGTAATGTTATGGTTGTCTTATGTTACAGAGTTTGGCCAAGGTAAAATACGAATGCTTAACTCAAACCAAATGAATTAGATTGGAAATCTAGCTCCTCCAAATAAGATTCAATAAAAAAATCTAATCCCCAAAAAATTAATAAATGTGGTGTTATTTTGAACATCAAGATCTAATTAGAAAACAGTGGAATGATTATATCTATGTCTACTTTCCAAAATAGCATTTCTTCAAGTAAGCTGATGTGCTTGATTGTCTACTAGTGAATACACATGCCTAGATTTGATAAAAACAAGCAAGGCTAATTTCATTTACTGTTGGTAATATCTAGAGGTACAGTTAGGCATAATGAAAATATTTTCTTTTTTTGCAAGAACATAAAGCAAAAAGGATCCAATTTTGTAGGACATGCGGCAGCCTATCAGAAAATCACCATTATATTCATACAAGGACAAAATCTCATACCATCCTCACATAACACAGATCAATCCCGCAAGAGTACATGGAAAAATTGGAGATAGGTAAATAGACGAAAAGTGAGGGGAGTATTGTGGTGGTGTTTTGAACACCCAGATCTTTAAAAGTATACGAATGCAAAGTTAAATATGAATTTGAGTTAAAACACTTGGAAATCTCAAACCGCGCCACCTGATTGGGGACATTCCTTGCTTTGATCGCCTACAAGTGCGTCACGAGGTCATCATGCAGCTGGCTTGCCTTGTTCCATTGTGAATTTGCCGATGTGTGGCAAGAAATTTCTGAAAAGATGAGCATCCAAGGAGGCAGGTGCAACCTCTGTTCAGTTCAAAGTAGTCATCGTATTCCCTAACGCCGTGCACGATCCTTTTGAACACCTGCCTGCTTATCTTAAAGTGTCAAGTTCGTCGGATTCGCGACAAAGTAGTCGTTGTACAAGAGCATGTGCCCAATTGCTCTGTGACGATCCTTGTTGGCCATAGTCGTCTGGTAGCTGATCCTCCATGCTTCGGCACTGCCTCTGCCTCGACTACTGCATCTAGAAGAGTGACCATCTCGTTCACGTCATCGTCGTCGGTCACAAGGGCGATATCCACCCCCATCATTTGATAAAACATGAACCGTCGGCGCTGTGTCAATAGCCTATTGGACTAAATAAAGCATCAAATGAGCCGATGAACGAATGGTCGAACACCTTGCATCCGGGGAGGGAGGGAAGAAGAGGTGTACCCGGTTGTGAATTAGTTGCACCGACGCAAGAGGAGGTCGGAGACTGACGTGGAGCAGCGGCAAGCTGGTCAGTGTGGTCGCCGCGACTTGCCCCCGAGGTACGATTCAAGTTCGTGACGATGAGGGTGGCAACGCTGGTGCGATTCTTCTGCGAGAGGAAAAATAAGGACACGATGGGGAGAAAATTAATCAGGTCACATCGGTACTGTGTGTATGAATGGTGGTCTATCCATGTTCGAGGGCATGTTCAGCTCATGTCCGGCACCTCCGAGAGGGTCTCTAAACTTGGGGGCCCTTTCGGAGGTGTCGGACACAAATTGATTCGGGCAAACCTTTGAGGCGTTTTTTTACGTCATGATGCCCATTAGACCCGTGAGGGTCGTTTGGAGGGTGTCGGTGGAGATGCTCTTAGTGTAATGTATGCGAGTTGTGTGTTGTACTCCTCCCACATAGTTTTGAAGCTACTTGATTTCATAAGTCCGACGAACTAGGTTTAGAACGTTCTACAGTTAAGCAAGTCTGTAGAACATCCGACGAGCAGCCCGCATATTTTTGGACTGCCAACACGTTCACGTGAAAGCAAAAGCCCAATGGCTAATTAAATCTGTTTAGCTCATTAATAAACACAAAATTTAAAAACAATATCAAACTAGGCGTGCGGGTTAGACATAATTCCTACATGTAATTAGTTGCTCATGTCAGCTGCATTTAATGCAAACATCCACAAGTTTAAAATGTTTTGTAGTTCGACTCGTTTATCCGATTAAAAATCTGTTTTCATCGTTGGACTAATCGCGGCAAGATCTTCGAAACTAGATCCATGTTGATATGTTTTCGACGAGATTTTTTTTCGAACCTAAAAGTTACCCACGCATAACCCGTGAGTTATCCCGACTGTAGTACATAAGTTATCCATGTTGTAAACCGTAAGTTATCCGCACTATAAACAGGTTGTGCGACGCAGTTTTACATGACACTAGAGTATATTAAGTGCATCTAGAACGTTAATGTCGACGTTCTTTTTAGACTGTCTTTTCTCACGTCATCTTGTACTGATAAACTTATCCACATAGAACGGATAAAGTTACCCATTCAGTACTGCTCTATTTGTTCATGATATAGTTATCCATAACAAAATTGATGCAGTTACCCTACTGTTTCGATAAAACTTACCCACCAAATATTGATAGAGTTACTCACATTGTATCGATAGAGTTACCCACCATATACTGATGAACTTACCCATATGTTCATGATATAGTTATCCACCAAAGAATCGACGTAGTTAACATACTCAAACGGTAATAGTTACCAATCAAATACTGATACAGTTAATCACCATGTACTCATGACGTTACCCGCAATATATTGATGGAGTCAGCATATGGAGTCCACTACATAATCGATATAGTTACCATACTCTTATGATAAAAATCACCCACCGTGTACTGATGAAGTTAAAATTTATGCATGCCATTTTATCCATCATAAAATCATAAAATCGATATAATTATCATCTCTTCTAAATAATTGTTAACTATCTAAGAAAGTGAGTTATACTTTTAAATAGAAAATTAATCATTGCATGAGTGGGTAACTTACATAGATACAACCTGATAACTCACACGTTAATGGGTGGGTAACTTTTGGATCGTAAGAAAATATCGTCGGAACATATCAACATGGGATTTAGTTTAGAAGATCTTGACGCGATTAGTACAACGGTGAAAACAGATCCTAAATCCGATAAACGGTTTGAGCTACAAAACATTTAAATTTTCAAATTTTGAAATATCTTAAAGGTGACGCGTGATTTTTAATGTAGTGAAGCTGCCAAGATAGCAGAAGACTAGCAGTAAAAGCACGCGCATGCATGGGACCAATCACATGCTCGATGACGCGCGATGCGCTTCAAAATTGATCGGTCTGAAGCACAGCCCGCCGTGTAAGGATTTCTGCCGACCGTTCTAAAAGTAGAAAATCCGAAAACATATAGTTCAACTTTCATTTTCAGCTTTGAGCCGTCTGATCATTAATCCCATTAAGCGAAACTTGTCTAATTTACACCCTGAAGCTTTTGATCGTGGGTAAATCAACACCTAAGGAAATATTTTATTAATGGCATGCCACAAATGCTGGTAGTTGCGTAAAAGGGGAGGCCGAATAGGATTTTAATAACACCACCGATCCGGGAAAATTATCGTGAAGGGTACAGTAGTTTTGTCTAGTGCAGGTGCAGTTGATTCTCCCCAACAGTTAATTAGGGCCGGAGGGAGTACCTTTCTTGACCGATGCATATAATGAACTGGTATAGTCTTTCCGTTAAATAAGATGCAAATGGGCTTGGAAAGCTCGGTTGGAAAAAAAGGAACCTTGTGTACAACGGGACGTTGAAAGGATTTGAGTACTTTTTTTTACCGATGGCGTGTAAGCTTTATGCAAACAGAGGAACAGAGAAACTGAACAACCATCGGTAATAGTAATACTACCATCGATCCGGGCTTCGAGGCTGCTTGTATCCCACTATACACCTGTGATTGTGTACAGAAGGTTGGTGGTCGTGATGGTTTGGTGTAGAGGAATATGATCATGCAAGCGTCAAGATTGTTGAGGCAAAACAGGAGCAAGTGATTACCAATGAGTATCCCAACGTTATATTGGTGCCCTATACTCCTCATTTACAGGGATTTGAGAATTCCCGATGCATCCCAAGCCCATGCATTCCAAGTTTTGTAGAAGCAATTCTGATGTTAATATTGCCTCCGCAAGTCCTTTTGTTTTTATATATCAGGAGGACTTATGTTAACTAGAACACATCTGAATTTGACGCATACTCGTGGTACTCATATATATAAGCGTACATCTCTCTCGCTCGAATATGTCCAGCTCCACTAAACTTATTGTAATGTACCTGTGTGGTAGTCATGTGCAACAACCATTTTTTGATTAGGTTCTGGGAGGACGCGTGGCTAGGAACTATCACACTCCGAGAACAATATCCGGCATTATATAATATAGTTCGTTACAAAAGTGATACGATTAAAAAAGTAATGGTAACCTCACCTCCAGATGTAACGTTCAGGAGAGATTTGATCGGTCAGCGGTTGGTTGCATGGCAAACCCTTTTACAGAGGTTGGCCAATGTACAACTTTCAACCGGGCCAGACGAATTTCGATGGAACCTACAGAAGAATGGTAATTTTTTGGTAGATTCTATGTATAATGCTTTATCCCAGTCTCATATACCGGTTGATAATTGCAAGTTGCTTTGGAAGATGAAGATACCACTTAAAACCAAGGTGTTTGGATGGTACCTTCGTCGTGGAGTAATTCTAACCAAAGATAATCTTGCGAAGCGGAATTTGCAGGGGAGTAAGAGTTGTGTTTTTTGTCATCAGAATGAAACAATAAAACACCTCTTTTTTCAATGTCGATTCGCAAGGTCTATATGGTCAATCATCCAAGTAGCATCTAGCCTTTATCCCCCACGCAGTGTGACCAATATCTTTGGGAATTGGTTACACGGTATTGATAATAGGTTTAGGAAGCTTATTAGGGTGGGAGCGCTTGCCATTATTTGGTCGCTATGGCTGTGTAGAAATGATAAAGTGTTTAACGATAAATTGTCTTCTCCTTTGCAGCTAATCTACCGGTGTACCGGTACACTTCGTTCATGGTCGTCTCTTCAGCGAGTGGAGCACCGAGACCTATTTACGGAGGTCTGTGCACGGTTGGAGTCCACGGTGAAGGATACTTTTTCCCTTCATGGATGGCAGCATAATCTACGGATTCAGCCACCGCCAGGCGTAGTTGCATTTGCTCAAATATGATATGTAATACGCCTTATTAAGCTTTGAATTGTGTACTAAGTGACAGCTATGTGCATCTTAGTTATGCAGAGGCTGGGTGTAAACGCTTAATCTTTTTAAGTAATAAATCGCCCTTTATCGAAAAAAATGCGCAACAACCATATCAAGTGGTTATAATGGATATCTTCACTCAGGTAACACTGTATACCTAGCGACAAGTAGTGCAGTGGTCAGTGGTGAGGTCGGGAGGACATAGGTCATGCCATGCATGCTGAGCGTCTCAAATCACGATGACTGAATTAGGAGAAGAATCTAGGATGCAATTAGTTATCTTTGCAATACATTATCATTGCCTCATTCTTTGGCTGAAGAAGCTATCAACTCCATTGTCCGATAACTCTTGTACGCTCTTCGGAGAAGCGAAGTGCCTCTTTCAATTATGGTCATCGAGAAATACTAATTTGTGTCCCTCTTCTTGTAACAAGCCTATGCATGTCTCCGCTATTAAAATTTAAATCAAGTGAAAACATGTAACACTATATGTTCAATACCCTGTTTTTTCAATTCATTGAGTTAATCTCAAACCGTAGGATTTCCGGTTCGTGAGGCTCGTCCTTCCATGATGACTATAAGTACTTACGCGATCAATCATCAAGTGAAAGTCACTTTGCCACCCGAGCACTAGTGATCCCTTTCTTTGAAAATATTCAAAATAATCAAAAAAAAGCTGAAACAAAATCTTGCATGTTTTCATGATGTATACATTAAACTTGCTATTTTACAATGAGGAATCTTTGTATATTGGGCTACACAAAGGCAACAAAATTTAGAAATGTAGGACAACTATACCGAGTCTATACATTTCTCATGTTTGTGTAGCTCAAAATGCAACGTATTTTACATTATAATTTTGCACATGTATATAGAATGAATCATTGATAACATGCATGATCTTTTTTAGATTTTTCTGAAACTTCTAAATATTTTATTTGATTTTCTTTCAAATCGAAGGATCCCTGGTGTTCGGGAGTAAGAAATCTTCACTCTGATATTTACCATACGTAGTAATGTTAAATTATGTTTATAAATTTGATTGTTGTGAAGGAGATATGCCCTAGAGGCAATTAATAAAGTGTTTTATTTATCATATCTCATTTATTCATAATATATTTTTGTGTCATGCTATAACTGTATTAAGAGGAAATATTAATACTAAGATAATCATGTCCCTAGTAGACTCTATGTGACTAGTTCATTGTGCAATCGATGATCGAGGTTTCCCGATCATTTGATATGGTGTCAGTTGACAATGGAGTTATATCGTTGGATAAACGATGTGATGGACATACCCAATATTTATAGTATGTAGTCATTACGTTTTTAACCGAGAGATCAACTCTTATTGCTATTCCTAAAGGATACTTTGATTGCATCAAACATCACGTCTTAACAGTATGACAATAAGGTGTACCTCTCGGGTATCGGAAGGGAGTATGTTGAGACGAGGAATTAAGAGTGAAATTTGCCAGTCCGCATAGTAAGATAACTACTCAAGCGCCCACTCGGTGAGATTATGTCAAATAATCTTGCAAGCATGTGACTAGGTCACCAAGACATAATATCATGGGTGAGTAGAAGATAGTGTTGTCGGTAACGAGATCAAGCTAGGTATCGCGATATCTATGAACGAGTCTTGGACACGCTAAGTATCGCCATGGCAAAAGGTTTAAGACTCGACGTCAAGGTTCAAACGACAAAGTTATTCGTTATCTCACGGGGATTAATTCTGGGTATCCAAGGTCCACGAATTAGTCATTGATCGGAGAGCACGTCTCGATCATGTCTGGCAAGATCTCGAACCGCTAGGGTAACACACTTAAGGGGAGTCGACAAGTTTACCGGAAGAGAAATTAGAATAGAGCACCGGAAGCGTCCCGGGAAAGATCCGATGAAGATCGGGGAGCGACGAAATAGTTTTTGGAGCCGGAATAAATTAGATAATGTGTGTTTAATACTCATTAGTGTAATAGTTAAATACATTTTTATTTAATAATTTTCGGAATTTAAAAGGCAGACCACCTTAAATGGGCCTTCGCATGGGAGAGAAGGCCCATAAGGGGGAAATTTCCCCCTTGGTGCGCATGAGGAAGGGGGCTGCCCTAGGTGGGCCAAATGGGGCCCACCTAGGTCCGGTGCACCCCTTGGGGGCGGGCTGGTGTGGGAATAGTCCCACACCACCCAGCCAGCAAGGCTGGCAGCCCCCCTCCACCTATATATAGAGGTGCCCCCTTAGGTCTTCTTCCTCTACACGACCTCGAGGTCGTCTTCGTCAGCTTCATCGACAACGCTTGTGCGGGAGCGTAATCCCCGTGTTTCGGTCTACAAGGGTATGTATTGCTAGAATTTTAGTGTACTTGGGCCAACCCAACTAAAATCCGAAATTCCCATGGCCCAATAATAAATGGCTGGTTGAGTGTACGTGACTAATGTTTAGTCCCATACTGCTAGTGAAGAGTGAGCTGCACCACTTTATATAGTGGGATGTTCTAGTACTAGTATGAGCTAGTGAGAACAAGAGAAGATGAAGGGTGCCACACGCGCGCTCCTCCTCCTCGCTCGCCTCACCACTACACGCCTCGCCTCGTCACGTCACGTCACGTCACGACGCGCCGCGGGTTGCGGGAATCTCGCCGAGCCGAGCTTATATTTTTGCAGTCCGGGAAAAATTAACGAGTCACTGATTAGTAATTAACGTACGCGTTAATTACCTTGCCGTTTCCGATTCCAATGGGATCAAGGGGCGTTACCGACTCGATCGTGGCTTACAGCCCACGTCCTACCCGACTCGCTCCATATATACAGCCCGGGGCAAACCCTAGCCGCCACTACGAGATACATGGTCTTCCAAGTCTTCTCCATCCCGTCTTCCGGCATGCACCAGTTGAAGGGACAGTAGGCCTCCGGAACCCCGCCTCTTGTGATCCTGTACGGGAGAGGGGCGATCAGGTTTTTGGGGAGCGCACTCGCGCGACTACTGGCTTCGAGTTCTTCCCCAACAACGACTTCTTCCCCGACATCGCCAGCCTCTTCATCAACGACATGGGCGACAACACGGGGAACTCCAGCGGTGCGACTGCCGCTGCACTGTACGTGTTTATGATCTTTCTATATGAAGTTTTAATAGAGTTGCTACTTATACTATGTGCTCTAGATTCAATCTGTTTATCTACTATTTCCGTAGATCACACGATTAGTTTAATCTGTATTATTCTAGTCATGAATTGTTCATTGTTATTGGGAATTAAATCATATGCTAAATCGCCTAATTATTCAACAGATTATAGGCTATTAGCACCTGCTGGCTTTATCGCGTCAACGAGACCGTTTCCCTTTAAAGGGGTTATGTATAAGCGGTGGCGCATGAGAGCAGTTTTATGGTTTCATAACATGAACTGCTATGCTGCTACCAAAGACAAGTCCGATGGCGAGCTTGACTCTGCACAACAGTAGTCCTTCGAGAGACTCGACAACATGTTTAAGAGTGCCCTTTTGAGTATTCTTGACGACTCCATTGTGGACTCATATATGTCGTTTTCTAACGGCAAGGATATGTGGGATGCGCTCGAGGCCAAGTTTGGGGTCTCGGACGCTGGCAGCGAGTTGTATGTCATGAAAACTTTCTATGACTACAAGATGACTGATGAGCGCCATGTTGTACAACAGGCTCATGAGATACAGTCACTCACTAAGGAACTTGAGCACTTTAAGTGTATCTTACCGGACAAGTTTGTGGAGCAACTTTGCTACCTCTGTGAAACACAAGAGACAAGAGTTTTCCGTTTCGGATCTCATTGGGTCACTTGATGGTGAAGAGAAGGCGAGAGCGAAGGATACACGTGCTCGAGTTACCGAGGTTGTTTCTAGTGCCCATGTGGTAAAGAAAAAGAATTACCAGCCGCCCCACAAGACCAAGTTTAACAAGAACAACTCTGGGGGTCAGGGCAAGCCTGATGGAAAGTTCAAGCCATCACAGCCTACCAACTTCAAGAAGAAGAACAATAAACCGAGTAAGGGTTCATGTCATGTTTGCGGTGATCTAAATCACTGGGCACCTCGATGTCCAAACCGCCATGAGCTGCGCGAACCTGAGAACAATGGCAAGAATGTCAATGTTGTCATTGGCAATTCTGAGATGACGGATTCAGGGTACGAAATATTTCCCACCATCCTTCAATTTGTCATTCACCTGAATGGTTGATTGACACTGGTGCCAATGTACATGTTTGTGCTGATGCCTCGATGTTCTCTTCTTGCCAGATCACAGGGACTTCCCCCGTGCTGATGGGTAATGGGTGACATGCTTTTGTTCGTGGAGTCGGTACAATCGATCTGAAGTTTACTTCGGGGAAGACCGTGCGTCTGAAGAACGTTCATCATGTGCCAGCCATCAATAAAAATCTTGTCAGCGGATCTTTGCTGTGTCGAGATGGTTTTAAGTTGGTTTTCGAGTCCAATAAAGTTGTAATATCTAAGTATGGACAATTTGTTGGAAAAGGCTATGAGTGCGGAGGCTTGTTCCGCCTATCTTTATCGTATATTTGCTCCAAAGTTATTAATCATGTTTGCCACAAAATTGAGTCTAATCTTTGGCATTCACGACTTTGTCATATAAACTTTGGAAGCATGACGCGGCTAGCTAATTTGGATTTAATTACGAAATTCACTAATGTGAAAGGTTCCAAGTGTCAAGTGTGCGTTCAAGCTAAGCAACCCCGCAAGTCACATAAGGTTGCGGAGGCAAGAGACTTGACACCACTGGAACTCATACATTCAGATCTTTGTGAGATGAATGGTATATTGACGAGAGGCGGAAAGAAATATTTCATGACGCTTATTGATGGATCCACTAGATATTGTTATGTGTATCTCCTGAAAACAAAAGTTGAAGCTTTAAACTTCTTCATAAACTATAAAGCTGAAGCAGAGAACCAACTTGACCTAAAAAACGGTTAAGGTCTGATCGTGGTGGAGAGTATTTTTCCAATGAGTTTGATTTTTTTTGTGCGGAACATGGTATAATCCATGAGAGGACGCCTCCCTATTCACCTCAGACAAATGGGGTAGCCGAAAGAAAAAACCGAACTCTAACTGATTTGGTTAACGCCATGTTAGACACTTCGGGTCTCTCCAAGGCATGGTGGGGGGAGGCGCTATTGACAGCTTGTCATGTCCTAAACCGAGTTCTCGTAAAGAACAAAACCGTTTCTCCATTTGAGGAATGGGAAAGGAAAAAATTGAGACTCTCTTACTTACGTACTTGGGGTTGTTTGGCGAAAGTCAATATTCCAATTCCCAAGAAGCACAAGCTAGGACCAAAAACCGTGGATTGTGTTCTTCTGGGCTATGCTTTTCATAACATTGGCTATAGATTTTTGATAATCAAATCTGAGGTACCCGACATGCATGTTGGTATGATTATGGAGTCGAATGATGCGACTTTCTTTGAGGACATTTTTCCCATGAAGGGTATGTCTAGCTCATCAAATCAGGATATACCCAATACATCTAGTCAGGAATTAGTTGAGATTCCTGATCCTACCATTTTGATAGAACACACTGATAATCCCGTGGAGGATGACAATGAAGTTCCTGTTAGGAGCAAGAGACAGAGGACTACAAAGTCCTTTGGTGATGATTTCATTGTGTATCTTGTGGATGACACCCCGAGTACCATTTCAGAAGCTTATGCATCTCTTGATGCCTACTACTGAAAGGAGAATGTCCGTAGTGAGATGGATTCCATCTTAGCTAACGGAACCTGGGAAGTTACTGATCATCCTTATGGGTGCAAACCTGTAGGATGTAAGTGGGTTTTCAAGAAAAAGCTTAGGCCTGATGGTACTATTGAGAAGTACAAGGCGCGGCTTGTGGCCAAGGGTTATACCCAGAAAGAAGGAGAAGACTTCTTTGATACTTACTCACCTGTGGCTAGACTGACCACGATTCGAGTGCTACTTTCATTGGCTGCCTCGCATCGTCTTCTCGTTCATCAAATGGACGTTAAGACAGCTTTCCTAAATGGAGAGTTAGACGAGGAAATTTATATGGATCAGACAGATGGTTTTGTAGTACCGGGTCAGGAAGCAAAGGTGTGTAAGTTACTGAAGTATTTATATGGCTCTAAGCAAGCTCCTAAGCAGTGGCATGAGAAGTTTGAAAGAACTTTAACTGGTGCAGGTTTCGTTGTTACTGAATCCGATAAGTGTGTATAATCGCCATGGTGGGGGCGAGGGAGTTATTCTATGTCTGTATGTCGATGACATACTAATATTTGGAACCAATCTTGATTTAATCAAGGAGGTTAAGGATTTCTTGTCTCAATGTTTTGAGATGAAGGATCTTGGAGTAGCTGATGTAATCTTAAACATCAAGCTGCTGAGAGATGGTTATGGTGGAATTACACTGCTTCAATCCCACTATGTTGAAAAGATCTTGAGTCGCTTCGGGTATGACGACTGCAAGTCTTCTCCGACACCATATGATCCAAGTGTGATGATTCGAAAGAATAAGAGCACTTCTAGAGATCAACTGAGATATTCTCAGATCATTGGCTCGCTTATGTATTTGGCTTGTGCCACAAGGCCTGACATCTCTTTTGCTGTAAGCAAGTTGAGCCGGTTTGTTTTCAACCCGGGAGATGATCATTGGCATACGCTTGAGAGAGTTATGCGCTATTTAGAAGGCACTGCGAGCTATGGAATTCACTCTTCTGGTTATCCTAGAGTACTGGAAGGTTATAGTGATTCCAATTGGATATTTGATGCCGATGAGATTAAGTCCACGAGTGGTTATGTGTTTACACTCGGTGGTGGAGCTGTTTCCTGAAAGTCTTGCAAGCAGACCATCTTTACGAGGTCAACTATGGAAGCAGAACTCACAACATTAGACACAACCACTGTTCAAGCAGAGTGGCTTCGAGAGCTTTTGATGGACTTGCCTGTGGTTGTAAAACCCATACCCGCTATCCTTATGAACTGTAATAGTCTAACTGTGATAGTTAAGATTAAAAGTTCTAAGGATAATTTGAAGGCATCAAGGCATGTGAAAAGAAGATTGAAATCTGTCAGAAAATCGAAGAACTCCGGAGTTATTGCGTTGGATTATATCCAAATGTCTAAGAACTTGGCAGATCCTTTCACAAAGGGTTTATCACGTAACGTGATAGATAATGCATCGAGTGAGATGAGTTTGATACCCACCGTATGAGTTGTCCACAGTGGTAACCTACTCTGTGTGATCGGAGATCCCGTGAATTAGAAGTGGGAGACAAGCTGTTGGTTGGCTGGGAGGAGAGTATCCTTACATTTTACTATCCCACTCCGCAAAGATGCAGTACTCTCCTGATCTGCATGGCAGATTGATATTTATCTTAATGTGTTCCAAGCGGCTTACTTTTATAAGCGGAAATGTTGTCCTGCAGAGCATCTCTTGAGGAATACACCTATATGAGTCTGAATGTTAAACGTCGCAGTCTGTGAGAGTTGGGTGCTCTTTAATAAACTCATGAAAGGCCTTGGAGTATGACGTATAAGCTCCACACCGCAGGGAAGCCTTGCGGTAGCCTAGTATCGGTCAAGGGCTTGTGTGAAATTAGGTCGCAGCAAACTTGTAGTTCAAGGAAAAGTCCACTATTCAAGTTGTGGCCTAACGTAGCATAAGTTTCTAAGCGGAGTTCAACTTAACAATTCCCACTAAGCACTGGTATATAAAACAATGTTCTGAAATAAATGTGATATAATGTGCCAATGAGACTTTATGGGGGGATTGCTGAAATTTTAGTGTACTTGGGCCAGCCAAACTAAAATCCGAAATTCTCATGGCCCATTAATAAATGCTGGTTGAGTGTACGTGACTAATGTTTAGTCCAATACTGCTAGTGGAGAGTGGGTTGCACCACTTTATATAGTGGGATGTTCTAGTACTAGTATGAGCTAGTGAGAACAAGAGAAGATGAAGGGTGCCACACGCGCGCCCCTCCTCCTCGCCTCGCCACGCCTCACATCGCCTCGTCACGACGCGTCGCGGGTTGCGGGAATCTCACCGAGCCGAGGTTATATTTTTGCAGGCCGGGAAAAATTAACGAGTCATTGATTAGTAATTAACGGACGCGTTAATTACCTTGCCGTTTCCGATTCCAATGGGATCGTCGGGCGTTACCGACTCGATCGTGTCTTACAGCCCACGTCCTACTCGACTCGCTCCATATACACAGCCCGGGGCGAACCCTAGCCGCCACTACGAGATACATGGTCTCACACCGTTCCAGAACATTGCGCCGCCGTTTACCAAGTCTTCTCCATCCCATCTTCCGGCGTGCACCGGTTGAAGGGACAGTAGGCCTCCGGAACCCTGCCTCTTGTGATCCTGTACGGGAGAGGGGCGATCATGTTTTTGGGGAGCGCACTCGCGCGACTACTGGCTTCGAGTTCTTCCCCAACAACGACTTCTTTCCTGACATCGCCAGCCTCTTCATCGACGACATGGACGACAACACAGGGAACTCCAGCGGTGCGACTGCCGCTGCACTGTACGTGTTTATGATATTTCTATATGAAGTTTTACTAGAGTTGCTACTTGTAGTATATGCTCTAGATTCAATCTGTTTATCTACTGTTTGCGTAGATCACATGATAAGTTTAATCTGTATTATTCTAGTCATGAATTGTTCATTGTTATTGGAATTAAATCATATACTAAATCGCCTAATTATTCAACATGTATATCGATCTCCTACATATTACTATATCTACATAGTACAGATCCTGACTAGTTTAAGGTTATCGTTATTAGAAATTTATTGTTTTCTTTCTATGATCCCCTTCATATTGTTGCAACGCACGATGGTTATAAACAAATTTAATATTTTTATTACAATAAAGTAGTCGTCAGGGTTTCATCCTCTGGTTTTCGTGTGAAGCCTAAGGTTAGGACTTAGTAGTAAGATTAATGTAAGACAATCCTTTCTTATTTGCTTAGATGTTTTTTTAATGCAAGGGGACTAGGAGACCTTGAAAAAAGAAGATTTGATAGAAAATTTATTGTTGGGATTCTTGCTTCAGGAACAATCGCACGCGAGGGCCCCACCCAGCTGGGTCTCGTCTTGCTCCAAAGTTATAGGTGGCCAAATGGGCCGTGCTAATCGGGCCGGCCCCGAGGCACGCATTATTTGGCACGGCCCGGCACGCGACGAAACGTGCCGTGCCGGCACGAGGCCCGACCGTGCTCGTGCCCAGCTCCGATCTGGGGCCCAGCTTCGATCTGGGGCACGTGGGCCGGCCCGGCACGGCACGCCAGAGCCGTGCGGCACGCTAGGCACGCCCATGGCCCGCGAAGCACGCCCCGATTCGTGCTCGTCTTCCTCCTCCTCGCTCGTGTGGCAGTTCTGCACGCGTCGCCCATCGCGCCGCCTCATCTCCTCCCCTGTCCCGCCCTCCTACTCCTGCAGTCCTGCAACGCGCAGCCGACCGTGCTCGCCGTCCTGCGCCGCGCCGCCCACCGTGCTCGCCGGAGGTGGAGGAGAAGCCGTGTCGGCCGTGCCGTGCCTTGTCGTGCCGCCGTGCCGCATCCGTGTTCCTCGTGCCGTGTCCCGACCGGAGTTGAAGCCCGGCGCACGATTAGAGTCGTGCCGCAGGCGTGCCGTGCCGTGCCGGCCCGTTTGGCCACCTATATCCAAAGTCCAAATCGCCTCTCTTCCGCTTCCAGTCTCTGCCACTCTCCCAAGGCCCTTCCCGGTGAGGGCACGACGGCGAGGCCCTTCTCCGGCGTTTCTTGTATCACCGAGCAAGCTCCCCGTCGCTTCGGCAACTTCCCCCGTGGCCCGTGCTCGACCATCGCCGACTACGCGGTGACTCCTCGTTCCCCATTCATTTCCTCCGGGGTCCTGCTGCGTGTCCGTTTCTTTCTAATCCGAGATCGTGGTTCCATGCAGATGAATCCTGGATCGCGCTGCAGCGGCCCGTTCCTCCACCCAGGATTCCCCTCCCCCTCCTAGCTGGTGTGTAAAACTGTCCCATTTCCCCCCGTCATACTGTCTCTCTGATCCACAAGAAAGTCGCGGTTTGGATCTGATGTCTGATGAGCTCGTCTCTGCTGGTCAGCCTGCTGCACAAGTCACTGGCACAAATGCATCATACATTCTGAAGGTACATTTTGTTTTCTTCTCTTAATTACATGCCATTTTGTTTCCTTGCACGTCATAGCAACATGTCTATTAATTTTGCTGGCTTAATGTGAGATGGACGGTGAACTAATCATGGGAAAACTACCGGTATTTGCATATGACTATATACAGTATCCCATGTCAAGAAAATGGTGAATCTCCGTGTAGCTTACTGCCTTAGCCTACAAGCCATAGTCGCATATGTTCCAGACTATGCTCGTTTGCAAATTCTGATGTGAACCACGAAAACGTTGATAAGGGGAGACATTTCTCAACAAAAAAGTGCAGCCATAGTTTGGGATAGTATTTCGATTCAATTGGCAGGCCATATTCCTACTTTATCGTAATCATGGTTTTTAAGCGTCCGCCTAAGCGTCAAGGCGCCCCCCTTCCGCCTTGGAAAAACGACTGCCTTAGGCGCCTAGAGGCTAAAACGACCGCCAAGCCACCCCCCCCCCCCCCTTCGCCTTAGGACGGCTTAAAAAATATGATCGTAATTAACACACATTCATCTCAAGTGCAATGTTTCAAGTGTGGTGTAAATGGTTATCTCTTACCACAAGTGCTGGGCTCGATTCAAATTATATTGTGAGCATCACTAGCAGTTTTGCACAAAAGTTAAGTTTTTCTCAGTTTTATAATCATCTGTTTTCTTCTCCTTTGATGTAGATATAATTCCATTCGCTACATATTCTTCTCAAAGGAGATATAGAACCTTGGCAGGGGATGACCACAGCCATACTACCAAATGACCTGGTGGTGGAGATCCTATCTCGGCTGCCGCTCAAGTCCTTTTGCCGCTTCAGATGTGTCTGCAAGTCTTGGTTTGCCTTCTCATCTGATGCATACTACCGCCAGAAGCTCCCAAAAACTCACTCCGGTCTCTTGTACCAAAAACGCACGCATGTCACTCCCATCCATCTCGCCAGACTTCCCTCAAGTGACAGAGATGTTGATACACCACTTAGCTTTGTGTCAGGTTATGAGTACCCCTTAGAGCTTAAGGGGTGCATCAATGGACTACTTCTTTGTTACCCTGGAGATTATATGAATGCAGAAGTTTCCCAGACCATTGTGTGCAATCCTGCGACTAAAGAATGGATGGCCCTTCCAGATACTCAACCTGGACCGTCCGTCTCCTATAATTATCTCATGTTAGGTTTTGATCCATTATGGTCCCAACACTTTTATGTGTTCAACTTTCAGTGGAGCGATATCCCAAATGGTGGGTACAAAGCTGAAGTCAAGGTATTTTTCTCCGAGGATTCCAGATGGTCTACTTGTCTTTGGGAAACGGATGATGCATTTGGGGCAATTCACTCTTTGTAAATGGGGTGTTGTATGTGTGGCACTTATGGGGCCATTGCCTTCTGGCACTCGATGCACCTGACATACGCTCACAGTTGCTCAATGATAAGACCATTGAACTACCAGGATTTCCAAATGGACCTGAGGAGAAATTTTACGGCCCAGACGGGTGTCTTTGCCAGTCATCTGGAGTCTTATGCTACGCACAACAAGAATTGGATGGTTGTATGATGCGAATCTGGAGTTTGGAAGGCTCTGACAGGTGGGTGGTGAAGAATCGTCTAAGTATGAATGATGTATTTGGGAGGGACATGGATCTCCATACTAAGAGTCCAGGATTGTGGTATTTCGATTATGACATCCTGGCCTTTGACTCGGAAAGGGAGGTGGTTATCGTTCTTGACCGAATCACTGAGAAGGTGCTCTCTGTTAGCATTAGTACTGGAGAAGGCTTGGAGATTCTAAATATACCAAGTTTCTTTGGCCTATATCGAAGCCTGCTATATGTGCCATACTACCGCAAGGTTCCAAGTCCAGTTCTTAAAGGGGCTCAAGACTAATGTTAGCTTGCTAGTATCTATCCTCATGAATGCAGTAATCTCTAGGAATGGCTTATGAATTAGCTGTAGCAGCCATGTCTTATTATGTACTGGATTGATGCTATAGTGTGTTATGTGTGCTCATCTAATCGGTACTTCCACTTATCATTTGCCTGCCAACTTTTATTTTGCTGTGCGTTGATGTTATGAACATCCTGGAGTAACACGAGTTTTGCCCCAAGGACATGTCGGACAGAGTGTTCCTTTGGTGTGTGTTTTCTTTCTAACGGCTGAAAACTCTGGGCACTTGAGTTCCGTGGCTTTCTTTACACTGGATTTTTGTTTTTGTTTTTTGGTTGTTGGGGCAGTAGCATGTTTTCTTCTAAAAATATATTAAACTGGCACGTAGGCGGGGCCATGCCCTGTTTTGTACTAAAGATGATGGAAAATTAGAACGAAAACTGCGTACTTATCCACTTTGGTGGATAATCAAATTGATCATTGTGCATCTACCATATCACAGAGACTTAATCTGATGAAACAACGGCTATGACAAGGTATCTAGCCGTATATCGCTCGAGAAAAAAAAAGAGTACATTATCAAATTTTTTAAAGACGGACGAGGATAATTCTAACGAAGTGAATGAAATAGAGTACTCCCTCAATCCATAAAAAAGTGTCACAAACTTAAACACTTTTTATAAATAGGAGGGACTAGGATGGACCGGTCCGTGGTGGCCCAACAAGGGTCCATTTCCGGCTTGTCGTCATAGATCGAGTTTGTTTTCAACGGAGTAATTACCTGGCGTAGACTATGCCGCCATCGCCGCTGGATGGCTGAAGACATGGCAGCCGTGGACCTAGATCGCTACCTCACTAGACGTGCACGCCGATTGCCGGCAGTCCACGCTGGTCCGATGTGGAGCGACAATGTGGATCAAGGTTGGAGTAAAGCCCATTGTCGCTGGTTCACATAGTAACCGTTGGCAGGTAGGATCAAGGTTAGGAGTAATTACCCTTTGATTAGCGACAATGTGGACCAAGGTATGAGATCAACATAGTGGTGGTCCGATCATCCGATGTGGAGGACTATGATTGTGGAGACGTCTCATCTCTACTAAGTACTATTACCTCCATTCCCATGAATAATGATTATATCATTTTGGAAAAGTCAACCCATGTAAATTTTGACCAACTTTTTATTAAAAAGTACTCCCTCCTTCCCAACGAATAGGGCGTAAAAAATTCTGCACGCCAATTAAGAGAGCCATGCAGCCTTCAGTTTTGCCAGTTGTGCCCCTACTAAATAGCTACTCATACCAAATAACTCTTTCCTTGATTCGTGCATGCACCTCCTCGTTTTAAGGCCAGCCATACTTAGCCCGGAGCACCTCCTTGATTCCAGCATGATGGAGGGGCATATTAGGAAAGCTACCGTTTCTAGTGCATGCACGCCTTAATCCTTGACGGATTTTGTAGAAAAAAATTGCGCCCTATCCCCTGGGAAGGAGGGAGTATTAACTTGCAAAGTATAAAACTAATGTCATTAGAAACATCATGGACTATATTTGCATATGATATCTATATAATATCATATTTATTGGTAGAATTTTTTTAAAAATTGATCAAACTTTATTTGGTTTGACTTATGTAAAAAATATATAGTCCTTATTCATCGGAACGGAGGGAACAAGCCAACATTCTTCAAAAAAAAAACAAGCCAACATATTCATCCCTACGGTCACCCCACCTACCGTACACAGAACAAGGGTGAGCAATTACAGTCACACGATCAGCCCACGAATTAGAATCTAACCGTCAAGATAACAACCGGCCCACAACATGTGTACGTTTAGCAATTCGAGGTGGCGGCCTCCGTCCATCTCAATACTTCGCTTTCCCTGATCTAATCTAATCTCAACCTTGTCGCGAACAACGCCGCCGCATGTATCACCACCCGCCACACACGCCGCCGCATTGCCTAGACCACCCGCGGGATGACGCCTACGCCTCCACTACCCAGACAAGGGCGACCACGCCGCCATACTGCCCCGTCGGAGGACGCCACCGTTCCACACTGCCAGGATGACGACAACGTCGCAACCGTTCTGCGGGAGGACTCCGCCGCCGTCGCACTGCCCGTGGGAGGACGCCTCCACTGCCTGGACAAGAGGGACCACGCCGCCTCACTGCCCGCCAGAGGACGCCATATCCTCTGCAATGCCCGGACGGCAACGCCGCAACCCTCTCGCCGGATAACTCGGCCCCCGCCCGACAGCCCACGGGAGCCGGGAGGACGCCGCAACTTGCACTGCACGGGCCGTCGAAGGTATCTGAATTGCTCTTGCACTGCAGAAAAACTCAAGAGTTTCCAATATAAATGGGTGAAGACGGATTTGGAGTTAACACACTCAATCTATTCATCGTGACTCGTGAGTGTAATATAGCTTCCGCCTGAATCTAAGGGAGATTGCATGTGGTTTGAGTGATACACATCCTGAGAAGCTGACACCATATAGTCTGAAACCAGACGGGATCGACCTGCATACTTACTTTTTTCTCTAGCTATCATCTGTTTATTTGTGTGCTAATTTGCCAAGGAGAAAGATAATTCTTTGACATATAAAGTGAATCACCTATCTGATTATTTGATACTAGCAGAACGACAAGGTTCGATGAAGAACTACATGGTTAGTAATGCAAATTATAAAAACCCTGCGTACTATCATGGCAATTTCAGCGGCAACTGTAGTTGATAGATGGTTTATTTCCTTCTTGATTTTCTTACTAATCCAATATTCCTCCCAGAAATTATAATATCTATTGGTTTTGTCTTTCATAGAGAGCATAAGGACGATGTATCAGGTACGTATTCTTACTTCAATGTAACTCTAAGAGGGCACTGAAAATTTTGACGTGGATCGCACTGTTGTTGCTCTCTGACGGTCGGTTCTCCAAGAAGTCTGAAAATCTTTCTTTTATGCTTGCAGCTTTATTAAGTTCAATTTTTGTAAACGTGGCTTTCATGGTCTCCTATATGTGCGTCCGTGCAGGAGGGGAACAGAGATAGATAAACCCACTAATACGCCAACCTTCCCCACACGGAACACCCGGACGCCCAAATGTTGTTTCTACCAAATCCAGCATTTAACACATTGATGAATTTAATTTCCAGATGGAATTGACGGGTGAGAAGGTTGACGAGTTCGACTTGGGTATATGTTTGTACCACGTGAGGTTTTGTCATGGTACAAGAATTTTTGGGTGATGGTTCAAGCTGGTAGATTTTGGTGTTTAATAAGTGTAAAATCATTTAACCATTTTATCTTTCTTACCATGGTTTAGGGATTATTGCATTTGTTGGTATAAAGAATTATCATGTTTGTTGGTTGAAGAGCTGATTGGAGGATTTTCGCGTACATGATGTCTGTGTGTGCAACAGGATATCTACAGAGCACAGAAGAATACACAACAAGCTTGGATGGGAGAAAAGAACTACTCAAAAGAATAAATGGTCAGAATTTTCTTTTGGTTTGGAGGAAATTTTAGTATAGAGATGAATTGGCGCCTGTACATAGATTGTGGTGAAACTAAACATGTTTCCAGCGGCATAAATTGCATTTGATTACCTTTTTGAGGTTTGCAATTTAGTGTATGTAGTAGTTATGATCTATTGCAATGCTGACACTCTACCAGTACTATGTGATTAAGAAAAGTTGTATATTTTGTCGTGTATTGTCGGGTTATGACTCCCGGGAATCGGGGGTAGTCACTTCCTGAAGTGTAGTTCGAGAGGGGATTGAACGCGGAGGTCTAAACCCTCAAGTGGCTCCGCGACGTTGCTCGCCGGACCTGAAGAAGACGCACACCCGACCAAGGAAAACACCGTCCTTTACCCAGATTCACGGCCCTCGTGAGGAGGTAAGACCGCTACTCCTGCCTGTCTGTATTATATGTGGGAGGTTACAGTACAATTGAGCTTGCCGGAAGCCCCTTGAGGCAGTTCTTGCCTGGGGAGGGAAGCGATGATCTTCTTTCTCCTCCAGCCAGAGGCTAACCTAACCAGAGCTGCTAGGGTTTACAAGGCTGTTTTGCACGCAAAGGGCCGACCCTTCCTACGATGGAGGTCTTCTCTCTTTTATAGGCGCCTCGGGTCTTCTTCTTCGGCTTGGCCTTCAACGTGGCTCCCACTTGACAGTGGCGGGGTGGAGCACGAGTCCACCGCGCTCCATTCGTCCATGGACTCGGTCCATTGTTGATAAAGGTGGCGCCGTGGCCGACAGACGGCCGACCGCGCTTGTACCGCCCGCAGAGCGGGCAGTCTCTGAGGTGGAGCCCATGATGAAGTTCTCCGTTGGAGGGTTGCGCCGTCCACCTGCTTTATCGTCAGAGTAGAAGGTCCTCACAGCTATGCAGCAGGTGGCGCAGCTTTGTTGACCGCTTTATCGCCAGGGACAACGACGGGGGTGTGAGCGCCTCTGTACGGGCGTGGCAGAGGTCACGTGCGCTCTGTCGGGATTCCTTGGCGACGACGTTTCCCTCCAGGCCCGAGGGGAGATTCCTGCCGGTTGACGGGGAGGATCCCCTGAGGCGAGGGGTCCCTTGAGGCCCTCGCTCCTTCTTCAGGCCCTCGAGGGGAATCGCCTCTTGAGGGTCCCGTCAGGCGCTGACGCCCAGTCCTTAGTCGTTTCGTCCGCCTGGCCTACGAGCGAGGCCTGAGGGGAATGGGCTCTTGATACCCCAGTTCCCACTGCTCTTTGAGGGGACATAAAGCCCGAGCGCTACGGCAGGGAGCCGTTACCGTTTCCAACTCCTTGCTGAAAATTCCGCTCCACAGAGCTCTCCGCCTCCGCGCTCTTCTGCGAGTTCCTGTTCTCCAACTCCTTCCAACCTCCGCGCCCGTGACGATGAGTCCTCTCAAGAGCAAGGGCAAGGCCGCCGCGGGGTCTTCCTCCCAGGCGGAAGCCACGGAGACCGTGATGGGCCGGCGCTGCTTGGCGTGCGCGTCAACGAGAAAGCGCTCTCAAAGGTCCGATACCTGGTGGCGGACCGGACGAACGAGCACGACGCCACCGCCCTGAAGCCTGCGGCGCACAGGAAGCGCCCGCGGGGAATTTTCCGGGTCTTCCAACTGCCTGGCCGCGGGACTGGTGCCGCCCTTCTCTCCGTTCCTGGAGGCGGTGCTGGCGTTCTACCAGGTGCAGCTGCTGCACCTGCACCCCAACTCCATCCTCATCCTCACCGTCTTCGCCTACCTCTGCGAGGCGTACCTGGGCCTGAAGCCCACGGTGGGGCTGTTCCGGTGCTTCTACGCGCTCCGGAACACGGCAAAGAACGAGCGCTCCGGGTGCGTCTCGTTCTGAATCGTAGACGGCATGGGGGGCGTCTATATCCCCGTGTCCTGGAGCGAGGGCAAGACCATCACGTCCGTGACGAAGAAGGTAGACGACTTCCGCCAGAAGTGGTTCTTCGTCGGGGTGGAGCGTCCCTGCGCCTTCCTCAAGGTCCCTGACGAGCCTCCGGTGAAGAACTCCCATTGGGGCAAGGCTACCTTCGACGGCGCCAAGAATGCGAGCCTGATGGGGCGTCTGAGCTTCCTTCGCGAGGAGGGCCTCACAGGGCAGATGGTCGTGGCAGACTTTGTGACCCGCCGCATCGCGCCCCTCCAAGCTCACTCGGTCCCCATGTGGATGTACTCGGGGCCGAACGACAAGATGCGGCTCCACGTCGAGGACAACCACAAGGACGTCGTCGACAACATCCTCTCCGCGCTCTTCGTCAACCCCTCCGTGCTCCCCGCGGATGAGGTCCACGCGGCGCTCCGGCCCCTTCACCAGTACAGCCTGACGGAGCGCATGGCCCGCCTGGAGGGGATGCCCTCGTTCTCCCCGACAGGCCCGGCGGACTCTGATGTGCCGCTGCCGGCCCCGCGGGGAGCGGAGGGGGCCGATTCTCCCTCGGCTTTCGGAGCTGGCCTGGGCGAGGAGGAAGCCACAGCTGGGGAGGTCTCCTCTTCTAGGGCTGGCCCCCTGGCTGACGAGATTCGCGACATCTCGTCAGGTGACGAAGATGCCTTCGTGGTGGCGCCTTCGCGCCCCGTGGAGGAGGAAGCTGAGGAAGGGGAGGCCTCAGACGCAGAGGGCTCTCCGGGGAGGTGCGGGCTTCACACCAAGGCCGGCGTGGACCACCCAGGGGCGAGGCCCTCTGACGTCCCTTCCAAGAGGAAAGCGGAGGCGCCCCCCGCGAGGCCTGCTGCCAAGCCCTTCCCCTCATGGCGCTCGTCAGCCCTTGCGTGGGTCGACGCCGGTGCTCCCCCTCCAAGGTGAGTTTACACGTCGTAGGGTCGTTTGCCCTTTTGGTTTCTAATTCCACCTCATCTTTTGCTGAAGTTTTTCCTTGCGTTCTTGACAGCGGACCTGCGCCTGCCAAGCGTCGTCGGCTCCGCAAGGTGTCCGAGGTGAAGACCGCCACGGCAGGGGCCGTGACTGACGAGGCCGCGAGGCCTGAGGGGGCAGCCCCAACGGTCCCCCTTGAGGAGGCGCCTCAAGTAGAAGCGACAACGCCCCTCGCGGGGGCGGCTGGTTCACCCGAGAAGGAGAGCGCCGTAGGCCCGGACGCCCCTGCAACATCGCGTGAGTCTCCGTTGGTGGAGGGCTCGGAGGCAAGGACTTCTGCGCCCGATGGTGCCGCCGCTCCGCCTCGCGGGGCTACGCCTCCGCGCGAGGTCACTCCGCCACGTGCGGCTACGCCTCCGCGTGAGGCCACTCCGCCACGCGAGCTGACGCCGCCCCGCGTGTCGACGCCTCCGGGTGTGCCTGCTGCATCATCTGCGCCCAACGCCTCTGCGCAGCCCGCGATGGAGGCCTTCGAGGCGCCGACGGGTGCGGGGGCGTCCGCCGGGGACGGTTCCTCCTCTTCTCCGCGCCAGGCTGGAGGCGAGGAGCGCCTCGCGGCCGCAGGGTCTGAAGGAGGCGCGGGCTCGGGCTCCGGCGGGGCTCCAGCCAGCCCCCTTGTCCTCCCCGCGGCCGGACCTGCGGGACTCGACGCCGAGGCCGGCACTTCTGCGAGCCGAGACCTGGTGCTCCGCGGCAGGGACTGGAGCGCGGGGCATCGCAAGGCCGCCTTTAGCCTCGTGAGGGAGTCCCTGGAGGGCTTGGAGGCGCACCTCGCCCTTGGGGACATATGGCTCGCTCAGCAGCAGAAGGAGCTGGCGGAATCGTGGGCGTCCTTCCACGCGGCGGTCGAGGCGCGCCGGCTGGAGGACTTGGCGCTGCAGGCCGCCCGCGAGGAAGCCGTCAACTTCGCCAAGGAGACCCGCGAAGCGGCCGCCCGCGACGCTGCTCCTCCCCCTTCAGGCAGAACGCAACGCTGCGGCGAAGCTCCTGCGCGAGGTCGGGGAGGAGCGCGAGACGATGGAGGGCTCGTTGGCGCAGAAGCGCCGAGCTGGGCCAGCTGGAGGCCCAACTGCTCTACACCCACCAGGCCGCATCGGCTGCTCTGGAGGAGTACCGTAAGGCCTTTGCCGAGCGCGAGCGGCAGCTGGTCCTCAAGGAGGAGGAGCTGCAGCAGCGCGAGGAGCAGCGCCTCCAGGCGGAGAAGGACCTGGCTTCTCAGCACGAGGCCCTCGAGGAGCGAGAGAACGAGCTGGCCCATGCGACTTTGAAGTACGAGGACAACGTTGCTGCCCAGAAGGTGGCTTACGAGCGCTTCGAGCGGCGCTTCGCCGAGAAGAAAAAGGAGGCCGAGGACGCCCTCGCGGAGCGCGAGAAGCGGTTCTGCAAGTCCACTTCTCAGAAGTATCGCGACATGGCCCAGGCGCAAGAGGACCGCTTCAAGGCCAAGCACGCCGCGGACGCCCGGAAGATCGCCGAGTTTGAGAAGGCCAACTCCAAGCTGGAGGCCCGCCTCACTCGCGCTAAGGATGGCCGTCCCCGAGCGGAGGAGGCTCGCACCGAGGCCGTCCACAACCTCAACTCCCTGGCCAAGGACGTGGAGGAGCAAGTGGCCCCGGCGATGCAGCGGGCGGCGGAGGCCTCGGACTCTGCTAGCGCGGCTCGGGCACTCACGAAGCAGCGCGAGCGCATGTTCGAGGCGCTGGTCGCTCGTGGCAACGAGCTGGCTTCACAGTTGGGAGCAGATGCGCCGCACACCAACGTCCGGGGCCGCAGCGACGTTGCCGTGTACTTGGTCTACTTCGAACAGCTCTTCGCCGCGCTCGAGGGCCCCGTCGCCGAGCTTCGGGAGATGATCGAGGACTAGAGTCGGCAGCTCTTGGGGGTGGTGGTGGACCGCATCTTCACAAACCTCAAGCTTCTCACGCCAGGCTTCGACCTGGGTTCTGTGACCGAGGCCGCCCAAGGCGAGGACGCACAGCGGGTCTCAAGTTCCCTTCGCGAGCAGGTGGACGCCTTCTGCAACCGCTTCAGGCGCACGGAAGCTGCGCCGGAGGACAGCGAGGAGGAGGAGGCTTGCTCCGCCGAGGCTGACGAGACCGTCGCGGAAGAGGTCCAAGATGGCGCTGCTTCTCAGTGAACCATCCTCTATTGCGCCTGCGAGCGTTTGTATTTGCACCAGTTGTGTGCTTTTAAACACCTTAAGACTTTTTGGCTTGTAATATACTTCAATTGCTATTTTAATTTGGGCTCGTCTGCCCCTCTCGAGGTCTCTTTGGACTCATCTTCATGTCTATTTGTTCTCTGCGTCGTTAGGTCCCATCTCTTCGTGCCATGACTCCGCCATCTCGGTCCGTGGGAGCAATGACTCCGCAAGGCCAGGGGGAGTTTAGGCCTAGGAGAGGTAAGAGCCTTGAGTCGCGATGCTCAAGTGCCCCCCTTAGACGTGCGAGTAGTCCATGAAGCGTAAGGGAAAGCGAAGTCGCTCGAGGGGCAGAGACGCGCGCTAGGGAGAGAAAAAACGCTCTTAAAGCGTGGGTGCGAGACTTAGCTTCTCGAGGTTTTCGCTCTGCGAAGGTTGTTTGCTTGGCGAGGTTGCCCACTTGAGGGGTTGCTCCTGTGGAGGCCTTTTGCCTGGCGAGGTTGCCCGCTTGAGGGGTCGCTCCTGAGAAGGCATATTGCCTGGTGAGGTTGCCCACTTGAGGGGTCGCTCCTGAGGAGGCATTTTGCCTGGCAAGGTTGCCCACTTGAGGGGTCGCTCACGGATGTCCCTTCAGGATCGCGGGGGAAATCTTCCCTGCAGGTATTAGAGGGGTGAACCCAAACGCTAGAACACGGATCAAGGGATCGCGCGCGCTTATAGGTCCCCTCAGGCGTTCCTTGCGAGGAGAGTAAGTACCAAGGTCCTCTGTAGAGATGGCTTGTTTGTGGGGAATTGCCCTCCAGCCAGAGCTCGGACTATTGGATTTTGGAGTGCTGCTGGTGTGTCATTTGAGGCACTGGCACCGTACTCAGCCCCCGCTCGCGAGGTACGCATGTGGAGAGATATAAGCGCACACTTCAACAATAGTAATGCGTAAATAAAAACCCCCCAAAAACGTTTTTTCTAAGCGGCGCCGAAGCGCTAAGTTCACTTAGGAACGAGATTGAGTCATTATGCTTGGGGTTGCCAAGTTAATGCTCTGACCATGTCGAGGCATGGGGACCACCTGTTGGTGGCAGAGACTCTCAATGGCCTGAGGTGGCTCGTTTTAATTGAGAGCTCGGAGGGTTTTTCCATCGAGTGAAGCCTTTGGGGCTTTGGAGGTTTAAGCCGTTGGCGTTTTAACCTCCGGAGACCAGAATGCTTGGAGGTTGAGCCGTAGGCTGCCTCGTCCGCTAGGAGTCTCGACGTGACAATGATCACGTGTGTGGCAATGACCACGGTTGCGTTTGTTCCCTTAGGAGACAAAGCATTTGTTTGAGGTTTAAGCCTTTTGGCGTTTTAACCTCTAGAGTTGACATTGCTTGGAGGTTGCCTCTTCCGCTTTGTTTTCTCGACGTGACAATGATCACGGGTGTGGCAATAACCACTTTGGCATTTGTTCCTTTAGGAGACAAAGCTATGTTTTTTTGGCAGGTTTAAGCCTTTCGGCGTTTTAACCTCTAGAGACGAAAAATGCTTAGAGGTTGAACCGTAGGCTGCCTCGTCCGCTTGACGTCTCGACGTGACAATGATCACGGGTGTGACAATAATCACTTTTTTTGTTCCTGGCGGATACAAAGGTTTGCGGTGTTTAAGCCTTGAGCTTTTAACCTTGAGGGACAAAAAGGTGCTTGGAGGTTGAGCCGTGGGCTGCCTCTTTCGCTAAATGCCCTGACGTGATGATGATCACGGGTAGAACTTGCGTAGATGCATGATGTTCCACGGATTCTTGACGGGGACGCCGTCTTCCGTCTCGAGGCGAGCCGCGCCAGGCCTGTCGATGTGGGTGACCCTGTAGGGACCTTCCCACATCGGGGACAACTTGTGTAGGCCTTCCCTGGAGAGGATTTGCCTGAGGACGAGATCGCCTGCCTCCAGGGTGCGCGAGCGCACATTGCGGTTGTGGTAGCGCCTCAGGGACTGCTGGTACTTGGCCGCCTGTAGAGCGGCGCGGCGTCTTAGCCCTTCAAGGAGCAGCATGTCGTCGTTGTGGATATCCTCTTGCTGGTCCTCATTAAAGGCAAGGACCCGTGGGGACTCATGCTTTATTTCTGCAGGGAGGACTGCTTCGGCTCCATAGACGAGTGTGAACGGCGTTTCCGCGGTGGGCTTGGGTGGCGTGGTACGGATGGACCAGAGCACCGAGGGTAGCTCATTGATCCAGCCCTTGCCGTGGCCCTTGAGGACATCGAAGGTTATGGTCTTCAAGCCTTTGAGGACCTCTGCGTTTGCGCGCTCAGCCTGTCCGTTGCTTTGCGGATGGGCGACTGAGGCGAAACAGAGCTTGATGCCCATTTTCTGGCAGTAGGATCTGAAGATACCGCTTGTGAATTGCGAGCCATTGTCGGTGATGATGCGGTTAGTCACTCCGAAGCGACAGACCAGGCCTCTGATGAATTTCACCGCCGCACCTGCTGTGATCGTACGCGTCGCCTCCACTTCAGGCCATTTTGTGAACTTGTCGATGACCACGAAGAGGTAGCGATATCCACCTTGCGCCGTTGGGAAATGTCCTAGGATGTCCAGCCCCCAGACCTCAAACGGCCACGAGAGCGGAATGGTTTGTAGGCCCAGCGCTGGTTGGTGGATTTGCTTGGCGTGGAATTGGCAGGCTTCACAAGCTTGAATGATGTCCGTTGCATCTTGAAGCGCTTGAGGCCAGTAGAAGCCGCTCCTGAAGACTTTCCCTGCGAGGGTGCGGGCGCACGAATGGCTGCCGCATTCCCCGCTGTGGATGTCCTTAATCAACATTTTTCCTTCTTCAGGAGGGACGCACTTGAGCGCGATGCCGTTTGGGCGCTTGCGGTAGAGATTTTCTTCGACGATTTGGTATGATTTTGCTTGGCGGGCAATTCGCTCCCCTTCGACATCTTCCTCGGGAAGGATCCCTTTTTGGAGGTAGTCTTTGATCTCGTCGATCCATTCTGCCTCTTGGTGCACCGCTGTGAGCAACAGACGCTCCCCTGTTGGGGGCCCGCAACCTGGGGCTCCGCTTGCAGGTGGTGGCGGGAGCGTTTCGTCTGTGCTGGCGGGCAGGGCCACGAGAGGCTGCTTTATGGATGCCTTGACGAGCCTTTCTTCAAAGACACCTGGCAGCTGGGCTTGCCTCTTTGATGCGCGCTTGGCGATGTCATCAGCCTCTTGGTTCTCCTTTCTTGGGATGTGCATGAGCTCCATTCCCCTGAAGTTCTTCTCCATCCTACGGACCTCTTCAAGGTATGCTTCCATGTGGTCGTCCTTGGCCTTGTAGCTTTTGTTGGAGAAGTTGACGAGCAGCTGGGAGTCGCCCTTGATGAGTATATGCTTGACGCCTAGGGCGATTGCTGCGCGTAGGACATCAAGCAACCCTTCATACTCGGCGATGTTATTGGATATCTTGTCGATTCCGAAGCACAGCTGGACTGCATAATACAACTTGTCGCCTTTTGGTGAGGTCAGGACTACACCTGCCCCACCGTGGCGACAAGCGAAAGCTCCGTCGAACTTCATGGTCCAATAGCTGGGCATTGTGGCTCCAGAGGACTCGTGCTCTTCTTCCCAGGGCTCTTCAGGGGTTGGATCAGTCCACTCGGCGACGAAGTCTGCCAGCGCTCTTCCTTTGATTACCCTTGTGGTATCGAAGCGCAAATTGAATGGTTGTAGCTCGATGTTCCATCCTGCGACACGATCTGTTGCATTTGGGTTGCGCAGAATTTGCTCCAGGGGGAAAGAGGTTACCACCGTGATGGGATGCCCCTGTAAGTAGTGCTGCAACTTTCTTGAGGCGATGAGGAGTGCGAGGAGGAGCTTCTGCTGCATCGGGTATCGCTCGCGAGCATCACGCAGTACTGTGCTGACGAAGTAAACTGGGTGCTCGACGAGGGTAGTTCCTGTTTCCTTGGCGTCTTTCGCCTGAGGTGGCCCAGCTTGGCCCTCGACGGGGTTGGCTTCGAGGGGCTTGTCCTGGGCCTCGAGGGTATTGTCCTCGAGAGGCTTGGCCTCGAGGGACTTGGCCTCAAGGGACTTGGCCTCATAGCGTTCCTCCTGGGCCTCGAGTGTGTTAGCCTTTTGAGGCTCCTCGGTCCCTTCGGCATGAACCTCTTGCAGTTGTTGACTCGGGGCGGTCTCCTCTCGAGGCTCTGGGCCTGGCGTGGGTCCTGTGATGACCGCCCCTTCTTCGAGCTCTTTATCAGGCGGCTTTTTCTTTGGAGTGATTGCACTCTACTTGTGAAGGCTCCTCTCTTTCCACCACAAGGACAACACTGACTGTTTGTGGGGTAGCTGACAAGTACAGCTTTAGGTGCTCGCCAGGCCTTGGGGCGACCATTACAGGTGGGCTGGCCAAGTACTTCTTCAAGTCCTCAAATGCTTTTTCAGCTTCAGGGGTCCACTTGAAGGTGCCCGTCCTTTTCATGATCTTGAAAAACGGCATGGCTCTTTCGCCGAACTTGGAGATGAATCGACCCAAGCTGGCCATGCAGCCTGCCAGGCGTTGCATGTCCTTGAGCCTGCGTGGAGGTTGCATGCCTTCTATGGCCTTGATTTTGTCTGGGTTCGCCTCTATGCCTCGATGAGACACGAGGAAGCCCAGTAATTTGCCCGAAGGTACTCCAAAGACGCACTTGGCGGGGTTGAGCTTGATGTTAACCTTGCGCAGGCTGGCGAAGGTTTCTTCCAGGTCTCCGAGCAGAGTATTTCCTTGTCGTGACTTCACGACGATGTCATCGACATACGCTTCCGCGTTTCGCCCCATTTGCCCGCCAAGGGCTATCCTCATTAACCTCTGGAAAGTGGCTCCGACATTTTTTAGGCCGAAGGGCATGCAGACGTAGCAATACACACCGCATGGGGTGAGGGAAGCCGTCTTCTCCTCGTCCTCTTTAGCCATCTTAATCTGATGATAACCAGAGAAGGCATCGAGGAAACAGAGGAGGTCGCAGCCTGCCGTGGAGTCCACGATCTGGTCAATTCTGGGCATGGGGTAAGGGTCCTTGGGGCAGGCCTTGTTTACGTCGGTGTAGTCGATGCAGAGGCGGCCTCCGCCGGCGGGAGAGCCAAGTGGGGTGCGCGACTTCGCGGACGACTTTTGCCGCTTTGAGCTTCTCGACCTCATTGACGATGAATGCTTGCTTCTCGGGGGACTTGTTTTCTTGCTTTTTGCTTGACGGGGCGCGCGTTTGGGCACACGGCCAAGTGGTGCTCGATCACCTCCCTCGGTACACCAGACATATCTGACGGTGTCCATGCGAACATGTCAGAGTTTGCCTGGAGGAAGGCGACGATCGCGCTTTCCTATTTGGGCGGCAGCGCGGCGCCAATGGTGACGCTAGCTCCCGAGCCTTCAGCCCCCAAGCTTCCTGAGCTCAGAGAGATCTTCTTTGTAGCAGCTGCCTCCTGGGAGAACAACTGCTTCTTCTTCTTGGGCCTCTCGAGAGGCTCTTGGTCCTCGTCTGCGGGGAAGGCCATGGCGGCGGTCTTGTAGGCCGTCTCCACAGCACGCGTAGCGTCCAGGACATGCCCACATATGGTGATCGTGCCGGCGCTGCCGGGGATCTTGACCATGTTGTACGCATGGTGCGTGACGGCCATGAACTTCGCGAGCGCAGGGTAGCTGAGGATGGCGTTGTACGGAAGGCCGATGTGCGCAACATCGAAGTCGATGTGCTCGGTGCGGTAATTTTCCTCGCTCCCGAAGGTAACGGCAAGCCTGACCTGGCCTAGAGGCTCGATTGAGCCGCTGGTGACCCCCGTGAAGGGCCTCGAGGGCATAAGCCTCTCGTAGGGCACTTGAAGCGCTTCGAACGTATCTACGGAGATAACGTTCAGGCCTGCTCTGCCGTCGATGAGCGTCTTGGAGACAGCCACATTGTCGATGGTGGGGGTGCAGACCAGCGGGAGGGTTCCAACAGCCTTGGTGGACTTGGGGTGGTCCTGAGCGTCGAAGGCGATGGTTTACTGCGACCACTTGAGGGGCCTGGAGGTTTCCGTGCTTGGGAGGGCGGCGTTGAGCTCGCGGGCGAACTGCTTGAACTAGTTGTTCGACTTCGGCGCATGCGCCCCCCCCTAGGATGCAGGCGATGGCGCCCCTCGGGGCTTGGTAGCCGCCATCTTCCTCGTCAGGGAGGTTGCCGTTCTTTTCTGCGGCGTTGGCTCGATTTCCAGATGGTTTCTGGTAGCCGCCCTTGCGCCCGCCTCCGCGGTAGCAACGGCCTCGACCGCGGCCGCCGCTGTCTTCTGCTTGCTCGCGCTCCTTGCTCAACCTTTTGAGGTCGTAGAAGGATTCCGTAGAGTGGCCGCGCCTGTTGTGGTAGATGCAGAATGGGCGGTGATCATCTTTTCTTTCTCCAGCCTCGGGGGAGTCCCTGCGGGTGCCTTTTGTGTCCGGCTCTACCGCGAGAACTGCGGTGGCCTTGCGCTTGGGCTCCTCCTTCTTCTTCTGGCTCTTGGACCCCTCAGCGTGATCGTCCCCTCTCGAGGACATTTTCACGAAGAGGAGCCCCTCTTCAGCCTTGGCGCACTTGTCCGCCATGTCGAACAGCTTGACCACAGAGGTGAGCTTGTCGTGGATGCCCAGTTTCTCAAGCATCCTGTTGTTGGTGACGCCCTCGTGGAAGGCGGCGATGAATTGAGTGTCGGGGATGTTCGGGATCTTGTTGCGCACTTGGCTGAAGCGCTGGATGTACTTGCGGAGCGTTTCGTCCTTCCTCTGCACCACAGCGCGCAGATCATTGTGGGTGAGGGCGCGCTCGTACGTCCCCTTGAAGTTGGAGACGAACTGCTTGCAGAGCTCCTCCCAGGAGTTCACAGAGTCCTCCGGTAGGTTGAGGAGCCACGACAGCGCAGAGTCGCGTAGCGCGTGGGAGAACCAGTTGGCTATGACCTTGTCGCCTCCCCCCCCGCAGCTTGGATGGAGGTGGTGTAGAGCTGCAGGAACTCGACGGGGTTGCTGGAGCCGTCTTAGCCTTTGGGAAGAGCCGGCCTAAACTTCTACGGCCAGACCACGCGGCGCAGGGAGCGAGTGAACGCCATGCAGCCCGAGGTGTACGTAGCGACCCCGTGCTGAAGCGCGCCGCGGTTCTGCTGTCCCGCCTGGCCGAGCTCCTCCACGAGCCTGTTCTGGCGGTCTCGCTGGAGCTCCATCCCCACACGAGCGTCGGGCGCGGTGCGCTGCACGATCATGCAATCGCGCGGCGAGGTCGCGTGCGAAGCTGCCCTCTGTGCCGCGGCCGGCGCAGGCCCCAGAGGTGGCGGAGGCGCATTTGTTGCGACCGTGCCCGCGAGAGAGGGGTGCGCGTTGGACAGCGACGGAGCGGGGCGCGTCGTGGCGATGCCGACGAGGTGGTTGAGGCGTTGGAGCCACTGCTCGTGAGCCTCAGCGGTGGGCTGGTAGCAGAGCAGCTCCTGCGCCATGAGCAGCGCGGTGTGGGGAGCAGGGTCTGTCCTCCCCGGGCCCGAGCCGCTCGGGCGCTGCGTCGGGTGCGACGACTGCGCGTCCTCCTGGTGCTCGGCGTCGTGCTCCGGCGCCTCCACGTGAGGGCCAGAAGGGACATGCTCCTCTAGGCGGGGTCGGCCCCGCCTTGCGCGGGTGGTCGCGCGGGTGGTTGTGGCGCCTGGGGGTGCGCGTGTTCCCGCGGGTGCACGTCGGCTGACTCGAGCGGTGCGGGTGGCGCGCGTGTTCACCATGGCGCGGAGACGAACTCGAAGGTTGTTGACGCGCCTCAGTCCCCTACCTGGCGCGCCAAATGTCGGGTTATGACTCCCGGGAATCGGGGGTAGTCACTTCCTGAAGTGTAGTTCGAGAGGGGATTGAACACGGAGGTCTAAACCCTCAAGTGGCTCCGCGACGTTGCTCGCCGGACCTGAAGAAGACGCACACCCGACCAAGGAAAACACCGTCCTTTACCCAGGTTCACGGCCCTCGTGAGGAGGTAAGACCGCTACTCCTGCCTGTCTGTATTATATGTGGGAGGTTACAGTACAATTGAGCTTGCCGGAAGCCCCTTGAGGCAGTTCTTGCCTGGGGAGGGAAGCGATGATCTTCTTCCTCCTCCAGCCAGCGGCTAACCTAACCAGAGCTGCTAGGGTTTACAAGGGTGTTTTGCACGGAAAGGGCCGACCCTTCCTACGATGGAGGTCTTCTCTCTTTTATATGCGCCTCGGGCCTTCTTCTTCGGCTTGGCCTTCAAGGTGGCTCCCACTTGCCAGTGGCGGGGTGGAGCACGAGTCCACCGCGCTCCATTCGTCCATGGACTCGGTCCATTGTTGATAAAGGTGGCGCCGTGGCCGACAGGCGGCCGACCGCGCTTGTACCGCCCGCAGAGCGGGCATTCTCTGAGGTGGAGCCCACGATGACGATCTCCGTTGGAGGGTTGCGCCGTCCACCTGCTCTATCGTCAGAGTAGAAGGTCCTCACAGCTGTGCAGCAGGTGGCGCAACTTTGTTGACCGCTTTATCGCCAGGGACAGCGACGGGGGTGTGAGCGCGTCTGTACGGGCGTGGCAGAGGTCACGTGCGCTCTGTCGGGATTCCTTGGCGACGATGTTTCCCTCCAGGCCTGAGGGGAGATTCCTGCCGGACTTCCCTCAGGCGGGTTGGTTCCTTGACGGGGAGGATACCCTGAGGCGAGGGGTCCCTTGAGGCCCTCGCTCCCTCTTCAGGCCCTCGAGGGGAATCGCCTCTTGAGGGTCCCGTCAGGCGGTGACGCCCAGTTCTTAGTCGTTTCGTCCGCCTGGCCTACGAGCGAGGCCTGGGGGGAATGGCTCTTGATACCCCAGTTCCCACTGGGCCGCCATATACTATGTGATTAAGAAAAATTGTATATTTTGTCGTGAAAACTTCGATACTGATCCATATAATCTATCTTTCTTGCTATATGTTTGTGTTAATGCATCCAAGGTTCTTTTTTCTTGCATACTTGACCATATGTTTTATGAGAAGATCATAACAGCTCATCGCTAACCACATAATATACAAAGTTTTAGCTAAGCCATTGTTTCTCCCCTACTACCTGGTGGTGCAGTCGAAATATTGGAAACTGGCCCAAAAAGCATTGGGCGAGAAGGATGTTAAAATCATGGAACAATTCTTTCTAATTAGATTTGATTTGTGAAATAGATGGGTTTCCATCCGACATCCAATTCTTTGGGTTATGATTTGGTAAGTAAGGTATAATGTAGTTGTGTGCTCAAGCTTTTTTAATGTTCCTGCTATTTAATTCAACGATTTTTCTTTCCTGTGGTGATATTCTCGAAATACAACACGAGGAGTGTGTTTCCTCCTCGCAAATTGAAACTTTGGAGTTCACATTAAAAAGTGCAGTGAACGATCAAATGTGAATTGTGTATTTAGACAAAAGTATATTGTTGAGCAGGAGAATGTTTAACTTGCAGTTGTTCGGTCATTGTGCATTCGACTAAGTGGCTTAGGGATCGATACGAAGGGTAACAATCTGACCGAAAATGGAATTATGCAACTACTCTGAATTTCTGTACATTAGATGGTCCGGCTTAGTTTGACAAGAAGAGGGTACTACAACCTATTCGCAACTAGACATAGGCCATGGTTTGAAAACATAGTGATTTAGGAAAGGAAGATACACATTTCCGAGCAAGTCAAATATTATTTCAACATACTTAGTTGCATAATTGTAGAAGAGTAACCTGACATTGATCCTATATCATGAGTATAGGTTTGTAAATTGTTTTACTTACAAGAGGCCTGATATATTGTCATTCGGTGAATTTCTGCCACTGAGTAATGTATCATGATAAAAGGTGGGGAATATTTATTCTGAGAATATGGAGCAAGAAATAATTTACCTTTCAGGCTAAAACATTATCTTGGAATTTTGTAGAAAATAATATGACTGATGTTATACATACAGGACAATGATCTATCACTGATTTTGATCTTTGTTCAGCTATAGATAGATGACAATGATCCATGATTATGGCAGTATAATTCTACTTCATGAAAATGTTCTATTATTACTACGGTATAGTGATACTTCATTTACCAGTTTAAAAGACACATTTGTGAACATGTTTCTTTCATATGAATTTCAAGGTATGAAACATGCAAGAGTGATCTTATTGGGCGTTGCTCACCGACTACTCCGGAATATAGAGAGAATGATGTGTTCAGAAAATTTAGTTTGACACGTGCGTGCACGTGCAAGGCTACTAGCGTGTAGAGAAAAACACAAGGTTCTTCAAGAGATTGAATACCCCGAAAGTTACGCCACCACTTAAACCGATGAGGGAATTTCTGATGCATCCCAAACCCATCTGTTTCAAGTTTTGTAGACGCAATTCATGAATTTTAATTGCCTTTCTATTAATACTACTCTCCGAGTTTTCTTCGTTTCTTTATATTAGGAGGAATTCTCTCAACCGGAGCACATCAAAACTTCACAGTGCATACATTCGTTGTGCTCAACTGCTCATATATAAGTGTACATCTCCAGCACCATATATATATCCAGATCCCCTATAATTATTGTTATTTTGAATCGGGGAGATCCACTAGAATTATGATCATGTACTTATATGGTTGTCATCTGCAACAACGATATCAAACATGACCGTTCTTACTCTACTCAGACCGAAACAAGCGATCTCCTGATTTAATCGGGCACCTCATATTACGCTCCTCAGAGAATCAAAGTGCCTCTTTGACTGTGGTTCGTCATGATTAGATTTTGTCCGTGCTCTTGTAACTATCCTTGCATATATTTTGGGACAAATTAAATCAAATGGAAGCAAGGGTCTATGCTTTAACACAATCTGTTGCATAACCATTCCTTTTTCAGTATTCCAAGGTTGTTTTTCCATGATGGCTCTAAAATGTTACATCATCGTCCTGAACACAATTTATTCAGTACTTCTTCCTTTGCAGTAAATTCATGTCGTAACTCACCAAGTGTAGTATTGTTAATTAGACTTTATGACTTTCCATCGTTGTTGCAGCGTGCAGCCCATGAGGATTATAAAAAACTGTTAAAGATTTCCATCAAGTTGACGATGCTTTGTTGGATTTGGATATTTCAATAAAATCGTCAGATTTCTAATTTTTCTATAATTAAGTATTAACTTACCACGTGCTATTTCACACACATCATCCATGCATCATGTTGCTACTTTTTGAGGGACGGACATATGTCAAGAACTTGTCCTGAGTGAGCTGAACAATGTTGGTCGACATCATGTATCAATAGAGCTCTCAATGTTTTTTTTAGATCTACAACACTCAGTGTTGATATGGATGATTTCATTGCATTCTTGGTGGTGGTTTCTCTAATAGTGGCGGTATCAACGAATCAACGGTCTCGATGGGACGCGGTCAATAGCATTGACGCAGGATTATAATGCAATTAAATGGACAACTCTAAGAAACAATTGTCTGATTTAAAAAAATTACCAATGCAAAATCATAGTGGTAATTCGTACATAATGATTGTGTGTGCATCGATTAGATCAACAATTGAAAGATGAAAAAACTAAAACCTAATTTGAAAAGAAAGTTTCCCTTAATTTCAGGATTGGGATTTACTCTTTGAAAGGTCCAGTGGTCGTGCCATACAAAACTTTATGCTCACATTAAATCCAGCAAACTTCATCGACCTGGTTGTCTGTGTGGGCACAATGAACTCCAACCAGCTATTTTGGAGTCCATCTATGTCTTGAGATATACCCCCTCCGTTTTTTTGAAAAAGTCAAACAATTTAAAATTTGACCAAATTTGTACAAGAAAACAATTAACATCTGCAATACAAATCAATGTCATTACATACATCATGAAATACATTTTTATATGAATCTACGTGCGAGTAGTACCATACAACTTTACACCAAACTGTAGAAGGCTACACCACTCCGCATCAAGGTGACTTTTTAATTCCCGATGTATCCGAAGCCCATACATTCCAATTCTATAGAAGCGGGTTTGGCGTTAAAACTGCCTCAATATTTGCACTTTCGTTTCTATACTTTCTAAGGACTTTTGAAAACAAGTGGACCTCTAAATTTGACGTTGCAGGTGTTCGTAATATCAGCTTACATCTCTGGCGTGATATAAAATTTCAAAAAAAAAACTATCCTAGAATTATGATCATGTACTTGTGTGGTTATCATTTGCAACAACCATATCAAGAAGGGCATGTAGGGCGCACGAGTACCTCTATGGGCACGTACAAAGTTCCCACGTGTGGCCACGGATATAAATATACCACACATCTTAGCTTTGAAGCATACCCTGAGCAACAACAACCGGCTGCCTTGGATAAAACCTTTTAACAATCAACACTAAACGACCATCTCCCCATACGCATCCTCATTGTTCCCCATGATCCAAAAATATATTATACGACTCCCATTTATTTAAATTAGATGTATCTAGACTTATAATGTTTATTTAAATACATCTATTTATTATATAAATGGAAGTCATCTAATTTAAGCGGAGTAAAACACTTCTCCATATGAAGCCAACGGTTCTCAGACAGTAGTACCTAACATATATGGCTCCATCGAAAACTATCAACCAGAAAAGAGAATGCATCGTGACCGTGCGTAGTAGTCTCGTGCAGCTTCGATGGCGTGTCGTAAGTTAATAAAATAAAAAATGATAACGGAACTACCCAACTAGGTGAGACCGACGCGAGGGCCACGACCCGGCCCGGCACGAGCCACTGCTCCTCCCTAGCCCTAGCGAGCAGCTCTTCCATCTCGATCGGTCCAAAATTACCGCTCCCTTCCGCTGCGGCAACGCCATTCCCGGCTACCATCCATCTCCGTCGCGACCGCTGCTTCACCGAGTGTGCTCCCCGTAGCTTCCCTAGTGTTTGACACATCGCCCGCCGACTAACTGAATCAACCAATAAAAACGCTCTTATGCTACGCAAAACAAGAATTGGATGGATGTATGATGCGGATATGGAGTCTGGAAGGCCCCGACGGGTGGGTGGTGAAGCACCGTCTAAGTATGAATGTTGTATTTAGGAGGGACATCTCGCTCCATAAGAGTAGCGAACGATTGTTGTATTTCGATTATGACATTGTGGATTTTTTTTTGAAACTTAAGGCAAAAGCTTTGCCTTATTCTTTTATTAAGAAGAAGGTGCCCGGTTTATTATGGAAGAAACCGGGCAAAAACCATCCAACAACACAACCCTATGGGGCAAAGCCCACACAACCTCGAGAACAACAGAGCCCAGCTCCCGACACAGGACCACTCCACAAAGACCGGCCAACCGACCACCCTTGCCGAAGAGAAGAAGCCGCAACGGCTATGAGAGGAGCAGGTACGAACACTCCGACGCAGATGAGGAGACCAACCCTCGAATCCGCTCACTGCCTGTTGCCCGTCATCGTACACCGCAGTTTCGACTTCGCAACAACAAACAACAAAACGAACCCACCGACCCCGTCGGAGTAGAGCTGCCAACACCAGCCTCGCCTCCACAGAAGAAGCAAAGCTCTCGGGACCGCCGCCCCGACATCCACCGCTCCAGTATGCCCTGCACACAACCAACACCACCTTCCGGGGCCGCCACCCCGACATAACACCGCTCGTACTCGAGCTGCAACGCCGCACGACCCAGAAGCCTGTAGCCCGAGCTACACAGGACCACTGCCCGCAGACCACGGCCGTCACACCATGCCCAGGGCCGCCGCCCCGACGTAAAGTCCAACCATCCCCGCTAGGCTGCTTCGACCGAGCCGATAACCCTGCCGCCCCTGCAGCTCAAGGTCACCACCCAAAGCTGTGCCAAGCCGCAACCCTGCCTCATGGAGCTACCACTGCACCGCTGCCCTAGGCCGCCGCCTCGACACACATCCACCATCTCAAAGCCGCTGCCCCGACATCCACAATCCCAGAAGATATGGGAAACTCATGCATCAGCAGTAGACTCGCCCTCCAAAGCGGCGCCTCCAAGAAGGTCGCGACATAACTGACGCCGCCGCCCGCTCCGGTTGGAGCTTGGGTTTTCACCCGGAGGGACCAAGCCACTCAAATGGAGTGGAAAGAGATCCACGACAGCGCCTTCAACAAGGTAAACGATGCCCAGAGGACACCGCCGCTGCCGGCACCAAACATTGGGCAAAGCTTTCACCGGAACCTTCCATCCATCGAGAACTGCAGGCAGCACCCGAGGGCACCAGAGCACAGAGCAAACTCCACCTCCACTGTCCGCCAGACCGCCCTACCCTGCTGCCACCAATGGCACGCAGCCACCACCGGCCACCGCGCACCCTCCAGCTCCCCGCGTGCGCCTCCACACCGGCACACCTCCACACTGGTCCAACTCACCGGCACACCAGAACGCAGCACCCAACGCCGCCCTGAAGCTCCGGTCACCACCCGCACCTCCACCAGCTCGCCACCGACGGGCCCGCCAACGCCCAGATCCGGCCCGCAAAAGCCCATCGCGCCAGAGCCGCCACCTCCACGCCGCACCTCCGCACCGTCGATCTACCACCCAAGAGGCCAGGTCGACCGGTCGCACCACCAGACCCGGAGCCGCCGCTCCGGCGTGCCTGCGCCGGCGGGCCGCCATCGCCGTCCCAGGCGGGCCCGACGTCCACCGCGCCGAACAGAGAGACACCCCCGCAACCAGTTGTTTGGCTGCAGGGAGGCCGCCGCCACCGCGGCGCGGAGGCCGGCGGCAGCAGCGATGAGGGTAGGCAGAGGAGGAGGGAGCTGGTGGCGGGGCGGCAGTTCGCCTTCGGTGCCGCCCTGGGAGCGGCACGGGAGGGACTACGGGAGGGAATTGATAAAATGGAATTTTTACATTGTGGATTTTGACTTTGAGAGGGAGCTAGTTATCGTTCTTGACCGAATCACTAAGAAGGTGCTCTCTGTTAGCATTAGCAATTTTGCACCGGAGAAGGCTAGGAGATTCTAAATATTCCAAGTTACTTTGACCCATATCAATTTGCTCGGAGTTGTAGGAGGCGGAGCAGCGGCATGTTAGTGGGGGCAACATCACTGGTGAAGTTCAAAGTCCTATCTTTCAGGCTGAAAATCCAAAGCTTGACCTTAATTGGTTGTGTCTGGCAATGCTCATGCTGAAGTCACTGTTTTGAGAGCTTGGGACTATTATCTTCAGGGTGAAAACCCAAGGTTTGACTTTTATTGGTTGTGCCTAGCATTGTTCTTCTTGAAGGCGTTGCTTTTGAAGATTTGGACATCAGGTGGTGTCTTGGTGGTGGTTGTGCAATTACGGCAATGATTGTAACTCTGTAGCGGGACTTTTCTTCTTTTTATTTCTTTTTTTTCCGTCTTTCGGTTGTGTGCATCCGTAGGCTATTACATTGTTGAAGAGGTTGGGCGCAATTTATATCCTCGCGATATTAGTATATTTCAATTTATCTAAAAAAACAAAGTCTACTCTACGTACCATACTACCGCAAGTTTTCAGCTTCAGCGGTTCAAGTGGCTTAAGATGGATGTCAGCTAGCAAGTATTTATCCTATGTTAGCGTGCAAATATTTGACAATTGAAGAAGAGGGCAGCACCAGAGAAATGCTACATGACTTTTTAATTGTCGTTCTATTAATTTAGTTTGTAAAAATTCGATCCTTACAAGGGATGGAAAAGCTGAGCTTATTATTGATGTTTGTTTTGTGTCTGATTTAAGAATTAACAAATCAATTATTGTACATAATTTAACAATTTTATATTGCTTGTCACACTTACATCACGAGCATTTTAATGTTTTTTGAAGCACAAATGCGTCTGATAATATGGCTCTAAACCACCGGCTATGTTCTTACAAACTACTTGTGCCTTTAAGATGCTTTAAGATGTAACGCTAAGCACACAGACGTGACTGTAAACTAGATTGAAGTGCACCTGAGTGACCACACTATACTCCAATGCCAAGCAGGCGGTGCGGGGAAGCGCGTTGTCCGTCTAGTACAACTTATAAGTTACACTAAACTGCAAAACGCTACACCAGTTTGCGAGAAAATTGCAAATAACCATCATAATTGTGCCTAGGGTTTCAAAAAACCACCATGTTTTCGTTTTTTTAGCAAAAACCACTCTTTTCAGGTCTGATTGTCGCAAATAGCACTAATATTTCTTTAAGCGCGTTGTAACGACGAATCTGACCGGTGGACCCCATTGTCAGGCTGACGTGGCAGGAATCATGACTTATGTGGCATGACAAAACCAGTAAATAGAGACTCTGGGTTTATTTGCAAATTCGCCGAATTCCTCTGCACCCCAAATGCATTGGCCGCGACCGACGAAGACGCTGGCACCGCCGTGGAGCAGCCGCACCGCGGAGGAGTCCGTCGTCGGCGTGCAGGAGCGAGCAGCGGCGGCGGGCAGCAAGCAGCGGGGGCGGGCATCACGGAGCGCCGAGCGGCGGGCGGGCAGCTGGCGACGGTCCGCCTGGATTAGCTTGTGCTGGTGGAAGAGCTGCTGCAGCGCGCACCTGTCGCGGCGCTGGTGCCGGTGGAGGTGGAGGCGGAGATCGTCTACGGAGTCGATGGCGAACTCGACGGTGTCCACGTGCGGTGGCAGGCAGAGCCCGGCATCGGCGAGGAGGGAGCCGAGGGCGTCGACGCTGCCGTGGTGGAGGACGGAGCCTGCGGCGAGGAGGAGGACAGCGTCGAACATCTTGACGATGCGCGCGCCAGGCTGGTGGATGCTGAGCACCACGGTTCGGCCCCGAGGCGAGTCGGCCCCGATCTGGAGCGCCGATGCGCTGTCGAGCCCGGAGGTGGGCTCGTCGAGGATGAGCATGGTGGGGTCGTGCACGGCCTCCACGCCGATGGACACGCGCCGGCGCTCGCCGCCGGAGAGGTCCTTGACCCTGGCGTCCGCCACGCGGGACATCGCGAGGTCGGTGACGAGCGTGTCCACGGCGTCCGGGTCGTAGGCGGCGGGGCCGAGGCGGAGGCGGGCGCTGAAGTGGAGCGTCTCACGGACGGTGAGGAGCGGTAAGAGGACGTCGCGCTGGGTGACGTACCGAGATCTCTGACGTAGCCGCAGAGGCGGCGTAGGGCCGGGGCGTCGACGGGGCTGCCGTTGACGCGGAGGTGGCCGCTGATGGAGGGGTGGAGGCGGCCGGACAGGACCTCGAGGAGCGTGGACTTGCCTGCGCCGCTGGGGCCGACGATGGCGAGGAGCTCGCCCGAGCGGGCGCGACAGGCGACGTTGCGGAGGACGAGGCGGCACCGGCTGCTGCCCATGCTGGTAGGAGGAGCGCCGCCGGGAATGGCAGGAGCGCCGCCGGGGATTCCCCTTCGGCTTCGGATAAGGAAGAAGAACAACCATTTTTCGAAAAAGACCCTAATAAATTTAATAAATGGGTGAAGAATTTTTTGGCACAATAAAGCTGCCACGTCAGCCTGACAATGGGGTCCACCGGTCAGATTCGTCGTTACAACGCGCTTAAAGAAATATTAGTGCTATTTGCGACAATCAGAGCTGAAAAGAGTGGTTTTTGCTAAAAATGAAGACATGGTGGTTTTTTAAAACCCTATCCATAATTGTGGTGGTTATTTGCAATTTTCTCCCAGTTTAGTTTGCTGCAATGTGACTTGGTAATTCCCGATGCATCCCAAACCCATACATTCCAATTCTGTAGAAGTGGGTTTGGCGTTAAAACTGCCTCAATATTAGCACTTTCGTTTCTTTACTTTCTAAGGACTTTTGAACACTAGTGAACATCTAAATTTGACGGTGCAGGTGTTCATTGTGCTCATATATCAGCTAACATCTATGGCGTGATATATATTCAACCCTCCTATAATTACGACATGTACTTGTGTGGTTATCATTTGCAACAACCATATCAAGAAAGGCATGTAGGGCGCACGAGGTACTCGTGTACTAGCAAAATTTCCGTGTGTGTGACGGATATAAATAAATATACCACACATCTTAGTTTTAAAGAATGCATACCCTGATTTTGGACGGGCTAGTGGTCTACCAAGAAGGATGAGCAGCAGGGGCGGAGCCAAGATTTGGACTTAGAGGGGGCAAGGAATGAAAACCTCGGAGCTAGCCGATGTCTTCAAGAGGCTAGCAATGAAAACTTTGTGCACAAATACTTAATTTGGACTTAAGTACTACAACATACAATGATTAGCTATGGCCATTAGTACGTATTAGTATGATATACTCAAAATTAAATGTAATAGAGCAATAATAAATATATAAGTATGCAACACATTCATTTTTGTTATTTAGGTGAATTACTAAAATATAACTAAATAACAAGATGCAAGATGTAAACATGATCATGGATGACAAATTAACATTCATTATATTTTTCTGAGCAAAATTCATATATAAAATATTTCATATTAAGGTATAGAATAAAAGATATGAATAAAGTAACAATTTAAAAAAAACAGAGAAAATTTGAGATACGGGAGAATTTTTGTTAGATTACGCATTTGACGGAAGATGAATAGTATAAATGACCGAATCTGAACAAATATGTAATAGTTGGCACTGTAATTTCTTGGACAAAACCTTTTGACAATCAACACTGAACGTCTAAACGACCATCTCCCTATATCCATCTCACTGTTCCCCATGATCCAACAAAATGGAACACATCAAAAGCCAATAGGTCTCAAACAAAGAGTAGTATTTGACATCTATGGCTCCATAAAAAACGATCAACCAAAAAAGAAAATGCACACCACGATGTGTCGTAAGGTTCAAAAATAAAGAGCAAATCAACCTATGATTGGATGGTTAGTAGGGTGGTTGTACCCTCAGCCCACCAGAATTTAAACCCAAGGTTTGACGTATGTGTGTTACATTTAGGCGAAATATTTTTTAGTGGGAGGCGACGTTCTCATTGACCTCGAGACGCCCGTGATGACTTCGTCAAATCTCAAGGCTCAATCCGTCGGCTACGTATTTCGGAGGTGCTCATAGGAGTAGAGTGTATGTGTATACGGTCGCGCGTATATGTGACATCTCCGTTGTGCTGTGTTTCTCTATAAAATTCAAAAATAAAAATGACAACTGAGCTACCCGACTGGGCGGAGAAGTATTATTTCTTCAGGAAGGCCCACCAGAGCTGAAGAATCAAATCCGACGCGAGGGCCACGGCCCGGCCCGGCCCGACACAGCACTAGCCCTAGACAGCAGCTCTCCTGTCCCGATCGGTCCAAAATCGCCGCTCTCTTCCACTGCGGCAAGCCATTCCCGGCGACCACCCATCTCCGGCGCGAGCGCGACCGCTGCTTCACCGAGTGAGCTCCCCGTAGCTTCCCCAGTGTTTGACGCATCGCCCGCGGACTACCTGAATCAACCAATATAAACGCGGTGAGCGCTCGTTCCCCATTCCCCCTCCGGGCTCGTGCCGGCCGCATGTTTCTCTGTTTCTGATCCGAGATCGTGCCCCCCTGCAGATGGATCCTCAATCCCGCTGCGGCGGCCTTTTTTTCCACCCTTGATAGTTGATTCCCCTGCCCCTAGCTGGTGAGTCCCTCAGTGTGTGTGAACTGCCCCTAGGGATGCAAAGAGGCGCCTGATCCGTCCCGCTTCCTAGTCAAAAAGCAGTTAGCTTAGTTGTAGCGACTTTTAGCAATTAGTTGCTGTTTGTACCCCTTAATTTATGTTTTCAGCATGGGGTAGATGGTTATCTACTGCAACAAGTGCTGACCTCAGTTTGAATTATACTGTGTACATCACTACTTGCAGTTTTTGCACAAACATTAAGCTTCTCAGTGTTATAATCATCTGTTTTCTTCTCCTTTGATGTAGATATAAGTTCATCTCCTACATTTTCTCAAAGGAGATATAGAACCGTGGCAAGGGATGACCACAGCCATACTACCCGATGACCTTTTGGTGGAGATCCTATCTCGGCTGCCGCTCAAGTCCTTTTGCCGCTTCAAATGTGTCTGCAAGTATTGGCTTGCGTTCTCATCTGATCCACACTACCGGTGGAAGCTTCCCAGAGCTCCCGCTGGTCTCTTGTACCAAAAGCATAACTATGACACTGCAATCCATCTCGCCAGACTTCCCTCAAGTGACAGAGATATTGACACAACAGTTAGCTTTGTGCCATGTCATGAGTACCCATTGGAGCTTAAGGGGTGCAGCAATGGGCTGCTTCTTTGTTATCGTGGAGGTCATAAGCGTGGAAAAATTTCCGACACCATTGTGTGCAATCCTGCAACTGAAGAGTGGACGGCCCTTCCAGATACTAAACGTGGACAGTCCGTCTCCTGTGATTATCTCAGGTTGGGATTTGATCCACTATGGTCTCAACACTTTTGCGTGTTCAACTTTCAGTGGATTCCTTTCCCAAATGGTGGGTTCAAAGGTGAAGTTAAGGTATTTTTCTCTGTGGATTCCACCTGGTCTAATTGTCTTTGGGAAACTAACGATGCATTTTGGGGCGATTCGGTCTTTGCAAACGGAGTGTTGTACGTGAAGCACTTATGGGCGCATAATCTTCTGGCACTCGATGTACCGGACACATGCTCACAGGTGCTTAATGCTAGGACCATTCAGCTGCCAGGATTTCCAAATGGGCTAGGTCAGAAGTTTGACCGCCATGACGGTTGTCTTTGCCAGTCATCTACGGTCTTATGCTACGCACAACAAGAATTGGATGGATGTATGATGCGGATATGGAGTTTGGAAGGCCCTGACAGGTGGGTGGTGAAGCACCGTCTAAGTATGAATGCTGTATTTGGGAGGGACATCTCGCTCCATAAGAGTAGCGAAGGATTGTGGTATTTTGATTATGACATTGTGGCTTTTGACTTTGAGAGGGAGCTAGTTATCGTTCTTGACCGAATCACTGAGAAGGTGCTCTCTGTTAGCATTAGCACCGGAGAAGGCTGGGAGATTTTAAATATTCCAAGTTACTTTGACCCATATCAGTGTCTACTCTATGTGCCAGACTACCACAAGTTTCCAGCTTCAGTGGTTCAAGTGGCTTAAGATGGATGTTAGGTTGCAAGTGTTTATCCTATGTTAGCGTGCAAATTTTTATCCGCTGAATGCTGTAATTTGTAGCTATACTTTGTCCATTCGCTGTGGCAAACTTCAGTTATGTATGTACGCAGGGACTACATTGTTGGCTTCTTTGTGTGTTATGTTCAGCCAATTGATGCTTCTCACTTTCCCCTGTCAACTTTGGTTCTTATTTTGCTGCCTGCTTACAGAAAACTTCAGAGTAAATCCCTCTGTCTTGTTGACATTATGAACATCCTGGGTGTAACATGAAACACATGCATCCTTTGGTGTGTGTTTTCTGTGTAGCGGCTGAAACTGTTGTAAACTTGTTGTACTTCAGTTTCCGTGGCTCTATGCTGGAGTTGTTGCGGTTCTTGGCTGTTGTGGGTAGTGGCATGTTTTCTTAAATAAAATAGATTAAACTGCCACATGTTTTCAAATGTACATGTAGTGGGTCTGCGTGGATAATTCTCTTCATCCTGCTTAGCAGCACCTTTTGTCAACTTCCTGTAACTATGCAACTGCGCCTCTCAAAACTTCATGTGAAAACATCAGGCTTTATTTCTTAGCAACGGAGTCGGGGCTATGCACATCAGATGGAACAGTATGTAAAAATAAAGGGAAATCTAAATAAAAACTGGATAGTAATTCACATAAGTGGGCAATCAGATTGATCAGCATGCGTATCTCTACTATATAATACGGCTTAAAGTGTCCGGTACGTCATTTTATTTGGACAATTTTACCCCTACAAGTTTGGTGGTATTACCCACCCTTATCATCCATAAGTTTCATACCGCTTCGTTTCTTTATTTTTGGCAGAACCACCCCGAGCGCCCAACCCCCAGATCGGCTACCAAAAACTAATTGTCCCTCGTGAGTGCGGCACGCACCTTTTTCTTTGTTTCGGAGCGGGGCGCGTACTATATAATACGGCTTAAGGTGTCCGGTACGTCATTTTATTTGGACAATTTTACCCCTACAAGTTTGGTGGTATTACCCACCCTTACCATCCGTAAGTTTCATACCGCTTCGTTTCTTTATTTTTGGTAGAACCACCCCCAGCGCCCAACCCCCAGATCGGCTACCAAAAACTAATTGTCCGTGTTGAATATTGGAGTACGTATAGGAGTAGGAGTCTGTATATGTACGTAGGTCGTACAGAGCTGGACTCTCAATCCGATCGATGCTCGTGATGACCACGCCCGCTCGCTGTGCGCCGCTCCCTTTCCCTCTGTTCCTCCCGATCGGTCGGCCAGCTAACGTTTTGTTTCCAACCTCCACACACGCTCGGGTCCTCGGGCTCCAACCTCGACCGCGACCGAGACACGTCGAAATCGTCATGCCGGGAGCTGCTGTTCCGCTCGCCGTTCGTTGTTCAGATAACGAACTCTTCGCACGATACAACCCACTTCAGCTATGCGACCACCTCCGACATGACCGACAGGCCACATCTGCGTTGCCGAATGCACTCGGCGCCGAGCTTGGCCACGCGCTCCACCTTGTGCCCCCGGGGCATGGGCACCCGCTCGTCAAGGATCTTAGAGATGTTGGTTGGACGGCCGGCAAGGCGAACTCGATGACGTTCTTAGGCGACCTGCTACCTTCCTAGCCGTGGATCACCTTTCTGCCGGTGACGAGCTCCATGAGCACCATACCAAAGTTGTACACGTCGCTGCACTGATCAGCTGCTGGAGACTTAGTACTCTGGGTCCATGTACGGGCCTCACCATGCCGGCCCTCGCCGACGTCGTGGTCGAGCTCGACGACTTCACCGTGGAGCCGCTGACGAGGGAGAGGCCGAAGTCGGAGACTTTCGCCGTCCAGTGGTCGTCGAGCAGGATGTTGGACGGCTTGATTTTGCGGAGGATGATGGGCCGCTCGGCGTAGCAATGCAGGTACTACAAGCCCCAAGCGGCGTCCAACACGCCACCTGGAGCCGCGCCTCCCAAGCTCCCATGAGGCCATGACGAGAAGAGCGGTGACTAAAGCGCGCCGGCGCTGGCATGAACTCGAACACGACCATGCGCTCGCCCTTCTCCTCGTAGAATCCCAGGAGAGACACCACGTTTCGGTGGTTGACGTGGGAAATCAGCCGCAGCTCCGACCTGTACAGTGTGATGTAATCTTTGTTCATAATTATCTATACGTATACGTATGTGAATACCTATACTTCAGTCGAGCTTTCTACTCAATCATGGATTATATCTTTCTACATGATTCATTGCTAGCGGCGGCTGATGCTTTCATTTCTAACGAAGAATTGACGGTCCTGTGCTTGGATTGCTTAATTATTTCCTCTTATATGCTCGAAATAAGAGCTTCCTGTGTCAGATGTGAGGCAAGTTGTGGATGTACAGTTTCCCGATGAAATAAAACTGAATTCAACATAAAGAGGAAGACAAAAGTGGATGTACAACTTGGGAATATTTTCCGATGAAACAAAACTGAATTCAACATAAAGAGAGACAAAAAGTGAATGTATATTTTAGAAATATTTTCATGATGTATATTATTTCAACCATATTTCATAAAATACCCCGTAGCAACGCACGGGCACTTTACTAGTCTTTTAGAGATAAATATGAGTATGCGTATATATCATGGAAGTTTCAAAGCCACAAATGAAACAACGATCATAATCATCTCCAAGTACTATACCATGTTAGACCCTATTTATCTGTTAGGATTAGATCCTATTCGGTAGAAACACTTTTGCATCGAGTCCATCTAGTTGACAGAGAGGAACAGAGAGAGAGAGGGAGGATCCGAGGCGTGCATTGGCTCTGGCTCGACGAGCTCGAGTCGGATGCCATTGGTGGTCGACGGTGGCGGTGTGTGGGCTAGTGACGGCGGCGGTGGTGCTTCCCGTCGGCTCGCGCTAACCCTAGATCGGTAGGGGCTGTTGGTGGGGGTGGCGGCGCACGTTCAACCTCGTGATCTGTGCAGGCCGGCCCCCCACCCTTTGTATAGCGCAGCGACAGGGGCCCACCGTCTATAACGGAACGGGCGCCCCCGATCAGGGCGCAGTCAAGGGGATCGTGGAGTCGTTGCACTCGCACGGGAGAGATCAATCTAACATACCATCCTCTTTTTTTTCTTTTGAAAACACAACGATTATTACCGGGCGTCATGCTGGCCCAACATCGCTCCATTTCGGCACCCTCAGACGACTCTGACTGTATGTAATCAGCATCCTACACGACGTGACGACGGCCACAGCTCCATTCCCAGTCAACCATTAAAAAGACAAAAAAAACTTCACTCCTAGTCTTTTTTTTTAAACACAGTATAACACAAGCGCTTATAAACATGTGCAACCACTCACCCCTATGAACACACGCACGCACACCCTACCTATATGAGCACTTCCGATAGACTGAGCCGGCGGATCAGGTCTTGAGATTGACAAAGTCATCACAGTCGCCTCGCTGTCGACGAGAACGTCGCCTCCCACTGAAAGAATATTCCGTCTAAATGAGAAACACCAACGTCAATCAAACCTGAATCAAACCTGAGGTTTGAACTCTGGTGGGCTGGAGGCACAACCACCCTCCTAACCATCTTGCCACAGGCAAGTTCTCACTCCACTCCCAGTCTTTCACCACACATTGTAGGTTCGTGCCAACCGTCGGGGCTAGCGTATAAGGTTGCAGTGGAGAGTTGACTCTTTAATTGTTGCTCGCCTCGTCTAACGATCATTACTTTCAGAGACCGTCCCGTCAAACGATCTTTTTGGAGTGAATGAAACGATCTTTAATGTTAACGAATGGCTGTTAGAAAAAAAAACGAAATATTGTACCCATGATGGGAAAGAAGAAATACAAATTGAAACGGGTTAGTTACATAGTACACGACTTAATGGAAGTGAAAAACAATATCGATACCCTTGTTGGGAGCCCCGTATCAGGAAACTTAAGAAAACGATATGAATGTTGATGGTAATGATGATCAGGGCCTAGATGAAAGTGGGTGTTGAACGAATGCTGATAAAGTGAAGTTTGTCAGTTGTTTTTCTTTGAATCTGTCAGTTCTAAAAACCGATATCGCTAGCACTAAGTGGCTAGTACTCCCTCCGTTGTACTAAATCTAAGTCAACTAATTCAGAACGGAGGGAGTAGGTATGATACTTTTATATTTCTGTTGCACGTGGATGATGGGGCTTACCCCTTGTTTCGTTATCATGATGGGAATGAAATGGACTCCATGGGAAAAAACACGACTTACTTTAGATCTTGTACAATAGTAGAGTAGGTTAGCAAAGCGAAGTGAGCCTATCTCAACTGGTTTGGTTCCTTGTGGTGGAACCAGCCCACCCAGTTTCAAGTCCCAGACTTGGCATGGGTGCTCGCATTTTTCTGGATTTTTCAGGATTTAACCAGCACTATGCTTTCAGTGGTAGGTGACGTGCCCGTCAACAGCGAGTCGCCCGTGGTGACTTCGTCAACCTCAAGATTTGTCGGACCAGTCTCTCGGAGGTGCTCGTAGGGGTAGGGTTTGCGTGTGTGCGGTCATAGGGGTGTCTGTACGTACGTGTTTGTGAACGTCTACGTCTGTACTGTGTATCTCAAAAAAAAGAGTAGGTCAGCAAAATGTTAAGCTTTATTCTATTTGACTATGTGGGGAACTCTTTTTTACTTTAGAGATCACCGGTTCTTAGATAACAGAGGAATGTACCAAAGGGGGACGGATATCTCCCTTGGCTGATAATTAGGTCCAATACTTACTCGATCAGTTATACATGTGTGCGCAAATGATTTTACATGGACGGCATCAGAGACCAGAGACCGTTCGCTCGTCTCATATAAATCTCCTAGGCCGTTACTTCTTCTTAATGAGTACTAGTGGAGTTTGGCGCGACCGTGCGTGAAGAAATTAGGACAGTGATGTGTACATATTTAAGTTTGTATTCTACCCTAAAATTTTAATTTAACCTTGTAATGTGATCGAGCACATTATGTGACCATTTATCAAATTTAGTATACGATTTGAGAAAATGAAGTTAGATGCTGTGTAAAATTATACTGTAATGAAACTTTCAAATTCGGTGTGTTATGTCATCTCTTGCATTATGCCATAAGTAATTACGTATTTTTTGTAGTCGTTTTGATACTTTGTACATATTTTGTTGACGGCTATGTGTGAGAAATCGGTGTTTCATAGTTAGCTTGTTGTTAATTTAGCCATTTGTTGCATTGTGGCATAAGTAGTTAGGTACCTTTTGAAGTTATTTTGATATTATTTATATTTTTTGGCTGGTGGTTATATTTGAAGAATTTTGTTGTTTCGTAGTTAGGTTGTTGGTAATTTCATGTAAAATAGCAGCAAATTGAAATCCTAAAATAGTGTTGCGGTGTACCATAAATAATTATTATTTTTGTGTTCACTTTGGTAAAAAAATTATATGTTTTGGTAGTCAGATTTGAAGACATTAATATGTAAGTAGTAACCCTTTTTTTCGTGTAAATGTAAACCAAATTGAAATTTGTTGAAATGTGTTGCATTGTGCCACAAATATTTAGTTCTTTTTCTTGTGATTTTGATATTTTTTTCATATTTTTCTGATGGTTATATTTAAAGATATTGAAATAATAAAAATAATCATTTCCTATTTTTTTACAGGAAAAACGGGGAGAGGGGCTGACATGCGGGGCCCGCCCTAACTTCAGGCTGACGTCACACGTGGGCAGGATCCGCCGCCGCCGCGGCGGCGGCGCTGAGCACGTCGTCGGCGTATCGGCGCGAGCCGGAGTGCGATGTGTAGGTCGTTCGATGCGCGTCACGGAGGGGCGTCTTCTGGTGGCAGCGTCGCCGCCTTTAGGTCACCGGAATGTCGCCGGTGACGCGCGGATGCGGCGGGAGCCATGGAGCGCTCCGGGGATGATTTCAGCGCCGTCGTGACGCTCCGACCGGCGATCTCCGACAAAGTTTAAGCAGGAGCGCCAGAGCACCTGATGGTGGCCTTCTATTTGACCGAGGTGGCGTAGAGCAGCGGTGGCGACGGCGACCGCGCGGTCGCGAGAGAGAGGAAGAGCTGGGGGGAAATGCGTTGGCGATTTTACATGAAAGTCTGTGAGTTTTCTTGCATTAGTGGATAGGTCCCTGGCTGTGTTAAGTTTTGAACGACTGGTTGAGAGCTTTTTTTTTCAGTGGCTTTTATGCAAATATGTGCGGGAACCGGCGAAACCGGAGGCTACCGGGTGGCAACCGGGCGACGTGCCTATTGGCTAAAAATAGCTTGTGAACAGTAGTGGGGGCTTTGTGGATGGTGTGGGTTGATCTGGGTTGTCTGTTCCGCATATCGGACGGCCAGAGGAATGGCGGGGACGTGGATAGCTTGAGCGGGAGTGATTCTTGGTAGCCTTTATATATTAGGTATATGACAATTCTTTTGACTCGGTTAATTAAAAAAATTCCGAGAATGGTTTGAAAACTAGACCATACCTCAGCCCAACCTGCACCAGTCAACTTGCCAGCCCATCCTCAACTAAACACGCCCACTAAGTGAGAGTAACTTGGCTAGGAACATCACACATCTTATGTGGCATGTAGTTAATAAAGATAGAGTTGTTCGTGGTAACTTAGCTAGTTACTGTAACATTACACTTATCAAGATAAAATTAGTCTATAACCTAATAAATAAAATCTTATATGACACCATATATATGTTACTACTCATTATGAAGGTAGTAGTATAGGCTAGTAACATCGACTTGTTACTAGCCTATACGTTACTCCCATTGTGACCAGCCTGAAGGTGTTGCATTGCTAATAACAGACTATGCGATGACGGAAATGAATCCATGGGATTGAGTCAATGTCATAGTCTTGGATCCGTCGATGCAGTGTTGACCATATACACCGTGTTGCAATGACGACGCTGGTGATGGTGGGCTGGCTCGACGACTCGACGTGTCGGAGTACCATCGGCTGATCACGGAGACTTGCAATATTTCAGGGAAAAACACAAGATCTTGACGATAACAAGCACCTCAAAGTAACATTGGTGTCCATAAATGGTCTTTGAAGGTGATTTGGGAATTCCTGATGCATCCAAAGCTCATGCATTCTAATATTTGTAGAACAAAATGTTGTCGGGGCTAACACTTCTCATCAAGTGTTTCCGTGTTTTTGTATGTTAGGAGGACTTCTGCCAGCAAGACCATATCTAAATTGGACAGTGCACGCATTCGTTGAGCTCACATTTCTCGCGGGATATATATCTAGCCCCCCACCCAAGAATTATGATCATGCGTTTGTATGGTTGACACCTGCAACCATATCAACTCATTATCATGACTATCTTTACTCGGGTCACGTGCGTCATAATACATCTAGCTTCAAGTAGTAGTACAATTAATTTAAAGTTGTACTTAGTTTCACAATTTAAGAAAATCAATCATTTCGGTAAAAATAACAGTAGTCTTTTGGCAAGGGAAGAAAATGCTATCAAAATTTGGGGAAGCAAACATCTTATTGCCAGTTTGTAATTGTAAAGATGATTTACCCCAAAGTATTTATGTGACTTTTTTTTTTTGAGATTTATGTGACTTATTACATGAGGAGATGGACTAGTTGGTGCATCAAACAAAATCTTGACTGAGTTTTTCTAATTGAGAACGTTTGCATGGTTTGCATGACCGAGAAATGGACCGTAAAAGAGTAATTTGAATAGCCTATTATGTCAACTAGTCAAAATTAGGTAGCATCAAATTCGACATTTCTTTAGATTAGATGCATTTCATTTAACTATCTGGTGTTGGTTCCAGGGGCGGAGCTGGAGAGCAAGTGACCCTGATGTCTTGATGCACAATTGGTGGCTAACCTGATGTAATAATCTCTTTTCTATAAAAAATTAGGCTAAATTGTTTTTTGATCCTGATGCATGTGTATCAGGGACCAAAAAAGAATGTTCTAATTAAGAATATCATGTTCTAATTAAGAATATCATCCTGGTTGGCTCGAGGTGCTGGATAGCATTAACATGTTCTAATTAAGAATATCATCCTTATACAACCACTTCTCAGCAATTCGTTGTGCAACAATCCATATCGAACAATTGAGACACAAAGTAGGGTGCGGGAAAAGATGCAACCTTCCTTCGGGTTGTACCAGGGAAAGGTCGGTCTTTGCGAAGGTCTATTTCGTGGTCCCGCGCGTGAGCTGCTGCTGTCACGTGTACACTTAAATTGAGCTAACGGTCCCGCGCATGCCTAAATCCAGATTAAAATCCAGATCTCTCCCGCGCGTGAGCTGCTGCCGTCACGTGTACACTTAAATTGAGCTAACGGTCCCGCGCATGCCTAAATCCAGATTAAAATCCAGATCCAGATCTGGATATATTATTAGATTTGTACAAAACACAAACTAAGATAGTATATCAACGCAGAACGCGATGTACAACAACACATACCATGCTGTACAACAACGCAGATCGGGTTGTACAGCAACACAAATCAGTTTGTACGTACAAACAACACAGACCGGGTTTTACAGCAACCCAGACCGCGTTATACAGCAACGGAGACCACGTTGTACAACAACAAAGACCGGGTTGTACAGCAACACACATACCAGATTGTACAGCAACACATATCTTGTATAACAACACATAACATGTTATACGTACAATTACATTTAGGTTGTACGAACAATTACACCTAGTAGGTTATACGTGTAACTACAAAATTTAGTTTGTTCGTATGACTACACTTAGCTTGTACAAACCGTACATAATCTAAAGTATAATATTTTGTCGAAACATATCAATATGGGATCTAGTTTTGAAGATCTCGACGTGAGGAGTTCAAAAGTGAAAACGGTTCGTAAATCGGATAAACGATTCTGAAGATATTTCGTTTTTAAAAAACAAATCTCAATTTAAGTGCATGTACAACCCTCTGTCCATCACCAGGGAGCCGCCAGTTGTCACCGCATGGAAAAAATGTGAAAGTAAAAACGAACAAAATTGCGACGCTTGTCAGCACCGGAGTGCACACGCGTGTACCTTCGTGAAGGGATTTTTTTTAAAAAATTTCCCCTTCCTTCAGCTTCAGGATGGCCGCGAACGCGAGAGCCACGGCCCACGGCCCGTCCCGGCCCAACACGAGCCGCTGCTCCTTAGCCATAGGCCATAGCGACCACCATCTTCCGTCTCCACTCTCCACTCTTCCACTGCCACTCTCTCTCAAAGCAGCCGCAAGGGGCCATTGCGTCGGCCACCATCTCCGGCGCGACCACTGCTTCTTGCATCACCGGTCGAGTCCTCGTTCCGGGCTCGTGGCGCTTGATTGTGCTCACTTCGGTGCTGTTTCTTACCCGACATCGTGGTTCCGTTCCGTGCAGATGAATCCTGAATCTCACTGCGGCGGCCTGCTCCGACACCCAGGATTCCCCTCCCCCTAGCTGGTGAGTACCTGAGTGTCAGTAAACCGTCTCATCTCCCTCACCCTATCGCGCTCTATTCTGTACAAGCCAGTCGTGGTTTGGATAATCTGATCTGATGTTGGTCAGTTAAGCACTTCGGATGGATACGACCGGTCTTCTTGATTTGCCCTTGCTTATCTCGAGGAGATCAGCTATTGCTGTATCCGCATTACATTACTAGCACACATGCACTGCAGCACCATTGATTATGAAGGCTCCCTTTGTTTAGATGACATTTTGTTTCCTTGAACATCATAGCAACACTTGTTGCATTGTTTTTCCATTTTTGCTGGCTTATCGTGAAAAGGATGGTGAACGAATCATGGCAATGTTAGATTGATCTCTCCCGTGCGAGTCCAACGACTCCACGATCCCGTTGACTGCGCCCTGATCGGGGGCGCCCGTTCCGTTATGGGCGGTGGGCCCCTGTCGCAGCGCTATATAAAGGGTGGGGTCCGGCAGGCACACCTCACGAGGTTAACCGTGCGCCGCCAAACCCCACCAACAATCCCTACCGATCTAGGGTTAGCGCCTGCCGACGGGAAGCACCACCGCCGCCGTCACTAGCCCACACACCGCCACCGTCGACCACCAATGGCATCAGACTCGAGCTCGTCGAGCCAGAGCCAAGGTACGCCTCGGATCCTCCCTCTCTCTCCCTGTTTCTCTAAGACATGGACATGAATCCGATGCGATAAAGTCTCTACCGAATAGGATCTAATTCCTAACAGATAAATAGGATCTAACATTGGTATCAGAGCATAAAAGGTCCTATTTTTGTTTCGGTAGTGATAGAAAAAGAAAGAAAAAAGACACCGGTTTTCTCACCGGCAAAGTGCGCCGCCGCAAGCCGCGCCAGTTCCGCTCGATCCAAATGCGCACCCGAGTGGGGCATTTGGACGAAGAACACACCCCTCTGGAGGGGCAAAGAATAGAACGAACCCAGTTCATCCCGAAAAGAAAAACAAAAGTAGAGCTCCAAACAAATCCCGCACAAAAGAAACCCTAACCCTAATTTCAGAGGGGAAGGGGAAAGATCTCACCGGTGCGGATGACGCCGGCAAAGGGCGCCACCTCTGAGCCGCTTGACGGCGGTGCGCACACCCGCGGGTGCACGCAGCGCCGGCAAGAGGGCCAGGGAGGCGCCGTGACTTCCCCGGTCGATTTGGCCTTCGGGTCGGTGGGAAGAAAGAAGAGGAAGGGGGAGGAGCTGGTCGAGAGCTGGTCGAGGCCACGGCGTTGCCCGCTCTCGCCGTGCGCTGCGCTCGCGCTGCGCTCGCCCTCGCCGGCGTGCTGCCAGCCACGGGTCAGCCGCCGCAGTTTTTGAGCGCGTGAGAGAGAGGTGCGGGAAAGAGAGAGAGTGGCGCTAGGGTTCGGGCGGTGACCGGTTCGGTCGTTTTGACCCGAGCGTTTTCCGCGCGCCACCGTCGGATCGCGATGGACGGCCACGATCGAAACCCTATTTTCGCTGCGGGCTGAAGGGCCGAAAGAAAAACGGGCCGTGGGCCGCGACCACGCAACTGCACCGCTGCGAACGGCAATTAGCGCGCTGCGCGCGCGGGAGCAGGCCATGGGCCGGGCCGACGTGCAGGCCGGTTTTTCCTGTTATTTTTTCACAGTTTTATTTCTACAGAAGCAGTTTTTCATTGTTTTTTGTTCATTTTTTGAGCAAATTTCATCCAATTTTATCCTATTCAAATTATTCCAACGAAAATTTGTTTTAGGAAATACAAAAGTATACAGAATGCTTTTGAAAAGTATAAAGTTTATGAATTTTTATTCATTTTTTCCGCTGCAAATAGTTAAAAGTAATAATTGCTTAAAAGCAATAAAGTGTGAATTAAAAGCATGATTAAAAGTGATATTAAAGATGATTATGATTCTGTTATTATATGACCAACGTTGTTAATAGCGTTATCATGATTAATATATAGTATGTTAAATGGTGCATTTATTTCTTTTATTGCCCAACGGTGATATTATTTAAATGCACAACAGTTGTATGCTTTAATTTATACCAACGTTGGATTAAATGTATGCAATTGTTTTTGTTATCTTATATCCTTGTGGTTTCAAGGAAGTTTTCATCTGATGAGCTGCCTGAAGGATGTTCCTACGCTCAGAGGTGACAACTACTCTGAGTGGTGGAAGAAAGTCGAACTGGCCTTTGTCTGTGCTGAGGTCGACTGGGTTGTGACTACTCCACAGCCAGTCAAGCCAGCAAAGCCAGTGAGAGCATCTGATGATGATGATTCTGCTTGGCAAAAAAAAGGGCTGGACTATGCTCCAGTAGAGATGGGCTACACCCTAGAGAATCAAAAGTGGGTGAACGCCAATAAAAAATGCATGGCATTCATAAAGAACACAGTTGAGACCGCTATTGTGGGCTCAATTGAAGAGTGTGCCTCTGTAGGAGAGTATCTCCAAAAGATAAAGATCCAGTTTACCGGTTCTTCGAAGACATATGCTACCCAGTTGCTCAGACAGCTGGTGACAGAAAAGTATCATGGAGGTACACATGGTATAAGGGAGCACATTCTCAGAATGAGCAACATGGCTGCTAAGCTTAAGTCCATGGAGGCTGATCTGGAGCTTAAGCCTGCACTTATAGTTCACTTGGTGATGGCTTCACTGCCACCACAATTTGAAAATTTCATCATCAACTACAATATGTCGCCTGAAAAATGGGACATTGAAAAGACGATTGCGATGTTGTCGCAAGAAGAGGAAAGGCTGAAGTCCCAGAATGGGGGCTCCTTGAACTACGTGAAGGACAACCAGAACAGAGGCTACAATGGTTCTCCTTCAAAGCCGTATGGCAAAGGTCCTCATCAGTATAAGCCACATGGCAAAGGGCATCAGAAGTATGAGAACCAGCTTCCAGTGGACAAAGACACATGCCTCCACTGCAAGAAGAAAGGGCATTACAAGAAAGATTGCCCTGATTGGCTCAAAAGCATAATGGCAAAGAAAGGTATTGATACAGTTTCTTTTGTAAATGAATCCCTGTATACACAGTTTTCAAAATCTACTTGGTGGATTGACTCAGGTGCAACTGTTCATGTTGCAAATTCTTTACAGAGATTCCATTCGACAAGGACTTTGCAAAGAAGCGAAAGACATATTGAAGTCGCGAATGGAGTTCAAGCAGAAGTTGAGGCTGTTGGCGACGTCTCCTTGGAGCTAGCTGATGGTTTTAATATTATGCTTAGAGATGTGTTATTTGTTCCTTCCATTCACAGAAATTTAATAAGTGTATCGTGCTTGGATAAAGACAATTTTGAATGTTATTTTGGTCATGGCAAGTGTGCCATATGGATTAAAGATGCTTGTGTGGGTATTGCTTTACTTCATGATAAGCTTTATTTGTTATCCTTGCGTGAAAAAGTGCATTCTGTTTGTAATGTGAATGAACAAATTCCCTTGTCGAACAAAGAACAAAAGAAAAGAAAGCGAACTCATGACTCGTCGAAGTTATGGCACTGTCGATTAGGCCATATTTCGAGGGGAAGAATAGAAAGCCTCGTTAAAAATGATATTCTTCCTCCGTTAGAGTTCTCAGATATCGAACAATGCATAGATTGCATAAAAGGAAAATACGTAAAGAAAATTAAAAAGGGTGCAAACCGAAGCACAGCGACACTAGAAATTATTCACACCGATATTTGTGGACCATTTCCGGTGAAAAGTGTGGATGGCTATGACTCGTTCATAACATTCACAGATGATTATTCCCGATATGGTTATATTTATCCAATTAAAGAAAGATCTGAGGCATTGGATAAATTTAAGATATTCAAAGCTGAAGTTGAAAATCAGCATGATAAAAGAATTAAAATAGTCAGGTCCGACCGTGGGGGGGAGTACTACGGTCGGCACACTCCATATGGTCAAGTACCTGGACCTTTTGCAAGGTTTTTACAGGAAAATGGAATAGTCGCCCAGTATTCTATGCCGGGCGAACCACAACAAAATGGAGTAGCTGAAAGGCGTAACCGTACTCTTATGGATATGGTGCGCAGTATGATGAGTTATTCCACACTGCCATTGGGATTATGGATGGAGGCGTTAAAAACCGCCATTCACATTCTCAACAGAGTACCAAGTAAATCGGTGCCCAAAACACCGTACGAGTTGTGGACAGGGAGAGTTCCTTCTCTAAGCCACTTGAAAGTCTGGGGGAGCCCAGCTGAGGCAAAAGTTTTTAATCCACATATTGCAAAGTTAGACCCCAAAACAGTGACTTGCCATTTCATTGGCTATCCTGATAGATCAAAAGGGTATCGTTTCTACTGTTCAGACAGACACACAAAGTTTGTAGAAACGAGACACGCGGTCTTCTTAGAAGATGAAATGATGAGGGGGAGCATGGTAGGCCGGAAAATTGATCTTGAGGAGAAGAGGGTGTGTGCACCTTTTCCGATGATCCATGAGCCATTTTTCGCCCTACCTGTTGTACCTGCACCGACAATCCCAGAGGTTGTGATGCAAGCACCTGTTGTAACTCCATCTGTGACTTCAACGAGGCAAAATTCGGAACCTGTCCGCCAGGAGCCGAATCAACCCGTTGTTGAGCATGAAAGGGAGCAGCGACAACCACATATAGAAGAAGAGTCGCAAATTGAGACACATAATGTGCCAGAGAATGAGACTCTTAGAAGGTCTACAAGAGCTAGGAAATCAGCTATTTCTAGTGATTATAAAGTTTATAACACAGAAACAGTTCATGTGGAAGGAGATCCCACTTCATATGAAGAAGCCATGAGTAGCGTTCACTCTTCGAAATGGCTCGAGGCCATGGAAGATGAGATGAAATCAATGAGTTCTAACAATGTTTGGGACTTAGAGGAAATTCCTAAAGGAGCCAAAACAGTAGGCTGCAAATGGGTCTACAAAATAAAATATGACTCCAATGGAAAAGTAGAAAAATATAAAGCAAGACTTGTGGCAAAAGGCTTTACGCAAAGAGAAGGAGTAGATTACAATGAGACTTTTTCTCCGGTCTCATGTAAGGATTCCTTCAGAATCATCATGGCACTAGTTGCTCATTTTGATTTAGAGTTACATCAAATGGATGTAAAGACGACATTTCTAAATGGAGATTTAGAAGAGAATGTTTACATGAAACAACCGAAGGGTTTTTTCATGGAGGGGAAGGAACATATGGGATGCCGCCTAAAGAAATCCATTTATGGGTTAAAGCAAGCCTCTAGACAGTGGTATTTAAAGTTCAACAATACAATTAAAAGTTTTGGATTTAAAGAGAATGTTGAGGACAACTGCATTTATGCAAAGTTTAAAAGTGGGAAATATATTTTCCTAATTCTGTATGTGGATGATATTCTGCTTGCGAGCAATGATGTCAGTCTACTACTAGAAACAAAGAAGTTCTTGTCCTCGAATTTTGATATGAAAGATCTTGGTGAAGCTTCTTATGTTTTGGGCAGAGAAATTCACCGGGATAGAAAGAATGGAGTGCTAGGACTATCACAAAAGGCATATTTAGAAAAGGTTTTAAAAAAGTATAATATGCACAAAAGTAGTACTTCACCTGCTCCTATAGTCAAGGGCGACAGTTTTGGGAAATTTCAGTGTCCCAAAAACCAATATGAGATCGATCGAATGAAAGCAGTACCATATGCTTCGGCTGTTGGAAGCTTACAGTATGCACAAGTGTGCACTCGCCCTGACTTAGCTTTTATCACCGGGGTACTCGGTAGATATCAAGAAAATCCAGGCCAAGAGCACTGGAATATGGTAAAGAAAGCTTTGCGTTATGTGCAAGGCGCAAAAGACCTCATGCTAACATATAGAAGATCTGATTCCCTAGAAATAAGAGGGTATTCAGACGCAGATTTTGCGGGAGATAAAGATGATAGAAAGTCCACGTCAGGATACGTGTTCACTCTCGCAGGAGGGGCCATTTCGTGGAAAAGCTCCAAACAATCACTAGTGGCATCGTCCACGATGTATGCAGAGTTTATAGCATGTTATGAGGCCACGGGGCAGGCAGTATGGTTAAAGAAATTTATACCCGACTTGAAAGTGGTAGATTGTATTGACAAACCACTAAAGATGTACTGTGACAACCAGCCCGCAGTATTCTATGCTCACAACAACAAGTCGAGTAATGCTACAAAGGCAATAGATATAAAGTATTATGTTGTGAAAGATAAAATCCAGGATCAAACTATAAGTCTCGAGCATATAAGGACAAAGGATATGCTTGCGGATCCGCTAACGAAAGGCTTACCACCCAGTGTGTTCCAGGAACACACAGCCGGCATGGGTTTAATGGAAAGCCTATGATTTCTGGATTACAGAGGCCCAAAAGTAACAGCATTTGTTTCAACACAGAAAAGTATATAGTGGATGTCTGATTCCATCGGCAATTGAGCTATGACGATGAAACATGCTCTATGTACTAATCGGTGATGAAACGAGTAAAGTAAAAGGTAAAAGTAAAAGTTGAGATCAAGGGGGAGAATGTTAGATTGATCTCTCCCGTGCGAGTCCAACGACTCCACGATCCCCTTGACTGCGCCCTGATCGGGGCGCCCGTTCCGTTATGGACGGTGGGCCCCTGTCGCAGCGCTATATAAAGGGTGGGGTCCGGCAGGCACACCTCACGAGGTTAACCGTGCGCCGCCAAACCCCACCAACAATCCCTACCGATCTAGGGTTAGCGCCTGCCGACGGGAAGCACCACCGCCGCCGTCACTAGCCCACACACCGCCACCGTCGACCACCAATGGCATCAGACTCGAGCTCGTCGAGCCAGAGCCAAGGTACGCCTCGGATCCTCCCTCTCTCTCCCTGTTTCTCTAAGACATGGACATGAATCCGATGCGATAAAGTCTCTACCGAATAGGATCTAATTCCTAACAGATAAATAGGATCTAACAGGCAATACTACATTACTACAGTGGTTATGTTATTTGCATATAACTACATACATTATTCCCAATGTCAACAAGTTGGTGAATCTCAGTGTAGCATAGCCCAAAAGCCCTAATCACTTATGTTTCTGGTTGCTGATTTGCATATCATGATGTAAACCACAAAAGCATTGATAACAGGAGAACTTTTACAGCAAAAAATTGCAATCATGATTTTTTAGGTGAAATTTGGATAGTATAGGATTTCAGTTCAAAGGCAGACGTATTTCTACTTCATTGTATTTGACACACGTTGATATTTCAAGCATGGAGTAAATGGTTATCTTTACCACAAGTGTTGAGTTCAGTTTGAATTGTATTTTGAGCATCGCTATTTCTTGCAGTTTTGCATACACGTTAAGTTTCTCAGTTTCATAGTCATCTATTTTCTTCTCCTTTGATGTAGATATAAGTTCGTCTGCTGCATATAATCAAAGGAGATATGGAACCGTGGCAGGGGATGACCACAAGAGTACTACCTGATGACCTGGTGGTGGAGATCCTGTCTCGGTTGCCCCCGAAGCCCTTTTGCCGCTTCAAATGTGTATGCAAGTCTTGGCATGCCTTCTCATCGGATCCACACTATCGTCAGAAGCTCCCCAGAACTCTGTCGGGTCTTTTGTACCAAAAACAGGAGCATGGCACTGCCATCCATCTTGCCAGACTTCCCTCAAGTGACAGAGATATTGACACAACACTTAGCTTTATCCCATGTCATGAGTACCCTTTAAAGCTTCATGATTGCAGCAATGGCCTACTTCTTTGTTCCCGTGGTGGTACTATAAACTCTCAAGAAATCTCTGATCTCATTGTGTGCAATCCAGCAACTCAAGAATGGATGGTATTTCCAGATACTGAATCTGGACCAGCCGTCTGTGATACTAGTCTGAGGTTGTGCTTCGATCCTGTATGGTCTCAACACTTCTATGTCTTCAAATTTGAGTCGAGCCCGAATCACGGAACACTTACTGAAGTTCGGTATTTTTCTCCGAGGATTCCACATGGTCTAGTTGCATTTGGGAAACTTTAGATGCATTTGTTTGTGGTTCACTCTTCGTAAATGGGGTATTATATGTGGAACACTTGTGGGAGCATGTTCTCCTAGCACTTGATGCACCTCACACAAACTCGGAGTTGCTCAATGATAGGGAAATTCAGCTTCCAGGATTTCCTTATGGGCCAGATCAGAAATTTCACTGCCGTGACGGGTGTCTATGCCAGTCACATGGGGTCTTATGCTATGCACAACAAGAATTGGATGGCTGCATGATGCGATTTTGGAGTTTGGAAGGTTCTGATAGGTGGGTGGTGAAGCATCGTGTAAGTATGGCAAATGTATTCGGGAGGGCCATCTCGCTCCATACTAATAAAGAAGGATTGTGGCATTTTGATTATGAAATCCTGGCCTTTGACTTGGAGAGGGAGGTGGTTATCCTTCTTGACCTAATTACTGATAAGGTGCTCTCAGTTAGCATTAGCACTGGAGAAGGTTCCGAGATTCTAAAGATTCCAAGTTTCTTTGGCCTATATCGAAAAAAACTATATGTGCCATACTACCACAAGTTTCCAGCTTCACTGCTTTAAGGGTCTGGAGATGGATGCTAGCTTGCAAGTATTTATATTTTATTCTATGTTAGCTTGCAAATGTTTATTGTTTGAATGCTGTAATTTGTAGGCATACTTTGTGGCCGCGGCAAACTTCAGTTATGTATGTATGTGTTGACTGGCTTGTACGCTTCTTTATGTGTAATGTTCAGGTAATTGGTACTTTCATTTTCCCTGTGAACTTTGGGTCTTATTTTGCGCCTACTTCTAGGAAACTTCAGAGTAAATTCGTGCCTACTGTTGGAAAACTTCAAAGTAAATTCCTGTCTTGTTGACATGATCCTGTAGTAGCATGAACTTTGGTGCAAGGTTGCGTCAGACTGTGTGTTCCCTTGGTTGTGCGTCTTCTGTCTAGCAGCAAGAAAGTTGGAAACTCTTGTAAACTCGTCGTACTTCAAAAGTTTCCGTGGCTTTACAGTGGAGTTCTGTTTCTTGGTTTTTGGGAAGTGGCATGTTCATGTGGCTTCGGCTGTACATGGAGAAGGTGTGTGTGGAATCGTGGATAGTTTTACTCTTTATCATCTGCTTATTAGCAGTACCCTTCTGCCATTTTCCTATAAGTAACTATGCAACTGCACCTGGAAACTTGATATAAAACTTTCAGGCTTTATTTTTCAGCAATGGAACCTCTGTACAAAACAAAGGAAATAGAAATAGAAAAACTGGATAATCAGATTGAGCAGTATGCTTCTATACTTATAGAAATCTCAAAGCCACACATGAAACAACGATCTCAAAGCCAGGATTTACAAATGAGCGATACACGTTCTACTGTTGTGATGGATGCCTTCAGCGATCATCAGGCGTCTAGCGTCTAGTGTATGCTATGCGAAACAAGAACTGGATGGTTGTGCGGTGCGAATTAGGAGTTTGGAAAACACTGATGAGTTGGAAGTGAATCATCGTGTACTCCCTCAGTCCTCAAAAGAGTGTGCATTTAGAGATTTGCACGTGGATCAAGAGAAATAGAGACTTAACTCCATGACATAACTTTATAAGTGGTTGTGACCATTGAGAGAAGGCAATTAAATGAGGTTGTTGCATGCAGTAATTAAGACAGGACATGCAACCAATAGCTATACCTCAAATTATTGCATGAGTCAATTAATAATGATTAAGTTAAAGGTAAAATACATTGAAAGTATAGATGGACACTCTTTCATGGAATTTTTTAGATGCTAGATGTACAGTTTCTAGCGGACGGAGGGAGTAAGTATGACCGGTGTCTTTAGAACAGATGTGTTGATCAGCACTTTAAAGTACATACTCTCTCCGTTTTAGTATATAAAATGTTTTAGGTGTAATACAGTGTTATCTAGGTTCAGACTAAAATGAGTATACATATATATTAAAACATGTGAAGATATATGTGTACAACTATGAATGTAGAAAATGGCTAAAACATACATAGAGAGTATATTGGTATTTTGATTATGATATCCTGGCTTCTGACGGAGATTGTCATCGTCGTTGACATGAAAGATGAGAAAATATGGAAGATTGCAGATTAAGTATCTTTATTGTGTTTATTGTTAAGATGCGGAACTACTTACCCGATGCACTATATATATTCAGAGGCCAGTGAGGCACTTCAGTAGAAATATGAAGCCAGCGGCGGAAACAAGGGGACCAATAACGAAACTGCTATGTGACGAGTGTGGCTCGTGTGGAAGACCCGTGGGTGGGTCCCACTCACGCCGTCTTCTTCCTCCTTCACTTCTTCTTTCTCTCTTACCTATCCCCAAGCATACTTCTCCGATTTAGACAACACCAAGCCGATACGATGCCGCGGGAGGTGCGACCGAGAAGGCTACCCGTCCAGGATCAACTTAATGGTGCGGTTTAAGAATTTTGGGGGGTGGGGGCTGGCCACGAGACTTGGTGGTGCGGGGTAGGGGCTTACAGGGATTCCCCCGCCCCCCTCCCCCACACCACGACTCCCCGAGCACCACTACGCACAGCTGTATTTTCCGCTCTAGGCGCTCTGATATATTTGTATTTGCCTCCGCCCCTGAGTGAAGCTGTTTTTTTTAGATAAGGGGGTGCGGATCCCCGGCCTCTGCATCCAAAAGATGCACACAGCCGCCCACAATTATTTAACCATCCAACAAAACAAGTTCACAATTTATGGGTCACTTATGGTGGCTACAAAGATCAATCACTCAAACAAAATATCATTAAGCATCTAAACGTCTAGGTTGAAGTCATCCGTCCCGGCTGAAGATAGCCCGCACAATCGTCAGCATACGGGTACATCCAGCGTCCATAAGCCCACACTGGTCCACAGGAAGTAGGAATGACCATGAGTGGATCCAAAAGCACGCCTTGTGGATAACCTGCAAGTAATGAGTTGAATTCGCTTTATTAAAAACAATGTCATTCCTACATTTCCAAATAGCCCATAATATGGCCGCAACACCAATACGAATACGAGCTTTTGTGATTTTATCTATTCCATTTAACCAACTATCAAACAAATTCGCAATGCTCGTAGGTGGGTAAACGTTGAAAGTGAAATGCACTAATCTCCAAATATCACGAGCCAAGGGGCACTTGATGAAGAGGTCTTCGACGGATTCATCCGTGTCGCAGAACACACACTTCTTACATCCTATCCATTGTCTTTTACTCAAATTATCCTTTGTCAAAATCTCTTTCTATTAAGAAACCATAGGAAGATCTTTATTTTCAACGGAATTTTTAACTTCCATAGATACTTACGCAAATATCTAGTATGTCCATTTAATAAGTCCTTGTAATATGACTTAACCGTAAAGGTTCCATTAGAAGTAAGAATCCATTTAAATTTATCCTCCTCTTCTATGAGGTTTACTCGCATTAACCTCTCAACTAAATTGAGCCAACTTGTTCTATTATTTCCTATTAGTACCCTACGAAATGGGAGATTAATAGGTACTGCCCCAAGAACACTAGTCACTGTATTATGCTTGTTAGAAGCTATTGCATACAATGATGGATATTCAGCTTGAAGAGAAACATGACCTAACCAACTATCTTCCCAAAACTGAATCTGCTCCCCGTTACCAACCGAAAATCTTCCACGCTTAAAGAATTCATCTTTTACCTTCATAATTCCTTTCCAAAAAGGTGAGTCCAGAGGTTTAATTTGTACTTGAGACAACGTTTTGTTTCCCTAAATATTTGTTAACTAATAGCTCTTTCGAGACACCATCTTCATGCAGAATTTTATACAACCATTTACTAAGAAGACACTTATTCTGCTCCTCTAAAACCGAAATTCCCAACCCACCTTGATCCTTTGGTCTACAAACCAAGTTCCATTTTGTTAACCTATACTTCCGTTTGAGCTGATTACTTTGCCAAAAAAATGAGAACGATAAAAATCCAACCGTTTTCTAACTCCCTTTGGAATTTCAAAAAACGATAATAAGAACATTGGTAGGCTTGTTAAAACAGAGTTTATAAGCACAAGACGGTCACCGTATGACAGCATTCTTGCCACCCAAGCTGCCAATTTCTTTTCAAACCGGTCCTCAACTGTTTTCCATTCCTTGTTTAATAATTTTCTATAATATATTGGTATTCCCAAATACCTAAATGGTAGCGAGCCTATATCACAGCCTAAAATGCGTCGATACTCCTCCTGGTCATCTTTGGCCTTACCAAAACAATACAATTCACTCTTGTGAAAAATTATTTTCAACCCCGAAAGTTGCTCAAACAAGGCCAGAATTAATTTCATATTCACGGCCTTCGCAATGTCGTGCTCAAGAAATAATATGGTGTCATCAGCATATTGAAGGATTGAGACCCCCCTTCGACAAGATGAGGAACTAAACCTCCCACTTGGCCATCCTCCTTTGCTCGAGAAATTAGGATAGCCAACATATCAACAACTAAATTAAACAACAACGGAGACAACGGATCTCCCTGTCGTAAACCTTTAAGTGTCTGAAAGTAATGACCGATATCATCATTAACTCGGATTCCTACACTACCACCTTGTACAAACCGAGCCACCCACTGACACCATTGTGGCGCAAACCCCTTCATTCGTAAGCTTGCTGTAGAAAAGACCACTTTACTTTATCATATGCCTTCTCAAAGTCTATTTTGAAAAGAACCCCATCCATCTTTTTTCTATGTAACTCATGTATCGTCTCGTGTAGGACAACCACCCCTTCAAGAATATTTCTTCCAGGAATAAACACCGTTTGGGTAGGGCGGACAACTCTACTCGCAATAGAGGTGACCCGGTTTGTTCCTACTTTTGTGAAAATCTTGAAACTCACATTCAAAAGGCAAATAGGACGACATTGCTCAATTTTACTCGCATCCTCCTTTTTTGGTAACAAAGTGATAATTCCAAAATTAAGCTTAAATAAAGGCAAGTTTCCCGCACGACAGTTGCACAAACATAGCCATCAAATCAGATTTTATAGTTCCCCAAATTTTTTGATAAAACTCCACGGGGAATCCATCCGGCCCTGGAGATTTGTTATGTTGCATTTGTTGAATTGCGTCAAACACTTCTTTCTCGGAAAATTCTTGAGTCAAAATTTCATTTTCTTCATTAGATATTTGCGGCATATCATGAATCACACGCTCGTCCAAAGAAAAATTATTTGTAACCGGCGTTACAAATAAATTCTTATAATACTCTGAAATAAATGTTTTAAGATTTACCTGACCAACTATTGTGCCTTCCTCTTGTTCCAATTGCAATATTCTCTTTTTCCTATGCTTACCATTTGCTATAATGTGGAAATATCTCGTATTACTCCCCCCTCCTGAATATATTTAACTTTTGCATGTTGCGCCCATTTTGATTCCTCGTCCCGACGCAATTGGGCCAGCTTATCATCCGCCTCTATCTTGGTTGCCCGCTCGGCTACCGTAAGAGGAGTGTGTTCAGCTTTAACCTCTAATTTATCAATTAGTAAGATTAATTTATCTCGTAATATTTTATATTCCCCACTCAAATTCCTAGCCCACCCACGTAGAAATTGACGTAGATGACGTATTTTATTTTGCCATCGCTCAACTGGTGAGTTGCCCGTTTGGATCGCATTCCATTCACGAACAATGATGTCGTGAAACCCTTCTTGCCGAAACCAGGATAATTCAAAAGAAAATCTACTCAAATTACCCTTAAACGCATGTTCCCCCGTATCCAATAACAGTGGCGTATGGTCCGACCCCGCACGGGTAAGAGCCTGCACCGAAACCAGTGGAAATTTTTGCTCCCAATCCACACTAGCTAGAAAACGATCCAATGTCTCAAGTGTTGGCGTATCTCGTCTACTAGTCCAAGTATATTGTCTTCCGGACAATTTTAAATCCTTTAAGCTCAAACTCTCAATTATTGCATTAAAGATAGTAGGCCATTTAGCATTAAAATTGTCATTATTTTTCTCCTCTTGTCTCCTAATAATATTAAAATCCCCCCGACCAACATCGGTACCGTCTCTCCCTCACAAATTCTGACTAATTCAGCAAGAAATTCTGGTTTTTTGTTGTCCTGAGCCGCCCCATAAACAACCACCAAAGCCCAAATAAACCCATCCAACTTCGATCTCAGGTGTAATTTGACGCAAAAATCACCTGAAACCACATGTTGTATAGTAAAGGTGGCATTATTAAAACCTAATAGCATGCCTCCCGACCTCCCGTGTGGAGGTATACAATACCAAACAAAGTCTGACCCCGCAGCCAAAAAATTCAGAAAAGGTGTTGCGAAAGAGGACCTCCCTGTTTCAGTTATTGCCACAAAGTCAAGTTTATTCTCCTTAACAAATTCACGAACTGCCAAATGTTTTGCTGTGTCTCCAAACCCATCGGAATTCCAAATCATACCCTTCATTTTCTCAAAAGTTTAGAGTATAAAGCTAGTCTCACACCCCTTCTAACCTCCCGTTTAGAGAGAGTTTTATTTTTATTTTTTTGACCTCTAATGGACGGTAAAGTCTCATTAAGATCCGCATGATCATCCGAGACCTCAGACTCCTCATCCACTAAATCTTCGCAAATATTAATGGCCCTTTTTAAAGCTAAACTAGATTCGGAGTCCTCATTTTTTGGCGGCAAAGAATTTTGTAGAAAAATAACCTGCCTCTGTCGTTCTAACTCCATAATGTCCAAAATAGAAGAATCAACTTGCCCATCATTAGTTCCTAACGAAAGACCCAATCTTTTCGTTCTATGCTTAATTTCAGAAAAAGATAACGAACGTAAAGAAATCTTGGTATGTGCTGGAATACCTGATGGGGAGCCATATGCCTTACGCGACGCAAGATCCATCGCACGCTCGAGCTGAGGACTATCCACATTTGGCTGTTCCCTCAACCTTTGACTAGATCTCACCACCACCTCCGACATGCCCCCAAACTCCATAATCTCCCTCTCGGACGGTCTTGACATCATTGATTCAGCACCATTGTTTCCCAGCCCGCATTGCTGAGTTTTTGGCACCACTGGATTCCCAAGTCTGTCCATATACACCCCACCATCCAACTCTATAGGGCACAAGGTTGGCGAGTGCGAAGGGGTTACCGCAGCCCCAGAATTAAGGGTGGACGAGCTGCGGCCACAACTATTCCACCCACTCGCCTTGGCAGGTGAAATCGCAGAGTCGTGAGCACTAGAGTCCTTGTTAGTTGGTGTGCATGGTTCCCCGACAGAAGTAGTGGTGCCACTGCTGGTCAAAATTGTTTTGGCCAGAAGAACTTGAGTTTTGGTACCATGGCAATTGTCTAGCTCCAGGTTAGCAACAGTAGCATCCTTTGCTATATCAGTTTCGATTACCTTGCCCGCATGACCATCGTCCAGCTCCAGGTCAACAACAGTAGTATCCTTTGCTATATCAGTTTCAGTTACCTTGCCTGCATTTTCTATCAAATCACGAAGTTCCTGCTTTGCCAACCTGAGTTGTTTCTGAACCGCAGGTGAGAAAACAACACCGGCTGTTTTTTCCTGCATCTTATCCGGCACCTTTTCTTCATTACCCTGTCTTCCTACAGATTTTGCACCATCATCTGTTTTCATCTCCTCATACTCATGGCCACCCGAACCATTATTTTCATTGTTTTTGGACTCCTCATCCGAACCCCCAAATTTATCATTGTCATCATCACGTGGGGGTGATAAAGGCTCATCATCCGTTGAATCAGTTACATCAACTGGATTCTCCACTCTAAAGCTGAGATTGTAGAACCCATCCTTTACAAAAACAAGCCAACTTGAGGGAATCAAGGTGTAATCAACACAACCCACGAGTATACGCAACACTCCATACTTACGAGTAAATTTCATGTCTACCTTCATAGTTTTCCCAAACAAACTTCCCAGCCCCCACAAAGATAGATAATCTCTTGTTGCCTTAGAAGGAATGCCATACACTCTAATCCACTTCTTTGGAAGCAATTGGTAAGGCTCAATTTGTGTCACCCAAGGAGCAACCGTGATTTCACACTTACTATTTCGAACTCTGCATAATCCGAAAGTATGCAGCATGTCTAATTCACTCTTAGAAGGAAATGGTACCTTGAAGATATTTTGAGCTACTTGGATCACATCCCAACAGAATTGATCTGTCCGAACTAGGCGTTGAAGTTGCATTACCACCTGCTGTGTTGTGAGCTCCCCTTCTGTCAAAGTCAGCACTGCCAAACGTGTGCTATCAATTTTTGGTTTGTAGGCCCTCGTTAATCAGCCCATGTATAATAACTTGTGGTTTCGAAGCAGTCAGTAAAGGGCACATCTCCGAAGGGTGCTCTTTACTCTCACAATTATCACAAAGCTCAGCATTGCATTCTTTGCCGTGATGCCCATTCAGATCACAACGATAGCACCGATTCTTATCAAATTTCTTGGCTTTTTTCCCTTCTGCAACCTCCCCCGCTCCAATTGTTCCACTCCCGGGGCGCTCAACCTATACTTGTTGTGGGACAGACAAAGATGTGGTCGCAGCTCCCTGTGCCGCAACACTCGCAGGCAAAGAAGAATTTGTGTTTTCTCCTAGTAATACCACCCCCAGGCATCCGCAACTTGGCGTACTACTTTCGCAAGCATCCCTCATTGAGAGTTTCCACGTTGTTCCTATTCGGAGCAATACTGGTGTATCCCCCACTTGTCCCTCTCGGATAAGCCCCCCTTCCTCCATCCACACGACCTCGCTGGTATGTGAAAGAACGATTAGGGTACCGCTGGTATCCACCATTGCCAAAACCAGTTCCAGCATTGAAAGTGCCAAACCCAGTGGCATTATTTCCTCCCTCAAAACCTGATTGTCGCTGATCATAAGAAGCTGCTCCCTCTATTACACTTGACCCTCCGACATTGAAGTTTCCACGTCCCATACCACCAGATTGTCGTTGATCAAAACCTGTAGTTCCGCTTGAGCCACCATGTTGGTTTGTCTGACGGAACTCCGGCTATCCCGCGGTTCCGTTTGGACCACCATGCTGAAAGTTTCCACGCCCCATAGCTCCTCCTCGAAACGGAGGTCCACCTTGTCCATTACCCCGACCCGGCGCCTGACCTCGTCCGCCTCCGCTAGTTCCCCACCCCCCGCCATTGTTCGCCATAGGAGCGACAGCAGACGGTGGCGAGAGGTTTTTGGAAAACCCTAACAACGCATGTAAACTGTGACGGCTTTGGCCTAGATCAATACGACCTCTTCGTGGATCACCCAGCACAAAACCCTGGTCCGCATGACCAATTGGGCCTCGCAAGTTATGTTTGAGAAGCAGCCCGTCTCCTGGCCCGCATGGCCGCTGACAGTTTTTTCAAATCTGAATTCCGTGATCCACGTTTCACGGATCCATGATTCCTCGCCGGCGACGCATCACCGGAGCAACGAGGCAAACGACGTTGAACCACCTCCCAGTGTGTGTTCTGCGACGCGGATGAATCCGTCGAACACCTCTTCATCAAGTGCCCCTTTGCTCGTGATATTTGGAGATTAGTGCATTTCACTTTCAACGTTTACCCACCTACGAGCATTGCGAATTTGTTTGGTAGTTTGTTAAATGGAATAGATAAAATCACAAAAGCTCGTATTCGTATTGGTGTGGCGGCCATATTATGGGCTATTTGGAAATGTAGGAATGCCATTGTTTTTAATAAAGCGAATTAACTCATTACTTGCAGGTTATCCACAAGGCGTACTTTTGGATCCACTCATGGTCATTCCTACTGTTAGAAGTATAATAGTCTAATTGTAGTCTAATTGTAACTCTCCACTATTAGGGGGTTTCCTGCATATTCACACCTGTACATGTCCTTTATATTGTGGCCTTTGGCCTCCTGGAATACAACAAGTCTATTCCTAACATGGTATCAGAGCGGTTTTAGATCTTGCCGCCATCGTAATCTTTTTTTTCTCCGACATCGCCGCCGCTGCGCCCCGGTCGCCACCGCCCTCCGGCCGCCACCACCGCGCCCCGGCCGCCCCGCCGTCGTCCGGATGCCCCGGCCGCCCCGCCGTCGCCAGCGTCCTGTCGCCCCGGCCGCCACCGCCGCGCCCCGGCCGCCCCGCCGTCGCCAGCTTCTCCGACGTCGCCGCCGCTGCGCCCCGGTCGCCGCCGCCCTCCGGCCGCCACCGCCGCGCCCCGGCCGCCCCGCCGTCGTCCGGCCGCCACCGCCGCGCCCCAGCCGCCCCGCCGTCGCCAGCTCCGGACCCGCCCCGGCCCGCCCCGCCCGTCACAGAAAGAGAGTTATGTCATCCTCGGGCTACGTTGCAATCCCTCGCTGCCCGGTGATTTTTGATGGCGCGAATTATCCTGATTTCGCTGCCTTTATGCGCGTCCACATGCGCGGTCTTCGTCTTTGGGGTGTGTTGTCTGGCGAGGTCCCCTGTCCGCCGCGCCCCACTGCTCCCACGGCGCCTATTCCACCGACGCCCGTCTCCTTTGCGTCTGACGCTACTCAGACGGTCAAGGATGCAGCCAGGAGTGCTGATGATTCTGCTATGGCGGCTTATGACCGGCAGGTACAGGAGTATTCGGACGCTCTTTCGACCTACCGGCTGGATCTGAGTGACTTCACTCAGTGGATGGATGAGGATGCCCGTGCTGCAGCTGTTCTCACTTCCAGCGTTCTGCCTCAGTATGCTGCCGAGTTCATGAGTCTTCCTACTGTTGCTGCTCAGTGGGCCTTTCTTCGCCAGTGTTATCAACCGTCTGGCGATGCTCTTTACCTATCTGTGGTTCGCCAGGAGCATGCTCTTCAGCAGGGTGATTCCACCATTGACGAGTTTCATACTCAGAGTGCTGCTATTTGGCGTCAGCTTGATTCCCTTCGTACAGCTGTGTGTGGCATATGTCCCTGCTGTCTGACATTGCGCGCGAATCTGGAGTTTCAGCGCGTCTATGAGTTCCTATCTCGGCTCCGCAAGGAGTTTGAGCCCCGTCGTGCTCAGCTGCTTGCTCGCGGTCGTGTACCGCTCTCTGAGGTCCTGTCTGAGCTTCGCGCTGAGGAGACTCGCCTTCGCGGTGCTGGTCTTCTTGAGGTTTCCTCTGTTCTTGCCACTCGTGGCCCCCCTGCGCCGGCACCTTCGTTGCGGTCTTCACCACCGCCGCTCCTCTCCAGTCCTCCGGTCCAGGGTCAGGGTCAGACTCAGCAGTCTCGTGGTCAGTCCCGCCCCACTCGTCCTCCCTGCTCCTACTGTGGCCGGACTGGCCACGATTTCTCTGGCTGCTGGAAGAGGGATCCCAGTTTACGTCTGCAGTTCCTTGCTCGTCAGCAGTCTAGTTCGTCAGGATCTTCTGCAGTTGCTCGTCAGCAGGTTGTTTCGTCAGGATCTTCTGCAGTTACACTCTCTGAGCAGGATATTATTCGTGATCTTCGTGGTCTGCTCGCTGCTATAGGATCTTCCTCGTCGGGCACTGCTGGTTCTGTGCCTACCTCTTCTGACACTGCGCGCCCACCATCTTCTACACAGTCAGGTATGTCGTCCCCGTGGTATCTGGATTCTGGAGCTTCTTTTCATATGACTTCTGCGTCTTCTATTCTTTCTGCTCTCCGTTCTCTTATTTCTCCTGTCCGTGTTATCACAGCCGATGGTACCTCTCTTCCTGTTTCCAGTCGAGGTTCCCTTTCTACCTCCTTTTTCTCTGTTCCTGATGTTTCTCATGTTCCTAGTCTTAAGATGAATCTTTTCTCTGCTAGTCAACTCACTGATTCTGGTTGTCGCATCATCCTTGACGCTGATTCTTGTTCTGTTCAGGACCGCCACACTCAGGCCCTGGTTGGAGCTGGCCCTCGTAGCCGTGAGTCCCCGGGGCTCTGGGAGTTAGACTGGCTTCGCGTTCCACCTTCTGCTTCTTCATCGACCAGTTCTTCTGCGGTTGCTGCTTCCGCCTCCTGCTCTTTTCAGCAGTGGCATCATCGTTTGGGTCACCTTTGTGATTCCCGCTTATCATCTTTAGTTCGTAGTGGTCTTCTGGGATCTGTCTCAGGAGATGCGTCTTTACATTGTCAAGGTTGTAAGTTAGGCAAACAGATTCAGCTTCCCTATCCTACTAGTGTGTCTTCATCTCAGCGACCGTTTGATTTAGTTCATTCAGATGTTTGGGGTCCGGCTCCCTTTGCTTCAAAAGGGGGTCATCGCTACTATATTTTATTCATTGATGATTTTTCCCGGTACACCTGGTTATATTTTATGCGCTCTCGCAGTGAGGTCCTCTCTATTTATCAGCGTTTTGTGGCCATGGTACACACTCAGTATTCCACGCCTATTCGTGTTTTTCGTGCTGATTCTGCAGGTGAGTACATCTCCCAGCATCTGCGTGGTGTTCTTGCTGAGCAGGGCACCCTTGCTCAGTTCTCGTGTCCCGGCGCCCATGCTCAAGATGGTGTCGCCGAGCGTAAGCATCGTCATATTCTTGAGACTACCCGTGCCATGATGATTGCTTCCTCCCTTCCGCCGCATTTCTGTGCTGAGACTGTTGCTACGGCGACTCATCTCATTAACATTCAGCCTTCTGCTGCCATTCAGGGTGGTATTCCTCTCAAGCGTCTCTCTGGTAGTTCTCCAGACTACTCGACTCTTCGTTTATTTGGTTGTGTTTGCTATGTCCTTCTCCCTCCTCGCGAACGCACCAAACTGACTGCTCAGTCGGTTGAGTGTGTTTTTCTCGGATACAGTGATGAGCATAAGGGCTATCGTTGTTGGGATCCCGTTGGTCGTAGGCTGCGCATCTCTCGTGATGTCACGTTTGATGAGACGCGTCCCTTCTATCCTTGCCCCACCTCGGGTACCTACCCGGTGGGTGATATATCCTTTCTTCTTTTTCCGGATACGCCTCCCACTATCCCCTCGTCCTCGGCGTCTTCTTCGACCGCGGCGCCCCCTTCGACTTCGGCGCCACCTTCGATCTCGGCGCCACCTTCGACCTCGGCGCCACCTTCTACCTCGGCGCCGTCCTCTCCTAGTACTCCTCCGTCTAGTTCCCCTAGTTCTCCTCGTTCTCCGGTTTCGGATTCTTCCTCTCCTGTTTCTTCTTCCTCTTCTTCTGATGAGTCGTTTTCTGCCGATGAGCCTTCCTCTTCACGACCTGTTCGTCTGCGACGTGCTCCAGACCGTTACTCTCCTAGTCAGTATGGTCTCTCTATTACCTCCGAGCCGACTTCTTATAGGGATGCCGAGCGTCATCCGCACTGGCAGCTTGCCATGGCCGAGGAGATTGCTGCGCTAGAGCGCACTGGCACCTGGGAGCTTGTTTCTCCTCCTCCCGGTGTTCGTCCTATCACGTGTAAGTGGGTCTATAAAATTAAGACCCGCTCTGATGGATCTCTTGAGCGATATAAAGCTCGTCTTGTAGCTCGTGGTTTCCAGCTGGAGCACGGCCGTGACTACGATGAGACCTTTGCGCCCGTGGCTCATATGACCACTGTGCGCACTCTTCTTGCTGTTGCCTCTGTTCGCCGTTGGTCCGTGTCTCAGCTTGATGTGCAGAATGCATTCCTTAATGGCGAGTTACGTGAGGAGGTTTACATGCAGCCTCCTCCTGGGTATTATGTTCCTGATGGGATGGTTTGTTGTCTTCGGCGTTCTCTCTATGGGCTGAAACAGGCCCCTCGAGCTTGGTTTGAGCGTTTCGCCTCTGTGGTGACCGCCGCCGGCTTCTCTCCTAGCGCACATGATGCTGCACTTTTTATCCACACTTCTTCTCGTGGTCGCACTCTTCTCCTTCTCTATGTTGATGACATGATCATTACTGGAGATGACCCTGAGTATATCGCCTTTGTTAAGGCTCGTCTTCGTGATCAGTTTCTTATGACTGATCTTGGTCCTCTTCGATACTTCCTTGGGATTGAGATTTCTTCTACTTCTGATGGTTTTTCCATCTCCCAGGAAAGGTATATTCAGGACCTTCTTGCTCGTGCTGCTCTTGGTGATGAGCGCACTGTTGAGACTCCTATGGAGCTTAATGTTAAGCTCCGTCCTACTGATGGTGAGCCCCTTTCTGATCCGACGCGCTATCGTCATCTCGTTGGGAGTCTTGTCTATCTCGCCGTCACTCGTCCGGATATTTCCTATCCTGTTCATATTCTGAGTCAGTTTGTCTCAGCTCCTACCACGGTTCACTACGGTCATCTTCTTCGTGTTCTTTGTTACCTTCGTGGTACGAGTACTCGTCGTCTTTTCTTCCCTAGCTCCAGTTCTCTCCAGCTCCAGTGCTACTCGGACGCTACGTGGGCGAGTGATCCCACGGATCGTTCGTCTCTTTCTGCTTACTGTGTTTTTCTTGGTGGTTCGCTGGTTGCTTGGAAGACGAAGAAACAGAAAGCAGTTTCTCGCTCGAGTGTTGAGGCTGAGCTGCGCGCTATGGCCTCGTTGATTGCGGAGGTGAACTGGTTACGGTGGTTACTTGCAGATTTTGGGGTCTCTGTTACGACACCCACTCCACTTTTGTCTGACAGTACAGGTGCTATCAGTATTGCACGTGATCCGGTCAAGCATAAGCTGACCAAGCATATTGGTGTTGATGCTTTCTACACACGTGCAAATGTGCAGGATCGGGTTGTTACCCTCCATTATGTGCCTTCAGAGTTGCAAATAGCGGATTTCTTTACCAAGGCACAGACTAGAGCGCATCATGGTTTCTTTCTCTCCAAACTCAGTGTTGTTGACCCAACATGAGTTTGAGGGGGGTGTTAGAAGTATAATAGTCTAATTGTAGTCTAATTGTAACTTCCCACTATTAGGGGGTTTCCTACATATTCACACCTGTACATGTCCTTTATATTGTGGCCTTTGGCCTCCTGGAATACAACAAGTCTATTCCTAACACCTACTTCCTGTGGATCAGCGTGGGCTTATGGACGCTGGATGTACCCGTATGCTGACGATTGTGCGGGCTATCTTCAGCCGGGGGATGGCTTCAACCTAGACGTCTAGATGCTTAATGATATTTTTTTTGAGTGGTTGATCTTTGTAGCCACCTTAAGTGACCCATAAATTGTGAACTTGTTTTGTTGGATGGTTAGAATATTCGAACGAAATTCCTAGTTTGGTTTTTCTTTTGCTGGGATAGTGTGGTCGTATGTGTCTTCTTTAACTTGTCTAATTGAAAACTTCTCCACACATGTTCGTAGCAAAGCGATTACGGCATGTAGTTTAACATGCTCAGTTTCTTACAGTACTGCACATGATGGATTGAGCAAGTCTAGTATGTTTTAGCTGGTCGGATCCAATTAGCTTGATGCAGATTCATCATTGTGGTCATGCATGGCATCCAGGATTATCATTCACATGGACGCGATAAGACAGATCAAAACGTTGCAGCCTAGGATCGAGGAGATGGCGTAGACTTGGATTCGTTGATGCACAGGACCATGTACCTCAAATTTGCATTGGTGCCCAACGAAGTTTCCTGCTGCTGAGTTGGGAATTCCTGGTGCATCACAAGCCCATGTAGGTATGTTCTAATGTTTATAGAAGCAGAATTTGCCTTCTATTAACACTGCTCTCCAAGTTTTCTTTCTTCTAAACTTTAGGAAGGCCTTTTCAAACTTATTAAAGCACATCTAAACTGGACAATGTACATACTAGCTGTGATCATATACAGTGTGCACATCTGTCCCCCCATATATATATATATATATATAGGTTAAATGCTTTCTACTCCCGGGTGTAACTACACCCATGTCTCGTATACCACCTTACGGAAGTATTTGTCATACTTGATTGGTTTGAGTATGTTCATATACTATATCTAAGATACCCTAAAATACTACACCCGGGAGTAGAAAGCATTTAACCTATATAGGACATATTCATACTACACCCGGGTGTAACTACACCCATGTGCGTTTCACGCGAGTATGGAGTATCTATCATACCGGGAGGTATGTAACATGTAGTATGGAGTATATAATGTTATTTTAGTACTAAAGATACTTCTTTTTAGACAGTATGTAAAAACATTCTACATACTTCTCTTTTATATGCATATATGACGGTATTTTGAGTATATAGTGTAAAATATTAGGACAATTGCAATTTTTTGACGAAACTTATTTTAGGGTATCTTAGATATAGTATATGAACATACTCAAACCAATCTATATATATATATATATATATATATATATATATATATATATATATATATATATATATATATATATATAGGTAAAATGGTTTCTACCCTCAAAGGTAACTACCCCACGTCTCATATACCAACTTACGGAAGTACTTTGTCATAATTTATCGGTTTAAGTATGTTCGTATACTATATCTAAGATACCCAAAAACAACTTTAATGAAAAAATTGCAAATGGCCTAATATTTTACACTATATACTCGAAATATCGTCATATATGCATATAAAAGAGAAGTATGTAGAAGTTTTCTACATAATACTAAAAAAAGTATCTATAGTACTGAAATAGCATTATATACTCCATACTACATGATACATACCTCATGTTATGATAGATACTTCATACATTGTGTGAAACATACGTGGGGTAGTTACCTTCGAGGGTAGTATAAATATATCCAGCTCGCTTAGAATTATGATCATGTGCTTGTATGATTGTCATCTACAACAACCATATCAAGTCATCATCATGGCTATCTTTACTCAAGTCACGTACTATCATGTTACATCCAGCTACAAGTAATATAACCGAGTACTCAGTATCACAGTTTATGCAAAAAGAGAAAAAAATTAAACGACGGCAAAAGATTTGCCATATATTTATTAAGAAGAAATTGCCCGGTTTATTAATGGAAGAAACCGGACAATAATCATACAACGAACAACAAAACCATAGAAGAAGTTTATGCAAATTAGTTAACACTAGTTGGCACACAAATTTTACGCGGTCAACATATATACGATTCATGTTAGAAACATTTGCATGACTGATAAATGACCCGTAAAAGAGAAATTTGTGATGCATATCCCATTCTCTTAACTAGTCAAAATTAGATAGCAGGAAATACGGCAATTCTGTAGATGCATGGTATTTAACTATATGTGGCTGGCGTTGGCTCGAGGTGTCGGCTAGCATTACCATGTTCTGATTAAAAAATTCATCTGCATTCAACCACTTCTCAGCAACTCGATGTTATGACAATATGCAAGTTACGCCGGGTTATGCAAATGAGACATGAAGTAGGGTGTGTGAAGAAATGGCACGAATGACAAGCAACACTCGTATGACAAAACATGTTCCCCTCCCTCAACCAATTTAACGCGGGGCCACGGCCCGGTCCAAATCGCTGCTCTTCCACTGCCACTCTCCCAGATCAGCGGCGAGCCCATATTGGCGCACATATTGGCGCATGAACTTCTGGCGCTCGATGCACCTGACACATGCACCCAGTTGCTCAATGAGAGGACCATTCAGCTGCCAGGATTTCCAAACGGACCAGTACATGGGTTTGGGTGTTCGAATGGGTGTCTTTGCCAGTCAGGTGGGGTCTTATGCTATGCACAACCCGAATTGGATGGTTCTATGATGCGAATTTGGAGTCTGGAAGGCTCTTACAGGTGGGTGGTGAAGAAGCGTCTAAGTATTAGCAACATACTTGGGAGGGACATTTTGCTCCGTCCTGATACTAACGGGATGTGGTATTTTGATTACGAGATCCTGGCTTTTGACCTGGAGAGGGAGCTTGTTATCCTTTCTGACCGAATTGATGATGAGGCCCCGGCCCCTCAGTTGGTCCCCACAAAGAGAATGTCCTCTCATTTAGCACAAGGACTGGAAAACGGTCGGAGATTTCGAGTGACTGTCCAGGTTACTACTATGTGCCATACTATGGCAAGTTTCCATCCTCGGTGCTTCGAAGGGCTCAAGATGAATGTTAGCTTATTGTATGCGTTACCAAATCAATATGTAATCTGTAAGCGACACTTGTGCACTAGCTCTACCAAAATACTCCCTCTGTCCACAAATAAGTGTCTCAAATTTGTCAAAAATAAGATGTATCTAGACATGTAATGTCTAGATACATCTTCTTTTTGATAAATTTGAAACACTTATTTGTGAACGGAGGGAATAGTTGTTATGTATGTACTGGATTGTTGGTTTCTTTATGTGTTTTGTTCATTTAATTAGTACTTGCCATGGGTAAATTCCTGTCTTGCTGATGTTATAAACATCTGGAGTAACATGTACTTTGCTATAGGTATACCAGAACCTGCGTGAGGCGGAGTGTTGTTTAAGTCGGTCGACCTTTGATTTATTTTTCTTTATACTGGGAAACTCTTGTAAAGTTGTAATTTTCCGTCTTCGGTTTCCACTGGGTTTTATAGATCAAAAGGCATCTGGAGGGGGGGGGGGGGGGGGGGGGCATTTTATGAATGAAACCAGCAACAGTGCGGTTTTACAGAAATCATTACGAGTGTTTCAAGCTGCTGAAAAGTCTCAGGTAGCACATATCAGAAAAGTAAAGCAACTAAAAGTTTTCAGCACGGGAGCCGCTCAGTTACATTCCTGAGACAAACGCGAAAACACCAGCAGAAAACTACTCAGACGCTGCTAGGTGCTCAATGATCTCGAGGAGCTTGGCCATCGTTTCTTGTGGAGGGAGGACTTTACTCCGTTACTCAGTGGCATGTTCTTTTATCCAAAAGTAAAGTGAAACATGCACATCTTTGTAGGATTTAGCTGAGAACATGCGTTTGTTTCGATGTTTTGAACTTTTGATGCATCTTGGCATTATCGTTTCCCCAGTGTACATGGAGAAGCTGTGCTCGAATTATAAATAGTGCACATGTTGATCCTGTCTAGCAACACTGTTTTATCATCTTTCTGTAATAACTAGTGCGGCTGCTTGGTCAGTGAAGTGGATGTACAAAGCCACCCAGGTTCAATTCCTCATGGACACAGATTTGGCTTCTTATTATTTTAAAAATAAAACTCGCTGTAAGGGATTCCCCTACCGGGTTACCGTATTCCTTTCAAAAAAAATTGTATCCAGTTTAAGGCTTCCTTTTTTAACAATGGAATTGGGGCAATGCCCTGTTTTGTAATACAAGATAAAGGAAAATTAGAACGAAAACTGGATAATAGGCCACATCAACGGATAATCAAATTGATCAATATGCATCTCCCATATCACAGAGACTTCATAAGATGAAATTGATCAATATGCAGTCCATTTCTTCTTCCATTTGGGAGACGGGCCGATCCGTGGCCTAACAACGGTCCATCTATTTCCCTTCCGGCTTCTAAACTGCTTTGTCACGCTTCAAGCTTAATAGGGAATGCCCTATAAAGCACGAAACGACAAAAAAACATGCTCCAGCGGTTGCAAATTTTGGGGGGGCATTTTATGAATGAAACCAGCAACAGTGCGGTTTTACAGAAATCATTACGAGTGTTTCAAGCTGCTGAAAAGTCTCAGGTAGCACATACCAGAAAAGTAAAGCAACTAAAAGTTTTCAACACGGGAGCCGCTCAGTTACATTCCTGAGACAAACGCGAAAACACCAGCAGAAAACTACTCAGACGCTGCTAGGTGCTCAATGATCTCGAGGAGCTTGGCCCTCGTTTCTTGTGGAGGGAGGACTTTACTCCGTTACTCAGTGGCATGTTCTTTTATCCAAAAGTAAAGTGAAACATGCACATCTTTGTAGGATTTAGCTGAGAACATGCGTTTGTTTCGATGTTTTGAACTTTTGATGCATCTTGGCATTATCGTTTCCCCAGTGTACATGGAGAAGCTGTGCTCGAATTATAAATAGTGCACATGTTGATCCTGTCTAGCAACACTGTTTTATCATCTTTCTGTAATAACTAGTGCGGCTGCTTGGTCAGTGAAGTGGATGTACAAAGCCACCCAGGTTCAATTCCTCATGGACACAGATTTGGCTTCTTATTATTTTAAAAATAAAACTCGCTGTAAGGGATTCCCCTACCGGGTTACCGTATTCCTTTCAAAAAAAATTGTATCCAGTTTAAGGCTTCCTTTTTTAACAATGGAATTGGGGCAATGCCCTGTTTTGTAATACAAGATAAAGGAAAATTAGAACGAAAACTGGATAATAGGCCACATCAACGGATAATCAAATTGATCAATATGCATCTCCCATATCACAGAGACTTCATAAGATGAAATTGATCAATATGAAGTCCATTTCTTCTTCCATTTGGGAGACGGGCCGATCCGTGGCCTAACAACGGTCCATCTATTTCCCTTCCGGCTTCTAAACTGCTTTGTCACGCTTCAAGCTTAATAGGGAATGCCCTATAAAGCACGAAACGACAAAAAAACATGCTCCAGCGGTTGCAAATTTTGGGGGTAGATGCATATCCACTCTCCCCCCCCTCCTCCTCCACCCCACGATGCAAATATGCAAAGTGAGAGGTCATGTCACAAAACCCAGCAGCCTCGCACGAGCACGCCAACTGCCACGGTGAAAACATCAATATGTTACATGAAACTATGTTCCATCAAAGTGGTTCTTGTATCAATGGAAGAGTAGAACATCTCCGTTGAAGATCACTCATATGTTCCAATATGTGGCATGGTATTTTTGTAGAAATTTCATAGTAATTAGTCTTGATGCATCAATTTTCTTAAAATGATTCGAAATATTTCTCTCACATCTGATGTTCTATCTCATATAAGTTTTATGTCAGCTAAAAATACTATTGACTTATAATTTCATGTTTCCATTATCTATGACATAATAAATTTCTCCCATGCACGAATATATTACTCTAAAAACGTTGCCCTCGCATTTGTGAGGGTCACCTTGCTAGTTTAAGTAAAAAGGAGCACATGGCGACCTTGAATGTTGACTCTAGACCTCACATCTAATGAATGATGGGAAACAAAGTTTAGACCAAAAATTAAAAAACAAAGTAAAATGGAAATTGCAAAATAAAGATAGTTCCTGTAAGTGACGGAGAAATTGACATTTGAGTCGACCGGCAGAAGGTCCCAAGAACTCCTACAGGTTTTGTACCAAAAGCGTGCTCTTGGAACAACCATCCTGTTGCCAGACTTCCTGTAAGTGACGGAGAAATTGACGCAAGTCTTAATTTTGTGCCACCACGTCCTCAAAGTTTGAGAATTGCAGCAACAGCCTACTTCTTTGTTAACAGGCAGCTAATAAATCTTACAAAAAAAAAACAGGCAGCTGATAAGCATGGAGCAATTTCCAACGTCATTGTGTGCAATCCGGCAATTTTTTGAAAAACGCAGTCCATATTACAAATACACACGTATAGACATCCCTATTACCGCACATACGTAAATCCTACCCGTATGAGCACCTCCGAGAGATTGGTCCGACATATCTTGAGTTTAACGAATTCACCACGGACGTCTCGCTGTTGACGGACAACCATGTGAGGCCCCACCATGTCCGTTAACGACTGCCAACTACCGTGACCGCATGCCGTCTCTAGATCAGGCCGTCGGCAACTGTGGGTGGGTCTCGCTATCAAAATCATTGGGATTCCTGGTTTAGACTCCGATTTATGTACACTGCACAAAATCTCCCAGGTACCAGTAGCTGCTCATGATTATATCCTGAAGTGGTACTTTTACGGAATTTTGCACTTAATATGGTAGCCTTATGCAATAAACTCGACTCATGTTCGTCTTCAAGGTGATTTGGGAATTCCCGATGCATCCCAAGCCCATACCTAGGCTCTAATTTTTGTAAAAGCAAAATTTGCCTTGATGTATATTAACACTGCTCTTCAAGTATTTATCTTTTCGTCTAAATTTTAGGACTTTTGCCAACTAGAGCACATCTAACATGGATAGCGCGCGTATTGGCTGTGCTCATATATGCAGGTGCTCTCGCACGATATATATCGAGGTCTCGCCTAGAATTATGATCATGTCCAACAACCATGTCAAGTAATCGTCATGATTATCTTCTTTACTTGGGTCACATGCGTCATGTTACATATCCAGAAGTAGTACACCTGAATACAAGTGTAGCACTCAGTTTCATAATTTATGCAGATCGATCATTTTAGAGAAGAACTAGGTAAATCTGGCGCAGCGTGGCCTGATATTAGGGTATCTCGTAACATCGGTGTAAGGAAGCGTGAACTTACTCATAGATATATGTCTTGTAAAAATGTTTCACTCTAAAAATTGGACCTCATTGGACATGGCTGCTGGCGTAGAATTAGAAGTAGAATTAGAAATTGACGCTTATTCCAACTGCCCTCGTGTGGTAGGCCGATCAGGCTTATAACTAAACGAGAACGGTAAAACGTATTAAGAAAACTATTGAAGTAGAATAATACGATGAATTGTTGAATGAAGAAAAAATGAACAAATGACTGAGTTAAGCAAGATAATAGTCTAAAGCTCACTTTGAAAATTGGGTCTCATACTTGCTACGGGGGCATTGTAGGTAACATTCATGGTGAAAACATACATAGAGAACATACTTTTGCTAGCTAAGCAACATTATTTTTATAAGATTTTCTTGTAAGAATTGTCAATAAGTCTGTTTAGTTTTTTTTTGCATTGTTTGATGCGTGGATGTATCTGTATGTTTTCTATAGTAAAGGATACTTTGGTTATGTATTGCTTTCAAGATAGTTCTATTTTTCGTTTCAAACATGTGACGTGTAAGGGAAGCGATTTTTTTGTTGTTGAGCTGTATGTATGAGTGTTAGTTGTAGACAGGTAGTTTTGCTGTCTAGGATACGTGTCTGATTGCATGATTTGCATGTGTGAGTGTTAGTTGCAGGCCCAATTTTTTTTGTCTAGGACTGTATGTTGTGCTAATCTTTATCTGGTGTTGAAGATAGGGATGTTGTTCTGGGTGCCATATAAATCGAGTGGTAGTGTAAGGCAACACTATACGAAAGAAGAGCTCTCTATAGAGGCGGGATATCCAGCGTGATCATATAGAAATTTAGATGTCGAAGAATCTCCAGCTCTGGTCAGATTTGTCGAGATGGTCGAAGGATCGCCAGTTCCGTTCAGATCCGTCAGTATGGTCGAGAAAGGACGTTCATGAGCTGCTACCCCAGAGCATGATGTTGTCCAGTTTTGGTAAAAAGAAGGTGCCAGGAGATTTAGAGCATACTGTTCGTGATGTTCTTTCATCTTACTTCGTTTTCAGAAGGTTATTTGATGTGAGAAAGGGTAGTAACGATGCTTCTGTGTTTGCGATAGCACAGCTGAAGAACATGCTTCTCGTCTTCATGGGAAAATCTTTAGTTTGGAAGAAGTAGGATGGTTATATATGAAGTGGATCGCAGGCAGAAAACAATAAATTTTCTTATAACGATAACCTTAAACTAGTCAGGATTTATACTATGCAGATACAGTAATAAGGAGGAGATCGGTATACATACCCTTGTAGACCGAAAAGAGGGGATTACGCTCCCGCACAAGCGTTGTCGATGAAGCCGACGAAGACGTCCTCGAGGTCGTGTAGAGGAAGCAAACCTCCGAGCACCACTAGCGTGGCACCTCGCAGAGTTTCACACACGCACGGTGAAGCCGACGACCTCCAAGCTCCAATCCAGGACGAGTAACGGAAGATTGGGACCGGATGACCAGCAGCACGGCGGCGGCGTGCGTATGGTGGAGAGAACTTTCTCCTTGGCGCAACTCCAACAGGGGAATCACGTTATTCAAAGAGAAAATAGAGAGAGGATTGGTTGTGTTGAGAGGGGCTCTCTCCCCCACTATATATAGGAGAAAGGGGGCACCCCACCTTGCGAAACTAGCAAGGTGGGACTAAACCCCAGCCGCAACAACCAAGGGGGGAGGGGAATTCGGCCCTACATGGGCTCCCCTATGGTGGCTCTAGCCCTTGGGGGAAAGTTCGGCCCCCATATGGGCCTTCTCCCCTCCGTGGAAGACCCATTTAGTGGGCTGCATGTTTAAATACGAATGAAATCATTATAAATTCATTACAATAATATTAATTCACTAATTAACATTAATTTAACATATATAAACAATATCCTCCCTTTCGGAACTTTTCTGAATCTCTCCGAACTATCTTCGGTTCTCCCATACGACTTCGGATTCTCTCCCGAAACTTTTTCGCTGCTTTCTCTTTTCTAATTTCTCTTCCAGTAAACATGTTGACCCCACTTCGAGATATCAACACACATGATCGAGACACCTCTCCGACCAATGACTAATTCGTGGGCCTGGATCCACAGAATTTATCCCTGCGAGATAACGAATAACTTTGTCGTTCCAATCTGGTCGTTGAGTCTTAAACCTTTTGCCATGGAGATACTTAGGTGTCCGAGACTCGTTCATAGATATCGCGATACCTAGCTTGATCTCGTTATCGATAACATTATCTTCTACTCGCCCATGATATTATGTCTAGGTGACCTAGTCACATGCATGCAAGCTCATTTGACATTATCTCACCGAGTGGGCCTAGAGTATCTATCCTGCTATGCGGACTGGCAAATCCCGCTCTTGATCCCTCGTCTCAACATACTCCCTACCGATACCCGAGAGGAACACCTTTATAGTCATACTATTAAGACATGACGTTTAATGCAATCAAAATATTTTTCAGAATAGCAATAAGAGTTGATCTCACGGTTAAAGGCGTAACGACTACGTCCTATTAATATTGGGTATGTCCATCATGTCATTCTCCCAATGACATGACTTCATTGTCCACTGACATAAAATGTCACATGATCGGGAAATCTCGATCGTCAATTGCCAAGTGAACTAGTTAGATATATGCTACTAGGGACCTGGTTGTTTATCTACCACACATGTATTAATGTTTCCGTTTAATACGGTTATAGCATGGTATAAAACATATAATAAACAATTGAGATATGATGAATAAACTATCTTTATTAAGTGCCTCTAGGGTATATCTCGTTCAATCTCCCACTAACACTAAAGGAAAAATTAATCTAGTTTACAACTTGTTAAAAGCTCAACACCCATAGCAACTTGGTGCATACTTGTCATCACGCCGCCCGGCTGATCCGATCGACTCAGTGTGATCGGTAGGCTCCATCATCGACAGAAGGCGGCGGAAGCAAACCTAGACGACGTTCGATTGATCGGGTAAAGCTAGCTGCCTCGCTAGCTAGCTCCTGCAAGTCCAATGATCCATCGTAGGGTCAGCATGCATCCTAGTGAGCACGTATGGAATCCCAAATCAATCGACTGCGTGCGTGTCTGAAGGGAATATGCCCTAAAGGCACTTAATAAACATAGTTTATTGGCAATATCCCAATTATTCATTATATGTTTTATACCATGCTATAACTGTATTAAGCGAAAACATTAATACAACTGTGGTAGATAAACAACCAGGTCCCTAGTAGTCTCTACTAAGACTAGTTTCATTGCACGATTGATGATCGAGGTTTTCCGATCATAGGGCATGGCGTCGGTTGGCAATGGAAGTCATATCGTTAGGTGTAACGATGTGATGGACATACCCAGTATTTATAGGACATAGTCATTACGCCTTAAGACCATGAGATCAACTCTTATTGTTATTCTTGGAAGATACTTTGATTGCACCAAACGTCATATCTTATTTAGTGTGACAATAACGGTGATACTTTGGGTATCGGAAGGGGGTAGTTGAGACGAGGGGTCAACAGCGGGATTTGTCAGTCCGCATAGCCGGATAGATACTCTACGGCCCACTCGGTGATATTATGTCAAATGAGTTTGCAAACATGTGACTAGGTCACGAGCTGACATAATATCATAGACGAGTAGAAGATAGCGATGTCGGTAACGAGATCATGCTAGGTATGGAGATATCTGAGAATGATGCTCGGACACGCTAAGTATCGCCATGACAAAGGGTTTAAGACTATACGTCCAGGTTTGATAGATGAAAGTCATTCGTTATATCACAGGGATTAATTCATGGGGGTCCAGGCCTACGAGTTAGTCATTGATCATAGAGGAGTCTTGATCGTACCTGTTATTATATCGAACCGCTAGGGTAACACACTTAAGGGGTTTCGACAAGACAACCGGAAAGGAAAGAGATCACCGGGAACGTCCCGGGAATGGTCCGATGGAGATCGGGCAGCGATGAAAGATTTTTCGGAGCTAGAATAAATTATATAAATATGGTTGATATTAATTAGTGCAATTAATGTTTAAATATGTTTTTATATATTTATTTTCGAATTTTGAAAGGCTGGTTTACCTATATGCGCCTTCTGGTGGAAAGAAGGCCCATGAGGGGGGGAAATCCCCCCAGGGCTTCGGATTGAGGGAGGGCCGGCCTAGGTGGGCCAAATGGGGCCCACCCTAGGGCCGGCACACTTCTCTAGCCGCACCAAGGCATGTGGGATAGTCCCACATTGCCTGGCTAGGGAGGTTGGCTCCCCCTGGGAGGCTATATAAGAAGGGGCACCCCTGGCCTTTTAATTCACCAATTAAATCCCCAATTCTCTCTCGATCTCGTGATTCCCTTTGTTGGAGTTGCGCCGAGTTGAGGGGGGGATCTCTTCCACCATAACCCGCTGCCCCGCTGCTGGTGTTCCGGTCCAAGTCTTCCGCTGCTCGTCCTGGACTGGAGCTTCGGAGGCCGTCGTCTCCACCGTATGTGTGTAACTGAAGGGAATTAGCCCTAGAGGCACTTAATAAACATAGTTTATTGGCAATATCCTAATCGTTCATTATATGTTTTACACCATGCTATAATTGTATTAAGCGAAAACATTAATACATGTGTGGTAGATAAACAACCAGGTCCCTAGTAGCCTCTACTAAGACTAGTTTCGTTGCGCGATTGATGATCGAAGTTTTCCGATCATAGGGCATGGCGCCGGTCGGCAATGGAAGTCATATCGTTAGGAGTAACGATGTGATGGACGTACCCAGTATTTATAGGACATAGTCATTACGCCTTAAGACCGTGAGATCAACTCTTATTGTTATCCCTGAAAGATACTTTGATCGCACCAAACGTCGCATCTTATCTAGTGTGACAATAACGGTGATACTTTTGGGTATCGGAAGGGGGTAGTTGAGACGAGGGGTCAACAGCGGGATTTGTCAGCCCGCATAGCCGGATAGATACTCTAGGGCCCACTCGGTGAGATTATGTCAAATGAGTTTGCAAACATGTGACTAGGTCACCAGCTGACATAATATCATAGACGAGTAGAAGATAGCGATGTCGGTAACGAGATCATGCTAGGTATGGAGATATCTGAGAATGATGCTCGGACACGCTAAGTATCGCCATGACAAAGGGTTTAAAACTATACGTCCAGGTTTGATAGATGAAAGTCATTCGTTATATCACAGGGATTAATTCATGGGGTCCAGGCCTACGAGTTAGTCGTTGATCATAGAGGAGTCTTGATCGTACCTGTTATTATATCGAACCGCTAGGGTAACACACTTAAGGGGTTTCGACAAGACAAGCGGAAAGGAAAGAGATCACCGGGAGCGTCCCGGGAGGGGTCCGATGGAGATCGGGCAGCGTCGAAAGAGTTTTCGGAGCTAGGAAAAAATATATATATTATGTTTGATATTAATTAGTGTAATTAATATGCAAATATGATTTTATATATTTATTTTCGAATTTATTTAGGCTGATTTCCCTAAATGGGCCTTCTGGTCGAAAGAAGGCCCATGGGGGGGAAAACCCTCAATGGAATTTTGTGGGGGAGGCTTGGCCGGCCTAGGTGGGCCAAATGGGGACCACCTAGGGCCGACGCACCAGCATTGGCCGAACCAGGCATGTGGGATAGTCCCACATTGCCTGGCTGGCAAGGTTGGCTCCCCCTGGGAGCCTATATAAGAAGGGGCACTCCTGGCCTTTTAATTCACCAATTAATTCCCAATTTCTCTCTCGATCTCGTGGTTCCCTTGTCGGAGCCGCGCCGAGTAGAGGAGGGGAATCTCTTCCACCATAGCCCGCTGCCGCGCTGCTGGTGTTCCGGTCCAAGTCTTCCGCTGCTCGTCCTGGACTGGAGCTTCGGAGGCCGTCGTCTACACCGTATGTGTGTGACGCCCTGCGAGGTGCTGCGCTAGCGGTACTCGGAGGCCTACCTCCTCCACCCGACCTCGGGGTCATCTTCGTCGTCTTCGTCGCGCCGAGTTCTCCGCGACCTAGAGGTCGGCTACGGCGTCTTCAACGTCAACGCTTGTGCGGGGGCGTAATCCCCGCTATTCGGTCTACGAGGGTATGTATTCCGATCTCCGCCGTACTTCTATATCTGCATAGTGTAGATCTTGGCTAGTTTAAGGATATCGTTGCTAGGAATTTTTTTTGTTTTCTGCACACGATCCCCTTCAGTGGTATCAGAGCCGATCTATCGTAGATATAGCTGCACGATGTTAGAACCCGTGTTCTGCACGGGGGCACCGTTCCTGTTATTTGCTACCCTCTAGCGTGCACTTGTGATTCCAGCGGCATCGAGTTGATGAAGCGGCCCGGACCGACTTTACGCGTACTCTTACGCGAGACTGGTTCCACTACTGACATACGGCTTGTACCGTATCTGTGGCTGGCGGGTGCCTGTTTCTCTCTCTTTAGTTGGTCTTGCATTTTCAATGGAGGGCCCGAAAGGGATGCTTAAACATGCAATTATTGGATCGTTGTTGTGGTCATAAGGTTCGTAGGTATGAAGCGGTTCTATTTACGAAAGCCCCAAGCCACGTAAAATATGCAAAAGATAAAGTAGAAGCGTCTAACTTTATTTTGCAGGGGCTATGTGATATGGTCAAGGTAGGTTTATTAAATTGTTTATAAACTGCGGGCGCCAAGAAGACCATGGCGCAATGGACTATATCACATTGCATTACATTTGATGTTTTGTGTGCATCTTATATTGTGTGATTGTGTGTATAGTATACATTAGTTACACGGCGGTAGATATATAAGATGATCCCTTCAAAATACCACTAGTGTTCTTGAACGGATAGACGTCGCCTAGAGGGGGGGGGGGGGTGAATAGGCGATTTAAAACTTTTTCGAGGAGCCGGGATATCCGGTCCAAGAGTGACCGGAAATTCCGAGTAGCCGGAATATCCGGTACACGAATGACCCGGAAATTCCGGTATGCTTGATAAAGGCGGAATAAAACTAGAGGTTTACTTTAACAAGCATACAACCTAGATATATAAACTAGGCTCACCTATGTGCACCAACAACTTAAGCTAAGCAATACAAGTAACAAGATGATAGCAAGATATATGACTTCAAGCACGAAGGCTATCACAATGTAAAGTGCATAAGTAAAGAGCTCGGGTATAGAAATAACCGAGGCACGCGGAGACGAGGATGTATTCCCGAGTTCCACCCAAAGGTGTACGTCTCGTTTGGAGAGGTGTGCGCAACCACAACAGGTTAGCCGCAACGCCACAAAGGCTTACCTTCTTCTCCTGATGAACTCAACCACAAAAGGTTCGAGTTCACCTTCCACTATTGATCTCCTTTGGGGCGGAGATCGAATCTCGTACAACTCTTGAGGCACACACCCACAACTTAATTGGGGGCTCCCAAGTCTTGAGGCACACACCCACAACTTAATTGGGGGCTCTCAAGTGACCACAAAAGGTCTTGACCACAAAAGGTCTTGGCCACAAAAGGCCGGCCACAAAAGGCGTCTAGGGTCCAAAGACCCAAGAGTAACAAGCTCATAAGTAATACCACCACGAATCCTCGTGGAGGGCTCAAACCGATGCAAATGCAATGGCAAGAGCACACGAAGTGCTCAAGTCCTTCACTCTCAAATTCCAACACAACAACAAATGTTTATGGGGGAATAAGAGAGGAAGAACAAAGGAAACCACAAAGGAGTCAAATCCTTCACTCCCAAATCCCACCAAAAGCAACTAATGCTTATGGGGGGAGAAGAGAGGAAGAACAAAGAAGAAGAACCACAAAGGAACTCCAAGAACTAGATCCACTAAGTTCCCCTCACTTAGAGGAGAGATGGATTGGTAGGATTGCAGATCTAGATCTCCTCTCAACTTTCCCTAAAGAATATGGAAGATTCAATGGAGGGATTGAGAGGGAAGTGAGCTTTCCAAGGTCAACAATGGAGTAGGAGAGAGTGGAAAGTTGTAACATCCCAAATTTCTCAAAAATTTAAAACTTTGCATTCATGCATCATGCATCATAAAAGTATGGCATTGAAATCACATAAGGAGTAAATTGAATTTTATTTATAATGTTAAATAGAATTGTTTTCATTAAAGAGGTTTATTTGAGCTCCTTTTACAAATCAGTATTTTATTATTTTATTTATTCAGAAAAATGATATCAAAAAGTTATATATTTAATTAGCTTTACAAAACATATTTTTATGATTTTTTCTGAAATGTTTTGATAAGTGTTAAAAATCAATTTTGAATTAAACACTGAAATCAGAAAATGATTTGTTTTTTTTTTTTAAAAAAGGGGACAGAGGCCACCTGGGCCGAAGCCCACCTCTTCTCTACCGCGCGTGCGCGCTGCTTCGGCCCAGGAGCAGCCCAAGTGTAGCCCGCACTTCTCCTCTCTCGCTGACGACCGGGCCCCGCTTGTCATCTTCTTCTTCATCGTGTAGAACTCAAACATGATCCTACCGAACTCTAACTGAATCCAAATCGGATCAATCCGATCCTTTTCTTGCGGGATACGATCTCTAGCTCCCCCTATTTATACCCCATCCCCGCCGCTGTTTTCCCGCACCCCAAAACCCTATTTTCTACGCCGTACGGCTATCACAATCGGAGTTGCATCTCGCCGAAGCCCGCCGCCGTCGAGCTCACCGTACGGGACCCTACGACCACCCCGCGCTTCCTCGTCTACTTCCCTCACCTCCTCTCGACTTTGCGCATCGGTTTGACATGGTCTCGTGTCTCGGTTTGCAGGCCAGCGACGCCTTCGTCCGCAACCACCGCCGCCGTCCGCTACTTCAACTCCGACGAGCCTTGGAGGGGGAATTGGACCTCTACGACCGCCTCTGCCGCGCCACCGAGTCCGTCTCGTCGTCACGCACCGAACGGTATGAAAATCATCCCCGTGATCCTTCGTTTGCGAGTGGTAGACCACCTCCGGCGAGGGCGCCGCCGCGGGCACGAGATCTCCGGCGTGCTCCGGCCGGCCGCGCTGCACCCTTTAGATCTGAGCAGTTCGTGCGTGATCGGACGGGCGAGATTAGATCACCCTTACCGCTTCGTCCATCAGATCTGGTGCGTTAAATTCAAATTAGATCGTACGGTCCACGTACGCGATCCGCGCGAAACGGTACCGGCCAATCAGCGAGCGCCGCGTGGCGATTTTATTTTCTATTTTCGGCAGAGAATTTGTTTTAAAAACAGAAAATAACACAAACTTGCAAAAATCATAACTTTTGATCTGTTCATCCAAATTTGATGAATTTTATATCCACGTGAAGCTCTGCTCGTGTAGTTTAATATGGTTTCATTAGTTTATCCTTTTAGTGCATATTAAATTGCGAAATTAAATTGTTTAACTTTCGGATATTAAATCAATAACTTAATTAATAAATTTTCTCTCCAAATAAATCCAATTGTTTTAGAGAGATATTAATGTCCTCTGTCCAGAGAGTGCAACATGAGTTTTATTTGAAACTTCTTCTAATAGACTTAAAGAAATTGGTTTATAATTTAAAACTACTAATATGCTCATGAATTAAATGATTAATTAAAATATTAAAATATTGATCATTGCATCTTTATGCATGAATAACAGAGAACTTAATATAGTAATTAATTGGTCTTGTGAAGTTCATTGCATATTAAGCATGCATACATATTTTTGTATTGATATTCTAAGTGTTATGCTTGTGTGCTTATTGAGTGTTATTATTTGTCTCTAGATTGTGAAGAGGAGGAAGGTCCTTGTGATTGTTATTCTTGTTGTGCTTGTTCCCTTTGTTACCAAGGCAAGTGACATTCATCATCTATCCTATGTTTTCTATATGCATTATTAGTAGATTTTGAGTAGTATGCATGGTAGGGAAATTTTGATACTATCTTAGAGTGCTAAGTTAGTCTACACTTTGAAAATATCCTAGTAGTGTGTAGCCATCCCTTCCCTTGCAGCCACCAAAATTTTCATTAGATGCTTAGCTATGCTATAAAGAAGTTTACTTATCATGTTATGGAATTATTGTTAAGTGTTAAAACATTGAATACACTTCTGGGTGGAATTGGTTGTTTGGTTTATGTTGAGTGGCTTTTGGGACTATGCTTGTGGTTGTCTTCGCCTAGGATGAATTTCTATTCTACTTAGGGCCATGAGTATGGTGGTTTTCATCCAGAAGTGCACTTGTGGATGGCCACCCAGGAACAAAGAGATTTCTAAGTCCCTCCAAGTTTAGAAGCTTCCCGTGCAGCCTTTTGACAATGGGCTCTGTCTAGAACAACTAAGTTGTGAGAGTGCAACCTGTCAGCTTGACAAGCAGATGTAGAGTTGATAGGTGGAACGGGTCTTGCTAGTATGGTTGCATTCTTCTTCTGAAAGTTCTTGTCTCAATTCTCTCCTTTCCATAATACACTCCGCGTGTATAGGATATCTCGGACAAATTGAGTCTTAAGGTGAAAGTGCACAACCTCTGCAGAGTCGACAAACTGAGTACTCAGCCGTGTCCCCGGTGACGGACAACTTCGAGCAACTGGACAAGGATGGACGGAAGAATCTCAACATGGTTTTCGTAAAGTAAAATTTGACTAAGGAAAGAATTATTGGTGCACTTGGGCTTCATCCCTTGGTGCCAAGTCTTCGAGATACAAAAGTGTTTTACAAAGGATAGGAGAAAACTGGCTTTCTGCAAAAATAGCCTACAAACTCCACTAAGCCAAATATGCATATAGAATTAGACTTGCCATAATTTTATCCACCATAGTCACTTGCCAATACTTCATTGTATTGACCTCCTTCGGGGGCTGCATATTCAAATGTGCAGGTAATTCTGATGAGGAGTAAGTTTGGACTCGATTCTACACCCAACATGTCTGCTCGTGGCGTATGCTAGAAGAGAAGGCCCATTGCTTTTATCTTCGTTGTGAACTCTGAATATTTTAGCTAGTCTTCATGACTATGCACTTTGTAATAAAGCTATACTTGGCTATTTTTGGATCTCGATGTAGTATTTTGATACTTATGCAATGATACTATATATTTTGTACTGTGGTGCTAGCAGTGATCCAGGGACTAGCACATAACACAGGTGTTCCATCTTTATTTAAAGATGGGGCGCTACAAAATGGTATCAGAGCTAAAGTGTTGCCTGTAGGTTCGAGCCCTTAGGATTGGTTAAGCCTCTTTTGATCATAATATTACCATCTTTGAAGTATGTTGGATCCTAGCGGCATAGTGGGATGAAGCGGCCCGGGACTAACCTTACATGTCCGCGTACATGAGACCTGTTCCACAATTATAAGTGGCTGGCCGGGTGTCTGTCTCTCTCACTATAGTGAATATCCAACTTACAAAAGAGTTGATAATAGTATTGATCACCTGTTAGAAAAGAACTTCTTTTTCTCTAAATACTTAAGTACACCACAGTTAGTATATCCTACCCTTGCCTTGTTTTAACAAACTCTACCTTTATCACTTAAGGATGTCATTCTTCACTTATCAAACCGCGGAGGACTTCAAGGACATGTGCTTTGGAAGATATCTTCTAGAGTTGGTAGAACTGTTGGCACTTCCAACACCCATCATCAAGGCAAGCCAGCTGAAGCACTTCAAAAGAGAAGATTTATGGGGAATTCGCCTTTACCAACAAGGGCGCCAGACTGAACCCAAGACCGAAGACATCCAGTAAAAGTCAATTAGTGACTCCTTGGAGAAAGGGCTGAATCTCGTCATGCAGGAGCTAATAGGACGTCTTTGCTTGCAATACCAAGAAGAGTTAAAAGACCACTACTTTGCTCACCTTGGCCAACGTGACGAACATGGGATTCCTTACCGTATTAGCGAGGAAGACAAAAACAAACCAGAACCCTTGTACCCATTTCTCCAAGACTTAGAACTTCACCTCTGGCAACTAGAAGAAGATAGACGCAATGAGCTGTTGAAGAATGATGAAATAATGGCACAAGTCAAGGAGACTCAAAAGAAGATTGAAGCCCAAGAAGAGGTGGCCAACGCAAGAGGAGAAGTTCCGAGCTCAAGAGAAGAAGTTTCAAAGCCAAGAAAAGAGGGTTAGAGACAAGAACAAGGAGATCAAGATCTTGAAGGATGAAATTCAGAGTAACGACGTCGAGTTCGAAGCTGATCGAGATTTGATCGAGACTCTACGCCGTGAGAAGAGAATGCTACAAGAGAAGATTGAAGTCCTAGAGAAGGAAGCAATCGAGACTCTGCATCGTGAGACGACAAAGTTACAAGAGAAGAACGAGGCCTTGGAGAAGGAGGTGAATGACTACAAGGAGATCCTTACGAAGGAAGGCATCATCATCGAGGAAGTCGAAGAAGATGAAGGAGACGTCATGGACGAAGTTTAGACTTAGTAGTTGGACCACCATATTCTCCCTCGCTTAGTTCGTCGTTCTTTTTAAAAAACATTGATCTCCAACTTGTGGTGTGACAATGTTAGAATGTTGGTTTGCAGACTCTGTGTTTTATTAAATCAACTTAGAATATTTGTTTGGTTTTTGCTAAGTAGACCTTTTCTTTTTAAGTTGTCTTATGAGTGTTGTTGTGTTGACTTGGTTGCTTTGTGCATGGGTAGGATTTTTCTTCTCTTAGTTCTGTCTATCTCTCACTCATCTATGCTGAAAAACCCCTACAGATGCCTCCTCGTCGTGATACCAACAACGACGACGCCATGCAACAACTGATGGCCGCTCAAGCTCAGTTGATGAATATGATGACTCAGTTCATTGCAGCAACCAACAACAACAACAACAACAACAACAACAACAACAACAACAACAACAACAACAACAACAACAACAACAACAACAACAACCCGCCACCTCCACCCCCACCCCCAGTGGACAGACTTGCTAGATTCCTAAGGCTTAGGCCTAATAAGTTCTCCTCTGCTACTGAACCAATAGTGGCGGATGACTGGCTCCGTTCAGTCAACAAGGACTTAGTAACTTGTGAATGTTCTGAGGCAGAAAAAGTGAGGTTCACTGCACACCTGTTGGAAGGACCCGCAGCATTGTGGTGGGAAAATTTTCAAGTGACTCATCCTTTGGATGGCATGACTTGGGATGCGTTCAAGGAAGGCTTCCGGAATGCTCACATTTCCTCAGGTATAATGAACCTGAAGAAAGATGAATTTCGCAGCCTGAGGCAAGGTGGTAGAACTCTGAAGGAGTATAAGGATGACTTCTGTATGCTATCAAGGTATGCACCAGAGGACATTGATACTGATGCAAAAAGGAAGGAAAAGTTCCTCAATGAACTTAAGGGAGAACTGAAAATACCTTTGTCTGTGGCCTATACACCAAACTATCAAGCTCTGCTGGATCAAGCTATCACTCTGGACAACAACATAAGAAAGGAAGAGAATAGGAAGAGGAAGTTCAGTGCAAGTAAGGTTCATTCTGAAGGGACATATAAGAAACACACCTCTGAAGTCAGTAGCCATAAACCCTGGAATCACTCCAACACTGGTAGTGGCCAAAAACATCATGGTCATAACCACAATGGAGGGAACAAAGGAAGCCATGGAGGATACAATGGAAATAATGGTGGATCCAGGGGAAACCATCATCATGGCCATAATCATGGGAATGGTAATCACCGTCCTAACCATGAAGGGAAGAAAGACTTGTCTCATGTGACTTGCTACAAGTGCAAGAAGACAGGACATTATGCAACTGATTGCCCAGAGAAGAAAGCTGATGAAAATTCCAAGCCCAATCCTTTTCAGAGAGGACAAGTGAATCACATCAATGTGGAAGAAGTTCATGATGAACCTGATGCTGTGATTGGTACGTTCTTGCTCAACTCCTTTCCAGCATTAGTTTTATTTGATACTGGAGCATCTCATTCATTCATATCAAGAGCTTTTGTTAACAAACATGGATTAGCTGAGGAAAGTCTAGGAAAACCTATTAGGGTAAGTTCACCTGCAGGAGAGATGCTAGTAAATTCCGGGTGTAGGCAGTTAGACTTGCATATTGGAAAACACACCTTCCCAACAGACTTAGTCATCCTAGAGACCCAAGGATTGGATGTTATCATCGGAATGGATTGGATGACTCGTTTTGAAGGAATCATAGATTGTGCAGATAGAGCAATCACCCTCACCACCTCAGAGAAAAGGAAGATTAAGTTCCGATCAACTTTTGAACTTAAGAAGGTTAGGTTAAATTCTCTTAAGGGGGTTAGTCTTGGTGATGTGCTTATCGTCAAGGAATACCCAGATGTTTTTCCGGAGGAACTACCGGGAATGCCACCCGATAGAGATGTAGAGTTTCTCATCGAATTGAAGCCAGGAACAGGGCCAATAGCAAAAAGACCTTATCCTATGGCTGTCGATGAATTGAAAGAGCTCAAGAAGCAATTAGAAGAACATATCCAGAAAGGATTCATTCGTCCAAGTTCATCGCCATGGGGAGCACCAGTATTATTTGTTAAGAAGAAGGATCAAACCCAGAGGCTAGTCACGGATTACAGAGATATAAACGAGCAAACTATCAAAAACAAGTACCCGTTACCTAAGATAAATGAACTATTTGATCAACTGGAAGGTGCTTGTGTTTTCTCAAAGATCGATCTTCGATCGGGGTACCTCCAAATGAAAGTCAGAGAAATGGATATACCCAAAACTGCATTTGTTACGAGATATGGCTCTTATGAGTATACAGTAATGCCATTTGGATTAACCAATGCACCAGCCTATTTCATGAATATGATGAATAAAGTGTTCATGGATTTTCTGGATAAGTTTATGGTAGTGTTCATAGATGATATTCTAATCTACTCTAAGAGTCATAAAGAACATGAAGAGCACTTGCGTCTGGTATTGCAGAGACTACGTGAACATAAGTTGTATGCCAAGTACAGCAAGTGTGAGTTTTGGTTAGAACAAGTTGGATTTTTAGGCCATGTGGTGTCTAAGGAAGGTATAGCCGTGGATCCTGAAAAGGTTTCAGCTGTAACTAATTGGGAAACGCCGAAGAATGTTGGTGAATTACGAAGTTTTCTGGGTCTAGCAGGATACTACCGACGATTCATTGAAAACTTCTCCAAGATTGCCAAGGCCTTGACAGAATTATTAAAGAAGGAGAAGAAATTTGAGTGGACAGAGGCATGCGAAGCCAGTTTTCAGGAGTTGAAGAAACGTCTGGTTTCAGCCCCAGTCCTATGCTTACCTGATTTGGAGAAGGAATTCCAAGTATACTGTGATGCTTCACGTCAAGGTTTAGGAAGTGTACTGATGCAGGAAGGCAGAGTGGCATCTTATGCCTCCAGACAACTCAAGAAACATGAAGCAAATTATCCAACTCATGATCTCGAGTTAGCATCAGTAGTGCATGCTCTGAAAACTTGGAGACCCTACCTGATGGGAAAAAGATGTGAGGTATTCACGGACCACAAAAGTTTGAAGTACATATTCAGACAGAAGGAATTGAATATGAGACAAAGAAGATGGCTGGAACTTATTAAGGACTATGATCTAAGTCTTCAATACCATCCGGGAAAAGCTAATGTGGTAGCAGATGCTCTGAGTCGTAAGATGTATGTGAATGGCCTTACAGCAGGAGAATTACCCGAGGATTTATGCAAGGCATTCAAGGACCTCAGATTGGAGGTGGTACCTGAAGGGTTTGTAACCTCATTAGTTGTACAGCCCACTTTGATGGACAAGATACGTGAAGCTCAGAAGGGAGATAAGGAAATAGAAGAGATCAAAGTCAATTTAAGAGCTGGAAAAGCTAAAGGATTTCATGAGGATGAACAGGGGATTTTGTGGTTTGAAAAACGTGTATGTATGGCCAATGACCCTGATATTAGGAAGTTGATTTTGCAAGAAGCTCATGAAACACCTTATTCAATTCATCCGGGAAATACCAAGATGTATATGGATGTGAAAGAGAGATTTTGGTGGAATAATCTGAAGAGAGAAATAGCAGAATACATCGCTAAGTGTGATGTATGTAGTCGGGTAAAGGCAGAACATCAGAAACCAGCAGGACTCTTACAACCTTTGAAAGTACCGGATTGGAAGTGGGATTCCATTGGGATGGACTTCATCACTGGATTACCAAGGACCAGATCGGGTTATGATTCTATTTGGGTTATTGTTTGTCGTCTAACCAAAATAGCTCACTTCATACCCGTGAAGACCACTTATACTAGTGCTAAGCTAGCTGATATTTACATGAAGAGAATTGTGTGCCTTCACGGCGTTCCTAAGAGTATCGTGTCTGATAGAGGGACCCAGTTCACTTCTCATTTTTGGAAGCAGTTGCACGAATCTTTGGGAACCAGATTGGAATTCAGTACGGCTTTCCACCCGCAAACAGATGGTCAGACTGAAAGAGTGAATCAGATTTTAGAAGATATGTTAAGAGCTTGTGCGCTCGACTATGGATCTAGTTGGGATGATAATTTGCCATACGCTGAGTTCTCCTACAACAATAGTTACCAAGCCAGTATTGAGATGGCACCATTTGAAGCCTTATATGGAAAGAAATGCACAACCCCACTGTTGTGGAGTGGTGTAGGAGAACGGAGTTTCTTTGGGCCTGATATAATACAGGATGCTGAAGAGAAAGTCAGGCTGATTAAGGACAGATTGAAAATAGCACAATCACGCCAGAAAAGCTACGCAGATTCCAAGCGTAGAGAAGTCACCTATGAAGTGGGGGATAGAACCTATCTAAGGGTGTCACCACTTCGGGGTGTGAAAAGATTTGGAATCAAAGGAAAGTTAGCACCTCGATTCATTGGACCATTCAAAATTCTTTCTCCCAAAGGTGAAGTGGCCTATGAGTTAGAACTACCTGAAGTACTGTCTGCTGTTCATAATGTGTTCCATGTCAGTCAGTTGAAGAAATGTCATCCCGAGATGATGGGAGTTCCCTTAAAAGATACAGTACCCCTCGAGGAGGTACAATTGGAGAGTGATCTGACATACGAAGAGAAGCCCATCAAGATATTACAGACAGCAGAAAGAGTCACCCGTACCAAAACCATCAAGTTTTGCAAGGTCCAGTGGAATCATCACACCGAAGACAAAGCCACCTGGGAACGAGAGGATGACCTCCGAGAAGACCACCCACACCTATTTGCTGACCTTTCCGAAGCTCGAGGGCGAGCTTCTTCTTAAGGGGGTTAGTCTGTAACATCCCAAATTTCTCAAAAATTTAAAACTTTGCATTCATGCATCATGCATCATAAAAGTATGGCATTGAAATCACATAAGGAGTAAATTGAATTTTATTTATAATGTTAAATAGAATTGTTTTCATTAAAGAGGTTTATTTGAGCTCCTTTTACAAATCAGTATTTATTATTTTATTTATTCAGAAAAATGATATCAAAAAGTTATAAATTTAATTAGCTTTACAAAACATATTTTTATGAATTTTTCTGAAATGTTTTGATAAGTTTTAAAAATCAATTTTGAATTAAACACTGAAATCAGAAAATGATTTGTTTTTTAAAAAAAAAGGGGAGAGAGGCCACCTGGGCCGAAGCCCACCTCTTCTCTACCGCGCGCGCGCGCTGCTTCGGCCCAGGAGCAGCCCAAGTGTAGCCCGCACTTCTCCTCTCTCGCTGACGACTGGGCCCCGCTTGTCATCTTCTTCTTCATCGTGTAGAACTCAAACACGATCCTACCGAACTCTAACTGAATCCAAATCGGATCAATCCGATCCTTTTCTTGCGGGATACGATCTCTAGCTCCCCCTATTTATACCCCATCCCTGCCGCTGTTTTCCCGCACCCCAAAACCCTATTTTCTACGCCGTACGGCTGTCACAATCGGAGTTGCATCTCGCCGAAGCCCGCCGCCGTCGAGCTCACCGTACGGGACCCTACGACCACCCCGCGCTTCCTCGTCTACTTCCCTCACCTCCTCTCGACTTTGCGCATCGGTTTGACATGGTCTCGTGTCTCGGTTTGCAGGCCAGCGACGCCTTCGTCCGCAACCACCGCCGCCGTCCGCTACTTCAACTCCGACGAGCCTTGGAGGGGGAATTGGACCTCTACGACCGCCTCTGCCGCGCCACCGAGTCCGTCTCGTCGTCACGCACCGAACGGTATGAAAATCATCCTCGTGATCCTTCGTTTGCGAGTGGTAGACCACCTCCGGCGAGGGCGCCGCCGCGGGCACGAGATCTCCGGCGTGCTCCGGCCGGCCGCGCTGCACCCTTTAGATCTGAGCAGTTCGTGCGAGATCGGACGGGCGAGATTAGATCACCCTTACCGCTTCGTCCATCAGATCTGGTGCGTTAAATTCAAATTAGATCGTACGGTCCACGTACGCGATCCGCGCGAAACGGTACCGGCCAATCAGCGAGCGCCGCGTGGCGATTTTATTTTCTATTTTCGGCAGAGAATTTGTTTTAAAAACAGAAAATAACACAAACTTGCAAAAATCATAACTTTTGATCTGTTCATCCAAATTTGATGAATTTTATATCCACGTGAAGCTCTGCTCGTGTAGTTTAACATGGTTTTATTAGTTTATCCTTTTAATGCATATTAAATTGCGAAATTAAATTGTTTAACTTTCGGATATTAAATCAATAACTTAATTAATAAATTTTCTCTCCAAATAAATCCAATTGTTTTAGAGAGATATTAATGTCCTCTGTCCAGAGAGTGCAACATGAGTTTTATTTGAAACTTCTTCTAATAGACTTAAAGAAATTGGTTTATAATTTAAAACTACTAATATGCTCATGAATTAAATGATTAATTAAAATATTAAAATATTGATCATTGCATCTTTATGCATGAATAACAGAGAACTTAATATAGTAATTAATTGGTCTTGTGAAGTTCATTGCATATTAAGCATGCATACATATTTTTGTATTGATATTCTAAGTGTTATGCGTGTGTGCTTATTGAGTGTTATTATTTGTCTCTAGATTGTGAAGAGGAGGAAGGTCCTTGTGATTGTTATTCTTGTTGTGCTTGTTCCCTTTGTTACCAAGGCAAGTGACATTCATCATCTATCCTATGTTTTCTATATGCATTATTAGTAGATTTTGAGTAGTATGCATGGTAGGGAAATTTTGATACTATCTTAGAATGCTAAGTTAGTCTACACTTTGAAAATATCCTAGTAGTGTGTAGCCATCCCTTCCCTTGCAGCCACCAAAATTTTCATTAGATGCTTAGCTATGCTATAAAGAAGTTTACTTATCATGTTATGGAATTATTGTTAAGTGTTAAAACATTGAATACACTTCTGGGTGGAATTGGTTGTTTGGTTTATGTTGAGTGGCTTTTGGGACTATGCTTGTGGTTGTCTTCGCCTAGGATGAATTTCTATTCTACTTAGGGCCATGAGTATGGTGGTTTTCACCCAGAAGTGCACTTGTGGACGGCCACCCAGGAACAAAGAGATTTCTAAGTCCCTCCAAGTTTAGAAGCTTCCCGTGCAGCCTTTTGACAATGGGCTCTGTCTAGAACAACTAAGTTGTGAGAGTGCAACCTGTCAGCTTGACAAGCAGATGTAGAGTTGATAGGTGGAACGGGTCTTGCTAGTATGGTTGCATTCTTCTTCTGAAAGTTCTTGTCTCAATTCTCTCCTTTCCATAATACACTCCGCGTGTATAGGATATCTCGGACAAATTGAGTCTTAAGGTGAAAGTGCACAACCTCTGCAGAGTCGACAAACTGAGTACTCAGCCGTGTCCCCGGTGACGGACAACTTCGAGCAACTGGACAAGGATGGACGGAAGAATCTCAACATGGTTTTCGTAAAGTAAAATTTGACTAAGGAAAGAATTATTGGTGCACTTGGGCTTCATCCCTTGGTGCCAAGTCTTCGAGATACAAAAGTGTTTTACAAAGGATAGGAGAAAACTGGCTTTCTGCAAAAATAGCCTACAAACTCCACTAAGCCAAATATGCATATAGAATTAGACTTGCCATAATTTTATCCACCATAGTCACTTGCCAATACTTCATTGTATTGACCTCCTTCGGGGGCTGCATATTCAAATGTGCAGGTAATTCTGATGAGGAGTAAGTTTGGACTCGATTCTACACCCAACATGTCTGCTCGTGGCGTATGCTAGAAGAGAAGGCCCATTGCTTTTATTTTCGTTGTGAACTCTGAATATTTTAGCTAGTCTTCATGACTATGCACTTTGTAATAAAGTTATATTTGGCTATTTTTGGATCTCGATGTAGTATTTTGATACTTATGCAATGATACTATATATTTTGTACTGTGGTGCTAGCAGTGATCCAGGGACTAGCACATAACACAAGTGTTCCATCTTTATTTAAAGATGGGGCGCTACAAAAGTCGTGCTGCCTTGGATTAGCTGAGGAGGAAGAAGGGGAGGGGTATTTATACCCCTCCAGGAAATATAGCCGTTGGCTGTTTCGACACTCGAAAATTCCGGTATAAGTGAGACTCGGAAATTCCGGTCATCCGGAAATTCCGGTCTAGAGAGACTCGGAAATTCCGGTCACCCGGAAATTCCGGTCTAAGAGAGCTCGGAAATTCCGGCTGGAGTCAGAAGCAAAACCAAACTTTTCCTTAGCCATTTCTGGAGGACTTTTCTGGGGGCACTCGGAAATTCCGGTATATGGAAATTTCCGAGCACAATTTCCGACTGGAGTCAGAACCCTTTTTCTCCTTTCCTTAGCCGTTTTCTTGGATGAGCTGGGGAACCGGAAATTCCGGTAGGGCGGAATATCCGGCCCTAATAATCCGAATCAGCAGAACACCGAAACGAAAACTGCTATAACTTTTGCAAATGAACTCCAAAAGAGGTGAGACCAATTTTGTTGGAAAGATAGCGACGATGAGTACCCAACAAATATTGCATCCCATAAATAGAGTAAATCGCCATACATGGCAAGGTATGGGACTTTCCTCACGGTAGAACCGGCAATATTTCCGCCACCGAAAACGTAACAAGTTGTACAAAGTAAAACCGATTTCGATGAACAAGAGCTTTACATGGAGATGAACCAAGCTCTAATTCCTCACCAACATAAAAGCCAAATAAGAACCAAGAAACATGAAATGCCAAGTATGCAAAGGTTTGAGCTCTCCACAAGAATGCGATCAAGTTACTAACTTGAGAGCCCCTCTTGATAGTACGCCTATCTATCCTATAGCCCTATCAAGATCATACCTTTGCCTTGAGCATTCCACTTGAGTTGGATGATGACTATCTTGATCTCTTCAAGTGGATCATCTTTCTTGATTGCGTGTCCAAACACTTGCTTGATGAAGACTTCTCCAAATACTCCCCCATGCTCACAATGGGAGAGACTCGCTAAGCTTCGTCTTCATGTATCCATTGCAAGCACCAAGCATGGGATCTTTTCGAGAAAGCTTCTCTTGGTCTTGCACAACTCATCTTTTCTTCACTAAGATGATGTCTTGAATCTTCAAGACATTCTCGCAATAAGCTTCAAGAGTCCAACACATGAACTCCACAATTCCATGGACATGATCTATAATGATATCTCAAAAGCAAACATTAGTCCATAGAGATTGTCATTCAATTACCAAAACCACACATGAGGGAAAATGCTCTTTCAGTTCTCCAACCAACGCGCACCACCAAGAAAGTTCTACGTTATGAGGCAGGCCGTGATGATCGGGTGTCAGACATCTCGTCGTTCGCATACAGTGGGTGTAAGCCATGTTGCACAAGCGTCAGCGTGGAGGTTTTTGGTGGCGAGCCTAGCATATTCAGACATATGGCCTCGGAACAGGGAGACCGAAAGGTCGAGCACGAGTCACAAAACTGGTGTGGCGGACAATTGTCTACTCTTGAAGTTGTGCCGCCGGCTCTGATGATGAGTGGTGGTGCAATGGATGGGGGTCGTGTAATCGCTTATATGACCAGGAGGGATGTTCGTTTGAGTGGGAGTTCGGATAGTTATTTTCTAAAATACTAGAACTCAGAATATAATGAACAGAGTCTGTTTTTGCAAACCTTTGTAGATATTAACCATTGTGATAGCATCTTTTCAAATTAGGCGCATTCCTGCGATTGAGAAACTTAAAAGGTTGGGTCCAAACTTCATAGTTTAATGCTTTAGCTTGAGGATACTCCTTGTTTAAACCGTTAGCTCTTTGTGTTACAATAACCGCTAGGAGATAAACCCGGAGATTCCGCTAACAAAAGATAATTTGGATAATCGTATTTTGTGTGGATGATATCATCATAGTCCAGTGTATGCTATGATCTCTGCCATAGAAAACCAACGGTGGGTACGAGTTTTTAGATCGCGAACATATGATATGGTCGCTAAACTCGGGGTACCCCAAACGTTGGGTTGATGAAGTTTATCAGTACGTTGACTGATTGTCTTCTCAACCAAGATGGAAGAGAATACACACATTGATGGAGCACGTGGCGGTCATACTTAATGACATATGTTCATGATTAATGAACATTGAGACGCCTCGCTCAGCTCAATTACTGGATGACAGACATCGTTGCCAAGTGCAAATCCTCTGTCATAGACTATGTCATGCAAGGGGAATCGTTCACCTTCATGGTTCTTGATTACGGTGGAAGTATCAAGAAAATGAAACAGATCGCCGGAAGTCATCAATGATGATGGTGTATATATGATATACATGTTATGAATGTTTTAGCTAAGCAAGTGCTCGCAGTAGTGACTAAGTCTTGAACTAGTCATGTTTTGTGAAAAACCAGGTTTACTGCTTGAGTAGCTTGAAAGGATGAGGCGACATTGCGTGTTGATAACGGCAGTCAAGTTGTTGTGACGGCCATAGACACTCTCCCTCTAGATCTACCATTTGAATAAATTCTTTATGATCGGGTGTTGGTATGATCGTTACGAGTGTGTCTCCTCTAGCGAGACACCTGTTCATACATGATAGTGACAAATTGGTGTCCTATATTTATGAAGTAATGATCATATGCCGGTTTGAATTTAGATGGTAGAAGCTCCCACATTCATAATATTAATGCAAAAGGATACAAACTTAATAAAGACACCACATATGTGTGGCACTACCGTTTAGTCATGTCAATGTTATATGCATTAGCTCCACACTGGATGGACCTACAAGTCCTAAGATTTGATCTTTTGACACTTGCAAAATAACTGTGACACCGTTTTCGGAAAACGGGCATATAACTTATTGATAGTCATACATGGAGATGTATGTGGTTCAATGAAGTAATTGACGGGTAGTGGAGACCTTTATTTCGTGAACTTCACTGAACGTTTTGAGTATAGCTTGTTGAGAATCATGCATATGGGTGTATGTGAATCAATGAAGTACTTTAACGTGTAGTGGAAGTCTTTATTTCATAGACTTCATGAATATTCCGAGTAGATATATGGATATCCACTCCGGGGAATGTTAGTCTGAATTTTTGATTCGATCAAACGAAGTTCAGAATGAAGTAGGAAATAAACTTAACAAGAAAATCAAATTCCCGCGATGCAAATTGAGGAATGAAGATTTGAGTTATAATGTTGGCACATCATTGGAAGACTTGTGAGAAGAGTTCCACAAATTACGTCGCATGGAACACCATAGTGTTATGGTGTGTTAGGGCGTCGTAATCGCACCCTATCGGATAGTGTGTGGTAAATGAATCTCTTACCGAATTATTGTGATCATTAGAGTCATATGGTAGAAACGTAAACACTCACATTAGCAAATAGGGAAACCATTTGAATCCATGGAGACAATACCATACGAGTGATGGCATGGCTTTTGAGCCTGGATTGTCGTTTCAGCAATTTAGTGTTTCGATGTAATCGAACCTAAAATGGATTAATCTTTGTAGTATACCCTACCTAAAGAGTTAGTTGGGTACATGTCTCACGACATAGGCAAAATCTTTGCCGGGATATACCTTGTGAAAGAAATAGTTTCTTGTCTGAGGGTATAAGTGAGAAAGAAAGTAGAGCAAGACGAAGTTGGTGAACTTCTTCTCCAAACATCAGAGTGGCGCAATCGAAAGTGTTTTCGGTGTCAGGCCCCACAGCTTGAAAAAGCTAATGATTCAAGATCATGATGTTCTGAGCTCATACTAAGAGCGTAGGCATACGAGGTTGTGTTCCACACTGTGTGTTACGACAATCTTGTTATGGAGGTCATATTAATGGAATATGATAGACCTACGAACTACGAAGAAGAGATGGTGGACCTAAGTCCGAGAAATGGCTATGAGTCATTTGTGATCCGAAATAAAATCCATATACGATTACCAGGTATTGACTTGGGAGATCTTCTTGATGGAATCTAGGATGTTAATAGTATATGGAATTTTATGAGAGAGTAGACATTGAGCAGATTCGATTTGTCGTGAAGCAGTTCCGACATACCACATGAGAGTTTGTCTCAAGTGGCGAAGCCTAAATCTATTCTGGGTCGTTTAGCAATTACTATAATTTCGAATGAGAAATTGATAGATGGATGAGAAAACCATGGTTCTTAATAGTGTAATTAAGAATGGTTTGTAATCCTGAGGATGCTAAACATGTGTGCAAACTTTGGTTGTCCATTCATGGGCAGAAGCAAGCATATCGGAGCTGGAATCTTCACTTTGATAATGTGATCAAAGGATTTTGGAGTTGTCCAAAATAGTTGAAGAAATCTACATTTGCAAAGAAGTGAGTGGGAGCAAAGTAGCTTTCCTTGATCTTATATGCGGAAGGCATATTTGAGAGGGAGCTAAGTAGCTTTTCCCTGATCTTATATGCGGAAGGCATATTTGAGAGGGAGCTAGGTGTCATTTGTGATTCTGTATGTAACGACATATTGAATGACACGGATCCTCTAGTAGAGTGTAAAGGATTATTTAAGTGATTAAATTTTCTATGAAATGAAGTTAGGAGTATTAGGCATCCGATTTATAATTGTATAGATCAGAAGGGGCTTAATAACATTAAGTTGGAGTATTTCCTAAGTCAGGATTCTGAAGTGTTTCAGAAAAGGACAAGCGAAGAAAGAGGTTCTTACTTGTATGACTAGGTAAAAGATTAAGTTAATCTTGGATTTTTCAGTGATAGAAAATGATGTTCGACATTCTCTATGTATCACACATAGAGTCTATCAGGCTGAAATCTCGACTTGGTGTGACCCGAGTTCTTGGTTAAAGAACAGGTTCTAGAGTGATCCTTGTGTGGATCAATGAACAAACGTTAAGTTTATTCTTCAGTGTCTATGAGAACTGAAGATAGGTTTTCTAGTAACGGGTAAGAGTGGAATGACAACTTGCCGTAAAGCGGTTACGATGATGCCAGTTATTACACTGACCCATACGACTAGAAATCTCATATAGCAGATGTCCTTTATTTTGAAGAAAGACATGGTTAGTTTGCGAAGCCGCATATGAATGCAATGTCGCATAATCTACATAGGTATAGAAATATATCGCGACTTCAGAAGTAGCAAGTGTGATTGGACTGAGCAGTTTTCCGAGCGTAGGTGGTCCCCTTAATAGATCTCTTAGACTTTTAAGGCGCATGCTACGCGAATGCTCGAGTCTCACTCCATCCACTGGGATATATTTCACCGTCATCGTAAGATACGGGATTATGTCAAACTAGGTGACATAGAAGTGTTGCAAAGGACATATAGGTCTCAATGTGTGAGATCTGTTGACTGTATTCCTCTTCCACGAGGCGAGCAGGCACCAAGATGCTATGGGTGTTGAGCTTTTACCAGGTTGTAAACTAGATTAAGTGTTACTCTAGTGCAAGTGGGAGACTGAAGGGAATATGCCCTAGAGGCACTTAATAAACATAGTTTATTGGCAATATCCCAATCGTTCATTATATGTTTTACACCATGCTATAACTGTATTAAGCGAAAACATTAATACAGGTGTGGTAGATAAACAACCAGGTCCCTAGTAGCCTCTACTAAGACTAGTTTCGTTGCGCGATTGATGATCGAAGTTTTCCGATCATAGGGCATGGCGCCGGTCGGCAATGGAAGTCATATCGTTAGGAGTAACGATGTGATGGACGTACCCAGTATTTGTAGGACATAGTCATTACGCCTTAAGACCGTGAGATCAACTCTTATTGTTATCCCTGAAAGATACTTTGATCGCACCAAACGTCGCATCTTATCTAGTGTGACAATAACGGTGATACTTTTGGGTATCCGAAGGGGGTAGTTGAGACGAGGGGTCAACAGCGGGATTTGTCAGTCCGCATAGCCGGATAGATACTCTAGGGCCCACTCGGTGAGATTATGTCAAATGAGTTTGCAAACATGTGACTAGGTCACCAGCTGACATAATATCATAGACGAGTAGAAGATAGCGATGTCGATAACGAGATCATGCTAGGTATGGAGATATCTGAGAATGATGCTCGGACACGCTAAGTATCGCCATGACAAAAGGTTTAAAACTATACGTCCAGGTTTGATAGATGAAAGTCATTCGTTATATCACAGGGATTAATTCATGGGGTCCAGGCCTAGGAGTTAGTCGTTGATCATAGAGGAGTCTTGATCGTACCTGTTATTATATCGAACCGCTAGGGTAACACACTTAAGGGGTTTCGACAAGACAACCGGAAAGGAAAGAGATCACCGGGAGCGTCCCGGGAGGGGTCCGATGGAGATCGGGCAGCACCGAAAGAGTTTTCGGAGCTAGGAAAAATTATCTATATTATGTTTGATATTAATTAGTGTAATTAATATGCAAATATGATTTTATATATTTATTTTCGAATTTATTTAGGCTGATTTCCCTAAATGGGCCTTCTGGTCGAAAGAAGGCCCATGGGGGGGAAAACCCTCAAGGGAATTTTGTGGGGGAGGCTTGGCCGGCCTAGGTGGGCCAAATGGGGCCCACCTAGGGCCGGCGCACCAGCCTTGGCCGAACCAGGCATGTGGGATAGTCCCACATTGCCTGGCTGGCAAGGTTGGCTCCCCCTGGGAGCCTATATAAGAAGGGGCACCCCTGGCCTTTTGATTCACCAATTAATTCCCAATTTCTCTCTCGATCTCGTGGTTCCCTTGTCGGAGCCGCGCCGAGTAGAGGAGGGGAATCTCTTCCATCATAGCCCGCTGCTGCGCTGCTGGTGTTCCGGTCCAAGTCTTCCGCTGCTCGTCCTGGACTGGAGCTTCGGAGGCCGTCGTCTCCACCGTATGTGTGTGACGCCCTGCGAGGTGCTGCGCTAGCGGTACTCGGAGGCCTACTTCCTCCACCCGACCTCGAGGTCATCTTCGTCGTCTTCGTCGCGCCGAGTTCTCCACGACCTAGAGGTCGGCTACGGCGTCTTCAACGTCAACGCTTGTGCGGGAGCGTAATCCCCGCTATTCGGTCTACGAGGGTATGTATTCCGATCTCCGCCGTACTTCTATATCTGCATAGTGTAGATCTTGGCTAGTTTAAGGATATCGTTGCTAGGAATTTTTTTTGTTTTCTGCACACGATCCCCTTCAGTAACGCCCTGTGAGGTGCTGCGCTAGCGGTGCTCGGAGGCCTACTTCCTCCACCCGACCTCGAGGTCATCTTCGTCGTCTTCGTCGCGCCGAGTTCTTCGCGGCCTAGAGGTCGGCTACGTCGTCAACGCTTGTGCGGGAGCGTAATCCCCCCTATTCGGTCTACGAGGGTATGTATTCCGAACTCCGCCGTACTTATATATCTGCATAGTGTAGATCTTGGGTAGTTTAAGGATATCGTTGCCGGATCACAGAGTTGTTGTGATTGACAATTGCCTACCCTTGAAGTTGTGATGCCGGCTCTGACGATGAGGGGTGGTGCAATGGATGGGGGTCGTGTAATCGCTTAAACGACTAGGAGGGATGTTCGTTTGAGTGGGAGTTCGGATAGTTATTTTCTAAAATACTAGAACTTAGAATATAATGAACAAAGTCTATTTTGCAAACCTTTGTAGACATTAACCATTGTGATAGCATCTTCTAAAATTAGGCGCATTCCTGCGATTGAGAAACTTAAAAGGTTGGGTCCAAACTTCATAGTTTTATAATTTAGCTTGAGGATACTCCTTGTTTAAACGGTTAGCTCTTTGTGTTACAATACCCGCTAGGAGATAAACCCGGAGATTCCGCTAACAAAAGATAATTTGGATTATCAGATTTTGTGCGGATGATATCATCATAGTCCAGTCTATGCTATGATCTCTGCCATAGAGAACCAATGGTGGGTACGAGGATGGTCGCTAAACTCGGGGTACCACTAAGGTTGGGTTGATGAAGTTTATAAGTACGTTGACTGATTGTCTTCTCAACCAAGATGGAAGAGAATACACATATTGAGGGAGCACGTGGCGGTCATACTTAATGACATATGTTCATACTTGATGAACATTGAGACACCTCACTCAGCTCGATCACTGGATGACAGACATCGTTGCCAAGTGCAAATCCTCTGTCATAGACTATGTCATGCAAAGGGAATCATTCACCTTCATGGTTCTTGATTACGTTGGAAGTATCAAGAAGATGAAACAGATCGCCTGAAGTCATCGATGATGATGGTGTATATATGATATACATGTTATGAATGTTTTAGCTAAGCAAGTACTCGCAGTAGAGACTAAGTTTTGAACTAGTCATGTTTTATGAAAACCAGGTTTACTGCTTGAGTAGCTTGAAAGGATGAGGCGACATTGTGTGTTGATAATGGCAGACAAGTTGTTGTGCTGGCCATAGAAACTCTCCCTCTAGATCTACCATTTGGGTAAATTCTTTATGATCGCCTGTTAGTATGATCATTATAAGTGTGTCTCCTCTAGCGAGACACTTGTTCATATATGTTAGTGACAAATTCGTTGTCCTATACTTATAAAGTAATGATCATATGCCAATTTGAATTTAGATGGTAGAAGTTTCCACATTCATAATATTAATGCCAAAGGATACAAACTTAATAAAGACAGCACATATGTGTGGCACTACCGTTTAATTCATGTCAATGTTATAGTCAGTGCATTAGCTCCATACCGGATGGATCTACAAGTCCTAAGATTTGATCTTTTGACACTTGCAAAATAACTGTGACACCGTTTTCGGAAAACGGGCATATAACTTATTGATAGTCATGCATATAAATGTATGTGGTTCAATGAAGAAATTGACGGGTAGTAGAGACCTTTATTTCGTGAACTTCACTGCACGTTTTGAGTATAGCTTGTTGAGAATCATGCATATGGGTGTATGTGAATCAATGAAGTATTTTAACGTGTAGTGGAAGTATTTATTTTAAATACTTCATGAACATTCGAGTAGATATATGGATATCCACTCGGGGAATGTTGGCCTGGAAATTTTGATTCGATCAAACAAGTTCAGAATGAAGTAGGAAATAAACTTAACGAGAAAATCAATTTCCCGCGATACAGATCGAGTAAATGAAGATTTGAGTTATAATGTTGGCACATCATTGGAAGACTTGTGAGAAGAGTTCCACAAATTACGTCGCATGGAACACCATAGTGTTATGGTGTGTTAGGACGTCGTAATTGCACTCTATCAGATAGTGTGTGGTAAATAAATCTCTTACCGAATTATTGTGATCGTTAGAGTCATATGGTAGAAACGTAACACTCACGTTAGATAATAGGGAAATCATTTGAATCCATGGAGACAATACCATACGAGTGATGGCATGGCTTTTTAGCCTGGATTGTCGTTTCAGCAATTTAGTGTTTCGATGTGATCGAACCTAAAATGGATTAATCTTTGTAGTATAACCTACCTAAAGAGTTAGTTGGGTACATGTCTCACGACATAGGCAAAACTGTTGCCGGGATATACCTCGCGAAAGAAATAGTTTCTTGTCCAAGTGTATAAGTGAGAAAGAAAGTAGAGCAAGACGAAGTTGGTCAACTTATTCTCTAGACATCAGAGTGGCGCAACCGAAAGTGTTTTCGGTGTCAGGCTCCACAGCTTGAAAAAGCTGATGATTAAAGATCATGATGTTTTGAGCTCATACTAAAAGCGCAGGCATACGAGGTTGTGTTCCACAATGTGTGTTACGACAATCTTGTTATGAAGGTCATATTAATGGAATATGATAGACCTACGAACTATGAAGAAGAGATGGTGAACCAAAGTCCGAGAAATGTCTATGAGTCATTTATGATCCGAAATAAAATCCATATACGATTACTAGGTAATGACTTGGGAGATCTCCTTGATGGCATCTAGGATGTTAATAGTATATGGAATTTTATGAGAGAATAGACATTGAGAAGGATCGATTTGTCGTGAAACAGTTTCGACAGATTCAAAAGTTGACCACATGAGAGTTTGTCTCAAGTGGCGAAGCCTAAATCTATTCTGGGTCGTTTAGCAATCACTATAATTTCGAATGAGAAATTGATAGATGGATAAGGAAACCATGTTTCTTAATAGTGTCATTAAGAAAGAGTTGGTGATCCTGAGGATGCTAAACATGTACGCAAACTTCAGTGGTCCATTCATGGGCTGAAGCAAGCATATCGAAGCTGGAATCTTCACTTTGATAATGTGATCAAAGGATTTTGGAGTGTCCAAAATAGTTGAAGAAACCTACATTTGCAAAGAAGTGAGTGGGAGCAAAGTAGCTTTCCTTGATCTTATATGCGGAAGGCATATTTGAGTGGGAGCTAAGTAGCTTTTCCTTGATCTTATATGCGGAAGGCATATTTGAGTGGGAGCTAGGTGTCATTCGTGATTTTGTATGTAACGACATATTGAATGACACAGATCCTTTAGTAGAGTGTAAAGGATTATTTAAGTGATTAAATTTTCGATGAAATAAAGTTAGGAGTATTAGGCATCCGATTTATAATTGTATAGATCGTAAGGGGCTTAATAACATTAAGTCGGAATATTTTCTAAGTCAAGATTCTGAAGTGTTTTAGAATAGCACAAACAAAGAAAGAGGTTCTTACTTGTATGACTAGGTAAAATATTAAGTTTATCTTGGCATTTTCAGTAATAACAAATGTTGTTCGACATTATCTATGTATCAGACATAGATGATATCAGACTTAAAGCTCGACTTAGTGTGACCCAAGTTCTTGGTTGAAGAACAAGTTCTAGAGTGATCCTTGTGTGGATCAATGAACAAACGTTAAGTTTATTCTTCAGTGTCTATGACAACTGAAGATATGTTTTCTAGTAAAGGGTAAGAGTGGAAAGACAACTTGCCGTAAAGCGGTTACGATGATGCAAGTTATGACACTGACCCATACGACTAGAAATCTCATATAGGAGATGTCCTTTATTTTGAAGATAGACATGGTTAGTTTACGAAGTCGCATATGAATGCACTGTCGCATAATCTACATAGGTATAGAAATATATCGCGACTTCAGAAGTAGCAAGTGTGATTGGACTGAGCAGTTTTCCGAGCGTTGGTGGTGCCCTTAATAGATCTCTTAGAATTTTAAGGCCCATGCTTCGTGAATGTTCGAGTCTCACTCCATCCACTAGGATATATTTCACCGTCATCGTAAGATACGGGATGATGTCAAACTAGGTGACATAGAAGTGTTGCAAAGCACATATAGGTATCAATGTGTGAGATCTATTGACTGCATTCCTCTTCCACGAGGCGAGCAGGCACCGAGATGTTATGGGTGTTGAGCTTTTACCAAGTTGTAAACTAGATTAAGTGTTACTCTAGTGCAAGTGGGAGACTGAAGGGAATATGCCCTAGAGGCATTTAATAAACATAGTTATTGGCAATATCCAATTGTTCATTATATGTTTTATACCATGCTATAACTGTATTAAGCGAAAACATTAATACATATGTGGTAGATAAACAACCAGGTCCCTAGTAGCCTCTACTAAGACTAGTTTCATTGTGCGATTGATGATCGAGGTTTTCCGATCATAGGGCATGGCGCCGGTCGGCAATGGAAGTCATATCGTTAGGTGTAACGATGTGATGGACATACCCAGTATTTATAGGACATAGTCATTACGCCTTAAGACCGTGAGATCAACTCTTATTGTTATTCCTGAAAGATACTTTGATTGCACCAAACGTCATATCTTATTTAGTGTGACAATAACGGTGATACTTTTGGGTATCGGAAGGGGGTAGTTGAGACGAGGGTCAACAGCGGGATTTGTCAGTCTGCATAGCCGGATAGATACTCTAGGGCCCACTCGGTGAGATTATGTCAAATGAGTTTGCAAACATGTGACTAGGTCACCAGCTGACATATATCATAGACGAGTAGAAGATAGCGATGTCGGTAACGAGATCATACTAGGTATGGAGATATCTGAGAATGATGCTCGGACACGCTAAGTATCGCCATTACAAAGGGTTTAAGACTATACGTCCAGGTTTGATAGATGAAAGTCATTCGTTATACCACAGGGATTAATTCATGGGGTCCAGGCCTACGAGTTAGTCGTTGATCATAGAGGAGTCTTGATCGTACCTGTTATTATATCGAACCGCTAGGGTAACACACTTAAGGGCTTTCGACAAGACAACCGGAAAGGAAAGAGATCACCGGGAACGTCCCGGGAATGGTCTGATGGAGATCGGGCAGCAACGAAAGAGTTTTCGGAGCTAGAATAAATTATATAAAATATGTTTGATATTAATTAGTGTAATTAATGTTTAAATATGTTTTTATATATTTATTTTCGAATTTTTAAAGGCTGGTTTCACTAAATGGGCCTTCTGGTGAAAAGAAGGCCCATGAGGGGGGGAAGTCCCCCCAGGGCTTCAGATTGAGGGAGGGCCGGCCTAGGTGGGCCAAATGGGGCCCACCTAGAGCCGACGCACTTCCCTGGCCGCACCAAGGCATGTGGGATAGTCCCACATTGCCTGGCTAGGGAGGTTGGCTCCCCCTGGGAGCCTAAATAAGAAGGGGCACCCCTGGCCTTTTAATTCACCAATTAATTCCCCAATTCTCTCTTGATCTCGTGATTCCCTTTGTTGGAGTTGCGCCGAGTTGAGAGGGGGATCTCTTCCACCATAGCCCGCTGCCACGCTGCTGGTGTTCCGGTCCAAGTCTTCCGCTGCTTGTCCTGGAATGGAGCTTCGGAGGCTGTCGTCTCCACCGTATGTGTGTAACGCCCTGCGAGGTGCTGCGCTAGCGGTGCTCGGAGGCCTACTTCCTCCACCCGACCTCGAGGTCATCTTCGTCGTCTTCATCGCGCCGAGCTCTTCGCGACCTAGAGGTCGGCTACGTCGTCTTCGTCGTCAACGCTTGTGCGGGAGCGTAATCCCCGCTATTCGGTCTACGAGGGTATGTATTCCGATCTCCGCCGTACTTCTATATCTGCATAGTGTAGATCTTGGCTACTTTAAGGATATCGTTGCTAGTTAAAATTTTGTTTTCTACACACGATCCCCTTCAGTGTCTATGTGGTTAGCTGAATCGATCTCGGTGTACAGGATCCGACCGGCCGACTACTTTCCGCCTTAACGGTTTCAAGCTGCTTCGGTTGAGGTGTTGTGATAGACTCGTCTCCATCTCTCAAAACAATCATTGTGATATGATTTATCGCCGTGTTCCGATGCGGTGAATTTATCTTTGCGTTCCGACGCATCATGATGTCTTTTCGACGTATTCATCGGTCTCTGTTATGCGGGACGCCGCCATTATCGCACTCGATTTAGGCGAATTCGTCGCCTAATTGCTAAATTGTTGTTTCCAATCACCCGAACCGGATCAATTTGGGAAGACATCGATTGGTACAAACACAATAAAGCTCCGCGTTTCAGCTTAATCGCTAACGCAATATGACACCTTGCCGGCGCATTTATCGTCACGTTCTGCCTTAATGGCTAACACGGCATGACGCTTTGCAGCGTATTCAAACTTCGCCACCTTACTGGAATCAACATCTGAATCTTGGGGGATTCCTCCTACATATTGGGGATGTTATCTTCAGCCTGGGGCTGGCGTCTTCCTCCACGCTCGCCTCCTCGATATCAACGTCAAACAAGCTAAGTTTATATACACTTACATTTAAATTATATGTGTGGTCATGAAATAAAAGTATGTGGTTTGATCATTATGCTCTGAGATCATGCCATCTTTTGTCTTTTCATTTGATCATATCCCTCTTAGTATAAATTACCTGATATTTGCTCTGCGCTGCATGGTTCAAATTTTTAGATACTTGCCGCCTTCGGGCCAAACTAAGCAATCAGTTTGCACCGTCTAATACCGTTATCTGATTATTTATGTGCTGGTTACCTAGTAGTATATCATTATCACCAACATGCTGCCTTTTGTCTATGATTCTAAACTATCTGGTACTAGCCCTGGTTGTTTCAGCTAAAGTTCCCGGCTGAGGTTCTGCTAACATATGAAAAGTTAAACATATAAACCAGATAAATATTAAGGCGGGACATATATAATTTACAACCCATAAGTGTTTTTTTTTTCAAAATCTATCGGCTCGGGCCTTCAAATTACTCAGATTTCATTAAAAGTACATCTTAATGCAGCTATGTCTACTATGCAGGATACTTGATACCTGGAGGCTGCAATCGCAACATTTTCATCATGTCTCAACCCGTCTTTCCGTTAAGCCGGCACGAGCCTCGGGGACTGCAATCATCGACTTACAACGCCACAAGTTCTTCCAAGCATCGAGACGACTTCCGAGACATCGACTCAACGCTCGGGGGTTGGAGATAGGCGGATCAAGAAAAACTCCGACACTCGGGGGCTTGACATCGATATTTGCCCTCGTTCGATACTTGGGGGCTGCACGACATGCAGCCCTATCATCAACAAGAAGGCCACATTGGTGGCATGACCGTCTTGTCGTTAGCGACACGGTCACCTCTATGGCACGACTGACTCATCGTTTACGACACAGTCGCCTCCGTGGCATGACTGTCTTGTCGTCAACGATATAACCGCCTTCATGGCACAACTGCCTAGTCGTCAGCGACATGGTTGCCTCCGTAGAAAAGGCCACCTATGTGGTATGGCCGACAATGCCCCATTTCATTACATTTGGATTCAAACTGTCGTGTGCCAAATGACGTCATCAATCACACATTGATTTGACTTGCCAGTAAGGATAAAGGTTTCCCCGAGAAGCTATTGGGCAAGTTAGGCTAGCCGTCTTTCCCATGTAGGATAAAGACGACCGCGTACCAATGTTTATTTTGGCACGCATCCCTCATTATCTTCAGAATGGTTTAAGTCCTACAACCACCAACATTGAAGAATGAAGATCAGGAAGATGAAGAAGCCGGCACCTGGAGAACTTCAACCTTTCTGGTGGCTAATGTTGGAGATATACCAACTAGGGGTATCTCTAACATGGATCAAGCCGGCTAGTCCAGGCTGGCCCAAGGCTGATGCCTGCCGGGAGGCCCAGATAGCTGACGTACAAGGAAGTACGCGGACGGTCCAAGGAAGGCAAGAGACTAATGCCCATCAAGCCACCAAGCCCGAGATGGAAGGCGGCAACCAAGCCGACTTGGACTAGTACTATGTTTACTTGCCGGCTAAGTACTTACCTTGCAACCCGGGGTCTGGCCGCCTATATAAGCCGGCCACCGGGAGGCCTTTAGGCCCAAGCTCGAGGCACCCTCAACACAATCCCAGATACATTGCAACATGTTCACGGCTATTGCCTTATAGTGAATTATAGCAGGACGTAGGGTCTCGCCACCGTTGCGAGATCTGAAGTTTGGTAACCTCGCCGTGTTCAATCTCTACCTCGACGACTCCAGCCTTCTCCCACACATCCATCCATAGGCTAGAGGACCCCGTCTCCTATCAATTATGCCGATACTCCGACACCTGGCACGTCAGATGTCGTGTCTCGAAGCACGAACACTAGGGATGCGGAGCACCCCCTTTGTAGATTCGGTAGGGGCGCAAAGGAGGCTGGAAACGTCTCCCAGGGGGACGATCGCCGAACAAGTTCCTCTCTCGCTCTAAGATCTTGATGTGGTATGCGAACAAGGGAAGCACACAGCGAACTACCCAGGTTCAAGCCGCCCAAAGGCAAACAACCCTACTCCTGCATGTCTGGATAGATGGTCGAATCGTGGTGTTCCTACAATGATGTTTCCCGGCGAGGTACCCGACAGGGTATCCCAACTAGAGGAAGGGGGAGGACAAATCCTTGCCCGGAGGAGAGCACCTTCCTTCCCTTCCTCCTACTAGCCTAGCTTGGTGGTTGTCTTCTACCTTGGATCGCTGGTGAGTTCTTGGCTAGACCTTGCTTACTCCTTAAGCTAGCTTGAGACGGTCCTTCGTCTCTCCCTCTCCTCCATGCCCTTGGTCCTCCTTTTGTAGGGTAAGCGGATACCACAGGGGTCATGCAAGGAGCGTGAGGGTTTCTTGGCGGGAGGCAACCCCTCCCGTGGTGGAGACGGCTACGTGGCCTCTTCTCATCCAAGTATTCGTCTTCGGGTGGTTGATATCTCTGGCCGATTTAGGGGAAGCGGCTGGCGTGGGCTGACAGCGGGTAGGTGGTGTCCCCTGGTCGCGCCTTGCTTCCCACGCCTTCTGGGGGCTTCCACCATCCTCTCGAAGGTGGTAGAAACCTTATCTTCTCCTTGTACGGTCTTGTACCTGGGAGGGAGCTCGGCCGCGCCGGGGACTCGCGCTCTCGTGGTCTTCGGTTCCTTTGGGTGGCATGAGGCCAGGGGGCCCTGCGCACCCGGGAGGTCTTGCATGGCGTGGGTGCACCCGTCAAGCCTTGTATCGAGTCTTGGCCTTGTTCATCCTTGTTCTGGGTCTACAGGCGGTGGACCCACTTAGGCAGCACTAGGGGAACCCCATGTTCCACTTATGCGACAGATGGTAACACACACATACACATAATGGCATAGATAAATGGGTATGTTTTCACCAAAAACAAGATGGCTTACCCACTTTGAAATCGTGCGGAGTGTTAGACAAATGGTAACACTGTTGCGACAGATGGTAACACACACTGTAACATCCCAACATTTTATAATGTTCAAAAATCACTAAAATTTAAAACTTTTGTTTTTGCTTAAAATGAAACATTAAATGCATAAGAAAACCAACTATGAAAGACTTCAAACATATTGAAAGAGTTTAATAATTTGAATATCTCCAGTAAACATTATTTTCAAAAGTGGTTTCAAGTTAAAAAAAATTATTATGCATTGTATTTTCTTAAGCCTTATTATATAAATTGACTAATGTTTTATAAAATTCAAACCATTTTATTTTAATAAAATAGTTTACTTATAAATAATTGATTTCAACCACTTAACCATATCTATTCATAAATTCAAGACTATTTAAAATGGTATATTTTTGCCAAATGGTTTTCATTCATTTAACTAAATTCAAAATTAAAGTTTTGGAAACTATAAGTTTATAATTCATAACTTTAAAACTTCATATATTTTAATTAATGAATTATCCAAATAAACATTTCCTTAGTTTAAATGAATTTCATTTATTTTCAAAACATAAAATAATTTTCATGAATTTATATCCAGTATAAGAAATAAATTAAATCTAAAATCTATCATAAAGATATGTTATAAAGTTTTCAAATGATTTATCATATTATGAAACTTAATGGTGCACAAAATAATTTGAATTAAAAATGTTTACATTACATTTTCTCTTTTCTTTACAAATAGTTGTAATATGTTATTTAATAATCTATTAAAGCTAAAATTTATTTAATATGGGAAATGAGTTTAAATAACTTAAATTCAAACATATTTGAATATGGGTATTTCATATAATTTATTTAGCCAAAATTAAAATTAATTAAACCCTAGTTTTAAATTAAACATAAAGTGTCAATTTTACATTTAATCAATATTTCGAAATTATTATTTTTGAAAAGTGTTCAAAACACTCCACAAATTGGTTTAACAGAAAGATAATAATTTTACAAATTTTTAGAAATTTGTTTGACTTCATTTGGACATTCAAATCAAAAGTAATGAATTAAATAAAAGAAATCAGAAAAATGAAAAAGAAAATTCCGGATGACGTCATCGCTGACGTCACCTCGTCTTCAACCTCCGCAAGCCAATCTCGCCTGAAAATCAGCCGGCGATTTCTCCTTCCAAATCACGGCGTTCTTTGCGGGATTTGCTCCCCTCACCGCCCCCCATATAAACCCCAAACCACGCCGCATATTTCCCCTCTCGCCCCTAACCTAACCGCGCCGCCAGGCCGGAGAAAACCGTCGCCGGAGTCGTCCGAGCCCCCAGCTCTTCTCTCCTTTTTCCGGCGAGTCAAGACCTTCCCAGAGCCCGTGAGCCCCATCTACCTCTCCCTCGCGTCCGTGCGCGTCCACAGACCTCTTCTCCGCTTCTCCCATGCCGCCAATCTGGTGGGGAACGCACGACCGAAGGTCGCCGATGCCCGAGCGTCTCCGGCCGCGCCTCCACGCCCCTCCAGGACGCGAAGCTCGGCGCCTTCACGCCCATCGTCTTCGCGGCATCCTTCTGCGCGTCGTCGTCGCTCCGCCGCTGCAAGAAGACCACCAGAGCCTCGCCGTCGTCCTCGCCGAGCCACGCGCCGCCGCGTCCTCCCTCTGCTCTGGCCACCCCGCGCCGCCCGGTGAGCACCTTCTCTCTCCACCGTCCGATCTACCTTGTGCGGCCCAGATTAGATCTCTTAAAACGAATCGGTACAGATCGTTAACGACCGTCAGATCTGGATCTGACGATCCAGATCAGATCCAGTCAGCGCTGACGTGTAAAATCGTTTTCGCGATTTAAATTAATTGGCAGTTTTACAAAAAAGCCCCTGTCTGTTCAAACTATCATATCTTTTTCTCTGTTTATCCAAATTCAAATATTTTTATATATTTGGAAAGCCCTCGACATGTAGATTATTGTAGATTGGCCAAAATTCAAATTTGACTTAGTATAAAATATTCAAATTCAAATGGTGAATTTGAGTATATTTTTAATAACTTTAAATCTATAAATCCAGAAATTGCAAATAAAATTGTTTTAGAAACTTTGGAATATTAGTAATATTATGCATCTGTTATAAAATATTTTTGAGTATTATTTGATGATTTAATAGTTGTTTGTTTAATTTGAATAGTTTGAGTATTTTCAACATAACTATTAATAGAAATATTATTTTTGATCAAATCAAATTGCTATAAATGTAAGTAAATGCCCCCTGTCTATTAACACTAATTATAAATTTTGTTATAAAAATTTAATCATAGGAAACTTTAATATTATAATTATTCCTTTTATTATATTTTCCAAAAATAGAAATTAACTAAAACTGCATTTATAAATTCATGCATATATATAAAGAAATCACAAAAGTCATTTTCATGCTTTCTTGTGAATAAAAATTGCATTTCATGCATAACATATTTTAGTATATAATTATATTCCCCATAGGAAAACCTCTTCATTAGTTTTCTCTAAGTTAGAAATAATTTCAACTTCGAATTTTTGTAAAGTGCTACACTTAGACACTTAGTAATTTTCAACATGGAGCTGGAAGACCAATGAAGGACTTAGCCAAACAAGACTCCAGAAGAATCTCCAAGGAGTGGAAGCACTTAGAAGAAGGATCAAGCAGAAGTTCATGAAGACCAACCAGAAATATTTTCTATGTCTTTCTCCCTCTTTCTTCTTTCTCCCTCCTTCTTCTGTTAGACTTCATGATGACTAAGTAAATCCAAGACCAGCCTCGAGGATACAAGAACCACCAAGTCTGAAGATTTATCAAGTCTATCAAAACTTCAATCAAGACATCATCAAGGAGAATATTACAAGTCTGGAGATGAAGCCTGGAGGACAACTACATCTTTCTTCTATCTTTTCCCTCTTTTCTAATCTTGTCTTTCACATTTGACATAAACAATTTTTGATCATGATATTATCATCTTGAAGAAATGACTTAGTATCTTCTCTAAATATTTCTACACATCAAGACAAAGCCATTAGAGGGCTTATTCAAGATGATATAAAACAAAATATTTTATTCAACTATTGACATTAGTCCTTAGTCATTTTGACATACATTTTGCTTGCATTAACTTAAAAGATGTTCATGGCATGACATGTTTTCCTTAGAAGTTTTACAAAACTTGTTTGTTCATTTGATATGAGCATGTATGTTTGATGATTGTTGTTTGTTGATTGTTTTATTGTTGTTTGCTATTGTTGTTTAGATTAAACGGAGAGCAAACGTTTGTTGTTGAAAAGAGTTTGTGAACAACGACAACATTCAAAGGCAAGTGGCACACCTCATAAACTTCCTATTATTTTCTATATGCATTACTTAGTATTTTTATATGCATGAGTAGGATAGTATTGCTATGCTAAACCTGTGTAGAATTCCCTTACTCCTGTGTCTAGGTTCCTATATCATACTTAGTAGATGTATTGATGCTATGCAATTGATAAAAAGTTTTACAAAATGTTAAGTGACTACTCAGGGCTGTGCTCATGGTTGTCGTCGCCTATGATGAATGTCTATTCTACTTAGGGCCGTGAGAGTGCACATCCACTAAGTTAATGAAACTCCTGGGTGGATTGGTTGTATGGCGGCGAAGTTGATTGGCTGCTCAGGTCCATGTCTATGGTTCGTGGAGTACGTACACTTGTGAATGGCCACCCTGGGAACAGAGGAATCTGAAGAACTCCGAGTGACGATTGCTTCCAGTGCAGCCATTGTCATATGGGCTCTGGCTTGATCAATTATGTTGTGTGGACTCTCCCCGGCTTGACAAGCAGATGTAGAGGGTGTTAGGTGGAACGGGTCAAGCCAGAGTGGGAGGGAAAATGCTTCTGAAAGATCTCGTCTCATTCTTCTCCTTTCCTTATCACAAATGGTGTGTAAAGGATAATCTGGATTGAATGGGTACAATGGTGAAAGTGCACAACCTCTGCAGAGTGTAAAACTAAGTACTTAGCCGTGTCCCCGGTACGGACAATTTGAGCAGCTGATCACGGACGTCAAACGGAGGATTCCATCATTCCAACTTCAGAAATAAAACTTGATGGGTGAAAAAGGGAAGACGAGATTATGGTTTTCATGCCATACTTGTCTTGATTTGAAGAAAGAGTTTTCCAAAGAGATAGGAAAAATTGGCTTTATGCAAAATAGTCTTGAACTCCACCAGCCAAATATGCATATAGGTTATAGAGTTATTCCATTAAGTGTCCACCATAGTGTCACTTGCCAGACTCCATTTTTAATGGAATCTGACCCACGTTGTTGCAATATTTTTCTTATTGCAGATTGTTCAGATGACGAGTGAGATTTCGTTTATAGGTTTCGAGTCTACAACCAACATGTTTTCGCCTGTGGCAGCATGAAAGTGATAGAGACTCACTGCTATTGTATTTCCGCTGTGTACTTTTTCAATGCTAGCTTTATGCTATGCAACTTGTATCGAATATTTTGTAAGACTGGATCAACGATGTAATAAACTTTGTTGTGATATTACATCGTAAACTGTGTGTGCAAACGAATCGATCCAGGGATTTGCACTATACACAGGTATCTGCCTTATTTAAAGTGCAGGTACGCTACACACACATACACATAGTCGCATCACTAGACGATTCTCAGCTATGTTGGCTAGAAAACAGATCATTGTTTCCTCGACTTAGTTAGCAGTGGTGATATCCAGTACCCTGTGATTTCATAGAACTAGCAAGATGTTGAGATCAAATTTATTCAAACGACTAACGGTGTGTTCGTGTAGTCCTTTTGACGGTCTAAATGAACTGATTTTTATAAATTCGGGGCGGGGGGCTGAGAACCCATTATTAAATGTGTTGGTTTATTTACCCGTATTTAGTCAATTTTGTTTACCGTAGCAACACACGGTTATTTTGCTAGTCTCTACTATATAATATGTCTTAGCATGAGGCGTCGTATGTCGTGGCTGTTTGGCATTTTAGTCCCTCCACTTTTGGAAAATCAACGCACAGTCCAAACAAAACGTTTCGCCCTGGGGAAGAAACCCCCGAAACATCCATCTCTTCACCCAAATCCTCCAAGCTATTCCCCGCCGCCCCATGCCGCCACCGGAGAACCAGACTGCTGCTCGCGCATGAGGGCCACCAGAGAACACACCGCCGTCGTCCCCATCCACGTCGCGCCTCCGTCCCATGCGGAGGAGGAGGCCGAGCGGAGGCGCCGACGACGGCCCGCGCGCCGTCCCAAGCAGCCCGCTACGACCCCGTCTCCTCGTCGCCGCCGTAGGGGTCGTGGCCCATAAGATCGATGCAGCCACCTGCGAGCACGGGCCACCTCCTCGGCGCCGTGATGCAGGCGAAGGCCACGTGGACGAGCCGGTACTCCTGTCCCCTGCTCCCCATGCCGTCCTGGGTCTGGTGGTTGGGACGGGATCTGGGGGAGCTCCGAGGAATCTTAGGAGAAGGAGAATCGCCGGCTCCATGCAGCTCCCCACGTCCACGGGGTTCGCCTGGGCCAAGAAGCCCAGAGTGCCCGATGTGGAGTTGTTCATGCAATTCTATCTTATTTTCTAACTCTCTATGATTCGTTTTGCCTTGCAGGGATTTATCACATAACAGTCTAATAAGAGCTATTCCAGCAACGTTAGCCAATCTCACAAACATTCAGACTGCTGATCTTTCTCAGAACAAACTCACTGGTGGTCTGCCAAAGCAATCTCCAATCTCGCACACCTCGTTGTGTTCAATGTTTCACATAACCAGCTCTCTGGAGATCTCCCTTCGGGTAGTTTATTTAACACTATCCACCTCTCATCAGTGTCTGACAATCATGGCCTTTGGGGTGCGAAGCTCAACTCTTCATGTCCTGGTGTCTTAGCAAAACTAATTGTATTGAATTCAGAATCCTCTCCCCGGTGATCCACTGTCACAGAAAGGGGGCACGTGCCTGGGGTCTCCATCACAAGAAAACCATACTGAGCATCTCCCTTGTTGCAATTGGTTCTGTTGTTCTATTGATGTTGGCATCATAACCATTAGTGTTCTCAACCTTCAAGTTCATGCACCGGCATCTCATTCTACTGCCGCACTGGAACTCTCAGATGGATATCTCGGTCAATCCCCCACAACTGATGTGAAATCAGGCAAGCTTGTGATGTTTGGAGGAGGTAATCTGGAATTCAGCGCAACTACCCACGCTCTCCTGAACAAGGACTACGAGCTTGGCCGTGGTGGTTTTGGGACTGTCTACAAGATCACTCTCCGAGATGGCCAACATGTTGCCATCAGCAAAATGACTGTGTCAGCTTGGTTAAATCTCAAGATGAATTTGAAAGAGAAGTTAAGATGTTGGGCAAGTTACGCCACCGTAACCTTGTTGCCCTCAAGGGCTATTACTGGACACCATCGTTTCATCTTCTTATTTGTGAGTTTGTCCCTGGGGTAAATTGTATAAACAACTGCATGAGCCATCCACTGTAAATTACCTTTCATGGAAGGAAAGATTTGACATAGTTCTTGGTATAGCAAGAAGCCTGGCTCACCTTCACCGGCATGACGTTATCCACTACAATCTGAAATCAAGCAACATTATGCTTGATGGATCAGGCGAGGCCAAGCTTGGGGACTATGGATTGGCAAAACTACTGACTATGTTGGATCGCTATGTTCTAAGGAGCAAGATTCAGAGTGCACTTGGTTAGATACTGTACTGACTTTTGCTTATAGAGATAATTTTAAGTTTAGACTACCAGTTAGCTTTATAAGATTATGGAAAAATATATATGCTACCTGGTATATGGATTAGGTATAAGTGTTTTGTGCATGTCCCATTTGTGTATCCAGACATGTACTACCCGTGCTCTATTTCTGGATTGGAAGAAATGTGCATATCTTCAATGCAAATGCTCTACGGAGAAGCTGCAGCAGTGAATGGATATACTAACATGATTCCTATTTTGAAATTGCCATGCAAAAATTTCATGTTGTGTATGATGCCTATTTGAAATTGACATGCAAAAAGTCACTTATCTTCTGTGAATGATTTAGTTTTCTGTTTATCTCTTTTTTCACGAGTGCAATCCCTGCATGTCATTTAAATTATTTATTATTCGGGTCATGTTTGTACAGATCTAGACAATCTTTTCTTAGACCTTCCACACATGTATGGTGCTTTTTTTATTAGGTGACTGCACTTAATTTCTTTCTCATAAATGTAAATGGAAAAATTTACTAATGAATGTCGTGAATAATCTAATGATATTTATTTACAGAATTTTTACAAATGTGTATTTTCGAGATCAACTTAAGAAACGTAGAAAACCTCATGGATAAAGATAGTGCATAGTCAATTTTAAAAAAATTGATGAAGATTTGATCCAAATTTCGAATATATTAGTTCACTTATAAGATATGCATTTCGAGATGACCCATCGCACGCGGATCATTTTGTTCGACCGTAGCAACGCACGGGCATTTTGCTAATATATAGTATAACGGATAAAATACCTTTCTCTTATAAATTTTAAGAAACCATCTCTAGGTAAGAGAAGGCTATCATCTTTTCTTTCGATTTCTCTCCTCCAATTGAAAACAATAATACGTGGCATCTTTGATAAACGGTTGACATTGTATGTACATCAGCTCATTGTACATGTCCTTTTTTTTCGAGAAAACATTGTACATGTCCTTACTTGGCGAAAGTTAAACAAACAGGAGAGAAACGATTTGTGATGCCTAACGCGTGTGATCAGTACGACGCAACCCAGAGCTGGTTACAACTTTGACACACTCCGGCCGGTTTGGACTCCAACTGAAATCCTAAAACGAATTTAAACTAGCTATATTTCATCTGGGACTCAGTTGAATAAGGTATCCTAAACCAACTAGCTGCCGTGACTCGGTTCCTGTACTTACTATATAAAACCGGAGACTGGGCCGGACAGTACCGGTGGGCGTGGATCTACCTGGCGTGAATAAGGTATCCTGCCGTGACTCGGTTCCTGTACTTACTATACGTGATTACGGCGACGGCAAGATGATGCGAGTGCTCGACATCTTCCCCTCGTGGGCGTGGATCTACCTGACGCCGGTGGCCGCGGCGTGCGCGCCCATCGTTCTGCTGAGGACGTACTTCAACCAGCACCTCCGACGACCCTTGCGGCGGCTGCTTCCCTTCCTCGATCCTTTCGTCACCATCGACATCGCTGCCAAGCCTGAAGACTACTCCTACTCTTTCTACGACACCAAGGCCAAGTCGAGCGACGCCTACGCGGAGGTGCTGGCGTACCTGAGCGATGTGTGCTCCCGGGACGCGCGGCAGCTCCGCGCCGACGGCGCCGACGAGGGCTACGGCTTCGTGCTGAGCCTCCGCGAGCGGCAAGAGGTGGCGGACGAGTTCAAAGGAGTCACCATGTGGTGGTCGGCGGTCGCAGAAGAGAACGCCTCGTACCAGTCCCAGTCGTCGGGCAGGTGCTGCCGCCTGACGTTCCACGAGCGGCATCGGAGGCTCGTCGTCGATGAGTACCTACCGTATGTCCGCCGCACCGGACAAGAGGTCACAGTCAGCAGCCGTCCCCGCAGGCTCTACACCAACAAGAAGCAGCGTGAATTCAGTTCGTACGTACTACGTACTATCTTGCGACTATATATACTACTAGTAGATCAACTTTTCCTCTTTTATACTCCATAATTCTCTCGTATTTATTGATTCAACTTCAACTCAAATGTGATTAAATGCATGACACACAAGTGGGAGGGAAGAGGTGTGGAGCTACATTGACTTCAACCATCCGACCACCTTCGACACCCTTGCCATGGATCCAGACGAGAAGCAGAGCATCATGGACGACCTCGAAGACTTCCGCAACAACAAGGACTACTACCGCCAAATCGGCAGGGCGTGGAAGCGTGGGTACCTCCTCTTCGGCCCTCCGGGCACCGGAAAATCCACCATGATCGCCGCCATGGCCAACTACCTCAACTACGATGTCTATGACATCGAGCTGACCACGCTGGACACCAACTATGACCTCCGAAAGCTCTTCATTGAGACCAAGAGCAAGTCCATAATCGTTATCGAGGACATCGACTGCTCCCTCGACCTTAGCGGCAACCGCGCCGCCACGCTTCCTCCCACGGAAGATGACGATGACGACCACGACGACGACAGCGACAAGAAGCGCAGGAGAGGTAGCAAGCTCACGCTGTCCGGCCTGCTCAACTTTATTGACGGGCTCTGGTCGGCGCACAGCGGCGAGCGGATCATCGTGTTCACCACAAACCACCTCGACAAGCTCGACCCGGCGTTGATCCGGCGGGGGCGGATGGACAAGCACATCGAGATGTCCTACTGCAGGTTCGAGGCCTTCAGGACCATGGCGAAGAACTACCTCGCGGTTGACCAGCACACACTGTTCGACACCATCAAGGAGCTGCTGCAGGTGGTTGACATGACTCCGGCCGACGTCGCCGAGTGTATGATGATGTCCAAGCGTGGAGCTCGCGACGCCGACGCTTGTCTCGGGGGTTTGGTACATGAGCTCAAGAAGAAATTGGGGGAGAAGGAAGACCAGAAGAAGGTAGAGGAGCATGAAGCAAAGATGGCAACCCATGGGAGCAAGGATAAACTTCCATCAGAAAAGGGGAAGAAGGACAAGCCGAAGAGGATGCGGCTACAAAACCAAATGGCACGCAAGTCATGGGTAACATAGGAAATACAGTAGTGGTCAAAGTTTTAGTGGTTCTTGGGATGGTTATTAGCAAACTCTCGTGATTATTGTTCAAATGAGGACATGAGGTTGTGATGCAACATACTTGCACGAGTAAAAGTTCAGAAACTTTAGTTAGCGGAAAAATATATTTTATGTTTTGTTCGTACCAGTAGCCGGCTCTTGCATGCACGTCTTCTAAATATAGGAAAATACCCGTGGGACTGAAAAATGTTCTGTGGAAACACCAGAAACACACACCATTTTTTTCGTCATTAACTCACTACGGGGAGTGGCAGACCAGCCCGACGGCAATTATAACGCCGACGGCCAAACGTCGGGGCCGTCGGCGTCACAATCTAACACCGACGGCCAGAGAAACACCGTCGGGCTCAAAACCCCGTCGGCGTTCTAATGTGACCCCGACGGCCACCGTCAGCGTCAAAACACCGTCGGACTCCCCCCCCCCCCCCCGTCTCCCCCGCGTGGGCGTCTGGACGAAGCGACCTGACGGCGCCGTAACCACCCACACTGACGCCGACGGCAATACCGTCGGGCTCATTGAACTATTTTCCAGTTTTTCTTGAAATATTAGGATACATTCAAAAATATTATTCGTAAGGGTACTAAATCACAATAAATAACATAAGAACTAATTTGTACAAATATTGTGATCATATGTGGCCATAATATAAGGACACATATGCGGGTATCTCCGGAGTTTTGTAGTGGCGGGGTTCCGGAACTTAGAGGTGAAAACTCCCGTTTCGGGTGTCGGGCATGGAACCGTGCGACGGAACACATGAAATGATTGTTTTTTATGGTCCAATATACCAACCTAACACATCCAAGCAAAAAACTCCATGCGTCTACCCCCTCCCGACGCCGTTTAGTAGGGTTTCGCCGTAGAGTGGGTCCGGAGTGTCAAGACCCCATCAAAACTTGCATAGACCCCTAATATATGTATACTAGTGTGTTGGTAGTTTGTGGAAACCAAGATACATCTCCGAGGTGCGACCCGCTTCACTGACCCCTCTTTCTCCGTAGTAAGTTCTTGCACTTAGAGGTGAAAACCCCCGTTTCGGGTGTCGGGCATGGAACCGTGCGACGGAACACATGAAATGTTAGTTTTTTATGGTCCAATATATCAACCTAACACATCCAAGCAAAAAAATCCATGCGTCTACCCCCTCCCGACGCCGTTTAGAGGGGTAGATCGACGGGTTCAGACTTTTCTCCAGCGGGAGTAGGGTTTCGCCGTAGAGTGGGTCCGGAGTGTCAAGACCCCATCAAGACTTGCATAGACCCCTAATATATGTATACTAGTGTGTTGGTAGTTTGTGGCAACCAAGATACATCTCCGAGGTGCGACCCGCTACACTGACCCCTCTTTCTCCGTGGTAAGTTCTTGCACTTAGAGGTGAAAACCCCCGTTTCGGGTGTCGGGCATGGAACCGTGCGACGGAACACATGAAATGTTTGTTTTTTATGGTCCGATATACCAACCTAACACATCCAAGCAAAAAAAATCCATGCGTCTACCCCCTCCCGACGCCGTTTAGAGGGGTAGATCGACGGGTTCAGACTTTTCTTCAGCGGGAGTAGGGTTTCGCCGTAGAGTGGGTCCGGAGTGTCAAGAACCCATCAAGACTTGCATAGACCCCTAATATATGTATACTAGTATGTTGGTAGTTTGTGGGAACCAAGATACATCTCCGAGGTGCGACCCGCTTCACTGACCCCTCTTTCTCCGTAGTAAGTTCTTGCACTTAGAGGTGAAAACCCCCGTTTCGGGTGTCGGGCATGGAACCGTGCGACGGAACACATGAAATGTTTGTTTTTTATGGTCCAATATACCAACCTAACACATCCAAGCAAAAAAATCCATGCGTCTACCCCCTCCCGACGCCGTTTAGAGGGGTAGATCGACGGGTTCAGACTTTTCTCCAGCGGGAGTAGGGTTTCGCCGTAGAGTGGGTCCGGAGTGTCAAGACCCCATCAAGACTTGCATAGACCCCAAATATATGTATACCAGTGTGTTGGTAGTTTGTGGGAACCAAGATACATCTCCGAGGTGCGACCCGCTACACTGACCCCTCTTTCTCCGTGGTAAGTTCTTGCACTTAGAGATGAAAACCCCCGTTTCGGGTGTCGGGCATGGAACCGTGCGACGGAACACATGAAATGTTTGTTTTTTATGGTCCAATATACCAACCTAACACATCCAAGCAAAAAAATCCATGCGTCTACCCCCTCCCGACGCCGTTTAGAGGGGTAGATCGACGGGTTCAGACTTTTCTCCAGCGGGAGTAGGGTTTCGCCGTAGAGTGGGTCCGGAGTGTCAAGACCCCATCAAGACTTGCATAGACCCCTAATATATGTATACTAGTGTGTTGGTAGTTTGTGGGAACCAAGATACATCTCCGAGGTGCGACCCGCTTCACTGACCCCTCTTTCTCCGTAGTAAGTTCTTGTACTTAGAGGTGAAAACCACCGTTTCGGGTGTCGGGCATGGAACCGTGCGACGGAACACATGAAATGTTTGTTTTTTATGGTCCAATATACCAACCTAACACATCCAAGCAACAAAATCCATGCGTCTACCCCCTCCCGACGCCGTTTAGAGGGGTAGATCGACGGGTTCAGACTTTTCTCCACCGGGAGTAGGGTTTCGCCGTAGAGTGGGTCCAGAGTGTCAAGACCCCATCAAAACTTGCATAGACCCCTAATATATGTATACTAGTGTGTTGGTAGTTTGTGGGAACCAAGATACATCTCCGAGGTGCGACCCGCTTCACTGACCCCTCTTTCTCCGTAGTAAGTTCTTGCACTTAGAGGTGAAAACCCCCGTTTCGGGTGTCGGGCATGGAACCGTGCGGCGGAACACATGAAATGTTTGTTTTTTATGGTCCAATATACCAACCTAACACATCCAAGCAAAAAAATCCATGCGTCTACCCCCTCTCGACGCCGTTTAGAGGGGTAGATCGACGGGTTCAGACTTTTCTCCAGCAGGAGTAGGGTTTCGCCGTAGACTGGGTCCGGAGTGTCAAGACCCCATAAAAACTTGCATAGACCCCTAATATATGTATACTAGTGTGTTGGTAGTTTGTGGGAACCAAGATACATCTCCGAGGTGCGACCCGCTTCACTGACCCCTCTTTCTCCGTAGTAAGTTCTTGCACTTAGAGGTGAAAACCCCCGTTTCGGGCGTCGGGCATGGAACCGTGCGACGGAACACATGAAATGTTTGTTTTTTATGGTCCAATATACCAACCTAACACATCCAAGCAAAAAAATCCATGCGTCTACCCCCTCCCGACGCCGTTTAGAGGGGTAGATCGACGGGTTCAGACTTTTCTCCAGCGGGAGTAGGGTTTCGCCGTAGAGGGGGTCCGGAGTGTCAAGACCCCATCAAAACTTGCATAGAACCCTAACATATGTTATAAAAACAATAACATATGTTATTAAAACATATTAGTAAATGTTTAGAGGTAGATCGCTGAGAGATTTATTGCCGTGTCGGTCCGGGGTGTCCAAATATGTTATTAAAACAATATTAGTAAATGAAATTATAATTTATATTTTGGTAACTGTTAATTAAAAACTTGCAATAGATTAATTTTATAAAAAATTGAATTGACTTTTTGAAAAAAAAAAGTCTAAACCCGACGGTAATGCCGTCGGGCTAGCTGTACGCTCAGTTAGTCAACCCCACTCGTGATTGGGGCTTCCCCATCCACCCAATCCCGCGCGCGAGTCGATCCCCCGCCTGCTAGCTGCCGCCCTCCCGCACGCCGCCCCGCCGCCGCCGCCCTCCCGCACGCCCGCGCGCCGTCGCCTGCCCGTACGCCCGCAGGCCCCAGCGCCCGCCCGCGCCACCGCACGCCGCTCGCACGCCACCGTTCTCCTCCGCCCGCGCCGCCGCACGCCGCTCGCACGCCGCCTGCAGCTCGCTGCCTCCTCCCCCGTTGCGCCGCCGCCTCTCCGTCCTCCTCCCTGAGCCCTCCCCCGCCCGCACGCCGTCCTCGCCGCACGCAGCCCGCCGCCCTCCTCCTCGTTCCTCCACGGCCGTCCTCCTCCTCCTTCCCTCCCCCGAGACCGAGCTGCCCTACCCGGCGTCCTCCTCCTCCTTCCCGGTCCCGAGCACCTCCTACCCGACTTCGAGCACCTCCCCGGCGTTGAGCACCTCCCCGCACCTTCCCGGTAATTTTGTGTGTGTATTGCTAGTGCTAATGCTATTGTTAGGGTTAGTGCTACTGTTAGGGTTAGTGCTACTGTTAGTGGTGGGGTTAGTGCTAGGATTAGTGGTGGGGTAATGTAAAAATATGACAATATATTTGCTAGTATTAATCTGCATTATATTTTATCATGTAGGTTTCTCGGAGCCGTCGTCCCGGAGCCATCCTCTCGGAGCCGCCGCCGTCTCGGAGCCGTTGTCGTGTTCGTGTTGTTCGACTACTTCCTCTACAGCGGAGGGTGAGATAAAACTCCTTCTCCTCTCTTGCATTTTTATGTTCTAGATATTAGTTTCACGTCAAGTCGCGTAACCTAGGTGTCTTTTCCCGTCCGAAAGCGTTACGCGGATAAATATGCGTTAGAGGTCAGCATATTATGATGCGTAACGCTTCGGCATTTACGGGACAGTCGGCGGATGCGTAGTTGGGTACGTTCTCTGTGTTCTGCTCCGGTCCGAGTCAGGATTTCGGTAGTGCCTCCCCGTTGTTCTCCGGATGCACATCCTCTCGGCTTTTTGCCGAGACGTGTATCGGGAGAGCAGCGGGGAGGTGCTGTCAAAATTCTGTCTCGGATCGGGGTAGAGCATGGAGAACGTACTCAATCTACGGATCCGGCGGCTGCTAGGAGGCTATCCTATTAGAGATGTAGGATGATGCACGCGTTTTCCCGGTAGAGAATATCTTGTATTTAATTTAATGCCATTTATTTGATATCAAATGCTATTTTTGCTGTTATTACCTCTAAGTGCAGATGGCTGATGATGAGTGGATGTACAGTGGTCGTATTAGTAGGACTGACATGACAGCTGAGTGGTAGTGGAAAACTTAATATTATGTGAAGGACGCACACCGTGGTTCTAAGACAGTTCGTCCGCTTTGCCCTTGTGCTTGGTGCAAGATGAATAACCGTCAGGGTAGCTTAGAGATGACAAAGCACCTTTGGCTTTACGGATATATGCCCGACTTTAACATGCAAATCAACTTTCCCGAGAGTGACCGTGTTAGAGAGGTGGTGATGCGGCAACACATCGATGGCAGTGCCCACGATGGCATTACAAACATGCTTGTTGATCTTCACTATGCAAATCAGGCACATTCCCCACCTCCCGAAGATCCGGATGAACAGGAGGAATCGGATTTACCGGATGAACAAGAGGAAACCGCGAAGGCCTTCCTTAAAATGATGGCCACCGTGAAGAAACCTCTTTATCCGGGTGCAGAAGTCTCTCAGCTTGATGCCATATCGCAACTGTTAGCTGATAAGGCCAAACACGGCCAAACCCGATCAAGCTTTGAAGATCATTTGAAAACAATGGGTAACATGCTCCCTAAGGGACATTGTCTGCCTCGTACCATGTATGAGTCGAAGAAAATCATGAAATCGCTTTGCATGGATTATGAGAAGATACATTGTTGTCCTAAGGGTTGCCTTCTGTTTCGGAAAGAGTTTGTGAATCACACTCACTGTAGCAAGTGTGGGGCCTCTAGGTATGTAGAGGTGAAGGGCGCCGAAGGTGAAATGGTGCAGACGAAAGTTGCTGTAAAGATTCTTCGGTATCTCCCATTCATAAAAAGGATCCAACGCCTTTACATGGATGAGGAGACTGCCAAACAGATGACATGGCACAAGACGGGGAAGAGATACCCTGATATTAGTGATAAAAATAAGAAGATGAAACATCCGGCTGATGGTGAAGCGTGGAAACATTTCGACAGAGTATACCCTGATAAAGCCCGAGAGTCTCGAAATGTTAGAATTGCGATAGAAACCGATGGTTTCAATCCATTTGGTATGTCGGCTAGGTCGTACAGTTGTTGGCCCGTGTTTGTTATGCCGCTCAATCTCCCTCCCGGAGTCTCAATGCAACGCAAGACCATATTGTTGTCTCTGATCATTCCGGGGCCTGAATATCCGGGGAAGAATTTGAGTGTGCACATGCAGCCGCTAATCGATGATTTGGAACATTCTTGGGCACACGGCACATGGACATATGACCGGGCAACGAAGAAAAACTTCTGCATGACAGTTTGGTACCAGTATTCCATGCATGACCTACCCGGTTATGCCCTATTCTGCGGACACTGTACAGCCGGAAAGATGCCATGCCCAGTGTGCAGGCATGCTCTTATGTTCGTATGGCTGAAGAAGGGTGGCAAGTATTCCGCCTTTGACAAGCATCGACAGTTCCTCGAAGAAGGTCATAGATTCAGAGAGGACAAAAAACACTTCTTGAAAGACAAAGTTGTCAGTGAAGTAAACAAGATACCAACGTTTGATGGTAAAGTTGTTGATGCGGAGCTACGTGCTCTAAAGCCTAAGACCAAAGGCAAAGGTTTTATTGGATATGGTGAGACGCACAACTGGACTCACATACCAGGTTTGACGCAACTCACCTATTACAAGGACCTCAAACTTCCTCATAACATCAATGTGATGCACACCGAAAAGAATGTCGCAGAGTCCGTCTTTTACACAACCCTAGACATTCCTGAGAAGACGAAGGACAATGTGAAGGCTAGGGTCGATCAAGAGAGGCTTTGTGACAGAATAAAACTAAACATGCAGCGTCCTGAGGGCAATCAAAGAAATTGGGTCAAGCCAAATGCTGACTTCTGCCTTCTAGCTGCCCAAAAGAAGGAGGCATTCAATTGGCTCAAACACAATGTGAAGTTCCCAGATGGTTATTGTTCTTACATGAGTAACGGAGTCAATTTAACAACGGGCAGAGTCAACGGGCTTAAGAGTCATGACTATCACATATGGATTGAGCGAATAATGCCGGTGATGCTTCGAGGCTATCTCCCTGATCGTGTTTGGCGGCCACTTGCGGAGTTGAGCCATTTCTTCCACACGCTGTGTGCCAAAGAAATATGTCCGGAAATGATGAAAAGACTTCATGAGAAAGTCCTAGAGTTGATATGCAAGTTAGAGATTATATTTCCGCCAGGCATGTTTACTCCGATGGTACATCTCATATTGCATCTACCTAACGAGGCATTATTGGGGGGACCGGTTCAGAATCGTTGGCAGTTTTGTATAGAGAGAATATTTAAGAATATGCGAACCAAATGTGGAAACAAAAATCAGATTGAAGCATGCATAGCCGAGGCATATATCATCGAGGAGGTGTCAGATGTATCTACAACATACTATCCTGAAGATGTTCCCAATATGCATAATCCGCTCTCTCGGTACAATACCGATAACCCCAGCTATAAACCCAAGCTTCATCTCTTCCAAGGCCAAGGCGGTAAGTCTGGTGGTCAACATATTTACACTGTGACGGAGCAGGAGTGGGAGGACATCATGCTCTATGTGTTGATGAACATAGATGAAGTAGAGGATACATTCGTGCCTCAATTTCTGGATGAGGAGTGGTTGGGAATAGAAAATCCTACTGTATCGGAATTTAATACTCTTTTAAGGAAGGGTGCCCCCAGAAGGCAAAATTTTGTGGCTTGGTTCATGGAAAAAGTAATTTCTAACTCACCCCCTTGTCTATTGTAGTTTATGTAAACACGAAACTAACAATTTTGACTAAACTTGTAGGGAAATCAACAGAAAACATCTATGACAGATGAATTGAGATGGGTTTCGCAGGGTTTCGACCCTAAGGTGGCGACTTATGAAAAGTATGATGTGAATGGGTATCGTTTCCATACCGAGAAACACCAAAATACTCGGCCAAATGCGAAAACAGTAAATACTGGAGTGTTTACCGGAGGTCGAAATGAGGATGAGTACTATGGAAGGTTACAGAACATATATGAGGTGAAATTCGATAAAGGGGCCCATCCTCTCACTCTTGTTGTGTTCAAGTGCCATTGGTTCGACCCAGTGGTTGGACTAAAAAGTACCCCTTCCATTGGTTTAGTGGAAGTGAGGCCTTCAACCACCTATAGCGGGTCCGATGTATTTGTTGTGTCTAACCAGGCAACACAAGTTTATTATCTACCATACCCATGCCAGAACGAGGAACTACAGGGTTGGGAAGTTGTGTTCAAGGTATCGCCACGTGGTAAGCTACCCATGTCAAACGTGGACGATTACAACAATATAAACCCGATCACATACGAGGGAGATTTCTACCAAGAGGAAGAGGATGGAGGTGACTTTGATGTCCTTATGGGTGGTCTTGATGAAGTCGATGATAGTGAAAGACATGTAAGTGGTGAGGCAGTTGTGAATGTAAAGGACATAGATATGCTCAGCAAGTTACATCTAGATAGTGAAAGTGACGAGGATGAGCCTCCACCGTTCGATGGCATACCCTACTACTCACGTGATAGTGATAGTGACCCTGATGATGATTAGACCCGAACACAACCCAAAACTTGGTGAGCGTCTTTTATGTTTTATTTCCAACTTGCTTACTACATCTTATTTTTTCATCAATGTTCTCAATGCTTACTTTTGCTTATTTTCGAGTTCTCAATGCTTTCTTTTGCTTATTTTCGCATGAAATTGTAATTTCTGCTTACTAACATTTTACATGTTCTCAATGCAGGTGACTAAACCATGAGCAAGAATTCCGCGGCATCCATGCTTAGAAACATTTGTCGTTTGCGAAAGCCCCCTAAACGCTTAGGGGAGAGTGACGACGAGGACGATGGACGAGGCGGGGGTCAACCCCCTAGAGGACGAGGCGGGGGCCTACCCCCTAGAGGACAAGGCGGGGGTCACCCCACTAGAGGTCGAGGACGAGCCTCGAGGGAGACCACAGTTGAGGTCGAGGACGAGGACGAGCCTCGAGGGCGACCTGCACCGCGAGCACGAGGACGAGGACGAGGCTCGAGGACTAGACCTTTGTCGGAGGTTTCATCTTCACGGATGATGACACCTTCGATGTCTTACTTCAGTGAGGTAATTGCTATCATGCCTACTGTCTACTATCATGCTCATACTCACTAACTGCTATTTTATTTAGGTACCCTCCGCAGCAACCCACTCGGAGGACATGGAGGTGGAGCAGCAGCACTTCGTGGTGCAGGAGCCTCAGCATCAGTACTTCGAGGGGGAGGAGCTTCAGCAGCAGTACTTTAGGGTGGAGCAGCCTCAGCAGCAGTACGTCGAGCATCCATACTTTGGGGTGGACTTGGAGCAGCCCGTTGATGAGGACCCGGAGCAGCCCGTTGACGAGGACCTGGAGCAGCACGCCGAGGAGGAGGAGGAGGAGGATGTACGCTATTTTCTCCTATTCCTACCACTTAGTTTTGTTCACTTACATTTTATTTGAACTCTAATTTGCATTTTAATTTTAATTTGCAGCACGAGGGGAGGATCTTGGGCCCTTGTGGACTCGAGGAATAAAGAATCTTCCAAGAAGATCAAGATCTCAAGAGGGCAAAATTCTTATTAAGCCGGTCAACAAAAAGTAAGTGGCTATCTTTTGATCATATAAGTATGTGGCTAACTCTCCTTGCATACTAATATTGTTCTTTCATGTGCAGCAATTTTCAACTCATCACCAGTTCGGGAAATCTTCCAGGTGGTGTACTTGTGGGCCTTCTGAAGAGGCATTGGCCAGGCCTCTACAAGGAGAATCCTGAGGATCCAAATTCTCTGAAGAAGTTAGCCATGAGGTGGGAGGACTACGAGGCCGCTCAGGGCTCCGGCTACATGGAGACTGTGGAGGGTGAGGGTTTTAAGCCTAGCTGTGCAGAGGTTGTGGTTCACAAGTTCTGGGTAAGAACTATTATATGGTGTTTTGTTTACTTGTGATTCTCAACCATAGTTAACCATAGTTTTGTTAACTTGTGATTCTCACCATAATAAGATTGTCTACATGATTGTAGGAGTTCTATCGCGTGCCTCCCGAGCACGAGCAATGCCGTCGGGCTCACCGTATGGCATGTGTAGCTCCAGCAGCTGACGCGTGTGTCGTGACGGAGCGGCGTTACGAGTTTCTGCGCCGAGGGTATTTTAACACCGATGGCCTAAAATCACCGTCGGTGTCGCGCGCTAGCCTGACGGCATTTGCGAGCCCGACGGCCACGGCGTGAGCCCGATGGATCACAGCCCGACGGCCTTAGGCCGACGGTGGCCGTCGGGCTCACTGAGGCTGAGGGTTTCTGTGATGAGCCCGACGGCATTGGCTGTTACTCCTGTAGTGACTTATCCTTTTGAACACAAGCATTTTTATATGAATTTTAGGCATACATCTCAAAATTTGAATAGATGGATTGAATAGAGATAATACGAAAAGTAAACTATGACTAACATGTTTTGATGCTTTTATTCAGAATAAGCTGGTCCATTTGGAGGCTTGACTGAAACAAATAATGTAAAGCAAGATATTGTGCACCAATTTTTGAACAACAAATATTTACCATGCCTGCTCTATTTCTTATATAGCCCTAAAAATGTTCATCCACATAGTGAAAAATAGTGACCTTCAACAATATGGTCTAACATTATTGAAAATACTCAAAGTTACCAAATAGCATTATTAAAGAGAAAAAGATGAATTTCAGATGGAAAAGAGCTCAGGCAAGTTCTGACACTCATGTGATTTCCTATTTTTCATGTTCTAGGATATAAGTAGGAACATTTTATACTCACAGTCGGACAACATGTCATGGCTCAGATGCCTATATTTCTTAGGCTAGATATGCATATATACTCTTAGAAAAAGTATGTGCATATACAAAATTGGAATGTATATTTCACCTATCACCGAATTAATTAGATTGAATATTTCACTATCCCTATTCGAGTGAGCTACCCTAGATATTTATTGGAACATCTGACATGCATGATACTCCCCAACATAGATGAAGCAAGAAAGGAGAAGGACGGGAGATTAAGGTGAGAGTGATTCTTATATTGTTCTAGAATATGATTGCTACCAATCCCCAATCTAGATGAAGAAAAAAAGACAGAGATGAGGAATACCATGTGCTGTTACCTGCTAGTCGCAACTTCTTTCTGTTTGTTATGTTGGATGGACTTGATGTGTGTTGGCCGGCGGACACCATGGGCGGCCGTGGCAAAATTAGCAGGATCCGTTGTTGAACAGGTTGAAAAAAATAATCTTTAAGAAATTGGACATTCCTTTGTCTAGCTCCACAATAAGCCAATTAAATTATATTTGGAATGGTATGTCATGTCCGAAATATTTGTAGAAACAAAGCAGACACTATGTCTGGAATTTGCAGATGGCCTGGGTGTTGGGATTGGGGAAGGCTGTGAGCTCGTTCTGTTTTCCTGCAAGATGAATCTTGCCATATTTCATTCTGCGGCTCACCAGCCGCTGTTGGGAGTCTCTGCACGCTGGTGGCTTGGATTCTCCGTCCCGCTGCAGCCCAAGATTCCGCCAGCACCGTGACTCCCCGGATTTCACCTGTCCGCTCGCCGGATTTTTCTAACGTTTCGAATTCCGTCAACAGAATGGTAGCAGCGGAGGAGCAAGCAGCCGCGCCGGTGACCGTCGATTGCGAGGCTGTAGAGAAGGAGGATGTGATGGAGGAGGATGCTCCGGCGGCGGACGAGAACGTGGCGGAGCAGGATGCTTCTGAGGCAGCGGCGTGCGGCGGCCATGGTGGCGGCGCGGCCTCCGATGGAGTCCCTGCCGCGGAAGCACGCAAACCATGAATCGATTGGGAATTTTTTTTCTTTTCAACAGGAACACCGAACCGGTACGTCTGACTTAGCGGTGGCAGGTGGTGTAATATGTTCTGAGTGCAAGGGTAAAATCAGGAAAGAAAACGACGTATGACGCCTCACATTAGGGCCTCACATTAGGCCGTATTATATAGTAAAGATATATTTAACTAGTAAAATATCCGTGCGTTATTAGTAAACTCTGGTGATTATTATAGTTAGTGGAAAAAGAGATTTTATGTTTTGTTCGTACCAGTAGCCGGCACGTGCATGCACGTACGTCTTCTAAATATATATTTAATTTAAATATCACATAATACTTATTTGGGAGTGTTAGAGAAAATATTCCCGTGACGTATTTCTTGAAATTTAGCAATCACGGATCACATGCTGACACATATGATTTTTTTAAGATACAAAATTTTATGAACTCAATTCAAAAAATCATATACATCTGCATATTATTTATAAGAACTTTCAAAACTATCTTGTTATTTCTTGGATTCACATGAGCTCAGCGAAAACAACAAAATCAAGGGGGAATAAGTGCATTCCCACCCCCGTTGCCACCGTCACCAGCTGCTCTTCGAGGCCGCATCACCACCCCGCCCTCTCAAATCATGAACTCCGCCAGTCCGCCGCCACGTCAGCCATCCCCTCGAAAACCCCATACACCGGATGTTTGTCGTCGGCCGTGCCCCACCCCACTATTAAGTTCATTGGTCGCCTCGACTCGCTTTTGTCTGAACGACGACCTTCTCTGGCGCGGCTCCTAACGGTCGCGGCGATGTCTCTATGGGGGTCGGTGGTTGTTGAAGAAGATGACAGTGGAAGGCAGGAAGGTGGAGAAGAACGTGGGCACTACTCTACAGCGACCAGACAATATGTGACCAATAAAATCTCAAATTAGAATAATAATTATACAACACTAATTTTACTCTCTACTCCCTAGGGATGCGAAAACTGGATCCGTTTATCCCATTATTTTGTCCAAAATTTATAGTACACATACACATAATGGAAACAAAAGTGGTATAAACGGGTCCGTTTTCAGCCATTAAAAATCTGAAAATACAAAAATATTTTTTTCTTGCAATTACAAACCAAAACCCACAAATAACTTCATTTATAGTTTTTTATTATCATTGCATACTCTACTTTTATTATTGCATTGTTTTATTTTTGTTACATTTTATTTCAGCTTTACTAATATACACACCTTGTGCTTAACAACCACACGGTTGGAGTTGAGGAAACAAACAATTTATAACTATTTTTTAGGTTGCCCGAAGAAGAACAAGAAGATAAACTTCTCTGCACACAACTCTCTAAGTGTTCGATATTACCCTCGAGTCGTCTCGTGGGGAAAGCCTCCATTTGCTACAACACTCTCCTTTTTGAGCTCCAACGAGAAGGCATGCATCAGCCATCACTTGCTTGTTTATTTGGCTGCACATCAGGAAACTTCTGACATGTCGTTATTTCTCTATCATATTGTTTTTATCTAACATATTTTTATTTCAAAGTAGAAATTTTCTGTATAGAAATAGTTAAAATTATAATGACGCATTATAAAGTAGACATATTTTCAACTTCAGAATTGCCTTTCTCTTGAATATCATATCTAAAGTTCCTTTTCACTATTAATAAATGATTTCAGTTCATGTCAAGCCCCATTCACCCATGACAAAAGATACAAAGGCTCTTAGAGACGTGAGAGCCACAAATTGATCTCCTAAATAAAGTGTAAGTGTAATATGTTACTTTGTTCTTCGGAACATGTCATTTGAGATGGTGTCATACGGAATAAAATCATATTGAATTAGTCTAATCTCGATGTTTTCAAATGATCAACAATGACAAGCAGTTATCTGAAACCAATTGTTCTTGTGGCTCGTGTTTAATTTTCATTTTTATAATGAAACCTCACGTTTAGCATGATGTGTGTATAATTGAAGACGCTATTGATTGCGAGTCAAAGAAGATCAATAATGGTAGCCTTTTCAATCTCGAAGCTACTCTACTCAAATTACCAACATGACGAGGCACATATGTACGTCCATATATACGGTCGCATTGCACTCATGGATATGTTTACATTTTACACAATATTTTAAAAATTGTATTTATCTAGTGATTACTTCTTCTCAATTGCACATATAGATATATACTACCTCCATCCGGAAATACTTGACATAAATTTATCTAACTACAGATATAGTTAGACATGTCTCACGAGGTAGTATGTACTGGAGGGACAAGATCCTCCAGTACTATCTCGGAGGTAGTACTGGAGGGGCGAAAGGGTCCCTCCAGTCCTTGGCCTATATCGAAGGGTTTAGGGTTTAGGTGTATCCTCATTTGCCGTCTCACAAGATAAGATGACTCTATAGACTAATAAATGTATGTTTATAGGATACGACACCTATGTTATTACCCACTATAAAGATAGTAACATAGACTAGTATTATATTCATGATACCATTCTATCATACTCCCCATTATCCATTACTAGTGGACGTGTAGTAAATAAATTTTAAATATGCTAGTTTGAATATTTATAATTTTGTGTATGTCTAATTTTTTTAAAGAGAGTTAAGATTTCCAAGTGTAAAAACCTGGAATTTGACCATGGGCCATTAAATAGTGTTATTTTGTGTTCATGTTTACATATTTGTTATATCTTACGGTTGCATATAAAGTTGTCCATATGTTTTTTTTTAAACAGTACTCCTATTTTTTTGTGATATCTTTTAGTACAAGTGGATTCGTTATTTGTAAATTGGAATGTTGCTAATGTTTTTAAGACAAATGATTCCATTGTTAAGAGGAAGGCAAAATATGTTGTAATTATTTATTTTGGAATTGTAAAAATATGTGCGGAGATGTGGTGTGTGGTCTGCATTTTGTTTTTCGGAAATTCAATTTTGTGTCTGTAATTTTTATATAATGATATATAATGTTGTATCTGTTCTTGCAATTATTATTTTCAATTTATAGGAACATGCATGTAAATATGTTGGTTGTGAATAAATATTTAGTTTTTTTTGCAAAATTTGTAATTTTCCTGTTTTTTGGCAGTTTGGGATATAATTTAGCATGCATACGAAGAGCTATATATTGTTTGGTAATAATTATTTTGGAAATTGTGTACACGTAAATGGGTTGGCTGTGAAGAAATATTTTATCTAGGAATTTTACTATTATTTTGGATTTTTCTGACTTGCAGATTAGGAGTTATGAATTGTTTGAATTTAGATTTTTCTGTAATTTTAAAAAGTCTGACTGGTGGGCCCCACACATCAGCCGCGGCCGCGATGATGTCAGCCCTCGACGTCACTCGCCGGCGGACGCGGCCGCGCTTTCCAGCTCGCGTCGGCGCGGTGGTCGCCACGCTCAGGGCCGAGACGATACGGAAGAGACAGAGGAAAAGGGAAGGGAGTATGCGATAATGGCCGACCCATTCGGCAATTCCGCCCATGGGCAAGTCCGTCCATGGGCACCCGACCCTAATGGGTATGTTCACCCATGGTCTCGTCCATGGGCAATCCGATTAGTCGTGGGTAGGGTATGGAGAGACATGTGCGACCCGATTAGCTGACATGTGGGGTCCGAAATGACATAGCACACTACTAATTTAGTCCACTCCAGCCAGCGCCCCAGTCCAATAGTTCAACATAGCTCAATAGCCCAACCCAATTTAGTTCACAGCGCATCGACCAATTTATTATATATCTGATCTCATTGCTTCAAGAATTTCACCATCATTATCTACTAGTACCAGTTCTTCCAAAACAAGGAGATGGAGGGAGGGAGGGCATAGAGAGGGAGGAGAGAGAATAGCAACAGGCACAAGCTAACATGAGAATATGAGGCGTCGGGAAGGGATACCAATGTAGAAACGATCCTCATAGACGAGGAGGGCAGCCAGCACAATGCAGTGGCACTCAAATAGGATGAACACACCCTTCGGAGAGGTTGCATACATATGCGATGGGTGCAAAAAACAAGACAAATAGGTGATGAAGAAGGCGTCCAAGGGTCCTGGGTCAACAAATGTTGGATGATTATTATCATGAGGCTTCTCACGCTGAAGTGGACTATGACCAATTAGTTCAAAACGGTCATAGATTTGTGACCAATATTTGGGAGGTCACTATTAAGAGGTCATAAGATAACATATTTCTTGCAGTGTCTCCCAGTCTCCCAGCTCCCAACCCTCTCCCTCACCGCCTCGCCAAGCGATGCTCTCCCCTCACCGACCAAAGCCGTTGCACCGACCCTGAGTCCCTGACTACCTGGTCCTCCCTCCACCGAGCGAAGCCGCTGTTGCATCTCCATCTCCAACTCCCTATCATCGCCTAATCCCTTCCGTCCCCGAAACCGCCGCCCTGTCGCACGCTGCAGCTTCCTCCTGCCGTCCCCGACACCTCCATCCCCTACTCCCTGTCGGCACGAGGTGAATCCTCTAGATGCACTTGTGTATGTTATAAATTTGGGGTTCTTTGTGTTCTGATGCAAGGTGCTTACTATAGACCCGACTGGTATAGCATGGGTCTGAGATCTGACCCATGGACAAGGTCATCGTCAGAGACCCTCGCCCATTTGTTATGTGGGCATGGGTCTGGAATAGGTCGACCTGGCCATACCCGACTCATTGCCGGCCTTAGACCTATATTTTCTTATATACACCTATTTATTGAAAAAAAATCAGTTTTGGAAACTATAAAGATTTGAAAAGTGTTCAGATTCAAGAAAATCATATTTGAAAAATGGACAAATTTTTAAAAGTTTGGATTTGAAAAATGTTCAAATTGAAAACATTAAAAATGTTCAAACTCGGTATTCACATGCGAAAAATGTTCAAATTCAAAAAACCATTAACATTAAAAATTGTTCAAATTTAAAATATTCAGTTTTGAAAATGTTTAAATAAAAATAACCACTTTCAAAATTGTTTAAATTCAAAACCTTTCACATTTGAAATGTGTTCAATTTAAAAAGTGTTATGATTTGGAAAATATTCAAATTGAAAAAGTGTACAACTTTTTTTAAAATTCGAAATTTTTCACACACAAAAAGTAAAATAAAAGGAAAAATAAAACAGAAAATAAAATGGAAAGTAAAAAATAAAAGGAAAACGAAAAAAGAAAAAAAGAAATGGAAAATAAAACAGAAAAGAAAAACAAAAACAAAAACGGTAGTCTTCCTCCACTCTCTGCAGCAACCTCAGTCCCCCAAGGCCTTTCTCCGGCGCTCTTCCACTCCCACAACGCCTTTCTCCGGCGCGCGCCGCCGCTTCCTGCGCCAGCTCCAATCTCACCACCCACACGAACGGGAGGAGCCGACGACGCTCCCAACCATGACGGCGGCGACCCTGCACTGCGGATCCAGGTACTCATCTCTGATAGTTGTTTGAGGTTTACTCTCATTGAGAGAGGATGGCACTAGGAGAGTTGGGGCAATTTTCATTGGTTTTTTTGTCACACACAATGTCATGCCAACCTGAGGGGTTGGGGTTACATACTTATAGGCTGCTAGCCAGCCACGAATATGCTAGTCTAAAGTAGTCAAGACTGTTATAACAACCAGTCCTTGATGCTATCCTAACTGACTGTCCTACATGCTAACTGCCAGTCCTTGACACAAGGACCAGACTGTCCTAGATGCTAACTGCCAGTCCTTGACACAAGGACCATGTGTGCTGCCTGCAGTCCTACAGACCAAAGACCAAACCCCACAAGACTATAGTACATAGACTTATCCATCATTCTCCCACTAAGTCTTGTGCGTTGTCTTGTGGACGGGCTGAACCATCCCAATCCTGGAGAAGATTTCAAGGAACTTGATCCTCCCAAGAGGCTTGGTGAGCAGATCAGCGAGCTTGTCCGTGGTGTTGATGTAGCTCGTTGTGATGCTTCCTTCCTCCAAACAGCCTCGGATGAAATGATGTCTCAGCCGGATGTGCTTGCTCCGTTCATGAAAAACGGGGTTCTTTGCCAGGGCCAGAGCGGACTTGCTGTCCACCATCAGCTGCACAGCTCTAGTGTCTCTGCCTAGGAGATCACCAAGCAGTCGAGCGAGCCAGAGTGCCTGTGTGCAGGCTGTAGAGGCCGCCATGTACTCGGCCTCGCAGCTGGACAAGGCAACCACCTGTTGCTTGACCGACTGCCAGCTCACGAGGCACTTGCCGAGGAAGAACATGATCCCGCTTGTGCTTTTGCAAGTGTCGATGTCGCCGGCGTGGTCGCTGTCGCTGTACCCGATGAAATCTGCCACCCCAGGGCATCTAGGGTAGTGAAGGCCATGGTTGAGAGTCCCTGCAACATAGCGGATGATCCTCTTCACAGCCTGCTCATGCTCCGTCGTCGGTCGCTGCATGAAACGACTAACGTAGCCGACGGAGAACGCCAAGTCCGGCCGACTATGGGAGAGGTAGCGAAGGCTCCCCACAAGACGCCGGTACAGTGTAGCATCCACTTCCTTCGCCGTGCTGTCGCGGCTCAGTTTCAGCCTCTCCTCCATTGGAGAGAGAGCTGGGTTGCAGTCAGTGAGCCGAGCTAGCTCAACGATGCGCTTGGCGTAGGCGGTCTGTTGAAGCGTTATCCCAGAGTGATCCTGGTGCACCTCGATCCCCAAATAGAAGGAGAGGGGCCCTAGATCACTCATCTGGAAAGCAGCTTTCATCTCCTCCTTGAACGCAGCCACCTCTGCATCCTTGATGTCGGTGATCACCAAGTCATCGACATAGACGCCCACCAACAGGGCATTTCCTCCGCTGCCCCGTCGGTAGACGGCCGCCTCGTGCGGGCTTTGCTCGAAGCCCATCGTCTTCAGCGTGGAGTCCAGCTTGGCATTCCACGCCCTTGGTGCCTGTCGGAGGCGATAGATAGCCTTGTGCAAACGAACTACCTTGCCCTCCTTGCCGAGGATCACAAATCCCGGCGGCTGCTGCACGTAGACTTCCTCCTTCAATTCAACGTTGAGGAGGGCTGACTTGACGTCCATGTGGTGGACACACCAGCCCTCCTGGGCAGCTAGTGCAAGGATGAGCCGCACAGACTCCATCCGTGCCACAGGAGCAAAGGCGTCGTCAAAATCGACCCCCTCCCGCTGCAAGAAACCTCGCGCCACCAAGCGAGCCTTGTGCTTGACGATGACAACGGCCTCATCACTCTTCAGCTTGAACACCCATTTAAGGGTGATCGCGCGATGACCACGAGGGAGATCAGCAAGTTCCCAAGTGCGGTTCTCCTTGACCGCATCCATCTCCATCTGCATCGCAGCACGCCATGCTGCGTCTTTGTCAGCCTCTGCAAAAGAGTGAGGCTCACCGTCCTCATGCGCAAGCTGCAGCTGCGCCTCCAAGTCCCGTGGCACCAGTCCCGGCACCGGCTGGTCACCGAGTATGTTCTCCACTGTATGGTACCGCAGCGGCTCGTCGCCATGATATGCATCGATGCACTCCTCATCGTGAGGGAGCGGGGATGCGAACTCCACTGGGTTGTGCACTAGAGATGATGTAGATGTGCCCGGAGGAGTGGCTGCCGGCGATGGAGTACGCAGTGTCGCTGGCTGAGGTACCATCGGTGTAGCTAACACCGGGGTTGACGGAGTCTTGGGGGCTGAAGTAGACGTGCCCAGCGAAGAGGAGCTACCTGCTCCCCCAGCCTCCTCGAATTGGACGTACTCGATGATGAAGTCGTCACATGTCGGGGTCGAGCCATCGTCCACCTCCTTACCCCACGCCCATCCTCGCCCTTCGTCGAACACGAATCGCGTTGTGCGCACACGCTGTGTCTTGGGGTCGAGGATGCGGTAGGCCTTCGAGCCTGCCGAGTAGCCGATGAACACTCCCGGAGTGCTCCTGTCCTCAAGCTTGCCGATGTGGCTGAGCTCCTTGGCGAACGCGAGGCAGCCAAAGACTCGCAGGTGGGAGACTGCCGGCTTTCGTCCATGCCAAGCCTCATACGGCGTCCTGCCGTCGAGTGCCTTGGTAGGAGAGGGGTTGAGGATGTAGACAGCCGTCAACACCGCCTCTCCCCAGAAGACAGCCGGCATCCCTCTCTGCTTGAGGAGGGCCCGAGTCATCCCCACAACCGTCTGGTTGCGCCGTTCGACGACGCCATTCTGTTGTGGGCTGTATGGCGCGGAGTAGTGGCGCTGGATGCCTGTATCAGCGCACTACGACGCGAATTCAGCTGCTGTGAACTCACCGCCGTTGTCGGTGCGCAGCACCCGCAGCTTCCGGCCGCATTCAGCCTCTGCAGCGACTTGCGCACGCCTGATGGCGTCCGCTGCCTCCCCCTTGCTGCCGAGGATCACCACCCACATGTAGCGGGAGAGATCGTCGACGAGCAGCAAGAAGTAGCGTCGTCCTCCTGGTGTAGCCGGTGTCACCGGGCCACACAGGTCCCCATGCACGAGCTCGAGCTTCTCCTTGGCTCTGAAGCTCGCCTGCTGGGGAAAGGGGTGTCGTCTGTGCTTCGTCAACACACAGACGTCGCAGAACTGCTCCACTTGGTCGAGGCATGGCAGGCCTCGGACCATCTCCTTGGCGCTGAGCCGCTTCAGGGCCTCAAAGTGAAGGTGCCCGAAGCGCTCGTGCCACTGCCACGCCTCGTCGTCCTTACGAGCTGCGAGACGGATGGGTTGTGCCACCTGCACATCAAGGACGTAGAGCCGGTTTGCGCCTCGAGTTACCTTAGCAAGAAGGCGATGATGGCGATCCCAGATGCGTAGGATCCCATGCTCGATCAGCACGCGTGAGCCGTTCTCGTCCAGCTGTCCCAGGCTGATGATGGAGTTCCTCAACGCAGGGATGTAGTAGACACCGGTGAGCAGCCAGTGCTCGCCGGTCTTGGCGATGAAGACGACGGAGCCGACGCCCTTATCTCTACGGCGGAGGCATCCCCGAACTTGACGGAGCCTCGTACGTCGGAGTTGAGCTCATCGAAGAACTCTCGTCGTCCGGTCATGTGGTGGGTGGCGCCGGTGTCAAGGCACCACCCGCCAGTCTTGTCGCTGTCGAAACCATCGCCGAGGAGGGCGTGCGCCTTTGGCTCGTCCAGGTGGAGGAGAGCCGCTCCGGTCGCTGCCGCAGGGGACAGTTCGACGCTGGCATGTGCCATGAACAGCGCTGCGTCCTCCGCAGCCTGCGCGACATGGGCCTCCGCAGCCTGTGCTACGTTAGCCTCTACAGCCTCTGCGACATTGGCCTGGCCATGTCGTGGCTGTTTGCACTCCCTGGCCCAGTGGCCAAGGCGGCCACAGTTGTGGCAGCCGTCGTCCTGTGCCTGCTTGGGCCTGCCGGCTGCGCCTCGTCGGGCGGCTCCACGGGCATCACCGCGCCCCCTGCGCGGCTCGCCCCGTTTTCGCCAGCCCGTTGTGGAAGAAGGCTCCCCCTTCTTCCCGTTGCCGAGGCCGGCATCCCACTGCTCCCGAGATAGGAGCAGCTTCCCTCCGGTGGTGATGGGCCCCGAGAGAGGTTGTGGCTCGTCGGTGTCGACGACCTTGAGGCGACCTATCGCCTCCTCGATCGTCATCGTGGAGAGGTCCAGCAGAGACTCGATCGAGCGAGCCATCTGCTTGTACTTCTCGGGGATGCACCGGAAGAGCTTCTCAACAGCTCTCTCCTCGTTGTAGGTGTCATCGCCGAACTGCACCATTTTCTGCAAGAGAGTGTTGAGACGGAGAGCAAAATCATCAACGTCCTCACCTGGCTTGAAGGTCAGGTTCTCCCACTCCTTGCGAAGTGCCTGCAGGGTGGATTTGCGGGCACGGTCGCTGCGGATGCGTGCCGTGGCGATGGCGTCCCACGCCTCCTTGGCAGTCCGCTTCCTGGAGAGCGAGAATTGCATCTCAGCTGGGACTGCGGCGATGAGGGCGTCCAGCGCCCGTCGATCCTCATGATGGTCGACGCCGTCGTCCTGGACCGCCTCCCACATGTGCCGCACCTGGAGCCTGACCCTCATGATCGCGGCCCACTCGACGTAGTTGGTTTTGGTGAGGGTAGGCCACCCCACACTGGGACCAACGTCCCTGACCACAGTCCGGACCCCGTGGAGGCCTCGGCCTTGATCCTCCCAGCCGTCGTCGCCGTGCACGCCCCCCTTGGGAGCGCCACCGCGAGCGTGCTCGGCTGCCCATTGCGTCGCCCGCTCTTGCGCCGCGTCGTCGCGGTCTGCGTCGACGCTGCCTTCGGCGGACTCGGAGCTCTTGGCGCTGCCACGCAGCGCCTTAGCCTCCGCTGCAGCCTCACGTGCTGCCTCCGCCGTCGCTGCTGCTTCTACCTCTGCTCTCGCTGCTGCCAGCTCCGCCGCCGCCAGCCTTGACGCCCTTGCCGCTGCTGCAGCGGTTGCCGCAGTCACTCGCTCACGCTCCTCTGCCTCTGCGCGCTCGGCCTCCTGCCGACGCTGCGTGCTCGAGGTAGCCGTGCGCTGAGAGCGACCTGTGGACATGGCTAGCTGCTGGGGGGCTGCAGGTTGTTTCTGACGAGCTGCTGCTCGACAACCCGGAGGGAGGGAAGTAACCAGGGACACTCGGAGCTGCTACTCGCTGGGGCTGCTCTGCTCCCGGAGATAGGGGATGGCAGGAAACACTCAAACTACAAGACAACCTGGCTCTGATACCACTTGATAGTTGTTTGAGGTTTACTCTCATTGAGAGAGGATGGCACTAGGAGAGTTGGGACAATTTTCGTTGGTTTATTTCTCACACACAATGTCATGCCAACCTGAGGGGTTGGGGTTACATACTTATAGGCTGCTAGCCAGCCACGAATATGCTAGTCTAAGATGCTAGTCTAAAATAGTCAAGACTGTTATAACAATCAGTCCTTGATGCTATCCTAACTGACTGTCCTATATGCTAACTGTCAGTCCTTGACACAAGGATCAGACTGTCCTATATGCTAACTGTCAGTCCTTAACACAAGGACCATGTGTGCTGCCTGCAGTCCTACAGACCAAAGACCAAAAACCAAACCCTACGAGACTATAGTACATAGACTTATCCATCACTCTCGTCCCTCCGGTGCCTATATTGAGAACGGGACAGTAGGTCTAGCGCTGCTCGATCCTTCCCCTCCGTCGAATTCGCGGGGAAGTAGCAGCAGCCGCATCAGCGAAATTTGCGATTCCAAATACATTTAGCCGTGGCCACAGCTGGTAGTGATAAGTGAGCAGGGCATCAAGTTGCTCCGGCATTCTGGCCTGAAGGAGACACACAGTAGATTTATGTGCCGACCATCAGGGCCAGCGTAGCGTATAGGTTGCAGTGGAGTGCTGACACATTAATCGGCCAAAATAACTCCTGAGTCTGTCCAACTATTTACTTTATATCCTGTACAACGTTAGACGTGGAATTGTGGAAATCTTAACCTTTATTAGAGTATGTTTGATGATGCGCGCTACTGTTTTGATGATACGGTTCTTAGACAACCGAGGAATATAAAACATGTCCTACTTATATGTACTGATGACTGCCGTTATACAATGTGTATGTGGACGTAAGGCTTGATGACAAATGTTTTGAGGACCATTCTTCTGATGCAAACCATAAAAACAGACGAGGAGAAACTGAAATGTGCATTTATTCTTCTTTTGGGTGGGCTGAAAGTTGCTACAGTTTTTTAAAAAATCTCAGATGTCATTTACACGCTACCTTACTGTTTCTCCTCACCTATTCCTTCTCTTTTGATACAGATATAAGTTCATCTGATGGAAGGAGATGTTGAGTCTTGGCAGGGGATCACCACAACTGTACTACCTAGTGACCTGGTGGTGGATATCCTGTCTCGGCTGCCGCTTAAGTCCTTTTGCCGCTTCAAATGTGTTTGCAAGTCTTGGCTTGCCTTCTCGTCTGATCCACACTAGACTCCTGTACCAAAAACATGAGCTTGGCCCTGCTATCCATCTAGCCAGACTTCCCTCAAGTGATAGAGATATTGACACAACACTAAGCTTTGTGCCATTTTACGAGTACACCTTAAAGCTTAAAGACTGCAGCAATGGACTACTTATTTCTTATGGTCTCAGCATTTTTATGTGTTCAACTTTGAGGAGAGCTCTTTCGAAAATGATGAGTTCAAATTGGAAATTAAGGTGTTTTTCTCTGAGAATTACACATGGTCTAGTTGTCTTTGGGGAAGTGACGATCCATGTTGGTGTGGTTTACTCTTCGTAAATGGAGTGATGTATGTGGGGCACGATTTAGCGCATGAGATTCTGGCGTTCGATGCACCTAACACATGCACACAATTGCTCAATGAGAGGACCATTCAGCTGCCAGGATTTCCAAACGGACGAGAACATGGGTTTGTTTGTTCGAAAGGGCGTCTTTGCCAGTCATGTGGGGTCTTATGCTATGCACTAGATGAATTGGATGGTTCTATGATGCGAATCTGGAGCCTAGAAGGCTCTCATAGGTGGATGGTGAAGGGAGGGACATAATGCTCCGTACTGATATTTCCGGATTGTTGTGTTTTGATTATGACATCCTGGCTTTTGACCTGGAGAGGGAGGTAGTTATCCTTGCTGACCGAATTGATAGTGCCCTCTCAGTTGGTCCTACAAACAAAATGTCCTCTCATTTAGCACCAGTGCTGGAAAACTTTTGGAGATTTCGAGTGACTATCTAGGTTTTTTTTTTTGCCATAGACTATCTAGGTTACTCTTACTACTATGTGCCATACTACGGCAAGTTTCTGGCTTCAGTGCTTCGAAGGGCTCAAGATGAATGTTAGCTTGTTGGGTGCGTTACCAAATTTAGGATGTAATATTTGTAAGCGTCTCTTGTGAACCAGCTCTACCAAACAGCTGTTATGTAGTATTATGTACTGGATTGCTGGCTTCTCCATGTGTGATGTGGCGTCTAATAAACTCTGGTCTTACACTCTTACTTGAGGAGAACTGCAGAGTAAATTCGTTTCCTGTTGGTACAAGGACAGGCCACACATGGTATTTGTTGAAGTTACAGGAACTCTTGTAATCTTGCCATGCTTCAGTTTCCAAGGCATTATATTGGAGTTGTGTTGGTGCTTGTGTCTGTGGAGTGTTTTTTTTAAATAAAGTTAAACAGACACAGTGGCACATGTTTGTAGGATTTACTCCCTCCGTTTCACTATGTAAACATTTTTAGCTAGCTAGTTTAGTTTGGGTATGAGGCTTATATTTTGAAACAGAGTTGTAGATGTATTAAAAACAGAGTTAGTAACTGTTCTACAGTATCATCTTACCGTAAATAAGAAGTGCAGCAGCACCCGAAAACTTCATGTAAAATAAAAACAGCTGTATTTGCTTTTCATGCTTCCTTTTTCAGCAATAGAGCTGGTGACATGCCCTATTTTGTACTGCACGATAAAGGAAAATTAGAATGAAAACTGGATAATAATCTACATTGGTGTATAAACAAATTGATCAACCTGCCATATTTCTAAAACAAACTTTCACGATTTTTAATAGATAAAGCCGATACAAAATGTTGAGTGAATCCTCTAAAAAGCGATAAAGTACCCACACCCCCATAAGATGCCTCTGAGACTAACGATCAGAGGTGAAAACCACGCCTTAAGAAATCACCGGACATCATTGCATCACGCACAACAAGCTGTTATCGAAGAGAACTACCTGCCATCTAGCTCTGGGCCATAGAGTGTTAATCATAACGAGGATCGAGAATGTTGCCAATAAGTCATGTGTGCAAGATAGGAGGTCACCACGCTAGAGTCGAAGAGGCCCACACTAGAGTCGAAGAGTCCCACACCAGACCAGGCCCTCCTAGCCCAGATCCACCCCGTACAAGGGCATCAAAAATGCGGCGAGCACAACAAGAACAACGAACTCCATGCCGACTATGATACACACCCCGTAGAACCGAAATTGGGTATGTTAGGCAGCTGCGAGACCTAGGCCAGCCTAGCCTAAATTTGGCGTCTTAGTCGAGCCGAAGCGAAGTACATGACATAGTTGCACGACACTACCAAGAGCCTCTGATGAGCACATCGGCCATGACTCACCTAACACATGTCAGTACAGTGTAGCCCGCTGTCATAACATAACGACGTGACTTGCCACCACACACTTGCAGCCGTAAAAGCCGCATCCCTCCCCCACCACCCCCGCCCAACAACACCAGTCATGTCACACCACCGGCCACCTTCCCCGAGGCTAGTAAGGGCATCGCCGGCAGTCCCGCTGGCGCTTCATGAGGGATGCGTGGGAAAGGGGAGTGTTCTTCGGTGAAAAAAAGGCAGAAACATGATCGGATAAAATAACGACAAATGATTAGCTAGATGGGGTCATTTAGTTCCCTCGTTAGGATTACTCTCTCCGATTGGAAATGATTGACAGAAATTATGTATATATAGAAATACTGTAGTTCATAGAACATCCATATTTGAGAAATCCCGTGTCAACCGAGCGAAAGAATGAATAACAAGATGGACCGATCCGAGGCCCAACAACGGTCCATTTCTACCCTCCACTGTCGCCACCACTCCTCCACAGCTTCACTCTCGCCACGCACACCGCACGGACACGCTAGGGCTCCCTCCAATCCAGCCCGGCGGCCGCGGCGGCGCAGCGGCGGTGGTGATCCTCCAGTGCAGATCCAGGTACTCCTTCCCCGTTCATCTGCTCTATGCTTTGGTGCATTCTCTCGCTTAGAATGGGGAAGTAGGTTTAGTGCTCGATCTGTCCTAGCCCTTGTTTACTCGATCAGATTCGCGGGGGAGGTAGCCGCAAAAACTAGGAATGCGAATAATCGATCGGATTCGGGTTTAGGGTTTAGTTGTACTCTGCTAGCGAGAGGTGTGCAGGACGTCAACGGGGTTCGCTGTAGGAAAGAGCCTTGTAGTTTTCTGCCTACCATCAGGGGCAGTGGAGAGCTGATTCTCTTAGCTGACCCTTTGAAAAAAGGGAAAATTTTCTGTTGGACACAGTTATTTCGTGTCCTTTGTTTAAACACACCAAACTTTATGCTTTTGCTTAGTACCATTACAATTTCTTGATTATTTGCTATAACACGCTCCTTGTACTAAAACGGAAAGATTCACTTTTTTCCCTTCCTTCCCCAATCCGTTTACTTAGTCCATTCTTCTTGCCTACAAGGAGTTCGGTGGGCGCTTTTGTAGATGATGAAGCCATGGCGCTCCGACGCTGACCTCCACCCCGTTCCGACGTGTCGTCCGCAGGTCCTGCCAGACTCGTCTGCGTCACGCCCTGGGCAACCTTGACCGTGTCGGCGACCACACCATCCAGCCACCCCAACAGGGCTCGAATCACCTTGCTGGTATGCTGCAGCCGCCGGGAGCTGCCGCCCTTGTCCCCATGCTAGTTTTGCAACTCCATCGATCCAGCGATCACGTAACACGGTAGCCACGTGAGGAATCCATTGACCTGCCTGCCTGCTTGCTTTCTGCATCGCGACAAAGCGGATCGATCAGCTACCAAGTTTGTCAATGTGCGTCTCGCCGGGAAGTACCCCGGGTCTGGGGTTAATCAAATAGACTTCTCCCCGCCTACACCCTACACCTTTCCATTTTAGTATAAGTGGTGTGTTACAACAAATGATAAAGAAATTGTAATGGTACTGAGCAAAGCCACGAAAGTTCAGTGTGTTTGAACAAAGAACACAAAATAACGGTGTCCAACAGAAAAAAATTCCTTGAAAAAAATAGCATCTTACGATATTGAATGTTGACTCTAGACCTTGGGTTTAATGAAAGAGGAGAAACGAATTTTAGACCCAAAATAAATAAATAAAAGTAAAAATGGAAACTGCAAATTACATACATTTTTTTGTTTCAAATTGTGCGCTGTTTTAGGTCTACAAATGGTTGAATTTACGTTCATTTACATGTGATGCTTTGCCGGCTTAGAGATGGAAATGTTTTGGACAACTCAGGGATATCAAATCCGTCCTTCTATATGCACAGACCGAGTATAGAATATGTGTGATTTTAAGGCTGATAACACATGTTTTCAGGGCCACTCATTTGCTAGTTCTGGTGTAAACTATGAAAGGACCAGTGGGGACCAACAAAATGTGTATTTACACGCGTATTTGCTGTTTCTCAGTTACACGCGTGTTCTGGTGTCAAAGTTCTTTGAAGTTTAGGTTCAAATGGCATTTACGTAAGTATTTTGTTGTTTCTCAGTTTAATATCATCTATTTTCTTCTCTTTTGGTGCAGATAGGTTCAGATGCTAGGTTGGCTCCAACGAGATAGAAAACCCCCACAGGTGATGTCCACATCTGTACTACCTGATGAGCTGGTGGTGGACATCCTGTCTCGACTACCGTTGAAGTCAGTTTGCCGCTTCAAATGTGTCTGCAAGTCTTGGCTTGCCTTCTCGTCCCACTCCCATCCATACTACCGCCAGAAGTTCCCAAGAACTCCTGTTGGTCTCTTGTACCGAAAATATGCTCTTGGAACAGCCATCCATCTTGCCAGACTTCCTGCAAGTGACAGGGAAATTGACGCAAGTCTGAACTTTGTGCCACCATGTTATAAGTCCTCAAAGCTTGTGGATTGCAGCAATGGCCTACTTCTTTGTTATGAGAGAGGTAATAAGCATGAAGCAATTTCCAACACCATTGTGTGTAATCCGGCAACTAAAGAGTGGATGGCAATTCCTGATACTGAACCTGAACCGCCTATCTGTGATACTTGGCTTACGTTGTCTTTTGATCCATTATGGTCTCAACACTTCTATGTCTTCAAATTCCAGTCCATCCCGCACTTCACTCCACCTATTGGGACTACAATTGAAGTTGAGGTATTTTTCTCTGAGGAATCCTTGTGGTCTGGTCCTCTATGGGAAACTGAGCATGCGTATGTTGGTGATTCAATCTTCGTAAATGGGGTGTTATATGTGAAGCACTTATGGGACCATAACATTCTGGCGCTAAACGCACCCAACACAAGTGCACAATTGCTCAATCATAGGATCATTCGGTTGCCAGGATATACAAATGGGGCAGATATGTTTAACTGTTGTGATGGACGTCTTTCGCGGTCATCACACATCTTATGCTATGCGAAACAAGAACTGGATGGCTGCACGGTGCGAATTTGGAGTCTGGAAGGCCCTGACGAGTGGGTGGTGAAGCATCGTGTCAGTGTGAGCGATGTATTCGGGAGGGACATGTTGCTCAGCATTGATAGTGACGGATATTGGTACTTTGATTATGACATCTTGGCTTTTGATTTGGAGAGGGAACTAGTCATCCTTGATGACAAGAAAGCTGATAAGATCATCTCAGTCAGCATCAGTACTGGAAAAGGCTGGCAGTTTAAACAGCTTCCAGAAAAGTTCACTGAAGTGTACCTCAGTCTATTCTATGTGCCATACTACGGCGAGGTTCCGGCATTAGTCCACTAGATGGCTCAGGATGAATTCTTCCATTAATGCTCTAGTACTTTGTAAGAACCGTTTGTGCATTAGCTGCCGCGGAACAGCCATTGTCTACTGTACTAGATTGTTGTCTGTGTGCCAATTGTTTGAATGGTGTTGCACTTGCCTTTTCAGCCTGTCGAATTTATGCTCGCTTAATATGGAAAACTGCATATTAAGTACCTCTGCTCTGTTTGTGTATATCGCATGTGGATAAGTATCCTGGGCACATGAGTGGAATTACTTGCTCACTGCACGATATTCAGGCATGGATACTTGCAGAGACTTGTGAGTCATTTCAGTAGGAACTAACTAGTGAAGCTGTGACTGTTTCAGTAACTTGTAGTGCACCCCAACATACATGTTCAAAATACCTTGCGCACTCGTGTTCTCTCCAGTCGAGTTGAAAACCTGTCCATATGTTGGTTTATGTTTGCAGCATATTGTACTGCATATGGTGGATCAATCAACTCTATGTTTCGACTACACGGATCTAAGTAGCTTGTGATCTAGAATAATCATTCACATGGCATGGAGACGAGCATGTCTTCCAAAGGCAGGTAGAGAGCTCTTGAAGATGGCGGGCATTGTTGGCGCACATCATTCGGCTAGAACTCTGCATCTCACTCTTAACGCAAAGCAGCTGCTAATTAGGTGCAATACTTGGTCAATCAGTGCTGTACATTGCTAATGATTTCGCATGGACGCCAGCAGCAGTTTTTTTAGGAGACCGAGCAGCTGCTTGCGTTGTGAAAGATGTCGCAGTGCAGACAAGTGAGATTGGATTGACAAGTGGACCATGCCTCGACCCAACCATCACCAGTAAACTGTGATCAACATGGTGCCATGACACAGCTGGCGGCGGTTCTCCGACGTGGAGGAGTATGATCGCAGAGAAGCGCAATATATCGAGGGGAGACGCAATCTGGAGAATGGAAACCAGTAGCTCAAAGATACGATGCTGCCCTTTGGTTTCCCTTGATTGTGATTTGGGAATTCCCGACACATCCCAAGCCCGTACGTTCTAAGAAATTTAGAAGCAAAACTTCCCTAGCATTGAGACTGCTCTCCCAGTATTTCTTTTTGTTTCTATGTAAGAGGAATTGGACAGTACGTGCATTCGCTATGCTCATATAAAAGTGTACATCTCTTGTGTGATGATATATATCCAACCCGCCTAGGGTTATGAACTTATGATCATGTGCCCGTATGTTTGTCATCTGCAACAACCATATCAAGTGGTCATCATTACCATCTTTACTCACGCGTCATCTTCAGCAACCGTTATTTAATGTACTAGATTGTTGGTTTTGTGTGCCATTTGTGTGGATAGTGTAGTAGTACTTTGCCTGTTCAGCCAGTCAACAACTCTGATCGAACTTATGCTTGCTTAAATGGAAAACTGCAAATTAAGTACCTATGTTATGTTGATGTTATTAACATGTGGATATATCATGGACGCACCAGTGGAACTACTTGCTCAATTGCACCATATTCAGACATGGTTACTTTCAGAGACCTTTTCAGTAAGAACTACTCTCTCCGTTCTGACTCAGATTTAGTATAAGTTGTACTAAATGTGAGTCAATTAATTCGGGACAGAGCGAGTACCTAGTAGTGAAGCCCTGACTGTACTGCATATGGTGGATTACACTCTATGTTTCGGCTGGTCGGATCCAAGTAGGTAAACTACTCTATGTTTAGGTGGAGGTAAACCACTTGAGAGGATCATGTTTTTTAAGGCAGGTAGAGTAAGGGATATTTGATTATTTGCCACATATTTGTTGGGGCTTTGATTATTTGACACACTTTGGATGACCTCTGATTATGTTCCACATTTAGACTGATTCTTTAATGAGTTTCCCGTTTTCCTTTTGTACTGGCTCCTGAAGATAACACTGCTGCATATGAGTAGGCTAAACTCTGCACAAACGATTTTGCATGGACGCCACCAGCACATATGACTCTGAACCTGAGAATGATCTAAAAAGCAGACCCTCGACGACTCCATCAAACCTACACCAGTAAATTTGGTCGACATACCTCGACTGAACTCACTATGGATCAAGATGTTGCTCTGAAGGCTGTGGTGGTGATGGTCTGACGTGTAGTATGATTGCAGAGACGTGAAATATAGGGAGGGAAATGGGGGCAAGTGCCTCAAAGTTACATTTGTGCCCTATAGTGCCTCTCAAAGTTGATTTGGTAATTCCTGATGCATCCCAAGCCCATGTTCTTTTTAAAAGCAAAAATTGCTTTAGTATAACGCTGCTCTCCCATTTTTTTTCTATATTTTAGTAGGACTTTTGCCAACTAGAGGACATCAAAATTGGAGCTGTGCCCAGTGTAAATCTCTCACAGGATATATATCAAGCTCGCCTTGACCATGTACTTGTATGGTTGTCATCTGCAACAACCATATCAAGAGGCCATCATGACTATCTTTACTCACGTGTCATGTCACGACTCACATCCAGCAACAAATGGTACACATGAGTACAAGTAGCGCACAGTTTCACAACTTATGCAAATCGATTGGACAAGAATAAGAGCTGAGCTCACGGCAACTGGAAGGGGTTATCAGAGTTTGAGAGCGCAAACATCGCATTGCCAGTTTTTGTTGCAAGGACACAGAATGTTATATCCCAAAGAATATTTATGCTGACTGTTTACAGAATGAGATGGACTAATCGGTCCGCCAAACCAAATCTTTTTTTTCTCATAGAATAATCATTAGGTGAGAAGCTCAAGCCAGTTGTAACTACATCGCAGACCAGCAGCATTACAACCAAAATGGAACAAACGCTGCTCTTCATTCATCCAGATCGGATTGTGTACATCATAAATCACAGGCTGTGGGTCGACTGGATGATGCTTGCTCTACTAAGCCAACATACAACTGATACTAGAAGCCTGCATCGTCGACTGATTCGTGGTCCATATGCAAAAGTGGTATACACCTAACCTATCTCCTTATCACAGGGCCCTTGTACAGACCTCTAGCAACAACAAATCCCTCGGGAGGCTGATGGTCCTCCAGTTCCTCCAACCAGACTACCTCGGAGCTATCTATTTCACTCGGCAAAACATCTGGTAAATTGTTCAAGGAAATGGTAAAACAGATCAGAACTGGCATACCTTAATATAGTACTGTAATAGATAAAAAACGAATAATCAAGTTTCAAGATATACCAGATGATTCCTTCACTGAAGACTTCCGGAAGTATGAACAGTCTCTTCCCTTCTCAGCATTATATGGTGGAGAAAGGACGTCAAAGAGCGCACAAGGTGTGATGGCTCTGAAAGTGTGGATGTTACCACCTCTATCAGGATACAGAATGGTGGTCTCTGGCGCGGTCATTTCGCGATCTCTTACACACCTTGCTGGTCTTGCTGCACCGGAGTCAAGCTACATAATCTTATTAGTTGGCACACAAATTTTACACAGCAAACGTAATGATTTAAGCTAGGGGCATTTGTATGATCGATAAATGATCCATAGAAAGAGCAGCTTCTAATACATAGACACTCTTTGAACTCATCAAATTAGATAGCAGGAAATACGACAGATATTTAACTATCTGGCATTCGTACGACGTATTGGCTAGCATTACCATATTTTGTTTAAGAATGTCATTTGGATTTAACGACTTATCATAAACTTGGTGTGCAAGAATATGAAATTGAAGCTGTATTTTACAATTGAGATACAAAGTAGGGTGTGGAAACAGATATCATGGCACAAAACATGGCACCACAGACAGTGTTTCAGTAACTGACAACATCAGTAGAAGTTTGAATGACTAGGACATCCAACAATAAAATGACCATTTACTTATGAGAATAAAAGCCAAGAGCATGACCGCAGTTGCTGTTCCATGGCATCCAGTTAGGGGCATCTTTACTAATCCAGCAAAAACTTGCTGCTACATCTCTAAAGACGTCCGTAAATACATGTCGATTGGAAATTGACAAGGGCTCGCACATGCACCACATCTGTATCCATACCCATATATAAGCGCACTGCTAAAGTGGGGCACTTCTAGTCTCAGCCATCCAAAAAAATATTAATCCCTTTTCCTTTACCTAATTACAATCTAAGGGCTGACAAACCGGTTAGTCCTCCTTTAATCTCTCCCAGAATACTGACACAGTTAAACTACCTAATAATCAGATTAATTGCTGAAATTATAGCTGGAGAGGAGACATACTATTTGCTCCTATATGCTGCTCTCAGGCTGCTCTGCCTACCAACTCGCCTCGGTGCTGCGCGTCGCCTCCTCCCTCCGGACTCTTCACTGTCCTTCACTGTCCTCCCTTGTTCCATTCCGTCCCGGTAGCACTGCTGCGGAGGGAGCCCTCATCGAGGCGCTCAACATCACTCAACCGTAGGGGGGCTGCATCTGCAAGCTCAAAGAGACCAATGACAACTCTCCCCAAAAGACGCACCGTGCTTCAAAGTCACCAATACCCCAGGATTCATGCCGACATGGCTGCTGCTCTCGCAATCGAAGCATCCAAAAGGTTCAGAATCCATGGCCTCATCTTTGATGCCTTTCAACCCCGGTGTCTGACAGGTTGTTGCTTCTTCCCAACACGATTCAGTTCTCTTTCACAAGTTTTCCTCATTTCCGTGTGGGTGTTAGTGGCTTAGAGCCAAGGTTTCAGGTCTGGATTCAGCCCACCGCTAACATTTGTTTTCTGCCTGGAACCTCATTATTATCATTGGATTCCAATTGTGTGCATATTTTTTGCATGCCAACAAGGATTTGTGAAGCCACTCCAGATTATAGGTTGATGATGTGTGAAGGCTGTCTGCACATTTCACTCTTCAGATTATTTGTGATGATTTTAGGTAAATATTTTTTAGTTGAGGGCTTTCATCAAACTTCCAACCACAATTTTGTGTGCTTGTAATATGCTTATTCTCAATTCGTGCCTAGCACATGCTCGATTACTAGTATCAATACAGGTCATGCTCATTACGGATTATGTGAGGCAAATATATTTGAGTTGAGGGCTTTCATCAAACTTCCAAGACAATTTTCTACGCTAGTAATATGCTTATTAGGCGAAACGTGCCTTGCACTTGCTCGATTACTAGTATCAATAAAGCTCATTGCATAATGTGCTGAGTTGATGATATGAAATGTACAAAATTATCTTCTTGCATAAAACACATTATAATTCTTCTTTGCATAGTAATTTGCATGTCTATTCATTTAGCAAGGGAACAAGGAATTAGATGAGTCATGAGTTGCCTACTAGATATCATGCACAAACAGAATAAACAATTGGATGACTACAGTACCGCCATGGCAACTACAGTCGTGTAGAAGATTTCGAATGGAAGAACTTACGCTTTAACGGGTCTGTTGGATCAGCTACATCGATCAAATCATATGATTCCGCCTGCACCTTGCCATATAGAAGCTTGCTCAGCACGGTCATTGATGGATGATTGTGAAGAGGGATAACTGATGATGGTGGCATACAAAATATACCCATCTGCATAATAACTTATCAAAATCAATGCTTACAAAAGAGGTGTTTCATGTATTCATTTGAAAATGCACACTTGAATTAAGATAATGAGCAAGAGATCTTACAGAAAAACTTTCGCACTCATGAATGTGCAGATATTTGATTGGGGACGCATTCTGATTAGGCCCGCCACGTCCTCGTCTCCCATTCTGCTGACGCGCAGAACTATTCCAAGTACGTGCAATTTGTGCTTCGTTATCTAGGCCGAGATCTAAAGGTCTGATCTCATCTGGGAATACAAATAGAATAAAGAATCTGAGTCTGCCAATTCTGAGAACTCTGGCTTCGTTCAATCACAGCAAGTTTTTACCCTAAATTAGCAATGGTACAAACCTGAAAAACTCTAGTACATCACAAGCTCGTATCAAACATGCTGACAGACACAGCAGCTAAGAAATAATATCTTATTAAAGTTATTGCCACGTCTTGACCAGCTTTTGATTCCATGTAAGCAATTTAGCTGAAGTTCTCAGTCCGAATGATGGAGTATCTTGGTTGTTAATTTGTAGTGTGTGCTAGTTCATGGCAGTAAACATAGCATACATGTGGCACCCACGTTACCCAAAAGCATTTGTCAAAATCACTTTATGGTGATACTTGGATTGTTTAAATAGTTTCAGGCTACAATTTAAACGGTAAGTTCAGTGTTAAAAATTGGATTTTTTCCATTGCAAAATAAACATGCAGCTTTTTCCATGTAACTGACACAGCACCTGTAGTCCAGTGTTGGTCATACCTCTTCAGGAACACTAACAAATAAGACAAATAAGGAACTCCAATACATGAAAATGGTACACAAACAAATATTTTTGGCTTATATTTTGTTTGCCAGCAAATGAATTTTTTCAAGGTAACTTTGGGGCATTTTTAAATGCAAAGCATGGTACATTTTCAATAAAGAAATATTATACTACATCAAAACTTAAAATGATATGTGTACAAATCGAGTAGAAGTAAACTATACTACATCAAGTTATAAGTTGCTCTTGCATCCATCATATTCACATTTTTTTATATGTTGTTGATAGCCTGTTTTATAGAAACAGTAGGAACTAGGAACTAACATGGCAAGGTCACTGGCAAAAGTTTTCTATCATAGCAACAGCTGACTCAACTTTGTTCAATAACATATGCAGTTACTGAGAAAAACATTATAGTAAGGCTAGTATACGATGTGTATATTTGTGCAATTTGTGATAGTTGCGATTGAGAAAAATGTTAGGAGAGGAAGGATTTACAAAACTCTGCAATCAGATGATATGTGTACCCTGTACCATAACAACCCCCAACAAATAACTCCTGACAATTCAAAATGGTATAAAGTTGGAATTACCTAAAAGTGCACGGACTCTCTCGAGTGCTTCTTCAGATATGGGCCCATCTGGAGAAAATGATACTTTACATGCATCAGACAGGTTCTTTATTTTTGGCATCTTGCACAGCAATGTACTGTTGAGAAGATAATGACTGTCAAACTTCAGAAGGCTCTGTCCAGAGTTGCAACCCACAGAATGGTGGTCAATTTATAATGGAGCACAACTTGTCAGTCTTTGGACCTATCAAAAAACAGCAGTTATATTTGTGACATTGTCCATCAATAGTCTCATCAAAGAAACACATGTGGAAGATTGAAGAAATGTATGGTAACGAGACACCTATTACATGATTTATCGTGAACTAGCAGACAGACGAGAGAAGCAGGTTCTAAAGTTCATCTTCACATATCCTCGGAACACATTGCTAGTTCTAACTATTAAAGAATAAATGGAAGGTAACAAGATGAGCAGGGATGGGATACATATTTGCTTTTCTACAGAATGATGTGATGCTTCCCCTTGGAGGGCATTACAAACACCTCATAGTACATGATTCTGTCTAACAACACTTCCACCCAGGAAACTAGAACATAGAGCTATGCGAAATGGTAAGAAAGTGCCCAAGCCAATAGCATATGCACAATATCATATGTACTCGCGTATGTTCTGCATACACTCATGGATGGAAGGGAAATATTATACATGGAACAGGCATAAAAGCCCCAAGAGCAAGTGAATTAGGACACCTGCTCACGCCCAAGCAAATCTTAACTGTTGCGCAACCACTCATTTGAAACATCCAGCCCAGATTCAAGCATAACACACTAGACATGACAGATCCACTCACAATCAAATGTGACTAAGTGAATCATCACAAGAAGATCAGCATTCTATTAAAAAAAGTATCATCAGGTCAGATGTAGCTATGCGGAAGTGAAATAAAAGCAGGATCAATCGACCCACCAAACGGCATGGCTGCTCAGATCAAGGAGGGTCCCATAAACGTACAGGCAAGATCCGATAGCACAGATTGAGGGAGAAAGCCCACAGTAGCGAATTTGCATAGCACTAATGGACCGGTAAGCGTCCCACGACTCAGGTTCAAGGTCGCTTGTGTACAACCCCACGTTGGGAATTATCAGCCCCCTGTGCTGGTCCATTTTTCAGTAGTGACTTAGCTCATGTAATTCACTCTTTCTCTATATCTATATGAAACAATCCGCCGCCTATCCGTCAATGGTTATTTGCAGTTTAGTGTGAACTTGACTATAAGAATATGTGATTTCATGTTATATTGGCATATTTGATTACAGAACTTAAATTAACATTCACATATCAAGTTGTGGGAGGCAGTGAGATGAAAACAGAATCATGTATTCGAAAGCACATGCTTTCATGTAGGACTTCCAGTGGAGCAACACAGTCATTTAAAGAAAAGAAAAACAAATCTGTTTGCTCTACCCCGCCATGTTAACTTCTCTAAAATCTAAACGTGTCTAAAGTTAGCCATTTAGTGATACATTAAGAGGTGATGATCAAATAGACTTCGCCTCTTCAAATACTACTGGTAACTGAGTGCACAAACGTAAGTAGTACCAAATGAAAGCTCTACAATACAATTTATTGTTTGCTTATGGATATTTTGTCATTTCTTTCTTTTAGGTTTTCACAAGTTTCGTATGTGGGTTCCATATCTAGCCTACCCAAACTTGCTGGGGACAAAAGACTTATTATTGATGTTGTTTGTTTGTTACGGATATTGCTTCAATTGCATTATTATATATGATGCATTGATAGACCATCCAAAATTCAATAAGCTGTGCACGCAGATTTGGATGCCCAAAAACGGCGTAGCAAGCAATACATACACATGATCCGAGGCAGCATATAGTAGCACATACACACAATCCACGGGATAACTAACTACCACAGCGCATACAATATGTGAACGGATGATCACCTAGGATTCGGGGAGGGGGAATCACCGGTACAGTACCCAATCAGATCTCGAGGCCTAGGGTTCGTACCTCCGGTTCCGTAGCGGGGGATCGGTTGGCTCGGATGGGATGCGCTGGTTCCGGTCAGGTCGTGTGGTCGATGGGTCGGTGTGTTGGTCGCCGGCCGCAGTAGCTGCATGTAGAGACGGGGGAGGGCGAGGTCAGAGCTCAGAGATGGCGCCCGGAGACAGAGGACAGGATACGAGTAGAGAGAGGAGGAGAGGGCGCGTCCGACCTCCCGCCGGAGCTCCCCGTCAGGCACGCGCCGGCGGCCCCGCCGTCGCGATGAGGGTGGAGGGGAAGGGGGATAGGGTTAGTGGAGAGATGGAGATGCCGGAATGAAATGGTGAGCGACAGAAACTCTTCGGGACACGTGCGAGTCGCGTGCGTGTATTCTCGGACCGTCGAAAGCTACGCGAAACTGGCCGTCCGATCCCATGCTACTGCGTGTATCTTGGCCGTCCGTTTGATTCGGTCGGTCGTTTGTGGGAGTGCGTGTGCGGTCGCCTTCCTTGCTTGCCGCGTAGCGTAGATGTATGCGTGTGGCAGCGCCGCCGCGCCGGCCGGTCGTTGTCCGGTACTGCTACATCATCGTACACTCGCTAGGCTATGGGATGGTTGTTGAAAGATTAGTTAATTTGAGAAGTTATATGTGGCAGGATGGTTAGTAGAAATGTAGAATGGTTGTATTTCAGCTCAGTAGGGAATCTTGTTTCTCATAGGTGGGATATTGCTCAATGAGAGGCAACATGGAACATCGACAACCATCCGCCGGCTGAGTCTCAGGGAGGTGTTTATAGGGGTATTATGCGTACGTCCATATGAGTGAGTGTATGCACGTGTATATGAGCACTTGCGTTTTGGAAAAAAAAGATTAGTTAATTTAATGACTAATTGTCAAAAATGAATCATGATTGAACCAACTAGTGTCGTATTGATCTCGAACACATGATACATATAACTGATGTCTGATGTCAAGCATAATTCACGTGAAGAATACAGTCATTCTTGTTAAGCTCTTCTCAAAAATCTAAATCGCGCCCTCTACTATATAGGATCACAATAGTGAGAGATTTTAATTTCATCTCTACTGTTCGCCGGTGAATGTCGGCTTTGGCATGGAGTAGATTACAATGACAGCCCAAACGACTAGTGGAGTAGAAAACCCTAACCCGGTATGGTATGTCTTTGACGATGGTCGATATGTCTTATATGTCAAAATCATGATCTAAATCAACTAGGTATTAATTTTCAAAAAAAAAATCAACTAGGTTTTCAACTCGTAGACACAATAGACAAGAACTCAAAAATCGAGGCCATTGCAAGAACATGCATTGGATTTTGGAGAACGGTTAACATGCTAGGCGTCGTCGGTTCCACATCGCCAAGAGGTTGGGAGAGAATGGACGATGTGGTGAGAGACATAGGGTTACATGAGAGAGAAATGTTAAGAGAGACACGAGTGACCGAGCAACGATGCGAGGCCGGTTCCCATGTTCTGAAAGTTGTCCGGGATCTTGAAGTTGTGTTAGATTAGTTGTCTAATATGTGCCTCATATACAGTCCATTCCGACCTGATGCCTTCACTAACCACGGTCTTAATAAGCATGTCATGTCCTCTGACACAACTGCTTAAAGAATGAGTATGTCACATCCATTCAACACTCATTGACAGCTAGTTTTCTTTTCTTTTATGGCCATGAAAATACTAGAAAGCATATGATGCTTAAATGGTGTAGTCATCATGTTAGTATAGCCATGTCCATTGCACAACATCGCTACAACCAAGAACTAACAAGTTTACATGTTATTAGATCATATAGGCGCGGCAAACTAACAAGTTTACATGTTATTAGATCATGTAGGCGCGTTGCCGTGCCCGTCCATTAGAACACTATTTTTTTAGGTATTAATAAAAACATGTTTGAAATTGGGCTTATCTGACAATCTATCATGCGCAAGACGTGTACATTACTGAGAAGGAACAACGGTAAATAATCACAACGATAAAATAAACTCTAACCAGCCTAGCAGCCATGTCTGAACTTCTGTCGGAGTGAGAGCAGGATGTAAGACACGTAAAGTATTGCCATATTAATTTTACTCGCAGTGGAGCAATAGTCTTCTCAAAGACAAACGTGTCTCAACTGGTCAACAAAATGTTCATGGTCACCTGACAGAGAGAAAATGGTCATATCAAAACTGATACATTTGTACTCTACATCAAAATTGTATCTGTTTCCTTATTAATGACCAAATATGATGACTCATCCGTTGTAGCCACATTTGCATCATCCGTGGAGTGTTAGTTGGTGGGAAGCGATGTTTTCTACCATAGAGATTTCAATATGTAGTACACTTTTATTTGAGTCAACAACTAAACTATATTTAGGAAAAAAATATGAAAAAATAAATTATTATACTGGTGTGCCAAATACATGTTTTTCAGCAATTGTAGTAGACATATCCATTGTATTTTCATCAGCCTCCCCTGGTGCTACGGTTATCCTAGATGCAAGTACTGACCAGAATAGGAGCATTTGATATGTCAGCGGTGAGGAAAATCTAACTAATTCCAGATCTTGTGTCGGAGATGCCATGATAGTTATGAAGGGATCAATTGTAGATTAGATAAATAAACAACAAATTTGTATCATCAAATGTTTACATGATGTTTAACCAATTACACGCCTTGCTGGTTGTGTGCCTGACTTGATGTGCTTCTTAATCCATAACTAAAATTGTTGAACTAAAAAACATTTGGCTTTATATGCACCTTAGGAATTGAAAAATAACTCTGTCTTCAAACTGGACGCATGAGGTTCAATCACGATGGCATCTAGCAGCTGTCGATTTTAACTACTGAAGCGCGCATCTCACAGCCAGATCACCGCCAAGGGGTCGCCCCTCCTCACCTTCCACATCGGCATGGCCTGATCGCTTCCGCTCCCGCATCCATTGTTGCCGGATTTTATCTCTCGATCGGAATCGGTGTTGCTTTGAGGACGTCGGTTCAGCAATTCGTGGATACGACAAGAGGGGCACCACTCGGAAGTGGGAGCCGGGAGTGTGGCGACGCAATTGGGATCGCCTAGCTCAGGAGGAAGTCAGGGAGGGGAGGAGCCGAGGACGAGTTGCATCTGGGAAGCGGACGGGCCTTGCAGGCCAGGCGGCGATCGGCGGGGCGGCGCGGGCACGGTGGATCGAGGGGAGAGGTCGAGGGGAAGGCAAGACGCGGTGGATCGAGAAGTCTGTTGGCTTTTCAGAGGGTGGCTCGGCTCGGTGGAAGGAGTAGGCTTTTTTTACGCGACGTGCCTGGGCTTTTGGTTTAACAGGCCGCAACGCACCAGAAAATTCCGTTTTGACGCCCAGAGCAGCGTCCCTCATGGACATTTGGCCCACTTAGCTTGCATAAAGAAATCGAATGGTCATGATTGTGAGTTGAGGCGAATCTAACGGTCCAAAAGTGAGGTGGCCTGAGGGAGTCCGAATTTGACCCAGTTATAATATCCCTAATTAGGCCAACAACAATTGCTCTAAAAATTGCCTCAATTGGCGAAACCCGAACCTAAGGTGTTTGGATAAGTCTGCGCGATTCCGACCTGTGTGTCGCATGACGCGATCATAAAGATGAAGCAGTCCAAACCAACCATATTAACAACACATCAATCATGGGACCGTAAGAATGCGGAGAGTGTATCATCAACGCATACCAAAGTGTGGGCGGTGCAACATGGGTCACCATCTTGGAGAGTCGTGGTCCTCGGCGCAGCTTTCCTGCTTTGCCGTAGCGAAGTTGTTTGTAACCGTCGAGCAACAGAGACGAGGTCAAAGTAGAGTAGTAGACCCAATCGAGCAAGGTCATATAAACTTGATAACCGGGGCCAGCATGGCAATCACATTGGGAAAATCGTTTTCGCCACAATCTTACCGGTCCAATCGGCGGCTCAAGTCTGTGACGCTTAACTTATTTAGGGGGGCGGGGCGGGGGGGGGGGGGGATTGCCCTTTTGTAGGAATTCATGCATAAAATGAACGGGTGTTCTTACACCACTTCAAACACTTGAATTCGACTTCTTTTGTCAAAAAAAAAACGCACAATCCATTTTTCTTTTCCCACGAATAGAATGCGGGTATCACTACGGGAAGGGAAACCTTCGCGAAGCTCAGTTTTAGGCCGCGCGCGCACCCCCTCATGCCGCCACGTACGTGGGTCCGTTCCATATACAGATCTAGATTCAGATCTATTTGTATATAAGATGTATAAACCCACACAACTCCATGTAAAGAAACAAACTTAACTAGTATAACTACACAATTATAGTTGTATGTACAACCACACACACAACGTTGTACAGATCACGTTGTACAATTAAACAACAGGTTGTACAGATCAGGTCGTACAACTATACAGATCAAGTTGTACAAAACAGAATTGAACGTATAACTACACATATCAGCTTGACAGATTATGTTGTACGTACAACTAGAATCAAATTCAGTTCTATATACAACTACGCATAACAGATTGTACGAACTATACACAGTCCGAAGTAAAAAAAAAATCGTCGAAAACTGTCAACAATTGATCTAGTTTTGAGATCTCGACGCGAGGAGTTTAAAAATTAAAACGGTTTGTAATTCGGATAAACGGTTCTCAAGATATTTTATTTTAAAAAACGAATCTCAAAATAAATGCACGTACAACCCACTGTCCACCACCAGGAAGCTGTCACTTATCACGCGTGGAGAAAAGGTGGGGATTAAAGACGAAAAAAATTGCGACACGTATCGGATTTAGAATGGACGAAACTAACTCTTTATAAAGGTAAGCCTTTTTCTAAGAATTTTCATAGAATGCTCTACACGCAAAGGGCCGCTCGATGGAATGACCCAGCCCAACAGCTGAGTCTCCTTACCGAGTAGCCACAATCCAAAACTCGTAGAAACTAGTGCCCTCTTCACCGGAGACCCAACAGCCTGAATATTTATGTAATGAAATATAGAGAGGATTACGGTGGAAAGAAACTGAACATGCAGAGTGGAAGTTAACAATCTGTTCAGTTCAAACTGAACATGCAGAGTCATACCGAAACAGTCAACATCACAACATGTGTATCGTGATTGCAGGTTCGCAGTATGCAATTATCATGTTCAGTTTCTTTCCACTGCCCGTAGGGAAAGGAAAAAAAAATGCAGAGTGAAGTTGCCAGTTACTGAAGAAATCTCCCGGGCATGCATCAATGCCGGGGTCGAGGGCACATATCGACGGCCTACCTGCTATACTCTGAAAGTTAAGACGGAAAAATCCCATGCACATCGACTGAACTCCGGTTGATTGTAATACTGTACATCTCTGGATGGTTTGTAGGTGCTGCAGTAACTTGTTGAAACTTTGAAGCCCACAGTTGTTGATTGTAATACTGTACATCTCTGGGTGGTTTGTAGGTGCTGCAGTAACTTGTTGAAACTCTGAAGCCCACAGTTGTAGTGAGCACGTTGGCTTGTCCAAGCCTATGGATACATACATGCATGCAGCTGGCGTAGACACTAGATGGAGTAAGGTGGTGATGGGCGATGGCACCAAACATCGTGACGGCCATCCGGGCAACGGGACAACGGCGGCCGCCGACGTGGCACCGGAGCAGTGTAGGTGCCGTCAGATGGTTATCGGGTGGCTGTTGGCCCCTAGGATCTTGGTTAGTTGGTTATGGGATAGACCAAAACGAGCACGTATGTCATGCAAATCTAGGACACCCTCGCCACACCGACGGTGCTAGATCTGCAGCCCATACTGTCTCAATTATCATATGAATATGATTTTTCTTCGTTTAGTTGTGAGTATGGCCACGCATTAAGTAATGCCACATCGAGTAGTAGTATATAATACGTATGCCTGCTCCTCAAAGATAGTATACAACTGAAACCAAAAGGAGAGTTTGTGAAGTGACCATGTCCAGGACGGGGGCTCTGCATCTGGCCTCGGGCCTTGGAGGGAAGATCAGCAAGGAGGACGTCAGATCGGCCGTGGAACAGTACGAGAAATACCATGATCTTCACGGAGGCGAAGCCAAATCCAGGGCATCCAACTATGCTGATGTGGTAACTACATAGCTATCTTCTTGGTATCAACTATCAAGTGCTTTCTTCAGTAAGAGAACAGTCAGATTAAACAGGTTTTATTTATTACTCCCATTGATGCTCGTGCATCCATGCATGCAGGCCAACAAGTATTACGATCTTGTCACTAGCTTCTACGAGTATGGATGGGGCGAATCGTTCCATTTTGCCAACAGGTTATGTGACGCAATATATGACCATTATTTCTCATATATATATTCACTAATCAAAGTACGTAGGACGTGAACAATGCATTGGTGATTAGTCTGTTTTTACTCAACCTCGCCTTATGTTTTCAGATGGCAAGGAGAAACTCTACGTGAGAGCATCAAGCGGTACGAGCATTTCATAGCCTTGAACCTCGGCCTCAGGGAGGGGATGCAGGTGTTGGACGTGGGATGTGGCATCGGGGGGCCTCTTAGAGAGATTGGAAGATTCAGGTTTGTACATGTGTCGATCGATCGATGAACCAAAACGCAAGGTTACTGCTTTCTGCCCACATTTTCTGACAGTGAATTACTTGTGTGAATTTGTGCTTTCTCTGTGTGTAGTTCCGCGTCGGTGACAGGGTTGAACAACAATGAGTACCAGATCACCAGGGGCAAGGTCGATCTCCCATATATATACATACGCATACTACGTTTCATATTATTCCCCAACTTGAAATGAAACATGAATTTCTTGTCACGCGCTTCTGAAAAATAAGAATCTGCATGCGTGTGACACTGCAGGAGCTCGTCAATTCAGCCGGCCTGAGTGAACAATGCAGCTTTGTCAAGGTACACACGGCGACACAGATATAAACAGACTTTTGCAAACGAATCAACTGACGAACAAAGAGCAACACGAAGATGTCCTGATAAACTGCGTTTCTTTCTGCTGCAATCTAACGTAATCTAATCATAGGGGGACTTCATGAACATGCCATTCCCAGACGACAGTTTCGATGCGGCCTACGCGATCGAGGCCACATGCCACGCCCCTGACGCTGTACGTGCCTGCAAGCATCTCATCTCTCTCCTCCACACTTAACCGTTTCATCTCTCTAGCTGTGACGAATCCATCCATGCACACGTACGTACGTCAGGTTGGGTGCTACAGAGAGATCTACCGCGTGCTCCGGCCCGGGCAGCGGCTGGCCTTCTACGAGTGGTGCATGACCGACCAGTTCGACCCCGGCAACCCCCGGCACGCCGACGCCAAGGCCGAGATCGAGCTCGGCAACGGCCTCACCGACATCCGCACCACCGCGCAGTGCGTCCAGGCCGTCAAAGACGCCGGCTTCGAGGTATCTATCGATCGTCAGTCACCGCTCATCTCATCAGCTACATCCATTCATTCATTCATAATTCAAAAACCTGAAGATGTTGTTTGTGTTTGAAGGTGATCTTGGCCAAGGACGTCGCGGAGGACTCTGCGGTGCCGTGGTACCAGCCTCTGGACCCCGACGCCGCCGGCATCAGCTGGTCCTCGATGACGAGCGCGGCGGGGTTCCGGCTCAGCCGCGTCGGGCGCCTGCTGACCCGGGCCATGGTGAAGGCCATGGAGCGGCTCGGCGTGGCGCCGGAGGGGAGCGTCAAGGTGTCCGGCTTGATGGAGACCGCCGGCGAGGGCCTCGTCAAGGGCGGCAGGGCAGGGATCTTCACGCCCATGTTCTTCGTCCTGGCCGAGAAGAAGCAAGTCGCCAACTGACGCCTGAGCCATCGGCCAATCGACTCCGGAGATGCTTAGGCATTTCTCCCAAGCCTGAGCTGTTGACTGCTTAATTATGGTGCCGACGATGGATGGCATGCTATGTTTCTCACCAGTGCAGAATATGTATTCTGCCCCGGGCCGTAAGGACAATTTGTGTCCGGGCATGCACCCGGAACAATATGTTTCCTGTTTTTTCTATTTCATTTCCTGTTTTCTGTTTTTCTTTTGTGTTTTGTGTTTTACTTTTACTTTTGTATTTTGTTGTCGATATTCCTATTTCATTTCAAACAAGTTTCGCAAACATATTATGCTACTATATAGGAGTTAGTATATAGAAAAATTATCATTATTAGATGGAGTACTCCGAAACTAATATTTACAACCGGGGAGATCATTAGATCGATTACATAGAGGTACTAGACCCTACTTTGGAGCTGATGTGTCTCCCTTTAAAAAATTATGAGCGCAAAAACGAAGTAATTATAAAATCAATGATTTTTCAGGCCCATGTTCCTCGTCCTGGCTAAAGAAGCCTTTGTCAACTGAGGCCTGAGGGCATCGCATGATGGACTTTTTTTTACCTGCGCACGATGGACTCTCAAGATGCACCATGTTTCACGCTTTGATATTCGGGAAAGTTTAGGAAAACCACAATCCGTGTCATTGTAAACCGGCCAATACCAGCGCACAAAATACACACACTAATCCGTGTAACCACTCATCCTAGCCGTCCGATTATTTTCAACCGCAACACACAGCCAATCAATCTGGCGCAAATCAAGGCATGCAATCTTAAGGCGGTTCGTGTGCCCATTAGGCCCGCCTATCAATACCCTGCCCTCTCGATTCTCCTATAAATACCCCTGTCCTCGATACTCCTACGTACCCAAGAACCAGTTTCGATTTGCTAGTCAACTGGGATCGACTGTTAAGCCGTCTCTTAAGCTCTCTAATTCCTACATGTATAGTATAGTTACTTTAGCCTTACAATTTGTTAATGATTCCGACATTTATTATATAATTGGTTACTTGTTGGTCGTCACTAGTCAACATATATAATTCGTCTAGCACACGCTGTTCCTTGTTTTCTTCTTGCTACACAGATCGTTGATGATCACAAGATAATATGAACTGGCTGGATCATTTATGTGATCCCTTTCGTTGTGTTTATTGTGATACTGGTGGTTTCGCTTCGATCGTGTGGGTTATATGAACCGGATTCACTAAAAGAGAAAAAGTGGAGTAGAATTATGAATGGAGGATGCGATGCCAATTAGTGGTGGAGAGATGCCAACTTACAAATTAATCGATTTGGTGTTAGGCTTATGGCCGGCAAACAATAGACAAAGGAAATAAACGCTTGTGCCTATAGTCTTTTTTTCTTGAACTAGATTTTTCTTCTTCAGCGCGTAGCAATATTACAATTGACATCTTCAGACATTTTTCATTCGTGTAAGATATATTGATAGTAAAAGTTACAAATTTGTCCTTTCGATCCACAAACTTAATCTCGAGTGAGTAGTGATATTTGTTTCACAAGTCTTACTAGGACTTGAATGCCTTGAAATTATGTTTGTCAAAAAGATTTACTTGTGTGCATGATATTCTATTTTGTTTCCAGGATGGCTCGTACTAAGTGCACAGCTCGCAAGTCCACCGGAGGAAAGGCTCCTACGAAGCAACTTAGGGCTTTCTACGTAAAATATTGTGCATTCTTTGACTTTACTTGCTTAAGCAATGTTCTTTGAAAATTAGTTTTTTTCACAATAAATTGACTACTGATTTCATACGCTAGGCTGCAGCTCGTACGACTGCTCCCACCAATGGTGGACTGAAGAAGCCTCGCCGATACCGTCCCGGAACTGTTGCTCTTCGGTATGGGGCTATGGGCAATACAATATTATCTTGATGTAATGGTGGATATAAGTATATGTTCAGGCGTGTATTATTTTTATAAGGTGCTTATCTTTGTCTGATTTTTTTATAGTGAAATTCGCAAGTATCAGAAGGGGGGCGAGCTACTCATAAGAAAGCTGCCTTTCCAGAGGCTTGTTAGGGAGATAGCCCAAGTTTCCAAGGTATGATTTCATATATATCCTTGTTCTTTAGACACACATTCAAATAACAACATAATTCTTTAAGAAAATATTCATATATGAGAAAAAGATTAGGGTGTATATATGTATAAAGATAAGCTTTAATGTAGAACATTTGAGATAAGAAACAAAATATATAGTTGTGCTTACACCTATTAACTTTGGCTTATCGGCTACATCTACAGAATGATGCGTTTCCAGAGCCATGCAGTGCTTGCTTTGCAGGAGGCCGCTGAGGCATACCTGGTGGGGCTGTTTGAGGACACCAATCTATGTGCCGTTCATGCCAAGCGTGTGACCATCATGTCCAAAGACGTGTATCTGGCTAGGAGGATCCGTGGCGAGAAGCTGTAATCACTCTTCACAGATGGATCAACTCCAACAGGGTCCATGACAGACGACGATGGAGAACGACTTTGATTTGCCTCAGGCGTTAAACTACTATTAGTCTATGGATATGTAGTCTGGTTATAAATAGTGGCGTACTACGTACTTGTGCCAAAACTTATTATCTATCTGAAGTGTGTTTTGTTGTTAACTCTATATGGTGATGTATTATCCCTATGTGTACACACTTCTTGTTTACAGTCTAAGACGTTATAACACCTGCTGTCCCTTCTCTGAACTTCTAGTCCATCAGTATAACAAGGACATATATCTGCAATTTGATCAAGTCTCCATCTCTGAAAAACTAGATGTACTTTCTCTCTCGATCTCTACTAATTCTCTGATGAGGAGACTGGAAGTGCTCATGTCGAGGACGGGGTCACAGCATCTAGCGTAGGACCTGTTAGGAAAGATCAGCAACAATAAAGAAACAGTGCGTACGGCCAGATCGAACAATCAGTCACTACTAGTGTTTTCTACCTTTTCTTGTATCTATCTAATCGTGAAGGACCGTGGTATTTTGATTATTAAATCCATGATTTTGACTCGAGAGATAGTTATACATTGTTGACAATTAAAATTACTGATAGTAGAATGTCATTCGGCGTCTGTACTGGAAAAGCCTCACATATTCTGAAGATTCCAAGGTTCGGTTAACTGTATTGACGTGCATTGTATGGGCCATAATACTGCATGTTTCCAGCTTTAAATAGTGGTTGAAGGGGCACAAGATGAAGTTTTGCCTGTGTATATTATGCGATGGATGTATACTTTGTAAGCCTCTTTGGTAGATTGTTGGCTCTGCGTTCATTTGTCTGAAGATTATTTTGTTGTTCTAGGTCCTCTCTGAATGTTGCTCTAGTCGCAGCTGTACTGCGCTGATCTTATTAGCGGCATGCAGAGAGTTGCGAATGTATGTTCTCTATATTCAGACATGTAATACGGTCAGACTTCAGACCGGGGAGGAGTTTCAGTAGGAACTAGTAGGAAGTAGTAATCGCGTGAAGGTTTTGAAGGCCAATGAAGCTATTCTCATTGCAGCTCATCGACTTGTGCCATGACGTCTCTTTTAGATGTCCTTGGTCCATCGATCCCTTGTCCAAAGGAAAACATCAATCTGTTCTTCGGTTTCTTTCCACTGCATGCTGGATCACCGAACACAAGTATGCCTCACACAGGTTCAACAAAGAATGAAACAGACGGACAAGTTCAACAAAGAAAGAAATAGACGGAGATAAACTGGCCGGATTTGCCGGAACAACAAAAAGACACAGATGCATCGACGGCTGCCTGCGATGTCTGCGAGCTGTGAAACTTACAGGATTTAGCTGCTTAGCTGGGCGAGTGAAGATTAAGATGCAGAATCCCGTCGACTGATGATGAATGTAAATACGTAATACAGTATAACCATGTGATTATATTAAGCAAAGGCGTAGGATACGTCGCGCTAACAGGCGAATCTGACGAATAGTTGGGATCGGACGGACCGTACGTATGAAGACTTCCCCAAGAAATAATAACTTGAAACCAATGAATCGACCGATCAAGCGATTTAATACGAACAAGTAGTAAATTCTAAGGATTGCAGAGTTTGATGAAGTCTTGACACTTTCTTCAGGCTGGTACATGGCTTAATAAAAGTAAAACATAACTAAAACGATTGGCCTCCGCACGCAAACTATTCCATGTCCGGATCACTCGAGCCCGAACTTGCTCATGAACTTCTTTTTTGGCCTAAGCTGGAAAACAAACAAACAGATGAACACTCCTAGTCAGGATCATCAGAGTTTAAAAAAACAAATCATCACGCACGACGATCCTAACTGAAAACCAGTAGCAAGTAACTAAGCATTGCATGCGTGGACGCATGCACGCACGTACCTGGTTGTTGTGTCCGCACTTCTTCTTGCGGCAGTTTGTAGCGCGAGCGGGCAGGCGGGCGTAGCACTTGCGGCAGATCATCTTCTTCTCCTTGTACTTGAGCGCGAGCTGCAGCAGGTTGGGCTCCTTGATGATGTGCTGGCCCCTGCTCATGCCGCCGCGGAGGCGGAGCACCAGGTGCAGCGTCGACTCCTTCTGGATGTTGTAGTCGGCGAGCGTGCGGCCGTCCTCCAGCTGCTTCCCGGCGAAGATGAGCCGCTGCTGGTCCGGCGGGATGCCTGATGATAACAAGCAACGTACGATCAATTCTAGAACTCCAGATATACTACGTAGATGGAAGGAGATGCCGTGAGATGAAAGATAGATATGCGACGCACCTTCCTTGTCCTGGATCTTGGCCTTGACGTTGTCGATGGTGTCGCTGCTCTCGACCTCCAGGGTGATCGTCTTCCCGGTGAGAGTCTTCACGAAGATCTGCATCTTGGCCGGCGGTTTGGTGTCTCGCTCGTCGATCGTCGATCGTGGGTTGTGGTGGTTCCTGCCTTGGGGGTGCACGGACTATATTAGCCAAGGCGGTGGGACGAAACGCGTCCGTCAAGAAACACGGATACGTGCTCCATTATGACTGCAGATTAATTAAGGTAGATTACGTAATCACCACGGATACATCGTCGGCCCAGTTCGGGGCACGGCAAGCTACAGACGCACATACCCCGGATTTATCAATCTTTCCATCGAGAATACGATTCCTACTCGATCGCCTTCCATTTACTACAGGAAACACAGCCCACCCCGACGGCAATTTCAACGCCGACGGTAATATGTTGGGGCCGTCGGTGTCACAACGTGAAACCGATGAAACAAAAAAACCGTCGGCGTCGTTTTGCCGTCGACATCCTAGTTGTAAGACCGACGGTCATCGTCGGGCTCACAGTGCCGTCAGCGTTCATTTAGTAAGCCCGACGGCCACCGTCAGGGTTACAGTGCCGTCAGCGTCCATCTAATCACATTGTGAGACCGTCGGGCTCACTATACAGTATTCCAGTTTTTTTAAAAAAAATATATTACATTCAAAAATAATATGAAAAAGTACTAAAAAAAACCCTTTGACATGTAGTTTTTTGACGTGTACTAGTTTTTTTAAAAAATGATAAACTTGAGTTTTGGCAACTTTTCAAAACAAAACTTTACAAAAATATCAATCATATACAAACATGCAATAGTTTAAACACATATGTGCGACCATTATCATGTCATAGTTTGTGATAAAGTGCTCAATTCGCGTATTTAATTAAGGATTTTCCTTACTTTCTATCTTAATTCGCCTATTTAATTAACTTTATGTCAATTTTCCGAAAGTAATTCAAATTTGAATTACAAATGTGTGAAATTTTGCTCTGAATTTCTTACAAAAATAATTTTAAGCTACATAAGTAGTGGTTACAACATATAACCGTCAATAGTTTTGAAAAATTCGACCACTTTTGATGAATAGTCATGCTCTCCATTTTGACCATTTTTTGAAAGAAATGAAAAAATATGAAAAAATACTCAGAAAAAGAAACCCTTTGGCATGTAGTCCTTTTGAGTGTAATAGTTTATAGGAAAAATGGTAAACTTGATTTTTGGCAAAATTTTCAAAACGAAACTTCAAAAAAATGTCAATCATCTATAAACATGCATAAGTTTCAAGACAAATGACCAATTTATGACCATTATCATGTCATAGTTTGTGATAAAGTGTCCATATTCAGCACATATGTGAGTCATGGTATGGGAAACACATTTTCAAAATTCTTTTTCAAAATATCATTTTCCATTTTTTAAGTGCCAAAAATGACTTTTTTTGTTAAGCAACTAAATAAAATATGGTTCAAAATGATACCCATTTTATTTTCACACAGAGTAGAACATATTTTATGGATAATACCTGAATATGAGGATTTTCCTTACTTTCTATCTAAATTCGCCTCTTTAATTGACTTTATGTCAATTTTCCAGAAGTAATTCAAATTTGAACAACAACTGTGTGATTGTTTGTTCTGAAGTTCTTACAAAAATCATTTTAAGGTACACAAGTTGTGGTTACAACATAGAACCGTCAATAGTTTTAAAAAATTCGACCACTTTTGATGAATAGCCATGCTCTCCATTTTGACCGTTTTTTGAAAGAAATGAAAAAATATGAAAAAGTACTCAAAAAAAGAAACCCTTTGGCGTGGAGTCCTTTTACGTGTACTAGTTTATAGGAAAAATGATAAACTTGATTTTTGGCAAACTTTTCAAAACGAAACTTCACAAAAATGTCAATCAACTATAAACATGCATAAGTTTCAAGACAAATAACCAATGTATGACCATTATTATGTCATAGTTTGTGATAAAGTGCCCATATTCAGCACATATGTGTGTCATGGTATGTGAAACAACGTCACCAAAGTGATTTTCAAAATTATTTTTCGAAATATCATTTTTCATTTTTTAAGTTCCAAAAATGACTTTTTTTGTGAAGCAAGTGAAGGAGATATGCTCTAGAGGCAATTAATAAAGTGTATTCTTTATCATATCTCGTTTGTTCATAATAGGTTTTTGTGTCATGCTAGAACCGTATTAAGCGGAAACATTAATGCGGGTGTGATACGTAAACAACCAGGTCCCTAGTAGCCTCTACTAAGACTAGTTTCGTTGCGCGATTGATGATCGAGGTTTCCCGGTCATGGGGCATGGCGCCGGTCGGCAATGAGAGTCATATCGCTAGAGAACGATGTGATGGACATACCCAGATTTGGAGAACGTAGTCGTTACGCCTTTGACCGTGAGATCAACTCCTATTGTTATTCCCGGAAGATACTTTGATTGCACCAAACGTCATATCTTATTTAGTATGACAATAACAGTGATACTTTTGGGTATCGGAAAGGAGTAGTTGAGACGAGGGGTCAATAGCGGGATTTGCCAGTCCGCATAGCAGGATAGATACTCTCGGGCCCACTCGGTGAGATCATGTCTAATGAGCTTGCAAGCATGTGACTAGGTCACGGAGACATGAGATCATGAACGAGTACAAGATAGCGTCGTCGGTAACGAGGTCGGGATTAGGTATGGAGATATCTATGGAACGACGCTCGGACATGCTAAGTATCGCTATGGCAAAAGGTATAAGACTTTACGTTCAGGTTTGATAGATGAAAGTCATTCGTTATATCTCAGGGATTAATTCATGGGGTCCAGACTTATGAGTTAGTCGTTGATCATTAAGGAGTCTTGATTATACCTGATATTATATAGAACCGCTAGGGTAACACACTTAAGGGGTTTCGACAAGACAACCGGAAAGGAAGGAGATCACCGGGAGCGTCCCGGGAGGGGTCCGATGGAGATCGGGCAGCGCCGAAAGAGTTTTCGGAGTTAGGAAAAATTATATATATTATGTTTGATATTAATTAGTGTTATTAATATGCAAATATGATTTTATATATTTATTTTCGAATTTATTTAGGCAGATTTCCCTAAATGGGCCTTCCGGACGAAAGAAGGCCCAAGAGGGGGGGAACCCCCTTGGGAATTCGGTGGGGGCATGGAGGCCGGCCTAGGTGGGCCAGATGGGGCCCACCAGGGGGCCGACGCACCCTCCTTGGCCGAACCAGGCTGTGGGATAGTCCCACATTGCCTGGCTGGCAAGGTAGGCTCCCCCTGGGAGCCTATATAAGAAGGGGCACCCCCAGCCTTTTAATTCACCAATTAATTCCCGATTTCTCTCTCGATCTCGTGGTTCCCAAGTTGGGGCCGCGCCGAGCAGAGCAAGGGGATCTCCTCCACCATAGCCCGCTGCCGCGCTGCTGGTGTTCCGGTCCAAGTCTTCCGCTGCTCGTCCTGGACTGGAGCTTCGGAGGCCGTCGTCTCCACCGTACGTGTGCGACTCCCTGCGAGGTGCTGCGCTAGCGGTACTCGGAGGCCTGCTTCCTCTACACGACCTTGAGGTCGGCTTCGTCGGTCTGCATCGACAACGTTTGTGCGGGAACGTAATTCCCGCTTTCGGTCTACAAGGGTACGTATTCCGATCTCCGTTCGTACTACTATATCTGCATAGAATAGATCTTGGCATGCTTTTAGGATATCGTCGGTAGGAAATTTTTTGTTTTCTACACGCGATCCCCTTCAGTGGTATCAGATCCGATCTACCGTAGATATAGTTGTACGCTGTTAGAACCCGTGCTCTGCACGGGGGCACCGTTCCTGTTATTTGCTACCCTCTAGCGTGCACTTGTGTATTCCAGCGGCATTGAGTTGATGAAGCGGCCCGGACCGAATTTACGCGTACGCTTACGCGAGACTGATTCCACTACTGACATACGGCTTGTACCGTATATGTGGCTGGCGGGTGTCAGTTTCTCTCTCTTTAGTTGGTCTTCGCATTTTCAATGGAGGGCCCGAAAGGGATGCTTAAACATGCAATTATTGGATCGTTGTTGTGGTCATAAGATTCGTAGGTATGAAGCGGTTCTATTTACGAAAGCCCCAAGCCACGTAAAATATGCAAAAGATAAAGTAGAAGCGTCTAACTTTATTTTGCAGGGGCTATGTGATATGGTCAAGGTAGGTTTATTAAATTGTTTATAAACTGCGGGCGCCAAGAAGACCATGGCGCGATGGACTATATCACATTGCATTACATTTGATGTTTTGTGTGCATCTTATTTTGTGTTAAAAAGTATAATATCTCAAATGAGGGTTAATATGATTGCTATCATACTAATAATTGGAAGGTATGACATCTCAACTGAATCTCATTTGAATAGAAATCAATAGTTAAGCGTGCTTGGCCTTAAATACTTTAAGGATGGGTAACCGTGTGGAAAGTTTGACTAATGGTGGATAGTTTGAGCTAAGATTATGATTAAGCGTGTGAGTGGATAGTTTGAGTTAAGATTATGATTAAGTGTGTGATATAAGATTAAATATATGACTAAATTGAAGTTGAAATAATAATAAAAAAAGTTGAAAAAAATTCGATTTTTTTTTTTAAATTGGTAGAGCTATCTATGAACCCGACGGCAATGCCGTCGGCGTAACTAGCTGTGAGCCCAACGGCATTGCAGTCGGGCTCACTATGAGCCCGACGGTATTTGCGACACCGACGGTGTCGTGAGCCCCATGGATTACACGCTGACGGCCTTAGGCCGACGGCCACCGTCGGGCTACGTGTACGCTGACGGTTTTCAGCGTGAGCCCGACGGTAAATATCGTCGGTGTACGTTGTTAGTCCCGTAGTGATTAAGAGAACGAATTTAAACGGGCGCAATGGATGTTAAAATCACGGGCGCTAGCTAGAGATCTTCTTGCTTTTGGTTTCGGTGAAAAAGAATCCGTTGCCAACTCCCGCTTCCGTGTGACTGAATCCACGATTGTCTTTCTAAAAACAATCAAAACCTGGAAAGGAAGAAAATAATTTATAGTCGTATAATTACAAATATAGTCCAAATTTATCTACTGAAACAAGAACCCCCCTCCCGTGGGCGACACCTGGGCGAACCCTAACACGCTGCCACAAGGTCGACCCTGGCTGCCCCCTGCCGCCGGTGAGGACCCCGGTGGCGGTGAGCCCGACGACAAAGGTGCCAGGGCTCGGATCCGTTGTTGGCTTAGTTTCGGCTCTCGGTAGCGCGGTGGGAGCGGGGAGCTGCTAGGGCTGGCGCATGGCGGAGGTGGTGTTGTGATGTGGAGGTAGTAAGGGCGTCCCTCTACCTTGAGGGCCGACGCTGCTGATGCTGGTCACAGAGGTGGTTGCGGTTCTCCAGTGAAGATGGCAACGACGCGGTCCGTTGGAAAAGGAAAGCTTGCGTGGACCAGTTGACTGGTGGGGGTGCAAGCAACAATGTCGAGCGAAGGCTTGCTCCTGCCTTGGCCAGAGCCGACAGCGCCCGCGAACCCTCGCTTTAGGTAATCCACCGTGGTACTCTGCTCACCTCCACCGTGTCCGTGCGTCGGGGAAAACCCTCGATTAAGGTAATCCATATCGGACGATGTTGGTGGCTTGTCATCATGTCCCTCACGGGGGGCTCGTTCTTGGAGACGGACTCAGCTGGAGGGACAGTGAGGAGCACAAGGTGGTGTCGATGGTGGTGTTGGTGCTCTCTCTCTCCGTGACAGTGAGAATAGGAGATGTGATGTGAGACCATACTACAGGAAGAGAATTGCCAAAGGGACTTGTAGAGGCCGTTACGAGGCACTAGCAACTCTAAAAATTTAATCCTAAATAGTCATCTCTACTATGGCCTCGTGATTTGCGACATTTAGGTTTATTAGGGTTGTGTACTTATAATTTAGTGGCCCAAATTTAAGTGGAAATATAATCGGTGATAAAATCAATTACAATTCAAGCTCCAAAGTAAGCCATGCTTAGTGACTAAATTCCGATGACATGGTAAAAAAATCTCATGCCCACGACAACCGGCGGATTTAGATGGGACCACATGTCAGTGACCCACATGTTACGACTCTCAGGGTCCTAATGGACATAAAGTAATTTGAACACCAAAATTTTTGTAAACTACGGGGTTTAACGTTTGGGCATGCTATACCATTTTACAAATACTTCGGTTTTAATAAAAAAAAAGTCAGGAGCTCTTTCTTCAACACTCATAAATTCTGTCAAAAAAAAACACTCATAAATTGTGGTTTAAGCAATATAAAAAAAACACTCACAAATTCTTGTTTAAGCAATACTACTACAGTTTTTAAAACGTACTATACTTTATATCATTACCAAACACTCCCATAGTATTTATCTCTTTTTCAACACTCCAAAAAAATATGTAGCGGGAGATTTGATGATACCCCTGGCCCCACATGTCAGTGGCACATCAAGGGGGCTGGGAGCAAACATAATTATACCTGGGATTACCGTTAAATATCTCACCTCGGCCCTCGGCTGTCACGAACCTTCTAGAACAAAACCGGCGCGTGGGTGTTCAAATTTTGGGAGTCGAGCCGGGAGGGAGAAGCTATTTTTTTTTAAATATTATTTTTTTTAACAGAAATTCGGAGAATATTGTGCGATTGTAGAAATTTACGGAAATAATGCGGCCTCGGCTTGGTGGTGGCCGACTGGCGCTGGTCGGCCCGGAGGTGGCCGACTGGGCTCGTCGGCCCAGAGCAGGCCGACCAGCGCGTGGACCGAATCACGGGCGCGGCCGACTGCCTGATCGGCAGCGACCGGCCACGGTTCGGCCACGTCGCGGCCGACTGGGCTCGTCGGCTTCCTCCTGGCCCTCTCCTCTCGAGCCCTCTTCTTTCTCCCCATCTCGTTTTCTTTCTCTTCCTCTCCTCTCTCTCATTCTCTTGCTCCTCTTCCTCTCCTATCCACGAGCAGCAGAGGGCGTGGAGGGCGTGGAGGGCGTGGAGGGCGCGGAGGGTAGCGGGCTGGTGAGGGCGCGGAGGCGGGCGAGCGCGGAGGAGGCCGCGAAGGAGAAGGCCGCGGACGCCGTCACCTGCCGGCCGCACACGCTTCAAGGGTAAGGCTTTTCCATGTATTAGGGTTAGGGTTAGGGTTAGGGTTAGGGTTAGGGTTAGGGTTAGGATTTAGTTTGTATTAGTAGTTTCGGTAGAATTTTAGGTATGATGTGATATTAATATTTGATGCATTATAATATTTTTTAGGTGAGCAATTATGTCGAATGTAGTAAAGTTTGATTTCTACTACGGTGTCGGCTCAGTAAAGCAAAATGAGTATGGGATGGACCTGAGTGAGTTTGAGCACGTCGAGTTGGATCTGACTGACCCTGAAAATTGGTCTGTTAGTCAGTTAAAAGATTGGTTGGCACAGTGTTTGGGATTAAATGTAGAAACACACACTGTCGGGGTGCACGCGTTATGGTCAAGGTCCAGTAAAAAAAATTGGTACACTCTGAGGCCGATTGATCGTGATTCCCAGTGGGTGAACTGGTTGCAAGGTTGCGAAAACAGGGGAAGCCACCCAGTTGCCTTGTTGCTTCCTGTCGTTAAGGAGGTAAATGTCAATCCTCCTGAAGGCGAGGGTGGGCACGATCCAGGGCAGAGCAGTGCAGCAACCATGGAAATTGAAAATGATGACAGCCATGGTTACGAAGGAGGCAGTGCTTATGAATCAGGGCAGAGTAGTATGGCTGGAGGGCATGATGACGGTGAAAATGTGGAGGCAGATGGGGATGAGGAAGATGGCCGAATGCAGGACGAGATGGAAGATGAAGATATTGAGGGTCATTGCGGTGATGGTAGTGATTCTGATTCATCGAATGACACAGAGTACGAGCCGGAGGTGCCTTATCCAGCTTCATGGACTCAGGACTTCTCATCTGGCATGACTCTGGAGGATGGTCATGATTCTTCCTGGCAATATCACCAGAGCAGCATGGCTGTGGGAGCAATTTACGCTGACAAGCAACATCTGCAGGAAGCAATCATACAGTGGGCAATGTCGACATCAAGGGTTTTCAAGACAACTGTGTCGAGTAAGAAATATCTGACCATGGAATGCTCGAGGATAGATTGTCCGGGTAGGGTGCACGCATATGTCCCCAAGTATGATACAAACTGGGTTGTGAGTGACATGGTAATGCATACATGTCGTATTCCCAGTATCCTTCAGGATCACCGTAATCTGTCATCCACGCTTATTGCTCGTTTGTTTTACACGGAGATAGTGGAGAGCAAGGCGATGGAAGTGAAGGCAATAAGGAACAAAGTCTTCACAAGATTCAATTTCAACATTTCTTATGGCAAGGCCTGGAGGGCTAAGCAGAGCGCGCTGGAGGCCAGATTTGGGTCATTCTTTGACTCATATGATTCTGTTGTCCGGTTGCTCCGCACGCTTCAGGCGAGGAATCCTGGCACATATGTTGATCTTCAAGACTTCTACATGCCAGAGTTCCCTACAGTTAGGGTGTTGCACCGTTTGTTCTTCTCTTTTGGTGTATGCATCGAAGCCTTCAGCCACTGCCGACCAGTGTTATGTGTCGATGGCACATTTTTGACCGGCAAGTACAAGGGTCAGATATTGACTGCTATTGGCCAAGACGGCAATAACCAACTGTTGCCCCTTGCTTTCGCTTTTGTTGAGAGCGAGAACACGGAAAGTTGGACGTGGTTCTTTAGGCAATTGAAAAAAGCTGTTGTCAAGGATAAGCAGAATGTTTGCGTTCTACATGACAGACATGCGGGTATACTGAACGCTATAAAGGCATTAACAAACCCTGGACCTGATGAAGAAACACCGTGGGTGGATCTTCAGAGTCGTTGGTGCATGCGCCATCTAGGTGCTAACTTCTTCTCACAGTTCAGAAATAAGAGTCTCATGAATCTGTTCAAAAAACTCTGCAAGCAGAACCAGGAATGGAAGTACAATTTTCTCCGTGGCAAGCTTGATGAGTTCACGAACAAACATGTTCGGGAGAGGAAAGCTGCACGTAATGCGGCAGTGGCGTTTCATGTAGCCCAAGTAGCGGCTCAAGCAGCTACAGGGCCTGCACCGCAAGAAGAAGAACCGATCGGTATGTGTGATCTTCCAGGCTTTGACCCACCGGGCACGAGGAGAAAGGGTGGACGGTTGATTAAGAATTTTCAGCAGTGAATTGAGCATGAGCCCGTGGAGAGGTGGTCATTGTTGCACGACTCATACGGAGCCAGGTATGGCGTCATGACTACAAACCTTGCGGAAACATACAACTTTGTCCTTCGAGTGAACAGAGCCTTGCCATTAACTGCCCTTGTGGAGGGAATTTTCCAAGGCATTGTTAAGTACTTCAGAGTCAAACGCCAGCAAGCCGAAATGCATATACTGCGCACTCCAAACTCACCCTGGTGTGAAAAGATTACGAAGTACATGGATGCTAAGATGGAGAAGGCACGAACTTTCCAAGTGGTTGCCATCGGAAATCAGGAAAGGAGGTTCGAGGTCCACTTACCTACCGACAAGTTCGGTTGTGGCAATGTGTTGAGAACGCATGAGGTGAAGATTGGAAATGAAGCATGGACAACCTGTGAATGCACATGCAACAAACCGAAATTGTTTCACCTTCCATGCTCGCATGTACTTGCTGCTTGTGGGCAGCTTGGTTTGGAAGCAATCTCGTTTGTGTCACCGTACTTCAGTCGTGAAGCTGTCTTGAACACATGGACAGGTGAGATGCAAGGATTCCGAGCCATTGGTAATTTCAACACCGTTGAGCCAGGTGAGAGGAGGTACATTCCTGATCCAAGGTTACTTCGTCCGGGTAGAGGTAGACGCCAGTGTAGACGCATACGTAATGATATGGATGAATCGGAAGCTGGAGGACCTACCAGGCAATGTTTTCTATGCAACCAATTTGGCCATAGGGATACGAACTATCCGGAATTTGGACCTGGTGATGCTACGGTACGTGGAAGAGGCAACCGAGGCCGGAGAGGAAGAAGAAGAAACTAGAGTACCTTTATATTTGTAATAAATGCAGACTACGTATCTGCCTCTATGTACTACTCTGTAATCGTGGAACCATTATGTTTGTATTTGTACTCTGTAATCGTCAAAATTGTAATTTGTTTGGATTTGTAGTCATTTAAATTTTGTTACTTGGTCATTCTATTATCATTTTAACCTGTCCTTACAGAGATGGCGGGGATGGCGTTGCTTAACCCGGTGGTGGACAACCAGCATCGTGCTAAGCTAATGCAGGATAATGTTCTCCACCCTCTGATCACTCGTGGTCAGAAGGATAACTGGCAGATACACCCAGATTGGATCGATCGGTAAGTTGTATTTTTATTTTGCTCATAACATGTACTGGTCAAATAGTTAACAATTTTGTGATATATGCAGTTTGACGTGGGCTGGGCTCCTACCCTTTGCTCGCCTTGTTGGGCGTCAGATGTGACTGGCCGGCTTGCGATGGACCACTGTTTGCTCACCTGCTTGGTGGACCGATGGAGACCGGAGACGCACACGTTTCACTTTCGCTGGGGCGAGATGGCTCCTACTCTACAGGATGTGTCCTACCTACTGGGCCTTCCTCTAGCTGGTGAGCCCATAGGTCCGTTGCAGGCCCCTGATATGTGGTCTGGTGATATGGCAGACCGATTCCAAAATATAAATCCCAACGCACCTGTGTTTCTGCATGAGGATCACGGACCCAAGCTTGATTGGTTGCTTATGTTCCAGGTTAGTACTACGTCATTGTCTTGTTTCATCCATCACTTCAGCTAACCTTTACCTAACTTGTACAATTATTGTTTTCGGTGCAGATACAGAATTTTGGCACGATCCAGATGTCCGAGGCCCAGATTACTAGGAGCCTCGAGGCATACCTTATGTGGCTGCTAGGAAAAGTGATGTTCACGGAGAACCATGTCACCACTATCAGTGCGCGATACATCCCCATCGCATTGGAGATTGCAAGTGCGACACAGCCGTACCACATCACTGTTCGTAGCTGGGGTTCTGCAGTCTTAGCGGCCACGTACCGAGGTATGTGCAACGCGTGCTTTCTTACGGCGACAAAGTCAGCCATTCTTGGATGCCCTATGCTGTTGCAGCTGTGGTCGTGGGAGAGGTTCCCCATTGGACGACCCGACATTTCGGCGGCCGATCCGTGGCCGCTCGACCATTATTTCGACCCGGAGCACATAGACGACCCTACTTTTGGGACACTTTGGACACATCGCAAGGTATGTTCAAAAATAGTTTACTAATTATGCTTGTCAATGAGTACCTTCTTGTTTACTTATACAATTTACGTCTTTGTTTTGCAGAGACGATTCGCTCGAGATCAGGTTCGGAACTGCTATCCGGCATTCAACGAGCAGTTCGACGTTCTCTCCGGGGCTTCAGTTATTTGGGAGCCATACTCGCCTGACGCGATCGCGTCGAAATTCCCTGGAGGAATTTCTATGATGTGCACGCGAGATGCAGCATACTGGATGACGAAGTCGAAGATTATCTTCGACGTCAGCGTTGAGGAGATAGCCCAGCAGCGTGTTATGAGGCAGTTCGGCCTGCGCCAGATCTCGGTCCCCCCGCCTATTGATGCGCCTCTACCAGACATCGTCCACCGGTACCTCCATTTCTTAACCACACATTTTTGTTTGAACACTTGTCATTCACAATTATGCTAATGTTTCTTGTCTTGCAGATGGAACAGGAAGGGAACTAACAGGACTGCGACACAATGGTTGCAAAGAGTGCAACCTTACGTGGCAGAGTGGGCTGATGCGCTGACTCGTCTCTGGGTCGAGGCGCAACCGTTCGATCCGGCGGAGTACGACGAGTACCTACAGTGGTACGTCACTTCCACAAGGGTTTCTCTCGTTCATCACGACCAACCAGATGTGATGCCGGCCCCTGCTACGTGGGATATGTACCCCAGCCAGTCTATGTCCGGCTCACGGCAACACGCGGTACAAATATTTAACTTATCTACAATCATTTACCCTTATCTATATTATCCTTCATTTCCTAACTTTCTGTACCACAATCAGGCTGAGTTGACGTGGGAGCTTGGGAATGATATCGACAAGTTGGACCGTTCACTTTCGACCGGGCCTTTGCTTACACGCGAACAACATCGGTCTTGGTTGCAGTCCGCTGCTACGAGAGTGCGACAGATCTACGAGGCTATCACGTGTGTCCGCTCGTCTGACGTTCTCCCACATGCTGCACGACGGCCACCGCATCCGTCCACGCAGCTGCCTCAACGACGGCCACGGCGTGACGTGCCACCACCTCCGGAGGCACACCGACAGCACCCGCGTCCACGTGTCGCACCACCTCCACCTGACCAGCCGGGAGGTTCGGGCTGGCAGCAGCAGAGTTACCAGCAGGGGGCCTACCAGCAGAGCCCCACTGGGGGCTACCAGCAGCGACCCTCTTCGGAGTACGAGCATAGCCCCTTCACCGGCTTCCAGCCTCGTGGACCACACGGTATGTCGATTCGTACTACTACATTATCATGTACTCAAACTATTTACAAAATAACATGTTACATAAAATTTCTCGATTACAGCACAATTCGACTTCGACTTGGGGCCTACTATCTCCGAGCATTACTCGGGTGCTTCTGGTTGGGAGAGTCAGCCGGACGTGTTTTTCGGTGCAGACACCCAGTGGCTCAACATGTACAACACTCCTCCTCCACAACCCACACAGGATACACAGCAGGCAGATGACGGGTCCTTAGTTCCTCCACGAGTCACCCGCCCACCCCATCGGTTTGGATGGAGCACTCCTCAGCCACATCCGCCACGTCGTGGCAGAGGCCATGACTGAGACTCTACTTATGTATCAGAGACCTTATGTTGGCTATTTTCCATGTACCGTCAGACCTATGTATGAGTACTAGACTTATGTATCGTTATGTACTAGACTTATTAGTACGATCTATGTGGCAATGTTTGATATGTCCGTAACAGGTAGACATTGATTCGATTAAGATAAGATACAACAAACCTCGATTACATACCGATCACACCACACAACAATAGAAAATGCAGGTACAACTACTAATTAATCGATACTCAAAGAAAGATACAACATAACTCAAATTTAGATTCTACCTATCTCCCATCAATGCAGCCTGCACCATCCGCAGATTTAGCACCCTTGCCCTTTGACGATGATTCAGGCTTCTTACCCGCACCCTTCCTCGATGTTTCTGCCTTCTTCTCCTTGCCCTTACGCACTGCTTCAGCCCGCTTTTCCTTTGACGACGACATGAAATCGTCGTCATCATCGCTGGAGTATACCCAGAGAAACGAACGACCGTAAATCTCACGTATGTCTTGAGTTCGATGAATCGGCGCATTATTAACATGCCTATCGAACTTATCCGCAAGCCTCAAGACTTCAGCACGGATTTGTTCTGGGGTCCTATACGGAAACCCATCTCGGCATAGCCTCGCCCCTAGCAAAACGAGATGTCTCTCACTACCAACAATTTCTTCAAGTGGAATTTCCCTACCATCTACCTTCAAATATGTGACAATCTTAGCTAGATGCTCGGATGCGGCCATATGAAAGCCGGACACACACTTCTCACAAGGAACAATGCACACCATGCTGGCGCTCTGTGAGAGTACCCCGCTGAGCCTAGAGTGGTTTTTATAGGACAATGGTGGCGGGAGGAACAGGCGGGAAATGGTGGCGGGAGAAACGGGCGGGAAAATGTGGCGGGAGGAATAGGCGGGAACGGTTGGCGGGAGAAACGGGCGGGAAACGGTGGCGGGAGAAAAAGGCGGGAACGTCTCGCGGGAAAAACGGGCGGGAAACGGTGCGGAGAAGTGGGCTGTGCTGCCATGCAAGGATCGGCTTACCCTGAGCCGACAGGGCTGGTCGGCCACCTCCCAGCCGACCAGGTGTGCGCCAGGTCCTGCCGACGCGCAGATGCGGCCGACCAGACCTGGTCGGCCAGCTCTGGGCCGACGAGCACCAGTCGGCCTGCTCTGGGCCGACGAGCTCCAGTCGGCCACCAGCTGGCCGAGGCCGTAATATTTGTGCAAATATTTCAAACTGCGCAATATTTCTCGAATTTCTAAAAAAAAATGTATTATTTAAAAAAAAATAGCGAGGGAGAACGGGCGGAAGGGTTTCCAGTCCGCTCCGCCCCGCCCCGTCGAGGGACTCCATCCGCCGCGGGTCATCTCCGGCGACTGGAGCCGGCTGCCTGCGCCGCCGCGGCGACTCGGTTAATCGCGCCGGGTCGGCGAAGAAGGAGAAGGCCCCGCCGCCGTCCTCCATCCCGCCAACTCCGGCGAAGGTCGAAACCCCTATCCCTTTGCCTGATTCGTCCCCGGGAGGCACACCTCGTCGGCGGCGCCACCCTCAGCAGCCGCAGCCCGCTACTGACCCCCGCTCGCTCGCTTGCCCTCCACAGGCCGCGAACAAGGTCAAGCCCCCGCTGCCGTCCTCCAAGGCAGCCAAGTCCGGTGAAGGTCGAATCCCCATCCCTTTGCTTGATTCGTTCCCGGGAGGCACACCTCGTCGGCGGCGCCACCCTCAGCAGCCGCAGCTCGGCACTGACCCCGCCCGCTCGCTCGCTTGCCCTCCACAGGCCGCGAATAAGGTGAAGCCCCCGCTGCCGTCCCGTCATCCAAGCCCGCCAAGTACGGCGGCAACAAGGCAATCATAAGGAGTTAAGGAGGTCGAATACCCTATGGCTTTCCCTTTCCCTCTTCGATTCGGTCTCGTCGCTGGATTTCTCACTGGAGTCTCCTGTGTCTGCAGAATTGGAGCAAGGGAATCAGAAGGAGAAGGTGAACAACGCGGTGCTGTTCGACCAGGCCACCTACAACAACCTGATCACCCCCTTCGTCCTTCCCATCGTCTCAGGGTACCTTCCCGATCTTCTTACTTTGCCCAACTACATGCTATTGAGATTGTTCTCGGGATGGTATGTGTCTGATGCATGTTGCTTAGTGTGGTCAGCGATTTTAGGCCAACTGGTGCTGCCCTATCTTGATATAAATTGGTTAAATGTGGATGTGCCAATTGATAGTTAGAATGAAATCTATACCCCACTGTGTATCATTTAGTTTGTCTATCTCCGTAGCCATATCATCAACTAGTCGCAGCCGTCATCTACCAGCCCAGAGGTCATCTATGATCCATCACGCCTCCGCGCAGCGGTGGCACTTGCTCTAGCATGATGACGTGTAACTGATCCGCCCTTTCAACATGGATTTTGCTTTCGACTCGCTAGCTCTGTTCATATAAGGTGTAGTCATACTTTTTCCATCTGCATCTACAAAGCCACATCATCCAGCATAGCATCTATTTCCCTTTTGTTGGATCAATTGAAAGTTGTAAGATTCGCTACAATGTTCCTCCTTATTCATATTAAATTCATTTTGACCAGCTATTGTCATTCCCTTAGTCAAATACATAATTCTTCAATGATGCTTCAGCATTGAAGGAAATCATGGCTGAGCAAAGTCACCTTATATCTCAGCCAGCTAACTCCATTTTCTTTTATGTTCAATATTTTTTTTCCTATGTTATTTGCACACATGCATAAGTGTTCCGGATATAGCTAAATAAAATTTCCATGTATATTCTTCACATTTCCCTTTAATGAACTGATGTCGCACAGATCTGGAGCTTAGTATATGGCTTCTCTTAGTGATCTGTGATCATATAGATGTAAGAATGTGTCCTCTGAAAGGCATAGATAAAAATCGAATGGAAGTACCAGATGTATTTCTACATTTTTTGCTAATAGATTATGTCGTAGGGGACTGATTCTTTCTACCAACAATGGGAGGTGTTCTTTTACCTCTGTTTATGTTGTCATGACATGATTTCTTGCCATGTCGGAAGAATATTTAGTGTGTCGACCTCAAGTTTATTCATGGTGCTTTGTAGATTAACCTGGAGTTTATTCTTGGTACTTCTTATTCATGTTGTCATGTTGTACTAAGATTTCCGCTGCAAGGCGTGGGTATCTTTCTAGTTGATTATAAAGTTAATGTAACCTGCAATCACCTACAGTGGACATTGCCAAGTCGCACATCCTTTATGCATAGGTATAAGAAATTTATTGAGAAAGTAAATGTTAGGAGGTTAGAAGTGTAAAAGTGTTATGAGGGTTAAAATGTAAAATACTCCTCCCTGTATATTTCCTGGAGAAGGAATGGACATATGAGGTGCTTCCAGAAAAATCATTCCCCAATCCACAACATGGTATCAGAGCTGCACACGGCGGTCATCCCTCGCCGGTGTTGAACCAGCAGCGAGTGGCGGAGCTCCGAGCACCCAGTGGCGACAGTGAAGGCAGGGACGAGCTCCAGGAAGGGGCAACAGCCGCGGCGGAGGCGTGAAGGGTGGCTGCGGAGAGGCGCGTGGAGATTGGAGTGGCTGCGGCGCAGCTGGAGGCGGTAGCAGGAGAAGAGGAACACCAGGCTCGTGGAGGGCTCGTGGATTCATTGGTGACCAGAAGCTGGAGGGATTCTTGTTGTTGGATTTAGAAGAAAGGGAGAAGCTCTGCTCGGTAAGATTTAGGTCTTTGTCTGTTGATTTGAGGCAAGCATAGTGCTGAGATTGAAGGGGAAGTAGCAAGGACGAGCATAAGGAGAAGTGTAATCTGAATCTTCAGAAAATGGTGGGTGAAGCCAGCACGCCTACACCAGTTTCGGCTAGTGAACTTGCTGCGCTCCTGCAGGCTATGGATGACAAATACGGGAAAATGTTTGATGCCCTCAGTAAACAGCAAGGAGGAGGAAGACAGGAGACTGAAATGAAGGAGGAGATCCATCCTTTGCAGATGCCATTGGTAAAGTTAGAGGGTCCAGAGAGCTATGCTAGTTGGGCAGAACATGCTGAAACTATATTGGTTTCAAGAAAGTTGGATGGCTATATACTTGGCACGGTGGAGAAGCCAGTTGAGGAGGAATCAAAGGAAGGTCAGAGGTGGAGAATGACAAATGCTCTAGTAAGGGCTTGGCTACTAAGCTCCCTGTCACCCAGAATTGCAAAGCAAGTTGAGAGGATTAAGGATGTTTCAGAAATCTGGAGGCTTTTGAAAGGAACCTTTTCAGGACTTGGTAATGAAATGCTTGCTTGTAGGATACAAAAAGAATTGCAAGGGCTGCGCCAAGGGGAACGGTCTGTGGTGGAATATGTGTCTGAGTTAAAAAGGCTATGGAGTGATTTGGACTTTTACGATTCAATTGACATGGAGTGTGGCAAGTGTATTGAAAAGGTCAATAAATGGATAGAGAAGAAGCGGGTGAGAGATTTTCTTAATGGTCTGAATTCCAAGTTTGAAAATAGGAGGGCTGCATTATATGGGAGTGCAACACTACCCAACCTGGAGCAAGCAATTTCAGCAATAATTAGTGAAGAAACCCGGTTGAAGCTGGAGACATCCGGGTCAGCTATAGAAGGTATCACACAGAGAAGAGCAGCACTTCATGTCGCCGAGGGGCGAAATTATCAGCGGCCAATAACTAATTTCTTTGAGAAGAAATGTTTTGAGTGCGGAGAGCCTGGACACTTCAAGTTTGCATGTCCTGAGCTAACCGGAGGAGGACGTGGCAGAGGACAGGACTGGCGAGGACGGGGCCGAGGACGTGGCTTTGATGGAAGAGGAGGCCGTGGTCGAGGATTTCGTCCAACAGGAAGAGCAAATATTTCTACAACCTCTGAAGAAACTTCTCAATCATTCATGAAAGTGGAACTGTCTCCTGAAGACTGGGAGAAGTGGTGTCAATTTAAAGGCTTAAATCTGGATGGCAGGCAAACAACAGAGTCAACATTGGCCTCCACATCTGCTGCCTCTACAAACTTCGGGGGTAACAATACTTGTACCACAAATGTACCTTGGTTAATTGATTCAGGCGCATCTAGACATATGGCCGGTTCTAGGAAATCATTTTTTTGGTATGATTCTGAGGAAAAATCGCATAATGTTAAACTAGCTGATGGGTCATCACAAAATATTATGGGTTCAGGAAAAATTATTTGCAACAACGGCATCTCGCTGTCGTCAGTCTTGCATGTCCCCTCATTCCCAATTAACCTATTGTCTGTGAGTTGTATTACAAATGAACTTAATTGTGCTGCTATCTTCTTTCCATCATGGTGTTTATTTCAGGAACTTGGGACTGGAAGAAGTCTTGGAATGGGGAGCATGTGTGATGGCTTATACTACATGGATACCAACATGCCATCTGCAATAGTGGCTGCTACATCTCCCTCATCGTTGAAAGAACTTCTTCTTCATCATTGTCGATTAGGCCATATGTCTTTTGGCAACCTGGGTCATCTTTATCCTCATCTCTATAATAAGGTCAAGAAAGAGGATTTAGTGTGTGATGCATGCCAATATGGGAAACAGACCCGCATTTCCTATGTATTGTCTGACAATAGGAGTGTAGTGCCGCTTCAAACAATTCACTCAGATGTTTGGGGCCCTAGTGGAGTAACCTCTCTTCATGGTTACCGTTATTTTGTGACCTTTATAGACTGCTGTACTAGAACTACTTGGGTGTATGTGTTGAAGAACAAAAGTGATGTGTTTGAATGCTTTAGGGATTTCCATAATCTGATCATAAACCAGTATGATGCGCGTGTGAAATTTTTTCGTACAGATAATGGCACCGAGTATGTGAATCATGAGTTCGATGAATATTTGTCCAGTTTTGGTATTATTCATCAAACTACTTGTCCAGGTACATCTGAACAAAATGGCTTGGCTGAGAGGAAGAACAGACATTTGTTGGATATCACCCGGTGCATTATGATGGGTATGAATGTTCCTAAATTCCTTTGGAGTGAAGCTCTAATGACAGCTGCGTATTTAATGAATAGGATGCCATCACGGGTACTGAATAATAAAACACCGATTGAGTGTTTGACGGGAAAATTGACATATGTTGTTCCTCCAAAAGTCTTTGGATGTGTGTGTTTTGTAAAAGATTATAGACCTTCTGTTGGAAAATTGGACCCGAGAGCACTAAAGTGTATTTTTGTAGGATATTCAGGGAAGCAAAAAGGATACAAATGTTGGTGTCCTTCTGAGAAGAGGATGTTTGTGAGTAGGGATGTGGTTTTCCGAGAACAAGAAGCCTTCTATGGAGAACCAGAAGATCTAGCTGAGGTATTTCCTAACTTGTTTAATGATTACCTTACAGAACCAAGTAATGAAACAGGGGGAGATAAAGAGAAGGAGAACAACCCAAGCACATCAAGGCAAGTGATAATTGGTACTATACCGATGGAGGAGTTGTCGGATACAGAAGAGTCATAACCCATGATTGTAGAACAGCAACCTGAGCAAGGGGAGCAACAAGAGGAATCAAATGATAGTGTTCAGTGGCCAAAACCAAATGAGGAACAAGAAGTTCGAGTATATGCACGGAGACGAAGAATTGAAGACCAGCAAGAGCATGGAGACACACATGGTTCAGACCCACACACTTCAGACTCTTATGATGGTACACCTATTTATCAACATGATGATCTAAATGTTCCTATTGCTCTTAGGAAGCAGCCCCGCATTACTGCTGGGAAGCTACCATCAAACCTATCTCCATATGATGTCTCAAATTATGTGTCATATGCATCATTGGGCTCCCAGTATAAGTCATTTATAGCTGCACTTGATTCCACTCTACCTATACCACGTGATTGGCAAGAGGCTAAACAATATCCAGAGTGGAGAGCTGCTATGATAGAGGAGATGACGGCACTTGATACAAATAACACTTGGTTCCTCACTAGTCTTCCTCCTAATAAAAGGGTTGTTGGTTGTAAGTGGGTATTTACTGTGAAACAAAATGCAGAGGGAAGGGTAGAAAGATATAAAGCCAGATTAGTAGCAAAGGGTTACAACCAAACTTATGGGGTGGATTATGATGAGACTTTTGCACCAGTAGCAAAGATGAACACTATTCGTACAATCATATCTATTGCAGTAAATAACAAGTGGAAATTGTTTCAAATGGATGTAAAAAATGCCTTTCTTCACGGAGATTTGCAGGAAGAAGTTTATATGGAAATTCCCCCTGGGTTTCATACACAGGAGACAAAGGGTAAAGTGTGTAGGCTAAAAAAATCTCTATATGGTTTGAAACAGTCACCTAGAGCATGGTTTGGACGTTTTAGGAAGGAGATATGCTCTATGGGTTATCGACAAAGTAATGCAGATCACACCCTTTTCTTTAGACACCAAAGTGACAAGATTGTAATCCTTAGTGTGTATGTTGACGACATTGTGATCACAGGAAATGATGATGATGGAATAACATGCCTGAAGAAGATGTTGGCCAAGTCATTTGAAGTCAAGGATCTAGGATTTCTTCATTATTTCCTTGGAATCGAGGTTTTATATGGATCACAAGGTATTTACTTATCACAAAGGAAATATATACTTGATTTACTCGCTGAAACTGGCATGCTAAATTGTAGACCAGCGACCACTCCAATTGAGCAGAACCATCGTATTCTAGTTGATTCAGGTGACCCGGTAGACAAGCATCAGTACCAAAGGTTGGTTGGTCGCTTGATTTACTTGTCACACACAAGGCCGGACATTGCTTATGCTGTTAGCATTGTAAGTAGATATATGCATGATCCCAAATCTGGTCATTTGGATGCGGTTCATAGGATCTTGAGTTATCTTAAGAGTTGTCCAGGGAAAGGTATCTTGTTTTCAAATAATGGACATATGAGAATAGAGGGATATACTGATGCGGCCTGGGCAGGGTGCTTGGATGATAGGAAATCAACATCTGGATATTGTGCTTTTGTGGGTGATAACCTTGTCAGCTGGAGAAGTAAAAAACAGAGTGTGGTTGCCAGATCCACCGCTGAAGCTGAATTTAGAGCTATGGCGTCAGGTCTATGTGAGCTAATGTGGCTGAGGATTTTATTGTCTGAACTTCGATTATTTAGTGGTGGACCTCTGAAGCTCTACTGTGATAATCAAGCAACCATTAACCTAGTGCATAACCCAGTCCAACATGATAGAACTAAGCACATCGAGATTGATAGACATTTTATAAAAGAACAACTAGATGAGAAATCACTTGATGTGTCTTATGTAAAGTCTGTAGAACAACTAGCTGATATTTTCACGAAAGGTGTTAGTGTTGTACCATTTAGTGAAACTTGTGGCAAGATGGGGCTCATTGATATCTTCGCCCCATCTTGAGGGGGAGTGTTAGGAGGTTAGAAGTGTAAAAGTGTTATGAGGGTTAAAATGTAAAATACTCCTCCCTGTATATTTCCTGGAGAAGGAATGGACATATGAGGTGCTTCCAGAAAAATCATTCCCCAATCCACAACAGTAAATATTATAACCACAATGCAGGAAGCGATGCCTTCAATTGATACGGCACTGTTTGTTGGGTGGACGGACCGCATCTCCGCAGCATTGAGCTGGAAAAATACGGAGGATCCGGATTCTCCCTCAAGGAGGCTTTTGCCAAAGAATGTTCCTGATTACCCTGAGGTACATTTTTTAGTGGCAAACACTCAGTACATTCAGACTGCAGAGTTAGCATGGTATTTACAACAATAGCATAGATAGCGGCAGCAGAGGACGCTTCCAAAAGCTCCCACCCTCTATCATGTTCTGTCCTGTGTCAGTCAAGCAAGGCTTAGCTTGAGGTAAAAACAAATGCGGGGCCTTACCTTTTAAAAGGTTATCATCCTCCTGACAACAGTTCATATAGTTTAGGAGAAAGTCTCTGGAGTGTGAGATCGCTTCCCTCCCAACCCAAGGGCCAAGGCCAGCTGCACCCGAGAACCATCAGCACTAGCCTCTTTGCTATTCGCTTCATTTGGCCAGCCAAATTAGCCAATCAGACCGAGTATAGGTGAAAGCTTTTTCGTCGGCCAGATTCCAAACTTTCCTCATCTTCTGATGCAGAGCCTCGGCTTTAGTGCACTTCACGGTCGATGGTAGCTATCTTCATCGATGATACCACATATCTTGCACTTGGCCTACTTCTCCAGCTTGATATCCTGTATTTGCTAGTCTAAATGTGTAAATTCAGCTTTTTATAAATAGTTTGTAACCTCTGGCTTATTTTGCTTATGTTCCAGCGGGTCAAGTGTGAGAACTCTTTGATGCTACAACTGTTTTCCCTTGGTACCGCCCTTACTTTGTTTCCCTACATGGGCCCAGATGGATTGCTAAAGAATCCCACTCTTTCAGCTACCTGGGTAAGTGGCGTGTTTACAGTTTGGTGGACTATCGTTTGTATGGGAGTGCCTTGCACCGTGTGGGGCAGATGGTGGATCGAGGTCCAGTTTGGGCGCTTTACAACACACCTCGGAATGTTTGGTATGCTTACTTACTAGTTTAATTTTATTTCTCTTTATTTAGAAGAAAAGAATTATGTGGTAAGGGCTGAAAACAAAACTAACACTTGTATATTGCGTGTAGGCATTTCTGTTCTTGTGCTAATGTTTTCACACTCGATGTTGGCTCTTGATGCCATTGCTATCCATAGGATTCTTTTGGCAGTCTGTACAGTGTTCTTCTTGGGTTTCTGGATTCGGGTACAAACTATACTACCTCTTCACATTTTAAATTCACTGATGGTTATATTATCTCACAAGTGTCACTTCTTAATGCAATGCTGCAAGGTTGGGGATATGTGATCGATGTGACCGCGACTGTTCTTCTTCCTGTGGCCTCCAGAATTGGATAGGTCTCCAATACAATGGGAACCATCGTCTGTGTGTTCATACTCTCCCATCATTCATTTTGCTGCCCTTGTGTTCACCTGCTATCGGTTATGTAGTATTTTCTCTGTGGTAGCTACTGGTCAGTTTGGTGCAGACATGCTTGTTGACAGACCACGACTGGCTGTTAATGAAATATACGTGTATTACTTACACAGCACAAGGTTTCACTGTAAATAAATAAATAATATCTGGGTCGACATAACGCAAATTACAATTCTGTTCCTCTTGAGCTATTACGCTACATAATGCAAATCACAGTTCTTGTTCCTCTTGAGCTATTATGCCGTTGACCGCTACAGGTCCTTGTGTTATCATGAAGATGAGTCCCACCTGAAGCAGAGCTAAGAACATAACCATAGCCACTGTAAATGGGTCCTGCAGCTCAGGGTACCAGTTGAAGTGTCGCCCCACGAAGGTGAAAACCACCTCCCCGATGCTCAGCGTGATGATAAAACACTGTCAGAAGAAGGCATAGCAAATCAATCCGCGGTAAGACACACTGTTAAATTAAAGAAGGCATAGCAGCAGATCCGGATGCAGCAAACTAGAGTTCCGCCGACGAAGCAATAGATGATTGACCAACTGAAAAAGAATGAAGAACATCAAAAGGGGAAGAACGTCATGTACCCTGGCGAAGATGTCGTAGAACCTCCAAGCGGGATGGATGGGCTGTGGTTGCTTTGGCTGTCGGCCTTGTTCCAGGAGGTTCTCGTCATGGTCACGGGAGGCTATGGGGACGCAGAAGCGAGGAGTGATGAGGACGAGGCGACCCATCGATGGATGGAACACGGCGAGAGAGCAGGGGGACGACCGATCGATCACCGTGGAATCTAAAGCGCGGCGGCGCAAAATCGATCCAGGACTACTCGGACTTGGAATCCCTAGCTTCTGAACTACTAGTAGGAACCTGGTTTTGACGATGGTCGATGCCTCGATGGATGACGGTAACGTCTCGGCGTCGCCGCTGGGCTGGACTCTAAAGTAAGCCTGGGCACGAGTCTGGTAGTCGATACTAAAAAGAAAGTGCCTCGTAGGCCTGGGCCTTTTAAAACTATAGCAGGGGAGAGGCCCATTGAAACTAGCTGAAACTGTGCTATCCGTTGTGCCAAAAAAATAAATAAAGAGACGCGGACTATCCCTGCGTGTAGTGCCCACCCCGTCTTTTAAAGTAATAAGACGTATAATGAAAACTTAAACGGTGCCAACTTTGATCAAGTTGATAAAAATAAACTTTCTTGGTTTAAAAAAGGATGGAGTACTGAAAAATGGAACCGAATCGTAAAATGTGAACATAATGAAAATACAGAAACGAAATTTTGCGGAGCAGAAACGGAAAAGGAAAACAGAGCGAGCAGGGTATTCTGGCGTTCGAAAAAGAGATACGACCCTCTTCATCATTTACATAAAAAATAGTGAACTTAAGTACATATAAAACTGCAGGTTTGCTTAAAGCCAAACACCTCAAAGTATTTAATACTTCCTCTGTATCTATATGTAAGACGGTCCGGTGGGCTAAAATGCACTATCAAAATGTCTTATATTTTGAGACGGAGGTAGCCTTAAATATTTCTGGAAACCGAAGTGTAATTGGAATTCTTTAAAAATACGAAGATCTCAAACATTGCCTTGACACTCGACAAATCTTGTAGCACATGAGCGTGTGACACATGTCCCATGGGTTTGCCGAGTACCTTATAGAAAGCACTCGTTTGTTGAACGTTTCATCTTGCCTCATGTTTCACAAGAGTTGGCCATTTAGCACTTGACAAATACTCTCTAAAAAAACACTCGACAAACACCAAGTCTTCATTGAGTGTTTGATGATAAGCATTTGACAAATGATTTGAGAACTCGACATGTCTTGATTCCCGTAGTGTTTGTATGTTGCAATACCCTACAAATGAATATCATTTTTGGATATCCTCGAGATTTTATCATCATGTTTTTGGGTTATAAAGGAATTTTTGGATCAGGTTATTAACCCATTTTAAATATAATCACCTATCTATCTAGCTAATTTATTTATGGAACATATACTAGTGGAAACAAAGAGATGAGCATCATAAAGGCCAACGGTACAATGTAGCACAGTTACCATTGTCGTCCATGGTGGTGAAGAGGACATATAGTTGTTGATGTGCAATCTGATCGACCCCCATTAGGCAACCATTGTTAATAAATGGGTCGGTAATTACTTATGTTGGTTCATTAATTTGACATTCTAGGTTGCTTACGATTGAGACATTTCAAAGAGCAAAGTTGATGGCCTTGATGATACGCACAACTTTTTTACTGACTTATCCATTTGAGATAATATTTAAGATGTTTTCATTTATTTCCTATTGTTTAACTCATAAAAAGGGACAATCTTGTGAAGAATCCACAAAAAATATTATGTGAATAATACCCTTTTGTTCTTTTGCACACATTAGACCACATAAAAGTTGTTTTTGTAGTAGTTCCAAAATGTGCCTTCATTAGTGACCAACCCTTATTAAACACATGTTGGTAACGTGTGGCGGTGTTTCATAACATGACCCTCTAGGTTGCATATGACTTTGGATTGAGATGATACGAGAATAGAAGTTGAGACACATAACTTTGGTGTTTGAAGTTTTTATTTAAGATAATCTTTAGTCCATTTGTATTTATTATATTTTATTTGAATTTCTAAAAAAGGGGTCTGGTGAAGAAACCACCAAAATTATTATGTAAGACGTAACTATGTTTGTTACACGTATTAAATCACATATACGTTGTTGTTTATGATTTTTATTTTTTTCACATTACTATTTGCTACTCCTATTTAAATGATTTTGTGCACACTTATTAAAAGTAATTCAAATTTGACGTACATGTATGTGAAAATAACATTATTATATCCCCCCACAAAAAACATTCATATAAATCATATATAAAACTAGATCCGTTAACCTATGCACAATTATAGCCAAGGATCAATAAGGACTCTGACAAATTGCAACGATTGTTATCAACATAGTGAGAGTAAAATCCTAGCTTCACATGCCTTCACTCCCCCTTCTTACCTCCTCCCCAAGCAATCCGTAGTGATCGCCATCGAGGCCCACGCTCGAACTGGGCCCAAATCCTCTCCAAAACGGGCTCCTCGCGGGAGCCAGCCACCTCCACCTCTTCCTATAGACCCACCAGGCCGACGCCCAAATCCAAGACACTCCGAGGGAGGAGGAGGACTCGCGGGCGACCACCACCGCGACTGCTGCCGTCACGGCGGCACCGGCGACGTCGGCGGCCGCTCCCTCCTCGGTTAGTCCCCGCCCCGCCTCGCTCCTGCTGCGCCCCCGCTTCCTCCTCCCCCTAGGGTTTCGCGGCACGGCGGCGAGAACTCGCTAACATTTCGCCCCGCTCGCTCGGGCGTGCGCAGGCAGACGCGGAGACGCCCTCCTCCTTCCTCCGCCCCTCCGGTGAACGCTGACGACGAGGTAGACGACGCACGCCTCCTGCGCCGCGTCGTACGCTACCTCTCCGCACGTCCGCGCCTCCGTAAGTGCTTCCTCCCCCTCTCGCCTCCCCCACCTCGAGGGCCACGCGCCGACCAACCAGAGCATAGCAACCTCGAGGGCCACATTTCCGGCACCGTTCGCGGCGGGCCGATGCTTCGGTGGTTTCAAGCGGGTTCTCTCGAATCCGTGGTTCGCTTAGATCGTATGACCGGGCACGCGTGGATGTGTGATTCGTATGATAAGGAAATTGCGCTCGCTATCATACATCGCTCGCTGAGTAGATTGTCCAAGTCGTAGCAGGATTTGGTGCCTCGCAGATTAGCGTTCGCGTTTAATGCCCGTGGATGGGAAATTTCCTTCTAAAGTGTGGCGGTATTTGGAAACTCCACTACCTGAATTTCTCATGTTAGCTAGTTTGCATTGCAGCAACTGTACGCATATGCATCAGTCGACCGCTCTCAGAGTGGATCGTATGATATTTGGGATGGCTTAGTTCGACTGTGTACTAGCTCACTTGATTGTCGAAGGAGAAGGCCTTGTCGCTGTCTTCCGAGCCCACCAAGTCCGGCAGCGACAAGCAGAGGAAGAAGGTCGAATCTCACCCCTGTTCCTTTCTCTGTTTGATTTGGCTCACGTTGCTGGCTTACTCACTGGAGTGTTTTGTGTCTGCAGAAGTGGAGCAAGGGAAAGCAATAGGAGAAAGTGAACAACGCGCTGCTGTTCGACCAGGCCATTTAATACCAGCAGGGCTCATCACCTAGGTGCCCAAGTACAAGCAGATCACCACCTCACTTTCTCCGAGCATCTGAGGGTAACGCCAAACTTCTGGTCTTCTTACTTGCTACATGTCATTGAGATTGTTCTTGCAATGGTAGAATATATGTCTGATGCATGTTGATCGGTGTGGTTCGTTTAGATTGTATGACCAGGCACGCGTGGATGTGTGATTCGTATGATAAGGAAATTGCGCTTGCTTTCATCCATGTCTGGGTAGGTTGTCAAGTCGTAGTAGGATTTGGTGCCTCACAGATTAGCGCTCGCGTTTAATGCCCGTGGATGGGAAAATTCCTTCTAAAGTGTGGTGGTATTTGGAAATTCCACTGGCTGAATTTCTCATGTTAGCTAGTTTGCATTGCAGCAAGTGTACGCATATGCAAGTGTAATGTTTGCGATGGCTTAGTTCGACTTTCTCCCGTTTTTTTTTGTTGGATGTGTACTGCATAATGAATGATATGCAAGTCATTTTTATATAAGCATTGTCTCTGAAATCGTTATGGTACAAGATCTGTTGGGAGACATCCACAGAACAGTCTAGTCTATTACTGAGCAGTATTGAGTGGTCACTATATGTAATCGACTCTTGCAGCTGTATGCATATACTAACCAGAGCCTTGGTCTCTAATTTTCATTAGCAACCAGTATTGAGTGGTCACCAAGTACTTTTCGCCTATAATTGCCTGGTTACTGAATAGTTTTTTTGTCACGGATATTGTTGTCACCAATATTTGCTGGTTACTAAATGCTTTTTGTGACAGATATTGTCTTGATTAGTGCTCTATACCATGAACTACAGTTATTGACCACTAATGGATGTTTATCTTTTTTATGGTAATAGATGGAGGAAATAAGAGATATAGAGCTTTTGTTGAGGGCAGCGACTCTGTTTGCCGGAGGCACAGCTTTGCTGACCCATGATGTCTCTAAGGCTATCCTCCCCATTACCGCTGCTCAGATGGTGCGCATGGCGAATGAACTAGGGATTGCCGCAGATAACAATGGCGTCAGCAACTTGGAACTGATCAATGCCGCCGAAGAGCTGAGACGGGCAGATGGTGCTGGAAGATCTGAGGCTGTCTCTGGTCTGATCCACGCATGTGTCACATTTGCATATGTGGCGGTTAACGCGGGACATGACACTCTCATGCACAAAGCCATTGACTTGGCACTCGCCGGACGCTGCTATCTGCGAGTTGCAGCATCGGGCAGCACAGAGGGGCCAGCTGCCGCCCAGCCGAACAACATGCCCGGGCAGCTGATAGCAGGTATTGAACATGCAACCTTGTGGACCAGGAAAACAAAAGTATCTGATTTGGAGGAACCTTTGCTGTACCATCCTTCCCCAGAAATCAGTGCGTCAGTACCTATTGCTTCTTCAAAGGAGAGTAAGGTATGCTTATAAAATTTTATGGTGACTGAATCGTTCTAGTCTTTGTTATGTTGAGTTGAATATATTATCCTTGACGCATCAGCTGACACTACTTCAGTTCGCTGGCATGAAGTAGTATATTTGGCTTACCTTGAAAATCACATTTTAAATGACCTTTTTTGCTTAATGTAGGGAATCCAATCTGATAACTGGGCAGGCATACATTTGTTTTGCTTGGGTGGATCTCTTTCCTTGCTCCCTTATCTTGGAAAGGATGCTCTCTTGGTAGAGAAGGACTTCTCGGATGACTACAGACGGTGGGTTAGCATTGTGTTGATGGTGTGGTGGTGCCTAGTTTCATTTGGGGTCACTTGCAGCTTGTTCGGTCGCTCTTCGTTTGAGCTGCACTATGCCCGCTTCTCCAGTTACCTTGGAATATTTGGTATGCAGTGCTGATTCATCTACTTTATTTCTGTTATATAGTTTGTGAAGATGTAGGTATATGTTTCTCATGACGTTTTTGAACAATTTTATAGGTATCAGTGCTCTTGTTATGATGTTTTTGCACTGGGCTCTTGCAATCAAATCTATGCAATTTTTCTATTGTCTTTTGGGTGGCGCTGCACTAATCTTTCTGATCCACTGGATTTGGGTACAAGTCTAACTTTTTCTTCTATCTTACATGTTTATTTATGCTGAGTTAATGATAACTGATACATATCTTACCTTTGACGCAGTGCTGCTGGAAAAGAGACTAGTGATCTGCTTTGGGAAAAGAGGAGCTGAAGTACATGTTTTCACAGGAGCTTGGAGTACATATTGTGTGAGGAGCTAACTTTACATATCGTAGAATGAACTTGTCGTACATCTGGAGTACAGCCGGTGTCAGTGTTGATACATGTGGGCCCTAATCATTCCTGTATTTAGGTGTTGATACATGTGGGCCTTGATCATCTGGAGTACAGCCGTGTCAGTGTTGATACATGTTAAATGCGTTCTTTCGATCATGTAGGTGTTTGGAGCAGCTTATAATCGTAGACTTGATTGAATTTCTTTTCAACGGCTTGTGGACTTTGGTAGTATATGAAATCTGTTGTTTGGCTGACAATACTTGTTCAGTAAATTTTCAGTTTTGTTGGTAGTATTTGTTCCTACACAATAAATAGAGATAAGTCTATGGATTTATTATATGAGCTGATGTTAACTCGTCTGTTAAATTTGCACGACGCAACCTGTGCGCTAATTCAGCTGCACTGGTTCAGACGGAGTAGAGTTTGACTTGTGCAGGAGAATTCATGTCTAAAACGTTTGAGCAAAAATGGAAGACTGCTGTGTAACCTCTTTCGTTAATGCTGCAGTCTACCAAGAAAGGGAGGTCTGAGTTTACGACCGAGTGAGTGTTATAGCGCAAAGTGTGTTCATATTGAATAAAATCTACTCCCAAGATGCCCAAATTGAGGCTCTCCAGAGAGAAGGTAGTAGCTAGCATCCAGAGTCATATCAATTTCTGGAACAAACAAAGTAAAATGGATGCTAAATGCACATGATGAAAAAACAAATACAATCATATTAGTGTGCTACGTACAAACTGGTTTTAAAATTTAAGAATATTCTATGCTCAAACTATCTATCCGATTGATAAATCGTTTTAACCATTACCTTTACATTGACAAGCCAAATCTAGATTTCGTCTATTTATGTTTTGGCAAAAAAATCCAGTTTTTGTTATCATGCAATAACACAAATCGCTTAGCACACAGACACATAGTAGCTTCGACACAAATACGGTGGTAACTATAAATTGTCGGGCACCAACTACAAACATGAAAAAAATACCCACCCAAACGTGCTAAAATGGGATCTAGTTTCTCATATCATGTTGAGACGAAGCCGGCGGTGAAGACGGCCTATCAATAGGATTACTAGTAAAATGCCCGTGCGTTCCTACGGGAGAGTAAACATTGTGTGTCATAATTTCTACGAGCAATATCTCAAATACAATATTTTAGCACAACCATTTGCAATTAATTTTTAGCTGATATATCTCAACAGAGTAGCTCGCAAGATTCCGCATTTGGGTTAGTCTTCTGATATGTACAGAAGCAAGTGGATTCAAACTATCCTACCATCCAGAATAAATAGTCTAATATTTTTTCAGTTTCTCGTTTTTCTTGGGATATTTATTTAGACTTTTTCTTATGTCAACCAGAAGTGTGTGTCATTCTTGAATATTTTTTTGTGTTAGTACATTGTACATCTCTGCAATAAGTAAAAAAAATAACCATAAACTTACAGTGCTGGTTAAGAAGGAGGTACAACATAAATGATAAATGTCTTTTTGACAGCAAACATTAAGAATCTTAGTACACTGTGGTTTTGGGTACAAAAAAAGGAACAATAATAAAGTGAATCGCATAAACATCAAAATCTGAACAACAAAGCGAGGAAGGCCTATAGGAAACAAATTTGAGGCATCCCATGCTTTATTATTATGGAGTTGATCTGCCCAAAACATATTATTATGCGATCGGGCCCGAGGAGCCCCCACAACCATGACGTAGCGCATGGAAGTCACCCCCGACCACCTCTAGAGGATTACTGTCGGCCCTGGTACTGGAGTGCCCGCCGCCTCAGGCACCACACGACCTTTGACCAATGACGACAACTGGACGGGAAGGTTGGAGGGTTAGATGTGGAGGCAGCTAGGGTTGGGTTTTGTCGCCCGCAGGGGCGACGAAAACACACCAGTATAGAGAGATTCTAACGCAATAAGGAAAAGATCTAATCGTAGAGAGAGAAGGGGGATGGTCATTTAAACCGTGTTTAGATTTTTGTGGTATATATACTAATTAAATAAGTTCCACGTGAATTGAGTGGTGTAAAATGAACTTGTCTAAAGTAAATAGCCCATTGAGTCTATATGTATGTTCGAGAGATAATAAGTCTCAAATGGTCTAATCGGCTATGAGTCTATATGTATGTTTAAATCAAAGATGTCACATTTTCATCGTTGCACTAATAGGCTAAATTTATTCCTTTGTGCTCAATTTGTTGCAAACCTGCTCCCAAGTAGTTTCAAACTTTCAATGTTTATACGAGAATAAAAAAATGCATATTGTTTGCAGAATAAAGTAAAATGTTAATAATAAACCAACAGGGCTGGTAAGTTGTGCTCTGTGCAGAGTAATAAAGCCCATGTTGCGACCGTGTCCCTTTTTGGAGTGGCTGTCCCGAGTAGTTGCAAGTGCAGAAACGATAGTGTTTGCAATAAAAGAAGTTCACTTGACTCTACATAAATGAGAAAAGTTCATTATAGTCTTGTTATATAGAGCCAAACTACATATTAACAAATAGTATTCCCCCCTGAACTTGTTGATATGCTTGCCTCATCTTCTCGTGTTACCATGTACATAAATACCGTTGGAGCGAGACAGAAAACCGGACACAGTATCAGAGTAGAAGTGTCTTGATAATCAGGATCCTTGAATAAATACCGCATCATGAAAAGCCAAACCAACATTGCGAAGCTCCCTATGGCCGCCAATGTCTGTACAAACATGTAAGAATTGTAATAAGCACTACAGAAGAGATAAGGGTGGTAAAGGAAAACTAGTTAAGGCATGCTCAAACTTGAAACACACGCATATCTAGACGGCACCTAACTAACTGGAGAATAAAGATAGTAGTTCCAAACATTATGATAAATTAACATTGCATCAGCATGCCTCCATTTTTTCGTTTCTTACAGAATACGGGCTAGCACGATACCCACAACTACTTGTGGATGATATGGCCATTCGGTCTGTTTATAATCTATTCAAGAACTGAAGATGTGACTCAACATGTTCTTATATCTCTTGTTCCTCTTTTAAAAAAATAACTAATGTTATGTTTAGAGAGAGTAATCATGTTAATTATCTAATTGAGAGATAGTCCAGGTACGATCGGCAACGGAGGAAGCGAAGAAACTTGATTTACCCTGACGAAGATCCTCCCGAGCCTCAAGCGGGCGGCTTCTGCTGCCTGCCGCTCTGCGTCGACGCCTTCCTCCATGACGAGCAACTGGTCCCCCTCGCCCCGATGGGAGGAGGAGGGTACCGTGAAGACGATAGGACCACAGACAATCACCCGCAGCACCATGGACGGAGAGGCGGCCGGCCGGCGAGGGTTTCAGACTGATTGGTTTCCTCGCCTGGGAAAGAGTTCCTATTGGGACGAAGTATCGCTTCGTTGCCAAACCCATCAGCCTTTTCCGTCTTCCGAACGGACGGCCCTGTCTCTCGCCAGTGGGCCGTCATGTCGGCGCAGGCCACCGTTAGTGGAGCTGAAAGTGCGAATCGGCCCAAACGAAATAGTTCGGCCCAGTGTCACTTGGTCAAGTTTTTATTTTATTTTTAAGATCTTGTGGTCAAGTTAAGTATAACGTGTATTGTATATTGTTGTTCCACCAAACCATAGGTCATTGTATTTCCATGTTCCCACGTGAACGAGAGTTGACATCCTCTCCAACTAAATTCTACTACTCCTTCTCGAAATAGGGTTTCACCACGCTTTATAATAAACCAATCGTTCACGGTTTACAACAAACACACCACATGTTCTAAATGCAATATAAGAAAAAGGTTTTGCTGGGTGTAAATTTTCATAAAATTTTGATTGGATGTAATTTCCATAATAAAATTATATTCAAGTTATCAGAAAGTTACATCCAACAAGAAGCTATATGAGTTAGCAGAAAAAGTTACATCATCCAGTAAAAAGTTACATCCGAGATAGCAGAAAAAGTTACATCCTAAAAAAAAGTCATCGAAAGATATTGACCTGAGATCTTTCGAAGATCTCGTCGATACTAGTCCAACGGTGAAAACGGAATCTACAGAAATAAACTTGGAGTACAAAAAGGTCTAATACTAGTCTTGTTCTACAGGTATTCTAACATTCCCCTTCATTTGTAAAGGGAGTTAAACGAACGTTTACAACTGGATTTGAAGTCTTACGCTTTCGTCGTCTTCTCCTCTCCGTCATCATCAACTGTGTCTCGGATGGTCTCTCCTCGCTTCCCTCCAGCAGTCATAGCGGGAGTGTCATATACACAAGTGACGATGCAGACAGTGTTGACTGGAGTTGTTCCAATGTGTTGTTGTCGAGTTGTTCAGGATGTCAAGATAGCCGATCTTGATGTAGCCATTGTCGATATTGTCGTAGTTGATGTAGCCGTTGCGTCGGAGGCGTAAAAAAAGTTGCGCGTTTTTGTCATAGTGTCTTGGTTTTGTGCGGCGGCGTTAGAACAGTGACGGCGGCATGGATCATGGTCATAATGTGGCAGCGACGGGTTTTTTCTATGCGGCAGCGCCAGGTTTTTGTGTCATTGTGCAGCAGCAGGAGGGATCTGCGACGATGTCGGGTTTTTAACCAGGCAAGTGAGGCAATTGTGTGATCGCCATATTAGAGCGCCAGGCTGCGGCGGCGGCGGCAAGAATATGCGGCATGCGGGAGAGGTCGATGGAGCTGTTCTGAAGCTCGTGGTATATATTGTTTTTTGTTTTCATCTATTATTTGTTTGCTTTTATTTTTTCTTTTTTCCCGTTTTATATCTTTTCTTTTTTGATTTTGAAAAATATTAAGGAAAATTGTTCAAATTTAAAATTTATTCACGTTTGAAAGTCGTTCAAATTCAAGATTTTTCCCAAACAAAAATTGTTCTAATTCATAACTAGTTCAAATTCATATTAAAAAATTGTTCATATTTGATAATTGTTTGAATTCAATATTTTGTTCATGTCAAAAATTGTTCCAATTTTTAAAAAAATCATGTTAAAAAAGTGTTCCAATTTAGAAAAATAATTCATGTTCAAAAATATATTTAATGTTTTTCAACCTGTTGCTACCCTGTAAACTATAGTCATCCTCATATATAAGACGACTAGGAGAAACATTAGATTACAACTCTGATCATATGCATAGCGTCGGAGATTCCTTTGCTCTGTTGCGCACGCCATTGTACACCCCCAACAAATCCAATAATACATAGCAGGAGTAGGTCTTTATCTTCATGGGGAGGGGCTGAACATGGGTAAACTCGACCTGTGCAAACCCCTATGTGAATTTGAAGTCACCTTGCTTCACACCTAAGTTAAGCCACCCCATGACATCTGTCATGATTTTTCCCACGACATGGCGTACTTCTCCAGCATGCTCCTGTATTTGCTAGTCATGGTGGCAAGATTATTCGAACTTTGTTAGGGACAAAAGTTGTCCAAATATGATATGTTGTCATTGTCACGAGAGCTAGACCCATCATGCCACCTAGTACCATGTTTGATGTTATAGCAGATTTGTCGCCCTTTTCCTTTTAGCAGAGAAGATGCCAGAACGGCTGTAATGCTAGGCAATGACTTGCCATGGGGCTGGGCAGGGATTTTGATGCTAGAAATTACTTTAAATCCGGAATTTCAGTTGTTGTGAGTAAAAAATTTAAAGAGAGCAGTAAGGAGGCATGCGGTCTTGAATTTAAGCTTTCAACGCACATAAGTGTCAACGGTGTGTACGTGTCCACGAATGAGCACCAGGTCGCTCAGTTGTTGTGAATAGTTTGTGACATAGCTAATATGTTTATCCGTGTAACATATCTGTGATTTATCTTACTACTATTCCAGCGGATAGCTCGTTGCTAAAAATTAGTCTAAATGTGTAAGTTCAGCTTTTTTTAATAGTTTGGGACATATGTACTATCTCTATCTCTATCTTTACTATATAATACGGCTCAAAGTGTCGAAGTTGGAAATCAACCCACAGTTCTTTGTAGGGAATCCTTCGAAGTCGTCTTCCGGCCGTCCGTCTGGCGAATCCTTCGATTTCATCAGTCACTCACCCCCTAGCGAATCCTTCGACGTCGCCGGCCAGCCGGCTGGAACTCTCCGCCCCCGCCGACCGTAGGCCCACCTGGAGTTCTCGGCCACCGTACGCATCCAGCAGGACCGCCTCCCGACACCGGCTTCCATGGGCAAACTGAGCTCCCTTCCTCTTATCCTCTGTTTCCCCGGTCCACTCCCTTCCCTTCGGTGGAAGCTCGTCGTCGATCTGTCGCCGCTGCATTTCCCGTCTAGCCCCCCACCGTCGCCGCAACCTCGCGTAGACTTGTCGGCCGACTTCGATCGGAGGAATCTGGGAAGTGGAGGCGGAGGTCCTGACCCGTGCGGCAGCGGATGCTAACCAGTTGCTGGGAGGCAGACCAGGGATACGAGCGGTGGTACGCGGGGGAGGAGGGAGGTTGTGGAGGAGGTGGGAGCACATGGGCGATGTACACAAAGCACAACCCATGCCGCTGCTCCTCGGCGTCGTCGCGCGCCAGACCGCCAGTAGCTGCGTCTCGGAGAGGAAGATCTCTATCTATGTTTATGTAACTTTCAGGTCGTTCCTACGATATTGCCTTCATCATAGTAGCTTATATGGTAGCTATTGTTGCCAATTTGGCTATGCAGTTTCGACAGGTAGATATTGATGAATGAAAAGATGAGAATAATTACCCGTGCACTCACAACTAGAGATGCAAATGGGATCCCACCAATATCCCACTTCTAATTCATTTGGGGACTTTTAGTACAAAATTTTGGATCATAAATTGAGCTATATATTCACAAATTAATTAGAAGTGGGATAATGGTGGGATCCCACTCCACACCTTACTCACAAGTGCATCAACACTATTGGTCATTTCGAGTGTGTATGCCCAATGTGCACAACGAGTGTTGGTACGAAGCAGGGCACTGGGTGCAGAAGAGATACAAAGCTACTGATTGCAGCTGGCAAGTGGTAGTACCCGATAATCTTATACTTTCACATTATTTCTACTCAGTTTGAATGAACAAACACTTAACTTATCAATGTTTCTACTGCTCTTTTTGAGGTGGAGGTCTGCCTTTGTTGCTTGTTCTCCTGGTGCTCGGAGTTTGGACACACTGGCTTGTTAAGAAGAGAAAGCTTGCCAAGTCAAGACAAAGATACTTTCCGCAAAATGGTGGCATGCTGTTGAAGCAGCAAATGTTTAGAGGGTGTCGTTGAAGACGTGAACTTGAAAAGGCAACCAACAGATTCAGCGATGAAAACATAGCTGGCAGAGGTGGGTTCATGACGGTCTACAAAGGCATATTGCTCGATGAGATGGTCGTGGTGATCAAGAAGGCTCAGCGAGTTGATCGGAGCCAGGTGGAGCAGTTTGTCAATGAGCTGCTCATTCTCTCACAAGTTAACCAAGAGACTATCTGAACTTGGTCCAGCTAATAGGTTGTTGCCTAGAGTCTGAAATCCCCTTGTTAGTCTACCAATGGGGCACTTTTCCACCATCTCCACAACACTTCAGTGCCGATGTCATGGGAGGACCGCCTAAGCAGCGCTTGCATACTTGCACTTGGCCAAGAGGCCGATCATTCATGGAGATGACAAGTCGTCCAACATACTCCTTGACAATAGCTTTACTGGCATGGTGTCCGATTTTGGTGTTCCGAGGCCGATGCCGCATATCTAAACTGTGCTGGCATTTTTTTTATAAAAGATGATTTTCCGTAGCCCGTAGCAACACACGGGCATTTTACTAGTGTTTGTATCATGCCTTTGGTTTATTTTGCTTATGTTCCAGCGGGTCGGTGTGAGAACTCTTTGATGCTCCAGCCCTTTGCCTTTGGTGCCGCCCTGACTCTGCTTCCCTGGCGATGATGTCGAAGAACCTCCAAGCGGCATGGGTGGGCTGTGGTTGTTGTCGGCCTTGTTCCAGGAGGCTGTCGTCATGGTCACGGGAGGCTATGGGGATGCAGTAGCGAGGAGTGATGAGGACGAGGCGACCCATCGATGGATCGAACACGACAGCCGACCGACCGGCTGGAGAGAGCAGGTGGAACGATCTTCTGAAATCTGAAGCGCGGCGGCGCAAGATCGATCCAGGACTGCTCAGACTTGGAATCCCTAGCTTCTAAACTACTTGTTCCACTGGGCTGGACTCTAAAATAAGTCTGGGCACGAGTCTCGTAGTCGATGCTCTAAAAGGAAAGTGCCTCGTAGGCACACCCGTTAAAACTAGAGCAGGGGCGCGTCTATGAGAGGCCCACTGAAACTAGCAAAAACTTTGCTAGTACCCGAGTGAATCGGAGGGTTGCCTTTGCAAATGTCTCTTTTTGGCCCGCGCACCCTCTCTTAGCCTGCCACATGGCGTACGAAGCGCGGGGCCGCATCAGATCCAGATGCAGATCCACTTATAGGTAAGATGTACAAACATCACACAACATCATGTACAAAAATAAACTTAACTAGTACAACTACACAGACATGGTTGTACGTACAACTACACAGATCACGTTGTACAATTACAGTTGGTTGTACAGATCAGGTCGTACAACTGTACATATCAGGTTGTACAGAAACAGAACTGAATGTACAACTACATAGATCAGGTTGTACACATCTGGTTGTACGTACTGAAGGGAATATGCCCTATAGGCACTTAATAAACATAGTTTATTGGCAATATCCCAATCGTTCATTATATGTTTTATACCATGCTATAACTGTATTAAGCGAAAACATTAATACATGTGTGGTAGATAAACAACCAGGTCCCTAGTAGCCTCTACTAAGACTAGTTTCGTTGCACGATTGATGATCGAGGTTTTCCGATCATAGGGCATGGCGCCGGTCGACAATGGAAGTCATATCGTTAGGAGTAACGATGTGATGGACGTACCCAGTATTTATAGGACATAGTCATTACGCCTTAAGACCATGAGACCAACTCTTATTGTTATTCCTGGAAGATACTTTGATCGCACCAAACGTCGTATCTTATTTAGTATGACAATAACGGTGATACTTTTGGGTATCGGAAAGGAGTAGTTGAGACGAGGGGTCAACAACGGGATTTATCAGTCCGCATAGCCGGATATATACTCTAGGGCCCACTTGGTGAGATTATGTCAAATGAGTTTGCAAACATGTGAGTAGGTCACCAGCTGACATAATATCATAGACGAGTAGAAGATAGCGATGTCGGTAACGAGATCATGCTAGGTATGGAGATATCTGAGAATGATGCTCGGACACGCTAAGTATCGCCATGACAAAGGGTTTATGACTAGACGTTCAGGTTTGATAGATGAAAGTCATTCGTTATATCACAGAGATTAATTCATGGGGTCCATGTCTACGAGTTAGTCGATGATCATAGAGGAGTCTTGATCGTACCTGTTATTATATCGAACCGCTAGGGTAACACACTTAAGGGGTTTCGACAAGACAACCGGAAAGGAAAGAGATCACCGGGAACGTCCCGGGAGGGGTCCGATGGAGATCGGGCAGCGCCGAAAGAGTTTTCGGAGCTAGGAAAAATTATATATATTATGTTTGATATTAATTAGTGTAATTAATATGCAAATATGATTTTATATATTTATTTTCGAATTTATTTAGTCTGATTTCCCTAAATGGGCCTTCTGGTCGAAAGAAGGCCCATGGGGGGGGGGACCTCAAGGGAATTCGGTGGGGGGGCTTGGCCGGCCTAGGTGGGCCAAATGGGGCCCACCTAGGGCCGACGCACCAGCCTTGGCCGAACCAGGCATGTGGGATAGTCCCACATTGCCTGGCTGGCAAGGTTGGCTCCCCTGGGAGCCTATATAAGAAGGGGCACCCCTGTCCTTTTAATTCACCAATTAATTCCCAATTTCTCTCTCGATCTCGTGGTTCCCTTGTCGGAGCCGCGCCGAGTAGAGGAGGGGGATCTCTTCCACCATAGCCCGCTGCCGCGCTGCTGGTGTTCCGGTCCAAGTCTTCTGCTGCTCGTCCTGGACTGGAGCTTCGGAGGCCGTCATCTCCACCGTATGTGTGTGACGCCCTGCGAGGTGCTGCGCTAGCGGTACTCGGAGGCCTACTTCCTCCACCCGACCTCGGGGTCATCTTCGTCGTTTTCTTCGCGCCGAGTTCTCCGCGACCTAGAGGTCGGCTACGTCGTCTTCGTCGTCAACGCTTGTGCGGGAGTGTTATCCCCGCTATTCGGTCTACGAGGGTATGTATTCCGATCTCCGCCGTACTTCTATATCTGCATAGTGTAGATCTTGGCTAGTTTAAGGATATCGTTGGTAGGAATTTTTTTGTTTTCTGCACACGATCCCCTTCAGTGGTATCAGAGCCGATCTATCGTAGATATAGTTGTACGCTGTTAGAACCTGTGTTCTGCACGGGGGCACCGTTCCTGTTATTTGCTACCCTCTAGCGTGCACTTGTGATTCCAGCGGCATCGAGTTGATGAAGCGGCCCGGACCGACTTTACGCGTACGCTTACGCGAGACTGGTTCCACTACTGACATACGGCTTGTACCGTATCTGTGGCTGGCGGGTGCCTGTTTCTCTCTCTTTAGTTGGTCTTGCATTTTCAATGGAGGTCCCGAAAGGGATGCTTAAACATGCAATTATTGGATCGTTGTTGTGGTCATAAGGTTCGTAGGTATGAAGCGGTTCTATTTACAAAAGCCCCAAGCCACATAAAATATGCAAAAGATAAAGTAGAAGCGTCTAACTTTATTTGGCCGGGGCTATGTGATATGGTCAAGGTAGGTTTATTAAATTGTTTATAAACTGCGGGCGCCAAGAAGACCATGGCGCAATGGACTATATCACATTGCATTACATTTGATGTTTTGTGTGCATCTTATATTGTGTGATTGTGTGTATAGTATACATTAGTTACACGGCGGTAGCTATATAAGATGATCCCTTCAAAATACCACTAGTGTTCTCCCTCCAACGCGCACCACCAAGAAAGTTCTACGTTATGAGGCAGGCCGTGATGATCGGGTGTCAGACATCTCGTCGTTCGCATACAGTGGGTGTAAGCCATGTTGCACAAGCGTCAGCGTGGAGGTTTTTGGTGGCGAGCCTAGCATATTCAGAAATATGGCCTCAGAACAGGGAGACCGAAAGGTCGAGCACGAGTCACAAAATTGGTGTGGCGGATATTTGTCTACTCTTGAAGTTGTGCCGCCGGCTCTGATGATGAGGGGTGGTGCAATGGATGGGGGTCGTGTAATCGCTTAAACGACCAGGAGGGATGTTCGTTTGAGTGGGAGTTCGGATAGTTATTTTCTAAAATACTAGGACTCAGAATATAATGAACAAAGTCTGTTTTGCAAACCTTTGTAGATATTAACCATTGTGATATCATCTTTTCAAATTAGGCGCATTCCTGCGATTGAGAAATTTAAAAGGTTGGGTCCAAACTTCATAGTTTTATACTTTAGCTTGAGGATACTCCTTGTTTAAACCGTTAGCTCTTTGTGTTACAATACCCGCTAGGAGATAAACCCGAAGATTCCGCTAACAAAAGATAATTTTGATTATCGGATTTTGTGCGGATGATATCATCATAGTAGAGTGTATGCTATGATCTCTGCCATAAAGAACCAACGGTGGGTACGAGTTTTTAGATCGCGAACATATGATATGGTCGCTAAACTCGGGGTACCCCAAACGTTGGGTTGATGAAGTTTATCAGTACGTTGACTGATTGTCTTCTCAACCAAGATGGAAGAGAATACACACATTGAGGGAGCACGTGGCGGTCATACTTAATGACAAATGTTCATGATTAATGAACATTGAGACGCCTCGCTCAGCTCAATTACTGGATGACAGACTTCGTTGCCAAGTGCAAATCCTCTGTCATAGACTATGTCATGCAAGGGGAATCGTTCACCTTCATGGTTCTTGATTACGGTGGAAGTATCAAGAAGATGAAACAGATCGCCAGAAGTCATCGATGATGATGGTGTATATATGATATACATGTTATGAATGTTTTAGCTAAGCAAGTACTCACAGTAGTGACTAAGTTTTGAACTAGTCATGTTTTGTGAAAAAACCAGGTTTACTGCTTGAGTAATCAAGTTGTTGTGATGGCCATAGACACTCTCCCTCTAGATCTACCATTTGGGTAAATTCTTTATGATCGCCTGTTAGTATGATCGTTACAAGTGTGTCTCCTCTAGCGAGACTTGTTCATACATGATAGTGACAAATTGGTGTCCTATATTTATGAAGTAATGATCATATGCCGATTTGAATTTAGATGGTAGAAGCTCCCACATTCATAATATTAATGCCAAAAGATACAAACTTAATAAAGACACCACATATGTGTGGCACTACCGTTTAGTCATGTCAATGTTCTATGCATTAGCTCCACACTGGATGGACCTACAAGTCCTAAGATTTGATCTTTTGACACTTGCAAAATAACTGTGACACCGTTTTTGGAAAACGGGCATATAACTTATTGATAGTCATACATAGAGATGTATGTGGTTTAATGAAGTAATTGACGGGTAGTGGAGACCTTTATTTCGTGAACTTCACTGAACGTTTTGAGTATAGCTTGTTGAGAATCGTGCATATGGGTGTATGTGAATCAATGAAGTACTTTAACGTGTAGTGAAAGTCTTTATTTCATAGACTTCATGAATATTCCGAGTAGATATATGGATATCCACTCCGGGGAATGTTAGTCTGAAATTTTGATTCGATCAAACGAAGTTCAGAATGAAGTAGGAAATAAACTTAACAAGAAAATCTAATTCCCACGATGCAGATCGAGGAAATAAAGATTTGAGTTATAATGTTGGCACATCATTGGAAGACTTGTGAGAAGAGTTCCACAAATTACGTCGCATGGAACACCATAGTGTTATGGTGTGTTAGGACGTCATAATAACACTCTATCGGATAGTGTGTGGTAAATAAATCTCTTTCCGAATTATTGTGATCATTAGAGTCATATGGTAGAAACGTAAACACTCGCGTTAGCAAATAGGGAAACCATTTGAATCCATGGGGACAATACCATACGAGTGATGGCATGGCTTTTGAGCCTGGATTGTCGTTTCATCAATTTAGTGTTTCGATGTAATCGAACCTAAAATGGATTAATCTTTGTAGTATACCTACCTAAAGAGTTAGTTGGGTACATGTCTCACGACATAGGCAAAATCTTTGCCGGGATATACCTTGCGAAAGAAATAGTTTCTTGTCCGAGGGTATAAGTGAGAAAGAAAGTAGAGCAAGACGAAGTTGGTGAACTTCCTCTCCAGACATCAGAGTGGCGCAATCGAAAGTGTTTTCAGTGTCAGGCTCCACAGCTTGAAAAAGCTGATGATTCAAAATCATGATGTTCTGAGCTCATACTAAGAGCGTAGGCATACGAGGTTGTGTTCCACACTGTGTGTTACGACAGGCTTGTTATGAAGGTCATATTAATGGAATATGATAGACCTACGAACTACGAAGAAGAGATGGTGGACCTAAGTCCGAGAAATGGCTATGAGTCATTTATGATCCGAAATAAAATCCATATACGATTACCAGGTAATGACTTGGGAGATCTTCTTGATGGCATCTAGGATGTTGATAAGTATATGGAGTTTTATGAGAGAGTAGATATTGAGCAGATTCGATTTGTCGTGAAACAGTTCCGACAGACCACATGAGAGTTTGTCTCAAGTGGCGAAAACTAAATCTATTCTGGTTCATTTAGCAATTACTATAATTTCGAATGAGAAATTGATAGATGGATGAGAAAACCATGTTTCTTAATAGTGTCATTAAGAATGGTTTGTAATCCTGAGGATGCTAAACATGTATGCAAACTTCGGTTGTCCATTCATGGGCAGAAGCAAGCATATCAGAGCTGGAATCTTCACTTTGATAATGTGATCAAAGGATTTTGGAGTTCTCCAAAATAACTGGAAGAAACCTACATTTGCAAAGAAGTGAGTGGGAGCAAAGTAGCTTTCCTTGATCTTATATGCGGAAGGCATATTTGAGTGGGAGCTAAGTAGCTTTTCCTTGATCTTATATGCGGAAGGCATATTTGAGTGGGAGGTAGGTGTCATTTGTGATTCTGTATGTAGCGACATATTGAATGACACAGATCCTCTAGTAGAGTGTAATGGATTATTTAAGTGATTAAATTTTCTATGAAATAAAGTTAGGAGTATTAGGCATCCGATTTATAATTGTATAGATCAGAAGGGGCTTAATTGAAGGGGATCGTGTGCAGAAAACAAAAAATTTCCTGGCAACGATATCCTTAAACTAGCCAAGATCTACACTATGCAGATATAGAAGTACGGCGGAGATCGGAATACATACCCTCGTAGACCGAATAGCGGGGATTACGCTCCCGCACAAGCGTTGACGATGAAGATGCCGTAGCCGACCTCTAGGTCGCGGAGAACTCGGCGCGACGAAGACGACGAAGATGACCCCGAGGTCGGGTGGAGGAAGTAGGCCTCCGAGTACCGCTAGCGCAACACCTCGCAGGGAGTCGCACACATACGGTGGAGACGACTGCCTCCGAAGCTCCAGTCCAGGACGAGCAGCGGAAGACTTGGACCGGAACACCAGCAGCGCGGCAGCGGGCTATGGTGGAAGAGATCCCCCTCCTCTACTCGGCGCGGCTCCGTCAAGGGAACCACGAGATCGAGAGAGAAATTGGGAATTAATTGGTGAATTAAAAGGCCAGGGGTGCCCCTTCTTATATAGGCTCCCAGGGGGAGCCAACCTTGCCACCCAGGCAATGTGGGACTATCCCACATGCCTGGTTCGGCCAAGGCTGGTGCGCCGGCCCTAGGTGGGCCCCATTTGGCCCACCTAGGCCGGCCAAGCCTCCCCACAAAATTCCCTTGAGGGTTTTCCACCCCCATGGGCCTTCTTTCAACCAGAAGGCCCATTTAGGGAAATCAGCCTAAATAAATTCGAAAATAAATATACAAAATCATATTTGCATATTAATTACACTAATTAATATCAAACATAATATATATAATTTTTCCTACCTCCGAAAACTCTTTCGTCGCTGCCCGATCTCCATCGGACCTCTCCCAGGACGTTCCCGGTGATCTCTTTCCTTTCCGGTTGTCTTGTCGAAACCCCTTAAGTGTGTTACCCTAGCGGTTCGATATAATATCAGGTATGATCAAGACTCCTCAATGATCAACGACTAACTCGTAGGCCTGGACCCCATGAATTAACCCCTGAGATATAACGAATGACTTTCACCTATCAAATCTGGACGTATAGTCTTAAACCCTTTGTCATGGCGATACTTAGCGTGTCCGAGCATCATTCTCAGATATCTCCATACCTAGCATGATCTCGTTACCGACATCGCTATCTTCTACTCGTCTATGATATTATGTCAGCTGGTGACCTAGTCACATGTTTGCAAACTCATTTGACATAATCTCACCGAGTGGGCCCTAGAGTATCTATCCGGCTATGCGGACTGACAAATCCCGCTGTTGACCCCTCGTCTCAACTACTCCTTTCCGATACCCAAAAGTATCACCGTTATTGTCATACTAAATAAGATACGACGTTTGGTGCGATCAAAGTATCTTCCAGGAATACTAATAAGAGTTGATCTCACGGTCTTAAGGCGTAACGACTATGTCCTATAAATACTGGGTATGTCCATCACATCGTTACTCCTAACGATATGACTCCCGTTGCCGACCGGCGCCATGCCCTATGATCGGAAAACCTCGATCATCAATCGCGCAATGAAACTAGTCTTAGTAGAGGCTACTAGGGACCTGGTTGTTTATCTACCACACCTGTATTAATGTTTCCGCTTAATACAGTTATAGCATGGTATAAAACATATAATGAACGATTGGGATATTGCCAATAAACTATGTTTATTAAGTGCCTCTAGGGCATATTCCCTTCAGTCTCCCACTTGCACTAGAGTAAAACTTAATCTAGTTTACAACCTGGTAAAGGCTCAACACCCATAGCATCTTGGTGCCTGCTCGCCTCGTGGAAGAGGAATACAGTCAATAGACCTCACACATTGAGACCTATATGTGCTTTGCAACACTTCTATGTCACCTAGTTTGACATCAACCCGTATCTTACGATGACGGTGAAATATATCCCAGTGGATGGAGTGAGACTCGAGCATTCGCGTAGCATGCGCCTTAAAGTCTGAAAGATCTATTAAGGGACCACCTACGCTCGGGAAACTGCTCAGTCCAATCACACTTGCTACTTCTAAAGTCGCGATATATTTCTATACCTATGTAGATTATGCGACAGTGCATTCATATGCGACTTCGCAAACTAACCATGTCTTTCTTCAAAGTAAAGGACATCTCCTGTATGAGATTTCTAGTCGTATGGGTCAGTGTAATAACTTGCATCATCGTAACCGCTTTACGGCAAGTTGACATTCCACTCTTACCCGTTACTAGAAAACCTATCTTCAGTTCTCATAGACACTGAAGAATAAACTTAACGTTTGTTCATTGATCCACACAAGGATCACTCTAGAACCTGTTCTTCAACCAAGAACTCGGGTCACACTAAGTCGAGCTTTCAGCCTGATAGACTCTATGTGTGATACATAGAGAATGTCGAACATCATTTTCTATCACTGAAAAAGTCAAGATTAACTTAATCTTTTACTTAGTCATACAAGCAAGAACCTCTTTCTTCGCTTGTCCTTTTCTGAAACACTTCAGAATCCTGACGTAGGAAATACTCCGACTTAATGTTATTAAGCCCCCTCTGATCTATACAATTATAAATCGGATGCCTAATACTCGTAACTTCATTTCATAGAAAATTTAATTACTTAAATAATCCTTTACACTCTACTAGAGGATCCGTGTCATTCAATATGTTGTTACATACCAAATCACGAATGACACCTAGCTCCCACTCAAATATGCCTTCCGCATATAAGATCAAGTAAAGCTACTTAGCTCCCACTCAAATATGCCTTCCGCATATAAGATCAAGGAAAGCTACTTTGCTCCCACTCACTTCTTTGCAAATGTAGGTTTCTTCAACTATTTTGGACAACTCCAAAATCCTTTGATCACATTATCAAAGTGAAGATTCCAGCTCCGATATGCTTGCTTCTGCCCATGAATGGACAACCGCAGTTTGCACACATGCTTAGCATCCTCAGGATTACATACCATTCTTAATGACACTATTAAGAACCATGGTTTTCTCATCCATCTATCAATTTCTCATTCGAAATTATAGTAATTGCTAAACGACCCAGAATAGATTTAGGCTTCGCCACTTGAGACAAAATCTCATGTGGTCTGTCGGAACTGTTTCACGACAAATCGAATCTGCTCAATGTCTACTCTCTCATAAAATTCCATATACCATTAACATCCTAGATGCCATCAAGAAGATCTCCCAAGTAGATACCTGGTAATCGTATATGGATTTTATTTCGGATCACAAATGACTCATAGCCATTTCTCGGATTTAGGTCCACCATCTCTTCTTCGTAGTTCGTAGGTCTATCATATTCCATTAATATGACCTTCATCACAAGATTGTCGTAACACACAGTGTTGAACACAACCTCGTATGCCTACGCTCTTAGTATGAGCTCAGAGCATCATGATATTGAATTATCAGCTTTTTCAAGCTGTGGAGCCTGACACCGAAAACACTTTCGATTGCGCCACTCTGATGTTTGGACAAGAAGTTCACCAACTTCGTCTTGCTCTACTCTCTTTCTCACTTATACCCTCGGACAAGAAACTATTTCTTTCGCAAGGTATATTCCAGCAAAGATTTTGCCTATGTCGTGAGACATGTACCCAACTAACTCTTTAGGTAGGGTATACTACAAAGATTAATCCATTTTAGGTTCGATTACATCGAAATACTAAATTGTTGAAACGACAATCCCGGCTAAAAGCCACACCATTACTCATATGGTATTGTCTCCATGGATTCAAATGGTTTACCTATTTGCTAATGTGAGTGTTTACGTTTCTACCATATGAATCTAATGATCACAATAATTCGGTAAGAGATTTATTTACCACACACTATCCGATAGAGTGTTATTACGACGTCCTAACACACCATAACACTATGGTGTTCCATGCGACGTAATTTGTGGAACTCTTCTCACAAGTCTTCCAATGATGTGCCAACATTATAACTCAAATCTTCATTCCTCGATTTGCATCGCGGGAATTTGATTTTCTTGTTAAGTTTATTTCCTACTTCATTCTGAACTTCGTTTGATCGAATCAAAAATTCAGACTAACATTCCCCGGAGTGGATATCCATATATCTACTCGGAATATTCATGAAGTCTACGAAATAAAGACTTCCACTACACGTTAAAGTACTTCATTGATTCACATACACCCATATGCATGATTCTCAACAAGCTATACTCAAAACGTTCAGTGAAGTTCACGAAATAAAGGTCTCCACTACCTGTCAATTACTTCATTGAACCACATACATCTCCATGTATGACTATCAATAAGTTATATGCCCGTTTTCCGAAAACGGTGTCACAGTTAATTTTGCAAGTGTCAAAAGATCAAATCTTAGGACTTGTAGGTCCATCCAGTGTGGAGCTAATGCATATAACATTGACATGACTAAACGGTAGTGCCACACATATGTGGTGTCTTTATTAAGTTTGTATCCTTTGGCATTAATACTATGAATGTGGGAGCTTCTACCATCTAAATTCAAATCGGCATATGATCATTACTTCATAAATATAGGACACCAATTTGTCACTATCATGTATGAACAAGTGTCTCGCTAGAGGAGACACACTTGTAACGATCATACCAACACCCGATCATAAAGAATTTATTCAAATGGTAGATCTAGAGGGAGAGTGTCTATGGCCGTCACAACAACTTGACTGCCGTTATCAACACGCAATGTCGCCTCATCCTTTCAAGCTACTCAAGCAGTAAACCTGGTTTTTCACAAAACATGACTAGTTCAAGACTTAGTCACTACTGTGAGCACTTGCTTAGCTAAAACATTCATAACATGTATATCATATATACACCATCATCATTAATGACTTCCGGCGATCTGTTTCATCTTCTTGATACTTCCACCGTAATCAAGAACCATAAAGGTGAACGATTCCCCTTGCATGACATAGTCTATGACAGAGGATTTGAACTTGGCAACGATGTCTGTCATACAGTGGTTGAGCTGAGCGAGGCGTCTCAATGTTCATTAATCATGAACATACGTCATTAAGTATGAACGCCACGTGCTCCCTCAATGTGTGCATTCTCTTCCATCTTGGTTGAGAAGACAATCAGTCAACGTACTGATAAACTTCATCAACCCAACTTTAGGGGTACCCCGAGTTTTAGCGACCATATCATATGTCCGCGATCCAATAACTCGTACCCACCGTTGGTTCTCTATGGAAGAGATCATAGCATACACTGGACTATGATGATATCATCCGCACAAAATCCGATAATCAAAATTATCTTTTGTTAGCGGAATCTCCGGGTTTATCTCCTAGCGGGTATTGTAAGACAAAGAGCTAACGGTTTAAACAAGGAGTATCCTCAAGGTAAAGTATAAAACTATGAAGTTTGGACCCAACCTTTTAAGTTTCTCAATCGCAGGAATGCGCCTAATTTGAAAAGATGCTATCACAATGGTTAATATCTACAAAGGTTTGCAAAACAGACTATGTTCATTATATTCTGAGTTCTAGTATTTTAGAAAAAAAAAACTATCCGAACTCCCACTCAAACGAACATCCCTCCTGGTCGTTTAAGCGATTACACGACCCCCATCCATTGCACCACCCCTCATCATCAGAGCCGGCGGCACAACTTCAAGAGTAGACAAAATCGTCCGCCACACCAATTTTGTGACTCGTGCTCGACCTTTCGGTCTTCCTGTTCCGAGGCCATATTTCTGAATATGCTAGGCTCGCCACCAAAGACCTCCACGATGACGCTTGTGCAACATAGCTTACACCCACTGTATGCGAACGACGAGATGTCTGACACCCGATCATCACGGCTTGCCTCATAACGTAGAACTTTCTTGGTGGTGCGCGTTGGAGGGAGAACACTAGTGGTATTTTGAAGGGATCATCTTATATATCTACCGCTGTGTAACTAATGTATACTATACACACAATCACACAATATAAGATGCACACAAAACATCAAATGTAATGCAATGTGATATAGTCCATCGCGCCATGGTCTTCTTGGCGCCCGCAGTTTATAAACAATTTAATAAACCTACCTTGACCATATCACATAGCCCCTGCAAAATAAAGTTAGACGCTTCTACTTTATCTTTTGCATATTTTACGTGGCTCGGGGCTTTCGTAAATAGAACCGCTTCATACCTACGAACCTTATGACCACAACAATGATCCAATAATTGCATGTTTAAGCATCCCTTTCGGGCCCTCCATTGAAAATGCAAAGCCAACTAAAGAGAGAGAAACAGGCACCCGCCAGCCACAGATACGGTACAAGCCGTATGTCAGTAGTGGAACCAGTCTCGCGTAAGCGTACGCGTAAAGTCGGTCCGGGCCGCTTCATCAACTCGATGCCGCTGGAATCACAAGTGCACGCTAGAGGGTAGCAAATAACAGGAACGGTGCCCCCGTGCAGAACACGGGTTCTAACAGCGTACAACTATATCTACGATAGATCGGCTCTGATACCACTGAAGGGGATCGTGTGCAGAAAACAAAAAAATTCCTAGCAACGATATCCTTAAACTAGCCAAGATCTACACTATGCAGATATAGAAGTACGGCGGAGATCGGAATACATACCCTCGTAGACCGAATAGCGGGGATTACGCTCCCGCACAAGCGTTGACGATGAAGACGCCGTAGCCGACCTCTAGGTCGCGGAGAACTCGGCGCGACGAAGATGACCCCGAGGTCGGGTGGAGGAAGTAGGCCTCCGAGTACCGCTAGCGCAGCACCTCGCAGGGAGTCGCACACATACGGTGGAGACGACGGCCTCCGAAGCTCCAGTCCACGACGAGCAGCGGAAGACTTGGACCGGAACACCAGCAGCGCGGCAGCGGGCTATGGTGGAAGAGATCCCCCTCCTCTACTCGGCGCGGCTCCGTCAAGGGAACCACGAGATCGAGAGAGAAATTGGGAATTAATTGGTGAATTAAAAGGCCAGGGGTGCCCCTTCTTATATAGGCTCCCAGGGGGAGCCAACCTTGCCACCCAGGCAATGTGGGACTATCCCACATGCCTGGTTCGGCCAAGGCTGGTGCGCCGGCCCTAGGTGGGCCCCATTTGGCCCACCTAGGCCGGCCAAGCCTCCCCACAAAATTCCCTTGAGGGTTTTCCACCCCCATGGGCCTTCTTTCAACCAAAAGGCCCATTTAGGGAAATCAGCCTAAATAAATTCGAAAATAAATATACAAAATCATATTTGCATATTAATTACACTAATTAATATCAAACATAATATATATAATTTTTCCTAGCTCCGAAAACTCTTTCGTCGCTGCCCGATCTCCATCGGACCCCTCCCGGGACGTTCCCGGTGATCTCTTTCCTTTCCGGTTGTCTTGTCGAAACCCCTTAAGTGTGTTACCCTAGCGGTTCGATATAATATCAGGTATGATCAAGACTCCTCAATGATCAACGACTAACTCGTAGGCCTGGACCCCATGAATTAACCCCTGAGATATAACGAATGACTTTCATCTATCAAACCTGGACGTATAGTCTTAAACCCTTTTTCATGGCGATACTTAGCGTGTCCGAGCATCATTCTCAGATATCTCCATACCTAGCATGATCTCGTTACCGACATCGCTATCTTCTACTCGTTTATGATATTATGTCAGCTGGTGACCTAGTCACATGTTTGCAAACTCATTTGACATAATCTCACCGAGTGGGCCCTAGAGTATCTATCCGGCTATGTGGACTGACAAATCCCGCTGTTGACCCCTCGTCTCAACTACTCCTTTCGGATACCCAAAAGTATCACCGTTATTGTCATACTAAATAAGATACGCCGTTTGGTGCGATCAAAGTATCTTCCAGGAATACCAATAAGAGTTGATCTCACGGTCTTAAGGCGTAACGACTATGTCCTATAAATACTGGGTATGTCCATCACATCGTTACTCCTAACGATATGACTTCCGTTGCCGACCGGCGCCATGCCCTATGATCGGAAAACCTCGATCATCAATCGCGCAATGAAACTAGTCTTAGTAGAGGATACTAGGGACATGGTTGTTTATCTACCACACCTGTATTAATGTTTCCGCTTAATACAGTTATAGCATGGTATAAAACATATAATGAACGATTGGGATATTGCCAATAAACTATGTTTATTAAGTGCCTCTAGGGCATATTCCCTTCATTAATAACATTAAGTCGGAGTATTTCCTAAGTCAGGATTCTGAAGTGTTTCAGAAAAGGACAAGCGAAGAAAGAGGTTCTTGCTTGTATGACTAGGTAAAAGATTAAGTTAATCTTGACTTTTTCAGTGATAGAAAATGATGTTTGACATTCTCTATGTATCACACATAGATTATATCAGACTGAAAGCTCGACTTAGTGTGACCCGAGTTCTTGGTTGAAGAACAGGTTCTAGAGTGATCCTTGTGTGGATCAATGAACAAACGTTAAGTTTATTCTTCAGTGTCTATGAGAACTGAAGATAGGTTTTCTAGTAACGGGTAAGAGTGGAATGGCAACTTGCCGTAAAGCGGTTACGATGATGCAAGTTATTACACTGACCCATACGACTAGAAATCTCATACAGGAGATGTCCTTTATTTTGAAGAAAGACATGGTTAGTTTGCGAAGTCGCATATGAATGCACTGTCGCATAATCTACATAGGTATAGAAATATATCGCGACTTTAGAAGTAGCAAGTGTGATTGGACTGAGCAGTTTTCCGAGCGTAGGTGGTCCCCTTAATAGATCTCTTAGACTTTTAAGGCGCATGCTACGCGAATGCTCGAGTCTCACTCCATCCACTGGGATATATTTCACCGTCATCGTAAGATACGGGTTGATGTCAAACTAGGTGAAATAGAAGTGTTGCAAAGCACATATAGGTCTCAATGTGTGAGGTCTATTGACTGTATTCATCTTCCACGAGGCGAGCAGGCACCAAGATGCTATGGGTGTTGAGCTTTTACCAGGTTGTAAACTAGATTAAGTGTTACTCTAGTGCAAGATGGAGACTGAAGGGAATATGCCCTAGAGGCACTTAATAAACATAGTTTATTGGCAATATCCCAATCGTTCATTATATGTTTTATACCATGCTATAATTGTATTAAGCGAAAACATTAATACAGCTGTGGTAGATAAACAACCAGGTCCCTAGTAACCTCTACTAAGACTAGTTTCGTTGCGCGATTGATGATCGAGGTTTTCCGATCATAGGGCATGGCGCCGGTCGGCAATGGAAGTCATATCGTTAGGAGTAACGATGTGATGGACGTACCCAGTATTTATAGGACATAGTCATTACGCCTTAAGACCGTGAGACCAACTCTTATTGTTATTCCTGGAAGATACTTTGATCGCACCAAACGTCGTATCTCATTTATTATGACAATAACGGTGCTACTTTTGGGTATCGGAAAGGAGTAGTTGAGACGAGGGGTCAACAGCGGGATTTGTCAGTCCGCATAGCCGGATAGATACTCTAGGGCCCACTCGGTGAGATTATGTCAAATGAGTTTGCAAACATGTGACTAGGTCACCAGCTGACATAATATCATAGCCGAGTAGAAGATAGCGATGTCGGTAACGAGATCATGCTAGGTATGGAGATATCTGAGAATGATGCTCGGACACGCTAAGTATCGCCATGACAAAGGGTTTAAGACTAGACGTTCAGGTTTGATAGATGAAAGTCATTCGTTATATCACAGGGATTAATTTATGGGGTCCAGGCCTACGAGTTAGTCGATGATCATAGAGGAGTCTTGATCTACCTGTTATTATATCGAACCGCTAGGGTAACACACTTAAGGGGTTTCGACAAGACAACCGGAAAGGAAAGAGATCACCGGGAACGTCCCGGGAGGGGTCCGATGGAGATCGGGCGGCGCCGAAAGAGTTTTCGGATCTAGGAAAAATCATATATATTATGTTTGATATTAATTAGTGTAATTAATATGCAAATATGATTTTATATATTTATTTTCGAATTTATTTAGGCTGATTTCACTAAATGGGCCTTCTGGTCGAAAGAAGGCCCATGGGGGGGGAACCCTCAAGGGAATTCGGTGGGGGGGCTTGGCCGGCCTAGGTGCGCCAAATGGGGCCCACCTAGGGCCGACGCACCAGCCTTGGCCGAACCAGGCATGTGGGATAGTCGCACATTGCCTGGGTGGCAAGGTTGGCTCCCCCTGGGAGCCTATATAAGAAGGGGCACCCCTGTCCTTTTAATTCACCAATTAATTCCCAATTTCTCTCTCGATCTCGTGGTTCCCTTGTCGGAGCCGCGCCGAGTAGAGGAGGGGGATCTCTTCCACCATAGCCCGCTGCCGCGCTGCTGGTGTTCCGGTCCAAGTCTTCCGCTGCTCGTCCTGGACTGGAGCTTCGGAGGCCGTCGTCTCCACCGTATGTGTGTGACGCCCTGCGAGGTGCTGCGCTAGCGGTACTCGGAGGCCTACTTCCTCCACCCGACCTCGGGGTCATCTTCGTCGTCTTTGTCGCGCCGAGTTCTCCGCGACCTAGAGGTCGGCTACGTCGTCTTCGTCGTCAACGCTTGTGCGGGAGCGTAATCTCCGCTATTCGGTCTACGAGGGTATGTATTCCGATCTCCGTCGTACTTCTATATCTGCGTAGTGTAGATCTTGGCTAGTTTAAGGATATCGTTGGTAGGAAAAAATTTATTTTCTGCACACGATCCCCTTCACGTACAACTACACCCAGTTTTAGTTGGATGTACAACTACGCATATGAGGTTGTACGAACTGTATATAATCCGAAGTATAAAAAAAAAGTTTATCGAAACCTATCAACAATGGATCTAGTTTTGAAGATCTTGACGCGAGGAGTTCAAAAGTGAAAACGGTTCGTAATTCGGATAAACGGTTCTTAAGATATTTTATTAAAAAAAACAAATCTAAAAAAATGCACATACATCTCTCTGCCCACCACCAGTAAGCTGCCACTTGTCATGCAGTGAGGAAAGTTGGGGATTTAAAGCTACCGAAATTGCGACACTTGACAGCAGCGAAGTGGGGTAGAATCGACCTTCGCGAAGGAACCCTTTTTCTAAGAATTTCCGAGTGAATCAGATGAAACAAGGTATAATCTGGCATTTAATTTTTTTTAAAAGGTATAATCTGGCATTTATCTCGTCACTTCAAAAGGATTAGGTTCCTTGGAGAATGGAAGAGGCCGACTATATTCCTCGCACTCATGGATGTCAACATCCAAAGGCTGTCAGAATCGTGCAGAAATCTGACAGGACAAAAACCATGAAAACTGACTAATTGATGTAAATCAAACTAAAATATTGTTTTCGTTCTCATCAAACAAGAATATTTGGGGCTATTGGGAATGACTATATATATGTGTTTTTATCCACAAAAGAGGAAGTTAAACAAAAGAGTGAATCCATAAGAGCCCAACCGATTAACATCGGTCCAACTCAAAAGAGAACTGTATATTCTACTATTACGGCACCATCTAACACCAGGAAGAATAGAAACCAAAATAATACTAAGCACAAAACACTTCTTATTGAACCGCTAAAACTTGCAGGGCACGTTTGATCACGAAAACACGGTAAAGTATCATGTGAGCCGTTCAATTTATAACCTAATAGTTCAATAAATATGATTTATCTAAAAGTGACCTAGAAACCTCTCTTGACATATTTGTGAGGTTGTGTGACTGTTAACATAAATATATACACACGATATAGATTATGCTATTCTTAAAAAACATCCAAAAATAAAGCTTTGTTGTAAAATACGTTTTGAATTTAGCACTAATTATGTTTATTTAACATATGTATTATAACCAAATTCTAGACAGCATTACAGTTAGCATTTTGCGGCATTATAAACTACTAAAAAACAATATAAAAATATACTTATTAATGGGGTGGATGCAAAATATAATTTAGAAAATGTAAAAAAATTTGGTACAAATTGTAGTTACTGTAGTTTGCCCCAATTCTTAATGTAGGTTAGATCCAACTTTCTGAAAATCATTGTTATTTAACAATAAAAATATAAATTTGTGCTCGTAAAACAGCCATTTTGCTTAATCTTAAAACTAGAAATATGTACTTTAACATTGAATGCCATATGTTTAGTTAGTACTTAGTAGAAACATAAAGAAGTGAATGGGAAAATGCACTCTATATCTAAATATGGTAGGTGTAGTTACATGCAGAAGTTACCCATTGTTTAAAGGCAAAAAACTCTAGCTACTCCACAATATCGGCTACCGTATAACTACAAGCTTAAAATATATTCTAGCAGTGCAGCTATATCATGGAACATACATCGACACGTCTATCTAAATATATTACAGCAAGTTCATATTTGTGAAAACTAAATGAAGAATGGAAGAATTGCATCGCTGGATTCGTTGCCTGGTTGTCAAAAGATAGACGGGTGATTCTTCCATCATTAATCCTTTGCTAGATGAAGTGCCTCTAGTTCCCAAGGTATATTATCTTTATCGGAACATATCTTTATGTTTTCTTTCTTACAGTTTGTGTCCATGAACAACCAATATTTGTTTCATTTTTGGTTATGTTTATGATTTTAGTTTCTGTCCATGAACAACCAACTTTTTTATTTGTTACATGTACATGCCTCTGATAGTCTGTTTTGTTCTCCTACTGCAGCTGGGAACAAATGTGAGCATTTGCTAATGCTTCAGCTATTTGCTTTGGGTGCATCTTTGTCATTGCTTCCGTACTTGAGAAAGGATGGATTGCTGAAGGATAAACTGGTTGAAGCTTCGTGGGTTAATCTGGTTTTCCCAGTGTGGTGGCTAGCAGTCCGTATGGGCGTACCGTGCACCGTGTGGGGGCGGTGGCCTATCGAGCTTCGTTATGCTCGCCTCTCCACCCATCTTGGGATGATTGGTATGGCGGTTGTTTTACTTGTTTTATTTTTACGGTGCCAGACATGATAAAATCAATTACTATATTGTTGGTGTATAGAAATATAGCAAAAGAAATGACCCTTTTATAATTTATGTAGGAATTACTGTTCTCGTTGTTATGTTCTGTTATTGGCTATTTGCGATCGAGGCTACACAAGTGATGGGATGGCTTGTGGGAGCTGCCTTGGTGTTCTTTGGTTGTTTCTGTTTACGGGTACTGTTATATCTCAAGTCTCCTTTTCCTTACTGTTTATTTATCTCCAAGGGTTCTTTTTTATTTTACCAAAGGTTATTTATGTATGCACATTCCAATGCAGTGTTGTTTCACTGGAGATATGTGATCCATCCTGGAGGAGTTAATAGCTTGGAGGAGTTGATCGTATATGGTTAGAATTCTAGTTCACATAGTGTAGGCTGGCCATATATGTTGGCTGGGGCTGGTGATGAGGAGTAATTTGTACAGCCTAGGATAATGTCGCAAATCTGGTGGTCCTTGTGTCATTCTATCGGTGTTGGACAAGCACTGGTCGACCGCTGAATATTCATGAAATACGTTGATTACAGAATCATGCCAAAAGAAAAAAGATTTACTCCGAAATTACTGACTACTACTACTGCTGTGTTGCAAACTACTATATGTGTTCTTCTTCCTCTTTAGCTGGCAATGGCATCTCTATGTCTCCTTCGGTAATCATGAAACCGGATCCCACGGGAAGGAGAGACATAAGGAGGAATGCTGCCATCTTGTACGGGTCCTGCAATTCAGGGTCCCAGTTCAAATGTCGCTCCACGAAAAGCAAAACAATCATCGCGATGGTCATCGTGGCTGTGAAGCACTGCAATGGCACAGATCAGAGACGAGGAATAGGTGTAGTGAGCATTCTTGAATTGATCGAAGAACTGAACCCCATACGACCACAAGAAGAAGCAATGCAAGGAAGGAGACTTGATTTGGTACCCTACCCTGAATAAGATCTTGAAGAGCCTCCAGGCGGCGGGGTTGGGCTGGGTCAGCGGTGGTTGCTGTCGGCCTTCTTCCAGCAGTTTCTCGTCATGGTTTCGGGAGGAGGCTATGGGGATGCACAAGTGAGGAGTGATGAGGACGAGGCGACCCATCGGCGGCCGGGCGGCGGGAGCAGATGCGGCGGCGCAAAAACGGCGATCCAAACGGCAACGGGAGTCTCTCTTTCCTCTGCCTGTGCGGTTTCAGATCAGATCAGATTAGTTTTTTGTTTTGTTTTGAGAATTAGATCTGATTAGCTCCATGGATCATCTTGGCATCGCGGGCTTGTACTTGTAATGGACTCGAGAATAAGCCCGGCCACGTGTACTTGTAAATTTCAGAACTCTTTTCATAAAATTTTAAAAATAGTCACGTTTTCTAATACACATTTTTAAAAAATGTTCATAGATTTGAAAAAATGTTAGTGAAATTGAAGAATAGTCCCAAATTTTATTAGAATGGTCGTGAATTTGAAAATATCATGAACTAAAATTTTTCTAGGATTTTAAAAATCTGTGTGTCGCTCTTTTAACACTGTATAAGGGAAATTATAAAAACACGAGCAATTAAATTATACGGCTGCATACAACCATGGCTCCAACTACCCAAAACCCACGTCATTCGCCTCATCGTCGTGTGGGAGAAGAAGAACAACAATAGTTGATTCACATTTCAAAGAAACCCGACCCCTTACCGTGAGTCATTAACGAGTTACGATAGCCGCCAACCCCGTAATATGGATTTAACCCGATAAAGAACATCGGTCGTAGTAACCCTTTGAGGCTCTTCAACATCGGATCCGGGGCCAACGCCACCCCATTTTTACCAATGTTTATTTATCTTCAAATGTTCTTTTTATTTTACCAAAGATTATTTATGTATGTATATTTCCAAATTCCAATGTAATGCTGTTATACTAGAGTTCGCATATGACATACATTGTGTGACCACCAGGAGTTTTTGCCCGAGACATGTTTTGGAAGATATGTGTAAATGTTGTTGGTGATGGTAATGTGGATTTACTTGTACATGCTAGGATAATTTCGCAAATGTGGTGGTCTTTCTTTTCATCTTGGACAAACACCAGTTGACCGCTGAATATTCAGAGAAAATTACAAAAGACCATCACAATTTGTGGCTCGGTTTTCAAAAGACCACCACAATCGTGTTTCATGTAAAAAAACCACTGGCTTTGCATAACAACTTTTTAAAATATGCTTATGGAGACCACCACAATTGTGATTCGCGTGGTCCGGGGAGGCTATTGTACCGGATGCCACCGAACGCCGCTGATCTCGCGGCCGCTCGAGGATCTAGGGTGAGCGGGCGTGCGTAGGCGGGATCGGTGTGCCATCGGACGCCGGTGAGCTCGCGGTCGTGCTCGCCGACACGGTCGGGGAGGGAGGGAGCCTCGTGTGGGCGCACGCCAAGGAGCTCATGGCGGAAGCAACCATCGCGATCAAGGAAGGTGGCAGCTCGCGCGAGGACTTGGAGCGACAGGAAGGTTGTCGGGAATTTCGGCAAATATGCGTCGTCGGATCGTGAAAGTCAACACAATAGAGAGAGGATGACATGTGGGGTTCATTGTGCGTTGCGCCACGTCATTGCCACGTCGTCGCCTAGTCAGCACAGAAAACCACCCAAATCGAACAAAAACCACCTTAGGGTGTGAATTCTCCGGTTTGATAAATTTCATAGTACACATTCTCCAAATTAAAAGTTCAGGGTGAATAGTCTCCAAATCATGACATTTGAGGATGAAATATATACTTAGTGGGACAGGTGAAACGGAAAGTGGGAATCGGCCCAAACGAAATAGTTTGACTTAATGCTCATTGTTTTGCACGTGCAGAACAAAAAAACTAACTTGCTCTAGAAATAAACCGCCCGACAAGATGGTTTTGACTTTTGACGAGCTGAGCGACGGACGACCTGTTAATGCGGGCGTGCATGACGTGATCAACACCACCAGCTACGTGTGTTAAGTATAACGTGTACTGTGTATATTGTCGTTCCACCAAACCAAAGGTCATTGTATTTCCATGTTCCCACCTCAAGGAGAGTTGACATTCTCTCCCACTACTCACCCAGTTATTATAGAATTAATATTTCAATATGATCTAAATACGGACTGAATCTACTAAGTCCACACAATGAAACGCGTCTAGATACATTTGGATAAAAAAAGAGATAAAACATGTTCTATTTCAAAACAGAGGTAGTACTTATCGGCCAATTTATATTCCGTTTTGCTAAATTAGATTTCGTAGCTCAACTTTTTCTAAATTTGTTCATGCATCTCCATTGTTTTTCCCACTCCATATATTTTCCTCCATGGCATGAGGGTTAAAGCCAAAACACAAGGGCAATGGAAAAACAGAAGATACATTATTCTCTATTTTTCTTGCAATTGTTACGATTACGATGTATATATTATGAACTCAAATTTATCAAGACCTCTTGCAAGCAGGGATAATTAATTTACCGCTGCAAGCCTTCTCCGGTTATAATTTATGGACCGCCACTTGCACAACAAGTCGATGTTAGAATTTTTCTAAATTATGGATGGAGATGTAGATTATGCTTAATTGCCTACGCTAAGGAAGGCGTGATTTCAGAGAGAGTTGTTTTATGGTACCCTCAAATGAATAAGAGCCCTCCATTTTCGTCCATCCAAAGGCCCAAATTAAATCACACGGCTTCTAAAAAGTTAAGCAGTTTTAGTTACACTGCTGTAAACAGTGTACCCAGGCCGAGGCCCAGCAAACTTAGACGGGCCGGCCCAATATAAAAAATAGTTGACAAGCAGTTCTAACCCTAGCCCATCAGAAAACAACGCTGTCTCAGCTCACTTGCTTTCCCCTCACTCGCTTTCCCCGGCGGCGCATTTCGTACCAACCTCGCCGGAGGGCAGGAGGAGGGGGAGGCGCCGCCGCCTCACCGTGGACTTCACGGAGCTGGAGGCGGTGGAGGGCGGAGGCGCTCGTCGTCCCCACCGCGCCGCTCGACCCGACGGCGCCCGTCCAGCTCCCGGTCCTTCCCTATGCGCCCCTCCGCTGCGCTTCCCGCTCCTGCGCCGCCGCCCTCAACCACTTCTCCCGGGTCAATTGGGGCACCACCGGAAGCGGTGTGGTCGTTGGTGCGGCGCTTCGACCGGCCGCAGGCGTACAAGCACTTCATCACTTCATCAAGAGATGCCGCCTCGTGGATGGTGACGGCGGCAGCGGCGCGGTGGGGTCTGTGCGGGAGGTACGCGTGGTGTCCGTCATGCCTGGTACGTGCAGCCGCTTGCGTCTCGAGATCGAGGAGAGGCGCGTGCTAAGCTTCCGCATCGTCGACGGCGAGCACCGGCTCGCCAACTACTGCTTCGTGACCACCGTGAACTAGGTGGCGTCGACGGTGGCCGGGACACCGGGCGTGACCCTGGTGGTCGAGACGTACGTGGTGGACGTGCGGCCGGGGAACACGAGCGACGAGTCACGCAAGAACACCTTCTCCATGGACTCCTACTCCAACGTTGAGTCTATTTCTTCAGCCGCAGCACTCAGGTACTGTCATCGTTGCCTCAATTGTTCTAATTTCTGCCACTTTATGCAACTTGACTTGTAGGATGGCTAAGGCTTGATGTTTATTATCATTGTCAGACTGAAATTTAAGGCTAGATAGACGTTAGTTTGGTTTAATCTCTACTGTTCGGATGTCTAGTTTGCTTGATTTGATGTGAAGAATTGTTGCTATATTTTGGGGAATGGTGATATGTTAAATGTTACCGACTGGAAGGTTTTTAATATGTGGTGTTTCTTTGCATTTTCTGACTGCAAATTCCTGGGTAGATAGATGGTAGATTGTTCTAGTCTTTGCCCTTTGGAAATCTATTGTACTTTGACGTGACGATTGGCAAAATGGTGCACAAAAACACCTTTTTTGTACAGGCTGCTATGTCGTGATATGAACACAAACTTATAGTCATGTGTTGTGTTTTTAAACTGATTTTTAGTGCCAGCCTAAACGATCTAAAATCCACATATAGATTTAGAGTATGGTATGGATTGTGTGGCACAGAACAATGTCTGATCCGAACCTAACAGTTTAATCCTTGATTGATAGTGCATTCAAAGATTTATAAACTCAAACATAAGGGTGCTAAATACTGTAAAAATAACGCAATATCAATACTTGTATAAGCTAGGTATCATTTAACAAACCATCTGAAGCAAGTACGCTGCAATATAGTGCTTACTACAATAGTGAATCGATAAGTAGAACCTTGTCTTAAGTACTTATTACAAAAATCATAGATAGTTCATTCGAAAAACTTTAAAAATAGGTCTAGATCTCCATCACGACTATATCTCTGTGCTGACATCTTTATCCTTTATGGGGCATCTCTCCTGATTATGAGGGGACTTGATAAGTGTTATCGCGAGCATCGGGCGAAAATGGTTTACCGATTCCTGCGCAATAGCAAAGCAATTGTATTAGATAACTGAAATGTTGTATGTGTACTTATATTTCATTGAAAAAATGTAGTATATATTTTAGAATTACCTGGTCAAACTCCTCTATGAGCCATCTCCCATTCCAGTTTTGGATCATCTTGATTACAAAAAGTCCACAGGAGTTGCTGAAAAACATATAAGTTGATCGATAAGTATGATATTAGAGAACATAATTAAAATATAAAAACAATAAGTTGTTCACGTACCCATCTCTCTGTTGTGGCACATCAATGACTTCAATTGGCCACGTAGTGACATTGTAGTTTCTGCGTGGGTGTCTCCATATGCATATGTCCTCGCCATCTCTCTGTACCGCATGCAGGATATAGCTCTCCAACCCTCTTAGCTGCAAGTGTAAGCAAAGAATTAAATACAAGTAAAGCAGGATTGTTGAATTAATATGCAGTAGTTTGTGTTCGTCCCTGCGAAATTGTGTGATACAGTTATCATGCAGGTTTGGTGCACGCAATTGTATTTGATAGAAATAATAGACTAATTTATTCTACATATGATTTTCAAGCAAATGTTGCATGAAAACTTATGACATGTTCAGTTTCTATGCTACCATCCTTTTCGCATTGCAGTGATTCTTTTCACTGTTTAATACAAATTAGAGCTGCTGCTATTGGACTGTAGTAAACAAAAGTTTTTTGAGAGGATGCATTAAGGTATAGATGGGAGGAACTCACCGTGTTGAGTAAGTATCGTCGTGAGACTTCATCTTCAATGGAGGCATGCGTTATTGAGTTTAGTATCTGTATGGTCTGTGTTGTTGTATTGACAGACACCAAAAACCAGTGGCGTTGAGCTCGCATATGGATTGGTAGGAAGATCTGCATGATGAAATTTTGCCATGTCAAAAGAAAAATATTTTAGTGGTAACAATAATAGAAATTATGAATTACTTTACCAGATTATTAATCAAGTATGGTGACCCCCTTCTATGTCCACCAACGCGTAGGTTCACTGTTGCATCTCTTCTACCATCATTTTCTAACGCCATCGCATTAATACATGTCTCAACGAAGACGGCACCGTCCTCTCTGATGTCGACAGGCGTAGTGAGATTATGATGCTCAATAAATGCATCAATAATCTGAAACATTAAGATGACCAAAGATTAGTATCAATTTATAATGTGTACTTTAAAACATGAGTTTAATTGCTCGGAATAATTACCTCATCCCCTAGGCTTTTCTCATTCCCTTCTAGATAGGGGTTGGTCAGGCATTTGAATTGCTTTTGTTTTATGGAGAGGGCATCAATCTGAACAATGGCTTGGGTGTCTGGCGACGTGTTGACCCAATCAAAGATCTGCTCATTCTCCCTTCTTTCCTCCTTAGACATTAGTGGATCAAAAGCTGGTATTGTGCGGAGCTTTCCCATCCGCTCTCTTGTCCTCATGTACTCAGAATCTGTTTCATGATACATGTAGGATTCAGTGTCTTCCTCCGAATTGACCTTGGACTGAGTCTTGGACTGCACCTTCCACGAGCTCTCCGGGTAGACATAGTCTTCCTTCCATGCTGGAGCTGGCTTACGTCCTGAAGGACCCCTCAGCCTTTTGCCAATTGTAGATGGTTCTGAAACATGTGCTTTATTTTTTGGGGGGATCTTAGGAGTGTTTTCTTTCTGCAAGTAATTAGTTCACAATTAATTTCAAATAAAAAATTTAGTTCACAATGTTAGCAAATATTAGTTGCATACTAGTGTTTGAACAGTTAGCCAATAGTAAAGGAGTCATCTCCGCTTTTTCTTTTCAGGTTTTCTTGGCTCTTCTGAGATTTTTCCTCCTGCACATAGTTATCACAGACATGTTAAAAATTGCTTTGGCAGAACAAATATACATTTGTAATATCGTCGTAGGTTAATTAGTAATAGTGCTATATGCTTACCGTTCGCCGCTGTCCATTTTTTCCAGAAACTTGAGCGTTGCCTTCCTTTGTTTTATCCGCCTGCACGTAATGAGTTGAGTAGTGTTAAACTTTACTTTTGCACGGAAAATAAACTAGTGTTGCAAAACTGATGTTTTCAACTAAAAACAGTTCATAATATAGCTATTTACCTCGAAGCGTGGCAACAGGTCTTCCTTTACATTTTGCCCATACTTGGCATCATGCAGCCCAATATGTAACAAAACGGCACGCACGTCTGAGGACAATCTTCTGACCTCGGACAACAACAGCTCGTACTGGCCCTTAGAAATCCCTCTCTCACGGATGGAAGTGCGTATATCCTCTAGAATCTCCCAGTACTACGTATGAGGAATGAATAATCAGTATTAAAATAGCAGGTTATAGATTTGTTATGTGGGTAGGCATCAGGGTTATGTATGGCATAATCACTATGTAAAACAAACCAGCAAATCAGAAATATATTTAAATATAGAACCTTTCCCTAAAACTACCTGTGGATCAAACCTGGGCATCTTTCGAGATGTTGCTTGTTTACTGGGCATGCTTTGTTTTGGTGCGGGAGGCTTCATGTAGTCCTCGACGAGCTAAAAAAATGAGCACGATTAGCATTTTGTAACATATGAAGGTAAAAGGTTGATTGCAACATACCCTGCCGGTTCTGAAGTTGTGCAGCTCATCTATCTTGTCGGCTTTTCTAGCTCGGTCCTCATCCCAGTATTTCATCAACGGTATATCCCTCTTGCTGTAATCTAAAGTTGCGTCTAGGTGAGATAATCGCAATTTTTCCCAATACCAGACCTGTACAAAATCTAAGTTAGACAGATTTAAAATATATAATATGTAGCACGTGCACATAACATGTTTGTAATTGCAATTACCTGAAGCAGAGGAAGGTTTCCCTCGAGGTTCACTTTTCCTATCTTATAGTTAGCCATGCACTCCAGTAGATGGTCCAGCGTCAGCTTAGCCCAGTTGACCGATTTAAGAGTTTCAAGGTTTTCTACCAAACTTAAGTATTTCGAGTTCACTGCTATACCTGAGGTAGGGCATAATATCTTTCCTACAGCGTATAGCACAAAACACTGTAGAAATTCTTCTAATGGCAAATTTGGATTGTTCATTTTTTCTAATAATGAACTGAATGTTATCCCTTTTTTAATTTTGTCTTTTAGTTTGGAAAACAATACAGATGTACGCTCAGTGCCGATGGGCTTGAACTATGTGCCTCCCATGGGCAGTCCCATCAGATCGTGTACATCTTTCAAACTGATAGTTACATGGGTGCCATCTTTCAACACAAATGACCTAGAGTTGACATCGTAGGTGTTTGCCACCCATCGGCACATATGCCGCCTGATGTTGACAGGGTTAATCTCGAGCAGATGCCCAAGGTTGTAAGCAATGATAAACGCACGTCTAGTGGGTGTTAATGTGCTAATTAACTTAAAGAATGCCATCTGCGAACACGCTTGGCTCGCCTGGAAGAAGAAGACATGCTATGTGTTAGCCAAGAACATAGGTATAGCTAAATTATCTTTGATAATATGCATGACATAAAATATAAGTGGCCTGCCTCCATCTTTGATAAATTTAGATATACCTGATTCACAGAATGGCTAGGTGCTTTATTCGGTTTCAAAGCTGGCTCATACATCTCATTAATTTTCTCAAGTGAAGGATCCTTCTATTAAACATATTTGATAAAAAAGTAAGTAGCCAATCAATATTGTAGCAAAGTTCATGATCACAATAATCAGTAAACATACTTGAAATATTTATAAATAACCTGAGAACATGTATACATTAAATTTCTTAAGCAGAAGTCAAGACAACATTAGAATCTGAAAGAGGTAGCCAATCAATATGCTTCGTTCAATTTCAGAAGTAGATTTGCAAGTAGTTATGTCAATTCTGGGTCAGCCTTTACCTGTGTACTGTATAGTAGATAGCTAGTGTTGATTTTGAATCAAATTGCATGGGTAAACTACATGTGCTAACCCGAATCTATCATGATCTGTGTACTGTATACTAAATAGCTAGTGTTGAGTTTTAATCAAACTGCATGGGTATACTACATGTGCTAATCAGATCTATCATGATCATGTACTGTCATGTAACAGCAATCAAATCTAACCTGGGCCTTTTTCTGACGAGTACGACACTTCTTTCCAGATGATCCACATTGGGATCCGGCCATCGAAGAGGAGTTCATCGGCGGCGACGGCTGCGGGAACGGCAAAAGTTGTGGTGGCGACTACGGCGGCGGCAAAACTTTGGGTCACAGAGGCGGAAACTAGATCGTGTCCCTCCAGAGGCGCTCGTACAAACTATTTATGGGGCTCGGTGTGTCCATCCAGTCGTACAAACTACTACTGTGTTTTTTGGCATGTGTTTTTATTATTTTTGGCATGTTTCTCGCTGTGAGATGGATCGTACCAGGTTTTTCTCCTCTGTGACAGATCTGTTTGAGATATTCCCGGGATCTGTTCCTTAACGGACTCTGTTCCAGATATACCTGATATTTGAATCGTGCTGTACTTCCTTTTCATGTACATATATTTGACTAATTGTAACATCAATAATCGATTGTGATTTTAAAAAAACGGCTGAGTATACTTATATATTTGACTAATTGTAACATCAATAATTGATTGTAATATTAAAAAAATGGCTGATTAGACTTAGATCATCTGAAAACCACTTTCTCGCTTCAAGATCATCTGGAAACCACATTCTCGTCGTAGATTGTCCGGAAACCCCATTCTCGCTTATAGATTCTGTGAAACCACGTTATCACCCAATATCGTCGGGAAACCTCATTATCGCTGTAGATTGTCCGGAAACCTCATTCTCGCTTATAGATTCTCTGAAAACCACTTTCTCGCTTCAAGATCGTCTGGAAACCACATTATCGTCGTAGATTGTCCGGAAACCCCATTCTCGCTTATAGATTCTGTGAAACCACGTTATCACCCAATATCGTCGGGAAACCTCATTCTCGCTGTAGATTGTCCGGAAACCTCATTCTCGCTTATAGATTCTCTGAAAACCACTTTCTCGCTTCAAGATCGTCTGGAAACCACATTATCGTCGTAGATTGTCCGGAAACCCCATTCTCGCTTATAGATTCTGTGAAACCACGTTATCACCCAATATTGTCGGGAAATCTCATTCTCGCTCTAGATTCTCTGAAAACCACTTTCTCGCTTCAAGATCATCTGGAAACCACATTCTAGTCGTAGATTGTCCGGAAACCGTGTACATAAATTCAACATACGCTCCAAAAAAATTCAACATACGCTCCGAAAAGTAGAACAAAAATCAACAAAACCTTCCAACAAGGAAATTATACTACTGTGCCGAATATCACTGACCATTGTGCCTGCTCGACGAATATCTAACTTCACAATAGCTGGACGATCAGCCAGTGCTACTTGCTGATTTGTTTTGGTAAATACCTGCTTCTGGAAATGTTTTACATTGTCTATGTACTCACCGGATTCAATTGGTCCATCCACAGTTACCCTGGCATGACACGTTTGTTTCACTCGGTACTTCTTGACTGAGTTCATGTGTTCCAATCTCAAAAAAGAAAAAAAAGAGTTCATGTGTTCCTTCTTTCTGATGATCAATTGTCTCTTGAGTGGTGACAGGTAGATAAATATTTTGATGGCTGGAATATGTCAATATAATACTGAAATTTATTGAATTGTCATACAAGGAACTTTATACAAGTTTGCCAGAAATAGTGTCAAAACTCAAGTCTCACAAAAAGCCAAGCAAGGGACACAAACACTTCATTTTCAGATCATACTGACAGTCAGTCAATTGTCGCATTTAAACTTAAATGATACTTCTAATTATGTCATCTTCTCGTACTTCATTTCTTCATCTTCAAATTCAGATCATACTAAAAGTCAAGTGTCAGCATTAACACTTAAATGACACTTCTGATTATGTCATCTTGTTCTTGTACTTAAACGCCACCTGTTCAGAAGGAAAAAAGACATGGAGTTATTTGCAATGTTATACCTCAACAAAATTTTAACCAGTCTACTTGAACATGTTAGTTTAGATACATGGAAGATAAATTCCAGAATCATGCAACACTCCAAAAGTGTAGCATGAAACCTCAAATTCAACAAAAAAAAAACATCATTCACTGCACTGACATTCAGCTAAAAACTCATTTTACATAATTCTTAATTCACAAAACTCCATAACCAAAGATTGAAACTCTAGAGAAAGAAACTCACCTTGAAATTCTTGCAGTACAGGTTGTCTGCCAGAATCATTAAATCATCCTGAAGGCGAGCAGGCACAATGGTCAGTGATATTCGGGCCTAAATTCAACTACACGCAATTAATGGGATATACTGAGTGGATGCGACCAAACAAGTGAATAAAAGGTTGAACATGTTTAATATAATCTGTGTCAAATGATTCAATGTGCACTTATGACTACTATTCAAAAGTTATTTTCGTAATAATAACACTTCTCAAAACTATACCTCTGACCCTGAAGCCGAATTTCTCGTGGAATGACTTCGGCCTCTTCTTAGACGGAGCACCTTTCCCCTTTATAGGTAATGGATCCAGTATTTTGCCAGTAAAATATTGGTTCGCCCCTGAAAAATATGCGGACAATGGACCAAATGCGTGTGCCTCCTTCTCGTCATTCTCGCTCTCGTCAGCATGTTCTTCATTCTCGACGTCCTCATCAAAAATTCATTATACCTCTCTGTTTTCTCAGTGCTCATTGAAATTTTGAACAAAGCTGAATTAGTCTTGTTGCGGAGGTCGCGGTACCTATCCATCTGTTCAGACCAAACATGGGTACTGCCAGTTGTGTGCCAGTTGTGTCTGTTTCGAATGCATGTTTTGCTTGCATCGTCCATCTCACGGCAACACAGCAAGGAGGCATGTCACGCATGCCATAGTGCTTGAGAACACATATATAGCACATGAGCACACGGGATGTCGTCACGCTCCAACTTCCGACAGTGGCAGCTGACGCTCTGCAGCGAGTTCTGGCCAAATACACACCTCACGTCATGCTTGCCCCATTCACTAGATACCACATAATTCACCAAATTTTCTTCCTCTTGGATCGTCTCACCAATCTTCCATCCCGCTGATTTCACGACCTGCTCTTTCACCATCATGAAAATTTTTGGGGTATAAATACGGGCAGCACTTTTCAATAGTGGTTCATCAGATATTCTTGTGAAAGGTACCGACTGCGAAGCTTTGGCATCCAACTCCCCTTCATGCCTCCGGATACGTTCAATATAGTACTTCGAGTGCTCGAGCAAATCAACAAGTGACATCAACCTGTCAAGATGGTTATGAAGACCTGAGTTGAGACTTTCACTCCTCTGGTTACTCCTCATTCTGAGGAAATACCCACCTTTTGTGTACGCCGCGGACCATTGGGCCCTCAGCTGGTACATCCTCCCTAACCATGTGTCCTTTTTGGTAATCTTGTGTTTCTTCATATACTCAGCCCATCTCCTCTCAAACTCGTCAACTTCCATCCTCACATAAATGAATTCCCTGAAGTCCTTCAACTTTTCCTTGCGTAGGTGCTTTATCATGTTTTGCTCTATGTGCCAGCTGCACAACCGATGGAATGCATCCCCTAGGACAACTGAGATTGCTCTAGCCATTGCATGATCCCCATCTGTGATCACCGACCTAGGACGCTTCTGACGCATCGCCGTGAGAAATGTTTCGAGCAACCATACATACGATTGGGTGGTCTCGTCCGAAAGGACAGCACACGCAAACACTGTCGTGCTACGATGGTGGTTCACTCCGACGAACGGAACAAATGGCAAGCAATACCGGTTCACTCGGTAAGTGCTGTCAAACACCAGGACACCGCCGAAGGCCTCATAGTCCAACCGCGACTGTGCATCTGCCCACAAAATATTTCTCAGATGGCCCTCACTATCAGTGGTATAATCATAAAAAAAATCGGCATCCTTGTCTTTCTGTGAGGCCATATGGTTCAGCAGATATTCGGCATCTGTTCCCTCAATCTTTTTCTTCTTGTACTCCGCCACAAAGTTATACAAATCACGATCTATAAACCCGACCTTATGAGGACCACCGGCCTGATGTACCAAAACATCCATTATCTTGTGCGTGCGGAGGCCGCCAATTCCATACCCAACTACATCAGCCTTCTGTCCATCTGTCATGTTACGGTGAGAGAACAAATAAGCAGACTGACCTTCCTTAGCAAGCTGATGGTTATGCTCATCCTGAAACCTCTTCACGAACCACTCCCCATTAGCCGGACTCAGCTCGATCTCTAAATGTGCCCGACATCCACAACGAGTAAGAGCCTTTGGTGTCCTCTTCGGGTCAGGTCTTTCAAAGTTTGCCAACGATCGGTGTCCTTCCTTAAAGCAGGTGTAAAGCCGCCTGAAACGCGTCTTGGTACCTGGCAGGTACTTCACCTCTTCCTTCCTTATACTGAACCCTTTGACCTTTGCATATTCATTATAAAACTGGTATCCTTCGTCCTCACTTCTAAACGTCTTGCTAACCACACGGAGGTACTCGTCATGCTCCTCATGCTCCATCTCTAAGAACTGCATATCAAAAAATAATAGTCATGTTACTACTTAAGTGAAACATGTCTCAGAACAATAGCATAATCTGAATCCGCATTAAATTTTCAGAACCTTCGTTTTACTGAAAGCATATCAAATTTTCAAATCTGAATTCATATTAAGATCACCTACAGCTTTAATGCTGATACATTGGCCAGGTACAAGAAAATATGTGGCAAGTTCACGTTTTAGATTAAATTGGCTTACTGGCTTATGTAACCTAAGACTCCAGTTCAGATTCAGATAACTATGGCTTTGAGATTATTATTGATCAGAACATTACTTGCCATATCTAGAGTTGTTTCCAAATAGGAATTGCTTTACAAGAATAAGCTCTAATTTCCAGAGGCTGCAGCTACTTTCTGGTCAAGAATGAAGCAAAAAAATTAATAGCAGAGCATGTACATATTCTGATTAGCCACATGGCTGAATTTGGTCAATGTTGTGTAAGCTAATTGTTGGCTCTAATGTCATGCAAAGGGAAACAGATAGAGAGAACAAAAAATTCCTTAGCATGCAAATAATTTGTACTGTTCAGCCTCCAGTACTTCTAACTGAATGATAATAATAGCTATGGGTTAACAGATGACAACATACTAGGCATCACCAACAGAAAACTGAACATCAACAAATATAGTTGATTTGAACAAATCAGTATAAGTACCTACTGCCTCAGGCGAATCAACGTGGAGCCGTGAAGGAACGAGCAGACGACGGCCTTCAATTCAGACACGAGCCGGTGGAGGTACCGCCACTGCTGGCCCACACGAAGAATGCGTGGAGGTGGCGGCGGCGTGCTGCAGGCGCAGGCGAGGTCGACGCGCGGGCGAGGTGGAGGCGGCGGCGGCGTGCTCCAAGCGCATGCGAGGTCGACGCGCGGGCGAGGTGGAGGCGGTGGCGGCGAGGTACAGCCGAGGTGGAGGCGGCGGCGGTCTGGGAATTGCGTGGAGGTGGCGGCGGCGTGCTCCAGGCGCAGACGAAGGCGAGGTGGAGGCGGCGGCGATTTGGGGATTTCGGAGACGCGGCTGGGAGAAATTTTTCACCGTGCTGCCAACAAAAAAAACGCATAATGGGCTACTGGGCCTAATCTTCGCCTGTACATCTCAGCCGTTGAAAGGAAGTTACACTGCTCCCTCCCGACGGTAAGAAAAGGGTACTGTAAAACTAGCCTTCAGAGAAGCTGCCATGACGACCCGCGATTTCGATTGACTTTGAGCTAGGTTTGAGCTAGCACAAAGCAAGGCTTTTTATCCAAAAATAATAATAATCACAAACCTCACGCAAGGCCGGACAGTATACTGTATACGAGCACTAGAGAAACCGTTTGGCTGCGTCAGTATATATACCACAGTGTTCTGCATACTGCGAACTCTATCGATAACACAAAACATTCCTTCCACCCACTGTCGGTAGTACGTACTTCACCAATCACCATGGATTCGCGCCACAGGAAGCTCCGCATGAGCATGACGGCGCCGTATGTCTCCACAGCGATGCTCTTCCTGCTCCCGCTCGCGCTCCTCGTCGGCGTGATCCTTGTGGTATACCCGAACGAGTTCGCCCTGCAGTCACACATGTCCGGCCACATCTGCCAAAACAACGCCGGTGGTGCGGCGGAGCGCCACCGCCGCGTCGTCGTGCGGGTGGTCCCGGATTTCCGGCTGCTCATCGGCGTGCTTACACTCCCGGGCATGTACGAGCGGCGGAACCTGCTACGCACCGTGTACGCGCTCCAGCAGTCGAACCTGACGTCGGCGCGCATCGACGTCCGGTTCTTCTTCTGCCGGCTGGCCTCCGAGGAGGAGCGCGTGCTGGTGGCGCTGGAGGCGATGCGGTACGGCGACGTGGTCGAGCTTGACTGCCCGGAGGAGAACATGGACAGAGGCAAGACCTACGCCTACTTCTCCAGCGTCACGGCGCTCTTCGGCGACTCCGCCTACGACTTCGTGATGAAGGCCGACGACGACACCTTCTTCCGGCTGCCGCAGCTGGCGGACTCGCTCCGCCGCGCCCCCAGGGTGGACCTCTACTACGGGCGCAAGGTGCCGTGCGACCACAGACGGCCCAGGAACGAGTACATGTCCGGCATGGGGTACGTCCTCTCGTGGGATCTCGTGGAGTGGATCGGGGCGGCGGCGGACCAGATCAGGAACAGGACGGCCGGGCCGGAGGACAGAACGCTCCGCCGGTGGTTCGGCCTCGCCGGGAAGGCCAAGAACTGGGTGGACGTCAAGCCGGCCATGTACGATTTCCCGGAGGTAGGGAAGAACCCCTGCGCGCACGAGCTAGTGCCGGACACCATCGCTGTGCACAGGCTCAAGACCAACGAGAGGTGGTACACAACGCTTAAGTACTTCAACTTCACCGCCGGGCTCCAGCCGTCCAAGTTCTACCGCAACCATAGATCGAGGTAGCCAGCTAGGTTGAAAATCTTGTGTATGTAGCTTATTTTTGTTTAATTTGTACTACTCCCTCCATCCATAAAAGTAACTTCTTACATTCTTTTATAAACGAGGAAGTAGTAAACATGGATTTGTGGCCCGTTTTTGGGCAATTCCTATATGAGAAGTGCTCCGGTGCTTTCCCAAAAAATAAGTTGCACGAATTTTAAAACGCATCGACGGCTATGATTAGGTTCACAAAGTGATCAAAGAGAGTACTAATCATGTGGGATTAACACCTTTAATCCCCACCCCTAATCACAACCATCGATTTGCTTTAAAATTCGTGCAACTTATTTTTTGGGAAAGCACCGGAGCATTTCTCTTCCTATATATCCCCCAAGCATAGGGTAGGCTTCGCGCCCAACCTAGTGCGCCAGCCCATGTGTAATGTTTTGTTTATCTTATTTTTCTTTTTTGTTTTCATTTTCTTCTTTTTTGTCTCCTTTTCTTTCTTAATTTTATTTTTTTATTTTTCGTTTTATAACTTTTCTATTCTCATTTTTCACTTTTATGATTTTGAAATATATTACTGAAAATTGTTTACATAAAAAATTGTTCATATTTAAAATTTGTTCAAATTCAAGATTTTGTTCACCAACAAAAAGTGTTCCAATTCATATCTAGTTAAAATTCAAGATCTTTTCATATTCAAAAATTGTTACAATTCATAATTTGTTCATATTTGATAGTTGTTTGAATTCAAGATTTTCTTCATGTCAAAAAAATTTCCAATTAAAAAAAATCATGTACAAATTGTTCCAATTTAAAATTTGTTCATATTTAAAAATTGAATATATTTAAAAATATTTCGTTGGTCATATTTGAAAGTTGTTCAAAATTAAAATTATTCATATTCAAAAAATCAAATTTAATTTGTCTTATTTAAAAAATTGGATTCAAATTTGTTCATATTCAAAAGTTATTCATATTCAAATTTGTTTATATTTGAAAATTGTGCAAATGCAAAATTTGTTCATATTCAAAAATTGTTAAAATTTAAATATTCAGATTTGAAAAAAAAACTCCAATGGACGATAAAAAGGAGCCCCTTCCGTGTTTTGTCATTATTACGACCAATATATACTTTAATAGTAGAATATTTTGCGTTGCGATGTTATAAAATAGTAGCGCGATGATAAAACCGGAACACCTCTGCATCACATTGCTAGTGTACTGATACAACACACCGGGGGCTCGCTTGGATCTCGTTTTTAGGCCGGAAAGCACCGGCAGAATTATAGACCGCACCACAGCGGTGTATTTTACAGGTCAGGATGGGTGTAGAATTTCTGCATGACAAAATGAACTGCCTATCCAAGCGCGGCCTGATAATTTTCTTTGAACGATACAATTGACAAACAACCTCCAAATGTGGAAGGACAACGACTTCCAAAATTACAGTGGCCAAAGTGAGCGAGGAGCGAGGTTGACAAGTTTGGAGATCTGACATGTTTAGTTATTTTGGCAGACAATTAAAACGGACCAGATAGAGTAGTAGAAACTAAAATTTACTTGCCGGCAAAAGATGGAAATGTAACAGTAACATTTGCGCCGCCGAGATGAAATACAAGGCACGTACAATATATCCAAAGGGTGACATACATCGGAGGGGAAAAGGGTAAAAATCTGAACAGAAATCAAGCACCCTGACAATTAACACTCCACACACATAACAGGAAAAAGAATCGGACAGATGCCTGCAACGCACACAACACAAGAACAATGGAGGATAGATCAAACTACTGTAGCATAGCCAGGAAGGCGGCCACGGCCAACGCCACAAAGGCCGGGTACCGCGTTCTGACGCCGCCGGCGCCGTTGGCGTTGGGTGCCGGCGCGGTCGCTGTGTCCCCTCCGTCCGTGGTAGTCGCAGACGAGGCGGGCGGGGTCGAGGTGTCAACGTCGGCGCGCGGGGATGCCGCTGCCGGCGCCGGTGTAGAGGCGGACGCCGCTGGAGCTGGGGAAGGGGCGGGAGAGGAGCGCGCCTTCTGCGTCTTGAGCACGCGGACGTCCAGCTTCTGTCCGGCGGCGCAGTGGCCGGGCACGCCGCAGATGAAGAAGCGGTGGCCGTGGCTCTTGATGGTGATCTTGTCGTCGCCGGAGTTGTGCGTGGCGATGGGCGTCGAGTTGGTGCAGCTGTGGTAGTCCGCCTTGTTCACCTCCAGCACGTTGTGGATGCCCTGCGGGTACTTGAACTCTGCGTGAATGCACAACAAGCAGATCAAATTGCCGCCATGAGTGTTAATTCGAAACTGTTTACTTTTTCATCGTCATCTAGAACAGGCCGAGTGGATGAGATGATCACGCAAAGATGAACCAAAACGTGCAGTACAAGGTAGGTAGATAGATCTACAAAAGGAATGAGCATGTGTAGAAGTAGAACACTTTCTTTTGGCACCAAAGCTAGCTAGCTAGGAAGCTGATGAGCAAAGACATCTTCTGATTTACTCATGAGTCGAAGTGTCAAAGTGCTTCACTTTACAACCAATGAGTCCACAATACTGTCCTGGCAAATGCAGCTACTCATTTGACAGTGGCTTGGCAATATTGCAAATCATTTCCTACAGAGTTTCAGATTACTGCTTGGAAAATAACTACAGTCGACAGGTTAACTACTGAAATGCAGGTGGCGCGCTTGGATATCAGGCACATTACATCACAACACAATGAAATGCTGAAACCATTTCTTACTACTAGTTTTCTTGATAAAAGTTCAGGCAGTGCACTGGATTAGATGGGGCAGGCACAATTACTATGGTCTATCGCCCAGTTTTGTGATTCAGAGTTCATTAGATTAGGTGGTCCATGAAGATAAACTTTCTTTTTTGTTTGAAGAAGCAACGGAGGGCGATCTGCCCAACTGAACTTAGTATTTCTTCTTCGGAGGGGTCGACGTACAGAACAGTAATGCAGTTGCAGAGGGCGTGATCTGAATTTATGGATCATGTCAATACTGTGGACAGGCTGCACGCCGCCTCTCTGGAGGCCTTTAAGACCGACCACGTAAAACTTGCTGGTATGTACTTCGGCGTGCAGTAAAATCAAAGAAAGTGCAAAGATTTGTAAACTGCTTAATCTTTCTTACTGGAATCTCGTTTTTTTCAACGCATTGTTAAAAGCTAGAGTCTTCATCTAACCGCAAAGACAAAAGAGAGATGGACGGTGCATCGTAAAAGTACTTTGCTGAAGGTGACAAGTCTTTAGCAGTCACATCAATGGATCAGTAAGGAGAAGGGACTAGGGAGTAGGGAGAACAGATACAGAGAATTGCAGTTTAAGTGCATAGCCAAAAAAGAAAACTCACAATATTTTCTGTTGGATTTATTGACAAGGGGATGTATTAATTATCGGCAAGAAATTATACGTCTTTATCAGTAGCTACTACGGAAGAACACGGACGTACTGCACCAAAAGCTTAAAATTAGTCTGAAATGGGGTAAGGAACTTACCAATGATGTCTCCCACTTTGAAGGTGTTCTTGGTAGCCCAGTCGGCGTAGTCAGGATTGCCGAGGATGGTCCACCCCGAGGCGCCACCGACCTTGTAGACGGCCGCCGACGAGGTCGCCGCCATGCCAGCCAGCGCAAGCACCACGGCGATCACCGCACTGCGTCCCATGCCCTGCATCGATCTCCCTCACGCCCTCTGCTTCTGCGAGAGCTGCCAAAGCGAGCAGAGAGATGCCAAGAGCAGAGCACACGCAACGAATGCTTGTGTTTGCGGTGCTTCCAGGCTTCCAGCAATGTGGCACCATGCAGCAAGGGGAGTATTTGTATTTATAATGTCCATCATTTTTGTATTGACCATTGTGCCCCTGGCATCGTGTCTTCTGTCTTGCTCGATCAAATTGGGGAGTACCTTTCACCACCTAATCTGACCCTATTCGCTGACACGATTTGATGTTTTTTGTTTGAATTATTTAACGACTTAGATTCTTGTCTTCGGGTGCATGGTTGGGTCCGAGCTTTCGTTGTTTCTTTCTTCGTTGGTCGGCCTCCCTTGTTCGTTGAGTAAAGCAAACTCGATCAAAGGCTGGCTGTCAATCCAAGACTTTATCATGAGAGAGTGTTCGATCGTTAGCTCGGTCTAATGGAGTGCTGCCATCAGTAAGTGGACTTGCTGGTACGGGCTGTCAAGTCCTCTTGAGATTTCTTCCTTTTTATGGAAGCAACAACAAGCATGCATATATGCAAAGTGCTATCTGTTGGTGTGGCTAAGTTTCTTTTTTTACTTCCTTGAGATATGATGTATACGCATTTTTAGTAAAATAAAGATGCCCGAATAAACTTTCATTCATGCATGTGGTCGAAAATTGACAGAGATGTGGAGAAGAGTCTTTTACACGATCTTGTTTATACACAAAATAGGACCACTTTTTAAGTAACAACAATGACATGCCCAACAAGAAAGAGGAAAAGTGGTACATCACGCAAGAGAACGACGATTTTCACGACACAACAACGCATCAAGATGGCAGCCAGCCAGCATTTATGCCCTCCGAACTAGACCCACCATCACGATTTTCATGACACAAGAACACATCAAAATGCCTGCGAGATCGGAGTATCAAGACGGTAGACGCAGGCCCGGTCCTCGGGTTCTTCCAGGCCGAGGTACAGCTGAAACTCTGTTAACGAACAGTCAGTGATAACGCAATGCATAATGGGTTGGCTTGTTTGGCTCACTTGACCACGATCCGGCGACGAGCCATTAATAAATAGTCTCTCCGTTTTAAATTAGATGATTTTCATTTGTGTAATCATAGATGTATATATAACTATATATGTCTAGATACATCCATTTTCCCCACGCAAAAAAAAGAAGATACGTCCACTTTTACACAAATGCAAGACATCTAATTTGGAACAGATGGATTATTTGTGTTGTTTACTTCGGTGCAATATAAATACCTTGTTGCTAGCCAAGGAATTCACCCTGCTGGAGAAGCATTTTAAATTTGCACCAACTGATATGGTATTTTTCAGAAAGAAGTGCACTTGTTATTACACTTCTTATAACTCTGCTTTGTGTTAATCCAAAATAAAACTCTTCTACAGTGGCATATTGTTAGTATTGTTTTACTCTAACGACATCTTGCCACATTGTGACATTTTCTACCTGCTAAACAGTGGCAAGAGCCACCTCACTCCATGTTTCCATGAAACGAAAATGCATTTACAATGTTAAAGAAACAAACCGGGCGCCTTTTTCCTTCTAGTATTCAGTAAACGGTAACGCGTAACATGACATCGGTATATTTGAAAAGAACCTTGTCAAATAACAGTAGCGTTGAGAAATACAACAGAAATACACATGCAACTAATTTCTTTACTGCAACTAAGAAAAACGAAATAAATGAATAGGGTAGGATGTATCTCTACAGTCTACACCAGGTACAACGTGAATCAATAAACAAATGCTCCCTGGTTCAAGAGGAACGCTACTTCTGCCTCTTGTAGATCTTGTGTAAGAAGGACTTCAGAACATTCTGAACAACAACGCTTGGCTGAGCTTCAATATCAGCGATCAGCTTCTTGTAACTCTCACTCTCGTACTCGTGGAATACCGCCTGCGTCAACAATATACACAATATTAATAGATATTCCGTGTTTTGCAGACTACGAGAATCCAGTAGATCTTATCCTAAGAGACGCAAGTAGATTATTCTGAATAGATTATCCAGAAGAAGTTCATGATATCAAGTTAATTTTTGCTTAATACAATATATTCAACGTAGTCGTACTAAAGCTATTATGGTCTACATATAAAATATACTAACATCATTGAGAGTGAATACAGACCTGTAGGTCAATTTCTTTGTATAGTTTCTTCACTTTCTCCACGGAGGCTGGATCTTTCTTTCCATAATTTTCCTTTAGGAGAAAAAAACTGTTTAGATAACGACCTTCGTAATACTGGAAAGGACAAAGTAAAATTTGGGGACTTACAAATAGAACGATCTTTTGGCCCTCATCAGCACGCTCAAGAGCTTGGACAACTAGCCAGGAGCACTTGTAATCTTCAATGTCAGTCCCAATCTATGATAAGACTTAAAATCGATCAAATAAAGAAAAATATATCGATAGAGCAATTGCTATACTCTCTCAAGCTGCTACAAGAGGTAAATGCACTAACCTTGCCATTAATTTTAGGATCGCCATAACAATCTAGATAATCATCCTGTGATAAAAATATATTGTTAATGCTAAATAGTCTATGTATGTTGTAGCCTTGTAGGTAAGACCGTATTGTAATGTGTAGAAAAAGAAGATTTACCTGGACTTGAAAGTATATTCCCATCTCAACAAGGATGTTCTCTACAGCACCGTAGTTGTCCAAATTCTCACCAAAGAGTAGTAGGCCACATGCAACCTTACACAAAGCGGCATATCAGCACCACTTGAATCCAGTACCAATTGCCAAAAAAGAAATTATAGAGATAAGATTTTAAAAAGATAGAATGAAGTTTTTACTGGCAGATAAAATGAATAGTAGGCCGTCTTGAATTGAACAATTCGGCGGTGACTGCAAAAATATTGGAATTTTTAATCAACAAAGGGTACGTACATTGCAAATCAATTATACTACCCAGAAATATTAGACAAAGAAAAGAAGACTTGTGCTCCTAAATTGAAAATGATAAGCATGCTATGGATATCTCAAAGTTTTCACAATATCAGCTTACACTTCTATGTTATATTTTGTTAGATCTTTTTCTCCCTCATGAGTTGTGATTTGATCCAGCATTTGACCTGAAGCTGTCTTGAACTCAACCTACAAAACATGAAAAGGTTAGGTAACCTATACCTGTACTTATCCACAAGTCCGGGCTGAGCATTTTTGTTAAACATAACATATATTATTACCTCGTTGAAGAGATCAAGGAGATCAGCGTAATAAGCTTTCTTCTTAAAGTGAAGCCGAAGAATTCTCGAAACATGGTTGCGAAGGATAATTGCGTCATTGATAGCAATGAAGCCAACCTTTTTTGTTACAGAAGGGCAGCGTACGTTAGAGATAACTTGTGCTGGTAACAAGTGGAAATAAGGTACTAAAGAATGTTCTCACACGAAAGTTCCTTCACAAAATGAGTTTTTGAACACTGTAACTGGAAACGTTAATCTCGATTTCACTAACCTGGGGCACTCTAAACCAACAAGGATGGCCACGTCTAGTGTGAGAGTCATCCATGATATCATCAAGCACAAGAATGAAGGCTTGAAGCTACAGAGATAGCAGAAAGCTTAAGGGAGCAATGCTGATTGGTTCAAGTTCATCAGCGTAACACTGAGAAGAAAAAAGAATTACCCATTCGATGCACCAGCCGAGAGTGCTGGCAAGAAACAGCTCCTCCTCACTCAGATCGTCGACACCTTTCAACAGCTTGTAGCTGTCGACGACTGAGAGCCCACGGTTACATTTTCCTACCATTAGCAAAAATAATGAATTAGAACTCACTAGCATGATCTTTTATAATTAAAAATCATCTAATTCAAATCCCACCTCCCAGAACATTGTAGTCCAGCATCTGTTGGACACACAAAAAAAGACAAACACGTTAGAAAAGCAGATTTGAACAAATAAGATGATTATTGTGTATCCAGGATTTCCAATATTTTACTAAGAGTTAACATACAAAAAATATATATAGCTCGGCCAACAATCTAAAATAAAAGATAACTTATGCATTAACAACAGGCAGATGAATAATTTCCATTTGCAGAAGTCCAATATAGCTTTGCTCAGCTTGCGCTGTGAGTCTGTGATACACTTTTCAAGAATTTCACTTCCACCTCAACGATCCCAAACTCAGCTTGGGAGGTAAAACTGGAAAAAATTCAGTTAATGTAACCTGACTGTGCAGGTTTTCGTTTGTGCACTTTGCTGGTTGAATTCCAACATGCATGCGCAATGTCCTGTATTAAGAATTTAAGATAGATAAGACCTCCTATAATATGATTATCATCCTAGAGCAACTACTGCTATCCCCAAACTAATAGCTAGCGCTCCCACCAATTAAGGCCTCCCATCGAAAGATCCCGCTGATCCAGCATCAAATCTAACACTAATAAACCCTCAGCATAACTAAGAAAAGAAATCTGGAACGAACTATATCAAACAGTTCTCTGTACGTATTCCTAGATCGGGGTTATTCGCGATGCTCTTTGTACTGATTCATCTTGATCAAGTGCTGAAAGTCTCAAAAAAATAAAAAAACAAGGAAAGACAGAGCAGGGAGGTTTGGGAAGAAGGAAGGTTAGGGAGCATTACGCGGTCGACCCACTGGTGCGACTCTTGGGTGAACTCGAAGGCGGGGTCCTTGAGCAGCTCGTCCTTGAGTACGCCGTAGATCCGCGCGAACGCCGTCTTGGTGTCCGCGTCGCCTGCCTCGCCGTTGGCCGCCGCCATTGCCGCCGACTCAGACGCAGCAAAGAAGGGCTAGAGGACGCGATAGAGCCTCGAGCTTCGGCTGCGGTTGTTGCGCTGAGGAGGTATTTTGGGGACGGCGGCTACGTGGGACGAGCGAGGTCTTATTTTAGGGCACGGCGATGGAGCTCGTGATGGTGCCCACTATTATTACGTAAAATAAAAGTAAAAAAAGGATGAATACAAAACCCTGGAACGAGGTTTCTCGATCTATTGCCGACTTCCGTGGTGAGACCGAGCCAATTTCGCCCACGTTCAACTTGTAGCACAAGCCACAGCCAGCCACCTCCGACGCCGGAAACCCATCGACGGATCGTGGACTGGAGAGCCCGGCCGTACGTCGACGAACACGATGCCCGCGCAGCCGCCGTTCCCCGACCCGGAGAGCCTCGCCATCGACGTGGGCAGCACAGTCATCTTCAGCGCCGTCGCCCGCAGCGTCTTCTCCTTCCTCCACGGAGTATGCTCCTCTCCCAGCGGCCACCGCCTGGCCGGCGGGGTGCAGGAGGTCGCCACCAGCGCGCCCACTATCGCGCAAAAGGCAGCCGAGTCCGGCGTAAGGGAGGCCATCAGATGCGTCATGGCCCACGCGCGTCGGAAGGACGACAGCTGGAACAAAGTGGTAGCCTACGGAAGCTCCGCCGCCCTCTTCTCCGTGCACCTTGTCGGGCCGCTCAACGCCGTCGGCCATGGGCTCCACGCCGCGGCCGCCGATGGAGCCTTCTATGCCTTCTTTCAGTTGTTCCGACTAGACCATCGCTGCAGCCCCCCCGAGCCGTCTGCTCGCTATGCGGCAGGGTTCCCGGGGTTTCCGGTGACCCCCATTGTGGTCGAGGAGGTCTCGGTTGATGAATCTTGCGGTCTTTGGGACGTTCAATTTCCGGAAAAGGATCGATGCTAGTTACTGTTGCTGATTCCCATATTTCTGGTTTTCTTTTTTGACTCATTGCCTTTGCTCTACACTTCTAGTGTATTGAATTGTCCAAGAGAACAAAATGCATTGAATTTACAGTTCTTTTAGTACTCCCTCCGTTTAGGTGTATTAGGCCTCTACCTTTGGCTCCACGATCAAGGCGGGCAACGAGTGGGTGCGAAAAAATAGGAAGTTCATTTTTCTTAGGCATGCATTGGCCCAAACTTCAAGCATGCGGGCTAATAATTGCATCTATTTGCATGTCCCATTAACAGCCAATTAGATGTGGGTAATTTGTGCAAGCACTATTAAAATGGACAATTAATAACCCACAAAAATGGACAATTAATACCTAAGAGGCCTTATAGTTTCTGAACAAACATATTTTGGTAAGAGACCTAATACATCTAAACGGAGGGAGTACAAAATATAGAGTTTGGAGAATTAAATTTCTTTCAAAATTTCTCAATGGATAATCTAGTTTGCGGAAGTAGACTATGAACTTGACTATAGTCGATTACATATAATAAGCACACAGATTCGACAATCTCTTCTCCTTGAGAGTTGTAATTGTGTTGGCCACCGTCATAACCTAGCTGAAGAAACTGATAGACTAGTTTACATCGACGCATCATGAATATCGTTACCATATTAGACCATCACTAGTAAAATGCCTGTGCGTTGCAACGGGCTATAAAAAAAATTTGGAACACAATGAATTATTTTTGAAATACTTATATACAATGTTCGTTGTAACACAAAGAAGAAGAGAAATGTGAAGAATCTAAATATTACTTAAAAAATGGATCATCTCACATAAACAGTTTTATAAGATATATTAATCGTGAATTAGTCTGATCATGTCTAGTCTAGCTAGTAAAATACCCGTGCGAGCTGCTACGGGCAGAGAAATCATATTATATAAAATAAATGTCAACACAATTCAAATTTAACTTAAAAACTATCTAGCTGTATAACCAATTTGATAAGATATAATAATCATGCTACGAGAAGAACAACCATCCTTTAATAAATGAAATTTCAGCAAAATTACACTTCTTGTTAGGCTGGAATCTTCTAGCGAGCAGAAGATAGAAACAAATAGTAGATAATCCATTATCACAATAGTAAGCAATCATGTCCATCTATCCTCCAACGCAATCTCATTACAAAACAACAATATCTACAACCATACACCAAAAAACACTACAAGAACTACTCCTAGAACAGATAGCCAGTACCTAAAAGCAGATGCAGTGCAGGGGTGTAGCCTGTACACTTAAATTACTGGTAGTTTCTTAACTGTTAGCTGCAAGTTATGAACTATGAGCTGCAGACTATTGTCTGTCTCCATCCGGGGATTCCGGGCTTAGCAATTCTGAAAGGAACATATAAGTAACACCAAGAGCTACTCCTGGAACAGATGGCTACTGGCTAGTAACCTGAAAGCAGGGCTGTAGTTAAAGCTGAAAGCAGATGGTTTCTTGGAAAGCTTTAAGCTGATGGGTGATGGCTGTGTTGTGTTGGCTGTTGAGCTTCAAGTTCAAAAAACTCGCACCTGCAGACTACTGTTTCCACCTGGGCTTCGATCAAGCCTAGGCAAGCAAATAAAATGAGGCACCACTCAGGTGAATCAACTGATCTGAAACTAATCATTAATATTTTAAAAGCAACATAAATATCATGTCATAATTTCAATTTGTTCTTTGTTCTCGGAATCCAAAGTAAAATAATACATGTGATACAAAATAGCCAAGTTAAAAAGGCACATGTTTCTTTACAACTCTATCCCATCACCAACAGAATAGACGTGCAACAATGCTTCACAAACTAAAATTTTGGAGTGCATCATGGAGACTTGAGGAGCAGCAACTGGAGATCGAGGTTTTGACGCATCTCTTTTGGTATTAGTTTCCTTTTGATCCTTGGGTCTTCACATTCATTTTTGTTTGGATTTTCCTGATACAACTGATGAAATCGAGGACACCGGCAGGCATGTTGTGTTCACATTCATTCTCCTTCAATGCTAGTAGTTGTCCCAAAATATTTTGTCTGACTTCCGTATCCATCCTATACATTGTAGACAAATAAGATTAGCTTCACATGTATGAAAATATTAAATTTTATTTCCTTTTTCGTGTCCCTCGCCTACATTTATTTAAAAATTCTAAGCTACTAAGACAAGCACCAAATGCGTAAGTGAAATATATTTATAAATTATTATGATTTTTACCTTTAAATGTGGCAAATGGACTTGCTCGTCTTCCCATGTTGACATGAATAGTGGGACAAGATAACCAGACACTTCCCTATGTAAGATATAGATTAGTCAATGTAAAAATTATAGATGGAGTACATTCAACACATCAAATACTTAGTATTTGTCTCTCCTAGAAAAAATGTTACCTGTTGTCGACGGGAATATCATGTACTATTCGTTGAGACCATAGAAAAATGTTCTCATTCCACGTAGACTCCGGGCATGCTCTCAACATGGCTTTTGGTAGATATTCAGAAATCCATAAAAGTTTTTGAACATATTTTGCTAATGGGTTGAGTTTGTAGATTGGATCAATAGGAGTAGGGTCCAAGATGTACACAGTTCTGGTATCTTTGTCTAGTATGAATAGAATAAATTCACGATGGGTTTGTATTGGTATATGAATCTGAAATAGGCTAGATGTTAGATGCATAAAAAAAACTATGGTGATATGTATAGGGGAGCTGACTTACCGATTTGCAGGATGAAACACTGTATTTGATACCAGGCCAGCTATGAACTGAATTCTCTAGTTGGTCCATGTCTATCTTTTTTTGGAAGTTTGGATGTCGTCCAAAATCAGTAATTCTCTAGGATATGATGAAAGATATAAGTGTTCAGACAAGTCAATGAAAACAATTATTATGTATTTGAACACACAAATATAGGTAGTGAATGGATGAATGTACCCAAAATTGCATGTCAAGATAATGCTTTGATATGGATCCTCTTCTTCTTTTGACCGTTTGGATGTCGTCAAACATAATCTTCCGTACGATTAGATTGAAACAATCATGGTTCATGGGCAACTCGTCCATCAACATTTCTTGTAGGTTTTTGAGAGTTAAGCTAATGAGATATGGTTGGGAGCTTTGTACCCAAATTTTTCTGTAAATCATCATCAAAGATAATAAGATTGATTACCATAATAATATTACATGCACTTAAAAATAAATTGCTTACTTTAAAGCTTCTGCAGAACTGATTGATTTGATGTAGTTGCAAAGTCCACCAACTAACTCATGTAGGCTCAAGTTAGAAAGAACAAATAACAGTGACTGGTATTTGCTTTCAACAGATAAGGAGTTGCATTCTTCTGATTCGATTGGACTCTCTGACATTATAAAATCATTTGGATCAACTTGAGTGTCATCAATTTTGTCAAAGTCAACAGTCGGTGGTGTCGTATTTGTTTTCCAACACAATAGTATGGAAGCTAACTTCATTCTAAAGGAAGTAATAATTTCCTGCTCGTCATCCATACGTATTAGTATATATATATGTAGCAATCAAATGGACACAACTATATATATTTGAAATACAGAAGAGTTATTTACCTGTGTAATCTGATAGGATAGTGCATGTCCGGTCCAATATTCCATGAATTTAAGCATAAATAGACCACATGATGAACTGCATAATTTATGGAGAACTTAGTACAACAGATGAATCAAAGTATTTCGTATATGGTTGTTATTTTAAAAAATAATTTTATCTATACCTGTCTTTCTGAATTGGCACTTGTAGTTGTTCTATAATAGTCCATTCATCAAAATTTTGCCAATTCTGATTACTCAAATTTTCTTGGCTTTTAATAATATCCAAATGATATTGTATTCCTTGCAGCTGTAAAATGATTAGGGATACAAAAAGATACAGGTCAGCAATGGATAAATTTATGACATGTCACAAAACTATTATAAATAAGTAACTAACCGTAAGAGCGAGGTCAGACCGATTTGACTCCCAACACAATGAGTCGATTACTTGTGAATTGTTCTTTTCAACATTGAGGCAAGCTAGATACCAATGTGAATCTTTGATATTTATTGGAAGAAGAATCTATAATTAAGACAATGAGTTAGTTGGAGACAGGTAAAAGTTCAAACTAAAATTTATTAACCCAAAGGATATGAACGTTACCATGTCATGGTTTAGATAGTTCTTCACAACATTTGTCATACCGGTAGGTCCATCTATTCCAATTTCACCATCACGTTTTAAGAGTCTTGTAACAAGAGGGTTCTCAAAATATACTTTAGCATTGTTTTTATTTTGCACACTTAGTTGCTCCTTCATACAACATATATATGCGCTGATTACCTTTAAAGATATAAATGCAAACATTAATAATGGGTACCAATAGTCATACTATTAATGAAAAAAATATTTCATTGTTAGTAAGGATTACTTACTTGATCATCTAGCCATTTTCCTTTATCTAGCAGGCACGCCAAAGAACGTTGTTGTACAGATATGTCATCAATTTGCACCAATATTTCATCTTCCGAAGAGTATAGTATAACACATTGAGCACATTCATCTTGGCAGGTCAATGTATAATCTGTTAAAAAATTGAAAGTAAAGCAAGCATATGCATTATATTACAATTTAGTTATAATGTAAAGCACAAGAATAAAAAGTGACAACTTTACCTTGTGGGAGAAAATCATATGTTAAATCATTTTTTGTATGTTTTGCCTCTGGTTTCGTATCATCATCTGTTAAAATTGTTTTTTCATTCATCAATTCAGAAACCATACATACTGGTTCCTTATCATCATCCGTTGGAACTGTTCGCTTATCATGTTCCTCATTCATCACTTCAGAAAACGGAGATAACGTGGACATTGTTGGAAATGTAGGCATTGACAACAGAACACTTGATTCAGAATCAGTTGATTCAGAACTTTCAGAGACCATGGATGCTTTCGAGATGGTAGTTCATGGCAATGAAGCATCCAAAGCACTTGATTCAGGGTACTTTATTTTTTTCAAAGGCCGGATGTCAAGTTCCTCAGTGGTGGTTCTATCACCATTTTCTTCCATTTTCTGCAATTAAACGCCAAAAAAAGTCATTCGAATGACAACCAGTAGACTGCAACATATAGAAGGGGAAATACATTGCCATCAACTACCATCTCGAAAGCATATTTTTATTTAAATGTCGTTTTGATCATGTGTGCTTCCAACTTACGCTAACACAACGAATATCTTGTTCCAGGTATGTACAGGAGCAAAGAGTGAACAACAGTCAAAGCTTGCAGCAAGGAAGGTATGACATGGCTTTCTTCCATTTTGTCTATGCTGGCTGAGAGGTTTCTGAAGTCTAACGCAGCAATGTTGTTCCCAGTATGCTCGTATTATTCAGAAACTTGGCTTTCCAGCTAAATTCAAGGTATCTATTTCAGGCCTGTATAGTTTTCACGTATACCTGCACTGTGACCAATTTCATTTCACGAGACTGTTACTGACTTGTGTGCTATATCAGGACTTCAAGATTCAGAATATTGTTGGCTCTTGTGATGTCAAATTTCCGATTAGACTGGAGGGCCTTGCATATTCTCATGGTCATGAGATTATAATGTCACACTGCGCCAGTGGCAAGAGGTGTGCACTGACTCTGTTGTTTAATTTCAGATGCATTTGATATGGATTTACTGCTGTCTTGTATGGAAAATTTGAAACATGGCAAAAGTGTTGATATTCCTAACTACAACTTCAAAACACATAAGAGCGTCCCACGTGCGCGAAAGGTAATACTTTACATACGGTGCTATTCAAAACGTATTTTGTAAAGTGAAGGTCTCCTGATCTGGGCTTTATGAAATTCTGGATCACGGCCTTAGGTTTCAAAGGGATCTGCAGATTATACTGATCTTTTATAGTGGTTTCCGTGTTCTGGAAAATAATTTTCTAACAAATTATTATTGTACATGTACTGGGGTAAGTCCTAGCTGACATAATTTGCAGCAAGCAACTTATTGCTTCACGTTGATCTTATCTTGAAATATTTTCTCCAAGAAAGTTGCTTACAAATTTCTCTCCATCATTTATTCATGTATGCACAACTTTATGTGTCAGAGAAACTCTAATTATATGAGTTGCTGCCAGGTCAATCCTTCAGATGTCATAATTCTGGAGGGAATTCTACTTTTCCATGATTCACGTGTCCGGGATTTAATGAACATGAAGATCTTCGTTGATACAGGTACCAGATTTGCATCCTAAGCTGATGATATCTTCTCGTCTATTTCTTCTCTATGCCTTTGTAACCTCCAACTGTGGCTTATGGCTAGGGAATTAATTCTCAGATCATGCTTTACCTGTGGACAGTGTCAATATACCATCATACTTTACCTCCTCTCTATTCTATTTAAATTAGAACTATACTATATACAGATATTAATAATTTCCCTCATTTCCTCTAGGAAGACATGCGCTCTGTTAACTATTTTCATTTATATGGTCTAATCAATTTACAATAACTTTTGAGTAATTTCTTGTTTATTTTCACATACAACACTTAAAGTTTTGCAAGAACCTTGATGGTGTATTGGATAACAATTATTTTAATTTTATAAATATCTCTGATGGTATGCTGCACAAACTGTAGCAATGGACATAATTAACGCCAACATTCTGCAGTTGCATAAATGATAAATATGAGAGACATCCTATTAACGTGTGGTCGTAAATTTGGTTCAGTCCCCTACTTTAGACTAACTGTTCTCTGTCAGTATACTTTTTCAATATGCAAATGTGTAACCTTGTACCTTATCCTTTCCACTCTGTGTGTGTATCATGCATTTTTATTACATTTTTTCAGATGATGATGTGCGATTAAGAAGGAGGATCCGTCGTGATCTCGAGAAGGGTAGAAATATCATATCCGTGTTAGATCAGGTTGCATGGCCTTAGATGTTAACATTATCCTTGTCTATATTAGAGTGCATGTATTGTGTTTATCAACATTTAACACACAGTTATTGGTTTATACAACAATTTTCTCGATTTAAGAACAACAATGAATCCCTTCCATCTTCTAAATCTTTGTTACATACCCTCCATCTGAAATAATCCTATAAAGTAATTGTTATGTGCCAACAAGCAGTCTTTCAAGGTTGGATTCACATCTGTTAACTGCATGCCAGCAATTTTTAGCAGGTGTTAAGCATTGACTGGAATTGTTGTTCTTGTTTTCCTATGGTTACTTGTTAATGATACAAAACTATTTCCCTGTGTATGTTTCCTCAGATGTGAACAAAAGATAACATTGGTTTCATTGCCAAATGTATTTGCTTGCATATTATGTCACTAAATCACATGACTGTTGTTTTGTAGGGCTTGGCTGATTTGGTAAACCCGCGTAGCATAATTACAATCAAGAGGATGGGTGAACTGGATGAGAAGCCGTTTTTAAAAACTTGCAAGGAGAGATATGGAAAATCTAAAATGCAAACAGATTCTTGTGAGAAAAAATAAAGGGGAAGGAAGAGTTTTACCTGTACGGCAATGTCGATCTTGGACGAAAATTCAGAGGTGTCGATTTGGAGCTGTGGTTGCGATTTGGAGTTGTGCTTACGATCAAGGACTGGAGTCCTTTTTATGAAGGCACCCCATGGCCGCGTGGTCGACTACAATCCGGGTAGTAGTAGCTGCCGGAGAAGAGTTCTTCTTGGAGCAGAGTTCGTGTCGGTAGAGCAGGAATCTCGCAGAGGCTTCGGGATCAGGTGGGCCGCCAGTGGGATGCGTGCTTGCGCTTCGGGTCGGCGCCAAAGCACAACACCCTGCCTCCGGGCACAGCACCCTGCCTCCAGCCACGAGTGCTCAGCGGATGGCCGCCTCGGCGCGCCTGCTCGCGGAGGAGCAAGAAGCGTCGTGGCCGCACGAGCGGGCCATGGGCCATGGCCGAGTGCCCCGTCTCACCCGTGCTCGCCACTACTTCCTCTCCGGCGACGGCACGGGGGGCGAGTGCCCCGGTTCGCTGCCCCGGCTCACTCCATCCTCTCCGGCGACGGCGCGGGGGGTGAGTGCCCCGGCTCGCTCGTGCTCGGCGGCGGGCCATGGGCCATGGCAGAGTGCCCCGGCTCACTCCATCCTCTCCGGCGACGGCGCGGGGGGGCGGGGGGCGCTCGGCGGCGGTCTTCCTCCTCCCTCATCCTTTGTTTCTCTCTCAGCTGCTGCGCTTGGGGAATGAATTACCCTGTCCTGGACTGCGGCTTAGATTTTATACTTTCCTAGGGGGGTTTTTGCAAAACTGACAGGACGTACGACGCCTCACTGTAAAGGATATTATATAGTAGAGATTGCAGCCTCCCTGAGCCGGGTGCTCGCTATGCAATTGGGTTCACGCTTGACGGTGACTTCCATTGTCGTCGAGGAGGTCACGGTTGATGAATCTTGCGGGGTTTGCGATGTTCAGTTACCATAGAAGGATCGATGCTAAGTAGTTGTTGATTCCCATATTGTTGGTTCTTTTTTGTCACAGTGCCATTATGTTCTAGTGAATTGTCCAGGAGAACAAAGTGCACATAATTTACAGTTTTTGTGTTCCACAAAATATAAAATTGGAGGTTTTTTTAATTTTTTGTTAATGTATATTAATCTAGTTTGCGAAAGTGGAATATGAACTTCTCCACAGCTGATTACATGTAATAAGCACATAGTTCGGCAACTCTTCTACGAAGCAAACAAAAGTTCACCGTCATGAGCTAGGCAGCTAGCTCACTGAGGAAATTGATGGACTCGTAGACACCGACCGCATCAGGACTGTTGTACATTGAATCCTGAGTGACGACTGACGAAAGCTTCATCGATGGAGATAGGGCGTCTCCTATCCCAAAGGGGATTCAACTGAAGTTAAACAAGTAATTAAGGAAAATCATACAGAACATACCGTCCAAAGACGAGAGTATGGACATACTCTCTCTTCGAGTTCGTAGGGAATCAGCAAGCAATACAATCAGCAGAACAAGGTACATGCATTAGAGGCGAAAAAAGGCAAGCAATACAAAAAAGTTCACTGCACTAAGACCAGCAAGAACACAAGCTCAAACATTCATCCCAGATCTGAATGATGCATTCGTTGGACATGAAGTTGTACAAGAAGTACATGTAAGTCAGAGTGCACCAGCAGCAACTGATGAAATATAGTCGTGCCCATCACCAACTACACAAAAAAGGCCTGTAATAAATTGATTATGTGAGATACACTAGTGTATTTTAGACAAGATGATGTTTGACATATTTTTAATTGGTTCCATATGTTGTTTTTATTTCCTGCTACTGAAACAACAGTACAACACTACAGTTTACTCATGGCAATTGTTCAGTTTTATGCATGAATATATAAGTAGTAAAACATGAATATGTCACGAACAACAAACACAACAGGTTCGACATAGAACACACTTCCACAACATGAATCGTGCATCAATTTTGCATCAAGCAACATAATTTTGCATCAATTGAGTACAAGCACTAAAATTTGGAACTCATCTTCTTGTTTGCCTCTTCTTCATCTCCGAATCTTCTTCTTCATTACATCTGAAACGAGCGAGGCCGTGCTCCTGTACGACGACACGCCCCGCTGGTACCCGCGCTCCTCTTACCGCCACAGTGACGTTGTCCACGCCTTGCTCCACGACGCCGCCTCGTCCTCCCCGGCGCTCCTCCCTTCCCTCCTCTGCCGAGTCCTGCGCCACCCTCCCTCCGCAGACGCCCTCCTAGCCGCACTCGATTGTCGTCCAGCAGAACCGGACAAGCAATTGACTCCTCCACGACCTCCATTGTCGGAGTATCGGCATAATTGATAGGAGACGAGGTCCTCTAGCCTATGGATGGATGTGGGGCAGAAGGCTGGAATCGTCGAGGTCAGGATTGAACACAACCATGTTACCCAGCTTCAGATCTCGCAGCGGTGGCGAGACCCTATGTGCTGCTATAATTCATTATAAGGCGATAGTCGTGAACAAGTTACAATGTGTATGAGATTGTATTGGAGCGTGGCTCAAGTGAATGGAATATGCCCTAGAGGCACTTAATAAAGATAGGTTATTCCCAATTGTTCATTATATGTTTTATACCATGATGTAACTGTATTAAGCGGAAACATTAATACACGTGTGGTAGATAAACAACCAGGTCCCTAGCGGCCCCTACTAAGACTAGTTCATTGTGCGATTGATGATCGAGGTTTCTCGATCATGAGACATGGCGTCTGTTGGCAACGGAGTCATTCGTTAGGTAGAACGATATGATGGACTTACCCATAATTTGTAGGGCGTAGTCATTATGCCTTCGACCGTGAGATCAACTCTTATTGTTGAAGGAGATATGCCCTAGAGGCAATTAATAAAGTGTATTCTTTATCATATCTCGTTTGTTCATAATAGGTTTTTTTTGTCATGCTAGAACCGTATTAAGCGAAACATTAATACGGGTGTGATACGTAAACAACCAGGTCCCTAGTAGCCTCTATTAAGACTAGTTTTGTTGCGCGATTGATGATCGAGGTTTCCCGGTCATGGGGCATGGCGCCGGTCGGCAATGGGAGTCATATCGTTGGAGAACGATGTGATGGACATACCCAGATTTGGAGAACGTAGTCGTTACGCCTTTGACCGTGAGATCAACTCTTATTGTTATTCCTGGAAGATACTTTGATCGCACCAAACGTCGTATCTTATATAGTATGACAATAACGGTGATACTTTTGGGTATCGGAAAGGAGTAGTTGAGACGAGGGGTCAAGAGCGGGATTTACCAGTCCGCATAGCATGATAGATACTCTCGGGCCCACTCGGTGAAATTATGTGTAATGAGCTTGCAAGCATGTGACTAGGTCACGGAGACATGAGATCATAGACGAGTAGAAGATAGTGTTGTCGGTAACGAGGTCAGGATTAGGTATGGAGATATCTATGGAACGACGCTCGGACATGCTAAGTATCGCTATGGCAAAAGGTTTAAGACATTGCGTTCAGGTTTGATAGATGAAAGTCATTCGTTATATCATAGAGATTAATTCATGGGGTCCAGGCCTACGAGTTAGTCGTTGATCATAGAGGAGTCTTGGTCATACCTATTATTATATCGAACCGCTAGGGTAACACACTTAAGGGGTTTCGACAAGACAACCGGAAAGGAAAGAGATCACCGAGAGCGTCCCGGGAGGGGTCCGATGGAGATCGGGCAGCGCCGAAAGAGTTTTCGGAGCTATGAAAAATTATATATATTATGTTTGATATTAATTAGTGTAATTAATATGCAAATATGATTTTATATATTTTTTTTCGAATTTATTTAGGCTGATTTCCCCAAGAGGGGGGAATCCCCTTGGGGATTCGGTGGGGGCCAGGAGGGGCCGACCCAAGTGGGCCAAGATCCCACTAGGGGGCCGTCGCACCCTCCCATGCCGCACCAGGCATGTGGGGATTAGTCCCACATTGCCTGGTTAGCAAGTTGGCTCCCCCCTGGGAGCCTATATAAGAAGGGGCACCCCTGGCCTGTTAATTCACCAATTAATTCCCAATCTCTCTCCCGATCTCGTGATTCCCTTGTCGGAGTGGCGCCGAGCTGAGGAGGGGGATCTCTTCCACCATAGCCCGCTGCCGCGCTGCTTGTGTTCTGGTCCAAGTCTTCCGCTGCTCGTCCTGGACTGGAGATTTGGAGGCTGTCGTCTCCACCGTACGTGTGTGACGCCCTGCGAGGTGCTGCGCTAGCGGTACTCGGAGGCCTGCTTCCTCTACACGACCTTGTGGTTGGCTTCGTCGGTCTTCATCGACAACGTTTGTGCGGGAATGTAATCCCCGCTTTCGGTCTACAATGGTACGTATTCCGATCTCCGTTCATACTACTATATCTGCATAGAATAGATCTTGGCATGCTTTTAGGATATCGTTGGTAGTAAATTTTTTGTTTTCTGCACACGATCCCCTTCAGTGGTATCAGAGCCGATCTATCGTAGATATAGTTGTACGCTGTTAGAACCCGTGCTCTGCACGGGGGCACCGTTCCTGTTATTTGCTACCCTCTAGCGTGCACTTGTGTATTCCAGCGGCATTGAGTTGATGAAGCGGCCCGGACCGACTTTACGCGTACGCTTACGCGAGACTGGTTCCACTACTGACATATGGCTTGTACCGTATATGTGGCTGGCGGGTGTCAGTTTCTCTCTCTTTAGTTGGTCTTCGCATTTTCAATGGAGGGCCCGAAAGGAATGCTTAAACATGCAATTATTGGATCGTTGTTGTGGTCATAAGGTTCGTAGGTATGAAGCGGTTCTATTTACGAAAGCCCCAAGCCACGTAAAATATGCAAAAGATAAAGTAGAAGCGTCTAATTTTATTTTGCAGGGGCTATGTGATATGGTCAAGGTAGGTTTATTAAATTGTTTATAAACTGCGGGCGCCAAGAAGACCATGGCGCAATGGACTATATCACATTGCATTACATTTTATGTTATGTGTGCATCTTATATTGTGTGATTGTGTGTATAGCATACATTAGTTACACGACGGTAGCTATATAAGATGATCCCTTCAAAATACCACTAGTGTTCTCCCTCCAACGCGCACCACCAAGAAAGTTCTACGTTATGAGGCAGGCCGTGATGATCGGGTGTCAGACATCTCGTCGTTCGCATACAGTGGGTGTAAGCCATGTTGCACAAGCGTCAGCGTGGAGGTCTTTAGTGGCGAGCCTAGCATATTCAGAAATATGGCCTCGGAACAGGAAGACCGAAAGGTCGAGCACGAGTCACAAAATTGGTGTGGCGGCCTTTTGTCTACTCTTGAAGTTGTGCCGCCGGCTCTAATGATGAGGGGTGGTGCAATGGATGGGGGTCGTGTAATCGCTTAAACGACCAGGAGGGATGTTCGTTTGAGTGGGAGTTATGTTAGTTATTTTCTAAAATACTACAACTCAAAATTATTATGAACAAAGTCTTATGTTGTTGCAAATTCCATTGTAGATGTCTCACCCCTCCTTTAACCTAAACCTGTTCATTGAGAAAGATAAGCTTAAGACCGATGGGTCTAACTTCGTATCCTGGTTCCGCGACCTGAAGTCCATCCTTGAAACCCACAAGGTGGCCTACATCCTTAATGCCCCCTTAGGTGATCTTCCAAGCACCGCCCCGGAAATCGAAAGGATTGTCCATGAGGTAAAGGCGGAGATTTCTTCTTATGTTCAGAGTGGCATGCTCTTTGCCATGGAGGCTGACCTGCAAAACCGCTTCATGAACAAGGGTGCTTATGATATAATCACTGAACTCATGATTGTTTTTGCACGACAAGTCAAGGCTGAGAGGTACGAGGCATCTGTGCTTTTCTTCTCAGCCCAGATGGAAAAGCACGGCAATATTAGTGAGCACTTGGCCAAGTTGATTGGCTGCGCTCAACTTCTGAGTGATCTGGGAAGTGTGATCCCAGAAGAGGTGGTTATTGATAGGGCGCTGATTTCTCTGCCCCCTAGCTATAAGAACGCCATCGTGGACTACGACATGAAAGGGACGTCAAAACCCCTGTCGGAAATCCTGAAGATGCTCGAAGTGGCCGAATTAGAAATCAAGCTGAAAAAGATGGTGGTGACCATCGGATCACCTGAGCGCAACTGCCCCAAGTACCTAGAGGATAGCAAGTCTGGCAAGACGGTCGACAAAGAGCAAGGTATATTTGATATACATGTTATAGATGTGTACCTTACATCCGCGCGGAGCAACACATGGGTATTTGATACTGGTTCTGTGAATAGACGGCGGCTGGCGAAGGATGAGGTGACGATGCACGTCGGCAACTGATCGAGAGTCGACGTGATGGCTGTCGGCACGCTCCCTCTGCATCTACCATCGGGATTAGTTTTGGTTTTAAATAAGTGTTATTTTGTGCCATCCTTGAGTGTAAACATTATAAGTGGGTCTTGTCTGTTACAAGACGGTTATTCATTTAAATCAGTGTCAAGCAATTGTGCTATTTATATGAATGATATCTTTTATGTTGATGCTCCCGAGAATAACGGTTTATTCTTGTTAAATCTCGATCGTAGTACTCACATCCATAACATAGAAGCCAAACGGATTAAGTGTAGTGATGATACCGCCATGTATTTGTGGCATTGCCGTCTTGGTCATATTGGTGTAAAGCGCATGAAGCAACTCCACTCCGATGGACTTTTGGACTCGTTGGATTTCGGATCCCTCGATACATGCGAACCATGCCTTATGGGAAAAATGACCAAGACACCGTTCAAAGGTTTTGTTGAACGGGCGTCGGATTTGGTGGGGATCATACATACAGATGTGTGTGGACCGATGAGCGTTTCGACACGCAATGGTTATCGTTACTTCGTCACCTTCACTGATGACTTGAGTAGATACGGTTATATCTATTTGATGAAACACAAGTCTGAAACTTTTGAAAACTTCATAGAATTCCAAAGTGAAGTTGAGAATCAGCTTAATAGGAAAATCACGCACCTCCGATCCGATCGCGGTGGCGAGTACTTGAGTTTTGAGTTTGGCACACATCTGAAGAGTTGTGGCATAGTACCCCAACTTACGTCAGCCGGAACACCGCAGCGTAACGGCGTGTCCGAGCGACGTAATCGTACTCTACTGGATAGTGTTCGATCTATGATGTCTCTTACCGATTTGCCAGTGTCCTTCTGGAGTTATGCGTTAGAAACAGCCGCATTCATTTTAAATAGGGCTCTGTCCAAGTCCGTTGAAACGACACCGTATGAATTATGGTATGGCCAAAAGCCTAAGTTATCGTTTCTGAAGGTTTGGGGTTGTGAGGCGTACGTTAAGAAACTACAACCCGACAAACTCGAACCGAAGTCGGAGAAAGTCGTCTTTGTAGGATATCCCCGGGAAACCGTTGGGTACACCTTCTACAACCAAGCTGAGGGCAAAACTTTTGTCGCGAAGACCGGTACCTTTCTAGAGAAGGAGTTTCTCGCGAAAGGAGTAAGTGGGAGGAAGGTAGACCTCGATGAGATCGTTGATCCTGAACTCGAGATTCCGAGTGGCGCAACGGAAGCAATTCCGGAAACGTCCTCCGTGGAAGGAGTGGGAGAAACTGTCGAGGAAGGTATTCTACCCCGTAGGTCTGGTAGATCTCGGATCGCACCAGAATGGTATGGAAACATGGTTTGCAACGTCATGTTAGTCGAACAAGACGAACCTACGAACTACAAGGAGGCGATGGCGAGTCTAGAGTCCGAGAAATGGTTTGAAGCCATGAAATTCGAAATAGGATCCATGTATGATAACAAAGTGTGGACTTTGATGGATATTCCCGAAGGGCGCAAGGCCATCGAGAATAAATGGATTTTTAAGAAGAAGACTGATGCTGATGGTAATGTGACCGTCTATAAAGCTCGGCTTGTCGCAAAGGGTTTCCGACAAGTTCATGGAATTGACTACGATGAAACTTTTTCACCGGTAGCGATGCTTAAGTATATTCGGATTTTGGTAGCAGTAGCTTCCTATTATGATTATGAAATCTGGTAGATGGACGTCAAAACAGCCTTCCTAAATGGAAACATTGAGTAAGAGTTGTACATGGTACAACCGGAAGGTTTTGTCGATCCAGGGAATGCTAACAAGGTATGCAAGCTTCCGCGATCCATCTATGGATTGAAGCAGACATCTCGGAGCTGGAATCTTCGCTTTGATGAGGTAATCAAAGGTTTTGGATTTATCCAAAATTTGGAAGAGACCTGCATTTACAAGAAAATGAGTGGGAGCTCGGTTGTGTTCTTAGCACTGTATGTAGATGACATATTGCTGATTGGGAATGATGTGGAACTTCTGAATAGCGTGAAGGAATATTGAAACAGTAAATTTTCGATGAAGGACTTAGGAGAAGCTGCGTATGTTTTAGGCATAAAAATCTATCGTGATAGATCAAGGCGCCTATTAGCACTGAGTCAGAGTACTTATCTTGATAAAATACTGAAGCGTTTCGGTATGGAGAAGGAAAAGAAGGGTTCTCTGCCGGTTATCAAGAATAAAATATTGCGGAAGGCACAGTGTCCGGTAACGGAACTGGATAAGGCCGATATGACTAAACATCCTTATGCTTCAGCCATAGGATCGATCATGTATGCAATGTTGAGTACTAGACCGGATGTGGCATTAGCTCTAAGTTTGACAAGCCTGTTCCAGAGTAATCCTGGAATGCCGCATTGGATAGCTGTTAAGAGCATTCTTAAGTATCTCAATAAGACAAAGGAAATGTTCCTTGTGTATGGTGGCTGCGACGAAGAACTTGGCGTAACACGTTACGTAGATGCAAGTTTCTGCTCAGACCCCGATGACTCTAAGTCACAGACAGGTTATGTGTTCAAGGTGAATGGAGGCGTCGTGTGCTAGAGAAGTGGGAAGCAACCCATAGTCGCACAATCTACAATGGAGTCGGAGTATATTGCTGTTGCAAAGCCGCGAATGAAGCTGTGTGGCTGAGGAAGTTCGTCATCGAACTTGGAGTGTTTCCGAGCGTGCAAGACCCCGTGATCCTCTTCTGCGACAATAGGGGTGCCATTGCGAACGCCAAGGAGCCAAGGTCTCACTCCACCGCCAAACATATTCTCCAACGCTTCCATGTGATACGTCAGTACGTACAAGGAGGCGATGTGAAGATTTGCAAAGTGCATACTGATCTGAATGTGGCAGATCCACTGACGAAGCCTCTCCCGCTTGATAAGCATGAAAAGCACCAGTTAGCTATGGGTGTTAGGCTTTTACCAAGTTGTAATCTAGATTAATTTGTACTCTAGTGCAAATGGGAGACTGAAGGAGATATGCCCTAGAGGCAATTAATAAAGTGTATTCTTTATCATATCTCGTTTGTTAATAATAGGTTTTTTGTGTCATGCTAGAACCGTATTAAGCGGAAACATTAATACGGGTGTGATACGTAAACAACCAGGTCCCCAGTAGCTTCTACTAAGACTAGTTTCATTGCGCGATTGATGATCGAGGTTTCTCGGTCATGGGGCATGGCGCGGTCGGCAATGGGAGTCATATCGTTGGAGAACGATGTGATGGACATACCCAGATTTGGAGAACGTAGTCGTTACGCCTTTGACCGTGAGATCAACTCTTACTGTTATCCTGGAAGATACTTTGATCGCACCAAACGTTGTATCTTATATAGTATGACAATAACGGTGATACTTTTGGGTATCGGAAAGGAGTAGTTGAGACGAGGGGTCAAGAGCGGGATTTGCCAGTCCGCATAGCAGGATAGATACTCTCGGGCCCACTCGGTGAAATTATGTCTAATGAGCTTGCAAGCATGTGACTAGGTCACAGAGACATGAGATCATAGACGAGTAGAAGATAATGTTGTCGGCAACGAGGTCGGGATTAGGTATGGAGATATCTATGGAACGACGCTCGGACATGCTAAGTATCGCTATGGCAAAAGGTTTAATACTTTACGTTCAGGTTTGATAGATGAAAGTCATTCGTTATATCACAGGGATTAATTCATGGGGTCCAGGCCTACGAGTTAGTCGTTGATCATAGAGGAGTCTTGGTCATACCTGTTATTATATCGAACCGCTAGGGTAACACACTTAAGGGGTTTCGACAAGACAACCGGAAAGGAAAGAGATCGCCGGGAGCGTCCCGGGAGGGGTCCGATGGAGATCGGGCAGCGCCGAACGAGTTTTCGGAGTTAGGAAAAATTATATATATTATGTTTGATATTAATTAGTGTAATTAATATGCAAATATGATTTTATATATTTATTTGCGAATTTATTTAGTCTGATTTTCCTTAATGGCCTTCTGGTCGAAAGAAGGCCCAAGAGGGGGGAATCCCCTTGGGGATTCGGTGGGGGCCAGGAGGGGCCGATCCAAGTGGGCCAAGAGCCCACTAGGGGGCCAGCGCACCCTCCCATGCCGCACCAGGCATGTGGGGATTAGTCCCACATTGCCTGGTTAGCAAGTTGGCTCCCCCCTGGGAGCCTATATAAGAAGGGGCACCCCTGGCCTTTTAATTCACCAATTAATTCCCAATTTCTATCTCGATCTCGTGATTCCCTTGTCGGAGTCGCGCCGAGCTGAGGAGGGGGATCTCTTCCACCATAGCCCGCTGCCGCGCTGCTGGTGTTCTGGTCAATGTCTTCTGCTGCTCGTCCTGGACTTGAGCTTCGGAGGCCGTCGTCTCCACCGTACGTGTGTGACGTCCTGCGAGGTGCTGCGCTAGCGGTACTCGGAGGCCTGCTTCCTCTACACGACCTTGAGGTCGGCTTCGTCGGTCTTCATCGACAACGTTTGTGTGGGAACGTAATCCCCGCTTTCGGTCTACAAGGGTACGTATTCCGATCTCCGTTCGTACTACTATATCTGCATAGAATAGATCTTGGCATGCTTTTAGGATATCTTTGGTAGGAAAATTTTTGTTTTCTGCACACGATCCCCTTCAATTGTTATTCCTGAAAGATACTTTGATCGCACCAAACGTCATATCTTATATAGTGTGACAATGACAGGTGATACTTTTGCGTATCGGAAGGGGGTAGTTGAGACGAGGGGTCAAGAGCGGGATTTGTCAGTCCGTATAGCCAGATAGATACTCTAGGGCCCACTCGGTGAGATTATGTAAAATGAGTTTGCAAACATGTGACTAGGTCACCAGCTGACATAATTTCATAGACGAGTAGAAGATAGTGTTGTTCGTAACGAGATCATGCTAGGTATTAAGATATCAATGAACGATGCTCAGACACGCTAAGTATCGCTATGGCAAAAGGTTTAAGACTCGACGTCCAGGTTTGATAGATGAAAGTCATTCGTTATATCACAGGGGTTAATTTATGGGGTCCAGGCCTACGAGTTAATCGTTGATCGGGGAGGGTCTCGATCATGTCTGTTATTATATCGAACCGCTAGGGTAACACATTTAAGTGGTTTCGACAAGACAACCGGAAAGGAAAGAGATCACCGGGAACGTCCCGGGAATGGTCTGATGGAGATCGGGCAGCGACGAAATAGTTTTTGGAGTTAGAATAAATTATATATAATATCTTTGATATTAATAGGTGTGATTAATGTTTAAATATGATTTTATATATTTATTTTTATTTTGGCTGATTTCCTTAAATGGGCCTTCTGGTGGAAAGAAGGCCCATGGGGGGAAAACCCTCAAGGGAATTCGGTGGGCCAAATGTGGGCCAGCCTAGGTGGGCCAAATGGGGCCCACCTAGGGCATGCGCATCATGTGCAGCCGCACCAGGCAATGGGGGATAGTCCCACATTGCCTGGCTGGCAAGGTTGGCTCCCCCCGGGAGCCTATATAAAGAAGGGCACCCCTGACCTTTTAGTTCACCAATTAATTTCTCTTACTCTCCTAGATAGCGTGATTTCCTTTGTCGGACTTGCGTCGAGAAGTGAGGGGGTCTCTCCACCATAGCCCGCTGCCGCGCTGCTGGTGTTCCGCTCCAAGTCTTCCGCTGCTCGTCCTGGACTGGAGCTTCGGAGGTCGTTGTCTCCACCGTATGTGTGTAACGCCCTGCGAGGAGCTGCGCTAGCGGTGCTCGGAGGCCTACTTCCTCCACCCGACCTCGAGGTCATCTTAGTCGTCTTCGTCACGCCGAGTTCTTCGCGACCTAGAGGTCGGCTACGCCGTCTTCGTCGTCAACGCTTGTGCGGGAGCATAATCCCCGCCATTCGGTCTACGAGGGTATGTATTCCGATCTCCGTCGTATTACTATATCTGCATAGTATAGATCTTGGCTTGTTTAAGGATATCGTTTGTAGGAATTTTTTTGTTTTTTGCATGCGATCCCTTTCAGTGGTATCAGAGCCAATTTATGCGTAGATATAGTTGTACGCTGTTAGAACCCGTGTTCTACACGGGGCACCGTTACTGTTATTTGCTACCCTCTAGCGTGCACTTGTGATTCCAGCAGTATTGAGTTGATGAAGCGGCCCAGACTGACTTTACGCGTACGCTTACGCGAGAGTGTTCCACTACTGACATACGGCTTGTACCATATCTGTGACTGGTGGGTGTCTGTCTCTCTGTCTTTAGCTGGCTTTGCATTTTCAATGGAGGGTCTGAAAGGGATGCTTAAACATGCAATTATTAGATCGTTGTTGTGGTCACATGTTCGTAGGTATGAAAAGGTTCTATTTACGACAGGCCCAATCCACGTAAAATATGCAAAAGATAAAGTAGAACACGTCTAACTTTATTTGCAGGGGCAATGTGATATGGTCAAGGTAGATTTATTAAAAAAATTATGAACTGTGGGCGCCAAGAAGACCATGGCGCATGGACCATATCACGTCGCATTACATTTGATGTTATTGTTTGCATCTTATATTGTGTGATTATATATTAGAATATATTAGTTACACGGCGGTAGAAATATAAGATGATCACAGAGTTGTTTTGATCGACAATTTGTTGTCCACCCTTGAAGTTGTGTTGCCGGCTCTGATGAAGAGGGGTTGCACAATGGATGGGGGTCGTGTAATCGCTGAAATGACCAGGAGGGATGTTCGTTTGAGTGGGAGTTTCGATAGTTATTTTCTAAAATATTAGAACTCAAAATATAATGAACAAATTCATGTTTTGCAAAACCTTTGTAGATATTGACCATTGTGATAGCTTATTTAAAATTAGGCACAATCCTACGATTGAGAAACTTAAAAGGTTGGGTCCAAACTTCATAGTTTAATACTTTAGCTTGAGTATACTCCTTGTTTGAACTGTTAGCCTTTTGTGATACAGTACTAGCTAGAAGATTAACCCGGAGATTCCGCTAACAAAAAGATAATTTGGATTATCAGGTTTTTGTGCGGATGATATCATCATAGTTCAGTGTATGCTATGATCTCTGCCGTAGAGAATCAACGGTGGTATGAGTTATTTTATCGCGAATATATGAGATGATCGCTAAACTCGGGATACCCCTAAAGTTGGGTTGATGAAGATTATCAGTACGTTGACTGTTCTTTTCTCAACCAAGATGGAAGAGAATACACACATTGGAGGAGCACGTGGTAGTCATACTTGATGACATTGGTTATACTTGATGACATATGGTCATACTTGATGAACATTGAGATGCCTCGCTCAACTCGATCACTGGATGACAGATGTCGTTGCCAAGTGCAAACGTTTTGTCGTAGACTATGTCATGCAAGGGGAATCGTTCGCCTTCATGGTTCTTGATTACGTTGGATGTATCAAGAAGATGAAACAGATCGCCGGAAGTCATCAATGATGTTGGTGTATATATGATAGACACGTTATGAATGTTTTTTCTAAGCAAGTACTCGCAGTAGTGACTAAGTTTTTGATACTTGTCATGTTTTATGAAAACCAGATTTACTACTTGAATAGCTTGGAAGGATGAGGCGACATTGCGTGTTGATAATGGCACAAAAATTGTTGTGATGGCCATAGACACTCTCCCTCTAGATTTACCATTTGAATAATTTCTTTTATGATCACCTGTTAGTATGATCGTTATAAGTGTGTCTCCTCTAGTGAGACAATTGTTCATATATGTTAGTGAAAAATCCGTTGTCCTATATTTATGAAGAAATGATCATATGCCGATTTGAACTTAGATGGTAGAATCTCCCACATTCATAATATTAATGCCAAATGATACAAACTTAATAAAGACACCACATATGTGAAGGGGATCGAAGGCAGAAAAAAATAAAATCCTAGCAACGATATCCTTAAACTAGCCAAGATCTATACTATGGAGATATAGAAGAACGGCGGAGATCAGAATACACCCTCGTATACCGAATAACGGGGATTACGCTCCCGCACAAGCGTTGATGATGAAGACGATGTAGCCGACCTATAGGTCTTGAAGAACTCGGCGCGACGAAGACGACGAAGATGACCTCGAGGTCGGGTGGAGGAAGTAGGCCTCCGAGTACCGCTAGCGCAGCACCTCGCAGGGCGTTATTGAAGGGAATATGCCCTAGAGGCACTTAATAAACATAGTTTATTGGCAATATCCCAATCGTTCATTATATGTTTTATACCATGCTATAACTGTATTAAGCAGAAACATTAATACATGTGTGGTAGATAAACAACCAGGTCCCTAGTAGCCTCTACCAAGAATAGTTTCGTTACGCGATTGATGATCGAGGTTTTCCGATCATAGGGCATGGCGCCGGTCGGCAACAGAAGTCGTATCTTAGGTGTAACGATGTGATGGATATACCCAGTATTTATAGGACATAGTGATTACGCCTTAAGACCGTGAGACCAACTCTTAATGTTATTCCTGGAAGATACTTTGATTGCACCAAACGTCATATCTTATTTAGTGTGACAATAACGGTGATACTTTTGGGTATCGGAAGGGGGTAGGTGAGACGAGGGGTCAACAGCGGGATTTGTCAGTCCGCATAGCCAGATAGATACTCTAGGGACCACTCGGTGAGATTATGTCAAATGAGTTTGCAAACATGTGACTAGGTCACCAGCTGACATAATATCATGGACGAGTAGAAGATAGTGTTGCCGGTAACGAGATCTTGCTAGGTATGGAGATATCTGAGAATGATGCTCGGACATGCTAAGTATCGCCATCACAAAGGGTTTAAGAGTAGACGTCCAGGTTTGATAGATGAAAGTCATTCGTTATATCACAGGGATTAATTCATGGGGTACAGACCTACGAGTTAGTCATTGATCGGAGAGGAGTCTCGATCATGTCTATTATTATATCGAACCGCTAGGGTAACACACTTAAGGGGTTTTCGACAAGACAACCGAAAAAGAAAGAGATCACCGGGAACGTCCCGGGAATGGTCCGATGGAGATCGGGCAGCGACGAAATAGTTTTCAGATCTAGAATAAATTATATAAATATGTTTGATATTAATTAGTTTAATTAATGTTTAAATATGATTTTATATATTTATTTTCGAATTTTTTAAGGCTGGTTTCCCTAAATGGGCCTTCTGGTGGAAAGAAGGCCCATGAGGGGGGGACTTCGGATTGAGGGAGGGCCGGCCTAGGTGGGCCAAATGGGGCCTACCTAGGGCCGGCGCACTGCCCTAGCCGCACCAAGGCATGTGGGATAGTCCCACATTGCCTGGCTAGGGAGGTTGGCTCCCGCCGGGAGCCTATATAAGAAGGGGCACCCCTGGCATTTTAATTCACCAATTAATTCCCCAATCCTCTCTTGATCTCGTGATTCCCTTTGTCGGAGTTGCGCCGAGTTGAGAGGGAGATCTCTTCCACCATATCCCGCTTCCGCGCTGCTGGTGTTCCGGTCCAAGTCTTCCGCTGCTCGTCCTGGACTGGAGCTTCGGAGGTCGTCGTCTCCACCATATGTGTGTAACGCCCTGCGAGGTGCTGCGCTAGCGGTACTCGGAGGCCTACTTCCTCCACCCGACCTCGGGGTCGTCTTCGTCACGTCGAGTTCTCCGCGACCTAGAGGTCGGCTACGTCGTCTTCGTCGTCAACGCTTGTGCGGGAGCGTAATCCCCGCTATTCGGTCTACGAGGGTATGTATTCCGATCTCCGCCGTACTTCTATATCTGCATGATCTTGGCTAGTTTAAGGATATTGTTGCTAGGAATTTTTTTGTTTGCTGCACACGATCCCCTTCAGTTACACACATACGATGGAGTCGACGGTCTCCGAAGCTCTAGTCCAGGACGAGCAGCGGAAGACTTGGACCGGAACACCAGCAGCGGGGCAGCGGCCTATGGTGGAGAGATCCCCCTTCTCTACTCGGCGCAACTCCGACAAAGAGAATCATGAAATCGAGAGAGAATTAGGGAATTAATTGGTGCATTAAAAGGCCAGGGGTGCCCCTTCTTATATAGGCTCCCCGGGGGGAGCCAACTCGCCAGCCAGGCAATGTGGGACTATTCCCACATGCCTGGTGCGGCTCAAGCTGGTGCGTCGGCCCTAGGTGGGCCCCATTTGGCCCAGCTAGGCCGGCCATCAAGCCCCCACCGAATTCCCTTGAGGAATTTCCCCCTATGGGCCTTCTTTTGACCAGAAGGCCCATTTATGGAAATCAGTCTAAATAAATTCGAAAATAAATATATAAAATCATATTTAAACATTAATTACACTAATTTATATCAAACATATTATATATAATTTATTCTAGCTCCAAAAACTATTTCGTCGTTGCCCGATCTCCATCGGACCATTCCCGGTACGTTCCCGGTGATCTCTTTCCTTTCCGGTTGTCTTGTCGAAACCCCTTTAGTGTGTTACCCTAGCGGTTCGATATAATCCCTGTGATACAACGAATGACTTTCATTTATAAAACCTGGACGTCTAGTCTTAAACCTTTTGTCGTAGCGATACTTAGCGTGTTCGAGTATCATTCTCTGATATCTCCATACCTAGCATGATCTCGTTACCGACAACGCTATCTTGTACTCGTCTATGATATTATGTCAGCTGGTGACCTAGTCAGATGTTTGTAAACTCATTTGACATAATTTCACCGAGTGGGCCCTAGAGTATCTACCCTGGCTATACGGAATGAGAAATCCCGATGTTGACCCCTCGTCTCAACTACCCCCTTCTGATACCCAAAAGTATCGCCTATCATTGTCACACTATATAAGATATGATGTTTGGTGCGATCAAAGTATCTTCCAGGGATTACAGTAAGAGTTGATCTAACGGTCTTAAGGCGTAATGTCTATGTCCTATAAATAATAGGCATGTCCATCACATCGTTCAACCAACGACATGACTTCCATTGCCAACCGGCGCCATGCCCTATGATCGGAAAACCTCGATCATCAATCGCGCAATGAAACTAGTCTTAGCAAAGGCTACTACGGACCTGGTTGTTTATCTACCACAACTGCATTAATGTTTTCACTTAATACAGTTATAGCATGGTATAAAACATATAATGACCAATTGGAATATAACCAATAAACTATATTTATTAAGTGCCTCTAGGGCATATTCCCTTCAGTCTCCCACTTGCACTAGAGTAACACTTAATCTAGTTTACAACTTGGTAAAAACTCAACACCCATAGCATCTTGGTGCATGCTCGTCTTGCGGAAGAGGAATACAGTCAATAAATCTCACACATTGAGACCTATATGTGCTTTGTAACACTTCTATGTCACCTAGTTTGACATCATCCCGTATCTTACGATGGCGATGAAATATATCCTAGTGGATGGAGAGAGACTCGAGCATTCGCGTAGCATGGGCCTTAAAAGTCTAATAAGAGATCTATTAAGGGGACCACATATGCCCCGAAAACTGCTCAGTCCAATCACACTTGCTACTTCTGAAGTTGACATATATTTCTATACCTACGTAGATTATCCAACAGTGCATTCATACGCGACTTCGCAAACTAACCATGTCTTTATTCAAAACAAAGGTCATCTCCTATATGAGATTTCTAGTCGTATGGGTCAGTGTCATAACTTGCATCATCGTAACCATTTTAGGGCAAGTTGTCTTACACACTCTTACCCTTTTACTAAAAAACATATCTTCAGTTCTCGTAGACACTGAAAAATATACTTAACGTTTGTTCATTGATTCACACAAGGATCACTCTAGAACCCGTTATTCAACTAAGAACTTGGGTCACACCAAGTCGAGCTTTCAGTCTGATAGAATCTATGTCTGATACATAGAGAATGTCGAACATCATTTTCTATCACTGAAAATGCCAAGATAAACTTAATATTTTACCTAGTCATACAAGCAAGAACAATCTTCTTCACTTGTTCTATTCTGAAATACTTCAGAATCTTAACTTAGGAAATATGCCGACCTAATATTATTAAGCCCCTTACGATCTATACAATTATAGATTGGATGCCTAATACTCCTAACTTCTTTATAGAAAATTTAATCACTTAAATAATCCTTTACACTCTACTCGAGGATTTGTGTTATTCAATATGTCGTTACATACAAAATCACAAATGACACCTAGCTCCCACTCAAATATGCCTTCCGCATATAAGATCAAGAAAAGCTACTTAGCTCCCACTCAAATATTTCTTCCGCATATAAGATCAAGAAAAGCTACTTTGATCCCACTCACTTCTTTGCAAATGCAGGTTTCTTCAACTATTTTGGACAACTCCAAAATCCTTTGATCACATCATCAAAGTGAAGATTCCAGCTCCGATAAGCTTGCTCCAGACCATGAATTGACAATTGAAGTTTGCATACATGTTAGCATCCTCAGGATCACCAAACCATTATTGTACTGATTACAACTCTTTCTTAATGACACTATTAAGAAACATGGTTTTCTTATCCATCTATCAATTTCTCATTCGAAATTATAGTAATTGCTAAACGACCCAGAATAGATTTAGGTTTCGCCACTTGAGACAAAATATCATTGTGGTCAACTTTTGAATCTATCGGAACTGTTTCACGACAAATCGATCCTTATCAGTGTCTACTCTCCCATAAAATTCCATATTCTATTAACATCCTAGATGCCATCAAGAAGATCTCCCAAGTCAATACCTGGTAATCGTACATGGATTTTATTTCGGATCATATATGACTCACAGCTATTTGTCGGACTTAGGTCTACCATCTCTTCTTCATAGTTCGTTGGTCTGTCATATTCCATTAACATGACCTTCATAACAAGATTGTTGTAACACACAGTGTGGAACACAACCTCGTACGCCGACGTTCTTAGTATGAGCTCAGAGCATCATGATCTTGTATGATCAGCTTCTTTCAAATTGTGGAGATGACAACAAAAACACTTTCAGTTGCGCCACTCTGATGTCTGGAGAGAAAGTTCATCAACTTCATATTGCTCTACTTTCTTTCTCACTTATACCCTTGGACAAGAAACTATTTCTTTCGCAAGGTATATTCCGGCAACGATTTTGCCTATGTCGTGAGACATGTACCCAACTAACTCTTTAGGTACGGTACACTACAAAGATTAATCCATTTTAGGTTTGATCACATCAAAACACTAAATGGCTGAAACGACAATCTAGGCTCAAAACCATGCCACCACTTATATGGTATTGTCTTCATGGTATCAATTGGTTTCCCTGTTGTCTAACGTGGATGTTGTGTTTCTACCATATGACTCTAATGATCAAGATAATTTGAAAGAGATTTATTTAGCACACACTATCGGATAGGGTGCGATTACGACGTCATACCACAACATTATGGTGTTCCATGCGACGTAATTTGTGGAACTCTTCTCACAAGTCTTCCAATGATATGCCAACATTATAACTCAAATCTTCATTTCCTTGATCTGTATCGCGGGAATTTGATTTTCTTGTTAAGTTTGTTTTCTACTTTATTCTGAATTTGCTTGATCGAATCAAAATTTCCAGACCAATATTCCCTAAGTGGATATTCATATATCTACTTGGAATATTCATTAAGTCTATGAAATAAAGACTTTCACTTCACGTTAAAGTATTTCATTGATTCACATACACCCATATGCACGATTCTCAACAAGTCATACTCAAAACGTCCAGCGAAGTTCACGAAATAAAGGTCTACACTACCCGTCAATTACTTCATTGATCCACATACATCTATATGCATGACTATTATGCCCGTTTTCCGAAAACGGTGTCTTACTTATCTTTGCAAGTGTCAAAAGATCAAATCTAAGGACTTGTAGATCCATCCGGTATGGAGCTAATTCATTTACTATAACATTGACACGAATTATACAGTAGTGCCACACATATGTGGTGTCTTTATTAAGTTTGTATCCCTTGGTATTAATATTATGAATGTGGGAGCTTCTACCATTTAAATTCAAATCGGCATATGATCATTACTTCATAAATATAGGACAACGAATTTGTCACTAACATATATGAACAATTGTCTCGCTAGAGTAGACATGCTGATAACGATCATACTAACAAGCGATCATAAAGAATTTATTCAATGGTAGATCTAGAGGGAGAGTGTCTATGGCCATCACAACAACTTGTCTGCCATTGTCAACACACAATGTCGTCTCATCCTTACAAGCTACTCAAGTAGTAAATCTGATTTTCATAAAACATGACTAGTATCAAAAACTTAGTCACTACTGCGAGTACTTGCTTAGGTAAAACATTCATAACATGTATACCATATATACACCATAATCATTGATGACTTCCCGGTGATCTGTTTCATCTCCTTGATACTTCCAACGTGATCAAGAACCATAAAGGTGAACGATTCCCCTTTGCATGACATAGTCTATGACAAAGCATTTGCACCTGGCAACGTCGTCTGTCATCCAGTGATCGAGCTGAGCGAGGCATCTCAATGTTCATCAAGTATGACCATATGTCATCAAGTATGACCAATGCCATCAAGTATGACTAGTGTCATCAAGTATGACTGCCTCGTGCTCCTTCAATGTGTGTATTCTCTTCCATCTTGGTTGAGAAGACAATCAGTCAACGTACTGATAAACTTCATCAACCCAACTTTAGGGGTTCCCCGAGTTTAGCGACCATCTCATATGTTTGAGATCTAATAACTCGTACCCACCGTTGGTTCTCTATGGCAGATATCATAGCATAGACTGGACTATGATGATATCATCCGCACAAAACTTGATAATACAAATTATCCTTTTGTTAGCGGAATCTCCGGGTTTATCTCCTAGCGGGTATTGTATCACAAAGAGCTAACGGTTCAAACAAGGAGTATTCTTAAGCGGGTATTGTATCATAAAACTATGAAGTTTGGACCCAACCTTTTAAGTTTCTCAATCGCCGGAATGCGCCTAATTTTAAAAGATGTTATTATATTGGTTAATATCTACAAAGGTTTGCAAAACGGACTTTGTTCATTATATTTTGAGTTCTAATAGTTTAGAAAATAACTATCAGAACTCCCACTCAAACGAACATCCCTCCTGGTCGTTTAAGCGATTACACGACCCCCATCCATTGCACCATCCCCCATCGTCAGAGCCGGCAACACAGCTTCGAGGGTAGACAATCGTCAATCACAACAACTGTGTGACTCATGCTCGACCTTTCGGCCTCCGTGTTCCGAGGTCATATCTGCATATGCTAGGCTCGCCACAATAACCTCCACGCAACGCTTGTCCAACATGGCTTACACCCACTGTTTGTGAACGACGATATGTCTGACACCCGATCGTCACGGCCTGCCTCATAACGTAGAACTTTCTTGGTGTTGCTCGTTGGAGGAAAAACACTAGTGGTATTTTGAACGGATCATCTTATATATAACTACCACCACGTAACTAATATATACTAATATATATATATATATATAATCACACAATATAATATGCACATAATAACATCAAATGTAAAGCGGTGTGATATAGTCCATTGCGCCATGGTCTTCTTGGCGACCGCAGTTCATAAACAATTTAATAAACCTACCTTGACCATATCACATTGTCCCTGCAAAATAAAGTTAGACGCTTCTATTTTATCTTTTGCATATTTTACGTGGCTTGGGGTTGTCGTAAATAGAACCGCTTCGTACCTACGAAGCTGTGACCACAACAACGATCCAATAATTGCATGTTTAAGCATCCCTTTCGGGCCCTCCATTGAAAATGCAAGACCAACTAAAGAGAGAGAGAGAAACAGACACCCGCTAGCCACATATACGGTACAAGCCGTATGTCAGTAGTGGAACCAGTCTCGCGTAGGCGTACGCGTAAAGTCGGTCTGGGCCGCTTCATCAACTCGATGCCGCTCGAATCAAAAGTTCATGCTAGAGGGTACAAAATAACAAGAACGATGCCCCCGTGCAGAACACGGGTTCTAACAGCGTACATGTCGGGGGGCTACCCCCCGGGTAGGGCAAATCTCGGCACTACTCTATAGTGTGGCTGAAGGGGATCGTGTGCAGAAAACAAAAAAATTCCTACCAACGATATCCTAAAAGCATGCCAAGATCTTTTCTATGCAGATATAGTAGTACGAACGGAGATCGGAATACGTACCCTTGTAGACCTAAAGCGGGGATTACGTTCCCGCACAAACGTTGTCGATGAAGACCGACGAAGCCGACCTCAAGGTCGTGTAGAGGAAGCAGACCTCCGAGTGCCGCTAACGCAGCACCTCGCAGGGAGTCGCACACGTACGGTGGAGGCGACGGCCTCCGAAGCTCCAGTCCAGGACGAGCAGCGGAAGACTTGGACCGGAACACCAGCAGCGCGGCAGCGGGCTATGGTGGAAGAGATCCCCCTCCTCAGCTCGGCGCGGCTCCGACTTGGGAACCACGAGATCGAGAGAGAAATCGGGAATTAATTGGTGAATTAAAAGGCCAGGGGTGCCCCTTCTTATATAGGCTTCCAGGGGGAGCCAACCTTGCCAGCCAGGCAATGTGGGACTATCCCCACATGCCTGGTGCGGCTAGCCTTGGTGCGCCGGCCCCCTGGTGGGCCCCTTGGCCCATCCAGGCCGGCCACCTTGGCCCCCACCGAATCCCCTAAGGATTTTTCCCCCTCTTGGGCCTTCTTTCGACCAGAAGGCCCATTTAGGGAAATCAGCCTAAATAAATTCGAAAATAAATATATAAAATCATATTTGCATATTAATTACACTAATTAATATCAAACATAATATATATAATTTTTCCTAGCTCCGAAAACTCTTTCGGCACTGCCCGATCTCCATCGGACCCCTCCCGGGACGCTCCCGGTGATCTCTTTCCTTTCCGGTTGTCTTGTCGAAACCCCTTAAGTGTGTGACCCTAGCGGTTCGATATAATAACAGGTATGACCAAGACTCCTCTATTATCAACGACTAACTCGTAGGCCTGGACCCCATGAATTAATCTGTGTGATATAACGAATGACTTTCATCTATCAAACCTGAACGCAAAGTCTTAAACCTTTTGCCATAGCGATACTTAGCACGTCCGAGCGTCGTTCCATAGATATCTCCATACCTAATCCCGACCTCGTTACCGACGACGCTATCTTCTACTCGTTCATGATCTCATGTCTCCGTGACCCAGTCACATGCTTGCAAGCTCATTAGACATGATCTCACCGAGTGGACCCGAGAGTATCTATCCTGCTATGCGGACTGGCAAATCCCGCTCTTGACCCCTCGTCTCAAATACTCCTTTCCGATACCCAAAAGTATCACCGTTATTGTCATACTAAATAAGATACGACGTTTGGTGCAATCAAAGTATCTTCCAGGAATAACAATAAGAGTTGATCTCACGGTCAAAGGCGTAACGACTACGTTCTCCAAATCTGGGTATGTCCATCACATCGTTCTCCAACGACATGACTCCCATTGCCGACCGGCGCCATGCCCCATGACCGGGAAACCTCGATCATCAATCGCGCAATGAAACTAGTCTTAGTAAAGGCTACTAGGGACCTGGTTGTTTACGTATCACACCCGCATTAATGTTTCCGCTTAATACGGTTCTAGCATGACACAAAAACCTATTATGAACAAACGAGATATGATAAAGAATACACTTTATTAATTGCCTCTAGGGCATATCTCCTTCAGTCTCCCACTTGCACTAGAGTACAACTTAATCTAGATTACAACTTGGTAAAATCTTAACACCCATAGCTAACTGGTGCTTTTCATGCTTATCAAGCGGAAGAGGCTTCGTCAGCGGATCTGCCACATTCAGATCCGTATGCACTTTGCAAATCTTCACATCGCCTCCTTGTACGTACTGACGTATCACATGGAAGCGTCGGAGAATGTGTTTGGCGGTGGAGTGAGACCTTGGCTCCTTGGCGTTCGCAATGGCACCCGTATTGTCGCAGAAGAGGATCATGGGGTCTTGCACGCTTGGGAACACTCCAAGTTCGATGACGAACTTCCTCAGCCACACAGCTTCATTCGCGGCTTCACAAGCAGCGAATGAAGCTGTAGATTGTGCGACTATGGGTTGCTTCCCACTTCTCCAGCACACGGCGCCTCCATTCACCTTGAAAACGTAACCTGTCTGTGACTTACAGTCATCGGGGTCTGAGCAGAAACTTGCATCTACGTAACCCGTTACACCAAGTTCTTCATCGCAGCCACCATACACAAGGAACATTTCCTTTGTCTTATTGAGATACTTAAGAATGCTCTTAACAGCTACCCAATGCGGCATTTCAGGATTACTCTGGAACCGGCTTGTCAAACTTAGAGCTAATGCCACATCCGGTCTAGTACTCAACATTGCATACATGATCGATCCTATGGCTGAAGCATAAGGATGTTTCGTCATTTCGGCCTTACCCAGTTCTGTCACCGGACACTGTGCCTTCCGCAATATCTTATTCTTGATAACCGGCAGAGAACCCTTCTTTGCCTTCTCCATACGGAAACGCTTCAGTATTTTATCAAGATAAGTGCTAATAGGCGCCTTGATCTATCGCGATAGATTTTTATGGCTAAAACATACGCAGCTTCTCCTAAGTCCGTCATGGAAAATTGACTATTTAAATATTCCTTCACGCTATCCAGAAGTTTCACATCATTCCCAATCAGCAATATGTCGTCAACATACAGTGCTAAGAACACAACCGAGCTCGCACTCATTTTCTTGTAAATGCAGGTCTCTTCCACATTTTGGATAAATCCAAAACCTTTGACTACCTCATCAAAGCGAAGATTCCAGCTCCGAGATGCCTGCTTCAATCCATAGATGGATCGCTGAAGCTTGCACACCTTGTTAGCATTTCCTGGATCGACAAAACCTTCCGGCTGTACCATGTACAACTCTTTCTCAATGTTTCCATTTAGGAAGGCCGTTTTGACGTCCATCTGCCAGATTTCATAATCATAATAGGCAGCTACCGCTAACAAAATCCGAATAGACTTAAGCATCGCTACCGGTGAAAAAGTTTCATCGTAGTCAATTCCATGAACTTGTCGGAAACCCTTTGCGACAAGCCGAGCTTTATAGACGGTCACATTACCATCAGCATCAGTCTTCTTCTTAAAGATCCATTTATTCTCGACGGCCTTGCGCCCTTCGGGAATATCCATCAAAGTCCACACTTTGTTATCATACATGGATCCTATTTCGGATTTCATGGCTTCAAGCCATTTCTCGGACTCTAAACTTGCCATCGCCTCCTTGTAGTTCGTAGGTTCGTCTTGCTTGACTAGCATGACGGTGCAAACCATGTTGCCATACCATTCTGGTGCGATCCGAGATCTACCAGACCTACGAGGTAGAACATCTTCCTCGACAGTTTCTCCCACTCCTTCCACGGAGGACGTTTCCGGAATTGCTTCCGTTGGGCCACTCGGAATCTCGAGTTCAGGATCAACGATTTCATCGAGGTCTACCTTCCTCCCACTTACTCCTTTCGCGAGAAACTCCTTCTCTAGAAAGGTACCGGTCTTCGCGACAAAAGTTTTGCCCTCAGCTTGGTTGTAGAAGGTGTACCCAACGGTTTCCCGCGGATATCCTACAAAGACGACTTTCTCCGACTTCGGTTCGAGTTTGTCGGGCTGTAGTTTCTTAACGTACGCCTCACAACCCCAAACCTTCAGAAACGATAACTTAGGCTTTTGGCCATACCATAATTCATACGGCGTCGTTTCAACGGACTTGGACGGAGCCCTATTTAAAATGAATGCGGTTGTTTCTAACGCATAACCCCAAAAGGAAACTAGCTGATCGGTAAGAGACATCATAGATCGAACACTATCTAGTAGAGTACGATTACGTCGCTCGGACACGCCGTTACGCTGCGGTGTTCCGGCTGGCGTAAGTTGGGGTACTATGCCACAACTCTTCAGATGTGTGCCAAACTCAAAACTCAAGTATTCTCCACCGCGATCGGATCGGAGATGCTTGATTTTCCTATTAAGCTGATTCTCAACTTCACTCTGGAATTCTTTGAACTTTTCAAACGTTTCAGACTTGTGTTTCATCAAATAGATATAACCGTATCTACTCAAGTCATCAGTGAAGGCGACGAAGTAACGATAACCATTGCATGTCGAAACGCTCATCGGTCCACACACATCTGTATGTATGATCCCCAACAGATCCGACGCCCGTTCAACGAAACCTTTGAACGGTGTCCTGGTCATTTTGCCCATAAGGCATGGTTCGCATGTATCGAGGGATCCGAAATCCAACGAGTCCAAAAGTACATCGGAGTGGAGTTGCTTCATGCGCTTTACACCAATATGACCAAGACGGCAATGCCACAAATACATGGCGGTATCGTCACTACACTTAATTCGTTTAGCTTCTATGTTATGGATGTGAGTACTACGATCGAGATTCAACAAGAATAAACCGTTATTCTCGGGAGCATCAACATAAAAGATATCATTCATATAAATAGCACAATTGCTCGACACTGATTTAAATGAATAACCGTCTTGTAACATGCAAGACCCACTTATAATGTTTACACTCAAGGATGGCACAAAATAACACTTATTTAAAACCAAAACTAATCCCGATGGTAGATGCAGAGGGAGCGTGCCGACAGCCACCACGTCGACTCTCGATCCGTTGTCGACGCGCATCGTCACCTCCACCTTCACCAGCCGCCGTCTATTCCGTAACTCCTCCTGAGAGTTACATATATGAGCAACAGAACCAGTATCAAATACCCACGTGTTGCTCCGGGCGGATGTAAGGTACACATCTATAACATGTATATCAAATATACCTTGCTCTTTGTCGACCGTCTTGCCAGACTTCCTATCCTCCAGATACTTGGGGCAGTTGCGCTTCCAGTGACCCTTCCCCTTGCAGTACAAACAGTCCACGCTAGCTCTGGGACCAGACCTGTTAGTCCTGGGCTTGGCAGCCAACTTTGCCTCCCTCCTGGACTTCCAGCTCTGCTTTCCCTTGCCACCGGACTTCTTGAAATCAACGGTCTTGTTGACCATCAACAGCGTGTGCTCCTTCTTAATCTCTACCTCAGCAGTCTTGAGCATCACGAACACTTCACCCAGGGACTTAGCCATGCCCTGCATGTTGTAGTTCATGACGAAGCCTTTGTAGCTTGGCGGCAACGATTGCAACACCCTATCAATCGCTAGCTCATCGGGAATCTTGCATTCCAGAGCATTCAGGCGTTGAACGTAGCCAGACATCTTGACTACATGCTCGCTCACACTGCTATGCTCTTCCATCTTGGCCGAGAAGAAAAGCTCAGAAGCCTCATATCTCTCAGCCTTAGCCTGCGGCGCGAAGACAGCCTTAAGATCCGAAATGATCTCAAAGGCGCTCATCTTCTCAAAGCGCTTCTGCAGGTCGGCTTCCATGGCGTAGAGCATGCCACTCTGGACAAAGGCAGAATCCTCCGATCGGGTCTGGAAGACCTTCTTCTCATCCTCAGAGGCATCATCTGCGGGAGGGTCACCTATGGCGGCCTCAATGACGTAGGCCACCCTATGGGGAGTGAGGAGGATCCTCAGGTTGCGGAACCAGGCCATGAAGTTTGACCCATTGGTCTTAAGCTTTTCTTTCTCAAGGAACAGACCTAGGTTAAACGAGGGGCGAGACATCTACAATGGAATTTGCAACAACATAAGACTTTGTTCATAATAATTTTGAGTTATAGTATTTTAGAAAATAACTAACATAACTCCCACTCAAACGAACATCCCTCCTGGTCGTTCAAGCGATTACACGACCCCCATCCATTGCACCACCCCTCATCATCAGAGCCGGCGGCACAACTTCAAGAGTAGACAAAATCGTCCGCCACACCAATTTTGTGACTCGTGCTCGACCTTTCGATCTTCCTGTTCCGAGGCCATATTTCTGAATATGCTAGGCTCGCCACCAAAGACCTCCACGCTGACGCTTGTGCAACATGGCTTACACCCACTGTATGCGAACGACGAGATGTCTGACACCCGATCATCACGGCCTGCCTCATAACGTAGAACTTTCTTGGTGGTGCGCGTTGGAGGGAGAACACTAGTGGTATTTTGAAGGGATCATCTTATACAGCTACCGCCGTGTAACTAATGTATACTATACACACAATCACACAATATAAGATGCACATAAAACATCAAATGTAGTGTAATGTGATATAGTCCATTGCGCCATGGTCTTCTTGGCGCCCGCAGTTTATAAACAATTTAGTAAACCTACCTTGACCATATCACATAGCCCCTGCAAAATAAAGTTAGACGCTTCTACTTTATCTTTTGCATATTTTACGTGGCTTGGGGCTTTCGTAAATAGAACCGCTTCATACCTACGAATCTTATGACCACAACAACGATCCAATAATTGCATGTTTAAGCATTCCTTTCGGGCCCTCCATTGAAAATGCGAAGACCAACTAAAGAGAGAGAAACTGACACCCGCCAGCCACATATACGGTACAAGCCATATGTCAGTAGTGGAACCAGTCTCGCACGCGTAAAGTCGGTCCGGGCCGCTTCATCAACTCAATGCCGCTGGAATACACAAGTGCACGCTAGAGGGTAGCAAATAACAGGAACGGTGCCCCCGTGCAGAGCACGGGTTCTAACAGCGTACAACTATATCTACGATAGATCGGCTCTGATACCACTGAAGGGGATCGTGTGCAGAAAACAAAAAATTTCCTACCAACAATATCCTAAAAGCATGCCAAGATCTATTCTATGCAGATATAGTAGTACGAACGGAGATCGGAATAAGTACCCTTGTAGACCGAAAGCGGGGATTACGTTCCCGCACAAACGCTGTCGATGAAGACCGACGAAGCCGACCTCAAGGTCGTGTAGAGTAAGCAGACCTCCGAGTGCCGCTAGCGCAGCACCTCGCAGGGAGTCGCACACGTACGGTGGAGACGACGGCCTCCGAAGCTCCAGTCCAGGACAAGCAGCGGAAGACTTGGACCGGAACACCAGCAGCGCGGCAGCGGGCTATGGTGGAAGAGATCAACCTCCTCCGCTCGGCGCGGCTCCGACTTAGGAACCACGAGATCGACAGAGAAATCGGGAATTAATTGGTGAATTAAAGGGTCAGGGGTGCCCCTTCTTATATAGGCTCCCAGGGGGAGCCAACCTTGCCAGCCAGGCAATGTGGGACTATCCCCACATGCCTGGTGCGGCTAGCCTTGGTGCGCCGGCCCCCTGGTGGGCCCCTTGGCCCATCCAGGCCGGCCACCTTGGCCCCCACCGAATCCCCTAGGGATTTTCCCCCCTCTTGGGCCTTCTTTCGACCAGAAGGCCCATTTAGGGAAATCAGCCTAAATAAATTCGAAAATAAATATATAAAATCATATTTGCATATTAATTACACTAATTAATATCAAACATAATATATATAATTTTTCCTAGCTCCGAAAACTCTTTCGGCGCTGCCCGATCTCCATCGGACCCCTCCCGGGACGCTCCCGGTGATCTCTTTCCTTTCCGGTTGTCTTGTCGAAACCCCTTAAGTGTGTTACCCTAGCGGTTCGATATAATAACAGGTATGACCAAGACTCCTCTATGATCAACGACTAACTCGTACGCCTGGACCCCATGAATTAATCTTTGTGATATAACGAATGACTTTCATCTATCAAATCTGAACGCAAAGTCTTAAACCTTTTGCCATAGCGATACTTAGCACGTCCGAGCGTCGTTCCATAGATATCTCCATACCTAATCCCGACCTCGTTACCGACGACGCTATATGAACAAACGAGATATGATAAAGAATACACTTTATTAATTGCCTCTAGGGCATATCTCCTTCAGTGGCAATAGTATTTGACCTTTGGCGAATGCAAGGGCCACCCCCTGGTGCGCTGAAGGGGTAATTTGACCTTTTTGAGCTGGGAGAGTGCAAGGTGCCTCTTGGCGGGCGCAAGGGTCATCCCTGGAAGCTATAAATAGCCCCCCAGGCCTGCATCACAGCATAAGCAAGCGGATGGTTCCTCTAAGAACTAGCTTCTCGAAGATGTCTTTGGTGACAGCCCAAGACATCTTCGGGAGGCTAGGCCTAGAGATGCTCATCCTAGAAGTTCTACTCGGATACATCCGGGAAGGATCTCGGAGCCTCCGGGTACACTTCCCGGTGGAGGAGATCCCGGGGGAACCGGATAGACTCCCCGGGTAGGTAAGGAAGGTACAAGCTTGCTCCCCGGGTACAAGCTAACCGGTGTGTAGATCTCGGCCCTAGCAAGTTGTCCGGTGTGTGCAGGAAAGACTTACAGGATGAAGCAAGGAGGTAGCCGGCAGGGGGGATGCCGGTAGATCGTCAACGGTTCGGAGCAGGCTTTCCCGCCTGGCGCGGGGGGAAGTACCATCCCCCCTGACACGGAAGCATGGTCACCTCCCGCCTTGTTGGGGATATATCAACAAGGGGTATAACCAACATGGATCAATCCGGCTAGTCCAGGGTGGCCCAAGGGTGGTAAGGCCGAAGCCTGCCGGGCGGCCCAGATAGCTGACGTACAAGAAAGTAGGTGGACGGTACAAGGAAGGTGGAAGGCCGAAGCCCATCAAGCCACCAAGCCCAAGACGGAAGGCGGCAACTAAGCCGGCTAGGTCTAGGACTCTGTTTACTTGCCGGACAAGTACTTACCTTGTACCCTGGGGTCTGGCCGCCTATATAAGCCGGCCACCAGGGAGCCTTTAGGGCAGACAACTTCAATAGGCATCATACCCATTGTAACCTGTTCACGGCTATTGCCTCATAGTGAATTATAGCAGCACGTAGGATATCGCCACCGCTGTGGGATCCGAAGCTGGGTAAACTCGCCGTGTTCAATCCTGTCCTCGACGACACCAACCTTCTTCCCCACAATCTATACGTAGGCTAGAGGACCCCCGTCTCCTATCAATTATGCTGATACCACGACAGTTGGCGCCCACCGTGGGGCATAAGGTTCCTGGCGTCACGTTCCAGGCGGGAACACTTGGCGGCGTGGGCAAGCAGATCGCCGTCGGTCGCGTCACAAGGTATGGCGGCCATAGCTACGTCAACTCGGATGAGTCCTGTCTCCCGGCGCAATCGTACCGATCGGAGGGATCGACGTCTTCATCGGGTACACGCCAGAGGCGTACGGCCTACCGCGTTTCTACAACCCCACCCACCAACCCTTCGACCAAGCAGTCGACCGGCAAGATGGATCTGAATCCGCCTTCTCCCAGGAGTCGGCCGAATCTGATTTCCACATCGTCGGAGTTGTCGGACTGGGATCAGACTCCCAGCCGGAAAACAACGATCCTGAGTCAATCCTCCCTGCTCTACAGGAAGATGCGATGTCAGATGCCGGATCCAGATCTACCTTTCAAGTCAACGTAGACTCTGACTCTGATGATGATGCTAGTCTCTTCGAAGAGAAGATCAAAACCCGCTTTTCCAGTGGTAATCCGGCTCCCTCAGAGGGCACAGCGGATACTGACATGCCTGACAAGCTGGCTATGATGGTTGTTGTCGGTCACGAGACAACCCCAGTTACTTCGGAGGCGCAAAACAAACCGGCGGAAGATGCCGGCGACACCACTGCCGGCCAACTCATTGAAAGTTCCGACAAGGTGCGCGCAAAGAAGAAAGCTGGCCTCGAGAAAGGCGGCAGCAGCAAACCCACGGATTTGCTCTCCGTCATCAAAGAAGTAGACGAGATCATGAATACTCCGGTGAATAATGACACCCCACTCGACGCAGTGGAAGAGCTTAGGCTTAACATGCTTAAGCACTCTGACTTCCTGCGAAAAAGAGAGGAGCACGTTGAGAGCCTTGCGAAGAAGATCGAGAAAGAACAGGAGAAGATGTCGGCCAAAACAAGCCGGCAACTCTTCGAGGAGAAAAGGTCATCAAAAAACCGTCGTGGAAAAGAGCCGCCTGCGCAAGCAACAACAGCGGCTCAAGATCTAGGGTTCGACTGGTGCACGGCACCACAGCGCGTGGACAGAAGGGGAGATGTTGTCTTCTGCACCCCGGTCCTCAACGCGGCCGCCGCGCTAGATACCCTGGACGACAACACTTACACGGCGGAAGAGAAGCTGGCCAATGCAAGACACTTCGTAAGCAAGGCCCTAGAACAACAAGCTCGCGCTGATTCCTACGGCCATATGGCGGATGCCCGGGGGGGGAGACCTAGAGTCTAAGTCGGGAAAGTGCAAAGCTGCACCCGGCGCCGACCCCGATGGCCCGTCTGGCTCCAGTAGACATGGCGACAAAAGGAAGGCAACGCCACCTCCAAAGAAGACGCCACCGCCAAAAGCAAGGCGGGACGAGAATTCAAGGACAGGAAGCAGAGGAGACCTGCCACCTCCATCCCAGCCAAGACGCGACAATGGCGGTAGCCGGAACAACAGGCCGCCGCCTAGAAAAGATGTCGGCAACGACCCTCCCAGGAGAGGCCGAAGCCGATCTCCGCAGTGTAGCACTGGCAGCAAGAAGAGAGAGGAGGTAGAAGGGCCCAGGCGCAGCATAAGCCGGGCAGCGCAGGATGAGCCGGACGCAAACAGAGGCGCACGGCAGCTCGATCCAAAAGACGCACGACACCGCCTACAAGACATAGCAAGAGGAAAGGAGCCGCTATACTCTGGACCAAAGTGCTTCGGTGACGCCATCCGTAGAGAGCCGTTCCCTAAGGACATGACATCAGTGTCAAAAAACTGTTCTAGGTACAACGGCCTCGTTAAGCCGGACTCATGGCTATCCGATTATGCCATGGCCATAGAAATTGCCGGCGGGAGCAGCCATATTGCCGTCCGCTACCTACCTCTCATGTTGGAAGGCACGGCAAGAGCTTGGATCGACAACCTTCCTGAAAAGTCCATCCATAGCTGGTACGACATGGAAAAGGTTTTCTCCCAGCACTTCCAAGGAACATACAAGCGTCCAAATACCTACACGGATTTGCAGCGCTGTATCCAAAAGCCGGACGAAACCATGACAGATTTTGTCAGCCCTTGGATATCCGAAAAAGCCAACTGTCATGGTGTTTCGGACGCACAGGCTATCCATGCCATCTACACGGGCCTACAGAAGAAGTCCTTGCTCCGTCATAGGCTCGTCCGCGAGCAAATCACGGACCTTGGTGAGATGCTCAACCTGGCCGCCCAATACGCGGCGGCGGATGACGACGCCCGGGACGATGACCCAGACGTCAACATCATACCAAAGCGGAACAACAAGCGCAAGCAGGCGGCGGATGACAAAGCCGGGCCTTCCAATGAGGTAGCCGCAGCATTCCAAGGAAACGCCGGCAAAAAGAAGTGGAAAAATAAGAAAGATAGTCGCGAAGCCGGCTCAGGGCCTAAGGCGGGCGAATCACTTATGAACAGGCAAAGCTTTTGCCATGTCCCATCCACGCCTCAATGGGCAAGGTCAACCATATGCTTGGAGAGTGCCGTTTCATGGACGACTTCAAAAAGGATCCCACAGTCGGCTGGAAGTCAAAGAAGTCAAAGAAGAACGACAAGAAAGACAGCAAGGAGGATGAGGATGACGACGACATGTCTATCTCAAGCGAAGATGACGTAGCCGCCAAGAAAAAGAAGCCGTATCCGAAAGTCAAAGAATCTCTTGTGTGCTTTGTCGGCACGCCTTCGGCTAAGGCGGATAAGGCGGAAATGCGCGAACTCAACGCGACAATGTCGGACGTCCCTCAATACTTGAACTGGTCTGAGGCAACGATCACTTGGGACCGGTCCGACCACCCTGATCACGTTCCTCACCCAGGAAAGTACGCCCTCTTCGTCGATCCCATCGTCGACAACTTCAGACTTACAAAAGTACTTATGGATGGCGGCAGCAGCCTCAACATCCTGTACTATGACACACTAAGCCGCATGAACCTATCAGAGGATCAGCTGGACCACAGCAACCTCACCTTTCATGGCATAGTGCCCGGCAGGCAAGCAAAGTCAATGGGGAGCATCAGGCTGAAGGTAACTTTCGGACCAAAACAGAACTACCGCTCAGAATTCCTTCGGTTTGAAGTTGTCCCCTTCAAAAGCGCCTATCATGCAATCTTCGGACGACCGGCTTTCGCCAAGTTCATGGCAAGGCCGTGCTACATCAAGCTTAAAATGCCGGGGGAAAACGGAACCATCACGGTTTCCGGCAACTTCAAGAAAGCCAAGGAGTGCGAGCGTGGCATGGCCGCCTTCGCAGAAGCCGTCATCCACAAGGAAGAACTCGCGCTGCTCGGGGCGGATTCAGACAACTCCATGCCAAAGCCAAAGATGGATGTCAAGAAGACCTTCGAAGCTTCAGAAGACACCAAAAAGGCGGATCTCATCCCAGGTGACAAGTCTAAGCAAGTTGTCATCGGCTCCAACCTTGACAGCAAATAGGAAGGCGCGCTCGTCGAGTTCCTCCATGAGAATCGTGACATCTTTGCATGGTCGCCTTCTGACATGCCTGGTGTACCGAGGGAACTTGCCGAGCACTCGCTCAACGTCATAAAAGGATCCAAGCCGGTGAAGCAAGCAACAAGACGCTTTGGAGTTGAGAGACGCAAGGCCATAGGAAAGGAGATAAATAGGCTGAAGGCCGCCAATTTCATGAAAGAAGTTGTACACACCGATTGGGTGGCAAATCCTGTACTTGTCCCAAAGAAGAATAAAGAGATGAGGATGTGTATTGACTATACCGGTGTTAACAAGTGCTGCCCAAAGGATCCCTTTGCGCTGCCTAGAATTGACCAAGTCGTAGACTCCACAGCAGGCTCCGAGCTGCTTTGTTTTCTGGACGCCTACTCAGGATACCACCAAATCAAGATGAGAGAGTCAGATCAGCTAAAAACATCTTTCACAACTCCATACGGGACTTTCTGCTATATTACAATGCCTTTCGGCCTGAAGAATGCAGGGGCAACATACCAGCGATGTATGCAAAATTGCCTGCACGAACAGATCGGCCGCAATGTTCACGTCTACGACAACGCGGTAATGTCAAAAAAGAAGGCAGATCTCCTAGAGGACTTGGAAGAAACTTTTCAGAATCTCCGGAGGTATCAAATGAAGCTCAATCCCGCCAAGTGCGTTTTCGGCGTCCCAGCCGGTAAATTGCTCAGGTTTATCGTCTCAGAACGAGGGATCGAGGTTAACCCGGAGAAGATCAAGGCCATCCAAAACATATCCAGACCTACTTGTCTGAAGGACGTGCAGCGCCTAGCCGGATCGGCAGCAGCCGTCAGTCGTTTCATAAGCCGCCTAGGGGAAAAGGCAATGCCTCTCTACCGGCTATTGAAGAAATCCGACAACTTCGAGTGGACAGCAGAGGCAGATGCCGCCTTGCAGCAACTTAAGGAGGCCCTCACATCCGCTCCAATATTGGCAGCACCTCGATCACAGGAACCAATGCTGCTGTACATCGCGGCAACAGGAGCTGTTGTCAGCGTTGTCTTGGCTGTGGAAAGAAAGGAGAACGAAGCCGCGCCGTGTGAGCAGCGACCGGTCTACTTCATCAGTGAAGTGTTCTCCGCCTCCAAGCAGAGGTATCTGCATTACCAAAAGCTGGCTTACGGTGTATTCTTCGCCGCCAGAAAGCTTAGGCATTACTTCCAGGAACACACAGTGACAGTAGTCAGCAAGGCACCGTTGGGAGACATAATCAACAATGCAGAGGCAACAGGTTGAGTCGCCAAATGGGGCATCGAACTTGCCGCCTTTGATATAGTCTATAAACCACGGACCGCCATTAAGTCTCAAGCGCTTGCAGACTTTGTCGCCGACGGGACAGAGGCCATGGAGGAAACAACACTCCCCGAATCAGAATATTGGGTCATGCACTTTGACGGATCAAAGATGCTCAAAGGCTCGGGGACTGGAGTCGTCCTACGCACGCCTAAAGGTGACAAGCTTAGCTATGTGTTACAAATCCACTTCACGGCAACCAACAATTATGCCGAGTACGAAGCCTTGCTTCATGGGTTACACGTGGCAAACGACCTAGGCGTCAATAGAATCCTCTGTTATGGCGACTCAGATTTGGTCGCGCAGCAAGTAAGCGGAACATGGGATGCGAAAAGCGCAACAATGGCGGCTTACAGAGCCAAAGTTGACGAATTCGCAAAAAACTTCGTAGGCTACGAAGTCCGGCATGTTCCAAGAGCTGAGAACGAGGCGGCGGACACACTTGCAAGACTAGGATCGGAACGCAAAAAGGTACCAAAAGATATTTTCCTGGAGCATTTGCACAAGCCATCCATTAAAGGCGCCGATTTGATGGACCCCGACGCAGAAGAACCGGTAGAAGCGGCAAGTCTTGCTATCTACTTAACACAGCCGGATTGGACAGTCCCATATCTCGATTTTCTAATCGACAAAAAGTTGCCGGAGGACGATGAGGTGCTAAAGAGGCAGATCATAAGGCGAGCCAAGGCATTCACGGTAATAAAAGGCGAGGTATACAAGCGAAGCACTTGCGGCATCTATCAGCGGTGCATACAGCCGGAAGAAGGCCGGGAAATTCTGAAGGACATACATATTGGCACCTGCGGGCATCATGCTTCCGCCAGGTCCATTGAATCCAAAGCTTTCCGCCAAGGTTTCTACTGGCTCACCGCCAAAGAAGACGCCGAGAACATCATGAAGACATGCAAAGGATGCCAGTTGTACGCTCGTCAACCTCACTTGCCGGCACAGGAGCTAAGGACGATCCCAATCACCTGGCCGTTCGCGGTCTGGGGCTTAGACATGGTGGGTCCCTTCAAAAAGGCGCGTGGTGGGTACACCCACCTATTGGTCGTTGTCGACAAGTTCACCAAATGGGTCGAGGCTAAACCGATCAGCAAACTTGACGCACGAACAGCCACCAATTTTCTCTGGGGGATTATCTCTCGGTTTGGAGTTCCACACAGCATTATCACCGATAATGGCAGCAATCTGTCTCAAGGCGACATAGAAGAATATTGCAGTGATCTGGGTATCCGGCTTGATTTGGCATCCGTGTCACACCCTCAATCCAATGGACAAGTAGAGCGTACAAACGGCCTAGTCTTATCAGGACTTAAGCCTCGTCTCGAAGCTCCATTACACAGAGCAGCCGACGCTTGGGCAGATGAGTTACAGTCGGTACTATGGAGTTTGCGCACAACGCCAAACAGGTCCACCGGCTACACTCCTTTCTTCTTAGTATATGGCGCTGAGGCAGTGCTACCTACCGACATGAAGTACGATTCCCCAAGAGTTCAAGCCTACATCGAGCAAGACGTAGAAGGTGCAAGACAGGATAGCCTAGACCTGCTAGACGAAGAAAGAGACGTCGCTCTCCATCGCTCCGCCTTGTACCAGCAACAACTTCGCCGCTATCATAGCCGGAGAGTGCGGAAGCGAAGCTTCAGAACAGGTGACCTGGTTCTCCGCCTAATTCAAGACAGAAAAGGCTTGCACAAGTTATCCCCGCCATGGGAAGGACCGTTTATAGTCACAAAGGCGCTGCTCAATGGTTCCTACTACCTAGCCGACATCCGCGACGAAGACAAAAAGAAAATGCGCAAGAAGGCGGCAGGAAAAAGGGGAACCAAGCGCAAAAAAGGCATTGACGATCCGTTCGAGCAAACAAGACGGCCTTGGAATATTGAGCAGCTACGTCCTTTCTACACTTAGCAATTTATAATTGTAATAAGTTAAATATGATTATGAAATAAAAGTCTATGGCTCCTCATCTGTGTTGAGAAGCATGCCATCTTTTGTCTTTTCTTGCAATCATATTTCCCCTATGTATCTAAGTTACCTATTTTCTAGCTCCGTGCAAAGGTTCAAACTGGTAGATACTTGCAGCTTTCGAGCCAACCCAAAGCAAAAATAAACTTTTTGCGCCGCCTAATTCCTTTACCTCTGATTACTTATATGCGGTTCGCCTAGTAGTATGTCTTTGACACCAACATGTTGGCTTTGGTCTCTGATTCTAAACGCATGGTTTAGGCCTGGTTGTTTCAGCTAAAGTTACCGGCTGAGGTTTCGTCAACATACAAAAAGTCAAGCATATAAGTCAGGGTAAAATTAAGTCGGGCCATACAAATAAAGACAAAATAAAACTTGTCAGCTAGTTTCCGCCTAACAAAGCAGCAACAAAAGTATATACAAATATTACAAGTCAATGTTGCGTTGTTTAGGGGCCGACAAGCAAGGCTGATAGGAGGCAAGGGCAGAAAAGATATGGCTCGGGGGAGCGTCTACATCAGGCTTGGGGGCTGACAACCTCAGCCCCGGAACTGTCACTCCCCTCCGCCTCGGCCGCGCCGGCAGCTTCAACTCCCTCTCCGCCAGGCACAGGATGGCGCCGGTAGAAGATTGAAGTGTCGACCATGTCGGCAACACGCGTGGCGTAGCCGGCAACGCTGTCAAGAACAGCGGCCGGCTCAACCTCGTTGCCGTCTTCATACGTTGACGGCATGCCTTCGGTGACGGCTTCTATCTCCGCCTCGGGGTAGTGCGCCATGAATAAACCAAGCGCGGTCTTGGCACCACCCCGCGCCGCCGATTTCAGCGAGCTCTTATGCAGCTTGGTCGCCTGCTCCAAGATAGCGGGCACGTCGCTGAACTCGGTCGGTTCCTGGCTGCCGGAGGAGGTGAAGAACTTGGCGGCAAACCGCTTGGACGCCGCCAAAGTCTCGGTGATCAGCTCGCCTAGACGCGCAAGGCGATCCAGGCGGGGGCTGACAACCTTGTCATCGCCTAAGCCGGCGGGAACTGCATCAAAAATGAAGCCATCAGTTTGGCTCAGGCTAAAGCAAAATGGAAAAATCAAATAAGGAGTAAGAAATTACCAAGGACCGAGTTGTGGAAGGCGGACAGCTCAATCATGTGAGTTGCCAGCGCAGCCTCAGCGGTTTGGGCGCGAGAAGTCTGCTTGGAGATTTCCTCGGCAGCCGTCTTCTCCGCCTCCGCCAACTTGTTGCGCAGGCTTTCCAGCTCACCAGTGAGCTGGCTAGATTCCTGCGCAAACTTGAGTTGCTGGGCCTCCATCTCCTTCTGATGAGCCTCCTTCAACTCCAAGTTGGCGGCCGCCAAATCTGAAGCTTCATTCATAAGAGCTTGCATATCAGTGGACGCCTTTAGAATATCCTGGGCGTGGTCTAGCAGTTCTACAAATATGGATTCGCTAACTAAATTATTGACGGCAACATAAGTCGAAAGTATAGTTGAAGGCGAGGAGGATTAACCCTACCTTCATCTTTTTTGCGGGCCGTCTCCAACTCGGCAATCTGCAGGTCCTTGGCCTCGCAGTCCTTCTTCAGGTCGCGGCACCGCTGGTTTATCTCGGCCCGGGAGGAGAGGAGCTCGACGTTGGCAGACACAAGGCCCTGCAGGACAAACAAAGGCATAAAACATATTGTCGAGTAACCACTAAGCCGGCAGTCAATAATTCTTTTATTTTTTGACTTACCATCTAAGTGCTCGGGGGAAAGACTATGTATATGCCTGAGTGGTAAGAACTCACAGATAGGTCGCCCTCCAAGTCGGCAAAGGCCTGCGAGGCGAAGTTGGCAAAAGCCAAGGTCGACTCCTTGGCCTCCTTAAAGGTGGACCAAGGGTCCCTGACCCTGCCGCCTCCCGCAGTCGGGGCTGCCCTCCGAGACCCGCCGGCAGTCGACTCCAGCAACCCTTCGTTGGCGGCGCGCGATTGAGCGGCATCATCGGCCGTAGCCTCAGCTAGCAGTAGGGGAGTTTTGGGCGCGCGGTCGGCGGAAGTGGCCCTTGGCGGAGCGCTTGAAGCCGGAGCCGGGGGCTGACGACGAGCGTCGCCCATAAAGCTGCCGGCGTGGAGCTGAGGAGTTGGCGGCACGGTGGCCGGCGAGCCGCCTTGTGGCCGCTTACCTTTGCCAAGAAGCCTGGTCGTCAACCGGGAGGTTGCGACCCTTTCCCTGTCAATAAAAAGCAAGCACAGTCAATTGGGTGCCAGTATTAAAAAGGTTTGTCGTCTATCAAAGGCAAAATTGAGTACCTTTGGGGGATGTTAATCCCCGCGTTCTCGCCAAGGTTGGCGAGAGCCGGCTCGGTAGCCGACGCGATCAGTTTCTACCTCTCGGCATTCACCGTGGAGGAAGCGGCGCCGGACGCCTTGCGCTTCTTCGTCTTCCCGGCTTCCGACTCGTAGAAGTCGGGAGCCAGGTCATCCTCCCCCAAGGAGGAGATCTGGAAAAGAAGACAAGTTTAATGGAGCTCAGTTTAAGCCGGCGAAGCTGTCAAACAAGGGGCAAGGAAGAAGATAATTACCTCGAGGGGAGGGTTGCCGTGGGTGTGCATGGGCACGCCCTCCACCGCCTTCACCAGCCCCGCCTTGACAAGGCTGCGGAGCCGGAACGCCAGGTCGGCAACTGGCAACATCTCTTCGCTCACGCGAAGAGAGGCCGTGTCAGTAGGCGAGTACTGACACATCTTGTGCGGGCTGTACCGCAGGGGGAGAATCTGCCGGCCGAGCCAGCAGATGACGGTGTCGACCCCATCCAGCAGAGGGGGAGCCATCGTCCGCGTGAGGAATTCAATCCGCCTCTGAATAAGGCGGAGTTCCTCCGTCAACTTGGGCACCGCCTCGTCCCAGCATGGCCGAGGCATCGGTGGCGCGTTGACGAATGTCGGGATGCCGACTTGGCGGCCCGGGGCTGCCATATCTTGGCAGTAGAAGAACGTGGAGGTACAGCCCTTGACGGACTCAAGGTATGGTATCTTAGGATACCATTGGCGGCCCTGGCGGCAGTTGAAGGTGATGCTGTCGCAGGTTGCCAGCCCACTGTCCGGCACCGTCTGTCGCCGGCAACGAAAGCAATATCTGAAGAAGTCTAAACTAGGCCTAATACCTAGGTAGCCTTCGAACAGAGCTGTGAAGCCGGCTAGGACTAATATGCTATTGGGTGCTATGTTGTGGGGCTGGAGCCCATAGTGATCTAGAACCTCGCTAAAAAAAGGCGGAAGGCGGAAGCGCCATTCCCCTAACTAGATGGGAGGTGAGGATTACCCGCTCCCCGGCTTTCGGGGCCGGGATGACGTCTACAAAGGCGGCCCTCCACCGGCAATCCTCCCGAGTGGGGAGGTAGCCGACAGCCTCCAAATCTTGGAGGGCATCTTCGTCGATGATGGAAGGTAGCCAGTAGCGGGACCCGAGGTCCGCCGCTTCCTCTTCCTCATCGACGGGGGCGCCCGCCGTCGTCATCATCGCGGTGGTTGGTGGAGGAGACGAAGGACCCGCCGCTGGCACGCGCGCGGTGGAAGCCCGAGGGGCGGCGGTGGCGACATTGCCCGTCGCCGCCGTTGCGGGACGGGTTATCGCGCCGCCCATCGCCGTCGCGGGCGCGGTCTCGATCGCCGGACCGCTCGACGCCGTGGAGAGGGTCTGGCCGGTGGACATCGCCGCGAGGAGAGGTCGTCGGAGAAGAGGAGTTCGCCGGAGTTCGCTCGGAAGCAAGAAGCGGAGAAGTGGAAAGGGCAAGAGCGCACGGAGAGCAAAGGCAGGGTGGTGAAAATGGACCGTTTGGCTACCTACTTATAGGGCCAGGCGTTGCTCCCTGTGCAACGGTGTTTTTAGTCGGACACGTGTCCAGCATCCGTTGCAGCACACGATTGCACGATCTCCACGCCTCCTCTTTTCCCGCAATTTGTGATCATGGCGAGATTCCCGCCTAGACTGTTTTCAAACTGTCGTGAGCTGGCTAGGTAGAGACCGCCAAGAAGGATGCTTGGCAGGATTGCCGAGCAGCCGTCTTTTCCCATGATGGATAAAGGCGGCCGCATGTCAATATCAAGACACGCATGCCTCGTTGATTTTCAGAATAGTTCAAGTCCTGCAGCCGCCAACTTTGGCAGATGAAGAATCAAGAAGAAACCGGCGCCTGGAGAACTTCAACCTTTCTGGGGGCTAATGTTGGGGATATATCAACTAGGGGTATAACCAACATGGATCAATCCGGCTAGTCCAGGGTGGCCCAAGGGTGGTAAGGCCGAAGCCTGCCGGGCGGCCCAGATAGCTGACATACAAGGAAGTAGGCGGACGGTACAAGGAAGGTGGAAGGCCGAAGCCCATCAAGCCACCAAGCCCAAGACGGAAGGCGGCAACTAAGCCGGCTAGGTCTAGGACTCTGTTTACTTGCCGGACAAGTACTTACCTTGTACCCTGGGGTCTGGCCGCCTATATAAGCCGGCCACCAGGGAGCCTTTAGGGCAGACAACTTCAATAGGCATCATACCCATTGTAACCTGTTCACGACTATTGCCTCATAGTGAATTATAGCAGCACGTAGGATCTCGCCACCGCTGTGGGATCTGAAGCTGGTTAAACTCGCCGTGTTCAATCCCGTCCTCGACGACACCAACCTTCTTCCCCACAATCTATACGTAGGCTAGAGGACCCCAATCTCCTATCAATTATGCCGATACCACGACACGCCTGACACGGGAGCGCGTCAGCCGGTACGATAACGGTACGACAAGATCGGACATGCCTAGCCCGGCAATCCGGAAAAGGCTACTCGGGATGGGCAAAGACATGTCTTGTCTCTGGCAGGGGGACAATGATGTTCCAGGACGGCGCCTGATGTCCTTGTCGGAATGATGACGGCAGGGCTATGCCGGATAGGTAGGCGGTTAGGTCGCACTAGCCGGTGTCGACATAAACGTTAGGCCTGTCTGGTGGGGCCATCCCGGATTAGGGTTTCCGGCCCTCCCGGCCGGAACTCTATAAAAGGCGCCATAACTGCTCAAGTGAAGAGAGACCAACTTGGGAGCCAAGACCTTAGTCTCATTTACTCCTAGAGCATTTACTCTTCCCTTTTCCTAGTTCATCTTGTTCTTCGTGTTCATCACCGCAAGAGCTCCAAGAGCGGGTTGTAGATATTATTCCACACTTATATTGAGAGCGAAGGCAGGAGTAGGGGTGTTACCTCCCCACGAGGGCCCCGAACCTGGGTACATCGTGTGTTTGTGTTCTATGCCTTCGTGCAGTTGTTTGTATTGCTAGATCTTCTTTCATTCCCTTCGGTTGTATTTGTTGTTCTTCGGAGATCCCGGTCAAACCGACATCCTCCTCCGTGTGAGCTCTTTAGTTTGCAAGCCCTCCCCGGATCCACCAGCGTCCATCGGCCCCACACTTTAGCCATCCTATGGCATCTGCCGTGACCCCACGACGACAGTACAACTATATCTACGATAGATCGGCTCTGATACCACTGAAGGGGATCGAGGCAGAAAACAAAAAAAATCCTAGCAACGATATCCTTAAACTATGCAGATATAGAAGAACGGCGGAGATCGGAATACATACCCTCGTAGACCGAATAGCGGGGTTACGTTTCCGCACAAGCGTTGACGATGAAGACGACGTAGCCGACCTCTAGGTCGTGAAGAACTCGGCGCGACGAAGACGACGAAGATGACCTCGAGGTCGGGTGGAGGAAGTAGGCCTCCGAGTACCGCTAGCGCAGAACCTCGCAGGGCGTTACACACATACGGTGGAGACGACGGCCTCCGAAGCTCGAGTCCAGGACGAGCAGCGGAAGACTTGGACCGGAACACCAGCAGCACGGCAGCGGGCTATGGTGGAGAGATCCCCCTTCTCTACTCGGCGCAACTCCGACAAAGGGAATCACGAAATCGAGAGAGAATTAGATAATTAATTGGTGAATTAAAAGGCCAGGGGTGCCCCTTCTTATATAGGCTCCCCAGGGGGGAGCCAACTCGCCAGCCAGGCAATGTGGGACTATTCCCACATGTCTGGTGCGGCTCAAGCTGGTGCGCCGGCCGTAGGTGGGCCCCATTTGGACCACCTAGGCCGGCCATCAAGCCCCCACCGAATTCCCTTGAGGAATTTTCCCCCTATGGGCCTTCTTTCGACCAGAAGGCCCATTTAGGGAAATCAGGCTAAATAAATTCGAAAATAAATATATAAATCATATTTAAACATTAATTACACTAATTAATATCAAACATATTATATATAATTTATCCTAGCTCCGAAAACTATTTCGTCGTTGTCCGATCTCCATCGGACCATTCCCGGGACGTTCCCGGTGATCTATTTCGTTTCCGGTTGTCTTGTCGAAACCCCTTAAGTGTGTTACCCTAGCGGTTCGATATAATAACAGACATGATCGAGACTCCTCTCCGATCAATGACTAACTCGTAGGCCTGGACCCCATGAATTAATCCTTGTGATATAACAAATGACTTTCATCTATAAAACATGGACGTCTAGTCTTAAACCTTTTGTCATAGCGATACTTAGCGTGTCCGAGTATCATTCTCAGATGTCTCCATACCTAGCATGATCTTGTTACCGACAACGCTATCTTCTACTCGTCTATGATATTATGTCAGCTGGTGACCTAGTCACATGTTAGCAAGATCATTTGACATAATTTCACCGAGTGGGCCCTAGAGTATCTATCCTGCTATACGGACTCACAAATCCCGTTGTTGACCCCTCGTCTCAACTACCCCCTTCCGATACCCAAAAGTATCACCTATCATTGTCACACTATATAAGATATGACGTTTGGTGCGATCAAAGTATCTTCCAGGGATAACAATAAGAGTTGATCTCACGGTCTCAAGGCGTAATGACTATGTCCTATTAATAATGGGTATGTGCCACATCGTTCAACCGACGACATGACTTCCATTGCGGACCGGCGCCATGCCCTATGATCGGAAAACCTCGATCATCAATCGTGCAACGAAACTAGTTTTAGCAAAGGCTACTAGGGACCTGGTTGTTTATCTACCACACCTGCATTAATGTTTCCGCTTAATACAGTTATAGCATGGTTTAAAACATATAATGATAAGTTGGAATATAACCAATAAACTATCTTTATTAAGTGCCTCTAGGGCATATTCCATTCAATATGTGTGGCACTGTCGTTTAATTCATGTCAATATTATAGTCAATGAATTAGCTCCATAACGGATGGATCTACAAGTGCTTAGATTTGATCTTTTGACACTTGCAAGATAATTAAGACACCGTTTTCGGAAAACGGGCATATAACTTATTGATAGTCATGCATATAGATGTATGTGGATCAATGAAGTAATTGGCGTGGAGTGGAGATCTTTATTTCATAAACTTCTCTGAACTTTTTGAGTATAACTTCTTGAGAATCGTGCATATGGGTGTATGTGAATCAATGAAATACTTTAACGTGTAGTGGAAGTCTATTTCATGGACTTCATGAATATTCCGAGTAGATATATGGATATCCACTCAGGGAATGTTAGTCTGGAAATTTGTATTCGATCAAACAAGTTCGAAATGAAGTGAAAATAAATTTAATAAGAAAATCAAATTCCTGCGATACAGATCGAGAAAATAAAGATTTGAGTTATAATGTTGGCACATCATTGGAAGACTTGTCAGAAGAGTTCCACAAATTACGTCGCATGGAACACCATAGTGTTATGGTATTTTAGGACGTAATAATCGCACCCTATCAGATAGTGTGTGCTAAATAAATCTCTTATCGAATTATTGTGATCATTAGTCATATGGTAGAAACGTAACATTCACGTTAGATAATTGGGAAATCATTTAAATCCATGGAGACAATACATATGAGTGATGGCATGGCTTTTAGCCTAGATTGTAGTTTCAGCAATTTAGCGTTTCGATGTGATCAAAGCTAAAATGAATTAATCTTTGTAGTGTACCGTACCTAAGAGTTAGTTGGGTACATGTCTCACGACATAGTCAAAATCGTTGCCGGAATATACCTTGCGAAAGAAATAGTTTCTTGTCCAAGGGTATAAGTGGGAAAGAAAGTAGAGCAAGGAAAAGTTGATAAACTTTCTGTCCAGACATCAGAGTGGCGCAACCGAAAGTGTTTTCGGTGTCATGCTCCACAACTTGAAAGATGCTGATGATACATGATCATGATGCTCTGAGCTCATACTAAGAACGTAGGCGTACGAGATTGTGTTCCACACTATGTGTTACGACAATCTTTTTATGAAGGTCATGTTAATGGAATATGACAGACCTACGAACTATGAAGAAGAGATGGTAGACCTAAGTCCGAGAAATGGCTATGAGTCATATATGATCCGAGATAAAATCCATGTACGATTACCAGGTAATGACTTGGGAGATCTTCTTGATGGCATCTAGGTTGTTAATAGAATATGGAGTTTTATGAGAGAGTAGATACTGATAAGGATTGATTTGTCGTAAAACAGCTCCGACAGATTCAAAAGTTGACCACAACGAGATTTGTCTCAAGTGGCGAAGTCTAAATCCATTCTGGGTCGTTTAGCAATTACTATAATTTCGAATGAGAAATTGATAGATGGATAAGAAAACCATGTTTCTTAATAGTGTCATTAAGAAAGAGTTGTAATCAGTACAATAATGGTTTGGTGATCATGAGGATGCTAAACATGTATGCAAACTTTAGTTGTCCATTCATGGGCTGAAGCAAGCATATCAGAGCTGGAATCTTCACTTTGATGATGTGATCAAAGGATTTTGGAGTTGTCCAAAATAGTTGAAAAAACTTGCATTTGCAAAGAAGTGAGTGGGAGCAAAGCAGATTTTCTTGATCTTATATGCGGAAGGCATATTGGAGTGGGAGCTAAGTAGCTTTCTTGATCTTATATGCGGAAGGCATATTTGAGTGGGAGCTAGGTGTCATTCGTGATTTTGTATGTAACGACATATTGAATGACACAGATCCTCTAGTAGAGTGTAAAGGAATATTTAACTGATTAAATTTTCTATGAATGAAGTTAGGAGTATAAGGCATCCAATCTATAATTGTATAGATCGTAAGGGGCTTAATAACATTAGGTCGGAATACTTCCTAAGTTAAGATTATGAAGTGTTTCAGAATAGAACAAGCGAATAAGATTGTTCTTGCTTGTATGAGAAGATAAAATAATAAGTTTATCTTGGCATTTTCAGTGATAGAAAATGATGTTCGACATTCTCTATGTATCAGACATAGATTCTATCAGACTGAAAGCTCGACTTGGTGTGACATAAGTTCTTGGTTGAAGAACGGGTTCTAGAGTGATCCTTGTGTGGATTAATGAACAAACGTTAAGTATATTCTTAAGTGTCTGTGTAAACGGAAGATATGTTTTCTAGAAAAGGGGTAAGAGTGGAAACACAACTTCCCGTAAAACGGCTACGATGATTCAAATTGTGACACTGACCCATACGACTATAAATCTCATATAGGAGATGTCCTTTATTTTGAAGAAAGACATGGTTAGTTTGCGAAGTCGCATATGAATGCACTGTCGCATAATCTATATAGGTATAGAAATATATGGCAACTTCAGAAGTAACAAGTCTGATTGGACTGAGCATTCGAGTCTCACTCCATCCACTAGGATATATTTCACCGTCATCTTAAGATATGGGATGATGTCAAACTAGGTGACATAGAATTGTTGCAAAGCACATACATGTCTCAATGTGTGAGATCTGTTGACTATATTCCTCTTCCGCGAGACAAGCATGCACCAAGATGCTATGGGTGTTGAGCTTTTACCAAGTTGTAAACCATATTAAGTGTTACTCTAATGCAAGTGGGAGACTGAAGGGAGTATGCCCTAGAGGCACTTAATAAAGATAGGTTATTCCCAATTGTTCATTATATGTTTTATACCATGTTGTAACTGTATTAAGCGGAACATTAATACACGTGTGGTAGATAAACAACCAGGTCCCTAGTAGCCTCTACTAAAACTAGTTCATTGTGCGATTGATGATCGAGGTTTCCCGATCATGAGACATTGCGTTTGTTAGCAATGGAGTCATATCGTTAGGTAGAACGATGTGATGGACTTACCCATAATTTGTAGGACGTAGTCATTACGTCTTCGACCGTGAGATCAACTCTTATTGTTATTCCTGGAAGATACTTCGATCACACCAAACGTCATATCTTATATAGTGTGACAATGACAGGTGATACTTCTGGGTATCGGAAGGGGGTAGTTGAGACAAGGGGTCAAGAGCGGGATTTGTCAGTCCGTATAGCCGGATAGATACTCTAGGACCCACTCAGTGAGATTATGTCAAATGAGTTTGCAAACATGCGACTAGGTCACCAACTGACATAATATCATAGAACGATGCTCGGATACGCTAAGTAACGCTATGGCAAAAGGTTTAAGAATCGACGTCCAGATTTGATAGATGAAAGTCATTTGTTATATCTCAGGGTTAATTCATGGGGTCCAGGCCTACGAGTTAATCATTGATCGGGGAGGGTCTCGATCATGTATGTTATTATATCGAACCGCTAGGGTAACACACTTAAGGGGTTTCAACACAACTGGAAAGGAAAGAGATCACCGAGAACGTCCCGGGTATGGTCCGATGGAGATCGGGCAACAATGAAATAGTTTTCGGAGCTAGAATAAATTATATATAATATGTTTGATATTAATTAGTGTAATTAATGTTTAAATATGATTTTATATATTTATTTTTGAATTTATTTAGACTGATTTCCCTAAATATGCCTTCTGGTGGAAAGAAAGCCCATGGGGGGGAAAACACTCAAGTGAATTCGGTGGGGAGGCTTGGCCGGCCTAGGTGGGCCAAATGGGGCCCACCTAGGGCCGGCGCAGCATGTGCAACCGCTCCAGGCAATGGGGGATAGTCCCACATTGCCTGGCTGGCAAGGTTGGCTCCCCCCGGGAGCCTATATAAAGAAGGGCACCCTTGGCCTTTTAATTCACCAATTAATTTCTCTTTCTATCCTCGATAACGCGATTCCCTTTGCCGGAGTGGCGCCGATAAGAGAGGGGGTCTCTCCACCATAGCCCGATGCCGCGCTGCTGGTGTTCCGGTCCAAGTCTTCCGCTGCTCATCCTGGACTGGAGCTTCGGAGGTCGTCGTCTCCACCGTATGTGTGTAACACCCTGCGAGGTGCTGCGCCGGTGCTCGGAGGCCTACTTCCTCTACCCGACCTCAAGGTCATCTTCGTCGTCTTCTTCGCGTCGAGTTCTTCGCGACCTAGAGGTCGGCTACGTCGTCTTCGTCGTCAACGCTTGTGCGGGAGCGTAATCCCCGCTATTCGGTCTACGAGGGTATGTATTCCGATCTCCGTCGTATTACTATATCTGCATAGTACAGATCTTGGCTAGTTTAAGGATATCGTTGCTAGGAATTTTTTTGTTTTCTGTCTGCGATTCCCTTCATCAAGTTGGATGAGCTTGGCCCTAAAGGCCTCCCGGTGTCCGGCTTATATAGGCGGCCAGACCCCGGGTTACAAGGTAAGTAGTTGGTCGGCAAGTAAACAGAGTCCTAGTTGTAGTCAGCTTGGTTGCCGCCTTCCATCTTGGGCTTGGTGTTTTGATGGGCTTCGGCCTTCCGCCTTCCTTGGATCGTCTGCCTACTTCCTTGTACATCAGCTATCTGGTCCGCCCGGTAGGCATCAGCCTTAACCACCCTTGGGAGATCCTAGACTAGCCGTATTGATCCATGTTAGAGATACCCCTAGTTGGTATATCCCCAACATTAGCCCCCAGAAAGGTTGAAGTTCTACAGGCGCCGGCTTCTTCATCTTCTTGATCCTCAATCTTCAACGTTGGCGGCTGCAGGACTTGAACCATTCTGAATATAATGGGGGTTGCGTACCGGGTTGATTACCAGCACGCGTCCGCCTTTATCCTACATGGGAAAGACGGCTAGCTGAACTTGTCGGATGACTTCTCAGAGAAGCCTCACCGTTACTGACAGGACAAATCAATGTCTGATAGATGACGTCATTTGGTCCACGACAATTTGAATCCAAACGGAACGAAATCGTGCATTGTCGGCCATACCACGGAGGCGGCCTTTGCCACAGAGGCAACCATGTCGCTGACGACAAGGCGGTGGTGCCATGAAGGCTGTTATATCAGTGACGACAAGACAGTCATGCCACGGAGGCGACTGTGTCGCTGACGATAAGTCGGCCATGCCATGGAGGTGACCGTGTCGCTGACGACAAGACGTTCATGCCACCAAGGAGTCCTTATTGTTGACGACGTCAAGCCCCCCGAGTGTTGGAGTTTTTCTTGATCCGCCTATCTCCAGCCCCCGAGCGTTGATTCGATGTACTTGGAAGCCGTCTTGGCGCTTGGAAGAACTTGTGGCGTTGTAATTCAATGATTGCAGTCCCCGAGGCTCGTGTCGGCTTTAACTGAAAGACGGCTTGAGACATGATGAAAATGCTGCGATTGCAGCCCCCAAGTGTTAAGTATCCTACATGGTAAACATAGCTGCATTAAGATGTACTTTTAATGAAAGCTGAATAATTTAAAGACCCGAGCCGATAGATTTTTAACAAACACTTATGGGTTGTAAATTTTATATGGCCCGTCTTAATATTTATCTAGTTTATATGCTTAGCATTTTATATGTTAGCAGGACCTCAGCCGGAACTTTAGCTGAAACAACTAGGGCTAGTACCATATGGTTAGAATCATAAACAAAAGCCAACATGTTGGTGCTAATGACATACTACTATGTGACCCGCACATAAATAATCAGATAACGATATTAGGCGGTGCAAACTGATTGCTTAATTTGGCCCGAAGGCGGCAAATATCTAAAAGTTCGAACCATGTAGCGCGGAGCAAAATCAGGCAAATATCTAAAAGAGGGATATGATCAAACGGAGAGAAAAAAGATGGCATGATCTCAGAGCATAATGAGCAAATCACAGACTTTTATTTCATGATCATACATATAATTAAATATTAAGTGCATATAAACTTAACTTATTTGTCGACGTTGATGTCGATGAGGAGGGTGAGGTGCAAGACGCCAGCCCCAGGCTGAAGAAGTTAGCTCCCAAGATGTAGGCGGTAGCCCAGGCTGCCAATATCAACCCCCAAAATTCCGAAGATGATCCCGGCAAAGTTGTGGCAGAAATTAAGTTGGAAGTCGGTGATGAACCGCCATGACACGTTAGCAATTAAGTCGGAACGTGACGATAAATGCGCCGGCAAGACATCTTGTTGTGTTTAGCAATTAAGCCAGAACGCGGATGTTCGTTGTTTTGTACTGATCGATGTCTCCCCAAATTGATCAGGTTTGAAGGATCGGACAAAACAACTAGCAACTTGGCGATGAACTCGTCTAAACCGTATGTGATGGCGGTGTCCCGTAGAATTGAAATAAACACGTACGAGGAGTTTTAGCTTACTGAGAAGACAAACATATGTAGTAAGACGTGTGGAGTATGCACCTTTTATGTTGCCCACAGCCATGTATGCTAACTAGTCTTTCCTTTACTTGATCCATGCTAACCAAAACGGATTTGGCCACCACGGATCGATCGAATTGGATCCAAGCCTTGGATACGATGGTAACTCAGCACATCATGCCATAATCTGCCCCCGCCCTTTTTACCACGCCATGGGAACTTTGATCTGGTAGGTTCCTTCTACCATTGGTGCGGAACCGCGGACGAGAATAGCTTTCGATCTGGCCGGCTTTGCTTGACGTTTGTACTGCTGATCCAATCCGATATTTGATCGTGCCAGCTTTGCCGGAACAGAATAACTGACTAGATGTGATCTAATGTTGTTTGATCGAGCCGGTCTGCCGGATCAGAATACACACGGCTAGACGCTTTACGACGTTCGATCATGCCGACCTATCGAAGCAGAGTACACGGTTAGAATGCAATCTGGTCGCAGTCGATGAAGATGACGATCGGAATCGTCGGCTGCGGACATCCAATATTGTTCCTATCAGGAACGTGACGCTAGGAACCTAATGCCCCACGGTGCGCGCCAATTGTCGGATTATCGACCTAATTGATAGGAGACGGGTGTCATCTAGCCTATGTATGGATGTGGGGAAGAAGGCTAGAATCGTCGAGGTCGGGATTGAACACGGCGAGGTTATCCAGCTTCAGATCTCGCAGCGGTGGCGAGACCCTACGTGCCGTTATAATTCACTATAAGGCGATAGCCGTGAACAGGTTACAATGTATATGAGATTGTATTGGAGCCTGGCTCAAGTCGGATGAGCTTGGCACTAAAGACCTCACGGTGGCCGGCTTATATAGGCGGTCAGACCCCGGGTTACAAGGTAAGTAGTTGGCCGTAAGGGTGGGCATAAAAACCGAAGATCAAAAACCAAAACCGAAAAGACCGAGACCGAAACCGAAAAGACCGAGACCAAAAAGACAGTTAAAAATTTGGGTAGCAAATTAGAAAAGACCGAAATTACATCAGAAATTTGGTCATCACTTATAGATAACCCGAATAGACCGAAAGACCGATTTTATTTTGAGAGAATTACATACGATAGCATCCAAATTTGTGTGTCAGCCTAGTTTATGTACATATATTGTATAGTCCCAACTACGGAACCAAGCATACTATATAATCTCTATGCCCAACAACTGAGTATCCTAGCCCCGTGTAACGTAGATTCTCCCATGCGCGAGAGACCAGTCGATCGCTTCCCACTCTCCCATTACCAGGCGCCAATTAGCACTAGATTTTGGTCTATTTGGTCATGACCGAAGACCGAACCGAATAGACTGAAGACCGAATAACAGACACCCAGAAAGACCGAATTTATTACGGGTATAATTTTCTAGATGACCAAAATTGTTAAAGACCGAAAAGATCGAACCGAACTAACCGAAAAGACCGAACGCCCCCTTAGTTGGCCGGCAAGTAAACAGAGTCATAGTTGTAGTCGGCTTGGTTGCCGCCTTCCATCTTGGGTTTGGTGGTTTGATGGGCTTCGGCCTTCCGCCTTGCTTGGACCGTCCTGGGCCGTCCGGTAGGCATCAGCCTTAACCACCCTTGGGCCACCCTGGACTAGCCGGATTGATCCATGTTACAGATACCCCTAGTTGGTATATCTCCAACATCCATACTTCTAGCAAGGCCTCCGACGATTCATCTGCGCTCGCCTGTTTCTTCCCGCGGTTCGCTGCCCGATGGGACGGCGTCGGAGGCACGCCATCGTACGTGGCCAGACGGGAGGCCGCCGGAGCCACCGCAACCACCCCTGCCGATGCGAGGGAGCCGCGACCACCGAAACGTAACCAGGTGCAGAGGAATCGTCCGACAGCGCCTCTCCGTGCGGCGCCATTTGTGAGCTCCGCTGCCGGCGTGAGGATTTGGTTCCAGTTTGGGCAGGCCAATTTGGTCGAATCCGCCGCCTATGTTGTCTACATAAGCACTGGACTTATCCGTCGAGCTGGATAATTCGAGGGGTTCTCTGCAAAAATTAACTGCCACCGTGGCATCCACCATGTCGTGATCTGAGCGGCCAGGACTAAAAAGTCCACTCTAAACAAGTTGTGTTACTAACTACGTTCAATTTACAAGATGTGAGACTAAAAGGTTCAAAGCGTGTAAGATGTAGAACTAAAAGCGTTAAATCCTCTTATTTCAAAGTGAAAGACTTATTAGACTGCTAACTGTGGAAACTGAACATCGAGATACTAGAGGTAGCAGAGCAGAGCGCGGGGAAAACAAAAGGAAAGTAGTTGTGGACTTGTGGTGGCATTTGCTTTGAAATTTTAAGTCGTGTGGCATCATACCACGTTCCTATTTTAATACTCATTCAATACTTCATTTTGTTGTGGTGCCATCACTATTTGTAACAGGCGACAACATAAATAAATTAAAGAAAAAGTCCAAAATAAACCTTAAACTTGTAGTAAAAAGCTAAAGCAAACCTTTTGAAACTTCCAATCCCCAAAATTCACACTGTGTAAGCCCGGTCCATTTTAAACCCTATACATGTTGGGCGCATAGGAAAGAAATAATCTTGACCAGGATTACAAACTACTATCAATGACAGTGGGACCCACATTCAAGCTCGTCGAAACTCAAACGAACCAGTGTTACAGATTTGTTATTCGGAAACAGACTTGGGCCTAGTTTGGCTGCAGAGTTTTTATAAAATTGAAGTATTCTAATACCAAAGTATTCATTTGCCTGGCATAGCAATACTTCAGTTTCCGAAAAACAGGTCCCTGGTTGTTTCTCCAATACTTCAAAAATAGCACGTTTTGAGACATATTGAAGTATTAATACTGCAGTATTTATTCACAACCAAACACATCAAAGTATTTCAAACTGAGGTATTTTAATAAACTGCAGTATTACTGAAATACTTCAAAAATACTTTGGCACCAAACTAAGCCTTACAGTTTCCATTCGCGTTTCCAGTCATTCTTCATGCAGATGGAATCAGAATACTCGATGCTCTCCTCCGTCAACCAAGGCATTATCTTGAGGAAATGTTCCTGGTCGAAGTTGTCCGATGTTAGAGTATAATACGGTTTAGGTATATTTGGTAGTATTAGGATTGTAATCCAAGTCTATCTCTATTAGGTTTCGTAGTCTCCAAGTCTTGTACCCCTTTATATACAGCCCACCGTGGCTCATTGTAATCAATCTAGTATCAATACAATACAACATATTCCACAATCTTACATGGTATCAGAGGATTGCGGAATATGTTGTATTGTATTGATACTAGATTGATTAAAATGAGCCACGGTGAGTTGTATATAAAGGGGTACAAGACTTGGAGACTACGAAACCTAATAGAGATAGACTTGGATTACAATTCTAATACTACCAAATATACCTAAACCGTATTATACTCTAACATCCCCCCGCAGTCGGATCGGTAGTGACGCGAACAACTGGAGCGTTGCGGACGGTCTGACTGGAGCATAATCCGAAGTCGCCAACTGAAGAGGAGCCGAGTTGATAGCCCTTGATGTCGAGATGTCGATGTAGCCGAGTTGTGGGCGCTGGCGTTGTGGTCGATGTTGCCGTTTGAGGAAGTTGAGGTAGACTTTTGCTGGAGTCGATGTAGTTGGAGGTAGGGTGGACAGACAATCGCGCGCGCGCTGCTGTTCTTTGATGGGATCTGCTGGCTTTTTCATCGGGACTAGATGTATTTTGGTGGCTAAAAAGAAACTGATCTAATTGCAAAACGAAATTGGCTAAACCTACGAACTGATTTATTGAAATTGGAAGAAAAAGTAGCTACGAGATGCAACGCCCCCGGCGATCATGGAGATCGATTTCGCCGGGGGCGGCGCGACGGAAGTGGTGGTGGCTAAACCCTAGGCTGCGGAACGAGCTGCTCTGATACCATGTAAGATTGCGGAATATGTTGTATTGTATTGATACTAGATTGATTACAATGAGCCACGGTGGGCTGTATATAAAGGGGTACAAGACTTGGAGACTACGAAACCTAATAGAGATAGACTTGGATTACAATCCTAATACTACCAAATATACCTAAACCGTATTATACTCTAACATCCGATATCTCCAGGAAACGGAGCCTAGGCGTGGAGATCCCAATATGCATCCCCTCGTCGGGCACGTTCAGGTCGGCCCCGACCTCGGTGTGGCACTCGACGACGGCGAGGTGGAGAAGCGAGGGCGATACGAGGGTGTCCTTCTCCCTTTCGCCCTCGAGAATGCAGCGCACGAGGGCCAGGCGAAGCAGCGCCGGGCAGCAGGAGAAGTCCAGGAGGCCGCCGACGAGGTGGACGGCGTCGAGGTACAGCGTCGTGAGGTTCGGCGAGGCGAAGGCTGCTAGGGGAGACCGCCGCGGCCGCCCCGGGGTGAACTCGTCCTCGAAGCGGACCATCAGCGTCGGGGCGCGGCACCTACCGGACAGGGCGTACCTGACCCATATGTCGACGTGCGGGTCAACCTCGCCGGGGCATGCGAACTCGTCGACGTTGTACGAGGGGCGGACCGGCGGGATCACCAGGTCGGCGTCGAACTCGAACAGGCGCAGCGGCGGCGCAACTCGCGGTTGATAAGCAGCGTGTCGACGAAGAGCAGGAACTCGTCGCCATTGCCTTGGACGCTCACGGCGGGGGTCGACCTCCAGAGGTGACGCCAGCGGCGGGCGAGAACGGACGACCTGACGGCCTCGCCGGAGGGCAGGTAGGAGAGCACGAGGTTCACAAGCTCGTCCGGCAGAGCGCCAAACCGATCAGCGCCGCCGACAGACATGTTTTTTTTTCAGATTTTTTTTTGAAATAAAGAGTTTCCTCCGATTTCTATAAAGAGAAACCATACCTGTTTTATCTCTACAGCAGAAAGTAAAAGCATCAGAATTTTAAGGTAAAGCAAACCGTCCTAGCTACCGCTACCACCAGGAGGGCAAAAACAAAGCCCAACAGGCTGGGAAGAGAATATCACTTTGGTCAGTGAGTAAACTAGAACCAGCTGAGCACCAAAAGAAGCTACTGTCATCCTTCAGCGTTCTTCTTGATCAACTCAGCTGGGAAGTTCTTGACGAGATTCTATCACACTTCTTAGACATCTATGCGGAGTACTCCCAGCTTCCATCCTTTCGAGGCACTGCACGCTTCATTTGCCACCTGCTTGAGAAGTTTTGCTCCCCAAGTCATTGCCTCTCGGTTTTCCTGTTTTATCTGCAGGTTTGCCCCGAATTAATCCAATTTACCACCATATGAATTAGAACAAAAGGGTCATTAAACCTTTTGTTTTCAAAGCAAATAGCATTCCTGACATTCCAAATTGTCCAAAAGATAGCCGCTATTCCGGCCAACACCATTTTTTCTTCTCCTTACAGAAACTGTTCAGCCAAGCACCAAACAACCCATGAATTGAGTCAGGTATAGTTTTAAAATCAAAAGCACACAGGAGAATACTCCAGATTAATCTAGCAGTCGAACATGATATAAAAAGATGTTCTACAGTTTCCATTTTGCCACAAAAATGGCATTTAGGACTTCCTTTCCAGCCTCTTCTCAGTAGATTATCTTTTGTCAAAATGCTATTTCTCAAAATGAGCCAGAGAAACATTTTAATTTTTTGAGGAATTTTTGCTTTCCACATAAATTTGTGTGGGAAGCCCACATCATTTGAAATCAATTCATTATATAGGGATTTAACAGAGAAAATCCCGTTTTTGGATAAGGACCAAGTAATCTGATCTTCACCTTGTAGCAGAATTGTTTCATTACAATTCCTTTTAATGGCATTTCAAAGATTTAGAGTATCCCCAAAGAGGGTTCTCCTAAAAGTAATACAGTCCCATCCATTGTTTAAGACATGTGCCGCAGTAATATTTTTTTCTCGACAGAGCCCAGATAACCTGGGACAGCTTACATTCAAAGGTTTATCACTAATCCACCAATCTTCCCAAATTCAGATTGGTACGGCGCGGTGCAGAATGGGAAAATGGAACCTGCTCCTGCCGTCCTTATAACCTGGGGTTTTGCAGGAATTATTCAAGGCAACCGCTACAAAAATGGTATGCATGATATCCGGTATTGATTGCCTTCCGTTTGCTCTGTACAATAATTTGTGTTTCTTCGGGGAAGGTTTTGGTAAGTAGGATTTGTTTACCGAAATTAACTGCACCGAAATATATTTGATGACATTATGTGTATGTCATACATGTTTCTAGTGTTGACGACATATATAAGTACTTTGTTGATTCCCGGTTGTCTGAAAAAATAATTTAAATCTTGTCATGATAGCAGATACAAGATATACTATATGATCGGAACATCGCATAAAATAAATATCGTATAGAAAAATCATTCAATGGTTTATGCACCGAGAATGATTAGGGCAATCACTATATATAAGTAGGGAGCCGCAAGTTTTGATGGTGTTCATTTCATTTAGGAGAGTTGGCCTCGTTTTGTTCTAGGGTTGATTAGATGTTGGTTGTACTTTTTTAATACTATATGTTTCCATCTTTCTGTTACAATAGATTTGTGATAGTTTATTGTTACTCTTTTCGCTAAAAACTAAGCTAAGTTGATTTTGAGCTTCATATGAATACATTTTTGTATGTGTATCACTTGACGTAGAAGCATAGACTTGAGAGGGAAACACTTTATTATTTGATAAATGATAAATATCCCTATCTCGTTTCTGATGCAGTCGTTGACCGAATCTAATATGCAGGAAAATTCAGCGGAGGGGAAAATGTCGTCTTTTTTGCTTCCCAACACATGAGATAAAAGATCAAAAGCGGAGTAGAACGGAGAAGCCTCGGCCAACTAAAGTGAAAGAGGACAAACACTCGGAAGGCCGTCACTCCGAGCTAGATCACATATACATAGTTGGAGAATCACAAAGGCGGAACAAAGAGGCAGAAACATATATGTATGTACATAATATGGCTGTTGTCTAGATATTAATATTAACAGTTAACACGATAAAGTAGAAAGAACATGTTGCATGTAAACAAACACACGGAGGGTCATCTCTCCGAGCTAGAACGATGTGATGAAAGAGATGGATCATTTTTGGAGGCGGTAAATATTTATTTTAATAGTGTTCTAGGCTTCTAAGCTGGTTCAACCAAAATATCCATGTGATGAAGACAATAGGCAATTGTATTTCAACGGATCATGCACGCATGTAAACAAGGTTAACATAGAGCAAATATATCATCACCAAATTATCATGTACATATAATCTGATGCAGCATCGATCATCATCATCACCGAATCCATCACTGAAACTCGATAATTAAAATTACAGGACGTCCATGGTCATCCATCCATCCTCGCCACCCACCAATAACTATCGACCCATGCACGCACGCACGCAGGCATCCACGATCCACCGACGAGCTAACAACACACGCATGTAAAGAAGAAGAGCATGCAGCAGATTAATTAGACGTCGAAGGTGTTCTTGCCGGTGAACTTGACCTCGATGGGGCTGACGTTCTTGCCGATGCTGCGGAAGTTCTGGCCCACGCCCTGCCTCCCGGCGTTGACCTTCTCCGGGTAGACGCCGTCCTTGGGGTGGAGGTACTGCACCTCGCCATTGGGGAAGACGCGGTAGAACTGGTAGGCGATCTTGTACTTGGACCTGAGCCTGTTGCCCAGCGCGAGGCACTGCTCCTTGCGGGCGAGCTTGAGGAGGTTGGGGCCCTCGCGCATGATGGCGGCGCCGCCCGTGGGCATCTCGAAGACCTGCTCCTTGGGGGAGGTCCAGGTGATGACGTAGAACTCCTCCACCTGCGCCTTGCGGAGGAGCCCGCCCGTGCTGCCGCCGAAGATGGGCGAGGGCGTGGAGGGGTCGAGCTGCGGCGGCACGAAGCCGGCGGGCGCGGGGGCCGCCTCCTTGGTGGCGGCAGGGGTCGACTCGGGGGCTGCGGCGCAGAGCGGGGCTGGGCCGCGGGTGGAGGGGGCCATGGAGAGGGAGGTGGCGCGCGGCTTGGCGGAGGGCGACCACGCCGCGGTGATCAGGTGGCGCGTGGCCGCTGAGGCTTGCGTGGCCATGGCCATGGCGGTGGCTGTAGTAGCTGCTCGGCTGGTTCTTGGCAACGGGGAGGCCACACGTAGGCGCGCGCGGGAGAGAGAGGTTGTGAGTGGGAAGTGATGACGGGTGGGTGATGAGTAGAAGAGCTGGGTACTGCACGACGGGGTGGCGAAGTGGATAAGCGGATATGGCGATATGAGGTCGGCCAATGGGGAGCGCCGATTTTGATACGGCCATCGCCACCACACACACGCGCAAAGGTGAGCGATCATGCATGACGGCCACACGCGAGTCACGACTTACCCTGAACAATTCGTAGCTGTGCCGGGCACCGGCAGGGCCAATTTTGACAAATTTGATCCTTATTTGAAATCATCTCATTAAATGGACCAAATTTCAAAAAAAGATCAAATATGACATTTTTTCATGACGCCCGGCATCGGGGCGCCGTGCTCTACCGTACGACGTCGTGGTTAAAGGCGTCGTGGACCTCGTCACGCTTGGTCATGACGGCCCCCTGAGCGTTAGTTCGAGGCCCCAGTCCTGTGCGACGTATCACTGACCACGGCGTCCCGGGTCAAGGCGCGGTACCACTTAAACAGACAATGCGCGCCAGCCTTCTCCCGACCACGTACTCTTTCCTGCCCCTCCAGTCTGAAGTTCACCCACACTCCCTCACTCCTACTACTCCGCTTCCACTCAAATCCCTCCGGATCGGAGGGTTTCTCCGTGAAATTTGTCCCCTATGCATTCTTCATGTTGTTCTCCTCCGTTCCACTCGTTTTTGACAAGCTCTGTGGAATTCGTCCCCTCGTTTTTGTTCCCCTAAACGGTATTCCCCTCGTTGTAATAAAACAGTTGTATGCATCAATCGACTTGGATATTCTGCCAGCATGTTTCCAAGATCCGAGAGCCCCTTCGCAACAGTAATTGGGCTAGTCTCTGTTTGAGCTGATACTCATCGAAACTCAAAAAATCAGATGACGAAATCGCGGTAACTGAAGAAGACCGCGATAATCTAGGTATCTGGCTGACTCTATCTCAAGAGTAGGAAGAGCTCGTGTGATGCAACGTGATGCTATGTGAATACACTAGGTTTCAGCTAGCTAGTATGGAGTAGTTTATATGCACTTGCATAGTTCAAAATTTGCGTGCACCCTGCTTCTCTCCCTTGAGGAAGTAATCTTTTCCTGCTCGATCGGAGGTGAGATCGGTGAATGCGTCAACGTAAACACACCAGGTATCGAGTAGAATACTTAGTAATCTTTGAGCATTTTTTGATTTTCCATTTTTTTATTTTCTATTGGAAAAAAGTATATATGCATGTGCCATTAGTCCGTACTACTCCTACTTTTTTCAAATTCAACAGCGCTGCATGCACTACTTGGTGTGGGACTGTGCCACTATGGGTGAAGTGGGACTAGCTCAGCTGGTGATGGAACTAGCCCACCCAGATTCAAGTCCTAAACTTGATAACATGGGTACTCCACTTTATTGGAAGTGGGTCTAGTTCAGCTGGTTGGTTCCTTGTGGTGGAACTAACCCACCCAGATTCAAGTTCTAGATTTGACATGGGTGCTCATACTTTTCTGTACTTTTCAGGGTTTTTCAGACGCTATGCTTTCAGTGGTAGGTGACGTGCCCGTCAACAGCGAGGTGCCTGTGGTGACTTCATCAACCTCGAGATCTGCCGGACCAGTCTCTCGGAGGTGCTCATTGGGGTAGGGTTTGCATGCGTGCATTCATAGAGGTGTCTATACGTGTGTATTTATGAGTGTCTACGTCTGTATTGTGTTTCAAAAAAAAACTGTGCAATTATGACGTCATCAATTCACGTAGAAATAGGGACGTTGACTCATGAGTCATTAGTCAAAGAAAAAAAAACTCATGAGTCTAACCGACCCAACTGGCCTGCATCTGAGAACAGTGTGTGTGCAGCCTGCCTCCATCTCCCTCCTTCCCGCAGAGTGATTACCCTACCTGGGCTAGAGTCAAGTGCCAAGAACTCACGACCAAACGGTCTGGCCCGCTTAGTTTTGGGCCGGAGCAAAAATCACCAGACCTGGTGTGGGGGGCGATTATATAATTTGTGCATTATTTATTTTGGTATTATTTCTCAATTTTTTATTACAACTATTTCTAGGTCTTCCAAGATTGTAGATTTTTTTTGAATGTTTAATACTCATGGGGTTAGATCTGAACTTGACGGTATTCTAGATAATACATTCCATCTCATGTAGTATCTCTTTGTCAACGGTGAAATTTGTATACTGATTGATGTGTGTGAGTTAGATCGGTACTCGACTGTCGCTAGAAGTTAGATCGAGTACGTAGTTCTTTTTTTTGGGTTGAATTGATAATTAATGTTTTATAAATAAATATAAAATATATTCTTTTAATATAAAATAGAATAGTTATAATAAAACCATTGTAAATAGTTATAACATCGTCTTATTTTGATAATATAAACTCCCTCCGACTCAAAATAAGTGTTTGAGATTTGGCCAAACATAGATGCATCTATAAATGAAACACATCAACTACATCATATTTGGACAAATCAAAGACACTTATTTGGGAAGGAGGGAATGAGTATTATATGCATATGTAACAAATGAGATTTATGTTGACAATATGTACATACTAGTCATAGATTATTATTATTTTTAAAATACATATAATATATTAATATCACGAAGATACCAGTTACCCCAGACTTGCAACAACGTAATACCCTAATGACATTACGAATGTACACAACCGTATAAGAAGAAGGAACTGAAAAAATTGTCATGCTACAAAGTTTCACTATTACACAACAACAGTACAAGCACCATCACGACAACAAATGATGCTCAAGTTCTCCAAAAAAAACGCCTTTGAGAAGGATATAATACACAAGCACCGTCGTCGCTCAATCAAAGATTTTGGGTTTTCCCCTTAACGACAGTCTCATGTCTTAAAATAATGTTTTCAATAATGTCATTGCTAGACACAACCAATTAAAATTAGACCCTAAAATTTCACTGATAAGACTCTGAATTCAACTCTATCGTTTTCTTTCTTTACCTCTTTTGAGCTGTATCATTTTTTCTTTCTTGTTGGCCATGTTTATGTTGTTATCTTACAATTTCTTGCGTTTCAACTTTTATAGGATCATGGTTGGTTTAGATATAAAGACTCGCAAAAAGCTTATCTAAAAGATAACCATTGCGAGAACTTGTTTGTGGCAAGATGGTTAGGTTGATGGTTGTATCTCCAGCCCACCAGAGTTCAAACCCCAGGTTCGACGTTGGTGTTTCTCTTTTTGAAACATTTATGACAGTAGGGGGGTCCCCTACTGCCTCCACTCCCACAATATATTACTTAGTGTGACAAGAAGTTACATATTTACAAACAAAGGTGGCTGAAGAGCCAACCTGAGTGAAGAAAAGAAGCAGAAAGGACTACAAAGTGTTGGAAAGAATTACAATAAAATTGTGAAGTTCTGTCTACAGATTGTTTGATAGATTTACAATGAAATTGTGAAGTTCTGTCTTGGTCCTGTGTACCAGAAGGCCAAAGTCCTCAGCAAATCTCCTTTTCCAGGACTGCAAATCCGGGGTTATCCCATTGAACACCAAGGCATTTCTCTCTTTCCATATACTCCAAGCTCCAATCATAAATATTTCCATAAACATGGGTCTTGTATTTTCTTTTTTTGCAGAAGCTATGAGATCTAGTCTACTTAGGCCATCCTCCCAGGTGATCCTCAGAGATGTCCAACAACTTTTGCCAAAAGAACAATCAAAGAATAGATGTTCCACTGTTTCTTCTAACTGATTCTGGCACATTGGGCAATCTGGCTTTCCTTGTAAGTTGAACTTCTTTCTGTTTAGTAAGTTTCTAGTATTTACTCTGTCTGCAAAGAGTAGCCAACAGAAGAATTTAACTTTTGGCGTGCAGCTTGATTTCCAAATCCATTGGAATGCTTCATGGGGCTTAATATTCCTGAAATAATACTGGTAGTATTTGCTGGATGTATAATGGTTTCCCCATGGATATATCCACTCGTCATTGTCATTATTTTGCAGTGTGAAGGATATCGAATCTTGCTGAAGGCTACGGACTTCTACCATTGCTTCTGGTGACAAAGGTAAGTTGAAGTTTTCGGCCAGAGTATTTGCTCCCAGAAATTTCCTAACAGAGATGTCCTCATCTTTACAGAAGGAAAAGGCCCTCAGATATATGTCAGAGGCCGGTTTATCAATCCAATTATCTTTCCAAAATAACACTGAATTACCATTTCCAACTGAACATTTGGCAATTCCTCTGAAAATAGGACATAACTTCAATACACTTCTCCACCAGAATGATCCACATGGGTCAATAGCATGAGGTACTTTTTCAGTATAATATGCGTTCCACACTAAGGTTACCCAAGGTGTGTCCACCTTATTGTAGAATTTATCCAAGAATTTTAATAATAGAGCTTCATTTTGAATTTTTAGATTCAGAACTCCAATGCCTCCTCTCTTTTTAGGCATACAAACTCTATCCCAGGCTACCAAATAGTTTGTTTTTACTCCATCCTCAGTCTTCTTGTCCCATAAGATATGTTTTCTAATTTTTTCAAGGTGTTCCAGGATTTTCGGTGGAATTTCTAGAGAGCACATGGAGAACATAGCAATGGAAGTTATAAGGGAATTAATCACAGTGACCCTACCACTATAGGCCATCATCATGAAATTTGCTGACATTTTTCTCTCCACTCTATCCACCAAAGGCATCATATCTTGTACAGTAGGTTTTGTTGTGCCCACAGGTAACCCTAGGTATGTGAAAGGCATAACACCAATTTTGCAATCCAGTATTGTGGCAATTGTCAGGGCTTTATCATTTGAAATATTGATTGGTATCAAGGAAGATTTTGTATAATTAAGATGCAATCCAGTGGATGCAGCATAATTGTCAAGAATGTTTTGCATTTCCCTCACTTGATCATCACATGCTTTCATTATAATTAGGGTATCATCCGCATATTGCACCACCGGGAAATCCATACCAAAATCTGGCAAGAATGGAGCTTGCAGCACATTGTCTCTGAAAGCTTTGTTAATCGCACTCTGTAGAAGATCAGCTGCCAGAACAAAAATTAGAGGAGATAGTGGATCACCTTGTCTCACTCCTCGTTTGCAAAAGAATTGTCTCCCAGGAACTCCATTCAAAAGAACAGCTGACTTGCCAGATGCAAAAATCACTTTAATCCAGTTCAGCCATTTATCATCAAATCCCATTTGCTTCATTATTTTTAACATTGCCTTATGGTCAATAGTGTCAAAAGCTTTAGCAAAGTCTAATTTGAGCAGAATAATTTCCTGTCCAGGTTTATTACACTGATGCAGAAATTCAAAAGCCCAAGCCAAGCAATCTTGAATATTTCTGCCTTTAAGGAAGCCATACTGATTCTTATGCACAAGTTTAAGCACCACTTTTTGCAATCTATTTGCCAAAATCTTTGTAATAAGCTTGAGACAACAGTTCATCAGAGTTATGGGTCTGAAATCGTTCATACCTGCTGGAGAGGCAGTTTTTGGAATAAGTGTGATGTGTCCCATGTTAATGCTTTCCAGATTCAGGTTCCCTTCCTGAAAGTCGAAGCAAATTTGATAGACATCTTTCTTAATTATATGCCAACAGCTTTTGAGAAATTGTCCATTAAACCCATCCGGCCCTGGTGCTTTATCATTAGGCATTGTACTGACCACTTTGTCAATCTCTTCAGTAGTGAAGGGTGCAGAGAGTTCTCCTAGACCAGCCACGGGTTGTATAAGTGAATCTAAATCCAGTATCATTGGTGGGTTACAACAGGAGCCCAACCTTTCTTTAAAAGCATCAAAGATGACCTTTTCTTTTGCCTCATGAGTTGAAACCTCAATACCATCTGAATTTGTCAGTTTGGATATATAATTATTTATATATCTTTCAGTTGCATATGCTTGAAAGAATTTCGAATTTTCATCACCGAATTTGGTCCACCGAACAGTGCATCTTTTCTTCCAATATTCTTTTTGATATTCCAGGAGACAGAGAAGGTGTTTCTTTAGTATTTTCCTGAAGTTGTTCTCAGGGATAAACAAAGGTCTTTCATTTTCCAGGTTATCCAGTTCTAACAGGGCTTTATTGGAATTAGCAATACAGATTGCTAATTTGGAAATATTCTTACTCCACTTCTTCAAATCATATCTTAATCTCTTCATCTTAGCAGTCAGGTTTTCTGCACTATTATGCTTGTGAGTGTCTTTGTGCCAACTCTGTTTGACCAAATCCATAAACCCTGGGTGAGCAATCCAATAACTTTCAAATCTGAAGACCTTACTAACTGGAATTTTTGTTTTAATATCCACTACACAGGGAGTGTGGTCAGAGATTGGTTTTCCTTGGGGCTCAACAAAGGTTGCAGGATAAACAGATGTCCAATGTAGGCTTGTGAAGAACCAGTCCAGTTGTTCTAATAGTGGTTGCTCTTGCATATTACTCCATGTATACTTTCTACCTTTTATGGGCAACTCAACTAAATTCTGCTCTCGAATGAACTCATTAAAAGTGAGCATATCGTTCACATTGCCACCTGGCTTATTCCTATTTGAAGGAGATCGAATAAAATTAAAATCACCCAATATTAGCCAGTCCTCATCAGCCGGTATATTTAGTTGAAAAAGCCAATTAACAAAAGAAACCCTGAGATCTCCAGTACAGGGTCCATATATATTAATCAACGTCCAGGATTGCGCCGACATTCTGGAAGTAAAATGAACTGACAATGCAAATTGTTCGCAATGCATAGCCATCCCAATGAACACTGAGCTGTTCCAGATAATAAGAATACCACTAGAAGCCCCACAGGAAGGTACATACACAAAATCATCAAATCTCTTGGGGCAACAAGATTTAATAAAAGCGGTATCAATAAATTCCATTTTAGTCTCTTGAAGACAGATAATAGCACATCCACTTAGTTCAATAGCATTAGCCAGTGCAAGCTGCTTAGCTTTAGAGTTCAGACCCCGAATATTCCAACATAAAACCAACCAGTGCTTTAATAGATTCATTATTACAAGCCAAAATAAGAGATAGATAATAGAGGGATAATTAAATTCCAGACTCCTCCTGAGGGTTCTCCTGAAGAAGCTTCTCAGTAGACAGCATTGAGGGTTCGATGCCACATAGGTTAACACCGATATCTCTGATAATGCTTAGAGCAGTAGGAGGAGTAAAAGTGTTTCTGGCAGGAGCATCATTGAAAGTGAGTGTCAGGCCTGGAACCTTCCTAGCTTTCACCTTACTCTTGGCTATCTTTGTATCTGAGACATCATTGGGCTTGAAACCATTGTACCTGGTAGAGCGTGTGCTGCGTCTGACTAATGAAGTGACAGGAGGAGCCTCTTTCTTCTTGATTAGCTTGCTCACTTTTAAAGCTGCAGGAGTGAGGTTGATATTAGCTTCATCAGTATCAAAGTCATCGTTAGCTAGCTCTTCAATGACTACAGTCTGTTTCTTTTGTTCTCTTCCCACCCAAAGGTCAAATGCCTCTCCAATTAGTTCAAAGCAGGCTGCCTTACTGAGAAAGATTTGTGGAGCAAAGAAGAAGTTGTTATCCAGATGAAGATTGACCAGACTACCCCTATTCGGATACATGGCAGCATAAACAGAGGCATAAGCTAAAGCATTTGCGTTGTACCCTTCTTGAGTACTGGTGATAGCATAGTCAACTATCATCTCCTCACCCGAAGAGGATGATTCAGAGTCCATGACAGCTTCATGGTATGCCTGTAAAGGACTGTCAGCTACATTTGTGCTTGGAGGTGTGACTCCAGCTGAGAATGCAACCCCTTGTTCTGCTAAGATCACTTGGAAATTAACCAGAGGAAGATCTTCAGGTGCCAAATCCATTTGTGCTGCAGCAGGCATGTGTACATGTTGCTCATGTTGCACCTCTTGTACATGAATGTTGTTGTTGTGCTGCTGATGGTTGTGCTGGTGATGTTGATTCTATTGGTTCTGTTGGTTCTGTTGCACCCAGGTATTGGCTTGGTGCTGATAAATCTGCTCAGCAGTGACTTCAGGGCCATGCAAAGGATGAGGGATGCCATTAGCAGGAAGAGGGTCTTCAGTAGCCAGAGGAACTGCAGCAAGGTGTGCATTCCAGTCATTACTTCTGAGCATGTAAACAGGGACAAACCAACTCATCCTGGCTCCACCAAGCTGAGTGATCACAAGGCTCTTTGGAACAAACTTCGGATCCACAAGCCAGACCTTAGCAAGCACAAATTGGTTATTTTCTCGTGGATGGTGCCACACAGAGAGCATACCGAAATCTTCTACAGCCCTGTTTATGTAGTAACTCGTTTGATAATCAAGAGGGAACCCTAGAAACAGGATCCAAGTTTCACGGCCAAACGAAGTTAATCTCATGTTTTTTGCAGCATCATGCCTAACAAAGGTGACTGTGGTTTCATCTGTGAGCTCAAAGGTGAGGCCAATTACTGTGTCCGCGGTAAGGGTATCCGCAAAGGTGAAGCTGCCAATGCCGAAAGGATGGTCCTCAAAGTGCCTAACCACAAATCCAGAATCAATGAGTGTACCTCGGATAGCCTGTCGCATCTGACTTCGCATTTGGATGGGGACGAAGTGGTTCGTCTCGGCAACGACGATGTTGTCATGGCGGAGAGGTGGTGCAGCATCGACGACCAGACGAGCACGGACTAGGCGATCAGCTAGCCCTTGTTCAATCGTCATGCCGTCGGGCAGGAACGCTAGCGGGTTTGCCGGGAAGTTCGCCATTGGCGGTGAAGGCGACGGCGACACTGTAGCTTGAGGGAGGAGCGACGAAGCCGAGACGACATGGGAGGAGGGTTGGTTAATTTGGGAAACTTCTCCTTCCTTTTTCTGTTTAGGTAACCAAATAATGCGGCGAGTGATTTTCGCTTTGATATCGCGTATCCTCTTGGGCCTCCAAGCCCACAGTCTGGGTCGGCCCAGAACAGTTTTTTTTTCTCTTGCAAACAAGAATTGCATTTCCAGCCCAGATCTTGACATCTGCGACAAACACCTGGGCAAGAATCCTGCAGATGATCTGCTAAGCTGCAACGGCCACAACGACCCAGAACTTTTAAAATAATTCTACAGGGCGGCAAAATAGGAATGATTATATCAGTTCCCTTTTTCACATGCAGATCCGAATACCCAGCCTGCCTTAGATCCAAAATATGCTCCAGCGTGATCGTCGGTAATTGGCGACAAAATTTGACAAAGAAAGTGTCATCAACAAATATATTTTTAAAATGTCCAGAAATATCCTTTGGAGCCAGGTCAACAAAACTTCCAAACTTAATACCCGAAGTATCCGGGGGTTTAACAGTTTTATCCAGCGTAAAGGCGTGATCCCAGGACACAAATTGAATGCTCTGATTTGAATTTGAATTTGAAAACCCAAACTTTGCTAATTCTTCCTTGGAGGCTAAATTTTGAGAATCCGATGCCCTTGGAGATAAGAAATCCAGATTTGGTCTCCAATTAGTGGGACTCCTCTGAGCCACGTCCAAATTTTGATCTGTCGATCGCCAGGTTGGTGGATGAACAAGTCCAGATTTGTAAGGTGAAACACCCCTGAACAGCAAAAAATGGCAAACAAAATCCGGCCAAATGCGATCTCGAAGACCATAAATGAAATGCCCAACATTCGCCGAATTTACTGAGAATCGGAAACGGTGGTCACTGAGTTGATAAACCTTGAAACCCGAAGCAAGACCACCAATAGAGCATTGTAATGCCAAACCAACTGATTCTTCCGTAAGGGGGAAAGATGCCGAGGAGAATGACACAACCAGAAAGAATTCTCGAGCCTTGGGAGAAGGGGAGAAGTGGACAGTGGAGCCAAACATGCGACGCACCTGGTTCGCCAGTGCCAAACCTGGCGAGAAATCCCAATGCAGAAGGGAATCCATGAGTCCAGCGATGCAGGGGAGGAAAGGGAGGGTTCAAGTCCCAGACTTGGCATGGGTGCTCACATTTTTCTGCATTTTTCAGGATTTAACCGACGCTATGCTTTCAGTGGTAGGTAACGTGCCCGTGAACAGCGAGGCGCCCGTGGCGACTTTATCAACCTCAAGATATGCCAGACCAGTCTCTCGAAGGTGCTCATAGAGGTAGGGTTTACATGTGTGTGATTATAGGGGTGTTTATACGTACGTGTTTATGCCATTTCATCTTGAAAAACAGAACATAGCCGCAACACCCACCAAGCCAGCCCTAGGCGGCAAAGCCAAACCGGGGCGACAGGAAAACCACCTCCACCATCGTCGCCGTCCGTATCCGATCCTACGGCCAGATGCTTCCCATCCCAGGGCAAAGACCAGCCGTCTCCGTATACAAGGGAGCGGGTGGATTGCTCCATCGCCCGCCTGGTTGGGTTTTCGCCGAGAAAACGCAGAGCCCAGCAAGCAACAGCCTCATCCCCCCCCCAAGAACTCCCCTTTGCTCCGACCTGCCGCCGTCCTCCGTCCGCCCCCGAGAATTTCCTCCGAGCAGATCAGCCGTGTAGTGGCGAAGCCTGTAAGCATTCTCTCCTTCCTCGCCGTCCGCATGGTATTTTGTTCGTTTTTTTCTGGTGTTTTCCCCCCTTTGAGATCGATGGTGTCCGTCCCTCGCCGGAGTGCGGATCCTCACGGCGGTGTGCTCGAAAGGTCTAGTCTTTGTGTTGCTTCACTTGAAATCACCTGCTCCCCGCCCACACAATCGAAACCCATCTTCACCTAACGCCGCCGGCTCAAGCTCTCCACCTGCCGCCGCCGACGACGACCCCTCCGCCTCCCTGCGCGTTGCAGTTCCCTGCAGTCTCCAACCCCTACCGCAGTCTTTGGTTTCGAGTTCTGGGTTTGTTTGTTTTCCTCCAGTGATTAGTCAAAACCGCACCCGTCTCCACAGTTTCTTGGTGCACACCGTCTAGATCCGCGCCTCATCTGCAGTTTGCGTCTCTTCTCTACTTCCAACTCCTTTTCTGAAGGAAGTTCATTCTGATCTGCGGTTTCTTCCTCTTACCCACTACTAGCTCTCTTTTTTTCTGAAGGGAGTTCGCTCCGATCTGCAGTAAACGTTTTTACTGCTGGCTGAAGGCTTCGTTTTCTCAGGGTACAGATGGATCTGGAGGTCAAGGAGGCAAGGCCCTCCAGCGAGCCGAACCTGTTCCTGCAATGGGGCAGCCGGAAGCGGCTCCGGTGCGTCAAGTCGCGCGACGACGGCTCGCCGTCGCCGGCCCGGTCCGAGGTGCTTAGACGCACCATACCCCGGGTGAATCGGCCACTTATTGGAGGCGACGTCGCGCAGTTCCGTTCTCCGCGCCGCCCTAGCACTCTCCACCGAAGGTAATTTCAGTATGCGTGTGGAACCTTTTCATGTTTGCTGTGCGAAACGTTCGTGGGGGGGGGGGGGGGGGGGAATGCCTCAACATGATATCTGTCAGCAGGAGATCATCTGAGGCCCTGGCGGGCGAGGCCAGGCAGTCCACATCGCTCTCACCGGACAAGGACCGCTATTACTCCACCAGGGGTTCCCCATTTACTTTTGAGGGGAATGGGTTTGAGTTCAATGGTGTAATGGAAGAGAAGGGCACTGCCGCTCTGCCAAGATTCTTCATCTCATTGTCCAACAAGGAGAAAGAGGAGGACTTCATGGCAATGAAGGGCTGCAAGCTCCCACAGAGGCCCAAGAAGAGGCCGAAGCTGATGCAGAAGTGCTTGCTTGTAATGTTCTCTTCCCGAAAATAAGCTCTGAAGTTCTTTTTTTTTTCGAATGACGTGATCATGCTCATTTGCTAACCCTCCTTGCTTTGTTTGTCATTGTTGTGTATGGCTGCAGACGGTGTGCCCAGGAGCATGGCTGTCTGATTTGTCGCATGAGAGGTATGAAGTTAGAGAGAAGAAGAGTACCAAAAAGGTAACAAAAACCTATATTTCATTCATTTGCAAGTAATATGCAGGGGACCTGCTGCCTGCTTCAGTTTACGTCTATAGATGTGCAATTGTCGGCTGCTGATGTGTGCAAAATCAATCTGCAGAGGGCTAGAGGATTGAAGGCTCTGTGCATGGAGAGCGATTCAGAATAGGGGTGGAATAGGGATCAAATTTGTTGGACCTCTGGTTGAGGCAGAAAAGTTAGGTAGCAATGGCGGTTCCTTAACTAGACAAACCTAAGCAGCTAATTTAGTGGGGGATCAATACCTGTCCCCCTCTTCTTATTCATCCCCTGTTGTATGTCCATGATCCATCCCTTCTCTTTTTGTTGTTAACTCCCAAGAATTGTCATGTGGAACCGTGAACAATGACCAAAGCAGTAATATTAGACCATTCCTGATCTAGCGAGTTTGCATTTCAGATAGCGTGGTCGGCCTGTTAATACTGAATTCTGGTTGGTGGGATGATGAAGTTTGATGATTTGTTAGGATTGATCTTTGTTGCAATGGTCAGATGAAACTGGAGGAAAATTCCTGGTCAATCAGCTGATTCACAACCTTTCCATTTACTATCGTTGTTGCTGATCTGTTATCTGCAATAGCAGGGCATCTGTATCACCCATGTCTTGGGCATGATCCTGAATTCCTGGTACATAGTGGGTTCTTGTCCTGTTGGTGAGAAACTTCAGTATGGTTGCAGCTCAGTGCCTGTGCGCCCTTTCCTCAATTCCTTTACTGTTGTATATCCATGACCGTTCCTCTACATTTTGTTTGAAACTCCTAACAAATTGTCGGCTAGAATCATGAACAGTGGTAAAAAAGAGCAGTAGTTCATCTTTGATCTGCTGAGTCTTCAGTTGGGACTTTCAAGGGCTGCTGTTTATACTGATGAAAGCTATTGGAATACTCATCAGTGTCTGCTTATGAAAATCGACAAGTTTGAATGTTGATAACGATTGCTATTTGTTGTAAGTATGATTTTAGCTTGTGGAGTCGCGTTACTGTAGTTGTTGTGGTATTGTGGATGAGTTTAGACTGTATATGTGTAAGCCATGTGTCCTGGGCATGACCCTGAATTCCTGGTACAGCTATCAGTGAAATTTAACATAACGTGTAGGATGGAATCTCTTTCGTTTAAACTACTGCAGAAGAAATATTATTTTTTCATGAACTTGTGCTTGTTTGGGTGTCAGCTGAGACCTTTTTCTTTTATTAGAAAGAGACTGTCCATCCCGGAAATCCTTAGAAAAAAGGTTCCCTTTACAAAGGTCCACGCGCGTGCGCTCCGGTGCTGACAAGTGTCGCAATTTCATTCGTTTCTGCTCCCATCTTTTCTCCACGCGGTGACAAGTGGCAGCTCCCTGGTGGTGGACATGTATTTATTTTGAGATTCGTTTTTTAAAAACGAAATATCTTGAGAACCGTTTATCCGATTTACGAACCGTTTTCACTTTTGAACTCCTCGCGTCGAGATCTTCAAAACTAGATCACATATTTATAAGTTTTGACAAACTTTTTTTTTGTACTTCGGATTGTGTATGTTTTGTACACCCTAAGTGTAGTCATACGTACAAACTGGATTTTGTAGTTGTACGTACAACTTGCTACGTGTAGTTGTTTGTACAACCCGAATGTATTTCTACGTACAACATCTTCTGTGTTGCTGTACAACCCGGTCTATGTTGATGTACAACCCGGTCTGTGTGTTGATGTACAACTCGGTTTTTGTTGCTGTACAACACGGTCTCCGTTGCTGTACAACGCGGTCTCCGTTGTTGTAAAACCCGGTCGGGGTTGCTGTACGTACAAACTGATATGTGTTGCTATACAACCCGTTCTGCGTTGCTGTACATCCGGGTCTGTGTTGCTGTACTACCCGGTCTGCGTTGCTATACTATCTAATTTTATGTTTTGTACAAAGATAATAATCTAGATCGTACGAGTCAGCCTGCCCGCGGGTGTGCGTCTACGTTCGTACGAGCAGGCGAGCAGCAACTCCGCGTACGATCAGCACGGCCTCGTTCCGCATCACGCAGGGACCAACGTGTAGAAGCCAAATTTGTTTTTGTTACTTAGATGTCTGCCCGGCAACCACGTGGTGTACTGCTACGCTCTGTATTTGCCCTTCGCAAAGGGAATCCTTTTCCTAATCGCACCCGTCCATCCCAGCTGATTGACTTTTTTTTAGGTGCAGCCGCCACCTACTAGCTGGGCTTTTTGTTGCGTTCGTTTCGACCTTGACGCCTTCTCTTCTTGGGCCTCTGGGCATCCTTTCCACCCGCTCAACCCATTTGCATTTCGGCCTTGATGCCAACTCTTTTTTGTTTGTTTCGGAATCAAGCTTCAAACTTGCTAATGTATATTCCAAAGGGGGTTTGCCATTTGGGTGTTTCTCTATTCAACTGCCCATTTAGGAAATTTTAAGGACATCAAATAAACTTGGGGTTTAATTTGCAAGAGGTTTATTTTGGACTAGAAGGAAATGTGTGTCTTGCTATGCCATGACAATTTGATGCTTGTGCAGTCGATTAGTTTTCATGTGTTTATAAGCATGTGGTATTAGTTACCTGAACTGGTCGAACATCATCTGCTGTAGATTATGCAAATTATTCACACGGAGTGAAGTTACCGATAAGTATGGATGAGAGGTTTGATTTATCAAAACGGCAACGCCGGGACTCCGCATGCATGTGAGATTGCGAGAGGTCACACCGGTGTTCTAAAATAAGGCGCACGCCCCACCCCAAATATAGATGAAATTCGGTCGCGACGTGCCGCTGAGAAACGCCCAACACCGCCCGCCCGCGTCGACGGTCACCATGCAAGAGACAGCAGGCCTCGCCAGAGAATGTGCTCTTCCTGCCCACTCCCGCTGGTCAAGGTCCTCGCCTTCCTCGTCATCGCCGTCGTCGGCTACATCGCCTGGCGCGCCATGCACGTGCCGCTGAACCGGCCGGACACCTGGGCCAACCCTGACCCCGCCTCCCCGGCGTCGCCGCCGGTGTACCGCCCCGTATTGGTCAGTCAGCCCCGTTGCGCCGCCACACTCACGATGGCATGTGTTTGTTTTCACTGTCTGAAATTTCTTCTTCCTACTTTGTTTTTTCTTTTCATTGCAGGTGCGACACAGAGTAGACCCTCTGTTTTGAGATTCAGACGGCAGACGTGTGCGGCAATTAAGTTGCCGGTGGCGCTGACCGATGACGTCGATGATGGGCACGTGCGAGTCCTCGGCGGTGAACTAATGGTGATTCTTGCTGTGTTTGTGGCTCGTGCGGCGGTTATGCGGAGGCTGAACAAATTCTGGCCGATCTTGGTTGTGTAACGCTATCTCTCATATCGATTTAGAAGTTTGTACTTTGTAGTGTTGTAATGTGAAATGGGAATCATGAGTTTGATGCATGCGCCGTATACTTAGGGACCAGAGGATCTTTCAGAGATACACCTTATGCCCCCAAAACATTCAGAACTCGGTTGTTAGCGACCCTTCCACCTAGCATTTGGGCAGCAACCTTTTGGCTCCGGCCTTCTCGGAAGCCATACAAGGAGCGGACCAATATATACCTACAACACACCTACAGGAAGACTCGGCTTGGAACCGTCTTCTCCTTCTTCTCACCGCTCATTTCCTCTTCTTCTCCAATGTAACCGCTCCCGAAGCATCCAGAACCTAGTAGGGGTGTCTGGACAAACCATCGTGTAGAACTTCGACAAACCCATCAACAATGAGTCCCATATGTGCCGACTCCGGCAGCTGGCTAATATAATCTATTGCTCGGACGCTGACCCACCACAAGTGCGCTGCTTCCTCACGCGCCACCGCTACTGTTTCCATACAAGACAACATGTGTTGAATGTATATCTTAGACATACACATTTTATACTACCCCCCTTCGACCCGCCAACATTTGGGACCTCGTGGTGGGGTGTCCAGACAATCACGCCACCTAGGAAACAAGCGCCCGTCGGTAGTGGGTCCTGACTATTAGTGATTGTCATAGCCAGTCAACGTAGTTGATTGCTCTAGGTCTACATCCACCACAACACCGTTTCCCTAAGGGCTATCACTGTAGCTTACCTCTGCAATCCACTTGTACACTTCAACATCCCCTCTCACGTGTCACTCGAGAAGGGAGAAGCCTACACATACACATGCATAGAACTATCATGTCAATTTTCATGCACTAGCCAACGCAATCAAAAGTCCAAACTGATGGACAAAGCTAGGCAATCCACATGTAGACTTCGACATTCTTAACCAATTTTGGCAACGAATACAATGAAATCACACATAATGGGTTGTTAGTAAGACTATATTGAATTAGAATCAGTGTTCCCCGAAATAGGCATTAATTTCCCTTGGCAAGTGTTTACTTTCCAATTTCTTTTCAGCTTTATCCCACACTTTATTCAGAAGTGATGCATGATCGATAGGAATCCCAATACATTTCATGCTAATGAACCTAATGAACAAGAAAGATCTACTTATATTGGATCCTCACTGTTGACAGCCTCCCCAAGGAAATACAGTTAACTTTTCTTCTAATTTATTTTCAATCTGACATCTGAGCAGCGAGCAGATCATCCTCCGTGAAGAATTGTTGTACCGCCTGCATGTTGTAGCAGCAGTGCAGCACTAGACCTTCGTGCACTAATTCAGAAACTAGACCCTCAATCAAACCTTTTTGTTTGTTACATCCATGCATGATGCTTGCCAACCCATCGACAGCCAGGTCATGTATCAATGGGGATAATGGATCTCCTCGTCTCAGCCTCATAAGTTTGGAGATAATGTCTAATGCTACTATTCACTTTTATACGCACTTTAACAACCATAATGGTTTTCAGAGTCCAATTACAAAAAAGTAGCCGAGGATATTGTAATTAAACTGAGCTGCAAAGGTGGGATCTAATCCAAAGGCAAAACGTAGGTACCAAAATGTGTGTCCCATCGTAGTGCTTAAATGTTTACTGTTAGTCATGGAGATGATCACTGTCCTCCTCAATAATTAAATATACTCCCTCCGTCCTGAAATAAGTGTCTCAAGTTTGCTTAAAAGTGAATGTATCTAGACATATTTCATATATAGATACATCCACTTTTAGACAAACTTGAGACACTTATTTTTGGACGGAGGGAGTACAAAGAGTCAGAGATTCCAACTTTGAAATATACATATACGCACAGTGTACGTTCATGGGCACTGAGAGGAAGCCAAGGAAAGCAGAAGCTAGCTAGAACGAGCGCCAAGAAGATGCTGAGGCGGGACGAGATGACGGAGGCCACCGCGGCCGCATTTGCAGGCTCCTCCGCCATCCCCGACAGGTATGTTTGGTCCGACGAGGTCCCCGGCCGGGGCAGCGCCACCGTGGCCGGCGACGACGAGAGCTGCAAGCTTATCCCCGTCGTGGACATGGCCAGCCTGCTGGATCAGTCACAAGAGGAGATCGCCAAGCTCGGCTCTGCATGTCGAGACTGGGGTCTCTTCCAGGTTTACTAATCTTCCGGAAGTGTAACTAATTAATTAGCTACTCGATCAGCTTGTCACACAACCTGACTAATTGATTTCCTGTATCTTTCTACATATAAGCAGCTAGTAAACCATGGCGTTGACGAGACAGTTGTAGAACGTGTGAAACAGAACACCCACGAGTTCTTCAAGTTGCCGCTAGAGGAAGAAAGCCGTGGGAACCTCCAAGGCGGAAGATGGCCAAGGGTTTGGTCACCACTTCAAAACTTCGACGGGTAAGCTGGACTGGGCAGAGAGTCTGAACCTCATAACGCAACCAATCGAGCAGAGAAGCATGGGCTTGTGGCCTACTGATCCACTGACGTTCAGGTATTTATGTATACAGTATATATGCGGAGCGATGGAGTATGTCTGTGAGCGTCTCTCTATATATGCTGTAATCACTGTCTCTATATTGCTTGCAGGGATGCAGTTGATGAGTACTCCCGGGAGATGACCAAGCTGACGAGTCTTCTCATGGCATCCATGGCCACCGACCTTGGGATCGAACCAGAGATGCTCTTGGAAACCATCCGGGGCAAGCAGCAGACCATGGTGCTCCACAACTACCCTCCATGCCGCCACGGCGCCGACAAGGTGGTCGGCCTCCCGTCGCACACGGACGGCCTCTGCCTGACGGTGCTGCTGCAAGTGGACACCACGCCCGGCCTGCAGGTCCGGAAGGGCGATCGGTGGTTCCCTGTGCGGCCACTCCCAGGGTCTCTCACCGTCTTCGTCGGCGATATCCTTCAAGTCCTCACCAATGGCAGGTGCAGAGAGCGTTGTTAGATAAAATTAGCTATTAATTCATGTACTCCGTACTAATTTCAAGATGCATAAGCCAGGAGCATTATTATCCTTGTATTCTCTGACGAAACCAACGATCGACAGGTACACGAGCGTGGAGCATAGGGTGCTTGTCCATGCCGAGAGGGGCCGCACAAGCGTCGGGGCGTTCCAAGATGCCAGTGTCGCTGGAGTCGTGAAACCGCTCTTGGGGATTGGGGAAGAGGCGCGGTACAAGGCCATCGAGAAAAACGAGTTCAGTCGACGCCAATTTCAGGCACTAGCGGTAAGGGAAAAGTTCGTCGACAGCCTCAAGATATACTAGTCTTTATCTTGAGTTCTTGACTCGATCATCCAGATTGAGAAAAGAACGAATAAAACAGGCTATGGACTTTGGAATGCTTTGTACTGCATCCAATTTGCTTACATGTTCGTTCGAGTTGTATAACAAAGATTATTATTGTCGTTAGCTATACTCTTCTGTCCTTCTCTCTTTCCTTCCTTGTGTAATAATGTTGGTGTCTACACTCTACACTACTGCAGCGTACCGGCAGTACCAGCTGCCTCTGCCGAGGTGTGTATATCCATCTACTTTTTACTACCTCCGTCCATATTTAGCTCTAGATTTGACCTTCAGTTTGAGCAACGAAATTCAGATTTATGTCATGAATATTGTATTGTTTCACTCTTATATTTGAATGAAGTTTCCAATGATATAATCTTTATGACACAGGCGACATAATATCCCTTTTGCTAATTCTCAGTCAATATCCCTTTCGCTAATTCTCGGTCTACTTTGAGACCGTTGAATGTGCATTATTATTCGTAATTGTCCATTGTTATACGTGAGTTGTTATTAATTGCACATGAAAGAGGGTGACCGAAAAATAAGCACCGGTCCACCGGAAAACTAATAAAACGTGAAAAATAAGAACGCCTATAGAGAAGGAGTGACTATTGTTGTGAGTCTGGTCTATCATAGGTTCAAGGTGGTCGATGACGAGTGGGACACATGATCAAAAGTTCGTGGCTCGGTGGGTTAATTAGGAGAGTGCGGGAAGCGGAGTGGGCACACCGAATTGGGCTGGAGACTTAGGATGGACATAAAGGGTATCGTCCCAAGAAAGGGAGAGGGAGGAGAAAAACATTTTATTTACAAAAAGCATGAAATATATACATGCATAAAACAAACAAGAAACATTGATTATCCTTGTGATAAATCCAGTTCACTTTGACAAAAATACATTTTAACCCCATCATAACAACTAAACTAACAGTTAAAATCTGTTTTTTTGTTCTCCGAGGTGTGCAAAAAAAAGGCGGTCACTGCAATATGAAGAGACTCCGCTTTTCGTCTCTCAACGACCATGTGACGGCGCATTCGTGCCACATTAGATGCACGCCGCAAGCACAACAACCATATTTATTCTGTCTTTTGTCGTTAAAATAAGATTATTTTATTTTACATTGAGAATCAACTGCAAATAATTGAACGATTGAATGCTGAAGGAGGCACTACGTGCAATAGTTACGAGAACATTTTCATAGCTTGTAGTCGTGCGAGCAGGTCAACCTCGAAAAAGAAGGGCGAAGTCGAGGCTTCTTGTTTGCCCATTTCCTTGGTCTCCAAATCAAGGACGACAGTGATCCGCAGCAGCAGCGCGTTGCTCCTGATCACCTCCAAGCACCGCAGCTCAGCGCCATAATAATGGCTAATGATGTTGGGATGCAACGACCGCAGCTTCTCCTTGGTGTCGATGGTGGCGCCCCGCGACCAACCATCAGCCGAGAGCTGCTCCCACACTGATACCACGAACCCTTCAACGGCGAGAATCCGTAGCCTCCCATCCGGCGAGATCGCTAGGTGGTGCTCGCCGCCGGGCATGTGTGGGTACTTCACCGTCGCCGACTTGCCCGTGCGGACATCGTACGTGAGGATCTTGTGGTCGCGGGTGATCCAGTGGATGACGCCGCCTGGGAGGACGGCGACGCCCCTGTCCTTGTCGAATGACCCCGAGTACTGGCATACAGATTCAGTGACTGCCCCCCAGCTGACGCCGCCGGCGTCTGACGGCGTTGAGGCCGTCTGGACTCTCATGGTACTACTACCGGCGGTGTAGCGGATGTTCATCTTTGCAACTACCAGTAGGAAGGGGCAGCCGTCGACGATGCCGTCCGCGGCGGTGAGCAGGACGCAGCTTGTGACGGTACGGGCCTCGATGATGTCGTCCATGGAGATGTTAGGCGGTTCCGAGAGGAAGGTGCAGGCGTCGGTCATGGGGTCATAGACGCACAAGTCGGAGTCCGTGAGCTTGCGCGTTCTGAGGCGATGGCGCACGGTGCGCAAGACGATGAGGCCGCGACGGGACGTCACAGGGTCGTACTTCCGCAAGAATTTGGCCGCCCTGCGCGACACGAAGGGCGCGAGGCCCTTGTCGACCAAGTTCGATGCCGCGGGCGTGGCAGGGTAGACCAGGGAGACGAGCGGCTTGCGCCGGCAGTGTGGGCGCTTCTGGCGGCGGGGGTGGAGGCGGGCGAGGACGGCGTGGGGGACGACGCCGGCGAAATCCTGTTGCTGGATTAATGCGGCGGTGAGGATGCGGCGGCGGAGGAGGCGGCAGGTGGCAGCGCAGCGGATGAGCGTCGTGGCATCGGAACGCCTGGCGATGTCCAGCAGGAGATCCACCGGTAGTGACCTCGGCGGCGAGCATGCCTCGTTGTGTCGCTGGCGTTTCCGTGGCGCCATGGCTTTGGATCTGAGTAGTACGTAGTATCTAGTATGGTCGTATGGAGCAGTGCAATCGATCCGCTGGGCTATCACTTTATATATACTTTGGATATTTGGAGTTGGATCATGATACGATCGATGCAGCTGCACAATAGTACCATGTTTGGACTTTGGAGCCGGCACGTGTTACGATCTGCAGCTTCGATCTTTCAAAGACGGTACAACTCAAAATCCAAAACGTACAAAAGAAATATCATGCATTTGTTTTTTCAAACGAGACAAAATCTTTGTCTTTGCATTGATAAAGTAGAAAAATAGGTTGGACGGTTTAAAATAAACCGTTCAAAACCATACAACGCACCATGTCAGCCCCAAGCTATGCTTCAAAACACTAGTTGACAACCATGTTACCCTAACAACCATGGCTGACACCAAAACGACAGAGGCAGACTCAACGCAATGAGAAAATATGCAGCCGCCGCTCTGACATCGACATCGGCCCCAAGGCCCACGCCCCCAAAACGAGTCGACGACCATGTTGTCCTAATAACCACAATCGACTTTTTTCAAAAAAAAAACACAATCAACACAAACACGACAGCCTATTGGAACAGTCTTGGCATGGACTCCGACAATTTTGTTGGTGAGTAGTATCAAAGTCGAGTTAGTATCGAAGGTCTAGTTAGTAAGAAAGTCGAGCTTTAGTGTCGAATGTCTATGTAAAATGTTCAAAGTGTTCAATTATGTGTCCAACATCTATATAAAATGACCGAAGTGTCGGACTATGTTTACAAAGTTTTAAATTTCAACGTTTGATGTGTCAAAGTTTAAAATTTCAAGTTGGCCCGATGCCCTCTTTTACATCGTATTGAATTTTGCTTGTGGCATATTTTACTTGATCAAAAATGTGTGTCCTAAATCGCATGCCCTAAAACCCGAAAATAAGTGTCCTAAAACTACATTTTGATGCGCTATTTTATTATATCTGTTGGAGATGCTCTAATCATGTATGTTATATGTTACATACACGCTAAAGTGTAATCTAACTGACAACCAACAACTACTACAAATGGTTGAACTTTGCATGCTGGCAAGGAATCACGTGGTGCAATAGTAGCTATGAAAATACTCTTCTCATAGCTCGTAGTCGCGCGGGAATGTCAACCTCGAAAAGAAGGGATGAAGTCGGGTCTTCTTGTTCGCGCAACTCCTCCGTCTCGACATCAAGGAGAAAGACCTGATCATTTATCTTCAGGGGCACCGCGTTGCTCTTGATCTCCTCCGACTCTGAAAATCGCAAGTTCAGCGAAGAAGGGCCATGCCAAAGAATCTTGGGATTAGTTGACTCCAGTTTCTCCTCCGTGTCGATTATAGGGCCCTGATACCAAGCACCACTCGAGAGCTGATCCCACACGGATACCATGAACCTTTCAACCGCAAGAATTCGCAGCCTCCCATCCGTTGACATGGCTATGTAGTGCTCGCCATCCATGCGTGGGTGCTTCACGGTGACTAGCTTTCCCGTGCGGACATCGTATCTGAGGATATTCCGATTGCCGGAGATCCAGTGGATGACGCCGCCGGGGAGGACGGCTAAACCCCTGTGCCCTTCGACGAATGACCCCCCCGATGGGCATACAGATTTACTGATCGGTCCCCAGCTGATGTCGCCGCCGGCATCCGACGATGGCGCTGCGGTCTGGACTCTCATCATGGTGCCACGGATAGGGTGGATGTACCTTGTCGCAACCAACAATAAGAAGGAGCAGCAGCGGATGTGGATGCCGTCCGCGGCAGTGAGCAGGACGTAGCTAATTGTGACGGAACCATTGTGATCGGCGTCTGCGGACGAGATGTTTGGCGGCTCCGAGAGGAAGGTGCTGGCGTCGGTGAGTGGGTCATAAACGCACATGTCGGAGCCGACGGTCTGGCGTCTTCTGAGGTGTTGGCGCCGGCGGAGGAGGACGAGGCCGCGACGCGACGTCAGCGGGTCGTACTCCCAGAGGATGTACGTGGCCTGGCGCGACACGAAGGGCGCGAGGTGCTCGTGGACCAGGGACGATGCCGCGGGCGTGGTAGGGTAGACCAGGGAGACGACGGGCTTGCGGCGGTGGTGTGGGCGCTTGTTGCGGCGGGCGTGGAGACCCGCGAGGACGACGCCCCGCGCAGAAACCTGCAGTTGTTGGATGAAGGCGGTGGCGAGGATGCGGCGGCGGAGGAGCCGACAGGCGGCGGCGCAGCGGATGAGGGTCGTGGCGTCGGAGCGCAGGACGATCTCGAGAATGAGATCCGCCGGGAGTGTCCGGGCCGGTGGCGCCAGCAGCGCCGAGCGTGCCTCGCTGTGACGGCGGCGTTTGCGTGGCGCCATGGCCTTGGATCGGAATATAGTACTGTAGTACGCAGGAGCGCCATCGATCTCCAGCAATATATATTCCCCACATATATGGATGTGGAGTTTTTTTTTTTTTTTTTGAGATTCATGCATGTGTACTTGGATCAGGAAACGATCTATATGGCCCGGTGCACAAGAGTACCATGTGCACGAGAAACCCTACCCCTCGTGGTGTCCCCCAGGGCGCCGCCAGGTGCTCCCATCTAGCGCTGCCAGCCCTTCTCCCTAGAAGATCTTCTCGCCGCCGGCCCTCGCCGCGGCGGCGGAGGGCCCAGCCGCCGAACGGTGGTCTGGGAGGCGGGCTTGGAGGCGGGCAACATGGCTGCTGGGGCGGTGTGGTCGTCGTGCCTTTGTGCAGCGGACAGGGCGGCGACCCTGACCGGGGTGGAGGCGGAGGTCTTCCATGGCGGCGCGGTGACCATCGGCAGCGAGGGATCCGGGGCTGGCTCCTTGATCTTCTGATCTGATTCATGGCCTCCTTTTTCCACTTGTCGCTGCATGGTATCTTCGGCCGGTTTCGGGGAAGATCGTCCCTATTTCTGCCGTCTTCTTCCTCGATACCGGCCTTCACCGGTGGGGTTTCAAGTGGCAGATGCAACAGGGTGCCGGCGGGTGGCATGGGGGCTACTAGCTTGGCATGAATAAAGGTGGTGGACCTAGGGTTCCAAATCACGGGAAGACAAAGACCTGCTTGGCGCCGGTACCTTGATTTGCAAGAGTGTAGAGTTTCGGAAGGCTCCGATGGTGATCTTTCATGGGCTAATGCCTAGAGATTGCTGGCGTGGAGGGATTCGGTCGCATCGGAGGGAGCGGTGTGAAGCTCTGCTTCTGTGTCATCATGGGAAAATCCATGGTGTAGTCAGATGCGGGGAATGTCATGAAAGCTGAGATTAAAGGACTAGCAAATGGTGATTGGAGGCTCTGCGGCGATGAGGAACTTGCTTGGAGTTGCAGGACGCGGAGCAGCGGCATGTTAGTGGGGGCAACATCAAAAGTGAAGTTCAAAGTCCTACCTTTCATGGTGAAAATCCAAGGCCTGACCTTAACTGATTGTGCCTAGCAATGCTCTTGCTGAAGCCATTGTTTTGAGAGCCGGGACTATTATCTTTAGGGTGAAAACCCAAGGTCGGGCCTTTATTGGTTGTGCCTGGCATTATTCTTCTTGAATGCGTTGTTTTTGAAGATTTGGACATCAGGTTGTGTCTTGGTGGTGGTTGTGCGGATGCAGCAAGAATTATAACTCTGTAGTGGCACTTTTGTTCGTTTTATTTCTTTTTCTTTTTTTCTTTCGGTTGTGTGCATCCGTAATGGCTTTGGCTATTACGATGTTGCAGAGGCTGGGTGTAATTTATATCCTCGCGATATTAATATATTTCCCTTTATTTTAAAAAAGAGTACCATGTTTGGGCTCGACTAGTATTAGGGATTTGCTAAGCTGAGTGATTTTTTTGTTAATCTCTATCTCTTTTTAAAAATGCAACCGTAATTAAAAAAACGTGCAATTGCACTTTTTTGAACTGAAAAGTGAAAATGAACCGAACGCACTTTTCTATCCATAAAAGTGCAATTGCGCATTTCTCTAAATTGTAGTTATAATTTTTCTAAATTGATTGAGACTTAAGAAAAATCAGTCGACTGAGACAAATTACTTCCCAAGTATAATATTTAATTTATGTTGAAAATACTTTTCTATTTTCGCATGCAATCCCGTATGTTGGTTGTTAGTACCCATTTTTCAATCTTTTCTTGGACCCGATGGACTTCACTGCAAAGCCAAGAATCTAAGTTGCATGGACATGTAACATGTTTGAATACTCTCATCAATTGTGATGATATCTCTTTTGAGATTTTATTACTATAAAATAAACTAGCAAAGGTGTAATGATACCCCAATTATAATTGGAAAGAACAACTAAAAATGATTGAACCTTGAATGCTGATAAGGAAGCACGCCTTGTACAAATAGTCATGAAAATATTCGCATAGCTTGTAGCCGCGCGAGCAGGTCAACCTCGAAGAGACAAGATGATGAAGTCGAGTCTTCTTGTTTACGCATCTCCTTCGTCTCCAAATCAAGTACAACGACCCGCTCGTATTCCTGCAGCAGCCTCCGACCACGTATCCGCAACAGCACCGCGTTGCTCCTGACCTCCTCCGAGCACCGCAGCTGTAGCAACTCGGCGTCATCAAAAAGAATGTCGGGATGCATCGAACGCAGCTTCTCCTCCGTGTCGATCGTCGCGGCCGGCGACCAGCCGGCGCCGGCCGAGATGAGCTGCTCCCACACCGACACCATGAACCCTTGAACGGCAAGAATCCGCAGCCGCCTCCCGTCCGGTGACATGGCTAGGTGGTGGTTGTCAGTGTCAGGCATCTGTGGTGGGTGCTTCACGATGCCGGACGTTCCCGTGCGGACATCGTACGTGAGGATCTTCTGGTCGCGGGTGAGCCAGTGGATGACGCCGCCTGGGAGGACGACGACGCCCCTGTTCCCTTCGAACTTCCCCGAGGGGCACACAAGTTCCGACTCATTGACTGATCCCCAGCTAATGTGGCCGGCGTCTGACGGCGATGTGGTCTGCACGCTCAGAATGCTACCAGTAGGGTACCCCAACCCCGGCCACATTCTCGCGGCCAACAATAGGAAGGGGCGGCAGCCGATGCCGTCCGCGGCGGTGAGCAGGACGCAGCTTGCGACAGAACCCTTGCCGTGGTCCATCTGGATGTCTGGCGGTTCCGAGAGGAAGGTGCAGGCGTTGGTCATGGGGTCGTACACGCACAAGTCGGAGCCGGAGCGCTCGCACCGTCTGGCTTAAGTACAGTTTATGCGCCGGCGGAGGCGGAGGAGGACGAGGCCGCCACGGGACGTCACGGGGTCGTAATGCCAGAGCAGGTCAGCGCCAGCGGCCTGGCGCGAGCGCGACACGAAGGGTGCCAGGTGCTTGCCGACCAAGGACGATGCCGACGGCGTGGCAGGGTAGACCAGGAGACGAGCGGCTTGCGGCGCCGGTGTGGGCGTCTCGGGCGGCGGGCGTGGAGACGCGCCAGGACGCGCTTGAAAACGACGCCGCCCGCGAGAACTTTTTGGATGAAGGCGGCACTGAGAATGCGGCGGCGGAGGAGCCGGCAGGCGGCGGTGCAGCGGATGATGGTCGTGGCGTCCGAGCGCGCGATGATCTCCAGCAAGAGATCGGCCGGTAGGGTCGGCGGCGGCGCCAGCGCCGAGCACGCCTCGTCGTCTCGCTGGCGTTTCCGTGGCGCCATGGCTCTGGATCCGAGATTCAGAGTAGTAGTACGCAGAAGACGGGTTTTGTAGGGCGGACTGCGCGCGCAGTGCCCTCGATCCGCTAGCCGGTCTAGGCTACATCTCTCTACTTATATTTATTTTTATATATAATATGCGTTAACGTGAGACGTCGTACGTTCATGGCCTTTTTGCGATTTAGTCCCTACAAAATTAAGGAATCAACCTGCAGTCCACAACTTCAACAAACCGTTTTTGTGGCTGGAAACGTTATCCTCGATCTATGGCTGGGCAGGCACGGGAACTCCGACACCGCCAACGCCGGCCCGTGACTCCAGCCGCCGCCCACGGCCACCCAGGCTGGAAACGTTATCCTCGATCTATGGCTGGGCAGGCACGGGAACTCCGACACCGCCAACGCCGGCCCGTGACTCCAGCCGCCGCCCACGGCCACCCAGGCTGGAAACGTTATCCTCGATCTATGGCTGGGCAGGCACGGGAACTCCGACACCGCCAACGCCGGCCCGTGACTCCAGCCGCCGCCCACGGCGACCCACGCGGTCACGCCCCGGGATGGTCGTTGACGAGGCCCCCAACGCCGCCGCGCCCAGACACCATCCTCCCACACAGAGGAAACAGTGGAGAGCACGGGGAGAACCGGAGGAGGCAGCGTCGTCTCTCCCCAATTCAACGCCGTTCCAGAAGCCACCCTGCCGCTGCCGCCACCACGACCACAACTGAACCGCCAGATGGCCTTCGCCAGCTTGCGCCTGCCCGCGCCGGCCTCCCGCATCCGCGCAAGCCCTGCCCCGGAGCTTTTCTTCCCACCGGTCAACAGAAAGGGCGGTGTCTCGCTGCGGCGCCGGGGAGCCCGGCTTGGAGGTACCTTATGCTTCGCCCAGCTCGTGCTTAACTTCCTATGATTTAAAATCATCTAGATGTGTGCCTATTGGCACATGTATAGTGTACTTAAGAAGTCAAAATTAGTTATTGCGCTTTGATTTGGACTTTTGGAACGAGGTAGATTGAATTCAGGTCGCCGCTACTGATTTAGCTGTGAGTCTGTGATGATCAGATGTTTGTGTATCTAACAGTACATTACTGTTTATTTGCTGCAATGAAGTTGGTGGATTGCTCAACATGTCTGCTTTGTACTTAGCAGGGAGAAATAAGGTGATTCAGAATCAAACTGTGAATTTTATGTTAATGTATTGATTTGTCAGAGTTGTGGGTTATTTCAGGACAGGAAGCATCAGTTGTATATTGTTTTTGCACTGATTTTACTCATTAGCGATACAAAAGATTCATCAACTGATTCATTGTTTCTACTCCCAAAAACTTCACGTAGAAGATAATGCTCTGAATAATTACACAGTCTACGCAATCTGCAAGAGGGCATAATTGAATCAAGTGAACTAGCCAGGCTGTTATCATCTCGAAATTCTAATATCTTCAAGCAACTCTTTCATGGCTAAGGGTAACAAATGTTATGCTTCTGAGATATCTGACCAAATGGGCTTGCACTGATACTGCATTGTGGGTTTTCAGTTTTTTTAAGTTTCATGATGCCATATCACTGACTGTTCCATGCTGCAAAATGTAACTGAGATGCACGGCGCTAGTTGTTGGTCCTTGCCGTGTGATTCTGCAGTAACTTGATTTCTCATATGACTTTTCCGCCTCCTTTCGTAATCTTTCAATTGTTTGATTAAATTCATGAAATGAAAATCCGGATGAAGGGAGACTTGCATTGAGTTATGTTAAAGAGTTTGAGCCTCTTTTTGTCATATCTTTCATACGGAAACACCTTTTCACCTCTATAAAACTAGCATACAGTGGGTACAAAATGGTGTGAAAGAGAATAATATGTCGTAAGATTAAGAAAACAGTGTGTCCTTTTTTTATCTGAATGTGCTGCTTGTTACAGGTACGAGCCAGAGAACGTGATAGATATGGAAGTGGAGCAGCCCATGCTTTTCATGGATACTGATACTGCCAAGTTTCGGGGAATGGTAATCCTTGTCATCTCTTGGATTCTGGAAACTGAAACTCCGGTTAAATGCATAATATGTGTGGCTAAATCATGTTATAAGCTATTACCACATGGATAGGCTGGGTGAATTGTCTCCCCTCACCTGACTGAAATATATGCATGTGCATCGTTTGGATGGTTTGGATTAATAGTATGTTAATGTCAACCTAGATGATGATGACTTATCCCATGCTAAGCGTCATCACCAAGGTACTTCTTTCTGCTCTTAGGAATTGCACTTCCTTGTTTCTTAAGGGCTACTTTTTTCTGAGTCTAGGTTATTTATAATTTTATGTCAGTTGAGGCAGTAACTTTGAGTCTGGGCTTGCTGGAACTGATGTCTTTAATCGTTTCAAGAGGTAAAGCAAAGTTATATTTCCCTGTTATAAAAAAGAAAAGTTACTTCATATTTTTATTTTGGTTTAGTATTCTCATGTGGTTGATGTTATGTGCTTTCAGTTCTGGAGGTGAGTACCAATATTCATTGTTTAATGGTTCCTTGTCACCAGATTTTACATAGCAGATGATGACACAACAATCAATATTACTCTCACTGAACTCTCCTCAACAACAAGAACCGCATCAGGCTGCCCATCCCCCAACCGCGAGGAACCTCAACAAGGTGAAAGCAAGCACATGATTTTGTATATTTGATGACACAATCAAGGGAAATGGTTTATTATCTTGTATTATCTCGAAAATGGATACCAATTTTAATCTCAGTTTGGTATCACCATATTTTCAATTCAGGGAAACTTCCATCCAAACTTTTATCAGTGCATCGACCTTTGTTGTTTTCTTCAAGGATAGTACATGTTTATGGTCATTGTGACAGCTATATAAAGATCTGCACTGATTCCTACCATATTATGTGCTATGACTATCTGGTCAAGTAGCCAAATGAGTGATTTTAGTACTATACTATCAGCTAACTGGACATATATTAGATTGAGGGAGAGCTCAGCTGTAAGTTAAATACATGTGTCATTGATCTTCTATATTAACTTATTGTCTCTTTTTTTAGATGTAGCTTACTGCCATGGTTGAGTTACAATTACAGTGATAAGATTTTTGTGTTTGACTAGTCGCCATTTTTTTTTGCTACAAATGAGTGCTCATCATCTACGCAATTTTTTTTGGCTAGAAATGGATGCTCGTCATTTACAAAATAACTAATACCCGTAAAGATTTTTCTGACCTGTTGCAACGCACGGGTATTTTGCTAGTATACTTAATATATGAAAGGGCGTCAGTTTTGACTCTCGTTTCAGTGGCCACGTCACCCGGAAAGCCACGGCCGTCCGATCGGGGCAACCAACGGTCCAGATGCGCGCAAAACCCCACCCAAACGCGCTTTACTGTAGCTCGGTGTTCTAGACCAATCGCGCTGCGCCGCGTGTCCCGGTCACCCGCCGGTCGCTCCGGTTTCCAACGGTAACCGAGCCAATTTGCAGAAAAGCCACTGTAATATTCCCCACAAACAGCAGTTTCGCACCGAGAGGGACCTGTTCGAAATTTCCAGGAAACTCAGATGTTTTTCTGCAAAACGTCCGCACACCCCATCTCCTTCCTCCCGCTCCTGCGACCCGGAGATCTCCGGCGTCGACGCCGCGCCCCGCCGCCGCTCCCCGGCTCCCCGCACAGATCGACGGTGACGGGGAGGTGCGCCGTCGCCGCCCATCCCTCCTCCCCCAGAGCCGCGTGTCGGGAGGCCGCGTCGGCCGCGTAATCGCCGGCGCCATGCCACGGCTTTGTCCGCTGCTTTCGAGCGATGCCGGCGGCGCTCCGGCGACCACAGAGCGGCTGCGCCGCCACTTCCAGGTACGCCGCGTCGACGCGCACCCTCCGCACGTACGCTCGCGTCCCAGGACGCGGGGACGACCCGCCGGCGGCCACAGCGCCGCCACGGCAGAGGAAGCGAGATCCGCCCGCCGGTGACGTCAGCGCGACGTCACCGCGGGTCCACATGTCACTGTCTGCAATTTACCCAAAAAAAAAGAACAATTATTCGTTAAATATTAACATCTTTACAATTATCCAATGGGAAAATATAAAAAAAAATATCAAAATTATCAGGACAAAAAGATCTAAATGCCTATGGAAAAATAAAATGCATTTACAAGTTCCAAAAAAATGTATATACGAACAAATTTTACAACCATTCCTTCGAATAACACGAAAATAATTATCATAAAAATATCAACAAAATGCAAAATGACCGTAGAAAAAACTAACTAATTGTGACACAACGTAACCCATTTGAAAGTTTCAACTTGATGTCAACTTACACAAAAAATATATCAGAATGTTGATTATTTAATATCTTTAAATAGTACTATCCAACTCAAAAAATATTCTCGAACTAAACAATCTTCAAACATCCATACAAATATATGAAAAAAATATCAAGATGTTCAGACAAAATGTACTTAAAATATCTAGATGATCATACGAAAACTACTTACGGTGTCAATTCAGCGCCAACGCGACCGCGGCACCCGCTCCGCCCATGAGTGACGTCAGCGGGACGTCATAGTGGGCCCGGCGTGTAAGCCTCTGGCTAGGGGATTTTTTTTAAATAAATCCTGTAAATTAATAACTTCGAATCTATACACCAGAAAAATATAAAAAATAGATCAAAACAGCCACAAAAATAACCTAATTATTTATGCCATGTTACTAAAATATTTGCAGGTTTCTAAAAAGGTGTAAATTTGGAAATTATTCAGATTCAATCCTTATTACTGTAGATTCAGTAATGTAAAATTAATATCTTTAAATCTATCCATCAGCAAAATGAAAAAAAAAAGATACCAACAGAAGGCCTAATTATTTATGCCACAAAGCTAAAATATTTGAACTTTTTAATACGGTGTAGATTTGAAAGGAATTCAAATTCATTTTCTAAAATTATAGATTTAATTCCATAAATGCTCATACAACGAATTTCTTGTGCTTACAAATTAAATAAAAAAATTAGGCACAAATGCAAGCTTCCTATAATATTTTGTACCATGATGTTCCTCCTTCTAACGACAGAAACATATTTCAAAGTTTCAAATAACTTTCAGATCTACTCATTTCTTTTAGCATAAAACAAATTTGAAAACACGCCACTTTCAATAATTTCCGTAAACTAGACAATTTTCAGACGCAGACTTCTTCAAATTTCGTTAATTTTGAAACCTTCGTAATTAGAATATCCAAACACCAAGTTTAATTCTTATTTACTAGGAGTGTGTAAACATCAAACCTACAAAATTTTAAAATCTTCAAAACACAGAATTCAAATTTTATTTATAACACGGGCGCGGCATTGCCGCGTTAAGTTGCCTAGTATGCTTGAATATATGTGGAGTTCGGGGTGGAAACGGTCGATGCGGTGCACAATAGTACTCCTAAACTGGATATTATGTATTTATCTGTGGCAACTAAATAGTTTACAAGTACAAAATAATCAGTAATAATTTATAACTAGCACATCAAATTAGCAAGTAGAAAGGATTTGATAATCAAACTAACACGTAGCAATTTAATGTGCATACAGTAATAACTTTGATCAACCAGGCGTATCAGGCCAATAGGAACGATCAAATTGCGGTGTTAGCTAGATGAGAAAAAAGAAAGAGAAAGGCGGCGGCTAGGGTTTCAACCCTAGTCGTCGCCGCCGATATCATCTGCAAATTCATCGTCGCATTCGTCTACGAATTGACGGGTCCTCACATCCTCTAGGTGTCGCTCTGGCACTACGAGGGGTGGGGACCTCGGACCTGCGCAGTGCGCTATATAAGAGTCCTTAATGTTAGATCTTTGTTTTGGTTATTGTCTTCTTTGTCAATGGAGATGAGATAATTTGCAATAAGTGATCTTCCACGCTTCGATCGTCGACGAGATCTCCTTCTCGACGCCAGTGGTAGCTTTGGAAGATTAAATTTGTCTAGGTATGGTTCTTCAGGTCTTGCTTCGTCAGATCAATCTTGAATTGTTTCTCATGGTTGCCGCGGGGAGATTTGTCCTCGCGTTATCTATCCCGGCTATTACGTCTTTGGCAATGGTGATTCGTTCTCTCGGTTTCCCAGCGTCATCGACAAAGTGGCTCAGTTATTTGTTCCTGAAATATCAGTGGTGGTACTCTTGCCGATGTTGCTTGATTAATTTAATGGTTGTGTGCGTGCACAAAGTCTTGGTATTGCGGCTCAAAATTATAAAGCAAGAATCTTCAGTGGTATTCGTAGGTGTGTGGTTTGGTGGTTTTGGCGTCGTTCTACGGCTGCCTTCAGAAAAGTACAAGATTATGTCATGGATGAAAAAAGGGGTTGAAGATCTCATAGATTTGCTAGTCTATTTTAGTTTTGTTTTTATAATCGATGTAATCGTGTACTCTTTGTTGGTTTAATATATCTGTAAAATTAAAAAAAAAACTTTGATCAACCAGGCAAATGGCCCATATATGAGGCCATCATTCACTAAAAGTTAATAGGTTGGGGGCGGCGCCCCCCTCCCCCTGGTGTTTGCCTAAGCTTCGCCACTACCTTTGGGGTCTTAGCACGACGACTTCCCGTATGTCTACTACAACAAACTCTCTTACGATAATCTTTGTCGTGATCTGATGAGGGAGGGGAAAGGACAACGGTGCGCCTTCGACTCGCTTCAACGTTTCGGTACAATGCTTCTCGATTGAATGACCAACTTGTAATTTTTATTACCTTTTGCGTCTTTTGTACCATTGTGGATGATCATTAGTAGATCGGTAGCCTTTTTGCAAAAAAAAAACAATAAATATCTTTCAACCTAGAATAAACAACTCAGTCTAAGTTAGAGCGTCAAAAAAATTCCCTATGGTAGTACTATGAACAAAGTTGTACCCTTTGTGCATTTAAAAACTATGTAAGACAAAAAAAACTAGGTAGAACTATTATGTTGCTTTTTGTATATTTTGTGAGTCTTGTGGTTATTCTTATCATTAGTAGAAAAAGTGCCTTTAGCCCCGGTTGGTTAGGGCCTTTAGTCCCGGTTGGTAAACCGTGACTGCAAAAGTGGGACTAAAGGGTCCAACCTTTAGTCCCGGTTCAGTCTGGAACCGGGTCTAAAGGCCACGAGGCTGGAAAAAGCAGTGGCTAGACTAAAACCCGTGCAATTTTTTTTGGAATTTTATTTTTTGATTTTTTTTTCTTTATTTAATCTCTAATCCTAATCTCAAGTCCGTCACACTGCTCCACCCCCAGCTAATATCTAATCGTAATCTTGATCAAGTCCTTCACAACTACTCCACTTCCCGATAGGTCACCCATTCTTGCACTGCTCCACCCCAGCACGGTTAACTTATGAGTTCCTTTTCAACTAGTTTCCAAGATTGCACTGCTTAGAACCTGATAATACTATGGTATGCATCTTATTAACCTCTAGAGTTTGATGTCACATGCATATGATTTTTTGAATTCTAATGTTAACAAATAACATAAATATTAATGTTTAAGTAATAATAATTGTTAACAAAAAACAAATATATATTTTTTGTTTCCATATATTCCATAAATCTATATAAATCAAAAACCATTAAATAGGTAGGAAGATAAAATCTAAATAATCAATAATCCATATAATCCATTTAATCGATATAATCCGTATAATCCATATAATACATATAATACATATAATCCATATAAACCGATATTAACATAATATTAATGTTTTAATAATAACAATTGTTAACAACAAACAAATAATGTATTTTGTTTCCTTAAATCAAAAACCATTAAATCAGTAGGAAAATAAAATACATATAATCCATTTATGCGATATAATCCATATAAACCGATATTAACATAAATATTAATGTTTAAGTAATAATAATTGTTAACAAATAAAAAATGCATTTTGTTTCCATAAGTTGATATATATCAAAAACCATTAAATCGGTAGGAAAATAAAATCCAAATAATCAATATAATCCATTTAATCGATATCTCTACTAGATAATATGGTTTCCGGTGAGGCGTCGTACGTCATGGTGTTTTTACGATTTAGCCCTTCCTTTTCTAGGAAATTAACCCGCGATCCCCCTTTTTAGGTCAACTTACCGGTTCGTGTTTTCTTTCTCTCCCAGCCCCGCAGCGACATGGTCTTCTTCTATCTCCACCTCGCGGGCACAATTTTTTCCAATATCGTAGACAGTTTGTGAATCTAGAAAAGAAAAACAACATGCTTTCTGAACATTTTCTTGCAGGTCGTCTACGAAAGTGTGGAATTTTTTCCTCAGAAACCGCAGTCCAAGTGTTGCAGTATGTCCCTCGTCCGCGGCCGCTTCTTCCATGGACCTCCAATGCGTCTGCGGCGTCACCGGCCAGCAAATTGACTCGGCTAGCGGCTGTAGGGGAGCTGCTCGGTGCAGGTTCTTCCGGGACGGACCTGAGAATTGCAAGTTCAAGTTCAGCTGCTAATTGTGCCTAGAATCTAGCAGACGGGTCTGAGAATTCTTCACTTCAATCAAATGTAACACCAAATGTTCCATCTTCTTATGCACGGAACATGTCACTTGTAGGGTATCGTCACAACGTATTTACAGCAGGTCACATGGGCGAGAGCATTATATTTCAAAGCACTAGCCTTACGGTCCTGATCACTGTGTTTTAACTTCTAACAATGTAACTGAAACTATGTACTGTCAGATGTCAATGATATCCGGTCATCACTTCAGTCCTTGGAGTTGAAGACAAAAAAATATGCATTATACAGTCCTTGGGGTTGAAGACACACAATATGCATTAGACCTTGATCTTTATTTACAAATTTGGCAACCCGCAAGTTTATTATCTCCATGTAATTGTAAGCAATTTCAAAAAATAAATGTCAGTTGTAAACAACATCAAGATGATGGCATCACCGTTTTTTTATTAATTTGTAAAAACTGATGCCTACATTAACAGATTGAAATAATTAAGTCTATGTTCTAAACTTTTCCGTCTAACATAAACTATGTAACATTTTTCGTATTATATTATCCCGTAGCAACGCACGGGTATTTTGCTAGTAATACATATAAATCGATATAATTCATATATTTAACCGGTATTCATATATTTAACTGGTATGAATCGACATAAAATCCGTTTAATCGATATAATTCATATAATCCATGAATTGGTAGGAAATATCGATGAATCGATATAATTCATATAATCATTTGAACCTATATTCATATATTTAACCGCTAGAAGGGTGGCGGGCGGCAGCGCTGCATGTTTGAATTCTGCAGCGATTAATTTTGTTTGCATCAACGCCGGCTGATCGTTTTAGAGCGCACTCAAAAACGTTGGATGGCTGATTGGTTTCCAAATCGCAGTTAAAACATGATCTGGAGATGTACATGTTTCACATTAGTCCCGGTTTTAGACACGATCCGGGACAAATACCTTTAGTCCCGGTTGGTCTTTCAAACCGGGACTAAAGGTGCCTCTGGAACCGGGACTACAAGTTTTGTGCCCGTGATTCTGTTTTATTTGTTCGAACCGCGACTATTTGAGTCATTTGTCACGGTTCTAGGCTAAACCGGGACTAAAGGTTCGTAGTCCTCTGAACGGAAGCCATGTTTTCTACTAGTTTATCTTGGTATTTGGATTTTTATTTCGTAATAAAATATATATGGGAACATACCCTAAAATCCATTTAAATAAATATAAATAAAAAATTATTTAACCAATGGGACATCCATGTCTTATAGTGATTAAGAAATGTAATCCATTCTTAGAACATCAAACTTAATCGTGAGCCCTAAAGCAAAAGCAGAACCTCGCAACTTAATTTAGGAATCGAAAACAATGATCAAGCGAATTTGTAACAGATTTTATTGAGCTCCTGCATCATAAAATTTGGGATCTTGTATATGTAGGGGGATTTAATAGTGATAAATTAGTGGTTAATTTTATGCATTTATTTGTTGTGCTACTTGGTTTTATATGTTTTGTATGAAAGGATAGTCTTTTTTTTTCCTCCATCACGTTCTCTTGGGCCGATAACCTTTGGAGGTCACGTGAGTCTCCAACCCAACTCTCTATGTCCACTCTGTTTCACGCTCGCGTCTGGCCCAACCAGAGCCACACGATCTTGCTCATGGGTCACACTGTACATACATCGATCACCCTGGACGTATGCTAGATTAAACACATCCCATGCTCTCTCCGTACCAATGCAAGTGACGTTCTCATTTTATGTGTTTTAATTGACCGTTAATTTGACAAATCATACATGTGCTACTTGTCGTAAAAGTTATATCATCAGATTTTTTTTCAAATAGGAATGAAATAGTATAACTTTTGTGACATAGAATTCGCATTTTCGTTGGTTCAAATAATGATCAAACTTGGTTAGGAACGGGAGGTAGAAGAAACTCACTTTGTTACAACGGATTATATGTTTAAAAAGAACTAATGTATACAAATAATTCGGAAAAAAATTGGCTCTCAATATTCTAAGTGTGGCATGTGTAAAAAAAATGAAAAAAAATGTCACGTGAAAAACCTTTTTTGGCCCCTGGACACATAGGATACCAAGGTATACCCGGGATTTTTTTTTTGTCCGGATCTATCAACATTTTAGAATGCGTTACATCTTACAACACATCTTCAAAACCAGTAGCATATGCTCTCCAGTGTAAAAATGTAGATGGATCCATGCTGTATGCTGCAGTAATTCAGAAACAACATGATGCGGATGCGAGGCGAGTTTGACTGGTCATAGGGATCCGAGGAAACAGCACATGGATGGATCTTGCTCCGAGTAACATGGACCAGCGTCTCCACGCACAGACATGCACATCCGCATTTGATTGTTCTGTCCCAAAACGAAGTCTGGTCCGGGCCCGTCAGACAGGATGGGCAGAAAACTACACAACTTCTTGTTAGTTCTACTAGAGATCTGCTGCTGTGGGCTGTGGCAATGAAATGGCGCGGTCAATGGAGGCATAGACTGCGCATCCTCCTCAATATTCAGTCCAAGCAACTGTGTATACCTGACACCCATTCATACTCCCCGTGAATATTCAAGACATGTACCGATACTACTCTGACTGTTAGCAAGTAAAAAACTTCAGATGCCCTTGTTCGACTGGCAGCTGAGATGTCTCTGATGGTGATTATTCAAAGCTTGGTTTGAACCTCCTTTTCGAGAAGAAGAAATGTCCTGATGCTGCTAGTTCAGTACAGTAATCTCTAGTTTTCTGCGAGGAAAAACAGAACAAAACCATTCTTGCATTGAACTAATCTGAAATCCCTTCTTTCACCTCTACCAGCTCTTGTTGTCTTCAGTATCTCCATGTGAAGATACCACCAGAAATATTCAGTTAGCTTCACCGCAATGGCACACATGCTACAAATCTAAAATGCCATTTCCAGAGCAATGAAAATTTCACAGCATGTCACAAACACTTCCGACTCCCAACTGGACGACCCAAACCCATCGCTGCTTTCAATACGCCACACGGCGGGCATGCATCCATGCAAAGGAGAGAAAGGTTTCACAACAGTAACAAAGCATTGCGCCCATGACCCTCTTTGGTTAAGCCCAAGAGAGGGAAACCTCCAATGATAGATACCTAGAAAGAAAGAAAGAAAGAAAGACAGCCGAATCTACCATGATATATGAAAAGGAGGGTACAGCACTGGTAGGCCATCATCAGAGGTGCACCACCACCGCCACACACCACCACATGCCATGCTTCTCTTCAGAAGGCTCGACATGACACAGAAAGATGGAGAGAAAAGAAGAGCAACACCAGGACCCATTCACATGACAATCATGAACTACTACTACCTAGACCTAAGAAAAACTTATGACGCATGCTCATGGTGAATTACACTCCCAACTCGAGCGGCGCACGGCTGCTCAGTGTCTTCTCGTCACTGGCAGTTGGAGCTCCTGCCGGGGCCTCCGTAGTAGAAGTAGGAGCCCCAGTCGGCGTTGTTGCCGTTCTGCACGTCGTAGCAGTTGGACTGCTCCGTGAAGGTGCCCAGACCCCTCGGTGCCTTGAGGTTGTTGGTGCTGTCCACCACCTGGATGTTCTTGAAGTAGCTCGCCTTGCTGAACCCTTCCTCCGGGAAGTGCCCGCTGCCCATCTGCGTCGACGTGTGCACGCCGTCGGGCTGCGAGTTCACCACCTCACCGCCCCACTCGATCATCGACGCGCTGTCCGCCAGGTACGAGAAGAGGAACGACGGCCAGTAGCCCAACACATACTCCTTGCCAAACTGCATCCACCAGTTCCCCTCCTTCGGATCCTGCTCTCACGTAACAGATACATCAGTTAGAAGACATGCTTCATTATGGAAGCAGGTGAGATAACATCTACAAAATCATATGCATTCACAGTTGCATGAACTTGGTGTATTTCCGTTATTCTTAATGGAAAGGGGTTGATGCCTGGTTGGAAAAAAATATGCATTGACAGTATCATAATGATCTAGACAACAGTAACACTACAGGGCAGCCGTTTAGCCTCGAGATGCTGACATTCATGCTGCACTAAGCAGGCCACACATGCACTCATTACCCGTGCTCAATGGAAATGAAAACACTTGACTTTCTATCTCGGCACTTTCAACAGCACTTGCTTGCTGAGGTTAAAAGTTGCAATGCTTCATGAAACTTCTATTGACAAACACAACCTAGAGTAATCATCAAGACTAAAAAAGTTGTTGACTAAAGAACCCAAGAGTGAGGGGGTAACTGAATGATTTTTAGATCCCCCGAGTTCAGTCAAGGTGCAAGAGTAAAGAACACAGCACCAAGTGGGCAAATATTTCCTCGCCTGCATGTTTGTGGCACAATTTTTAACACTACTAGGTTGGAGCGCTCCCTCACCTTCCAGATCAGTAAGCTGATGTCATACTGGTTGCCGGAGTAGCCTGAGAGGGGGAAGATGCTGGCTCCCATGGCGACCTCGCTGTTGATCTGAATGAACCCTGAACACAGCATGTTGTAGCACCCTGTTGCCTGGTACGCATCACTCTACATAATAATACAAAACATAGGATACATCAACATAAGCACATCTCACAAACTGAACTAGATTCATTTCACACAGGATTGTGAAGACAAAACTTACAGTCCAGTAGGTGAACAGCCTTGTGTTGTTGTCCCCATAGAGGTCTGGGCTAACCTGACGATTCATCAAAACAACAGAAAAAAGTTCAGAGCTCGTGACAACACAGGAGGGGTGGCTATCCATCAACCGCAAGAACGGTTCTGCATTTACTGGACATGGGCTACGAGAGTGAAGCTGATGGAGCTGTATGTGGTTGGATGATCTTTCAGTGGTACCTGCCAGCCAGCCTCTATGCTGTTGAGGTCCTCCCCAAAGGAGCCCCCCAAGATCCACAGCTGGGACAGGCTGAACTCGTTCGGCTGCTCAATCTTGGGCTCCCAGACATTGATCGTTGCCTTGGCGCCATAGTACTTCTCGCCTTGAACGTACGATATCGCGTGCTGAAAATTCACAGCAGGGCAGTTACATATACAATCTATAGAATGACAGTTACATATACAATGCTGAAAATCTCTTCCCCCTTGCTGCAACTCAACACTGAGACAGATGGATACAATGTGTGCTGGTACCTGATGGCCACCCTCGTTGAGCATGGCGGGATCGACCGACATCGGGTTCGCCACCGTGTGCAGCTTCCTGCCGTAGCGCTTCATGGAGGTTGCCCGGAGCAGGTCGCCCTTCTTCGTTCTCCGGACAGGGACCGTGTCCTTGGGGCACCTGCCGTTCTGGTGCCACAGCTGAACCATGGGCTTCTCGCCGCTGGAGGAGGCTACACTGCTCTTGGATTCGTCGTACAGGCCCTCCGGGTGATAGCTCGGCCGCATCTGCAGGTGACAAAAGCTTAGTAATCCGGCCTAGAAAAAACCATGGCTTCTATTACCGACACAGCCGTTGCTATCGAAGTTGTTACCTGGATAGTGTGGTTCTTGAGGTAAGGGTGGTCAAAGGCCGGCTGGTGCGAGATGTGCACGCAGTCTATGATGTCCCCATCTGGGCTCTGCTCGATTGATTTGAAAAATAGCAAAGATTAGCATCCACAGAAGCTTGGTGTAAAGAATCGACACTTCTTTGGCATCCACTGAAGCTTCAGATTTTGAACTGAAGCTAGCTAAGCAGGAAGAAAAGAAAAAAAAATCGCACAATAACAAACTGCACAAAGTAGTCGGCATCTTTCTTGAAAATTTCTAGCTTAGCCGAAAGAAAGATGGGGACTTTCGTAAGAATTGTAAAGCGAGAAAGCGAATCGGCCGGAAGAACAACCAGGGGAAGATTAGAAAAGCGGGGAAGGGCCCGAAAGGCCAAACATCCTTTTGAATCCGAGTGTAACTTTGAGCGATTCGCCAAGAACTACAGCCACCACCTACTAGCTCAAATCCGCCCAAATGCAGGAGTAAAAGCGGTAGGTTTCGAACAGGGAGGAGGAAATCCCCATTCAAATCTTGCGGAAGAAAAGAACAGCGGCAGAAAAAAGAGAATCTAGCTCAGGGCAGACACACGCACCTCGATGCTCTTGACCGGCTTCTTGTTTAGCCGCTTGAGGTGGCGGTGCAGCCTGGCCTCCGGCGACCTGGCGGCCGCCGCCGCGCCGCACGACAGGCACATCACCGCCACCAGCAGGCACGCGCCGACGCGCGCGGTGGCCACCATGGCTCCTCGCCCGCCCCTCCCGACCACCTCCGGCTAAAAACCTTGAAGCAAAAAATCCCCCCTTTCCTCTCCGCAAGAGACGCCCTTTCCTTCACCGCCGCCGCCGAGGACCGGCCTGCGGATTTCAAAACAATGCGGGGAGGGAGCGGTGGCAGGCACTCTCGGGCGCCTCGCCGTCTCGGCTCGGCTCTCCCACCACTAGACAACGCCACGCTACGCTAGTGCTGCTGGCCTGCGAGGTTCACAGGTGGGCAGCGCTGAGTGAAGTGAGGCCGGCGCGGGCGCGGCTGCTCTGTTCTACTGACTGAGGGCGTGTTCGGCAACCGCCCGCTCCGTGAAAATCCTCCGATCCAGCTCCACTCGACCGATTCCTGCGTCTCCGCTGGAGCAGATAACGTTCGGCACAGCTCCACCAAATTTCTGGGCCCAAAGTCCATCTCGGGTGGGCCTTTTTCTTGGCTGGGCTGGACCATTCCATTTGCAGCGTTCCACTGGTTTTTTTTCTCGCGTTTGTTGGGTTATGCAGAGACTACAGAGAGCAGTTTTTGCTGTGCATATGTAAGGTGAACATATAAAATATTTAGATAACCTGAACACAAATATAAGACAATATTTCAGTGGCATCAAGTCTCATAGAAGCATAATTTCAGTGGTGGTATCAAGTCCAAAAGCATCATGTGGCGGTATCAAGTCTAAAAGCATCACATGGACAAATATATGTACATGCCACGATCATCACCATCCTAGAGCAATGGCGGTAGCTAGTTCATCCCTAAACGCATCCATGTCAGCACCGTTTGCTTCCGGAGTTGACGAATCCGAAGCAGCAGCAGGAACAACGTACCGCTTGTATCGTTCCGGAATTTCGGGCACATAATCAGGATCTCTATCACACCGCTGAAAATGGATATCTTCTCTATCATGGGCACGAATATAATTGTGCAATGTCATAGTTGCAGCGACAATCATCTTCTGGGTAGCCATGTCAAACTTTGGCATCTTGAGAAGGATCTGAAATTTCATCTTCAATACCCCGAAAGATCTCTCAATTATATTGCGCTTGGACGAGTGAATTTTGTTGAACTTCTCGACAGGAGTATTTGGCTCTACACCTCTCTGGAACTCGGGAACATGATACCTTTCTCCTTTATATGGTGCAAGATATCCATTTCTATTAGGATAGCCAGCATCAACAAGGTAGTACTTGCCTAAACAAAACAAAGGAAATATTGCATATTAGTTGTGACATATTTTGCATAGCTAACTACACAACACAGTGCATAAAATTACATAGCTATCTACAAAATACAGTGCACGAAATTCCTGCACTAATTGATATCACTCACCATCATTTCCTCTCCCAAAATGACCAGCAACATCACTCAATTTGACAAAAAAAAAAGAGAGATCGACATCGCGTTTGATAGCATGGGCTGCTCACCCCAATCCAGTACGAGCTACTCAGCAAATGCGGAAATCGAACGCATCAATCAAGAATGGTTTGCTCACCGGAGGGAGACGAGGACGGTGGCGGAGAGCGTCGATCTGGAGCCCGGCCTGATGAAGAACCTTGACGGGAGCCGCCGGTGGGAGACGGAGTCGGGGGCGGCGGGGCCCGGAGTCGGGGGGCGGCGGCGGTCGGAGTCGAGGGCCGGCGGCGTCCGGAGACGAGGGCCGGCGGCGGGGCCCGGAGTCGGGGGGCGGCGGCGGTCGGAGTCGAGGGCCGGCGGCGTCCGGAGACGAGGGCCGGCGGCGGCTAGGTCACACGGGGACTCGGGAGTGGAAAAAGGACCGGCGCGACTCGGGAGTGGCTCGCTCGGGAGGAAAGAAAAAAGGAGCGAACGGTTTTCTTCACTTGGCGGTGGCAGTCCGTCCGTAAATACACGCTGCTCCGCGATTTGGTGCTCCGCGGATCGCTGGAAGTGCTGCTCCGCGATTTGTACAGCGAAAATGTACCGCTCCGAGGATCTGACTCCTTGGAGCATAGGTGTTCGGTGCTGCTCCGCACCGGAGCACCGCGGAGCTGGAGCGCGGAGGGTTGCCGAACACGCCCTGAGAGAGCTCTGCCGCCCACTCCCGCACGCTGCACTTTTTGCCGTTTTCCGGGCAAACTTGTTTTTTTTTTCTCGCATATAATATCTGGACGGAAATGCCCCTGCACGGTTCCAAAATTGGTCCGTGTCACCGGCCGTGCATTTGCGCCGCGTACCCATGCTGATGTCAAATGGAGAGGGAAATATATCCGTCCAGCGCCCACTGGAATGTTGGTCATTGGTGTTGGTTTGGGTGTTCCATCTGTTCAATGCGCCGAGCTTGGTGGCATTTTCTTGCCACTAGAGGGTGCCATGATACTTTCAGCAAAATGGGCATGCAAATCAAACCAATAGGATTTTGTGGTCTTAATTTAAGAGGCAAAAAAATGTATTCTTGCATAACAAAGAAAAAGAGGGTTGATCATGGATTTTGTAAGTGACAAAACTATTACAAATGGCTGGAGCACACATCATGTAACATAACAAAGCTCACCACACCGGCCGGTCGACCTCGATACCCGCGCATATCTCATACACGATGCTACGAAGGAGATGGCCATCGAGGGTGTGCGAGTGGCATTGTCATCACTACTCGAGCCAACAACTCCGACTTCAACATAACAAACCACCACATGAAGTTGACTTCGGATTATGAAAAACTTTCTAGCTCACCCTCCATAGGCAAGCGGCGAAGGGGGAGGACGTGGAGTTCGCATCAGAGAGGGTCATATGTAGACCCAGTAGACATGTATTCTGGCATAATAATTAAGAAAAAAGAGAATTGTTAATAAATTTTAAAAGTGAGAAAACTATTACAAATGGCCCGAGCAGCAGTGACGGAGCTTCATGAGGGTCAACCTGGGCCATGCCCCCCCACCCCCCCCCCCCCCCCCCCCACCTCCCCCCCCCCACACACATTTATGTAACTCATACAATTAGTACTAGTGTTACGACTAAATAATGAGGATTAAGCACCATAATTGCTATTAAATGGCTTAATTAACCTTTTAGCCCCTCCTTAATTTTTGTTCAAGCTCCGCTACTGCCGAGCAGACGTCATGTAACATGACAAAGCACATCACACCATGACCACCAGCGTTATATCTCATATAAACGCCATACGCCGATTGACCTGGCTACACATATAAACCTCATAGATGATGCTACGAAGGAATATCTCCCAAGGTTGTGTGAGTGTCATTGTCATCGCTACTTGAGCCAGCGACTCTGAGTTCAACATAAAAAACCACAACACGAAGTTGACGTCGGCCTATGAAAAACTGTTGAGCTCACCCTCCATGGACAAGTGGCGGAGTTGGAGGACATGTAGTTCGCATCAGAGAGGGTCACATACAAACCCAGTAAACACGTCAGAAACGACTATCAAAATCTTTGCCGTTATGAGGGATAATCTTTGGCGTGACTGGCTATAGCATTCTGTCTAAGTCTAGGATGAAGCAATGTCGTCGTGGGTCTCCATTATGTTATATCCCTTTCCTTTGGGGGGGGGGGGCAAAGAGGGAGGCACTAGCGACCTGTGGATTGATTTGCGATTGAGACCCTAATCATCAAGTTAGCCAAATCAAATAAAGTAGTAAATAAATTAGGAGATTTTTCAAGGGTGTGTCTAACAATACACTAGCCAAGTTGCACCAAAAATTACTCACATTTTTTAGGTACATTATACATGGTTTTTTATTTTATTATTTTTAGGTGTAGTCAAAACTAGGTCAAGTTCTGGGTGAACCGAACCTGGAATAATAAAACAGTGCATGCTCTTTGTTTTACGGTGACCGGATAAGACTCACGCCATCGACGTGGGTTCAAGGTGTGCGTGCGGTTGGTAATTTCGCTCCATCAGGATTTGGGTGTGGGCCCCGCCGATTCGGCGCCACCTACCTCGGGTCCCGATGGGACCCGTCACCCACACCCTGCGGCACGTGCGCGGCTGCCCCGCTCGCGCGTGACCCATCTCACCGACAGGTGGGAGCCCACCTGCCGCCTTTCCTTGCATTGGATCCGTGTGGGGGTGGCCCGACTTCTCGTGGACGCACGCACGCACCGGGCGCGCCGTGTCTGATTAGCGCCGTAAAGCTTGTGTGTTTGTAAAGTGATTATTAGCCGGTGCCTACTTACTGCTGCATGGCACTGGGAGCTTTAGGCAAATGATCCTAGGAGTACATGTCGTGCTTAATCTTTTTCTTGTACTACTACTACGGCACTATATCTTTCAGCAAGTACAACCCATGCTTAAACAACAGCGTTACCCGTTCTCGTTGTCGTTGTTGTACAGTAAGTAAGTATTAAAACCGACTAATTATTTAACCGATGTTCCATCCAGACCAGCGTGCAAACCACACTCGAAACCTACCCTCGGAGTACTCGTTTCAAAAAATAAACAAAAACAAAAACTTACCCTAGGTGCCACATGTTTACCATGCTTACAGCAGATACACACAAAAAAACTCATGAATTTGTAAAGAAAAATAGGTATCCGATTGTTTGATTAGTGTAATTTAACAAGGTCAAGCCCCCTCAAACAGGTCACTAAAACTAATTAGCATGTCCTTTGCACCCCTTGATCTCAGTTGTTGGTTCCGTCCCTACATTTTTGGGTGACTCCTAAACCAGTTTTAGTTTTGCAAATTTATCTGAGAGAACAACCACAAATGCATAATGTAATTTATAAAAGGAAATAATCTGCGTTTGATTTCAACAACAATCACATGGTGCCAGCTCATGGCGGAGAACAATGACGATTATTTTGGAATGAAGGAATGCTCCATCAAACAACAGAATAAGCCTAACCCTAACCTAGGGTTCATCATAGCTGTGGTAGTAGTGGACGAAAAACTTGTGCACTCCTTGACTTCTTGGAGGCGGCAGCCGACAACCCTTGCCCATCCCATCGTGCCCCGCACGGTTGTGGGCGGATCGGGAGGCCATTGATCTGACATAGGAGAAGGAGAAAAATGAGGATGGGAGGTGGAGAGGTCTCGCCGGAGCAAGGAAGATGTGACAGGGGAGTAAAAGACATGGCGAAGAGAAAAGGGGTAGCTAACTAAAAATTGGTCTCCATCCCCTTGATATAGTATGTACATGAAAACAATTTGGAACTAGCCAATAGCGTTTTTTGTTCGGTCCACACAATGACGCAAAAAGCGTTGGAGGTGACCGGAAGGAAGGGGGTGCCAAGATTATTCTCCGCTCTGATTACCTCTCCTTGCAAGGGCGGAGGAGGAATTAAGCTTGGGGGGGCTGATAATCAGCCATTAGGGGGGCATCCATGCTATTTTCCTCCAAAATTTGTTTCTAAACCTTGCTTATGCATAAAATTTACCTTTGCATATCATGGCATAGGGGGGGGCAAGGCCCATGCTGGCCCCCCTAGCTCCGCCACTGTCTCGTTGGTACATCACCTTCTTTCCCCTGTGAGGGGCCGATCGGATGTGAAAGCGGTGGTGAGGGACATCAAGAAGCTTGCTTCCGGTCTTTCGACATGTTCTTTCAGTCACGATGGTCGTGCTATTAATGTAGCGGCGGTAGTGATCTTGTATCTAGATGTTTTCTTTTGATGTTCTTCCGGAGCATATTCAGAATTTACTATGTACTGATGTTATTTTATCAATAAGCGCCACATTCTCTCAAAAAAAAACATCACCCAGGTCGTGAAGAAGTTGCGAAATGGTCAAGGTTCGTACAGAACAACAATCCATCCATACTATAATCACCACCGGAATATTTTAACCGTCGCTGCCCAAGACATTGCTGGGATGTCTTTCCGCTCTTGTACTACCTCAGAGACGTACTACAGCAGAGCCGAGTCAGGGGTAATTAACTAAAATTTAAATAAACAAAGCCTCTGGTAAAAACCTGCACTGCAGGCGCTAATTATAGTGCGCGCTGGTTATCGGGTTGGAGCGTTGCTGTAGCAGCGAACACATGGTCAAATGCATGCTGCAGGGACACTGCAATTGCAGTAAATCGCGATGATTGGTCTCCCCATGACCGGATCTTATTTACCTGCAACCTTCGGTAACCGGGTGAAAATGCAAAATAATCGTGCTAAACAGAAGCGGGGATACAAGGTTAGTTCAGCAGCAGTCCGTGCGGTCCTCGTTCTGATGAACAAGTGGGCCCCACATGGCAGTACCCCCCTGCATGCTTGGATCTCTCAGTCAGGCCCACATGGACGGTGCAATCAGGGATCCAGGGCCTGAATGAATGGTGCAGCGCTGCAAGGAGTGAAAATATGTTTTTCCCACTCTATCGACTCCTGCAATGCAAACAAGATTCTATTTCAGTTTTCCGTTTGCATCGAGACATACAGGGCGTGTTTGGTAGACTGCACCATCTCAGATAATCTCTGCCCATACGATTTCTGGCTGTTTGGTAGCCCGCGTCTCATGCCTGGCCATGTCCACCTCGCCCGAAAACCCTCTCTCAGCCATGCCCGTGAGATAAGCTCAGATCGAGCTTCACAACTCAGCCTGGCCCAACTCATACTGAAAATTTTCCACGCGTGGGCCCCACCCAAGCGTCCGCCCTGCGAGCCCCTCTCGAACTAGCCCTCATCCCCCCCCGTAGCCTTTCCTCCTCCTTCCAGCTCTCTCCCTCGCCTCCTCCTCTACTCTCCGATCCGCAAATCGTCCGTCCGCGCTGCAAGCCCCTCTTCGATCCGGCCCAGCACAGCACTGCTGGGAGCCATGGCCACGAGGATCCACATGTTCTTGCTCGCTGTGCCCAGAGACGGAGGAGTACCTTGCGCCCACATCTGCCCCGAGCTTCGGCATCTTGCGCCCGCATCTGCGCAAGCTTGGCGCCGCCGCTTCTGCCTTGAGCATGTCTCCTCCGCCGCCGCATATGGCGCCGGTTCCCCGCGTCTACCGCCACCGCCAGGCGCCGGATTAGGAGCGGCGCCGCCGGAGATGTGCTCTGAACACACAATTTTGATTGTGGGACCTGATTGCTTTTTCAGTTACTTGCTAAGGACTTCTTTATAAAACTTTGGACCTATCCGTAATTTTAGTTTCTGGACTCTAGTCTCAGCACATACAACCTACCAAACAGCTTCTCGGGTCAGCCCGTTTTTTCACATGCAATCTATCAAACACAAAGCAATATCTCAACCCAACTTGTATACAGGCTACCAAACACACCCACAGTAACTTTCGTCTGCTAATAAAGTTAAGATTCGAGCCGCTAACAAGCAAACTCATTTGACTGACCAGAAAATTACCCCGTTTCGATATGCTGCTACACTAGCGCTGGCCAGGCAATGGCATGCATGTGCTTGGGCGTAGCAGCACGTACGAGCTGAAAGCTTAATTAAAAACAAAAGGATTTGCAAATTGGCCAGCAGAGGGAATCAATCCGTCCTGATGAGGAGCTAGAAAGGCATCGGTTTTGCCTTTGCTCCTGGCTTTTCTCATGCACACAAGCGCTCGAAAGACGCCTTTTCTCTGCTTGCTACTTTCTTTCAAGCTCCTATTATTATCGACAAAGAAAGTGGTTAGCAAGAGCAAAGGCTAGTGCTGCTCTATATTCGCAAATGGTCACTTCCTAACAGTATATGAGAGCCGGTCGAATGATTGCCCTTGCTCACCGCCGCCTCACTCGGCCAGAGGGCAGCTTGTGTGGCACAAAAATGCTTTGAGCAGCAAAGCTTGCATTCCATGAACTTCAAAGAGTGTTTGCTAGAATATCTTCAGGTTCATCAGGGAGGTGTAGTGTCGATTGTACGTAGCACCGTACACAAGGCAAGGCAAGGCAGGATCCGAGTAGGAGACCATGCAGGACCTATTCGTACACACGTCAGCTGACGTGACTGGATTGCAGCAGCAATGGCAAAGAACAGAAGAAGAGTCATGGGCACAACTGCTGAAAGCCGTTATTATCAATCACATGGTGTGCTTCCTGGCTGGCATGCTTGTCCAGTTGCGCTGAAGTAGCTCTACAGTAGACGCACACCAACATTGTATTGTATCCATTCTTTCAGATTCAGACTTCCCCGACCATGTTAAAATCGGTGCTGTGGATATCGACGGACTCACTGCAGCACACTACGTCTATTAGGGCAGCATGGTCGCCCCACTTGTACTATTGCTGTATAAACTACGTACTCACTTCGCCCAAAAATACTTGATGTGGATTTGTCTAAATACGGAGTACAAAAAAAATAATTTGACAATAAAGATGAACCGGGGCCATCCTTTGGGAGTGCTAAACAGCTAGGGCTTAACTGTCTTGACAGAGATGTACACATGGAAATCGCTTTCAGATCTCAATCTTGCTGGTTTTATTCCGAGTTTTCTAAATAGTACGGCATCCTAATCCTAATGTTTCTCCCGCCAGACGATTCCATTAATTCATGAAAGGGAACACAGATGACCAGCCAACAACATGCATGCATTGGTCTACTCTACGGGTCTCATGCTCTAAACTCTATAATGCAGGATACAGGTGCGATTCAGATAAGCACGTCGTCCCCGTCGGCAGCGTCCAGGGGAGACCATACGGCCTACCAGGCACAGACCATGTTTTGGGTACAAATTGGACATATGTTCATGGGGTGAGGGGTCCGTTCAATCACGGCGTGTGTCAAGCATGGATGATCACGTACAAGTAGTCCAGCACCACTACAACACCGTGTGGTCTGAAATCTGAATATAATAAGCCTGGACTTTGTCCTCACAGGTGTTCCTGATGGACTTGGCAACTCAAAGCTTCACTAAATAGTTATTCCAAGGTCATGAGCTCCAAGCTCTGTTGCAAAGTTCAGAGAAGAATGCCAAGGAATATACTCTGATTTATATATATGTTTACCTGGACACAGAGGGATCGTAGAATCCTATCCCCCTCTGCTAAGAAGTCACCAGGCTTCAAATGAACCAGATTTCCATCAAGCTGTAAAAGGCCCAAACGACAGACAGACAAAGCCTATATACTGTATGACAAGTACTCCTCTATATCGATCGCTTGCCCGTGAAGCGATTAATAGTTACCTAGGAGGCTACGAGCCAAGCCCTTTTATCAGTGTGTTCCTCTAGGACCTAGGTTCCAAAGCAGAGACTAATGGCAATTGTCCACGAGACCGGAAGCGGCCGAGGCTTAGCAGACACGCCCAATAATGCAGCATCCATGGCTACAAAATTGTGTTACAACCATGGTACTATCTAGTGTGCTAGTTACATGGTCCGGGAGTCTGGGACCAGCCACTCATGTGCCGAGGTTCCCCCTAATCCATCTCAGCAATGATCTACAGCACATTTTTAACCGTGGTAATCGTTTTGGTTGGTAAATGAAAGAGAGCGACTTGTCTAGCTTCCAGTGCTACACAAAAGGATAAAGGAGAATGGATTAGATGGAAAGGCAACCTTTAGCTACCTTGCTCTTGGATACTACACTCCCCAGATCATGTGTAGATATACACGCATTATTGTCGTTGTGGAACAGCACTAGTGCCAGGTTCACCTTGTATATATATAGAGATGGATACAGATGCGTACCTTTATGGAATCTGGAGTATATTCAGTCTCTGCCTCTTCGTAGGTTGAAGCCAAGAGAGAGAGGCTGGGATATCCGACGCCAGTATACAATTGAAAAGTGAAAAGGAGACGGTAAAATGTAATAGGTGGCCATAAAAATTGCTAGCAGTAGAAAAAAGAACATGAAACGCTCCTGGCTGTACCAGAAGACAAGCAGAGAAATCACATGCACCGGCACATGATTAGATCCCCCACCTCTCCCTGTGCATGTCCAAACCTCTTGCTGCACCACCACGTAGCCCATACTTATTCCCTGACCTGGGTACGAGAAAATTCCATTAGAACATGACAGTTCATTAACGGATTACAGAAGTTGGAAGGCTGCACATGATGGCCAGAAAAATTGAAATGCAGAATCATCATCACCTAATTAGTGCTGCTGACTAAAACCGACACCACTCCGATTTTCTCTGAAGGAAGCATGATAAAAGTTCTGTGTTTCAGACATTATCCAACTCGTCATCTTCACGAATAAACATCCAATTACTGAACAAAAGGTTCCAGAGTTTCACTGGAGCATCACCTGTTGTCTTACCAACACTGATGGCGACGGGATCGTGCAAAGCATCGCATGCTTGCTGCATGCCTTTAATCAGGACTCGGCAATGCATAGCACGGCTGTGATCCACCACTCAGCAAAAGGTTTCTAATGTGACTGAAAAAGAAAATTACATCCATTTTCTCTTACGGCTCATGGATGAATGTCCTAACAGCTAAATAAATACCAGTGTACTTACAAAGAAAGAAGAATGTGCTGCCACTCATCAGGTAGCAACAGTGTGTTTATTACCACATATAAAGGCAACACGTCTTTAATTTCAAATCTGGAATTGCATTTATCGGCAACATGTCTTTAATTTCAACACCACTACTTGGTGATGAGTTCCACTTATATATACAATGCAATAATATACACTGACAATGCTAACCAATGTTCATCTCTCAGATATAGCTCCCAACCAACAAACTTATTAACAATGGTAATCCTCACAATGTTAGATCTTGAAGACTGACATATGGAAGGCGTGATGGTTTCGCGCGAGGTACAATCTTTGAAACTGAAGACGAAAGTTCTCTCACTCTCTTCCAGAGCATATTCCTAAGCAACCTGAAACATACACACATTAAGTTACGGAAGGATGGAGCATGTAAAAGTTCAAAAAAAATCTAATCCAGAAGTTTGTAATCTAAGAAATGCAGTGGCAAACTTTTAGCATCAAGCATGCATGCCACATTTACAGGTTCAAGGATATTTTTTAAAGGTCGGCAGATGAGGAATATCAACATACTGATTATTTTCGGAGAAAACGCAAGAGCCTTGCATTACATTACATATCGAATTTCTAACCCTCACTTTTCAATATGCTTATTTAATATTAGGTCGCGGAGGAATTTTTCAGTAACTTAGTTTCACTAAAAAGGAAGTAGCGCTTCTCGGGTGTCAAGGTTAACTTTAAAGATGAACGAAATGCTCAGCTAAATATCCTCCCCGTACATGAAAAATAACATATATAGACAAACGATCTAGGATCGATGATAACGTCATAATCACACCATCTATATTTTAGAATTACAAAAAAAACTTAATTCATCAGTGACATGATATGAACTGATCAATAAGACAAACCCATCTTATGTTCTAAAAGAAAAACCCTAATTTTGTTTGCAGTTAAATGTAAAACCATAAAAATTTCACACTTTCTTAAGTGACGGAAGATTCATCTGAAGTTTCGTTTCGACCTGGTACTTATAGTCCAAGTGCTTGAATGTTCCCATACAAAAGAACATTTCTTCTCGGCCACAGGCTACTCAAGAAACATGCTTCTTCTCCAAGGCTAAGGCCTTATTTTCAGGAAGTCCAGCAACACCACTCAATGAATATAGTGTATCTAAAAGTTTTACCAGACTGACCACACATGACACTACTTATGATAATCATTCATCCAGGAAGGTGGGAGAGACAATCAATTATGAGATTTGCTTGAGAAATATTGACCTTATCATCATATTCCTCTGTGTTGTTAAAGGACCATTCCTAATTTACTACTCACTCCGTTCGTAAATGTAAGATGTTTAACCTTTTTTGTCCCACGTGTATCCAGACATATTTTTAGTGCAAGGTTGATGTGAATCTTGCACTAAAACATGTCTAGATACGTGTGGACCAAAAAATGCTAAAACATCTAACATTTAGGAATAGAGGGAGTACTTTCAGTTAGTTCCTGTGTAAGCACTTAGGATTCAAACCCCAACTACCATGTCGAATATCATTATCAAGTTCGTCTCTAATTTTCCCAGCATTAATTTTATGTTAAATCAGGAATACAGGATATGCAAGGAATCTGAAACATCAGACCAGTTTCATCGGCGTACAGCAGAACTCCTGCGACATTCTTCAACCCCAGCATGCAATGATTCAACGGCAAGGTGACTACACCGATGAGAGCTCTTCGTTGTCATAATCCTTTCATCCCTGGGGTTTCTTTGATTAGTTGAGCGAGAGCCCTTCCACACGAGCTCCCGGTTCACTATGGCCGACTTTGATCTCTGTTTGACCAGTTGGTCTCACAGTCAAGCAGGTTTATACCATTGTGCTCCCAGGCAGAATCAACACTAAAGCCTACTTTTTAGCACACCTCTGTTACTCTTTAGGACGGACCGACCCCAGATAAAAACTTAAAAAGCATGAGATGCGCTAGTATGTAAGGTTCTATTTTCACATGGTTTTTGCATTAACTGGGCAACTCTCTTCTATTTATATTGAAGACAGAACTACTGCACACAGACACAGCCCTTGCTTAGGCAATAAAAAAAACTACTGTGTATGCAACAAAAGCTCTAAGAAAAATATAGCTAATCTTGAAAGAACAAGACATAGTTTGTTGTCTCAAAAATGGGCAATGTGATGGCTTTAAGTTTATAAGATCTTAGACAAGTCAACATGCCATGCAATAATTTACTGACTGTGTACAGCAGATTACAAGGTTTTGTCGCCTACTCCATAATGCAACTTCTGAATGGGCACTAAACTACTAGGTTTGTTTTAACGGTGCCAATGGCACCTTCTGATCACGTAAAATGACTAAAACAGGTGTGTAACTCAGTTACACTGATATTCCAGTCTAAATATGATCAATGTAGTCAGAATATTGAAAATGCAGGATAAAACTATAATTCAATGGATCTGTAAGCAAGGACAACATTCGCATAATTTCTTGCATATGTTGCTGTATACGATGGGTTGGATTCTGTAAAATTTAGCGGCCTATGAGTTATATTGTCTAATGACCACATGGTCATAATTGAGAACGGATACATCGTAATTGAGAAGTTGTCTCTAGAAACAGTAGAAGGAATATTTGTCTGTGTGATTGAATTCTAGAGGCCGACCTAAAGAAAACCCTCATGTGGTGGTTGAATTATGATGCTCATTTCTAAGGGCGCTACAGATAAATCCAGAGTTCACGCACTGCTCGAACCATTTCCACACTAGGATCACAAAGCTATTCCAATCTAATCTACTAGCCGGGTATGAAACTGAAAGCAGTGAATGGCAACACACGAACCTCAATCGACGTGAGCGTGGTTGAAATTCGCGTCCACGATGTCGTCGTCTTCGTCACTTTCGTCGGACGATGAGGAGGAGGACGACGAGGAAGGGGGAGGGGAGTACCGCGCCAGCAGCAGCTCCGGAGGAGGCGAGAGCAGAAGGAGCCGTCGCGGCTGCGCGCGGCGGCCGCGTAGAGGGGAGGCGAAGCGGAGGGCGCCGTGCGCGGGGAGGAAGGGGACGCAGAGGAAGGCGGCGAAGCGCAGCAGGAGGTGGAGCGGCCCGCAGCAGAGGAGCGCCAGGACACGGTCGGGCGGGAGCGTCTCCGGGTTGCACGCCACGCGCTGCCACCCCTCCGCCGACGCCCGCGCCACCGCCACCACCCACCACGGCCGCACCGCCATTTTCCCCTCAAATCCTCAACACACCCTAATAATCCCCCAATCCAGCTTCCCCGCGGGGGGGGGGGGGGGGGGGGGGGGGGGGGGGGGCAATGGGGAAGTGGTCGAGGCGCGCACGGCACGAGAGCCGCCGTGCGCGTGCGGTGTTCTCGGTCCCCGCTCCGTGCTTCCGCCGCCGCCCGTCGCGCTGATCTCGCCGCCGTCGTGCTCGGATTTGCTGCGGAAAGCTGTTTGGGTTGTTCGATCGATCACGGTTTGCCGCCGTCGTGAAGCTTTATCTACTCGGATGCGAATGCTGACTCTGCCGCCGGCCGTTGGGGCCTACATGTCAGCGGGACGTTCCGTTTGCTGTACTGTAGCGTCGGCTGTCCCAGTTGTTACCTGTAAACAGGTTATGACGGGCACATCTTGTACCGATTCTCGGTTGTGATTTGCGAATGTACAATTTCAAGCTTACAGATGACGCTTGATATTTCATAATCAGACACTTCTTATGATAAGCAGATAAATCGCAGGGTGAAATTGTATGAGAAGTTACAGTAGTTGGTAAGAAGTAAGAACACAGCAGACACCTAGCATCACAGCTCCGTTGAAACAGATACAGTATCATAAACCAAAGAGCAAAAAACAAACAGTGTGTCAAACGATGAGGGCCCAAGATCAACGAGTTGATAAGACTTTTATACCAACAATTCCCTCAATAGAATAAAACATTTATATCAGCGACATAGATCACGGGACAGAAATTTCGTCACCATTAATTTGGAAAGGGGCACGCGGAACAGCTACAGGCGATGGACAATACACCACCACATGAACATGAAACTCAAAAAGAGGGACAGTATCTCCAACTGCATTTTATTTCATGCATTGTGATGCGCCGAGGAGAAAAGGCTGGGACACGACTGTATATCAAGTGATGAAAAAGGCTTCAAGGAAGGGTCCTCTCGTAGAGGGGAAGCGCTCCCAGGGCTTGACGCTCTGCTGCCTCCTTTTTCACCTGCCACAAAAATGCGAGATCAAACAATAGCCAACTTGGAACATGTCTGAAGGTGAATAGCTTCAGCAAACAATTATAGGTGTAGAGAAACACTTGTATGTACAAGTAACTTAGTTGCTTAATGGCCGAACAAGGTCACCAAAGGTGCTAGAAGGAAGCTAACAACTGTAGCGCCTTGCATGAGTAGATAGATGGGTCATGAATTCACAGATTTTAGGGCAGTACCATCTTGTAACAATTCGACAAAACAGTAGCAACAATCACAAGGACAATGCTTTCAATGCAAAAATGACAAAGAAATAAGGAGCTATATTAATATTCAGAACCAAAGATGTAGAGGAAGAGAACTATTGGATAGCATGGCTCATAAAGAATTTGAGGGGTCACCTAATCCTACCATCCAATGGTTTTGGTGATGGACTAATGTACTTTCTTATTCCTCAAATCAAAAGAGTTAAGGACAGCTGGTCCATTCACCTCTCCGGTTAATCAATCCTCACACTCTAGGTTACCAGTTGAAGCTAACCTATACATCTTGCATAACACTAGTGATCTAGAGAAGTATGGGGGCGGTAGTGTACATCATGACCAGAAAGGTAGTGTTCTTATACTTGGCTACAAGATGAATTTGAGGGTAACGGTTTGGATTGACCAAGCACTTCATTCCTCCAGGTCAATCGAACTCCAAACACTATAAGTGGACTACCAGCTAAAGCTAACATATAAAATTTGCATGACGCCTGTGATCCAGATAAGTATGAGGGCGGTAGCGTACAGAATGACATGATAATGCATGACCAAAAAAGTACTGTGCTTGTACTTATAAGTCGCTGAAGAGTTAGAAGTTGCATACAATAGATTATAGCTTATTTACACATGAGTATATAAAGAGTTGAGTTGATGCAACGAAAATGTCAAACTGCAAAAAAGAAAAGCACCAGTAAATACACTTACCAGAGCCAGCATGTCACTCAAATAGCTTTTGAATGGTGTTTGCAGTGCCTGTGCAAAGGAAGTAAATGCTTCAGAAAACAGGTTTATCAGACTATATTTGATAATTGCTAGTGTAATGGTAAGTGGTAATGGGCCAGTTGCTGAAGCTGAAAGAATGGTTACTCCCTCTGTTTTTTAATATAACATATTTTAGATGTTCCACATATTGTCTAGATGCCTAATAAACTGAGTGAACATACACACTAAAACGTGTCTAGATACATCTGTACACATGTGAATATGGACAAATGCTAAAATGCTAAAACATCTTATATTTAAAAACGGAGGGAGTAGTTCATAGTGAGCGTTTTCTCACACACTACCAATTCATAGGTCAAGAAGAAAAGAAAAGTTAAGCCGGCCATTAAGATAAGTCATCTAAGCTAAAACATATCCAGAAAAGGTGGAATATTAACTTTATACCAAAAATACATTTCAACTTTGAAACAACCGAAGCATCGTACAAAACTAATTCAACTACATGTTAAAGATGACACAATAAGATAGTGATCAATCAAACTGATGCACGGTCAGCAAAAGTTTGTGCAATAATCTGAGACACGAGCGTAGATTTCTAGCAAAAATGTGGAATTCCATATTCTGGATACAACTTTTCTCCTCCAATCTATTGGAAATTCAGGCATCAAATTCACCGGTTTCTTAGGAAACAAAACATATTTGTAATGCAGCATAGGTAAATCGAATGGAACATCCGAAACACTAAAGGTAGAATCATATCGACCACATGTTCAACCGAAATGCACAACGCTATTCTCGTAATAGTATTAACATAGAGAAACTGCGTCTAGTACACAAATCTCCCCACGGACCAAGCATCCACGTTGCAGAAACCGCGCACACGCACGCGAATCGAGAGAGATCCGTCCGGATCAGGCAGGGCAGGAAAGGGACGGACCTTGAGGTCGTCGGGGAGGTACTGGTGCTTCATGGAGAGGTCCATGGCGCGCTTAAGGCGCTGGATGCGGGCGTCGACCACCTCCCTGGGCAGCCTGGCGAGCGCCTCCTTGATGTCCAGATCGAAGTAGGGGTCGTACAGATCGTCGTACCTCAGGCCTTGAACCGTCGTCACAAAACATGAAAATCGCATTCAGATCAACGCAGAAAACCAGGATCGATAAGGGGGCGAGACGACGGAGGGGAGGGGATCGGATCCGAGGGGGAATTTACCGTAGTTCTTGAGGCGGGAGGAGATGGTGAGCATGTGGATGCGCGCGAGCGGGTTGCGGCGCGGGTTCACGAACCACTGCGAGAACGCGGACAGCATCGACGACATCGTGGGCGGCGGCGGCGGCGGCGATCCCGTTCGTCTCCTCTTTGACGAGGTGTGGCGTTGGTGGAGATGAGAGGAGGACGGAGGTGGTGGAGGTTGTTGATTCTGTCTTGGGCTGGCTCCGTCGTAAGGGATGCACGGGAAATGGGCCGGGAGCCTGGGACAAGGGGACGGGTTATTACAGTATTTATTTTTGACCAACCCCTCAAATAAATTTGACCTTTTCCTCAAAAACAAAATGTATTTTAGCCTGAAGGGGAGGGCCGCCTTATTATTATGGTATTATTTGGAAAATTTAAAAATTAAAATAATTTTCTTTTGACTCTAAAAGAAGAGAAAATTTACAATAGAGACTGCCAAATTTGTTTTGGTCTTTGTTATTTAGGCTTTTATTTTGTTTTAATTCCTTTTTAATCTTTTTAAAAATAATAATTTTTAAGCTCACATATTGTGTGGAATGTTTTGGTAGGTGACTTAGGCCCAGTTCTTTTGATCTGCGACTTGTGCATAAGCCCTCCTAAGCAGAACTGTCCAAATAAGCTGTTGTGAATTAAACCTAAGCAGAGATTGCAATCCAGTTCTTTTGGGCTTCCCCAGTCCTAGCTTGTTGTCTGAGTTGTATGATGAAAAGTCCGGAACGGCCTTGTGATAAAATTGATGTTCTAACTGAACACATATTGAGTTCGTTTGTGTTGTTTTCTCATGTGTGATCACAAAATAATATTTTGATCGTCACATTCATCCGCCATAAATATGAAAATAAGAAAGGATTCATTTCTTAATTGATTACAACTTAAATAAGAGAAAGGGTCTCTTTTCTAAAAAATATAGAAATATAGTCTAATAATTCTAGGGAAACACACTCATAGCAATATCATCACGGATCCCTTTCATGTAAGAACCATCATCTTCGGGTGGAGCACTAGGATATGAAGCACTCTCCTCCTGGACATATACTCCACCATCAAACATGTCAAAATGTTGATCACGTAGATTGCTATCACGAATGTAGTTGTGTAGACACATGCACGCGGTAATTATCATCTTTTGGCGCTCAGGTGGTCGACGAGGTATGCCTTGAAGTATTCGAAATTTCATTTTGAGACACCCAAACGCTCGTTCGACCGAGTTTCGCCCTGATGAATGACGATAGTTGAACGTCTCTTCTCTTCCCCTTGGAGGATTATGTTGGAAATCCGGTACATGGTATCGAGTAGTTAGTTTTGTATGACGCTAGATATCCCTGTCGGTTCGGGTATCCTGAATCGACAAGATAGTATGGGGTATGAAAAAAAACGGTTCGTTCCAACTTGCGGGAAGCCCCCGGCGGTGGCGGGAAGTAGGGGTACCCCAGCTTATCTCCGCTTATCTCCACTGTGAAGAATTGGTAAAAGCTGGCTATCTAAAAAAGCTGCTTAAAATTGAGTTCTTTTGGGATTAGGTTTTTTTTCACCTCTAAGCTATCTAGGGCCACTTCTTTTGGGCTTCTAAAACAGTTTCGAGGTCCCAGACCGCATAAGCCCAAAAGAAGTGTTGGGCTGGTTGGCTGCTTATTTCTACCGCGAATCTGTTTTCCTTCACGATTGGAGAAACTGGCCGGGAGCAGTTTCTGCCCAGCTTCCCGCAAAGGGTCCGAAACGTTACGGATGTGTGCCCCTCCTTTTCAACTTATTTACGACATGCCTGCCACCGCAGGAAAACGGTCAACAACTCTCGCTCGCTCTCGTCCTCTCTGTCTCAACACTCGATGGGAATCGATGTCCTCTCCATCCCCGGCCGCCGCCTACTGACCACGCCGGTGCCTCCCTCCTCTCCATCCCGGCCTCCTGATCTGCGGGCGCACTGCCTCCTCTCCATCCTGTCCCGGCCTCCTGCTTCTCCATCCCCATCCCGCCCGCCCCCCTGCCACTCCATCGCCTAGGGTTCCCGCCGCCGCCTGCTGACCACGCCGGCCGCCCTCCTCTCCAGCCCCAGCCTCCAGCTCAAGTGCCCGCCTCCTCTCCATCCCAGGCCCGCACGGCCTTCTTCTCTCCATCCCCGGCCTGCACGGCCTCCTGCTCTCCATCCCCGGTGTCCCTTCATCTACGCCACGTCCAGTCTCCTGCCTGTCCACAGCAAGCTCGCCCGGCCGGCCGGCCGCCTACGATAAGATCGACTCAGCTCTCCAGGATCGACTCAGCTCCTCCAGGATGTCAACGGTTTGAATTGTTGGATTGTTGGACTTCAAATCCCATCCATTTCTTTTGCTGTATGTGATGAATTGTTGGAAGTGTTGGCCTAATTTTATTTGTCTATGATACGGTTCGAATTTCCAGTAATTGTGTACTACATGCAAAATTTAGCCTACAATGTGTACTGAATTTAGCCACAATTTGATTGACAGGTTATGTTTATTGTAGCTTCATTATAATTTTTAAATCACTACAACATTTCTTTTATTTTTGCATGTACACATAATTTAGTACAATCAAATTTAGGGGCGTTACAGACATCTCACAACTCAATACAACAAATAAGCCAAAACTACACAAGCCTAAAAGAAGTATCCCAAACAGTTTTTAGGTGCTTCTCCCCACCGTAATCCATAAGCCGGCTTATGCATAAGCATAAGCCCAAAAGAAGTGCCCCCTAGTTGTCTATTAACTTTGATGATTGATAAGAACCAACGTATTCTTTAACAATTTTTTAAATTTTCATATAGATTGTACAATTCTTACTTTCGGCTTCTCGAGCGGCTTCTGAAAGAAACTTCTCCCCACCTGCTTCTCATAGAAGTCTAGACCCCAAATTTGTTCCGGCAAAACTAGGTTATAAACCGGAACAAATTCAGGATCCAGGTTTTTATGAGAAGTTGTTTGGGGAGAAGGTTCTTTCAAATAAGCTGCTCTAGTAGGTGAAAAGAAGTGAGCCTTTTTTTTGCGATTAAAAGAAAGTGAGCCTTAGACAACTTGTTTTCCTAAAGAAAACTTACACAAAAATATAGCTACTCTACTTCATTGTGCAGATGTGTGCCCTTGATTTTTTAACACACGATGAGAGAATCCAAATTGCAGGCACATAATACAAATATGAACACATCATCCAACCAATTAATAAATGAGAAAAAAATAAGGGGCAGAAAAACACAAACTAGCAGACACAAATACCATTAGGTAAGGCACCAAGAGCTTCTATATACAGATACATCAGCTCAACCTCACTCACATCAAACAAAGGTGACGTTTCAACCTCACTCTCACAAAGTCACACGATTCACACATCAGAGTGTCACCCACACAACAAGGAAAGCATCTACCCTTCTGCCGTTCATTTTTCTTGGCCTATTTTCTTCACGCCATTGCCTTTGGAACTATGGAGTTCTACACGAAAGATAATGGCCAGTTTGACGACGAAAACCACGCACCACCATCGTTGCGACTTGCGAGAGCCCTAGAGCTTCAGCTTCCCCATGCCCGGTGGCGGTGCGAGTCGACCAGCATGGACCAGAGGATGTGTACATCTTCATCCTGACAGGACTTGACATCCTTATACAGGATCCGCATCCCCCTCCCTGCCAAGAAGCACCAAGCACAACAATGTCGATCAGTGCCTAACAATGGCAGGGTGAAGAGAAACAAAGCCCATACTGTCCCACTGCACAAATGCTAGTACAAAATGTAAGATTTGTGCAACAACAACAACAAGAGTAACCAATCAATCTTACGGTGTCTACGGGCAGAATGTGCACGGCCCATGAGCTTCCTCAGAGGGGAGAAGAGGGAGCGGAGCCACCCCATGAGGAAGCCCTGATGAGATCTTCAGGCTATGGCCTCATTGGGATGGGGGTGGAAATAAGTGAGCAGAGGCTCCAAGCTAGGTATGTATATTTGCAAGACGAGAGGAAATTTAAAAAAAGGGTCGGTTAGAGAGGAGGGAAGTAACCATCAGGGTTTTGCTTTTTGGCACGAGGTGAAGTTCAGTGCACTGTACCCTTCTCCTCTTGCTGCCACATTGTGCTTCCTTGCAACTCAATCATGGCACTTTTCAGCCATCTGTTCTGGTATCTTGTCCCTTTCCCCTCCTTACTCTTCCTACGGCCTTTCTTCTTCATTCGAGAAGGCCATGTCTCTGCCCCCAAACCTGAAATTCTAAGTACTGCCAATTCTAAGAATCCCATACTAAATTTGAGAAATGGTTGGTTTCCATTTTTCATGAATTTGCAGTTGTTCTCCGCAGGGGTTTACCATATACTGACATGTATCATGTATGCAAGAAACAAAACTTTGTTAAATAATACTCCTGCCATATACTATATTGCAATGCAGGTAGTGAATAAAACCACTCCACTGGTAACAGAGAGTATACAAACACTACGCGTAAAAGTATAGCACATTACGTTCCTGTTTCAAGGACCTTAAAACTACTGAGGTTGCAGAGGGACACTTAGCCACAGATTTTGGTGCAGACATGTAGCATATGAACTTCCTTTTTTCTAAAATAGTAGCACATGAACTAATTCTGCTAAACTTGTACTACAAGGGTTCACTTGAATACAAGAAAATGACAAATGGTTTTGGTTTAGCAAAGGTGGTTCAGTATTCTTAGCTTTTGGTTCAAGAAAATGATTCTGATAATGGTGACTGTTGCAGGACTACGAGTATCAAATGCCTACTTTAGGACTGTCAGACCTATCGTCTACCATAGTAATAATAGTACATACGTGACTTGCGATAAGAGCAGGGCACTTCTTCCATGAATAAGATTTTTTGCTAAACTTAAACTAGCATTGAGTTTTAAATATATTATGACTAGTAGCCATACGTTAGGTTTGATCTGTTGCTGGCATGCCTCCTTTGTCCAAACAACCTTGTCTAAGACTTGGTTTCGCAATGGGGAACATAAGATTGGTGCTCAAAATATGGCAAGGTGCAAGCCAATGTTTAGAAGAGTGGAGAAAAAAAAGTGAAAATAGGAAGTATTGACAGGTTTACGGAAGGGACTTGTTGCTTTCAGTGTGGGTCTGAATTCCTGTTTCGCCATGTAATAGGAAATAAAAAGAAGCCTATACTCTCCATATGAAATAAATTTGCTCTGTCAGTACCATGTCATAAACCTCTTAATTGTATGGTACTTTTATTTGTTTGACCAAGCATTCATTCGACGAGTATTGGACAAAGCTTAGCAAGCAAATGTCGTGATCTTTTTCAAGGAAACGCAAAAAAAAAACTCCATTTCGATGCATTGATGATAAGAGAGGTTTATGTACATGTCCAAGGAAGGACGAACACCAGACCATGCAACACGACCCACTTAAGCTAAGGGAGCAGTTGGCGAAGGGCCGGGCCTGCATCAGCCTACAGCCTGCTTGGCCTCCGCCCTGATCGTGTCCAGAAGGGATGACACAGAGGGTCGAGTGCTCTCCAAGACTGCCGTGTTGTGATGCTTCAAGAGCCTCTCGAGAGTACGCAAATGCTTCAAGAGCCACCAGGCCGTGAGCATGATCACCGATAAGGTGCCCCTGTGCGAAGGCCGGGGTGTGGATCGTAGCGCCGTCGTCTACGAACCAACGAAGTCATCCCCGGCTTCCGGGGGCATGGCAGTGAATCTGATCCACGAGAGTACCTCAGAACCAAGCCGTCCTCGAGAAGGGTCTATGAACAGATTTAATCATTTTCCATCAGGATTGTTCCAGAAGATATAGTGTTCGAAACATTAAGCAGTTGATGATAAGCTTTAGCATATGCAAGCAAATATAGCACACACATAAGATTAAAAAGAATCAATCAAATGTACTACTCCCTCCGGTCCTAAAATACTGTCGCAACTTATACGTTTAAGTTGTGCATGCTATAAAAACGGATTGGAGGGAGTACATAAAGAAGGAGAACAATGAATTTTCGAAAACGTACCATTAAAGCTATTGTTCCATGCTCTCTAAGAGCTCAAGAAATAACATTTAAATAACTAGGATGTACAAAACTCAACCTTTGATTTGGTGTCTTAACACACAGAAGCAAATTGAGTTAAATGCATGACATGAGGTTCACATACAAGCGATGCCACGTTAAGACATCGTTGGCCATTTTGGAAGATGATACGATGACACAAAAATTGAAATCTGAAGTAGTATTAACTAGAGCTGAAACCATGAAATAATTCAAATTAAGTCAATATTCCATAAGGACAACTAGGAATAATTGTTATAAACTAGAAATGTAAATCAGTAAAAAAAATCCACAAGATAGCAATCAATATCATTACCGTCAGTTCAGAGGTTCTTCTCAAATGTCAATATCCAGGGGGGCAAGCCATATACTCTGTCTGCTTTCACCATAAGTGCAAGCTTTTATAGCTTCAAATATATTTGCAACTAAGCAAATCGTCGCCACAATAAATTCCTGAATGAATGGACATGCACTAACAAACGGCACACCAGAAGTGTCAGTAAGCTGATTATGACCACCAAAAACTGTCTACATGTAATAGTCTCAGTGCAGGTTAGATGACTTGGTTACGAAGATTCTATTTGAATTTCAAACACTGAATTGACGAATGTAAGCTTGATTCAGACAGATAAATCAAGGTGGGAGAAACAAGGCCGCTTTGAAACTCAATTCATGATGAGGGAAAGACCAAGCTCCACTCAGGTCTGCCTAGGTTGGCCTGCAACAGAGTAGAGAGCAAGACAGCAGACCCCAAAAAGTACTTCAAGCTCCACTCAGCGATTCAGATTTTTCTTTTATAATATCCAAATAAAACAAGTCAATCAAAAAACCTTCGCACCTACAGAATACTAACTCATGTCTTGCTTGGTTTAACAGTCCCATTTCAGAGGCCCATAAAGACTGCAATTTCAAAAAAATCTTGTATAGAGCGACTAATGAACCGCACAATCTTCTGTTGGAAGGGAAGCATCAATACAATCCATATAATTACAAAACACGAACAGGAAAAGAAGATATAACGTAGTGTCGATATCAGAGAGGAAAGAAAATCAGGGTGCGAGATTGAAATGTCTTGTTGTTGATGGCTCGGGAAAATAAATTATTAAATATGTCAAACATTAGAGCTGAAGTGGTCCAGCATTTGAAAAGGCCGCTTAAATTACATTGATCGTTGCCCATGTCAATGCAACCTCCTCACTCAAGGAAACTAGAGCCGCACCTGCGTTACACAATGCAGATGGCATAACAAATAAGAAAACACCGCAAGAGAACACCACGAAACCACACAAAGAAAGTCAAAAAATGATCAGTATTGGAGATCTATGAAATGATATCAACCAACTTGATCTGTAGGATGGGAGAATTTGATGATCTGCATTAAGTTGAAGCATCTGAACTTCAGGATTTTCAGTAGAATCGATGGTATATGTCCTGTAAAAGATGGCATATTCAAATGTCTACAGATAAGCACAAAAAGGGCTGCCGTCAAAGTAACAAACTTGATACTCAAGCATTCCATTCCATGTGTATTGATTCCTCAAAACCTCCACTTTTGCACAGGATCACAGTTATATTCTAATGGTAATTTATAAGATTATTCTAACGATAAATTTTGTTACTGATCATAAGGGAACACGCGATGAGAACAAGTAGAAACCAAATGAAAAAAGAGCAATCATTATAATGTATTATTATCATTAACAACCACTCTGTATTTGAACGTTCAGTGTATACCTTACATCATGAGAATACTCTTTCTTAGAGCATTGCCATGGTTCAACTAAGTAGAGAAATAGAACCGACCTCACATAAGGCACCAGGGAGGCAAAGAAGTGACAAAAACACACTGGACATCGCAAAATCTTGCCAGACAATTCAAACACAACGTTTATAAGAAGATGGCAAAACAGAAAGAAAGAAAAAATATAATAAGAACAATGAAAGAACATATATTGGAGTCTGCATAGCATTGGAAAGAACAGACACTCACTGAAACAACTTGTTAGCACTAGGAAGGAGGCAGACGCAGAAGCGAATTACGGTCCTGCAGACGCCTACTCGATCTTCCACGCATAGAGGATGAGCGAGAAGCCGAGACCTTGCACCCGAGACTCCCTGAAAATCTGCGAGTACGACCACGGCATCGACTTCTCCGGCGCCTGGCATGTCTGGAACATGAACACCGCATTGCTCGTCGTCGACCCGAAGAGCCAGCTGTGGACATCCCAGAAGACCTCGACGGGCAAGCCGTCGACGAGGATCGTCTGGTTCCCCCTGAACTTCCAGGCCAGCCTCTTGACCTGCATGACGGGCTTCTTATCGATGCGTATCTCGAGGCAGGGATCCTTGAGGCCGACGGTGTCGCACTCTATGACGAGGTCGTGGAACAGGCCATTGTCGCAGAACTGCGCCTTGGCGGAGTAGATCTTCTTGCCGTAAATGTGCTCCTTCCTGGCCACGAAGGCGGCGTTGGACACGGGCCGGGTGGCGCCGGTCTTCCGGTAGGCGTCCTTCCTCATGTCGCCGAGCAGGAGCGCCAGCTCGAGGTCGAACACCACGGCGACGTAGAACCCTTCGAGCGGCTCAGGCCCCGCGCCGAACCTGGCCGCCGACAGGTCCCAGAAGATGTCGACCTTGCCGACGCCGTCGGCGTCGAGGCTCCTGGAGCCCTTCTTCTTGGAGAAGAGCCAGGGCTTGATGTCCGCCTTGCAGAGGCACTGCCCGGAGCCGGCGCCGGACAGGTCGTCGACGCCGACGCTGAGCCCCTGCCCCATGAGGCTCCGGCTCCAGGTGACCGAGATCGCGCAGGGCCGGCCGGAGAGCTGCGCCCGGTAGAGGCAGGTGACCAGGTTCTGCGCCGCGCCCTTGGTGCCGCCGCCGGCGCCCGCCGACGACGACGACGCGGCGTCCGCGATCTGCACGCCGCTCTCCCCGAAGCAGGACGGGAAGTCCCTCATTTCGGCGAACACCTCGCGTGCGTGCGAGCGTGCAGTCCCCCGCTCAGACGGAGCACGGCCGCAATGCCGGCCAAGAGGGGCGCAGATTGCTGGCTGCCGCGGGAGATTTCTCGATCCGGCAACGCCCCCAGCAAGTGGCCGAGAGATCCACCGCCTCCCTTTACTGCCGAAAAGCGGCACCAAGAACCGCCCAAAAAGCAAGCGGCCGGAGGGGGACAGAGCGAGCGGTGGATCGATCCGGCAGCAAGCTTCCGTCACGGCGCCGCCCTCTTCCACCGCAATCAAGCTCGGACCCGCGGGCAGAGGAGCAAAGTTCTCACTGAAATTTCTTCAGAAGGCGACTCAGGCTAGCAGAACAGGCAGTCCAGTGTGGGGGATGTGGAGAGCAGCAAGCTGGAGGAAGCAAGAGAAGAAGCAGCAAGCTGGAGCAAGCAAGAAGCGGCAGGGAAGTGGGAAGAAGTAGCTGCAGTAGTGAGGAGGGGGAGGTGGAAAGGAGACAAAAGGTTTGGGGGATCAAATCAATGGGGGCAGCCCTACTAGATAACAACACACAGCACTGTCAGCCAACTCATGGAGGGAGGAGCAGGTGCTGCCTTTGTAACTGCTGCCATTGTTGCCCATGGCTTTCTTTACATCTCACCTTGTGTACAAATACAGTCTTACCAAAGTCTCCTAGGAATCAAGGTTTCATTCATGGGGTGAAAGTAAAACCATGGTTCTCTCTACCATTTTAGTGTCACTGGATCAGTGAGCTAAACTGGGAGGTGAAAGATTCCTGAGGTGGAGACAATTGCCACTCATGCCAATTGCTCCATTGCAACTGTTGACAAAGGAATCTGGTCATCTGGGTGGTACTACTTCTCTACCTCTTGATTCTTCTTGACTCACTCTACTGCCTTTTGCCATGAGAATACCAATCCAGCAGCTTTGAAAAAAACAATCTTGCTTGGGAGTTGGGACTTGGCCTCGGGAGGACAAGTTCACATGCATTACAGTAGAAAATGACTGCAGTGTGTACTGTACCCTGCTACAGCAAATCCAGCCAGTGTTTACTCCATGGGTACCCCATCACTTGCTGTTTTCTGAACGAAAATCGTGTACCTGTAATAATTTGTTATACACATGTCCACATAACAATCTACGTCCACTTGATTCATTATCATACTTATTATTAGTACTTCTCTGTAGCCGACTATGTCTCCAAATAGTATATCTATGACAAGGAAGCAAAGAAATTCAAAGGCAAACTGAGAATTGAGCCGCCATGTTTAATCACAGACGTATTTGTATGGCCACGCCCACACATGCTTTCTCAATTATTTGCCTTCTTGTCAGCTGTTTCTACATCATTCATCTGTTGCCTACTCCATGATTGGGGCTGCACGCACAACAACTTAAGTATACAAGGCTCCATTGCACATAGTTTTTCTTCCTCCCAAATTTGACTTCAGATCAAGTAGTGAAGCAACTAGCCTCTACTACTGGAAATATTGTATGCCGCACGTACATGCTAAATAGGTAAAGAATTGCATGTGGAGAAATCAAAATCATTTTCTTTTTGTGCAACAAACCAAAGCTTCCCAAGCTGTGAGGTAACTGACATGAATGAGAAGGACAACGGTTTTCCAGGGCGAGGTTTCCCCACCAATCTCATCCGTTAACTGCACGCCCACGAGGCCGCATTTATTACTCGTCCCCTGGAGATCCAAATACCCTTTTCTTTCGGCTTCGACTCCACGCAAAGGTACACCCAAAATTTTGTAAACCATCAAATTTGAATTATTCCATCCGTGCACAATTAGAAGACGTTCCAGTTTTTCTGAATGAATAAAATGTATACAATCACATTTAAGATGTCTGTTCACTCATTTCAGACCGTATATAAGCCAAATTGAAATTCTAAAACATTTTATATTTAGAAGCATAAGTGTATTTTTTATCTCAGTTAGAAAATAGTGCTACCTTTGGGCTCTCCTCATCGCACTCGTGCTTTTAGATAATCCACAGAAAAACTTTTAGATAATCCACATGAAAACTTATGCACTATAGATGGCATTTTGTAAACCATATTATGTGAAATTAATCCGTTAACTCCTTTTAGTACAAACAATGTTTGCATTGTTTTTCTCGGATATGTTTGACACTCTTTCTCTTATTCTTTATGCTGCACCCACCTCACTTGAACTAAAACAACACTACTAGTCATGTGGAGTACGTATAACACTAAAACTTTATTGAGGGTACGAACTTTGTTGTTCGTAAATAGTTTTTTTTTAGGGCCCCATCTCAATTACTCACCTTAGCCAACTAACGTAATGGTGGGCATTGGTGGTGTTCTGTTGTCAAAAATTTAACGCCTTGACAGACAGGGTGCATGTTGTGCAGACTCAGTTGCTGAATGCAAATTTCTGCAGGACTAAATCGTGAATGGGTTTCATGAGCTAGCCGGCAACCAAATGATGCGATTTTCAGATGTGCTGCTCTGATTGTTAACAGTCCGTGTTCACTCATAAGTATTGAAATATATATACAGTGAAAGGTAATGGCGATGGGGAAGAGCCATTTTGGCTCCAGGTTCACATCACCCGGTACTTTTAACGTATTTTGAAATGTCAAAAAATAGTAAAAATATCCGTGAGTTAATGCATAATGTGATCACAAAAGTCATTTCAGAGGAAACTGACATTTTCATGGTCTATATAAAAACAACAGAAATGGAGTTAAAATAATACTCCCTCCGTTCCAAATTAGATGATTTCCATTTGTTAAATGGAGCATGTACGACTTCCATTTATTAAAAAGAGCATGTCCGTAGTACATGCTCCTTTTAACAAATGAAAGTCATCTAATTTGAAACAAAGGGAGTAATTTTAGGACTTTGTCTTTTTACATAGGACACAGAAAAAGTCGATGTTTCATGAATAGAGTGTTTTATGAATAGAGTGTTTTCTTAGATGCCCCCCCCCCCCCTCCCCCACATATAAAAGTTACACAAATAGTAAATTAAATTAGGTGTTTTCAAATTTTTCGTGAGATTTTGTTCCGTAGTTGGCACAGAACATACAAAACTAATAATTGGAAAAACATTTTACGTACTTTACTTCGCAAAACTATAAATATATACATAATCGAGCATGGTGAGATTTTTTAAACAAAATATTGGACAATAGAAATAATATTTTTCAAAGTATATACGCTCCGGACCACACTTCAGCCCTATGTCAGGGGTGGTACCATTACTATTCCTATATTAGTTCCAAAAATAGAAAGTGGAGATCAAAATATTGGAGCATATGAGCATCTCCACTCATGTCGGTAATAAATTTATTGGGGGCCCACTCGCGAAGCCAATAGCGGACTTACGAGTCAGTGCAACCTAACATTTCGTGAAGCACATCCTGTGCACGCCCTTCTCGTTTGGAGACGATTGGGCGCACGGGACGAAACTTCAAGCGACGCCACATCAGGCTCAAACAGACGGGTCAACGATGTCATTAACACATCCCGTCTTGTAGCCACGATACCGCCATACGAACCCAAAACTCCCAAGGCGATGAAGGTGAAGGCGACCGAAGGCATCGGGGAGCATGCTCTTCGCCGCCTCATGGCTCACCCGTCCACGGCGTGGTCGGAGGGAATGGCAGTTCGACGTCCTTCAACTTCAGGTGGTACACATAGGGGCTAGTGGATATATATGCTGTAAGTTGTACAATAGTATATTTGTGCTTTGCTGTCACCGTACGTACCTGAGCACTGGAGTACATGCAAAGTTTCGGTTCATTATGGTACATCATGTGTAATCTACTAGGAATGTGCCGCTCGTAGCCGGATAAATAATGCACATTGTGGTTGTCACTTAGCTTTCTGACTTGCTGGCAAGTTTGGCATGATACGAGCTACCTATGTATCATGTCCGATCCATAAGAAATATGTGTACAGCTGGGTATTCCTGATACTGCCATCCAAAAAACGTTAGTGGGATAGAGATAATTTGGGGATGGCGAGAAGATTGTATGGTCGACCGATCGTGTCCAAATAATAGAGGGAATTGTTGATGAATATATATATTATAATGGACATATATAATATGGCCAATGCTATCTTAAAAAGAGGAGTACAATACAAAGGAGCAAATATGCATATCGAAGTTCTTAATTAGATATTTGTTGAAAGCATTTTCTTCTTACGACAGGAATTATTATATACGCATTTTCTAAGGACTGGAGAGTGGAGACGATAATATATACAGTATGAAGGAAATGACAGAGTACATTACCGGCCCCCGATACGGCAATGATCACAAGGAAAAGGTTTAGGTAAGCTAATGAGTAATGGCTTTACAGCCTACTACTGTGCTAAAGCCTACCATCAGGGACAAAAAGCGATGCATTACCAGCAGTGATTTTTTAATCTTACATTTGATACTCATTTGGCGACTTCTGATTAGCTGTAAGGATCCACCAGTACGTAGCGTGCAATTGTTAAGCATTGGTGGAACACATTATAGAAAACAAAAGGTTATGTTGGTTAAGAAACAGTATAGATGCAGACACTCATAAAAGCGTGGATCCTGAAATTATCGTAAACTTTCGGTGTTCCAAATGGAGCCCTGTGTCCAATATCCCGTCACCGCCACGGCCACCACGACGGGGACACAAGCTCCCTATGCGGCTCCACGCTGTCCCTACTGCAAGCTAGCTAGGCACTCGCCGGAGACAGGCGCACGGCGTCAAAAGTTGAACTGATGATACCACAAACACGCCGATACACAGTGTGTGACACTGAGAGACCGTCATGGAGCTGCCATGCCCATGCGATGCAAGGACTGGAGCTTTGCTTGATCTTCACTTATCCTTCCATCACCCTTTGTGAGAGCCAGCTCCGGGGACAGAACATTTGGTACTGTTGTGCCTTTGTCAGGATAACAGTGGTTTAGTGTGAGACAGTTGCTTCTGTTAGACTTAACTTTTGTACCCCTAGTGATGCTTGATTGGCCGACCGCCGTGTTTGGTTTGGCTTTTTCATGCACTTGACTCGTGCTAAAGCAGGGGCTATTAAGCAGCTTATTCTCTAGGTTTAGGAATTAAGATTGTTAGGTTCGTTACACGAGTCGCATTCTTTGCCCATTGTTGCGGACACTTGTAAAATGCATCATACATCATTGGTATGCATGGCATATGAGGGTGTCACCGTGCCAGGGGCGTGGAAACATACCAGTGGCGCACACTGAAATATATGTCTTTTATGTTCGTCGTTGATACTTTTTACGTATTTTGCGGCTGTATATTGCCTCCTACCGTTTCCGAACTGCCCTATGCATGCGCCACTGGTGAGAAAAATAGAAAAAGGCCATACATCCCACTTCTTTCCATCCCGCCTCTATATGTCCCCCTTCGCTCGTCTCTCTTGTCCGCTCACTCCGTCTCTCTTGTCCGCGCACTCCGCCTCTCTCTCCACCACTGTGGCGCAATAGCACCGCCACCACCACCGGCTGCCATGGCCTAGCCCCAACGCCCCCATGTGCTTGAGTCAGGCGTCAACGTGCTCGGTCAGGCCCACAAACATGCTCCCCCTATCCACGCATCGACGAGGATGTCGATGCAGAGCTAGAAGGAGCGTGCTCATTTGCCACTCGCGAGTGGGGAGTGACGCCCCAATAGTGTTCTGACACTTCTGCCGCCTGCCGGACACATTTTGGACTCTTCAAGTGGAGATACTCTAAAGGCTATCTTAACTAGAGATGTGTTATTTCGGTAATAATAGAGAAAACACAGCAATCATTATATTATTATTATTATCGAACCGATTTATGGATGTAAGGCATATTAGGTTCAAAAATTGATACTAGCATGCCAATGATTCATACGAGATCTTCTTAAACACAATTTTTTTAGATACAGAGTACAGACACAGACTCTCACAAACACACATGTACATACACCCCTATGACCGCACACACGCAAACCCTACCCCTATGAGCACCTACGAGAGACTGGTCCGGCATATTTTGAGGTTGACGAAGTCACCTACCACTGAAAGTATAGCGCCGGTTAAATCCTGCAAAATTCAGTAAAATGCGAGCACCCATGCCAAGTCTGGGACTTGAACCTGGGTGGGCTGGTTCCACCACAAGGAACCAAACCAGTTGAGCTAGGCTCACTTCAAACTAGTTGACGTGGGGCTACCTTTTGACTAGCCCACAATGAGGCTACCTGGTCCGCGCCAAGCATGAAAAAACCCACAGAAGGCCCACTCGGGGTACCACGTATACTAGTCCAACTCGGTTAGGTTTTGTAACCTGCCATATCTGTACCAACCGCCCGAGACCTGGCTACCTATAAAGCCAGGAGGGTTGCCCGTCCTAGAGGACACGCTCATAGCCACCAATACAAACCCTAGCGAGATCGCAATATCGCCATTGTAATCGCTACTCGCATCAATAATCAGACAAGCAGGAGTAGGGTGTTATCCTCCGGGAGCCTGAACCTGGGTAAATCCTTACTTGTCAGCCGTCGTGATCACCAACACCTCTCTCTCCCCATCAATCAACCCGGGGTGCACAACCCTGGGATTTGCCGAGCTAACGCCTCGTCAATTGGCGCTGTCTGTGGGAAAACAAAAAAAGTGTTGGAATCATGGTCTCTCCGGCTCCATCCGCAATGAAGGCTGACGTCCGCGTCGCCAGGGAGTCGATCTGCTTCGGCTCCTTCGAGTACGTCCTCCACCCTCCGGCTCGCCGCCCGGTGTACGCCGATCTGGACAAAAGTATACACATCACCTTCGGCTCCGTTTACTGCTTCGCCGACAGTCGTGGAATACTCAGGTCCGCGGCGACCGCGCCACGCGCGACGGCACCCGCATCGGTGAATCTACCGCCACCCTCACCAAGACTCGCGAAGATCGCATCTGTCGCACCCACGAAGATCGCATCTGTCGCACCCGCGAAGATCACATCTACGTCGACTACATCGACAACCTGAGCAACGGCCGCGCGGATCTAGTCTACTACACCAATCTCGATCGCACGGTCGGTCAAATCAAGATCTACCTCAATTACTGCGCCCGCGCGGACGACCAAGGGCTTGCGGTCGACTGCCACGTCGCGCGCCTCTTCGTCTTCATGGAGCTCCCAAGTCTACCCCAACCCAATCGCACTAGCTCCGGCAGCTGCGAAACCTCCGAGCACGTTGACGATCGCAAGAAGGCGCAACAACGACTGCGCCGCACGTCACGTTGCAGCAATTTTCGATCCCGAGCAAGGCTCGGACGACGGGAGCAGCAGTGGCAGCACAAACACCCCGACCCATGTCTACCCCGCGCAATGCTTCATGGCGGGCACAACGCCACCCGAGGATAACGAAGAACCCGCATACCCACTGGAGGTGGTCATGCCGGACTAGACTAAACTCGTCATCACACGGGACATGGGAATTCAGGCCATGAAGCATGTCGACGAGGGCACGTTCCCTCCACCCGACGCACCGAGAGAGGAGCACCTGGCAGTCCAGTACTTGCTACGCAAGGAAGGCGAACGACTACGCGCCGAAAAAGCCGAGTTACTCCGGCGCAATAGGGACGCAGATGCATCGAGTGCCAGACGAGCTGCCCTCTCCTTTACCTCCTCTACGGAAGTTAACCAAGGGGCACGGCGAAACAGAGCCCACGTTCCCCTCCTGATGGACGCCGGCCGAACCAGGGTCACCCGCAACCTTGACTCGTCTTTCGTCACCGAGGATGAGAACGGGATACCCGTCCCAAAGACGGCGAACGCCGCCCTGATCTCAGTCGAGACATACCTTCGGCTCACGCAGCCACCGGAGGGGGACGCCCACTCCCTTCTCCACTGGCAGCAAATCGCCTCCATAAAGGCGATCGAAGAAGCTCTGGCGGCCAAGGTACCAAGCAACCGGGCACGCAAGCCAGCAACTTCGGAGGTCCCAGCGGCACAGTGACAACCAATCAATGACCTTCGCGACGTCATCACGCAGAAGACGGTGGACCGCAACCGCAAAGAACGTTCGGCTGGAGCAGCGAACCTAGACGACCAGGCCGACCGCGACTTCGAGCCATGCGGTGCTGCATGCTTCAGCTTCAACATCCGCGACACCCGCATGCCTAAGGGCTTCAAGCTGACAGCAGGCACCCTAAAGTACGACGGGAAGCAAGATCCACGACTGTGGCTCGAGGACTACCTCATCGCCTGCACCTGCCAAGGCGGGACGTCGACTACGGCAATGCAGTACATCCAGCTTATGCTGACGGATTCAGCGCGCGGGTGGCTCACAAGCCAACCCAAGGACTCTTTCTGAACATGGGAAGAATTCCAGGATAATTTCATAAAAAGTTTCTCGGGAACATTCGCAAGGCCAACGACCTTTATCGAGTTGCAGGCCTGCAAGCAAGGAAAGGACGAGTCGCTCCGCTCATACATCCAGCGGTGGACACTCCTCCGCAACACCATGGAACCCGTCTCAGAAGACCGGGTGATGGACGCCTTCATGCACGGTGTTGCTCGCCGCGACCTCCGCGAGGAATTTGGCAGGCTCCAGCCGAAAACCACAATAGAGCTCATGAAGACAGCCAACCAGTGGGCCGAAGGAGAGGACTATGTCCGTGATACTTCCCCCAAGAAGGAAGTCGAAACAAGCAACTGGCGTGAGGCACATGAAAAGAAGAAGCCACGTTACACCCACGACACAATCGAGCTAGTAGCGACGGGATATGAAACCCCCCGTGATGACAAGCGCGACAACAGTCGACCGTACGATCAAGGTCGACAGTCCAACTCGAGTCAGTACAACCGCAACAGCGACAACATTAGCCACAATGACGGCGGCCAGAAACGCGAGTGGAAGCGCCCGCTAACCCCGGCAGAGGAGCTGATGCAACCTTGTTAGCATCACTCGTTCCGCAACCTGGAGACAGGCAAGTGGGGTTCCAGCCATCTGTTGAAGGACTGTCGCAAAGCACGTAAAATATACCAGTCGATGCAGCAGATCATCGCTCCGGTTCAAGCAATACAGGCAGCTCCGCAGCTAACCATTCAGGCAGCACCCGCAAACAACAACCAGGTGCAGGCGGCCGGAGCATTCCCCCAACCGCAGCAGCAGCAACAGGGCCAGTCGGCAGAGACCGACACGTATCCACCCACCCGGGGGCAGCTGAACATGATCCAGAAGGGACCCCCGTCAAACAGGCGCCAAAAGCTCATTACCCGCCAAGTAGTTCAGGCAATCAACAGCCTGCGCACAGTACCAGACTACCTGCGCGGGTCAGAGACACCAATCACGTTTTCCAGGGCAGATCACCCATCCAATGTAACCCGACCCGGACACGCCGCACTAGTGATTGAGGCCCTGATCGGCGACTACAGCTTGAAGAAGGTGTTCATGGACGGAGGCAGCGGAATCAACATCATATTCGCCGATACCCTGAGGAGAATGAACAGGTCGACAGAGAAATTGCCGGAGTCGGAAACCACTTTCCACGGCATAGTACCAGGGCAAGCAATCACGCCCATGGGAACAATCACGCTCGACGTCATCCTCGGCACACCCGAGCACTTCAGGAAGGAGTCGATCGATTTCGAGGTCGTCGACTGGAAGTCACAGTACCACGCCATTCTCGGACGCCCAACTTTTGCCAGGTTCATGGCAGTACCCCACTACGCCTACCTGATGATCAAGTTGCCCGGACCGAAAGGAGTAATCACCGTACGTGGCGAGTTCGGCCTCTCCAACAGCTGCGATCGCGAGTTCGCCAAGATTTCTGAGTTCTTCGGGGTCGAGGAGCACTTCAAGGCCATATCAGCCGACAACGACAAGACTATCTTTCCACCTTGCAAGAAGCCAGCTAAGGACGCAGCATTCAACACAAACGACGACACCGTCACCCACCAAGTCCATCCGACTGACAGCAGCAAGACGGTCAAAGTATCGTCAAGCCTGACCCCCGCATAGGAAAGCGCGCTCGTCGAGTTCCTGCGTGAGAACTAGAAGATCTTTGCATGGAAACCTTCTGACATGCCAGGAATACCCAGGGAAGTCGCCGAGCACTCTTTAAAAGTCCTCAAGGATGCTAGACCAGTCAAACAATCCATGCGACGCTTCTCAGGACCCAAGCGAGATGCGATCACCATGGAAGTCGACAGACTACTGCACGCCAAGTTCATCCGAGAGATCAAGAACTCGGACTGGGTCGCCAACCCGGTCCTGGTGGAGAAAAAGAAGACGAAGAAACTGCGCATGTGCGTTGACTTCACCGCAGTCAACAAGTGCTGCCCCAAAAATCACTTCCCGCTCCCACGGATAGACCAGATCATCGACTCGACAACAGGCTGCGAGCGCCTGTCCTTCCTGGACGCCTACTCAGGTTACCAGCAGATCAGGCTGAAAGTCGAGGACGAAGAAAAGACGGCCTTCATCACACCCGACGATGTCTTTTGCTACCAGACGATGCCGTTTGGGTTAAAGAACGCGGGTGCCACGTACCAGCGGACAATGCAAGCGTGTCACAAAGGGCTCATCGGGCAGATCGTCCAAGTCTACGTCGATGACATCGTCGTCACGACCCGAAAGGAAGATACCTTAGTCGACGACCTCCGTAAGGTCTTCGCGACACTCGATGTGTACCAAATCAAGCTCAACCCAGAGAAGTGTGTATTCGGCGTGCCAGCCGGAGAGCTACTAGGGTACCTTGTATCTGCAAGAGGAATCGAAGCAAACCCCAAGAAGGTGCAGAACATACTCACAATGCCAGCACCAACCAAGCTCCGTGAGATGCAACGATTAGCCGGCCAAGTCGCAGCTCTCAGCTGGTTCATTAGTAAGTTGGGAGAGAAAGCTTTACCTTTCTACCAACTGATGAAGAAGACGGACAAGTTCGAGTGGACACAGGAGGCGCAGGATGCGTTCGACCATCTCAAGAAAACCCTGACGACCTCCCCAGTCCTAGTGGCACCGCTGGAAAACGAGTTGTTATACCTATACTTCTCAGCAACAAACAGGGTGGTGAGCACGGTACTCGTAGTCGAGCGGGAAGAAGAAGGGCACAGTCACCCGGTGCAAAGGCCTGTCTACTACCTCAGCGAAGTACTCACACTGTCCAAGCAGAACTACCCGCACTACCAGAAGCTGGCGTATGGAGTTTTCATGACCTCCAGGAAGGTCGTCCACTACTTCTCCGAGCACCCGATCACGGTGGTAAGCTCCTCTGAACTAGCAGACATTCTCACAAACCAACGCGCGACAGGACGAGTCGCCAAGTGGGTTGTTGAGCTAGGACCATGGGGGCTGAAGTATGCTCACCCGAAGTCCATCAAGTTCCAAGTCCTCCCAGAATTCACCACCGAGTGGATAGAAGCTCAGCTACCAAATGTCCCCGACTTGTCCAACGCATGGACAATGTACTTCGATGGCTCCAAGAAATTCAAGTCGGCCAGGGCAGGAGTTGTGCTCATCTCCCCCAAGGGTGACAAGCTGAAGTACGTACTACAGATGGATTTTCCAACGCCATCAAACAACGAAGCCGAGTATGAGGCCTTGATCCACGGCATGAAGATGGCCAAGAACTGCGGCGCCACGCACCTCATGATATATGGCGACTCCTACCCGGTGGTACAACAAACCATGAAGTCCTGCGACGCCATCGCCGACAACATGATCGCCTACCGAGACTTGTACAACCAGATGGAAGGCAACTTCGATGGCTGCGAGTTACGGCACGTCGGCCGTGAAGAAGCCGACGTCCTCGCCAACATGGGATCAGACAGAGTTCCAGTTCCACCCGGCGTCTTCCTCGAGCGAATCACGCAGAGATCTATCAAGACTCAAGCCGCAGCAAGCACTGCAACAAAAGCAAAAGGCGATGCAAACCCGCCAAGCCAAGAGAAGGTCCCCATGGAGGTCATGCTAGTCGAAGCTGCATTGATAGGACCATACCTGGCGTACATACTGCATCAGAGGCTGCCAGCAGACCCAGTCGAAGCAAAGCGCATCATCAGCCGCTCCAAAAGTTTCACCGTCATCAACGGGGAGCTCTACAAGAGAAGCATCTCGGGAATCCTGCAGAGGTGCGTAGACCCAGTCGACGGCCAAGCCATCCTAATCGACATCCACGCGGGTATCTGCGGGCATCATGCCAGCAGTCGAGCACTGGTGGCCAAAGCACTACGAGCCGGGTTCTACTGGTTAACAGCCATGCAGGACACCGAAGATCTAGTAAGGAAATGCACAGGGTGCCAAGAGTTTGCCAACAAGCCACACGCGCCAGCATCAGCGCTCAAGACAATACCGCTAGCCTGGCCCTTCGCCCAATGGGGGCTCGACATGGTGGGCCCGCTGAAGAAATCATCACCCGGAGGGCATACTCACGTCCTGGTTGCAGTCGACAAGTTCAATAAGTGGATTGAAGCCGCACCCATCACAAGTTCGATTGCATCATCAGCGGTCAACTTCATCAGGTCCATCATCTTCAGGTTCGGAGTGCCGAACGGGATCATCACAGACAACGGCTCGAACTTCACAGCCGAAGAATTCAAAGACTTCTGCTCAGGTCAAGGTATCAAGCTCAACTATGCGTCTGTCTCGCACCCGCAATCCAATGGACAAGTGGAGAAGGCCAACGGCTTAGTCTGCAGCGGCATCAAGAAGCGACTGCGTGTGCCACTCAGGCGCGCAGCGGGCGCATGGGTCGAAGAACTACCGTCAGTCCTCTGGAGTCTGCGGACCACGCCCAATAGATCCACCCAATACACTCAATTCTTCATGGTGTACGGTGCAGAGGCAGTCCTACCCTGCGACATCAAGTTTGATGCACTACGGGTGGTCGCCTATGACGAGTCAGACGCAGAAGAGGCACTCGAAGACAGCATGGACATATTGGACGAGGCACGCGACATCACCCTGGCGCGATCAGCCGTATACCAGCAGGACCTGTGCAACTATCACGGACGAAGATTGCGACCAAGAGCCTTCGTCGCAGGTGACCTGGTCCTTCGCCTCAAACAGAAAAAAGTGCACAAGCTCGCCTCCCCATGGGAGGATCCGTACATTGTCACAGAAGCAATTGGCAACGGAGCATATCGCCTAAAGGACTCGAAGACAGGAGCAGCTTGCAGCAACCCGTGGAACATCGCACAACTCCGGCGGTTCTATGCTTAGTCGAATCAACCATTGTAACAAGGATAGCATGTCAAAAGCGGCAGGTTTCAGACGCACTCTTTCCCTTGCCAGGGTACCTAAGGGGACTGGAAGGGTTTTAATGAGGCGGCCTGTTCGCAGCAATCAATAAAGTGATTTGAAGAAAATGTTGTTCACTCTACCTTCTCAGTCAAGGCACACAAAAAATCCTAGGCCGCCACTCGATTCACTCGGGGGCTGCGCCACACAGGTTGAAATAAAAGTCTAGGCCGCCACTCGAACCACTCGGGGGCTGCGCCAAACAGGCACATCTCAAAAATCCTAGGCCTCCACCCGACTTACTCGGGAGATGCGCCACACAGGTCGAAACAAAAAGTCTAGGCCGCCACTCGAACCACTCGGGGGCTGCGCCAAACAGGCACAACTAAAAAATCCTAGGCCTCTACCCGACTTACTCGGGAGATGCGCCGCACATGTCAAGTCCAAAATCCTAGGTCGCCACCCGACGCACTCGGGGGCTGCACCTCACAGGTCACACTTGAAACCCTAGGCCGCCACTCGAACCACTCGGGGGCTGCGCCAAACAGGCACAACTCAAAAATCCTAGGCCTCTACCCGACTTACTCGGGAGGTGCGCCGCACAGGTCAAGTCCAAAATCCTAGGTCGCCACCCGACATACTTGGGGGCTGCACCTCACAGGTCACACTTGAAAATCCCTAGGGCGCCACTCGAACTATTCGGGGGCTACGCCATACAGGCTTCACTGAAAAAATCCTAGGCCGCCACCCGAGCTACTCGGGGGTTGCGCCATACAGGTCAAGTCCAAAACCCTAAATCGTCACCCGATACAATCGGTAGCCGCGGTACACAGGTCTCACTTGAAAGAATCCTAGGACGCCACTCGACTCACTCGGGGGCTGCGCCACATAGGTTCACAACGCAGGCTTAGGCCGTCACCCAAGGTACTCGGGGGCTCGCCACACAAGTCAAAATAGAAGCAAATACTCGCACAGTAATGAAAACAATTTCACTCGTTACTTGAGAATTCTTTTAACTTCATATACTGTCATTTACATTGGCATGGTTGCCACATTAAACTAACCCTATACAGCAGAAGAAATCTACTCTTAGTCTGCAGGCTCGGCCTTCGGCGCCCCAAGTGGGTCTACAAGGCGCTCGCTATGCTTCTGCACCTGCTCAATCATCTGGCGCGCAACCGCCAGGGTATCGGCGTACTCGGCATCGCCAGGCAGTCCACCCATCAGCCTCTTCAACGGAAGGTTGGGCCGATGCAGCCGAACGTACGCCAGAGCCGCATTCGCCCCGACGACAAGCTGAGCATGGACGATTTCCTTCAGAGCATCGCCATCACGGAACCTCTCGAGCAAGGTGGCCAGCCCATGCGGCTGCCCATTGTGCGGGAAGTAGACGCGGTGGATATGCCACAGGGTCTTCCGGCAATTCTCCAAGAGGAAAGCCGCACGCCAAGTCCGGTCAAGCATGCGAGCAAGAATGCGCCCTCACAACTTGTTCACACAGAATTGGCGAGCTTCATGAGAGTCGCCAGATGCCTCCCGGGTAACACGCTCTTCAACGCGATCCCGCTCAGCCTCCCAATCCGGGTTCACGTCTGCATACACAAGCAAGAAGTAAGAACCAGCAAGTTTTAACAAGGAAAGGCAGCCGTAGAGGATACCAACCTTGAAGTTGCCGACTGATGAGATCGATCTCCCCGATCAAAAAATCTTCGCGCTGGAAAAAACCCGCAGTCGGATGCGACCTGGAGCGCTGCAAGAGCAGCTCGGTATTCTTCAGGGTAGCCTCAAGCTCAACCACCTTATTCTTCAAATACGTGATTATGCGATGGTCGTTCGTACTTCGCGGAGGAGCCGGAGCAGCTTGGCGACGGCGAGCACCTGAAGAAGATCCCTCGCCACTCGGTCCAGCCGCAGAAACAGAAGACGTGCCGCCGCGCAAGTTAGTCTGTCATGAGCGTGCAGAATCAATACCATTATACGACTGCTCAGCAAAGACAAATATGATGGGAAGAAACATTCAATTTCAGCCAAAATATTGTCAAAGGCCAGAAGACCCGACAAAATACCAGTCAGCAGTAATTACAAAGCAAAAGTTATCAGAACATGAAATCGCGACTGCTAAGTCCCTACAACTACTCCAGGGCAACAGACTCCGACTGCGAGCGACTCTTCCGAGTAGCAGCCGCCCCAGTCGGATTGGCCAGCGCCCTCTCGAAGGTGGCCACAAGGTTCACAGCTAGCTGTGCAGCCCGCACTTTCACTCCGCCTAGGGACGCGGTCCGACCATCAGGCCTCCGGGGGAAGCCGCTGACGACCTTCTCGAAGTCGCCCTGAATTTGGTGGCCTAGAAGGAGCTGGAAGGTGAGCTCGGAGCCGCGTACCGTCTGCGTCCGAGTAAAGTCGGCGAGGGTGCTCGCGCCATCTTCAAACGGAGCAGCAAGGGCGTCCACGACAGTCGGCGGCGGGTCGCTTGGGAAGATGTTGCGGTGCACCGTCGTAAGGGCTCCCGTCGACTTCATCAGTGCATCTGTTGACTTTTTCAGCGCATCAGACGCATACGCGCAGACACGGTCAAGGAAGCCGACAGCCGTCGCCAAGTCGACGGTGTCACTCGACGAGCCCTCCTCAGGAGCTCCACCGCATGTCTCTGAGCAAAAAATTCAAACATCAGACAAAGGCAAAAGCAAAAACACAGTAGGCATCAAGCTGAAACCTACCCCCAAGAGCACCGGCGAGTGAAAGGAGGCGGTCGACTTGAGTCTTCTCTTGGTCAACCCGCACCCGCTCGCGCTCCTGGAACTCGTGCAGCGCTTTCTCAAGATCAGCTTGAGCCTGGAGCTTCAGCTCTAGCTCAGCAACCCGCCCGGTAGCCTGGTCCAGAGAAGCACGGAGATGTCCCTCTCCTTCTCCAGGAGAACGTAAGCAGCGGCTGCATCAAGTTGCTGGCGGTAGTATGGCTGAAACAAAAGAAGGGAATTAATAGAGTTGCGGGCGACTCTACTAGTCACCCACACATTCGGGGGCTACTCCCATCGGGAGCGCTGATCGCGCACCCGATGAAAATTCAAGACTGCAAGCTAAAAATACAAGGGACTTACGTGGTACAGGAGGTCGACATCTTCTGAAGGCGGCGGAGGAGCGCGACTTGAATACGCGACGACAGCAGGTTGCGGGCGCTCCTCGGCTGTCACCCGGGTCACCAGCTCGGTCAAAGGGGCGGATATGTGCTCCACTTCACGACGAGGGGAGTGGACATCGCCAGAACGAAGGCTGAAGCAAAATAGTACAATGACCAACTAAAGGATTGGAAATACAAAAGACAACTCAAAGCCAACAAGGTACTAACCTGGAGGTTTCAAGTTCATCATCACTCCCTAAGGAGACAAACGCCAGCCGCGCGAAAGTGCGTGGTGGCGCGGAACTGACAGGGGGAACAGCCAGGGGCTCAATCCAGCCACCTGGAGACCGCGCACCCGACGACGTCGCGACGACTTCCTCTGGATCAGCTTCCGCACCCCTTGCGGGCGACGAAGCGGTCGCAGAGTCCCACCGCTCCGACGCTTCTGCCTCTTCCGCGCGGGTTCCTCATCGTCGTCATCATCCTCCACTTCGTCGTTGGGGGAGACAGCGGACGGAAGCTCGTCGTCGTCGTCATCCTCCTCCACAACCCTCGACTCGTCGTCGGATCCATTTTTAGGGACAGGAGGAAGGCTGACCAGCAGAGATCGACCCTGAAGCAAGTAGACGCAAGTCGAATTAAGGAGCGGGATTTCAAGACAAGAAGAAACAAAGAGAACAAGTGAGGAACATTACCTCAGGAACGGGGTTCGCCGCCCCATATGCAGCAACCGGGCACTTGACATTGCAGATATCCGCGACTCAGAGGTTGGTGATGGACCTCACCTTGGCTTCCACCTCCTCGTCGTCAAGTGGCTCGGTGCTGACGCCCTAGACGGCCCACATCGGGTTGGGCCGAGCACTGAGCGGCTGCACCCGAAGACGGAAGAAGGTGGCCATCAAGAAGACGCCACCCGCCTCGCGCCCAAGGGTCTTGGTGAGGTCTTGTAGCAGGCCTAGCAGCGGTCGCACGACTTCCTTCTCCTCCGCAGCCAGCGGGTGCGACCAGGCGTGAGTCTTCCGCAGCCCGCGCCCGCTGTCGAATGCCGCCAGACCGTCCTGGCTCGACTGGACGTAGAACCACTTCTTGCGCCACCCCTGGACGGAGTCCAACTTCTTCATCTGGAAGTACGAGGTATCACCGCGCACTTGGATTCCGAAGCCGCCCACGGGGAATGGTAACCCGCTCTTCCCGACGTTCTTGCGAACGAGGAAGAGCGACTTCCACAGCGCCCAGTGGGGCGCGACACCCAGGAAGCACTCGCAGAGCACAATAAACCCCGCGATGCTCAAGACGCCATTGGGGGTCAGATCATGGATCTGAACCCCATAGGCATACAAGAGACCGCGCACAAAATCGTGCAAGGGGAACCCGAAGCCCCGCGGAAGGAAATCCACGAAGCATACGCGTTCCCCATCACGGGGTGTGGGATAAACTTCTTTGCCAGGAGCGCGTACCTGGACTTGATCAGCAGGAGGAAGGAGACCTTGAGCACGGAGGACTTCGACCTCCGCCTTCTTCACAGACGACCTCTGCCCGTCGCCGTCGGGCTTCTTCATCAGCCCGGCTTCGTCGGCGGTGGCGGAGGAACCAGCGGCAGTCTTCGGCTTGCCCATGGCTTCGCGGGGCAGCGCAAGGTGTGCGGACAAATAGCACGGAGCTCTGGTGAGGGCGAGAATGGCAAAAGGCAGAGGAAAGGAGGCGCAGACGAATGGAGAAGACGATGCCCTCGCGCTGCGGCGCAGTACTTATGCCTCAGCGAAATCAATCTCAGCCCTCCGTCGCGCAGCGGTTCAGAGCATCTTCATCCCGCCGTCCACGTGTCAAGCAAAGAGGCCAACCGTCGCCGCCAATTCCTCCACTACTCACGAGAATCGAGGCGTCATCATCGTGCGCGGAAATTTCGCGCCCAGTTCGGAGACGTGACAACTGCTGACCGCGGTGAGCGCGGCCAGTGGGCCCCGCCATGTCACGGCCCATCGGGAGCAGAGGCTGAACGGATAGACGTCGCCTAGAGGGGGGGGGTGAATAGGCGATTTAAAACTTTTTCCGAGGAGCCGGAATATCCGGTCCAAGAATGACCCGGAAATTCCGGTATGCTTGATAAAGGCGGAATAAAACTAGAGGTTTACTTTAACAAGCATACAACCTAGATATAAATACTAGGCTCACCTATGTGCACCAACAACTTATGCTAAGCAATACAAGTAACAAGGGGATAGCAAGATATATGACTTCAATCACGAAGGCTATCACAATGTAAAGTGCATAAGTAAAAAGCTCGGGTATAGAAATAACCGAGGCACGCGGAGACGAGGATGTATTCCTGAGTTCCACCCAAAGGGTGTACGTCTCGTTTGGAGAGGTGTGCGCAACCACAACAGGTTAGCCGCAACGCCACAAAAAGGCTCACCTTCTTCTCCTGATGAACTCAACCACAAAAGGTTGCGAGTTCACCTTCCACTATTGATCTCCTTTGGGGCGGAGATCGAATCCCGTACAACCCTTGAGGCACACACCCACAACTTAATTGGGGGCTCCCAAGTTTTGAGACACACACCCACAACTTAATTGGGGGCTCTCAAGTGACCACAAAAGGTCTTGGCCACAAAAGGCCGGCCACAAAAGGCGTATAGGGTCCAAAGACCCAAGAGTAACAAGCTCACAAGCAACACCACCACGAATCCTCGTGGAGGGCTCAAACCGATGCAAATGCAATGGCAAGAGCACACGAAGTGCTCAAGTACTTCACTCTCAAATTCCAACACAACAACAAATGTTTATGGGGGGAATAAGAGAGGAAGAACAAAGGAAACCACAAAGGAGTCAAATCCTTCACTCCCAAATCCCACCAAAAGCAACTAATGCTAATGGGGGGGGGGGGGGGGAGAAGAGAGGAAGAACAAAGAAGAAGAACCACAAAGGAACTCCAAGAACTAGATCCACTAATGGGGGAGAGATTGATTGGTAGGATTGTAGATCTGGATCTCCTCTCAACTTTCCCTAAAGAATATGGAAGATTCAATGGAGGGATTGAGAGGGAAGTGAGCTTTCCAAGGTCAACAATGGAGTAGGAGAGAGGGGAAAGTCGTGCTGCCTTGGATTGACTGGGGAAGAAGAAGGGGAGGGGTATTTATACCCCTCCAGGAAATATAGCCGTTGGCTGTTTCGACACTCGGAAATTCCGGTATAAGTGAGACTCGGAAATTCCGGTTACCCGGAAATTCCGAGTCCATGAAATTTCCGAGCTGAAATTCCGGCTGGAGTCAGAAGCAAAACCAAACTTTTCCTTAGCCATTTCTGGATGACTTTTCTGGGGGCACTCGGAAATTCCGGTAGACGGAAATTTCCGAGCACAATTTCCGGTTCGACTCAGAACCAAAAGTCCTTCTTTCCTTAGCCAAAACTGGAGGGCTTTCTGGGTGCACTCGGAAATTCCGGTAGACGGAAATTTCCGAGCACAATTTCCGACTGGAGTCAGAACCCTCTTTCTCCTTTCCTTAGCCGTTTTCTTGGATGAGCTGGGGAACCGGAAATTCCGGTAGAGCGGAATATCCGGCCCCAATAATCCGAATCAGCAAAACACCGAAACGAAAACTGCTATAACTTTTGCAAATGAACTCCAAATGAGGTGAGACCAATTTTGTTGGAAAGATAGCGACGAAGAGCACCCAACAAAAATTAGAGTAAAATCACCACACATGGCAAGGTGTGGGACTTTCCTCATGGTAGAACCGACAATATTTCCGCCACCGAAAACGCAACAAGTTGTCCAAAGTAAAACCGATTTCGATGAACAAGAGCTTGACATGGAGATGAACCAAGCTATAACTCCTCACCAACATAAAAGTCAAATAAGAACCAAGAAACATGATATGCCAAGTATGCAAAGGTTTGATCTCTCCACGACGATGCGATCAAGATACTAACTTGAGAGCCCCTGTTGATAGTACGCCTATCTATCCTATAGCCCTATCAAGATCATACATTTGCCTTGAGCATTCCACTTGAGTTGGATGAAGACTATCTTGATCTCTTCAAGTGGATCATCTTTCTTGATTGCGCGTCCAATCATTTGCTTGATGAAGACTTCTCCAAATACTCCCCCATGCTCACAATGGGAGAGTCTCGCTTAACTTCCTTCGTGTATCCATTGCAAGTACCAAGCGTAGGATCTCTTCAAGAAGCTTCTCTTGGTCTTGGTCTTGCACATCTCACCTTGATGACGATCACCACATGACGTCATCCTCCATGAGCTATATGAAATCTTCATTTGATGCAAGCCCATGGGAAGATACCTAACCTCATATAAAGATACCACACACACATATATCATGGGTTAGTTCACAAAGCTATGCGGACAAGTGTTTACCATCCCAAGAGATACATGATCGCTCTTGGTACATCTTGTAGCTTTGTGTGTTGATCAACATCTTGATCAACCTTGTATCTTCCAACATTTCTTCACTAATATGATGTCTTGAATCCTTCTAGACATACTTGCAATATACTCCACTCAACACATAAGCTTCAAGAGTCCAACACATGAACTCCACAATTCCATGGACATGATCTATAATGATATCTCAATGCAAACATTAGTCCATAGAGATTGTCATTCAATTACCAAAACCACACATGAGAGAAAATGCTCTTTCAGAGGCGTGCAAGGAAACGTCAGCAGCGACATCATCAAGCCAACGGCTCCAAACAACTGAAACAACGTGTTAACTCGAGCGCAAGATTCGAGTGGTAAGCTTCTAAGCTGAAACAACTTAAGACAGTGCGCTGGTCAAGGAACCCAAAACATCTATTCGGGTGACGAAGAAAGTCGAGTAAGCTCCAGCAACCGAATCAAATCTACATGTAAGCCAACTGGCCGAATAGAAACAAGCTTCACATGAAGAACAAGACAAAGTAATTCGACTGCAAAGGTTACTCCCATCGGGAGAGGCCTGTTCGACTGAAGAAATCGAGTTCAAGCTCAAGATCAAGCAATCCAATGGCGCGTCCAGGAGGAGGAAGTCCTTTGCCCGACGCTGCGCTTCGACCAAGCACTCGGGGGCTACTGACGTGGGCCGCGCCAAGCATGGAAAAGCCCACAGAAGGCCCACTCGGGGTACCACGTATCCTAGTCCAACTCGGTTAGGTTTTGTAACCTGCCATATCTGTACCAACCGCCCGAGGCCTGGCTACCTATAAAGCCAGGAGGGTTGCCCGTCCTAGAGGACACGCTCATAGCCACCACCACAAACCCTAGCGAGATCGCAATCTCGCCATTGTAATCGCTACTCGCATCAATAATCAGACAAGCAAGAGTAGGGTGTTATCCTCCGGGAGCCTGAACCTGGGTAAATACTTACTTGTCAGCCGTCGTGATCACCAACACCTCTCTCTCTCCCCATCAATCAACCCGGGATTTGCCGAGCTAACGCCTCGTCAATATATACTCTAGGTTTTTATATTTGAGTATACCTAATCATAATATAGAAACCCCTATCAATATATTCTTATATCATGCAATTTGGAGAACTCTATTAAGATAACTAAACATACATACAAATATACCACATTTTAGGCGCTGCAGATGCTATAAAGGTTATCTTAAGTATAGATGTCTTACTTCGGTACAAATGATAGAGAAAAAATGCATGCCATCAATATATTACTGAACCCATTGATATATTTTAAGGCACATTAGGATCATAAATTGATAGTAGCATGCCAATGCTTTATAGACAAGATCTTCGTAAACAAAATATATACTCTGAGTTTTTATCTGTCAATATACCTAATCATAATATAGAAACCCCTATCAAGATACTCTTATATCATACAATTTCATAACTATATCAATATAACTAAGAGAACATACACATATACACCATATGCATACAACTGACACAAACTGGTATGTAAATACATGTAACTTTATCTTTTTCTTATTCACGTTTGAAATTATTTGGATTAAATAACTTTCCGAGTCACATACTCACATCATATTACAAAAGTAAAGAAAATTTTATTGCCAAATGCGGTTTAACTTTTGCTTTGACAAATATGTTTTATAAAGAAGTATAATTTTTTGGTATAAATATGTTGTAAATCAAATGGAACCGGTAAAGCCCACCGACCCTACTTGGTATAACCATGGGTCTTTTGAGATGTGTGTATGTCCCACCAAGATGGTTGATCCAAAATGTGACGAGTTAGTGTATTGGTGATCATATGTCACATATTTAGCACCCTATATGGACGTGTTGATCTTGGACAGTTGGACCGTAGCGGCATGCAATGAGCCAGCGGATCACAATAGTTGGTGATGATTTCACTTTTGTTCAGTATGTGTCACTGACATAAACTGAGCGAATAATACATGTAATTTTATTTTTCTTATTCGCATTTCAAATGGTTTCGTTTAAATATCTTTCTAAGTCTGTAATAAACATGAAAAAATTTATTGCAGATTACAGTCTAACTTTAGCACAACACATCTAACATGCATAACCATGAATTGACAAATAGGTCTTATAAACAAGTACATATTTTTTGAATTCAATACATCCTAAATTGAATCGAACTGATAAATGCATTGACGCGTATAAACATTAGTTTTCCAAAAAAAAAGTGTGTGTGTGAAGTAACACCAATAGTGTCACCACTTTGGTTGATCTAAGGGCTTGCTATTTTGGTGTCCCACTTTGTTTAAGTTAGCCCAAATTTATTAGCCTCACTTTTGTCCTCCTTATCCAAAAAAGCCTCCTGAATGCCCAAAGGTAGTATTTCCATCGAGTCAAGTCATTTGACCATTCAAGGACCACAATGGGATTGGCTAAGATTACATGCACCCTCGTGCTTGTCCATGTCTTGATTGGTTCATCACTTCCTCTTCACGGAACCCAACCAAGCAGCAATGGCCACGCCAACAGCGTAGTCTGCGATGCAAAATTTTCCCGGCTCCCTTTGCCTGGTCGACCGCCTCCACCTCAGTAATGCTACACCTACGGGCAAAAAACTTACGGCAAAAGGCTACGCGCTGATGTGGAGGGATACGTGGACCCTCGACAGCCAGCAATTTAGGAAAAAGAAAGATAATGGAGGCTCTGGTTTCTCACCGTAATCTTCCAGGGACTCAATGCGTCGCTGTCAAAATCGGCCTCTCGTCTTCACCAGCGCCCAACACCGGCTCTTGTCCATGCCTCCGCCTGATCATGGAATTAATGCCGGTGAATGCCTCCGCCTGATCCCCGCCGGGCCAGCGCCGCCAGCCGGCTTGCTCGTCTCGGCCGATCATGATGCCTCTGCGCTCTGGCGCTTTGCTGTTGCTCCCGGCCGCAACCAGTACTCCAGCTGACTAAGAAATTGAACGACTGTTCAGGCTGCCGTCGTTCTTTTCATGGCCAGAGCACCGCCGCCTCATTCTTTCAGTCACGTTGATGGCAGAATCTTGCCACGCCGCCTGTACAATGAGCCGTCCAGCAGCTCGCCGCCACGATGTGCCACAAAGAGCGTTACCGCCCCGCCGTGTACGTGCAAGGACTCATCGCTGCCTTTGACAACGAGCTCACCCTGCTGCTGCCGACCAGAACGATACTCGCAGTCGCCCACGCCACATAGATGGGATTGGGGATCTATGCGTGAGAATATTTTCCCTTAACTTCCAAGGAAGAGAGCAGTTTCTGTTTCCCTTAACTTCTTAAGACTCGTCAGCGTGTAGACTCCTCTGTAACCTCTTCCGTCCGTAGGTGTAGCATTATTGTTTCCGGCACGCGACAGTGGGCCAGTCCCGCTAGATCAGTGGCGGAGCCAAGGCCCGACTGCCCGGGCTCTAAACCCAAACGCTCCATTGTTTTAGTACATATGGAGTGTTTCACCTTGGAATTTTATGGGCATTTCTATCAAAAGTTTACAGCCTTCAAACTTTGTGCAGGCTCCACAAATGACCTAGCTCCGCCACTGCGCTAGATTGTTGAACAAACATGGTTGAACGAGAGGCTAGCTAGTTCTTCACTTCCTAGGTTAGGTGTTACCCGACCCTCAACTAGGTATTTTTTGAAGTGAAAATATTTCCCTCGTCTGCGGAAATGCGGCCTGAAGCACATGAGTAATTGAACCGAATCATCAATTTCATGTTTCATGAACAACAAATGAAGATATCTTATCCATCAAATTCAAAATTGAACCAATCAAGAAATGAAAATCCTGTAACTGAAAAGGCTCCTGAAATGGAAGAAGTTTTCCATCCCCAAAAAGGTAACCAAACTAACTCAACTGTACAAGGTACTCTTCAGCACCAAACGAAAAATATAGTGGTGGAAACTGTAGAAATCAGATTTTTCTTTTGATTTTTTAAAAGAAACTTTGACTCCGTAGTTGAGAGTTGATGAGAGCAACGAGTTGTGCGGCGTTCGGTGCACGCACGGACAGGCACACCACACGTACGTGCACGTACGTGTGTGTTGGATATCTATGCCACTATGTCAGTCAGCTGCCCGCACGCAGTTTGTCTCTCGCGCTTGGATGCAAACGAACGACACGAACATGTTACATGTGGATGGTTCCCTCGTTCCTACTACTAGCAAATGTACTTGTAGCACGTGCATGTTTGCCGTGCCTACTTCTAGCTAGCCAACTGCATTCTAACCAACCTGCCATAAACTGTTTGTATACAATCGATCGTTGATTGACACTAGCACCGTAGCACGTCCGGTACGTGCTGTCGGGTACGCGTTCGTATATACAGTACGTATGCATACAGAGTGTCGGACTACGAATGAGACCAAGGGACAGAAGAAGATGATCACAAAATCCTCATCTTCCGCCGCCGACGTACGGTACGCTCTTTCCTTTCGGAATTATTACTCCGTATCTGATTTGGTGGCATTCATCGCTCGCGCCAACGCGTCAGTAACGCCTCCATCGGCCTCGCATTGAAGGAGCGGGCGCTGTCGAGTTCGTTGGGCCGCCAGCCACCTGCATCACTGCAGCAGCTCACGGATAGCTGAAAGCTCCTCGGTTCAGAGCATGCGTTGGGTTCCAGGAAAACGAACTTTAAGAAGAAAAAAAACGAACTCTTCGATTCAGAGTAAGCCGCCTGATCTGTCTATATGTTTTCTTTCTTCGATAGCGATCTGGTCTTTGACTTGAATTTGAAGCACACCACCATGATGCCCAAAGCGAAGAGCAAGCTGCGCCGGCCCATATCTGGCCAGCATCCGTATCCGGGCCAGATGCTTGAATTCGAAACCTGTTTCCCCGAACAGCTCCACCGTCGGCCATGGCTACCATGGTTTAGATCGTGGAAAGAGGAAGGAAGAAAAACAATCACGGTATCCATGGCAAATGCATAGCTGCAGTCTACGGCTGATTGATGGTCAGAGCATATATATGCACTGGATGGAGAAAAACTCTTCTATTCAAAGTAGTCGCCGAAACATGTCTTCCGCATGGCCTTTCCTCGTCAGCTAACATAGATGCATGCAAGATTCTTATTTTTCCTACATGATGAATTTCTGCAACAGTTTTGATAGTAGAAAATAGAAAGAAATCACGTCACGCGAACATACGTGACCTCGTGCCGTCCAGCTCCTCCGGTCAAACAATAGTGGGCACGAAGAAGTGACACAACCTTTAGGTGACTGCATATGTTTGTGTTGCCTCTTGGAGAAATCAATTCGGAAATGGTTTCATAGAATTAATCTTTTTTTATTAAGAGAACACCAAATATATCTGCATGTGAATGGGTAATCAATTTTTGTGTCTTTTTTCATATGCATTTATTTACATAAGTGTTTATATTGACATGTAGTGAAAGGTTATCTGCATGTTTCATTTTGTGGTGCAGAAGCACATTCCACTCGGTCGTCCTGCCATCGTGTGAAAGGAAGAGCCAGAATCCACATGGATTCGTATTGTATGCATGATATTAAAGAAATATTCAAGGTTCTCAAAGAGTAGGTAATCTCACTACTAAAAATGTTTGAGTAAATGTAGCAATTTGAAGATAGTGTGTACAATTTGCCGCCTTATTGCTGTATTGTCATAACATATTGGCGTATTTATACCAAACAATTTTATTTGTTTAAAATATTTTTGGGTTAATTTAAAAGTTTTATGTTTTAATCGATACATTTTTTTCATCAAATAATAAACCCTAAATTTCTGTTGTATATAACAATATTAAACACATAGTACAAAAAGTCAGAGTTCAATGTTATACGATTCAAAAATGACGCTACAATAGATCTCTCGTTTAAAATAAAAACTTTGAAATGTTAGTTTGCATTAGTTACACTGAACTAATACTCCAAAATCACAAATAGTATGTGTCATTTATATGCATATATGTATATTGTCATTAAATATCATGACGTTCTATAATGTTCGAGTTTAAGAAGTATCTAATTGAGGTTTGTTGAGTGGAATAGTTTGCATAATCATAACTTATAAGTAGTCAATATTGTCCTATTTATCAAATCATTTACTCTACATTATATCGATTACATATACCTTTTCCAATACAAATGGTGGGAATGAAATCGACAAGCAAGCAACCCGGATTTATTTGATAAATGGAATATTTTAATATCAAGTTCGTTGGGATGCCAGTCAGCCCTACACAGTACATGGCACCTGCATCACTACAGCAGCTCACGACTAGCTGAAAACTCTTTGGTTCAGAGCATGCGTTGGGTTCCAGGAAAACTCTTCCATTCAGAGTAAGCCGCCTGATCTGTCTACAGTACATTTGTTTTTGTTTTTGCGATAAGGATGTGGTTATTGACTTGAATTCAAAGCACACGCTGAGGCCCAAAGAGAAGAGCAACCTGCACTGGCCCGGATCCTGCCAGCATCGATATCTGGATGGGCTAGATCCTTTAAATTCGAAACCTGTTTTCCTGTACAGCTTTGATCATGGACATCAGGACATGGGAAGGGAGGAAAAATGTCACCAGTCACACGCCACGCGCCCCTGCCGGCTAGATCCTCCTACGGTGAATCAGCAGTGGGTGCGGCCAAGGACCAGATCTTCAGGTGACTGCATACAGCATACCGTTGCCTTGCACGTGCAAAAATTGACTCAGAATGGTTTCTTACAGTAGAATTCATCTTTTTTGACGGACGGGCACCATTTTATTGATTTTAGTGTCCACCTTTATTGTGGGTGTCGTTCTTTTGGTGCCGATGACTATTCTTTCAATAGTATTTCTCCGGCTTTAGCCATATACAAATGTATAATGTTTGGTCAACAAACTACACATCATACGTTTTTTCGTTGCAAACAAAACGTGTGTGACGTTATAGCACTATGCACACGATCTATATTTTCTGAACTTATCGATATAGAACACACAGTGTAGAAACAAAAACCGTATACATGGCTCTTGCACCACTGCATTCTGCGGCTGACGTTCAAACTTCAAAGCATGTGTTGGATGGAGGAAAACTCTCGGATTCAGAGCAGCCATCGGAAAACTGTCTTCCGCATGGCCTTTCATCGTGAGCCAACGTAGATGCATGCAAGATTCTTATTTTCCTAGCATGATCGATTTCTCAATTCCTACAAATAGTTTTGACCGTAGAAATATGAAAAAATCACTGGTCATGCACAGTGAGCTATGCGACCTCGTGCCGGCTAGGTCCCCAGTGGGCACGATGAAGTGACAAGATCTTAAGGCGACTACATACCTATGCGTTGCCCCTACAAAAACCGACTCGAGATGATTTCTTGGAATTAATCCTTTTTATTAAGGGAACACACGGTAACCCGTAGGGAAAAGTTACTATTTCTTTAAATATACTGATTTTGGCATGTGAATGGGTAATCAATTTTTGTGTTTTTTTTCATATGCATTTGTTTCGAGATAAATGTTCATATTGGTCTATAGTGAAAGGTTATTTGAACATGTTTCATTCTGTGGTGCAGAGGTACATCCCACTAAAGTCCCGCTATCATGTGCAAGGAAGATCATCAAAGAATCAGAATTGTCCACATGGATTCGTATGCTATGCATGATAGTAAGGAAATGTTCAAGTTCCTTGAAGAGTAAGTAGTCTCACGACTCAAAATATTTGAGTAAATGTACCATTTGGTGTAGGTGTACGTACCACTTCAAAACCGTGTGTATCTTTTTTGCAGGTATATGAGGTTACTGATTGAAATCAAGGGTGTGATCGAGACTTCGAGACATAAAATATAAGGTAACTCAAAAGGTTATTCACTTCTATCAAATTTTGACACAGTCTCTTACAGTCTTTTGTTGTGTTAGATTCCAACTAATTATGGTAGTGGCATTTTTTGTTGTATAACATGAAGAAAATCATCGAGGACTACACTGATAATATTCAGGTTAATCAAATATAGACCAGAGTTTCTTAAGATTGCGTGAGAGGCTCAACAATGAATATGTTTCTAAGCTCGATAGATTTGTGTACCATGTTTTTATGTAGTTTACATAATAGTATAGACCTGAAGATGCATATTTATTGAGAACCACTATAAAAGATTTGATTTAAGAGAATAAAATGAAGGTTTATTCTTATAGCGAGTGTAGTTATGCATAGGAGTGGGCTAGTAGCATGGATTGAGGTTTAGAATGTTGATCCTCGTTGATCATTTGTTCTATCTTTGATTGTTTAGATACAATGATTTGCCTTCTGAACATGTACACAATGAAACAAGAGCATCATAATTGTTCTTGCATTGTTGCCTTGTTGCTACGTTGTCAAAACATATTGGCCTATTTATAATAAACAATTTTATTTTAAAAACTTATTTTTGGCTAAATTTCAATTTTTTCGTTTTAATCGATACATTTTTGTCATCAAATAGTAAACATTATATTTCTATTGTATATAAAAACATTAAGAACATAATACAAAAAATCAGAGTTCAATGTTATACGATTAAAAATGCTGCTAAAATAGATCTCTACTTTCAATATAAACTTTGAAATGCTAGTTTGCATTTGTTACACCGAACTAATATTCCAAAATCACAAATGGTTCGTGTCATTTATATGCATATATGTTTATTATCATTAGATATCATGTAGTTCTATAATGTTCGATTTTAAGAAATACCTAAATGAGGTACGTGGAGTGGAATATTTTCATTGTTTATAAGTAGTCTATAATGCCCTTGTTATCAAATCCTTTACTCTACATTATATTGATTGCCATATACTTTTTTCAAATGGTGCGAATGAAATCGATAAGCAAGCAACCCGGATTTTTTCCGATAAATAGAATATGTTAATATCAAGCTCGTTAGGCCGCCACCAAGTCCTATACTATACATGGCACCTGGTGTCGTGGTATCGGCATAATTGATAGGAGACGGGGGTCCTCTAGCCGACGTATGGATTGTGGGGAAGAAGGTTGGTGTCGTCGAGGACGGGATTGAACACGGCGAGTTTACCCAGCTTCGGATCCCACAGCGGTGGCGAGATCCTACGTGTTGCTATAATTCACTATGAGGCAATAGCCGTGAACAGGTTACAATGTGTATGATGCGTATTGAAGCGTGCCCTAAAGGCTCTCTGGTGGCCGGCTTATATAGGCGGCCAGACCCCAGGGTACAAGGCAAGTAATTGTCCGGCAAGTAATCAGAGTCCTAGACCTAGCCGGCTTGGTTGCCGCCTTCCGCCTTGGACTTGGTGGCTTGATGGGTTTCGGCCTTCCGCCTTCCTTGGACCGTCCGCCTACTTCCTTGTACGTCAGCTATCTGGGCCGCCCGGCAGACTTCAGCCTTACCACCCTTGGGCCACCCTGAACTAGCTGGATTGATCCATGTTGATGATACCCCTAGTTGACATATCCCCAACATTAGCCCCCAGAAAGGTTGGAGTTCTCCAGGCGCCGGCTTCTTCTTGATTCTTCATTTGCCAATGTTGGCGGCTGCAGGACTTGAACCATTCTGAAAATCAACTAGGCATGCGTGTCTTGATATTGACACGCGACCGCCTTTATCCAACATGAGAAAAGACGGCTACTTCGTTCTTTTTGACGGATTCCACTTAGCCGGCTCACGACAGTTTGAAAACGGCCTAGGCGGGAATCTCGCAATGATCACAAATCGCGGGAAAAGAGGAGGCGTGGAGATCGTGCGATCATGCGCCGCAGCGGATGCTGGACACATGTCCGACTAAAAACGCCGTTTGCACACGGAGCAACGCCTGGACCTATAAATAGGGAACCGAACGGTTCATTTTTGCACCCCTGCCTTTGCTCTCCTCGACCTCTTGCCCTTCCACTTCTCTGCTTCTTGCTTCCGAGCGAACTCCGGCGAGCACTTTCCTCCGACGACCTCCGCGCACGGCGATGTCCACCGGCCAAGACATCTCTTCCACGGCTTCCGGCGCTCCGGCGACCAAAACCATCCCCGCGGCAGTGATGGGCGGCGCAACTTCACGCCCTGCGGCGGCGGCGACGGGCAATGTCGCCACCGTCGCTTCTCAGATTCCAACAGTGCGCGCGCCGGCGGCGGTCTCCTCGGCTCCTCCATCTTCCACCACGGTGACGGCGGCGAGAGGCGCTCCCATCGACGAGGAAGAGGAGGCGGCTGACCTCGGGTCCCGCTACTGGCTCCCCTCCATAGTCGACGAAGATGCCCTCCAAGACCTGGAGGCCGTCGGCTATCTCCCCACTCGGGAAGACTGCCAATGGAGATCCGCCTTAGGAGACGTCATCCCGGCTCCGAAAGCCGGGGAACGGGTAATCCTCACCTCCCATTTAGTTAGGGGAATGGCACTGCCGCCTTCCGCCTTTTTTAGCGAGGTCTTAGATCACTATGGGCTCCAGCCCCACAACATAGCCCCCAATAGCATTTTAGTCTTAGCCGGCTTCACGGCTCTGTTCGAGGGCTACCTAGGTATTAGGCCTAGTTTAGACTTCTTCAGATACTGTTTTTGTTGCCGGCGTCAGACCGTGCCGGACGGCGGGCTGGCAACCTGCGGCAGTGTTACTTTTAACTGCCGCCAGGGCCGCCAATGGTATCCTAAGATACCATACCTCGAGTCCGTCAAGGGCTGGACATCCACCTTCTTCTACTGCCAACATATGGCAGCGCCGGGGCGCCAATTTGGCATCCCGGAATTTGTCAACGCGCCGCCTATGCCCAGGCCATGCTGGGACGAGGCGGTGCCCAAACTGACGGAGGAACTCCGCCTTTTCCAAAGGCGGATTGAATTCCTCACCTGGACGATGGCTCCCCCTCTGCTGGATGGGGTCGACACCGTCATCTGCTGGCTCGGCCGGCAGATTCTCCCCCTGCGGTACAGCCCGCACAAAATGTGTCAGTATTCGCCTACTGCCACGGCCTCTCTCCGCGTAAGCGAAGAGAGGTTGCCGGTTGCCAACCTGGCGTTCTGGCTCCGCAACCTCGTCAAGGCGGGGTTGTTGAAGGCTGTGGAGGGCGTGCCCATGCACACCCACGACAACCCTCCCATCGAGGTAGACATCTTGCTCCTTTTTGACAGCTTCGCCGACTAATCTTGAGTTCCATTAATACTTGTCTTCTTTTTCAGCTCTCCGACTTGGGGAGGATGACCTGGCTCCCGACTTTTACGAGTCGGAAGCCGGGAAGACTAAGAAGCGCAAGGCATCCGGCGCTGCTTCCTCCACGGCGATCGCCGAGAGGAAGAAACGGATCGCAACGGCCACCGAGCCGGCTCTCGTCAACATTGACGAGAACGCGGGGATTAACATCCCCCGAAGGTACTCAATTATGCCTTTAATAGATGACGAGCTTCTTTAATACTGGCACCCAATTGACTGTGCTTGCTGTTTATTGATAGGGAAAGGGTCGCATCTTCCCGGTTGCCGACCAGCCTCCTTTCCAAGGGTAAGCGGCCTCAAGGCAGCTCGCCTGCTACCGTGCCGCCAACTCCCCAGCCCTGGGCCGGCAGCTTAATGGGCGACGCTCGTCGCCAGCCCCCGGCTCCGGCTTCTGGCGCGCCGCCAAGGACCTCCTCCGCTGATCGCGCACCCAAGACTCCCCTCCTTTTGGCTGAGGCTACGGCCTATGAAGCCGCTCAATCGCGCGCCGCCAAGGGGGAGTTGCTGGAGGCGGCTGCCAGCGGGTCCCAGAGGGCAGCCCCGACTGCAGGAGGCGGCAAAGTTAGGGACCCTTGGTCCACCTTCACGAAGGCCAAGGAGTCAGCCTTGGCTTTTGCCAACTTCACCTCCCAGGCCTTCGCCGACTTGGAGGGCGACATGTCTGTAAGTTTTTATAACTCCGGCATATACATAGCCTTTCCCCCGAGCACTTAGATGGCAGGTCAAAAACTTTTGACTGCCGGCTTAGTGGTTATTCGACAATATGTTTTATGCCTTTGCTTTTTTCCTGCAGGGCCTTGTGTCCGCCAACGTTGAGCTTGTCTCCTCTTGATTCGAGATAAACCAGCGTTGCCGCGACCTGAAGAAGGACTGCGAGGCCAAGAACCTGCGGATTGACGAGTTGGAGGCGGCCCGCAAAAAAGATGAAGGTAGAGTTGATCTTTTTTTGCCTTCAGCTATCTTTTCAACTTATGTTGCCGTCAATCATTTAGTTAGCGAATCCATACTTGTAGAACTGCTAGACCATGCCCAGGATATACTGAAGGCGTCCACTGATATGCAAGCTCTTATGAATGAAGCTTCCGATTTGGCAGCCGCCAACTTGGCGATGAAGGAAGATCACCGGAAGGAGATGGAGGCCCAGCAGCTGAAATTTGCGCAGGAATCTAGCCAGCTCATTGGTGAGCTGGAAAGCCTGCGCAAGAAGTTGGCGGAGGCGGAGAAGACGGCTGCCGAGGAAATCTCCAAGTAGACTTCTCGCGCCCAAACTGCTGAGGATGCGTTGGCGGCTCATATGGTTGAGTTGTCCGCTTTCCATAACTTGGTCCTTGGTAATTTTTCACTCCTTACTTTGATTTTGCCATTTTGCTTAGCCTGAGCCAAACTGATGGTTTTATTTTTGATGCAGTTCCCGCCGGTTTGGGCGATGACAAGGTTCTCAGCCCCCGCCTGGATCGCCTTACGCGTCTATGTGAGCTGATCACCGAGACTTTGGCGGCGTCCAAGCGGTTTGCCGCCAAGTTCTTCATCTCCTCTGGCAGCCAGGAACCGACCGAATTCAGCGACGTGCCCAATATGTTGGAGCAGGCTACCAAGCTTCACAAGACCTCGCTGAAGTCGGCGGCGCGGGGTGGTGCCAAGACTGCGCTTGGACTATTCATGGCGCACTACCCCGAGGCGGAGATAGAAGTCGTCACCGAAGGCATGCCGTCTACATATGAAGACGACAACAAGGTCGAGCCGGCCGCTGTTCTGGACAGCGTTGCCGGATACGCCACACGTGTTGCCGACATGGTGGATACTTCAATCTTCTACCGGCGCCATCCTGTGCCTGCCGGAGGGGAAGCTGGAGCTGCCGGCACGGCCGAGGCGGAGGGGAGTGACAGTTCTGGGGCTGAAGTTGTCAGCCCCCAAGCCTGATGTAGACGCTCCCCCGAGCCATAGTTTCCTCGCCTTCTTCTCACATGATTTGCCAGCCTCTGAAACAATGCAACTTTAACTTGTAATATTTGTATATTCTTTTGTTACTGCTCTGCTAGGCAAGGAACTAGCTGACAAGTTTTTTATTTTGTCTTATTTATATGGCCCGCCTTAATTTTATCCTGACTTATATGTTTGACTTTTTGTATGTTGACGAACCTCAGCCGGTAACTTTAGCTGAAACAACCAGGGCTAAACCATGCGTTTAGGATCAGAAACCAAAGCCAACATGTTGGTGCCAAAGACATACTACTAGGCGAACCACATATAAGTAATCAGAGGTAAAGGAATTAGGCGGCGCAAAAAGTTTATTTTTGCTTTAGGTTGGCTCGAAAGCTGCAAGTATCTTACAGTTTGAACCTTTACACGGAGCTAGAAAAATAGGTAACTTAGATACATAGGGGAAATATGATTGCAAAAAATACAAAAGATGACATGCTTCTCAACACAGATGAGGAACCATGGACTTTTATTTCATAATCATATATAACTTATTACAATTATAAATTGCTAAGTGTAGAAAGGACGTAGCTGCTCAATATTCCAAGGCCGTCTTGTTTGTTCGAACGGATCGTCAATGCCTCTTTTGCGCTTGGTTCCCCTTTTTCCTGCCGCCTTCTTGCGCCTCGTCTTTTCATCTTCGTCGCGGATGTCGGCCAGGTAGTAGGAACCATTGAGCAGCGCCTTTGTGACTATAAACGGTCCTTCCCATGGCGGGGATAACTTGTGCAAGCCTTTTTTGTCTTGAATTAGGCGGAGAACCAGGTCACCTGTTCTGAAGCTTCGCTTCCCCACTCTCCGGCTATGATAGCGGCAAAGTTGTTGCTGGTACAAGGCGGAGCGATGTAGAGCGACGTCTCTTTCTTCGTCTAGCAGGTCTAGGCTATCCTGTCTTGCACCTTCTACGTCTTGCTCGATGTAGGCTTGAACTCTTGGGGAATCATATTTCATGTCGGTAGGTAGCACCGCCTCAGCGCCATATACCAAGAAGAAAGGAGTGTAGCCGGTAGACCTGTTTGGCGTTGTGCGCAAACTCCATAGTACCGACTGTAACTCATCTGCCCAAGCGCCGGCTGCCCTGTGTAACGGAGCTTCGAGACGAGGCTTAAGTCCTGATAAGACTAGGCCGTTTATACGCTCTACTTGTCCATTGGATTGAGGGTGTGACACGGATGCCAAATCAAGCTGGATACCCAGATCACTGCAGTATTCTTCTATGTCGCCTTGAGATAGGTTGCTGCCATTATCAGTGATAATGCTGTGTGGAACTCCAAACCGAGAGATAATTCCCCAGAGGAAATTGGTGGTTGTTCGTGCGTCAAGTTTGCTTATCGGCTTAGCCTCGGCCCATTTGGTGAACTTGTCGACAGCGACCAATAGGTGGGTATACCCACCACGCGCCTTCTTGAAGGGACCCACCATGTCTAAGCCCCAGACCGCGAACGGCCAGGTGATTGGAATCGTCCTTAGTTCTTGTGCCGGCAAGTGAGGTTGACGAGCGTACAACTGGCAGCCTTTGCATGTTTTTACGATGTTCTCGGCGTCTTCTTTGGCGGTAAGCCAGTAGAAACCTTGGCGGAAAGCTTTGGATACAATGGACCTGGCAGAAGCATGATGCCCGCAGGTGCCAATATGTATGTCTTTCAGAATTTCCCGGTCTTCTTCTGGTTGTATGCACCGCTGATAGATGCCACACGTGCTTCGCTTATATAGCTCGCCTTTTATTATCGTGAATGCCTTGCCTCGCCTTATGATCTGCCTTTTTAGCACCTCATCGTCCTCCGGCAACTTTTTGTCGATTAGAAAATCAAGATATGGGACAGTCCAATACGGCTGTGTCAAGTAGACAGCGAGACTTGCCGCTTCTACCGGTTCTTCTGCGTCGGGGTCCATCAAATCGGCGCCTTTAATGGATGGCTTGTGCAAATGTTCCAGGAAAATATCTTTTGGTACCTTTTTGCGTTCTGACCCTAGTCTTGCAAGTGTGTCTGCCGCCTCGTTCTCAGCTCTTGGAACATGTCGGACTTCGTAGCTCGCGAAGTTTTTTGCGAATTCGTCAACTTTGGCTCTGTACGCCGCCATTGTTGCGCTCTTCGCATGCCATGTTCCGCTTACTTGCTGCGCGACCAAATCTGAGTCGCCATAACAGAGGATTCTTTTGACGCCAAGGTCGTTTGCCACGTGTAACCCATGAAGCAAAGCTTCGTACTCGGCAACGTTGTTGGTTGTTGTGAAGTGGATTTGCAACACGTAGCTAAGCTTGTCACCTTTAGGCGTCGGTAGAACGACTCCAGCCCCCGAGCCTTTGAGCATCTTTGATCCGTCAAAGTGCATGACCCAATATTCTGATTCGGGGAGTGTCGTTTCCTCCATGGCTTCTGTCCAGTCGGTGACAAAATCTGCAAGCGCTTGAGACTTAATGGCGGTCCGTGGCTTATAGACTATATCAAAGGCGGCAAGTTCGATGCCCCATTTGGCAACTCGACCTGTTGCCTCTGCATTGTTGATTATGTCTCCCAACGGTGCCTTGCTGACTACTGTCACTGTGTGCTCCTGGAAATAATGCCTAAGCTTTCTGGCGGGGAAGAATACACCATAAGCCAGCTTTTGGTAATGCGGATACCTCTGCTTGGAGGCAGAGAATACTACACTGATGAAGTAGAACGGTCGTTGCTCATACGTCGCGGCTTCGTTCTCCTTTCTTTCCACAGCCAAGACAACGCTGACAACAGCTCCTGTTGCCGCGATGTATAGCAGCATTGGTTCCTGTGATCGAGGTGCTGCCAATGTCGGAGCGGATATGAGGGCCTCCTTAAGTTGTTGTAAGGCGGCATCTGCCTCTTCTGTCCACTCAAAGTTGTCGGATTTCTTCAATAGCCGGTAGAGAGGCATTGCCTTTTCCCCTAGGCGGCTTATGAAACGACTGACGGCCGCTGCCGATCCGGCTAGACGTTGCACGTCCTTCAGACAAGTAGGTCTGGATATGTTTTGGATGGCCTTGATCTTCTCCGGATTAACCTCGATCCTTCGTTCTGAGACGATAAACCCGAGCAGTTTGCGGCTGGAACGCCGAAAACACACTTGGCGGGATTGAGTTTCATCTGATATCTCTGGAGATTCTGAAAAGTTTCTCCCAAGTCCTCTAGGAGATCTGCCTTCTTTTTTGACATCACCGCGATGTCGTCTACGTAGACGTGAACATTGCGGCCGATCTGTTCGTGCAGGCAATTCTGCATACAGCGCTGGTATGTTGCCCCTGCATTCTTCAGGCCAAATGGCATCGTGATGTAGCATAAGTCCCGTATGGAGTGGTGAAAGATGTTTTCAGCTGATCCGACTCTCTCATCTTGATTTGATGTTATCCTGAGTAGGCGTCCAAGAAACAAAGCAGCTCGGAGCCTGCTGTGGAGTCTACGACTTGGTCAATTCTAGGCAGCGCAAAGAGATCCTTTGGGCACCACTTGTTAACACCGGTATAGTCAATACACATCCTCAGCTCTTTATTCTTCTTTGGAACAAGTACAGGATTTGCCACCCAATCGGTGTGCACAACTTCTTTTATGAAATTGGCGGCATTCAGCCTATTTATCTCCTTTCCTATAGCCTTGCGTCTCTCATCTCCAAAGCGTCTTGTTGCTTGCTTCACCGGCTTGGATCCTTTTATGACGTTGAGTGAGTGCTCGGCAAGTTCCCTCGGTACACCAGGCATGTCGGAAGGCGACCATGCAAAGATGTCACGATTCTCACGGAGGAACTCGACGAGCGCGCCTTCCTATTTGCTGTCAAGGTTGGAGCCGATGACAACTTGCTTAGACTTGTCACCTGGGATGAGGTCCGCCTTTTTGGTGTCTTCTGAAGCTTCAAATGTCTTCTTGACATCAATCTTTGGCTTGGGCATGGAGTTGTCTGAATCCGCCTCAAGTAGTGCGAGTTCTTCCTTGTGGATGACGGCTTCTGCGAAGACGGCCATACCACGTTCACACTCCTTGGCTTTCTTGAAGTTGCCGGAAACCGTGATGGTTCCGTTTTCCCCCGGCATTTTAAGCTTGCTGTATATGTAGCACGGCCTTGCCATAAATTTGGCGAAAGCCGGTCGTCCGAAGATTGCATGATAGGCGCTTTTGAAGGGGACAACTTCGAACCGGAGGAACTCTGAGCAGTAGTTCTCTTTTGGTCCGAAAGTTACCTTCAGCCTGATGCTCCCCATTGACTTTGCTTGCCTGCCGGGCACTATGCCGTGAAAAGTGAGGTTGCTGTGGTCCAGCTGATCCTCTGACAGGTTCATGCGGCTTAGTGTGTCGTAGTAGAGGTTGATGAGGCTGCTGCCGCCATCCATGAGTACCTTTGTGAGTCTGAAGTTGTCGATAATGGGATTGACGACGAGGGCGTACTTGCCTGTGTGAGGAACGTGATCAGGGTGGTCGGACCGGTCCCAAGTGATCGTTGCTTCCGACCAGTTCAAATACTGAGGGACGTCCGGCATTGTCGCGTTGAGTTCGCGCATTTCCGCCTTATCCGCCTTAGCCGAAGGCGTGCCGACAAAGCATACAATAGATTATTTGACCTTCGGATATGGCTTCTTTTTCTTGGCGGCCGCGTCATCCTCGCTAGAGACAGACATGTCGTTGTCATCCTCATCCTCCTTGTTGTCTTTCTTGTCGTTCTTCTTTGACTTCCTTGACTTCCAACCGACTGTGGGGTCCTTTTTGAAGTCGTCCATGAAACGACATTCGCCAAGCATATGGTTGACCTTGCCGAGTGAGGCGTGGATAGGGCACGGCAAAAGTTTTGCCTGCTCATAAGTGATTCGCGCCGCTTTAGGCCCTGAGCCGGCGTCGCGACCATCTTTCTTATTCTTCCATTTCTTTTTGCCGGCATTCCCTTGGAAAGCGACAGCTACCTCGTTGGAAGGTCCGGCTTTGTCATCCGCCGCCTGCTTGCGCTTGTTGTTCCGTTTTGGTATGATGTTGACGTCTGGATCATCGTCCCGGGCGTCGTCATCCGCCGCCGCGTATTGGGCGGCTAGGTTGAGCATCTCACCAAGGTCCGTGATTTGCTCGCGGACGAGCCGATGACGGAGCAAGGACTTCTTCTGCAGGCCCGTGTAGAAGGCGTGGATAGCCTGTGCGTCTGAAACACCATGACAGTTGGCTTTCTCGGATATCCAACGGCTGACAAAGTCTGTCATGGTTTCGTCCGGCTTTTGGATACAGCGTTGCAAATCCGTATAGGTATTTGGACGCTTGTATGTTCCTTGGAAGTGCTGGGAGAAAACCTTTTCCATGTCGTACCAGCAATGGATAGACTTTTCAGGAAGGTTGTCGATCCAAGCCCTTGCCGTGCCTTCCAACATGAGAGGTAGGTAACGGACGGCAATAAAGCTGCTCCCGCCGGCAATTTCTATGGCCATGGCATAGTCGGCTAGCCATGAATCCGGCTTGACGAGGCCGTTGTACCTAGAACAATTTTTTGACACTGATGTCATGTCCTTAGGGAACGGCTCTCTGCGGATGACGTCGCCGAAGCACTTTGGTCCAGAATATAGCAGCTCATTTCCTCTTGCTATGTCTTGTAGGCGGTGTCGTGCGTCTTTTGGATCGAGCTGTCGTGCGCCTCTGTTTGCGTCTGTCTCGTCCTGCGCTGCCCGGCTTATGCTGCGCCTGGGCCCTTCTGCCTCCTCTTTCCTCTTGCTGCCGGTGCTACGCTGCGGAGACCGACTTCGACCTCTCCTGGGAGGGTCGTTACCGGCATCTTTCCTAGGCGGCAGTCTGTTGTTCCGGCTACCGCCATTGTCGCGTCTTGGCTGGGCTGGAGGTGGCAGGTTTCCCCTGCTTCCTGTCCTTGAATTCTCGTCCCGCCTTGGTTTTGGCGGTGGCGTCTTCTTTGGAGGTGGCGTTGCCTTCCTTTTGTCGCCATGGCTACTGGAGCCGGACGGGCCTTCGGGGTCATCGCCAGGTGCAGCTTTGCACTTTCCTGACTTAGACTCTAGGTCTCCCCCGCGAGCATCCGCCATGTGGCCGTAGGAATCAGCGCGAGCCTGTTGTTCTAGGTCCTTGCTCACGAAGTGTCTTGCATTGGCCAGCTTTTCCTCCGCCGTGTAAGTGTTGTCGTCCAGGGTATCTAGCGCGGCAGCCGCGTTGAGGATGGGGGTGCAGAAAACAACATCTCCCCTTTTGTCCACGCGCTGTGGTGCCGTACGCCAGTCGAACCCGAGATCTTGAGCCGCTGTCGTTGCGCGTGTTGGCGGCTCCTTTCCACGGCGGTTTTTTGATGACCTTTTTTCCTCAAAGAGTTGCCGGCTTGTTTTGGCCGACATCTTCTCCTGTTCTTTCTCGATCTTCTTCGCAAGGCTCTCAACGTGCTCCTCTCTTTTTCGCAGTAAGTCAGAGTGCTTGAGCATGTTAATTCTAAACTCTTCCACTTCGTCGAGTGGGGTGTCTTTATTCACCGGAGTATTCATGATCTCGTCTACTTCTTTGATGACGGAGAGCAAATCCGTGGGTTTGCTGCTGCCGCCTTTCTCGATGCCAGTTTTCTTCTTCGCGCGCACTTTATCGTAACTTTCAAGGAGTTGACCGGCAGTGGTGTTGCCGGCATCTTCCACCGGCTTGTTTTGCGCTTTCGAAGCAACTGGGGTTGTCTCGTGACCGACGACAACCATCATAGCCAGCTTGTCAGGCATGTCAGTATCCGCTGTGCCCTCTGAAGGAGCCGGATTGCCACTGGAAAAGCGGGTTTTGATCTTCTCTTCGAAGAGACTAGCATCATCATCAGAGTCAGAGTCTACGTTGACTTGAACGGTAGATCTGGATCCGGCATCTGACATCGCATCCTCCTGGAGAGCAGGGAGGATTGATTAAGGATCCTTGTTTTCCGGCTGGGAGTCTGATCCCAGTCCGACAACTCCGACGAAGTGGAAATAAGATTCGGCCGACTCCTGGGAGAAGGCGGATTCAGATCCATCTTGTCGGTCGACTGCTTGGTCGAAGGGTTGGTGGGTGGGGGTGTAGAAACGCGGTAGGCCGTACGCCTCTGGCGTATACCCGATGAAGACGTCGATCCCTCCGATCGGTACGATTGCGCATCCGATAAGGTAGTCGTCTGCCGGGAGCCAGGACTCATCCGAGTTGACGTAGCTGTGGCCGCCATACCTTGTGACGCGACCGACGACGATCTGCTTGCCCACGCCGCCAAGTGTTCCCGCCTGGAACGTGACGCTAGGAACCTTATGCCCCACGGTGGGCGCCAACTGTCGTGGTATCGGCATAATTGATAGGAGACGGGGGTCCTCTAGCCTACGTATGGATTGTGGGGAAGAAGGTTGGTGTCGTCGAGGACGGGATTGAACACGGCGAGTTTACCCAGCTTCAGATCCCACAGCGGTGGCGAGATCCTACGTGCTGCTATAAATTCACTATGAGGCAATAGCCGTGAACAGGTTACAATGTGTATGATGCGTATTGAAGCGTGCCCTAAAGGCTCCCTGGTGGCCGGCTTATATAGGCGGCTAGACCCCAGGGTACAAGGCAAGTACTTGTCCGGCAAGTAATCAGAGTCCTAGACATAGCCGGCTTGGTTGCCGCCTTCCGCCTTGGACTTGGTGGCTTGATGGGATTCGGCCTTCCGCCTTCCTTGGACCGTCCGCCTACTTCCTTATACGTCAGCTATCTGGGCCGCCCGACAGGCCTCAGCCTTACCACCCTTGGTCCACCCTGGACTAGCCGGATTGATCCATGTTGATGATACCCCTAGTTGACATATCCCCAACACCTGGCATCAGTGCAGCAGCTCACGACTAGCTCAAAACTATTCGGTTCAGAGCATGCGTTGGGGTTTCAGCCGTCTGACCTGTCTACAAAATATGAATTTTCTTCCATAACGATTTGGTCTTTGTCTTGAATTCGAAGCCCACTGTGAGGCCATAGAGGAGAGCAAGCTCCACCCGGACCAAATCTGCTCAGCATCGGTATCCGGGCAAGATTCTTTGAATTCGAAACCTGTTTTCCTGGACAGCTCCATGTTCTGCCATTTGATGTCACAGTTTTGATCATGGAAACAGGAAGCGAGAAAGAAATCACCACTCATGCTAGATCTCCCTCCAGTCAGATGTGGGCACGACGAAGTGACGAGATCTTCTAGAGACATCATACGGTAGTGTTGCCCCTACTATGAGAACACCATGTTGGTCCTATTTCGTTTACAGGATTTTATAGGATTCCAATTCATCAGATTTTTTCTTATGAAGTCCATTTGGTTAATAGGAATGAATGCTCAAATATTCCCGTGGAATCCTTTCCTACACTACAATCCCATAAGTATTTTAGCAAGATATTTGACCTCATGGAAAAATTCCTATTAGTCTATAGCAACTATGACTTGTACTCAACTCCGAAAATTCCTACGTCTTTTCCGTAGTGCAACCAAATAAGTGGTGAGAGTAGCTCCTGCGTTTTCAGTTCCTGGAATCCTTCACATGCCAAGACATTCTATTCCTATGTTTTCTTTTTTCTATTCATGTGGTTTTCAATTCATGAGAATCAAAGAGGCCCGTAAATCGTTCTCGTTTTCAGAGTCTTGTGCTATCTGGCAGCGGGAGTAACCGACGAATCAACGGTCTCATATTAGTCAACCGTGCAAACGAATCTGGATTTTGATTTAGGTTTTTAGAGATAAAATATTTTAAGTTTAAGAACAAAACAATCATGCTGCATGGTTTACATTTTTACATATCTTTTCATAACCACGTAAAACTATTATGGTGCACGTGCACTTAGTAGCAAATCCATGAATAAAAAGAAAATAAAAATCCGAAACGGCTTCTGGTGCGTGTGACATATTCGCGCTGGTAGGGAAAAAAAAACATTTCTAATCTCAAGCCGAAACGGCTTCCCGCCAGCATCCTAGTATCCCGCCCGCCGTCCCCCAGTTTCCGCCCGCCGCCGCCTTCTTATCCCGCCCGCCGTCCCCCAGTTTCCGAAACAAACTTCCCATCTCATCGTCCAAACATCCGGCCATGCCTTCCGTCACCCTTCTCCTCCGCCGCGCGCGCGCGCGTCTTCTTTCCCGTCCTCTAGTCGCCTCCGGCTCCGCGCAACGCAGACGCCAGCGGAAGTCGCCGCCGGAGGCGGAGGACCCCGCGGTGATGGCGCTGCCGGACGACATGCTCATCGAGGTCTTCAAGCGGCTGCCGCCACTCAAGAACACCATCCGCTGCGCCGCCGTGTGCCGGCGCTGGCGCCGGGTAATCTCCTCCGGCGCACGCGCGGGCTGGCTCCCGCCCCCGCCCCCGCCCCGCCACTTGGGCTTCTTCTTCCGCTCTGACCACTCGCGCAGGCTGCCCCGGTTCGTCGCCACCAAGGCCGGCGTCAACCTCGACGTGCGTGGCTCCCTCCCCCTTATGGCGTCTCTCCGCGGTGCCCGCATCGTCGACGGCCGCGGCGGCGTACTCGTCCTGCACGAGGGCAGGAGCAGCATGAGGAAGTCCCGGAAGCTCAAACTCATCCTGTGCAACCCGCTGGAGAGGTCGTTCCGGCGGCTGCCGACGGTGAACGCCACCGGGTATCAAAAGTTCCGCGCCGCGTTCGTTCCTGTGCAGGGCGCCGGCGGGTTCCGCGTCGCCGTCGTGCTCTTCGGCTACGGTGACGATGACCTGTGGCGACGCTACGCTGTTCTGATCTACGACTCGGGTTCGGCATCCTCGGGCTGGAAGATGACCTCCGCCTCGCGGCGACGTGGGGATCGGCACTACATTCCCATCCAGGGCCCCTCCGTCGTCGTCGGCGACGTCGTGTACAGCCTTCTGAACGGGGATGTCATGGCTGTAGACACCGCCGAGATGACAATGTCCGTGCTGAGCTCGCCGGTGGCCCATGACAACTGGTATGAGCGCCACAACTGGATCGGCAAGACGGACGACGGCCGGCCGTGCTACTTCTCGCTGGATCGCTCCAAGGTGTTTCATCTGGACCTGGAGAGCTGGGCTCTTGTTGGAGCGGATCATAGCAAGCACTGGACTCCGCAGCAGACGTTGCGGCTACCACGGGAATTTTGTGAAATCTCCTCTTTCGGCAAGCACTTGGGGTTTGCTCGGTTCTGCGAGGGCAGCATGATGCTCTTGTTCGTCATAAATGAATGTGTGGTTTCTTTCGACATCCAGACGTTGGAATTGGAAACGCTGTCGTATGACCCCTGGTGGCTTAGGAGGCCTACTGGTGAGGTGTATCCCTACACCATTACTTGGCCCCAGGTGCTCAAAGATTTCGACCATTGAGTCTTTATTACTGGCCGATCAAATGCAGTGAGAAGATCACAATAATATATATGGCTGTTAGGTTTAAGGAGTCTTATACATGTTCTGAGTCTGAAAAACTGTTAGGTTTGTGTCGTAATGTTTGTTGTTTTATGGTGATCCAAATTCATATGATAAAGTGAAGTGAGCGGCTAACTTCGGAGCGAAGCGGAGGCCCGTCGCCGGGAGGCTTGGGGTTTAGGGTTTAGGGCTTGGTACGGTACGGATCGTATCCGAGTCGGATCGCAACCGACTTAGGGTTTCTGCCCTCTATAAATACATCTTGTAAGTCGCCTGTTGGGGTAAGCCACACATTGTAAACCCACGGCGTTTGTAACCTCACCCGATATAGTGAAGTATTGCTGGCTGGCGCCCGTGGTTTTTTCCTCTCCTTTGTTTGGAGGGGTTTTCCACGTTAAAATCTCGTGTCCCCGTTGGTTTGATCTTTCCGCTCTTCGTCGTTTCTTGCTATCTCATATAACAAGTGGTATCAGAGCCCGTGTTTTAGATCTGTTTTCAGATTAGGTTTTTTTTTTATGGCATCGATGAAGTTCGATCTACCGTTGCTGGACTACAAGACGAGATTCTCGTTATGGCAGGTCAAGATGCGTGCGATCCTCGCACAGTCCAATGATCTTGACGAAGCGCTGGAGAAATTCGGCGATAAGACGGCAGCCGAGTGGTCTGCCGATGAGAAGAGAAAAGACCGTAAGGCTACGTCTCTTATTCAACTGCATCTATCTAATGATATCCTGCAAGAAGTTCTACTGGTGAAAACCGCAGCCGCGCTGTGGGCTAAGCTGGAGTCGATCTGCATGTCAAAGGATCTAACCAGCAAGATGCATGTGAAGATGAAGTTGTTCTCGCACAAGTTGCAAGAAGGTGGTTCTGTAATGAATCACATATCGATCTTCAAGGAGATCGTTTCCGACCTAGTGTCGATGGAGGTAAAATATGAGGATGAAGATCTAGCCCTCTTACTCCTAGTTTCGCTGCCAAATTCCTATGCAAATTTCCGTGATACCATACTGCTTAGTCGTGATGAACTAACCACTTCTGAAGTTTATGAGACCCTCATGATGAGGGAAAAGATGAAGGGTATGGTACAGAAGGAGGAGTCATCCTCTTCGAAGGGTGATGCTTTGGAGGTTCGTGGTAGGCCTCAGCAGCGAGACAACAACAACTACAACAACAACAGAGACAAGAGCAAGGGCGACAGAGGTCGCTCAAAGTCTAAAGGCCGTGATAAGTTCTGCAGGTATTGCAAGAAGACTAACCACAATATTGATGATTGTTGGAAACTGCAGAACAAGGAAAAAAGAAAAGGTACTTACCAACAGAAAAATAATGAAGGTAATGATACCGGTGAGGCTGCTGTTGTTGATGGTAGTTCTGATGGCGAATGCCTAGCTGTTTTAGCTGCATGTGTTTCACGTCAGGATGAATGGATTCTAGATTCTGCATGTTCTTTTCATATCTGCTGTAACAGAGATTGGTTCAGTTCTTATGAGTTAGTGCAGACTGGAGACTTTGTGCGTGTGGGGAACGACCAACAATGCACCATTGCTGGCGTTGGATCAGTTCAGATCAAGACCCATGATGGCATGACACGCACGTTGACGGACGTGAAGCACATACCAACCATGGCGAGAAATTTGATCTCGCTCAGTACCCTTGATTGTGACGGGTACAAGTATACCGGCGGGAACAGACTCCTGAAGGTATCAAAAGGTTCTCTCATTACTATGGTTGGTGATATGAATTCTGCTAAGTTATATGTTCTTAGAGGCAACGTTTTATCTGGTACCGTTGCTGCTGTTTCTCATGACGATGCAAATAAAACTAACCTCTGGCATAAGCGTCTTGGACACATGAGCGAACTTGGTATGGCAGAATTGATCAAGAGAGAGTTGCTGCATGACTGCAGTTTGGGTAAGATGCAATTTTGTGAACATTGCATATTTGGTAAGCACACGAGAGTTAAGTTCAATGCTTCCGTTCATACCACCAAAGGTACACTTGATTATGTACATGCTGATGTTTGGGGGCCGTCACGTAAGCCCTCATATGGTGGTGCTCGTTATATGCTTACTATTATTGATGATTACTCTAGGAGAGTTTGGCCTTATTTCATGAAAAATAAGGATGATTCGTTTGCTGCTTTTAAAGAGTGGAAAGCTATGATAGAAAGGCAAACTGAGAGGAAGGTGAAAATTCTTCGTACTGACAATGGTGGTGAATTTTGTTCGAATGTTTTTAATGATTATTGCAGAACAGAAGGGATTGTCAGGCACCTCACCATCCCGTACACGCCTCAGCAGAACGGAGTAGCGGAGCGGATGAACAGGACTATCATGTCTAAAGCTCGCTGCATGATATCTAACGCTCGCATGAGTAAGCGTTTTTGGGCTGAGGCGGCTGACACCGCATGTTACTTGATAAACAGGTCACCATCTATTCCCCTCGACAAGAAAACTCCCATTGAGGTATGGTCTGGTACTCCTGCTGATTATTCACAGCTTAAGGTTTTCGGTTGCACTGCTTATGCTCATGTTGATAATGGAAAGTTAGAGCCAAGAGCTATTAAGTCTGTTTTCATTGGTTATGATTCGGGAGTAAAAGGATATAAGTTGTGGAATCCCGAAACTAACAAGGCATTCATGAGCAGGAGTGTTGTTTTCAATGAATCTGTTATGTACTTTGATAAGTTGTCCTCAGATGTTTCAGAAAGTTCTGATGAGGAACAGGTTCGTGTCGAGGTGGAGCATCCTGTGGAAAAGGATAATGTCATCGTTGACAATGATGGTGATACATCAGATGATTCTGATAATGATACTGTTCAGCACTCACCTCCTGTTTTGCAGCCAGAAAATCAGTCCATTGCTGATCGCAGAACAAGGAGGAATATTGTTAAACCTACACGGTTAGTTGAGGAGTGTAACATTGTTAATTATGCTCTGAGTTGTGCAGAACAGGTGGAGCATGGACATGAGCCGTCCACGTATACTGAAGCTATTGCCACAAGTGATCGTGATAAATGGATCTCTGCTATGCAAGAGGAGATGCAGTCACTTGAGAAGAATTGCACATGGGATGTTGTGCGCTTGCCTAAACAAAAGAAGGCTGTCCGCTGTAAGTGGATCTTCAAGAGAAAGGATGGTTTGTCTCCAAGTGAGCCTCCAAGATTTAAGGCAAGGTTAGTGGCAAAAGGTTTCAGTCAAATCCCTGGTATTGATTACAATGATGTTTTCTCTCCGGTTGTCAAGCATAGTTCTATTCGGACATTTTTCTCCATTGTTGCTATGCGTGATCTTGAGCTTGAGCAGTTAGATGTTAAAACTGCGTTTCTGCATGGAGAGTTGGAGGAGGAGATATACATGGACCAACCAGAAGGGTTCATAGTGCCGGGTAAGGAGGATCTTGTTTGTAAGTTGAAAAGGTCTCTCTACGGTTTGAAACAATCCCCTCGTCAATGGTATAAAAGGTTTGATTCATTTATGTTGTCACATGGTTTTAAGAGGTCTGAATTTGATAGCTGTGTGTACATTAAGTTGGTTGATAGATCACCTATATACTTGCTGTTATATGTCGATGACATGTTGATTGCTGCCAAGAGCATGAAAGATGTCGCTGCTCTCAAGTCACAGTTGAGTAGCGAATTTGAGATGAAGGATCTTGGTGCTGCTAAGAAAATCCTAGGTATGGAAATTACACGTGATAGAAAGTCTGGGTTCTTATTTCTTAGTCAGCAGAGTTACATTAAGAAAGTTCTTCATCGTTTTAACATGCATGATGCAAAATCTGTTAGTACTCCTATTGCTTCTCATTTTAAGTTGTCATCTACTCAATGTCCTACCACTGATGATGATATGGAGTACAAGTCTGGAGTTCCCTATTCTAGTGCTGTTGGTTCCTTGATGTATGCTATGGTCTGTTCTCGTCCTGATTTATCATATGCTATGTCTTTGGTGAGTAGATACATGGCTAATCCTGGTAAAGAACATTGGAAAGCTGTTCAGTGGATTTTCAGGTACCTCTGTGGCACGTCTGATGCTTGCTTGAATTTTGGCAGAGCTAGTGAGGGACTCGTTGGCTATGTGGATTCAGATTTTGCTGCCGATTTGGATAAGAGGAGGTCCCTCACAGGTTATGTGTTCACCATTGGTAGTTGTGCTGTTAGTTAGAAGGCAACACTTCAGCCAGTTGTTGCCCAATCCACCACGGAGGCTGAATACATGGCCATTGCAGAAGCAGTTAAAGAAACTGTTTGGTTGAAAGGTTTGTTTGCTGAGCTTTGTGGAGTTGATACTTGCATTAACCTGTTTTGTGATAGTCAGAGTGCTATTTACCTTACTAAGGATCAGATGTTCCATGAGAGAACAAAGCACATTGACATCAAATACCATTATGTGCGTGATGTTGTTGCACAAGGTAAGTTGAAGGTATGCAAGATTAGTACTCTTGATAATCCAGCTGATATGATGACAAAGCCTGTTCCTGTATCTAAGTTTGAGTTATGCTCAGACTTAGTTGGTATCACTGTTTAGCCCAACCGACTTAGGGTTTCTGCCCTCTATAAATACATCTTGTAAGTCGCCTGTTGGGGTAAGCCACACATTGTAAACCCACGGCGTTTGTAACCTCACCCGATATAGTGAAGTATTGTTGGCTGGCGCCCGTGGTTTTTTCCTCTCCTTTGTTTGGAGGGGTTTTCCACGTTAAAATCTCGTGTCCCCGTTGGTTTGATCGTTCCGCTCTTCGTCGTTTCTTGCTATCTCATATAACAATGTTCTAATGATCAGTATTTTCGCAAGTAACTCTAAATCTAGATCCGTGAGGAAGAATATTATTTTGCTAAGTTTGTAACTAGCGCTGTTTCCAGTTGCTAGTTTCTCAATCTCACATTACCTTTGAGTTTGCAAGTTCTGTTCCGTTCTTCAGTGGTGGGCTGATTATTCACCTTCAGTTTTTGTCAGGAACACATACAAATTGTTTTCAACAGGCACTGTTTCAGTTTATACCTCCAGTGGCATACTTCTTTTCAACTATTTCTCTACTTACAACATGGATGCCTATGATGGTGGTCATCCCTAATTTGAGAGATTTGTGTAACTTCCTTGCTCACTATTGAAAGTGGACTAAGAGCATCTCTAACAGAGCCCTAAAACACCCCGAAAACCTTATAACTCCGGCGACTTCCCGGGACGAGTCTTTTTTTGCGCCATAGCAGAGCCTGTAAACGCAACACGACCCTTATATGGGATAAGGTCACGCGTAGATGCGGACGCGGGATCAGTATTTATGGCGGCGTCGCATCGATTTCCCGTCTCAAACCCTTATCTACTCGCCGCCGCCGCCAAGCGCGCATCGCCGGCGAAGGAAGCTCAAGCGCCGGCCCCATCTCCTCGTCCACGCCGTTGGCTCTTCCACCGGCGGAGGACTACGAGGCGAGCGCATTCGGGTCCTACGTGGCGGCGGAGGACTTCGTCGACGACGCCGAACTTGATGCCATCACGGCTCAAGTGATACTCCGCTCCGTGCGCGAGAAGGAGGAGCGGAAGGCCCAGCGTGCCCGCGACGAGGAGATCGAGCAGATCTTGCTCCACCAGGGCCTCGAGGCGAACCGCCTCGCCGAGGAGAGGAGGGCGTACTGGGAGGCGGACGCGGAGGCGGTGATCGACCTCGTCTCCAACGATGAATGAGCTCCTCGGCCTAGCCATCGACATCGTCGCCGCCGCATCCGAGGCTCCGGTGAGCCCCTTTTGGGTTTGAGCCGCTTTTGGGTTCTAGGGTTAGGGTGTCGATGATTTAGCTTTTAGTACTAATGTATGAATCGGCGATGAACTCATGTATGCTATGAATCGACAATGAACTCATGTTTCGTTGATGAATAATTTCTTCGTTCCCGCCTAAATTAAAAATTTGCAGTTTCGGTTAAGATTTCTGCTATGGCCTGAACGTATTTGAGAGCAACATTTCCAAAAAACGTGAACTGTAAATCTTGTTTGAGGTTCCACTTTTGAGGTCTCTGTTAGAGATGCTCTAAGTGTTTGTAAGTGATTCAGTTGGACTTGCTGTCCACTTGAGTTCCCTTGTACCCAAAATTTTCTGCTAAGGATTGTGTTTGGTGAAATGTAATCTGGCGTGTTGTGCTGATTGTTTCTTTGTTACTGACACACTGTTGTTTGCTTGTACTTTTGGTCATCCCTGTAGTAAGGAGAGAAATGCTAGCTTGCTTACTCATAGTGTAAGAGATATAACATATAGTGTAGGCCGGAGATATAACATTCACACTGTTGTTTGCTTGTACTTTTGGTCATCCCTGTAGTAAGGAGAGAAATGCTAGCTTGTTTACTCATAGTGTAAGAGATATAACATATAGTGTAGGCCGGAGATATAACATTTATCTTCACGTATGTTTACTCTCAGGATCTTTTGGGAATACTGTCTTGTGTCTTATACTACAGAATCAGCCATGTTGTGTCTTGGAGTTGGCAATGGTTTCAACTTTGGTAGAATGATTTTCTTCATTAAGATATACATTTTTTCTTCAATGATGGGCTGATTATTGTTTTTTTGAATTTTTGGGCTGATTATTCATCTTCAGTTTTTGTCAGAAGAAATGTAAAACATACAAATTGTTTTCAACAGGCACTGTTTTGTTTATACCTCCAGTGGCATACTTCTTTTCAACTGTGTCTCTACTTACGACATGGATGCATTTGCATATGCTGATGGTCATCCCTTTGAGAGATTTGTGTAACTGCCTTGCTCAGGATTGAAAGTGGATTAATTGTTTTTAAGTGATTCATTTGGCTTGTTGTATCCTTTTCTTTAAAAGTTGGCTTGCTGTACACTTGAGTTCCTTTGTGCCCAAGTATTTCTGCTAAGGATTGTGTTTGGTGAAACGTAATCTGGCTTGATGTGCTGATTGTTTGTTATTACTGACACATTGTTGTTTGGTTGTACTTATACACAGGTATCTGTCTTATTTAAAGTGCATGTACGCTACATATACTATCATTAAATATCATGAAGTTCTATAATGTTGGAGTTTAAGAAATACCTAAATGAGGTACGTACAGTGGAATATTTTGCATAGTTTCCAAGTAGTCAATACTACCCTTTTTATTGAATCCTTTACTCTACATTATATCGATTACATATAATTTTTTTTCAATACATATGGTGCGAATGAAATCGACAAGCAAGCAACCCGGATTTTTTTATGAATGGAATATGTTAATATCAAGTTTGTTGGGCCGCCAGCCAGCCCCATACTGTACATGGCATCTGACATCACAGTAGCAGCTCATGACTAGCTCAAAACTTTTCAGTTCAGAGCATGCGTTGGGTTCTAGGAAAAACTCTTCGATTCATAAGAAGCCTCCTGATCTGTACAAATATGTTTTTTCTTCGATAACGATATGATCTTTGACTTGAATTTGAAACCCACGATGAGGCCCATAGAGAAGAGCAATCCGCCGGCCCAAATCCGCCCATCATCGGTATCCGGGCCAGATTCTTTGAATTTGAAACCTGTTTTTCTGGACAGCTCCACCACCGACAATTTGATGTCACAATTTTGATCATGGAAAGAGGAAGCAAGCAAAAAAATGACCAGTCACGCTAGATCAACCTCCACCTCCAGTTAATCAGCACTGGGCACGGCGAAGTGACGAGCTCTTCAGGAGACAACATACCGTAGTGTTGCCCCTACAAGAACTGACTAAGAATGGTTTGGTTGAATTAATCATTTTGATTATGAGAACACCATGTTGGTCCTATTTGGTTTAAAGGATTTTATAGGATTTCAATTCATCCGAATTTTTCTTATGAAGTCCATTTTGTTTAAATGAATGAATGCTCCAATATATTCCCGTGGAATCCTTTCCTACACTAAAATCCCATAAGTATTTTAGCAAGATGTTGGACCTCATGGAAAAATTCCTATTAGGATTCCACGTAGAAAATTCTCATAGTGCAACCAAACAAGTGGTGAATGTAGCTCCCACGTTTTCAGTTCATGTAGGACTCCACGTGCCAAGACATTCCATTCCTACATGTTTTTTCTATTCATGTGGTTCTCAATTTTTGAGAATCAAAGAGGTTTGTAAATCATTCTCGTTTTCAGAGTCTCGTGCTATCTGGCAGCGGGAGTAGCCGACGAATCAAAGGTCTCATATTTGTCAACCGTGAAAACAAATCTGGATTTTGATTTAGGTTTTACTAGGAAACATGCCCGTGCGTTGCAACGGGGAATAAACAACAACAACAATATGAGTTTGAAGGTAAAAAAATTCTCTCATATGAGCTCTTTGTATACATGTGATTCACTAACTTCCTCTTCTGCGCTCACATATGTAGAGTTCACCGCCACAATTGACTTTTTACATGGTGTGTTGCGCCTAAACCCACGATTAGCTCTAAGTTTTTTCTAATCTAACTTCCTCTTCTAGTTTGCATTGTGGAAAGGAACTGCAATGCAAGAAATATGCTTAGCTTAGCAATTTAGTCCGACGGTTTCCTCCTCACGTTGAAGGAGCGGCCTCTCCGTTCGTTGGGCCGCCAACACCTGCATCACTACAACCGACGACTAGCAACTGAAAATACTTGAATATGAAAAAATTCACACCACTGATCTGACCCAGCATTTTTAAGGATGTCGATCTGATCTCGACTTGAATTCGAAAAAAATATATATGATGGGTGCGTCTAGAGAGGAAAGGCTGAACTGGAAGGCCACGATGAGGCCCAGTCGGAAGAACAGACCGTCGGCGTCAGCGGTGTCAAACTCGCCGGTCCTCCGCTCAACAGAACGAAAAACAACTCTTCTTCCTCGACAGTTCCACCTGGTGCCGTTGCCGTTGCCGTCACAGAGCAGAGCTCCGACACGGCCTCCTCTCACCATCTGACGTAGCACTAAGATGCAAGGTGTTTTTCTGTCCTCCATGGAACTCCCAATTTCTCAACCTTTTAAATGCTTGAAGTATCAGATTTGATTTGATTATTACAGGAAAGAAGAGGAAGCAACGTCGCCCGGTCACACCACACATCGCAGGGACGGGATGTTCAGGTGACTCATCAGGCTGATTTCCTGGAATCCTTCTGATTCTGGGAACATCAAGCGAGGAATCGCTGTCGATTTCAGGGTGCCGTACCGTGCTGTGCGGTGGCAGCAGTAACCGACGAATCAGCAGTCTCAAACGCCGGCCAGATGCAATGAACACATGGCCAAGTAGCGGTATCTTGCAGCGGCCTCCGAGTATTCTAGCGCGTGATTAGGAGACACGCTGGCGTGTACTCGAGTGACGGTGTGTGATCGTGGAACAGAAGAAGCAAGACTTTCAAACGAGACTTGTTGCCTAGTATTGTATTGGTCAATCCAAAAATATTCACATAGTGGGGAATGTACAGAGACAGATGCTACTACCATTAGCTACTGTACATGCTGGGCTACTAAGCCCTAAGCAATATAACAAATCTCAATATGAATACGCCGTACAACGCTGCGTCTAGATAATAGATACGGAGTACTACTATGGTCATGTATGCACATAAGATCGAAAGATTCTAGCGCATCAAAACCCGTCGTAGTAGCCGCCGAACGATATGCTTGCCCTGGTGGATGCGCCTCCCATGACCGACGACACGGCCTGGTTCAACATCGAGGCCTGCTCCACGACCTGCTGAATCCTCTGCAGAATAAACAAGCAAGAAAACCGTCAGGAACAACAGCAGGCTAAATTTCCCTCAAATACTTTACTGCTTTAGCCTAATGTACTGAAAGATCCTTAACTTCATAACAAAGAATTTGCACCCAAAAAAAAATCTTCGAACATGGTGACGCAAAGTTGCTGAACTCATCCACAGACCCACAGGCAATTGTTTTTGCAGCCAAGGATAAGTAAAGTTCAAGCAAGCTAGTTCAGAAGAAAGGAAGATTAAAAATGATGAATTAAATCAAGAACGGGAGAAGGGAAGAGCCATCAACCTCATCATCAGCGTACATCTGGAACTGGATCTTCTGGCTCTGCATCTTCTTCAGGTTCTGCTGCTTCCCACCAAGGAGGAAGATGCAGAAGGTGGCAGCTGCAACCCCAAAAGAGCAGAGCGCCCCAACACCGTTCACCCTCAGTTTCCCAACGCTGAAACCAACGCATTCCAACCCTGCCTTGTCTCCATTGACACCTTCTTCCCCCTCGTCATCGCGTAGATCAGTTGCTGCTTCCACCATCACCTCGTCCTCGCAAACTTCCTTCATGCCAGCAAGGGACTTGACCATCTCTTCCTCCTCTCCTACATCAGAGATAAGTACCTCGCTCACCTTCGACATGAATTTATCTTTGCTCGACTCGGTCTGCACGACACAGATGTCCTTGAATTCAAAGACGGGATCCTGGGAAGAGGCATCATGCAATGGTGGTGGTGGTGGTTTCTTGGCCTCTTCAACTAGGATGCAATCATAGGGAGAAGAGTGAGATGCAGGGCCAGGGTTGAAGTAGTCCATGCTGATCATGACCAGATTGGAGCCGAGCAAGAGCTGATCCTTACCACCAACGGCGCACTCCTCCATGAAGTAGGAGCTCTCGTGGTCAGGAAGGAGCTCCCAGTCATCCAGGCTGATTGCATCCATGGAACCCCCTCCGGTCATGGCAAATTAGTGCAAGAACAAGTTTGGATTCAGGAGTAATATAGCTGCTCAAACCTGCTTGCAACTATGGTGCTATGGAATGGATGCACCACCAAGAATCAACCAGGTGGTGGTTTGGAAGGATACTTTCTTTGGTTTGTGGAGGGAAACAGCAACTGAAAAGGCTAGTGGGAACAACTTGTTTTGCACCAATGGAGATGGCGGCCAATTTAAGGTGCTTGTGTGTATGTGGGTTTTGCCTTCCTGCTAAGTGACAAAGCAGAAATTGCATATGGAAAAGAAAAGCCGAAAATGTTCTTTGGAGCCTACCAATGGGGACTTGTTCCCTCTTTCCCTCATCCTTACTCAATTCTTTCCAGTTACCATGTCTCTGAAAGGTCCTATCAGACTGAAACGATTAGTTCCCCCCCAGGAAATCCAGAGTTAGAAAGTAAATCACGAAAGGAGGTAAGAATATTAGAGTATAGGATAGCGTCGGTGACCCGACCGGTAAACTCCTCCACAATCCTATAATAATCCCATGCAACAGCACACCGTTACTCGGCAATCTTACTTGTACTACATAACATAACTTAATTAATCGTGTCTTGTTTGTTGCTGTCCCACCTAATCCTGATATGCTTTCGACGTACATCATTTTCAATCAAATCATGAAGCATGCTTCAAGAATTTCATATACAAGTCAAATTCACAGAACGCTGCATAGTGTGAGTATCATAATGGAGAGGGTCAAAGTTATTGCACGGTAGATTATAAACAAAGGAGCATATAAATGAAATCAACAGGAAGTAATGAAGGATAGGGACACATACCAGTTGAACACGTAAGGCAGAAAGGAATGAGACGCGTGTTTAGAAGGTTCTACAGAAATATAGCTCTGAAAAGTTGAGATGTGACCCAAGACAGCGATGGCTAATTATGTAGGAGCAGAGTTATTCACACCGCAATGCAATTGGGAGAAAAATTGTAACGGGTCTTCAGAGTAAGAAAAGTTATAGCTTGAGTAGAACCGTTCATATGCAGAACTATTTTATTTCTTTAAACTGTTTACAATTCACAGCAGGAGTCGGCTGCCTAAAGCTTGAAGGTGGTGCACATAAGGCATGCATAGTGAAGCCAAACTGTACCAACAACTCAAAGACGTCCAAGAAAATATTCAGATCACCAGACATCGAACAATTACTTCAGTTAATTGACAGAAAGATCAGGTATTGCGTCAGCTACGCAAAATGTATTTCTCTATACAACAAGACGAGGTCTGAAAATTTACATTCCTGTGAGGTTCCCCCACATACCTGAACTCACATACATAGCAGGATGGGGAAGCACGATCAACTGATTTTGAATCATATATCAGCACCTAGACTATCAAAGAGCATTCCCGATGGGCTAGGCTTGCCTTGAGGAGGACGGTTCACCCAGTGAGACAGACGCAAATGACGACGCCCAGGCTCGAGCATTACTCGCCCCTTTCCTAAGGTCCCTTGTCTTACTGCCCAGTCTTAGCTTGCTCCATAGCCTTTGAGCATCTAGCACAGTCAATGCGCGTTCCATAAGTTGGCTTGATCCTCTATGGATTCCTAAGTTCAAGTTCCGAACACACACAACCAAGAAGCCTCTCAGATGGGATATGACAGTGGGGACGAACTGTGCCGCGACCTTCAGGATGATAAAAAGAACCGAGAGAAACACAAATGGCTCGTCTTTTGCCATTTGACGAAGAGACCGGCTTCCTGGCATGACTGATCCACTTCCAGGGCTCTCTTGCTGAACAACATCAACGTATCCAATTGGATCGAGACCTGCAGCCAAAAAGACCTGACTTCAATGCTTGAAGTAACAAAATCAAGAAAAACAATCTAATCATCAATAGCTGTAGGAGTGTAGTGTGCAGCACTGCAACATATACATATCCATGTCCAAAATCAATTGTGCAATGGAATAAACCCCTATTATCTGATGGGTTATTGCGAGTATGCCCAACTTCCCCAGGAATAATCTAATATGCTGCTTGTCTACATTCACAGGCATCAACACTAAAGTTTTACAGAGTAGTCATAATAGAAAGATGTCAATTCTGATTCATGGGATCAAGAATACCAATCATGGAATCAAGGGTGTGGCTAAATCCCCTACTAGGTAACTTATATTCTCCAATGCAAAGGAGAGTTGGACTGGTTAGAAGCAAAGATATTTTGAACTTCAAGTGAAAGAATCCCAATGCTATATTCTTAATTCTGAGTTCTGCTGAAGTTTCAAACAGGACACATTTGAAAGAAACTGTCACCATTAGATAAACCATGTCCGCAGGAAACAGAGGAACAGACTAATCTCCTGCCTGCAAAGAAATGATTTTAAAATCCAAATAGCAAGAATAATGATTGTACCTGTGGTCTCTCTATAGAAATCAATCAGAGACTCCAGATCTTTTGTACCCCTGTAACGAACCATTGTAGTCTCATTCACCAAAAGAATGGCTGGGAACGCACGGACACCATATTTTGAAAACAAACTGCAGTAAGGAAAAGAGGTAGGATGAGCAGTAATACACTGGTCAATAACATGTTACCAACAAAATAATCAGGATGCGCTGCTCAAGGACAGGCACGGAAAAAAGAGTCCAAGATCACATACCTAGGCATCGCGGAAGATTCCTCAACAGCCAAGTGATGTATCTGAGGGAACATAGTGCTGAGAGCTTCAAATACTGGTCGAAATTTGCTGGAGAAAGGGCACCATGTTGCATAGAAGAGAACGGAGTATGAAGCACCACTACGGCGAAGGTTCAACTCTTTGTCAAAATCATCCCCTCTCACCTTCAGTAGGAGAAAACATTTTAGAGTTATTATCACATGGTCAATAATTACACAAGAAACCAGAAGTTCACTGGTTTCATAAGTTGAGGCATGCATATCAGCAATATTACGGTGCAGGACTGCAGGGTTTACTTACTGATTCCAGAAACTCAAAATGACATCAGCTCTTAAGTACAAGCTTATTCATAATAACAGCCCTCTATATATCCACACTGTGTCCTCAATCGTGAATTCGTGATCATGCCTCTGTTTGTCCAAACCAAAATGTCATTCTTATATTGAACAAGCAACCAAAATGCTCCAGAAATTACATGCTATTTATCTGCCGGACGCCTGCGTTTGATAAGGGATTTTGGTATTGGGCACGTTACTGATTCTACATGACCTAGACTCCTAAGAGGCTAAGAACCCAAATTCGATTCGGCATCGCACACATCACAAACGGTTCTCCTTAGCCAGTGCACCGATGTTTTGTCTGCGTTCGTTAAATTCCCTTTGTTTGCCCCCTGTCAACTAGCTGATTTTATGCAGCCACTAACGCATTGCAACACACCTGTAGCCTGTAGCAATACCATAATCCTTATCTAACAATCCCCACACGCCCCCATATCAACGATTCGAATTCCAAAATCACCCCACGAGTACGGATTGGGTCACAGACAGGCGGCGGAGGAGGGGGAGGGCGGCTAACCTCGAGAGGCGGCGAGGGCTCGATCCGGGCGCGGTAGCATCGCGATCCGAGCGCGTCGAGGAACGGCGGGCCCACCCTCCGCGGGCAGGTGGGCCCAGGACCACCCGCGCCGGGGGTGCCCGCGGAAGCTCCGGCGACGGCGGCGATGAGGAGGATGAGGAGCAGCGCGGCGGCCCCGGCGCAGCGCATGGCTGGCTGGATTCGTGGCCTGGGGGATTGATTTTCTCGGCGTGGTGGGGGAAGGAGAGGGAAGACTGGCAGATGGGATTTGCCGGAATCGAGCTTATTTTTGGGCGGGGGCGTGACGTGGCGCGTGCTTATTGGTTGTGGTCGGGGTAGGTGTATAGCTGGCCAAACGGGCCGCCCGGCACGGCCTGTCGCGTGCCGGCCTCGGCACGGCCCACGAGCGGCACGGCCCACGAAGGGCACGACAACATTCGTGCCGTGCCGGGCCGGCCCACGTGCTGCGCTCGGCTTCCGGGCACGAGCACGCCGGCACGTGGGCCGCACGTTGGCCCGGCACGGCACGGTCGGCCCACGTCGGCACACCAGAAAAAATTAAAAAAATAATTAAAAAAACTAAAAAAAAATTAAAAAAATTAAAAAAATTAAAAAACAAATAAAAAAATCCTGGCGTGCCGTGCCGGGCCGGCCCACGTGCCGCGGAGCCAAACTCAGCACGAGCACGGACGGGCCGCGGGCCGGCACGGCACGATTATTCGCGGGCCGGACCGTGCCTGGGCCGTGCCAAAAGAACCGTGCCTCGGGCCGCCCCGATTGGCACGGCCCAGTTGGCCAGCTATAGGTAGGTGTGCTGTGTGACTGTGGGTTCTGGGACCCACCGGTCAGCGATGTTGCCATCTCGGGGTTGTTTTCCATATGGATAGTGTTTGCATATTGGATAATGGATATTGTTCCTTGTGTTTTCCTCGCTCTAAGAAAAAAAGGGTGTGAAAACATTGGGAAAAAAGAACCAGTGTCATACAATTTGTAAATAAATCATGCCAAGACATGATCATATTGCTTTGTCGATGTACACCTTGTGTGGTTATGCATCCCGAGCAAAAAAGAATGGACTATAGTTGTAATGTCTTCTTCGTCTCACCTAACTTATCCACCGCCTACCTCCTCTGTTCCATGTGCCACCCCATGTCAAATCGTATTGTGGCTTTCATCATCTCTCGCTACAAAAAACATTTGAAACCCTATCCCTCCAGCCTCCCATTCCACTGGTTTCCTAGTTTCAAAGCGACGCCACATCCAACTCATCTTTTAGCGGGAGCACTAGTCATAAAGAGCACATCACATTAATATGTTTGATTGAGATTAAAGAACACATTAGTTACGCTTGCACATGAATCGCATATATGATCGCCATAAGATATGCTCTATATCGTGGGAGCAACATTTTGGCTCCCGTGGGCATATGCACCCTTTATTTAAAATATATTTTAAATATAAAAAGACATTTTTTTAAAAATGCTCATAAATCTTCATATACTACGTGTTCACAATTGCTTCACGAAAACCAACTTTTTTGTGGCTAGTAAGGGAAACAAAGATACTCAAAGAGGAACCTTTACGAGATTTTTTTGTCGGGTGACACAAAAATATATTAAAATTTTGTGAATCTAGACGTATGCCGTATGCGTGTTTTTGTTTATGGAAATCTTTGACATTTTAAAATTTGTTTTTAGTAAAGGGAGCGTATGCATTTGGAGGCAAAGTGAGTTTCTGCTATATCCCCGTATTTCTTAGAAACATAAGTTTAACGAGTGGGAATTTTTGTCTCTTGCTATAGTGCTCCTTTATTTCATTTAAAAAAATCATAAATCATATTTAGATGTTATAGAAAAATCTTTAAAAATTTCTGTATGCATTCAATGATCTACCCTACCAACATGCTAAAATCCTATATGAAATGAAGTTTGAAAACTGGTCGACCATGCCATAACTGTTGCGGGGGCGAATTCAGCCCATTTTCAGGCCCGGCCACTACCGCGCGCAGCGATCCACCATTCAGCCTCCCCTCGCCGCGCACGGCGAATCCCCCACCTCCGCCTCTGCGATGCAGATCCTCCGGCGGAACCTTCTCGAAGCTTCCCGCCGCCTCTCCCTCCTCCTCCGCTCTCCGCCTCCCGCCGCCCACGCCCATGCTGTCGCCACCCTCTCCGCCGCCCGGCGAGCCCCGCCCACCGGCACCCTCGCCGCCACCCCTTGGGCCGCCACGCAGCGCCGCGGCGCGAAGATGCTCGGCTCCGACGTAATTCCCTTACTTCTCCCTCGCTCTCCTTTCTGCTCGCTTGGCCCGTCCCCGCCCAGGGTTTTGCTAGGGTTCTGCTAGTTTGGTTTCCTCAAGTACGCTGTAAAGGAAAGTCGTTAGATCATGGTATGGATTCTCCATGCGACCTACTGTCATGGTGCCATTGGTACAGGACGTTTGAGCCAGAAGCCTATTTCTGTTGCAGGTTTAGCAGAGTAATTTAGTATTTGATCCGCATTCTTGGCATCGATGCTAACTTTAATAGTTGCAACTGAAGTTGCTTCCAGCTATCCAATGGTCTTAAAGTTAACAGCAAAAAAAACTTTTGGTGTACATTTTTTACTGATATGTTGATTGTATCCTCGGTTTTTGCTAATGCCTTTTCAGTTTTTTTTGTTATTATTAATCTTTGCAGAAGCACATACTAACGCTTTGATTGACTTGAGACTGTCTTCATATGTTGTAGGTGAAACTTGGAAATGTAATACAGAGAAAAGGTGTGTGACAAACTGATTACATCCTTTTCGTTTCCTTTTTTTGGCTTCCAAGTACCATGGATTATTTACTTATCCATCTTTTGGGTCAACCTTAAACCAAGGCCGGATTTATCAGGTACGTTAACTGCTTTTCGTATCCTGCATCGCAAATTCCTGTTTTAAACAAACTATGGTTTATATTCGCCTATGTTTTTGGTGTGTGGAGAGCAATCACTCTGTCCTCTTGACCGTGTTTTCCTTAGGTGATAAAATATAATCATTCTCATCAAGGAAGAGGTGGAGCCACAATACAGGTCATTTATGTTGTTTCATTGTTTCAATCTGTTCCAGCACGCTGCATACTTAAGGGGGTGTTTGTTTGGGCTTTTAACAGCTTTCGAGTGGAAAAAGCACCCCAAACGAACCAAACGGGGGTGCTTTGGCTGTGGGCTTTGCCAAAGCCACCGAGCAAAATAGGCATACTCGAAAATGCACCTCCAGAGGTGCTTCGGCGGCTTCCCGGAGCTTTGCCATCAAACTTTGAAGCGGTATATGCTATTGCCCATTTCGTTGGTTGTAATTACGTGAGACTGCCATCCTCGGTCGCCGCTACGCCAACGCCACGGCAGCTCCGCACCAATCACATGCGCGCACATCCCACCTACCTGTTTACTAGCCGCTCCATACATGCATATGTGATTGGTATGAAACGTTGCATGCAGACGCTCCAATCACATGTGAGCCATGTTTGTAAATAAAAATGAATTGGTTAAGTAGGTCCCCTATTTAGATATATTGTACATTTAATCAATATATACACGTACATTTACAGACTTTGGGGGGTATTTCGGACAATTCCTAAGCACACAGCTAGATAGCCAGTTAAATGCCAAACAATGACATTCAAAAAAGCAGCTTTCTCTGCACAGCAGCTTTCTCTACACAGCAGCACAGCCAGCCACAGCCAGCCAGCCACAGCCCAAACAAACACCCCCTTAATTACTATCATGATGAGAAGTAAAAACTTTGCCAGACTTTTCTTGCATCTATCGTATTGGACACAATTAGTGTCACTTTGAGTCAATAGCGTACTAATTTTAGCATCACCAACAAAGATGCCAACATGGAGAAGATAACTTAGCAATAAAACACAAATGACTAACAACAGACAGTGGAATAAATGGCTAGACACCAAGAAATACATAGGAATAATCCCAATGGCATCTGGTTGACTCACCCTTACCCCATTGGCACGTCTGCAGTTTTATGCAAAAGTCTCCTCAAATGATGAAGAATTAAGTTTGGGCACAGTTTTTTTATGAAGTCACATTTTCCATGTGTTTTGTTACCATCCTGAATTTTATTCTCAACTCTTGGTTGCTGCAGGTGGAATTGAGGGATGTTGACACTGGAAACAAAACAGTAGAAAGATTTCGTACCGATGAGGCTCTCGAGAGTATGGACATTTCTTCACTCCGTATACAAACAACATTGTAGAGCTCACTTATAGGCGTTTGTGTTATAGCTTGATTTCCCTCGTGCAGATATACTCCATCCTTATTAAAACGTTATCTTGTGCAATTTTTGTTGGGCATCTCCTTTTCTTGTTTACATAGCTTGAGTAGTAATTTCTTCCAATGTGTTCTTTGACATTCCTTCATACATGTGCTTATATTCAAGCTGTCTTAGACACTCATAAGCTACAAAAAACTTGAGATCTTGGCCATCTACAAGACTACAACTAACTGAAATCATGATAAGGATTCTAGAAACTGGATGCATTGCCAGCCTGTTGGGAGTCTTACAACCAGCACCTCATATACTAATCACAGCCACGATCTTCTACAAGTTAATGGTTTTTACACTTTGTCTGGACCTGGGCAATAATGATTGAAGAAAAGGAAGTAACTGGACGCTGAATTCAACAATGTTTTGCACTTATGCCAGAAGGTGGCCAAAATAACCTAGGTTTAAGCAGGCTCGGGCTTGAGTTATCGGCTAATCAATTTTTTCCAACAATATCTAGTCCCGTGGCAGTTTGGTAAAGCACAAACATGATGAACAGTAGTTTGGTTGTTTAGATTTTAAATTTGTAATGTATGTTCATAATGAAAGTGTTAATCATTGCATACTCTTTTTAACATATTCAGGAGTTTTTGTTGAGGAGAAGTCTTTTACATATCTGTATCAGGAAGGAGACAATGTGACTCTTATGGAGTATGGTTCTTGTTATTCTTTCATTATCATGATGTGATGTGATGCCGTCCATATTCATTTCTATCCATTTAGTGGTGACTTCATTTGGAATCTTATTTGTCAGGCCTAACACGTTTGAGCAAATCGAGGTTTCGAAGGACCTGTTTGGCAAAGCTTCTGCATATCTGAAAGGTCCAAACAATATTAATCGGCATCCAGAAGATACACTAATTGTTATCAATACTAGATTCTGAGAATGTGCTTGTATTTTGCCTTTTGAATAGTTAGATGATTTGTTTTTTGCGTCTCTAGCTCTCATATATGCAAGTTAGTGCTGCTATAGTAGTTACTTTTAATATGATCACATCGGAGTACACATGATGCTTGATTTTACCTCACAAATGATAATGATCTCTATAGGTGCCTTGTATTAGCGAGCTTAACCATATTTAGTACATGTGCATTTCCCTATAGTTCATAGCCACAATAAAGATGACATCGCCTAAGAGGCTCACTGACTTCTGAAATGACGGTGTAGATGACTCACTCGACAATGGACATTAATATTACTTGCACATTTTCAGAATTGTGGTTTAAATGTATTAGTTCATATCGTGGCATCTTGCTCATTTCTCACTTGTAACAGACGAGATGAAGGTGTTTCTACAGTACTTTGATGGCCGACCATTGTCTGGCTCAGTACCTCCTCGTGTGACTTGCACTGTTGTTGAAGCACAGCCTAATACGAAAGGGCTAACTGCTCAACCACAGTGAGTTTCATATTACTATTCACCATAAAGTTAATTCTTATTTCTGCTACATTTATATACTCCATTATGTCTTGACGTTTTTTTGGGGTTATTCATTGTCCTACTACCTTTAATGGGATGAATATTATTAGGTCAAGTCAAAGTGACGTTTCATGTTTTGTAGCTCAATATAAGCACTCCCGTCAAATGTTCAACAGTGAACTTACATCAATAGAATAATACGTTCCATGCTATTGTTGCGTATGTTGCTTGGAGAGTTGGAGTGAGTGTTGATAGTGATTTAACCATAATATGAGCATTTAGTCTGGACTGAACAAACCAGACGAACAATTATTTGCACAGAGAAGAGACTTGAAAGTTACATGCATAGCTAGTATTACAGGCAGCGAAAATATGGCAATAGGCCAGCTTTCATAGCAATAGATCTGCAGAAGGAATAAACATTACACCATGTGTACCAGAATGATCCGAATCATTCAGTGCTGATCCCACTTAGTTACTCACAAACTTCAGCTGATCTATAATTTCTGAGTTACTTGTTTTGCGTCAGACCTCCACCATATGTCCTAAAAAATCTGTTAATAAATAATACTGCATGTAGTTTGATCATAAAACCATATCAACAGGGTGGAGCATAGAAACCTTAACATTTGATGCAACAAACTTCTTGGTAGAAAAGCGTTGTCTAATGTCAGATGACTTTTGGGGACTGAGACTTGTTGACCATTGCCTGTCATTCTCCTTGCATGTCATCTAAGAACATAACTTCTCTCGTGATCTGTAATACTATGGAATTGTATCCATGCACATCGCATCGCCCGTTCCACTTTAACCAGCTTTCTGAATATTTTATTATCAAATATTTGAGGTAACTAAGCTTGTGTTTGTACTAAATGCAGATATAAAAGGGTCGTGCTGGATAATGGTCTTACGGTGCTTGTAAGTCGACGGATACCATTTTTGTAGAGTCTATTCACATAGCCCTTTAATGAATTGTTGGAGTACATCTAGAAGGAGCTGTTATTGAATGTCAGCCTTATATCTTTTCTCTCTATGGAATGGTGCTATTCATATTTTTGTTATGTTATCTCTTATCTGAAATAATTAGACTAGCTGACAACTGATTTACTTGAAACATGTTCTTTGTCATGTCTTCAGCGTTGTAGAATGTAGACTAATTGGTGAGCTGCCATCCCATCGTTTCTGTATTCATCTGATATACAGATTGAGCATACAAATTCTAAAGTTGACATACATCCCTTAGTTTCTCATGATCGACATTTTTTTTGCCTGTTTTATCGATCAAACTGTAGCCATTCCAAACGTGCTTTGCGCGCCAATTCAGTCATATATTTTTTAGTGAATGCAAGTATGCTGTTTTTACGTTTACTTCGATTTTGGTTCTGGCTGTATATCCGAACTATCAATATAATATTAGAAACCACGAAATTTGATGGATTCCTGCAGATTTATAGTATTTCTTACTCCCATTAACCTTTTGCCAATCGTAGGCCCCGCCTTTTATCGAAGTAGGCGAAAACATCATTATTAGTACTGTGGATGATTCTTATATGACACGGTAAGTTGTGGGTAATCTCACTCGCTCAGATTATATAATGCTGTATTATTCCATATTTATGAGAGTTAATTCCTTCGTAAATTCACTCGAACAACTTTGCATTTCAGGGCCTAAGTTGTGGTACCATGTAACTGGCATTGCATGCTCCGGAAGTGGGATTGGAATTGCGCTTGCCTTGTTAATTTTGCTTGTGTCATTGACATAATTTCAAATCTGCGTCATCCGCAGAGAAGTTCAGTATTGAACAACACATTTTATTCTTAAGTAGCCTTATAGGTATATTTTATCTGGCTTTTTTATAGTTTTGCTGAAACGTTAATTAGGAATGTCTGCTGTGATTTACATGCTGACAATGAAATGTATTGCGGAAATGAAATTTTGTGAACCATTGCCCATGTACGACTTACAATTTGGTGAAATGAAATAATACTGGGATGTGCTCATAGTCTGTATTTGCATGCAGAAATGCTGATTATATATAAAAAAACCAAGTTTATTATTACTACTCATATGGGATTGCCATGAGCATTTTATTGATTCGCCTCTCACCTGGTACTTGATACGAAAATCTTATTTTTCTTCTGCCACACCTAAGATCTGTAGTGCGGTTTACCTATTGAAAACCAAAAGGTAATGTCCTTAAAATAAGAATAATTGCTTTATCTACAGCTGCTATGAGTATCAAAATAATGTGATGTGCTTCATATACACTTTCGAAGCTGCATCAAATCAGAAGCTACAATCATCCTATCAATTGAAGACGCAGGAGGATATGGCTTCACTTGTAAGCATGCACATAATCCTGAAAATAGAAGTTCTTCTGGATGAAGTTCGCCAGCCAGCGGGACGCGGCGAAGCACAACACGGCTAAGGACACCACGACGACTCTCTGCACAACTGACGTGACCAGTGTGCCCTTGGCGACAGCAAGGAACCCGACGACGGCTACCGACGCGACCTGCAGGGCGACCTCCAGCGCCTTCATGCCCTTCAGCGCAGCGCTGCAGCTCTTGCACTGCGCGACGTGCGACCAGTACCTGTGGATGGGCGCCATCACAGAATTCTCAGCTGAGGTTCAGAGAGTTCTCCGGGTGTAACAGGCTTCAGGCTACTCCGGAGAAGAATTAGATTACCTTTCCATGAGCTTGTCTTTGGTTGGAGTCGCCGGCAGCTGATCGACAGTCGGGGCAGCCCAGCCGACCTGGTTCTTGCAGTGCTTTCTGAACCAGTTCCTGAAGGCGACCACATTGCCGTCCGACGACGTGGGCACGTACACGGCTTTCTGCCAGTTTTCAAGACCGACGGCAGCGAAATTTCGATCCTGAAACAAAGGAAGAACAGTAAGTAAGTTTTTTTTTTGGTGCTTGAGCTCCATAACATGGTTCGGCATCAGAAATTCAGAACCACTGAAAAGCTTAAGGTGGAGAATCGTTTGCCTCGATGTGCAGCAGGTAGATGTCCGAGTCGAAGACGGCGTTCTCTCTGATGTGGTAGTACCACCGTGGTATGATCTTGTCGAGCCAGACGGCGACGTTCCTCGAGAACGCATAGATCACCCTGCTCTTCCCTGGTGCGACGGGAACACACAGGAACACCAGCACGAACTGAAACTTCTTCTTCTTGTTGTTCTTCTTTTCCTTTTCCTGCATAAACCAAGCACAAGCTGTGAACTTGTGAGTAACTGCTGCGAATTTTCACTTGCATCCGCAACAGTGGGAGCCGGGGCTGGCTGATCACTTCATAGTTCATATACCCCTTGTTCATCGTCGGCCTCTCTGGAGAACGGTGAGCCGTAGAAGGTGCACGGCGCAGCATACCGGTAGGAGCCCTTGTTATCCTGGAGCGACGAGAACCCGTCCACGTTTGCCTCCTCGATCTTTATCTTCACCGGCCCACCGCCTTCTACGTCGAACTCAACTGTGAAGAGAAGAAGAATAACAACAACCACAACAACAACAAAACAACTGAATCAACACTCCCAGCGAGTGACAATGTGTAAGTAAGGCTAAGCCGATGATGCAAGGGCAGGGCAGGGAGCATATCTTCCGGGGTCGTCCGTCTTGCGAAGCTTGCCCATCAACCCCTTGTGGGCGTAGTGGACGTGAGCAGGGTCCATCAGGTTCTCCACCAGCACATCGTACCTGCGAAGCATGGATGCCTCAAGGTTCAGAGTAGAGGTGAACTTTTTTTTGGGGCGTTTGCGTTTTACCCGTAGGGGAGGTCCCTGATGCCGGAGAGGGTGACGAAGGAGGGGTCGTCCATCTCCGGGATGAATGGCGGGCGCTTCCTCTGCAGCACGTCCCGGTGCTCGGCGTCGGCCCTCGGGAAGAACCACAGGATGCTGTTCTGCACCACGCTCGGGTACGACGCCACGCACGCCTTGCTGTTCTTGTGCACCTGCGCGCGACGCAAACGCAGCAGGCATGAATCAATGGAGAGGAAGAAGAGGAGGAGGAGAGGCTGCAATGCAATCCATGGAGATTACTGGGGGTCCGAGGGCGGGGGCCTGGGGGATGAACTGGCAGGAGCCGCGGCCGTCGAAGCACCAGCCGTGGTAGACGCACTGGAGGCGGCCCTTGTCGTCGATCCGGCCCTCGGAGAGCGGGGCGAGGCGGTGCGGGCAGGCGTCGTCGAACACGCGCCACTCGTCGACGGCGCGGTCGTACCAGGCCACCACGCGGAGGCCCAGCACCGTCTTGCCGTGCGGCGCGCCGGGGTCGAGGTCGCACACGGGGGCGAACGGGTACCACTGGTCCAGCCAATCGAACCGCTCATCCACACCGCCGGACGGCGACGCCTGCTGTTCGGCAGCCACGGCCGATACCGGGGAAGGCAGCCGCGTGCGTGGCCGCCGCCACCGCCGCGGTGTCGCGAGGCGGGCTGCGGATGGTCTGGCGCTTGTGGTAGCCGGGGCAGAGGTGCGGAGCAGGAGCGCAGGGCGCGCGCGGGGGAGGGTGAGGAGGGACAGGGGATCCATGTCGGTGGCGTTAGGAGTGGAAGAAGCACCTGTGGCTGGGGAAGTGTGGAGAGTGGCGCGCCGGATGCGTACCCGCGCGGCAGCTATAGCTGGCCAACTGGGCCGTGCCAAACGGGCCAGCCCGAGTCACGCTTGTTTCAGCACGGCCCAGGCACGGTCCGGCCCACGACCAACCGTGCCGTGCTGGCACGTGACCCGTGCGTGCTCGTGCTGAGCTTGGCTCCGCGGCACGTGGGCCGGCACGGCACGGCACGCCAGGATTTTTTTTATTTTTTTATTTCTTTAATTTTTTTATTATTTTTTTAATTTTTTCCGGTGTGCCGACGTGGGCTGACCGAGCCGTGCCGGGCCAACGTGCGGCCCACGTGTCGGCGTGCTCGTGCCCGTAAGCCGAGCGCAGCACGTGGGCCGGCCCGGCACGGCACGAATGCTGTCGTGCCCTTCGTGGGCCGTGCCGAGGCCGGTACGCGACGGGCCGTGCCGGGCGGCCCGTTTGGCCAGCTATAGCGGCAGCGACACAGAATGTGAGATTGTGATAACATATACTGTAGAGAAAAATCCATCAACCGCCACTTACTTTTTTTTAATAGAAAATGAAATTTTATTAATCCCAGCCTCTACATCGATTGATACACAGCCGATTATTACAGAGTTCACAAGTATCTTAAGTATGATTACATCTCAAAAACACGGGTAGAGATCGAGACAAGGCTAAACCGACAATGACACTCAAAAGAAAGACTACGAAAGCCTACTAATATGTTGCCACGAATGTCGGGAGAAAAACTCCTGTGTCACGTGCAGAAGTCTCGTGCACCCAGCCACCATAAGGTCCCCTTGGTCCGAAAGCAGCAGGAAAACCCATAAACTATATCCAGTGCACCGCCCTGTGAATAACCTATAGAACATGAAAATTATCCTTTCTATTAAACATAATATCATTTCAACAAGTCCAAATAGACCAACAACTGAGGCACCTATACGAATCCTATCTTTGGTCTTTTTTGTCTATCTCCTCAGCCAACTCCCAAACATATTTGTGACGTTAGTAGGGGGAGGGATATTATAAGTATAAAAGACAACACGCCATACAAGTTGCGCAAACGGGCATGAAATAAAAAGGTGATCAACACTCGCATCATTCCCACAAAAGGAACAATGTAAGCTACCTTGCCAATTCTTCTTAGTCAAATTATCTTTTGTTAACAAGACTTTGCGATGAAGGAACCACATATTTTTTTTAATCTTGTGCGGTATTTTAGTTTCCAAAGATACTTCTGAAGATAAATAGTATGATCATTCATTAGGTCTTCATACATCGATTTCACAGTGAATTGCCCATTTTGGTTCAGATTCCATTAAAAAATATCAGGAATATTATTTAATGTCACTCGCATCAATCTAAGACACAAATGAGATCACATATCCCACTTGATCCCCACCAAGGCCCTTCTAAATCATATATTTAGTGGGGGCACCTTGTGCATCACGTCATGAACCGACACATGGTGTTGCACAATGTTATATAGTAGCGGATATTGATGAAGGGTTCAATTGATTCATCAATGGAGAGTTACCCAACCAAGTGTCCTCCTAGAACCTTGTTGTTTCCCCATTACCAACTACAAATGACCCTCTACTAAAGAAGTCATTCTTTACTCTCATTAGACCCTTCCAAAATGGTGAATCAGTAGGTTGAGCTTCTACTTGAGCTAAAGTTTTACTTTGGAGGTACCTGCCACATGCCCTCCTCATTTAAAAGATTGAAAAGCCATTTGCTAAGCAAACATTTATTCTTTAAGTCAAGTACTTCCACTCCTAAACCTCCTTGATCCTTTGGTCTACAAATAATGTTCCATTTTGCCAATCTATATTTCCTCTTATTCTCATCACTTTGCCAAAAAAATCGAAATCTATATAAGTCCAACCTTTTTCTTACCCCTTTAGGTAATTCTAAAAAGGATAGCATGAACATCAGAAGGCTTGTTAGAACCGAGTTAACAAGTACCAGCCGATCCCCATAAGACAACATCTTCCCTTTCCAACAACAGACCTTACCCTCGAAGCGGCATTCAACCGGTTGCCATTCATCATTTCGGAGTCTCCTATAATGAATCGGAACCCCCAAATATTTAAAAGGTAAAGACCCCGACTCACATCCAAAAATGTGTCGGTACTGAACTTCCACCTCTTTTGCCTTCCCAAAACAAAAGATTACACTCTTGTGAAAATTTATTTTCAACCCCGAAAGTTGTTCGAAAATGCAAAGGATGAGTTTCAAGTTTACCTCCTTTTCTAGGTTATGGTCCATAAATAAAGTAGTGTCATCCGCACATTGAAAGATGGATAGCCCTCCCTCAACCAAATGAGGTATGAGCCCATCTATTTGTCCATCTTCCTTCGCTCGTGCGATTAAGATGGCTAGCATATCCGCCACTATATTAAATAACATAGGAGACAAAGGTTCTCCTTGTATTAGGCCTTTTTTGGTTTGGAAATAATGTCCAATGTCATCATTCACCCGAACCCCGACACTCCCTCCCTAGACAAATTGCATAATCCAATTGCACCATTCTTGTGCAAAACCTTTCATACGCAATGCTTGTTGGAGAAAGGGACAATTTACTTTGTCATATGCTTTCTCAAAATCAATCTTAAAGATAACTCCATCCATTTTCTTCCTATGAAGCTCATGAATGGTTTCATGTAAGACAACCACACCTTCTAGAATGTGCCTCCCTGACATGAAGGCCGACTGCGTCGGCCTAATTATCTTTTGAGAAATTTCGGTAACACGATTATTACCTACTTTTGTGAAGATTTTGAAGCTGACATTAAGCAAAAAAATTGGCCTATATTGTTGAATCTGATCCGCATTTTCTTTTTCGGTAACAGCGTAGTGACGCCAAAGTTTAATTTGAACAAGGACAAGTTTCCATGTTTCAACCGCACAAAGAGGGCCATCAGATCATTTCGGATGACCTCCCAAAACGTTTTATAAAACTCGGTTGGAAAACCATCAGGCGTCGGAGCCTTATTGAGTTCCATTTGAGAGATAGCTTCAGACACTTCTTTGACTAAGAAATCAGATGTAAGAATATCATTCTCCTCTTGAGTAAGTTGTGGAATATCATGGACCATATTTTCATTCTTTATGACATCATTAGGATCTGATTCCCCAAACAACTTCTTATAATATTCAGAGATGTAGACTTTTAGATTTGTATCACCCACTATGGTTCCTTCATCTTGCTCTAACTGGAAAATCTTCTTCTTTCTATGTTTTCCATTTGCAATAAGATGAAAATACTTCGTATTATTTCCACCTTCCTATATATATTTAACCTTAGCCCTTTGCGCCCATTTTGTTTCCTCGTCTCTTCTAAGACGACAAATTTTATCATTAGCATCTCTCAATGCATCTCGCTCACCCGCACTAAGAGGTGTGCTTTCAGCTTTGATGTCTAATTCATCGATAATTTGTAACAATCTTTCTTTTTCCTTCTTACATTTTCCGCTTTGATTTTTTGCTCATCCCTTAAGGTAACGTCTCAAATGTCTAATTTTATTTTTCCATATTTCAATAGGAGAGTCTCCTTTGACATAATTAGTCCACTCAGTCACCACCATCTCAAAAAAACCTTCCATCCTAAGCCAGGAAAGTTCAAAAGAGAAACATGATGTATTACCTAAATGTGCTTGTACCCCCGAGTCCACGAAGAGGGGGGTATGGTACGACCCTGCCCGAGGTATTACCTAATTGTGCTTGTACCGCCACTTACTTGAGGTCACTAATCGCCGTCATTACCGTACACAGTTATATCCAAGTTACGGTTATCAAATACACGTGGCTATATCGTCCGTAGTCATGGCCGAAGTCATAACGCCTAACCGGAGGCCTGTCGGAGAGTCAAGCCCACCGTCGGTCACTTGAAGAGGCCGCACGGAGAGTTTGTTTCATGAAATGAATACAAAGTAGGATGTACTGTGTAAAAAGATCTCGACGGGTGTCTATATCTCTCCACCCGCTTTATTTCTCTTCAGAAAAATCACAAATTTCCCATTGCCTCGAACCCTAGCTGCCTCGACGCTGCCGACACCGCCGTAGGTGCATTGTGTCGCCATCGTAGCTGTGCTATATTGTATGTAAGCCCATTTTGGTAGATGTGAAGTATCTCTTGCTTATGTTAACTCTTTTGTCGGTCGTAGGCCCCGCCTTTTATCGAAGCGGGCGAGGACATCGTTATTATTATTCTGGATGATTTCATAAATAACGTGATAAGTTGTGAGAGATATCACTAGCCCAGATTATACAATGTTGTACGTATTAGTCCGTAAGTAATGCTGTAATGGCCTTTTATATTTTGATAGTTAATTCATTGGTAAATTTAGTAGAGCAATTTTGCATCTCATGGCATTCTGTGCTCCGAATTGGAATCAGAATTGTGTTTGCCTTCTTACATGTTGCTCGTGTCATTGACATAATTTGTAAAAAGGCACCGAGCTATACCAAGAGTTCAACATTTTGTTCTTATAACAATATAGGTATATTTTATATTGGCTTCTGAAAGAACATTTCTTAATCCCTAGTGTTTTGAGTGTTAGTTAACAATACCAATGATGTACTAATCATATTGCTAAGTATTTCAGTTTGTGTGAGTTGCATATCAAATACCCCAAAGCCAAAATGTAAAGAAAAAGAGTTTCTGGAATTCTTCCCAGAACCGGAATATTGGAGCCGGAAATTTCCAGGATCAGAAATTCCGGGTCTCCTATTTCTAACAGAAAAATGACTAAGGAAAAATTCGGAAGTGGTTTTGACTCAAACCGGAAAATCAACTCGGAAATTTCGTTGACTCGGAATTTCCGAGTCACCCAGAAAACCACTCCAGATTTGGCTAAGGAAAGAAGAGAAATTGATTCTGACTTCAACCGGAAAATCAACTCGGAAATTTCACTGACCCGGAATTTCCGGGCAACCCTCAGAAACTTGAAGAAATTTGGCTAAGTCAAGATGTCGAAGACGTTCTGATCTCAACCGGAAATTCAACTCGGATATTTCACGGAACCGGATATTCCGAGTGACCCGGAATTTCCGGGAGTCACTTATACCGGAATTTCCGGGTCTTCGAGACAGCCAACGGCCAGATTTTGGGAGGGGGTATAAATACCCCCTCACTCACTCAAGAACAGCTAGCTCTCATATTTTCTCTCTCCTACTATTCTTGAAAGCTCAAATCATCAAGATATCCCAATCCCTCCACCCAAATTCGTTGATCTTTGGAGGATTGGAGGAGAAGGCCCGGATCTACATCTTCACCGAAGGGATTTACATTTCCTCCCCATTCACTTGGGGATTTCGTGGCTAGGGTTTCCGGTGGGAAAACCTAGTTCACCATTATTGTAATCTTGGTGTTGCCTTGACCTTTTGTGGTCCTTGACCTGTTGTGGTCATCTTGAGAGCCCCCAATTAAGGGGTGCGTGCCTCAAGCGTTTGTAAGGGATTCGATCTCCGCCCTAAAAGGGGATCAATAGTGGAAGGTGAACTCGCAACCTTTGTGGTTGAGTTCATCGGAGAAGAAGGTGAGCCTTTGTGGCGTTGCGGCTAACCTGTTGTGGTAGCGCACACCTCTCCAAACGAGACGTACACCCTGAAGGGGTTACGGTGCAGAAAACAATAATTTTCTAGCGAGCGAAACCCTAACTAGCCAGGATCTATCTATCTAGTACATGCGATAACGGTGGCGGAACGGGTTACATTACCTCCATGTAGACCGATAGCGGGGATTACGCCCCCGCACAAGCGTTGACGATGAAGTCGTACGTAGCCGACCTCGAGGTCGCGGAGAACTTGCCGCGATGTCGGAGTCGATGACGCCGGGGTGTCGACGATGATCTGCGTCGACGGGCGTCGGGCGGAAGAAGGCAGAGCGCCAGCACCGGGGCTGGCGCGCCGGCAGCAGAGGGGGGTGGCGCGGCGGCTGCAGGGGGCGAGACGACGTCGCCCAAGCTCCTCAATAGAGTAGCCTCCGAGCACTCGCAAACATACGGAGCCTAGCGACAACTCCCGGTCATTCAGATCCAGCTGAAATCGCAGGAGTAGATCTTATATGGAATCCCGTAGAGCAACGGCGCTCTGCGGTATGGCTTAGGTGGAGAGAGACCCCCTTCCTCAGCTCGGCGCGGCTCCAACTTGGGAACCACGAGATCGAGAGAGAAATTGGGAATTAACTGAATTTCCTATGAATTAAATCAATTAATATGCCTTGCTATATAAAGGGGGAAGGGGGTGTGCCAACCCCCTTGGCTCCCCCATGTGGGACTAAAGGAGGAGAGGGGAGAGGGGGGGGGGGGGGGGGGGTTCGGCCGAACCCCCCATGGGCCCTTCAACTCCTAGTCCGAGTTGGACTAGGAGGCCCAGCCTTCCCCTTCCTTGTGGGGTGCGGTTTCCCCCTCTTGGGCCCTCTCAGGGCCCATTTAGGTGGGAGCCCCCTTTTTCCTTTATTTAATTAATATTAAATTAATATAAAAATCCCATTAATTCATAATTAATATATTTATATATAATTCAATATCCCATGACTCCGAAACTATTTCGGAACCACCCGAACTACTTTCGGACATTCTCGGAACCATTCCATAGCTCCCCGGAACTCCTTCCGTACCACCGGAACTCTTTCCGGATCATTTTCTTTCTCTCCAATAAAAACCTATAAAATTCTAGAACCTATCTCCTAGCGTCGCTAAGACCTTAAGTTTGTTACGCTACGGTTCGGGAACACTCCAGACATGGTCGAGACACTCCGCTCACCAATGATCGTCAGGGATACCTGGAAATATATGACGACCCCTGTGCATTCCACGAATATCGTCGTTGAACCATAAGTATGATATTCATTCCCTTTGTCTCTGCGATACTACCTTGTCCGAGATATGATCGTAGACACACCGATGCCTTTGCTGTATCTCGTTACCGACGAAGGTTATTAACTCGTCTGCGATATTACATCTCCATGACCTAGTCATAAGCTGCGCAGCTATATAGATGCAATATCACCGAGTGGGCCCAGAGTATCTTTCCATTACAAGAATGAACAAATCCCGCTCTTGATCCTTACGTCTTGATGCTCTTTCGGAATACCCAAGATGGATACCGTTATTGTCATGCTATATAAGACACAACGTTTGATGCTCTCAAAGCACTCCTACGAAGCAACAATAAGTACGGTCTCACGATCTAAGGAATAAGCTATCACACTCTTATCTATTGCAAATGACAAACATCGTAATACGATCTTATTGCAATACTTTGCGTATGTCCACCACCTTATTCTACCAACAAGATGACCCCATTGTCAACCGACGTCATTGTCCTTGATCGAGAATCTCGATCAACTGTTGCCCAATGGACTAGCTCATATAGAGGCTTGCTAGGGACCTGGTTGTCTATGTATCACACGTGTATTAATAATTCCGATTAATACAGTTATAGCATAATACACAAACCTATTATAAACTTATGAGATAATGCAATAAATACTACTTATTTATTTGCCTCTAGGGCATATCTCCTTCAGTCTCCCACTTGCACTAGAGTACAAATAAACTAGCTGCATTTTACTTTATCAGAATCCCTTATCAAATAAGAATCATTTGAGAATACTTGCTTGTGGAAAAGTGTTACTGCACAATCCATGATTGTACATGCTTTTGCGATTCACTGGTATCAACTTGCTTGACATCACCATGTTGTCTAACAACATATATGCAAATACCGTAACTAAGTGAGACTTCTGCTTCCCAGCGCTTACTCTGATTATACTAACCAGATAACTGCCCTGAAAAACACACTCAGCCATGCAGAGCCCCTTGTAACAATTACAAACTCGCGATATCTATATACTTTCACACCAATGTAGAAAACTTGACATTGAAATGTCAATCCCTTAACTAACGCACTTCTACTTCCAGTAAATTCCAAATTTACTTTCATAACTGTTCATTATTCCAACAACATCGGTTATATTTCATCGAGCAGATAATATGGTTTCTGTATGATGTCTAATATATACATAATAGACCCACATGTCATACAACCATTACCTTCATGCATCATTACTCTTAATGACCAATTGGATTCCAAAAGACCATCCTTGATTCTATTCTGACTCCTCAGATATAATCCAACACAACTCGACTAACTATTTAAAATTCCCGTTCTATTTTAAAATAGACACTAACTTTTAAATAGTTTCACAACTTCATCCTATTCTATTGGTACAGTTTCACAATGTGTTAACTACACAAGATGAATTCGACTCCCACTCAAATTATGTCTCCACATATTTGACAACACACACTCCCACTCAAAAACGTGTTATCCACATATTTGAGTTCCTGAGCTCCCACTCAAAAATATGTTCCATACATATTCCACCTGAGTAAACTAACTTTGACTCCCACTTAAATCGACATTTTTGGTCTAACCAAAATCATTGATCTATTATCAATTCGAATTCAATACAAACTCCAGTATTACATTAATACAAATCCCTCAGACTTCAAGCATGTCTACAAAATGTAGTCAACAAATTTGATCTTGTCCAAGACACATTTCTTGACAAGACATGCTACCGCGTCTTTCTTATAGTCACATTTCTCATATAACACCTTATATGACGATTAAACAATCTTATTCCTCTAATAAGAATTGCAGCAACAATTACTCTCTTAATCCTTTCAAATGCAACTTTGGATTTCCAGGCTCAAAAGCCTTTGTTCGTATTCCGATATTTTCTCAACTTTCTTTGTATTCATAGAGTGCACCTTGATCTGTCAACAAGATCTGAAATACTTAATACAGTGCTGTGACCTGACAGCAATATTAAATATAACAACACTTTATTTAGAAGTTTCTTTTATGAAAATATTATGATCTTTATGAAGAGGATTGCAAGCAGAAAACAATTTTCTAGTCTCCCTCACTCTTAATCACCAAATTTTCATTAGCAGACATATACTCTTTGGAACACCTTCCAACATAGGTCTGACACTTTATTCCAAACTTCTAATTCCAATCCATAAACCATAATTCGAAAAGTCATCTTTTCTCGGAATTACATAGACAACAAACTGAACTTTGTTTCTATTTGGTTTTGGAATACACTCTCATCCAATGCGAGCAATCTACAAAGAACTACTCATGTATATTCCGAATTATCGCATAATCATATACATGTCGACACTACTGTCGATCTCACGAATTCTCGTTGAGAAATATATCTATTTTCTAAAATGGACATCAACTATAATGTTTCGAACGTATTAGGAGATTCTAAGACTGATTCTGACAGGCCACACTTTATTTAAAATAGAGCATGATTATAATTCCCCACATATCACTATATATGACGTTATAATTCTGTGAAGCAAATTTCTACAAGTCTCTTGTGTTGAAAACATGATTCAAAAATACTGTCCTTTGATCGAATTCTGTGAATACAATGTTCACAAATCTTTCTTCTGAAAAACCCCATTTGATCTATTATCAAATTAATCTCAGACTCCACGATTCATCGGGCAAATACTCCTATTTGCCAAAGTCATGGAGGAATTCGGATCAACCAATAAACACCAAAGTCATGGAGGAATTCGGATCAACCAATAAACTCAGCACTCGAAATACTTAAATGGACCAAAAACATCCATTACTTCTCTCATTGCTTTTATGACTAAACTCGACGGTGTTCATTCTAGCAATAGAACCTTTGTTCATGGGACAAGCTATTTTATCATATCTACAATTATGAATGCTTATCATACAATCAATGTAACTGAGATGTGGAAACTTTATTCATAAGATAAAACAACTGACTTGTTCCATAACATAAAACAACTGACTTTGTCTTATTACATGAATAACTTTGTCTTGCAACAATCAAGACACACACACTCGCTCACTGTTACAAAAGATCGTATCAAAAACTATTAATGATAACTATGATAACTTGAGGACGTGAACACCAAAAGGCCATCAACTCCTTGACTACCAGCTTCAGCGCCTGGTCACGTCAAACTGCGCCGCATATACGTGATAATCAGGACCTGTTTCACAAACAGAGCAATTATCAAAATTTCATCATATTCCATGGGCGAATTCATAATTCTGCATATATCAAATATATACCTGTAGCATCGAAGATCTCTCCTTCAATGGAATCAACCTTCAGAGACTGGAACTCACGTATGAATACGTAGAAGTTCATATCGTCGGCTTTCAAAATGTACTTACGTACATGCTTCTCATAGCTAGGAGGTAGAGATATCAGGACAGTCCGAATGGCGCAAGAATCCGCCATCCAGTAATCGAAGACCATCGTCAGCTGGAAGTAGATGTCATACAATCTCTTCAAATGTGTCTTCAGACAGGTATGCTCCTCCATGTGAATGGTCTGGAACATTCTAAGCTGCCTGAACTGCTCACGCTTTAATTCATCCCCGAAGTGCGTCTTTATCGCATCCATCATGACGCTTGGCTCCTTGCGTCGAAACATCTCTTTCAACTCGGGTGCCAGGCATACGGTCATGGTGATCTCCACTTCAATGAATATGTCTCGACGCCTACGGAAATCATCTTCCTCCTCCTCGCTTGCAGAATCTCCTGGTCCTTCTCCTAATGGTTCATCGAGAACATATAGAATGTTGTTGTGTTCGAGAATGTTTCTAAAACCCCTGTACCATCTGATGAAGTTGGACCCGTCGGCTTCTAATGTAGCATCTGGGCTCTTGAGGAAGTAACCGAAGTATAGTTGCGTAGTCTACAGATGTGATCGCAAAAGAGGTAAGGTTAAGTTTATAATATGTAGGTGAGTTTTAGTCCTATAATCTCATTATCAAAAACACACCACACCAATATTATTATCCCTAAAATAATAGCGGCGATAACACGACCCTCATCCACCACACTACCCCCGATCATCACGGCCGACAGCACAGCTTCAAAGGTTGACATAAAATGTCGATCATGACTCTATGACTCGTGCTCGATCTTTCGATCTTCCCGTGTCCCGAGGCCATACCTCTGAGTATGCTAGGCTCGCCAATCAAACCTCGAAGACCTGCGCGTGCAACATGGCTTACACCCACTGTATGCGAACGACGAGATGTGTGACACCCGATCATCACGGCCTGCCTCATAACGTAGAACTTTCTTGGTGGTGCGCAACGAGGGAGAACACAATTTTGGTATTTGTTAGGGATCATCCTATTCATGATGCTACCGTTGTATATCTAGCATATAAGCAATCAATAGGATGCACACACAACACACAATAATGATGCAATGAGGTGCGATGTGACATGGTCGATGCGCCTGGACCTTCATGGCGCCAAGTGCCTGGCCCCCGGCGCCCCGGCATGGCTCCGAGTCTACAGAGCCCTCCATTGCCTCCGACAGTACGAGTAATATTAAAACTTACCGTAACCATGTCACATAAAATAACGCCTCTGCAAAACAAAGTTAGATGCCTCTAGCTTTATCTAGTTTTGCAAGTTTTACGTGGCAAATAGGCTTATTCGTAAGAGAATCGCTTCCCTACCTACGAACTTTGTACCACAACGTCGATCGTATAATTGCATGTTTAAGCATCCCTTTCGGGCCCTCCATTGAAAATGCTTTGCCGACTAGAGAGAGAGAAACAGGCACCCGCCAGCCACAGATATGGTGCAAGCCGTATGTCAGTAGTGGAACCAGTCTCGCGTAAGCGTACGCGTAAAGTCGGTCCGGGCCGCTTCATCAACTCAATACCGAAGGCATCGCAAGTGCACGCTAGAGGGTAGCAAATATAAGAAAGACGTCCTCATTCAACATGAGTTCTAACCGTACCAGCAGTACTACGCATAGATCGGCTCTGATACCACTGAAGGGGTTACGGTGCAGAAAACAATAATTTTCTAGCGAGCGAAACCCTAACTAGCCAGGATCTATCTATCTAGTACATGCGATAACGGTGGCGGAACGGGTTACATTACCTCCATGTAGACCGATAGCGGGGATTACGCTCCCGCACAAGCGTTGACGATGAAGTCGTACGTAGCCGACCTCGAGGTCGCGGAGAACTTGCCGCGATGTCGGAGTCGATGACGCCGGGGTGTCGACGATGATCTGCGTCGACGGGCGTCGGGCGGAAGAAGGCAGAGCGCCAGCACCGGGGCTGGCGCGCCGGCAGCAGAGGGGGGTGGCGCGGCGGCTACAGGGGGCGAGACGACGTCGCCCAAGCTCCTCAATAGAGTAGCCTCCGAGCACTCGCAAACATACGGAGCCTAGCGACAACTCCCGGTCATTCAGATCCAGCTGAAATCGCAGGAGTAGATCTTATCTGGAATCCCGCAGAGCAACGGCGCTCTGCGGTATGGCTTAGGTGGAGAGAGACCCCCTTCCTCAGCTCGGCGCGGCTCCAACTTGGGAACCACGAGATCGAGAGAGAAATTGGGAATTAACTGAATTTCCTATGAATTAAATCAATTAATATGCCTTGCTATATAAAGGGGGAAGGGGGTGTGCCAACCCCCTTGGCTCCCCCATGTGGGACTAAAGGAGGAGAGGGGAGAGGGGGGGGGGTTTGGCCGAACCCCCCATGGGCCCTTCAACTCCTAGTCCGAGTTGGACTAGGAGGCCCAGCCTTCCCCTTCCTTGTGGGGTGCGGTTTCCCCCTCTTGGGCCCTCTCAGGGCCCATTTAGGTGGGAGCCCCCTTTTTCCTTTATTTAATTAATATAAAAATCCCATTAATTCATAATTAATATATTTATATATAATTCAATATCCCATGACTCCGAAACTATTTCGGAACCACCCGAACTACTTTCGGACATTCTCGGAACCATTCCATAGCTCCCCGGAACTCCTTCCGGACCACCGGAACTCTTTCCGGATCATTTTCTTTCTCTCCAATAAAAACCTATAAAATTCCAGAACCTATCTCCTAGCGTCGCTAAGACCTGAAGTTTGTTACGCTACGGTTCGGGGACACTCCAGACATGGTCGAGACACTCCGCTCACCAATGATCGTCAGGGATACCTGGAAATATATGACGACCCCTGTGCATTCCACGAATATCGTCGTTGAACCATAAGTATGATATTCATTCCCTTTGTCTCTGCGATACTACCTTGTCCGAGATATGATCGTAGACACACCGATGCCTTTGCTGTATCTCGTTACCGACGAAGGTTATTAACTCGTCTGCGATATTACATCTCCATGACCTAGTCATAAGCTGCGCAGCTATATAGATGCAATATCACCGAGTGGGCCCAGAGTATCTTTCCATTACAAGAATGAACAAATCCCGCTCTTGATCCTTACGTCTTGATGCTCTTTCGGAATACCCAAGATGGATACCGTTATTGTCATGCTATATAAGACACAACGTTTGATGCTCTCAAAGCACTCCTACGAAGCAACAATAAGTACGGTCTCACGATCTAAGGAATAAGCTATCACACTCTTATCTATTGCAAATGACAAACATCGTAATACGATCTTATTGCAATACTTTGCGTATGTCCACCACCTTATTCTACCAACAAGATGACCCCATTGTCAACCGACGTCATTGTCCTTGATCGGGAATCTCGATCAACTGTTGCCCAATGGACTAGCTCATATAGAGGCTTGCTAGGGACCTGGTTGTCTATGTATCACACGTGTATTAATAATTCCGATTAATACAGTTATAGCATAATACACAAACCTATTATAAACTTATGAGATAATGCAATAAATACTACTTATTTATTTGCCTCTAGGGCATATCTCCTTCACACCCTTGGGTGGAACTCGGGATTACATCTTCATCTCCGCGTGCTTCACTCGGTTCCTATTATCATTACTCCCTTACTTGCTTGTCTTGTTAGCTTATTTATCTTGTTATTGCTTCGGTTGTCATTTGGGTAAATTCACCTTAGTTGCATATCTAGAGAATTTACCTTTGTGTTGAGCCTAAATTTGAAAAGACCTAAAATTTGTAATAGCACCTATTCACCCCCCCCCCTCTAGGTGCCGGATTCCCGTTTGATTGGTATCAGAGCCTTGTTCACTTTTAACGGCTTAACCGCCTAAGTGCAACGATGACGGAATACGATGCCGAGAGGGCCGCCCGTGAGAAATTAGAGGGAGAAGGAGGCGTTAGCCAAAGGGGCAACCATGGCCGATCTTATAGATATGAGATCGTCCTTGGAGGCCCAACTCCTCAAGATGAATGAGATGCTCATGGCACTCTTGAAGTCTAAGGAGCCCGAGGCTACTTCTCCCTCTCCTCCTCCTAAGGAGCATGGTGAGAACTCTAAGGAGTCATCTTCGGATGGGTCCAAAGATGTTCCTCCAAGTGTTTCCCTCGGGAAGGCGGAAAAGGATGAATCACCTAGCTCCTCTAACACCCCCGAAGGAGAGGAATTTCATAATGTCAACCATAATTACTCTCCTAACCCTCCTATCCCTCACCCTCATGTAAACTTTAGAAGTGATCCTCCTAAGCTCAAACCTACTCATTTCTCTCAATGGCAATTTCTAATGAAGTCTCATCTATGTAGTGCCTCCATTGAGCTATGGCGCATCATTGAAGAAGGATTCAAGCCCCATGATCCAACCAACTTGACAAGAAGAGAGGTGGTTGATAGTCAACTCAACGCCACCGCTCTTCATCAACTCCAAATGGCCGTTGGAGAGAAGGACATGGCGCTCATTCAACAATTCTCCATAGCCAAAGAAGTTTGGAATGCTCTCTCCGACATCTTTGTCGGGAATGAGAGCATGAAGAAGAACCGGTATGATGCCTTATGCAATGAGGTGGAAGGGTTCTACAAGTTGGATGGAGAAATTCACGAGGACATGTACCGGAGGTTGGTGTTGGTTGCTAACTCCTTCAAGAACCTCGGGGCGGTCTACATTGATGACACTTGGATCAAGAGAAAGTTTGTGACCGCTCTCTTGCCCTTTGAGGAAACGGATTTGAAGACACTCCAAGGGAGACATGACTTCGCAAAGGTGACATCCAATGAAGTCATGCAAGAGATGACCGCATACAAGGTGGCCTCCAAGGTTGCACAAGATGCAAGAGCTAGAGCGAGCCATAGGGATGCGCAAGCATGCCTCAATTGCCTTGAAGGCCACCGTTGAAGAAGAGGATGAAGAGGAGTATGATGATCAAGTAGAGCTATCTAGTGAGACTCTCTCAAGTACTCTTACTCAACACATGGGTCTTGCGGCAAGAACGTTTTGGAAGAACCCCGGAAGGGCCAAAGCGAGGATTGACAAGAAGTTTCCCCCCAATGGAGGAAAGCCAAGCAACAAGGTGAGGCTTTGCTATAATTGTGATGACAAAAGCCACTTTGTTGTAGATTGCCCATGGGAAAGAAGAGAGGATCATGGTGGGAGGCTCGTGGCCAAGACGAAGGGCAAGGGGCCCATGCCCATGAAGAAGCCCTACTTTAAGAAGAACCAAAAGATTGTCTTGGTAACTCAAGAGCAATATCCCACCGATGATGAAGATAGTGACAAGGAGGATACACTCCAACGCAAGTGGCCGCACTAGCCATTTCTTCCATACCTCTGTCACTCTTCTCCTCATCAAACGAGATCCCCATCATCAAGAATGCAATATGTCTTATGGCAAAGACATCCGAGGTAAAATTGTCCCCCACCTCCATATCCCATGAAATTGATGATGGTATGAGCCTAGAAGTCAAGGAAGAAATTATCGCTTTTGATAAATTCATGACTAACTTGCAAGGAGAAGGAAAGAAACACTTTGGCTCAATTATGAGTCGTATAGGTGAGCTTGAGGATGAGCTTGAATTAAAAGGTGAGATTGAGAGAGAGGATGCACACGCTAAGGTGTTTCTCCAATCCTCTCTCGAAGATGAACAAGAAGCTCATGCTCTCTTCAAGGAGCAACTTGCTAAGATCACTAAGGATTGTGATCTCTACTTTGCTAAATGTAAAATTGTGAAAAATGAAAAGTCCGAGCTTGTAGTTGCTCATGCTATACTTTGCGAAGACTTCAAGTCACTTGAAAATACTCACAAGGTATTGACAAGTGATCACGAACGTCTCCTCAAGTCTCGTGATCAACTCCAAACTCGGATATCTATTCTTGAGAAACCTAGTACTTCTACTCCTTTGAATACTAATGCAAATGTTGTCAAGGATAAAGTTAGGGTCTTGTTTGTTCCCTCCATAGCAACCGAGCCCAAGACCTCCCTTGATAAAGGCAAGGGGACACTCACTACTCCTCTTCATGAGCGAGTGCCCCGCAAGGGTAAGGAAGGTCTAGGCTATGTTGCTAAGGAGAAGAAGAAGATGATCAAGAAGAAGACCAAGCCCGCACAAGTCAAGAAAGATGATATAGCAAGTGGAAATGCCACAAGGGGCACTCCCACTCGTGATGACTTTGCGGGCATATCTAACCCCACTTATGCTTTATATGTTGATTATTATGGGGATGTCTATGCTAGATACATTGGTCCTTTTGATGGTTACATTGAATATGCTATTTGGGTCCCAAAGACCCTTGTTGCTAACCAAAAGGCACCCATTGCAAAATGGGTACCTAAACCAAAGAATTGATTGTGTGTAGGGACTTGCTTCCGGAGGATCAAAATGGATAATTGATAGTGGGTGCACTAGTCATATGACCGGAAGCAAGGAAATTGTAACGGAGTTGAAGCCCAATGATGATCAAATGACCGTTACATATGGTGACAATTCAAAGTCTAAGGTAATACGGCTCGGCAAGGTGGTAGTGGCACCGGACATCACACTTGTGAATGTTTTGCTTGTCGAGTCCCTAGGTTTCAACTTGATCTCCGTCCATTCTTTAACTTGTTTGGGTTATACCGTTGTCTTCGAAAAGGAGATGGTTATCCTCATGCGGAGCAAGTCTCTCAATGTGTCTTTCGTTGGGTACATTGAGAATGGGCTCTATGTGGTTGACTTCTCCGGAGTCCCCACTTCCCATACAATGTGCCTATTCGCTAAGGCAGACTTGGGTTGGCTATGGCATCGCCGACTAGCCCATGTCAACATGAGGACTTTGCAAAGTCTCCACAAGGGTGGCCATATCCTAGGACTAAAAGACCACGTTTCTTTCTCGAAGGATCGAATGTGTAGGGCTTGTGTTGAAGGAAAAATGCATGACATTCACCATCCAAGCAAGACCATCATTTCTTCAACAAGGGTTTTGGAGCTTCTCCATGTTGACCTCTTTGGTCCCATTCCGGAAGCTAGTCTTGGTGGCAAGAAATATTGCTTGGTGATTGTTGATGACTATTCAAGATACACATGGGTTTTCTTCTTCAAGTCGAAGGTGCAGACTCAACAAACTATCATCGACTTCTCCAATGAAGCTCAACGTCAACACAATGTCCCTATCTTGGTGATAAGAAGTGACAATGGGTCCGAGTTCAAGAACTACACCTTGAACGAGTTCCTTAGTGAAGAAGGGATTCGTCATCAATATTCCGCTGCTTATACTCCCCAACAAAATGGTGTAGCCAAAAGGAAGAACCACACTCTTATTGAGATGGCAAGGTCGATGATGGCCAAGTTCAAGTCCCCTCACAACTTTTGTGCCGAAGCCGTCAACACCGCTTGCCATTCATCGAACCGACTCTTCTTTCGCAAAGGACTCATGAAGACCCCTTATGAAATGCTTACCGGGAACAAGCCCAATATCTCTTACTTCCGAGTTTTTGGTTGTAAGTGTTTCTATCTCATCAAAGGTGTTCGTTTGGGCAAGTTTGAATCTAAGTATCTTGAAGGGACATTTGTGGGCTACGGGTCCGAATCCCACACTTATAGAGTCTATGATAAGGCCTCGCGCATTATCATAGAAACTTGTAGTGTGGTGTTCGAGGAGAATGACGGCTCCCTTGTGGAGCAAAGTGGTGTTTCCGTTGTAGGTGATGATCAACCTTAAGATGCTATCTTAAGAATGGGGTTGGGAGTCCACTGCCCCGTTGAAGTCTATTATGAGGTTGCTAAACAAGGATCAAGTTCTAAACAAGTGGTGGCAACCCCAACACAAGAAACACCCGCCCAGCCAAGAAGAAGCACAAGATACTCCAGCTGCTCCTGGAATTTCCGGAGGGCCGGAATATACGGATCAAACTGGAGTCAGAAATTCCGGTGAATCGGAATTTCCGGTCCATACTGAACCCGGAATATCCGGTCCTGCTGACATTCCCGGTGGCAGCTCGCAGCAAGGCCAAGATCAACCCTCTCCCCCACCTCTAGACGTCACTCCAATGGTTGATCAAGGCCATCAAATCAGTCAAGGCGGAGACATGAATGATCAAGATGATCAAGCGATTCCTCCCACCACTCGGAGGGAAATCGAGATCCGCCGCTTGAATAGGGTTGGCACCTCACAAGAATTAAGAGCTCTATCTCTTAACAAGGTGCTTGGTGATGTGAGAAGCAAGGTCTCTACCCGAAGACAACTTGCAAGATTTAGTGAACATCAAGCTCACATCTCCATGGTGGAACCCAAGAAGGTCTTTGAAGCACTTGAAGATAAAGATTGGCTTGATGCTATGCATGAAGAGCTCAACAACTTCGAGCGCAACAAGGTGTGGAAGTTGGTGGAAAGACCCAAAGATTGCCGCAATGTTATCGGCACCAAGTGGATTTTCAAGAACAAGCAAGATGAACATGGCATGGTGGTGAGGAACAAGGCAAGATTGGTGGCTCAAGGTTACTCCCAAATTGAAGGCATTGACTTTGGAGAAACCTACGCGCCCGTGGCTTGACTTGAGTCAATTCGTATTCTTCTTGCTTATGCCTCTCATCATAACTTTAAGTTGCAACAAATGGATGTTAAATCCGCTTTTCTAAATGGTCCACTAAATGAACTTGTTTATGTTAAGCAACCACCGGTGTTTGAAGACCTCAGGTATCCGAACCATGTCTACAAGTTAAATAAGACACTCTATGGCCTTAAACAAGCCCCACGAGCGTGGTACGAGCACCTTAGAGAACTACTTGTAGACAGTGGATTTCAAGTTGGGGAAATCGACCCCACACTTTTCACTAAGAAAGTTAATGGAGAGCTTTTCATTTGTCAATTATATGTGGATGACATTATATTTGGATCTACTAACAAATCATTTAAGGAAGAATTCTCTAAGCTTATGACTGACAGGTTTGAGATGTCTATGATGGGTGAGATGAAGTTCTTCCTCGGATTTGAGATCAAACAATTGAAGGAAGGAACATTCATCAACCAAGCGAAGTACATTCAAGACATGCTCAAGAAGTACGGGTTGCTTGAGCTCAAGGGTGCCTCTACCCCAATGCAAACAAATGTCACCTTGAGCTCAACCCCAAGGGTAAGGATGTGGATCAAAAGGTATACCGCTCCATTATTGGATCTCTTCTCTACCTTTGTGCATCTAGACCGGATATAGTGCTAGCCGTAGGAGTGTGTGCAAGATATCAGGCGGCTCCTAAAGAAAGCCATGATATAGCGGTCAAGAGGATCTTTAGATATTTGGCTTATACCCCAACCTTTGGTTTGTGGTACCCCAAGGATGCACATTTCTCGTTATGTGGGTACACGGATTCCGATTGGGCGGGAGATCAAGATGATAGGAAGTCAACCTCCGGAGCTTGTCAATTTATTGGGAGGTCCTTGGTAAGTTGATCTTCTAAGAAGCAAAATTGTATATCTCTCTCCATCGTCGAAGCCGAGTATGTTGCCGCCGCAAGTTGTTGCACTCAGTTGCTATGGATGAGGCAAACTTTAAAGGAGTATGGAGTCGATTGCGACAAAGTGTCTCTTCTATGTGACAACCAAAGTGCCATCAAGATTGCTTACAACCCGGTGCAACATTCAAGAACCAAGCATATTGAGATCCGCCATCATTTCATAAAAAATCATGTGGCCCGAGGAGACATTGACTTATCATATAAGGGCACAAGGGATCAATTGGCGGATATCTTCACGAAGCCCCTTGAGGAAGGAAGGTTTTGCTTTTTAAGGAATGAGCTAAATATCATTGATTCGAGGTCCTTAGCTTGATCGCTTGCACACTCACCTAGGACGTAATTGCATCTTATCTTGTTTAGATGTAGGCATGAAAATAGGGAGAGTGCGGTCCTAATACATTGGACCATCCCTCCTCCCGTTATGCCCATAGCAAGTGTTCTTTTATCTCTATATTCATTCTTATGACTAATGAGCTAAAACGACGAGTATTGGTTATGTACCCAAGATACATCTTCGCGGTGACATGCCATACACTCCTACATGGTGGCCTCGGCCACCGACCTCTTCTCTTTGAAGAGTTGGTTTTTATTTGGAGCTTATTGTTGCTTTTTGCCCTCCTGTTCATGCATGTGGGAAACCTACTCAACTTGACGTTTTATGTTTCATTTTGGTAGTTGTGAGTTGAGTATGGTGTACCAATGACAGTTTGGAAATCTATCCCAAGCTTACTTCCCACTGAAAACATTTCTCTCTATTGCACACACAAGTCATCCTTTTGAAAACAGGGATTTTAGTTCAGCCGGTCGGAATATCCGGTTCATTTATGAATCGGAATATCCGGTGACCTGGAATTTACGGTGTAAGTTACACCCGAAAATTCCGATCGGGCGGTTTGTCTAAAAAATATAAGGGCAGGCTCGGGGTGAAGGGCTCATTCGTGCCCTTCTTCCACCCCTGAACTCCCTCTCCTCCAACCGCCGCCCCTGCTGCTCCAAGATCCCTCCGGAGCACTCCGACCGCCGGGGAACCTCTTTCTCGGCATCTGCTCCTCCTCCGCCCCGGGAACTCACTCCTCCAACCAATGGCCTCAATGGATGAGGGTAACTTCACTTTTCCTTTTCCCTATGTGCTTGCACTAGGATCTTGATGTGGAGTTATTTGTTTCAAGATTGCTTGGTAGAGATTGTTCCTAGCATCATTCCCTGCCATCTACATACATTTGTTTTGCATTGTGTTGGATCGATCTAGTTTTAGACCGAGTCAATCTCAGATCTGCACTGTTTCTGTTTAGGTCGGAATATCCGACTCAGCCTGACTCGGAATTTCCGGTTAAGTATGAATCAGAATTTCCGAACTGAACACTGCAGTTTTAAGATTAACTCATGTTTAACTACATATGATTCATCAAATTCCTACCTAATGTGTGTATCATCTCCTGACTTGTGTGTACTTACCTTGTGCTACCCACTATGCTCAAATTCACAGGTTCTAGTGGGAGTCCGTCCTTCGCAGGGGCATTAAGGAACACCTCAAGGGCACCTATTCACAAGACCCCTGTCGACAAGGGTAAGGGTCCTGCCTCCTCAAGCAACCCAGCTGTTCCAAAGAAAAAGAAAGCTGTTGCTAGCAGGCCTGCATACAAGAAAAGGAAGAATGCTCCTGTTCCTCAACGTCAGAACTATGCAAAGATGAACTATGTTGAATACTCTCAGCTCCGACAAGGGGATTGGTACCTTATGCCAAGGGACAACACTCTGGATGATAGCAACTTTTGGTGTCAAGAGCAAGAGTTCATACTCAAGGACCTCTACTACTCTCTGTCGAAGCCCATTCGGCCTATGCATCCGTTTGACCTTGCAACTCTGCAGCACAAAACCTCTTTTGTTGAAGCTATACATATTGTCAAGACTATGGGCTTGGAGAGGCTGGTGCTCACTCGTTGTCCTTACAACTCTCAGCCCGTGATGCAGTTCTTTGCCACTCTTGTGATGAAGGGTGACTCAAAGAAGACAATTAAGTGGATGACTGGCGACTCTTTCTGTGAGTCCAACTTTGAGGAGTTTGCCAAGGTTTTGGGCTACAAGTTTGATGGTAACAATCCTCAAGGCTATCGCATGCACCACCCTTTCAAGCTCAACAAGAAGCAGACCGTGCACTTATATGGTGAGGGAGCCACACCCGGCAATGCTCGAGATTTGCTTCCTCTTTATGATATCCTTGTGCGCATCCTCCGTGAGAACATTGCACCAAGTGGTGGCAACAATGACAATGTGGTGACTCCTCTGTGCAACTTGCTCCTTCATGCCAACCACATTGTGGAGAAACCTGACCTTGATGAAGACTGGAGTGTGGATGTTATGGATTACATCCACAATGAGATGTATGAAGCCATGACCACCAAGGTCACTATTCCCTATGCTACTTACATCATGAAAGTCATCAAGTTCAAGTTTCCTGACCATAACTTCAGTGATGATGAGTTGGAAGCGCATGACTTCAAGAAACTTTATGAGAAGAAGACTGTGGTCAAGCCTCCTCCTGTGCCTTCTTCTAGCTCAGCTCAGGGTGGATCGTTTATGGGTGATGCTAGGAGGGCTGCTGCTCCTACTTATGTCTCGGCCACTCATGCGAAGGTGAAGAAGCTGAATTGGTTCCAACGCAACATCCTGTGCATGAATGTGGACATCTGCAAGGAACAATACACCGCCTACAAGGATCGTCGTCAGCTTGCCTACAATCAAGACTTGATTCTTCATCATGTGTCTAGCTCTCCTGCTCCTGCAGATCTCTCTGATCCCCAGACCTTTGCTCAGTGGAATCAAGATTCTTTGGCTCCTTGGACACAGATTGAACATGACCTTGGCGGCAGCTCGTACACCACTGGACATGCTTATGATGATGATGATGAGGATGATGAGGATGATGATGATGATGATGAGGATGATGATGATGATGGTGAGGAGACCCCCTCGGACTGAAGACCTTCACGGGACGTAGCATCACTCCTCTTCCTTTTTGGCGTTTAGATGCCAAAGGGGAAGAAGTTGCTCTAGTAGGACTTCGGGGATTTGCAGGGGTTCGGGCACAAGCATATGCGTTTACCATTTCTTTGCGCTTGTGTCCATTTATCTTATTTTTGGCTTTGTTAAACTCTTTTATTATCTATGTGTATTGAGACAATGTTATGCTATCATTATCCTATGGTTGAGACTTCAAATTTATTGTGTTGGTATTCTCTTCATATCCTATATACACAAGGTATGAAACTCTATCTAGTCTCAAATGCTACCATAACCTTACATTTTGTCTCCTTACTCCTTTGTGATATCTTGTGTTTGTTATTATAAAATTGCTCCTATCCTTTGTCATATTGTGTTTCATCCATACACTTGTTTAGGGGGAGCTATTTTCTGTTAAAAACATGATATTGCATTTCGTTTCATTGCAAATCTTGGTATTGTCATCTAACACCAAAAAGGGGGAGATTGAAAGAACATTTCTTAATCCCTAGTGTTTTGAGTGTTAGTTAACAATACCAATGATGTACTAATCCTATTGCTAAGTATTTCAGTTTGTGTGAGTTGCATATCACATACCCCAAAGCCAAAATGTAAAGAAAAGGAGTTTTTGCAATTCTTCCCAGAACCGGAATATTGGAGCCGGAAATTTCCAGGATCGGAAATTCCGGGTCTCCTATTTCTAACAGAAAAATGGCTAAGGAAAAGTTCGGAAGTGGTTCAGACTCAAACCGGAAAATCAACTCGGAAATTTCATTGACTCGGAATTTCCGAGTCACCCAGAAAACCACTCCAGATTTGGCTAACAAAAGAAGAGAAAGTGGTTCTGACTTCAACCGGAAAATCAGCTCAGAAATTTCACTGACCCGGAATTTCCGGGCAACCCTCAGAAACTTGAAGAAATTTGGCTAAGTCAAGATGTCGAAGACGTTCTGATCTCAACCGGAAATTCAACTCGGATATTTCACAGAACCGGATATTCCGAGTGACCCGGATTTCCAGGAGTTACTTATACCGGAATTTCTGGGTCTTCGAGACAGCCAACGGCCAGATTTTGGGAGGGGGTATAAATACCCCCTCCCCTCACTCACTCAAGAACAGCTAGCTCTCATATTTTCTCTCTCCTACTATTCTTCAAAGCTCAAATCATCAAGATATCCCAATCCCTCCACCCAAATTCGTTGATCTTTGGAGGATTGGAGGAGAAGGCTCGGATCTACATCTTCACCGAAGGGATTTGCATTTCCTCCCCATTCACTTGGGGATTTTGTGGCTAGGGTTTCCGGTGGGAAAACCTAGTTCACCATTATTGTAATCTTGGTGTTGCCTTGAACTTTTGTGGTCCTTGACCTGGTGTGGTCATCTTGAGAGCCCCCAATTAAGTTGTGGGTGCGTGCCTCAAGCGTTTGTAAGGGATTCGATCTCCGCCCTAAAAGGGGATCAATAGTGGAAGGTGAACTCGCAACCTTTGTGGTTGAGTTCATCGGAGAAGAATGTGAGCCTTTGTGGCGTTGCGGCTAACCTGTTGTGGTAGCTCACACCTCTCCAAACGAGACGTACACCCTTGGGTGGAACTCGGGATTACATCTTCGTCTCCGCGTGCTTCACTCGGTTCCTCTTATCATTACTCCCTTACTTGGTTGTCTTGTTAGCTTATTTATCTTGTTATTGCTTCGGTTGTTATTTAGGTAAATTCACCTTAGTTGCATATCTAGAGAATGTACCTTCGTGTTGAGCCTAAATTTGAAAAGACCTAAAATTTGTAATAACACCTATTCACCCCCCCCCCCCCCCCCCCCCCTGAAGGGGATCGTGTGCAGAAAACAAAAAATTTCCTACCAACGATATCCTTAAACTAGCCAAGATCTACACTATGCAGATATAGAAGTACGGCGGAGATCGGAATACATACCCTCGTAGACCGAATAGCGGGGATTACGCTCCCGCACAAGCGTTGACGATGAAGACGCCGTAGCCGACCTCTAGGTCGCGGAGAACTCGGCGCGACGAAGATGACGAAGATGACCCCGAGGTCGGGTGGAGGAAGTAGGCCTCCGAGTACCGCTAGCGCAGCACCTCGCAGGGAGTCGCACACATACGGTGGAGACGACGGCCTCCGAAGCTCCAGTCCAGGACGAGCAGCGGAAGACTTGGACCGGAACACCAGCAGCGCGGCAGCGGGCTATGGTGGAAGAGATCCCCATCCTCTACTCGGCGCGGCTCCGTCAAGGGAACCACGAGATCGAGAGAGAAATTGGGAATTAATTGGTGAATTAAAAGGCCAGGGGTGCCCCTTCTTATATAGGCTCCCAGGGGGAGCCAACCTTGCCAGCCAGGCAATGTGGGACTATCCCACATGCCTGGTTCGGCCAAGGCTGGTGCGCCGGCCCTAGGTGGGGCCCATTTGGCCCACCTAGGCCGGCCAAGCCTCCCCCACAAAATTCCCTTGAGGGTTTTCCCCCCCATGGGCCTTCTTTCGACCAGAAGGCCCATTTAGGGAAATCAGCCTAAATAAATTCGAAAATAAATATATAAAATCATATTTGCATATTAATTACACTAATTAATATCAAACATAATATATATAATTTTTCCTAGCTCCGAAAACTCTTTCGGCGCTGCCCGATCTCCATCGGACCCCTCCCGGGACGTTCCCGGTGATCTCTTTCCTTTCCGGTTGTCTTGTCGAAACCCCTTAAGTGTGTTTCCCTAGCGGTTCGATATAATATCAGGTATGATCAAGACTCCTCAATGATCAACGACTAACTCGTAGGCCTGGACCCCATGAATTAACCCCTGAGATATAACGAATGACTTTCATCTATCAAACCTGGACGTATAGTCTTAAACCCTTTGTCATGGCGATACTTAGCGTGTCCGAGCATCATTCTCAGATATCTCCATACCTAGCATGATCTCGTTACCGACATCGTTATCTTCTACTTGTCTATGATATTATGTCAGCTGGTGACCTAGTCACATGTTTGCAAACTCATTTGACATAATCTCACCGAGTGGGCCCTAGAGTATCTATCCGGCTATGCGGACTGACAAATCTCGTTGTTGACCCCTCGTCTCAACTACCCCTTTCCGATACCCAAAAGTATCACCGTTATTGTCATACTAAATAAGATACGACGTTTGGTGCGATCAAAGTATCTTCTAGGAATACCAATAAGAGTTGATCTCACGGTCTTAAGGCGTAACGACTATGTCCTATAAATACTGGGTATGTCCATCACATCGTTACTCCTAACGATATGACTTCCGTTGCCGACCGGCGCCATGCCCTATGATCGGAAAACCTCGATCATCAATCGCGCAATGAAACTAGTCTTAGTAGAGACTACTAGGGACCTGGTTGTTTATCTACCACACCTGTATTAATGTTTCCGCTTAATACAGTTATAGCATGGTATAAAACATATAATGAACGATTGGGATATTGCCAATAAACTATGTTTATTAAGTGCCTCTAGGGCATATTCCCTTCACCCCCCTCTAGGTGTCGGATTCCCGTTCAGCTTCTTGTTTGAGTTTTGCTGAAACGCTGATAAAGAACGCGCAGGGCCGGTCCTGTGAATTCGGCGGCCCAGGGCGAGACTAGAATTTAGGGCCCTTAATGTAAGTAAAAAGAATTAAGAGAAATGAGACACATATTTTTACGTGGAAAACCCTTACGGGAAAAAACCACGGACGCACGAAGGCGTAATTTCATTATGATGGAAAAGTATTACAATTTTATCACACCCTAAAAATTTCTCCTAATATTTCTAGATGCAAAATCACCAACGATGGATTCAATATCAATATCATCCAATAACTTCTTCTCGATGCATAGAGTTGCCACACCATTTAGCCTCTCCTGTGACATTGTAGATCTCAAATAGTTCTTTAATAATTTTAACTTTGAAAAGCTTCTTTCGGCAGATGCGACAGTCACCAGCATAGTAAATAAGATCCGATAAGCAATATAGATATTAGGATAACAATCCGCTTCTCTCACAATCTGAAAAAGCTCTAGAGCATACATTATTCTATCTGGCAAGGTCAACTGCATAAGACTTAACTCAGAAACTAGATCATCCAATTCGATATCACATTTACCAGCTAGAGAGAATTTATTTGCAAATGTAGTGCAATTGTCTTTAATTTGAGAACCGTCCATTGACTTCAAATAAGTTGAACTCATTAAAAATCCAAATATACTTCTGAATGTCTGGAGTTCCTCAAATCTAGTTGTCAATTATGTAATTGCCATATCCTCCATAACCAAAAATAGTTGACTTTAAAACCCTCCTCGGCTTGCAATATTGCTTCCTCACAATCAGTTTCATCAAATTGCCTTGTCCTAGTAGCACGACGTTTTATAGGAAATGATGGCTCTGCACCCAATCCAGATGTAATTTCCTTCGCAGAATTCAAACTAGAAGCAAACCCTTCATTTCTGTAGGTGTGAAAGTAAGTACGTATACCTTGAACATTTTGTATTGTAGACTCAAGGCACATGGATGGCGACTGCAACTTCTTGCTCACCGTGTTGACTGTAAATAAAAAAATCATGCCAGATAACCATACCAAATATAAATTCAAAACTACCAAGGACTTCATATAATTTTTTTGCGTCACTCCTATCCTTGGGTTCGGTATCACCATCTTCACTTAACTCAAGAAGTGCAGACCTCAGTTGGGGAGCTTGAAATCTAATTGCTTTGACACTTTTAATCCGACTCTCCCAACGAGTATTGGACAAAGACTTCACTGTTAAACCTTCCACATGATCAAGCAAAACGTTCCACCTCTTAGTAGACCCAGAAAATAGATTTGCACAATTCCAAAAAAATAAACAGCTTTGCCACGAGCAACTATTCTTAGCAAAACTTGTCTTAAGCGCTCTTTATCTTTTGTGATCTGATGCTGCAACTCCTTATCAATTGTTTCATGTTTGTTCAGTCTAATTTTCAGTTCGTTCCAAGAGATCATGCTGGTAATATGCTCAACACTAGCTTCATGTTCTTTGAGCCTCTCGGAAATATGCTTCCAATCTGTAAACCCATCATGACCCAAAGAACTCTTGCAGTTGAGAGGATTGAACAACTTACAGCAAAAACAAAACACCCTGTCAACCTTTTTTGAGTAAACTAACCATTTCCGATCATGTACCTCTCCATTGCGCATTTTTACAGAGTAATGGTCACGGGAAAATGTCTTGTTTTTGCAGTTAAAGGAAAATCAATATTTTTCTCTCTAATCGCCCTTGCTCCACTAATGTGTCCCTTGCTTTATTATCAAGATTACCCCAATTTGCCGGGTCATAAATATCCACACGAACCGGTTCCTCATCAAAACTAGCAGATTCTGTAGGAGATGAATTAAATGTGTGTTCATGATCACTCACATTGTTATCATCCGCGTCGAGTGTCACCATTGTCTTCAAGATTAATATTATTACTTTGTTCCCAAACAGGAACACAGGGAACCAACGTCAATCTATTTGGATCCATTGAAGTGCTTGTATTACTCTTCAAATATTTATGAAGAGATCCTCTTTGTGAGTCTATAAATTTCTTTTCTTTCTCCCTCCTTTTTATTTTCGCACTACCGGATAGAGACTTCTTCATTACGGCCCTACAAAAAGGAATAATTAGTAACCTAAATTAAGGAATTAATAAATTATGAACATGATGTTGTGAAAGATCAAAGATCAGTAGTTGTTGGCGACGAGACGTCGACTTGAGGTCTTGAGCGATGGGGATCCGGATCGATCCAGAAGACCAGAACTAGAGGCGTGAGAGACGATGTGGTTGTAGACGGATCACGCGAGAGACGAGCAGGAAATCAGGATCATGATTAGCGGGACGCAGTTATATGGAGCAACTCCCCGGCCGGCCGGCCGACTCCATGTCCATCAAGTATAGTCAGTGTTAGATCTGTTTTCCCGCTAATTAACAGGTCAATCCTTTCCTTCTTTTCAAAAATAAAATAAGGCAACATTGTCCATTTTGTTAAAAAATGCCAATGTATGAAGTACAGTGCCGTGAAGTGAAATAATACTGGTATATGTGATCATATGATGCAGAAATGCTGATCATATATCAATACCAAGTTTATTGTTGTTCCATATATGGTTTTCCAGTGAGCATTCTATTGATGTGCCTACCAGTAGCACCTGGTACATGAAACGAAATTTCTCAATTTCTTCTGCCACACTTGATACGAAATTTCTCACTTTCTGCAGTGAACTGCTAGATATAAATCGAAAGGCAGTGCTCCATTTGCATTTCCTAAGCTGCATGGAAGCTATGAAATCCTTTGGACGTAAGACGCAGGATATGCCTTCACTTGTAAGCATGTACATAATCCTGGAAATAGAAGTTCTTCTCGATGAAGGTGGCCAGCCAGCGGGACGCGGCGAAACACAACACGGCGAAGGACACGACGGCGGTTTTATGTACCACCGATGTCACCACCGTCCCCTTGGCGACGGCGAGGAACCCGACAAGGGCCACCGCCGCGACCTGCAGGGCCACCTCCAGCGCCTTCATGCCCTTGAGTGCCGCGCTGCAGCTCTTGCACTGCGCGACGTGCGACCAGTACCTGTGGATGGACGCCATCACAGAATTCTCAGGCGACGAGGTTCACGGAGTTGTCAGGCGACGAGGTTCCAATCCAAGCTTCAGGTTGCTCCGAAGAAGTGAAGAACTAGATTACCTTTCCATGAGCTTGTCTCTGGTCGGAGTCGCCGGCAGCTGATCGACAATCGGGGCAGCCCAGCCGACCTGGTTCTTGCAGTGCTTTCTGAACCAGTTCCTGAAGGCGATCACCGTGCCGTCCGACGTCGTGGGCACGTACACTGCTTTCTGCCAGTTCTCAATACCGGCGGCAGCGAAGTTCCGCTCCTGAAATTGAAGGAATAACAGTAAGTTTTTTTGGTGCTTGAGCTCCATAGCATGCATGTATGGACAACGGTTCGTGATCAGAAAATTCAGAAGCACTGAAAAGCTTGAGCCGAAGAGCCGTTTGCCTCGATGTGGAGCAGGTAGGTGTCTGAGTCCAAGAGGGTGTTCTGGCCGATGTGGTGGTACCACCGTGGTACGATCTTGTGGAGCCAGACGCCGAAGTTCCTCACGAACGCCCAGATCAGCCTGCTCTTCCCTGGTGCGACGGGAACGCACAGTAAGACCAGCATTAACCGAGGCTGCTTCTTCTTCTTCTTCTTTTCCTGCCCAAACCAAGCACAAGCTGTGAGTAACTCCGTCGGCAACAATGGGATAGAGTGGGGGCTGATCGATCAGTTTATATATACCCCTTGACCATCGGCGGCCTCTCCGTGAGTCGGTGAGCCGTAGAAGGCGCACGGCGCGGCGTAGCGGTAGGAGCCATAGTTATCCAGGAGAGACAAGAACCCGTCCTTGTTTGCCTCCTCGATCTTCATCTTCACCGGCATGCCGCCTTCTATGTCGAACTCAACTGTGGAGAGAAGAAGAAGAACTGAATCAACACTGACACTGTGAAAGTGAACTGGACAGCAGCACCGATCGATCATGCAAGGGCAGGCTTGGGGGCATATCTTCCAGGATCTTCCTTCTCGCTGAACTTGCCCATCAACCCCTTGTGCGCGTAGGCGCCGTGACAGGGGTCCATGATGTTCTCCACCAGCACATCGTACCTGCGAATCAATCAAGGAGTTCCTGACGCTGTTTCCTCTGCATCGACTCCTCACTAGGGAACAGAGGTTCAGAATAGGTGTGAACTTTCTGGGCGGGGGGTTTACCCGTAGTTGAGGTCCCTGATGCCGGAGGCGGTGACGAAGGAGGGGTCGTCGATCTCCGGGATGAACGGCGGGCGCTTCCTCTGCAGCACGTCGCGGTGCTCCGCGTCGGCCCTCGGGTAGAACCACAGGATGCCGTTCTGCACCACGCTCGGGTACGACGCCACGCAAGCCTTGCTGTTCTTGTGCACCTGCGCGCAAACGACACAGAAAAAATCGATTCTTGGCTCCGTGATCGGAGGAGGAAGAAGGAGAGGATCGTGCGTACGTACGGGGGGTCCGAGGGCGGGCGCCTGGGGGATGAACTGGCAGGATCCGCGGCCGTCGAAGCACCAGCCGTGGTAGACGCACTGCAGGCGGCCCTTGTCGTCGATCCGGCCCTCGGAGAGCGGGGCGAGGCGGTGCGGGCACGCGTCGTCGAAGACGCGCCACTCGTCGGCGGCGCGGTCGTACCAGGCGACCACGCGGAGGCCCAGCACCGTCTTGTCGTGCGGCGCGCCGGGGTCCATGTCGCACACGGGGGCAAACGGGTACCACTGGTCCAGCCAGTCGAACCGCCCATCCGAGTCCTCATCCCCACCGCCGGACGACGATGGAGACGCCGGCGACTCGGCAGCCACGGCCGAGACCGGAGACGATAGCCGTGCGCGCTGCCGCTGCCGGCGCCATGCCCGCGCTGGCGCGAGCCGGGCAGCGGATGCTATGGCGCTGCTGGTGGTCGCCGGGGCGGAGACGCATAGCGGGAGCGAAGGGCGCGCGAGGGGGAGGGTGAGCAGGGAGAGGGGATCCATGTCGTGTGGTTAGATCGATCGCGCCGGCGGCCAACTGCGATGGAGGGGCGAGGTGAGTGGAAGATCAAGCACATGTGGTTTTGTAGTGGCGCGCGGGAAGGGACGGGACACGCGAGTCCGTTCTGATATTTGAACAGAGACAGTACGTAAACTCAAATACGTGAGAAGAGACGCTACGTTTTTTTTGATTTTGGTAGTACGTGAGAATGTGATAAGCTACCAAACAACTGAACAAGAGTGAGACGGTGGCTAGCTATCTACGTAACCTCACATCATGATAAGGAGTTTACAAAGAGAAGAACTCTTCTACGGTAACTAATTAACTTGACAGACTATCCAACATTGGTCACCGAGATTAGAAAGAATCATCAAATGGTGGCCACTGAGTGTGCTTAAGTGGCTAAGTACGGCCCACTTTTAACGATTGTGCTATGTCATTTGTCTACTTTGGGCGACACTTCGTGTACAACTTGGTATCGACCAAAATGTGTGGATGGTATGTGGGAATGGAGTTTTTTTTTTTTTTGCAAATTTCTAGGAAAACCCTAAGGGCTCGTTTGAAACCATCATTTCATTTCATTTGGTAAAAATAAATGAATTCCAGAGAAATGACATCGTTAGGGACATGAATTGACTTAACATAGCATAGGTATTCTTTCGAACTCCAATTGAAATGGCATTCCAATTTCATGATAGCCAAACACGTTTGGGTATGGAATCTGAAATGACCTCCATGAAAATCATGGGTGCCAAACGACCCCCAAGTGGTTTGGTCGGACCCAATCATCTTGACCTCCAACCCATAGATCCCAAGGCAGTCGACGCTAGCCACTATTGTCTCCACTGTCACCACAACCCGCCTTGTCTAGCCTCACCATCGTCATCGCGTCTGCCATTTACTCGTAGACCTTGATCCAAACAGGCCTCCGTTGTCGGTCAGTTGCGGTGCCCCTCATCCGTTTTCCTGACCGTGGCAAGCCAATGAAGTTCTACATCTCCACCACTAACGAGCATGGCAACCAGGTGTTCTACAAGTGTGCCAAACAGGTGTAAGTCTTGCCGTTGGCTTGTTTTGTTTGATTTTTGGGCCGGCAGTACGAAAAGTTCTCTTTCTTTTTTTGCGAAGAAACTTCCAATCTATTCATCAACAATCAAGGCGGTACATAGAACACCAGAAGCAATAAGAATTACATCTAGATCCGAAGACCACCTAGCGACGTCTACAGACACTAGAGCGAGCCGAAGGCGCCCCGCTGCCATCACCCCTCCATGATCAGAGTCGGGCGAATCTTGTTGTAGAAGACAGTCGGAAAGTCGTCGTGCAACGGCCCCAGAGGACCATCGCACCAGCACAGCAACCGTCACCGATGAAGATACGTATAGATCAGAAGCATCTAATTTTTTGACACATGAACGAAGACGAACGAAGATCAGATCCAACCGGATCCACCGAAGACACACACCGGCCAGATCTGACGAGATCCACCAGAGACAAAACTCCACATACCCTCCAACAACGCTAGGGACGTCGCCGGAGCGGAGACTAGGTGGGGAGGAGCTTATTCCTTCTTCAGAGAGCAGCCGCTGCCTGATCTCTCCAAGAAAGACACAAAACCTAGCAAAACACAAAAAAAACCTGCGAGGATGGAGCCCTCCCGCCGGCAGGGACCGTGATCCACCGCGCGACCATGGCTCTGAGGCAGGAGCTCTCGATACGTACGAAGTGGTACCCTCGCGCGACAGACGAAAGTTCTCATTTTGATATGTTTGTTTGACAAATAAAATATGGGAGCTAGAGTATGTGGGGTATGTGGTAGATCACCAGTTTCATGTTGGCGATCAAGAGGTTTGGTCAGTCGGCATAGTAGAGGGCAGAAGGGGAGATCTTCAGGACAAGGGGAGAAATCCAGCAAACAACAAAGGCAATGGAGCTCTAGTGCGACTGTGCAAGGACATTTTGGGAGCTAGTGCGGAGCAATGTAACTAACTAACTACCACGACCAAGCACCAAGCAATTATGCTGTTAGAATTAGGCGGAGAATGCTGATGCCGTTGAAATTGTTGATGGCAAGTGTGCTGGTGCTTAGTATCCTGTGTGTGTTTTCTCAATTGGGAAATAAATGAAGTGGAGCAAGCGGTTGCACAATGCGCCATCAGCGTGGGCAACATGGCGTTGGCCTAAATGTTACATGGAAAAGGTGGGTTTTTTTCTTTTGCAAAAATCTAAGCCGAACAAAACCCTACTTGGTTCGATCAGTCTCGATCTCCTTGACCTCCAAATCCCTAGTTCCCAAATCAGTCGCCGCCTCGTCCAGCCTCGCCATCGCCTTCGCTTCCGCCATGTCCCCCTCGAGCTATATCTCTGTGGCCGGTGAAGTTTTAAGGTGTTCTACAAGTGTGCCAAAACTGACATAACTATCTTGCGACTTGTTTTGTTTGATTTGTTTTGGTCGGGTTACCAAAGTTTTCATTTTTTTGATCTATTTGGTTGATAGAAATCATGCGATTTCTGGCGCTGGGAGTTAGTATCTGGTTGATCACGAGTTCCTTGTTGGTGATCACGCAGTTGATGCTATCAGCTAGCAGCAGATCGAGGCAAAGTGCAAGGCCATTTTGGGAGCTACAGCCAGAGGAATGCAACTACCATGACCAAGAACAAATCAGCTATGCTGTTAGAATTCGGAAGAGAAAAGCTGATGTTGATGGCAAGTGTGCTGGTGCTCTACGTTTTGTGTTTTTTCTTATTCTGAAGAAATGAAATGTTGTAAGTGTTGTAAGAGATGTGCTAAGTAGAAGTGTATTCGTGCAAATTTAGAACAAGTTGTGTTTGCAAGACTATATAGCAAAGTTGTGTCTCCTGCTGGATACGAAAATTCAGAACAAGTTGTCTTTGCAAGACAATATATGCCAATGTCACAAAAATGACTAGTTGCTTTATATACAGCTAATGTCGGTATCAAAGAATGTGATGTGCTTCATGTACTCTCTAAGCCGCATCAAGTCAGAAGCTACAAAATCCTATCAACGGAAGACACAGGAAATGTCTTCACTTGTAAGCATGGACATAATCCTGGAAATAAAAGTTGTTCTCGATGAAGTTCGCGAGCCAGCGGGACGCGGCGAAGCACAACACCGCTAAGGACACGACGGTGGCTCTTTGCACGACTGACGTGAGCAGTGTATCCTTGGCGACGGCGAGGAACCCGACAACGGCCACCGACGCTACCTGCAGGGCGACCTCCAGCGCCTTCATGGTCTTCAGCGCCGCGCTGCAGCTCTTGCACTGAGCGACATGCGACCAGTACCTGTGAACACCATCAACAGCATTCTGAGGTGGTCCGGAGCATTCAGGCTGACAGAGTTCTCATGAACTCCAATCTTCAGGTTGTGCTATGAAGAAGAATTCTAAAAAATGTTGAATCATTTTTACCTGTCCATGAGCTTGTCTTTGGTTGGAGTCTCCGGCAACTGATTAGCAGTTGGGCCAGCCCAGCCAACCTGGCTCTTGCAGTGCTTTCTGAACCAGTTCCTGAAGGCGATCACCATACTGTCTGACGACGTGGGCACATACACTGCTTTCTGCCAGTTCTCAACACCAGCTGCGGCGAAGTTGCGCTCCTGAAATGAAGGAAGAACAATGGGTGTACTGCTTGAGCTCCATACCCTTGATCACTGTCAGAATCAGAATTATTACCTCGATGTGGAGGAGGTAGATGTCAGAATCCAAGATGGCATTCTGGCCAATGTGGTAGTACCACCGTGGTATGATCTTGTCGAGCCAGACACCGACGTTCCTTGGGAACGCCCAGATCACCCTGCTCTTCCCTGGTGCCACGGGAATGCACATGAACACCAGCAATACTTGACGCTTTTTCTTCTTTTTGTTTTCCTGTACAAACCAAGCAGACTTCAAATTGCTATGCAGTCACTTGTATGGGGAACAATGGCAGAAGGGGCTAGTCAACTCGTACCTCGCCTTCGGCCTCTCTAGGAAGTGGCGAGCCGTAGAAGGTGCATGGTGCAGCGTACCGGAAGTAGCCGCCGTTCTCCTGCGGTGACAGGAACCCTTCCACGTTTGCTTCCTCTATCTTCATCTTCACCGGCTCGCCACCCTCTATGTCGAACTCAACTGTGAAAGAAGAACAACAACTAAATCAACACTCCCATTCAGTGACACTGTAAACTGAATTTGACAGCACCAATCATGTCAGGGCAGGGAGCATATCTTCCGGGGTCTTCCTTCTTGCGAAGCTTGCCCATCAACCCCTTGTGGGCGTAAGGGACGTGAGCAGGGTCCATCAGGTTCTCCACCAGCACATCGTACCTGCAAATGTCACAACAGTTGTGATATGTGAGAAAGTGTCCAATGCAGCAAAGATCAATGGAGGCATCGAGATTCAGAATATACCCGTAGGAGAGGTCCCTGATACCGTATACGGTGACAAAGGAGGGGTCGTCGATCTCCGGGATGAACGGCGGGCGCTTCGTCTGCAGCACGTCCCGGTGCTCGGCGTCGGCCCGCGGGTAGAACCACAGGATGTTGTTCTGCACCACGCTCGGGTACGACGCCACGCACGCCTTGCTGTTCTTGTGCACCTGCGCGCAAACGACACAGAAAAAACGATTCTTGGTTTCTTGATCGGAAGAGGGAGCATAGGGGATCAATGGCGGGCGGGAGAACTAACGGGCGGTCCGAGGGCGGGGGCCTGGGGGATGAACTGGCAGGATCCGCGGCCGTCGAAGCACCAGCCGTGGTAGACGCACTGGAGGCGGCCCTTGTCGTCGATCCGGCCCTCGGAGAGCGGGGCCAGGCGGTGCGGGCAGGCGTCGTCGAACACGCGCCACTCGTCGACGGCGCGGTCGTACCAGGCCACCACGCGGAGTCCTAGCACCGTCTTGCCGTGCGGCGCGCCGGGGTCGAGGTCGCACACGGGGGCGAACGGGTACCACTGGTCCAGCCAGTCGAAGCTCCCATCCGACTCCATTTCGCCGCCGCCGGACGGCGACGGCGACGGCGGCGCCTCGGCAGCCATGGCCGAGACCGGAGGCGACAGGCGCGCTCGCTGCCGCCGCGCCGGCGCGATGTGTGGCCGGGCGACGGAGGGTGATGCTCGGCCGGCGGCGCTGTTGGGCGCCCGGGCGGAGGTGCGGAGCCGGAGCGAAGGGCGCGCGCGCGGGAGCGTGAGCAGGGAGAGGGGATCCATGCCGTGTCGCTGGATGGATCCCGCGGCGCCCGACGGCGAGAGGCGTGGGCGTCAGGAGTGGAGGAAGAAGAAGATGTGGCTGTGGATAGTGGCGCGCGGGACGGCACGGGAGTGATGCGCCCCCCGCGCGGCCGGCGGCTGCGGCTGCGGTTCGCCGGCGCGACTATCGCCACGTCTCCCTGCCAGCCCCCCGGCACAGCACAGAACACGTGGACTGCGAATTTCAGTACTACTTCCTCCATCACAGTTTAAAGGGCGTATCTCCATCACACGTGGACATCGCATAACCACCCCGCATGCACTCACATGTTCACACCGCATGCACACTAATGTTCAAATTGCATGCGGGAGCTCATGCGTTTGACGAAGAGTTAATTGCGCCCAAATTAATAGGGCAGTTAATGAGAGGCGCCTAATTTCGGTGTGATTATGAAAAAAGCTGGTTTTGAAGCTGCGCCCAACAAACAAAAATGGAGGGAGTACCAAGATTTATCAGAGTTCAGAGAGCCATCGTCATATACCCTCGTCATATTTTGAAACTGAACCTTATCTGGAGTATAAGATTTTAGAGATTGAATCAATGCTTAGAGATCAAACAGAGTGTAGGCTTTAAGATGGTAACAATTAACTAAGCTACCGTATGCAGATAAATTCTGAAGCAAACAAAAAATACATAACACATAGCAGCTGATGCAGCAAGAAACTGGGTGTTCAATACAAGATCGCCCATAAGCGACGGACAACACTAGACAATTTATCGAACTTACAGACAACAACCAACAATGGCATGAGAAGAGAAAGAGCAAGCACCACCAAAACGCCCCTCTTGCCTACTGATGACCATCTTTCCAGGTGACCAGAATGGCATCCTGCACTTCAACATGCTCAACCAGCATAACAAGCTAACTATCCAGCAATGTGCGATAAGAACCAAAATTATCCACACATGGAAAGAATTGTGAAAGAGAGATTGGCATGCCATGTAAAACAAAGCTATAAACGTGGCATGCATAAAATCCACCAACTCACAACGTCACTCGTTGTGCACATAAAGGATAAACAAACTTGACAAACCATCAGGCATCTGGAACAGAACGGCACCCGTTCCAATATAGGTACAAAAGAAAATAGATAAATGTGTGTTGATGCCCTTGAGTAAAAGATTTGGCCAAAGAAAATATGTGAAACTAGTCTGACAATTACAGTAAACAAAAGCAATTGCAATGAGCACTATAGCCTTGCACTCTATGACCAAATATATGAACAAATCATCTCACTGCATGGACAGCGCAGTGAGTCTACCATTATGTCCACTCTAAAAGTATGCAGATTATACCGAAGTACACCTTACCGTTTTTTATTGAAAAATAAAAACTCTATAAATTCTTCATGCAGCCCATATGCTGTCAGTATGTCACTCACCTGAACTTTTTTTTTTTTGTGAATATCACTCACCTGGCTCAAGATTTCAGTTTATATGTTATACTAACACTGCTTGCTAAAAAGAGCTGCAGTAACATCAGCACTTGACATGTAGCACTAATTACATTCACAAGATTAAGGCAGCATGCAGAAACCATCATCACATCGTATCATATCTCGCACAACAGAAACCATTAGTTCTGCCACAGGTCATCTTCATCTATTCATCAATGGTACCTCTTTTGGGAGATGAATCAAAGCTAGGAGACCAAAGAGATTTTTTAAGACTAGCTACTCTCTGCAAGTCACTTTTAAGCAAACTAAATAACAGAGCACTGCTAAATAGTGACATGATTCAGCAAGTACCGTTTCACCAAACCAGAACAAGCACCAAATTGAACCAGCTACTAAATAGTGGCATACTTCATCATAAGATCCTTGCCACCTCAAAGTTGGTCATCTTTCTTGCTGAGGACAGTGGCCTCCTTCCTCTAAGAAAATTGAACCATGTGTTGTCAATGTGCCGCCTTACAGGTGGTCGCTCTCTCTGCAAACATATATTTTTCAGTGTGATACCAAAAGGAGATGACATGATACTATCTAAAATTGTGAATTAAGTACGCATAATCGTAACTAGGTGTAACATTCGAATGTAGATAGCACTCGGAATCTGTTCAAGCACATATATTATCACAAACTGAAACATTGTATATAACTTTCAATCTGAATAAGCATTCAGTATTTTGTTTGTTCCAATGATGGATATATATTACTACATAAGAACTGTTCTCAAATCACAAAAGTAAGTAGATATAGATATACCTGGCGGATTGTAGAAACTCATGTACGGAATCAATACACGGATTTTCTCTCTGTCCCATAGCTTCTTCCACTCGAGTGACTTGAGATTGAACTCGTAGATGCCAAGGTCCGTGGTCACGAAGATAATGGCACTGTCCTCCTTGCAACCAATCAGTACAAGTCCTTTCTTGGGGTTCTGAATGGGGAGAAGGTTCTTGAGATCCAAAACTCTACAGCGAGTCCATGCCGAACGGGTCTGCCTTGACCACAGGCAGAGGGTTAAGTCATACGAATATGCGAAGCCTAGACTGCCATCCTCCATCGTCATGAGAATAGGCGAATTGTGAGTTGTTACAACGCCCGGCGGGCCATCAAGCAGTGACATGCAATTAGAACCGATGTCGTACTTGAGGATTGGTGTGTGATCAGGATGAATAACAATGTGGTAAAGTGCGTTTTGGAAAAGGACAGAAGGCCTTGGGTTGATGAATGCATCCTCAGACCCAAGGTGAAGACCAGAGCACGGCTCGCTCCACTCGCCCGTCTCCGACGAGAACAGCCGCGCGTGTGCAAAACCTTCACCACCACCACCATCCATGGTCAGCCCGAACAAGAGCACGTGGAATAAGGAGCCCGAACAAGAACACTGGTGGTGGTCACACCTGGTGTCGGGGCAGAGCACCGCAGCCCCGAAGAAGAAGAACTTGACCGGCGCGTCCAGCTCCCTCCGGCGACCCGTGATTGGGTCCCATACGGCGAGCTTCGTGGGTCCCAAGCAGTGATCCGCGAGGAGCACCCGGCCATGGTCGCAGTCCAGCGAATCGTAGTTCATGTGCGCCGATCTGGATCTTTCGGGGATGCGTGCGCCGAACTCCGCGGTGGAGACGAAATGTGGGTCTGGGTGTTTCTTCCGGTCGAAGCCGTAGACCCAGGACAAAAGGAAGCCCAGCATGGGGGGAGCGCCATGGAAGTCGCTGTACCGGCCGCGGAAGGCGGCGCCGGCGAGGAGGCCGAGCCAGTGCTTGCTGGCGAGCGAGGCGCGCACGAGGCTCGCGGGCTTGTCTGGAGGGAGACGGAGGAAGATCTCCTCGAGAAGCTCGTCCGGCAGCGTCGGTGCCGCTGCCGGCGCCGGCGGCGGTGGCATGGTCTGTGGGGGCGGCGAGGGTTTTGGTGTGTGGGAATTTTTTTTTTTTGGAGGACTTGGGCCTGTTTGTTGTGACGGTTCGGTTCGACCAGCTCAAAGTGAAGAGCGACCTACGGACAGGTGGGGCCGGCAAGACAGTGAGAGTGGGCTGAGACGTTTCTTCCACGACTTGCTGGCGACGGGAAAAGCAGCATGAGCTTGAACTCTGAACTGAATTTGTTGGAACTCCATTCTTCATCGCGGAAGCTCTTTCTCAATATCACTCGGGGATGGCTTATCCCTGCGTGGCATCCTCGGCGCCAGGGTCGACACCACGCTGTCATCATACATCTGGACGCCGAGGGGCTGCTGGGTGGTCTAGACGGCCGTTGTCTCGCCGGTGTGGGGAGGGAAGAGGCAGCGCCGCAATGCCGCGCCCGGTCTAGCGACTCTGGAGGTGACGGCGTCAGAGTCGGACAGGCCGTTCAACCTCTTCCGCAGGGACGCGGAGTCGGCCACGGAGCGCCGGTGCCGAACGCGCGCGGCTAGTCTTCTACAACGCCGACAAGACGCCAACGGCGTGGAGGACTTCGGCGAGGTGATGCGGAAGGGCTTCACGCTCAACGTGCAGAGCCTTGTAGCGCTGCACCACAGGCTGCTGCATGAGGAGGCACGGTGCCGCGGGACTCAGCTGTCTGCGGCCGGAGCGCCTCGTCCCGGCGGCCATCTTCTTGGACTTCCCTACCAGCAACGGTGACGTGGTGCTCGTCCTGGCCTCTGAAGTCTGAAGGTAACATCTTCTTCAGCTTCTCTGTGGAACAATTTATTCAGCTTGGTATAGGTTTTTTTTTGCAGTAAAAGTTTCCAAGGTATTCACGCTATGACGCTAGCTTGTCAAAAACAAATCCCTTCCTGCTATAAAAAAAATTCTCTTCCCTAGATATACGCCAACAGAAAGCCAGCAGATCAGAAACTAAACTAGCCCAGCGATCTCCCGAGCGCGGCGGCGCTTTAGACTTGACGGCGATCGATCTGCTCTTGCGTCCGTCAATGGTGTTCATCTTCTACATGCCCAAGAAGGCCCTGCTCCGTTCACAGCCACCGCCCGCCCAAAGCAGATGGTTCAAACTCTTCTGCAGGGTACGTACTAGCTAGCTAGTAATTTTCACGGCCCTCTGAATTAGTATATATCTTCATTCATATGCGCATGCATATCGTGTAGTTTACAAGTTCCCGTGCATGATCCGATCTGCAGTGTTTTATGGCCACGGCGAGCGTTGTCATGATAGTTTATATTTTCATGTCGCGGCACTTCCACTGGGATCCTGATGTGCAAGATCCCTACAAGATGATAGCACTTCTCTTTATGTCTCTCATGCCGGTGGGATTCGGCTTCATGATGACACAGGGAGACAAAGAAACCCAGGACACACAGCTACAAGAGGAGGCACACGTGTAATTGGCATTCTGTTCAACGTATTAATTCTTTTAAGGAACGCAGGGAGTATAGTAGGAGTATACATTGTTTCCAATGATTTTTTGTTTTATTTTCTCAAGTGTTACTCTGTCAAGTCATGTAGTGGATTTTCTCAGGACGCTATCAGAGGAGATACAATTACTCTTATGTGTTGTATCTAAGTGGGGTTACATTTTATACATATAGGGTTATTCTTACACATGATTGCTTAATGGTGATACAACCTCCCTCGTTTGTTTCATTAAACTATGCCACATCATCAAAATATGTAGAAAACCGTCATAAGCATGCATTAGAAGAGGCCTAAAATGTCTAAAGTTATATCCAAATTACTAGTCTGCCTTGTAAACATAAATGGATGGAGTAGCATTTTTCATCTCGTGTAAGCTGGTGCTCATTCATTTCAAGGCCCGTGTTTGATTCAATTTTACCAATTCAGTCTCAGTGAAAATTATACCACTTACTGGATGTTTCATTTATAGGTAAAATGGTTTCTACCCTCAAAGGTAACTACCCCACGTCTCATATACCAACTTACGGAAGTATTTGTCATAATTTATCGGTTTGAGTATGTTCGTATACTATATCTAAGATACCCAAAAACAAATTTAATGAAAAAATTGCAAATGGCCTAATATTTTACACTATATACTCGAAATATCGTCATATATGCATATAAAAGAGAAGTATGTAGAAGTTTTCTACATACTACTAAAAAAATATCTATAGTACTGAAATAGCATTATATACTCCATACTAGATGATACATACCTTATGTTATGATAGATACTTCATACATTGTGTGAAACACACGTGGGGTAGTTACCTTCGAGTGTAGTATGAATATGTCCTAGGAGTCTGGGCACCATGCTTCATAACCATCGGATCTGGTATCATGATTAGCATTTGATTGTGGATTCTACTCTACCGGGTGTACCCGTTATCAAAGCATATTGTAATGTATGCATTTAGTACGTGAGGAATTAATGGTGATTGAGAAACTGATGTTTCCTTTTTATTTTCCCTGTCAACGTGGATACTCGTCAAGGAAGGTATGTGTTTTTGAGAGAATTTCGGCTAATTAAATGTGAGGTATCGTCTGGTAATAAACGAGCATTTATTTAGTTGCCTTGTTTGACCAGGTGCGAAACGGTAGTAATATATCCTTGTTTTCCGCTTATAGATTTTAGGTATGTGTTTTGTATTTTATTTTGGATATTTTAATGGTAATTGAGGGCGTGGAATAAAGGAGACCTGTATCATTGGACTATTTATTGCCTTCATTAGCGTACCCATAAATCATGGACGAGTTGTTTGTTATTAATGGTCGGATTGTTCCTTTTTTGAGGTATGTAAGATCCGTTGGTTAAGGATGCCCAGAAAATTACGGACTCGCCTTACAGGCTTACAACATTAGCATATGTACTAAGCGCGCTGGGTCTTTAAAAAATACGGCTGGTACACATGAGATGATTAATGGGCAAACATTAATCAAAATGGACAAACATTACAGAATGTAAGATCCGTTGGTTAAGGATACCCAGAATGGGCAAACATTAGAAAGATTGAAATCATGTTTTGGGGACCATGAACATAGAACATGCATACTGAATTATCAATACGAACAAAAAGATTTAACTAGGTACGTAGTACTCGAATTACATTTTCTTGAGTTGCTAAAGATCGCCACACGTTGTAGAATTATGGCCTGGTAGTTTGCACTTCTTGCAAACCTTGTCGATCTTTGGCCTCGCTGAACTCTCTGGATTAGAAGGGCAATTAGTTCTGTAATGTCCTTTCTCCTGGCAGAACGAGCACGTCCTCTTCTTGCGTACTCCACCCTCGATTTGTTTCTTCATTCTCGATGTCCTCGGGCGCCCACGCTTCTTACGACGATCAGGAGGAAGAACGTCAAGGTTCTCCTCGTCCTCGATGTCATTATCTTCATCACTGGAGCTGTCTTCCGGTACCGCCGCACTTGTAGTTGGAGTACTTGTGTTGACGGGAGGAACAACCGTACTATCTTCTGGGGTACATGTAAGATCAATCTGTTGTGCAGCCTCGGCAATTTTCGTCATGGCAATATGGAATGCATCAACAGATATGTCTCATTTCGATGAAAGGTCCATGCAAGCTTGGAACAGAAGTGTATGGCGGTGAGTCCTCGAAGCAGCAGCATCCCGGTCATACCTAAGTCTCTCAAGGCTGCTATCGCTTCCATGTCGAGCTTCTTTGGTCCATCTTTTCTTGATGTACATGTCGAGCTTCCACCAGCTGTGTATGATATGAATCAAAAAAGGTCAGTGTGATGATCAAGCAAAATGTGGGTATAGTTTTGTATCTGGATGGAAGGATAATGAATATAATTGTACCTTTGTTAGAGTTCTCCTTCTCGGGGGTGAGTTCCCAGTTTAAATCAAACGAGGGTACCTCTATGTCAAGCAAAGATGGTTGTGCTACTGCTGTATGCACAATTGAGCCAGTATCACGTCCAGTATGAACTGACCGATTCAAATCGATTGAAGCCTTGGAATAAGAACCTTGTTCTATAGGTTTTGCGATCATGGGTATACTGGTTGCAGCTCATATGTCCCAATTTTTTCCACCAGTTTGTGGATTGCTTGCTTTTATAGTTTCTGCTCAACGTTTACGAGAAAGAATGATAAATAATCGATACTGGGTAAATAAATGTAGAAGAACAAAAAATATCAAATGAAGGATAGATGCAGAAATCTAATCATACCTGGTTGAAGTCCAATAGGTGGCTGAGAAGTACTCGCGGATGGTAGATTGTCTGCATTTAGATTGTTAGTATCAATGCCGCCAATAAGCTTAGTCGCTTCTACAACCTTGACAAGATCATTCCTTGTCTTATCCATTTGTTCAATACATGTAGCCCAAATATTGTTCAACAGCCGAGATTGCTTAATTATTTGATTAGCGTGTTGTACAACCTTAAAAGGAAATGAAAAGATAGTTATTGCGTTATTCACAAAAAAAGTTTGGCTGTGAACTGTTTCATCGACGAGTATCTAATACCTGAAATTGATCAGAATCTTCCTCTGATTTTGCACGAGCGCTGCAGGTTGTTGTGTCCAAACTGGAAGTACGTCGGCTGTAGCAGACATCATTTTTTCGCCGCAGCTGAAATTTAAATTAAAAATGCCTCTGTAGAAAACGCAGGTGCATACTTGTTGAAAGTAGTAACGTTGTCCAGTTTACCTTCAGATTTCCAAACTGGGTCGGCTTGTATGGGTCCTTTTCTTTAATGTCAAGATTTCTTCTTATTTTTATTGCATCAGCGTCGTATTCGGCAATTCTCGGAAATACAACATGCTTCATATTCAGATGTCCAAAATCCACATTATCTAGATAGAATACCTGAAATTGAGATTGGATAAGTGAATGCTGACCACAAATCATGATGTGTTATTTTTTTGTGAAGGACAAATCAGTTAATATACCTGAAGAAAAATGACACAGCCATTTACGTAGGAACATCTATTGCCCAATGCCCGAGCAGCTGACATTATGTCGCCGATGATGTAGCGAGCCCAGTTCCAGTTCGGCATATCATTCAAATCCCGGAGAGCAGTAAAATACCTAGGACAAATATTGTCTAAAAGAGCTTGTGGGGCAAGAAATTTGGTCATCACAAAAATTATGAAAGCTGTCTTGAAAGCTGCCTTCTCATCATCTGACATAGGAGAGTTGTACTGCCTTGATAGAATGTCATCCAGCACAGACCGATTGACACTTTTCCAATCAGGTACTTTGAACCGCTCACAAATGATTTGCTTGATATCAGCAATCTCTTCATTTGATGGGGTCAATAATTCCTTACCGGTGCATGGAATACCCAAAACCTTTTCAATGTCCTCCTCTGTAAAAGGCAGCAAAGTACCATCTTCTAATTTCATGGCCACTTCATCACATGATACTCTCGACAATGTCCAGTGACCAAATTCTCTATTGTTTACAATGTCCGGCAGTTTCAACATACCACAAAAACCCATGTCGCTCACTAGTTTCTTCTTTTCAGCGTTGAATGTTTTCACAATGCTAGATACAGAAATAGGCGTGCACCTAGATGTAGGCGGTGTGAATTTAACAGGTATGTTCAACCTGGAAGGTGGATCCATGAAGTCGTCGTCGTCGTTGTGGTCTGCATGATGCGACATATTGCCTCGGACAGCCTGAGATGCGCGTTTCCTTCTTGCACTAGCACACTTCTGCAGCCTGGGCATTTAGATACCTACAATTAAAAAATAAACCAAACATGAGAATCAAGTATACTAGTAAGTAGTAAGAAAAACATAAAACCAAAATTGTGATGAAAAAACTAAACTATCAGGTATGTTTGAAAGTACTAGCTGCGGTGAGTTCCAAGATTGACCATAAGAAGATCATTTAGGTATGAAGTCTGGTGGGAGCACGTACATACCTCAAGCCACAAAACGAGGATTGAATGAATGGACAAAATCGAGCAGCCTCACCTCGAGGGTGAGAGTCTCTCCTCGTTTGAACCAGATGAAGCTAAGATTGAGGAGCAATTAAGGGTATGCTGTTAGCCTGCCAAATAATTCGGCGTGAATCAATCAGTGCACGTATAAGAAAGGAAACCAACATTAAATGGCTGATTGAATTAATTAGGAAAAATAACCACGGTTCAAAATTTCAAAATTGCAATTTCGGAAACCAACATTAAATGGCTGATTGATTTGATTAGGAAAGATCACCAGGTTGTCAAAATTTCAAACCTGCTATTAATGGTTGATTGAATTAATTACGAAAAATCACCACAACTAAAAATTCAAAAATGCAAACGGGTTACTAACGGGCACATACCCGATTTGGTCCATGATTTGATGATCACGATCAAAACAAATCGAACGGTTTTGGAGCTGGGAGCCTGGGCACCTAGGAGCCCCTACTAATTTACCTATATATATATATATATATAGGGAAAATACCGTGTATGTTGCAACATCCTGTAGGTGGTAATCGGTGTCGTCTGTCTGCTTCAAGATCTGTGCACATGTGTTGTACAAATTTTGCCTCTTTTGCTTTTCTTGATTTTCCAGACGCTCAAATTTATTTCCTGTTTGAGGAGGTATAGACCACTAGACTGCACCTATCACTGCCACTTTTCTCCATCCCGTGCCCACTAGCACAGGCGAGGCCATAAACTGTCCCAGCCCGTGAACCCTTCTCTCCTCGTTCCCAATCCTTCTCCTGTCCCCGTGACCCCATCCTCTCTCCTCTCATGTCGGGGATGTACCTCCCCGGTACCCTGAAGGTATGGGGTTATTGTGCTAATGTTGCAGGAACTGAGGAATTTAAATAGGAAAAGGGTGAGAGGAGGCTCTGGGGTTGTTGGTACAAAATTACCATGTCGGATTCCGGGAGAAGACTGCTATCTGGCATACCCATGTCGGATTCCGGGAGAAGACTGCTATCCGGCATACCCATGTCGGATTCCGGGAGAAGACTGCTATCCGGCATACCCATGTCGGATTCCGGGAGAAGACTGCTATCCGGCATACCCATGTCGGATTCCGGGAGAAGACTGCTATCCGGCATACCCATGTCGGATTCCGGGAGAAGACTGCTATCCGGCATACCCATGTCGGATTCCGGGAGAAGACTGCTATCCGGCATACCCATGTCGGATTCCGGGAGAAGACTGCTATCCGGCATACCCATGTCGGATTCCGGGAGAAGACTGCTATCCGGCATACCCATGTCGGATTCCGGGAGAAGACTGCTATCCGGCATACCCATGTCGGATTCCGGGAGAAGACTGCTATCCGGCATACCCATGTCGGATTCCGGGAGAAGACTGCTATCCGGCATACCCATGTCGGGTTGAGCATAGAAGATATCAAGCCAAACGCTACATGACAAAGCCAAGGACAAGACATGTCACGGTCATGATACAGTGCATGGGCAGCCGCTGCTACAGTGGCGCGGATGGGACAATAGTACACTGCGCGTGACACAGTGAACAGTCCCGACAAGACCCCAGTAGTCATCTCAGCTACAGTGCGCAGTGAACAGTGTTTCCTGTCCCCTTGTCCCCGGCTTGTCCCCTGGGCTCTCCTATATAAAGGGCACCAGGGGGAGAGGGAGGGGGGAGGCCACCCACCCCACCACTTCATTTCCCCCCTTCTCATTTGCTCTCAAGACCTCATGGAGGCAAGTGTAGCAGCTCATGGAGCATGTTGTAGCCCGGATAGTAAGAGAGGAAATATACCGAGTAGGCTAGATGCTGCAGTAGGGGTTTTATCTCCTCACGAGAGCCCCGAAGCAGGGTAAATCCTTGTGTCCCTGTGTCGGTTGTGTTTACCGGCGCGTGAGTTCATCGCGCAATCCCTCCCCGAGATCCCCTAGCGTCCATCGGCCCCACAAATTAGTCTACCCGTAGGCATCTGTCTGTTCGCCACGACGACAGTTGGCGCCCACCGTGGGGCTGAGTGGCGCTTGCGGGAAGAATTTCGGACGGGACCCGACATCCCAAAATCCGGGATCCTAAATCCGGGATCTCTACGCTGCGGGCAGTGGTCACTGACATCCTGCGCTGCGGGTAGCGGTCGCCGATATCCCAAATCCGGGATCCTAAATCCGGGATCCCTACGCTGCGGGCAGTGGTCACTGACATCCTGCGCCGCGGGTAGCGGTCGCCGGTATCCCAAATCCGGGATCCTAAATCCGGGATCCCTACGCTGCGGGCAGTGGTCACTGACATCCTGCGCCGCGGGTAGCGGTCGCCGGTATCCCAAATCCGGGATCCTAAATCCGGGATCCCTACGCTGCGGGCAGTGGTCACTGACATCCTGCGCCGCGGGTAGCGGTCGCCGGTATCCCAAATCCGGGATCCTAAATCCGGGATCCCTACGCTGCGGGCAGTGGTCACTGACATCCTGCGCCGCGGGTAGCGGTCGCCGGTATCCCAAATCTGGGATCCTAAATCCGGGATCCCTACGCTGCGGGCAGTGGTCACTGACATCCTGCACCGCGGGTAGCGGTCGCCGATATCCCAAATCCGGGGTCCCTACGCTGCGGGCAGTGGTCACTGACATCCTGCGCCGCGGGTAGCGGTCGCCGATATCCCAAATCCGGGATCCTAAATCCGGGATCCCTACGCTGCGGGCAGTGGTCACTGACATCCTGCGCCGCGGGTAGCGGTCGCCGGTATCCCAAATCCGGGATCCTAAATCCGGGATCCCTACGCTGCGGGCAGTGGTCACTGACATCCTGCGCCGCGGGTAGCGGTCGCCGGTATCCCAAATCCGGGATCCTAAATCCGGGATCCCTACGCTGCGGGCAGTGGTCACTGACATCCTGCGCCGCGGGTAGCGGTCGCCGGCATCCCAAATCCGGGATCCTAAATCCGGGATCTCTGTGCTGCGGGCAGTGGTCATTGACGTCCATGCGCTGCGGGTTGAGGTCGCTGACATCCCTGCGCGGCGGGTTGAATTCGCTGACATCCCTGTGCGGCGGGTTGAGTTCGCTGACATCCCTGCGCGGCGGGTTGAGTTCGCCGACATCCCTGCGCCGCGGGTAGAGGTCGCCGACATCCCTGCGCTGCGGGTAGAGGTCGCCGACATCCCTGCGCCGCGGGTAGAGGTCTCCGGCATCCCTGCGCCGCGGGTGGAGGTCATCGACGTCCCCGCATCGCGAAAACCGGTCATCGACATCCCAAACCGGGATCCCTGCATCGCGGGCACCAGCCGTCGGCGCCTGCCCCGACACTCATCATCAGCAGACCCCTGGCGACTGCACACCATTTACCCGGGTTGTATCGCCTCCGACATCCCCAACCGCTCCTGGGCTCCGTGAGTATCATCGTATGTACCTTACAATTATGTTATCTTAGATTTATTCGGGAGATGCCCATGCATGCTTAGTTAAATTGTTTACCCGGGAACGAGATATCGTAACCCGGGGACTGCCCTGTTGTGCCTATTTTGTCATCTGTTAGTTTTTTCCCCGGGAGCAAGATGTCTTGACCCGGGGACTCGCTTACTGTTTAGTTCTACCTTGCATGCTAAGTCGGCAGAGTTGCTCAGTTTGTATTTATTTATATGCTTGGCCTATCTTGGTTCCTGTTGTGTAGTTTGTGAGCCGGTATCCCGAAACTGGGCTCGGGGACTGCCGTGCTCCTTTGTCTTCCTGCCGTATCTGAAAATTTACCCGGGGACTCGGTGGAAACCGAGCCTCTGTACTATTGCGTGGTTTGCTGCTAGAGTTATTTTCTGTCTTTATTCTTGTTAAAATATATATGTCTTAACTAACGTTGAAAGGTGATATCGGTTTTACCGCGGGGATACTCATGTCGAAAGTCTTGATCATATCGGTTATCTCGGATCCATCTTGTATTTATTGTTACCTCAAGGTACATTGCATATGATCTGTGGTATCAGTTGGCCCACGTATCGCGGTATCATGCACAATTTCCAGATCCCCGTTTATTTCGGTTCGCCAATATATCATGGCATACTGCAATATCTCCATATCGCTATTCAGGTCGGCTCGCCATTATATCGCGGCATCATGCCATATCCCCAGATTCCCGTTTATTTCGGTTCGCCAATGTATCATGGCATCGGGCAATATTTCCAAATCGTCATTTGTTTCGGTTTATCAAAGTTCGCTAAAGACTACAACTGAGATACCGAAACACCTGTGATGTGCCCAGAGTGGCAGAGATACCGAAACACCTGTGATGCGTCCAGAGTGGCCGAGATACCGAAATATGTGTGATATGCCCAGAGGGGCCGACATACCGACAAACCGACATACCGACATACCGAGATACCTGTGTGACATTGTGTGCGTAGGCGTCTGTGTCGGTATACGCCCAGAGTGGCTAAACGCCGGCACATGAGACTCTGTGTCGGTATACGCCCAGAGTGGCTAAACGCCGGCACATGAGGCGTCCGTGTCGGTATACGCCCAGAGTGGCTAAACGCCGGCATGTGTTGTGTGTTTGTGTCAGACCGGCGGTGGCCGAAGACATCTATGTTGGTAAAACGCCCAGAGTGGCTAAGGAACCGGCATATGATTGTATTTTTTGCAGGTACTCGGTGGAGCAAGTGAGAACGGTGACGTTTGATTTTTTCTGAGTCTGCGCGCGACTCTGCGAGTCCCCCGCAGCCTCGGGGACTAGTGTCGGGGATGTGATTTTTAACAAGACTTTCGGTATGGAAAATTCCTAGAGCTATTTGATTTTTAAGTTGATGCGCGATTCTGTGAATCCCCCATAAACTCGGGGACTAGTGTCGGGGATGTACCTCCCCGGTACCCTGAAGGTATGGGGTTATTGTGCTAATGTTGCAGGAACTGAGGAATTTAAATAGGAAAAGGGTGAGAGGAGGCTCTGGGGTTGTTGGTACAAAATTACCATGTCGGATTCCGGGAGAAGACTGCTATCTGGCATACCCATGTCGGATTCCGGGAGAAGACTGCTATCCGGCATACCCATGTCGGATTCCGGGAGAAGACTGCTATCCGGCATACCCATGTCGGATTCCGGGAGAAGACTGCTATCTGGCATACCCATGTCGGATTCCGGGAGAAGACTGCTATCCGGCATACCCATGTCGGATTCCGGGAGAAGACTGCTATCCGGCATACCCATGTCGGTTTCCGGGAGAAGACTGCTATCCGGCATACCCATGTCGGATTCCGGGAGAAGACTGCTATCCGGCATACCCATGTCGGATTCCGGGAGAAGACTGCTATCCGGCATACCCATGTCGGTTTCCGGGAGAAGACTGCTATCCGGCATACCCATGTCGGATTCCGGGAGAAGACTGCTATCCGGCATACCCATGTCGGATTCCGGGAGAAGACTGCTATCCGGCATACCCATGTCGGATTCCGGGAGAAGACTGCTATCCGGCATACCCATGTCGGATTCCGGGAGAAGACTGCTATCCGGCATACCCATGTCGGATTCCGGGAAAAGACTGCTATCCGGCATACCCATGTCGGATTCCGGGAGAAGACTGCTATCCGGCATACCCATGTCGGATTCCGGAAGAAGACTGCTATCCGGCATACCCATGTCGGGTTGAGCATAGAAGATATCAAGCCAAACGCTACATGACAAAGCCAAGGACAAGACATGTCACGGTCATGATACAGTGCATGGGCAGCCGCTGCTACAGTGGCGCGGATGGGACAATAGTACACTGCGCGTGACACAGTGAACAGTCCCGACAAGACCCCAGTAGTCATCTCAGCTACAGTGCGCAGTGAACAGTGTTTCCTGTCCCCTTGTCCCCGGCTTGTCCCCTGGGCTCTCCTATATAAAGGGCACCAGGGGGAGAGGGAGGGGGGAGGCCACCCACCCCACCACTTCATTTCCCCCCTTCTCATTTGCTCTCAAGACCTCATGGAGGCAAGTGTAGCAGCTCATGGAGCATGTTGTAGCCCGGATAGTAAGAGAGGAAATATACCGAGTAGGCTAGATGCTGCAGTAGGGGTTTTATCTCCTCACGAGAGCCCCGAAGCAGGGTAAATCCTTGTGTCCCTGTGTCGGTTGTGTTTACCGGCGCGTGAGTTCATCGCGCAATCCCTCCCCGAGATCCCCTAGCGTCCATCGGCCCCACAAATTAGCCTACCCGTAGGCATCTGTCTGTTCGCCACGACGACATCTCACCTCATCCCCATCCTCTCTCCTCTCCCGGCCTCCCATCCATGTCACCCGGCACCAGAGCTTGACTCCTCCTCTCGGAGGTGCGGCACCGGCGCGTTGAGGAGCCAGGAGGCCCGCTCTGAGCAGCTCCGCGCCACCCTCCGTGGAGGGCGCCATGGCCACGGCCTCCCCCCGGAGTTAGTAGGATCGAGCGCGCCTCTCAAGTCTCACCTCAGCACCGCTCCGGCAGTTGGCAGCTCGGAGTTGACCCTCTCCGACGGGTCGCCATTATGAGCTGAGAATCATTCACAGGCCACCACCACCCGCGCAGATCTCGCTACAATGGTGAGGGCCTCCAGTCTTCTGTTGCTGCCGTCGTCTGTGCGCGACCTCGCCTCCTGCGTCGTCGCCGACGTCGCCGCCTGCACCATCCCCGCCTCCACCCTCACCTCTTCTTCCTCCGGCTCCACCTCTGCGCTCACCGTCACGGTATCCTACCGCGCTAGCACGCTCCTCCCCGGACGTAGCTCTCCCTTGCATATGCGTCTCATCTGGACCCGCTCGCCGCTCGGCCCGACACTCTCCTTCTCCCCCTCTGCCTCCGCCCCCGCAGTGCCCCTCCGCCGGTGCAAAGGCACGCGCTCCGTCTCCCTAGACGACTTCGGCGCTGGCTCCGGTACTCAGGGGTCTGGTGCAGAGGTCGTCGTCTTCTGGGACCTCACGGCCGCGCGGTACGATGCCTCCCCGGAGCCGCACTCCGGCTACCACCTCGTGGCCGTCGCCCACGATGCCGAGGTCGTAGTGCTGTCCGTGGGCAACTCCCGGCGTGGCTAGCGGCCGGGGAGACACGGAGCCGCCTCTGCGTCCCCAACCTCGCGGCCAGCTCGCCATCTCCTTCACGCGGCCGACCTCCGGCTCCACGACGGCGACGCCCTGCTCCGCGCCGGCGACTCCCTGCTCCGCGCCGGCGATGCCCTGCCCGGTTCGGATGTGGTTCTTGCGGCGTCCCATATCTTTTGATTTGGCACTAGCACCGTTTCTTGAATTGTAGGCACCGTTCGTGTGATTTTGTAGGCACCGAATAATTGTGAAAGGGCTCTGTTCGTGAGATCTTGGTTTTGTGAGTTTTGTATTAGTGATTTTTTGTGAAGATTGAAGATTGTGAAGATTGATTTTTGTATTAGTGATTTTTGAATAGGCACCGAATAATTGTGAAGATTGAAGAATGGGCACCGTTCATATCAACAGGCACCACTTGCTTTTGATCTCTAGTGATCTCAGTGCACATTTTCAATAAAAAAATAAAAAAAATACAGTGGGTAACCTTTTTCCAATTTGGACTGACTTGTACAGGAGCATGTGAACAAGCAGGGACCAGTTTCCATTTTTGTTGTCCTAGGCTTGAAAGGAAGCAATCCCCATCCCTCTTTGGTAATTCCCTCCAAACAATCCATTAAAAAAGGAGCCCCTCTCAATATTCAGCATCAATCTCAAAGCAAACGAACGGTGCCGATTGCATGCACCCTAGTTATGCAACATACAAAAACCTTGTCATATATATATATATATATATATATATATATATATATATATATATATATATATATAAACCCTATTCTGCACCCAGGTGCAGGATAAATATTTTGCACCTGAGGTTTTTTATATTACTTTTTATAGAAAAAATATGTTTATCATCCAAAGAATTACATTTATTTTACCACATAACTAAAAAATTACGTAAGAAATGCAATATATAAGTCATAACAGTGAAAAATTAGGTAAAAATGTGTATTTTACACAATATTTTTTATATGCCACATAAATAAAGTTATACGTCATGTTAATATTTTCTTATATTCCTATTAACTTACGAAATACGGCAAAATTTATGTGACGTAAAACTTCCTTACGGTTCAAAAGATACGGGGTGGGTGTAGAATAATTATTCTACCCCCAGGGAGTCAAATAGCGCTACCATTTTACCTATATATAGGTTAAATGCTTTCTACTCCCGGGTGTAACTACACCCACGTCTCATATGCCACCTTATGGAAGTATTTGTCATACTTTATCGGTTTGAGTATGTTCATATACTATATCTAAGATACACAAAAATAAGTTTCATGAAAAATTTGCAACTGTGCTAATATTTTACACTATATACTCAAAATACCATCATATATGCATATATATGCATATAAAAGAGAAGTATGTAGAATTTTTTTACATACTGCCTAAAAAGAAGTATCTTTAGTACTAAAATAACATTATATACTTCATACTACATGTTACATACCTCCCGGTATGATAGATACTCCATACTCGTGTGAAACACACGTGGGTGTAGCTACACCCGGGTATATATATATATATAGGACATATTCATACTACACCCGGGTGTAGCTACACCCATGTGTGCTCCACACATGTATGGAGAATCTATCATACCGGGAGGTATGCAACATGTAGTATGGAGTATATAATACTATTTTAATACTATAGATACTTCTTTTTAGGTAGTATGTAAAAAACTTCTACATACTTCTCTTTTATATGCATATATAATGATATTTTGAGTATATAGTGTAAAATATTAGCACAATTGTAATTTTTTCATGAAACTTATTTTGGTCTATCTTAGATATAGTATATGAACATACTCAAATGGATAAAGTATGATAAATACGTCCGTAAGGTGGTGTTTGAGACGTGGGTGTAGTTACACCCGGGAGTAAAAATCATTTAACCTATAATATACTCCCAGGGGTATGTACTCCCACCTCAAATCCAGGTGTAGCCTGATAAGATATACCCGTTTTTCCACCATGCGTACAGGAAAAAAAGGAAAGATAAGGTGGGACGTTGCATGTGCCTAGCAAGTGGGAGAAAAATTGGGGGGTCGGGTATGGGCCGTTTGCAGGTGCCTAAATGCTAGGAGTTTTTTTTTGAACGAGACATGCAAGGAGTGATGTGCTTTTACTTCACGATTGGAGAAGCTAACGCTATATTTTCCTGTTTCATTTATGAAGTATATATGTGTTTTAATTTATACCAATATGTTGATGGCAGTATACACCCAATTACACGGTAGGTTTCATCGTGTTTGGTTCTTAATTGGAGTATATACTCTATTTGTAAAAGTAGTATATACTGTCGTTTGAGAGAAGTATATACTCAGTACTTCCCTTTTTTTAAGAGTGTACATATACTCATTTCTTCTGAGAGAATACTCGTTGTTACAATACTGTTCTTTTTGGAGGGATTATAGATACATCTTTTGAGAGGGTACCTATATACTTCTTTTTGAGAGAGTAGTATATACCTGTTTTTTTTATAAGAGAGAGTATATACCCTTTTTGATAAGAGAGAGTATATACCCTTTTTTATAAGAGAAATTATAGATACATGTTTTGAGAGGGTATGTATACTTCTTTTTGAGAGAGTAGTATATACCAGTTTTTTTACAAGAGATAGTATATACCTTTTTTATAAGAGAGATTATAGATACATTTTTTGAGAGGGTATATATACTTCTTTTTGAGAGAGTAGTATATACCAGTTTTTTTACAAGAGAGAGTAGTATATAACTGTTTTTTACACGAGCTACGTATGAAGTTCTTTTAAAAAAGAGTAGTATATACATGCTTGTGTATATGAGAGACTATATACTAGCTTTTTGTTGAGTATATACTTCCTTTCTGGTGGGAGAGTATATACTAGACGATATTGGTATGAGGTATATATACTAGATTTTGAGTGAGTCTATACTCTACGGAATGAGTACATATACTTACATAGGAATAGAAAAAACTTCCAGCTAAACTGTGTATCACGTATATGAAGTAGCTAGAATTAATGGGGACAACGAACATATGCTGGGTGACACATATACATGAACAACAGAAGACCAAGTAACTATAATCTGTCTCCATTGATTGCTAGTCTGATGATCAGTAAAGAGAAACATGAAAGTTTCACATGCTAGCTGTCTCCATCTTCGGGTCGTTGCAGGTGGATGCATGTCATCTTCATCTTCCTCGGTCGCGGCATGTCCTCAGCGTCGATCCGTCGGCCGTGTTGCATCTTCAGCGTCGATCCGCCGGCCGTGTCCTTCGTCATTGATGTATGTATTGACGATGAAGAAGCTAGCTAGCACGGTGACGCCTCCATCTTGGTCGCCATGTTACCGATAGAGTAAACTGTCATATAATTGTATCAGTCCGTGAGATCGATTCAATCCACAGCACATACAAATACAAGGGCGCATGCATGAGTTCATACCTGAAAGACCAGGGCCGGAATCACGCAACGTGGGTGCAACGTACCTGGGTAACGGAAGCCGGCCGGAATCGATCGTCTCTCACTCGCCGACGGGATCTGATATGAACAAGTGTCGGCATGCTGCTGGATACGAACGTGGTTACGTGGCCAACCTTGGCAGCCATGCTGTTGGGAGGAGAGAGGAGTCGTAGGTGGCGGCGGCGCTAGATCGGATCGATATGGCGGCGGCGTAGACGCCTAGTTGCCGGCCGGTGGCTGCCGTCCGAGATGTGATCGATAGCTGGTGGGTTTTGAAAAATAACGATCCGTCCTGAATAATTGGATTCGGTTGGCAATGAGGGTTTAAATAGTCGATCGGTGATTAGCCGTAAAAAAATAAATCGAAAACTAACAATAATTCAAATGCCCGTTTGACCAACCCGTTAGGGGGTGGATATGTTGTTGATTGAGAGTGAGTACGTACTCTTATGAGTACAGAACCATTTTTCTATATATATATATATATATCAATGACACATAGCTCATATAAGTTGGACCCATGTAGTAGATAAGGGTTGTAAAACAATCGAGCCTAATCAGTAGAGACTAACACATCGGCCGTGAAATTGCACACTAAAAGTTACTATTCAAGGTTATAAAACATTAAACAAATCTTCACAACCCTTTGTTTATATGTTATATATGGATGGATTGGAGATTAATAAACACACTATTAAGTAATATTTTGTTGCACTGCATAATTATTTTCAACATATATTGCAGGATAACATTATACACCAAAATAATTTTAATGGCCTACATTTCAATTTGCCAAAGTTAAGCTAGATCAACCAAAGTCTTATGTCTTTTGTCATGGTCAACCAATCAATGAAGAAGGAAAGATAAAACAGAAAGACAAAGAAAAGTCACAGGAAAAAAGAAGCACATCATGGTGGAAAGATCGGAGGGCGTCCATCATAGAGCAGGCATGCACGATATATGAACTAATCTCAGTCACTCACTGCCTATAAAATGCCCCCATGGGCAAAAAATTATGCACTCTCACTTGAATGTGTTCAAGGGGTTGACACTAGAGCTTAAAGGCTTTGTCACGATAAGTCGATAACTCGAGGGTCGATTACGAGGAACTTAGTTTGACTCTGGGTAGGAGAGGGCTTGGGTAAACTTCTGCTAGCAGGTACTTATGGTATATATTCCACGAGGAGGGAACCCCAATTGTATTTCCCAGCATAACGTTGGTACTTATCTGGTTTGATTCCTCATTTCTGCATCTTGAATCTGATAATGCATGGCACAAAGTTTAGAACGATAGAAACATATGGGGCGTTTACTGTGAAATGGCGGGTGAGATACATGCAAGGAGAGAGAAACTGGAGCATTTTCAGAACTAGATTCCCCTCTCAAATAAGTCCTTTTAATCCTTCTCGGGGGTAATAGTAGAACAAATGTCAAATTGGTCATTTTGTAAGAGGAACTTCCTGGGGTGACAGCACAGAGATATTTCTTTCAGCACCTTATGTGATAACTGTGATTTATGAAAACTAAATTAGCAGCCTTGTGACCACTTTGATGCACACTTTTTTTCACTTGCTTCCCTCCAGGTTTGATCTAAACTAAAATGGAGCTGTCACAAGGTATTAACTGACATCACTTAACTTTTGTAATCAATCTCTTTCAGGATGCATCCCAGAACACATGTGATCCTCAGATATAAGTAGCTAATATGGTATTAAAGGTTTAGCGCATAGTGCATGTCACCTGAGGATAGTTTATCCTGGGGCGGTGTTAACAGACACATAACTGTCAACCAATGCTAAGGTTCAGGTCAACTCTTATTTCACACCAAGTAGTATGCATGCAAGTGTACGGAGCATGAGCAAGTATCCTTCAGCTACTGAAACTATTCGTCTCTTTGACCTTAGTGTCTTGCATGAATCAAAGTACCTGTAGTACTGATTTGTCAACATATATGACATGAACGATATACGCCATTATCGACATGCCTCACATGACTGTATTACATCATCATGCAAAGAAGTTCTCTATTGCATAGCTGCGCGGTTAAACCGTACGAAGTTAACAACTGAGGATATGTATTTACAGAAGGTAGCTAGTGCTTTATTAACAATGTAGAGCACCAAATCACCTATTGTTGACCATGCAAGTAAGACGAGTTAAGCTAAAGTAAAACAAAACGGCACAGCTGCACATCGCACAACCATGGCGACATGTACGAAATCCACAGTACCATTTAGGAATCCAGCTTGAGAATGCCGTTTGATGGCCCGCGTGGCCGCATGTATCACAATGATCACTTTTGACGGCCCACACACGCAGCAAGACATTCGCTGCAGTGTGAATCCTAAGAACCTACAACTTGCTTCCAAAAGATGTATATACCACCGACCCTCCCAATCTCCTCACAGAATTCATTCCTGCTTTTCAATCGCCGCAGCATCAGAATCTCCATTTGCACAGCACTGCGTCAGAAATTTGTGCTGATTGTTAAGCTCTTGTACACTATTGGAATTGACAATATGTGCAAAACAAATATGGAAGAGGACTAGGATCACACCCTGATAATGGAAACGATAAAGAACAGAGTTGGAAGAGCAAGAAATATTTTCAACACTATTGTGGCCTCAGTCGCTAACATCCAGTGAGAAAACATGCCAACAAGAACTGTCAGACCTACATAGAAGCACAGTTGTCAAATTATGTCCCAGCATCCAGTAATATTCGATCGACAGATATAAGATGCATAGTTATTCACCCAATCAACGCTTTATAACTTTGACCACTGGTACGTCAATAGTGAGATCTGAAAGATAAAATACTAAGATAGGCAGGGCGACCAAAGTTGACATGGAAGAGACTGTAAAATGTACTTGATGGATTGGAATATACCTATAGATCTAGCACTTCATATGACAGCACAGAAATCAACAATTAACGTGTCGGAACCTTAATCTGTTCTCGTACGTTTTTTTGCTCTATTCACTCTTTGATTTTCACAGGTTTTTGTTGGGTCATCTCTAGGCTATCCACCCCAGACTTCGTTGTTGTTGGCAGATACAATTATGAATAATAGTCAACATCATGCATTTGAAAAGTATGGGAAGAAACACCTTACGTTCCAAGGGAAGTAACACAAGATATACGATTGGGCACAATCACTTACCAAGAATCCCTAAGTGGGCAGATAGGCGAGCATATAGCCGCTCGATCCACCAGTGGTCGGACAAGCTACAAGGAACACCAAGAGCAACTAAACCCCACCATAACTTGAACAGTAAATTCACCCACCAAAGATAATCAGAAGAGAATGTATCTTTGTTTTTCAAAAGCCCATCTCGCCCCATGTAGGGGAGCAAACAGAGTGACATAGACAGCGCTGATGTTTGCATAAGAAGCCACTTTTCAGGCAGTTGCTCCTGCACCTATAAAAAGAGCATGGAAAATAATTTCGAAATAAGAATTGCAAGTATCAGCTCTATCAACTTCATAGAGTTTTAAAAAGTGAACATTGGGTCGATAGCAACTGTGGTATTTTATTTCGAAGAAACAACCGGGGCAGGCCAGGCCTTGACCATTGGGCTGACCGAGCACGGAGGCTTCCAGCCAACTGAGCGACACTAGGTTCTTGCAGCTTATTTCTTCAACTGAGCGTATAGGCTGGCCTAAGGCCCGCTGTAGCTCCAGACAAAAGAACACACATAATTTGCTTGTGCAGTTTCATGCATAGACACTTAATAGTTTGACCTATAAATGATGAATAAATGAATGTTTCTCAAAGAATGTTAGGTCTTTTGAGCTCATACTATTTATTAATAAAGCTACAGAATACATATGGGAATCGCCATCATGGAGTATTGCATGCACGTATGCTTCACGAAGTGGACAGCATAGTTTAACGCGTGCTTACACTTGATAATACCTTAATGCACGTGAATGCATTTACACGTCAACATCCGGTTCAAAATGTTGAATTAATTTAATGTTCATGACAGATAACATATGCACCTAGAAAATGAATTTACTCCTGTAATTTTCTAACTACACCCAATATTCTACTTCATGTAAGTGAACTAATGTGAACCGATGCAACCAATTAAGTTCTACTTGCCATAATCAAATGAAGGCACTTATCATATAGATATCCATCGAGCATATACCCAACTCGAGAAAGAAAACTAGAAACATTCAGTCAACACACAATTTTCTTGTCGTACCTTATTCTGGCCTGAAGATGAAGAAGCAGTCCCCCCAGCGAACAGGCCCGCTGTCCTTAACAGGAGTTCCATATCATCCATCTAGAAACCGGGTAAACATATACGGAGTATTAGTTTTACATATGAGTAAAACGTTAAATTAAAGAAATGAAGCAGAGAAATAAAGGCAACGGTAGTGAGTAGTTATATCACTCATTATGCAGTACACATCCAACCAAAAAAATGGGAGACAGTCGAACTAAGCCATCGCAAGCATTACTGAGAAAATAAGAAGTGATGAGTAGACATTGCAAATAATATGTGTACTACTACAGCCAACAGCATTCAGGTTCTCAGCATCCTGATAAACTTTTCAGTGTACATAAGTCAGTTATTTTCTTACTTTTGCAGGTTCCAGAAAAGAAAACAATCTGGAGAACAAAAACAAGCAGTATAGTCTGTGTCTAGAAAGTAGAGAGTCTGCATTAGGGTGTTACTGCAGCTTCGCTCTAAGGTATGCTACTATGATTACTAACCGTATATTTTTTTTTCCTTTATGTTCACTGGAATAACAGCTTTCTAAAAAGCTTCGGGCCTGGAATGCACAGAACAATAATTATAGATAACACATCAGCTCTCAATTCTCCTATTCAAAAATACGTGAGAGATACTAACAAGGAGGCCAAACATTGATATGCAAGCACATAATATCAGTTGAGATATGACCTCAAGCTACCTATGTTGATAAATTTCGAATGCAAGCTCTGATAAATTTAGTGTCAATTGTCAAAGTCACTTGCTCCAAAATAAAACTATGCAATTTCTGGAAGAAAACTGCTACTGTTTGTTTCCCTTTCTTATGAGTTCAAGTTAAATCAAGGAAATGAAGCCGGGAAATAAAGGAAAATGGTACTGAGTAATGGTACTAAGCCATAGCAAACATTATATTATGTTGAACGGAATTGATAAGGCAACAAAAGGGAGAATTCGAGTTGGTGTTGCAGCCTTTTTATGGGCGATATGGAACTGTCGTAACGATGTTATCTTTAACAAAATCAATGCTATTCATTTTTTAGGTGGTCAACAAGGCGGTATATTGGATCAACACGTGGTCCGTGCTACTTCCTGTCGACCAACGTGGACTTATGGATTCCGGATGTACCCGCATGCTGGCGGTCGTACGGGCTATCTTGTGCCGGGGTGGCTGGCTTCATACTAGAAGAATAGATGTTTAGGCTTCGTGTTTTCCAGTGGCTGGTTTTTGTAGCAACGTTGAGTGGTGCTTGAGCTGTAAACTTTGAATTTATGTTGAAGGATGATAAGTAATAATAAGCGGTGGTGGCTGTGTGCATCATTTTGATGCAGAGGCCGGGGAGCCGCACCCTATTTTCTAAGAAATAGCAAACATTATATGATCGACTGAGAGTGGTCGACTGATGCATTGTGCGTACACTTGCTGCAATGCAAACTACTACTCCCTCCGTTCGGATTTAATTGACTTTGTGAAATATTTGCAAAAACCCCCTTGCCGTATTTGAAAAACAACCGGCAGTCCATTGACTTGTCGTTCTTCTCGCTCCGACCGATCCCCTCTCAGTGTCGCTCATCTCGCTCCCCTCCACCGCGATTCGCCAGATCCAAGCTGCAGCTCGCCGACACCAGCTCGCCGCCAACAACGGCAACCAGCAGCAGCCTCCACCACAATCTCATGCTCCTGCTCCGGTCGCCGCGCAGCAGCCACAACCACAAGGTCCTACACCGGTGGTGTCCCAGCAGCAGGCACCACAGGCTCCCGCACCGGTGGTCGCCCAGCAGACACCACAAGCTCCCGCACCCATCCAGTCACCGCGCCCATCCAGCCGCCGCGTCTCATGCTCCAGTCGCCGCGCCCATCCAGCAGCCACCACAAGCTCCCGCACTGGTGCTCGCCCGGCAGACACCTCAGATCGAGCACGCCGTCCCACAGCTCCAACGACACCGTCGGGCTCCATGTGGCGCTCCACGACGGCCGCCGGGCTCCTCCTGCCCAATCGCGACGCCCAACAGCTGGGAGGCTGAAGATTATGCCGCACAGGGTGGTGGCCAACAGCGGGCTACATGCTGCTGCTTCCGCTGTTGGCGCAGAGGATTGCGCCGCTGCCCAAGCTGCCGGCGGGGGTGCCACTCTACATGCCGGCCACCACCTGCTCCTATAGCCACCACCACCCGATGTTGCTGCTCACGGCTTCATATTTCAGCTTCCCCTGAGGTCTATCTTCTCCCCCTCCATGTCTTTCTGATAAAAAATGTTTCTTTGTCATATTTTGTCAGTGTTCCAGTGTGATGCTCGCGTTGTTGGTTCCAGTATATTTAGTGTAAAATTGATTTGATATCAGAATAGTATTGTATGCACTGGATTCAGTAGAATCTTAGTTAATTTGTGCTTAAAACCTGTTGGGGTGAATGTTGGCGATATTTATAAAGTTAACTACTTTAGACAACAAAAACTTGCATAGTCATGTTATAAAATTCTGTAAATAAGTTTACATCTTACTATGCGGGATAGGGGACAATCTGAATATACAAATGGAGTAGAAGGTTTGTATGCACTGGATTCGGTAGAATCTCCAAATTCTAGCAAAACTAGTCTCGTGGCATTTGTATGCACTGGATTCAGTATAATCTCATTTTTTATTCTACCTAAACTAGCTCGAGCAAAATATTGCTTTAAACACATGATTGTTGTATGTCTATCATCATGTGGTTCTTCTCCTGTGTTTTCTATCATACTCCTTCTATCCTGCTGCTGCTCTTCCTCTCTTCATGTATTGCTATTTCTATCTTCATGTATTGCTCTTCCTTTGAGGGTGTTGGTGCTGTTTTCTTGCTGCTTAGAGGCTGCTGGAGCTGTTTTCTTGCTACTCGAAAGGTGTTTTTGCTGCTTGAAAGTTGTTGATTCTCTTTTCCTACTGCTTGGAGGCTGCTGGTACTCGAAGGGTGTTTCCGCTGCAACTACCACTGTATTGCTTCTTACGAGAGCCTATCTGGAGGCCTTTTCTCTATGTGTTTTGCAAAAACACAATTGTCTTGAGCTAAATGTTGAGATCCCCAGTAAGCCCTCTGTAACCCCGCTATCCATGTTCAGAGAACAAAAGCTTAGCCATGAAGTTGCTAAGAACAAATGCTGAGATCCTTCATCGATCTTCAAGAATTTTACATATACATATACTGTACATACTCCATTTCTCATCATAATTACTGTATTTATTAGGAGCTCACCCTCATTGTGTTTAGAAACTCACCACTAAGAGCAGAGGTGCAGGGGCAGAGGTCGACGGAGGAGCAGAGGTGCAGATGCCTGGAGCAAACGAGCACAGCGGCGGGAGGAAGGGACATCGACCTCTTCCACGGCCTGGAGCGGGAACGGCAGAGATGGAGGCGCACGGCAGCCCCGCGGAGATGGAGGCGCACGGCAGCTGACGGCTTGGTCGACGAGGAAGAGGACGCGGAGCGAGCTGCACGTCGGGGACGATTGGGGAGGTCGAGGAGGTCGCGGAGGTCGTGGAGGGCGAGCTCTGCCGCGCCTGGAGGAAGAGCAGCGCCGAGCGACGGCGGCGATTGGGGCCTGCCAAGGACAACCGAGCGGGGCGCTGCTCCCCCTTGCCTGTATCAGCCGGTTCCTTGCTCGAGGAAGAGCAGAGCGGAGCAACGGTGGACGGCGGGGGAGCAGCGGACGGTGGTCGGCGAGAGAGAGGCGGACGGCAAGGAGGAAGACGGACGTCGTACGACGGAGACGCAGCTGGGATTTCTGTCTGTTTGAATTGCAGGACGGATCTGTAACGATTCTAATTTGTGAGGGGGGTTTCTGTAAAAAGCAAATTGTGCTATGGCTCCGTCAATTAAATCCGAACAGAGGGAGTAGCTAACATGAGAAATTCAGGTAGTGGAATTTCCAAATACCAACACACTTTAGAAGGAAATTTCCCATCCACGGGCATTAAACGCGAACGCTAATCTGTGAGACACACACCAAATCCTTCCACGACTTGACAATCTAGCCAGCGACGGATGAAGTGTCTAGCACAATTTCCTGGTCATCCACGCGTGCCTGGTCATACGATCTAAACGAACCACGAATTCGAGGACAACCGCTTGAAACTGAAGCATCGGCCGGTGCCGGGAATATGGGACGGGGATGGCTGCTCTGGTCGGTCGACGACTCGCCCTCGGGGAGAGTCGGGGGAGGAGGCGAGCGAGAGGGGGAGGAGAGGGAAGGAAGCACTTACGGAGGCGCGGGCGGGCGGGCGGGCGGAGAGGTAGCGTACGACGCGGCGTAGGAGGCGTGCGTCGTCTGCCTCGTCAGCGTTCACCGGAGGGGCGGAGGAAGGAGGAGGGCGTCTCCGGCCGCGTCTGCCGAGCGAGCGGGGAGAAATGTTAGCTAGTTCTCGCCGCCGTGCCGCGAAACCCTAGGGGGAGGAGGAAGCGGGGGGGAAGAAGGAGCGAGGCGGGGACTAACCGAGGAGGGAGCAGCCGCCGACGTCGCCGGTGCCGCCGTGCCGGCAGCAGTCGCGGTGGTGGTGGTCACCCGCGAGTCCTCCCTCGGCGACGCGAAGCGCAAGCACAGGAGTGTGTTGGGCGTCGGGCTGGGTCTATAGGCAAGGTTGGCTTGGGGGGGCGTGGTGGCCCGGTTTTCGAAGAGGATTTGGGAAACGCGGCCCAGTTCGTCATCACAAGAGAGAAATTGCTTTTCTCTCCAAAAGAAACAAGAGGATTGCTTGGAGAGGAGGTAAGAACTAAGAAGTGGTAGTGTGGAAGAGAGAAGGGATGTGAAGCTAGGATTTTACTCCCTTGTTCACTACGTTGGTGGGGTTTATATCATCTAGCCATCCTCGAATTGGTCGGCCACACACGGTGGCACTTTCCTCTCCCCTTACAATGTGTGTCATGATCACCCTCCTTCTCCCTACAAGTCCACCGTGTATGTGTGAACTTCATCAACCATAAGGACATTTGTGACACCCCCCCCCCCCCCCCCCCCTAGATGATTCTTTCTCCCATAGTGGCCCAACATAAAGTGGTTGTGTAGCACATCATAGTCCCCCCACGTCATGGTACATCACAGACAGCGACGGAGAGGCTCCTCGTGTCAAGAACAATTGTGAGGCGACAAGAGGCACAAGAGGCCCGTGGAGGGGGGCAGGGGTAGCGGCGAAGGTAGGGCCAGCGCGCGACATCGTGTGGGGAAGGTTGAGCTAAATCTCATTTTGTTAAATATGGATTTGGATTCATATATGGCGAGTATGGTAGACAATATGGACTGCTACACACCCGGGGGGGGGGGGGGGTCAAACCCATGAATGCCGGTGTTATTGGAGATCGTTTCGTGCTCCCAATATCCCAAAAGAAGCTTTGGAGTATTAAGAGCAATTTGCCTATGTTGTTGGAGACAAAAAAGTTGGTCTACTTTGCAAAAAGACAAACCCGCCAAAGCTATAACATACAAATTCTTTAAAAATCGGTCGGCCATTCAACCGTTTTTAGTGGATGCGAAATTCACAAAATGTTGATGTCTGTAAGTGCCCATCTAAGAACCTCACAACCAAGATAACGTTCCATCCATAATAGCTTGGGTGGGTCGATCGATCATTTGATCTTCTATTGAGCCACCTTGGCATACTATAGAGACTGGAGAGGTTCTTCACCATGTCACCCTCCTTGATTATGAAGTTCTTTCTCTAAGTCTCAGAGTGGTTCCATGACCTTCTCCATTGTCTTGTGCAGTTGGGCATTTCATCTCCCTCCACATCAAGAGAGCGATCATCGAGGGTAGGGTGTGTTATCTTAGGGATTAATGACCATATTGGAGATGGTTCATCCACACACACATTTGGTCAAGAAACTAGATTCCATGGGATCATTGCCCCATCTTGTTGCTTACTCTGCTTCGAATTCTCTCATGCATTGGTAATGAGTTGATTGATGCTAGCTCCTCCGCATGGGATATTGTAAAGATCATTACACCTTCATCCCCATGGATGTACAATCTATTATATGCATTCCCCTTTGCACTAGACAAGTTTATGTCTCTGTCCTTGGAACCATGAAGCTAAGTGTGCTTTTCACAATGAGAGCAGCTTACCACATGCTTGTCTCTATCAAAATTCAAAGGGAGGCATGGTTACATGGCAATCCCTCTAATTCAAGTTCATAACAAGATAAAAATGACGTCAGTCTGTTTGGAAAGTGAAAGTACCATCTAAACTAAGGCTCTATGGTGATTGCTCCAGTAAGCTTTGCCTTCAACTAATGTTTTAAATCACTAAAATATGGCAATTGCATGGCGAGTGGTTTAAGTATTTGTGGTGTCGAGCGCTCGTGGAGACATTCATTGATCGAGTGTGCTATGTAGATGTGTGTATGTGACGTGGAAAAAAAGGCATGGTCGAGCATATGTTTGCTACTCGGGAACCACATGCTAAACAATGGCTATTTCCTATGATGGACTCACTATAGCATGGAAATTCTATCAATATGATTGTGTCCCTTTTGGAAATTTGGACGACGAGGAGTAAAGTTATACTCCCTCCGTCCATAAATAAGTGTCTCAAGTTTGTTAAAAATTAGATATATCTATACATGAAACTTGTCTAGATATATCTATTTTTTTGGCAAACTTGAGACACTTATTTCGAGACGGAGGGAGTACATGAAAATGAGTAGAAGAGCCCCAATGCACATCCACCTGTTTATCAAGAGTTACCAGTCCGTGATGTGCGCACTTGACAAGTCTGTGGTAGCGGACCTAGATACCACCCGACGCGCGTGGATTCCGCCCCTTGAGGTTTATTAAAGGTAAATGTCGACAATGCAGTTTCACAAGGTGTGTCGATGGGGGTAATAGGGGCAGTATGACGAGACCATAATTAAATACATATGGGAGCATCGGCAGTCGTCTTCAGCGGCATCTCTAAACCTCCTAGCCTTGAAGTGTTGCTCTGCCAGGAAGCCCTAGCCCTCGCTGATGATCTCCTAGTCCAACATATGATCTAATAATCCAACACATCAGAGTAGCATCTGATTTGCAAGACAGTGGTTGGAGGTATTCAGATAGGTTCAGGTCGTAGATATAGCAATATTATCAAGGAAATTAATGCTGGATCAATGGACTTTGAGGAATGAAAATGAAAGGAGAAAATTAAATGGAGAAGTTCATCGCCTCGCAAAATCCCCTCTTTCACTAGGCCAATGTCATCACGTTTGGCTCCTTCGTCATTATGATCCCGTAACTGTGCCTGTAAACGCCCCATTATTGACAAATAAAGCTAAAGCGAATTCCCTAAAAATCAATTCATCAAGACACAAAACTTTGCATTTCCCCCAAAAATGTATTTTTCGATTCACACTGTATAAAGATTTATTTTTTATAATGAGTTAACTATTTGTATCCAGTGCAACAACCAGATTAGAACCATTCGTTAGGACTGTCAGCTGCTGTTGCATTATAGATTACTAGTTGAATGCCCGTGCGTTGCTACGGTCGTTCGAATTTATTTTCACGACACACATTTGAAGAAGTATTTGATAAAGAAGTATTTTCTGGATATTTGGTGGATTTCTTTAGGCATCTCGATTTAGTAAGAACACACAAACTGGTACAACAAAATCATGCCATTTGTTGAGATTTTTTTCTTATGACAATTCTGGATCACGGATTTTCTTGACATCATATAATTAGTGAAGCATTTTGAGTTATATTACTGTCGAAACAGGAGAGAAGAATACGTCCGATTAGTATGAACTATTGATACACAAAATAATTACATTATTCATCAAAGTGGCCATCTATTATACAAGCTCCAGGAGATATACATTGCATGTCGACACGATAATGTTGATACAACAAATATGATTTAGTACTCCATATAAAATTTAACAAGATTAAACAAATCCATTCTTGTAGGTCAATAGAGTCCCTAAATACTGCTAAGTAGATGGAACAAGAAAAGGAAATACTGATGAAGCACTAAACTAATTTTGACTTTCTCGACTCATACAAATAATTTTGATTTTCTAGACAAAATTATTTCATAATCCATATACAACTTCATGGTCATAATCTGTATACATATTATAAAGACCCTGTTAAGAATCAAAATGCTCACTTTTCATACATGATGTGAAACTGAAACTAAAAAGACTCCCTTTTCCAAATGCAAGCACTACAACTACATAGCACAGGCGGCTGCCTTGGCTTAGCAGCGTAGGGCGTCTTCAAGACACTTGCAAATACAAAAGGAGAACTGAACTAGGAGTGGAGAACTGAACTTCATGAATTACACTCATATATGTTACCTGATCGCAATCTGGATAAGTCATCACGTTGTCACTTGCAACACAAAAAGGTTTTGGATTAAGGCGCTTCCTCCATACCCTCAAAAGAAAGGTGGATTGCGAATACAGAAGTCAAAGTTCTCACTATCCTTAAGAGCACCCACAAGAATAGATGATATTGATCTCACCATATTAAGGCATGGCTCTGAAGTGTTCTCCTTAACTGTTTCCTCAACAACTATTTTCACTTCCTCTGAAGTGGTTTCTTTAATTGTTTCCTCAACAAATTCATTATGTTTGGAATCAGTAAGCAGATTTGAACCAATCAAGATATCCATGAATAATGCTACAATTTCTAAAGTCAGCTATCCTTAGGAACATTTAGAGAACGTAAAATCCAGGTGTATAGTTCAGCTCTCCTCCCCAAACTCTCCTGTGAACATTGTGTACACTTCAAGCTCCGCCTGCTAACTGTTGGTCTGTGCCTCACAAGAACCTTTTCGAAGTCTGACATGTAACTTGGAGGTAGGGTAATTTACACCAAACACCATCTTAGAAAAACAAAAAAGGACAAAGTGCGAGGCAGTAAAATATGAAGTAATTTACGTCACCACAGGGAAACACCATCTGAGCAAAAAAAAGCAAGAAGCAGAAACTGATGGTATTGTATACCTTGTCAGCCATGCCATCTGCCGCGAGCTCCTCCATGGTATTCGGTACGACCACCAGTTGGTTCGACCTACACGGCGTCCATGAGACCTGCAATTGTCTGTTATGAAGAAGAACACAATGTTCTGCGTCTTGCAAACAGATTTGGACAGCATGACATTTTTATTATTATGTGCGAGAAAAGGCTGGGAGAAGTATGGCACATACACAGACAGCAATGTCCGAGATGGAGAAGCCATCTTTTCAGTAAGCCAATATCTCAAAATTGCTCTGGGTTAGGCTGTGAGAGGTGTCATCGAGATGGACCTGCAAAGGTGGAGTTGAGTTAACTGAACTTATTAGTATATGCAATTATGCACACATCTAGCAGGTAGTTTTATTTGTATTATCCCTTAGTTGTAGTTCTACAATTATGCACTGACCAGTCTAGGAGACATGGATTATTCAAACTCACAGGAAGATCTACATTATTAAATCGATGGTGACCGTGGAAAAATCATGTGCAGATTTGGAGGTTTACATTTGTGCGCCAAATTGCCAATAATAAGAATATGTCCTCCCGATATGAATAGAAAATCTTCGTGGACAATAATAAAGCAAAGTGGTAGTACAACAAGGCTGTCTTCGAAAAGTGTTGCAATATTTTCTGAAAATTCTATCAACCATCTGTACCGGATCCCTCTGCAAAATAGATGAGGTCACATTTTTGTTAATAAGGCCTAAACAAGAACATAGTTTCACATTTCATCTCTTGGTAAAAACAAATCAGTTCCACAACATATCATATTTCACATAAAAATATTAGTAACCAAAACAACTACATGCCTACAATTACCGTTAAGTAGCATCTTCATTATGATCACACAACATAATTTAGTTCCAGTACATAGCATAGCGTATGTACATGGAATTGAACTATACGTAAAACAACTAACACGACATAGCAAAGAGCTGAGTGATAGAACAGTAGAACACCATCTTGCTTGTTGGATGCGCAGACTTCGACATGGCCAGAACCAGCTTCGACGCTCAATCTAATGGAGTCGAGGTGCCCATTCTCTCCTCCCTTGTGTACTCCCTAATTCTCATTTTCACAAACCACTCCACTCCACTCAATCAGTACCCGGTGTCCTACATGATGTGTATTGAGAGCCCTATGAGCTATGAATTTCATCGAGCACCTAATGTGCAGAGCAGCAGAGCATACAAAAAGTAGAGAAGACGATGGGAGGTGCCAGTAACATACATGGACTCATCGCCTGGGTGCTACCACCAGGACCGCGTTCCTGCTCCTCCTTTCGCCGCGGAGAGGAGGCGGGAAGCGGGGGCTAGGTGGTAGACTGGTAGGCTATACGGCTCGTGGGAGGAGAGGATACACCCGAGGGAAACCGCCCACAGAAGCACGGCGCCGGCTGGCAGGAGCAACCAGATCCACGCCCTGTGGGCTCCCGCCTGAGTCTGGCCGGCGAATCTGCCGCGGGAGCACCAGTGGTGGGTAGAGCCAGGAAGCGAAGCCTGCTTCTCCTTGAACATCTTCAGCTCCTACAAACCAACAACTACTGAATTCTCGAAACCAAAAATTGTAGCAAATCCATTGGAAAAGAAATAATCACTTATTGGTACCCTTTCTCTTGTCGCCAGGAGAGGAAATTAATAATGTTAACTCTGCAAAGTCTTTTGGAAATCTAAATTTAAGGTTCAATTGCTTAATGTTAAACAATTTGACTAATATTTTTTCAAAATTCCTTTGATGTGCAAGAGGAAGTATCAGTGTAATTGTGTATACTTTCTGTATATAATATAAAGTCCAAATCTGTAGCTAAAGCCTAGATGCACTAATAAGAAAAACGAGAGCACGATGCATTAGCAGATATGCATCCTTCACTCGTGTGCAGGGTTAAACTCTTCTGCAACAAGATGCTCAAAATCCACCATTTTACTCATCAACACCATGTCATTCGGCTGCCCATTCATGGATAATAATTTTAAAAAATTGCATCTCCGAGGACAGTACGGAGGAGACTGAAGTCTGAAGGTACCTACTGGAGGTTGGCTTTGAAGCAGCCATTGAGCAGGACACGAATCTCTTTGACATGTTTAATCATGTAGATATTTGGATTGGCTTAGGTAGAACAAAATCATGAAAACATTATTTTTTTCATAGTATCAACGTATAATCTTCTGAAACATATTTGCTGAATAGAACACCAAACTAAATGAGAATCAACACGTATTATCCATGAACTGAATCTGAAATGTGCAAACATACTTAAGTAGCTCCACATGCTTATTCAGACTTTCAAGTAGAAGTGTAGAAATTGTAGGCTATTAGTGTGCTATGAATCGAGGGCACCAAGCAGTTAAAAGAATCCACTATACTCCTCATTTCTTCTGAAAATCTCATCAAAATAATTTATTTAACAGTACAAATAAGTGTAAACTGTAAAATTGCAGGGGCATCAAAGCTTACGATTCCTTAGCTCATTTCACCCTATCGCATCTTGAAAGTGCATGGTTGCCCCCATGCGTGGTTTTGGTAATTAATGACAATCCTTATAGACTAATGTTTACATTGAGATATTATTATAGATCTTGTCCATGGGAAATTATAGGAGTTCATGTGTTGGACTCTTCAAGATGACTTAATGACCAATGCTCTATTCAAAGGGTTTATATGAAGAATGGTCATGTGTAGAGTTGAGCTCATTGCAAGTATGGCTTGGAATAGAAGATTGAGTGAACAATCATGTTTAACCCCAAGCCATCATACATATCAAGAGAAGAAGATGAAGTGCAAGTTCAGTATGATGCATATCGGAAGATATCCTTTGATTGAGTCTTGCAAAGGAAACATGAAGACAAAGCCTAGCGAGTCCCTCCCATAACGGAGTATGGGGGAGCATTTGTAGAAGTCTTCATCAAGCATGTGCTAGCAAGCACAATCAAGAAAGGTGTTTCAACTTGAGAGAGTCAAGATCTTCATCATCGAGCTCAAGTGGAATGCGCAAGGCAAAGGTATGATCTTGATAGGTTTTCTCTCTTACCGGTCTCATGGTGTTAGTAGGAGACCGGGTTTTAGGATAGATGGCGTACTATCAAGAGGGGCTCTCAAGTGAGTAACTTGATCGCATTGTTGTGGAGAGCTCAAACCTTTGCATACTTGGCTTCTCATATTTCTTGGTTCTTATTTGGTTTTTCTCCGTGTTGAGTTTTGGTGCTTGTCGTGATCTTCATGACAAGACCAAGTCCTTCGAAAATGGTTTTACTTTGGAAACTTGTTGCCTTTTATCCATGTGAGGATTTAGAGCTTGGTTTATCTCCATACTAAGCTCTAGTTCATCAAAAACAGATTTCGTATGAATATCTTGTTGCGTTGTTGATGAAGGAGTTTTTACTGGTTTGCATTGTTTAGGAAAGTTCAACCTTTCCCCATTTGGTTTTATCCTCACATGATGGACTGTGATGTTTCTATGCACATTCAAGTAGAGCTCGTTGTAACGATTCCAACGAGCCAAAAATCATCGAAAACGGAGTCCAGATGGAAAAGATATTGATGTTTTCGTTTATCAGTTTCTGCTGTTTTTTGCTGTAGCGGTAGTACCGCCGCGGTACCGCCCGAGGTACCGCCGGAGCTAACAGAGAGCTGTTTTCGGCGGTACCGGGAGCGGTAGTTCCGCCGCGGCGGTAGTACCGCTGCCCGGGGCGGTAGTACCGCTACGGAAGCCTGTTTTCAGCCCGTTTTGATGCCCTAACTCCCTAAGGGGGCGGTAGTACCGCTAGGGCCAGCGGTAGTACCGCTACGGCGCGAATCTGCACCCAACGGTTGGAATTTGGGTTGACCTATTTAAGGGGCCTTCTTCCCCAATGGTTCCCTAACCTTTCTAGCAAGTTTTGACCTCCATTGTTGACCTTCTTGAGCTTGCTATCTCTCCATCCCTCCAATGATTCTTGCTAATTCTTGAGGGAAAAGAGAGAGGAGATCTAGATCCACCTTTCCACCAATCAATCTCTCCTCTAAGTGAGGGGAACCTAGTGGATTTAGATCTTGGAGTTACTTTGTGGTTCTTCTCTTTTGTTCTTCCTCCCTTCTCCCCCCATAAGCATTAGTTGCCTTTGGTGGGATTTGAGAGTGAAGGATTTGACTCCTTTGTGGATTCCTTGTTCTTCCTCTCTTCTCCCCCCCATAAGCATTAGTTGCTTTTGGTGGGATTTGAGAGTGAAGGATTTGAGCACTTGTGCTCTTGCCTTTTGCATTTGGTGCATCGGTGTGCTCTCCACGAGGATTCGTGGAAGTTGAAAGTTTGTGAGCTTGTTACTCTTGGGTCGTTGGACCCTAGACGCCTTTGTGGTGGTTGGACCCTTGTGTGGTCACTTGAGGCCGTTCGGGAGCCCCCAATCCCATTGTGGGTTGTGCCCCGAATTGTTGTTGAAAGGCTCCGGATTCCGCCTCGAAGGAATTCCGATAGTGGAAGGTGAACCAAGCCTTTGTGGTGCGGTTCATCGGAGAAGAAGGCGAAACCTTTGTGGTTGTTGAACCGTTGTGTCGGTTCACACCTCTCCAACGAGACGTACTCCCTTAACAAGGAGGAACTCGGGAATACATCCTCGTCTCCGCGTGCCTCGGTTATTTCTATACCCGAGCTTTTACTTATGCACTTTGCATTGTGATAGCCTTCGTGCTTGAAGTATTCTATTGCTATCACCTTGTTGTTTATCTTGCTTAGCATAAGTTGTTGGTGCACATAGGTGAGCCTAGTTTATTTAGGTTGTCGGCTTGTTAATTTAAACACCTAATTTTATTCCGCAATTATCAAGCCTAAACCAGAAAAGTTTTAAACCGCCTATTCACCCCCCCCCCCCCTAGGCGACATCATTGTCCTTTCACATCTGAACAATATATGTTACATTTGAACAAACTTAAGCACACCAACAATTTTATGGTCAATCAAGCAGGTAATTTGTTTTAAGAGGCCATTTACGTGAATCACATCAGCTAGCTCAATCTTTGGAAAACATCAAGCTAGTTCAACTCCTAGCTTGTCAGCTTTCTGGTTATTGTTTTTTACCTATTGTCTTCCATTCCAAAATCAAGGTTTCCCAGGTTAAATAAAAGAGAATATTGGAGTTCATTCATACCGTGCAGAGTAGCATCCGTCATAATCATATTATGATGCAAAAATTAATAAGCATATTTGATATGTTATTATAGAAAATGAACCTAGTTGCAAATTGTTAGAACAATTGTTGTTGGGATTTGTAATGGACATACTCACATGCGTTGATGCAGCCATATGCTATTCTTGATACCATTCCCGGAGTGTGGGACTACGATCGACTATGGGTGCTATGCTCGACGCGGTCAGTACGACGGCTGGAGGTTGATCCAAGTGTGTCGCCTTCTTTTATGATTTATCCCAACCTCTTCTTTCCGCTTATCCTCCTTTCTCCCCGCATTCAAATGCCATAGAACACGATAACTGTATTGTCTTGCACCTGCTGTCACCGTTAGAGAGCCAATGTATATAAGCAAATTTAGACTTGCACTATAAGTGACATACATAAATGAAGCTTCGGTGTTTCCTCCAAAAAGTGAAACAACAAAGACAATAATATAAGGCATGCAATAATTTTACGACATGTTGTAAGCCTGTAATTTCAAGGACAAACATGGATAAAATGCCTTTGACATGGACGTTCATGAAAACATAGAGCAGCAATTAAGGAAACAATAGGTCTCCTCTTCAGTTTGGTGATTTGGAAATGCTAGGAATGAGGAAACAATGGATATAGGAGAGAGTACTTGGAAACAATGGATATAGGAGAGAGTATTTGGCAGTCGAGCCTTAAACTATACGATTTCCCATACACCTGAAGAGATTTACACTAAGGTGTCAATGAAAATGCACTCAGAAAATTTCCCCTATACCTGAAGAGATTTACACTAAGGTGTCACTGAAAATTCACTCAGAAATCCGCAGCCATTGGTCATCGTGTACACATCCCATACGCTCTCTGATTTTGAAGTATCATTTTGAATCTCATACTACCACCTCGTGATGATTCGTCACTTCCTTAAGAAAATTTTCTAACTAAGTTCAGATCTAGACCGACATGCTAGGGGCAGATATAGGAAACGTACCATCGGTCAAAATTGTCAACGATTCTTCTCCTCCCCGAGACGTCGCAGGTGTTGTTGGTGACGCTGCTCCCCATAGAAATTCTTCTGTGTCTCCTCGCGGAGAGGCAGAGACCGACGCGAGGGCGAGGGCAGGCTCGTCGGCATCGATCTTGAGCGCTCGGTATCGTCGGCAAGTTTTGCTCGGGACCGGGACGCGGGAGGCGACGAACAGTGTGCTGCAGCTTGGGGGGTAGGGATTCGGCGGCGGGGTTTCCATTCCTCTTACCAGAGGAGGGAGGCGACGTCAAAGAATAGCAGGGTGGCGCTGGGGGAAGAACAGGAAACCCTAGACGTTGCTTGTGTCTTGGTCTCTGGTCGTTCGAGGATAGGCAGCGAGCGGGATTTCTGAATGGGCTTGGCCCACATACTGCGATGGTGGGGCGGAGAGCAGGCAGACAAAATCGGGCGGAGAGCAGGCAGACGAAATCTACCATTTAATTCATAGACGAAATCAAGCCACAAATTATAAGCATGCAACACACCATCCGATGTAACTCATGATTTCCCTACAACTGACCTGATTCCTAGTTCCAAGCATACGGAACAGTAAACAACTAACATCTCACCACATAAGGATCCTAATCAACATGTATGGATGTAGCAGATCATGACAAAAGGTACAGAGAAATTCGAGAAGCGTAGTTAGATTTTTGTATAGGGAGCAGTAAACTAACAGCCCTATGCACGGGTCAACGATGAAGACAATAAAGAGATGCATAGGGATATTTTTTGTTATGTGCAGTACAAATTTAGAATAAAAAAATCGGGGATGCCACCCATAACTCTACAGCAGGACACAAAATCTTAACTTCACGTTATTTGACCTAATTCCAGTGACGCCACCACCGAGGACCTCACAAACTGTTCTCATTGGTACTGCTCATGGAGGAGCACGTACCTTGGGCGGCTAAGTGCTGGGGAAAAGCCATTCCTTCTGCCTTCTGAACAGGATGTCCAAAGCTTGTTTCCTTAACAGAAGCAGTTTCAGTAGCCTCTATGTAAACCTGAAAAGAGGCATATCCAAGAAAAAAATGTTATATTAGCTCTGGCCCTTACTTAGGTACATTTACAGAAGTTGAGATTCTGTTATCATTTAGATGTAGATGACTTGAGACTATCAGTTAATGAGACACGGAATCACCAAGATGAGCTTATTTCAGCAATGCAACCATCTAAATGTGCCTACTAGTAAGATTACAATTAAGTAGATTGAGAAAGAAAAAAGATGACGGTAATAGTACCATGCTAATTGCCTAATAGAAAAGTACAGAAAAATTATGTAGTCAACGCTTTCTTTTTACAAGTGTTGTCGTTACAGGCTAGTGCAAATGAAAATGACAAACTAAATCAAGATCTATCTTGTACAGGCTAGTGATCCTGTAGTCACTGACATATTTGCAAAACCTTTTAGTCCCTATATCTTGACACCAAATTCGCGATTTCATATTCAAATTAATTTACGCTTCTTAGTTTTTACAATGTCTGCTCAAGCCCATTTAACCATAAAATCTGCAGGCAGCAACGATGGTTTGAGCAATCAGGATCAATGCAAAAGAGAAGTATAAAGTAATTGCTCCTTTTGCATCAGTTCGACTTAAAACATGATTGCATCTACCACAACAAGATCTCTGACTAAAATATCCATCTTCCATCACGCACATCATCTTCAGAAAATCTCACAAACCAGCAGTTTACTTCACGTTATTTTATCCTGCATGTAAATATTCATGGTTTCTCAAGCATATAACCTCTACAAATACATACAAAGCTAGTGAAACACATAGACTAATCAAACAATATGGACACATTCCAACTATGGGTTTGTGGAAAATGTGAAACCGAAAAAAGGTGAAGCAAATCATATTGTGTTTGAGTGGCTCCTAACATCATGTACTATTGCCATGTCCTTATCTTCTTAATTAACAAACAAAGTTTACAAGAAGAAACTTTAGTCATTCAGACATAATAATATGCTGGTAGAACCTTTGCCTAAAATTGGGGATATCATTGTTGCTCAAAACTTCATGGGATACCCAGGATAGGAAATTAATGAGCATTTACCTTGCCAAAGAAAAAAGACCTGTGTGTATCATCGAGTTAATCTAGATACAGACGGGCATTCAACGACTAAAACAATGCATCACAAAAGCAAAAACTGAAGACAAATTCCCAGAAATACGTACCTTAAATAGGCAATAAAATAATTAGCAATTGGGTATAATTTTCTTGATGCTTGGTGCTTGTTGTGACTCCTCCTTACAGTCTTCTGTTAAAATCTGAAAATGTGGCAAGTGACAAGATGTGAAGCAATGACATAATCAAAAGGCCGTTGGCTAATATTCTGCTATGGAAAAGATATGGTTAAATAGACAGAAAAAGCTTGGTCTAAAATCCTTAGGACTGAGCTACGTTTCCTTGCATCATAGTGTGAGGCAACAAAAAAAAGGGTGCATGTCAAATTATATTATGCAAACCAATGAGACTATGGAAGTGTTGATCTGCAGGATGCGAAGAGGCCATTTGGCATTTGGATCTGCCTTAGTCACCATGCTAGCAACAAGCGCCATTGCCGCTGATTCAGCCAGCCGACAATGAAGGATCCTCAGCAACCACCGCTGGTGGGGTAGAGGTGGCCGGAGCGCTGGCAGCGGATTTTCTTGCCGCCTTTGGGCCGAGCAGAGGATGCAGATCACAAGGGGGCCGTGGTTAAAGGACGAGGCGTTGCCGGGTCGGGAATGACGAACGTCACCTCCGCTGCTTCAGGAGGAAGAAAATGGAGGGAGGGAGCGGAGCAGGGGTCGACACTCCACCGCGACCCCCCGTCTCTGACTCCGGCGCCGGCGATTCACCTCCCAGCAGGGTGCCGCGCCGGGATGCCGCCGCCTCCCACCGCAACACCACGAACCAACGCTGCACCGCACGAGATTCGAGTAGTGGTGAGGATGGAGCCGAGGGGGAGAGAGGCGCTCGGTCGCGCATAGGCATAGATAACTGCGAGCAAGGAGCTCGACTCCTGGCGGCGTAGGGTTCGTGGGGAGACTGGAGAGGATAGGTGAGTGTGTGGTCAGCATGACGGGCCGCGCAAATTAGATGGGCTTTGGCGCAGACGACGAGCGAGCGTGGCCTGGCAGACGAAAGAAGTTTGACGTACGTACATTGAACTCTCATTTAATAGTAAAGATACTCAGGATAGATGTGTAGTCAAAATAGTAGATAACAATCTTTCATTCGCTGCACGATCAATAAATATCTTCTGTCCTCAGTTACGTTATCACTGCAAGACTAAACTAGGGAGTATGTGGCAAAGGGCCCATGTAGGCATCTTCAGTCTTTCGATGTTATCACCAGCAGCCCCAGCGCGCCAATCAGGAGGTACTGCAGCAAGAAGCATCATCATTTCAGCTATTGTAGAATTGCATATTTTTTTATTGCAAATTTAGATCTCTCATTATCCAGAAGCTGAACGAGCGAGGCCTACTATCAAATCTGATGGAGAAGTTCTCATATGGACTACAGCTATCATGGACTAACCTCTAGTGCGGTCGGTATACTTAACAAGACTAAACGTACCTTGATGATGGGCTGCTCAGTCATCACAATTGTAACATACCCGACATATGGAAGAAAGCTGTTCACGGAGCAAAAGGGTAATGTTAGCTGAATTAACTTTCATCAGCTTGAAGGCAGATAAGTGATGCAAATGTCATGGTTACTCACCCTACAGCCCTCCCCATGATGTGATGCTGCTGAAGCCAACGCTGACCATGTGCATACAGCACCAGGTCATCCATGGGATTGTTGTCACCTAAAAGGCCTTTGATCAGTTCATCAGTTGAATTAGAAGTGTGTAGTGGGATCGTATCAACTGTAAATTATACTCCCTCCGTTTCACAATATAAGATATTTTAGATGTAACACATGGTGTCTAGATTCGTACTAAGATAAGTGTACATATACACTAAAACATGTCTAGATACATGTGTGTACACATGAATGTGTAAAATGGCTAAAACATCTTATATTCGGAAACGGAGGGAGTACACTGGTAGATGTTCATTATTATTGCAGGACCATTTAGCACAAACTGCTTTACAAACTGGTAGATGTTCATTATTATTGCAGGACCATTCAACACGAAATTTATGGAACTGAAAAGGAGAGTGGTGGATACCTTTTGTGAGGATATCAACTTCTCCACTTTCCTGGCGTTCATGAACCTATACAGAAAGTAGAGTTAAGTCAAACCAAGCACCAAAAAAACGGTTCAACTCTACACAAATGACTTCAAATAACAATTACCTTAATCACACGGTGAACAATAGGAATTTCACGGCCCTACATACATAGCAACCAGATGAGAATTAGGTGTTTTGAGGATAATGTAGAAGGCAGCAAACAGTTTTTTTTTACAGGACCAACAACTGATAAATCAGTGATTCTGTGACTAATTTATGGCTTACAAAGCAGTAGGACTTACATCAACATTGAAAACAACAATTTCTCCAGTACGGATGGGCTCTGTGCTCATGCGCAAAAACAGGATATCACCCTGCAAAGCAGATAATAAATCAATGGATCTCCACATGATGGAAGAACGAACTCTGAATTGGAATAGAAACAGTATTATATGCACCGATACAGATTGATAAACAGGGAGTTGGAAGGAAACTTTTGGGATGAATGAGGAATCTTCAACCATTGCCATACAGTAGAATTTCCACCTCAAAGTGCCTAATGCAAATAAAAGCTGCACATGTAAGCTGATTCTCCTGTTGTGGCTGGGGAACTGACCCTTTGGAATCCAGGCTCCATGCTCTCAGAAAGAACAACGACCACTGGCGACTCGCTCCCAGTCGCAACCATCAATCCCTTCCATATGATCAATGCCGATGAAACAATCATACCTGACACAGAAAACATGCGAAGATACCGATTAAGAACGCTGTTGCGATCAATCAGTGGACATGCATAAGAGTAAGAGCATCAAAACGCCAACCTAACCCACAATGACAGATTGAGTGATGATCCCCGTTCAGTTCCTTTTTCCTGAATACGACGAGTCTATATCTAATACTACACTACAGTCCATTTATCTAAATACGACGTATGTTAGAAGCAACGAACAGCGTTTGTAACAGTTAGCCGCTAGAATTAAGAAAATATGATGCTCATGATTCATGGTGGGAAGACAATTACCAGCACACTTATCAACCGCTGGCATGTCCAGTTTTGCTGACTCCCTCCGTTCCACAATATGAGGTGTACCACATGTTGTCTAGATTCACACTAAAATAAGTGCACATCAGCACATGTACACTAAAACATATCCTAGATACACGTGTGTGCATATGAATTTGGAAAATAATTAACTAAAACATCTTATATTATGGAATCGCAGGGTACTATTGTTCTTCAAACAAAACCTCATAAATCTCGTAGAACCTGATCAAAGAACCCCAAAACCTCCATTCCCAATCTAACCAGCGAGAATTGCCACAGCTAATAACTATAACCGCGCGAAACAGTAGTAAAATCACATGGTGAGCCCCCGCGAAATTACTTCTATATAGACAGGGGCAAGAAGGGGAAGACGGGAGATCAGGCGGTCACCGAGGCTGATGATCTGCGCGAGCACCTGGCGGACCTGCGTCGAGCGGATCGACTCCAGCTGGTCGCCGACGAACCCCATCTCGGCGGAGAGCTGACCACCGTTTTTCAGACAGGGCCCCGAGAGTCTTCCGTATCAGCTTGCAGCCCCGACGCGGGTCGGTACACGTCACGGGACCAATTTTGGTGCGTCGGATGGAGATCGGACGTGCGACAGCTCACTCCGTGCTGTCAGGCTTGCGCAGCCTCCGCATCCCCAAATTCATCATGGTTTTGTTTCCTGAATGAACAAACATTAAATAATTTTTGTGATATGACCAATGCATCTTCGTCTAGCAGATTCTTACAAGTTGTATGCAAGTGTTAGAAAGTCGTTTCGGATAATCATCATCACATGTACTGTGTCTCCAAAGAATAAGTTCCATGGTCGCCGGATCAGACGTGCGTGGCTCCGGGGAAAGTCAGGTGTCTACGAGAGTGTAGTAGTGTACGTGCATGCATCTCTTACATTTTTTTTATGTAGCCAAGGTAGAAAATGACTCGACGTACGGGGCATGAAGTCAACATTGGCTCCGGTGCAATCCACTTCAAATGATCGGTTTTTTTTCCTTTGGTTGCGATGTCATTGCAGTTGACTCTCTATAATAGTCAGTGTATGCATGTAGCTTGATCCTGACCATTCCAACGTGTAGTATCTCTCGACTATGTCACCCACGGAGCATGATATCAGGCCTATCAACTACAGATTGATTGAAACTGAACCATATCGACATGTTTGCAAGCCTTCAAACGGAGATGAGCGCAAGAATTGGACGTCTACAATTCCGTCGATGGGCACAATGGTGATCCCTCAGTTCGAGGAGTAAAATTCAAGTTTTTACTCCTATAGCATGCACCTAACGAATCTCATTAGCTGTTAGAGGAGAAAAAACATTACCCCTCCTCACCATCTCCTTCCCTAAATCCACCCTGTTACCACATTGTTCCCCACTTCAGCGTTGAGCCTATGTCCGAATCCTCCTATCGTCGGTCCCCTCCGCACATTCGGAGCACAGATCGATGACGCACGCCGCATGGTGGCGGCGGCTCCTCCTCCGACCTATCCTCTCGCGACTCCTTCCAATTCCTCGACCTGCCACCACCATCGCCGAGAAGGTATCCTTGCGTGCGGCGCCGACCGTGAAACCCATAAAAAAAATCATGAATTTATGTTTAAGTTTCTTAGCGGGTTAAATTTAAGTTATCAACTAGAAACCGCTAACCGTTCGAGTAGCAAATTGGGTGATTAACGAATAAGTTGGCATATAGATGAATAAATTATAAGGAATTGAATCGGTTAGAGATGTCCTCATACTATGTTTGGCATCGTGTCTGATTCTCATATTCTGCATTTGCTTGATCTTTTTTACCAACGAACACAGTTTAAGGCTTCTTTTGATTAATTCTTAAGTACTACTCCCTCTGTTCTTGAGTCAATTAATGACTCATGAACGAACGGAGGGTATCAGTTATTTCTCGTGAATGGAGATTATTCAAACCTCGCCGCCTCAGTATACTCCGCGCGCGACATCTTCGTCTACCTCGTCGTCATCCCATCATCAGCCAACTCACAGTCTAAATGCGCGCGTATATAAAGATAGTAGTAGTACTACTCTGCTAGTGCCACCGTACTCGAGCAGAAGAAGCTGACTGCGAGGCGAGCCGAGCCGGAGATGGCGGCGACCGCGAGGGGGAGCTTGCGGGAGATCCGGGCGGGCGACGTGGAGGCGGCCGGGCTTGCCGCGGACGACGCGGATCGCTTCCTCGCCGCGCTCCGCTCCGCGGCCGGTGACGAGGGCAGCGACGACGCGGCTGCCGCGTGGGCGGCGGTGGTGGCGGCGGGGGTGCTGCGGCCGGAGCACCCGCACGCGCTCCACCAGCTCGTCTACTACTCCGTCTACGCTGCCTGGGACCGCGCCGCCCGGGGCCCGCCGCCGTACTGGTTTCCCTCCCCGTAAGTCGTCGCCGTCCATTTCCGTTTCGAGGAACAGCTTGAACAAGGCTTTCTACCAATCAGTTAAGCTCGTGGTTCCATTTAACACTGTAGTAATAACAAGGTGGACAGTAGTAAGATAGTAAACAAAAATTATACCACTCCCTCCGTAGCTTGCAAGACATGACTGCAACCGAGGTACAGATTCACATCATGCGTGCTACTATGTGATACGATTTTGATCGATGTAATGTATGATTACTTCAGTTTCATGAAAAAGTTATGTCGTTGTTGCAGGATTGACTGTAAGCAAACAAATCTTGGGAGATTGATGGAAGAGAATGGACCTAAGCTGCTAGGATCATCGTACAAGGACCCCATTTCGAGCTTTAACCTCTTCCACAAGTTCTCCGTAGAGAATCAGGAGGTCTGTTTTTTTACTGAATTGGGAATTTACCTCAAATTATAATTTATAAGTGAACGACTAAAATTCAGTTCTAAATTTTCTTTCTTCAGGATGTAAATGTAAGCTTAGCTAACAGATGATTTTTTTTTCTTAGGTCTACTGGAACCTGATGCTAAAGACACTCTCAATCAAGTTCATACGAGAACCAAAGTCGATTTTAGATACATCGGATGAATCAAAGAAAGGTGGAAAATGGTTCCAAGGTGCAGTGCTTAACATTGCTGAATGTTGTCTGCTACCTTGGCCTTCCCAAAACAGGACAGATGACAGCACGGCTATTATCTGGAGGGATGAGGGTCTTGATGATTATCCGGTGAATCGTATTTCATTGAAGGAACTTCGCACTCAAGTGATGTATGAACCTATTACCATATTAAGAGTGTGGAGCATACACAAACTTTGAATTATATTTGCTCTTATTCTACAATGTCATAATCAAGGTTTTGTTGCTTCTTTTTCAGGATTGTTGCAAATGCCCTTGATACCATGTTCCAAAAGGCGGACCGGATTGCAATAGACATGCCTATGACATGCAATGCGGTCATCGTGTATCTCGCAATCATCCTTGGTGGCTTCGTTGTTGTGCCTATAGCAGACAGTTTCGCGCCTCAGGAGATTGGCACTAGGATGAGGGTCTCAAATGCAAAGGCAATTTTTACTCAGGTTAGACCGTTGGAAGCCTTACACATCCTTCAGTACTCTACCAGTAGGGCTTATACTAATTCCTTGATATTTCAGGATTTCATAATTAGGGGAAGGAAGAAATTTCCACTTTACAGGTATATTTTTTAAAAATTACATAGTCCACTCAACTTGAACAGTCAAATAATAATTATTTAATAGGATTCTTCATGTGAAAATGGTTGTTTTGATTGTTTTACAGTATATTTTTCTTGCATGACCTTACTTAACTGTGACAAAACAATTTTGATCACTCATCGAAAAATAATCAAATTATGTTCCACAGCCTTGTCATGGAAGGAACTTCATCCAAAGCTATTGTTATTCCTGCAACTGGAGATTGTCTTGGAGTTACACCAAGGAATGGTGATATATCCTGGAAAGATTTTCTTTCTCGTGCTGCTGAAAGGTATGCAGATATATTTGATCCTTCCAATGGCACATAGAAATAATGAAATTGAGAGTTTAGATGTTCTCTTAATAACATTTAACACATGTATTACAAAACAAAGATGAATGATATGTGATGAACGTCGGAACAAAATGTCTTGGATTTGCAGGTCATCGTACTCTCCAGTTTATCAATCTGCAGACGCACTAATTAATATACTATTTTCATCAGGAACAGCTGGTATAGACTATCATGAGTCCCTGTCGGCTTTCCTTTTTATCTTCGATTGCACCATTTTTCTTCTTCATAACCACACATACTTAAAATTTGAGCTTTGTTATGCGCTTCTCGTGCAGGAGAGCCAAAGGCTATACCGTGGACACAACTTTGTCCCATAAGATGTGGAGCTGATTACTGGGCACATTTGGATGTTCACCCACAGGACATAAATTGCTGGCCTACAAATTTGGGTTGGGTTATGGGACCTATAATCTTGTTCTCATCGTTTCTAGGTGGCGCGACTTTGGCTTTGTATCATGGTTCTCCGCTAGGACGTGGTTTCTGCAAGTTTGTGCAGGTGTGGCATAATTTGCACCGCACTTACTTTGAACTGCTAAAGGCGATTTAACCATTGTTTTAGGGAAATTGTACAATCTACACTATATTTATTTATGATGTTTATAGAAAAATTATGCAATATTTTTTTGCGCAACGGAAAAATGCAGAAAAAGAACAAAACAAACCACTAAAAACTAGAGTAGGACTTGTTGCCTTGTGGACAACCGTGACAAGCTCCTGTTTGAATTTCTTCCTATTTCTAGATTAGTTCTCTAGAATCAGGCTCGCGCCCCGCTTTATAAATAAAACCACATCGTTTGAGACCGCTGCTGGGCCAGACAGCACAACGCCCAAAAGAAACTGCTGGGGCGGAAACAGCAGTTTCCAACATCCAGACACAAACATGTATGAACATCCAGACACAAACAGCAGTTTCTAGATTAGTTCGGCTAAACTCCTTTCAAAATACAATAATTTCCAACATCCAGACGGTCCCAAATCACTGGTTATTTCCAGGTACAAACATGTATGAACCAATTATATCACTTACAGACGCCTCGAGTTAAATTAACCTCGAAGCCTATTTATGCTCCAAAGTTCTGTTCTTACGGTCTTACCTATATACAGATATTGTCGAGCCCTAGTTTTGTGAATGAACAAAGGTTGGATTTTATCAGAAGTCTGAGCAATGCATATTTACATTAGAAGAGCTAAACATAATTTTCTCATACTCATGCACTTCACTATAATGTCCATTTAATTATTTTTTAGGATTCCAATGTAAGTGTATTGGGAACTGTTCCTAGCTTGGTGAAGTCATGGAAGGCTGGCAATCTGACTAGAGGAATAGACTGGACAAACATCAGGTATTTGCTTACAGTGTTATAAGCAAAACAGCTTCAACATAAGTTGGTTGACGAAAGTTACGGTCTATTGTTGTAGAGTACTTGCCACAGCAGGAGAGGCTTCTGATATTGATGATAATCTGTGGCTTTGTTCACGTGCCTGCTACAAGCCTATTGTTGAGTGTTGTGGGGGCACGGAGCTGGCATCCATATACATTCAAGGGAGTCTTTTGCATCCACAAGCTTTTGGAGCTTTCACTGGTGCGTCAATGTCCACCGGGTTTGTCCTACTTGATGAAGATGGAAATCCATATGTAAGTACTGGCCATTGAATTTAAGTTTGGTAACTCTGTTCGAGGCATAACCATTTGAATTTGCGATGACAGCCGGATGAGCTACCTTGTGTTGGAGAAGTGGCCCTCTTCCCTTTATATTTTGGTGCTACTGACCGGCTTCTCAACGCTGACCACAATAAGATTTACTTTGATGGAATGCCCATTTACAGAGGACGGGTATGGATTTGCTTATTTTGGTTCTTCATTTGGTTGCTTAGCTTCAGCCATTTATCTAAACTTCGTGACAAACTTTGTTGTGAAGATATCCAATATTTGGAGTAGTCAGCTTGTTAAGCTTTATAATTTATAATTAAAACAGTGATGTTCTCCTAGTTCTATAGTTGACCTACTTAGAGAAGGTGAGAAGAAAATATGTGATAAATTTTGCTTTAGTACACCCCCAAATTTAAACACAACAATGGCTGAGAAGCTATGTACCAGTACCACTTCATAACTAATGACATGAATAGTTGTACTCCCTCCGATTCATAAAAAAAATGCCGTTCTATAAAACAAGCTTACTCCGGTAGTGTCTTGGAACATGCAAAGTTTCACAAGAAACCCAATACACCGCAAGGTAGGGAGTAGAATTTTTTTAATTATTGCACACATTGCTAAACCAACCAAATAAATCCAATGACGACATGGTATTAGAAGTATAGGTAATAATCATAATGGCGAAAACTCATTCTTTTTATTCATACTTGTGTTGCAGCAACTCCGGCGACACGGCGATATAATCGAGAGGACGGCTGGTGGTTACTATACCGTACAGGGCAGAGCAGACGACACTATGAATCTTGGAGGAATTAAGGTTGAACATCCTCCTTTCGATATTTGAAATCCATTGTTATTACCATATTTAGTGAAACCAAATCAAAATTACTCTTGCCTCTACAGACAAGTTCAATAGAGATCGAACGAGTTTGTAACAGAGCTGCCGAGAGTCTATTAGAAACGGCAGCAATTAGCATCAAACCTTCTGGTGGAGGACCAGAACGACTGGCTATCTTGGTAGTGCTAAAAGATAAATCTGCACCGTATGATGCAAATCTTCTGAAGAGCAAGTTCCAAAGAGCCATCCAGAGAAACCTCAATCCTCTTTTCAAGGTAAGAACTTCTCTACTCCCATGTCTAGTTCATATATATGATCAGATATGGGCACACATTGTGAAGGAATTGGGATGTTTGTTCATGTTGGCAGGTGAGCTACGTCAAAGTAGTCTCGGTGTTCCCTAGAAATGCGTCAAACAAGCTGCTGAGAAGGGTTTTGAGGGATCAGCTGAACCAAGAACTTGCGAGTCGCAGCAAGCTATAAGGGGATTACAGAGTATCTCATCTCTCTTCTATAGAAAATGGCTCATCATATTCCGAAGTATTATTGAACGTTTGATGTGTTACATAAGAAATAGTTTGAATGCCTTCTTGTTGTGTCCATTGGATGAGTTCCTCAGAACGCCTTCGACCGAGCTGTGGAGAAGGGTCTTGAGGGATCAGCTGAACCAAGAACTGACGAATCACGAGATATTTCATATGTCTTCAATAGAAAATAGCTCATCATGTTCCTAATATTATTGAATATCGGATGTGTTATCTCATCGTATTCCTAATATTATTGAATATCAGGTGTGTTATATAAGAAACTCTAGCAATCCCTTTTTGTTTTGTTCATTTGGGGTGTGTAAAGAAATTCATAATGCACCTATTGTATATGTTCAGCTCACCGGGCCCTTCATCTTATTATTACAGAACGTTCTTGTAAATTATAGGCCAATTCCAGGTATATAAGTAAGTAGCGATTTCAAATTCGGAGGTTAACTGTACTCTGGCAACTTTACATACGGGGGAGTTGGGTTTTTTTCCTTTTAACTCATGAATTGTTCTAAAAAAATTAAGGTATTTCGAACCCAGTAGCAACAGGGCTAGATACTCTCTTCATCAACTTATGTTGAGTACAACATTCCTGTTTTACTAGGTAATGTAACTAGTATTCTTATGATTATTTTTCTTTCGGAGAACTCTGTCCTCGAGCACAAGGCCTGGATTTTTTACATAAAAAAATCGAGAAACACAACACAACGCAAGCGCTCATATACACGTGCACACATTCACCCCTACGACCGTAGGCACGCACATCCTACCCCTATGAGCATCTCCGAGACTAGAGCAAAACAGGCCACTGGTCCCGGGCCGGGAGGGCTTTTTGTCCCGGTCACGCGCCCGGGACAGCGTGTTCGGGACAAATAGCCTCCCCTATTTGTCCCGGGCACGCCACGGCCCGGGACCAGTAGGGGGGTCACGTGGCCAAACCAGACAGTATATATGATTTTTTTTCTTTTTTTTTCTTTTGTTTTGTTTCCTGTTTTCTATTTTTGTTTCTGTTTTCTATTTATGTTACTGATTCTTTTGTGTTTGTGTTTTTTCATTTATGTTTCATTTCAAACAAGATCTAGTTGCATATTATACGTTACTATGTAATATATATCATGAATACACGATTTTTTCCTCGGGATATAGTCATGAATACTACTAGTACACGAGTTCTCCCAAACAAATATTTACAACCGGAAGATCATGTCTAAATATTTACAAACAGAGATCATTACATGACAGAGAAGCATTAGACCCTATTTTTTCCTCGGGATGGTCTTTTTTGACGGCCGGATTATACTGCATTCTGCGCCTGGCTTTATGACATAGTCAAGCAGAAAGCCCGCAATTTCCTCCGCGATTGGTAGTAGGCGGTATTTTGCATCAAGCATGTTCCGGATCGTCTCAAACTAAAAAGGAGAGATCAACACCAATATATCAACCATTATGAAAATAATTCAATTTGAAAAGTGAACAAGTTTGAATGAATTGTTAACGTACCCTATTCCAGTCTGCACCCTCATTGAAGTGAATTCGGATGAACTCGCAGACATAGAATCCACACAAATTGGTGCCTTGTTGCTGCTTCGCGCACTTTATGATAGAATAAGATAAGAAATTAATAAAAAATAATCAAAAATATTGAAAAAATGGTATTGTGAGACTGAAATTAAGAATATGCGTATGTGGAACCTAGCTAGTACGTCTTACCTCTCGACATTTAAAAGTGAGGTTCTTAGCTATACCGACATCCTTGTGGAAACCGGTGAATTTGTCCCAAACCCTGAAGTTTACGGTATGAAAAATTAGTAAAGAAGTTAACTAATTACTATATATTATTAGAAAAGACGAGGTCGATTGTGATAATGAACGAAATTACCTCTGGAGCATCTGTTTCGTGTCGTCGAACTTTTCTTCAGGTTTCGATAATGGGTCCAAGACATCAACGATTGCCTTTTCAACATCAATCTCAAATAATACCCAGTGAAATCTGCCATATGTTTATATTTGTTAATAACTAAATCATCAATTACATATACTTAATTAACATCGAGTATGTATAAGAAAGTAAACAACTCATTCGAAGTTGAACGGGAAAATTATGGTGCTTTTGTAATGTTGCGCCATCAAATAAGTAAGCAAAAGCTCCTCCGTTTGATCTGGGTAATGTAACAAACCATGATGATGAACTCGATTAGGGTCAATGAATCCAATCTTGTGATTGAGTCCCAGCTTTCGAGATTGTATAATTTTCAGCCTGCATAATAGAGTACAAAAGTAATATAGTGATAAGGATAATTACAAGCAATGAAAAATAAGTAGAGCTAGAGAATTACTGACATATATACATAATTTAATTACTTACATGCAAAAGGCACTGATGATAGATTTGTCGAGCGCGTCAAAATTGAATAACTGCCATAATTCGCAATACTCGATTTGAACCTCATCATCACCTGGGCCAAAAAAATCCTTTGGAATTTTCCCATAGAGTCAGTCTCCGTCTTGACTTTTCGTGGTACGCAAGTACCATGCATTTAGTTGGTGCAACCTAGCTGATAGAGTGCGCACCATTGCAGGGTCGACAAGATCTTCTCCTCTCACATATGTCCGCACCACCTCATGTATGGTGACACTCTCGCCAGCTTGCAATGCCTTAAGCTCTGCCAGAGTTATACCCATATCTCTAGCTTGCTGCGAAAGTACATCATCGACCGGGTTCCGGTTGTAAGGCGTCAATATGAGTGGAGAGGCCGATTGTCCCGCCTGCATTCCGAGCTGTGGAACATCTCTCTTCTGGGTGGCAGCAGATTTTTGTTCTTCCCACACTCTCTTAGATGTACGCACCAGAACGCGTGTGTAGTCATCGTCCATATTTAGTTCATATTGCGACGGATGCGTAAGAAATTCTATGGCCCACCGTATCGCTTCCGAAGAATAAACTGGAACAGGCAAAGACATCTTTTTTGCCTTCTTTCTCTGGGAAGTCTGGATCTCCTCGACCCATGTATCGACATCTTTGCGAGAGTTCACAAAGCGAGACTTCCCGGCCGTTTCGCTTTTCTGAGTACTAGTCGACGCAGCGGTGCACTTCCGCTTCTTTTGCGGAGGCGATGGAGTCCGTTGACGCGGCGGAGTACGCTCACGCGGCGGAGTACGCTCACGCGACGGCGGAGATGGAGTAGCGCCTTGGTTGTCGTTGTGGGGGGTGTCTGGACTAGCGCATTGGTTGTCGTTGTTGTAGTTATGTGGACTGGCTTGTGGACTGGGAGGGCGATTTAGCTGCATGTGTGGGAACACGATGTATTCTTTTTTCCATAAGCAGGTACTCTTGAGGGCAAATCTCAACTCAACCTCGTCTTCAACCGTAGGGAAGTCCAGCTTAATTCCCTCATATCTCTTGATAACCTCATCAACCCCGACAACAGCATAGCCATCTGGAATAGGGCGACAATGGTAAGTTCCATTTGGGCTAGGCGGTAGGGCAAAGCCGTGCGCCACCTTCACGGTTATGTTCAAGCATGGCACATGTAGGTCGCAAAGTTCCAGCTGCACGATATTATCCACGGGGTGACGAGGACCCGGCATATCATTGTGGCGATCGAGCTCCGTCGAAGCCACGCTTCTTCTCCGCATTGATTTTGGATCAGGAGAAGGATTTTCGGGCGTCTCAGATTCACAGGGCATCCGTCGAGTCTGCGCTGCCTTCAGCTCTGCTATCTCCTTCTCATGCTGTAGTAATTTATTTTCCATCCACTGGGCCCGGTCGGCAATCTCTTTCTTCTTTCTCGATCGGCTTCTATAAGTGCCAACATCTTTGGGAAACCCAAGTATCCACGGTACAGAGCCGACGGTTCCTCTTGTTCGTCCACTGTGTTCAGGATTCTTAAGGGCTCGCGATAGCTCGTCCTTCTCTCTGTTAGGGTGGAACCTGCCTTCCGTGACCTCCTTCCATACCTCTCTGAGAGCTTTAATAGGGTCAGGTCCGTGCTCCTTGGTAAAAAGACAGTCACCTGTTTCAGGGTCTAACTTTCCACCATGCCCATAGAACCAAGCCTTAAGCCGGTCTGGCCAGTCAAATGTCTCGATCTGTATACCTTTAGCCAAAAACTCTTCCTCCATTTTCAGAAACTTAGGCAGGGCCGTCAGGTAGCCACCTGACCCCATGTTATGGTGATATATCTTTTTGTCTGCATTTTTCTTATTTCTCTCTGACATGGCCTTAGCGGCTTCCGATTGCTTGTACGCCTTAAATTCGGGTCACTCATCTTTTATCTTTTCATAGACTCCGACAAATTTTGGAGTTTTACCTTCTTTTATGAACTTGTTAAGCCTTTTCTTCCAGCTGCGGAACAATTCACCCATCTCAATATAAGTCCAGGCCTTGCATCGATTCTCTATAACCGGCTCCTCTACATCCTCCTCTTCCGGTAAAGTGAAATTCTGCATGAGCTCGTCCCAAAGGAGTTGTTTGTCTGCATTCGAGACATAAATAACCCCCTCTTTTGGCACCTTTGGCTTATACCATTCTTGAGCCCTGATGGACGGTCCGTCCCGAACGATGACTCCGCACTGAGCTACAAATTTCCTTGCGTGGTTAGCGGGAGCAATCGGTTTTCCTTTTTCATTGATCTCCTCGATGTGGTACTTCTGTTTCCCTTGGAGCTTTTTGGTCCCGGTTCGTGGCCCGCCTCGTTTCACCGCTGCTTTTTTGCCTGGTCCCGGTTCATGGCCCGCCGACGGCTAAACACAAGAAAAAGTGATAGTTAATATATGTATACACACAAATCTTTTCAACGGAGACAAAAACCTGAGGGCATATATCTACCTCGGCGGCCGACTTTCCAACAGTAGAGTCGGTGAACTGTCGGTGAGCTGAACTGTCCGTGACGTCTATTCCGTCTGAATGCCCCTCCAGTCCATCACCGGACTCGTTCAGAAATTGCCCGGTGAAATCGTCTACGTGTTCCTCTTCTTGTTCATGGTTTCTACCGGGCTCCAATTCATCACCTTCGCGAATGATGCCAAACATGTCCTCTTCTTGTTGAAGGTTTCTACGGGTGTCCATAGTTTCTGCAAGAGATTTCAATCCATTTAAATAATTTTAATAACTCAATATCTAAATAACTTTACCGATATGTCATACAACTAAATCTAACTCAACATCTTTTATCATTTATTTGTACAAACACATTTCAATTTCAACCTGAAGCAAAGTTATTTCAATTACAAATACAAATACATTAAGACATTAAGACATTTCAATTTTACAAACACATTTCAATCATATCGAGTATCTCATTTCTATTTACATATCTCTTTTGAAGTCTCTCAAACTTTACTAGGGCTCCGAGAGGGCGGCGGCTACGACGCGGTGACAAATCCGAGTACCTGCACGCAAAATCCAAGTAAGAAAAAATAGATATGAATCCAGTTGATATGAATTAATATGAACATTTTTATGATACAACATTACAGATTATATTTTTTTGATCATTTTGGTATAAAGATTATATTTTTCTGATTTAATATGAATTTTTAACAATTTATGTAATTTAATAAATAGAGTTGGGTCCACATGTCATAATTTTAATATTTACCGAAATGATTTACCAAAATAATAAAAGTCTGACATGATTGTCCCACATGTCATACTCAGAATAATTCCAGTAAAATACAAAAAAGATTTAAATGGATTTGCTGACGTCAGGTGACGTCAGCACTGGAGTTCATCTCCAATCCGAGATGAATTCGACGATTTGGGGCAAATTGGTGCAAGTCAGAGAGTGAAGCAGCTAGAGGGAGTTGAGGCAGACAGGTGGGTGGCGGCGCCGCTCCGGTTTGGTTGCCGGAGCTTGCTCGGCGGCGAGCTTTTGCGGCGGCCGGAGGTGATTCACAACGAACTACTAATCCCGGACGGATTGAGATGAACGGAGCGTACTAGGATGTTCAAAAGCTCACCACAAACTCGAGGAATTGCTCGGGAAGGCTTGAATACGACGCACGGCGACGGGAACTTCCACGGCGTCGGCGGCGGCTAGGGTTTGCGTCGAGGAAGGAGGCGGCGGCGTCGGAGGATGGAGGATGGAGTATCTGGGGCGGAGAAGCTTCCCAGCTGCTCAACACGGGGAAATATTCACCGGCGGACGGCGGCGGCTAGGGTATGCGTCGAGGAAGGAGGCGGCGGCGCTCGAGGGGAAATTTTGGCAGCCTGACGGCGTGGTTGTGGTTTTGCTCCGGGTTGAGCCACCACCCGGGACAGATAGAGTGTTGCTATATTTCCCCGTGTGCACTTAGCCACGGGTGGTGGCTCCGCCCGGGACAAATAGCACTCAACTGTCCCGGGCCGTGGCTGCACCCGGGACAGATAGCACTCAACTGTCCCGGGCTGAGCCACCACCCGGGATAGATGGGGTTTTTTCTTTTTCTTTTTCTTTTCTTTTTCTGTTTTCTGTTTTCTGTTTTAAATAACTTTGGAATTTAAAACAACTTTCAATATGAAAAGTGTTTGAATTTAACTAACTAATACAAAAACATTTTCTCTTTTCTATAACCATTATTTTAATAAGTTTAAAACTATTTTGAATGTGAATTTGTATAACTTTTGCAAACTTTGGAATTTGAAAAAACTTTCAATATGAAAAGTGTTTGAATTTGACTAACTAATACAAAAACATTTTCTCTTTTCTATAACCATTATTTAAATTAGTTTAAAACTATTTTGAATGTGAATTTGTATAACTTTTGCAAACTTTGGAATTTGAAAAAACTTTCAATATGAAAAGTGTTTGAATTTGACTAACTAATACAAAAACGTTTTCTCTTTTCTATAACCATTATTTAAATTAGTTTAAAACTATTTTGAATGTGAATTTGTATAACTTTTGCAAACTTTAACTTACAAACCGGGACTAAAGAAGCACACGGATCGTGTGTTTCTTTCAAGCACTTGTAAGCCGTTTGATCAGGTGTGTGTTTCTTCTGATTGCTTCTGAGCTGTTTGATTAACGCTTTCAGTTTCAAACCGGGACTAAAGAAGCACACAGATCGTGTGTTTCTTTGAAACACTTGTTAGCCGTTGGATCAGGGGTGTGCTTCTTTTGAGCACTTGAGAGCTGTTGGATCAACACTATCAGTACCACTGGTTGAGCCCGTGACCCTATATATAGCCCCCTCTCGGACGAGGCGAGCACTCAGTGTTTCCTCCTTCTAGTGCCTAGCCGGGTGGTGTGTGGTATACAAATCACTCGGATTCCCTGCATACGCCCCACGGTGCATTTGATATGCAGGCACTCAGGAGCCACCGTGGAGCTGTATGCAGGTGAAATCGTGTGTTTTGTTCTATCAAAAGAATAGTTCAATTCATCTACTGAGGAATATATACAAATTACTCGGATTCCCTGCATACGCCCCACGGTGCATTTGATATGCAGGCACTCAGGAGCCACCGTGGGGCTGTATGCAGGTGAAATCGTGTGTTTTGTTCTATCAAAAGAATAGTTCAATTCATCTACTGAGGAATATATACAAATTACTCGTATTCCCTGCATACGCCCCACGGTGCATTTGATATGCAGGCACTCATCAAGAGCCACCGTGGGGCTGTATGCAGGTGAAATCGTGTGTTTTGTTCTATCAACGCCGACGGATCCATTTGATATGCAGGTAAAAATGGAGCATCTTCTTCATATCAAAAGTTTAATATATTAATTATTACATATCGCACCAACATCTCCATCACACAACACCGCCAGTTCTTCTGCGTCGGAACCATGGAGCATCTTCTTCAATCAACTTGATGATTGGGTCAATGTTCACTACGAAAGGCGGAATTTCATCAAAATTATTATAATCATCTGACATGTCTGTCTTGTCCTCCACTCCCACGATGTTTCTTTTTCCTGAAAGAACTATGTGACGCCTCGGCTCCTCCACTCCCAGGATGTTTCTTTTTTTGGGTCTGCTAGACATGTCTTTCACATAGAAAACCTGAGCCACATCATTGGCTAGCACGAATGGTTCATCTCTGTACGCAAGATTGTTTAGATCCACTGTTGTCATTCCGTACATCTTGTCTACCTCAACCCCGCCTTTCAGATTGACCCATTTGCACCGAAACAAAGGGATCTTAAAAGAAGGTCCATAGTCAAGTTCCCATATCTCCTCTATGCAACCATAATATGTGTTCTTCTGCCCATTGTTGTTTGTTGCATCAATGCGAACACCACTGTTTTGGTTCGTGCTCTTTTTTATCTTGGACACTCGTGTAAAATGTATTTCCATTTATCTCGTACCCTTGGAAAGTACATATAGTTGTAGATGGTGCCCTGGCCAACAAGTGTAACTCTTCATCAACCTTGTCTTTATTTTCAAGATGTGCTCGCAACCAACCGCCGAACGTGGCCATGTGTGTACGTACAATCCAGTTGTCAGACTTCCCCGCGTGTAGAGAGCGTACAAAATTCTTGTGTTCATCGATATACGGGGCCACCAAGGTAGAACTTTGTAGAATTGTATAGTGTGCTTCAGTGAAAGAATGTCCATCCATACAAATTTTTGTTTTCTTTCCTAGTGTGCCTTTTCCACTAAGTCTACCCTCATGTCGTGATTGTGGAACACCTATCGGCTTAAGGTCATGAATAAAGTCAACACAGAACTCAATGACCTCCTCGTTACCATAGCCGTTGGAGATGCTTCCTTCTGGCCTAGCACGGTTATGCACATATTTCTTTAAGACTGCCATGAACCTCTCAAATGGGAACATATTGTGCAGAAATACAGGACCGAGAACTTGAATCTCTTCGACTAGGTGAACCAGGAGATGCGTCATAACATTGAAGAAGGATGGAGGGAACACCAACTCAAAACTGACAAGACACTGGACCACATCATTTTGCAACCCTGGTAGAATCGCCGGATCGATTACCTTTTGAGATATTGCATTGAGGAATGCACAAAGCTTCACAATGGTTACTCGAACATTTTCCGGTAATAGCCCCCTCAGTGCAATCGGAAGCAATTGCGTCATAATCACGTGGCAATCATGAGACTTTAGGTTCTGAAATTTTTGGAGTCTCACATTTACTATCCTCTTTATATTCGACGAGAACCCAGCCGTGACCTTCATACTGCTCAGGCATTCAAAGAATATTACTTTCTCTTGTTTGGTAAGAGCGTAGCTGGCAGGACCTTCGTAGTGTTCGGGACTTAGGCCGTCTCGTTCTTTCACACGTTTCTGGTCCTCCCGTGCTTCCTCTGTATCTTTTTTCTTCCCGTACACGCCCAAGTAGCCTAGCAGGTTCACGTAAACATTCTTCGTCACGTGCATCACGTCGATAGCAGATCTAACCTCTAGGACCTTCCAATATGGTAGCTCCCAAAATATAGATTTTTTCTTCCACATGGGTGCGTGCCCGTTAGCGTCTTTCGGAACCTGTTGTCCTCCAGGACCCTTTCCAAAGATTACTTTTAGATCCTTGACCATATCAAATATTTCTTCACCAGTACGGTTGACAGGCCTCCTACTGTGATCAGCCTCACCTTTAAAATGCTTGCCTTTCTTCCTTGCGGTATGTCTGATCGGAAGAAATCGACGATGCCCGAGATACACACACTTCTTACATTTATCCAAATATAAACATTCAGTCTCACCCAAACAGTGTGTGCATGCATTGTACCCATTGGTCGACTGCCCTGAGAGGTTAGCAAGAGCAGGCCAATCGTTAATTGTTACAAAAAGCAGAGCTCGTAGGTCAAATTCCTCATGTTTGTGCTCATCCCACACCCGTACACCTTCTTCCCGCCACAACTGTAAAAGTTCTTCAAATAATGGCCTGAGGTACACATCAAGGTCGTCGCCGGGTTGCTTCGGGCCTTGGATGAGCAATGGCATCATAATGAACTTTCGCTTCATGCACAACCAAGGAGGAAGGTTATAAATACATAGAGTCACAGGCCATGTGCTATGACTGCTGCTCTGCTCCCCAAACGGATTGAAACCGTCTGTACTTAGACCAAACCTTAAGTTCCTTGCGTCTTCTTCAAATTCCGGGAACTCTCTCTCAATTTTTCTCCACTGCGACCCATCAGCGGGGTGTCTACACATCGCGTCTTTCTTACGGTCCTCTTTGTGCCATCGCAACAACTTGGCATGCTCTTTATTCGCGAACAGACGTTTCAACCGTGGTATTATAGGAGCATACCACATCACCTTGGCAGGAACCCTCTTCCGGGAACGCTCACCCTCAACTTCACCAGGGTCATCTCGTCTGATCTTATACCGCAATGCAGTGCATACTGGACATGCATCCAAATTCTCATACTCACCGCGGTAGAGGATGCATTCACTAGGGCAGACATGTATCTTATGCACGTCTAATCCTAGAGGGCACACAACCTTCTTTGCTTCGTACGTGTTGTCGGGCAACTCGTTGACCTTTGGAAGCATCTTCCTAATTATCTGCAGCAACTTTCCAAATCCCTTGTCAGTCACACCACACTCTGCCTTCCACTGCAGTAATTCCAGTGTGGTACCCAGCTTTTTCTGACCATCTTCGCAACTTGGATACAACAATTTCTTGTGATCCTCTAACATCTGGTCGAACTTCAACCTCTCCTTTTCAGTTCCGCACTCTCTCTTTGCATCAGCAATGGCCCTACCAAGATCGTCAGTGGGCTCATCTGGTGCCTCTTCAGCTTCAGCTTCCCCCGTTGCAGAATCTCCGTACTCCGGGAACATAGGATAGTTGTCATCATCTTCCTCTTCTTCATTGTCTTCCATCATAACACCTTTTTCTCCGTGCTTCGTCCAACAATTATAGCTGGGCATGAAACCATGCCGAATAAGATGACTTTGAAGGGTTCTCACGTTTGGGTGATCTGTCTAATTCTGACAGTTGACACATGGACAACACATGAAACCATTGGTACTGTGGGCCTGGGCTTTCTCTAGAAATTTCCTCAAACCTGTCATGTACTCGGCAGTGCGTCGGTCACCATACATCCATTGTCGGTCCATCTGCATTATATAATGAACTACATCAATAACCATTACAGAACATCGACAAATAAACACTGAACATGCACGGTATCAATTAATTACAAATGAAATGAGAGAAAAATTTACCTTGATCGAAAAGAAGAATAAACTTCTTTAAATGTACATCAAATCAATTCGTGAACTCTCTCGGGCATTTCATCAAACACCTTGCATGCATACAAAAGAAAACAGACTAGCACACACCTCCTCCTTCCATTTCAAAAGAAAAATGCCTCCAATGGTTTTGGGAGGGGGCTGCTGATCAGTATATATAAGCACCCCCCATTTGTCCCGGTTTCAGTCACAAACCGGGACAACAAGGATGCCATTTGTCCCGGTTTGTGACTGAAACCGGGACAGAGGAGTTTTTTTCATTTTCTTTATTTTCCTTTTCTGTTTTCTGTTTTAAATAACTTTTGCAAACTTTCGGATTTTGGAAAAACTATGAATATGAAAAATGTTTGAATTTGACTAACTAATACAAAACCATTTTCTGTTCTCTGTTTTAAATAACTTTTGCAAACTTTGGAATTTGAAAATACTTTTGCAAACTTTAGATATATTTCGGTCAATACAAGAGAACACGCGCACACAGAATATTTGCGTAACGGAATACATAGATAGTCTACTCATCAACGGCATTAAGATGATCATTGTCCGTATTATAGCCGCGTAGACTATCCCACTTCCGTGCAATCTCGAAGCCAAGGCGAGCGTCTAAAGCAGCATATACGACTTGATCGTAGCTCAATGGAACGTTACCCCATCCGAAAATTAGGTCTTTTTGTAACGTGTCTTCCTTGTCGTCGTCCGTGTACTTCCTCTTCTTGTATTTCTTCTTCTTCTCAAGATTTGTCCCAATGACCGCATTAGAGAGAGCATATAGACTAGGAGTAAAATTGCCGGTAGGGTTTCGGCGATCCCTCTGCAGGTCGACCGCGGACCGAATAATAATTCCGTAGTAGTCTAGCATCTTCATGTCATTATGGATTGCCATGCCGTAGAATTTGATTGTCTCGTCACCTAAGAAATCCACGAGGACCTGTGGCACCCGATCAGCTTTGCATATTTGGAAGACAAGAGTCTCGGTCGCCACCGAGAGTTGAAGGACGGCGGCGCACTGCGGAGTATCCTTCCGTCGAGGGTCGGTGAACTCGCAATCGAGTCCAACGGCTTTGATCGGAGCGGCGTCGAGGAAGTTGGTCTTCACGTCGCGGATCCACTTCTCCACGCGCCATGCACGAAGGGTGACCCACACCTTGAACCGCATGCCTTCCTTCTCATAGTCGTAAAACTCATCGGACCGAGGCACGAGTGGCTCCATAGGGACGGAGAAAAGAGAGGAGAGATGGCCGGAGAAATGGTGTGTGGAGGAGTCGTACTGTGCAGTGCATTTTATAGCGCCGGAGAGGAAGATGAATCGCCGGCGGAGAGCAGAGGAATTAATCGCCGGAGGGCAGAGGAATCGCCGGCGGCGCCGTATTTCCGCTCGTCTTCCGTGCGCGTCGAAAAAACGCGGCGATGGCTCGGGCGCGTAACTGAAACCATGACATTTGTCCCGGTTCCAGTCACGAACCGGGACAAATGGGTGTCGCCTGAACTGCTCGGCGGGTGCTACCTCATTTGTCCCGGTTCGTGGCTGGAACCGGGACAAATTAGTGTCGCCTGAACTGCTCGGCGCGTTTTATGCCCCATCTGTCCCGGTTTACAATACGACCGGGACAAATGGGGTTTCGGAGTTTGGTCATTTAGCCTGTTTTCTACTAGTGGAGAGACTGAGCCGGCAGATTGGGTCTTGAGATTGACGAAGTCACCACAGCCGCCTCGCTGTCGACGGGAACGTCGCCTCCCACTGAAGAATATTTCGACTAAATGAGAAACATCAGTGTCAAACCTGGAGTTTGAAGTCTGGTGGGCTAGGGGTACAACCACCCTGCTAACCATCTTGCCACAGACAAATTCTCTTTTTTTCAAATATTTTGAGTAGGCTTCCATGAACAATTTAGACTTTCTTTTTTATGCGCTTGGAGGCTTATGGCAACTCTTGAGCGAGCAAAGCTAAAAACGAAGGAGAGTTGATTCATTCAATTTTCGTGTTGATGCGCTTGTGATAACTCTTGAGCGAGCAGAGCTAAAAATGAAGGAGACTAGATTCATTAGACTTTCCGTTTTATATCGTGGCAACTCTTGGGCGAGCGGAGCTAAAGATGAAGGATATTTGATTCATTGTTTAATGTAAGAATAAGCGAAAAGGCTTTTTTACATGCACTAAGCAGCTACCCTGTCCCTCCAAGCCTATGCTCTGCTTTGAGATCCGTATCAAAACATTGGGATATAAGGGAGCCAAAATGTTTTATAGTGTTTTTGTTCCTTATTTCAACGGTACCCCGCAGTTGTGATAGAAAGTTGGCTGGGTCACGCACGTCTCACCACCGCCAGGATTCGTGGGATCACTGTTCGGGGGCGGCGCATTGTTCGTCTTGCTCAACACTTCCTCAAGCGTGCCCACTCCCCACCCACCCCACGCAGAAGTCAGCTACCTCGCTAGCCTCTCCTCGCGTGGAGTCTATCATTTTCCACCGCCGCCGTCGCCGCCAACCAACGTCAATGTCCGGCGAACCCTCTCGTCGGAGCAACGGGTCCTGTTCTCGCTGGATCCCTGACTCCACTGAGGTAGATTCGGCCGACTAATTAACCAAATATCATGTGTTTTCGCCCTTTTTTTGCTGGCTCCGTACCTTATCCCCATAATCTCTCCCCGACTATTCCCTACACAGGAGAGGTACGCATGCAAGCCATGAATTTGGGTTGATCTCGTGCAAGCATACGTGGATGCGTCTGTGAAGTTCGCAACAAGGGTTATGGGGCAGAGCTGTCAGTTCTGAAGGATGAGCTAGCTGAGAAGAACGAGATCATCAGCAGCTCAGAGAACGAGAGGGTTTACAGGAGACAGACCCAGCGGACCAAGATTGCGGAGCTCGAAGCCCAGATTGCACGTCTGCAGTCGACGCGGACTGTACACGATGCCAAATCAGCCACGTTCACTGGCAATGAACCTTGCTGTCTTTGCCATATTTCTTTTAACCTCATGTCTATCTGAGCAAAGAGAGTTGATCAAAGTGGTTAGTCGTAGTCGTTGATGATGGTTTGTAGCTTTGACCTGATCTAGTATGGGTTGTATTTTCAATTATAATTCACGGTTAGGCGCATGGCAATGCTCATTGTATGTCGACCATGTTGTTGTCAGTACGGGCGAGTTGCCGAGATTAGACAACTCCTCCTCCATACCACAGCGTCATGCCCAGTACGCGCGCGCAAGCTATACAGTCCCGCTGCTAAACTTTTCTCAAGTTTTCAACACCACGACCCGCGTGTTTCTTGCAACGCTGGCTCGGAAAAACATGCCTAGTTCTGAAGGTTGCAACAACCTCAACCACTACGCACGTATCTCTGCAACAGAGTGCGAGTCCTGTCTACAGGCAAGCACAACATGTTTCAGCTAGATCTACATATTTCATATAAGGAAGCACAACATGTTTACGACAGAGTAAACATCGAGTTTACAGATTGAAGGGCTTGAAGACCCAGTTCGACCGAATGATTAGAGAGGGGGGCGAGAAGCAAAACATGATCACCACAACATCGAGCTACAGACTAGAGGGCGCTACTGAGCCAGTTCGACGTCCAACTGATCAGATAGGAGGGCGAGCTCAAACCCTCTCACATACAGAGAACATCAATAAAACACACGAGGCCAGACACGGTGCCGCGAGAGGTTGGAGACTTCTTCGTAGTCATCGGGTAGACGACGGAATTCGCTTGCGACATCATCATCACCATCGCCGGCATGGTCACTTTGGGCCAACAGCGACGAACCATCACCATGTTCAAGCTCCACGGCCACTGTGTCACTCAAACCGAAGCCGGCGACCATGTTGTCCGCCACATCTTCATCATCCTCTCCACCTCCAGCAGAATCCTGTGCAAAAATAGATTACAAAAAATATGTGAGGTCGTCGTCTATTTTCCAGATAAGCACACAAGACATTGATTTTACCTCTGGAACTTCGACACACAGAGTCACCTGGGTTGGGTCTCCATGCCTCCCAAGAATACAGATTGTAAAATTCAGAAGCAGATGCGAAAAGAAACCTACATTCCTCACCATCCCCTTATGAAAGAAATAACAGATCAAGCTTCGCAGAAGATAGCAAGAACCGTGAGCAGAGCAGAGCAGCACCTCTTCTTGTAGCCAGCGTTGTCGCTGCCTAAACCTTCCCCACCAGCACTAGCTTCTGCCGGATCCACCGCTGTGTTGCGCGCCTCTGCATTATCCGTCCACCCTGTCCATGTCCTCCTCCTCCTCCTCGTTAACAACAAACGATGCAAATGTCCAGACGGCCGCCTCCGCCTCCAGACCAAGCAGATCAGCGCCGCCAGCCGTCATCTGAGAAATAGACGGACCACCCGCACCACCCATGACCTACAAAGACCACGGTGGGGCGGCGCTAAGATTTGTTTTGTTGTAAACAATCTAGGGAGAATCAGGGCCAGATTTTTGGACACTGAAAATGCGGGGAGGATAGAGGCGATGTTGAACATAGAAACTTACCCGGTTACGAGCGTAGGGGAGGCTCCATAATGGACGGCGAACTGAGCCACCTGCGACATTCTAGCCATCACTGGAGGAGACGAAGACGACGTCGGGTGTGGGGATATGGGATCGGGACGGAGGAGGGCGGGTGTGGTGGTTTCTGCTGGGAGATGGATAATTTACTCACAAAATATCAACAGTACACGGTATGGCCCCGTCAGAACCATACGGTCCACACTGTACAGGCCATGCCCGCCGCCGTACCTCACCCCATCTCGGCAGCGTGCTCGCCGGAAAAGAAGGCAAAGAAAACGGAGAGAGAGGTACCGCGACGACAAGACAGATTAATTCGGCATCCTTCCATATAGGGAACCAAACTGTTCTCTGGCACAAATCACAAGGAAACAACGGAGGGACAGGATAGCCCCCATACCCATGAGTGCATGTACAAAATCCATGTTCAAGAATAAGTAATTGAATTTAAAGGACCTGGCTTGAAACTTTTTCTCTAACTTGATGCATCAAAACGAAAATAAATAAGGGCAGAATGATATAAACGGTGTTGCATGAGCTTCTAAACGTGTTTACACCGCCCAATTTTACATGCTTTTGTGTTTACTCGATCTATTTTGGCCAGTGAACTGGGATCACAGGATGGCAAATCTTAGGAATAGAGGAATAAGATTCAAAAAAAAAATTGCAAGTACAAAACATGGTAAAATTTCTGGGATAATCATTTGGACATAGCACAAGAAAATTGGTTGTACAAGAAAGATAATAGTGGACCCGCATATTCATATTGAACTGATGTTTAGAAACACAGTCCATAAAAAAGTTTGGAGTTTTGAATTCCTTTTGATCCAAAGTGCTTCGTTAAGCCACAGGCGGCCGGCGTCGAACCGGCGGCGATGAGCTCAGACCCACCGGGGAGCTGCCTATCAACCACCATTGGCAGCGCACGCGCGCACCACACCTCCTACCAACAACCTTCACCTACCCGGCAACCTCTCCTCGAGTCGTCGTCATCACCATCGGCTCGGCTCATCAGCCAACTGTCCAAATGCGCGCGCCGATAAAATTGTTCTGTACGACTACACCACTCTACCGGTGTCACCGTGCTCGAGCGACTGCGAGGCGGGCCGAGAGCGACCGTTGATGGCGCCGGCGGCGACCGCGAGGGGGGGCTTGCGGGAGATCCGGGCGGGCGACGTGGAGCAGGCCGGGCTCGCCGCGGCCGACGTGGGGCGATTCGTCGCCGCGCTCCGCTCCGCGGCCGGCGACGACGCGGCCGCAGCGTGGGCGGCGGTGGTGGCGGCGGGGGTGCTGCGGCCGGAGCACCCGCACGCGCTCCACCAGCTCGTCTACTACTCCGCCTACGCCGCATGGGACCGCGCCGCGCGGGGGCCGCCGCCCTACTGGTTCCCCTCCCCGTAAGTCGCCGTCCATCGGTTACGAAAGTACTATAACTGCTAATGTTACTCTGTCCCATGTAGACTTCAACCATATAATTCTGCCAATCGGTTAAGCTTCTTGATACTGTTATTAACACTGGATTAAGTCTAGCAAGAACTGTAACTGGGTTGTTGATTTACATCATACTGTATGAGTGTATGTGCTACTATATGATACGATGTCCATGTACTATATGATTACTTCAAACTCATTAAGAAGTTATTTTCTTGTTGCAGGACTGACTGTAAGCAAACAAATCTTGGGAAAATCATGGAAGAGAATGGACCTAAGCTGCTAGGATCAGCGTACAAGGACCCGATTTCCAGCTTTAACCTCTTCCACAAGTTCTCCGTAGAGAATCAGGAAGTCAGTTTTGTTCTGAATTGAGAATTTACCTCACATTACAATTGAACAACTAAATACCAGTTCTAAGTTTTCTTTCTTCATAATGTTAATCTAAGCTTAACCTAATAATAGGTGATATTTTCATAGGTCTACTGGAAAATGGTGCTGAAGAGACTCTCAGTCAAGTTCCTGCGAGAACCAGAGTCCATTCTAGATACATCAGACAAATCAAAAAAAGGGGGGACATGGCTCCAAGGTGCGGTGCTTAACATTGCTGAATGTTGTCTGCTACCTTGGCCTTCCCAAAACAGGACAGATGACAGCACGGCGATTGTCTGGAGGGAGGAGGGCCTTGATGATTATCCGGTGAATCGTATTTCACTCAAGGAGCTTCGCACTCAAGTGATGTATGCACCTCTTACCAAATTAAAAGTACGGAGCGTACAGAAAATTTGAATTCTCTTTTGTCTTGTTCTGCAATGTCATCATCAAGATTTTGTAACTTTTGTTTCAGGGTTGTTGCAAATGCCCTTGATACCATGTTCCAAAAGGGGGACCGGATTGCAATAGACATGCCTATGACATGCAATGCAGTCATCGTGTATCTCGCAATCATCCTTGGTGGGTTCGTTGTTGTGTCGATAGCAGACAGTTTCGCACCTCAGGAGATTGGCACTCGCATGAGGGTCTCAAATGCAAAGGCAATTTTTACTCAGGTTAGACCGTAGGAAGCCTTACCTCCTTCAGTGCTGTAGTAGGTCTTATTCTAATTTCTTGAGATTTTCAGGATTTTATAATTAGGGGAAGGAAGAAGTTTCCACTTTACAGGTATATGATTGAATAACTTAGTTTGCTCAGCTTTAACAAGAAAATAATGGTTATTTTGATAGGATCTTATCATGTGAAATGGCTCTTTTGCATTGATTTGCAGTATGTGTTGTACTTATAATTTTCTTGCCTGATCTTACTGAACTACCACGCAACAATTGTCAGCACTCATCTTAAATAGATCAAATTCTGTTCTTTAGCCATGTCATGGAAGGGACTTCATGCAAAGCTATTGTAATTCCTGCAACTGGAGATTTTCTTGGAGTTGCACCAAGGAATGGTGATATATCCTGGAAAGATTTTCTTTCTCGTGCTGCTGGAAGGTATGCAACATATTTGATCCTTCCAATGTTACACAGAAATGAACAAATATGTTGACTTTAGTTCTTTATGGAACATTAAAAACATATATTACAAAACTAAAGTAATTGATATGTGAGCAGCATGGCAACAATTTTTTTTGGATTTGCAGGTCATCCACTTACTCGCCAGTTTATCAATCTGCAGACGCACTAATTAATATATTGTTTTCATCAGGAACAACTGGTATGGAATATCCTGTGTTCCTGATGCTTTTCCCTTTATCTCTCATGCGATTTTGATCTCTGTTATTTGCTTCTCATGCAGGAGAGCCAAAAGCTATACCGTGGACACAGCTTTGTCCCATAAGATGTGCAGCTGATACCTGGGCACATTTGGATGTTCGCCCGCAGGACATAGGTTGCTGGCCTACAAATCTGGGTTGGGTTATGGGACCTATAATCTTGTTCTCAAGCTTTCTAAGTGGTGCAACTTTGGCTTTGTATCATGGTTCTCCGCTTGGACGTGGTTTCTGCAAATTTGTGCAGGTGTGCCGTAATTTGGAAAATCATTTACTCTGAAGTCTGAACTGCTAAAGGCGATTTATCTAGCGATTGAGGAAAAAATATTTTGAATTTGTAGGAGAATATGCACAACACAAAAGAAAACATACCACTGAAAATTATGTACCCATGAACGAAAACTGTATTAGGACTTCTTTGGCCTATGGATAACCATGGCTAGCTCCTGTTTTAATTTTTCCTGTATCTAAATAAGCTCGACTGGAAAAAAAAATACAAGTATATATTCCTGACTGCCCAAGTCACGAAAATGATTATTTCCATGTAAAATGTAAACATGGATAAATCACATAGACCAACTACTCTGCCTCCGGACTCTAGTTATAGTTATGTAGGCCTTGAGCTTATTCATATATCCATTACTTCTGTTGAACGTAGTGTAGGTAAATCTGAGTGTGTACAAATTAACCTCAAGGCCTATATAGTATTGCACAGCTTCTTTTGGTGAATAAAGGGTCTGTTTATTCCTTCTTCTATACAGTATTGCACAACTTCTTTTGGCAAATAAAGGATCTTGTAGATGTCTGAGCAGTGCATATTTATATTAGAAGCTACTATAAACGGTTTTTACTCATGCACTTCATTGTAATGTCCATTGAAATATTTTGCAGGATGCCCATGTGAGTGTATTGGGATCTGTGCCTAGCTTGGTGAAGTCATGGAAGGCTGGGAATTTTACTAAAGGGCTAGACTGGACCAAAATCAGGTGAGTTACTAGATACACTGTTATAGGGCATTCAGCTTCATTACAAGCTTGTAGAAGGAAGCTACAATGCTGTAATTGCAGGGTGCTTGCTACAACAGGGGAGGCTTCAGATATTGATGATAATCTGTGGTTATCTTCGCGTGCCTGTTATAAGCCCATTGTTGAGTGTTGTGGAGGAACGGAGCTAGCATCCTCATACATTCAAGGGAGTCTTTTGCAGCCACAAGCTTTTGGAGCTTTTAGTGGTGCGTCAATGTCCACTGGGTTTGTCATACTTGATGAGCAGGGAAATCCATATGTAAGTATTGTCCGTTCAATTTAAGTTTGCTAATTGTGTTCGATGCATAACCGTTTGGGGTTTCCTATGGCAGCCTGATGATCTGCCTTGTGCTGGAGAAGTAGGTCTCTTTCCTTTATATTTTGGTGCTACTGATCGGCTTCTCAACGGTGACCACAATAAGGTTTACTTTGATGGAATGCCTATTTACAGAGGGCGGGTATGGAGTCACTTCTCTCGGTTTATTTTCATGTACATGCGCTTCATATTTCAAAATTTTAACAAAGACAATGTGTCTGCTTAGCTTCGGTCATTTGTCTAAACTGCTTGACAAAAATTGCAGTAGTCAACTTGTTAAGATTTACAAAAATTGCAGTAGTCAACTTGTTAAGACAAAATTTGCAGTAGTCAACTTAGCTTCGGTCATTTGTCTAAATTGCCTGACAATGTGTCTGCTTAGCTTCGATCCAAGTTTAACAGTGGAGTAGAGCCCTGCCAAGGTGAGAAGCAAACATGTGATGTACCCATGTTACTCTTTTCGAAAAGGGGATCAAAGCCCCGGCCTCTACATTTTACGGATGTTACTGTTCTGAGTTCTGACATCAGTTGCAATGATCAATACGCTATTAGAAAACTAGCAACATCTGAGTTGATGTTCCCTTCTTTATTTAACCAACCAAACAATCCAACTACATACTATTAGAAGTTATCAGAAATAACCAGAATGATGAACGCTCACCCTTTGTTGTGGTACTCTACTATAGCAACTCCGCCGACATGGAGATATAATCCAGAGGACAGTAGGTGGTTACTATATCGTACAGGGCAGAGCAGACGACACTATGAATCTTGGAGGAATTAAGGTTAAACATTCTTCTTTCGATGTTTTGAACACGTTGCTATCACCCATGCATTTCATGACACTAATTTAATATTTCTCTTGCCTGAATAGACAAGTTCAGTGGAGATCGAACGGGTTTGTAACAGAGCTGATGAGGGTCTGCTAGAAACAGCAGCAGTTAGCATCAAACCTTCTGGTGGCGGACCAGAACAACTAGCTATCTTGGCTGTGCTAAAAGATAGAGGCGCACCATATGATGCAAATCTTCTGAAGAGCAAGTTCCAGAGAGCCATCCAGAGGAACCTCAATCCTCTTTTCAAGGTAAGAGACTCTCTTTTCTGATGTCCAGCTCAGATGATCAGATGGGCGCACACATAATAAAGGATCTCAGGTCGTTTGTTCATGTTGACAGGTGAGCTACGTCAAAGTCGTCCCGGTGTTCCCAAGAACTGCCTCAAACAAGCTGCTGAGAAGGGTCCTGAGGGATCAGCTGAACCAAGAAATCGCGAATCGCAGCAAGCTATAAAGGGCCTGAAGGGTCATATTCCAAGTATTGAACGCTGTGTGTTACACAAGCAAGGGTTTGAATCCCTTTTTCTGCTGTACCCATTGGGCGTTTGTAGAGAAATTCATATTACTTCTTATTGCATTGTATGTGTTCAGCTCATTTGAAGCAATAAAGTGATTGCCTGCTAAAATCGGATCTCTGTATATGTTTGAAGGTTATGAGTCATCATATTTTCTGACCTTTTTTTCTCTATCTCTTTAAGGAGAAATGGTCCAGTGCTTTCCGGAAAAACATGTTGCACGAATTTTAATCACATCGACGGCTATGATTAGGGGTGGGGTTGAGGGTGCTAATCCCACATGGTTAGTACTCCTCTTAGATCACATCTAAATCCCATGTGAATCTGATCATAGCCGGCGATGCGTTTTAAAATTTGTGCAACATATTTTTCCGGAAAGCGCGGGAGCACTCCTCTTTAAGAAGATTAAGGTGAAGTTGTGTTATGCGATGCCATCAGTTTTTGAAGCATCGACTATCCATTGAAGATATCAAATTCAAATCCAATATGTATTTGGAAAATTGGAAAGAATATTTCTGAACTTTGATATAACTGTTTGGCAAGCTTGATGATCTTTCTACCGCCGCATCACTGAGATCACCACCTCATTCTCCCTGTAAACCCTTGATTTATAAAGTTCTCCCTTTCTCCATACAAAAAACTAGTTTCGCCACGGTGGTTGTACTACCTTGTACTTCTAAAAGACATCTAAACTTTGTGTCACAATCAACGTAAAAAGTATTTTAGGTAACTCCTACAATAATATTATGAAAAGTCCGTTGAAATTTCAATTTCAAATTCATTTTATGGCAGGGGAAATGGAAACGAGAATATTCAAGTTAGTCTTGACATCTTTGTGTGCTATAAATCTGAAGGAGTCAATCGATCTTGAGGGTCTCCAACTCCAAGTCAACCGCCACATTAATGAGATCACCGCCCTATTTCCCTCGCCAGGGCATATTTAGATGCCTATTCTAGGATTACAACGTGACCTTCCCTTCACACACATCAGTTATCCCTGTCGCTTCCGTTTACAAGATTTAAAAGACCAAAATTACTAGAATTCCCCTTGTGTCTTTAGCAAGCTCAGCGTGCAGGTTTCGAGAGCCGTCATCCATGCATCATATCATGGGTTCTAAAGATAACCGTGCTCACATTGTGGTCAAGAGCCAACCAAGTAACCAGCCCTGCCCAGACGGCTAATTTGACTTGTGGGAAGGAAGCTCACTCACTCACCCGGCAGAACACCGCACGGCAAGCCAAGTTTACATGGGCGTCGTCAATTCTGATGGAGTCAACGCTTTAAATCAGGTTGCACCTCTGTTTATTTCTTGCTGAGTACGGCGACATCCGCCGCCGAAGGAGTCAAGCTTAAAGCAGGGTCTCCACTCCACTCCAAGTCAGCCCGCCACATCAATGAGATCACCACCTCATTCTCCCTGTTGGCCACATGAATCCGGCTGCCAGATTAGACGAATGCATGATGTGTTGATAGAAGTTTGTTTTTCATTTGCCACTCTCTAAGGCTATGCCTTGCCCGCTAGCTCTTTGTCCGTCGATCGATACACATCCAAAGATTGACCAAGAAATATTTCTTGACGTCGAGCAAATGATTTCTTGATGTAATATTTCAATAAGTTTAATCAGTGTCAATATTTAGAAACGTTTCAAAAATAACCTATTGCCAGTACATGAATTTTTCACTCCAACAATTATCTTGGTTTCTTGTTCTAATTTTCAAGATTATGGAACTAGTTATTATGTATTCCGTTGCTTGCATCCTCGTTGACTAGCTAGAATTGTATTTGAGGTCATGAGACGTTGACGGTGTGTTTGCAATGGTTGAACAAACGAAGAAAAAGTCTCTTGTTCCATTAATTGCCTTGTTTTTCTTATTTTGGCAACATAATTTAAGAGTTAATAACACTTACAACGAGTGCAAATTCATCGACAAGTTAAAAACTAGGGTGAACAGGTACAAAAAATTGTATTGCGGATTGGAAAAGGTATAGAAGGGCTCAAGATCAAACATATGTCCTGCCACGCCATGAAGGGGCACAACCGCATGTACTTTTCGCAAAAGACTCTGATTGTCAAAAAAATATTGTAGCTAGATTGCTCATCATCAATGTAGGCACCGAATTCCTAATCCCTCTCCCGAATCCATAACCCTCGTGGCGGGACTACGACAAGTGATAAGCGATAAGCGATAGACAATATGTGGAGGGTGTGCTCGCGGCTAGTTGCGACGGTGGAAACAGCATGGTCGACGGAAATGAGTCAGCAAATATGACGGCTATCGACTGAAAAGGTGAGAATTTACTGATTTTGGTTCTAAATGTCTTTCTCTTCATTTGGATGCACTGAAGATGCAGTACTGAATTATTGAGTGTCAAATAATGCAGTGAAGATGAAATGCAGAATATGATGTACTTTGATGATTTTGTGGGATATGATTCTATTGAGAATAATAAGTGCACGGGTAGGAGGATTGTTAGAGAGATTGTATCAGAGAAATTAATTCGAATTTGAAAAATGGAGTTAAATAGCTAGATGTTGTGACACCGAGTGATACGGATCAACGTGATCCAAAAGGGTTTTAGGCCCAATCTTTCACGGCGAACCAAGAACAATAATAGATAACTTCGATCGTTGAGCAGATTGGATCTACTCCCCGATACGCAAACACAGATTCAAAGAATCAGCAATCAAAACTGGAAACAACTCGATCTCGGCGACCCATCTTGGGACGAACCTCACGATATCTTTAATCTCAAAACATAACCTAGTTATTACATGGACGCACCTGGCTATTTATATTAGCATAGCCGACTCTCCTGACTTGGCTCTCAAGCAAAACGAAATTAGGAAAAACAACCGACTCTTTCCTAAACAGAAAATAAAACAAACTGAACAAACATGGACTCTAAATTGGTGCGCCATCTTCAAGTGTATCTTGGCTGCAGGTGGCCCCCATCCGGACTCTTTCAAGCACATGACACGCCATGAACTAAGAAACCTTCCTGTCACATCTTTGATCTTCTCCTTACGTGGTAGAAACAGAAACAACAACCGTCTCTTGACAGCATCAACAAAGAAAAGAATATATGCAACACTCATAGGACGTGTCGTATCATCCTCCCCCCCTTCAGGAGAAACCGTCCTCGGTTTCAAGTCATCTCTTGTAGCAAGATCATCATGAACAAGCGAAACATGAACCACATGAACATCAACTGTAGAATCTGCGGAAACAACATGAATTGCGGCAGTTGGAAGCTGAAGAGGCACACAAACAAGTGCAGCAGTGTCAGACGCCATAGAAATAACAGCAGCTTCGGCTTTCCTCTTCTTTGTATCTTCGAGCTCTCTAAGCTTTTCCTTCAGCCGATCATCTCTCCAAGCTTTGTATGTCAGTGTATCCATGGACTTCAGACTATAAGTTTTCCCATCATAGGGTACCGTATACTGATAATACTTGTATGTCCCGTCTATAGAATGTGCTGCACCTTGCTCATTGCACCATGACCGCCCGAGTAACATATGATATGAAACCAAATACTTTGGAATCACGTCGCAGAGAACCGCAAACGATAGTGGTCCCAACCAACATTGCACATATGTTTGGTACTTGACGGTGAGCTGATCTAAACCCCAATGCAGTTGGTAAGGTTGTGGGTGCGGTGTCTTCAATAAATTCAGCTTTTCTACCAGCTCGAGACTAACAACATTGACTGTACTCCAATGGTCAATTGTGAGGGCGCATGCTCTGTCGTGTATCTTCACCTTCGTGTGAAACAAGTTATCATGATGGCCTTTCTCTTCTAACCAAGATCCGGCAGATAAACATGCCATGGTGGTTTCAGAAGACAGAGTCGTGGTAGAGAAAACAACAGATCATCAACCAGATGTAGACGCGGAACTAGCTGATCTTATATTCCTTCCCGTGTGCAAAGACGAACTAGCTGATCTGATATCTAATCAAGGAAACACGGAAAGCAAACAACAATTGAAGTACTCTGTAGCAGATCGATCCAATCTCCTCTTTCCTTTCTGTTGCACGTTCCTAATCTCCACGTACCAACCAAGGAAAGCTAAATTGATACGGCACCGAACGACAACATACCTCCTGATCGATGTCTACGGATCCAGCAATCTTCGATCAAAATAATTCCTAGATGCAAAACTCCAGCAGATTGGTACGACGGCAGAGCGCTTCCAATCCAAGATAAAAAGAATCGGTGTATTGGCTTGACGCCTCCGGCGGTAAAAACTTCACCAGCAAAAACAAACTCAGCAGATAGATCTTATAACGAAATCGCCATGAGAAACCCGACGAATCTGATACCAAGATGATACGGATCAACGTGATCCAAAAGGGTTTTAGGCCCAATCTTTCACGGCGAACCAAGAACAATAATAGATAACTTCGATCGTTGAGCAGATTGGATCTACTCCCCGATACGCAAACACAGATTCAAAGAATCAGCAATCAAAACTGGAAACAACTCGATCTCGGCGACCCATCTTGGGACGAACCTCACGATATCTTTAATCTCAAAACATAACCTAGTTATTACATGGACGCACCTGGCTATTTATATTAGCATAGCCGACTCTCCTGACTTGGCTCTCAAGCAAAACGAAATTAGGAAAAACAACCGACTCTTTCCTAAACAGAAAATAAAACAAACTGAACAAACATGGACTCTAAATTGGTGCGCCATCTTCAAGTGTATCTTGGCTGCAGGTGGCCCCCATCCGGACTCTTTCAAGCACATGACACGCCATGAACTAAGAAACCTTCCTGTCACATCTTTGATCTTCTCCTTACGTGGTAGAAACAGAAACAACAACCGTCTCTTGACAGCATCAACAAAGAAAAGAATATATGCAACACTCATAGGACGTGTCGTATCACCGAGGCAGGGGACACAGAGAAGCATGAGGGTAAATATTCTAATCAGATTCTAACAACGGAGAAGAAGACCAAAATTGACCATGCGGCGAGGCGAAATGACACATACCATCCTTCAACCCCATCTTCGGAGGTGCGCTTTGGGTGCCATGGTCGTCACATGCGAGCTCCGAGTTTTCGTCATCTCCAACATGCTCGAGGTGGAAGACTAGCGACCTAAATTGACCAAACCGGACAAATTCTCTCTCCGGACGAAGGGCTGGGCAAAATGTTGTTAAAGAGAATACAAGTGGGTCCTTTTCTTGTATTTGCCCCGATCTGTCTGGAGGATGAACCTAAAAAAGCTAATTATTTTGATTAGAGGGGCTTATGTTGAATAAACATCACCCGGGCTTGTTTCAACGTTTTTGACGGGTCTCGTTTTCAACAAAATTGTCTAATGATCAAGGGGTTAACAAGTTAATCTTTATTTTTTCAGAATTTTTAAAACTCGTAAATATTTATTTTTATGACCGCAGGACCAAGTTCCAGGGGCATGATTTGAGTTGTCTGTTCTTGGTTGCATGGGCCAGAGAAGATTAATTAACACAGGTGGATTAGGAATTTCAAAAAAAAACACAGGTGGATTAGAGGTCAGAACCTTCCAAAGTCACCATCACCATCAGCTCGGGGAAGAAGAGGAAAGAAAAACAAAGAGACCGCGTGCGCCTGGTACCTCCGGTCCAGAGCGGGGGGCGGCCGGCAAACCGCGACGAACCGCGCCACCTTCCCTCCCGTCCCCATCTCCGCCCCGCCCCACCTCCCGCCGTCCCGCGCCTTCCACCTCTACAAGACCTCCCGTGCGCCTGCCAGCAGCCAGCCAGCCGGCGCTGTGTCTCTCTCTTCTGTCTCAAGTTGGGATCTTGTGTATTCCGGGAGCTAGGCGGCGACGCGGTTGGATTGGACGGATCGGATAAGGGGAGGAAGAGATGGAGACGGCGGCGGATGCCGGTGGCGGTGGCGCCGGGCTGACCGAGTGGCAGGCGGCGGCGCTGTCGGGCGCGGCCGGGTGGGTGTGGGCGGCCTCCTACTTCGACCTCACGCGCCGGGCGCGCGCGCTGGCGCAGCCCTGGGTCACCCGCCGCGTGCACGCCGAGACGACCTCCATCCTCAGCTTCCAGGTCCGTGTTCCTCTGAGCCAATTGGAATGATGAACCAAGAAATTCTGCCGCATTTGTCCATCTTTTCCTGTTCTATTCGGGAGCATTACGAGTTGATGTTCGATTTATTAGTTCCTCGCTCCTCAGGAGAGAGAAGAATAGTCAACTAGAGATTAATTTGGCTCGAAATACATTGAGACGATATAGCAAGGAAATTAAACTGATAGAGACTCGTCATATAAAATGCATCGGTTTCATATGTTTGCTGTACATCATTTTCCATGGCTTCGGTTTCTAAGTCCTTACATGTATGCTTCTGGTTTGTTTTTTTGTTTGTTTATTTACTTGATTGCTGGTTAATCATTGCAGAGGATGATGCAGCACAAGTTGCTAGACAACTTCTTCTCTGTGCTGTCATGCGTTGTCTCCGTCCCTTTCTACACAGGATTCCTGCCCCTCCTCTTCTGGGTATGTCCCATGTCCTGTGACACATTCACCACCTCTTGTTTTGCTTCTGTGATTCTGAATTGTTTTCGTCGGTATGGCATGCAGAGTGGACACGGCAAGTTGGCTAGGCAGATGACCCTCCTCATGGCTTTCTCTGATTACATTGGCAATGTTGTGAAGGTTACTATCTATCTGATCTAGTATCATAAATAAAAATCGGTGGTGTTTGATTTACTTAGTTTTTCCTTCAGTTGGTTTAGCTGATGCCACTGTGGGTATTTGTGGATGCAGGATGTAGTGTCAGCTCCTCGGCCATGCTGTCCTCCTGTGAGAAGAGTTACAGCCACCCAAGATGAGAAGGAACACGCCCTGGAATATGGACTGCCTTCATCGCATGCTCTCATGACCGTTTGTTTGATGGGGTATACTCCTGTTACAGTTATTAGTTCATGAAGAGTTTCATTGCTATATATTGCTAATGCTGGTCCTGATGAATGCAGATACATGCTGCATTATGTCCTCACATACGGAGTGTGTGACAGTTTTATGGTTACCGCTGGTCTCTCCCTAGCTTTCTTGCAAGTTTTGCTAGTTGGCATTGGTGAGTTTTTTACTTTCTTCGTGTGACATTTTCTTAGACTTATTGAAAGATACTGATGGTGTGACTTACTTGAAATTGTTAGCGAGGGTGTACTTGGGCATGCACAGCTTGACGGATGTTATCGCTGGGGTCTGTCTTGGCGTTGTGATCCTTGCGTTCTGGTTGGTTGTCGATGATCATGTTGATGCCTTTGTTGTTGCTGGGCAGAACGGTATGTCCATACTCCTCAGTGTCACTTTGATTCTGGTGATAGATAAAATGTGATATTCAAAGTTGAATAATATTCTCATAGTTTTTCGCTTCTGCAGTTACATTCTTCTGGGCAAGCCTTTCTTTGTTGCTGTGTTTTGCATATCCAGTGCCAGAATTCCCAACTCCTAGTTTTGAATTCCATACAGCATTCACCGGGGTTGCTTTCGGCATTGTAAGTACTCTCTCTTTATAACTCATGGCCAAAAATCTATTGCTCTTAAACTTGTCCTAGGATTCTGCTCACATACAAGATAATTATCTACGATGAGCTTAGCTCTGAAAACTGAAATAATTTAAGATAAAACAAGACAACATGCACTCTTATGGAATCTTAAAGAGACTTGCTTGACCTTCTGTAACGTTCCAGTTTATTTTTAATTTGCTGATGGAATTTAGTCTTGACCACCTATGTTTTACCAACAAGAATTCTTTCGAATAAAGTCTATTTCTAGATATTTCATACATGCTCTTTCAGTTAGTGATATAATCGTGTTTGCCCGTGTCAACTATACTGTCTGCACGAAGGAGCTCTAACATTGTTTTCCACACATCGGTTCAGGTCTGCGGCGTCCAACAGACCTACCTCCGTTTCCACGGCCCCGACGCCCCCCTCATCTTGAGCCAGCAGCTGCCTCTCCTCTCGTACCTCGGGAGGGTCCTCGTGGGGATCCCGACCATCCTCGCCGTGAAGTCCTGCAGCAAAGCACTCTCGAAGTGGCTCCTGCCAGTCATGTGCAGCACCCTGGGGATCCCGATCGTCTCGTCCTGCTACGTCCCAGCGCTGAAGGCGACCAGCGGCTGCTCCAGCAAGCCCGATGACTCCAAGCAGGCCGGGTACCTCCAGAAGGTGTTCTCGCTCTTCCCGCCGCGGAAGGCCTACGACGTGGACACCGGCATACGGTTCGTGCAGTACGCAGGACTCGCATGGTCGGTCGTCGACTTGGTGCCGGTGATATTCGCCCATTTAAAGTTGTAAACGTTGGCATTTTGCTTCTTTCTTCGGGAGCGTCCCACGGACCGGGTGGTTCCTTCTAGTAGTCGTAAGGCAAGGCGTCCTCCTGGTTGTGAGGCTGTATATCCGTTGACCTCGACCTCATTTTTGTGTTGTTTGTCTGGCTAACACGTCCTCCATCCATGGGTGGTGTTAAATTATGTACAGGAGTTTTCCTCAGAGTAGCAAGCATTGACCTAATGCCCTCACTTTTGTTGACGCTTTAAACTGAATGCTGAGGCTTTAACTGCAAAAAAAATTGTTGTTCTCTGTCTTGCCTCTTCTATGATACAGCTGGATCTGCCGGCTTCCATGCTCCCTTTGTATGCGTTCATCTTATTGTACTACTTGAATATCAGCGACCTAGCTCCAAGTCTTTGTGACTGGAATTTAGGTTGATTCTTCTTGCACTTTATTTATGTATATATTGCTCCTCGTTGAGGAGTCATAGCTACAATAGAAAAGAAAACTTGGATAGAGTGAATATAGACCAGGAATTGAAAGAAGGGTCTGTATAGTTTCTTAAATCGAAAAAAGGTTGAGATGGTATGTGCGATGACTTCAGCACCTTTGACTGACTGAGTTCTATCGACTGCCGAAACTTCCGTTTGGTAACATATGTTTGCCAAATGGAGCACGCTTGTACGTACGCTTGGCAGAAGAAAGGAAAGCGATTGAGGTAGAAGCGTCGACATGCTACCTGCACCGACGTCAATGTCATCCAGTTCCAGCTGTTGGACCAAGATAATGACACGTTCTGTGGGCAACTGGGTTTATATTTCTTTTGGCTTTTCTTTCTTTTCGAAGGAAAACAAAAATAAGAAGAAACTAGTTCAACTTGTTAATTTCAAAAAAAAACTAGTTCAGCTTGTTCTAGGATCCCAACCTCGGTTGGACATAAGTAGGGGTGGAAATAGATCGGATACAGATTGAATAGTGCACATCCCACGTAGAGCGGTGATACTTCCAGGGCGACACGGAGTCTGCTATTAGAAATTTTAAAAAGTCCAAATTTAAAGCTTCGGAAACTTTATAAACAGATATGAGGATGTAGAAAAAACCAAGCACTATGAGGATGAAAATATATTGATGTGAAGTACTATGTATTCTAGCCTTAGCAAAAAAACACCAAAAAGGCAGACCTGGGCATGAACGGTTCACCTTTTTTCTCCGATTTGTCTATTTTGGTAAGCAAATTCTGTTTAAAACGTTTTCAGAAGAAAAAAAATCAGAAATGGGCTATGTGTAGCCCGTGTGTCAAACTGTCAATGCCACTATTCGACATACCACATCCCTTTTTATATTTTTAAACGAATACAGAGATAATTCAATACAGATCCGATCTACTCAAATACATAATTCTCTCAATTCAGAAAGTACGTATACATAATTCTCTCAATTCAGAAAGTACGTATAATGAGTCGATTATAAAACAGTAGAGAATAATATGAAGATATAATACCCAATTCAATCACAGGAAATAGATTTGAACACTTTGTTGTTTTTAGGTTGTGTAATTAGTAGGCTCAAAATACTGTTAAATTGGCTAACACAATTTTGTTCAAATACAAATATATGCACATCCACATTTGCTTCAAAAATCAAGTGACAAACAAATCCAGGTATGTCCTACATTTATTTCCATTTCATCCAGACACAGATATTTCCATGTTCATTTTCTATTACTCACACAAATGTCAGATAATTTGGTTTATCCATTTACCGGTTTCACCCTAGACACGGGCAACAACACTCAAACATCGTTAAGGTATTACTGTGTTTTTTAGGGAAAGGTAGAGTTGGTTTTTAATCTGCCATGAAAATCAGTTCAAATAGACAAAGAGCTTAAAAGATATTCACTGGTAGCCGTATGAAAAAAAAAAGGTTCACTGGTAAACAACACTAAAAGACGACAAAAGTCCACCAGAAGCGGCTATATCATACCCGCCTCTTTGCATCAAGACATCCACTCACCAGAGTACCAGAATAAACATTCGTCAAACACAGATAACACCACAGAACCGGTGCTCCATATACTAGTTCTTCAAAGTATTTCTATACGACAAATCATTACGGGTTCAAGAAGACCTAAGGGCTCAACATGGAACCGTACAGCAACTACATTGTTCATTCATCTCTACAACAAATCATGAAAAGGAATTAGGTGAAACGTCCCAAGGGGTGAAGAAAAAATGAATTACAAAGGGGAAATAGTTTCCTGTCACAATACAAATGCTGCTTGATGCTTAAAGTCACTAGCTGCAGCCAATCAGTTAGAGGTGAGAACACAACGAATTCCTTCCAAGCTGTACGTATACACTTGAATCACGATGCGGCAACGCACCCGCAAGGCATCATGGGAAAAATAGGAAGAGTAACACACTGGACATTTCAGCATTTCAGCAAAAAGATTATCTGCCCAGGAAACTTCAGCTAGCTACCAAACCTTTGGTGCAGAGAGAACGACACCAGTTCCGTCGCATCACAGGAAATAGTCGGGTGTTCTACGGGTTACGTCTGGCTCTCCCCTTCTTGGGGCCGGCTCAAACTGCACAATGACACATCACAGCTCATAAGATAACTAGGAGGCGTAAACGGAAAGGGCAACGACAGACAAGCTGCCCATGACAAAACTCAATATCTGAAGATCCAAGATAAATCTAGGCATGGACCGATTTGTGAAAGCAGAAACGGCCATTAGTCAAACACTTTGGTTAGACTTCCTACGGATTCTCAACTTGGACCATAGTAACAAAATCAATCAATACTTTTAACTAGTACCAGATCAAATAAAGAAACGAAAATGATATGATGATACCTGGATGAAAGTATGCTCCCTGCAATCATCAACTTCCAAGATTGATGCCATGTTTCCGCAGCGGTAGCAATAATTAGGTGCACTAAATATGGTGACAACTTTTTGCTCCTGTTCAACATGGTAAAGTGTTAACCAAATATAGTACGGACAACACACAAGTATGAAACTCAGGAGCAGATACTAACATGAGCCCAGTTGAATCCCTCCATGACCAACTGGTGAGCTCTAGCAATAAGTCTTAAGCTATTGGTATGGTTGAATTGCTCCGATATATCCTGAAACGACAGGAATTGCAAGGTCAGACAAAAACAGACCACAGTATTGACTTGGTACACTGAGCAAACAATAATTTGTTGTACGAGGAGTACCTGCCCAAAGGTATACCCAGCGCCTCGAGGAGAAATACCCCAACCACATCGATCATCTGGATCAGACCACAGAAGATCACACATGGGCCCTTCATGAGGAACCTCTTGGATGCGGTCAAAGTTACGTATGTTATCAAGTGTCTCGATGGATGGTGATAATCCACCGTGCAAGCAAAATATCTCTGACTCAACCTATGAAAGAGAACAGTTTTCATGTCAATTTACTGGATACAGTGGAAAAAATAACTTGATATATAGGTCCTATTGCTGAAAATGATGCACGAGTACACACCAATGCTGTCAACGGGAAGTAGTCAAATAGATCCGTAAAGGTTTTCCACACTGTTGCATTTCCGTACCTGCAATACAAATGGAAAAAATGATTCTTGTAATTCAATTCATTAACAAGAAACGAGATGGTCAGCTCTAATTTAGACATGACAAGTGGAACCATGACCTGAGTCATCTTATAATCCCATAATACTGGATTAATTGATAAATATAACCATCAAGAGAGGACTTTTTAGAGCAGAACTACCAATCTACAATATGCACTATATACGAAGGAAGATACTTACTTCCTTAAGCACTCGTCGTAGAATCCATAGACTTGAGTGATCTGGGGCAAAAATTATTCAGTTCAACTTTCAGCATATATAATAATGCAATTGAGATAAAAGATGTAACAAATCCCTCTAGAAACTTCATAGAAATGCATCATATAAAAGCAGGCAAATACAAGAACCAGTAACAATCTACAGACCTGTCGGCTTTCATGGTTTCCTCTGAGAATGGTGATCCGCTGAGGATAACGAACTTTTAGAGACACCAACAGCTGTTTGTTTTCAAGGATTACCATTAATAACAGGAGCTAATGAAGTAACAATTATTACAAACTTATATGTGTACATCCAAGAAACGATTTGCTGAGGTGCAATGAACAATATATTTTTCTGTGGTGCAAGCAAAAAACTACGCTAATGCTTGTAGAACTCTTACCGTGACAGTTTCGACAGAATAGTAGCCACGATCAACATAATCTCCCATAAACAAGTAATTTGTATCCGGACACTGGTAAAAACAGAAGTCAGGAATATACTGAAGATCAGGCTTTGTTCTTGATGAGTCAACAAGATGAACGAGAAAACAACTTTTACCTTGCCACCAATTCTGAACAATTCTGCAAGATCGTGAAACTGCCCGTGAATATCACCACATATTGTGACAGGACTCTTTACAGGCTGCAAGTATGACAGAGAAATCATCTAAGTTATAACGGCCAGCAAAACAAGAATCATACTGTGAATCTGGGAGACGAGAGGCACATAATCAGATGATGGGAGCACTGCATTCGCAGCTCGCAGCATAGCCATAAGATTCACACTCCCTAGGCCTAACAGTCCTTACTGCCCATTAAAACAAATTAACCCATACCGGCTGACACACAAGTTACGCAACAAACATACATTTTTTCATGAGTTTTCATACTGAAACACAAAATTAAGCGAAATATTGGTCTTGGAGTGAACTTCGCTGAGATTTCCAATTACAATTATTATCAAAAACGTGTGACGGGCTTCATTGGTTCAATTCCGGGCTTTTACTGATCACTACAGTGTCATTGAGAGCCTGGTACAATACCATGCATTACTTGCGTTGTTCCAGAGACGTCTACGAAAGGCATGAGATAGTTGCTCCAATAACTCTTCAGATCCAACATTAGCCCAGAAAATAAATATTGGTTGAAATATCAAGGGTCTAAAGCACACAAAGTGTAACTGCACTACAACTGCTCATGGGCAGCGCAGTTCAGTTCTCCAGGCTTGGTCAGGGTGGCTTCATTCTGTGCCAGGTATTAGCCTGTTAAAAGTTTAGGCCTTCAGGCAAACAGGGTTTTCTTGCAGAGAACCCAGCTCTATACAAGGTACAAATCGTATGATTATGCAGGCCATTCTCTCTCGTAGCCTAGAAACAACGGCAAAATTTCATCCCCATTTCTAAATAACTCATAGACTATGGGAGCAAGAAAAATGTGCCATGTAACCTTGAACTGCTGGAGCTTAACATGTTCTGCAATTCCTTTATCATATTCCCATGTATTCAAGAAGGTATAGATATGTGTGCACATCACCATAGTGAGATTTTTCGTCTCTAGCTGAAGTTCAATTGCATGATGTCTGACCTGTGTGGTTTGTGTTTTGAGAAATTATGCTTACTTTAAAAGGGTAAAAACTGTGCATTTCTTGCCAAGTACTGGAGCTATTGCTTTTTAGTGTTATTTGAATTTATTTCAGACCTTGAAACTACTAATCTATAGGGATTATCGATGAGCTAATTGTTGGCATTTTGAGGTCAGGCTCAAGGGAGATTTGATTCCATATGAAGCATATTGCTATTTAGTCCTCAGGAAGTGCAGATGACTACACATCTCCCCGGTCCCCGTAAGTTTATTTGGACTCTTTTCTTTTGATTTTACTTCTCATCAATTCGGCCAACATATTCAAGCTATTTTAACTTTTTAAGTTTCCAGTTAAAAAAAAAGTTGGAACTTTGGTGATATGAGCAAGGATCCATTTATCCTTGTTGAACAGTGTATCACAGGATCCATTATCTGATAGTTGTGTTACCTCAGGATACATCTTAAATCTCAACAGTCAACAGATAGCACCGCGATATCCTAGAGTTCGAAAGACCAGTATTGTGCAATTCAGAAACGCTACAAGTTATAAACATATCCTCGTCTTGTTCATTCAATTACTATCTTGTGGATTCTTTAACAACTAACCCCAAAATGGTGATACTAATAATTATGAAAGAACAAAACCAGGCTCAGAAAAGAGGGGCTATCTCACCCTAGGGAAGCATCCACAGATCAAGCAAAGGCAGGACATCTTGAGAGAAGTGAAAAACAGCATACCTGAACATTGCTCTCCTCCATCAAAATCTCTTTAGCCTTCTCGCACAGTGCTCTAACCTGTACGGTGAACATTGAAAGATGAGAGCAAATCGACGGTAACCTGTCTAATAGCTCTATACAACTCTATTCCAAGAAAGGTGTCTATTTGGCCGGAGGAAGAAATCCAGCGGCCTGGACAAGTCGTACGCCTCCCTAACGATCTCCCTTGCAGTGACTCGTCCATTTCCCCAAAAACAAGATTAACCGGCTGCCAAAGATTATTTCTTTTTTTTTGTTTCAAAATCGAGCGATGAGCAAGTATCACGGATAAATCGGATTGCCTCGCTGTTTTCAGGACATCCAGGCATACGAATGACCATTTCAGCGAACCAGTCGACGAACTGTAGCCGTGAGCCCCGATCTCCCCCGGAACCCCGGTCGGCGCCGCGCGGGGCCGGAATTCCGCCAGATCTGGCGAGCGGCCAGCCCAAACCAAGAAGAGAAAGAGAGAGAGGGGTGGGCGTGCGTTACCTCGGCCTCGGGGAGGGGCTTGCACTGCATGAGGCGCTCGATCTGCTCGTCGAGGCCGCCATGGTGGCTGGTCATGGTGGCCGGAGGTCCGTCCAGGCTGGGCAGATCTCGGCGCCGCGCGTGGGGAGGACCGGGGAAGGAGGGAGGGGGGCAAAAGGTCTGGAAAGGTGGAAGGGGCGGTGGTTATATAATTGCTGTCTGGAGGAGGAGGATCCTAGTTTAGATATCGCCGAGCGAGGCGAGGCCGGGGAGCGGAGAAGAGGAGGAGGAGAGCGCTCGTGGTGGTGCTGGTGCGGAGAAGTTCCTCGATGTCGAGGTGAAATAGTTCTCGACTCGACACTCGAGTGATTAAACTGCAGAATTTTGTGCACAGATCAAGGTGAGAAGAGAAATGTTTTCTTTGTGGAAGGTCGACAGGGGCAACTCCATCGGGAGCACAGTGTAACTTGAAGAAATTCATAAATTTTCACCGAATTATTGACTTGTTTGGCCATGAGTTTTAGTAAAGCAAATAGGTATGAAGAATAATTCATGAGAGGATGTAGCAATATTGTGATTCAGTGATTGAAGAATTATTCACATGGTACTATGACATTTTGATAGGTAGTGCTAATGTCCACACAAGTCTCACAAAATGTCACCTTAGTCATAATACCCCCACGGAGTTAACTCTAGCCTACCATGGGAGATCAAAATAACCTTCTAACGACATGTGATTCTTTTATGATTTTCTTTTAAGTTTATTATAATTGCTAAATAGCAAATCAAGTTGAGTTGTTAGCTCAACATTCTCCTTCGGTACGGATGATTCACAAATGATGCAGTTAGTAACACAAACATTATCATTAGTAGCAAGTGGAGAAGGCGGTTTGGCAAGCCCATCGGTGAGTTTGATAAGCTCACCCTCGATGACCTAGAGGCATTTTCTATGTGCTTAAAGTTCTCGGGGGACTTTGCATCGCAATTTTAAGCTCATTATTTTTTATTATGAATATTGGTATCCACAACAATGGCTCTGTCACGTGTTCCTCTATCCACAGCAAAGGTCTACTAAAAAACCTTGGTAGTTTGCTCTTATTCAACTGTCTTTTTAGATACGTGATCTTGTTTGTGTACTCACGACTATGGCGGTCTTTTTTCTCTTGGTGCTCCACGGTACCTACTTCGAACTCAACGATGTATTTCTATCTCTAGATAGCAATAATCATGATTTTCAAGAAGTTAGAAGGGCCATTTCACCCTTCTTCTATAGAGAAGCAATGTAATTATGCTAATCGTCACTTAATATATTGGATTTCAACGTACGAGTTACCTTTAAAATCCTATCTATAGGGCAAAACTGGCAACCAATAGACTTGTTCCATATAGTGTTGGGTTTCCTCTACATTGTTAGGCACACAAAAAATAGAGATAATAGAAAAAGTATATCGTGGCAATAAGACATGGCAAACATATCATTGTGAGGTTTAGTCGAGCAATTTCTACATGATGCGCATGAACCGACAACACAAGCAAACCATTATTTGTGCCAGATGTGTTCGGGTTCAAATATGAAGCATTGCAATGATACAAAGATGAAAGATCATCAACAATAAGTTCAACATCGTCATCGCAACACTTACCACTACTCACCATTTTTTTACCACTACTCGTCATTTCATTACCTTCTGTCTTGCCACATGTTGATGAAGTAGATTAAGTTGAGATCTTCACAACCGGAGTTAGATGGAGAACAATCATCTCCACAAACTGTGGACACACCATAATTATTTTGAAGCTTTTACAAGCATGTAAGGTTGACTCGGTATCTATAATGCTCACACAGGAAAAACACATTAGTAACTTGAGCAATTAAATGAGATATGAATTTTCTCATTGCCTATAGATGGGTTTTGCGGATCTTTGGAGGATAAAACACATATATTCACTCTAAATTAGGGTCTATGACACAAAAATTGATTAAGCATGCAAAATTTCCAAACATCAAAGGTCATGTTATCGGATATAAAAGTGTCACTGTGCGCTAAACCACTAGACGACATCTTTATTCTCCTGCAGTGAAACCTAATAAGGAGATAGCATTCATTCGTTACCAATTGACGGGATGTCCCCATCAATACCCATGGTTACTAGCCTAGGGTAAGAGTTAGGAGGTAGAGAACGTGTGGTGTTGATAGATTCGTTGGCTGACAAGCGGGAAATACCCATGTTTGGGGCCCTCGAGTGAGGTAAAACCCTTACTCCTGCTTGTCTGTTATTGATTGTGTATATGCGGTGAGTACAAGGGTATAACAAGATATCGATCTTGCTAAAGTTTTGTGGTTCTGGATGGGCCTGTCCCTAGTCGGCCACCCTCCTGTCCTTTATATAGGGTACAGGTATCGAGTCGTAACCGACTAGGACTACATGTATGGAAAGTATTACCGACTATGTTATCTATAGTAAGAGATCTTCGACTTGGACTTCGCTTGATAGGCTTCCTCAGCCTGTTGACAATTGGGTTTTAGTCATTACGTGCACCAGGTATCCACGTGAAGAGGTACCCATTTGGTATAACCTTGTCACCAGTTGAATGGATATAATGTTGCCTAGGGTGGATTAATGGGCTATTTAAACCAATGTCGTCTCGGTTTGAATTAATGCAGACTAAAACTATCATTGAAATTTATCAAGCACATAATCTAAATATGTTAGACTCAACTACGTGCACCAACAACTTATGCTAAACAAAATAAACCATTATTTGACAACAGGATGTCAAGCACAGAGGTTTTCATAAAGTAATGTAAAAGTTGAGAGTTTGGGTATAGTGATAGTCGAGGCACGCGAAGATGACGATATAATTCCCAAAGTTCTTCCTTCCACAATGGAATTATGTCTTCGACAAAGAGGCGTGTTGCCATAAAGGTTCATCTTATTCTCCTTGAGTTTTTTCCACAAGGTAAGAACTCAATGCACTATGAGGTCTTCTTGAATATGTGGATCAAATTGTTGGATGGTTGGGTGCCCTGAAGAGGAAGGGATGGGAATTCACAACGATAAGTATTTCCCTAGTCAGGAACCAAGGTTGGTTGAACCCGTAGGAGACAACATGGCATTAATCAAGTATACGACACATACAAAATACAAAACTAACTTGTACCAACATCCAGGAAGGTTGCCAAGCTTCTTATCCAACTAGTTACAAGGATTAAACAAATGGTGTAGATTAAAGTGATGAACGACAATAAAATATATGAACACACGTCCTTTCTGGATCATCGAGGTCCTTCGTGCAAAAAGTCAAATGGTAGTTTCCATAAAAAGACAATTGATCTCCTTTCTACAAATGATATTTGCCATGAAAAAATATCATCAAGGTCCTTTTTGCAATAAGACAGTACGGTCAGCAGACCAGTTCATCCTAACTTTGATGCGTTAGAAAGACATGTCATCGTTTGTGGATTTATTTGCAAAATCATGATTAGTTTACTCATCTTTGGGAGATGACTGATCACTTTATCACACTTTAAGAGTTATGTGACCAAAGCAATCGTCTAATTAACGTTTTACCAATGGTGCCTTTATCTCAAATAAAAACAAGAATTCACTATGGCACACAACTTCCTCTTGGGGATTCAAACATAAACTTGACGAGAGTAAACATATGGATCGGAGAACATGTAAGGTTATAAAACAAAACAACCAATGATATCAATATGCATCAATTCACAACATGGCCAAATTTGACCATAAAGTGACAATTCATTATATCCCACAAAAACAACACCAATTACATCAAATTGATATCAATGATGTGGTCACGAGACTTTTGTCTTGAATAACACGGGCAAAGGGTGTCAACTAGATACTGCTATGAACCCGTAGTTTAATGGTGTGGACTAATCACACATAATCATGCAACAATGGTGATGAATAAGCCTCCGAGGATGATTTCTCCCTCCAGCAGAGTATCGTATCGGGGCTCCTGATTCGTTAATCAGATGGGGTTGGGGGAGGGGGGATGTGTGCTCAATTCCAAAACATAACCCCCATCTCCGGTGTTTTAGGTCATCAAGAATATATAGCTAGACAAATGGACGTCGTAGTCATAGTTCTTTCGGGGAAAACCTAGGTCTCCTATCTTTTCAATTTTGTCAAGTCGGTGTTTGCGTGATCTTTATTGTACATATGAGACAAATGGCGCGTGCAAAAATAAAAAAAACTATATTGGTCTACTAAAAATCATACAATAAACTGAAGGGGATCATGTGCAGAAAACAAAAAAAATCCTAGCAACGATATCCTTAAACTAGCGAAGATCTACACTATGCAGATATAGAAGTACGGCGGAGATCGGAATACATACCCTCGTAGACCGAATATCGGGGATTACGCTCCCGCATAAGCGTTGACGATGAAGACGACGTAGCCGACCTCTAGGTCGCGAAGAACTCGACGTGACGAAGACGACGAAGATGACCCTCGAAGTCGGGTGGAGGAAGTAGGCCTCCGAGCACTGCTAGCGCAGCACCTCGCAGGGCCTTACACACATACGGTGGAGACGACGGCCTCTGAAGCTCCAGTCCAGGACGAGCTGCGGAAGACTTGGACCGGAACACCAGCAGCGCGGCAACGGGATATGGTGGAAGAGATCCCCCTCTCAACTCGGCGCAAATCCGACAGAGGGAATCACGAGATCGAGAGAGAATTAGGAAATTAATTGGTGAATTAAAAGGCCAGGGGTGCCCCTTCTTATATAGGCTCCCAGGGGGGAGCCAACTTGCCAGCCAGGCAATGTGGGACTATCCCCCATTGCCTGGTGCGGCTAGGCTGGTGCGCCGGCCACCTGGTGGGCCCCTTTTGGCCCACTTAGGCCGACCATCATGCCCCCCACCGAATTCCCTTGAGGAATTTTCCCCTCTTGGGCCTTCTTTCGACCAGAAAGCTCATTTAGGGAAATCAGCCTAAATAAATTCGAAAATAAATGAATAAATCATATTTAGACATTAATTACACTAACTAACATCAAACATATTATATATAATTTATTCTAGCTCTGAAAACTCTTTCGTCGCTGCCCGATCTCCATTGGACCATTCCCGGGACGTTCCCGGTGATCTCTTTCCTTTCCGGTTGTCTTGTCGAAACCCCTTAAGTGTGTTACCCTAGCGGTTCGATAAAATAACAGACATGATCGAGACTTATCTCCGATCAATGACTAACTCGTAGGACTGGACCCCATGAATTAATTCCTGTGATATAACGAATGAATTTCATCGATCAAACCTGGACGTCTAGTCTTAAATCCTTTGTCATAGCGATACTTAGCGTGCCCGAGCATCGTTCATAGATATCGCCATACCTAGCATGATCTCGTTACCGACATCGCTACCTTCTTCTCGTCTATGATATTATGTCAGTTGGTGACCTAGTCACATGTTTGCAAACTCATTTGACATTATCTCACCGAGTGGGCCCAAGAGTATCTATCCGGCTATGCGGACACACAAATCCCGTTGTTGACCCCTCGTCTCAATTACCCCCTTCTGATACCCAAAAGTATCACCGTTATTGTCATACTAAATAAGATACGACGTTTGGTGCAATCAAAGTATCTTCCAGGAATAACAATAAGAGTTGGTCTCACGGTCTTAAGGCGTAATGACTATGTCCTATAAATACTGGGTATGTCCATCACATCGTTCTCCAACGATATGACTTCCATTGCCGACCGACGCCATGCACTATGATCGGGAAACCTCGATCATCAATCGTGCAACGCAACTAGTCTTAGTAGAGGCTACTAGGGACCTGGTTGTTTATCTACCACACATGTATTAATGTTTCCGCTTAATACAGTTATAACATGGTATAAAACATATAATGAACAATTGGGATATTGACAATAAATTATGTTTATTAAGTGCCTTTAGGGCATATTCCCTTCAGTCTCCCACTTGCATTAGAGTAACACATAATCTAGTTTACAACTTGGTAAAAGCTCAACACCCATAGCATCTTGGTGCCTGCTCGACTCGTGGAAGAGGAATACAGTCAATAGATCTCACACATTGAGACCTATATGTGCTTTGCAACACCTCTATGTCATCTAGTTTGACATCATCCCGTATCTTACGATGACGGTGAAATATATCCTAGTGGATGGAGTGAGACTCGAGCATTCGCGTAGCACGGGCCTTGAAAGCCTAAGAGATCTATTAAGGGGACCACCTACGCTCGGAAAGCTGCTCAGTCCAATCACACTTGCTACTTCTGAAGTCGCGATATATTCTTATACCTATGTAGATTATGCGACAGTGCATTCATATGCGACTTCGCAAACTAACCATGTCTATCTTCAAAATAAAGTGAACGGGAATCCGGCACCTAGAGGGGGGGTGAATAGGTGCTATTACAAATTTGAGGTCTTTTCACATTTAGGCTCAACACAAAGGTAAATTCTCTAGATATGCAACTACGGTGAATTTACCTAATTGTCAATCTAAGCAATAACAAGATAAACAAGCTAACAAGACAAGCAAGTAAGGGAGTAAAGATAAGGGGAACCGAGTGAAGCACGCGGAGACGAAGATGTAATCCCGAGTTCCACCCAAGGGTGTACGTCTCGTTTGGAGAGGTGTGCGCTACCGCAACAGGTTAGCCGCAACGCCACAAAGGCTCACCTTCTTCTCCGATGAACTCAACCACAAAGGTTGCGAGTCCACCTTCCACTATTGATCCCCTTTTAGGGCGGAGATCGAATCCCTTACAAACGCTTGAGGTACGCACCCACAACTTAATTGGGGGCTCTCAAGATGACCACAAAAGGTCAAGGCAACACCAAGATTACAACAATGGTGAACTAGGTTTTCCCACCGGAAACCCTAGCCACGAAATCCCCAAGTGAATGGGGAGGAAATGCAAATCCCTTCGGTGAAGATGTAGATCCGGGCTTTCTCCTCCAAAGATCAACGAATTTGGGTGGAGGGATTGGGAGATCTTGTTGATTTGAGCTTTCAAGAATAGTAGGAGAGAGAAAATCTGAGAGCTCACTGTTCTTGAGCTTTCAAAAATAATAGGAGAGAGAAACACCCCCTCCCAAAATCTGGCCGTTGGCTGCCTCGGGGACCCGGAAATTCCGGTATAAGTGACACCCGAAAATTCCGGGTCGCCCGGAATATCCGAGCCTGTGAAAAATATCCAAGTTGAATTTCCGGTTGAGATCAGAACGTCTTCGACATCTTGACTTAGCCAAATTTCTAAGAGTGACTCGGAAATTTCACTGAGAAATTCCGAGTCAGTGAAATTTCCGAGCTGAATTTCCGGTTGAAGTCAGAACCACTTTGACATCTTGACTTAGCCAAATTTCTGAGGGTCACTCGGAAATTCCGAGTCAGTGAAATTTCCGAGCTGAATTTCCGGTTTGAGTCAGAACCACTTCCTGATTTTTCCTTAGCCATTTTTCTGTTAGGTATAGGAGACCCGGAATTTCCGATCCTGGAAATTTCCGGTTCCAATAATCCGATTCTGGGAAGAATTCCAGAAACTCTTTTTCTCAACATTTTGGCTTTGGGATATGTGATATGCAACTCACACAAACTAAAATACTTAGCAATAGGATTAGTACATCATTGGTATTGTTAACTAACACTCAAAACACTAGGGATTAAAAAATGTTCTTTCAATCTCCCCCTTTTTGGTGTTAGATGACAATACCAAGATTTGCAAAGAAACAAAATGCAATATCATGTTTTTGACAGAAAATGGCTCCCCCTAAACAAGTGCATGTAAGCAACACAATATGACAAAGGATAGGAGCAATTTTATAACAACAAACACAAGATATCACATAGGAGAAAGGAGACAAAATGTAAGGTTATGGTAGCATTTGAGACTAGATAGATTTTTATACCTTGTGTATATAGGATATGAAGATAATACCAACACAATAAATTTGAAGTCTCAACCATAGGATAATGATAGCATAACATTGTCTCAATACACATAGTCATCACACATAGATAATGAAAGAGTTCAACAAATAACCACAAATAAGATAAATGGACACAAGCGCAAATAAATGGTAGACGCAAATGCTTGTGCCCGAACCCCTGCAAATCCCCGAAGTCCTACTAGAGCAACTTCTCCCCCTTTGGCATCTAAACGCCAAAAAGGAAGAGGAGCGATGCTACGTCTCGTGAAAGTCTTCAGTCCGAGGGGGTCTCCTCCTCCTCCTCATCATCATCCTCATCATCGTCGTCATACTCTGCCTCCTCATCATCATCTGCCTCCTCCTCATCATCATCATAATCATGTCCAGTGGTGTACGAGCTGCCGCCAAGGTCATGGTCAATCTGAGTCCACGGAGCCAGAGAACCCTGGTTCCACTGAGCAAAGGTCAGGGGATCAGAGAGATCTGCAGGAGCAGGAGAGCCAGACGCATGATGAAGGATCAAGTCTTGATTGTAGGCCAGCTGACGACGATCCTTGTAGGCGGTGTATTGCTCCTTGCGGATGTCCACATTCATGCACAGGATGTTGCGTTGGAACCAATTCAGCTTCTTCACCTTCGTATGAGTGGCTGGGACATAAGTAGGAGCAGCAGCCCTCCTAGCATCACCCATAGAAGATCCACCCTGAGCTGAGCTAGAAGAATGCATAGGAGGGGGCTTGACCACTATCTTCTTCTCATATAGTTTCTTGAAGTCATGCGGCTCCATCTCATCATTGCTGAAGTTATAGTCAGGAAACTTGAACTTGATGAGTTTCATGATGTAAGGAGCATAGGGAATAGTGACCCTGGTGGTCATGGCTTCATACATCTCATTGTAGATGTAATCCATAACATCCACACTCCAGTCTTCATCAGAGCCAGGGTCCTCCACAATGCGGTTGGCATGAAGGAGCAAGTTGCACAGAGGGGTCACCACATTGTCATTATTGCCACCACTTGGTGCAATGTTCTCACGGAGGATGCGCACAAGGACATCATAGAGAGGGAGCAAGTCT